>CM019826.1:109539079-112158895 GCA_009763385.1 Coix lacryma-jobi var. lacryma-jobi | reverse complement strand
TGGAGCTAGCAAGGTGGCAACCATGATGGAGATGGTGTTGACCATAAGCTTTTAATTGATCAAGTGCTCCACATTTGGTGAGATGGAGAAAAGAAGAGAAGAGGAGAAACAAAGAGGTCCGAAAGCAAAGGTACAATCTATAGGGCTCTTTTATTTGGTGATCAAGGTACATGGTGAGTATGATCACATTTAAGATTGATAGTCGTACTATCAAGAGAAGATATTCACGACTTATACGGTGTTCAAATGCCACTAAGTGATCACTAACATATTGATGCATTAAACCTAGTGAGTGACTAGCAAATCCCTTGGAAAGTGCTTTGAAAAATGCTAACACACGTGCACAAGTAGTGGAACACTTTGGTGTTGGCTTATGAAAGCAAGGGTGTAAGATAGAAGTTAAAAGAAGGTGATTCCGGGGTGTTTTGCGATGACCGGACGTTGTCCCGGGAGGCACCGGACGCGTCCAGTAGCAAATCCTAGGTCAACAGTATTTATGGTTGTGATCGGACACTACCGAGGAGGAATGACCAAACTCGACGTTGGTGCTTCCGATCACAGTGACGTGGCTTAAGTTTGTCTATAGGTACTGACTGCACGCTGGGGTGCGTCCAATCAGCCCTGGTCGGACGCGTTCGGTCATGATTTTACCCTCTCTGGATTGGACCGGATGTTGGGGATATAGCGTCCGACCGTTTCTGAGGAGCGCGTCCGGTCAATGGTCATGAAGAGCCGTTGAGGGCTGCGTGTGACCGGACTCTGAGGCTGGCGCGCGTCCAGTAAGTCTGATCGAGCATCCGATCAAACATAATCGCATATGTAACATGTGGTAGCCATTGCGATCAAGTGGTCGAGTTCATACGGCCTAGACACGTGGTGTCCATCGAATGAGAGGACACTGGGTGCAGCGCGTCCGATCAAGGTTGTTTTTAGACCAACGACTAGCACCGTTGTGAGGGGGCTATTTAAGGGGGTTGGCCGGCTAGTGGAGGCTCTCTCTTGCATATTTTGATATTCTAGCATCCTTGTGAGCTTTGGTAACCCTCCCCATTGTAGGGTCGAGATGGCAGACTAGAAGGGGTGAATAGTCCTTTCTTAAATTAATCACACCGACTAATTGAAATAAATATGGAATTAAAACTATCGGTCTAGCCAAGACTACACCCCTCTACCTATACTCTCAAGCACCTTACAAAGATGCTAAACAAAGAAAATAAGGTGTCGGACTAGCAAGAGCTCACTTAATCAATCTAGCTTGTAAGGTCACACAAACCTATGCAACTAGCACTTTAAGCAGACCAGGAGCTCCTAATCAATCTAGCGATGCAAAGCGCATAAAGCCTAAGTTTAGTAGCAATGCTCAATAACAAGGCTACACAAGCCAAATTAGAAATCTCAAATTACTTAGCTACACAAACTAAGTAATGTGACTAACAAGGCTAAGCCAATTAGTCACGCAAGAGAGCTACTTCTATGCTACACAAGCAAGAAGGTAACTAGCAAGCTACACAAGCTAACTAATTATAAAAACAACTATTAAGCTACACAAGCTAGATAGCTACAAGAGAAGCAACTAAACACTAGCACAAGTATGAGTAAGTAAATACAAGCTAGTGAATGGAGATAGCAAACCACCGAGAAGATGTAGACAATGTTGACACGGTGATTTTATCCCGATGTTCACTTGGTTGCCACCAAGCTAGTCCCCGTTGATACAAGCTCAAGGTTGCCGCCGGTCCTCTTGCTAGTGGTGACTACACTAGTCACACTCTCTCACAAGGAGCGCTTACCACAAGCTCTAGCACTTGACCTGGCACGACCACTTGACGCTCTTCACGTCTCTCTTTTACTAGAGTTGCTCTTCGCGATCTCCCGCGGGGTGAGCACAACACCCCTCACAAATCCTTATCCGGAGCCACACACAATCAACAAAACTAAATTCTAGGGCTGGAGCGTCTCTTCCAACCCGCACTAGAATTTCTAGCTTGGACGACACCAGTTTCTAGGAAATATTGTCTAACCAATAGAGAACCTCTGTCCAGAAACTGGAAATTCCGACCACGGCCAAACTTCCTTCTCTATTTAAACCCTTTTATGTGCTATCTCTTCCTACAAGCACCAAATCAAAGTTAGCACTTGAGATAGCTTTTCACAAAGAATTTTCTTGGGCTTTCTCATCAATCTCACCATGTCACTAAGCGCAATGCATATGCATATGAAACTCACACTTAGTGGCACTAGAAACCATTGCAACTAAAAGATTTCTCCTCTTTATAGTATGACTATCTATCCTAAACCTGGTCTATTTCTTCTCTACTCAACCTTAGACCGGTGAAATGAAATGCCCTACAAATATACCTTTGTCTTGTGCATTCCATTTCAACTCCTCCAAAGTTGATGCAACACATGCACCATTCTTGATCAAATGATATGATCCACTTCATATCATCACATGGCCTCCATGGTCCATCGATCTTGACTTCACTTGCTCTTCACCATTGCTTCGGTCCATCGACGCCAAATCTTTGCTCAAGCCTCCCAACACTTGGTACCAACGGTTGCAAAGCCTCCAACTTGCCCTTCACCTTCACAATCGGTCCATCAAGCCAAGTCTTGCCTTGATCTTCACCACCTTAGCTACATGACTCCATGTCATGTCTCATATGCAATAAGCTTCTTCATTGCACATTCACCTATGAACTAATCTCCTGTGTATTTCACTTAAACACATATTAGTTCACCTAGGTTGTCACTCAATTACCAAAACCAAACAAGGACCTTTCACCCACTTATCTCTAGACTTGATTTGTTGACTCCAAGTGAGATTGAGTGATCTAGTGCTAAGATTTGAATGTGTTTGATTCTAGTGGCACTAGTTCTTCACATCGGTTTTGAGTTTTTTTGTTACTCTTGACATTTGTCGGTGTCTAGATGGCTTGGAAGTGTTTGGTGGAGTTGGCAAGAGTTGATGATTATTATTGGCCACCACCGATCGAGTTGTGAGGGGTTATTTGGCTCTCATCCCCACTAGAGTGGCGAAAGGCATCTCTAGTGTCATTCAGCTACCTCTCTTGTAGTAGATTCTTGTGGAACTCGTGGAGCTTGGCATGGTGCCAATTAGCCACCGAATCACCAAGAGTTGGTCGACACAATGTGGAGTAGCGTGCCGACAAGCACGTGAACCTTAGGATAAATCGGTGTCTCCTGCGTGATTTGTTGTGATTCATTGATCATCTTGGTGATTGGTCTTCTTCTGGATATTCGGTGATTGGCTCTATGCAAGGTGTTCAACGGTGATTGGCCTTTTAATTTACTTGGTGATCCCGAAGGCTCGGTGAAACACTTCTCTATCTAGGTCATTTACTTGGTGTTTTTTCTTTCAAAGTTGAACTAGTTACTTTGTGTATCTTTATTGTGACATTTATCTTGAGCTATCTATCTTGTGTAGCTAGATTATTTATTTACTTCTTAGTCTTTGTCGTAGTTGTGCTAGAGCTATTTTCTATTTCCTAATCACCCCTTCTCTAGCCAATTCAGACCTTTCAATGGTATATTGAAGCCATTAGCTCATGGAGAGTGTCTGGTTCATGTGGATGACAAACCAATTGCTAAGTTGGTCACTTTCAAGGTCCCAATGGCGACAAAGGATGATGGATGGAATGCATTGCACGGATGTTATCTGGGATGAGGAGCCACATCATAGCTTTGATTCACATGGCCTAGCGCAAGAGCATGCTGAAGGGATAGATGACGAGATGCAGGGCAAGCAAGAGGTATCCGTTGAAATACTTAGTGAGAGTGCGTTTTGGGATGAACTGCCAGCCAACTTTGATTCACATGATGGTTTATTACAACAACTAGCATACGATGGACAATATCTAGATGATGTTGTTATATATGTTCCAAATTCAGTTGGTCATTATATTGGCCAACTTCTGACAGGCCTCCGCTTCGCTCCGTTAGAAGTCGGCCAATATAATGACCAACTGAATTTGGAACATATATAACAAACTCCACCTTGCGACAAATTCATCTTGTAGCATCAATCAACACCTTTCTCCTGAACATAGCAAAAGAAAATATTTCTAGCGCCAAATAGCCTCTTGGGCTAATCAATTAAGCCAACTAAGCTTGAGCAAAGCTCAAACTTAGCAACATGAATTGGCTTTGTAATCATGTCAACAGGATTATCATGAGTACTAATCATGCATAATGTTGACACTCAAAAGTGTCATAGGTAAATATTGAGATTAGAAGACGTATTCGGCTCATAATATTTTGAGGTTGAATTGATCTTTAAATTGAGGGTCGAATGTTTTAAGTAAGGTGAACCTGATCATTTGAAGTATTCTGACCAGTTGTACTATTTCCAACCAGGTAATGCTGGTCGGAAGTCTTAAGATGGTGATGAGCGCTGAATCGGATGCCGATTCAAAGATCCTTCTTTGTAAGGATAATCTGCTGATTGGTATAATCGGTTTGGGCTGATATTTATAAAGCCCATTTAGCCAGTTTAGTCGATTCAAAGATCAGCGAGATCGGGTTTACCTTGCCTAGTCCGTATTGGACTCTTGGATTCCATATTTTGATGGAGTTCGAATAGGAAACTTGGAGATCGTATCTGGAGAAGTTTCCTATTGGGATAAGACCAGCCCATCTATATATATGAGAGGATCATGGACGATTGAGGCATCCAACCCTAATCGATCAAAATCAATCTACTATCCCTTTTACCCTTTTCCCCTCTCTATTTTGTTGTTCGGCGTGTCTCCCGGCGAGGCTCGACGACGTTCTAGGCGGCCTTGCTGGTCCTAGGGAAACCTCTACGCGCTTCTCCCCGACGGGTCTTCCCGGAAGGAGTTCTAGAGTTATCAACACAGGGGTCTAAAACCCTAAATCGGCTTAAACCGGTCTCTAGATCGGTTTTCGTCGACTTAGCCACGGTCCCTGCTGTCTCAGGTTGATCTGCAACCTCTTCGGGCGTTCTAGCCCTACTGGTGTGTGATTCGGATCACCTCCGACATCAACACACTTTTTGGCGACTCCACTGGGGACAATTGAATTTCATCTACTACCAACATGGGCGGCAAAAACGGTGCTACAGATAAGGATAACATCGTCCATCCTGCGGGCATCGACGAACTCCCCGACGAGTTAAAGCAACAAGCACAGGCCAAGCTCGACACCGTCTTGAAGGCTTTCCTAGGAAGCTGCTCGAAGGATCGGCGCGGCAGGGTCACTCAAGACAAGGAACCGGACTTCAGCGAGATCATCCCTACTACGTCCACCACAAACGCTGAAGACGCTACTGATAAGGTAAATACCAAGGTACCTGAAGATCCTTACCCTACCCATGCTAATTATTCTGCGATGCTGGTCGATACTTCAAAAACTCTCACCAATACTATTCAACATTCGTTTAAATTACTTAGTGACCGCATGTATAAACTAGAAGGCAAGACCGTTGAACTTGATCGTCCTACCAGACAACCACAGTTCGGTATGCCCTTTAATTTCTTCAGAGGCCAAACCTCACACACTAGTTTTGGCCAAACGCAATCAGAAAACGATACTGGCAGGACCACTCATGGCGAAGCCAGTACATTGATGTATACCAATATACCTCCATCGTGGTACTGGTCGGACCATACAGACCGACCAGGGAACAACAACAAACAGAACTTCAGGAGGACAGGGAACAGTGTTGCCCAATCCACCGAAGCCCCCAAGCCACAATCACAATGCATAGTGGCACTTCTAACCTTGCTGACACTGATTTTGGGCGAGCCATAAATCGGTTTAAGGAAGAGATAACTAAGTCTCTCGAGACTAGTTTGGGGGGTCCAATTTAATCCTACCAGGACCACTTATTCAAAACCGTACCCTTCATGTTTTGATTTTATGAAAGCACCTGACGGTTGGAGGTACCGATTTTATAAGTTTAGTGGTGATGGTAGTAAAACCACCATGGAGCATGTTAGCATGTTCCTTGCACAAATGGGCGAAGCCAGTACTTTAGGTTATATGAACGTACGACATTTTCCTTTATCTCTTACTGGTACGGCTTTCGCCTGGTTTATGTGATTACCAGAATGCACCATAGGTTCTTGGGCCGAGTTAGAAGAAAAATTCCATAATCACTTTTATGATGGGGTTCAAGAAACTAGGTTATCACACCTCACGTCGATTCGACAAGGGCGTAGCGAGCCTGTGGTCGACTTCTTTAAACGTTTTAAAGAAATTAAGAACCGATGTTTTCATTTGATGATTTCCGATAGAGATCTAACGGATCTATGTCTCGCTGGTCTACACCAGGAGATCAAAGACAAGCTCGAGCATCATGATTTCTTTAATGTAAATCAGCTTTTGCAGAAGGCTGTTTCAATAGAATCATGTCTTAAAGAACCTTACAATCCTCATAAGACTCATCGATCGAGCGTACATATTGTCGAGATGGATTCTGATAGTTCGGACATGAATCTAAAGATTGTTATGCTGCTGAGTTCTTATGGCCAACACAGAATAAACTAGTTACTTGCCCTTCCTCAAACCGATTCAAAAGAATCGGGGTGAGGAAGTGAAGTTTACTTTTGATTTTTCCAAATGTGACCGAATATTTGATGAATTGCATAAATTCGGTTATCTTAAAATTAATTATACTTTGCCATCACCCGACGAATGCTGGCTGGAAGTCTTAAGATGGTGATGAGCGCCAATCGGATGCCGATTCAAAGATCCTTCTTTGTAAGGATAATCTGTTGATTGGTATAATCGGTTTGGGCTGATATTTATAAAGCCCATTTAGCCGGTTTAGTCGATTCAAAGATCAACGAGATCGGGTTTACCTTGTCTAGTCCGGATTGGACTCTTGGATTCCATATTTTGACGGAGTTCGAATAGGAAACTTGGAGATCATATCTGGAGATGTTTCCTATTGGGATAAGACCAGCCCCCTCTATATATATGAGAGGATCATGGACGATTGAGGCATCCAACCCTAATCGATCAAAATCAATCTACTATCCCTTTTACCCTTTCCTCTCTCTATTTTGCTGTTCGGCGTGTCTCCCGGCGTGGCTCGACGGCGTTCTAGGCGGCTTTGCTGGTCCTAGGGCAACCTCTACGTGCTTGTCCCGACGGGTCTCCCGGGAGGAGTTCTAGAGTTATCAACATAGGGTCCAACCCTAAATCGGGTTAACCCAGTTTCTAGATCGTTTTTCGTCGGCTTACCAGGTCCCCCTGCTGTCTCAGTTGATCTGCAACCTCTTTCGGGCGTTCTAGCCTTCTGGTGTGGAATTCGGATCACCTCCGACGTCAACAACACTTTTTGGCGACTCCGCTGTGGAACGATTGAAGTGTTGCATCTACTACCAACTGGCGGCATAAGACTGTTGCGGTGGCGGAACGGTCCTAATCCCATGGCCCACAGGTCCCTGTCAGCCTCTGACAGCCGAACCTATGTTCCACGTGACCAAGACAGTTCGTCACCGGGCTGCATCAGCGCCCATCGTCCGCAGGATCATCTCACCTTTCGGTTACAGCACTGGATACTTTTACAAATAACATCGGAATACAGAGCGGAAGACTTAAATAACATTAGTTTTACAAACCGAGGTTCCAAATAAGATTAAAGGTGCAGTTATTACAAACCAAGTTCGGATAATAGAAATAGGCAACGTAGCGGAGTACAACAAAATAAAGATACTTGCAATCACCCAGCCCGAGGGTGCACAATTATTCTTCGGCCTCATCGGCCTCTTCCTGGACGATGGTCATGCAGCAGGGCGCAAGACACATCGGGGACTCAGTCATACCTGCAGCATGGGTAACAAACCCTGAGTACTGGGGTACTCAACAAGACTTACCCGACTAAAGAAAGGAAGAAGACTCAGGGATGAGAGGCTTAGGGTAGTCAAGGTAAGGCTTAAGCAAGATCAAGTATTTTGCAGAAAAGCATTTTGTAAACCTGTCTATTTTTGGAAAGATTCAAGTATTTCTCAATTCTTCATTGTTCATGATTCATTTTACCTTCCAAAACATACCTAGTTGAGAACCACTCTCCGTTGACAGTCAGTGACCAAGTCTCCATAACCGAGGAGCAACGTTAATCCGGATAATACTCAGCTGAGGATCCCTATCCACACTGCATATGTAGCACCCAAGCTTGCATATGCCAACTCGTCTACCACGATTCCTCCAAGATTGGACCGGTCCTACGCCACCCGAAGTACAGTACACCACTCATATCCAGGCACGACGACCACGTGGGTACAAGCTACTTCCGCCATCTCGCCACTCCCAGTGCGCGGTTGTCGGTCCCAATCAAGGAGTCCTCGGAGCCAGAGCTTTCCGAAGTATGTGAATAGTTGCAAGTCTTGACCAGCAGGCCCCCATACGGATGGTCCCTAATTTTTCTGCCAGAACATACCTCGGTTATATCTCACCCAAGCGTAATAGTCCTGTCAGTTTTTCAACCCTGTCCCGGTCGGTGTCAACTGTTGAGTCCCGGACTACAACATGACGGCACCGTACGCTCAGACAACCTCTCCTCGCTGTTGACTAGGTACGGATCAGATACTTAGCCAACAGTCGGGGAGTAAAGCCAAATTCCCATAAAAATTCTTTAAGTGATCACACTTTTGAAATTGGCATTTTTATTGCAAATCTATTGTATAGCATTACTAAGCATTTTGCAAATAATTTTTAAACAGGGCGGGGTATTTGCCGGTGGAGGTAAATAGTGCAGGCAATAGGTCATCACACAACTCCTATAACCTAATGCAGTAGTTTAACTCAAAGGCATTTTAAGTAAACTTTTATAAAAACAAGGAAGGGTTAAAATGCACCGGGGCTTGCCTTGAAGAGCAAAAAGGACAGGCTCGGGGTCGGCAGTGCAGGTGTCGGAGCTCGGGGTCGCCTCGGGGGTAGGTTCGTCAGCGGCTGCCTCGACTTTGATGCCTTCTCCTTCAGACACTACACGTATGCAATGATGTATGCTTATGAGGATGCTGACAAGAACAAGAGACTTGCTAAAGCGCAGGACAATTCCACTGATTCTAGAATACAACTTTCCATCGTGAAAGTAACTCCTAGTGTGGACATAAAGTTACTTATCTCTTCCCTAAGCAAGATTAATCAAACCTATTAAGCATCATCTAGTAAACCTAAGCATAAGTCATGCATGGCATCACAAACATCATAGACCAGCTGGGTGGGGGTCTATGAACAGCAAACAATCCAAAAGTCACATCACAGGGCATACAACATGAACCCTAATTGCTTTTCTATTTTTCCTAATTATTTAAAAAGGTCTTTATGCAGTTGCTCCAAAATTTACCCAATTAATCTCATAAGTTCATTATGGTATAAATAGATGACAAAACAAATTTCATAATTTTTGGAGATCATTAAGGTGCTTAACAAAAATCAAACATTTAATTAACAAAAGGCACTATTTAACAATTAAATAAAAGCCCAAAAATCAACTTGCTCCAAAAGGCCTCAAAATTTTACCAGAGACTAAACATGACATAACTAGCACATAAAAATTTATCTCATGATTTTTGGAGCTACACATGATTTTCTAAAAATCTAAAACCATCCATTTCTTAATTAAAAGAAGGATTTTTCATTTTCTAATTTTTGCAGAAAGTAGGGTTTCTCTATTTTTCTAAAATACTACACAGTGCAAGGAGCATACACCACATTTTTTCTCAGGATTATGGACAACAACATCTAATTTCTCACAAAAAAGAAAAACAAAACACTATTCCTATTTTTCAAAAAAAAGAAAAGGAGCACTGTGCTTCTTCCCCGCGGGCTCGCGCGCACGCTTCCGGCGAGAGCGCGCGGCGGACCGGCGGCTCCGGCCTCGCGCTGGGAAAACAGAGGGTGGGGGAGCTTCGTGGGCTCACCGGGGGTCGGGAACGAGGAACGGCGAGGCGGTGCAAGGGTCGGAGGAGGGAGTTCGACGGCGGCGGCACCTCGGCGGAGCTCTTCGGCGGCGAGCAAGCGTTCCGGCGGCTCTGTTCATCAAAGGATCACCGTGTGCGTTAGGAGCGCACCGAGGTGAGGAAAAGAGGACGGGGTCGGAGGGACGGGAGGAACACTCACGGCGACGAATTTCGCCCTTCACCGCGCGGGGCCGTTCGCCGGAGTTGGGACGGATCGCTTGCGCCGGCGAAAGAGGGGCGGAGGGTGAAATTGGTTGCTCGGGAAGGTGGAGAAGCTCAAGGCAAGGCGATGGGGTGCTCAGGCGGGCTCCGGGGCGGTCCGGTGGCTCGGGTTGACGGGTTGCGCCGGTGGCGGCAACGGCGGGGAGCTCGGCGGCTTTTATAGCCGCGGGGCGGCGCTGGGGGGTCCGGGCGAGGGTGAGGAGCGTTCGCGCGGCACTAACGGAGGTAGGGACAGGGTAGGGAGGTCGGCGCGACGTGGGCAGGAGCTCGCGCGCGGCGCGGCGGCTTGCCGGCGGCCGGCATCCGCCCGCTGTCCGCGGCCGTAGGGGAAAAGGAGGAGGGTAGGGTCGGGCGAGCGGTGGTAGGGGACCCGGGAGGTCGAGCGCCTGCGCTGACGCGCGCGCGCACGGCGCGGGTCAGCCGGTCGGCGTGGCCGCTCGCCGCCGCCGGCGGCCGGGGGCCCCCCTGCTTTAACTTTCACAGTGCACATTTCCCTCACCCCTTCCTTTTCTGAATTTTCGAAATTACTCCCAAATTTGAACTACACAAAGAAAACTCAAAATACCAAAGTTGCTTAAAATTTTGAGATCTACAACTTTGCCAATATAACTTTTTCTGAAACTCAATAGTTTTTTGAGATAATTTTGAAAACTGAAAAGGGACAAATTGAAGTTTGAAAGAATTTGAAATTACTTCTGATTTTGTATTGAAACTTGAAAATCTGCAAACACCAAAGTTGTTCCTTATTGCAAGATCTACAACTTTTCTTATTGGGCCAACTTCAAATTTTGAATAGTTTTTGAATTAGAAAAGAGGGGTAAAACTAGAGTTTGGAAATTTAGGGTTTTTCAAAAGGAATTTAAATTCTATTTCTGATTTTGAACTTTGATCAACACAACAAAACATCAAGACACTCAACTGAACAAGATTCACACAAAGCTAGACACAGAGATGAAATTACCATTTTGCCCTTATAGAAGATTTGGGCCTTTAGGGTTTTTGAAAAAGAGATCACTACACAAGTCCCTCAGAAAAAGGTAAATAAAACAAGTATTAGGCAAACATAATGCATGGCAAGGATGATTAATGACTAAAGATGATGACATGTCAGGTTAATTAATCATATTAACACCTGTTACAGCCTTCCCCCCTAAAGAAATCTCGCCCCGAGATTCTGCGTCTTAAGAAGGACAAAGACAAAACTTTACATCTACAGAGTATCGAGAAAGTCGGGATAATTCTTGCCAAGAAGTCTTCGGATTCCCAAGTGGCTTCTTCAGAGTGTTGGTTCCACTGGATCTTGTACCATCTTGTGGTAGTCCTCCGGGTAACACGGTCCTTGTAATCCAACACGCGAACTGGATACTCGGAGTATGACAGATCGGGTTCTAACTCAACACCTTCAACTTCCACCACGTGTTCGGTACTCGGAGACATTTCTTGAGTTGGGAGACGTGAAACACATTATGGACTGCGGAAAGATGATCGGGCAACTTCAGTTTGTAAGCTACCTTGCCACAACGTTCCAGAATTTCAAAGGGACCAATATAGCGTGGTGCTAACTTTCCCTTGACTCCAAAACGAGTAACTCCTTTGGTGGGTGAGACCTTCAGATACACATAATCCCCGATTTGGAACTTCAGAGGTCGACGTCTTTTCAGCATAGCTCTTCTGTCGAGACTGCGCAATCTTCATATTCTCTTGTATTTGCTTGACTTTTTCTTTCTTCCATATCTTTTACTAGGTCAACTCCAAAGAATTCCCTTTCTCCAGGTTCAGACCAACTGAGAGGTGTACGACAACGGCGACCGTACAGTGCTTCAAAGGGTGCCATTTTGATGCTTTCTTGGTAACTGTTATTATATGAGAATTCTGCCAAGGGCAAACACTCATCCCAAGTATCTGCGAAGGTGAGCACGCAGGCTCTCAACATGTCCTCTAACACTTGGTTGACTCGCTCAGTTTGTCCATCCGTTTGTGGATGATATGCCGTGCTATGCAAGAGTTTGGTTCCAAGTGAGGTATGGAATGCTTTCCAGAATTTTGCGACGAACTGGGTACCACGATCAGAGATAATGGTCTTGGGTATGCCATGGAGTTTTACTATGTTGTTCTTGTACATAGCGGCGTAAGTGGGGACGGTGTAGCTGGTCTTGACTGGCAGGAAGTGAGCTTGCTTAGTGAGGCGATCCACGATCACCCAGATGGAATCAAAACCTCTTGGTGTTTTGGGTAGCCCATTGATAAAATCCATACTGATATCGTCCCATTTCCAAGCAGGTACAGGTAAAGGTTGCAATTCTCCTCCGGGCTTCATGTGCACAGCTTTGACCCTCTGGCAAGTATCACATCGAGCGACATACCGGGCGATCTCAATCTTCATCTTTGTCCACCAGAATCTCTGCCTCAAGTCTTGGTACATCTTGTTGCTGCTGCCGGTGGATGGAGAACCTAGTCAAGTGTGCTTCATCAAGGATTAACTGCCTCAACTCAGGCACTTTGGGAACTACCAGTCGGTTCTTGAACCAAACCACTCCTACATCATCAATCCTGAAACAATCAGCTTTTCCGGCTCGGACCCTTTCGACGATGTGCTTGATTCCAGGGTTATCTTTCTTGCAGTGATGATTTGTTCCCTGATAGGTGTTTCTATCCTGATATTATTCAGCGTTCCTTGTGGAACCATCTCAATACCCAGCTTTTCTAGTTCATAACATAGGGAAGAATTACAGGGCTTCATCATCTGACAGTTGTAGTATGACTTGCGACTGAGCGCATCAGCGACTACATTCGCCTTACCCGGATGGTAATGTACTTCGAGATCATAGTCCTTAATTAACTCAAGCCATCTTCTCTGTCTCATATTCAGTTCTTCTTGAGTGAAGATATACTTCAGGCTTTTGTGATCAGTGTACACATTACAGGTACTGCCCCAACAAATAATGACGCCAGATCTTTAAGGCATGCACACTGCTGCTAACTCAAGATCATGGGTTGGATAATTCTCTTCATGTCGCTTAAGCTGCGGGAGGCATAAGCGATCACTCGACCTTCTTGCATCAAAACACAGCCCAAACCAGTACCAGATGCATCACAGTAGACATCAAAGGGCTTTTCGATGTTTGGCTGGGCTAGCACTGGTGATGTGGTTAACAGTTTCTTCAGCGTTTGAAAGGCCTGCTCACAGGCTGGTGACCAGACAAACTTCACAGAATTCTTTAATAACTCGGTGATAGGCTTGGCGATTCTGGAGAAATCCGGGATGAAACGGCGATAATATCCAGCCATTCCCATGAAGCTGCGGACTCCGTGAACAGTGGTAGGTGGCTCCCAATCCAGAATGTCTGCCACCTTTCCGGGATCGACTGACACTCCTTCAGCGGATAGGACATGACCAAGGAACTGTATCTGATCTAACCAGAACTCACATTTACTGAACTTGGCATAAAGCTGATGATCTCTGAGGCGGGATAGAACGATACGAAGATGTTCGGCATGTTCTTCAGGGGTTTTTGAGTAGACAAGGATGTCGTCAATGAACACGACCACAAATTTATCAAGCTCCGGCATGAATACGGAGTTCATGAGGTACATGAAGTGGGCAGGGGCATTGGTCAAACCGAAGGACATGACCAGGTACTCATATAGGCCGTACCTAGTAGTGAAAGCTGTTTTAGGAATGTCTTCGGGACGTATTTTATTTGGTGGTAGCCAGATCTGAGGTCAATCTTGGAGAATACTCTGGCTCCAGCTAGCTGGTCAAAAAGAAGGTCAATACGAGGCAAGGGATATTTATTTTTGATGGTGACCTCGTTGAGTGGGCGATAATCAATGCATAACCTGAGACTCTTGTCTTTCTTCTTCACAAAGATTGCAGGACAGCCCAAGGAGATGAACTTGGGCGAATGAAGCCCTTATCCAGCAACTCTTGTAACTGGATTTTTAGCTCTGCCAACTCTCTGGGAGGCATTCGATAAGCTCTGCGGGATATAGGAGCAGTCCCGGGCTTAAGCTCTATGGCAAACTCAACATCACGGTCAGGAGGTAGGCCAGGTAAGTCCTCTGGAAAAACATCAGGAAATTCACAGACCACGGGGATGTCTCTGGTCTCCTGAACATAGGTGGTATTCAATTGCGTGGCTGCTGGTTTCGGAGGCATTGGGAGTTGGAGAAGGAGCTTGGAGGTACTGTTAGGAATGTCCACTCTCACAACCCTATTCAGGATGTCAATCATGGCTTTATACTGGCACATCCAATTCATGCCTAAAATGACATCTATTTCCTGATCACGAAGCACTATCATGGTGGTAGGAAATACATGTTCCCCCAACATCACTGGTATATTACGAATTACCTCCTTAGTACTTATACGCCCTCCAGGCGAAAATATGCAGAAATTTTCTTTCAATTCCCCAATTGATATCCCATGCTCAATGACAAATGTACGACTGATGAAGGAATGCGATGCACCGGAATCAAACAGCACGACTGCGGGATGATTGGCAACGGGAAACCTACCGATCATGACGGGCTCCCCTTCTGGGATGTCGCTGACAGTGGTGTAGTAGACTTGCCCGTGCTTCTTGACAACCTTGCCCTTCTGAGCATGCTGCTGCTGGACACGGTACTGCTGCTGCTGCTGAGGTCCTCCAGGACCCTTCTGAGCGTTCTGAGCATACCTCTTGGGCTTTGGGCACTCACGAGCCCAGTGGCCAGTCTGGCCGCAGTTGTAGCAGGGATGGTTGTAGGCGGTTTGTGGGGTGGTGATACGAACACCTGGGGCGTTCGGCTGCGTGGCACTTTGCTGGTTGGCGTTGTGGGTGGTGGCCGCAGTACGGACGACCACTTGCTGGTGGGGGTAAGGTGGGCGATTTTGGTGGTGGCTAGGGTGATAAATGACCCTCTGGCGCTTGTGACTGCCAGAGAAACTGCTAGATCCTGCTTTCTCTTCTTCTTCTTTTCCTCTTGGTACTGGCGATTGCTCTCCTCAAAAGCAACAGCCCGGTCAACGGCATCATGATACGAGCCGGTCAGGTTATTGGACATACTTCTGCGGATCTTGGGGTGCAGTCCCCTAAGGAAACAGTCCCTCTTCTTCTCGTCCGTGTTGACGTACTCCGAGGCATACTGGCTAAGGTGATTGAACTGACCCACGTACTGCATCACTGTGGAGTCCTTCTGCTGCAGTGCCAGAAACTGATCAAGCTTCATCTTCATCACTCCAGAAGGGATGTGATGTGCACGGAAAGCTGTGCGGAACTCTTCCCAGGTCAACTGATGGCCCTCTGGCTGGGCAGCCAACAGGTTGGCATACCAAGCGCTTGCTGGACCACGAAGCTGCTGAGAAGCGAACCGGGGCTTCTGGGTGTCGGTGCAGTGGAGAAGACCAAACTTCTGCTCCATGGTGCGGAGCCAATCATCAGCTTCAAGGGGTTCATCGGCCTTCGTAAAGACCGGTGGACGGGTTTCGGTGAAATCCACATATGTGGTCTCATGGTTGATGTTGTGGCGACCACGGTGGCCATTGTTCTGCTGCCCTTGGTTTTGAGCCATCAGGTTAGCAGCGGCTGCCAAGGCTGCGATGGCATCTGCTAGCGTAGCAGGTACAGGTGGAGGGTTTGGAAGGTCAGCCTCCTGAGAACTTCCAGCTCCAGTGCGAGTGTTCACAGGCATCTGTTAAATAACTTGGAACTTAGCATCCATTGATTAAGTTCTGAAAACAACTGACTGAAAAACTTCACTGATACAAAGGTAGATGATTGATAAAGATGACTGACAGATAACAACAGACTGATAAGGGGAAAAGATACGAAAAGAAAGATACAGACCCGACTTAACAAAAGACAGACTAGCGCCCCCAACCTAGACTAAGGGTTTTGGTAAGCAGGTGGTACAGACACACAGGATCTCCATCCTCTAACAACGAGTCTAGTCTTCATCGATGATGATCATGTCCTCGTCGTCGTCTTCCTCGAGGATGAGCTCAGGCTCAACCTCCTCGTCCTCGTCTTCAGCGTGGATGTCTCGGCAGGTTCAATCTCCTCGTCCATGCCTGGCTCCTGCTCCACGTCCGGCTCTCCACTACTCTCTCCGTCCTCAGGGTCCTCGACAACCGGGGAAACCACGGGGTGGAGTTGGTTGTACAGCTGGTGTACCTCCTCATGAAGCATATCATTGAACTGTTCAATCTGAGTTGTGTACTGCCGCAGTCCGTGAAGCTCGGCCCTGGTGACGTCCTCGCGAATCCAAGTGGCATCGCGCTGCTGGATGGCGCGAATCACGTTCCGGTTGGCCTGCTCCAGGGAGGCTCGGGCCTCATAGAACTCCAGACGTGAGTGGTAGAAGTCATGCTCCAAGTTCTCCAGCTCAGCCTTCAGATTCTTGATCTCCTCCTTTAGGTGTTTGCGGGTGCGACGGGGAAAGCGACGACCGTTGGAGGCTTCGCCAGTCTCTTCTCCAGTGCGTGGTGCCAGTTGGTGGCGTGGCACACCATTGGGTCCAGTCGACTTGCGAGCAGTCAGCTTGATGCGAGCCATGTCTGGATAAGGTAAGTTGGATGAGGAGTAAAAAGGCTAGCAAGAAAAGGTAAAGGCATACTATCCCAACGAACTTAGAGAGGAAGTTATTATATTAACTTAAGTGAATATGACATGATGCATGATTCGTTTCTACGGAACAAGGCAATGCAAAAATAAGGTACTAGGGCTTAAACATGTTGTCTCGCTATCTAGTGTTGCCATACAAGACAAGATGAGAAAGCAGTTTGGACCC
This sequence comes from Coix lacryma-jobi var. lacryma-jobi, assembly GCA_009763385.1. NCBI lineage: Eukaryota > Viridiplantae > Streptophyta > Magnoliopsida > Poales > Poaceae > Coix > Coix lacryma-jobi. The sequence continues at coordinate 112,141,949 of CM019826.1, read as the reverse complement.
AAAATAGCCAAGTTTAGTTTGTTTGGACTCAAAGATCTTTTGAAGTTTTCGCAAGAACACTGCAACGTTATAGTGAGATGCTCCGATACCACTCTGTGGCGGAACGGTCCTAATCCCATGGCCCACAGGTCCCTGTCAGCCTCTGACAGCCGAACCTATGTTCCACGTGACCAAGACAGTTCGTCACCGGGCTGCATCAGCGCCCATCGTCCGCAGGATCATCTCACCATTCGGTTACAGCACTGGATACTTTTACAAATAACATCGGAATACAGAGCGGAAGACTTAAATAACATTAGTTTTACAAACCGAGGTTCCAAATAAGATTAAAGGTGCAGTTATTACAAACCAAGTTCGGATAATAGAAATAGGCAACGTAGCGGAGTACAACAAAATAAAGATACTTGCAATCACCCAGCCCGAGGGTGTACAATTTCATCGGCCTCATCGGCCTCTTCCTGGACGATGGTCATGCAGCAGGGCGCAAGACACATCGGGGACTCAGTCATACCTGCAGCATGGGTAACAAACCCTGAGTACTAGGGTACTCAACAAGACTTACCCGACTAAAGAAAAGGAAGAAGACTCAGGGATGAGAGGCTTAGGGTAGTCAAGGTAAGGCTTAAGCAAGATCAAGTATTTTGCAGAAAAGCATTTTGTAAACCTTGTTCTATTTTTGGAAAGATTCAAGTATTTCTCAATTCTTCATTGTTCATGATTCATTTTACCTTCCAAAACATACCTAGTTGAGAACCACTCTCCGTTGACAGTCAGTGACCAAGTCTCCATAACCGAGGAGCAACGTTAATCCGGATAAATAATACTCAGCTGAGGATCCCTATCCACACTGCATATGTAGCACCCAAAGCTTGCATATGCCAACTCGTCTACCACGATTCCTCCAAGATTGGACCGGTCCTACGCCACCCGGAAGTACAGTACACCACTCATATCCAGGCACGACGACCACGTGGGTACAAGCTACTTCCGCCATCTCTCCCACTCCCAGTGCGCGGTTGTCGGTCCCAATCAAGGAGTCCTCGGAGCCAGAGCTTTCCGAAGTATGTGAATAGTTACAAGTCTTGACCAGCAGGCCCCAAACGGATGGTCCCTAATTTTTCTGCCAGAACTATACCTCGGTTATATCTCACCCAAGCGTAATAGTCCTGTCAGTTTTTCAACCCTGTCCCGGTCGGTGTCAACTGTTGAGTCCCGGACTACAACATGACGGCACCGTACGCTCAGACAACCTCTCCTCGCTGTTGACTAGGTACGGATCAGATACTTAGCCAACAGTCGGGGAGTAAAGCCAAATTCCCATAAAAATTCTTTAAGTGATCACACTTTTGAAATTGGCATTTTTATTGCAAATCTATTGTATAGCATTACTAAGCATTTTGCAAATAATTTTTAAACAGGCGGGGTATTTGCCGGTGGAGGTAAATAGTGCAGGCAATAGGTCATCACACAACTCCTATAACCTAATGCAGTAGTTTAACTCAAAGGCATTTTAAGTAAACTTTTATAAAAACAAGGAAGGGTTAAAATGCACCGGGGCTTGCCTTGAAGAGCAAAAAGGACAGGCTCGGGGTCGGCAGTGCAGGTGTCGGAGCTCGGGGTCGCCTCGGGGGTAGGTTCGTCAGCGGCTGCCTCGACTTTGATGCCTTCTCCTTCAGACACTACACGTATGCAATGATGTATGCTTATGAGGATGCTGACAAGAACAAGAGACTTGCTAAAGCGCAGGACAATTCCACTGATTCTAGAATACAACTTTCCATCGTGAAAGTAACTCCTAGTGTGGACATAAAGTTACTTATCTCTTCCCTAAGCAAGATTAATCAAACCTATTAAGCATCATCTAGTAACCTAAGCATAAGTCATGCATGGCATCACAAACATCATAGACCAGCTGGGTGGGGTCTATGAACAGCAAACAATCCAAAAGTCACATCACAGGGCATACAACATGAACCCTAATTGCTTTTCTATTTTTCCTAATTATTTAAAAAGGTCATTTTATGCAGTTGCTCCAAAATTTACCCAATTAATCTCATAAGTTCATTATGGTATAAATAGATGACAAAACAAATTTCATAATTTTTGGAGATCATTAGGGTGCTTAACAAAAATCAAACATTTAATTAACAAAAGGCACTATTTAACAATTAAAATAAAACCCAAAAATCAACTTGTCCAAAAGGCCTCAAAATTTTACCAGAGACTAAACATGACATAACTAGCACATAAAAATTTATCTCATGATTTTTGGAGCTACACATGATTTTCTAAAAATCTAAAACCATCCATTTCTTAATTAAAAGAAGGATTTTTCATTTTCTAATTTTTGCAGAAAGTAGGGTTTCTTATTTTTCTAAAATACTACACAGTGCAAGGAGCATACCACATTTTCTCAGAATTATGGAACAACAGATTAATTCTCACAAAAAAGAGAAAACAGAACACTATTCACATTTTCAAAAAAGAAAAGACACTGTGCTTCTTCCCCCCGCGGCTCGGCGCGCTCGGCCGGCGAGAGCGCGCGGCGGACCGCCGCTCGGGCCTCGCGCTGGGAAAACAGAGGGCAGGGGGCTTCGTGGGCTCACCGGGAGTCGGGAACGAGGAACGGCGAGGCGATGCAAGGGTCGGAGGAGGGAGTTCGACGGCGGCGGCGCCTCGGCGGAGCTCTTCGGCGGCGAGCAAGCGTTCCGGCGGCTCTGTTCATCAAAAGGGATCACCGGTGTGCGGTTAGGAGGCACCGAGGTGAGGAAAAGAGGACGGGGTCGGAGGGACGGGAGGAACACTCACGGCGACGAATTTCGCCCTTACCGCGGCGGGGCCGTTCGCCGGAGTTGGGGACGGATCGCTTGCGCCGGCGAAAGAGGGGCGGAGGGGTGAAATTGGTTGCTCGGGAAGGTGGAGAAGCTCAAGGCGCGAAGCGATGGGGTGCTCAGCGGGCTCTGGGCGGTCCGGTGGCTCGGGTTGACGGGTTGCGCCGGTGGCGGCAACGGCGGAAGCTCGACGGCTTTTATAGCCGCGGGGCGGCGCTGGGGGGTCCGGGCGAGGGGTGAGGAGCGTTCGCGCGGGACTAACGGAGGTAGGGAGCAAGGTAGGGCGGCGCGACGTGGGCAGGGAGCTCGCGCGCGGCGCGGCGGCTTGCCGGCGGCCGGCATCCGCCCGCTGTCCGCGGCCGTAGGGGAAAGGAGGAGGGTAGGGGTCGGCGAGGCGGTGGTAGGGGACCGGGGAGGTCGAGCGCCTTGCGCTGACGTGCGCGGCACGGGCGCGGGTCAGCCGGTCGGCGTGGCCGGCGCTCCGCCGCCGGCGGCGGGGCCCCCTGCTTTAAAGTTCGTGCGCAGTGACATCACCCATTCCTTTTCTGAATTTTTCGAAATACTCTCCCAAAATTTGAATTACACAAAGAAACTCAAAATACCAAAGTTGCTTAAAATTTTGAGATCTACAACTTTGCCAATATAAACTTTTTCTGAAACTCAATAGTTTTTGAGATAATTTTGAAAACTGAAAAGGGGACAAAATTGAAGTTTGAAAGAATTTGAAATTACTTCTGATTTTGTATTGAAACTTGAAAATCTGCAAACACCAAAGTTGTTCCTTATTGCAAGATCTACAACTTTTCTTAAAGGACCAACTTCAAATTTTGAATAGTTTTTGAATTAGAAAAAGAGGGGTAAAACTAGAGTTTGGAAATTTAGGGTTTTTCAAAAGGAATTTAAATTCTATTTCTGATTTTGAACTTTGATCAACACAACAAAAAATCAAGACACTCAACTGAACAAGATTCACACAAAGCTAGACACAGAGATGAAATTACCATTTTGCCCTTATAGGAAGATTGGGCCTTTAGGGTTTTTGAAAAAGAGATCACTACACAAGTCACTCCAGAAAAAGGTAAATGCAAAACAAGCATTAGGCAAACATAATGCATGGCAAGGATGATTAATGACTAAAGATGATGACATGTCAGGTTAATTACATATTAATCACCAGAGGTGTTACAACAACTTGCTACTGATAAGGATAACATCGTCCGTCCTATGGGCATTGACGAGCTCCCCCGACGATTAAAGCAACAAGCGCATGGCCAAGCTCGACGCCGTCTTGAAGGCTTTCCTGGAAAGCTGCTCGAAGGATCGGTGCGGCAGGGTCACTCAAGACAAGGAACCGGACTTCAGCGAGATCGTCCCTACCGTCAACTACAACGCTGAAGATGCTACTAACAGGTAACACTAAGGTACTTGTAGATTCTTACCCTACCCATGCTAATTATTCTGCAATGCTGGTTGATACTTCAAAAACTCTTACCAATTGACGGACCAGGATGTCAGAGATATCATCCGAAGATGATTACTCCGACTAACCCTGGGCGACATGAGAGATCCAGAGACTTGATACGAAGTCTTGTAATTAGAATAGGACTCCTCTGTTGTAACCGACTAGGACTCGGTATACACCATGCTTCACTCGGATATATAAGGGGAAGCGGGTGCCGACCCCTATCATTGAATCTTAAATCATAACACAAGGCACACGCCGCACTGGACGTAAGGTATTACACTATTAAGCGGCCCGAACCAGTATAAATCGCTATCCTTGCGTACTCGCCGGGTTCTACGAACGCCGATCCCCACCGAACAAATCGTCTGAGATCCCTCAAGACGAGTTGCCGGTTAACAAACACCGACAGCTGGCACGCCAGGTAGGGGCTCTCGGTGATTCTGCAATCAAGAGCTCGACGAACCACCTCAACATGTTCTCGGCGGGATCAATTTTTGTTTTTGGCTCGTGGACTTGCATCGCGAATGATCAAGGGAAACTGCATCGACGACTTCAACCTGAATCAGAAGCGCAAGCCACACCAAAGATGGACCATCTCACCCGGGACCTAGCAAACCTCACAATCCATGGATCGCAAGAATATGGGGACCAGACAGAGTCATCCGACTCCTCCTCTGTTACGACTTCTCGATCCAGGAAGGACTCGGACTCTACGCATCATATCCCCTTTGGACTGCGCAATTTGGCAGAGAATTTCCAAGAGCTAATTGGATCAAAATTCAAAAAGCTTCAATAGATCCTGCTTGACAGGAGCAGCAGGGACTCGTTTTCAGCTCAACCGAAGAAGGTAACATCGTCCATTGGCCAATACAACCAGCCCCGACTATGTTGGTTGGCACAATCGACCAGATTCTCCCGTACCAACACGAACATCAGCTCCCCTTTGAGGAACATGATACCTCAACAGAGCTAAACTGTAACACCCCTGGTGTTCAAATGTAATTAAGTTGACATGTCATCATCTTAAGCATTAATTATTTCCTGTGATGCATTTGATTTGCCTAATTGCTATGCCTTGATTCCCTTTTCAAAAACACTAAAAGCCCAATTCTCTCTATAAGGGCAAAATGGTAATTTCACCTCTGTGCCTAGTTATATTTAATTCTTGTTCAAATTTAGTGCCCTGATGTTTGCTGCATTGATCAAAGTTCAAAAATCAGATTTGATTTGATTTTTCCCTTTTGCAAAACCCTAAAATCCCAAATCCTGGATTTATTCCCTTTTTCATAACTTTTTCAAAAGTCAAAATTTTGAGTTGGTTCAAAAAGCAAAGTTGTCAATCTGATCGAGAGGAACAACTTTGGTATTTACAAATTTTCAAGTCTCAGTTTGAAATCCAAAGTAATTTTGGTTTGAATCAAGTTTGAAAAAGTGTCCCCTTTACTGTTTGCAAATATTGTTCAAAAACTATTTGGAATTTGAAAATGTTCATTTTGACAAAGTTGTAGATCTCATTTTTTCTGAGCAACTTTGATGTTTTGAGTTTTTGTTGCCCAGTTCAAATTTTGGGAGAAATTTGCAAATTTCTGAAACTGCTCAAAAGTCAAACCCTAGCCTAGTCTACTGTTCTTCTTCCTCGCGTAGAGGGGGGGGGGGGGGCCCGGCCATGGCCAGCCCGCCGGCAACTCGCACGCCGCACGCCTGGCTGCTCCCCACGCGCCACCAACCTGCCACCGCTGTTCCCTTGTCCCCTCCGCGCCCGCACGCGAGCGCTGACCCTCCACACCCGTCCCCTACAGTGCCCAGGGCGTCGCCGCCGCGTGGCCATCGCCGGCGAGCCTTCGCCCAGGCCCTGCACGCACGCCTGTCCTTCCCGCTAGAGCGCAATCGAGTGCGCACGCTCTCGCCGAGCTTATCCACCCCACCCCGTGCTCTCTACCGGCCTCTGGCCGCGGCTATATAAGCCCGCCGGAGCCCCGAGCTCCTCACTCATCTCCGCCACCGTGGCCAGGCCAGTCCAGTGCCTCCGCCGCTCCACCACCTAGCTCAGAAGCTCCGCCTTGAGCTCGTGAAGCTTTCCCACCCTTCAATTTCATCTCTACCGCCCTCAATCGCCCGGCGTAAGCTCGCCGTTCCCATCTCCGGCAGAAACCCGGCGAGCTCGGGTTCGTGAAATTCGCCGTCTCCGGCCATGATCATCCCTCACCGACCTCGTGTCGTGTTCCTTGGTTCCGTGCGACTCTGACCAGGCCATTGCGGTCTCGTGTGTTGCGCAGGGTCGCCGGAGCGCCGCTCGCCGCTCGCCGCCGAAGGAGCTCCACCGAACCACCGCCCCTCGAGCCCGTGTCGAGCCTCATCCTCGAGCCTCACCCTCGAGCCCGTGTCGAGCCTCACCCTCGAGCCTTACCCTCGAGCGCGTTCCCGAGCCACAACCTCGAGCACACCCTCGAACCCCGCCCTCGAAGCAGCCGAGTCTAGCCTCAGCCTCGGGCGAATCGCAACTTCCACCAAGCCCCGAGCCTCGAGTGAGTCGAGGCCACCCTCGAGAGGCTACCCGCAAGAGAACCCGCCGAGGCCTCGCCGTCAAACCCTCTTATCCATCCGCCTCGCCGAGCCTTGCCTCTGACTCTCGGTGAGCCCAGCCTCTGTTTCCTCAGCCGAGCCTCGAGCCTCGACGTCGAGCCCGCTCCGACTCGAGCTCAGTGCTCTTTTTCCTTTTCAGATATATGAATAGTCTTGTTATTTCATCTTTTTGTATGATTTTCTGTATTGCTCTAAAAATTCTGAAAATTTTACAGTTGAGTCTTTATACCATGTAGTATTTTATAAAAATAAGAAACTTGACTTTTCTGCAAGATTCTGAAAATATAAAATTCCCCTTTTAATTGAATAAATGGATAGTTTTAGATTTTTAGAAAAACATGCATAGTTCCATAAATTATGAAATTTGTTTTGTCACCTATTTTGAACCTATGAGTTTATTTTGGCAAAGTTTGGAACAACTTCGTAAAATGGCCTTTTGGGTAGTTAAAATAGAAAAATAATTAGGTTTTGCTGTTGTATGCCTTTGTGTGTGACTTTCGGATTGTTTGCTGTTCATAGACCCCCACCCTTCTGGTCTATGATGTTTGTGATGTCATACCTTAGTCTATGCTTAGGTTAGATCAATAATGATTAATAGGTTTAACTAATTTTGCTTAAAGATAAAAGATAGGTAACCTTGTGTCTACCCTAGAAGTTACTCCCTTGTTAGAAAGTTATACTCTAGGAGCAGTGCTTTGTCCTGTGTTGCATTGTTCATATGAGCATCCTCATAAGCATACATCATTGCATCCGTTTAGTGACCGAAGGAGAAGGCGTCAAGATCGAGGCAGCCGCTGACGAACCTGTCCCCGAGGCTACCCCGAGCTCCGACACCTGCCCTGCCGCCCTCGAGCCTGCCCTCTTTGCTCTTCAAGGCAAGCCCCGGTGCATTTAACCCTTTCCTTGATTTTATAAAATGATTTCCTTAAATGCTTTTGAGTAAACTACTGCATTAGGTTTATAGGAGTTGAGTGATATCCTATCTGATGCATTATCCACCTTGACCACTGATACACCCGATACCTGCTTTTCAAAAGTATTTGAAAAATGCTTAGCAATGCTTATTGAATTAGACTTTGCAATAAAATGTCATTTTCAAAAGTGTGATCACTGAAAGAATCTTTTATGGGAATTTGGCTTTACTTCCCGTTCGATGACTGCTTGCCTAGCTAGCATGTGGTCATTGTCGAGAAGAGGTTGTCCGCGCGTACGGTGCCGTCATGTTGTAGTCCGGGACTCAACAGTTGACACCGACCGGGACAGGGTTGAAAAACTGACAGGACTATTACGCTTAGGTGAGATATAACCGAGGTATAGTTCTGGCAGAAAAATTAGGGACCATCGTTTTGGGGGCCTGCTGGTCAAGACTTGTAACTATTCACATACTTCGGAAAGCTCTGGCTCCGAGGAATCCTTTATTGGACCGACAACCGCGCACTGGGAGTGGAGAGATGGCGGAAGTAGCATGTACCCACGTGTCAGGACCTGTACTCTTGGGTTAGAGTCCCAAGGTACTTGTCGCTGGCGGAAAATTGGAGGGTTAAAGTCCCGAATTGGAGTGGTGTACTGTACTTCCGGGTGGCGTAGGACCGGGCCCAATATTGGAGGAATCATGGTAGACGAGTTGGCATATGCAAGCTTGGGTGCTACATATGCAGTGTGGATAGGGACCCTCAGCTGAGTATTATTTATCCAGATTAACGTTGCTCCTCGGTTATGGAGACTTGGTCCACTGACTGTCAACGGAGAGTGGTTCTCAACTAGGAATGTTTTGAAATGTAAAATGAATCATGAATGATGAAGAATTGAGAAATACTGAATGTTTCAAAAATAAAATAAGGTTTACAAAAAAATGCTTTTCTGCAAAATACTTGATCTTGCTTAAGCCTTACCTTGACTACCCTAAGCCTCTCATTCCTGAGTCTTCTCCCTTTTTCTTTAGTCGGGTAAGTCTTGTTGAGTACCCCAGTACTCAGGGTTTGTTACCCATGTTGCAGGTATGCCTGAGACCCCGATGTGTCTCGCACCCTGTTGCGTGACCTTCATCCAGGAAGAGGCCGATGAGGCCGATGAGTAAATGTGCACCCTCGGGCTGGGTGTTACATGTATTGTTATGTTAATGTTCCCGCTACGTTGTCTACATTGAAATTCCCGAACAATGGTTTGTAATAATCGTACTCCTTACCTCATTTAAAACCTCGGTTTGTAAAACTATTGTTATTTAAGTCTTCCGCTCTTTATTCCGATGTTATTTGTAAAAGTATGCAATGCTGTAACCGAATTGTGAGATGATCCTGCGGACATTGGGCACTGATGTAGCCCGGTGGCGAACGGGTCTTAATCACATGGAACATGGGTTCGGCTGTCAGAGGTTGACAGGGACACGTGGGCCATGGGATTAGGGTCGTTCCGTCACAGAGTGGTATCAGAGCATCTCACTTTAACGTTGCAGTGTTCGTTTTGCGAAAACTTCAAAAGACCTTTTGAGTCCAAACAAACTAAGCTTGACTATTTTGAGTCCAAATTGCTTTTCTCATCTTGTCTCTCATATGACAACACTAGCTAGTGGAGCAACATGTCTTAAGCCCTATATATGTTACTTAATGCATTACCTTGTTCCGTAGGAACGATTCATGCATCATGTCATAATCACTGAAGTTAACTTCCTCTCTAAGTTCGTTGGGGTAGAATACCTATACCTTTTCTCTTGCTAGCCTTTCTCTCATCTACCTTCTCTTGTCCAGGCATGGCTCGCATCAAGCTGACTGCCCGCAAGTCGACTGGACCGCATGGTGTGCCGCGCCACCAGCTGGCACCACGCGTTGGAGAGGAGACTGCCGAATCTTCAAATGGTCGTCGCTTTCCCCGCCGCACCCGTAAGAACCTGAAGGAGGAAATCAAGAATCTGAAGGCTGAGCTGGAGAACTTGGAGCATGACTTCTACCACTCACGTCTGGAGTTTTATGAGGCACGAGCTTCCCTGGAGCAGGCCAACCGGAACACGGTTCGCGCTATCGAGCAGCGCAATGATGCTTGGACCCGCGAGGACGTCACCAGAGCCGAGCTCCACGGACTGCAGCAGTACACAGCTCAGATTGAACAGTTCAATGATATGCTTCATGAGGAAGTGCATCAGCTGTATGATCAACTTCACCCCTTGGTACCACCGGTTAGGGAAGAACCTGAGGACGGAGTAGTAGAAGAACCTGATGTGGGTCAAGAGCCAGACGTGGACGAAGGAATTGAACCTGCTGAGGACATCCACGCTGAAGACGAGGACGAGGAGGTTGAGCCTGAGCTCATCCTCGAAGAAGAAGACGACGACGAGGAAATGATCATCATCGATGAAGACTAGACCCGTCTTTAGGAGATGGAGTTCCCCTGTGTCTGTACCACCTGCTTACCTAAAACCTTAGTTTAGGTTTGGGAGCGTTAGTCTGTAGTTTGTTAAGAGGAGTCTGTATCTTTCTCTCGTACCTTTTCCCCTTATCAGTCAGTTGCCACCTGTCAGTCATCTGTATTCATCATCTATCTTTGAATCAATGAAGTTTCTCAGTCAGTTGTTTCAGAACTTAATCTTTGTATGCTAAGTTCCAAGTTGTTTAACAGATGCCTGTGAACACCCGCTCTGGAGCTGGAGGTTCCGATGATGCCAACCTTCCAAACCCTCCACCAGTTCCTGCTACCCTGGCAGATGCCATTGCAGCCTTGGCCGCCGCTGCCAACCTGATGGCTCAAAATCAGGGACAACACAACAATGGTCATCGTGGTCGCCGCGACAACAACAACCATGAGAGTACATATGTGGATTTCACTGAAACCCGTCCACCGGTTTTCACCAGAGCCGATGAACCCCTCGAAGCTGATGATTGGCTCCGCACCTTGGAGCAGAAGTTTGGTCTCATCCGATGCACTGAAATCCAGAAGCCCCGGTTTGCTTCACAGCAGCTTCGTGGTCCCGCAAGCGCTTGGTACGCCAACCTGTTGGCTGCCCAGCCAGAAGGTCATCAATTGACCTGGGAAGAGTTCCGAACTGCTTTCCGTGCTCATCACATCCCTTCCGGATTAATGAAGATGAAGCTTGATCAGTTCCTGGCTCTCCAACAGAAAGACTCCACAGTCATGCAGTATGTGGGTCAATTCAATCATCTCAGCCAGTATGCCTCAGAGTATGTCAACACAGATGAGAAGAAAAGGGATTGTTTCCTCAGAGGATTACATCCGAAGATCCGCAGGAGCTTGTCCAATAACCTGACTGGGTCTTATCATGATGTTGTTGACCGGGCTGTTGCTTTTGAAGAAAGCAATCGCCAGTATCAGGAAGAGAAGAAGAAGAAGAAAGCTGGGTCAAGCAGCTTCTCTGGCGGTCACAAACGCCAGAGGATCATCTATCACCCCAGCCACCACCACAACCGTCCACCTTACCCTCATCAGCAGTCGTCCGTACTGCGGCTACCACCCACAACGCCAATCAGCAGAGTGCCACGCAGCCGAACGCCCCAGGTGTTCGTATCACCACCCCACAAACAGCCTATAACCATCCCTGCTACAACTGCGGCCAACTTGGCCACTGGTCTCGTGATTGTCCGAAACCCAAGAAGTATGCACAGAACGCGCAGAAGGGTCCTGGAGGACCACAGCAGCAGCAGCACCGTGCACAGCAGCAGCATGCTCAGAAAGGCAGGATTGTCAAGAAGCACGGGCAAGTCTACTACACCGCTGTCAGCGATATACCAGAAGGGGAGCCCGTCATGATCGGTAGGTTTCCTGTTGCCAACCACCCTGCAGTTGTGTTGTTTGATTCTGGTGCATCGCATTCCTTCATCAGTCGTACTTTTGTCATCAAGCATGAAATATCAATTGAGGATTTAAAAGAAAGTTTCTGCATATTTTCGCCTGGAGGGCGTATAAGTACTAAGGAAGTGGTTCGCAGTATACCAGTAAGGTTGGGGGAACATGTATTTCCCACCACCATGATAGTGCTTCATGATCAGGAGATAGATGTCATTCTAGGCATGAATTGGATGTGTCAGTATAAAGCCATGATCGACATCCTGAATAGAGTTGTGAGAGTGGACATTCCTAACAGTACCTCCAAACTCCTTCTCCAACTTCCAATGCCTCAAAAACCAGCAGCCACTCAAATAAATACCACCTATGTTCTGGAAACTAGAGACATCCCCGTGGTTTGTGAATTCCCTGATGTTTTTCCTGAGGATTTGCCTGGTCTGCCTCCTGACCGGGACATTGAGTTTGCCATAGAGCTAAAGCCCGGGACTGCTCCTATATCCCGCAGAGCTTATCGAATGCCTCCCAGAGAGTTGGCAGAACTAAAAATTCAATTACAAGATTTGTTGGACAAGGGTTTCATTCGCCCAAGCTCGTCTCCTTGGGGCTGTCCTGCAATCTTTGTAAAAAAGAAAGACAAGACTCTCAGAATGTGCGTGGATTATCGCCCACTCAATGAGGTCACCATCAAAAACAAATATCCCTTGCCTCGTATTGATCTACTCTTTGACCAGTTAGCTGGAGCCAAAGTATTCTCCAAAATCGATCTCAGATCTGGCTACCACCAAATAAAGATTCGTCCTGAAGATATTCCTAAAACAGCTTTCACCACCAGATACGGCCTATATGAGTACTTGGTCATGTCCTTCGGTTTGACCAATGCCCCAGCTCATTTCATGTACCTCATGAACTCTGTGTTCATGCCAGAGCTTGATAAATTCGTGGTCGTGTTCATTGACGACATCCTTGTCTACTCGAAAACCCCTGAAGATCATGCCGAACATCTTCGTATCGTTCTATCCCGTCTCAGAGAACATCAGCTGTATGCCAAGTTCAGTAAATGTGAATTCTGGCTAGATCGAATTCAGTTTCTTGGTCATGTCCTTTCCGCGGAAGGTGTGTCAGTTGACCCTGGTAAAGTGGCAGACATTCTGGATTGGAAGCCACCTACCACTGTTCACCAAGTCCGCAGCTTTATGGGAATGGCAGGATATTATCGTCGGTTCATCCCAGATTTCTCAAGAATCGCCAAGCCTATCACTGAGTTAGTAAAGAATTCTGTGAAGTTTGTCTGGTCACCAGCCTGTGAGCAAGCCTTTCAAACTCTGAAGAAACTGTTAACTACATCACCAGTCCTAGCTCAACCAGATATCGAGAAACCCTTCGATGTATACTGTGATGCATCTGGTACTGGTTTGGGATGTGTTTTGATGCAAGAAGGTCGAGTGATCGCATATGCCTCCCGGCAGCTTAAGCGACATGAGGAGAATTATCCAACCCATGATCTTGAGTTAGCAGCAGTAGTGCATGCCTTGAAGATCTGACGTCATTATTTGTTGGGCAGTACCTGCAATGTGTACACTGATCACAAAAGCCTGAAGTATATCTTCACTCAAGAGGAACTGAATATGAGGCAGAGAAGATGGCTTGAGTTAATTAAGGACTATGATCTTGAAGTGCATTACCATCCAGGTAAGGCGAATGTGGTCGCCGATGCACTCAGTCGCAAGTCTTATTGCAACTGTCTGATGATGAAACCCTATGATTCTTCTTTGTGTTATGAGCTGGAAAGGTTGGGTATTGAAATGATTCCACAAGGAACTCTGAATAATATCAGAATAGAAACCCCTATCAGAGAGCAGATCATCGCTGCACAAAAAGATAACCCTGGAATCAAGCACATCATCGAAAAGGTCCAATCCGGAAAGGCTGATTGTTTCAGGATTGATGATGCAGGAGTAGTATGGTTTAAGAATCGGTTAGTAGTTCCTAAAGTGCCTGAGTTAAGAAAGTTAATCCTTGATGAAGCACATCTGACTAGATTCTCCATTCACCCCGGCAGTAACAAGATGTACCAGGATTTGAAGCAGCAACTCTGGTGGACAAAGATGAAGATTGAGATCGCCCGGTATGTCGCTCAGTGCGATACCTGCCAGAAAGTCAAAGCCGTGCACATGAAGCCCGGAGGAGAATTGCAACCTTTACCTGTACCTGCTTGGAAATGGGACGATATCAGCATGGACTTTATTAATGGATTACCCAAGACACAAAAAGGTTTTGATTCCATTTGGGTGATTGTGGATCGTCTCACTAAGCAAGCTCACTTCCTGCCAGTGAAGACTAGTTACACCGTCCCCACTTATGCCACTTTGTACAAGAACCACATAGTGAAACTCCATGGCATACCCAAGAGCATTATCTCTGATCGTGGTACCCAGTTTGTCGCAAAGTTCTGGAAAGCGTTCCATACCTCACTTGGAACCAAGCTCTTGCATAGTACGGCATATCATCCGCAAACAGATGGACAAACTGAGCGAGTCAACCAAGTGTTAGAGGATATGTTGAGAGCATGTGTGCTCACCTTCGCAGATACTTGGGATGACTGTTTGCCCTTGGCAGAGTTCTCATATAATAACAGTTACCAAGAGAGCATCAAAATGGCACCCTTTGAAGCACTGTACGGCCGCCGTTGTCGTACACCTCTCAATTGGTCTGAACCCGGAGAAAGGGAATTCTTTGGAGTTGACCTAGTAAAGGATATGGAAGAAAAAGTCAAGCAAATACAAGAGAACATGAAGATCGCACAGTCTCGACAGAAAAGTTATGCTGACAAGAGACGTCGACCTCTGCAGTTCGAGATCGGGGATTATGTGTACCTGAAGGTCTCACCCACCAAAGGAGTCACTCGTTTTGGAGTCAAAGGAAAGCTAGCACCCCGCTACATTGGTCCGTTTGAGATTCTGGATCGTTGTGGCAAGGTCGCTTACAAGCTAAGTTTGCCCGATCATCTTTCAGCAGTTCACAATGTTTTTCATGTCTCCCAACTCAAGAAGTGTCTCCGAGTACCTGAACATGTGGTTGAAGTTGAAGGCGTTGAGCTAGAACCAGATCTGTCATACCCTGAGTATCCAGTTCGCGTGTTGGATCACAAGGATCGTGTTACCCGAAGAACCACCACAAGATGGTACAAGATCCAGTGGAACCAACACTCTGAAGAAGAAGCCACCTGGGAATCCGAAGACTTCTTAGCAAAGAACTACCCCGACTTCCTCGAATCTCTGTAGATGTAAGGTTTTGCTTTTTCCTTCTTAAGACGTGGAATCTCGGGGCGAGATTTCTTTTAGGGGGAAAGGCTGTAACACCCCTGGTGTTCAAATGTAATTAACTTGACATGTCATCATCTTAAGCATTAATTATTTCCTGTGATGCATTTGATTTGCCTAATTGCTATGCCTTGATTCCCTTTTCAAAAACACTAAAAGCCCAATTCTCTCTATAAGGGCAAAATGGTAATTTCACCTCTGTGCCTAGTTATATTTAATTCTTGTTCAAATTTAGTGCCCTGATGTTTGCTGCATTGATCAAAGTTCAAAAATCAGATTTGATTTGATTTTTCCCTTTTGCAAAACCCTAAAATCCCAAATCCTAGATTTATTCCCTTTTTCATAACTTTTTCAAAAGTCAAAATTTTGAGTTGGTTCAAAAAGCAAAGTTGTCAATCTGATCGAGAGGAACAACTTTGGTATTTACAAATTTTCAAGTCTCAGTTTGAAATCCAAAGTAATTTTGGTTTGAATCAAGTTTGAAAAAGTGTCCCCTTTACTGTTTGCAAATATTGTTCAAAAACTATTTGGAATTTGAAAATGTTCATTTTGACAAAGTTGTAGATCTCATTTTTTCTGAGCAACTTTGATGTTTTGAGTTTTTGTTGCCCAGTTCAAATTTTGGGAGAAATTTGCAAATTTCTGAAACTGCTCAAAAGTCAAACCCTAGCCTAGTCTACTGTTCTTCTTCCTCGCGTAGAGGGGGGGGGGGGGGGCCCGGCCATGGCCAGCCCGCCGGCAACTCGCACGCCGCACGCCTGGCTGCTCCCCACGCGCCACCAACCTGCCACCGCTGTTCCCTTGTCCCCTCCGCGCCCGCACGCGAGCGCTGACCCTCCACACCCGTCCCCTACAGTGCCCAGGGCGTCGCCGCCGCGTGGCCATCGCCGGCGAGCCTTCGCCCAGGCCCTGCACGCACGCCTGTCCTTCCCGCTAGAGCGCAATCGAGTGCGCACGCTCTCGCCGAGCTTATCCACCCCACCACGTGCTCTCTACCGGCCTCTGGCCGTGGCTATATAAGCCCGCCGGAGCCCCGAGCTCCTCACTCATCTCCGCCACCGTGGCCAGGCCAGTCCAGTGCCTCCGCCGCTCCACCACCTAGCTCAGAAGCTCCGCCTTGAGCTCGTGAAGCTTTCCCACCCTTCAATTTCATCTCTACCGCCCTCAATCGCCCGGCGTAAGCTCGCCGTTCCCATCTCCGGCAGAAACCCGGCGAGCTCGGGTTCGTGAAATTCGCCGTCTCCGGCCATGATCATCCCTCACCGACCTCGTGTCGTGTTCCTTGGTTCCGTGCGACTCTGACCAGGCCATTGCGGTCTCGTGTGTTGCGCAGGGTCGCCGGAGCGCCGCTTGCCGCTCGCCGCCGAAGGAGCTCCACCGAACCACCGCCCCTCGAGCCCGTGTCGAGCCTCATCCTCGAGCCTCACCCTCGAGCCCGTGTCGAGCCTCACCCTCGAGCCTTACCCTCGAGCGCGTTCCCGAGCCACAACCTCGAGCACACCCTCGAACCCCGCCCTCGAAGCAGCCGAGTCTAGCCTCAGCCTCGGGCGAATCGCAACTTCCACCAAGCCCCGAGCCTCGAGTGAGTCGAGGCCACCCTCGAGAGGCTACCCGCAAGAGAACCCGCCGAGGCCTCGCCGTCAAACCCTCTTATCCATCCGCCTCGCCGAGCCTTGCCTCTGACTCTCGGTGAGCCCAGCCTCTGTTTCCTCAGCCGAGCCTCGAGCCTCGACGTCGAGCCCGCTCCGACTCGAGCTCAGTGCTCTTTTTCCTTTTCAGATATATGAATAGTCTTGTTATTTCATCTTTTTGTATGATTTTCTGTATTGCTCTAAAAATTCTGAAAATTTTACAGTTGAGTCTTTATACCATGTAGTATTTTATAAAAATAAGAAACTTGACTTTTCTGCAAGATTCTGAAAATATAAAATTCCCCTTTTAATTGAATAAATGGATAGTTTTAGATTTTTAGAAAAACATGCATAGTTCCATAAATTATGAAATTTGTTTTGTCACCTATTTTGAACCTATGAGTTTATTTTGGCAAAGTTTGGAACAACTTCGTAAAATGGCCTTTTGGGTAGTTAAAATAGAAAAATAATTAGGTTTTGCTGTTGTATGCCTTTGTGTGTGACTTTCGGATTGTTTGCTGTTCATAGACCCCCACCCTTCTGGTCTATGATGTTTGTGATGTCATACCTTAGTCTATGCTTAGGTTAGATCAATAATGATTAATAGGTTTAACTAATTTTGCTTAAAGATAAAAGATAGGTAACCTTGTGTCTACCCTAGAAGTTACTCCCTTGTTAGAAAGTTATACTCTAGGAGCAGTGCTTTGTCCTGTGTTGCATTGTTCATATGAGCATCCTCATAAGCATACATCATTGCATCCGTTTAGTGACCGAAGGAGAAGGCGTCAAGATCGAGGCAGCCGCTGACGAACCTGTCCCCGAGGCTACCCCGAGCTCCGACACCTGCCCTGCCGCCCTCGAGCCTGCCCTCTTTGCTCTTCAAGGCAAGCCCCGGTGCATTTAACCCTTTCCTTGATTTTATAAAATGATTTCCTTAAATGCTTTTGAGTAAACTACTGCATTAGGTTTATAGGAGTTGAGTGATATCCTATCTGATGCATTATCCACCTTGACCACTGATACACCCGATACCTGCTTTTCAAAAGTATTTGAAAAATGCTTAGCAATGCTTATTGAATTAGACTTTGCAATAAAATGTCATTTTCAAAAGTGTGATCACTGAAAGAATCTTTTATGGGAATTTGGCTTTACTTCCCGTTCGATGACTGCTTGCCTAGCTAGCATGTGGTCATTGTCGAGAAGAGGTTGTCCGCGCGTACGGTGCCGTCATGTTGTAGTCCGGGACTCAACAGTTGACACCGACCGGGACAGGGTTGAAAAACTGACAGGACTATTACGCTTGGGTGAGATATAACCAAGGTGTACTTCTGGCTGGAAAATTAGGGACCATCCGTATGGGGGCCTGCTGGTCAAGACTTGTAACTATTCACATACTTCGGAAAGCTCTGGCTCTGAGGAATCCTTTATTGGACCGACAACCGCGCACTGGGAGTGGAGAGATGGCGGAAGTAGCATGTACCCACGTGTCAGGACCTGTACTCTTGGGTTAGAGTCCCAAGGTACTTGTCGCTGGCGGAAAATTGGAGGGTTAAAGTCCCGAATTGGAGTGGTGTACTGTACTTCCGGGTGGCGTAGGACCGGGCCCAATATTGGAGGAATCGTGGTAGACGAGTTGGCATATGCAAGCTTGGGTGCTACATATGCAGTGTGGATAGGGACCCTCAGCTGAGTATTATTTATCCGGATTAACGTTGCTCCTCGGTTATGGAGACTTGGTCCACTGACTGTCAACGGAGAGTGGTTCTCAACTAGGAATGTTTTGAAATGTAAAATGAATCATGAATGATGAAGAATTGAGAAATACTGAATGTTTCAAAAATAAAATAAGGTTTACAAAAAAATGCTTTTCTGCAAAATACTTGATCTTGCTTAAGCCTTACCTTGACTACCCTAAGCCTCTCATTCCTGAGTCTTCTCCCTTTTTCTTTAGTCGGGTAAGTCTTGTTGAGTACCCCAGTACTCAGGGTTTGTTACCCATGTTGCAGGTATGCCTGAGACCCCGATGTGTCTCGCACCCTGTTGCGTGACCTTCATCCAGGAAGAGGCCGATGAGGCCGATGAGTAAATGTGCACCCTCGGGCTGGGTGTTACATGTATCGTTATGTTAATGTTCCCGCTACGTTGTCTACATTGAAATTCCCGAACAATGGTTTGTAATAATCGTACTCCTTACCTCATTTAAAACCTCGGTTTGTAAAACTATTGTTATTTAAGTCTTCCGCTCTTTATTCCGATGTTATTTGTAAAAGTATGCAATGCTGTAACCGAATTGTGAGATGATCCTGCAGACATTGGGCACTGATGTAGCCCGGTGGCGAACGGGTCTTAATCACATGGAACATGGGTTCGGCTGTCAGAGGTTGACAGGGACACGTGGGCCATGGGATTAGGGTCGTTCCGTCACATAAACTCCAGTGCCTCTACCCTGGAGTCGGTTACACCGGGATCAAAAAACTAGGGCCACACTCGTGAAGTCTTCATGGCAGGACACCAGTCATCTTTACGACCTCCAACTCCTCCAGATGTCCTCCGAGATGACGAAACTTTGAGTATGATATCCGATAACGACCCAGAATGACCCGGAGAAACCGAGTCAATGAAGGCAGAAAGAATAAGAAGGAATCAGGCCAAAGATGCTCGTAGAAGATGGGCAACTCATCGAAAGGAGGCCATGGAACGCTACCATGTGAGGCTAGAAGAATATAACAGTCGAAGGCGTTTGGAAGAGGAAGCCGAGCGCCAAGCTCGTCAAGACATGGACCAGGAAATTCAGTCCCACAACGATCGCAATCGACGACGAGCCGACTGCTCGCGCAACCTCGAACCTGAATTCATGAGGGTAGCCGGTCACAAAGTGTACTAGACACCCTACCAAAACATCCTGGCTTTTGCCACGGAGATGGGAGCCAAGGACAACCACACCCCTGATAAAGAACGACGGTTGATCATGCTTCAGACCACCGCGCTACAGCTCAAGGGTCGAAACCTTGAGTCCTTAGCCGACGAACAAGATTCATCTCACCCCAGTCAAAGGCGACCCATCCACGAACGGCTCGGCCGGGCTCCAGCAAGGAGTCGTCTGGGCAACCAAGTACCTGATCAAGCTGAAGGAGGAGCCGAATCATCATATCGAGGACTTAACATTCTTGCAACCGACACGGTCGATCGCTTCCCCTGTTTTTCCCAGAGACTCCGAGCAGTCCCATTCCCACGAAAGTTCAAACTCGGGAACTACTCAAAGTACGATGGGAAGACAGAACCCAAGCGGTGGCTCAGGCTGTATGCTCAGGCAGTTGGGTTAGCAGGAGGAAGCAACGATGTTAAGGCACTTTGTCTCCCCATGGCACTAGAGACAATGCCCCTTGCATGGTTCGACAGACTTAAGCCCGAGTCCATTGATTCCTGGGAACAGCTTCACCGCATCTTCATAGAGAATTTTGCGGGTGTCCCAGAGCGATCGGACCCTCGAACCAAGCTTAGAACCTGCAAGCAACAGAAAAATGAGACAATGCGGGAGTACTGCAGACGCTTCTCCAAAATCCGCTCCACAGTCTCCGACATAACAGACAGAGAAGTAATCGACCTTTTTGGCAACAGAATTTGCAAAAGGTACAATTATAAAGATTTCATCAAGCATGACCCGACCACCGCTGATGAGTTTCATCGGGCAGTAAACTCCATGATGGCGATGGAAGAACGCACACAGGAGCGCTTTCCCGAAAGAAACACGCAAGGTGATCGAGGAAATAATCAAAGAGGAAACTAGACCGCTCAGCAAAACACCCGCAAGAGAACAGGGGGCAATACTGTTGTAGCCATGGAACCTCAGAAAAAGGGGAACAAGCCCTTCAGCTTTGACGACCTCCTCGACAGCCCATGCCCCTTCCATCCAAAAGGAGGACACCAGGCTAAGCACTGTCGGCAACTCAAAGAGAGAGGTTGGAACTCTGACTTCAATAAAAACAGAAAAGACAAGGGGAAGAAAGCAGTCGAAGACCCTCAGCAGGACGCAGGCGGTTTCCAACACCCCAAAGGCACCAACAATGTCATATTCCGGGGAGTAACCACCGACAGTAAGCGCCTGCAGAAGCTCTCCCTACGGGAAATTATGTCTACCAAACCAGCTACCCTCAGATACCTTGATTGGTCTGAGCATCCGATCAATTTCTATCGAGCAGACCAATGGACCAACGTCTCCAATGCAGGGCACTACCCGCTAGTTCTGGATCCTACGGTCGCTGGGTTCAAATTGGGAAGAGTACTCATAGACGGAGGAGCAGGACTCAACGTCATCTTCGCAAGCACCCTACGCAAGATGAACTTGGACCTTGCAACTCAGCTCACACCATCAAGCGCCCCCTTTCACGGCATAGTACCCGGAAAGGCGGTTGTACCACTCGGAAGGATCATACTACCTGTCACTTTTGGAACTCAGATCAATTATCGGACTGAGTACATCAGTTTCAAGGTAGCCGACTTCGAATCATCATACCACGCCATATTTGGACGACCAGCTATCGCCAAATTTGTGGCAGTACCACATTATCCATACCTTCTGCTGAAGATGTCGGGTCCCAAAGGTATTCTAACCTTCAGGGGTGACTTGAAGCGATCATTCGATTGCGACACAGAGGCTGTCCAATTCGCCGAAAAAGCTCAACTCGCCCTAGAGGTACAGGAACTCGCACAGATGGTACATAACGCCAAGCCTGGAGATTCAGAAATCCCAAGCAAGAAGGCGGGCGCTATTCAACAATCGGCAGAAGTTTCCACAAAAACTATTGACCTGGAAACTAGTGATCCATCAAAGACGGCGGTCATCAGCGCTCACCTATCTGAAGAATAGGAACTCGTGCTCACCAGGTTCCTCAGAGCAAACAAAGATATATTTGCTTGGAAACCGGCTGATATGCCAGGAGTTCCAAGGAACCTGGCTGAGCACAAATTGAAACTAAAAGAGGGCTCCATGCCCATCAAGCAAAGACTACGACGATTCTCACCAGAGAAGAAAGAGGCAATCAAGAAGGAGATAGCTAAACTACTCGCGGCCTGGTTTATCAGAGAAATTCTCCACCCCGAGTGGTTAGCTAACCCAGTACTAGTAAAAAAGAACTCTGTAGAATGACGCATGTGTGTCGATTACACAGACCTCAACAAGTACTGTCCAAAGGATCCTTTCGGATTACCAAGGATAGATCAAATAGTTGACGCCACCGCAGGTTCTGCTCTATTATCCTTTCTGGATTGTTACTCCGGGTACCATCAGATTGCTCTCAAAGAAGAGGACCAACCTAAGACATCGTTTATAACTCCCTTCGACGCCTACTGTTACAAAACCATGTCCTTCGGGTTGAAGAACGCAGGGGCTACTTATCAGCGTGCCATCCAAGACTGTTTGGGCGACCAAATTGGCCGCAACGCGGAAGCCTATGTTGATGATGTGGTCATAAAGACGAAAGATCCGACTACCCTCATATCAGACCTAGGGGAAACCTTTACCCAGTTACGCTCATTCCAATGGAGGCTTAACCCCACGAAGTATGTATTCGGAGTACCCTCAGGCCAGTTACTCGGATTCCTTGTTAGCCATCGAGGCATCGAGGCTAGTCAAAAACAGATCACAACCATCATCAATATGAAGCCACCTACTTCTATCAGGGATGTTCAGAAACTCACCGGGTGTATGGCTGCGCTCAACAGATTTATCTCACGGCTGGGAGAAAAGGGACTACCTTTCTTCAAACTACTCAAAGCCGGCGATAAATTTCAGTGGACAACAGAAGCAGACGGGGCCTTTGAACAACTCAAAGGATACCTCACCAATTCTCCTATACTCACACCACTAGAACCCGGGGAACCGATGATGCTATACATTGTAGCTACCACACATGTTGTGAGCACAACAATTGTAGTGGAGCGCAAGGATGACAAGCACATCTATAACACCCAACGACCAGTATACTACATTAGCGAGGTACTCTCCGACTCAAAGATCAGGTACCCACAAGTGCAAAAGTTACTTTATGCTTTACTCATATCTTCAAGGAAGCTACGACACTACTTCGAAGCCCATGAGATCACAGTTGTTACAGACTTTCCGTTGGGAGAAATCCTTCACAACCACGATGCTACTGGAAGAATTTCCAAATGGGCAGTCGAATTGGGGGCACTAAATATTAAGTTTACTCCAAGGAAAGCAATCAAGTCACAAGTTCTGGCTGATTTCGTCGCCGAGTGGACAGAAATACAACAAGTTCAAGACAACGTTGTTCCCGAACATTGGAAGATGTACTTTGATGGGTCCTTAAAACTCGGTGGAGCAGGTGCCGGAGTACTACTTGTATCACTCGCTGGAGAGCAGCTCAAGTACGTTCTAGGGTGTGTTTGGTTGGCTGCACCACCCCTCAGCCAGGCTCCACAGATACGAGAACATGCGTTTGTTTGGTTCGCGTATCTGTCTGGCCAGGCTCTGCTCGTGCAAGATTCCTCCCACAGCCTGGCTCTAGAGGAACGTAGAAATCGGCCGTTTCTGCCGGGCCAGGCTCGCGTGGTGCAGGTAATTAGTCATCTAATGATGTTATTAATATATTATTAGCATATATTAAATGATATTAATATATTTTGAAGTATATTAAGGAGAATTAAGGTAAACTAAGTGTTATACGATAATAGTTGTCCGTAATAAATGTCATGATGATGATTATTTATATATTTTTATCTCATGCAACTCGTTCTCATACGAGCAACCAAACAACTTCTCAGCTCAACCTGTCTCGTGCATACAGACAACCAAACACCACGTTCTTGTATGTATTGGGCCTGGCTACCCAGAACCAGACTCCTTCTATGCGAGCCAGGCTAAACTCGTCCGCAAACCAAACAGGCCCCTACAGATAATGTGGCCCACTACCAACAATGAAGCAGAATATGAAGCGCTACTACACGGGCTAAAGCTAGCAGTCACATTGGGCATCAAGCGACTCCTAGTCTATGGCGATTCTTCCGTAGTGATTCATCAAGTTAACAAGGATTGGGATTGCACCAAGAAAACAATGAACGCCTATTGCACTGAAGTCCACAAGCTAGAGAAAAACTTCTCAGGGTTAGAACTCATTCATATTTCCCGGGATCTTAATGTAGCAGCAGATATCGTAGCAAAATTGGGATCCGACAGAGCTCTGGTTCCCAGCGGTACCTTCGTGCATGAGCTATCCAAGCCTTCAATCCAAGAGAAGGAAGAGGTTGATCCCACACCCTCCACTCAGATCTTAACTCTAGCACCTGACTGGACACAAGTTTTCATCGACTACTTCAAGGAGCATAAACTGCCTAGTGATAAAACTGCCGCAGAACAGGTCACTAGACGTAGCAAAAATTATGTTCTAGTCGGAGACAAGCTATATCGACGCGGTGCCTCATCAGGAGTCCTCCTCAAGTGCATTTCACAAGAAGAAGGCAAAGAAATCCTGAACGAGGTTCATTCTGGGTGTTGTGGCAATCATGCAGCTTCAAGGACATTAGTCGGAAAAATCTTCACATCAGGGTACTATTGGCCCTCAGTCTTGAAAGATGCAGAAGACTTAGTCCGTGTTGACACTTCTTAACGTCACCACTAAGAATAGGGGGTAAGTCTATCCTCAGCAACGGCGCTAGAAGTGTCTTGATTGGTAAAACTAATGACTATTGGATAATTCCGCAAACGCACAAAAATTACCGATGTAGCACTTCGCCCAGGAGTATTCCAAGGTATGGTATTTATTTTATCCCAAAGGAAGCGATGACTAGAAAGACTAATAAGAAAGAAATCCTATCTTAATATAGCTACAACTATTGTAGAGGGTGATAAACGAAGGGTAAAGGAAGGTGATGATTTAGGATAATCAAATGAGATAATTAAGGGTGACTAGTGTAGTATAGCTAGGTGGGAGGACAACGAGTGAGAAAGGTTCCTGTGAATTTCTTAATCCACTCCCATGTTCTAATTAATCAAATAGTAGATACAACTAGGATTGATTACCTTCAACTTGGTTGCCAGGGATAAACGAGAGAATAGTGCGATAGAAGGTTTTTCACCTAACCCACTACTCAAGCGGATATTTGTCTTATGGACACCTTACCTTTTAAAAACTAGCCTGAGTTCACGTGAGGGGATCTAGGTAGCCAGGCAAAATCTGTCACCTTTTGCCCATGCGCCCCTACTGTCCGTGCAAGCCAGCGGCAACCAAAGATAGGTCTTAGCCTAAGCACCATGCTTATGCTAATCCTTATTACTCTAGCTAATATACGATTAACTAAAGCACTGTTTTACGAGCGATGATAAACAACCAAGATGTTTGTGTAAGGATCACAATCTAGTATGTAACTACTACAAGACTAACTAGAGCACTACAATACTATTGCAAGAATAATATTGCACAAAGGATAACACTTTGAAATGCAGAAGAAGAATATATATTATAAATAATTCTGGAAAGAGAAAGATACAAGAGCAATACCAGACTCCCCAGTAGACAACTCTGGAGACCCCGAGCTTGCTCGACTCACTCTAACTCCCACACTAGACTACACTACAACTAGAAGGCTAACACTTGTATCTCATATGAAGTGAATCCTCTAGTGAACCATGTGTTTTTCATGATGGCGGATGCAGCCTCTATTATAGGGGAAGGTGGAGTAGGGGCTACTCCGCGCCACATCATCAATCCACGTGCTCCCCATCTCACATCCCTTGGATCCACCGCCATTGCAACCGCCATGGGTGGAGGGTCCTGATTTCTTCATGTGTGAAACATGTGCAAACAACCGACATTGGATGGGGTTCACCCTGGGGTCGGCCGACCCCAGCCAATGACAGGTGGGCCCTCCACTTTGCTTCTAGAAGGTGCTGATGTCACCAGGTTGAACAGTGTAGCCAGGGCCCAGCAAGGCGGGGTCGGCCGACCCCCTATGACCGGGCTGGCCCACTGTTTTGTCTCCCCTGGTGTCCCCACATGTCATGGAGCATGGTGTCATATGTTGGTTGCATTTGCTTTCTTGTGTGGGCCCATGGATCCATGTGCTTCTCATCTTTCACTGTTGAATGCAAACACATGTTTAATCTGATGGTGGAAAGTAGCTTGGTGAAGCTTCACTTGGATAGTGCCACATCACCAAGCCCGAGGAGTTCCCTTGGTGAGGTCAGCTGACCCCACCTTGGGTGGGTCCAGGTGTCTATTTCCTTCTTATTCTGTTATACCTGCAAATCAAATACTAAGAGTACAAGTGGAACCTTTTATTGATAAAACATGTCTATGTCATGTCATTCTTCTCTATTTTCGAGCCTGTTGATGATATTTTGATATGTATTTTTATGCTATAATTATCGTCAACAAGATCCCCCAAGCTTAACCTCTGCTCGTCCCGAGCAAATAATTGAACTTAGTCTCGGTGGATCAGGAGTTGCTACAATGTTCATATTTCAAGAGTACCATGTATGCAACAAGATATTTCTCTTAAGCATGGAAAATTTAGCTAAGTAAAACTCACCCATATTAC
This sequence comes from Coix lacryma-jobi var. lacryma-jobi, assembly GCA_009763385.1. Lineage (NCBI taxonomy): Eukaryota > Viridiplantae > Streptophyta > Magnoliopsida > Poales > Poaceae > Coix > Coix lacryma-jobi. The sequence goes on along the minus strand of CM019826.1, from coordinate 112,115,773 downwards.
CTTAGTCTTTCATGGGGCTTATGGCCTTTCCTTTGTCTTGGGAAGTTGAGAGACAGAACAATTAAACTTGAGCACTACTTTCTCATTCTTTGCAAGTTTCATACCGGAGGTTTTTGCAATATTTTCAAAAGAAATCTTAATGTTCCTCATATGGTTCTCTCATGTCACTCAAAGGGTGTATGATTCCTTACTAAGGCATATGGTAAGTGTTGCCTTCTCTAATTCATCTTACTTCTAAAAAGGTTTATATGGAGCTTAAGGTAGGAATGACAAAGAATAGCATACTTACTAAGCATGTATTGTCAAGTTAAAGCTTGGATCCAAGAAGAGAAGTGTCATACCCCCAGATCAAGATGTGCAAGTGTGTGATATGTAGTGGACTAGAGTGCTTCTCCATTTGATAAGATCTCTCTCCCTTTTTTTATTGAGACATGGCTAGCATTTTTTTTGCATGGACTCTCATATGTCCATAAATATTTATTTTGCCTAGCCTTTTGTGTCTCATTTATTGATTCATACTTGGAGAGAGAGATATACTAAAAACATGAAGCACTCTATTTTTGTGTAATGAATAAATGACATGTTTGTGTGTACTTCCAGTGTAGAAGCAGCAAGGATATATATATGGTGTGTGTACATGATCTCGATCTTAGGAGTATGAAAAACCTCTTAACACGGATCAACAAGACTTAACAAGACTCAACACTAAGCAAGCAGCTTATGTGGAAGGTTTTTCACTACATCATATATATAAGGCTGTGGTAGGAATTTATCACCATTGAGGAACAATTAAAGTTTTGACTATTTTAAGAATAAATTCTCCGGTAATCATGCATGCTTAGAATAATATTATAGCAGCTCTTGTCTCACTATATCATGTCTCACAACAACTTAGACTTAGTGCTAGCACTTGCTACCCACAAAAGTGTTCAAGTTCATGGCGGTCTTATGTGAGCTAAGTGATCCATACTTAGAAAATAGCAAGCTGTATACTAGGTACTAAGGAAATATTAATAGAGCAACTGTTCATCATTTCCAAGAAAAGTAGACATGCATGACATATGAGAAAACATAAATAAGTATGGGAAATATTTTTAGCATTTTCTTATTATTTATTTATTTTTATTATTAAGATACGATAAAAATAATAAAAATGCTAAGATAGAATACTTACCTTAGTGGGGGAGAGAATCTCCCCCAAGCTTGTCTTTTTGTTATGATTTCTGTTTTTCACCGGGGTGGATAGTATGGCGGGTATTGTGGAGGATATTGTGAAGGATATTGCGGAGGCGGTTATGGATGTGGATGCTGTGGTGGATACTGGGGAATATATGGTGGTACAGGAATATTGTGGTGTGCATAAAGGTTGGCCCAGTTTCGGCCACTAGCTTCCTAGAAACTCATGTGCTGCTGCTGGGTTTGGACTGCAGTGTTGTGTATGGCTTCATGGCTGGTGCGCAACATGCCGAACTGGTTATTAAGCAGCTCCATGTCATGACGCTCGCTATGGGACCTGGTTTCCTGCGAAGAAGACATAGAAACTCGGGCACTCTGTACCCCAGACCTGCGTCTACTTCCGGGCTGTGAAGTGTGCATGGCGTCTCTCTCGTAGTCGCTGTCATCATTAGAGTCGTGGCGTTGAGCTGCCTGAGCCTTCCCACGTGTGTATGGTCCTGAAAAACTCTGATGACCTCCCACTCCAGGAATGTTAGGGATTAGCGGTTGGCCCCCATATAATTTTAATTCCGGACATGGCAAAGTAAGTCTTGTTTTCGAGTTGCGGAATTTGAATTCCATGGTGTTGTTGGGACCACTCACAATGACAAGTGCTTGGATGAAGTGCTCCTTTCTCAAGATGGTTCTAGGAGTTCTTATGAAATCATTAAATCCATCAAGAATGTTTGCATGACTACAAAATTTTGTGATTATGGATGTGAAATCAAAAGATCCTAATCTTGATGGTGCACTTAACCAATGTTGTACCATGGCTTTTACCGGAGCTATTCGAATTTGATTAACCATGGCATATAGAATCCTAGCATCAATCTCCCTAACAATTCTTATGTCATCTCTAGGAAACAACGTGATGCCTATCCACCTATGCATGAATCTTAAAGTGGGGTGACAAATATGACTTGTGCGTGGTTGTGCTTTCCCAATTATGTTGTCCCCAGTTATATCATACCAAAACTCTAATTTGTCAAAGTCTGGCGTGGCTAGCTCAATATTTGTTGCACAGTTAACAAAGCCCAGGTATGTTGCAAATTGATCCCAGCTAAAATTAAATTCATTACCGCGCAACCGAAAATAGATGGTAGTTTGAGTTATTTTCGCGGTGCTCATGAACTCTAGAGTAAGAAGCTTGCTGCCCGGATACTGAGAAAAATCCCAGAAATCACCCCAACCTATTGCAGTAAAAACATCGAAGAACTCCTCATCCATACCTGTGCAGTAGAGGAGATCAGGATCGAATACCTTGGTGTGCTGGAAGTTGCGGTTGCGGATGGAGTTGAGAGTGGCTAATTCTTGAGCAGTTAGCCATAACCCAGTTCCTGGGTCTTGAATCCTCAGGGGCTGCGCCTCTTTGTCGGGTTGTTGCTGCGAGTCCTCTGTGTCATGCACCGACTGCCCACTGGAGCTGGTGGTTTGAGAGGGTCTTGATGATGAGCTCCTGCTGAGAGCTGCACGCATTTTCTTCGCAGCGGACTTGAGTGGGTTCTTCATGCCTGGTAAAATGATGAACACTAATTGAGCAAGAGAGGTTAGTGGTAAGTGATAACCCTTCTTACCCGTCAATTACCTCTCTTGATTTCGTTGAGTGTTGATCACTAAAACAACGAACAAGAGTGTCAAAATTTTCTGCTGGTGGCTCTGGTGAAGCAACATAGGAAGGAGTGTGTGAATAAAAAGGAGGGAGGAGAGAGAGTTGCAGGTGCAAGACAAGGGGTCGGGCGACCCCCCCTTTGGCAACCCCCTTTGCAAAGTGACATGCATGGTGGATGTCAATCCTTGTCCAACCTTTGCTTATTCTTTACTCCTCTTGGATTCTTGCTCATGAGTGCTTGTGAATGAGAGAGTGTGAGAGAGTGGATAGTGTCGACACCTCTCTGAACTTTCTCTAAATGAACCAAGGTAGACAAGCACATGTGAGGAGAGAGAAGTTCGTGGGTGCCTGAACAAGGGGTCGGGCGACCCCGGGGTACTCCCCCCATTTGCATGTGCCAAGCTTGAGTTAGTGGGTGTCAATGCTTGCCTAGCATCTTTGTAAAAGAACATGTCTCCTTGGATGCTTGCTCTTCTTTTCTTGAAGTGAGTGATGGGTGGAAGAAAGAACAAACGGAGGGAGCAAGACATGACCTTGGCTAGTTGGCATGATGTGCATGGTGTGCTCACGGGGTGCATTGTCCAAATGGTGGTTTGCTTAAGGAGTTAAGCAAATGTCTTAACCAAGGTTGGTAAGGAGTGATAGAATTAAGGGTTGCATGAGTGAAATTAGGAAGAGGGACTTACCTACTTCCTCAGGTTACTCATGAATGATTGAGTTTGTGCACTCCTCTCATCAAGTTTATTTAAGCAAGAGATGAGAGAGAGATCATTATTCTAGGTCCTAGAATGCAAGTCGACAAGTATATGTCTATTGATTCTTGCATCTCTATCTAGATGGCTCATGCCAGAAGGTGAGATTAGGTGGGGCCTACCATGGGGTCGGCCAACCCCATCATCCCCACTTAAATTGTTCTGAGCAGAGTATACTAGTACTAGAATATGAAAGTGCACACAGAGTGACTAAAAATATTTTGAAAGATTAGCATACTAGCTTTATTTACATGTTCAATTAGAGCAATGTGGATTATCATGCAATTTCTTAAGTGTTGTCATGGATGTAACAAATGTTGCATGGGGAGCATCTCATGACATGCGAGTTGGTAGGTGACAAGCACCTGGGTGGGGTCGGCCGACCCCACCATACACCCTGTGAGATGCTGTCCATAATCTAGGTGCACTAAGATATGTGTAAGCTTTGGGAAAAGACTAAAAGAAGTTGAGAGGTTGCCATGCTAGGTTCATTTGGATGATCAAATAGGCTAAGTGAAGTGACATGCTATGTGATAGGCTATGTAATGAAAGGAGCATATCATGGCATGGCATAGATTTAGCATAGACAAAAGTTGGCAGGTGATGGTCACCAGGGTGGGGTCGGCCGACCCCCCTTGGGCCCACTTGGTGTCTAAGTCTTAGTGGTGTTAGACTAGATGATTATGTTAGTTATAAATTTTAACTAGAGTCGATAGAAGAAAGGAGTTGGAAAAAAAATAAAGTAACTGAAAGTTAAATTAAGTGTTAGTGTACTTACCTTGATGGAAGAGTGATTTCCTCAGGTTCTTGTAGCAGGTCCTTGGACCGGGGCAGGAATTTTCTTCGGAAGTGTTGCCTGTTGTGTCACCTTTTTCTTCCATATTCGCTTGCTTTTTGCCCGTGGTTTTGGATTGACCTTCTTCTTTATACTATGCATGAGACTGACTACCTCCACGTCCACGGCCATGATTAGTGAGCATTGTGCAAGCTTGGGTTTGAAGTTGAATTTCTCTTGGGTCCCATTAATATTGAACTGAATTTCTTCGGCTCAAACATCAATATGTGCATTGGCGGTGCTGAGAAATGGTCTTCCGAGGATGAGTGAATTCTTCTTGTCTACTTCCATGTCTAGTACCACGAAATCCACGGGGATGAAGAATTCACGTATCTTGACGGGAATATTCTCCGCTATCCCCGCTGGATGGCAAATTGATTGATTCGCTAACTGCAAATATATTGATGTAGGGGACAAAACAGCATGGCTTAGTTTATCAAAGATTACCTTTGGCATGACACTGACGCTTGCTCCCAAGTCGCACAGTGCATGCTCGAAGTGTTGTGTTCCAATGGAGCATTCAATGGTGGGACACCCAGGATCCTTCTTCTTTTCTGGCACTTGGTTTAATATAGCCGCGCTGCATTCTTCGGTTAGTTTAATTACCTCAGTTGTAGGCAGTAGGCGTTTGTTGTTGAGAATGTCTCTTAGGTACTTGGGATAGGTTGGAACCTGCATTGCATCAAGTAATGGAATATTGACATACAACTGACGAATTACCTCGACGAATTTGCCGAATTGTTCGTCAGTTGTTTGTTTCCTCGTCCTTGGAAAGGGCAACAATCTACTGGTGTCGTAGAACTCGTGTGGAGCCGTCTTTCCATGGAACTTGGTGTCATCTTCCTTGGATGGTTGTTCCTGTTCTTCTTCTTCTGCCTCATCTTCCTTGTCTTTTCTCGTACTCCTCCTTGTTGTTATATTAGGATTTGGTGGATCACGAGTGGTCTTACCCCCTCTCGTGGTTACCGCATTTAAGGTGTTGCAAGAATTTATAGAAGATGGAATAGTAGCAGCTATTTGTGCTAATTGAGACTCTAATATTTTATTAAAGTTCAATTGATCTTTGACAGAAGAAGCAAGAGAATCAGTTTTAGAAGTTAAAGACTCAAGAACGTTGTCATTAGCTAGCAATCTTTTATTCATTTCTTCATTGATTTTAGCTTGCTTTATGACAAGATCTTTAAGTGAAGGCCAATTGGGGTTACCTTGGCCTTCGAAGCACGAAGTCGTTCCTCCTTGTTGAGGTTGCCCGTTGTTGGTGGCATACACAACTTAATGGCTTACATTTTGCACCTCGCTCTCTTGATTTGATTTGTATGCATGTGTTGAGGCGTACTGTTGGATGACCTCTCGATCTTTCTTGAACTTGGCTCGTTCGTCCAATTTCTTCATCAAGAGCTCCATCTTGTTGGAGATGGCATTCACTTCTTCAATGGTGTTCATGCCTCTCTTCTTAGGTTGAGGACGTTCTCCACTCCACCCTTGATTTGTCACTATGTTCTCAATGAGATTCTTGGCTTGAGTGATATTCAGGGAGGTGAACGATCCTCTTGCAGTGGCATCAAGGTGACTACGGGCTACTGGAGTTAGCCCATGATAGAAACCTTGAATCAGGAGCCATTCCTTGATTCCATGATGTGGACATTCTCCGATATACTCCTGAAGACGTTCCCATGCTTCGGGAATAGTCTCGTCTGCCTGCTGTTGGAAACTCGAAATCTTGGCCCGCAGAGCAGATGTCTTGCCCATTGGGAAGAATTTCATGAGAAATGCATTGGCACACCTTCTCCAGGTGTGAACATCATCGGGTTGAGCGTAAAACCATTGCTTCGCTTTCCCAATCAAAGAGAATGGGAATAAGCGAAGACAGATGGCGTCAGCCGTGACCCCTTTGATGGCAATGGTGCCACACACCTCTAGAAAGTGCTGGAGATGTGCATTTGCATCCTCATGTGGCTTTCCACTAAATGTACTGACTTGCACCATAGAGATTAGCGATGGCTTAAGCTCAAAGTCTACTTCTACTTCTACTCTTGGTCCCAAAGTTATTCGGGCGACTGAGGGAGATGAGAAGTCAGAGACTGAGGGGTTAGCCATTGGCTGCTTGAACGATGGTGTTGAGCCTCCTTCCTTGAGTGAATCCAAGTGTGAGCTGAATCTCCGATGGGACACTAGACGACGTCTAATTCTCCTTCGGGATATCTCAGGGTTTTCTAATGTGGTTGCCTTGAATTGGTACTCACTCATACACTATCTTGCTTCACAATATAGAGAAGCAAAGGCAAAGGGGTAAAACCCCCTACAACTAATTGATACCATGGAATTAAATAGCCCGCTATTTGTGCCGCTATAGCCCAAAATAGCTTGAAAAAAATTATGCCGCTATTTGCGTTCATGCACAATTCTGCCGCTATTTTGCCGCTAAAGTCCGCTAATTACAGTTTATAAAATGCTAAACACTTTAGCTTTAGCTCGCTATTTAAAACCATGATTGATACTAAACTAAAGATAGATTTCCGGATTCATTCTTATTAAAAATTTCTTGGCTATGCTTCCCCGGCAACGGCGCCAGAAATGCTTTTTGACACTTCTTAACGTCACCACTAAGAATAGGGGGGTAAGTCTATCCTCAGCAACGGCGCTAGAAGTGTCTTGATTGGTAAAACTAATGACTATTGGATAATTCCGCAAGCGCACAGAAATTACCGATGTAGCACTTCGCCCGGGAGTATTCCAAGGTATCGTATTTATTTTATCCCAAAGGAAGCGATGACTAGAAAGACTAATAAGAAAGAAATCCTATCTTAATATAGCTACAACTATTGTAGAGGGTGATAAACGAAGGGTAAAGGAAGGTGATGATTTAGGATAATCAAACGAGATAATTAAGGGTGACTAGTGTAGTATAGCTAGGTGGGAGGACAACGAGTGAGAAAGGTTCCTGTGAATTTCTTAATCCACTCCCGTGTTCTAATTAATCAAATAGTAGATACAACTAGAATTGATTACCTTCAACTTGGTGGCCAGGGATAAACGAGAGAATAGTGCGATAGAAGGTTTTTCACCTAACCCACTACTCAAGCGGATATTTGGCTTATGGACGCCTTACCTTTTAACAACTAGCCTGAGTTCACGTGAGGGGATCTAGGTAGCCAGGCAAAATCTATCACCTTTTGCCCATGCGCCCCTACTGTCCGTGCAAGCCAGCGGCAACCAAAGATAAGTCTTAGCCTAAGCACCACACTTATGCTAATCCTTATTACTCTAGCTAATATACGATTAACTAAAGCACCGTTTTACGGGCGATGATAAACAACCAAGATGTTTGTGTAAGGATCACAATCTAGTATGTAACTACTACAAGACTAACTAGAGCACTACAATACTATTGCAAGAATAATATTGCACAAAGGATAACACTTTGAAATGCAGAAGAAGAATATATATTATAAATAATTCTGGAAAGAGAAAGATACAAGAGCAATATCAGACTCCCCAGTAGACAACTCCGGAGACCCCGAGCTTGCTCGACTCACTCTAACTCCCACACTAGACTACACTACAACTTGTATCTCATATGAAGTGAATCCTCTAGTGAACCATGTGTTTTTCATGATGGTGGATGCATCCTCTATTATAGGGGAAGGTGGAGTAGGGGCTACTCCGCGCCACGTCATCAATCCGCGTGCTCCCCATCTCACATCCCTTGGATCCACCGCCATTGCAACCGCCATGGGTGGAAGGTCTTGATTTCTTCACGTGTGAAACATGTGCAAACAACCGACATTGGATGGGGTTCACCCTGGGGTCGGCCGACCCCAGCTAATGACAGGTGGGCCCACCACTTTGCTTTTAGATGGTGCTGATGGCACCAGGTTGAACAGTGTAGCCAGGGCCTACCAAGGCGGGGTCGGCCGACCCCCCTATGATCGGGCTGGCCCACTGTTTTGTCTCCCCTGGTGTCCCCACATGTCATGGAGCATGGTGTCATATGTTGGTTGCATTTGCTTTCTTGTGTGGGCCCATGGATCCATGTGCTTCTCATCTTTCACCGTTGAATGCAAACACATGTTTGATCTGATGGTGGAAACTAGCTTGGTGAAGCTTCACTTGGATAGTGCCACATCACCAAGCCCGAGGAGTTCCCATGGTGGGGTCGGCCGACCCCACCTTGGGTGGGTCCAGGTGTCCATTTCCTTCTTATTCTGTTATACCTGCAAATCAAATACTAAGAGTACAAGTGGAACCTTTTATTGATAAAACATGTCTATGTCATGTTATTCTTCTCTATTTTCGAGCCTGTTGATGATATTTTGATATGTATTTTTATGCTATAATTATCGTCAACAGTCCGTCGCTGTCAATCATGCCAGTTCTTCGCCAAATAGCAGCACGTACCGGCTCACGAGTTAATCTGTATTCCCCCGTCATGGCCTTTCTCATGTTGGGGACTCGACATGGTGGGTTCTCTTAAGCGTGCTCCAGGAGGATTTGAGTACGTCTACGTTGCAATTGACAAGTTCACCAAATGGATCGAGTACATGCCGCTGGTCAAATTCAACGCCTCAAAGTCAGTACAATTCATGTAGAGCATCTTCCATCGCTTTGGCATGCCACACAGAATTATCATTGATCTTGGATCCCGCCCTCATACTTGCCAGTTTAAAGCCAAGACTATTCGATCTCTTAAAGGACCACGGTGGGAAGTGGGTCGAAGAGCCACCGAAGGTAGTCTGGGGGCTACGAACACATCGAAGTAGGGTAACAGGCCAAACTCCCTTCTTCCTAGTCTATGGCACCGAAGCAATCCTCCCATCAGACTTAATCTGGAGTTCTCCGCGAACAGAGCAGTATAACGAAGGAGAAGCCGACGACACAAGACGCCTAGAAGTCGACAGGCTAGAGGAGGCTCGATTAGCCGCCCTCTTTCAATCAGCAAGATATTTCCAAGGGATGAGGCGCTACTACAACAAGAACGTCCATCACCGTACCTTCCAAGTAGGCGACATGGTCCTGAAGAAAATTCAGAATACCACAGGCCGCCACAAGCTTATGAGTCCATGGGAAGGACCCTACATAGTATCTAAAGTAACAAGACCCCGGTCATTTGAGTTAGTCACCGAGGATGGTTCTCCACTGCCAAATTCATGGAATATTGAGCATCTGAAGAAATTCCATACCTAAGGACTATGCTATAGATTCAACTCAGGGCAAATGTAACTATTTCTCGGATATTAATAAAGTTTGGATTTCATCAGAAACAAGAGCTTTATGAATTATCCTTTTAATTACATTTATCACGACTATTTAGTTGGATAAAATCTTTCAAGCATACAATAAGATTTAGCTATTACACCCCACCGACTAATATATAATATTACTCGGATGGATGGTTCAACGGTAACCATACTCGAGTTACGAGCTTCGAGCTCAATACAACTCAAATGATAGTTCGGTTTAAAACCCGGCTATCAACCTATAGCGAATATGGTTTCTACAAAGTAGATACTAGTTCCTATAAGGTATAACAAGGGGAGTAGTACTCACCCTGTTACACATTAATAGGACAGAGGTCCAACCCAACTTTGCACTCAAGCTACGACTACCAAGAGGATATGATTCACCCGACAGGAACCTTTGTTACGGTCCTTCCGAGGTGCTTGATCAAAATTATCCCTTGGACAAGGGTACTAAGAGTAGTACTCGGGCAGATTAAGTTGTCTATAGATCGTTAAAGACTAAGAGAAACGAAGTCATATGACCCACAATCAAAGTGCTAGAGAGCACCCGGATAGACCCGTCTAGTAAGACGCCTGGTCATACATCCACCTCAAACAAAGCGACCCATTGACAAGACATTCCTTGCAATGCCGAGTCGACAACATATGAAATTCACAAGTCTCAAAAGTAAATTATACTTTGATTCTTTACTACTAATAATATTTGTTTACAGGAGATACAAAACATGGCCAAAGGATCGAGGAAGACATACTACTCTACAAGATCTAGAATCTGGGAGTACTCCTCCGCTACGGCCTTGACCTCCTCCTGCATCGCTGCGAGATCCTCATCAGTCTTGCCATCGGGCAGCGTCATGATGGAGGACAGATCAAAAGACGACACATGCAGTTGCGGTGTCGCCAGGAGACCACACACCACTGAAGTCGCCATGTCCTTGATGTATTGAGTCAACCGCCCGGGTGCAGCTTTGGCTCGATCAATCAGAGTCTCCTCGGCTCCTTCAGGGCATGGAATCATGTCCAAGACGGGCTCAACAGCAAGCTCCAACGCCTTCAAAGAATCCTGAGAAGTCTTTAGGGACTCTTGGGACTCCTTCAGCTGTGCCTAGACCGCCTCCAGAGCTTCCTGCGTCTCCTTCGTCGATTTCAAAGCCTGCAGCAGGTCCCGGTTAGCACCCTCACGTATTAGTTTGGCCTCTTGACGAGTACTCTGCGCGTTAGCAAATACCTCCTCAAGCTTCGCCTCCTTACGGTTGAAAGTAGTTTGCCATCCAGCGGCCAACATCTTCGAATCTGGAAGACACAACAATCGGATGAGTATCACAGGCTTACAAATCAATAAGAACCCGGAAAGCACTTTCGACCTACCAGAGAGCTGCTTCTTGGAAGACTTCATAACATCCTTAGGCTTCTGCTCTGAGGCAGCATGCTTGCCGAGTAGCTCAAGCTCCCGCTGGTTCGCCGCGTCACGCTCATCAACAACAACCTTGAGATTGTTTTGAAGCTCGATGATACAGTTATGGAGGACTTGGGTGGCCACTTTCTGACTAATCTGATCCTGGGCGATGTAGTCTTTGAGTCGTTGATTCTTAAGAGATAGTTCTTGGTGAATCCGAGTGATCTACTCAGCGACTTTCACATCAAAGCTCTGCACAGAGACAATAATATAAGTACTCGGATGAGACTACAACATGCGAAGAGGACTTCAAAGGAATTACCTCAACAAATTGCCGAAGTGCCACGGCAGGCGCCATCACTTGCTCACTCAACTCTTTCAGCCGGGTGAGATCCTGGTTGTACCCCACGACTTCAAGTTTTGATCCTTGGCGAGAGGATTCAGGAGCAGCCTCGGACTCTTCCTGCGGACGATCTGAAGCTTCAACACTGATCTCAGCCAGGACCATCTCCAGAGTGGGCTCATCTGGCTGTCGGGTGCGGAAATACCACTCGTTCATCACTCGGTCAAACTCCAATTGAGCAGGAGAGCGGAAGATTGAGTACGAAACACCAACCTAAGGCAAGGGAAGTACGTCCGCTTCAGGTGCTGCATCAACCTGGGTACCGGATGGAGAGGAGCCTGGCAGAGTGTTCACCTAACTAAAGATTGGAAGGACGCTGGATTCACCTTTGTCCTGCGCCTCCGACTCCTCCACCGTTCGGGTCTCAGTGGCAGCACTTGAGGATGCTGCGGTCGGCTTCGTTTTTCTACAACAAACAAGTGTTCATATTAAGTACCAGAAATACACGAGCAGTCTAAAGAAATTGTTGTGACTTACTTCACAAGCTTCAATGCCCGCGGTAGTTTCAATATCGGCTTCTTCGGCTGCGGGTCTGGAGCCAGAGCTTCTTCAAGAGCCGCACCACTTGAAGCCCCCTGGGCTGTCTCAACATCTGGATCAAACAAAGATATAAGATAAGGGTTTATTAAAATCCAAAACAGGAAGACTATAAAGTACTCGGGTTTTCCCTTACCAGGAGCACCCGTATTATAGTGCTTTTCAGCCAATTCTGTTGATAAAAGAATTTTTCGACAAGCACGGCGATTACTAGTGCGAGCATTCTTTGGGACAGGATCTCTGGCTTCTTGAAGCGGACTCGGAGACCTCTTCCGGCTACTCTCGGCTTCGGGATCTATGAGCATGACATTAGAGTCAGTCGAGTCTGAGTCTAATCAGTCAAGATCACCAGGAGAGCTTGACTCATGACGAAGGTCCTCACTTCGAATGGGACCTTCAAGAGCAAAGCCTCCGCCGTCTTGAGTCGCCAGGGGTAAGGGTGGACAGTCATTGTTATTCTGTCCTTGGTCCTATGAAGAAGAAGAAGAAGACGAAGATAATGTCCAGTCAGAAGGATATCTATTAAGAATCTGAAAGATAGGCACCCCGACTACTTACCGCTGCAGGAGGGTTGATGGCTGTTGACACAAAATCTCGGTCGGGGTGCGCCAACACACTCCGGCGTACGGTCCTTAGAGGGGTACGGAGCGAGTCCTGACCTCCTGGACCTTCAACAAGCGGTGGTGCCGATTCTCAGCAAAATCGACTTCGGACGTGCCAGTCAATTTGACCTGTAATTGACAAGGAGAAGGAAAAGATCGTTAAATCATGGAACCTGCCGGTTTGGTGCCAGACAGTTCCAAATTATGCGGCTCTGATATAGCCATTTGTCTTTAGGATATTGACTACAAAGTCAACCCCAATGAGATTGCGTATAAAGTGACAAAAAAGATATAAAGCATAAAGGCTATGACATATGTAAGATGAATGCGTATAATAAACAGACAACTGATAAGCTTGAATGACATTGATAGACAAAGATCTATATGTACGTTCAAGCGATATAAAAACAACGTATCGACTAAATGCACAAGCAGTTCTATTTGTTAACAGTGGGGTGTCTCCATGCAGCCATAATAACAAATAGACCGATAACTAGCTATGTTATAGCTTAACAAGAGTTTGGTCGATGCCAATGCAGCCTTATTACACGATGACACAAGCCATTGGTGAAACTTACAAGCAAACCGGAGGTCGATCGATGCCGATGCAGCCCTGCCTGATTGAAGGTCTCGCCGAGATCTACTTTACTCCTACTCCTAGGGTTTTGGCCAAGGGCCGGTTGTGTTTGATTGATTGGGGATCCCTACGAAATCCGGGTTTCTAGCTATTTATAACCCGGTTGACTCCTGCCCTAACACGAGTAAATTACAAAAAAGGAAAAAACAAAAGACGACCCGAACTTGAACTCTTTAGTCGGGTCCGACACGTCTCCGAAGCCCGTCGTGCTGATCCATATGAAGCTTCCGGGTCACCTTCGACTCATACTGTAACAGACTCGCCCAATAATGTGGCCCACCTACACCTGTCATCTGTCCAACGACCTCTGACTGCTATGTAGGTGTGCCACAAGACTGGATTAATCTGTTGGATGCGGTCGATGCATCCATAGGTCACAGGAATCATCCGAGTACAATCATTACAGCACAATACATTTCATACAAAATACCAGATCGGAGAATATCAGCGGAAGACTTACATAAACATAATATTTAAACCAGTGTTCATTATTACAACATAGGTGAAAAGGATTTCAAGTTGCGATAGTACTAAGTGCTGGATAAAAGTCTGATAACATAACCATATTACTAAACCCTGCCCAAGGGCACATCACTTATCATCCTCCATCGGGAAGATGGTCATACAGCATGGTCCAAAGCACATCTGCTCAGCGGGCTCACCTGCAACAAGGAGTCATAGAACCCTGAGTACAGGAGTAATCAACAAGACTTACCCAACTAATAAATTGGGGAGAAGACTCAGAAATGCAGGCTAAGGGGAAGTCAAGGTAAGGCTTTAGCAAGAATCCAAAAGTTTTCCTTTGCATAAAAGCTCCTACTACTAAAAAGTTGTGTCATTCCATATTTCTAATATTAGCTAAGTAATCAAATGTACATCTCATGATCAACCCATGAGTCCTCCATTGTTTCATCATTAAACTACGCTGAGGGTGCGAGGACGAGTCTCCTTTTCTCGTGGAGCAAACGACGATTCGAACCGCTTGATCTACCCAGCTGGGGCTTCCTTATCACACGACATATGCGAGACCAAACTCGCATATATCAACCGTCCCGTGGATCCGCTCAAACCGGACCGGAGCCGCGCCACCCGGGGGTACAGTACACCACCGCCCTACAACGGCCTTGATGAGTCCGTCCAACAGGGGACCGAGCAGGGTGGGTACACGCTACTCCCGCAATCTCTCCACTCCCAGTGCGTGGGTGCGCCGTTCCAGTAAGGGCATAGCCACAGTAGGGCTTACCGTAGCATGTGACCAGTACTAACAAATAGTTCTCGATCCAACGGGCCAACAGCGGACGGGCCCTAGGCGACACAGGCGGAAACACTACACCAGGACTCCATTTCCTGTGCAAGTTACCCGCCCGGTCTCATTTTAATTATACCATCCCAAACCGAGGGAAGGGTTCCCAACAATAGCATTTCTCTTTTCCAAAACCTACTCTAATGAGCAAGGCTAAGCAATCTAAGCATTTGTAAATAACCCAGTGACAAGAATAGTATAAGGAATAATCAAGGTAGATAATGCATCAAATAGGTAACATTCAATTCCTAAACTTAATGCACCAGATTTTATCAACAAGTTTATTATTAAAAATTGCAAGGTAGGGTGAATGCACCGGGGCTTGCCTTGGGGTTCAGGGTCCTCAGGCTCGTCGCCACAGATGTCGAAACCAACCTCGTAGAACACAGGTGCTTCCCTTGTTGCACTTTTCGGCTGATCCTTGCTAACATCGGTTTCTAAACGCAATATACGAACGAGCATATATAAGGTGCATGTGATGCGAATATGAATGAATGCATATGATGCTGGACAATTATAAGTAGAAGGGTACAGCAGCAAACAACAATCATATATGAATACTAAAATTGACATCACAATTGTAACAAGATTTGTACAAGCGATAACCCGAACAGATTTCATGTACCAACTTGTTTTAACCATAACTGGAGGTACAAAATAGCTATTCAGGTGATTTAGACAATCTGAAAAGCTTAACAAAACCTATACAACTTTGCTATTATACCCAAGAGCTAACTCCAGAATCTCATGGACCAAATCATTGATTTGGTTGAATCTGTCCAGATTCTGGACAGATTCCAACATCTCGGTTCCATAGACCATAACTGGAGCTCTATTTATCGAAAAATTGTGATCTAACCCAATCTGGAAAGCTCATGAAGTCTTCTACAACTTTCTTATAATACACAAAAGCTGAATCCCAGATTAAGTTCACCAAATAGCTCAGTTTCTCAGATCTGTCCAGTTTCTGGACAGTTTCATGCATCCAGTTTCAACAGAGTATAACTTCCAGCTCATTTATCCAAAAATCATAAAATTTTTGGAGAAGCTAGATACACAAATGCTCAACAACTTTGCTGTACAACATTTTATCAGAAAATGATATAATGATGGTGTTATCATACATCCAACAGAACTGCTCCAGAAATTGTCAGAACATGGCAAAGGCTATCCTTCATGTCAAGACATGATCATAAAATTTAAACCCTTGACCATAGTACAAACATCCCAAAGGGCCTTTTTCCAGGTTACAAAAGAAATACTCTTCTTCATGATTTCATTTAGGAATTATGTATTTATGCAAGACAATATTGGATAGTTTTTAATCAACTACTCATTTTAGGTTATTCCCAACATAGTGTCAACAAAAGGAGTTTTCATCATTTTTCTTTAACCCAACCTTTGGTGTGAACAGCCCCTAAACTATATAACCATGTCACATTACTTCTTGGACATTAAATAGAATAATAAAACAATAAGACCCAATTAGTAATTAATTATTCATTATTTAATAAAAGGGATTAATGATTAAGGCCAGAAATTATTTTCACATGAGGGGTCCATAATTTTTGTAAAGGTGTGTTTCAGGTTGACAAGTACTACAAAATTGGTTTCACAATTTTTGGACTTTGGGAAAAGCCTACAAAATTATTCAAAGTGCCTAAACCATTTATTTAACTATTTTAATACCCCAGTAAAATTTGTCCAAACTTGAAGTTTCATATTTTTATAATTTTATTCACATAACAGAGAGGCTACACAAAAATTTTCGTGATTTTTGGAGCTATAATAAAAATACAGCAAAAATAACAAATTTGGCTACTGTTCATAAGCGCAAAAATGAAAAACCCTAATGCTATCTCACTGACCGGCGGGGCCAGGGCGTCAGGCTGACCGCGCGCTCAGGCCCACGCGCGCGCCGGCGCTGACCGCGCCGCGGCGGCGTTGACCGCCGGCCAAACTCGCCGGCGGCGAGGCCAGGGACCAAGCCGAGACCACCTACGCGCTCCTCGTGACCTCACGAACACACAGGGGGGGTTGGTTAAGGCTAAAGGGGCTCGGACACATGACGACCACGGCAATGGCGGCACGGCCGCGCCAAGTCTGGCGGTGCGCCGGCGTTCCGGCCGAGTCAGCGCAGTAGAGTTCAAACGAATGGGAGCATAAGCTCCAGGAAGCTCACCTAGGGCTCGTGCGCGCGCTGGTTGAGTCGGAGGAGCTCGGGATCAAGGTTGTCCACGACGGCGGCGATGGCGACGGCGGCTGGTGATTCGGCTACGGTGGTCCGGCCAACCCGGCGCGGTAGAGACCCGAGTATCAAGCCGATGCGAGGCAGTGAGGTGAGGCGGAACTAATGGCGCATTTGATTTGACCTGAGGAGCACCAGGCTTACCCAGCGACGGCGAGCACGAGCTCGGCGGCGGATGGCCGGAGTTGGAGAAGAAGAGCTCGGACTGGGCAATGCAGGCGTCTAGGGCTCGAATCAAAGGATTGGGGAGCTGCACGGGGTTGTGACGAAGCTGGGGACGTGCGGGCGACAGCAGAGGAGGCTCAACGGCGGTGGATTTCGCTGGCGAAACCTCCCTGCTCCGGCCGGCGAGAACAGAGAGAAAGGGAAAGGAGAGAACCACGGCGACCGTAGAGTCTTTGTAGGCGGCGAGGAGCTCAGAGATTGCGCCAGCAAGATGGGCATGCAATGGGAGAGAGTGGCACGTGGATGGCGACGTGTTGACGCCGGAACGCCGCGGTGTCCACGACGGCCGCCGTGGAGGCCATGCAGAGCTCCATGAACTGTAGCCACAGTGCATTTTGTCCCCTTTTGAATTGTGTCGAAATTTTGAACAGAAGTGCAAAATTCGTGAAAATAAAAGTTGTTCAAAATTTTATGCTCTACAAAGTTCCTTAAAGGACTATGTGCCAATTCGGCCTAGATTTTGAATTAGGGTTTGAATTCAAATTTGGCCCAAACTGATTTCTCAAATTACTTTGAAATTTTCTGAAGAACTTCAAAATCTGTGAATATGAAAGTTGTCACATATGGCATTCCCTACAACTTTTATTAAAGGACCAAGGTCAGATTCTCAAAGGTTTGAAAGTTGTAGTTCAAGGGTAGATTCTAGGGTTTAAACAAATTTGATTTAATTCAAATCCTGTGCAGAATCTGTGTTAACTTTATATACCAAAGTTGTTCCATTCATTAGTATCTACAACTTTGTTTTAAGGGCCATGTCCAGATTCAGCTTGGATCATAGTGTTTATCATAGGGCCACTATAATGACTTGTGATTTCATGAACCATATGACTCTATAATCCTATCTTCCCTAGAAATCGGCCACTATGATACCCTAAGCATCACACATCAAATGAGTAAAACAGAATTTAAACAAGCATATGATGCACTTGAGATCAAGTTACATGAAATTTGTAAATGCATCATTAGTGTTGCTACATGAATGCTTTCCATGCTCATGATGACATGTCAGGTTTTAACTGGCTTAAACACCAGAGGTGTTACAACTCCTCCCCCCTTAAAGAAATCTCATCACGAGATTGGTTTAACTGACTAAGTAATGGAAAAGGAAATGTGTCAGGATCGAAATCTATGACCTTCCTCTAAAGTACCAATGTAAGTTTCCCTAGGCCAGTGAAACACATACCTAAATGGAAGCGAGGAAATCCGGAAAGTGCTCCAACAGAAAATCCTCAGATTCCCAGGTGGCTTCTTCTTCTGAGTGTTGATCCCATTGCACCTTATAGAATTTAACAGTTCTACTACGGGTGACTCGGTCCTTTTGATCAAGCACTTTGACTGGATATTCTGAATAAGTCATATCTGGCTGAATGTCCACGCCTTCATAACTCATCACTTGACCAGGCACTCACAAACATTGCTTTAACTGAGACACATGGAATACATTATGTATAGCAGCAAGTTGTTCAGGCAAGTCCAATCGATAAGCTTGCTTTCCACACCGTTTTATAATTTTAAACGGTCCAATGTATCGAGGTGCTAGTTTTCCCTTTACTCCAAACCGAACCACTCCCTTCATTGGTGATACCTTCAAGTATACATAACTTCCTTCAGAAAATACTAATGGTCTTCGTCTTTTGTCTGCGTAACTCTTTTGTCGGGTCTGAGCTACCTTCAGGTTGCTTTGTATTTGCTTTACTTTTTCTTCCACTTCATTTACTAAATCAACTCTGAAAAATCTTCTCTCTCCAGGCTCTGACCAATTCAGCGGGGTTCGACATCTTTGTCCATAAAGTGCTTCAAATGGTGCCATCTTGATACTCTCTTGGTAGCTATTATTATAAGAAAACTCCGCTAACGGAAGACATTCATCCCATTGATCAGGATAGGTGAGCACACAGGATCTCAACATATCCTCTAAAATCTGATTTACCCTCTCGGTTTGACCTCCAGTCTGAGGATGGTATGCTGTGCTAAAAAGAAGTTTGGTTCCTAATGACTCATGTAAATGCTTCCAAAACTGAGAGACAAACTGCGTTCCCCTATCAGAGACTATAGTCTTTGGTACGCCATGGAGACTTAGAATTCTGGCAATATAGATTCGAGCATAGACAGGAGTTCTATAAGTAGTCTTAGCTGGGATAAAATGAGCTGATTTGGTTAGACGATCTACGATTACCCATATCGAGTCAAATCCCTTGGAAGTTTTGGGAAGACCCACGATGAAATCCATGCTAATATCCTCCCATTTCCATGCTGGAATAGGCAAAGGCTGCAACTCACCGGCTGGCTTCAAACGTGCTGCCTTTACTTTTTGACAAGTGTCACACTGAGCCACGTAGCGAGCTATTTCAATCTTCATTTTTGTCCACCAGAATCTTTGCTTCAGATCTTGATACATTTTATTACTTCCTGGGTGGATGGCTAACCTGGTAATATGAGCTTCATCAAGAATCTTCTGTCTGAGCTCGGGTACCTTGGGAACAACCAATCGGTCCTTAAACCATAGCACACCTACTTCATCAACTCTGAAACAAGTTGTTTCCCCTACTGTGATTTTTGCTATAATATGACCTATCCCCTTGTTCACTTTCTGAGCTGCTATAATTTCTTCTCGTATGGTAGGCTCGACTCTGATATTATTCAAGCTTCCATGTAAAACTATTTCTATACCCAACTTTTCCAGCTCTTGACACAGACTAAGATGCATGGGTGCTACTGACAAGCAACTGCAGTGAGGATTTCGACTGAGAGCGTCAGCAACTACATTTGCCTTACCTGGATGGTAATGTATTTCTAGATCATAATCCTTGATTAATTCCAGCCATCTCCTTTGTCGCATATTCAAGTCTTCCTGAGTAAAGATGTACTTCAAACTCTTATGATCAGTGTACATATGGCACTTGTTTCCTAACAAGTAATGCCGCCATATCTTCAGTGCATGTACAACTGCAGCTAACTCTAGATCATGAGTTGGATAATGTTCTTCGTGTCGCTTGAGCTGTCTTGATGCATAGGCAATGACTCTTCCTTCTTGCATCAATACACAGCCAAGACCAATTCCGGAGGCATCACAGTATACATCAAAAGGCTTCTCAATATCTGGTTGAGCTAAAATTGGTGCTGTGGTAAGCAGCTTCTTTAGGGTTTGAAAAGCCTGCTCATACTCAGGAGTCCATTTGAACTTGACTTGGTTCTTGAGCAACTCTGTAATAGGTTTGGCTATTTTTGAAAATCCAAGAATGAAACGGCGATAATAACCAGCCATTCCGAGGAAACTGCGGACTTGATGAACTGTGGTTGGCGACTTCCACTTCAGAATATCCTGCACCTTTCCGGGATCAACCGCAATACCCTCAGCAGATAACACATGACCCAGGAATTGAACTTCTTCTAACCAAAAGGCACACTTGCTGAACTTAGCATATAGCTGATGCTCACGCAGATGAGTCAGCACAACACGAAGATGTTCAGCATGTTCTTCTTTGGTTTTGGAATATACCAAGATGTCATCAATAAATACTACCACGAATTTGTCAAGCTCAGGCATGAACACAGAGTTCATGAGATACATAAAATGGGCTGGAGCATTGGTTAGGCCAAAGGACATGACTAGATATTCATATAGGCCATATCGAGTGGTGAAAGCAGTTTTAGGAATATCTTCGGGTCTAATTTTGATCTGGTGGTACCCTGATCTAAGATCTATTTTGGAGAAGACTTTGGCTCCGGCAAGCTGGTCGAAGAGAAGATCAATACGAGGAAGGGGATATTTGTTCTTGATGGTTACCTCATTGAGAGGACGATAGTCTACGCACATTCTCAGAGTCTTGTCCTTCTTCTTCACAAAGATAGCGGGACACCCCCAGGGAGAAGAACTAGGCCGGATAAAACCCTTCTCTAAAAGTTCTTTTAACTGAGTCTTCAACTCGGCTAACTCCTTTGGAGCCATTCTATAAGCTCTTCGCGATACAGGTGCTGTTCTTGGTTGCAGCTCAATCACAAACTCCACGTTTCTGTCAGGTGGCAGACCAGGTAATTCTTTAGGGAACACATCAGGGAATTCTCGTACCACTGGGACATCCTCAACTCCTTCACTAACCATGGCACATAACTTCGGGCTGATTAGTTTGGGTTTTGGAAGCTGGATGAGAAGTTGGGATTTTCGGTCTGGTGAATTTAGACGAACAGTCCTATTCAAGGTATCTAAAACAGCCCCATAACGCTGCATCCAGTTCATCCCCAGAATCACATCTAAGGTTTGGTGGTTTAGCACAATCATAGATGTGGGATAAACATGTCGTCCCATTTCTATTGGAACTTGATGTACTATCTCATTGGCAAACAGTCGACCCCCAGGTGACAGTATAGATATTTTCCCCTTGGACTCACATATTGGAATTGCATGCTTCCTGACAAACTCTCTATTGATGAATGAATGCGATGCACCGGAGTCAAAGAGTGTAACTGCTAAATGGTTGGCAACAGGAAACGTACCCAGCATAACCAGTTTGCCTTCTGGAATAGTCTCAACTTGAGTATGATGAACCTGTTCAGTCTTGGGTACCACATAAATCTTCTGTGTGCCTGATCGGGAACCAGAACGGTTGCCTTGCTGCGGCTTATTCTGTGGATTAGCTTGATTGCCTTGCTGACGAGGAACATTTGAATTATAATTCTTTGGCGAAGGGCAATTCTTGGCAAAATGTCCTGACCCGCCACAGTTATAACAGGGGTTACTGGTTTTTGGGGCATTTATGGATTGGGAGCTAGGTGCATTGGCTTGACGTGGGTACTGGAACTGGGAAGAGGCTTTGGCATTAGCTTGAGGCTGGTAATATTGCTGTGGTGGACGAGCAGGTACATGTGCATGGGGAATAGGGTGGTATAGGAACTTGGGACGTTTCGGCACACTCCCAGATGCGCCAGCTTGAGCAGTCTTCCTCCTTTTTGCCTCCTTGTGCACACGATTCTTCTCTTCAAGAGTGATGGCAATACTCACAATGTCATTGAAGGTGGAGTTGGCACAAGTGGTCATCATGGTTTGCAGCTTGGTGCTCAGTCCTCGCATGAAGCACTGCTTCTTCTTAGCATCAGTGTTGACATGATCAGGAGCATATTGAGAGAGATGGTTGAACTTGCTCACATACTGCATCACGGATTGAGTACCCTGCTGTAGCTTGAGAAACTCCTCTAGCTTCATTTGCATGACACCCGCTGGGATGTGATGTGCTCTAAAGACTTCACAAAACTCAGCCCAAGTGACCTGATGTCCAGGAGCTTGTGTGGCCAAATAATTTGCCCACCAGGTGCCTGCTGGCCCTCTAAACTGTTGTGCTGCAAACAGAGGCTTCTGGATGTCTGTGCATCGGATTAACTCAAACTTTTGCTCAATGGTATGCAGCCACTCATTTGCTTCCAGAGGTTCTTCGGCCTTGGTAAAGAGCGGAGGGCGAGTATCCATGAAATCTGAGTACGTGCTGTTGGCATCTTGATGCCCCTGCCCGCGGGGTCCTTGCCCGCGTCCTTGAGCCATAGCTTGTAACAGCCTAGTGTTATCAGCTGTCACAGTGGCTAATGCAGCAATTGCCTCGGCCAAGGTTGGGGGTAGCCGTGGTGGTGGTGGAGGGTTTTCCCCACCCTGGGATGTACCAGCCCCGGAAGCACGCGTATTCACCGGCATCTGTAATATACATCAAGTATTGCACAACATCCATAAGTACTCATAATTAACTTAGTCATAAACTTCCATTACATCAGCAAAAGCAGTTGCATGAACATCACATGGTCTGATTTATTTATTACACAAGTCCGCTCCTGGCAGGACTTCCTAGTGCAACTACCCTCCCATACTACTAGTTAGGGCTACCCAAACTACGATCACTCCTCGTGGTCAGTGTCGAGGCCGGAGACGTGGCCACCCTCGTCGTCACTATCGTCGATCTCGATCACCAACTCGGGCTCGTCCTCCTCCTCGTTGGGCTCTCCACCGTCAGCCAGGATCACACCGCCCTCCATCTCGGCTGCCCCCGGCGCGGGGTTGAGACGATTGTTGAGGACGTGGATCTCCTCATGGAGGTTGTTGATATACACCTCCATGTCCTCTATCTGAAACGCGAGGTGGAAGACCTGAGCGCGTGCCTGGTCCTCACGCTGCCATGCCGAATCTCTCATCTTGCGCAGCTGCTCATTCTCCTTCTCCAGATCAGCCTCGACTATGAGAGCCTCCTCTCGCTGCTCCTTCAGTAGGCCGATCATGATAGCGTCCCGTGCCCGCTCCCTGGAGGCCTCTGCAAGCGCGGCAGTGAGCCTCGCTACCTCCGCGCGAAGCTCCGCCTTGCGAGTGCGGCCGCTACGGCTGCTGCTGCCCTTCCCGGTGCGCGGGGCGAGCTGGTGTCGCGGGACTCCCCTTGGTCCCATGCTCTTGCGTGCAGTCTGCTTAGTGCGAGCCATCCTGGAATAAATTTAAACTAAAGTCAGTTTCGTGCACCTAAAAGTTAGTATAGTTATACCCATGACCCGATATTTATTAAAGGAGGAGAATTTTTTAATTTAATTGATGCAAGATGAAATGATGCATACATACGATTCTACGCATACGACATTACTTACTTAATTGAATACCCACCAAAATAATTTTTGTAACTTTTTAAACATAGGGCAATACTTCCTAGCACACACCTCCTAGTAAGCAAGAAGTAAGTTAAGGTGAGCAAAAGATAAGATTAGAAAGAGCTTTTTAGATTTTTCCTTAGAAAGTAAGTTTTGAAGGTTTTTCAAATTACTATAATGATTGCCACGGGGATCCTGCTCCAATACCAAGCCTGTAACAGACTCGCCCAATAATGTGGCCCACCTACACCTGTCATCTGTCCAACGACCTCTGACTGCTATGTAGGTGTGCCACAAGACTGGATTAATCTGTTGGATGCGGTCGACGCATCCATGGGTCACAGGAATCATCCGAGTACAATCATTACAGCACAATACATTTCATACAAAATACCAGATCGGAGAATATCAGCGGAAGACTTACATAAACATAATATTTAAACCAGTGTTCATTATTACAACATAGGTGAAAAGGAGTTCAAGTTGCGATAGTACTAAGTGCTGGATAAAAGTCTGATAACATAACCATATTACTAAACCCTGCCCAAGGGCACATCACTTATCATCCTCCATCGGGAAGATGGTCATACAGCATGGTCCAAAGCACATCTGCTCAGCGGGCTCACCTGCAACAAGGGGTCATAGAACCCTGAGTACAGGAGTACTCAACAAGACTTACCCGACTAATAAATTGGGGAGACTTACCCGACTAATAAATTGGGGACAAGACTCAGAAATGCAGGCTCAGGGGAAGTCAAGGTAAGGCTTTAGCAAGAATCCAAAAGTTTTCCTTTGCATAAAAGCTCCTACTACTAAGAAGTTGTGTCATTCCATATTTCTAATATTAGCTAAGTAATCAAATGTACATCTCATGATCAACCCATGAGTCCTCCATTGTTTCATCATTAAACTACGCTGAGGGTGCGAGGACGAGTCTCCTTTTCTCGTGAAGCAAACGATGATTCGAACCGCTCGATCTACCCAGCTGGGGCTTCCTTATCACACGACATATGCGAGACCGAACTCGCATATATCAACCGTCCCGTGGATCCGCTCAAACCGGACCGGAGCCGCGCCACCCGGGGGTACAGTACACCACCGCCCTACAACAGCCTTGCTGAGTCCGTCCAACAAGGGACCGAGTAGGGTGGGTACACGCTACTCCCGCAATCTCTCCACTCCCAGTGCACGGGTGCGCCGTTCCAGTAAGGGCATAGCCACAGTAGGGCTTACCGTAGCATGTGACCAGTACTAACAAATAGTTCTCGATCCAACGGGCCAACAGCGGACGGGCCCTAGGCGACACAGGCGGAAACACTACACCAGGACTCCATTTCCTGTGCAAGTTACCCGCCCGGTCTCATTTTAATTATATCATCCCAAACCGAGGGAAGGGTTCCCAACAATAGCATTTCTCTTTTCAAAACCTACTCTAATGAGCAAGGCTAAGCAATCTAAGCATTTGTAAATAACCCAGTGACAAGGATAGTATAAGGAATAATCAAGGTAGATAATGCATCAAATAGGTAACATTCAATTCCTAAACTTAATGCACCAGATTTTATCAACAAGTTTATTATTAAAAATTGCAAGGTAGGGTGAATGCATCGGGGCTTGCCTTGGGGTTCAGGGTCCTCAGGCTCATCGCCACAGATGTCGAAACCAACCTCGTAGAACACAGGTGCTTCGCTTGTTGCACTTTCCGGCTGATCCTTGCTAACCTCGGTTTCTAAACGCAATATACGAACGAGCATATATAAGGTGCATGTGATGCGAATATGAATGAATGCATATGATGCTGAACAATTATAAGTAGAAGGGTACAGCAGCAAACAACAATCATATATGAATACTAAAATTGACATCACAATTGTAACAAGATTTGTACAAGCGATAACCCGAACAGATTTCATGTACCAACTTGTTTTAACCATAACTGGAGCTACAAAATAGCTATTCAGGTGATTTAGGACAATCTGAAAAGCTTAACAAAACCTATACAACTTTTCTATTATACCCAAGAGCTAACTCCAGAATCTCATGGACCAAATAATTGATTTGGTTGAATCTGTCCAGATTCTGGACAGATTCCAACATCTCTGTTCCATAGACCATAACTGGAGCTCTATTTATCGAAAAATTGTGATCTAACCCCATCTGGAAAGCTCATGAAGTCTTCTACAACTTTCTTATAATACACAAAAGCTGAATCCCAGATTAAGTTCACCAAATAGCTCAGTTTCTCAGATCTGTCCAGTTTCTGGACAGTTTCATGCATCCAGTTTCAACAGAGTATAACTTCCAGCTCATTTATCCAAAAATCATAAAATTTTTGGAGAAGCTAGATACACAAATGCTCAACAACTTTGCTGTACAACATTTTATCAGAAAATGATATAATGATGGTGTTATCATACATCCAACAGAACTGCTCCAGAAATTGTCAGAACATGGCAAAGGCTATCCTTCATGTCAAGACATGATCATAAAATTTAAACCCTTGACCATAGTACAAACATCCCAAAGGGCCTTTTTCCATGTTACAAAAGAAATACTCTTCTTCATGATTTCATTTAGGAATTATGTATTTATGCAAGACAATATTGGATAGTTTTTAATCAACTACTCATTTTAGGTTATTCCCAACATAGTGTCAACAAAAGGAGTTTTCATCATTTTTCTTTAACCCAACCTTTGGTGTGAACAGCCCCTAAACTATATAACCATGTCACATTACTTCTTGGACATTAAATAGAATAATAAAACAATAAGACCCAATTAGTAATTAATTATTCATTATTTAATAAAAGGGATTAATGATTAAGGCCAGAAATTATTTTCACATGAGGGGTCCATAATTTTTGTAAAGGTGTGTTTCAGGTTGACAAGTACTACAAAATTGGTTTCACAATTTTTGGACTTTGGGAAAAGCCTACAAAATTATTCAAAGTGCCTAAACCATTTATTTAACTATTTTAATACCCCAGTAAAATTTGTCCAAACTTAAAGTTTCATATTTTTATAATTTTATTCACATAACAGAGAGGCTACACAAAAATTTTCGTGATTTTTGGAGCTATAATAAAAATACAGCAAAAATAACAAATTTGGCTACTGTTCATAAGCGCAAAAATGAAAAACTCTAATGCTATCTCACTGACCGGCGGGGCCAGGGCGTCAGGCTGACCGCGCGCTCAGGCCCGCGCGTGCGCCGGCGCTGACCGCGCGGCGGCGGCGTTGACCGCCGGCCAAACTCGCTGGCGGCGAGGCCAGGGACCAAGCCGAGACCACCTACGTGCTCCTCGTGACCTCACGAACACACGGGGGGTTGGTTAAGGCTAAAGGGGCTCGGACACGTGACGACCACGGCAATGGCGGCACGGCCGCGCCAAGTCCGGCGGTGCGCCGGCGTTCCGGCTGAGTCAGCGCAGTAGAGTTCAAACGGATGGGAGCATAAGCTCCATGAAGCTCACCTAGGGCTCGTGCGCGCGCTGGTTGAGTCGGAGGAGCTCGGGATCAAGGTTGTCCACGACGGAGGCGATGGCAACGGCGGCTGGTGATTCAGCTACGGTGGTCCGGCCAACCCTGCGCGGTAGAGACCCGAGTATCAAGCCGATGCGAGGCGGTGAGGTGAGGCGGAACTAATGGCGCATTTGATTTGACCTGAGGAGCACCAGGCTTACCCAGCGACGACGAGCACGAGCTCGGCGGCGGATGGCCGGAGTTGGAGAAGAAGAGCTCGGACTGGGCAATGCAGGCGACTAGGGCTCGAATCAAAGGATTGGGGAGCTGCACGGGGTTGTGGCGAAGCTGGGGACGTGCGGGCGACAGCAGAGGAGGCTCAACGGCGGTGGATTTCGCCGGCGAAACCTCCCTGCTCCGGCCGGCGAGAACAGAGAGAAAGGGAAAGGAGAGAACCACGGCGACCGTAGAGTCTTTGTAGGCGGCGAGGAGCTCAGAGAGTGCGCCAGCAAGTTGGGCATGCAATGGGAGAGAGTGGCGCGTGGATGGCGACGTGTTGACGCCAGAACGCCGCGGTGTCCACGACGGCCGCAGTGGAGGCCATGCAGAGCTCCATGAACTGTAGCCACAGTGCATTTTGTCCCCTTTTGAATTGTGTCGAAATTTTGAACAGAAGTGCAAAATCCGTGAAAATAAAAGTTGTTCAAAATTTTATGCTCTACAAAGTTGCTTAAAGGACTATGTGCCAATTCGGCCTAGATTTTGAATTAGGGTTTGAATTCAAATTTGGCCCAAACTAATTTCTCAAATTACTTTGAAATTTTCTGAAGAACTTCAAAATCTGTGAATATAAAAGTTGTCACATATGGCATTCCCTACAACTTTTATTAAAGGACGAAGGTCAGATTCTCAAAGGTTTGAAAGTTGTAGTTCAAGGGTAGATTCTAGGGTTTAAACAAATTTGATTTAATTCAAATCCTGTGCAGAATCTGTGTTAACTTTATATACCAAAGTTGTTCCATTTATTAGTATCTACAACTTTGTTTTAAGGGCCATGTCCAGATTCAGCTTGGATCATTGTGTTTATCATAGGGCCACTATAATGACTTGATTTCATGAACCATATGACTATAATCCTATCTTCCCTAGAAATCGGCCACTATGATACCCTAAGCATCACACATCAAATGAGCAAAACAGAATTTAAACAAGCATATGATGCACTTGAGATCAAGTTACATGAAATTTGTAAATGCATCATTAGTGTTGCTACATGAATGCTTTCCATGCTCATGATGACATGTCAGGTTTTAACTGGCTTAAACACCAGAGGTGTTACACATACGAGCTTTTTATATTTTCACGCCGATTCTTTTCCTTAGCAAATCAGCTGTTTATGTTTACAAAAATATTAACCTCTTTGGCCCAAAATCTGGTGTAAACACATGCCCCCCAATTTTGGGATAAAATTTATTTTATTCCAAAAATGTCACTTTCCTTCTTTTAGGTTTTGATCGACTATCTTTATTTCTTAGCCGTTCAACCGAGTCCTTTTTCCAACCGTTATCGCTCTCCTTCAGTTCTCAAACCCTAACCTTCATAGAAGTCCGCTGCCACTTGATTTTGAGCAAAATCCTTTCAAGAGCCCAACTCCAGTGTCTCCGCAAGTTAAATGGCGACTCAAGATTCCATCCCTGAGATAAAATCTAAGGTCCCCCATCATCCTTCTCTTCTGGTAAACTTTCATCTTTGCGTCCTCCCTCAAATTTTGAATTTTCAGGCGCTTTACGACCAGATCCTCATCCTGGTTCAGGACAACCCGGATAATTTCTTTCTTGGTCCAGTAGGCAACCTTGATCCTACCAAAGTTATCATTGCCGAAACTCAGAGAGTCCCCTTCAAAAGTTCAGATTTCGCTTCAAAGCATTGGGGCAAAACTCCTTTCAGGAACTGGCCATCGATTATCCCAGGCTGGAGGGATTGGCTGATCAAGGTGGAAGCCAAGAAGAAGCCAAATTGGGTTCTTCGTAATTTAGATCAATGCATCACCTTGTCTTTGGCTGACATGAAGAGGAATGAACAAATGCTGAAGGCAGCCTGCTACTTTTGGTCTGGTACCTTCAATTCTTTCATGTTCAAACAAGGACCTATGACCCCCAATTTAGCCGATGTGCACATGCTGACCGGCTTAAACATCACTGGATTCACTAAACCATACAATCTCCAAATGAAGCCCTCCATCAAGCTTGGAACTTAAAAGGAGGGTGGTCCAGCTATATCACTTCTTTCAACACCCCTCAGTCCAGTGTTTCAGAACGAGAGCACATTATCTTCCTAAACATGTGGTTGGAGAAGTATTTATTCTGTGGGCAGAGCTACGGCCCAACTTCAAATTTCTTGGCTCTGGCAGAAAAACTGCCCGCAACTTCAGACATACCTTTAGGAAAATATCTTTTGGGCGCCCTATATGGTATGCTGGATAAGGTAGCCCAAAGTCTGATGGAAAATGAGGGTATTCCATCAATAACAGGTCCCTGGTGGCTGCTTCAGCTCTGGCTTAACCTTCATCTTCACAGGTTGATAACCACAGATTTGAGGACCCTGTCCTTTCCAAAACTATACCCAGACAGCCAAGAAAAGCTACTGGCCAAAGACGCCGAAGTGAGAAGGTGTACTTCATTTGGAGAAGCTGCTGCCATGATATCTATCGATGAACCAGCTAGCTTCTTTTTCAAGATCTTTTACAACGGATTCCCTACTGCTATCTTCAAATGGTTCCAATACCCAGACATTACAGATTTCGAGAATCCATACACCTTCAGGTTTCAAAATGAATGTGATGATGAAAGTCTGAAGATCTTGTGCCAAATTATGAAACCTTGTCTCCTGCCAACTGAGATTAGGCATGGTAGATAAAAACCTCCCATGTCCTACGAGTTTTACCATCCTGTTATGACAGCCAGACAAATTGGTTTCGGCCAAGTGCCTCCATCCCTGTAGTTTGCTGATAAACTTAGGCCACAGGAAGCAGTAGATTCTGCCTTAGAGTATGACAGAATACTCCAACTGGAAAAATCTGTTTCCTTGAATATGGTCAAAGAATGAGACTGCAGACCTTTCTCTTCAATCCCCTTCCAGAACTGGTGGCAGCAATAGAGCACTCACCTTTTCAGTGAGGCTGTGGCCACTTACTGTCTGAAACTAGATTCAGACTTTCAGGCAACCGATGAGGTATGACTCAACTCGTCTTCAAACTTCATATCTTTATCACCTGCTCACTCCTGACATATGCCAAACTTTTGCAGGATTTGGTCACTTTGAACCCCCAGAAATAAATTATAACATATGGTGCCCAAATCCAAGGATTGGCTGTGACGCCCCTACCATCAAGACTTTGATGAAGAGGAAAGCTCCTGATGCTTCAGATGATCAAACCCTAAGTACCTTTATGAAGGAAGCTGGTTCTTCTAAGAAGCAAAAGAATGCCAAGTTAACTGCCAAGGTTGTTTCTAAAAAGAAGAAGAAAGATACTTCTAGTAGCAGTCAATCCTTGATCAAGAATGTTGACACAGAGGTAAAAAATCTGCTCCTCCCTATTCCCATCAACAAGTTTATAATCTTTTGTCTCCCGATTTCTGAAAGCAGGCTGGCACTCATAATGTTGGGCCACCTCAAGGGCAGGCGAATGCTCAAAATGTAGAACATGAAGCACCTCCTCTTCCTGACATTGATCAAGAACTTCCCCAACCAGGTATATCTTTTAGCTGATAGCTCCATCTTCTTTAGTGAATGTCCTTGAAAACTGATGAAAAAACCCTCTTTCAGATGTACCTCCCAAGCCTTCTTCAACCATCCCAGATCCTCAAATTAGCCCATCTGGCCAGGTGTTCTAATCAAACATTATTTCTCCCTTCAATATCTCCTTATCTATGACTACTCATACACCTGTCTGTGTAGGAACAAGGAGAGCCTTCTTCCCCTGCCATCCCTTTCAGCTTAAAAGATTACATGGATGAAGAGGAAGCTTCCGCAGCTAGATCCTCAGGAGACCTACCTGAAGAAATCAATACTCGGCTTCAAACATTAATCCCCCTTCTGGAGGTCAACACAGCCGACTTGATGCAGGACGCAAAGGGAGTCAGGGACATCTTCGATCTGATTAAAGACAGCATACCAAGAGATCTGAAAGAGATTTTATCTTCTGTTGCCCACATAGGATTCCTTGAGCCAAGGTTTTTCCAAAATTGAAGCCAAATTCAGGGCACGAGAGGCTCAAGTACATCTGCCAGCACACGAACAACGTTGCATTTCTGATATGGTTGCCGAAAAAACGCCATAGATCAACTAAATTCAGACTCTACTGTTCTTATCGGCAATCTGTCATCTTTGGAAATTGAGAGGAATGAACTGCTGAGCAGGCTTCAAGCTATTGATGAACAGATTAAGTTGAAGAAAGATAGCTTAAATAATATCCCCATTGCTCTTCGCGATCATAAGAAAAAGATAACAACTCTTCATGGTGAGCTTCAGGACATCAAAGCCAAGAATAAACCGATCCCAGGTTCCATTGAAGAAGATCAGAAAGAGAACGATGAAATAGATGCTATCCGCTTGAATGCTCTGAGTGCACTGAAGTCTTTGCTAAACATGTAATTCCGTTTATCTGTAATCTCTGACCTTCAGTTCTTCTCTATAAACATTCTTCATTGGTTGACTGGCGTCATGATACTTTATTTTTATTTAATACTCTGTAACTTCATCAGCTATTTAGCCAATGTTACCCAGACAACTTATCTCTTAGCCGATCGATACCAGAACGGCCCATCTTTTAGCCGACTGATACAAAATGACTTATTTAGTCGATTCACCTTAGGATCTAGATCCGAGGGTGCCCCCGAGCCAACGCCTTTTCACCTTCTCGAGTCTTATGTATAAATGCCAGACGCCGACTTCTCGAACACACCGCGCATTCATTGCCTTACTCTTTGGCCTTTGCTTTTCTTATTCACCAACTGCTTTTCTTCTCCACTCGGCGGTTGAAACAATGGCAGACAACCGCGGCAAACTCCCCGCGGAGGCATCGGAGTTCGTGGATGGCCCCCCCGGCGATCCGTCACCGCGTGCTCGGGTAACAGTTTCTTTCCCTAACACCCTCTTGTGCTCCGAAATCCTTCATTTACCCGGGGAAAAACCCTAACTTTTCCACAGTCCTTCTCTTCCGGTGGACAACCAAGGCCCCAGCCAACCCCCATCAGAGCATGGGTTGGCACTGGATGATGACGCGTGAGCCTTCATCTGGGGTGTCGCCGATGCCCGACGCCTCCTAGAGGAGGAGCGTCGTCGAACCGCCCGCCTGGTGGAAGAGCGAGATACCTTCCACGCTCGCCTCAACAGTGCTCTCGAGCATTTAGAGGCATCCGACGCCAGGGTTGCTGGTACATTTCCCCAAATATCCCAACTTGTCACTCTGATTACTTTTAGTATAGCAGCACCAATGACTTTGTTGG
This sequence comes from Coix lacryma-jobi var. lacryma-jobi, assembly GCA_009763385.1. NCBI lineage: Eukaryota > Viridiplantae > Streptophyta > Magnoliopsida > Poales > Poaceae > Coix > Coix lacryma-jobi. The sequence goes on along the minus strand of CM019826.1, from coordinate 112,083,193 downwards.
CAACCGCTTGTCTAAATATTCAGCCGATTCGTTATCTAATTTGATTGAATCGGTTATCTTTCTGGACTTTATTCTCTTCTATTCAATTTCAGAACTTCAACAGCAACTCGATTGGCTCCCTAGGCTAGCCACAGCAATTGCCGACTTCATGAACTCATGGGGAGATAATTTGTGGGCGCGCCTGGATGACGTCGGGACGCGCATCAGGGAGCTGGCCCTTCACTCCATTTGCCATGGCGCCACCTTCGCCCTCGCCGGAGCAGAACTTAGCGGTGCTGAGATCTCCGGGGAAGTTTCTCCATCCTTTGTCGGCACCAGGACGAGGGAGGACTTCCGGGAGCTGGTGGAGAAGTTTCAGCCCCTGGGGCTCGCCGTGACGGAGGTGTCACACCTGGAGGACCTCCTGAACCGGCTCCACCTAGATTAGTTTGTTTTTAATGTCCCTTTTGTGTATCTGTCTTGGTGGCCGAACAAATCTGAACAATCAGTCTGCCCCTGCATCGTCAGGCTAAATAATTCTGTTAAATATTGTTTGCCTGATATTTCTTTGCATTGCATTGCTTGAGCTTTTTTCAAAACTTTTTCTTTTGATGAATCTTCTAAAGGCGATACTTCCTCAGTATCAGCTATCAATTAAAACCAAAAGACGATACATACATATCGGCTATTTTTATTCTAATGGCGATACATTAGTATCATCTATAAAATCCAACAGGTTGATTCCTCGCTCTAATTCTAAATGTATTAATCTTGACTGATACAACATCGGCCTTAGCTCATTGGCATCGATGCGAATTATTGCTAGTAAATTAGTCCTCTAGAATATTTCTTGAAGCCGATTGCTTAGATCGGCTGTTGACTCTCGTTGGTTGTCTTGAGAAAGTCTTCTTCGTGAATCCTTCCGGAAAAGCACTCCATGTTATCAAAGGTCTAAACATCAGGATCTGAATAAGAAATACTAACAATCGAATCGGCTGGCACTACTTCCACGGTGTCACCGATCCACTGAATCACATTTTGATGCATGGTAGATGGAATGCAACAATTGGCGTGGATTCAATCCCTTCCAAGATGCACACTGTAGGATCCTTTTGCATCGACTACAAAGAAAGTAGTCGGCATACTCTTGCTGCCAATTGTCAACTCAACGCATATAGCACCTTTAGTAACCGATACATTGCCGGCAAAGTCGGTCAACCTCATATCGGTCTTAGTCAAGTCTTCTACAGTCTTACCAAGCTTTCTAAAAGTGGCATACGGCATTAAGTTCATTGCTGCTCCTCCATCAACTAGCATCCTATTCAAAGGTCTTCCATCGACAAACCCTCTCAAGTACAAAGCCTTTAAATGAGAATGCTTCTCGGGTTTTTGAAATGTAGCATCTTCCGCTTGATAGATCCACTGAGCAACAGCCTCTTCATTATCAGATTCTTCTCCATGATCAAAGGATCTAAATTCAGCAGGTAGCATGAACAGAGCAGCGATGTTAGCCGATGACTCACCCTTATCGGCTATCTGCTTTACCTGCCAGACTTTGGATTTCTTCTTCTGGGTTTCATCGTTTCTCAATCTCTGAACCCGTCGTTTCTGGCTTCTGGTCAAGCCACCAGGACACCATTGTCCTTCCTGCCACGGATGATCATGCTTAGCTAATCTTGCTCCAAGCCGATTATGAACATTTTCATTTTTTATGCGCCGATCTGTATTTCCAAACTTCAATCTTGCATGTATAGATCGACGGTTGTCTCTCGACTGCCTATACTCTCGGTATTGATCACTGCATTCTGGGAAATTACGAAGAGTAGGAAGTTTTAGGCCTTCATTCCAACAATGCCTGAAGAAAGGACAGTCCCAACGATTCTTCTCTTCATCCCTGATGCATCTTTCTTCTTCCCGGGACCTCCTGTATTCTTCTTCTTCGAGCCACTCTTGATATTCTTGTTCATCTCTTTCCCTTTGTATCTGGCTTCTTTCCTTCTGACGCTACCACTTGTTCAACAGGATCCTGACAGTTGGACGCCTTCTTGCTTCTCCAGCTTTTGAAGTCTTAGGTTCATCATTGCTTTTCTTCCCTTTCATCTCCTGATACTCTCTAGCTGTTAATTGCTTCTTTGGATCAATTGTCCCATCTGTCCTGGCTCTATCAAAGGTTAACACCCTGATTTCACTTCGAGGTGCTGGAGCTACCATATTTTGTGGGAAAGGATGGCCGTTGATGCCCATGCCTTTGGCCTTTTCTAAGCCAATCCTCCCTTTAACGATTGCCCTCTGTATCATCTCTCTGAAAACTCGGCAATCATTAGTAGTATGGGTATCAGAATTATGAAATTTGCAGTACCTTTTATTTTTAAGCTCTTCGGCCGATGGGATAGTATGATTCCCAGTGAACTTGATCTGACCCTTTTCTAGCAAGTAGTCAAATATCTTGTCAGCCTTAGTGATATCAAAGCTGTATTTTTCATCTCTTTCAGTACTTTTAACTTTTGCCCAAGGCATGAATTCATTGTTTTTCCAAACCCAGTCTACAACAGCCACTTCTCCATCGCTTTCATTCTCTGAATCATCATTTTCATTCTGTAGGAAAACATGACTCTCTGTATTGTAAGCTTTCTTGGGTTTGAAGACTTGGTTGTACTGATTTTGGGCATCAATATTCGCTACCTTTTTAGCTAGATCGGCCATATTATTACAACCAAAGCCGATTCTCTCTCTGATAGTAGGTATCAGTCCTCGAATTGCAATGCTAAGCACCTCTGAATCTGGCAATGTCAAGGAATAGCATTGATTCTTTATCTCTCTGAATCTTTGGAGGTATTGGCATCCAGACTCATTATTAGTTTGCCTTGTATCGATTAAATCCACTAAGCCTTTCTCCAATACCCCGAAGCCGAAATATTTATGGAACTTATCTTCCAAGTCATCCCAACTCTGAATGGAATTAGGTGGCAGAGATGAAAACCACGAGAAAGCCGAGCCAGACAGAGAGAGAGAGGGAACATTCTGACTTTGAGTGCTTGTTCATCATCGATCTCTCCAATCTGGACTAAGAACTGGGTTATATGCTCCATGGTTGACACTGAACCAGTTCCTATGAACTTAGAAAAATCAAGAATTCTATATCTTGGAGGAAGAACAACCTGATCAAACCATTCTGGATACGACTTTTTGTAACCAGTTACTGTAGATTTCGGCGTCAAGCCAAATTGTTTCTGAACCAGGTCAGTTACCCGATTCATCAACTGGTCCATTTGATTCACTGGCTTCTGATAGCCGATGTTCTGCCCCCCGAAGTTGTTGCCATTATACCTTGGGTTTTCTTGAGCATCCAAAGTATAGAAGTCAGAGACATAATGATACCCTTGAGGGATATCACCAGATGCCAAGTTCCCTTGATATGGCGGTGTATTAAAATCTCTTGTGATTTGCCTTGCCTGAGGAGCTATTTTTGTAGCCGATGAGTATATGTTATTACTCATAATCGGCTGTTGCACTGGCTGCGGTGTCATGCCCCCAGGGTTGATCATCATCTAGTTTCCACTGCCATTTGGACCATTGGTCCGAGGTCCAGTAGAAGTTCCAGCTCCTTGATTGTTTCCAATATTATATGCTGGACCTCTTCTATCACTACTTATGTTGAAAACCTCCTTCATGGCATTTGTGAGGCTGTTGAGAAGAGCCTCATTGTGGTTCATCAGAGTGGATGCCATTGTCTTGCTGATCACTTCTTGCATAGCATTATGCTGGACTTGGATCATTGGATCAGCATGACCATCAAAGACTACTCTCGGAAGATGGGTTTTCTGAACGACCTTCTCATCCCTAGTTTTGCCGAAACTCAGTAAACATAAGTGTCGGTATTGATCAATAGCTTCTCCTATTAAGCGCTGAGTTTCCTCTGGGAGGTCTTCCATCTTCACGTGCAGCACTTCATCATTGTCAAAATTCATGATTTCAGACGATTGTGTCCCACCGGGCGTGCCAAAAGAATGTGTTGACACAAAATCTCAGTCAGGGTGCGCCAACACACTCGGGCGTACGGTCCTCAGAGGGGTACAGAGCGAGTCCTGACCTCCTGGACCTTCAACAACCGGTGGTGCCGATTCTCAGCGAAATCAACTTTGGGCGTGCCAGTCAATTTGACCTGTAATTGACAAGGAGAAGGAAAAGATCGTTAAATCATGGAACCTGCCGGTTTGGTGCCAGATAGTTCCAAATTATGCGGCTCTGATATAGCCATTTGTCTTTAGGATATTGACTACAAAGTCAACCCCAATGAGATTGCGTATAAAGTGACGAAAAAGATATAAAGCATAAAGGCTATGACATATGTAAGATGAATGCGTATAATAAACAGACAACCGAAAAGCTTAAATGACATTGATAGACAAAGATCTATATGTACGTTCAAGCGATATAAAAACAACGTATCGACTAAATGCACAAGCAGTTCTATTCGTTAACAGTGGGGTATCTCCATGCAGCCATAATAACAAATAGATTGATGAAATGACCTAAACATCAACAGTGGGGTGTCTCCATGCAGCCTTGATGATGGTCAGGTTAGATCACGTCTCATGTATAAAGTAAATCCGTTGATTCCAAACCACTTAAAAGAACATATTATGAAGAAAGCATAACTGGATCGGCTATTTCAGCCGATGCAGGGTCCATGAGGCACGAACAAGATCTATCGGATAAAAGCATGATTTAATCTAAGATAAACATACTTAATCTATCATATATATCAGTGGGGTTCGGAAATACAGCCGTAATAGACATGCTAGATCAAATCTTATTTGCTCTTTAAATCAGATCACAGTTTTATCGAATATCTCGAACGCACAACATGTAACAATCAAGATTGGCAAAATAGTCGATGAGAGGCTTGTATCGGCTATTTCCTCTGTTACGAGCGTGTAAATCTCAGAACAACCGATACTATGCATCCCTTAGGCGCAGGCTATTTTGTCAATCTTGATTGGGCAAGATGTTGTTTTAAAAACATAAAATAAACAAATTAAAGCATAAAACAACATTGATAACTTAATGAATCTATTAGCTTGCCAAACCAATAGAGCTGATAACTAGTCAAGATCGACTAAAGTAAGAGATTGATCAGAGTCAAGACAGTCTTACAAAAGACGAGCTTAGACCGATAACTAGCTATGTCATAGCTTAACAAGAGTTTGGTCGATGCCAATGCAGCCTTATTACACGATGACACAAGCCATTGGTGAAACTTACAAGCAAACCAGAGGTCGATCGATGCCGATGCAGCCCTGCCTGATTGAAGGTCTCGCCGAGATCTACGTTACTCCTACTCCTAGGGTTTTGGCCAAGGGCCGATTGCGGATACATGGGTGTATGCCGAGTCTCTGTGTGATGAGTGATTGTCAACGGAGATGATGCGCATGTTCTTTGGCTTGTGTTGTGCAGGTGTCGAGCACGGAGACAGTGATCGATGGCGGGTGAAGGTCAAGTTGCGACGTGCCGTGCCGACGGACCGGGCGCGATGAAGGATGGGCGTGCCGTGCGGCGGACGTGCCATGCCGATGTATCGGACGGTGAAGGGCGGACGTGGACTTGGACTGATGGACTGGAGGCCGGAGGATCAGCTGTGGTGGCTGGCAGCCTGCGACAGCGACAAGCGGAGAAGTGCGATCAGGTCGGTGGAAGGGGTGCACAGGCGGTGCATCCCCTCTACGACGCCGGTTTGTTGGTAGAGCCCGGGAAAAACCAACGGTGGACGGTTTCCAGGTTTGGGCCTCAAAACCTGGGTGCTGGGTTTCCAGGTTGAGCCACAAAACCTGGGCGCGACGGTTTCCAGGTTGAGCCTCAAAACCTGGGCGTGGGCCGGTTTCCGAGTTTGGGCCTCAAAACTCGGGCGCGGACGGTTTCCGAGTTTGGCCACAAAACTCGGGCTGGAGGCTGGTTTCCCGGTTTGGGCCTCAAAACCGGGGGCTGATGGAAAAGGCTGGTTTCCCGGTTTGGGCCGCAAAACCGGGGGTGCAGAGTGGTGGCGGCACGTGGCGACGATCTGAAGGTTGCGTGGAGGCGACGCGGAAGACCGTGCGGGCGTGGCCGTCGGATCTACCTACCACCAGCGGGTGGACTAGAATAGCCTTAGGGTTAGGCTGGTCCGCTCTGTAATTAGAGTAGAGAGGGGTAGAGTAGGAAATAGACTTAGGCTAGGTTAGTATAAGTAGTCTAGGGGAGACACCCTCCTCCTTATCTCAATCTCAGTTAGAGCTTTCATTTCCTAGGGTTTCCACTCTCCCACACCCCTGCTTTAGCTAGTTGAGATCCGCAGAGAGACTCCACTCTGTGTACCGTTGATTCGAGGAAGTGAGGCCGTATCCTCACCTTGGATCCCATCTCTTGGTGTCAATTCGCGTTTTGATTTCATGTTCATCATGTTCTTCGCGGATTGCTTTGTGCCTTGAGTTTTCCCGTCGCTTGATCTTCGTGCTCGGTTCATCTTTCACGATTCCGTTTGAACTGAGTTGCTCTAGATCGTGAGGCACTTCTTTCCACCGAAAGAAATCATCTCTAACCTCACGGTCTAGGAGATCGATCAAGTTTTAGTTTCGGGTCTCTTTTTCTTCTTTCCCCCGAATTCCTTCGATTCACCGATTTGGAGTTAGGTTCGAGCCATGATCTCTTAGAGATAGCTCACTAACCTCCTTGTGACTCCTCAGATCGAATCCCAAGCCTAGAGCACTTGATTCGGAGGAGATCGGGTTGAATCGCCGGAGTTTCAGTGCAGTCGCGGGGTGACCGGACGCTCTGTCGGGCTGACCGGACGCATGCTTTCAGAGTCCGGTCGTTGAGCACGGCGCCAAGCTTTTCTGCGTACTGACCGGACGCTCTCGACCGGACGCTCTGTTTGCATTTCGACCGGACGCTACGCTTGCACTGTTCCCGTGTCATTGTCTCATCTGACCGGACGCTCAGTGAACGACCGGACGCTTGAGCTCCGTGCGTCCGGTCGCGAACAGAGAGCTCCCAGAGCTGTTTTCTGACGACCGGACGCGTCCGGTCCCTGCTGACCGGACGCAGGCCAGAGTCCGGTCGCTGCAGTTTCGCGCGTCTTCGTTCGCAGTTCGTTCGTTCTTGATTGGATTTGAGTTCCGTCTTTTGGGTTGGCTTTCTAGGGTTGTCTAGTGTCCCGCTGTGCTTCTAGGAAGCATCCACCCTACATCTAGGGTCGTGGACATTAGCAAGCTCTAGGTTTCGCTTTTGGGGTTGATCTTGGGACAGTGGCATCTAGTTTCCGAAAGGAAATTTTTGAAGCTCCCATTCACCCCCCCTCTGGTCGCTTTCGGGTAGCTTCTCGGTCCTTCAATTGGTATCAGAGCAGGTTAAGGATCTTCCACCTTAGCCGGTTCCAGATCCACCGAAGGCGACATGGATCGCGGCGTGGGCAAACCGCCGTTTTTCGATGGGACGAACTATGCGTATTGGAAGATACGCATGTCGGCCTATCTCCAGAGCATGGGCTCTTCTGTTTGGGAGATTTGCAACAACGCCAACTACGTTGTCCTGGCTGCTCGTGTCTCTCAGCTTCAGATCGATGAGCACGAAGCCAATAGCCGGGCGCGTAACGCTTTGTTCTCCTGTTTGAGCGTGGGTGAGTTTGATCGCGTTTCTCACCTCTCTACGGCTCGGGAGATCTGGGACACCCTCATGCGTTTTCATGAGGGCACCTCTCAAGTCAAAACCCGACTCTACGAGTCGTTCAAGAGAGAGTATGAGAACTTCCGACATCAGCCTGGCGAGAGCATAGAAAGTTTATTCGCTCGCTTTCAGGTGATTGTCAACAGGATGAGGGCTAACCGAGAGCAGTTGCCATTTGACGATCATGAGCGTGCTTTGAAGCTTTTGCACACTCTTGACCGTTCGGTGTGGGATTCTAAAGTTCAGGCGATCATCGAATCCCCGAACTATGAGACCCTCACCTGCGACGAGCTCTTCAGTAAGCTCAAGTCCAGTGAGATTGATGCTATGGCGAGGGCTTCTTTTGAAAATCCTTCTCGCCCGTCCATGGCTTTGGTTTCCGGCTCTTCCTCTAACCCCTCAGCTGGCTTTGCTCTTTCTTGTCTCTTTTCTGTTACAGAGGACCAGCTGGAGACGTTGGGTGACGACGAGTTGGCTTTGCTTGCCAACCGGTTCTCGCGGTTCCACAATAACCGCATGAACCGTCGTCGCGGAGGAGGACGCTCGGGCTGCTACGAGTGCGGCGACCCCGACCACTTCATCGCCGACTGCCCCAAGAAGAAGAACAAGCACTCGGGCAAGGGCGATCATGGGCGCAGGCGCGACTCCAAGTACAAGGAGAAGTACGTTCCCCCAAAGCACAAGAAGCGGGGCGGCTTCGACAAGGAGTACATCAAGAAGAAGTACTTGGAGAAGGCCCAGGCTGAGCAGCGCGCGTTCTTCGCCACGCTCAGCGACGTCGACGGCTCGGATGACGACTCCGCCAGCTCGAGCGATGACGAGTCCGAGAAGAAGAAGAGGATCGAGGACAAGCTGAACGGCCTCTGCTTCTTCGCCGACGACGACGGCCTCTGCACCATGGCGCTCGGAGATGAGGTCGGAGGCGAGCTGGAGCACACGCCTCGGAACGACGACGACGACGACACCTCCCAGGTATCTCTCACCTACGACGAGCTTTCCTCCGAGGTTGAGAAGTTGACTGCTGCCCTCCTTAGCCAAGATAAGTTGCTTAGGCGTGCTGCTAGAGAGCGCAAGGAGTTTAGGCAAAAGTGGGAGGACACGGTGAAGGAGCTTGAGTTCGCTCGATCCACCGTGGTTGTGTCGGAGGAGTTGGAGTGCGAGAATTGCGCCGCGCACATGACGGATCTTCTCACTCTGAGGAGTAAGTATGCTGCGCTGGTAGATGAGGTGGATGAGCTCCGAGCTAGACCGCAGCTGTTGGGTGCGTGCAAGACTTGTCCTGTCTTGCAATCCGAGTTGGCAGAGAAGAATGCCAAGCTTGAGTCTTTTGAGAAGGCCGGCTCGGATAGCACTTGTGTCAAGAGATGTGCTTTGTGTGAGGGCCTGGAGCAGGAGATGGCAAATGTGAGGCATGACAAGGTGCGTACCGAGGAGGAAAACACATACCTTCGGACCGTCTTGTCATGGGTGTCTTGTGGTGAGCCTCAGCTCGGGATGATGATCTCCCAATTCAAGCGAGCTGCTGGGGCTCCTGGTGTAGGTCTTGGCCAGAGTATTGATCTTTCAGCTTTTGGTAAGATTGGAGAGTCTAGTGGTCTGAACCCCTGTGAGAAGCCCAACTCCACCACTACTCCCAAACTAACCAAGCTTCCACCCAAAGAGCCTGCCAAGCCTGTCACCAAGGATGGAGTTGTAGTTGAACCCCCCAAGGCTCCACCCAAGAATCCACAATGGCAACCCAAGCCCAATCACCTAAAGAACAAGCTTGACACAATGCCACCCATCCGAGAGGAGTTGCCACAGAAGGGCAAGGGCAAGGTGAACCATACCCACATCCCTGCAAACCAACAACCCCCTTTGCGCGCGGTGAGGTTTCAGTGTGACTTTTGTGGGCGGGATGGTCACCTGAGTGAGTTCTGCTTTAGGCGCAGGAGAGAGGCGCGCCGAGCTAGGGAGATGCAGAACCCGGACATGTTTCACCCAGCTCGTGGTGGACATGCTCCGAAGCCTCAGGGGAGAGCTGCTAGGTCTGGAGGGAAGCATACCCAGCCTAGGCAGCAGGAGAGAGCCCCTAGGAGGGAGACTAGGCCTAGAGGTCCAGCACCTCAGTTTGTTAGGCCTAGGCAGGAGAGAGCTCCGAGGAGAGACGCTAGAGCAGTTGAGCCCCAGGCTCCTAGGCGTAAACCTCGTAGAGAGCGTGCCCGACGGGGTCCTGCTTTTGCAGGTAACGGACCCCGTGGCGGAGGCTTTGTTGAGCGCTTTCCCCCACCGCAGTTTGAGTACCGCGGTGAGCGCTTCTTCCCCAGCGGACCACGTTTTCCTCAGCGTGGTGATCGCTTCCCTCGTAGACATGCTAGGAATGGTTTTTTCACTAACCCTTCTTTTGAGCAGCCGGCCCAACACTGGTTTTCCCCTTATTTCACTAACCCCAGTGTTGGACCGTATGCTCACCCTATGTCTTTCTTTTGATGTAGGTAAGACGGTTGGAGGACGTTTGGTTGGTGGATTCCGGTTGTTCGAGGCACATGACCGGAAACACCAAGTGGTTCTCCAGCCTTAGCCCAGTCGCCGGAAAGGAGTACATAACCTTCGGCGACAATAGTAAAGGTAAGGTGTTGTCTCGCGGATCGGTGCGGGTTAATGAGCACTTTGTGTTGCGCGATGTTGCTCTTGTTTCTAACCTGCATTTTAACCTTCTTTCTGTTTCGCAACTTTTTGATGATGACTATGAGATTCGTTTTAAACCGAACCTTAGTCGCATCTTAGATCCTCAGGGCGATCTTGTATGTCTGATTTCGCCCTTTGGGAAAGTCTTTTGTGCGAATTTCTCGGAATCGTTTGGTTCTTCTCGCTGTCTTTTGGCTAGTCCTTCTTCTTCCGATCTTTGGAAGTGGCATAGGAGGCTCGGTCACTTAAGCTTCGACTTGCTTGCAAGACTTAGCTCACTTGGCCTAATCCGAGGATTGCCCAAGCTTTCGATGGAGAAGGATCTAGTTTGCCATTCTTGCAGACATGGGAAGATGGTTGCTGCTCCCCACCATCCGGTGACTAAGGTCATGACCTCGCACCCCGGAGAGCTTTTACACATGGACCTTGTTGGTCCGGCTCGGGTAAGCTCAGTTGGTGGGAAGTGGTATGTGCTTGTTATTGTTGACGACTTTTCGAGGTATTCGTGGGTCTTCTTTTTAGCTGAGAAGACCGAGACTTTCTCATTTGCTCGCAATCTGATTTTGCGTCTTCAGAACGAGTTCCCTTTGAACTCGATGCGAGCTATTCGGAGTGATAATGGTTCCGAGTTTAAAAATTCGGATTTTGAGAAGTTTTGTAAACGCCTTGGTTTGGAGCATCAGTTTTCTTCCCCCTATACACCACCTCAAAATGGTGTTGTAGAAAGGAAGAATCGGACCCTTGTTGAGATGGCCAGGACGATGCTTGATGAGCATAGGACTCCTAGGCGTTTTTGGGCCGAAGCTATGAACACTGCATGCTACATTTCGAATCGCATTTTTCTGAGAGCGTTTTTGAAGAAGACCTCTTATGAGTTGCGTTTTGGTCGCCAGCCCAAGGTGAGTTATTTTAGAGTCTTTGGTTGCCACTGTTTTATATTGAAGAAAGGCAACCTGGACAAGTTTGAGTCTCGTTCTTCTGACGGTGTGTTTTTGGGTTATGGCACTCACACTCGAGCTTATCGTGTACTTAACCTTGACACTAACCGAGTCATGGAGACATCAGATGTCACCTTCGACGAGACTCTTGTTTGTCCCTCTTCTCGTTTTGAGCGTGCAGGTGATCATGAGGTTGGAGAGCCTCTTTTTGATGATGAGGACGAGGGTGCTGAAGATATAGATGATCCAGCACCCCCTCCACCTGCCGTGCCGCAAAGGGCGGCCTCGACGACGACTCACGGCCCCGACACTTCTTCTTCCTGGGGGCCGTGGGATCCTCCACCTCGCGCGGTACCTTTTGTACCCGGGGTGGAACCAGCTGCTGTTGAGGGGGAGGTCACTTCTTCCCGGGAGGCGCCACGACATATCCAGCGCCAGCACCCCCCTGAACAGATGATCGGCGACATCGACGAGCGAGTTACTCGCTCCAGGTCACAGCACATCTCGCACTTTGCTCATTCTGCTTTTGTTGCGTCTTTTGAACCCCGAGATGTTGGACACGCATTGACGGATCCGGATTGGGTCAATGCCATGCATGAGGAGCTAGAGAACTTTGAGCGAAATCGGGTTTGGGTTCTAGTGCCACCACCTCCTGACTGTAAACCTATTGGGACAAAATGGGTATTTAAAAACAAGCAAGGAGAGGAGGGCCACATTGTGAGAAACAAGGCCCGGCTTGTAGCGAAGGGTTATAGTCAGAAGGAGGGGATAGATTATGAGGAGACCTTCGCTCCTGTAGCTCGTTTGGAGGCTATTAGGATACTCTTGGCTTATGCTGCATCCATGGGTTTCAAACTTTTTCAAATGGATGTCAAGAGTGCCTTCTTAAACGGCTACATTGAGGAGGAGGTCTATGTCCAGCAACCCCCCGGTTTTGAAAATCCCAAGTTTCCAAACCATGTCTTTAAACTCCACAAAGCTTTGTATGGTTTGAAACAAGCCCCTAGAGCCTGGTATGAGAGATTAAAAACCTTTTTGCTAGCTAAGGGTTTTAAAATGGGATGTGTTGATAAAACGCTCTTTCTCCTCAAGCAAGGCAAAGATACTCTCTTGGTCCAAATTTACGTGGATGATATCATTTTCGGTGGTTCTTCTCACGCTTTGGTTGCCAAGTTTGCAGATACTATGAGCAGGGAGTTCGAGATGAGCATGATGGGCGAGCTGACCTTCTTTCTCGGGTTGCAAATTAAGCAATCCCGAGAGGGGACGTTTGTGCACCAGGGCAAGTACACGAGGGACTTGCTGAAGCGGTTCGACATGGGTGAGGCCAAGCCTCTTCCGACGCCCATGTCGACGACGACTGCCCTGGATGCCGACACGGATGGAGAAGCAGTGGACCAGAAGGAGTACCGCAGCATGATTGGATCGCTGCTCTACCTGACGGCGACACGGCCGGACATTCAGTTCGCCGTATGCTTGTGCGCGCGCTTTCAGGCTTCGCCACGCACTTCTCACCGTCAGGCGGTGAAGCGCATCCTCAGGTACCTTCGTTTCACGCCTGAGCTCGGGATTTGGTATTCTGCTTCTTCCACCCTCTCGCTTTGTGGCTTTTCTGATGCTGATTTTGCTGGTTGTCGCATTGAGCGCAAGTCTACTTCAGGGACTTGCCAGTTTATTGGATCTTCTCTTGTGTCGTGGTCTTCTCGCAAGCAGTCTAGTGTCGCTCAGTCTACCACGGAGGCTGAATATGTTGCTGCGGCTAGCTGTTGTTCCCAGTTACTCTGGATGATGGCCACTTTGCGTGATTTTGGTTTGAGCTTTACTCGAGTTCCTTTGCTTTGTGACAGCACGAGTGCCATTAGCGTTGCTAAGAACCCCGTGCTTCACTCGAAAACCAAACACATTGATGTGCGCTTTCATTTCTTGCGAGACCACCAGGAGAAGGGTGATATCGACCTTCGCCATGTCGATACTCATCACCAATTGGCTGATATTTTCACCAAGCCTTTAGACGAATCAACCTTTAATAGGTTGAGGGGTGAGCTTGGTGTGTGTTTCCCCTTTTAGATGGGGGGAGCATTTTGAGATGTACAGACTGACTCTTTTATTTTGAGGCTCTTTTCTTTTGAGTTTCTTGAGTCCTTCCAATTGGTATCTTCTTTCTTTCAGTTTTGTGTCGGACATACGCATTTACGTTCTGAGCTTTATGTCTATATTCACTAGAATGTAATTATGCTCTTGTTAGTATTGCTCCGATACTTATGATGATGCTTGTAGCTTATGCTCTTTCTGATCACTGTTACATGTTATGAGCGAGCTATTTTTGGAATGGTGAATTATGCCTAATGTATATAAATCTGAAAATGTTCACCATTGAGATATGCAACTAGCATGTGTAGGGTGTGTTGAGTCCATTCCTGCTTTTCATATATGCTAGGTTGCTATGTCTCTAGTTCTGAGTCATTCACTTGCTTGGTTGTTCATAACTTGCTTAAAATCTGAACCAAGTATTGTTGAATTGAAAAGATCGAGATGGGATTGCTTGTCAACACCTCATGGTATTGAGACTGTTTCTCATTGCACCTTGAGTTAAACTTGAGCCATGTAGTGTATGACCGAAACCGTTGCTTTAAGCTTCTGATTGCTTCGGCATAGGCTTCGCACGGTTGAAAAGTTAGGCATTGACAAGCTTTCAACCTCTCGCAATCACATGCTAAAAATGAACTTGTGAACTCCTTTACCGCTGCAACTCCGATATGAATTTGGAATCACAAGTATATGCTTCATTCCTATGCATGATGATTGAACTTTGCTAGGGGTAGTTCACCTTGTATATATGTTTAGCACTTGTTTGGATTCCTTCTATACATGTCTAGTGTTATTTTGATGGTGACTATCCTTTTTGGCTTAAAACTGCTCACATGCTCCTATGCTTCATATTTCGTATAAGTGATCAGTTTGAGCCTTTGCTATTTGAGTGCTTAATTGAGATGTTGGAGCTATACTGATTAGAGCATCTTTGCACTCTTTTGACTATATACTTGAAGCTCCTAACTTGCATTTTGACTTCATATGCATTTTGGAAGGAGATCTTGTGTTCAGGGGGAGTTTATGTGAAGGGAGTTGCTTCTCCGATACCTTTTGGCCTTGATAAGTGCATTTTCAACTAGGGGGAGAAATTTATGCAAATCATATGCTCCTGTGTTGTTCAACTAAGGGGAGACTCATTTGTCCTAGTTGTTTGCATTTGTCGAGGGGGAGTTTGCTAGTTGTGTTGAGCCGTTGCCTCTGTCTTGAGGGACTAGCAAACGTTCCTAGCTTTTCATGAGCTTTCATAAGCTTTTTCTTTTGGCTTTCAATTGGTATCGTCTGGTGTGCTTTCCCATTTGTTTTGGGTTGATTTCCAATTGGTTCGGAGTGATTTTCTTGCTAGTTGTGTTGAGCCTCTGTGCCTCTATCTTGAGGGACTAGCATTTTGCTTCTGTTGTCCTCCGATCTTCAATTGGTATCTGCTAGCGGTGTTGAGCCTGTTCTACCTCTTCTTGAGGGCTAGCTTTGCTTTGCTTGGTTGCGTCGAGCCGTTGCCCATGTCTTTGGGGACCAAGTTTTCGCTTCATCCACTTGACCTTCTTTGGCTTTTGTTAGGCTTTTGGGTCATTTGGTTGGGTTTTCTCCTCCCACTCCTTCCTACCTCCTTCTTCTTATTCATGATTTGTTGTGGAGTTGACAATGCACTCATCAAGGGGGAGATTGCGGATACATGGGTGTATGCCGAGTCTCTGTGTGATGAGTGATTGTCAACGGAGATGATGCGCATGTTCTTTGGCTTGTGTTGTGCAGGTGTCGAGCACGGAGACAGTGATCGATGGCGGGTGAAGGTCAAGTTGCGACGTGCCGTGCCGACGGACCGGGCGCGATGAAGGATGGGCGTGCCGTGCGGCGGACGTGCCATGCCGATGTATCGGACGGTGAAGGGCGGACGTGGACTTGGACTGATGGACTGGAGGCCGGAGGATCAGCTGTGGTGGCTGGCAGCCTGCGACAGCGACAAGCGGAGAAGTGCGATCAGGTCGGTGGAAGGGGTGCACAGGCGGTGCATCCCCTCTACGACGCCGGTTTGTTGGTAGAGCCCGGGAAAAACCAACGGTGGACGGTTTCCAGGTTTGGGCCTCAAAACCTGGGTGCTGGGTTTCCAGGTTGAGCCACAAAACCTGGGCGCGACGGTTTCCAGGTTGAGCCTCAAAACCTGGGCGTGGGCCGGTTTCCGAGTTTGGGCCTCAAAACTCGGGCGCGGACGGTTTCCGAGTTTGGCCACAAAACTCGGGCTGGAGGCTGGTTTCCCGGTTTGGGCCTCAAAACCGGGGGCTGATGGAAAAGGCTGGTTTCCCGGTTTGGGCCGCAAAACCGGGGGTGCAGAGTGGTGGCGGCACGTGGCGACGATCTGAAGGTTGCGTGGAGGCGACGCGGAAGACCGTGCGGGCGTGGCCGTCGGATCTACCTACCACCAGCGGGTGGACTAGAATAGCCTTAGGGTTAGGCTGGTCCGCTCTGTAATTAGAGTAGAGAGGGGTAGAGTAGGAAATAGACTTAGGCTAGGTTAGTATAAGTAGTCTAGGGGAGACACCCTCCTCCTTATCTCAATCTCAGTTAGAGCTTTCATTTCCTAGGGTTTCCACTCTCCCACACCCCTGCTTTAGCTAGTTGAGATCCGCAGAGAGACTCCACTCTGTGTACCGTTGATTCGAGGAAGTGAGGCCGTATCCTCACCTTGGATCCCATCTCTTGGTGTCAATTCGCGTTTTGATTTCATGTTCATCATGTTCTTCGCGGATTGCTTTGTGCCTTGAGTTTTCCCGTCGCTTGATCTTCGTGCTCGGTTCATCTTTCACGATTCCGTTTGAACTGAGTTGCTCTAGATCGTGAGGCACTTCTTTCCACCGAAAGAAATCATCTCTAACCTC
Source organism: Coix lacryma-jobi var. lacryma-jobi (assembly GCA_009763385.1). Taxonomy (NCBI): domain Eukaryota; kingdom Viridiplantae; phylum Streptophyta; class Magnoliopsida; order Poales; family Poaceae; genus Coix; species Coix lacryma-jobi. Next base: position 112,066,950 of record CM019826.1, on the reverse strand, counting down.
ACGGTCTAGGAGATCGATCAAGTTTTAGTTTCGGGTCTCTTTTTCTTCTTTCCCCCGAATTCCTTCGATTCACCGATTTGGAGTTAGGTTCGAGCCATGATCTCTTAGAGATAGCTCACTAACCTCCTTGTGACTCCTCAGATCGAATCCCATGCCTAGAGCACTTGATTCGGAGGAGATCGGGTTGAATCGCCGGAGTTTCAGTGCAGTCGCGGGGTGACCGGACGCTCTGTCGGGCTGACCGGACGCATGCTTTCAGAGTCCGGTCGTTGAGCACGGCGCCAAGCTTTTCTGCGTACTGACCGGACGCTCTCGACCGGACGCTCTGTTTGCATTTCGACCGGACGCTACGCTTGCACTGTTCCCGTGTCATTGTCTCATCTGACCGGACGCTCAGTGAACGACCGGACGCTTGAGCTCCGTGCGTCCGGTCGCGAACAGAGAGCTCCCAGAGCTGTTTTCTGACGACCGGACGCGTCCGGTCCCTGCTGACCGGACGCAGGCCAGAGTCCGGTCGCTGCAGTTTCGCGCGTCTTCGTTCGCAGTTCGTTCGTTCTTGATTGGATTTGAGTTCCGTCTTTTGGGTTGGCTTTCTAGGGTTGTCTAGTGTCCCGCTGTGCTTCTAGGAAGCATCCACCCTACATCTAGGGTCGTGGACATTAGCAAGCTCTAGGTTTCGCTTTTGGGGTTGATCTTGGGACAGTGGCATCTAGTTTCCGAAAGGAAATTTTTGAAGCTCCCATTCACCCCCCCTCTGGTCGCTTTCGGGTAGCTTCTCGGTCCTTCACCGGTTGTGTTTGATTGATTGGGGATACCTACGAAATTCGGGTTTCTAGCTATTTATAACCCGATTGACTCCTGCCCTAACACGAGTAAATTACAAAAAAGGAAAAAAACAAAAGACGACCTGAGCTTGAACTCTTTGGTCGGGTCCGACACGTCTTCGAAGCCCGTTGTGCTGATCCATATGAAGCTTCCGGGTCACCTTCGACTCATACGAGCTTTTTATATTTTCAGGCCGATTCTTTTCCTTAGCAAATCAGCCGTTTATGTTTACAAAAATATTAATCTCTTTGGTCCAAAATCTGGTGTAAACAATGGCGGAGAAAGTCGTCATCATTGGAACAAGCTGTTCACGACTCTTCAACAGCTGGTTCATTCAACAGCTGGTTCATTCTCCTCAGAATCTCTTGGTTGGATAATTGCTCGACATCATGCCGGCCCGGGTCCTTCATGCCAAGGTACTCGAAGCCAAAATTGGCTCGCTGCTGCAGTGGATGAATCCGGCGCGCAATAAAATCTTGGACGACGGTATAACTAGTCAATCCACCTAACTTCATTGCCGCTATCATGTCGATCAGTGGTTGGATAGCCTCTACCTCTTCAGCAGAGATCTTGTCTTTCCACTCACGGGACTTCTGTGGCGGCCATCCATCATGACGACGAAGGGCCGGCGGCGGGTTGGCTATGTAAAACCATCCGCTTGCCCACTCTCGGACAGACTCCGACAATACTACAAAAATATATTGTGTAGCTGCTTCTATCCTAAGCTGGAAGGTAGCCCCACCGACTACCTCTACACACGCATCACTGGGTTGACACTTAACCCAGAAGAAATAACAAAAAAGCGTAAAAGAGGGGCAAATCCCCAGAAAAGCATCACACAGATGAGCGAAGATAGCAATGTGGATGCAGGCATTGGGAGTAATATGGTTGAGAGTCAAACCATAGTAGTGCAGCAATCCTCTGAAGAAATCGGATGCTGGCAGCCCCAATCCGCGCTCCACAAAAGACTTGAACATCACTATCTCCGTCGTGTTGGGGGCGGGAGCACGATGATCAGTGGGTACCCTCCACCCGTCTATTGGCTGCGACCGGAGTAATCCTTGCTGCGCCAGGAAGGCTAGCTCTGATTCTCTGGTATCCGACGCCTTCCAAGCAAGAACATCTGTTGGAGGGCACGGGTGGCGTGGCTTCCCGCTAATGGCTTTCGCTTTCTTCTTCTCGGTTGTGGATTGTTTTTTTGGGCCCATGTTGATGACAAGGGACTTTCTGCGCATCAACTAATGGATTGGCTATGGGATTCCTTGCTCTGAAGGCTATGGCTTGATGAAAGAATGAAAAAACTGCAAGCTCAATGGTGGCCTATTATAGATCTGTTTTGGCAACCGTTCACCTTTCGCGAACGATGTTATAGAAACCGTCAGAAACCCTAACGGTTGGGGGACATTTCAGAGGACATCAGAGTCAGTGAACAGGCAACCCGTACAACAGATAAATGTTATTCTTTCACAAGGCACATTTAGTACCCAGAGGAAAAGATAAAGGACTCGGAAAACATTCCAAGTACCTAGATATTATTAAGTATTACTCGGAATTACAATGGAGATACACAGACGCATCTTGAGATACATTAGCTTCCAGTACAAGCTTACTCAGGATGTAAAATGCTACTCTAGTGAAATCAAGGTACAGAGTCTTGATGCACGCCACACCAAGGACCGGGTTCTGTGAGACGCAGTAAAGCGGACACAGAACCTTGGGTAGACATTATCTTTTCAGTGCATCCCAAGGCGGGTTTAAAGGCTCTACCCTAGTACACAAAGAACTCGGGAGTAGCCCCTAACCCTAGCGCCTTTTGACAACCTGTGACCCCGAGGTTGCTCGCGATGCAGGAGTCACAAGAGTTCTTCTAGGCGCACCTCTGTATCCCTCTGCTTGCGACCACTTGGAAACCACCCTGACGGATGATCCCTTCACAAGAGTTCTTCTGGACACCTCAACTATCCCATACAAGGAAGATACCCGGGGGCTCAGACATTTTCGCTACAGGTACTATAACACTCAAGAGACTAAGAGAAGTCATACACTCAGGGAGGTGTGGTTTTCGTGCTCTCCAGGCAGGGTATTTATAGGCGGTCGCTCCTGGTCTATGGACACAGTTCACGAATGGAAATGCCAGAGAGCAATAATTTTCTGCACACTGTTGCACATGTGAAGTCTGGCTTCAGTGACGGGTTAACTTCACGTGACTACTTCAAGAGCAAAACGACAAAACTATTGCAGTTACAGAACACGACAAGAATCATCAATGAGGACAGTTGAAACAGTCACTGGTCAATTATTGATTGTCCTTTAGGTAATTTTTCAGTGAGGGGTGAAAAGGGATGTTTGATGAAAACATTACCCACCTGAAGCTGGATATTTTTTACTTGCAGCAATTAAGATATAGATCAGTGTCATGTTCTAAATTATTGCCATCCTTATGGTTTACCCAGATGATATCTTGCAGACCCCGAGTACCGACTACTCAGGTACTCGGAACTCAGGCTCGGGGGCTATAGGGTATATACCATAAAGGAAATGTTTTTTCTTAGCCCAAGATTACTCGGAAAAGGCTCGAAAGACCCTCAAAGTTATTATAAATAACAAGAGACTCGGGGGCTACACCCTATGGGTGCACTTTTCAAAGAAAAAGTGCACGCCATGGAAGTTTTTACCTACAAAGCACCTCAAGATTTCTCAAGACATTACTCAAAGATTTTCAGAGAGAAACTAGAAGATAACATTTTAGAGAAATAGTGAAGAGCTCGGGGGCTTGACGGACCAGGATGTCAGAGATATCATCAGAAGATGATTACTCCGACTAACCCTGGGCGACACGAGAGATCCAAAGACTTGATACAAAGTGTACATGGATTAGGACTCTCATTGTAACTTAGTCGAGTTCTTAAAGGAAGTCTTGTAATTAGAATAGGACTCCTCTGTTGTAACCGACTAGGACTCGGTATACGCCGTGCTTCACCCGGATATATAAGGGGAAGCGGGCGCCGACCCCTATCATTGAATCTTGAATCATAACACAAGGCACACGCCGCACTGGACGTAAGGTATTACGCTATTAAGCGGCCTGAACCAGTATAAATCGTTGTCCTTGTGTACTCGCCGGGTTCTACGAACGCTGATCCTCACCGAACAAATCATCTGAGATCCCTCAAGACGAGTTGCCGGTTAACAAACACCGACACCAATACTATTCAGCATTCATTTAAATTACTTAGTGATCGCATGGATAAATTAGAAGGCAAAACCGTCAAACCCGAACTTTCAATCGGGCAACCACAGTTTGGCATGCCTTTTAATTCTTTTAGAGGACAGACTTCACATATCAATTTTGGGCAATCAGGGTCTGTTGAGACCAGGCGCAGTGAAGTCGGTACCTCGGTGAATGTCAATAACACCCATCATAACTCTGGTCGGACTGCATAGACCGACCAGGGAACAACAACAAACAGAACTTCAGGAGGACAGGCAACAGTGTTGCCCAGTCCACTGAAGTCCCCAAGCCACAATCCCATGCATAGTGACACTCCTAACCTTGCTGACACTGATTTTGGACGAGTCATAAATCGGTTCAAGGAAGAGATAACTAGGTCTCTTGAGACCAGTTTGGTGGTCCAATTTAAGCCTACCAGGACCACTTATTCTAAACCGTACCCTTCGTGTTTTGATTTTATGAAAGCACCTGACGGTTGGAGGGTACCGGATTTTTATAAGTTTAGTGGTGACTGTAGTAAAACAACTATGGAGCATATCAACATGTTCCTCGCACAAATGAGCGAAGCTAGTACTTTAGATTATATGAATCTATGACATTTTCCTTTATCTCTTACTGGTACGGCTTTCGCCTGGTTTACGTCACTACCAGAATGCACCATAGGTTCTTGGGATGAGTTAGAAGAAAAATTTCATAATCACTTTTATGATGGGGTTCAAGAAACTAGGTTATCACACCTCACGTCGGTTCGACAAGGACGTAGCGAGCGTATGGTCGACTTCTTTAAGCGTTTTAAAGAAATTAAGAACTGATGTTTTCATTTGATGATCTCCGACAGAGATCTAACAGATCTATGTCTCACTGGTCTACGTCGGGAGATCAAAGATAAGCTCGAGCATCATGATTTCTTTAATGTAAATCAGCTTTTGCAGAAGGCCATTTCAATAGAATCGCGCCTTAAAGAACCTTACGATCTCATAAGACTCATCGATCGGGCGTACATATTGTTGAGATGAATTCTGATAGTTTCGATGATGAGTCTAAAGATTGTTATGCTGCTGAGCTTTTATGGCCAGCACAGAATAAACTAGTCACTTGTCCTTCCCTCAAACCGATTCAAAAGAATCGGGGTGAGGAAGTAAAGTTTACTTTTGATTTCTCCAAATGTGACCGAATATTTGATGAATTGCTTAAATTCGGTTATCTCAAAATTAATTATACTTTGCCATCACCCGACGGACTAAAGAGGAGGGCTTATTGCAAATATCATAATTCTTTCTCTCACGCCACTAACGATTGCAATGTTTTTTGTTGACATGTCCAATCGGCCCTTAATGATGAAGGACCGAGAATGCAACCAGAAAGCGACCAGAGAGGGGGGGGGGTGTGGGATAGAGTCCCCGGGTACTCCGCAAGGAAGGGGGAAGACCTAGTCCAACTAGGACTCTCCATGTAATCCTAGTAGTATTGCTACCTTGTAATCCTACTAGGACTCCTAAGATTGTAACCGACTAGGACTCTTGCCTCCTGGACTATATAAAGAGAGGCAGAGCTCCCTAGATCGGGAGAAAGCCAGAGACAGGGGTCATGGTACACAACCAGACACCCATAAGCACAGGGCGCAATACTATTCCCCCAAACTGGATGTAGGGATGCTATTCAGCAGACCGAACCAGTATAAATCCTTGTCTCTGCGTTTACCATCGAGTTCTGCATACGTCGATCCCCACCGAACAAATCATCCGGATACCCCCGAGACGAGTTGCCGGTTAACAAACACCGACAGCTGGCGCGCCAGGTAGGGGAATTTTCGGTGCAAATGCGATCAAGAGCTCGACGGACCATCAGACCCTCGGCGAGGACTCGCTGCTGTTCTCGTCGGCTCTCGGCGACAGTCTGCGGCAGCCTTCGTCAACAACTCGCCGATGCACTCATCAACTTGTTATCGTGATTTCAGATCGATCTATTAGATCGTGCTCCTGAGACATCGATGCAATCTACACCAACGTGGACTATTCGTCCAAATCGGAAGCAGCAAGGCCACGAGGGCCATCAACACATCCGAATTCTACTCCAACTCTGATGGAACCAGCTTCAACTCCGACTGGCCGAGTCCGACTGCTACTACACCGACTCCAATATCAGCGGGGACTCAGATCACACGAAAAGCAGCAAGCTGTCTAACTACATCACGCTATTCAAGTTGAAGGCAAGTTGTCTGGGCTGAAAGCGAGCTGCAAGCAAATTATTCAAGCTGCAAGCAAGCCGAGCCACGGGCAGACTCCGCGTGTACTTCCGACTACCCGGACTCGACCGACTACTCCACTCGGATTCAACGTATTAGTCGGGAACAAGATCCAGATGATCAAGAATTACTCGGCAACAACCCGGCTCGATCAAGAATCTGCTGAGGAGCTGTTCCGACTAATCGACTTCATCAACAACCAACTACTCGTATATCCACAATGCCTGGGTACCAAGTCATCGAGCTATCATGCTGCCGTTAGCCACAAGTGAGCCATGAGCCACAAGTGAGCTGTCGAGCAGTCATCAAGCCATCATGCTGCCGTAAAGCCGCAAGTGAGCCATAAGCCGCATGTGAGCCCTCGAGCTACTGTTGAGCTGCGAGCGAACCATCAAGCTGCCGTTGAGCCGTAAGTAAGGAAGCCCTCAAGCTGCTGTTGAGCCATGAGCGAGCCATCAAGCTGTCGTTGAGCCGCAAAAGCGAGCCTTCGAGCTGCTGTTGAGCCACAAGCGAGCCATCAAGCCGCTGTCGAGCTGCAAGCAAGCGAGCCCTCGAGTTGCTGATTGAACCGCAAGCAAGCCATCAAGTTGTTGTTGAGCCACGAGCGAGTCGTCGAGCCACAAGCGAGTTGTCGAGGAGGCGTTGAATCGTCAAGACGTTATCGAGCTACAAACAAGTCATCCGAGTAATAAGCCAGTCGTCCGAGTACCAAGTCATCCATTACTCGGATATCTCACGGTGTCGACTACTCCACTCGGCGGTGCTGATCACTCAACTCGGCATCAACTAAGCTAAGTCATGCTTTAATATTTTTAATATCTCCAAATATTAATCGTGAGCCGCTACGGTCACATCATAATTGCATTCCCGGCTACTCATACAGCTCCGAGCTTGTAGTCGGGACAACACCTCACGGGTGTACAATGTACACTCGGAGCGTGCTTTCTTTTTTTGCGCAGCATGATTGCTATAATCTTCTCTTAGCAAGTTGTTAAATTACTTGAGTAAGTGCAAGTCTTAATCCGTGAAGCCTGTACCTCATGCTCGACAAAGCTCGACACGCAGGATAGGTGCTTAAACGTCACAGGCCAACAACTCGGGTGATTTAAACAACCTAGCAAGAGCAAGATGCGAAAAATTTCATATGCATTTGTTAATGCTGGGACATGCTCCCGACTTGATAACATGAATATGTTACTACACATTTTTGTATGTCTTCTTTGCAGGGAAAAGATATGGACTACAACACCGGTTGAGGTACGCCCCTGAGGGTTGCCTCACTCGGACACCACGCCGCTGGGTTAGGTACACCCCTGAGGGCTGCCTCACTCGGACACCATGTTGTTGCGACGAGCCTTCAAACATGGTTATGATGATTTGGGAGTCTCCAGGTGGGGGTGATACGGGGTCTCCGGTGAGGAGACTACCCACCCGAAGCCTTGGGCTCAGCAATATCCTACTTCCACTACTTCGATCAAGCTTTTTCACCTCCACGGCTTAGTCGGCAATAAGCTCGGGGGCTCGGCCGTTGCCTCAGCTTAGTCAACTTCACTCCGACTACGCTCGGGGGCTGGGATTCAAGGATGAAAGATCAAAATTACAAGCATTCAAGGACTTGACAACAAGCATATGGCGATCCTTGTCTTCGGAAGATTACTCGGTTGCACCCTTGACGATGTCTACAAGATCCTACAATCGACTCCGAGTAGTCGATTTTAGGCTCGGGGGCTGCGGGATACATATCCTCAAATGATGCATCCAAATTTCTTCGAAAGGAATTGGAGCAATTTCAGACAAGACCCTCCAGCTCTTTATGCTAAACAGCAAGAGGCTCGGGGGCTACACCCAATGGGTGCGCTTTTCAGAAAGTGCACACCATTAGAAGACTTCAAGAGCACTTTATGGTTTCTCTCAGAAGGTACTCGGATGACACTTGATCAAGGCCAAAGTCTCAAGATAACTTCACCGATAAACCATGAAGAGCTCGGGGGCTTGTGGGACAGAGTCCCCGGGTACTCCGCAAGGAAGGGCAAAGACCTAGTCCAACTAGGACTCTCCATGTAATCCTAGTAGTATTGCTACCTTGTAATCCTACTAGGACTCCTAAGATTGTAACCGACTAAGACTCTTGCCTCCTGGACTATATAAAGAGAGGCAAAGCTCCCTAGATCGGGAGAAAGCCAGAGACAGGGGTCATGGTACACAACCAGACACCCATAAGCGCAGGGCGCAATACTATTCCCCCAAACTGGATGTAGGGATGCTATTCAGCAGACCGAACCAGTATAAATCCTTGTCTCTGCGTTTACCATCGAGTTCTGCATACGTCGATCCCCACCGAACAAATCATCCGGATACCCCCGAGACGAGTTGCCGGTTAACAAACACCGACAGGGGGTGAATGGGAGCTTCAAAATTCCTTTCGGAAACTTGTCGCCACTGTCCCATTAATCAACCCCAAAAACAAACCCTAGAGCTCGTAAGTGTCCACGACCCTAGAATTAGGGTGGATGCTTCCAAGAAGCACAACGAGACACTTTACGACTCTAGAAACCCAACGCAAAAGCCGGAAATCAAAACCGACAACGAACGAACGAACCGCGGATGAAACTGCGCAAAGTCAGCAGCATCGGACGCTGGCAACGTCCGATGTCAAAGCACCGGACGCGTCCGATGCAAACAGGACACTTCTGGAACCTTACTGGCCCAGCATCAGACGCTGCTACAGTGCAACCCTAGCGTCCGATGCTCGATCCCCGGTGCGTCCGATGGCAACGGACGCTCCGATGGCTAGCGTCCGATGCTCTTTAAAGAGCACTGTCAGACGACACGTGGCACCGGACGCTCCGATGAGAAATGACTCAGCGTCCGATGCTCAAGAACACAGCGTCCGATGGTCCCGATACTGCACTATTTTTCCGCGAAATCCACTCGATCTCCTCCGAATCAAAAGCACTAGGGCTTAGACTTGGTATGAGGAGTCTCAAGGAGGTTAGTGAGCTATCCCATGGGAATCATGGCTCGCATCTAACTCCAAATCGATGGATTGGAAGAAATCAGGACTAAGGGAGCAAAACCGATCCAAAACGAAAATCAACCGATCTACTAGGTCATCAGGTTAGGGATAAATTCTTTCGGTGGAAAGAAGTGCCTCACGATCTAGAACAACTTGGTTCAAATGGATTTCCAAAAGAAGCACCAAGCAAAGAGATCGATCGACGGGAAAAACGTGGAGAAAAGGATTCCGCGAAGAACACGAACAAAACACGAATCACAACCACGAGTTTGCAACCGTGTGGCTACCACACGCTACAATAGTGAGATTACGGTCTCACTTCCTCAAAATCTCACGGGCACAGAGGTATTGTTCTCTTCTCTGTGGATCTCAGTTCGCTACAGCAGGGAATGGGAGAGCAGGAAACCCTAGAAGCAAAAGAGCAAATGACTGAGATAGAATGGGAGGAGGGTGTCTCCCTCTACTTATCCTAATTTCTAATTCCTACTCTACCCCTCAACTAATTACAGAGCGAACCAGCTAAACCCTAGGGTTATTCTGGACCAACTCGGGTAGGTGGTGATCCAACGGCCACGCCCGCACAACTGGTAGCGTTGCCTCGACGCAACCTCACCGATTGCCGCCACGTGCCGCCACCGCTCTGCTTGTCCTTTTCCTGGACGTCGCAACCCCGGTTTTGTGGCCCAAACCGGGAAACCAGCCTTCACAGCCAACCCCCGGTTTTGAGGCCCAAACCGGGAAACAAGCCATCCAAGGCCTGAGTTTTGAGGCCCAAACTCAGCAAACCCGCAACACCCATGTTTTGAGGCCCAAACCTGGAAACCGTCCTCAGTCCGAGTTTTGTGGCCAAACTCGGAAACCGTCCGTGCCCAGGTTTTGAGGCCCAAACCTGGAAACCGTCCACCCGATAGTTTTTCTCTGGCTCTACCACCAAACCGAAGCTGTAGAGGGGATGCACCGCCCGTGCACCCTGTCCACCGACACGTGTCCCTAGGTCCTCGACCCGAGCAACGCATGACTGCAAGTCTTCGCTCGTCGTTGTCCCAGGCTGTCAGCTACCATAGCTGATCCTCGGGCCACCGGTCCCTCAGTCCAAGCCTTACGTCCGCCCTTCGCCACTCTCGGTCCCTCGGCATGGCACGTCTCTACTTGACCTTCACCTTGCCTTTGATCACTATATCCGTGCTCGACACCTGCACAACACAAGCCAAAGAACATGCGCATCATCCCAGTTGACAATCACTCATCACTCATGTGGCAGAACCTCCCGATAATGTGGCCCACCTGCACACGTCATTGTCTCCCCGAGCCCTAATGACTGTGCACATGTACCACATCACTGGAAAGATCTGTCGGGTGTCCCCGAGAGAACCCTGAATTATCCACGAACCACAGGATCATGATCATGAAGGTTGGAATAATTACAACATTACAACAGTTGATACAAAATACCATCGAAGTGCGGAAGCAAGATAGATAACCTTTACAAAACATGAATAAGTTACTTTTACATAAACATAACTTGTATTGAGGAAGCAGGAGAGTATTACAGAACCACACTTAGGTGGAGTACCTAAGTTGGAGAAGAAGAACAACCAGATCATGTCAAGCCCACTGACATGATCATGATCAACATCAACTGCTAGAAACCTGCAACAGGGAATTAACAAACCCTGAGTACTGTCGGTACTCAGCAAGACTTACCCGTCAACAGAAAAGACTTCAGGGTCATGCTGGTTTGGGTAGGCTCAACAGTATTTTTCATTTGCATAAAAGCTTACTAATAGTAAAACCTAGTTTCAAGTTTTAACTCAAGTTTAAATTTCATAATTATCCAAAGATTCTCAAACTTTCATAAGCATACCACATCTTTCGTTCTCATTTCATAAAGATCCCATTCATTACTACGGTGCGGGTCAGTGGATTGAGGCTCCATATCCGAGGAAACACGGCGATTCGAATCGTTTAAAACCCAGCTGGGGATTCAGTACCACACGACATATGTAGATCTTAATCTTGCATATGTCAACCCTATCTATAGATCCTCCCATACAAGAACGGGTCCAGCGTCACCCGAGAGTACAGTACACCTCGAACCCGACTATCTCATAGCCCCGAGGGTACACGCTACTCCCACCATCTCTCCACTCCCAGTACGCGGTTGGCCGTTCTCAAGTATCGGAATAGCTATAGATGAGGCTTACCACCGCATGTGGGCTGTACTCAAAGGTCTCAATCACAGCAGGCCAACAACGATAAGGTCCTAGGTTGAGTAACCTTGCAACAAGACTCCATTCTTGATGTAAGTTACTATAATTATCATGTTGTTTCAAGATTCATTCTTCCATAACATAGCAACCATTTTTAAAAGCACCTACTATTATGAAGTAAGTAAAGCATGGCTAAGCATACTAAACATTTTCATAAAATGAGTATCAAGGTTAAATATTGAAATCGTCAAGGTCGGTAATGCATCAATTAGGGTTCACTCAACTCCTATTCACTTAATGCATCATATTAACTCAAATAATATAAATAACTTTATAAAAATACAAGGATAGGTTTAATGTCCGGGCCTTGCCTTGGTGATCAGCGAAGTCCGGAGATTCTAAAAAATCAGAAGGATCCACACACTCAGGAGAAACCCACTGAGGATCAGGTCCTTCCGAAACGAGATCTACACGTAGAAGTGCATATGCATGATCAATGGGATGCTTATGACATGATCATGGTAAAGATGGAAATTTTCTAAGCTGTAGACATTTATTTATACAATCTTCCATCACGGTATAGTTGCAAACCAACAAAACCAACTTAGCTATTAAACTATATATCATTACTAAGCAAATTTTATTATCTCTATTAAGCAAGGTTATGTAACTAATCATGTAACAAAAGACCATTTACATAAAGGAATCCATAACCAGGGAGCAAATCATGCTAGTTTCCCACTGGTTGTCAAACAATTCCAAAAGTCACACAAATCTAAAGGGATTAACAAATTCTATTTATTTTATAAGTCATTTTAATTAGCTTTTACTTATGAACAAATCATACTTATTCAAACAGAGCTAAAATTAAACATGAAGGTAGATATCAGTAACATAAACTCACATGCCAAATTTCAGGATTTTAGGAGACACACAGAAAATTTCATAATTCATCAAAGTGGCATTTATTAAATAAAGCATGGATTTAATTATTATAGCAAAGGTGCTCAAAACACAAGTTTTATAATTTTTATATTAGCACAGACATGATATCATCTAACAGGTAAAATTTTACAATTAACAGAGCTATAGAATAATTATAGCAAAAATAACAAAACTAGTTACTGTGCATAAAACTAGAAAAAGAAAACTCAAAACTAGCCTAACTGGGCTTTCGGCCCGCTCCAGCGTGGCCCAACGCGCGTGAAAACGGCCCGGCCTGGCTCCCGCCCGCGCGCCCTGGCACTTCTGCAGAAAAGCCGTTTGGCTTCTGAGGAAACAACCCGCAGTCCAGAACACTATTTACATGAGTCATGGACTTTGCAACCAACACCCTGCACTTTCTCATCTTTACAACTGCAAGGTCCCCGACCATGGCCAGAGCGGACGGCGGCGCACCGAGCGCCGGCGAACCTTACGCCGGTCAACTCCGGCCATTAGAAACCTAACGGACGCGAGCATCAACACCGGCAGGTCAACCGCAGCCGCTAGAGCCCCTAACCCTAACCGCTACCACTCCGGTGTGGTCTGGTCACGCACGGCGGCGGACCGGATCACGGCGGAGCTGTTCCGGCGAACTTAGGCCGGTAGCAGTAGAACGGAGGGACTAGGAAGGTCCAGTAGCTCACCCTGATGCTCGCTATGTAGCTGGTTTGAGCGGAGGATGGACGGAAAGGAGAAGTCCACGCAGCAGTGGCTTGCGGCGGCGAGCTCCGGCGAAGAAAGCAATGTTCCGGCGAGACCTGAGCACCAAACAGAGAACCATCGAGCCGATGAGACTCCTGGGGTCAAGATGAAACGGAAACATGAGAAAGGGTGAGTAGAGAAGTGCTCGGTTGAGCGAACCACGACGAGGTTGAACTTGGCGGCGATTTCGCTCGGCGGAAAGAAGAACGGCGAGCACGAGCTCTCTGAAGCAGTAGAGGTCGAAGGGATGGGTTCTGGAGATGCGCAAGGAGGTAAGGGAGTTATCACCGCGGTCAATTTGAATGAGAACGCTCGGTTTGCAGTGGATTTGGGATAGGATCGAAGTGAAGCCCGTCGGTGCCCTAGTGGCAAAACATCGACGGCGAGCGCAGGAGAAGGTGCCACGGAGCGAGGGAAAGTGCCAGCAACAGCTTGACTTTGCCACGGACTCAAGCACGAGCTCAAATGAGAGAGATCGACGCCCTACGCGCTGGTAGCACTGATCAAATATCGGTTGCCCACCGCCATGAACAAGGAAGCAAACATATCCCCCCCTTTCCTTTCTACCCTTTCACAAACTTAAAAATTACTTCAGATTTTTGAATATAAGTTGAAAATATGTTAAAATATCAAATGTTCAGAATTCAATACTGAACATCTTTTATTTTTGCAACATAAGCAAAATATGCTTAGATTTTGAATTAGGGTTTGAAATTCAAAAGGGACAAAAAGGGCAAAAAGGTATTTTCACAATTACTTTTGATTTCGTATGAGAACTTGAAAAGCAAAATATGCTTAGATTTTGAATTAGGGTTTGAAATTCAAAAGGGGCAAAAAGGGCAAAAAGGTATTTTCACAATTACTTTTGATTTCGTATGAGATCTTGAAAAACTTTATACATCAAAGTTGATCCTTATCATAAATGGAGCAACTTTGCTTTTTAGAGCATAACCAAATTCTTTTTAGATTTAGAATTATGAAAAAGGGGACAACAGGGTTTTCAAATTAATTAAATTATTTAATTGGATTTCAACCAAATTTGAATTATACCTCAATGGTGACTTGAAACATGTTCCAAATACACCTTTGAGACATAATTCCAAAGTTTGGTCCAAAATTCAATTACTATATATGAGATTACCAAAACACCCTTTTATAGCATAAAAGCACTATTCACAACATAAGAAAACATAGACTAGGGTTTCAAACTTAAGCACTCTTTATCAACTAAGCACAAGCATGATGAATTAAACTTGTTTTAATTGAATGCATATTTAGGTTATCAACTCAGATGAAATGCCAGTGCATATGATGACATGTCAGGTTTTAGTCTGCTTAACACCAGAGTGTTACAACTCTTTCCCCTTAAAGAAATCTCATCCCGAGATTTAACCTGTAGGCTAACTAATGGAAAAGGAAATGTGTCACACTTGTCTACTCACAAGGAGTTCACAAGGCAACTGGGTTGGGGTTCAGGATTACAACCGAGATTAGAACACGGTTGCAAGTAGCAAGGTAGAGATCATTTGAGTGGAGCAAGGAAATTTATGAAGAGTCAAGAGAGAGAGTACATTGGTTGCGGGCTATAATGGATCATGACTGTAGACCTCGATACCTACGCGCACCCAGCGGAAACTAGTGTGATCCGGACACACGAGATTCCCTAGGTTCCGACGCGGCACCATGGTCACCAATCATGGCACCACAATAGAGCACAACTTCTATATCTCTCATCTCACATTGAGGAAATTATAACCAAAACAAGGGTTGGTTATAATTACAAGGAAAGTGGCTTTGAACTCCCATTCAGGCGTCCAGAAACGAAAGCACTTTAATGGTGAACTATAAAGAATCACGACTATTGGCCTGGATATTAGCGAGCACCCGGCAGTAACGCCCCATGGTGGTCGTCCATGGGTGACCCCAGGTTCCCACGCTTTTATCCGGTCCACGGATCGTGGATCTTTCAAAGAACACAATTTCAGTAATTTTCGACCACCATTCGTCGTTTTCACGACACCAAGCAACTAGCACGTGCCAATTCAAGGCATGACACGCGCACTCCAGAAGAACCAAGGATTTTACCATGATTCTAGATTTTTATGTAGTGGAATGTATGAAAGATATCCAAAAATTCCCAAGGATTAGAACTTATGGAACAAAAGTATCAAGGGTAGCAGAATTTAGGGACGATCAGCTATCGGGGATCATAGTTGCTTTTAGAATTTAGAGAAGAAACACATTTTATCATTATACATGATATGATATATGCTCGTCCTAGACGACCTCTCATTGGCAGGAGTTTTCTGTCTGTCACATGTTAGTTAGGTATAGGGCTATACTTTATATACTAGCTTCAATGACTTGGTGCAAGTGTTGAATAGCTCTTCCATCATGGTTGGACGGGGAAGTTGATTCTCCATTAACTTTCTATAGACGAGTTGAAACCATCTTAATGTCCTCAGCTTGAGTTGCCAGTAGAGTCTTCACAAAGTCTTTCAGCAAGAAAGAAACTTAGGGAAGGATCATTTTTAACTTGTTACTTCCAAAAACTTTTAGATTAAGAAATCATTTTGAAGTTTTTTCGAAAGTAATGTTGCAACCAGTCTTCCCTAGATGACAATCCTGCTCCGATACCATTCTGTGGCAGAACCTCCCGATAATGTGGCCCACCTGCACACGTCATCGTCTCCCCGAGCCCTAATGACTGTGCACATGTACCACATCACTGGAAAGATCTGTCGGGTGTCCCCGAGAGAACCCCGAATTATCCACGAACCATAGGATCATCATCATGAAGGTTGGAATAATTACAACATTACAACAGTTGATACAAAATACCATCGAAGTGCGGAAGCAAGATAGATAACCTTTACAAAACATGAATAAGTTACTTTTAAATAAACATAACTTGTATTGAGGAAGCAGGAGAGTATTACAGAACCACACTTAGGTGGAGTACCTAAGTTGGAGAAGAAGAACAACCAGATCATGTCAAGCCCACTGACATGATCATGATCAACATCAACTGCTAGAAACCTGCAACAGGGAATTAACAAACCCTGAGTACTGTCGGTACTCAGCAAGACTTACCCGTCAACAGAAAAGACTTCAGGGTCATGCTGGTTTGGGTAGGCTCAACAGTATTTTTCATTTGCATAAAAGCTTACTAATAGTAAAACCTAGTTTCAAGTTTTAACTCAAGTTTAAATTTCATAATTATCCAAAGATTCTCAAACTTTCATAAGCATACCACATCTTTCGTTCTCATTTCATAAAGATCCCATTCATTACTACAGTGCGGGTCAGTGGATTGAGGCTCCATATCCGAGGAAACACGGCGATTCGAATCGTTTAAAACCCAGCTGGGGATTCAGTACCACACGACATATGTAGATCTTAATCTTGCATATGTCAACCCTATCTATAGATCCTCCCATACAAGAACGGGTCCAGCGTCACCCGAGAGTACAGTACACCTCGAACCCGACTATCTCATAGCCCCGAGGGTACACGCTACTCCCGCCATCTCTCCACTCCCAGTACGCGGTTGGCCGTTCTCAAGTATCGGAATAGCTATAGATGAGGCTTACCACCGCATGTGGGCTATACTCAAAGGTCTCAATCACAGCAGGCCAACAACGATAAGGTCCTAGGTTGAGTAACCTTACAACAAGACTCCATTCTTGATGTAAGTTACTATAATTATCATGTTGTTTCAAGATTCATTCTTCCATAACATAGCAACCATTTTTAAAAGCACCTACTATTATGAAGTAAGTAAAGCATGGCTAAGCATACTAAACATTTTCATAAAACGGGTATCAAGGTTAAATATTGAAATCGTCAAGGTCGGTAATGCATCAATTAGGGTTCACTCAACTCCTATTCACTTAATGCATCATATTAACTCAAATAATATAAATAACTTTATAAAAATACAAGGGTAGGTTTAATGTCCGGGGCTTGCCTTGGTGATCAGCGAAGTCCGGAGATTCTAAAAAATTAGAAGGATCCACACACTCAGGAGAAACCCACTGAGGATCAGGTCCTTCCGAAACGAGATCTACACGTAGAAGTGCATATGCATGATCAATGGGATGCTTATGACATGATCATGGTAAAGATGGAAATTTTCTAAGCTGTAGACATTTATTTGTACAATCTTCCATCACGGTATAGTTGCAAACCAACAAAACCAACTTAGCTATTAAACTATATATCATTACTAAGCAAATTTTATTATCTCTATTAAGCAAGGTTATGTAACTAATCAAGTAACAAAAGACCATTTACACAAAGGAATCCATAACCAGGGAGCAAATCATGCTAGTTTCCCACTGGTTGTCAAACAATTCCAAAAGTCACACAAATCTAAAGGGATTAACAAATTCTATTTATTTTATAAGTCATTTTAATTAGCTTTTACTTATGAACAAATCATACTTATTCAAACAGAGCTAAAATTAAACATGAAGGTACATATCAGTAACATAAACTCACATGTCAAATTTCAGGATTTTAGGAGACACACAGAAAATTTCATAATTCATCAAAGTGGCATTTATTAAATAAAGCATGGATTTAATTATTATAGCAAAGTTGCTCAAAACACAAGTTTTATAATTTTATATTAGCACAGACATGATATCATCTAACATGTAAAATTTTACAATTAACAGAGCTATAGAATAATTATAGCAAAAATAACAAAACTAGTTACTATGCATAAAACTAGAAAAAGAAAAACTCAAAACTAGCCTAACTGGGCTTTCGGCCCGCTCCAGCGTGGCCCGACGCGCGTGAAAACGGCCCGGCCTGGCTCCCGCCCGCGCGCTCTGGCACTTTTGCAGAAAAGCCCTTTGGCTTCTGAGGAAACAACCCGCAGTCCAGAACACTATTTACATGAGTCATGGACTTTGCAACCAACACCCTGCACTTTCTCATCTTTACAACTGCACGGTCCCCGACCATGGCCAGAGCGGACGGCGGCGCACTGAGCGCCGGCGAACCTTACGCTGGTCAACTCCGGCCATTAGAAACCTAACGGACGCGAGCATCAACACCGGCAGGTCAACCGCAGCCGCTAGAGCCCCTAACCCTAACCGCTACCACTCCGGTGTGGTCTGGCCACGCACGGCGGCAGACCGGATCACGGCGGAGCTGTTCCGACGAACTTAGGCTGGTAGCAGTAGAACGGAGAGACTAGGAAGGTCCAGTAGCTCACCCTGATGCTCGCTATGTAGCTGGTTTGAGCGGAGGATGGACGGAAAGGAGAAGTCCACGAAGCAGTGGCTTGCGGCGGCGAGCTCCGACGAAGAAAGCAATGTTCCGGCGAGACCTGAGCACCAAACAGAGAACCATCGAGCCGATGAGACTCCTGGGGTCAAGATGAAATGGAAACATGAGAAAGGGAGAGTAGAGGAGTGCTCGGTTGAGCGAACCACGGCGAGGTTGAACTTGGCGGCGATTTCGCCCGGCGGAAAGAAGAACGGCGAGCACGAGCTCTCTGAAGCAGTAGAGGTCGAAGGGATGGGTTCTGGAGATGCGCAAGGAGGCAAGGGAGTTATCACCGCGGTCAATTTGAATGAGAATGCTCGGTTTGCAGTGGATTTGGGATAGGATCAAAGTGAAGCCCGTCGGTGCCCTGGTGGCAAAACGTCGACGGCGAGCGCAGGAGAAGGTGCCACGGAGCGAGGGAAAGTGCCAGCAACAGCTTGACTTTGCCACGGACTCAAGCACGAGCTCAAATGAGAGAGATTGACGCCCTACGCGCTGGCAGCACCGATCAAATATTGGTTGCCCACCGCCATGAACAGGGAAGCAAACATATCCCCCCCTTTCCTTTCTACCCTTTCACAAACTTAAAAATTACTTCAGATTTTTGAATATAAGTTGAAAATATGTTAAAATATCAAATGTTCAGAATTCAATACTGAACATCTTTTATTTTTGCAACATAAGCAAAATATGCGTAGATTTTGAATTAGGGTTTGAAATTCAAAAGGGGCAAAAAGGGCAAAAAGGTATTTTCATAATTACTTTTGATTTCGTATGAGAACTTGAAAAATTTTATACATAAAAGTTGATTCTTATCATAAATGGAGCAACTTTGCTTTTTAGAGCATAACCAAATTCTTTTTAGATTTAGAATTATGAAAAAGGGGACAAAATAGGGGTTTCAAATTAATTAAATTATTTAATTGGATTTCAACCAAATTTGAATTATACATTAATGGTGACTTGAAACATGTTCCAAATACACCTTTGAGACATAATTCCAAAGTTTGGTCCAAAATTCAATTACTATATATGAGATTACCAAAACACCCTTTTATAGCATAAAAGCACTATTCACAACATAAGAAAACATAGACTAGGGTTTCAAACTTAAGCACTCTTTATCAACTAAGCACAAGCATGATGAATTAAACTTGTTTTTAGTGAATGCATATTTAGGTTATGAACTCAGATGAAATGCCAGTGCATATGATGACATGTCAGGTTTTAGTCTGCTTAACACCAGAGTGTTACAACTCAGAGACTCGGCATACACCCATGTATCCGCAATCTCCCCCTTGATGAGTGCATTGTCAACTACCAACACAAATCATAATGGAAATAGAAGAAGGAAGAAGGAGAAGAGAGAACTTCACCAAATGACCCAAAAAGCATAGCAAAGCCGAAGAAGGTCAAGTGGAAAGAGCAAGACAACTTGGTCCCCAAAGACATGGGCAACGACTCGACGCAACCAAGCAAAGCAAAGCTAGCCCTCAAGAAGAGGTAGAACAGGCTCAACACCGCTAGCAAGAACAATCGACACTCAAGAATCAGAAGAGCTCGACACCAATTGAAAATCTGAGAGGCGAATGCTAGTCCCTGAAGAAAGAGGCAAAGGCTCAACACAACTAGCAAAAACGCTCCGAACCAATTGGAAAATTCAAAACTCATCACGAGCAAACTCCCCCTCAAGTAGTACACACAACTAGGGAATCTCCCCCTTAGTTGATCTTATGATTTGGAGAATTTCTCCCCCTTAGTTAAAAATGCAGTAGACAAAATAAAAGTTCTTCCCCTGAGAAAATGCATATGAGGCAAAATACAAGTTAGCAGCTTCAGGAATATAGTCAAGAGAATGCCAAGATGCTCTACATAGTTCTGTTCCGAAGACTCAACAACATCCAATCAAGCTAGCAAAGGCTCAAACTGATCACTAAATATGAAATATGAACATATGAGCAAAGTGAGCAATTTTAGCCAAAAAAAATATTCACCATCAAAATAGCACAAAACATGTATAGACAGGAAGTCAAACAAGTGCTAAACAGGTATACAAGGTGAACTACCCCTAGCAAGGTTCAATCATCATGCTATAGAATGAAACATAGACTTGTGCATTTAGATTTTATCGGAGTTGCAGCGGTTAAATTACACAAGTTTAAAATTCAGCATGTGAGTGCGAGAGGTTGAAAGCTTGTCATTGCCTAACATTTCAACTATGCGAAGCCTATGCAGAAGCAATCAGAAGCTTAAAGCAACAGTTTCGGTCATACACTACACAGCTCAAGTTTAAATCAAAGTGCAATGAGAAACAGTCTCGAAACTATGATGTGCTGACAAGCAGTCCCATCTCGATCTTTCCAATTCACTTAGCTTGGTTCAAAATTAACAACAGCATATGAATATACCAAGCAAGTGAATGACTCAGAACTAGAGACATAGCAACCTAGCATATATGAAAAGCACAAGTGATTTCAACACATTCTACACATGCCAGTTGCATATCTCAATGGTGAACATTTTCAAGTTTTTAAGTTCATTAGCAGGTTCACCATTCAAAAATAGCTCAGCTCACAACATTTATCAGTGATCAGAAAGAGCATAAGCTACAAGCATCTTAAAGCATCGGAGCATACTAAACAGAGCATAATCACACTCTAAAGATTATATACATGAAGCTCAGTATTTAAAAGCGTATGCTGAAATGCAAAAGACTAAAAGAAGAATAGGGACAAACAAAAAATAGTCAGTCTATGATACAAGAACCAAAAATGTTTCCTCCATTTAAAAGGGGAAACACACACCAAGCTCACCCCTCAACCGATTAAAGGTTGATTCGTCCAAAGGCTTGGTGAAAATATCAGCCAACTGATGATGAGTATCGACATGGTGAAGGTCGATATCACCCTTCTCATAGTGGTCTCGCAGAAAATGAAAGCGCACATCGATGTGTTTGGTCTTAGAATGCAGCACGGGGTTCTTAGCAACGCTAATCGCACTCGTGCTGTCACAGAGTAAAGGCACGCGAGAACAGCTCAGACCAAAATCACACAAAGTGGCCATCATCCAAAGCAACTGAGAACAGCAGCTAGCCGCAGCAACATATTCAGCCTCTGTGGTAGACTGAGCGACACAAGACTGTTTGCGCGAAGACCAAGATACAAGAGAAGAACCAATAAACTGACAAGTCCCAGAAGTGGACTTGCGCTCAACTCGGCAACCAGCAAAATCGGCATCGGAATAACCGCAAAGGGAGAGGGTGGAGGAAGCTGAATACCAAATCCCAAACTCAGCTGTGAAACGAAGATACTTGAAAATGCGCTTCACCGCCTGACGGTGAGAAGTGCGCGGCGATGCCTGAAAGCGTGCACACAGACACACCGCGAACTGAATGTCCGGGCGTGTCGCCGTCAGGTAGAGCAGCGACCCAATCATGCTTCGGTACTCCTTCTGGTTCACAGCTTCTCCATCCTTGTCCGCATCCAGGGCCGTCGTGGTCGACATGGGTGTTGGAAGAGGCTTTGCCTCACCCATATCGAACCTTTTCAGCAAGTCCTTGGTGTACTTGCCCTGGTGCACAAACGTCCCTTCTCGGGATTGCTTAATTTGCAATCCGAGAAAGAAAGTTAGCTCGCCCATCATACTCATCTCGAACTCCCTGCTCATAGTATCTGCAAACTTGGCAACCAAAGCGTGAGAAGAACCACTGAAAATGATATCATCCACGTAAATCTGGACCAAGAGAGTATTAGTGCCTTGCTTGAGGAGAAAGAGCGTTTTATCCACACATCCCATTTTAAAACCCTTAGCAAGCAAAAAGGTTTTCAACCTATCATACCAGGCTCTAGGGACTTGTTTCAAACCATACAAAGCTTTGTGATGTTTAAAAACATGGATTGGAAACTTGGGATTTTCGAAACCGGGGGGTTGTCTCACATACACCTCCTCTTCTATGTAGTCGTTTAAGAAGGCACTCTTGACATCCATTTGAAAAAGTTTGAAACCTTTGGATGCAGCAAAAGCCAAGAGTATCCTAATTGCCTCCAAACGAGCTACAGGAGCAAAAGTCTCCTCATAGTCTATCCCCTCCTTCTGACTGTACCCCTGGGCTACAAGTCTAGCCTTGTTTCTCACAACATGGCCATCTTCTCCCTGTTTATTTTTGAAAACCCATTTTGTCCCAATAGGATGACACTCAGGAGGAAGAGAAACAAGAACCCAAACCTGATTTCTCTCAAAGTTTTCTAACTCTTCATGCATAGCATTGACCCAATCTGGATCCGTCAAAGCGTGTCCAACATCTCGGGTTCAAAATCAGCAACAAATGCAGAATGAGCGAAGTGAGAGATTTGCCTAGACCGCGTGACGCGATCGTTGATGTCGCCGATCATCTGTTGAGGCGGGTGTTGGCGCTGGATGTGTCGTGGCGCCTCCCGAGCCGAAGTAGCCTCCCCCTCAACAGCAGCTGGTGCCTCCCCGGGTACAAAAGGTACCACTCGGGGTGGTGGATCCCACGACCCCCAAGAAGAGGAAGTATCAGGGCCGTGAGTCATGGTAGAAGCCGCTCCTTGCGGCACAGCAGGTGGAGGGGGTGCTGGATCATCCACACCTTCAGCACCCTCGTCCTCGTCATCAAAAAGATGTTCTCCAACCTCTTGATCATCTGCACGCTCAAAACGAGAAGAGGGACAAAACATGGTCTCATTGGGGTGACATCGGATGTCTCCATGACTCGGTTAGTGTCAAGGTTAAGTACACGATAAGCATGAGTATGAGCGCCATAACCCAAAAACACACCGTCAGAAGAACAAGACTCAAACTTGTCCAAATTACCCTTTTTGAGTATAAAACAGTGGCAACCAAAAACTCTAAAATAACTCACGTTGGGGAGTTTTCCAAAACGCAACTCATAAGAGGTCTTTTTTAAGAAAGCTCGAAGAAAAATGCGATTGCAAATATAGCATGCAGTGCTCATAGCTTTGGCCCAATATCGCCTAGGAGTCCTATGCTCATCGAGCATCGTCCTGGCCATCTCTACAAGAGTCCAATTTTTCCTCTCTACAACACCATTTTGTGGTGGTGTGTAGGGAGAAGAAAACTGATGCTCCAAACCCAAAGAGTTACAAAACTTCTCAAAATCCGAATTCTTGAATTCGGAACCATTATCACTCCTAATAGCTCGCATCAAGTTCAAAGGGAACTCGTTCTGAAGACGCAAAATCAGATTTTGAGCAAAGGAAAAAGTCTCGGTCTTCTCAGCTAAAAAGAAGACCCACGAATATCTCGAAAAATCGTCAACAACAACAAGCACATACCACTTCCCTCCAACCGAGCTCACCCGAGCCGGACCAACAAGGTCCATGTGCAAAAGCTCTCCAGGGCGCTTAGTCATGACCTGAGTAACTGGATGGTGGGGAGCAGCAACCATCTTCCCATGTCTACAAGAATGGCAAACAAGATCCTTCTCCATGGATAACTTGGGCAATCCTCGGATTAGGCCGAGTGAACTAAGTCTTGCAAGCAACTCGAAGCTCAAGTGACCGAGTCTCCTATGCCACTTCCAAAGATCAGAGGAGGAAGGTCCAGCCACAAGACAACGAGAAATGCCAAACGACTCCGAGAAATCCGCACGAAAGACTTTTCCAAAGGGCGAAATCCCACAAACAAGATTGCCCTGAGGATCCAAAATGCGACTGAGATTCGGTTTAAAACGAATCTCATAGTCATCATCGAAAAGTTATGAAACAGAAAGAAGGTTAAAATGCAAGTTAGAAACAAGAGCAACATCGCGCAACACAAAGTGCTCATTAACCCGCACAGACCCACGAGACAATACCTTACCTTTGCTATTGTCGCCGAAGGTGATAAACTCCTTTCCGGCGACCGGACTAAGACTGGAGAACCACTTGGAGTTTCCGGTCATGTGCCTCGAACACCCAGAATCCACCAACCAAACGTTCTCCAATTGTTTTACCTACATCAATAAAAAAACATAGGGTGAGCATACGGTCCAACATTGGGGTTAGTGAAGTAGGAGGAATACTAGTGTTGTCCCGGCTGCTCAAAAGAACCGTTAGCAGAAAAACCATTCCTAGTATGCCTACGGGGAAAGCAATCACCACGCACAGGAAAATGTGGTCCGCTAAGGGAAGAGCGTCCATTGCGATACTCAAAACGCGGTGGAGGGAAACGCTCAACAAAGCCTCCGCCACGGGATCCGTATCCTACAAAGTCAGGACCCCGTCCGGCACGACCTCTTTGCAGCCTAGGCCTAGGAACTTGAGGTTTTGGACCTCTAGGCCTAGCAGCATGCCTCTAAACTTTCGGCACATGTACATCATGGAAAGGATGGTACATGTCCGCATTGTTCATCTCCCTAGCACGGCGCGCCTCTCTCTTGCGCCGAAAGCAAAACTCACATAAGTGTCCATCTCTCCCACAATGCTCACAATGGTACCTCACCGCTCTCATAGGGGGTTGTTGGTACTCACGGTAGTGGGTGTGGATCACTTTGCCCTTCTGTGGCATAAGCTCCTCCTGGATGGGTGGCATGATGTCTAGCTTGTTCTTGAGGTGGTTTGGTTTGGGAGCCCAAGATTGTTTCTTTGGTGGAGCTCTCGGAGGTTCAACAAAGACCCCATCCTTGGTGTTAGGCTTGAGAGGCTCTTTGGGTGGAATCTTGGTAAGCTTGGGAGTAGTGGTGGAGTTGGGCTTCTCACATGGGTTAAGACCACTCGACTCTCTAATCTTCCCAAAAGATGAAACATCAACACCCGAAGCAAAGCCTACACCTGGACCTCCAGCAGCTCGCTTGAATTGGGAGATCATCATCCCGAGCTATGGCTCTCCACTAGACACCCATGATAAGATGGTCCAAAGGTATGTGTTTTCCTCCTCGGTTTGCATCTTGTCATGCTTCACATTGGCTATCTCCATCTCCAAACCCTCACAAAGAACACACCTAGCCACACATGTGCTACCTGAGTTGGCCTCTTCAAGAGACACAATCTTGGCATTCTTCTCTGCCAACTCAGATTGCAAGCCCGCACAGGACTTGCACGCACCCAACAGCAAAGATCTGGCTTTCAGCTCATCCACCTCTCCTACCAACACAACATACTTGCTTCTCAAAGTGAGAAGGTCAGTCATGTGTGTGGTGCACATCTCACACTCAACCTCCTCAGACACGACTATGGAGGACTTGGCAAACTCAAGCTCCTTCACCGTATCCTCCCACTTCTGCCTAAACTCCTTACGCTCTCTAGCAGCACACCTAAGCAACTTATCCTGATTAAGGAGCACGACAGTAAGTTTCTCGACCTCAGTAGAAAGCTCGTCGGGGGTCAGAGATACCTGAGAGGTGTCGTCGTCGTCGTCGTCGTTCCGAGGAGTGTCCTCTGGCTCACCATCGACCTCCTTGCCGAGGGCCATGGTGCAGAAGCCGTCGTCGTCGGCGAAGAAGCAGAGGCCGTTCAGCTTGTCCTTGATCCTCTTCTTCTTCTCGGACTCGTCATCGCTTGAGGCAGCGGAGTCGTCATCCGAGTCGTCGACATCGCTGAGCGTGGCGAAGAACGCGTGCTGCTCAGCCTGGGCCTTCTCCAAGTACTTGGTCTTGATGTACTCCTTGTTGAAGCCGCCCTTCCGCTTGTGCTTCGCGGGGACGTACTTCTCCTTGCGCTTGCCGGAGTCGTACTTGTGCCCATGATCCGCCTTGCCGAAGGTGCACTTGTTCTTCTTCGGGCAATTTGCGATGAAGTGGTTGGGGTCGCCGCACTCGAAGCATCCCGAGCGTCCTCCTCCGCGATGACGGTTCATGCGGTTGTTGTGGAACCGCGAGAACCGGTTGGCAAGCAAAGCCAACTCGTCATCCCCCATGAACTCAAGCTGCTCCTCTGTGACAGAAAGAAGTGAGGACAAAGCAAAGCCTCCAGAGGAGTTAGCAGAAGAGCTAGAAAGCAAAGCCATCGATGGGCCAGAAGGATTTTCATAAGAAGCTTTTGCCATGGCATCGATCTCACTGGACTTGAGCTTACTGAAGAGCTCATCGCACGTGAGGGTCTCATAGTTAGGCGATTTGATGATCGCCTGAACCTTGGAATCACACACCGACCGATCAAGAGTATGCAAAAGCTTCAAAGCTCTCTAATGATCATCGAAAGGCAACAACTCCTTGTTAGCCCTCATCCTGTTGACAATCACCTGAAAGCGAGCGAATAAACTCTCTATGCTCTCGCCAGGCATATGTCGAAAGTTCTCGTACTCTCGCTTGTGTGACTCGTAGAGACGGGGTTTGACTTGAGAGGTTCCCTCATGGAAACGCATGAGGGATGCCCAAATCTCCCGAGCCGTAGCAAGGTGAGAAACGCGATCAAACTCCGTCATGCTCAAGCATGAGAAAAGAGCATTACGGGCTTGGCTATTGGCATCATGATCATCGATCTGACGCTGAGTCACACGAGCAGCCAAGACCACGTAATCGGCAGAGTTGCAAATATCCCAATTGGAAGCACCCATACTCTGCAGATAGGCCGACATGCGTATCTTCCAATACGCATAGTTTGTCCCATCAAAGAACGACGGTTTGCCCACGCCGTGATCCATGTCGCCTTCTGTGGATCTGGAACCGGCTAAGGTGGAAGATCCTTAACCCGCTCCGATACCAATTGAAGGACCGAGAATGCAACCAGAAAGCGACCAGAGGGGGGGGGTGAATGGGAGCTTCAAAATTCCTTTCGGAAACTTGTCTCCACTGTCCCGTAAATCAACCCCAAAAGCAAACCCTTGAGCTCGTAAGTGTCCATGACCCTAGAATTAGGGTGGATGCTTCCAAGAAGCACAGCGAGACACTTTACGACTCTAGAAACCCAACGCAAAAGCCAGAAATCAAAACCGACAACGAACGAATGAACCGCGGATGAAACTGCGCAAAGTCAGCAGATGTCAAAGCACCGGACGCGTCCGATGCAAACAGGACACTTCTGGAACCTTACTGGACCAGCATCGGACGCTGCTACAGTGCAACCCTAGCGTCCGATGCTCGATCCCCGGTGCGTCCGATGGCAATGGACGCTCCGATGGTTAGCGTCTGATGCTCTTTAAAGAGCACTGTCAGACGACACGTGGCACCGGACGCTCCGATGAGAAATGACTCAGCGTCCGATGCTCAAGAACACAGCGTCCGATGGTCCCGATACTACACTGTTCTTCCGTGAAATCCACTCGATCTCCTCCGAATCAAAAGTACTAGGGCTTAGACTTGGTATGAGGAGTCTCAAGGAGGTTAGTGAGCTATCCCATGGGAATCATGGCTCGCATCTAACTCCAAATTGATGGATTGGAAGAAATCGGGACTAAGGGAGCAAAACCGATCCAAAACGAAAATCAACCGATCTACTAGGTCGTGGGGTTTGGGATGAATTCTTTCGGTGGAAAGAAGTACCTCACAATCTAGAACAACTTGGTTCAAATGGATTTCCAAAAGAAGCACCAAGCAAAGAGATCGATCGACGGGAAAAACGTGGAGAAAAGGATTCCGCGAAGAACACGAACAAAACGCGAATCACAACCACGAGTTTGCAACCGTGTGGCTACCACACGCTACAATAGTGAGATTACGGTCTCACTTCCTCAAAATCTCACGGGCACAGAGGTATTGTTCTCTTCTCTGTGGATCTCAGTTCGCTACAGCAGGGAATGGGAGAGCAGGAAACCCTAGAAGCAAAAGAGCAAATGACTGAGATAGAATGGGAGGAGGGTGTCTCCCTCTACTTATCCTAATTTCTAATTCCTACTCTACCCCTCAACTAATTACAGAGCGAACCAGCTAAACCCTAGGGTTATTCTGGACCAACTCGGGTAGGTGGTGATCCAATGGCCACGCCCGCACAACTGGTAGCGTTGCCTCGACGCAACCTCACCGATTGCCGCCACATGCCGCCACCGCTCTGCTTGTCCTTTTCCTGGACGTCGCAACCCCGGTTTTGTGGCCCAAACCGGGAAACCAGCCTTCACAGCCAACCCCCGGTTTTGAGGCCCAAACCGGGAAACCAGCCATCCAAGGCCTGAGTTTTGAGGCCCAAACTCAGCAAACCCGCAACACCCATGTTTTGAGGCCCAAACCTGGAAACCATCCTCAGCCTGAGTTTTGTGGCCAAACTCGGAAACCGTCCGCGCCCAGGTTTTGAGGCCCAAACCTGGAAACCGTCCAGCCGATGGTTTTTCTCTGGCTCTACCACCAAATTGAAGTTGTAGAGGGGATGCAGGGCCCGTGCACCCCGTCCACCGACACGTGTCCCCAGGTCCTTGACCCGAGCAACACATGACCGCAAGTCTTCGCTCGTCGCTGTCCCAGGCTGTCAGCCACCACAGCTGATCCTCGGGCCACCGGTCCCTCAGTCCAAGCCTCACGTCCGCCCTTCGCCACTCTCGGTCCCTCGGCATGGCACGTCTCTACTTGACCTTCACCTTGCCTCTGATCACTGTATTCGTGCTCGACACCTGCACAACACAAGCCAAAGAACATGCGCATCATCCCAGTTGACAATCACTCATCACTCAGAGACTCGGCATACACCCATGTATCCGCAAATGAAGGTTGATTGAGTCTTACCAAGATGTAGATCAGTACTGCTCCGTTCCCAGTTCATATGGTGGAGGCAGGGAACCCTGCTGTTCTAATTCGTCCAGAGCAAGCCGATATGACCAGAGGGAAGAATGTTGTCATCCGCGAACCACGGGTTGCACCGAATGCTGAGAATGATTTGGGGCGCAAGGTGGTGTTCGAGAAGGGTGATGATGGCAAGAGTAAGCTCACAATCACTGCAGGGTAGGCACGACACCTGTATAGACAAAGATATTTCGAGACCAGGGCGGCACAACAAAGACCGACCAGGTCAAGCTCTCAAGCCGACTAGGCTGGTTCATCTTCAAAGCAGCCGGTGCAGTTGGATCAAAAGGCCGACCAGGTCAAGCTGGTTTCTCCTAATCCCAGTAGAACTAATAAATCGACTGATGCAGTTGGTTTAGCTGATTCTAAAGACTTTGTCCCTTCCAGAGTACATGTCCTACGCACGTTTGTCCCACAAAAGCCCGAAGTTGGCATTTGGAAGACTAATGTGGAAAAGAGCAAGGGGAAAGTTGCTAGAGAGCCGTGTACCTTTAATAAACTCATGGCTAGGTACAAACATCAAAAGGCCGATTCCCAGAATCGGCCATTAAAAAAAAGGGTCTACTCCTCCGAAGCGTGAGGATGAGAAGCCCAAGCAAATGATGGTGTCTCAGGCAGTATCTCCAGCACCGAAGATCGGCCCTTATTGGCATCAGTGGGCCCCTCCTATTTCACCACCGCCATAGTGGGGTCCTCAAGGAGTGTGGGTACCTTACCCCATGCCAGCATATATGTACTACCAACCAGGATGGGGAATGCATGCCAAGCAGCCTACAAGGATCTCAATGTTTGATCTTTTGGGTGATCGGCCAAGTTCTAGTAACACAAATCAGAATCGGCTGATCACGTCAAGGACCTTGACCTCTCAGGAAACGGGGAAAGCACAAGTACGGCAAATCTATGTACCTAAGAAGGTGCAAAGTGTCCCCATTGTTTCTCCGATTAGACCTGATCCTGTGCCCACAATTATGGTTGGCTCTATGGAGGTTCCAATCATTAATGAAACTGAGCCGATGGTGATTGAGGATTCCACCCCAGCAAAGGTTCAAGACGTTCAAGATACTTTAGCTGGGGTAGAGGTAGAAAAGCCTGTTGAGCGGGATCCCAAATACATGCAGCCCAGATGGTGTCCTCCTGGTTTGAGTAAAACTCAACGAAGGAAGCTGCAGAGAGCTCGCTGCAACAAACAGAGGCGGGAGCGGCTCGAGAAAATGAGTGAAGATATATTTAACTCGACGCATCCTGTTTTCCCTCAGGGTAAGCGAGGGGGTGAAGAGACGGCTTGTAATCAAAGGCTGACTTTGACAATTGTAGAGCTAAACAGGTCGGATCCTGAGCCGACCAGTCTGGGTACCAAATCTACTGAAGTAGCTTTGGAACCAATCAGGTCGGATCCCAATCCGACCACCTTAGATCAAGCGCCGACCAGTCTAGGGGTCAAACAGGTTGGATCGGCTACTGCTGAATTGAGAATTGAGCCGACCCGACCAGATTCCAAGGCCGAATTGGTTTCTGATATTCCGATGGGATCCGACATGTGTCTTAATGACCCTGTTTCCTCCACTGGTATTGCGACCAGTGAAGAATTACCTGAAGAACAAGATGAGAAAATGGTGGATTATGAGCCTTCCCCAGAGAGGGCGGAGGTCAACGTGGTTTACTTATTGGCCGACTACTACGTGGTCGGAGATGATTCGACAGCGGCGGAGTTCAACTTCTCTACGCAGACTGCCGTGTTCCAGAAGCCGGAGGAATCTGTCAATCATCTTAAGCCGTTGCATATAAAATGTCACATCAATGGTACACCAGTTCACAAAATGTTGGTCGACAGCGGAGCGATCGTAAACTTGATGTCATACTCGCTTTACTAGAAGCTTGGTGGCACTGATGAAGAACTGATCAAGACCAACATGACTATCACTGGAGTCGGAGGAGGAGATCCTATTCCGGCCAAAGGAGTTGCGTCCATGGAGCTTATCATTGGGAGCAAGACTTTGGCAACTGCTTTCTTCGTCGCCGACATACAAGGTAGCTACAACCTTATACTTGGGCGTGACTGGATTCATGCTAATCGGTGCATTCCTTCTAGCCTGCATCAATTTCTCATTCAATGGGTGGGGGACGGTGTTGAGGTAGTGCACTCAGATTCATCGGCCTATGTAGCTACGGCTGATGCTCCTTTGCTCAGGGGGCATGATATTATTGCTTGTTATCTGGTCGGGACCTTTCTGATTTCCAATTTGTTAGTGTTACTAGGGAAGGTTTTATACCAGTGTCTTTAAAGCCAATCGACAATCGGTTCAACATTATCATGTAATTTGATGGATGCTAATGTTGATTGGTTAAAACATCGTGTTGAGCAATATCGGACCTATAAGACCGATACATGTGAAACTATTGATGATTTTGATGAGCTCAATAAGTTGGGTCAGGGTTTCACGTCGGCCGATCCTTTAGAACAAGTTGATATTGGGGATGATTCTGTACCTAGACCGACGCTTGTAAATCAAAACCTTGAGGCCGATTCTAAATTAGAATTAATCACGCTTTTAAAAGAGTATGTTGATTGCTTTGCATGGAATTATACGGAGATGCCTGGATTAAGCCGAGAACTTGTTGAGCATCGGCTTCCTATTAAGTCGGGGTTTAGGCCATTCAAGCAACATCCTCGCCGTTTTAATTCTACAATATATGACCGGATTAAAGAAGAAATTAATATATGACTGGGGTTAGTGAAGTAAGGGGAATACCAGTGTTGGGCCGGCTGCTCAAAAGAACAGTTAGCAGAAAAACCATTCCTAGCACACCTATGGAGGAAGCGATCACCACGTTTAGAAGGACGTGGTCCGCTAAGGGAGGAGCGTCCATCGCGATACTCAAAACACGGTGGGGGTAAACGCTCAACTACAAAGCCACCGCCACGGGGTCCATAGCCTACAACAGCAGGCTCCCGCCAGGCACGCTCTCTACGAGGCCTAGGCCTAGGAACTTGAGGCACTGCACCTCTAGGCCTAGCATCTCTCCTCGGAGCTCTCCTCTGCCTAGGCCTGGGAACTTGAGGTTCTGGACCTCTAGGCCTAGCAGCACGTCTCTGAACATTTGGCGCATGTACATCATGGAAAGGATGGTACATGTCCGCATTGTTCATCTCCCTAGCACGACGCGCCTCTCTCTTGCACCGAAAGCAGAACTCACTCAAGTGTCCATCTCTCCCACAAAGCTCACAATGGTACCTCACCACTCTCATAGGGGGTTGTTGGTACTCACGGTAGTGGGTGTGGATCACTTTGCCCTTCTGTGGCATAAGCTCCTCCTGGATGGGTGGCATGATGTCTAGCTTGTTCTTGAGGTGGTTTGGTTTGGGAGCCCAAGATTGTTTCTTTGGTGGAGCTCTCGGAGGTTCAACAAAGACCCCATCCTTGGTGTTAGGCTTGAGAGGCTCTTTGGGTGGAATCTTGGTAAGCTTGGGAGTAGTGGTGGAGTTGGGCTTCTCACATGGGTTAAGACCACTCGACTCTCTAATCTTCCCAAAAGATGAAACATCAACACCCGAAGCAAAGCCTACACCTGGACCTCCAGCAGCTCGCTTGAATTGGGAGATCATCATCCCGAGCTATGGCTCTCCACTAGACACCCATGATAAGATGGTCCGAAGGTATGTGTTTTCCTCCTCGGTTTGCATCTTGTCATGCTTCACATTGGCTATCTCCATCTCCAAACCCTCACAAAGAACACACCTAGCCACACATGTGCTACCTGAGTTGGCCTCTTCAAGAGACACAATCTTGGCATTCTTCTCTGCCAACTCAGATTGCAAGCCCGCACAGGACTTGCACGCACCCAACAGCAAAGATCTGGCTTTCAGCTCATCCACCTCTCCTACCAACACAACATACTTGCTTCTCAAAGTGAGAAGGTCAGTCATGTGTGTGGTGCACATCTCACACTCAACCTCCTCAGACACGACTACGGAGGACTTGGCAAACTCAAGCTCCTTCACCGTATCCTCCCACTTCTGCCTAAACTCCTTACGCTCTCTAGCAGCACACCTAAGCAACTTATCCTGATTAAGGAGCACGATAGTAAGTTTCTCGACCTCAGTAGAAAGCTCGTCGGGGGTCAGAGATACCTGAGAGGTGTCGTCGTCGTCGTCGTCGTTCCGAGGAGTGTCCTCTGGCTCACCATCGACCTCCTTGCCGAGGGCCATGGTGCAGAAGCCGTCGTCGTCGGCGAAGAAGCAGAGGCCGTTCAGCTTGTCCTTGATCCTCTTCTTCTTCTCGGACTCGTCGTCGCTTGAGGCAGCGGAGTCGTCATCCGAGTCGTCGACATCGCTGAGCGTGGCGAAGAACGCGCGCTGCTCAGCCTGGGCCTTCTCCAAGTACTTGGTCTTGATGTACTCCTTGTTGAAGCCGCCCTTCCGCTTGTGCTTCGCGGGGACGTACTTCTCCTTGCGCTTGCCGGAGTCGTACTTGTGCCCATGATCCACCTTGCCGAAGGTGCACTTGTTCTTCTTCGGGCAATTTGCGATGAAGTGGTTGGGGTCGCCGCACTCGAAGCATCCCGAGCGTCCTCCTCCGCGATGACGGTTCATGCGGTTGTTGTGGAACCGCGAGAACCGGTTGGCAAGCAAAGCCAACTCGTCATGCCCCATGAACTCAAGCCTCTGTGACAGAAAGAAGTGAGGACAAAGCAAAGCCTCCAGAGGAGTTAGCAGAAGAGCTAGAAAGCAAAGCCATCGATGGGCCAGAAGGATTTTCATAAGAAGCCCTTGCCATGGCATCGATCTCACTGGACTTGAGCTTACTGAAGAGCTCATCGCACGTGAGGGTCTCATAGTTAGGCTTATCTTGATGGGTGGGTGGCATGGTGTCCAGCTTGTTCTTGAGGTGGTTGGGTTTGGGATGCCACACTTGGTTCTTGGGTGGAGCTCTCGGAGGTTCCTCAAACACCCCATCCTTGGTGTTAGGCTTGAGAGGCTCTTTGGGTGGAAGCTTGGTAAGTTTGGGAGTAGTGGTGGAGTTGGGCTTCTCACTCGGGTTCAGACCACTCGACTCTCCAATCTTCCCAAAAGCAGAAACATCAACACCCGGAGCAAAACCTATACCAGGACCTCCAGCAGCTCAATTAAATTGGGAGATCATCATCCCGAGCTGTGGCTCACCGCTAGACACCCAAGACAAGATGGTCCGAAGGTATGTGTTTTCCTCCTCGGTTTGCATCTTGTCATGCTTCACATTAGCGATCTCCATCTCCAAACCCTCACAAAGGACACACCTAGCCACACATGTGCTACCTGAGTTGGCCTCTTCAAGAGACACAATCTTGGCATTCTTCTCTGCCAACTCAGATTGCAAGCCTGGACAGGTCTTGCATGCACCCAACAACAAGGATCTAGCACGGAGCTCATCCACCTCTCCTACCAACACAGCATACTTGCTCCTCAAAGTGAGAAGGTCAGTCATGTGTGTGGTGCACATCTCACACTCCTCCTCATCAGTAACAACCACGGTGGACATGACAGAATCAAGTTCCTTCACCGTATCCTCCCACTTCTGCCTAAACTCCTTGCCCTCTCTAGCGGCACGCCTAAGTAGCTTATCTTGACTAAGAAGCGCGGCAGTAAGTTTCTCGACATCAGCGGAAAGCTCGTCGTGGGTCAGAGATACCTAGGAGGTGTCATCGTCGTCGTTTCGAGGAGTCTCCAGCTCGCCATCGAGGGCCATGGTGCAGAAGCCGTCGTCGTCGGCGAAGAAGCAGAGGCCGTTCAGCTTGTCCTCGATCCTCTTCTTCTTTTTGGACTCGTCATCGCTGGAGGCAATGGAGTCGTCATCCGAGTCATCGACGTCGCTGAGCGTGGTGAAGAATGTGCGCTGCTCAGCCTGGGCCTTCTCCAAGTACTTGGTCTTGATGTACTCCTTGTCGAAGCCGCCCTTCCGCTTGTGCTTCGCGGGGACGTACTTCTCCTTGCGCTTGCCGGAGTCATACTTGTTCCCATGGTTCGCCTTGCCGAAGGTCTGCTTGTTCTTCTTCAGGCAATTGGCGATGAAGTGGTTGGGGTCGCCGCACTCATAGCATCCTGAGCGTCCTCCTCCGCGGCGACGGTTCATGCGGTTGTTGTGGAACTGCGAGAACCGGTTGGCCAGCAAAGCCAACTCGTCATCCCCAAAGAACTCCAACTGCTCCTCTATGACAGAAAGAAGAGAGGAAAGCGCAAAACCTCCAGAGGGGTTAGCAGAAGAGCCAGAAAGCAAAGCCATCGACGGGCCAGAAGGATTTTCATAAGAAGCCCTCGCCATGGCATCGATCTCACTGGACTTGAGCTTACTGAAGAGCTCGTCGCACGTGAGGGTCTCATAGTTAGGCGATTCGATGATCGCCTGAACCTTGGAATCCCACACCGACCGATCGAGAGTATGCAAAAGCTTCAAAGCTCTCTCATGATCGTCGAAAGGCAACAACTCCTTGTTAGCCCTCATCCCGTTGACAATAACCTGAAAGTGAGGGAATAAACTCTCTATGCTCTCGCTAGGCATATGTTGAAAGTTCTCATACTCTCGCTTGTGCGACTCGTAGAGATGGGTTTTGACTTGAGAGGTTCCCTCATCGAAACGCATGAGGGATGCCCAAATCTCCCGAGTCGTAGTGAGGTGAGAAACGCGATCAAACTCCATCATGCTCAAGCATGAGAAAAGAGCATTACGGGCTCGGCTATTGGCATCGTGATCATCGATCTGACGCTGAGTCACACGAGCAGCCAAGACCACGTAATCAGCAGAGTTGCAAATATCCCAAATGGAAGCACCCATACTCTACAGAAAGGCTGACATGCGTATCTTCCAATACGCATAGTTCGTCCCATCGAAGAACGGCGGTTTGCCCACGCCGCGATCCATGTCGCCTTCTGTGGATCTGGAACCGGCTAAGGTGAAAGATCCTTAACCCCCTACGATACCAATTGAAGGACCGAGAAGCAACCAGAAAGCGACCAGAGGGGGGGGGGGGTGAATGGGAGCTTCAAATTTTCCTTTTGGAAATTTGTCACCATTGTCCCAATAATCAACCCCAAAAGCAAACCCTAGAGCTTGCTAGTGTCCACGACCCTAGATGTAGGGTGGATGCTTCCAAGAAGCACAGCGGGACACTACACAACTCTAGAAACCCAACGCAAAAGACAGAACCCAAATCCGACAACGAATGAACGAATCGCGAACGAAACAGCGCAAACTGAACTCGACCGGACTCTGGCCTGCGTCCGGTCTGTGAGCACCGGATTCGTCCGGTCAGACCAGAGCCGATTTTGGAGCTCTCTGAGTTGGACCGGACTCTCGGAGTAGGAGCGTCCGGTCGAAGTGCCCAGCGTCCGGTCAACAAAAGAACACACGAGGAACAGTGTCACGAGTGAGTCCGGTCACTGATAAGCGGTGCGTCCGGTCATCATTAGTGAAACCGCAGAGGACATTCAACCACCGGACGTGTCCGGTCAGTCCGACGCGTGCTTCCGGTCACCCCGAAACTGCACGTATCCTTCACCGATTTGACTCGATCTCACCCAAAACAAATCCTCTAGGGATCAAACTTGGTGAGAAGAGTCACAAGGAGGATAGTGCGCTATCTCTAAGAGATCATGGCTCGAACCTATCTCCAAATCGATGAATCAAAGAAATTTGGGGGAGGGGAGAAAAACTTGACCCAAAACGAAAATCAATCGATCTCCTAGACCGTGAGGTTAGAAGCGAATTCCTTCGGTCAAAAGAAGTGCCTCACGATCTAGAACAACTTGGTTCAAACGGATTTGCGAAAGATGAACCGAGCAAAGAGATCAAGCGACGGGAAAAACGTGGAGAAAAGGATTCCGCGAAGAACACAAACAAAACACGAATCACAAGCACGAATTTGAAACCGTGTGGCTACCACACGCTACAATAGTGAGATTACGGTCTCACTTCCTCAAAATCTCACGGGCACAGAGGTATTGTTCTCTTCTCTGTGGATCTCAGGTTCGCTACAGCAGGGATGTGGGAGAGCAGGAAACCCTAAGTGCAAAGAGCAAATGACTGAGATGGCAAGGGAGGAGGGTGTCTCCCTCTACTTATCCTAATTTCTAATTCCTACTCTACCCCTCAACTAATTACAGAGCGAACCAGCTAAACCCTAGGGTTATTCTGGACCAACTCAATGGTAGGTGGATCCGACGGCCACACCCGCACAACTCGTAGCGTTGCCTCGACGCAACCTTCCGATTGCCGCCACGTGCCGCCCTCGCTCTGCACCCCCGGTTTTGTGGCCCAAACCGGGAAACCAGCCTTTCCAGCCAACCCCGGTTTTGAGGCCCAAACCGGGAAACCAGCCCACCAGCATCTAAGTTTTGAGGCCCAAACTCAGCAAACCCGCAACGCCCAGGTTTTGAGGCCCAAACCTGGAAACCGTCCTCAGCCCGAGTTTTGTGGCCAAACTCGGAAACCCTAAGCACCCAGGTTTTGAGGCCCAAACCTGGAAATCGTCCACCCGATGGTTTTTCTCTAGCTCTA
This sequence comes from Coix lacryma-jobi var. lacryma-jobi, assembly GCA_009763385.1. Taxonomy (NCBI): domain Eukaryota; kingdom Viridiplantae; phylum Streptophyta; class Magnoliopsida; order Poales; family Poaceae; genus Coix; species Coix lacryma-jobi. The sequence goes on along the minus strand of CM019826.1, from coordinate 112,029,262 downwards.
CCACCAAACCGACGCCGTCGAGGGGATGCACCTCCCGTGCACCCCATCCACCGACACGTGTCCCCAAGTCCACGACTCAGGCAACTCATGACCGCAAGTCTTCGCTCGTCGCTGTCCCAGGCTGCCAGCCACCACAGCTGATCCTCGGGCCACCAGTCCCTCAGTCCAAGCCTCACATCCGCCCTTCGCCACTCTCGGTCCATCGGCACGGCACGTCTCTACTTGACCTTCACCTTGCCTCTGATCACTGTATCCGTGCTCGACACCTGCACAACACAAGCCAAAGAACATGCGCATCATCTCAGTTGACAATCACTCATCCATCTGAGACTCGGCATACACCCATGTATCCGCAACCTTGCCTTCTATCACTGTATCCGTGCTCGACACCTGCACAACACAAGCCAAAGAACATGCGCATTATCCCAGTTGACAATCACTCATCACTTAGAGACTCGGCATACACCCATGTATCCGCACTCTCCCGGCTTCTTTGCTTGGTTTTTGGACTTCTCGTTTGGCCTTAGAGTTGACCAAGAAACCTCTCTAGGTATCTTTGCTACTTGTTAGCATAGGTATTTGGAGATTTCCCGACGTAGCCTTCCATCTACGTTTGGGAGTCGGTTATTGGGGTCGAACATGAGCTGAAGCTTTTGGTGTTTGGTTCGTTCTTGCTTTGTGGTGCCTCGCTATGATCCTAGGGATCATGCACCCTCTTCCAAGGGTCGTGGGCATCACATTTTGGTAAAAGCTTTCGGGGGTTGATTTTTGGAACAAAGGCCGAACTTTCGAGAGAAATTTTTTAGGCTCCCATTCACCCCCCTCTGGTCGCCTTGCTTTTGCATTCTCAGTCCTTCAATTGGTATCAGAGCGGGTTAAGGATCTTCCACCTTAGCCGGTTCCAGATCCACAGAAGGCGACATGGATCGCGGCGTGGGCAAACCGATGTTTTTCGATGGAATGAACTATGCGTATTGGAAGATACGCATGTCGGCCTATCTCCAGAGTTTGGGTGCTTCCATTTGGGATATTTGCAACTCTGCAGATTACGTGGTCTTGGCTGCTTGTGCGACTCAGCATCAGATCGATGAGCACGATGCCAATAGCCGAGCCCGTAATGCTCTTTTCTCATGTTTGAGCATGACGGAGTTTGATCACGTTTCTCACCTCGCTACGGCTCGGGAGATTTGGGATACCCTCATGCGTTTCCATGAGGGAACCACTCATGTCAAAACCCGTCTCTATGAGTCACACAAGCGAGGGTATGAGAATTTTTGACATATGCCTTGCGAGAGCATAGAGAGTTTATTCACTCGCTTTCAGGTGTTTGTCAACAAGATGACGGCTAACAAGGAGTTGTTGCCTTTCGGCGATCATGAGAGGGCTTTGAAGCTTTTACATACTCTCGATCGGTCGGTGTGGGACTCTAAGGTTTAGGCGATCATCGAATCACCTAACTATGAGACCCTCACATGTGACGAGCTCTTCAGTAAGCTCAAGTCCAGTGAGATTGATGCCTTAGCGAGGGCTTCTTATGAGAATCCTTCTGGCCCGTCGATGGACTTGCTTTCTGGCTCTTCTGCTAACCCCTCTGGAGGATTTGCACTCTCTTCACTTCATTCTGAGGGACCAGTGGCCTGAGGATCAGCTGTGGTGGCTGACAGCCTGGGACAGCGACGAGCGAAGACTTGCGGGACATGGTGTTGCTCGGGTCGAGAACCTGAGGACACGTGTCGGTGGACGGGGTGCACGAGCGGTGCATCCCCTCTACGGCTTGGTTTGGTGGTTGAGCCACAGAAAAACCACTAGTGGACGGTTTCCAGGTTTGGGCCACAAAACCTAGGTACTGCGGGTTTGCCGAGTTTGGGCCACAAAACTCGGGCTGAGGACGGTTTCCAGGTTTGGGCCTCAAAACTTGGGCGCTGGCAGGTTTCTGAGTTTGGGCCACAAAACTCAGGCGATGGACGGCTGGTTTCACGGTTTGGGCCTCAAAACCGGGGGTTGGTCGTGAAGACAGGTTTCCTGGTTTCGGCTACAATACCGGGGGCGGAGTCCGTGAAAAGGACAAGCAGAGCGGTGGCGGCACATGGCGGCAATCGGTGAGGTTGCGTCGAGGCAACGCTACCAGTTGTGCGGGCGTGGCCGTCGTATCAGTATCTACTTCGACTTGGTCCAGAATAACCCTAGGGTTTAGCTGGTTCGCTCTGTAATTAGTTAGGGGTAGAGTGGGAACTAGAATTAGGATAAGTAGAGGGAGACACCCACCTCCCATTCTGAAGGACCGAAAGTGCAACCAGAAAGCGACCAGAGGGGGGGGGGGTGAATGGGAGCTTCAAATTTCTTTTCTGAAACTTGTTGCAACTGTCCCAAGAATCAACCCCAAAGAACAAACCATAGAGCTTGCAGGTGTCCACGACCCTAGAGATAAGGTGGATGCTTCCAAGAAGCACAGCGAGACACAATACAACTCTAGAAAACCAACACAAAAGCCAGAAATCGAAACTGACAACGGACGAACGAACCGTGGATGAAACAGTGCAGAATCACCTGCACCGGACGCTGGCCAGCGTCCGATGGCCAAGCACCGGACGCGTCCGATGCAAACAGGACCTCTCTGGAACCTTACTGGACTGGCATCAGACGCTGCTACAGTGAAACCCTAGCGTCCGATGCTAGACCCCCAGCGCATCCGATGACAACGGACGCTCCGATGGTCAGTGTCCGATGCTCCTTCAAAAACGTTGTCAGATGACATGTGGCATCGGACGCGTCCGACGAAAAGAACTCAGCGTCCGATGCTCAAGAACAGAGCGTCCGATGGTCCCGATTCAGAACTGTTCTTCCACGAAATTCACCCGATCTCCTCCGAATCAAAAGCACTAAGGCTTAGACTTTGTATGAAGAGTTCCTAGGAGGTTAGTGAGCTATCCCAAAGAGATCATGGCTCGAACCTAAGCCCAAATTTGTGAATTGGTAGAATTCGGGACAAAAGGAGCAAACTCGATCCAAAACAAAAATCGACCGATCTACTAGCTCGTGAGGTTAGAATGATTTCCTTCGGTGGAAAGAAGTGCCTCACGATCTAGAACAACTCAGCTCAAACGGATTTGCAAAAGACGCACCGAGTAGAGAAATCAATCAACGGGAAAAACGTGGAGAAAAGCAACCCGCGAAGAACACGAACAAAACGCGAATCACAACCACGAATTTGCAACCGTGTGGCTACCACACGCTACAATAGTGAGATTACGGTCTCACTTCCTCAAAATCTCACGGACACAGAGGTATGGTTCTCTTCTCTGTGGATCTCAGTTCGCTACATAAGAGAATGGGAGAACAGGAAACCCTAGAAGCAAAAGAGCAAATGACTGAGATAGAATGGGAGGTGGGTGTCTCCCTCTACTTATCCTAATTCTAATTCCCACTCTACCCCTAACTAATTATATAGCGAACCAGCTAAACCCTAGGGTTATTCTGGACCAACTCATGGTAGGTGGTGATCCGACGGCCACGCCCGCACAACTGGTAGCGTTGTCTCGACGCAACCTCACCGATTGCCGCCACGTGCCGTCACCGCTCTGCTTGTCCTTTTCCTGGACGTCGCCCCCGGTTTTATGGCCCAAACTGGGAAACCAGCCTTTGCAGCCAACCCCCGGTTTTGAGGCCCAAACCGGGAAACGAGCTGACCATCGCCTGAGTTTTGTGGCCCAAACTCAGAAACCCGCAGCACCCAGGTTTTGAGGCCCAAACCTGGAAACCGTCCTTAGCCCGAGTTTTGTGGCCTAAACTCGGAAACCATCAGCGCCCAGGTTTTGAGGACCAAACCTCGAAACCGTCCACTCGGTGGTTTTTCTGTTGCTCAACCACCAAACCGAGCCGTAGAAGGGATGCACCGCCCGTGCACCCCGTCCACCAACACGTGTCCCCAGGTCCTCGACCCAAGCAACACCGTGCCCGCAAGTCTTCGCTCGTCGCTGTCCCAGGCTGTCAGCCACCACACCTGATTCTCAGGCCACCGGTCCCTCAGTCCAAGCCTCACGTCCGCCCTTCGCCACTCTCGGTCCATCGACACGACACGTCTCTACTTGACCTTCACCTTGCCTTCGATCACTGTATCTGTGCTCGACACCTGCACAACACAAGCCAATGAACATGTGCATTATCCCAGTTGACAATCACTCATCACTCAGAGACTTGGCATCCACCCATGTATCCGTAATCTCCCCCTTGATGAGTGCATTGTCAACTACCAACACAAATCATAATAGAATAGAAGAAGGGAGGAAGACGGAGAGAGAACTCGACCAAATGACCCAAAAGCATATCAAAGCCAAAGAAGGTCAAGTGGAAAGAGCAAAACAACTTGGTTCCCAAAGACATGGTGAGAACACAAGGTTGATATGTGCCCTTGTGGTTACTTTCCTATGTGATGAGTGATCGATCAACGGGCAACATGTCTCTTGGCTGTGTTGATGTGCAGGTGTGGAGCTCGGACAGTGGTCGAAGGTGAGGTGAAGGTCAAGTAGGGACGTGCCGTGCCGACGGACCGGGAGCGGTGAAGGGCGGACATGGAGCTTGGACCGACGGACCAGGAGACCTAAGAATCAGCTGTGGTAGTTGGCACGTGGCGTTGACAAGCAAGAGTACATGGGGATGTGCGGTGCATCGGCCGAGTCGGGAGGATGCCCGGCGTGAAGGCTGGACATGCTCCGGCATCGGTGCTGGAACTTGTGGTGTGCGAAACACATCCCGTCTACGGCGCGGGTTCGGTAGCTGAGCCTCGAAAAGCTACCCTCGACGGTTTCCGAGTTTGGGCCTCAGAACTCGGGGTGGCCGGTTTCCGAGTTTGGGCCTCAAAACTCATCGAGGACGGTTTCCAGGTTTGGGCCTCAAAACCTAGGCGCGCTGGTTTCTGAGTTTGGGCCACAAAACTCAGCCTAAGGACAGGTTTCCCGGTTTCGGCCTCAAAACCGAGGGAAGGCCCAGGTTTCCCGGTTTCGGCCTCAAAACCGGGGGGAGGTCCGCAAAAAGGACGGTCGATGCATGGCGGCGTGGAGAGGCTGGCACGGAGGCGAGGCTATCCACGAGGTAGGCGCGGCGGTCGATTGGGCGGCACATGGCGGCATCCTAAGGCTTGCGTTGAGGCGAAGCTAAGGATGAGGAAGGCGCGTGGCCGTCAGATCAACTATCAGCAGAGTTGGATCGGGATACCCCTAGGGTTGGCCGTTTCGCTCATCTATCTAGGGGTAGTAAGGGGATTATTGTTTTAGGCTATAAATAAAAGAGGCACCCCTCCTCTCCCTCTATCCTTCTAGTCATTTGTTCCTGAGCACTCTCTCTCTCTAGCCCTCGCTTAGGTTCTAATCATACCTCGCTGCAAGCGATCCGCAGAGACGGGAATCATACCTCTGTGTATTTGGATCTTTTGAGGAAACGAGACCGTATTCTCGTTGTCTCCTCGTGTGGAGGAATTTTGGCTGAAATCAAATCATGTCTTGTGTGTTTTGTTCTTCACGTTTTGGTTTCTCATCTCACGGAGATTTGCCTCGTTCTCCCTCTCCGCGAGATGATTTTCGATTCCACTTGAATCAATTTGTTCTTGGTCATGAGCCCCATCTTTCTACCAAAGGGATTCTCTCTTAACCTCACGAATCCATAGATCGGGTTGATTTCGCTTTCGTTCTTCGTTCTTTCCCCTTTTTCGGTGATCCACGAATCTCTCTTGATTGACATGGTTTGGTGCGATGATTTCTTAGGATTAGCACCCCAATACATAGAGGATCACCTGGGAGAAGTTTGATCGAAGCCCCTTTTGATTTGGTTGAAGTTTGATCGAATTGGCTTTTGTCCCGAGCAGTTTTTCTGCTCTCTGTTCATCCACGGACAGTCCGCACCCCCAGCGGCGGACAGTCCGGGGATCGGGGTTGGTCAGGTCAGTCAGGCGCAGTCCCCTGATTGTTCACTGTCAAGTGAACGGCGGACAGTCTGCGGTACAAACCCGCGGACAGTCCGGGACTTGTCCAGCAGACTTGCAGAATAGTTCCGTTTCTAGTTCTTTGCCGGCGGACAGCCCGACTCCCAGTCGCGGATAGTCCGGGACTTAACGGCGGACAGTCTGGGACTCTGACCGCGGACAGTCCGTGAATCTGCTGATTGCGCTGTTTTGCTCCGTGGCTTTGGCAGTTGGTTTTGGGGTTTCTCCGGAGGTTCCGCTATACCACTAGGACATCTCCTAGGGTATCCACCTACTCGTAGGTCGTGAACTCTCCGGTCGTTTCGAGTCTTTGCTTTTGGGTGACTTTCTGGGACAAGGGCCATACTATTCACGAGTTGAATTTGAGGCTCCCATTCACCCCCCCCTCTAGTCGCTAATCCGGTCCTTCAATTGGTATCAGAGCCGGTTAAGGATCTATCCTACCTTAATCGGTTTCAGATCCTAAGGGCGACATGGAACGAGGGAACAGCAAGGCTCCTTGGTTTGATGGAACGAACTATCCCTATTGGAAGATTCGGATGCGTGCTTATCTCAACAACATCGGATCTTCTGTCTGGGAGATATGTGAGAATGCTGAGTACGTAGTCCTTGCGGCTCGTGTGGGTCAGATCCAGATTGACCAACACGAGGCCAACTCCAAGGCTCGTAATGCTCTTCTGGCTAGCCTCTCCCTTCCTGAGTTCGAACGTATCTCTGAGCTTGAGATGGCACGAGAGATCTGGGTGAAGCTTCAAAGCTATCACGAGGGGACCGCTCAGGTCAAGACCAGACTCTTCGAGACCTACAAGCGAGAGTACGAGAACTTTGTTCAGTTGGAGGGAGAGACGATTGACGCTATGTTCGCTCATTTCCAGACGATTGTGAACAAGATGCCTGCCAATTGGCCCAACCTACCCTATGACGATCATGAGAGGGCTCTCAAGTTGCTATATGCCCTGGATCGGAGGGTATGGGAGGTGAAGGTGTCGACCATCATAGAGTCTCCATCCTATGACACCCTCACCGTGGATGAGCTGTTCAGCAAGCTCAAGTCCACTGAGATCGATCACCTAACTCAGGCCAAGCTGAAGAACCCATCTTCACACACCATGGCTTTGGTCTCAGGCACAGGTGGATCGACTTTCTCTGCTGACGCTTCACCTCCTCTTGTTGCTTTGTCTTCTTTGCATACAGCCACGGAGGAGCAGTTGGAGGCACTTGGAGACGACGAGCTCGCCCTCGCCATCACCCGGTTCTCGCGGTTTCACAACAACCGCCTGAATCGCCGGCGTGGTGGCGCACGCGAGGGCTGCTACAAGTGTGGTGATCTAGACCACTTCATGGTGAACTGCCCCAAGAACGACAAGAACTTCCCCAGCAAGAACCGCAACTTCAGGCACAAGGGCAAGCCAGAGAACAAGGCCGGGAAGAAGAAGAAGAATGGCATCTACCGCCAGGAGGACATGGAGAAGGCTTTCGATGCCGGCAAGCGTGCCTTCCTCGCCACTATCGGCGATGGCGAGAAGACCTCCGATGGCGACTCCAGCGACGACGAGTCCGAGCACAAGATGGAGGATCGCTTCAACGGACTATGCTTCTTCGGCAAATCCTCCAAGGGCTTATGCACCATGGCCTTGGATGAAGAGGACCGCAAACACCAGGCAGAGGACGCCGATGACGCCCACAGCGACGACAACGACGACAGCGCTTCCGAGGTATCAAACTCTTCTGAAGTCGATCCTCTTGTTGGAAACACACTTGCCCCTCCTCCGCTCTCGTGCAGGGGAGTGGCGAAGGTGACCAAGTGTCGGAAGTAACAGCGAAGGTTAAGGAATGAAGACAAAGTCGCTCTGGCTCAGTTCCCAAAAATCGTTCTTTTACACTGTTCACTCCTTGGTATTTATAGGGAATACCAAGGGTCATGGGATCAATTACAAAAGGGTACAGGAAAGATTCCCTATCTCCACACAGGGAGGAGGGGTAATAATGTAAAAACACAGCTAAGGTGAAAACCCTAGTCAGCCTCCTTCCAGCGCGCCGCCACCTGATTCTTATCGCCTTCGAGAGGGGAGAACGAGTGCCAGACCCTCGATCTCGCTTGCCCCCGGGCCAGCGCTCCACTGACGCTTGCCAGATCCATCGCTCCAAGCGGAATGGCCTCGGAGGCCGGCGAGGGTCGCCTGCCGCGTTGTCGTCACGCCTTAACCTCACGACGGAAAGACGAGGGCCATCCTTCGTCCTGCAGAGGTATCCGTCCAGTCGCAGAGCTTGCGGTCCTTCGCCACCAGTTGGATCTGGGCCTTTCGGCGAAGGTACGCGGGATGTGCGAGGGTCGCTCCCATCGCTCTTCGCGCCCCTTTCCTGCAAAAGGTACCTCAATATGTCCGAAGGTTGGGTCAGTGTCCAGAGGTTTGAATGGCGACCTGAGACTTGACAGGATGACATAGGGGGATAGACAGCGAAGGTGCGCGGGCCGCTTTGTTGAGCCAGTCTGCGTGGCGCCTCTGCCGAGGGTCCCTTCCCCCAACAGTAGCCCCTCGTTGTCTTGGATCTAAAGAACAGTGTTTAGGCCCAAGCAACGCCTTTCAATTGGGGAATGAGACGGGATCCTTGGCAGCGACGCCCGCGACTGCTTTTGGGCCGGGCCATTGTATTGTTTTTGAGCTGGAGTCCGTTTCGTTTTTGTGTGGGTTTTATTGGTGCGGCGCTCCGCCATCCGGCCTATAAATATAAGGGGTGGGTGACGAGCTTGGATTGCGCCCTCCTCGGCTATAGCCATCCTGCTGTTGTGATTTGCTTGTGGCGAAGGTTTGTTTTAGCTTGCGTGCGAGGGTTGAGTTTGGCATTCGTTGTTCGATAGTGTCAGGAGCTAAAGAGATGGCCAGGTTGAAGCAGACCACTCGCGCTGTTTCTCCCACTATCGCGGATGAGGGGATTACCTTCGAGTTCGGTCTCAGCCGGGTTTGCGCCTCTGAGATTGCATCTTATGTCAGGTGGGGTTGGATTGAGGAAGGCAAGGCGAGGACTAGTGCTGGGGAGACAGTGCCGAGGCCGGACGCAGATGAGGTTGTTGTGTTTGAGGAGTTCTTTTCAGCTGGTCTTCGCTTCCCCGCTGACTCCTTCGTGACTTCGGTTCTACGAAGGTTTAATCTGTGCTTCCACCAGCTTACACCCTCTTGCTTCACGAAAATGTCAGTTTATGTTTGGGCCTGCCGAACTCAGGGGATTGTCCCTCATGTCGAGGGGTTTGTTCGCACTCATCGCGTTCATATGCAACCTCGTAAGTTTACGGACGGCGAAGGTAAGGCCAGTCTTGGTCAGTTTGCGGTGTACACTTTTTGTCATCACACCGGCGCGGAGCTGCCGGTGCAGGCGCAGAAGAACAAGTGGAGCAGCGGGTGGCAGGAGTTTTGGTTTTATTACAAGCTCAGTGATTGCGCCGAGCTTTGCGGTGAGCTTCCAATGCTTGGGGATGTAAGCGCCGAAGCTAGGATGAGCGTCGAGGCTCACGCTGCTGTTGACTGCCTGAGAGTCGTTGCACGCTCTTTGTGTGCACGTGATTTAGTGGAGGAGTACTGCTGTGCCAAGATTTGGCCTCTCGGCTGGAGGCAGGCATGGTTCAGGGTAGAGAGTGACCCCAAGTACGAAGGTAGGGGTTTGAAGAGGCCGAATCTGGATCTGGACAAGGTTTGGGAGAAAACTCTTAAGAAGTTTCCCTCGTGCAAAGATGGGGTCGAGGCCGTCTACAAGCGAGTTCAGCAGTGGACGGAGGAGCTTGTTGGGAAACTGTCCACGCTAGAGGTTAAGGCGATCCATAGCTCGGTGGGTAGCGGAGGTCGGGTCAATAGACTGTTTGACACGCTTGGGATCCAGTACGCAGACTGGCCAGCTCCTTCGAGCGATGATGCGCCAAAGAAGAGGAAGCGTAAAGCTTCAGAAGAGAGAGAGATCGTTTCTCGGCCGAAGAGAGGCCGTGGTCGAGGCCGTGGTGTTGCTGGAGGTCGAGCGAAAACACTTGCAACGAAGGTCGCAGTTGTTTCGGGTCCTGGTGGTACCTCTTCCCCCTCGGCCATTGTTACTTCCGGTCGGGGGGTTGGTAGGGTTGCAGGGCGGGTGCCCCGAGTTGGGGGGATCGGAGCTTTAATTCAAATCTCGGACGACGGGGGTGACTCTGATGATGATGAGGTGGAGGAGGAGAAAGAGGAAGAAAAAGAGGGGGGGACGGAAGAGGACACGTCTGTTGAGGACAGTGTGACTTCAAGCAGCGAGGGTGGCTCTGATGAGGTTGTGAGCATTGAAGATGACCGTGGGAACAAGATTGTCGCGTCCAGTGGTGGCGCTTCGGCTGACCGGAGCATTGACAATATAATTCGGGACTTGGAGCCGAGGAGTCCTCCGCGAGGGCCAATTCCCTCGTTTGCTGGCTCGCATTTGTGGGTCGATGGTTTCGAATTTTCTGGCGAACTTGAATCTGAGCGAAACCCGGGGAAGAGGCCGTATGGCGAGGCTAGCCGGTCGAGTCTTCCTGAGTTCGCTAAGAAGCTTGGTGTCTGCGATCCGGCGACCGAGTTATTCACAAGCCCGGACCTTCGGGATTGCCACCTGCACTGTGGCCCGGAGGAAAGGCGTTTTTTAGGCTGTATCTTTGGCCGTATTTGTGTGCCGGAAGCGGAGGTTCGTCTTGCTGACCAACCTGTTGGGGATACGTTTGACGATGTGGATGTGAAATTGGCGGAGTTGATGCTCCTGAATCGTGCGGCCAGGCGTAAAGTTGGCTCTGATATGGAATTCATGAGTGGCCAAATCTCCGAGCTTGAGAGAGAGAATGCCAGGCTCAGCCGAAGCTTGGATAACAAGGAGATCGAATTGAAGAATGCGTCGGAGAGGGCCGTTAAGGCCCGAGAAGAGGTGGTGGGGCTGGCAAAGCGTAATGCGGATCTGATTGCAGCGGGCAAAGAGAAGGATATGGCTCTGGCGGCTGCCAAGGGTCGAGTTGACAATTTGAATAAGTCATGGCGGATGAGTATGGAGAAGATTAAACATAAACTCGATTGCTGCTTGACCGAGGCTGGCGGTTCTGCTGGGGAGCCGCTGCCTGTTACTAATGCAGAGGCGTTCGAGGGTTGGCTTGCTAATGAGCTTGATGTCTTCAGCTCGCTAGTCGAGAACGCGGCCGATTTTGGCTGTTATGCCGGTGCCTTGGCCATGGCTGGCACCCTTCGACAGGCGGACTGTGAGCACCTTCGAAAGCTTAAGAAGCCCAACCATGTATTTCCGACGGTTGAAGAGGTGCGCCAGATGAAGGTCAAGGATTCGGAGGTCCGGAACTGTGCGATGCGTTTGCTTCGTAGGTTCTGGATCTCCGGTGGAGGTCGAGCCCTTGCATTCGAGGAAGCTGCCGAAGCTACTCGCCAGGTTAGTGCTATTGGAGAAGCGTAGCTTTTGGTTTTGTTTTGATGTTTTAAGGAGTTAGAATTGACCTTTTTTTATGTCTGCAGGCTTAGAGAGAAGCGATGCCCTCGCCGTCGGCCGCAGTTGATGCAGGAGGCAGCTCCGAAGCTTTCCCTGAGTCTAGCGCTGCGGGGGTTTCGCTTGCCGAAATAGAAGCCTTGATTGGAGACGTCCCGAGCGCTGGCGAGGCTGTCGTGGAAAAAACAGTAGCGGAAGAGAGGCCTGCTAGGACCGTCGAAGCTACTACAGGAGAGGCGACGATGGAGACGGCGCCTGCTGAAGCCTCGGGTGCTGCCATGGGTGAAAGTTTAGAAGTTGTCGATGACGAAGCTGCGGCTGATGGGCCTGGGAAAACTGGACAGGTGTGAAATTTGGGATTGTTGGGGCGAGATGGTCATTTTGTAAAGGTTGTTGTCGCTGTAAAGACTTGACGCTGAGACACTATCCCTTATTTGATGTAAATGCAGGTTCCTGACGGAACCGTGCTAGACGTATTTGATGTGACGCCCTTGACGCTAAATTATCAAGATGTTTTTGTAACTGGCGAATCTTGGGCTCGTGCTAAGCTGAGACATCCTTTACTGACCTTCGAGCGTTTTTGGCGGTCGAAGGTGCGAAGGTACGATTTAAAAAATAGCCGGTCAAGCCGTTTTTGGCGCGAGGCGGACTTTACTGACCAGCAGGCCACCCGTTATTTATTTGGTGCTTCTTCGTCTTCGCAAGTTGGAATTGATGATGATATCGATGAGAACACAGCCCTGGATTACTTGTTTGGGCGAACCGAACTAGATTTAGGTTCAGACGGATCCTTAGTGGTTCCAAAGGAGGAACTTTCAGAGGTCAGTGATGTGGGCCGTACATATATGTATCGGGCTAGGGTTTTGTCTGGGGAGCTGCCAATTGTTCCGGCAGCTCCTTTGTTTTGGGGACCCATTGTTGCGGTGGAGCCAGAGTTTGAGGAAAATAGCGAGGGTTCTGGTGATTTGATGTTAATTGAAGGGAGCGAAGGTTCCTTGTAATTTTTGTGATTTTCCATGATTTGTTTGTCGTTGTGAAGCTATTTTGTAAATGAACGGGAACGCTGAATATTGGTTTTATGTCGCTACAATTCCTTACTCGTTATCGGATATTGGCAAGGCTCGCTGGCTGCCCGGCACTGCGTTGTTTTTGTTGTATGCAACGTTTAGGTCAAAAAGCGAATTGGCGAGGCTCGCGTATCGTTAAACTGATGTTTTAGTAAAAAAACAGCGACGCCCCCTTTCTTTTTAGCGAGGCTCGCGTCTCATTAGACAGCTGTTTTGTAAAAAACAGCGATGCCCCCTTTCTTTTTAGCGAGGCTCGCGTCTCATTAGACAGTTGTTTTGTAAAAAACACCGACGCCCCCTTTCTTTTTAGCGAGGCTCGCGTCTCATTAGACAGCTGTTTTGTAAAAAACAGCGACGCCCCCTTTCTTTTTAGCGAGGCTCACGTCTCATTAGACAGCTATTTTGAAAAAAACAGCGACGCCCCCTTTCTTTTTGGCGAGGCTGGCGTAACGCTTTTGATAAGCTGATTTGAAAAACAGCGACGCCCCCACTTTCTTTTAGCGAGGCTCGCGTGATGCTTTTCGATAAGCTGGGTTTGGACTTCGCGTCTACTGTTATCACGGGCGGCGGGGTTTTCTTTTATGGCGAGCCCCTGGCATTTGCAGCGAGGGTGCTCGGCTTTTTGGACTTCGCGCCTCCCCTTATCTTAGGTAGAGGTGAAGTTTGCTTTTGTGAGCCCCTGGAGTGATTTGCGAGGATGCTCGGCTTTTTGGACTTCGCGCCTCCCCTTATCTTAGGTAGAGGTGAAGTTTGCTTTTTGCGAGCCCCTGGCGTGTTTTGCGAGGGTGCTCGGCTTTTTGGACTTCGCGCCTCCCCTTATCTTAGGTAGAGGTGAAGTTTGCTTTCCGCGAGCCCCTGGCGTGTTTTGCGAGGGTGCTCGGCTTTTTAGACTTCGCGCCTCCCCTTATCTTAGGTAGAGGTGAAGTTTGCTTTTTGCGAGCCCCTGGCGTGTTTTGCGAGGGTGCTCGGCTTTTTGGACTTCGCGCCTCCCCTTATCTTAGGTAGAGGTGAAGTTTGCTTTCTGCGAGCCCCTGGCGTGTTTTGCGAGGGTGCTCGGCTTTTTAGACTTCGCGCCTCCCCTTATCTTAGGTAGAGGTGAAGTTTGCTTTTTGCGAGCCCCTGGCGTGTTTTGCGAGCGTGCTCGGCTTTTTGGACTTCGCGCCTCCCCTTATCTTAGGTAGAGGTGAAGTTTGCTTTCCGCGAGCCCCTGGCGTGTTTTGCGAGGGTGCTCGGCTTTTTAGACTTCGCGCCTCCCCTTATCTTAGGTAGAGGTGAAGTTTGCTTTTTGCGAGCCCCTGGAGTGTTTTGCGAGGGTGCTCGGCTTTTTGGACTTCGCGCCTCCCCTTATCTTAGGTAGAGGTGAAGTTTGCTTTTCGAAAACGTTCGTTTTTCAAGCAATCTTAAAAAAGGTTGCATCGATTATAGCACTCTTTGAAGAAGAGGTGCTTTTTCGATGTTTTCTAGTAAATGTAGAGGTTTGATGACTCTTCTTTTTTTTTGGGGCGGGGTTCTAACCTGCATTAAGGTTGTGGATGCTCCCTCGTTAAAAAACCTTACGCCCCTTCGTAAGGAAAAAGAGTGCAGCTCCTTCTGTTTTTGTTACATGCACAGAAATGGAAGAAAACAAAAGTGAAACAAAAGATTACATAGTGCGAGGGCTCGCTAAGGCTCCGCTATGGGTAGAATTTGCGAAGGTCGTCAATGTTCCAGGTGTGAGGCAGGATGTTTCCTTCGCTGTCGGAGAGGTGGAAAGAACCGGGGCGATTGCTTTCCACAATCAAGTATGGACCTGTCCACTTGGGCTGAAATTTTCCCGCCAAGCTGGCGTTTTGTTTTCTGATGAGGACGAGGTCACCCTTCTGCAAATCTTTGATTCTGATCTTTTTATCTCTCCATTTTTTGGTTTCTTCTTGGTACTTACGAAGGTTGTGCACTGCGTTGCATCTTGCTTTTTCGAGTAGGTCTTTATCAAGCGGTTGGGCTTGCTCGTCGGATGCGAGGGTTGTTCTGAGCGACCCGTATTTTAGTTCTTCTGGAAGCACCGCTTCTTCACCGAACAAAAGTTTGAAAGGAGTAAATTTTGTTGCTCTGCATTCAGAGGTGTTGTGAGACCAGGTGACCGAAGGTAGTTCATCGGCCCATTTACCCTTAGGTCTACCCTGCAACTTTTTGGATATAGCTTGGAATATTGTCGCATTGGCTCTTTCAACCAGGCCGTTGGATTGCGGGTGCCAGACGGAGGCGAAGCATAACATTGTCCCAATTTGCGCACAAAATTCTTTGAAGACCTCGCTGTCAAACTGAGTGCCATTGTCGACGGTTAGATGTTGAGGGACTCCAAAGCGACAGACTATTTGTTGCCAGAAAAACTTTTTTACTGCGAGGGAAGTGATGGAGGACAATGGCCTTGTTTCAATCCACTTTGTGAAGTATTCCACAGCTACCACCGCATAGCGAAGGTTCCCTGGAGCTGTTGGTAGTGGGCCTACGAGGTCCATCGCCCACCTTTGCAGAGGCCAGGTTGGGCATATGAGAGTTGTAGGTGCCCCTGGAGCGTTTTGGTTCTTTGCCATCAGTTGACACCCCTCGCAATGCTTGACGATGGTTTCCACATCTCTTAGTGCTGTTGGCCAGTAGAAACCTTGCCGAAATGCTTTGTCGACTAGAGCCCTTGGGCCGTTGTGAGAACCACAGATGCCCTCGTGGATTAGCTTGAGAATGTCATTGCCTTCGGGCTGTGACACACATTTGAGCCATGGCGAGGTTACCGAATCTTTGTACAAGGTGTTGTCAACAATCTTGTACCCTCGCACTCTTTGCTTTAGTCTGTTTTCTTCTTCTCTGTTGTTTGATTCATGGAGCCCCTTGATGTAGGCCATGATAGGTGCTCTCCAATCCTCGCATTGAATTGCGCTGATCAGCTTGACGCTGGTTTCAGAAGCTTCGAAAGCTAACCGAGTGGAAACCTCGTAGAACACATCCGGTGGGAGCTGTAGCTGCTGTGCGGCTGCTTTAGCTAGGCAATCTGCCTCGCTGTTTTCAGTCCTTGATATTGGTTTTACAGTTATGCCGAGGAAGATTCTAACCTTCGGACATATTGAAAATACTTTTGAAGCTCTGGATCTTTTGCCTTGTAGTTCTTCTCAATGTGCCCCGCAATGACTTGAGAGTCTGTGTTGATGAGTGCCCTTCGGACTGACAACGACCGTAGTCATGAAAGTGCCAGAATCACAGCTTCATATTCAGCGGAGTTGTTTGTGCATTTGAAGTCAAGCCTTCGTGCGTATCTCAGCTTCAACCCGGAAGGCGAGATTAGAATGGCCGAGGCACCGGCTCCAGTTGCACCCCAGGCTCCGTCGACGTAAATGATCCAAAATTGATCATGTCGCAGCTCACCAGCACGAGGGTCGGGTGTCCATTCTGCTATGAAGTCAGCCAGTACCTGTGATTTGACTGCTGTTCTGCCGACGAAGGTCACAGCGTAACTGTTAAGCTCGACTGCCCATTTTGCTATTCTTCCAACTGCTTCGTTGTTTTTAAAAATGTTCTCGAGGGGGTACGACGAAGGTACATGGATCTCGTGCGCCTGGAAATAGTGCTTGAGCTTTCTTGATGCCATGACGACGGCGTATGCTATTTTCTCAACCTCCGAATAATTTCTCTTTGGGCCTTCGAGGGTTTTTGAAACATAGTAGATTGGGGCTTGTCTGGTCTTGTTGTTTTCGCGGAGCTCCTTGATGAGAACTGCGCTTGCTGCGTGAGGTGAAGCTGCGACGTATAGTAACAATAGATCTCCCTTGCTTGGGCTGGTTAGGGCAGTCAAGCTGGTCAGATACTTTTTCAACTCCTCGAAGGCCCTTTGCTGCTGGGGACCCCAATTAAATGGAGCATTGCTTCTGAGTGTTTCAAAGAAAGGTAACCCTCGCTCTGCGGATCTTGAGATGAATCTGCTAAGTGCAGCTAATCGACCAGACAGACGCTGAGCTGCTTTTTTGGTTGCCGGAGGTTCCATGTTCATGATGGCGTTGATCTTCTCAGGGTTAGCTTCGATTCCTCTGGCTGAGACGATGCAACCTAGCAATTTACCTTCGCTTACCCTGAAAACGCATTTTTCTGGGTTTAGTTTCAATCCGGCGGACCGGAGGTTGCTGAACACCCTCGATAAGTCTGATATGTGGTTTTCTTTTAGCTCACTCTGGACAACCAGGTCATCGACATAGGCAGAGACGGCGTGCTCATCCTTGAAAACTTCAGAGGTCATGCGAGCGAAGGTTGAGCCTGCATTTTTCAAGCCTTCTGCCATTCTTCGGAAGCAAAAGGTGCCCGAGGGTGTGATAAAACTTGTTTTTTCCTCATCTTCTTCGTTCATCCAAATCTGGTGATAGCCTGAAAAGCAATCAAGGAGGGATAGCGTTTGGCAACCTGCCGCTTTGTCGACCAGGGTGCTTATGTTTGGGAGAGGGAAATCATCCTTCGGACAAGCTTTGTTCAAGCAAGTGAAATCCACGCACATTCGCCATTTTTTGTTCTTCTTTTGGACTAGGACCACATTTGAGAGCCAAGTTGGGTATTTGACCGAGCGAATGACGCCTGCGTCCAGAAGCCTTTTTACCTCAGCCTTCGCTGCCTCCTTTCTTTCTTCTGACATCTTGCGAAGCTTTTGTTTGATTGGGCGATAGCCTGTTTTGATGTTCAGGCTATGCTCAATCAATGATCTGTTGACTCATTTTAGGTCCTCTGCGGACCAAGCGAAGGTGTCGGAATTTTCTCTGAGGAAGGTAACGAGGTTACCTTCGGATTGGGGGTCTAGATTGGCTGAGATGAGCACCTTTCTTTCGGCGTTACCCTCGAAGAGTTGGACTTGTTTGGTTTCCTCCTTTGGCGCTGCCTTGACTCTGTCATTGCAGACTTCACCCTCGTCGCTGATGTCGGGGGTTTGAGGTTTTGACAAATTGTGTACATTACATTGCCCTGGGGCTATGTTTCCTTCAGCTGCCCTTGCAATGTCTTGGTCCCCAAATACTGCAACCACACCCTTCGGGGCGGGAAGCTTCATGCATAGGTAAGCGGGATGGATGACAGCATTGAATGCATTTGTGACCCCTCGGCCAAAAATGACATTGTATGGATAGAACATGTCGACGACATCAAAGGTTATGTGCTCGGTTCTGCAGTTCGTTTGGTCGCCGAAAGTCACAGGCAAGGATATTTTGCCAACCGCTCTCACTTGTTGACCGTCGAAGCCGTATAGAGGGTTGTCAGCGGGTTGCAGGAGGTTTCTATCGAGCTTCATGCTGTCGAAGGTTGAGGCGAATAGGATGTCAGCGGAGCTTCCTGTATCAACCAAGATTTTGGTGACAGTCCACCCAGCGAGGTTGGTTTCGATCACCATAGCATCGGTGTGAGGGTAATCTCTCAGCTTCATGTCGCTGGAATCGAAGGTTATGGGGATGTGAGACCAACGACCGAATCTATGGGGTCCTTCGACGGCCACGTGGTGAACTCGTCTGGCGTGCTCTTTTCTCTGCCGTTTGTTACCATGGTCTTCATTTGAACCTCCGGTGATAGCTAGAATCACACCGAAGGTTGATGTTGGATTGTTGATGGTCGTTTGGCTCTGGGCTTCGGCTTTGACAGGCTGGGGTGCTGGTAAAGCGGGAATTTGCGGTGGTGGTGGCAGAGCGTTGCTGGCTTGGTGGGTTGTTGGAATTTGGTTTTGGGGGGTTGTTGGGTATGTGACTGTGTATGGAGTGTTTTGGCGTTGTGGGATTGTTGTTGCTTGGTAGGAGGTTTGGCTGGAGTGTGGGTGGTGGGGGTAAATGGGTTGTTGCGAGGGTAGGCCATAGTTTACGGGGGTGTAATGGAATTGGGTATTTGAAGGGTGGAAACTTGGTTTCCTGGTGTGGTTGATGGTTCGGGCGTCTGACGAAGCAGCTTTCCTGGATTCCTGGTATTCTTTTCCCTTGGCGAAGCATTCGCATTGCTTTGTTGTGTGTCCCTTTCCGAGACCACAGAAGTGACAATACATTTTTGCGGGATCTCGTTGCTGGTTCCGCTGATTCGGCGGGGGTGGCAAACCCTGAGAGGCTCGGCTGCTCGGAGGTTGAGCGTCCCGTCTTTGATCCTCGTAATTTGTCGCTTTGTTGATTGCACCAACGTTGCTTTGCTCTTGGCGAAGGTTGCTTTCCCTTGTTTGAGGCCTCGGCTGTGGCTTCAGTTGTGAGCGCCGAGCGTCAGACTTCGCTCTGAAGTCCATATCTGCTCTGCAATATCGTTCCATTATTTCGTGTAACTCCTCGATTGAATTCGCTGGCTTCCTGGCAAACTTTGATGAGCATGGGCCCGGACGCAGCCCGCTGACTGCGGCGAGGATTACAGCTTTGTCGGATATCCCCGGAGTTCTTGCTCTGATTTGGATGAACCTTCGCCAGTAGTCTTGAAGCGGTTCTCGCTCCTCTTGCTTGCAATTGAACAAGTCGATAGGGTTTGAAGGGGCTGGTGTGATGCCTTTGAAGTTTGTGCAGAGCCTGTCTCTAAGGTTGGCCCAGGAATCCACGGTCCCGGGGCGAAGGTTGCTGTACCAAGTTTGCGCGATGTCGCGCAAGATAATGACAAAGGATTTTGCCATTGTTGCTTCGTCTCCTCCTGCCGCGGCGACTGCCGCCTCATAGCTCATTATGAACTGGCGAGGGTCGGAAAGCCCGTCGTAACGAGGTAAGTTTTGTGGGTTGTAGTATGGAGGCCAGGGTTGAGTTTGGAGTATCTGGGAGAGGGGTGACCGCGGGTCATAGGGCATTTGGTGTTGCTGAGGTCTTCTTTGGATGCGGAGGTTTGGCTCTCTCTCATCTGGGTAAAGTTGACGAAAGTTTTGCTGTCTCATTGGGTAAGGCTGTTGAGGTGGCGGTGGTGGGGGTGGTGGATGGCGAAGGTTGTCTCGATCTCGCTCCTCGTTTTCCTCCTGCAGCGGGGGCATATCCCCATCGTTCCAGCCCTCTGCCTCGGCCTCAGCCGCGGCGAGGGACTCTTCCATTCGGCGAAGCTGCTCCCTGGCCTCGTCTGCCTTCTGTCTGATGGCGCGCAGCCGATTGTGCTTCTCCAGCTGGTCCAGACGCCTTTTGTTCTCCTGCAGCTCAGCCTGAAGGCTTTCGAGGGCCTCGAGGCCCAACTCCTCTTCGTCAGCTCCCTCTCCCTCCCCGGGGGTGTGAGGGTGCAACACGGTCCGGGCTTGAGGGCTCGGGACCTCCGTGTCCGGGGTGACATCCTGCGCCCTTAAGGGTTCTGGAATCTCCTCGGCAGGTGGGACCACCGCCGCTGTCTCTCTAGCCGTGCGAAGGTCTATGGTGGTGTTGGTTCGCCTGTTCCCCGCCATCTCGAACGTTCGATCCCCACGGACGGCGCCAAACTATTGGAAACACACTTGCCCCTCCTCCACTCTCGTGCAGGGGAGTGGCGAAGGTGACCAAGTGTCAGAAGTAACAGCGAAGGTTAAGGAACGAAGACAAAGTCGCTCTGGCTCAGTTCCCAAAAATCGTCCTTTTACACTGTTCACTCCTTGGTATTTATAGGGAATACCAAGGGTCATGGGATCAATTACAAAAGGGTACAGGAAAGATTCCCTGGCTCCACATAGGGAGGAGGGGTAATAACGTAAAAACACAGCTAAGGTGAAAACCCTAGTCAGCCTCCTTCCAGCGCGCCGCCACCTGATTCTTATCGCCTTCGAGAGGGGAGAACGAGTGTCAGACCCTCGATCTCGCTTACCCCCGGGCCAGCGCTCCACTGACGCTTGCCAGATCCATTGCTCCAAGCGGAATGGCCTCGGAGGCCGGCGAGGGTCGCCTGCCGCGTTGTCGTCACGCCTTAACCTCACAACGGAAAGACGAGGGCCGACCTTCGTCCTGCGGAGGTATCCGTCCAGTCGCAGAGCTTGAGGTCCTTCGCCACCAGTTGGATCTGGGCCTTTCGGCGAAGGCACGCGGGATGCGCGAGGGTCGCTCCCATCGCTCTTCGCGCCCCTTTCCTGCAAAAGGTGCCTCAATATGTCCGAAGGTTGGGTCGGTGTCTAGAGGTTTGAATGGCGACCTGAGACTTGACAGGATGACATAGGGGGATAGACAGCGAAGGTGCGCGGGCCGCTTTGTTGAGCTAGTCTGCGTGGCGCCTCTGCCGAGGGTCCCTTCCCCCAACACCTCTCATTGATGAGCGGGATAGGTTTGCGGATTTAGTCCTTGTCCTGGAGAAGAGGCTTACGCAAGTTTTCCAAGAGCGCAGTGAGTTTAAGGCTAAGATGAAAGAGGCGCGTAAGGAGCTTGAGTTCGCTAGGTCCGAGGTGAAGGTGGCCGATGTGGAGGAGTGTGAGGAGTGCACGATGCATATGACAAACTTTGCCACCCTGCAAACCAAGTATGCCTCTTTGATTGAGGTGTATGCTGAGCTGAAGAGTAGGCTAGACTTGGTGAGTGATTGCAAAGAGTGTCCCTCCCTGAAGGAAGTGCTGGAGGAAGTGAAGGCTTGGTCTTCTTTGCTTGGTGCATGCAAGCTTTGCCCTAGCTTGCGAACTGAGTTGGCAGGAGTTAATGCCAAGCTTGCTGAAGCC
This sequence comes from Coix lacryma-jobi var. lacryma-jobi, assembly GCA_009763385.1. Lineage (NCBI taxonomy): Eukaryota > Viridiplantae > Streptophyta > Magnoliopsida > Poales > Poaceae > Coix > Coix lacryma-jobi. Next base: position 112,008,156 of record CM019826.1, on the reverse strand, counting down.
TTGAAGGCCAACTCAGTTAGCACCGTGTCCGCTCCATGTGAGCGATGTGTCGGGATGGAGCTTGAGATTACCAACTGTCGGCATGACAGGATGCAAACCGAGGAGGAAAACACATACCTTCGGTCCATCCTGAGTTGGGTGTCATGCAGTGAGCCGCAGTTGGGCATGATGATTAGTCAGTTCAAGAGGGAACTGATTGCTCGGGAGTAGGCTTTGCTTCAGGTGGGAAGGGCGCTAGTACCTTTGGTAAGATCGGTGAGTTTAGCGGAGTGAACCCGAGTGAGAAGCCATCCACTATCCCTAAGCTTACCAAGATCACCCCGCTTGAGCCTCCCAAGCCTATCACCAAGGATGGCATCCTTGATGAACCTCCCAAGGCTCCACCTCGCAAGCAAGTGTGGGTTCCCAAACCTAACCATCTTAGGAACACACTTGACACCCTTCCTGACGTCTCTAGTGAACCCCTTCCGAAGGGCAAGCAGCCAGCCAGAGTGAATAACCCTCGCAACAATAGGAACCAACAACCCAAGAGAGTGGTGAGGTTCGAGTGCGAGTACTGTCACCGCGAGGGTCATCTAGCTGAGTTTTGCTTTCGGAGGAAGAGACGCGCTAGGAAGGAGTTGGAGCTGAACAACCAGGCCAGGCACCACCCTTTCCATGGTGTGCAAGGTCGGGGAGTTCAGAGGCAGGGCGCTAGACCTAGAGGAGCACCCCCTCAGGTTGCTAGGCCCCAGGCAGCAAGACCACAGGGTGGTGGTCGTGCCCGTCGCGGTTCCGGTCGTCCTCAATACGATCGGGAGCCGAGTGTAAGAGGCTTTGCTGCTCAGTCCCATAGCGGACCATCTCTTCAGTATGGTGGTGATCGCTTTGCTCAAATGGGACAGGTAGGTCAGTTTGGAGTTTTTCCGTTCCATAGCGGACCACCCTTTCAGGTTGGTGGTGATCGCTATCCACCCATGGGACGAGGACAGTTTGGTGTTGCTTCTAACACTTTTTCTGGGCCTATGACACAGCACTGGTATCCTTCTCAGTATACTAACCCCAGTGTTGTACCATATGCTCACTTCCTGCCTTTCTATTGATGCAGGAACTTCGGTTGGAGAACATGTGGCTCATGGATTCCGGGTGTTCGCGCCACATGACCGGAAAGAAAGAATGGTTCTCCAGCCTTAGCCCCGTGATGCACAAGGAGTACATCACTTTCGGGGATAACAGTAGAGGTAAGGTTGTTTCTCATGGAGCTATTCGGCTCAATGAGAATTTTGTTCTTAAGGATGTTGCCTTGGTTTCTAATTTGCATTTCAAGTTGCTTTCTGTTTCGCAACTTCTTGAGGATGATTGTGAAGTGCGCTTTAAAAAGGGTTTGAGTCGAGTTTTAGACCCTCGGGGAGATCTTGTTTGTCGGATCGTCCCTTTTGGCCGTGTTTTCAGAGCCGACTTTTCTCAGTCTTTCGGCTCTGCTAGGTGTTTGATGGCTGGTCCTTCTTCTGATTTGTGGAAGTGGCATAGGAGGCTCGGTCACTTGAGTTTTGACTTGCTTGCAAGGCTTAGCTCACTTGGCCTAATCCAAGGATTGCCCAAGCTTAAGTTTCAGAAGGACCTTGTTTGCCATCCTTGTCGTCACGGGAAGATGGTTGCTGCTTCTCACCCATCTGTTAATCAGGTGATGACAAAGCGACCTGGCAAGCTTTTTCACATGGACACAGTTGGTCCAGCTCGGGTTTGCTCAGCGGGTGGGAAGTGGTACGTTCTAGTGATCATTGACAACTTTTCGAGGTACTCTTGGGTGTTCTTTATGAAGGGTAAGGATGAAGCTTTTTCTTTTGCTCATGACTTGATTTTGAGGTTGAAAACTGAGTTTCCCCTGATACCATTAGAGCTATTCGTAGCGACAATGGTACTGAGTTTGATAACTCTCAGTTTGCTTCCTTCTGTTCTTCTAATGGAATCAAGCATCAGTTTTCTTGTCCTTATGTCCCTCAGCAGAACGGTGTTGTTGAGCGTAAGAACTGGACCCTTGTTGAGATGGCCAGGACGATGCTCGATGAGCATAGGACTCCTAGGCGTTTTTGGGCCGAGGCGATCAACACCGCTTGCCATGTTTCAAATCGCATCTTTCTTCGTGCTTTGATGAAAAAGACTTCTTATGAGTTGCATTTTGGACGGGTACCCAAGGTATCTCATTTTCGGGTGTTTGGGTGTAAGTGCTTTATCCTGAAGCAAGGCAATTTGGACAAATTTGAATCTTGCTCTGCTGATGGGGTGTTTCTTGGTTATGCTTCATATTCACGTGCTTATCGAGTTCTTAACCTTGAGACTAATCGGTTAGTGGAGATCTGCAAGGTCACATTCGACGAAACTATGCCTTGTGTTTCTTCTTCTTTTGATGTTGCAGGAGAACAGGAGATGGGAGAGACCATCTTTGTGGAGGAGGAGCAGGAGAATGCCGATTGGGGTGATCCCGAGCCAACTCCACTGGCTGCCCCCGTCGACCCTGCAACGTCTACTTCAGCTCGAGGACCTGATCCCACGACGTCTTCTTCTTGGGGTCCTCTAGAGCCACCTCTCCATCGAGCACCCGCTGCACCTGAGGGAGCGACAGCATCTGGCGAGGGGGAGGTGTCACACCCCAATTTTAAGAACAAAATTGGAGCACAATATATGTATGTCAGGATCAATTTTCATACATATATCGACATCATAGTAAATATCAAAACAATGCTTTTATTAATATCTCGAACATTATTACATAAATGACCCTCGGGTCTGAAAGAAAAAGTACAGACTCTCATGATAACTGACTCTAATGAAAACTATGAAGAAGACGCGGAAGTCTGGACTCCATCTCCACAGGAAGGTCGACCGGGGGTAGCGCCATCCTAGTACAGGTCGTCAGGGTCGTAGCCACCGTCCTCTGGATACTCCAGCTCCTCGTACGCGTAGTCTCTAGCGTCTGGGTGGGGTAGCAGGGGGACAAAGAGGAAGGGTGAGTACATCAAAATGTACTCCGCAAGTGTAGGAAATATATGCTTATGAGGCTTATAACAAAGGTAGGCAGACTTTGTTTCACTCACGCGCCTAAAGCGACACATCCTATTAATCCTATTAATCTTATGCACCTATTTACTAGGTTATAGACATAGACTCTATACAAAAGTAACAACACTCGGAGTCGCATCGAGCAAGACCACACTCGGAGTCACACCGAGCAACCAACACTTGGAGTCGCACCAAGTAACCGCACTTGGAGTCGCACCAAGTACCCACACCTGAAGTCCATCAGGCAACCGCACCTGAAGTCCATCAGATGACCCGTACCAGTAACCAGTAACCAACTAATCTCGAAGAAGTCCAAGCCCGCTCGTGATCGTGAGGACGGCTGATATACCAGTTTTACACTCTGCAGAGGTTGCACATCGTTACCCATGAGTCATGCATTACCCGTCACGCTAAACACTACCAAGGTGCACAGCGGGTTGCACTGCAAGGCCTTTACAAAGCCCCTCCAAGCCTGTGTTACACGTACTCTAAGGTTTCTCCCCTGTCCATAAGTCAACGACCCCAAGGGACCCCTCTTGAGCCACTATACAAACCCCGTGTAGCATAACTTAGAGGAAACTAATTAATTAGCCAGGTCCAGCCCATCCAGATCTCATGGTTGCGCTGTTTTGCCGGGTTACTTGTCCAAGAACCGGGTCCTAGGGATCCAGGCAGGATAAATCTAGCACAAACCCAGAACCAAAAACCAAAACCAGCTGCCGAATCCCACGGCACAAAACCACCAATACGGGTCCATCCTGCCAGATTTTCCTAATAACCATGTTACTACAAAAATTACCATGTCCACATTGTTTCATAGATCATTAATCAATATTATTAACATTTAACTCCCATCCCATCCATGACTGCAGGGCTAAGCAACGACATCTACTCGGACATCCCAAAACAGGCGGCAAGGATAATATATACAAATTCTAGTAAACCATAACATGGGATTCAAATTTAGACACAACATGCATCTACAGGATCTAACTACTCTAATACCAAAAGTAAAATAAATCATAGGTGCAAGATGTTCAAGAACACTTGCCTGCGGGCTGGGTCGAATCAACTGGATCACAAGGAAAATCTGGAGCATCCTCGAACTCCGCACTCTCTGGATCAACCATCAAACATGGCACAATACAACAAAATAAATAACAGTACAACAAACAGTACCAAAATAGTAAACTAATAGACCTACTGCATAGAGAACAAAATTATGAATCTAACGCAAGTTGAATGGGTCGAATCGGAGTTAAAATGAGCAAGTTATGAGCTTTTGAATCTCAGTGGCAAAACTGTAAATGATTTGAACTCATTTTGGTATTTTAAATAAATAAAACCAGAAATAAAAAGGCGCTTGGACCCGGCCTCATTTAGATGAGAATGCAGGGGTTAGGATGCCAATGTTCGGCTGACTCAGATTACTATGCGGATGGAGCGCGGATTGATTCGAGAAGAATGAAGGGGCCAAAGTGCAAAACAGCCAGAGTCGTCCGCGTGGACACGGCGTTGCGCTGCGTGGCGCCACGTGGCGAAACCCCACTGGATCCGGCGTGCCACGTAGGCGAGCCCGTGTGAGATGGCGTGGGGACCATGCCTTATTTTCTAGGAAGGACAAGGGCTAGGATGAAAATCTCCCTAGACTCAGCGCACAGGAACTCTGGATTGCGGGTTGGTTTCGGAAGACTTCAGGGTTTCTTTAGCAAAAGTGACTCGGTGCGACGCGGCTGCTGGCGTGGATCCGACGTGGTGACATGTGGCGGCGTGTGAGTGGTGCTGTGTGCCACGCGGCTGTTGGACCGCTGACGCGGCACGTGTGGACTGCGTCCATGCCTCTGCGTAACCGGCACATACTGGTTCGGCGTTTCCATCTAATCTGAGCCGCCCGTGTGAGATCAGATGGCGCAGCGGTGCTAGTCGCGGCGACGGTGGCCGGGCGGCGCTGTCCTCGGCGGTGCGCCATGGGCAGCCACCAGAGGTCGCTCGGGAGGTGCCCTAGAGGCCGGTAGATGTAACGGTGAGGGTAGGGTTTAGATGCGGAGCTCACCGCAAGGTCGGAGGTGGAGTTGGTGACGTCGGTTGGGACCGGGGCAGGGAGTCCGCAGCGGAGATTGCTCGGTTACGCCGGCGAGCTCGCTGATGTGCCTCCCTGGTGTCGTTGTTCACCGAGAACGGGTCCCACGGATGCGGCGCGACTCCGTCGACTTCAGCGGAGGTCGGAGAGGTGCCGGGGGTGGCCTTCTCGGTGCGATAGGGAGCTCGGCAGAGCTTCCGTAATGGCGGAAGCGGCGGCGGGGTCTCTGGATGCAGCGCGAGGGTTCGGTGAGGGCTCCGTGGAGGCGGCGGGGGTCGGGGTGTCTACGTACTTGTAGGGAGAGGGGTTAGGAGGGGTGGCGGCTGGTGCAGATCGATCCCAAAGGATCGTCCGTGTGCGGCTTCGTAGCGTGATGGGCGGAAGAAGTTAGGGAGGGAGCTGACCAATGGGTCCCAGGCATCAGCGGCTGAGAGGGGAGATGGGCGGGGGAGGTGGCGCCTGGGCCGGTGCTGGGCCGAGGAGGAGGAGAGCGGGGTGGCCGCTGGCCTTGGGCGAGGGAGCTCGGCTGGGCCGAGTGGGGAGAGAAGGGGTGTGGCCTGCGGCTGGAGGGAGGGAGGAGAAGCTGGGCCGGAAGGTGGGAGCAGGCCGCGAGTGGGGCGGGCCGCGCGCGAAGGGGAGAGAGAGAGAGCCGGTTGGGTTGAAGACAGATGGGAATAAGAGGCCTGTTTCTTTTTCCTTTCTTTTTTTTCTCTTCAAACTTTACAAACTTTTGTAAATTCCTTTCAAAACAAACTTCTTTTGAAATCAAAAGCACTTTGAAACACTTTGTAAATATTTTCACCAGGTTTTGAAAATAAAGTTTGGAGTTTAAATTTTGGAAAATTTTCATAAATATTTTTTTTCCTTTTCTAAATAGAATAAATCTGATACGCCCTATACGGGTTTAATAAATTTATTTTCCACTCAATAAAAATATGCAATGGCATGAATGCAACAAGAAGATGATATATAAATTTTATTTTCCTCCTCTAATAAACAGGCCAACCTATTTAATTTCTAATTTCTTTAATCAAATTAGGGAAAATTTAAATCAGGGTGTTACAAACCTACCCCCCTTAGAAGAATCTCGTCCTCGAGATTAGGAAGAGTCGGCGAAGAGATGAGGAAAATCTGCCCGAAGATCATCTTCCTTCTCCCATGTGGCTTCTTCCTCGGAGTAATGCTTCCATTGCACCTTACAGATTTTAATCCTCTTGTTGCGAGTGCCTCGCTCCATCGTGTCCAGAATCTTGATCGGCTCAGAGAATGTTAGATCATCTCTCAGATCAAGCTCCTCAAGTGTCAACTGCTCCTCTGGAACTCTCAGGCATCTCCTCAGCTAGGATACATGGAACACATCATGAATACCTGCCAGTCATGAAGGCAACTCCAGCTGATAAGCAACTGCGCCTTTCTTGTCAATCACCTTGAAAGGGCCAATGAATCTCAGAGATAGCTTCCCTTTGACATTAAACCTCTGAAAACCTCTGAAGGGTGACACCTTCAGATAAACAAAATCCCCAATCTGGAATTCCAGCTCACGTCGTCTGACATCTGCATAGCTCTTCTGTCTAGACTGAGCCGTCTTCAGGTTGCTTCTGATTTCCCTGACCTGTTCTTCAGCTTCTTCTATAGATTCAGGGCCAAAGACTTTCCTTTCCCCAACCTGATTCCAGAACAGAGGAGTCCTACACTTCTTGCCATACAGTGCTTCGAAGGGGGACATCTTGAGACTTGCCTGATAGCTATTGTTATAAGAGAACTCTGCATAAGGGAGACTCTTATCCCAACTCTGGCTATTCTCAAATGCACTGGCTCTCAGCATGTCCTTAAGGATCTGATTCACCCTTTCTGTCTGACCATCTGTCTGAGGGTGATAAGCTAAACTTAAACTGAGGCGGGTATCCATGGACTCATGCAATCGCTTCCAGAATCTTGATGTGAACTGTGTGCCTCTATCAGATACTATGATCTTGGGCACTCCATGCAAGCATACAATGCGTGACATGTATAGCTCTGCAAGCTGCGGTCCACAATATGAATCCTTAACTGGTATGAAATGAGCCACCTTGGTCAAGCGATCAACTATGACCCAAATAGAATCATATCCAGACTAAGTCCTGGGCAAACCAGTGATGAAATCCATGCTGATCTCTTCCCATTTCCACTCCGGAATTTGCAGAGGCTATAGCAAACCAGCTGGTCTCTGATGTTGGGCCTTAACCCGCTGACATGTGTCACACAAAGCCACATACTCTGCTACTTCCCTCTTCATATCATACCACCAGTAATACTGCTTCAGGTCCTGGTACATCTTGGTACTACCTCGATGGAGAGAGTAGGCGGAATCATGAGCTTCCCTTAGAATCAACTCCTTAATAGCCTTCACATCTGGAACACAGATCCTGCCTCTGAACCATAAGACACCCTGATCATCCTCTGTGAATCTCGGGGCTTTGTTCTCCTTGATTAATTGTCTGATCTCTAGCAGATACTCATCAGTGAGCTGCCCTGCTCAGATATCACTCTCAAGGGTCGAATCAACCTCCATGGCTACTGCATCAGTGTGGCCAAGTATACCCAGATTGAGCTTCACAAACTCCTCATGCAACTCGAGCTGTTGCTCCTTGATCTCCAGCACATTGCAGTAGACCTTCCTGCTCAGGGCATCTGCTACAACATTCGCCTTGACCGGATGATAGTTGATACTCAGATCATAATCTTTGATCAACTCTAGCCATCTCCGTTGGCGGAGATTCAGATCCGGCTGGGTGAAGATGTACTTCAGGCTCTTATGATCAGTGTATATCTCCGTCTTCTTGCCCATCAGATAGTGCCTCCAGATTTTCAAAGCATGAACAACAGCTGCCAACTCTAGATCATGGGTAGGATAATTCAGTTCATGCTTCCTGAGCTGTCTCGAGGCATATGCAATCACATGACCCTCCTGCACAAGGACACATCCCAAGCCCTGACGCGAAGCATCACAATAGACCGTGAAGTTCTTTTGGACATCTGGCATGACGAGAATAGGAGCAGTAGTCAACCTTGCCTTCAACTCCTCAAAACCAGCTTGACATTCGGGGGACCACACGAACTTGGCGCCCTTCTCAGTCAGCTTTGTCATCGGCTTCACGATCTTGGAGAATCCTTCAATGAATCGGTGATAATATCCAGCCATACCAAGGAAACTCCGAATCTCAGTGACATTCTCAGGTACCTTTCAGTCCAATATATCTTGGACCTTGCCTGGATCAACAGATACTCCACCCTCTGAGATGATGTGCCCCAAATATGCAACCTTCTTCAACCAGAACTCGCATTTGCTTAGCTTCGCATACAACTGATACTCCCTGAGCTTCTGCAGCACTAACCTCAGATGTTTCTCATGCTCTTCTTCATTCTTCGAGAATATAAGGATATCATCAAGGAATACCACGATGAACAGATCTAAAAACTCCATGAAGACCTTGTTCATCAGATACATGAAGAAAGCCGGGGCATTAGTCAAGCCCAAAGACATCACTGTGCACTCATAAAGCCCATACCGAGTCACAAATGCAGTCTTCGGAATATCAGCTTCACGAATCTTCCGCTGATTATAACCTGTTTGCAGGTCGATCTTCGAGAACACATGAGCACCCTTCATCTAATCAAACAGATCATCAATGCGAGGAATAGGGTACTTGTTCTTGATGGTAGCTTCATTCAATGCGCGGTAATCAACGCACATCCGTCTGGTTCCATCCTTCTTCGGAACAAAGATCACACGGGCTCCCCACAGCGATGTACTAGGATGAATATGCCCCTTCTCTAACTGCTCTTTGAGCTGTGTCTTCAGATCAACTAACTTTTCGGCATCCATTCTATATGGTCGCCTGTATATAGGTGCAGTACCAGGAACTAAATTAATAGAGAACTCAACCTCGCGATCAGGTGGCATACCTGGCACTTTCTGGAAGACATCAGGGAACTCCTTCACCACTCGGATATCAGGTACCACGACGGCCTCATAAGCTCTGGTTGTCTCGGTCAACTGCGGCGGTGCCTGATACTCGATCACTACCCCATCTGGATGCCTCACGGTGATAAGCCTCTGAGCACAGTCAATGACGCCCTGGTACTTGCGTAGCCAATCCATTCCCAGAATGACATCAATGCCTTGGGAATCCAGAACAATAAGCGAGGCGGGAAAGACTACCCCCCTTATGATTAAGCTCACATTTGGGCACACATGCCTCAATAACAGTTCTCCTCCAGGAGAGTTCACTAGCAGATGCTTTTTCATCAACACTCTACTCATATTATATCTAGATGCGCAGGGTGCTGATATGAATGAATGAGATGCTCCAGAATCGAACAGTACTGTAACTGGGTGAGAATCGACAAGAAACGTAGCAAACACCACATCTGGTGCTGTCTGAGCAGTCTCTGCCGCCACGTGGTTCACCCGACCACGAGTGTAGCTCTGGGACTGGCCTGCGGGACGGGACTGCGGTGGAGCCGGCTGCCTCAGTGGACACTTGTTGGCAAAGTGTCCCATCTGGTGACACTTGTAGCAGAGACCAATCTGACCTGCCCCCTGTGCTGGACGGGGCTGCTGCGGAGCTGGAAGACCCGGGCGAGGTGCCTGAGCCTGGCGGGGCGGCTGCTGCTGAGGTGGAGCCTGGTACTGTGGAGCTGGGTGCCTGTACTGGGAAGCGGGCTGCCGGAACTGGGGCGGCCGGTAGTGCTGCTGCGGCTGGGGAAACTGCCTGGGAGCTGGAGCAGGTAGAGCGTAACGGGGACAGGTGGAGCTGCTGGAGGACTATCCCTGGAAGACCATCTTCCTCTTGCGATTTGCATCGAGGTCCTTCCTTTCCCTCTCCACTGCGAAAGCACGGTCAACCAGCTTCTGGAATGAGGAAAACTCATTTGAAGCTAGGGCGTAGCGGAGTCCAGGGTTGAGCTCATGCCTGAATCAGACAACAATTTAATTACTTGACAGGTAGCGATAGAAAGAAGTATGAAGATATGAATCAGGGGTTAGTGAAAAGATATTGACAAAAGAAAAAGACTTGCCTGAAGCAATCCTGCTTCTTGTCATCTTCATCCACGTCACTCGTGGCATAACGGGACAGCTGGGTGAACCGCGTGAAATACTCACGCACTGACATCGTGCCCTGCCTGAGGTCCTGAAACTCTCGGCGCTTCACCCTGATCTCGCCGGCGGGGACGTGCTGGTCGCGGAAGGCCTTGCGGAACTCCTGCCAAGTGATGGTGTTGGCGTCCGCGTGAGCGGCAGTGTAGTTAGTCCACCAGTCTTTCGCCGGGCCCTGAAGCTGGTGCGCGGCGTAGAGAACCTTATCATGGTCCTCAACATGAGCAAGCTGCAACTTGCCCGCAATAGACTCGAGCCAATCATCAGCATCAATCGGCTCGATCGCGTGGTGGAAAACTGGAGGGTGCGTCGTCATGAACCTCCGGAGAGAGTCGTCCTGTCGGGGTGGCTGTGCAGCTCCTCCACCCTGAGCACCCTAGGCCATCTGCTGCATGTGCTGCATGATTTGGGCCATGTTCTGCATCATCTCGTTCTGAACATGGGCCATCTCGAGCGGGTCGTACGGGGGCGGAGGTGGAGGTGGATGAGGTGGATGAGGCGGCTGGTTGCCACCTGCCCCGCTCCCGCCAGCGTTACCCGCGCTGCTCCTGCTGTTAACCATCTGTTTGCATTTCCAGGAGTACAAGTGAGACATGATAGATAGATATAAAACAACCCTGATTTAGTTAATTATTTTAATTAATAAAAACATTTTAAACAAATGATGTTGCTGCAACCTGACGGTAGCAACACACCAACAATCAGTACAAAGAACCAAAACATTACATAAGCACAAGTACATGTCAGACAACGTCCTATGACTTTACACAATTATGGTGAGCTTCCTACGAGTTTTGGAGGACCTACTTTAAACAAAAGTTTTGAATTTTCAGCAGAGACAGGCTACAGAAGTGGGAAAAAGGGTCAGGCTTATAAAAATAGTTTTATAAACTCGACGACTGGACTAGGGTAGCGTCCTACGGTCAACACGGCTTTGATACCACTCTGTCACACCCCAATTTTAAGAACCAAATTGGAGCACAATATATGTATGCCAGGATCAATTTTCATACATATATCGACATCATAGTAAATATCAAAACAATGCTTTTATTAATATCTCGAACATTATTACATAAATGACCCTCGGGTCTGAAAGAAAAAGTACAGACTCTCATGATAACTGACTCTAATGAAAACTATGAAGAAGACGCGGAAGTCTGGACTCCATCTCCACAGGAAGGTCGACCGGGGCAAGCGCCATCCTAGTAAGGGTCGTAGCCACCGTCCTCTGGATACTCCGGCTCCTCGTAGGCGTAGTCTTCAGCGTCTGGGTGGGGTAGCAGGGGGACAAAGAGGAAGGGTGAGTACATCGAAATGTACTCCGCAAGTGTAGGAAATATATGCTTATGAGGCTTATAACAAAGGTAGGCTGACTTTGTTTGACTCACGCGCCTAAAGCGACACAGACTCTATACAAAAGTAACAACACTCGGAGTCGCATCGAGCAAGACCACACTCGGAGTCACACCGAGCAACCAACACTTGGAGTCGCACCAAGTACCCACACCTGAAGTCCATCAGGCAACCGCACCTGAAGTCCATCAGATGACCCGTACCAGTAACCAGTAACCAACTAATCTCGAAGAAGTCCAAGCCCGCTCGTGACCGTGAGCACGGCTGATATACCAGTTTTACACTCTGCAGAGGTTGCACATCGTTACCCATGAGTCGTGCATTACCCGTCACGCTAAACACTGCCAAGGTGCATAGCGGGTTGCACTGCAAGGCCTTTACAAAGCCCCTCAAGCCTGTGTTACACGTACTCTAAGGTTTCTCCCCTGTCCATAAGTCAACGACCCCAAGGGACCCCTCTTGAGCCACTATACAACCCCCGTGTAGCATAACTTAGAGGAAACTAATTAATTAGCCAGGTCCAGCCCATCCAGATCTCATGGTTGCGCTGTTTTGCCGGGTTACTTGTCCAAGAACCGAGTCCTAGGGATCCAGGCAGGATAAATCTAGCACAAACCCAGAACCAAAAACCAAAACCAGCTGCCGAATCCCACGGCACAAAACCACCAATACGGGTCCATCCTGCCAGATTTTCCTAATAACCATGTTACTACAAAAATTACCATGTCCACATTGTTTCATAGATCATTAATCAATATTATTAACATTTAACTCCCATCCCATCCATGACTGCAGGGCTAAGCAACGACATCTACCCAGACATCCCAAAACAGGCGGCAAGGATAATATATACAAATTCTTGTAAACCATAACATGGGATTCAAATTTAGACACAGCATGCATCTACAGGATCTAACTACTCTAATACCAAAATTAAAATAAATCATAGGTGCAAGATGTTCAAGAACACTTGCCTGCGGGCTGGGTCGAATCAACTGGATCACAAGGAAAATCTGGAGCGTCCTCAAACTCCGCACTCTCTGGATCAACCATCAAACAGGGCACAATACAACAAAATAAATAACAGTACAACAAACAGTACCAAAATAGTAAACTAATAGACCTACTGCATAGAGAACGAAATTATGAATCTAACGCAAGTTGAATGGGTAGAATCGGAGTTAAAATGAGCAAGTTATGAGCTTTTGAATCTCAGTGGCAAAATTGTAAATGATTTGAACTCATTTTGGTATTTTAAATAAATAAAACCAGAAATAAAAAGGCGCTTGGACCCGGCCTCATTTAGATGAGAATGCAGGGGTTAGGATGCCAATGTTCGGCTGACTCAGATTACTATGCGGATGGAGCGCGGATTGATTCGAGAAGAATGAAGGGGCCAAAGTGCAAAACAGCTAGAGTCGTCCGCGTGGACACGGCGTTGCGCTGCGTGGTGCCACGTGGCGAAACCCCACTGGATCCGGCGTGCCACGCAGGCGAGCCTGTGTGAGATGGCGCGGGGACCACGCCTTATTTTCTAGGAAGGACAAGGGCTAGGATGAAAATCTCCCTAGACTCAGCGCACAGGAACTCTGGATTGCGGGTTGGTTTCGGAAGACTTCAGGGTTTCTTTAGCAAAAGTGACTCGGTGCGACGCGGCTGCTGGCGTGGATCCGACGTGGTGACATGTGGCGGCGTGTGAGTGGTGCGGTGTGCCACGCGGCTGGTGGACCGCTGACGCGGCACGTGTGGACTGCGTCCATGCCTCTGCGTAACCAGCGCATACCGGTTCGGCGTTTCCATCTAATCTGAGCCGCCCGTGTGAGATCGGATGGCGCAGGGGTGCTAGTCGCGGCGACGGCGGCTGGGCGGCGCTGTCCTCGGCGTTGCGCCATGGGCAGCCACCAGAGGTCGCTCGGGAGGTGCCCTAGAGGCCGGTAGAGGTAACGGTGAGGGTAGGGTTTAGATGCGGAGCTCACCGCGAGGTCGGAGGTGGAGTTGGTGACGTCGGTTGGGGCCGGGGCAGGGAGTCCGCAGCGGAGATTGCTCGGTTACGCCGGCGAGCTCGCTGCTGTGCCACCCTGGTGTCGTGGTTCACCTGAAAACGGGTCCCACGGATGCGGCGCGACACCGTCGACTTCAGCGGAGGTCGGAGAGGTGCCGGGGGTGGCCTTCTCGGTGCGGCAGGGAGCTCGGCAGAGCTTCCGTAATGGCGGAAGCGGCGGCGGGGTCTCTGGATGCAGCGCAAGGGTTCGGTGAGGGCTCCGTGGAGACGGCGGGGGTCGGGGTGTCTACGTACTTGTAGGGAGAGGGGTTAGGAGGGGTGGCGGCTGGTGCAGATCGATCCCAAAGGATCGTCCGTGTGCGGCTTCGTAGCGTGAAGGGCGGAAGAAGGTTAGGGAGGGAGCTGACCAATGGGTCCCAGGCATCAGCGGCTGAGAGGGGAGATGGGCGGGGGAGGTGGCGCCTGGGCCGCGCGGAGTTGCGCGCGCGCGGGGAGGAGGACACGGGCCGGTGCTGGGCCGAGGAGGAGGAGAGCGGGGTGGCCGCTGGGCTTGGGCGAGGGAGCTCGGTTGGGCCGAGTGGGGAGAGAAGGGGTGTGGCCTGCGGCTGGAGGGAGGGAGGAGAAGCTGGGCCGGAAGGTGGGAGCAGGCCGCGAGTGGGGCGGGCCGCGCGCGAAGGGGAGAGAGAGAGCCGGTTGGGCTGAAGACAGATGGGAATCAGAGGCATGTTTCCTTTTCCTTTCTTTTTTTTTCTCTTCAAACTTTACAAACTTTTGTAAATTCCTTTCAAAACAAACTTCTTTTGAAATCAAAAGCACTTTGAAACACTTTGTAAATATTTTCACCAGGTTTTGAAAATAAAGTTTGGAGTTTAAATTTTGGAAAATTTTCATAAATATTTTTTTTCCTTTTCTAAATAGAATAAATCCGATACGCCCTATACGGGTTTAATAAATTTATTTTCCACTCAATAAAAATATGCAATGGCATGAATGCAACATGAAGATGATATATAAATTTTATTTTCCTCCTCTAATAAACAGGCCAACCTATTTAATTTCTAATTTCTTTAATCAAATTGCGGAAAATTTAAATCAGGGTGTTACAGGAGGCGACTTCGGCGAGGCAAGCATCCCGAAGCGTTCAACAAGTTCACCCCCCGCGACAGATGATCGGCGGCATTGACCAGCGAGTCACGCGGTCGCGAGCGTATGAAATCTCTCACTTTGCTCATTCTGCATTCGTTGCTTCTTTTGAGCCCAAAGATGTTGGACACGCACTTTCTGATCCTAACTGGGTAAATGCCATGCATGAGGAGCTAGAAAACTTTCAGCGAAACCAAGTTTGGACCCTAGTTCCACCTCCACCACAATGCCACCCTATTGGTACCAAATGGGTTTTCAAAAACAAAGAGGGTGAGGATGGGATGGTAGTGAGGAACAAGGCTAGGCTAGTAGCCCAGGGTTTTTGCCAGAAAGAGGGTATAGACTATGAGGAAACCTTTGCCCGTGTAGCACGTTTAGAAGCCATTAGAATCCTTCTAGCCTTTGCTGCTTCGAAGGGTTTTAAGCTTTACCAGATGGATGTCAAGAGTGCCTTCTTGAATGGGTATATAGAGGAAGAGGTTTATGTTAGGCAACCCCCTGGCTTTGAGGATCCCAAGTTTCCAAACCATGTTTATAAACTTTCAAAAGCTTTGTATGGTTTGAAACAAGCCCCGAGAGTGTGGTACGATCGTTTGAAAACCTTTTTACTCTCCAAGGGTTTTAAAATGGGACGGGTCGATAGAACTTTGTTTCTCCTCAAGCAAGGCAACGATACCCTGCTAGTCCAGATTTACGTGGATGACATCATCTTTGGTGGCTCTTCTCATGCGCTTGTTGCCAAGTTTGCAGATACTATGAGCAGGGAGTTCGAGATGAGTATGATGGGCGAGTGGACTTTCTTCCTCGGGTTGCAAATTAAGCAAACCCGAGATGGGACATTTGTGCATCAAGGAAAATACACGAAGGATATCATGAAGAAATTCGACATGGGCGAGGCCAAGCCTCTTACGACGCCCATGCCGACGACTGCAGCGATGGACGCGGACCAGGACGGAGAGCCGGTTGACTAGAAGGAATACAGAAGCATGATTGGCTCGCTTCTGTACCTGACGGCAACGAGGCCAGATATACAGTTTTCTGTGTGTCTGTGCGCTCGTTTTCAGGCGTCCCCTCGGACTTCCCACAAGCAAGCGGTCAAGCGCATCATGGGGTACCTCCGATACACTCCTGAGTTCGGACTTTGGTACTCCTCTTCTTTGACTCTTTCGCTCTGTGGTTATTCCGATGCGGACTTTGCCGGCTGTCGGCTTGAGCGCAAGTCTACTTCTGGGACTTGTCAGTTTCTTGGCTCTTCTTTGGTTTCGTGGTCTTCTCGCAAGCAGTCGAACATAGCCCAGTCTACTACTGAAGCCAAGTATGTTGCCGCTGCCTCTTGTGCTTCGCAGCTTTTATGGATGGTTGCTACATTGCGTGATTTTGGTCTAGATTTTAGTCGGGTTCCTTCGCTTTGTGATAGCACTTCTGCCATTAGTGTAGCAAAGAACCCTGTTCTTCATTCCAAGACCAAACACATCGTTGTTCGCTTTCACTTTCTTCGTGATCACTATGAGCAAGGCAACATTGATCTTAGGCATGTAGACACCCATAACCAGGTTGCGGATATTTTCACCAAGCCTTTGGATCTCTCAACCTTTGCTAGGTTGAGAGGTGAGCTTGGTGTGTGTTTCCCCTTTTAGATGGGGGAAACATTTTGCTTGTTGTACTATAAACTAACTTTCTGATCCTTTTTGTTTTTGGGTCTTGAGTCTTTCTGTTTTTACTTTGGCTCCGATTCCGACTTCATCATGCATACATCTTTTATTTCAAGCTTCATGTCTATATTCCTTAGAATGAATTTATGCTCTGATTAGTGTATGCTTCGATGATATATGATGATGCTTGTAGCTTAGGCTCTCTTTGATCACTGTTACAATTTGTGAGCTAAGCTATTTCTTTCAAAACGCTGAACATGTTTAATGAACTTAAAAACTTGATACATGTTCACCATTGAGTTTGGCAACTAGCATATGTAGGATGTGTTGAGGTCACTTGAGCTATTGCATATATGCTAGGTTGCTATGTCTCTAGTTCTGAGTCATTCACTTGCTTGGGCTGTTTATAATCTGCTTAAAATGAACCAAGTTTTAGTGAATTGAAAAGATCGAGATGGGATTGCTTTGTCAGCACATCACGGTATCGAGACTGTTTCTCATAGCACTTTGAGTTAAACTTGAGCCGTGTAGTGTAAGACCGAAACCGATGCTTTAAGCTCCTGATTGCATTTGCATAGGCTTAGCACGGTTGAAAAGTTAGGCAATGACAAGCTTTCAACCTCTCGCAATCACATGCTGAATTTGAACTTGTGTAAAAACCGCTGCAAATATCTCCGATAAAATCTAAAAACACAAGTTTATGTTTCACTCTATAGCATGATGGTTGAACCTTGCTAGGGGTAGTTCACCTTACATATATGTTTAGCACTTGTTTGACTTCCTGTCTATACATGCTCAGTGCTAATTTGATGGTGAAACTCCTTTCTAAATGGCTTAAAACTGCTCACTTGGCTTATGCGTTCATATTTCGTATTTGGTGATCAGTTTGAGCCTTTGCTAGCACTTGTGTATGTTGCTATGTAGTCGGATCAGCACTCATTAGAGCATTCTTTCACTCTTTCGAGTATATACCTGAAGCTGCTAACATGCATTTTTGACTCATGTGCATGTGCTTGACTCCGATAGGCATGACCTAGCTCCGTTTGACTTACTTGAGCTCTTTTCCTTCTCCTTTTTGATTGCAAATTGCCCCCAAGGGGGAGAATGTCTTGTTGTGGTGACAATTTGCAATTTGTGCTTCACTTGTTGAGGGGGAGTTCTTTGAGTGAGGGGGAGTGTTTCTGCCTACTCCGAGTTGGTTTTGGTTGATATCGATCTTTTCAGCTAGTTGCGCCGAGCCTCTGTGCCTCTGTCTTGAGGGACTAGCTGTCTTCATCTTGTTTTAGTGGTTCTTGATTGGTATCGGGCTTACTGCTGGTTGTGTTGAGCCTCTGTGCCTCTATCTTGAGGGACTAGCAGTAGCTGCTTCTTATGCAGTCTTCATTTGGTGTTCGAGCTTTCAGCTAGTGGTGTTGAGCCCGTTCTGCCTCTTCTTGAGGACTAGCCTGCTTCTGACTTGGTTGCGTCGAGCCGTTGCCCATGTCTTTGGGAACCAAGTCTTGTGCTCTCATTTTGATCAAGTTTTGCTATCTGATGAGCTGTTGCTCCGATCTTTTGCTTGGTTGTGTCAAACCGTTGCCCATGTCTTTGGGGACCAAGCTTCGCTTATCTTGAGTTGTTCCTCTTTGACCTTTTCTCTGGTTTTTGTACATCTCGAGTGAGTTTTTCCCCTTCTATCTAATTCTGCTTTTTCTTCTATTCTGGTTACGGATACTATGAGTTGACGATGCACTCATCAAGGGGGAGATTGAGAACACAAGGTTGATATGTGCCCTTGTGGTTCCTTTCCTGTGTGATGAGTGATCGATCAACGGGCAACATGTCTCTTGGCTGTGTTGATGTGCAGGTGCGGAGCTCGGACAGTGTTCAAAGGTGAGGTGAAGGTCAAGTAGGGAGGTGCCGTGCCGATGGACCGGGAGCGGTGAAGGGCGGACGTGGATCTTGGACCGACGGACCAGGAGACCTGAGGATCAGCTGTGGTAGCTGGCACGTGGCGTTGACAAGCAAGAGTACATGGGGATGTGCGGTGCATCGGCCGAGTCGGGAGGATGCCCGGCGTGGAGGCTGGACATGCTCCGGCATCGGTGCCGGAACTCGGGGTGTGCGAAAGACATCCCGTCTACGGCGCGGGTTCGGTAGCTGAGCCTCGAAAAGCTACCCTCGACGGTTTCCGAGTTTGGGCCTCAAAACTCGGGGTGGCCGGTTTCTGAGTTTGGGCCTCAGAACTCGGCGAGGACGGTTTCCAGGTTTGGGCCTCAAAACCTGGGCGCGCTGGTTTCTGAGTTTGGGCCACAAAACTCAGCCTGAGGACAGGTTTCCCGGTTTTGGCCTCAAAACCGGGGGAAGGCCCAGGTTTCCCGGTTTCAGCCTCAAAACTGGGGGGAGGTCCGCAAAAAGGACGATCGACGCGTGACGGCGTGGAGAGGCTGGCGCGGAGGCGAGGCTATCCACGAGGTAGGCGCGGCGGTCGATTGGGCGGCACGTGGCGGCATCCTGAGGCTTGCGTCGAGGCGAAGCTAAGGATGAGGAAGGCGCGTGGCCGTCAGATCAACTATCAGCAGATTTGGATCGGGATACCCCTAGGGTTGGCCGTTTCACTCATCTATCTAGGGATAGTAAGGGGATTATTGTTTTAGGCTATAAATAAGAGAGGCACCCCTCCTCTCCCTCTATCCTTGCAGTCATTTGTTCCTGAGCACTCTCTCTCTCTAGCCCTCGCTTAGGTTCTAATCATACCTCGCTGCAAGCGATCCGCAGAGACGGGAATCATACCTCTGTGTATTTGGATCTTTTGAGGAAACGAGACTGTATTCTCTTTGTCTCCTCGTGTGGAGGAATTTCGGCTGAAATCAAATCGTGTCTTGTGTGTTTTGTTCTTCACATTTTGGTTTCTCATCTCACAGAGATTTGCCTCGTTCTCCCTCTCCGTGAGATGATTTTCGATTCCACTTGAATCAATTTGTTCTTGGTCGCGAGCCCCTTCTTTCTACCGATGGGATTCTCTCCTAACCTCACGAATCCATAGATCGGGTTGATTTCGCGTTCGTTCTTCGTTCTTCCCCCTTTTTCGGTGATCCACAAATCTCTCTTGATTGACTTGGTTTGGTGCGATGATTTCTTAGGATTAGCACCCCAATACATAGAGGATCACCTGGGAGAAGTTTGATCGAAGCCCCTTTCGATTTGGTTGAAGTTTGATCGAATTGGCTTTTGTCCCGAGCAGTTTTTCTGCTCTCTGTTCATCCGCGGACAGTCCGCGCCCCCAGCGGCAGACAGTCCGGGGATCGGGGTTGGTCAGGTCAGTCAGGCGTAGTCCCCTGATTGTTCACTATCAAGTGACGGCGGACAGTCCGCGGTACAAACCCGCGGACAGTCCGGGACCTGTCCAGCAGACTTGCAGAACAGTTCTGTTTCTAGTTCTTTGCCGGCGGACAGTCCGGCTCCCAGTCGCGGACAGTCCGGGACTTAACGGCGGACAGTCCGGGACTTTGACCACGGACAGTCTGTGAATCTGCTGATTGTCTTGTTTTGCTCCGTGGCTTTGGCAGTTGGTTTTGGGGTTTCTCCGGAGGTTCCGCTATACCACTAGGACATCTCCTAGGGTATCCACCTACTCGTAGGTCGTGAACTCTCCAGTCGTTTTGAGTCTTTGCTTTTGGGTGACTTTCTGGGACAAGGGCCATACTATTCACGAGTTGAATTTGAGGCTCCCATTCACCTCCCCTTTGGTCGCTAATCCGGTCCTTCACATGGGCAACGGCTCGACGCAACTAGGCAAAGCAAACCTATCCCTCAAGAAGAGGTAGAACAGGCTCAACACCGCTAGCGAGAAAACTTGATAGCAATTGAAGGATCAACTGAAATTCAAGCAAAACAGAGCTAGCCCTCAAGAAGAGGAAGAATGGGCTCAACACCGCTAGCGAGGAAGCTCGATACCAACTGAAGAAAGCTTGATATCAACTGAAAAGCATAAAAGCAAAGCTGCTAGTTCCTCAAGAAAGAGGCAAAGGCTCAACACAACTAACTACCAAAAATGCTCCTAACCAACTGTTACCAGCTCAGAAACTCCCCCTCAAATAGTGCACACAACCAGGAAATCTCCCCTTAAGTTCAACTCGGAAGGCAAAGATGTGAAGATATTTTCTCCCCCTTAGTCGAACACAGAGAGCACACATGATTTGTCAATATTTTCTCCCCCTTAGTTGAAAATGCACCATCAACCAAATTTCTCCCCTTTGACAGAAGAACTCTCCCTCCAAATGCATATGAGTCAAAATGCAAGTTAGAAGCTTCAAGAATATAGTCGATAGAATGAGAAGATGCTTGACAAAGTGCTGATCCGATGACTCATAAAATGCACAGAATGCTAGCAAAGGCTCAAACTGATCACTAAATACGAAATCTGAACATTTGAGCAACAAGAGCAGTTTTCAGCCAAAAAGGTATTCACCATCAAAATAGCACGAAGCATGTATAGACAGGAAGTCAAACAAGTGCTAAACATGTATACAAGGTGAACTACCCCTATCACAGTTCAACCATCATGCTATAGAATGAAACATAGACTTGTGTATGCAAATTTTATCGGAGTTGCAGCGGTTAAATTACACAAGTTCAAATTTCAGCATGTGATTGCGAGAGGTTAAAAGCTTGTCATTGCCTAACTTTTCAACTGTGCGAAGCCTATGCAGAAGCAATCAGAAGCTTAAAGCAACAGTTTCGGTCATACACTACACAACTCAAGTTTAACTCAAAATGCAATGAGAAACAGTCTCGAAACTGTGATGTGTTGACAAGCAATCCCATCTCGATCTTTCCAATTCACTTAACTTGGTTCAGAATTTAAAGCAAAATATGAACATATCAAGCAAGTGAATGACTCAACACTAGAGACATAGCAACCTAGCATATATGAAAGGCACAGGTGATTTCAACACATTCTACACATGATAGTTGCATATCTCAATGGTGAACATTCTCAAGTTTTATGTTCATTAAGCAAATCCACCATTCATAAAATAGCTCTGCTCACAACATGTATCAGTGATCAGAAAGAGCATAAGCTACAAGCATCATCATAAAGCATTGGAGCAAATACTATATAGAGCATAGTCACATTCTAAAGATTATATACATGAAGCTCTGAATGTAAATATGCAAGATGATATGCACAGATGCATGATGAAACCAATTGAAAGAAACAAAACCGATTGAAAAACACAAAGTCAGTTTATAATACAAGAGTCAAAATGTTTCCCGCATCTAAAAGGGGAAACACACACCAAGCTCACCTCTCAACCTAGCAAAAGTTGATTGGTCCAAAGGCTTGGTAAAAATATCAGCCAACTGATGATGAGTATCGACATGGCGAAGGTCGATATCACCCTTCTCATAGTGGTCTCGCAGAAAATGAAAGCGCACATCAATGTGTTTGGTCTTAGAGTGCAGCACGGGGTTCTTAGCAACGCTAATAGCACTCGTGCTGTCATAAAGCAAAGGAACACGAGTAAAGCTCAGACCAAAATCACGCAAAGTGGTCATCATCCAAAGCAACTAGGAACAACAGCTAGCCGCAGCAACATACTCAGCCTCCATGGTAGACTGGGCGACACTAGACTGCTTGCGAGATGACCACGATACAAGAGAAGAACCAATAAACTGACAAGTCCCAGAAGTGGACTTGCGCTCAATGCGACAACCAGCAAAATCGGCATCAGAATAACCACAAAGGGAGAGGGTGGAGGAAGCAGAATACCAAATCCCAAACTCAGGAGTGAAGCATAAGTACCTCATAATGCGCTTGACCGCCTGACGGTGAGAGGTGCGCGGCGACGACTGAAATCGCGCGCAAAGACACACCGTGAACTGAATGTCCGGGCGTGTCGCCGTCAGGTACAGCAGCGACCCGATCATACTCCGGTACTCCTTCTGGTCCACAGCTTCTCCAGCTTTGTCCGCATCCAGGGCCGTCGTGGTCGACATGGGTGTTGGAAGAGGCTTGGCCTCACCCATATCGAATTTCTTCAGGATATCCTTGGTATACTTACCCTGGTGCACAAACGTTCCCTCTCGAGGTTGCTTGATTTGCAATCCGAGGAAAAACGTCAACTCGCCCATCATGCTCATCTCAAACTCCCTACTCATAGTATCTGCAAACTTGGCAACCAAAGCATGAGAAGAACCACCGAAGATGATATCATCCACGTAAATCTGGACCAAGAGAGTATCATTGCCTTGCTTGAGGAGTAAGAGCGTTTTATCCACACATCCCATTTTAAAACCCTTAGCAAGCAAAAAGGTTTTCAACCTATCATACCGGGCTCTAGGGGCTTGTTTCAAACCATACAAAGCTTTGTGGAGTTTAAAAACATGGTTTGGAAACTCCTCTTCTATGTACAAATGTCGTTTAAGAAGGCACTCTTGACATCCATTTGAAAAAGTTTAAACCCTTTGGATGCACAAAAGCCAAGAGTATCCTAATCGCCTCCAAATGAGCTACAGGAGCAAAAGTCTCCTCATAGTCTATCCCCACCTTCTGACTATACCCCTGGGCTACAAGTCTGGCCTTGTTTCTCACAACATGGCCATCTGCTCCTTGTTTGTTTTTGAAAACCCATTTTGTCCCAAAAGGATGACACTCAGGAGGAAGAGGAACAAGAACCCAAACCCGATTTCTCTCAAAGTTTTCAAGCTCCTCATGCATGGCATTGACCCAGTCCGAATTCGTCAAAGCGTGTCCAACATCTCGGGGTTCAAAATCAGCAACAAATGCAGAATGAGCAAAGTGAGAGATTTGTTGTGACCTTGACCGAGTGACACGTTCGCCGATGCTGCTGATCATCTGTTGAGGCGGGTGTTGGCACTGAATGTGTCGAGGCGCCTCCCGAGCTGATGTAGCCTCCCCCTCAACAGCAGCTGGTCCCTCCTCGGGTACAAAAGGTACTGTTCGAGGTGGCGGATCCCACGGCCCCCAAGTCATCGAGGAAGAAGGATTGGGGCCATGAGTGGTAGTAGAGGTCGCTCTTTGCGGCACAGCAGGTGGAGGTGGTGCTGGGTCATCCATCCCTTCAGCACCCTCTTCCTCTTCATCAAAAAGAGGCTCACCAACCTCATGATCACCTGCACGCTCAAAACGAGAAGAAGGACAAACCATGGTCTCGTCGAAGGTGACATCGGATCTCTCCATGACTCGGTTAGTGTCAAGGTTAAGTACACGATAAGCTCGAGTGTGAGTGCCATAACCCAAAAATACACCGTCAGAAGAACGAGACTCAAACTTGTCCAAGTTGCCCTTTTTGAGTATAAAACAATGGAAACCGAAATCTCTAAAATAACTCACTTTGGGTTGTTTTCCAAAACGCAACTCATAAGAAGTCTTCTTCAAGAAAGCTCGGAGAAAAATGCGATTGGAAATGTAGCATGCAGTGCTCATAGCCTCGGCCCAATATCGCCTAGGAGTCCTATGCTCATCGAGCATCGTCCTGGCCATCTCTACAAAGGTCCGATTTTTCCTTTCTACAACACCATTCTGTGGCGGTGTGTAGGGAGAAGAAAACGGATGCTCTAAACCCAAAGAGTCACAAAACTTCTCAAAATCTGAGTTTTTGAACTCGGAACCGTTATCACTTCTAATAGCTCGCATTGAGTTCAAAGGGAACTCATTCTGAAGACGCAAAATCAGATTGCGAGCAAAAGAGAAAGTCTCAGTTTTCTCAGCTAAAAAGAAAACCCACGAATATCTCGAAAAGTCATCAACAACAACAAGCACATACCACTTCCCCCCAACCGAGCTCACCCGAGCCGGACCAACAAGGTCCATGTGCAAAAGCTCTCCAGGGCGCTTGGTCATGACCTGAGTCACTGGATGGTGGGGAGCGGCAACCATCTTCCCATGTCTACAAGAATGGCAAACAAGATCCTTCTCCATGCACAACTTGGGCAATCCTCAGATTAGACCAAGTGAACTAAGCCTTGCAAGCAAGTTGAAGCTCAAATGTCCTAGTGTCCTATGCCACTTCCAAAGATCAGAGGAGGAAGGTCCAGCCAAAAGCCAACGAGAAACTCCAAATGACTCCGAGAAGTTCGCACGAAAGACTTTCCCAAAGGGCGAAATCACACAAACAAGATTGCCCTGAGGATCCAAAATACGACTGAGATTCGGCTTAAAACGAATCTCATAGTCATCATCGAAAAGTTGCGAAACAGAAAGAAGGTTAAAATGCAAGTTAGAAACAAGAGCAACATCACGCAACACAAAGTGCTCATTAACTCGCACCGACCCGCGAGACAACACTTTACCTTTACTATTGTCGCCCAAGGTGATAAACTCCTTTCCGGCGACCGGACTAAGACTGGAGAACCACTTGACGTTTCCGGTCATGTGCCTCGAGCAACCGGAATCCACCAACCAAACATTCTCCAATCGTTTTACCTACATCAATAAAAAGACATAGGGTGAGCATACGGTCCAACACTGGGGTTAGTGAAGTAGGGAGAATACCAGTATTGGGCCGGCTGCTCAAAAGAATGGTTAGCAGAAAAACCATTCCTAGCACGCCTACGGGAAGAGCGATCACCACGTAGAGGAAAATGTGGTCCGCTAAGGGAGGAGCGTCCATCGCGATACTCAAAACGCGATGGGGGAAAACGCTCAACTACAAAGCCACCGCCACGGGGTCCATAGCTCACAACTGTAGGCTCCCGCCGGGCATGTTCTCCTCACCGCTCTCATAGGTGGTTGTTGGTACTCACGGTAGTGGGTGTGGATCACTTTACCTTCACACAGAACGCACCTAGTCACACACGTGCTATCCGAGCTGGCCTTCTCAAGAGACACAATCTTGGCATTCTTCTCTGCCAACTCGGAATGCAAGCCTGCACAGGACTTGCACGCACCCAACAGCGAGGATCTAGCCTTCACCTCATCCACCTCTCCTACCAACACAACATACTTACTTCTCAAAGTGAGAAGATCAGTCATGTGTATGGAGCACATCTCACACTCCTCCTCCTCTGTGACAACAACGGTGGACTTGACAGATTCAAGTTCCTTCACCGTATCCTCCCACTTCTGCCTAAACTCCTTCCTCTCTCTAGCGGCGCGCCTAAGCAGCTTGTCTTGACTAAGGAGAGCGGCAGTAAGTTTCTCGACCTCAGCAGAAAGCTCATCGGGGTCTGAGATACCTGGGAGGTGTCGTCGTCATCGTCGTCGTTCCGAGGGATGTCCTCCAGCTCGCCGTCGACCTCCTTGCCGAGGGCCATGGTGCAGAAGCCCTCGTCGTCGGCGAAGAAGCAGAGGCCGTTCAGCTTGTCCTTGATCCTCTTCTTCTTCTCGGACTCGTCATCGCTGGAGGAAGCAGAGTCGTCATCCGAGTCGTCGACGTCGCTGAGCGTGGCGAAGAACGCATGCTGCTCAGCCTGGGCCTTCTCCAAGTACTTCGTCTTGATGTACTCCTTGTTAAAGCCGCCCTTCCGCTTGTGCTTCACAGGGACGTACTTCTCCTTGCGCTTGCCGGAGTCGTACTTGTGCCCATGATCCGCCTTGCCGAAGGTCTGCTTGTTCTTTTTTGGGCAATTGGCGATGAAGTGGTTGGGGTCGCCGCACTCGAAACATCCCGAGTGTCCTCCTCCGCGGCGATGGTTCATGCGGTTGTTGTGAAACTATGAGAACCGGTTGGCGAGCAAAGCCAACTCGTCATCCCCCATGAACTCCAACTGCTCCTCTATGACAGAAAGAAGAGAAGAAAGTGCAAAGCCTCCAGAGGGGTTAGCAGAAGAGCCAGAAACCAAAGCCATCGACGGGCCAGAAGGATTTTCATAAGAAGCCCTCGCCAAGGCGTCAATCTCACTGGACTTGAGCTTACTAAAAAGCTCGTCGCATGTAAGGGTCTCATAGTTAGGTGATTCGATGATCGCCTGAAACTTTGAGTCCCACACCGATCGATCAAGAGTATGCAAAAGCTTCAAAGCTCTCTCATGATCGTCGAAAGGCAACAGCTCCTTGTTAGCCCTCATCCTGTTGACAATCACCTGAAAGCGAGCGAATAAACTCTCTATGCTCTCGCCAGGCATATGTCGAAAGTTCTCATACTCTCGCTTGAACGACTCGTAGAGACGGGTTTTGACTTGAGTGGTGTTGACGCTGGTTATCTATCAAAATTAAAGGATAAATAAATATGAAAAGGGCATGAATTTAATCACCAACAAAGGTTTAGGGTTTCAACTGATAATATTCCACGAGTTTTGGTGAGTTATGATTCTGCAGGGACTAAACCAGGAAATCGGCACCGATAGCTTCCCATAGAAGGAAACCGTCGGGAGATAACGCAACCGCCACGTCAGGATACTTCTAGAAGACTCCAGAGAACACATAGAGACACCACGAGAAAGGGCACCGCGGTCCACCTTCAGGTGGGACCGACCGGTCCCTTGGGCCCACCGGTCGGTCTCCCCCTGGGCCCGCTGGCTTCCGTCTTCTGCAAGCTTCCTCCACCGACCTCTAGGATGCATCTCAGTCGTACCTTAATTCGGTTTGATCCAACGGCCGCGGTTGATCCCTCAGGGCTATATAAGCAGCCCCAGACCCCCCCTATCCAGGCATCTCCCTCTTCATTATTCATCTCCACATCAGAAACTAGGGTTCCAATGTAGAAGTAGAGGTCCCTCTAGATGAATCTCTTCTAGTTCATCTAGAATTAGATCTAGTTCATCTAGTTGTAATCAAGAGTTAGCTTTCAAGTAGAAGACTAGATACCCCTCAAGTAGGATTAGAACCTAGTCTTATTCTAGAACTAGAAGAGAGAGAGAGAGGAAGAGATCAAGAGGAAGCTCCGGCCTGTCGGATCAACTTCTTCATCTTGTACCTGTGGATTCAAGTTCTTCATCGACTTGCTTCAACGATTGTTTCCATAATCGACATCTATATTTAAGTTTGAGCTATTGTTCTTATTATTCTTAAGGTTTATGACTCTCTTTTGAGTACTTTAATTCTAGTCGCTCTAGAGTTAGAGTAGTTGGATAGTATAAGCGTGGTGCTTAGACTTGATAACTTATATTTACCTCCTATATCGCCAGTAGCAGTGGTAGTTCGCAAGGGTGACTCTTATAGCCTTGTTGATTCTTCTATAGTCCACTTACCCATGTGTAGGCTCGGTAGGATTATACATTTGCATAAAAGAATCATACTCTGTTGTGACCTTTTATGGCAACTTCCCCATTAAGAATAATAAACATATCACTCTTAAGTTGGATTTAGATAACCTTAGTGATCCCCTCTATACTTTTAGCTTCTCCGTCCTTGTTAGTTACTCAGGGGTTATACTCTTGAGACTCCACGCTATCCGTTCCTTTGAGTTCGATATTAAAACTGGGTTATTCCGGTGAAGTGCTACATCGGTAGATTTTATCTGTGCGCTTGAGGATAAAGTAGAGTGTGCATTAATTTATACCAACAAGCATTTCTGGCGCCGTTGCCGGGGAACGGTAGATCATCTTACGTCTTAAGTATAACCTTGTAATCATACTTTTATCTTTTTCCTTTTTTGTCCCAGTCTTTTCATTATTTTTGTTTTCATTCTTATGAATGTTGTTTTTGAATTCCACTCTTATCTATCACTACCCCATGAGCAAGCTATAACCAGTAGAATCCTTATACCCCATCATAATACCTGGTTATGAGCTATCTCTACCTTTCTGCTGCACTGTCCTTGTAATGAGCATAGAAATATAATTATAAAAATATTCCTTCGGGTATTCTTGTCACTAACCTTTCCAGGTCTGGAGCAGAAAAGAACGAAGGAACAACAAATACAAGGTATGTCCCACCAATCATCATGCAACATTGAATTACAAGCTTTCTAAGAATATTTCTTGCCATGTTGCTATGTTGGTTGTCCCTACCTTTAGGATATGCTCGTATACTCTTTCATCACCATCTGAATAAATCTCTACAATGATTTCATGTTATCTTTATTTGCTATAGTATATTCTTTGGTTTTGAAGTGTTATCATACACCTTTTAAATTAGGCATGGAGCTTAGTTTAACTGTTTTTATGAATTAAAGTAAGACATGGTGTCTGGTTTGATTCTTGAGCTAAAAGGTGTGCTGATTTTACCTCTAAAGGCTTTTAAATTAAGTATGGTGCTTAGGTTAAAATGCCTTCCTAAATCAAATTAGACGTGGTGTCTAGGTTGATTTCTGAACTGATAGTATGCTATAGTAGATATTGGATATTTTGTTGGACTAACCCCTGTAGAAAACTTTCAATATCAATTTGGGAAAGTCCTGAGATGAACTCACACCGGAGATGAAGCAAGACATACAATGAACTTCAATAAATTTGCACAATGAAGACTCAGCTCATTCATCATGGATGAAAGAACTGTGAGTATCAAAGTTTATTATTTTGTCTTCTACTGCAAGTTATCTTTTGCCTTGAATCATGTTAAAGTGCAGCCAACACATAAAATACCGGTCTGTGCTAAAATAATCCTAAAAACATCTTTTTAGTAGCATAGATGCAAAATACACAAGTTGTGGATAATAACCCATGTTTCAAATTCTTGCAATCCTTCGGGTATATGTCCACTAACATTACGCAGGAGAGAGATTTTGTTCATCCATGGTTTGATCTAAACATTGAAGATCCAGAACCCAAACCATAGACACACAAACCTACTCTCAGATTACAAATGGTGCTAGCCTAGCTTTGAGTCTTGCTTGGGCGCTGATGACAAACAGGATGCAACTTACCTCGTATGAGACAACCTACGCCTGCAATCATCATAGTCCAAGACATCAAGACAAGAAGTGGGAAGTTATCCTATTTTCTAATCAAGAGCTAGCTTGGGAGACAAGATGGTACCACTACGACAATAGCAAGATCTACAAGTCAAAAACATGAACATATTGTTTGGGAATCCATCTACATCACAAGTCAGCCTGGGAGAGACAATTCCGTTGTCTAGATGTGTTTCACAATCAAAGGAGGAAGGAGAAACCCAACTTCAAACATATTGACCTCCTACCTACCACTTTGATCAATACAAACCACTAGAAGCTATCCTAGTCGAGAAGAAGAATATGATCCATCACTCATTCTTGGAAGATCGTTCTTGAACACCATCAATGTTATCATCTGTGCTAGACCTGGAGAAGTGAACTCTTAGATCTTTTGCTGATTCTTCAACAACTACATCACTTATGAGCAGCCAAAGAGAACCAAGAGAAGACGTCAAAGGAAGAACCAACTGCCAAGAATTGAGGAGGGCATCATGAAGAATGAAGCCACTGTACCACAAGAGTTAGAAGATGGAGAGATAGTACCTGACCTAGCAAATCAAGAAGAACAACCGTTAAGATCTCCATCATCTAGACACTGTTGAGAGGACAAGTCTTAGTTGTGACATTACAAGACAAAAGACTCTCATGGAGGCACTCGAGTAGCAGCTCTAAATTCAAGTCTCTTGCCAACCCAATGATTAAAGGAAAACAAGAATGGTTGACAAGAGAAGAATGCGGAACTGTCCCTACATCCTCATAATACAGAATTAAGACAAGAAAGAGAGGGGATCCTAGTCACCATACTCGAAGAACAATGCGCCTTCACTGATAAGTCAACACAATAGAAGGAAGATCGATACCTCTAAAGATAATTCCACTGTGATCTTCCTCCTCTCAATCACACTGTGAGACAAACAAGAGAAGACAAGTCATTCATAAACAACAACTAGCTAGACAAGAAGAGCTTCCACAAGGTGGGTCAGCACAATCACTTTCCAATGACAAAGTAACATTTCAAGGTAAGTGACCATCACTTTAAAAGATTCTCCTTGATTCTAGTATGAACATAAATAAAGAACTAAACATGTTTAAGTTGAACCTCACTTGATCCAACCTAATCAACTCAACATATTTAGTCCTTTGATCCTTGTTCATAGCTTTACTCTCTTGAATCCCACTGTCTGAACTAAATGAGCTAAAATGTTGTGCATCTAACCTTTGGAAGATGATATATCTCAATCATGAAAAGATCGACACTTTATGCATATCCTTCCTTGAGTTAAGTAAATTGATCTGTTAAATATTTTAAGATGCTACTTTTATGCTCATCCTCTGATCCTATCACTCATGTTAAGATTGAATATAACACATAAACAAAAAGTTTATCTTGTGCGATGTGCCTAAGGTTAGAGAGGAATAAACAAAACTTTTGGTTCTGTTGGTGTTTTTCCACCAACAGAGCCCATGCACTTGATCTCTACCTTGTCTTTATGAGTAGGACACACTCTTGAGCAAACATGAAGAAGTTTATCACTCCCAAATTCTATAGAGTGAAGGTCCTAGATCTACAAGAATATACACACTGAGCAAGATGCTGCCAACATCCATAATTAACGCTTCACTTCAAATTGCTGGACGAACAAATGACATGAGTGACACCATATCATGAGGCATAAACAAGAAGGAATGATGGAGGACGTTGTAGTCAGAATTAGAGGTCATGAAGTCCCCATAGACTTCTTGATCCTCGACATAAGAAGATGATGATGTCCACCTCATCCTAGGAAGACCATTCCTCTACGCTACAAGTACAATCATCAACGAGAGGAAATCCATTTTTCACTTTCCTGGAGAAAAGGCACGATGCAACTTCATCAACTAATGCCTAATGAAGCACCCAAGAAGAATAGAAGTGAAAGACGCCGCTCTCAAAGCCAAAGAAGACAAACTATCAAGAATAGAGAGGCCAATCATGAAGAAGAGAAGATGCGAGGCAAAAACACATGCAAGCACTGACTGGAGTAGTGAAACAGGCTAAAGAACTAAAGAGTCCAATCAAACTAAAGAAGAATTCACAAATGAACAAGAGAAAACCACACTATCAAAGACATTCGCAAGAGACACAAGAAGGAAGGGGAAAGAGAATATGAAAGACAGCAAAAGTAAAAATCAGAGAAGTCATAGCAATAATCACAAGAAATCAAATGAACATCGATCCTAGGAGAGAAACCTCAAGGCATGAACTAAGGAAGTGAAGACTCAGACCAGGAAGTATAGAAATATCTGCACCTAAGAGGTACAATCATAACAACTTTCCAAACGTCTGACATACCTTGGGAGGTCTGAACCAAGGAAAGGTCCGGTTCGTCAGACCTAAATATCCGACCTTCGCCAAAAGGTAAAAATCGGTTGTTATCTTTATATTGCTGCATATTTCTCATATTTAATCCATAACCATTTCTTGCATCATCATATTTAATTCACAACACATTTTAATTTCTGCATTATAGAAAACAAAATAAATATTTTCACTGCATCATAAAGCCCATGTGAATAATTCTATGGCGTGTAAAAACCCACAGGAATGTTCACCGTGGTGGCATAAAAATAATAAAAATAAATATGCATACATTCATCCTGTGTATTTTCTCTTGCATCATAAAAATATAAAATACAAAAATATTAAGAAAGAGATCTCACTAAAATTCTAGACATCTAGGCTTAAGTGGCCAACCACTAACGCTTAATCTGTTTCACAAGTTTTGTTGTCTCTTCTCTCTTTGCCAACCACTAACGCTTAATCTGGGTTTCCAATTTTGTCATTTGAGTTTCACAGGATTTGAAAGGCCAAGAAAAGCTGACGAGCAAGTGAATGCTCATCTACTGTTGGAACACTGTCTCAACAAACATCAACATCAATCAAGCTCTGATAGAGGAAGGACATATCCACTGCGAGTCGGCTCCATTGCAAGATCGAACGACTACGTCAACATTCAGCTTGGGGAAGGCACCCCCATGTATCCCCGTAAGTATCTTTATCCTCTTAAGTTTTTCATTCTATAAACAGATTCAAAACACCAAAAATATGTGAGCACATGAAGGCTCCTTAAAAAGAAAAGAACAAAAAAAATATGGGGCACATGAAGGCTCACCATTAATTAAAAAAAGAGACAAAAATATATGAGCACATGAAGGCTCAACACTACTAAGGGAAACAGCTTGGGAGACACACCCCCGTTATCTTCGCGATTCAGGTATGTCTTTATTATTTACTACTAATTATTATGGGCTTTTATATTATATCTTAAAGTGTGTTAGACTAAATAAATAAAATAGTGTGTCTAGTTTGTTTTAAGAACTTGATGACTAAAAAAAGAACCCTCTCTCTAATCTTTTGCATGGAAATGATGAATAATTGCTCTATCTAATTTTCTTTCAAGTACCTAGTCTTCAAAGCATGAGTTCTCCTAATTAATAATGATGCCTTAAAATAAATTAAATGCATGGTTGGAAATACTGATCTAAGGTCTAAGTAATTGGGATATGACATGTGATGATCTGAGCTGCTTTTATCTTGTTCGAAACAACACTAAAGTTCTGGAGATTTCTAAATATGAATATGACTAATAATTGCATTGAGTTAAATAAAGCTTTGTGACCCTGTGAGATGTTATCTTGCCATTGAATTGAGATCACTTACACATTTCATCCATCTTCCGCATAATGCTCATAATTATCTGTTGCTATACTCTCTGAAGTTTGTTGGAAACATGTGGCTATGAAAAAAAAGAGAAAAAGGAAAAAAAAAGAGAGAAAGATCTGAGGAAATAAAAAGGGACAAGTGTCCGAAACCTCAAAAAGATAGATCCTGAGGAAATAAAAAGGGACAAGTGTCCGAAACCTCGAAAAGAAAAAAGAAGAAGAAGAAAAAAATGTCAGAAAAAATGGGAACGTGCCCGACAGTAGAATTAGCCTAATAGCCATATGTCTCTGATAAACAGAAGAGAGTGAATATATTCAAAAGAGCATCTGACTCCATTTTTCCATACACATGCACTTCTCGATTCAATGGTTGGTTGACTTTCTCTTTGGATCCATTGTTTAATTTGACAACATATGTATTAATGCTTTTGAAAATTAATTAAAACTCCGGGATTAAGTTAAGTGAAAGAACTAGAGACATAGTGCTTGATTTGATCGTTCAATCTCTCAATTATTCAAGATCTAAGGTAAGAGTAATAAGCCCCATGAAGAATAACATAATATATTTGGAGAATTTTTTGTTTAACAGCAGGTATACTTGTTGGAAGTGAAGATATTGTAGCAACTCCTGATCCATTGTTAAGTTTTGGTTTTGCTAAGGGACTAGCAAAAGATAAGCTTGACGGAATTGTTGACGCTGGTTATCTATCAAAATTAAAGGATAAATGTGGCGTAATGGCCCTAATCCCATGGCCCACCGGTCCCTGTCATCCACTGATAGCCGAACTGATGTTCCGTGTGATTAAGACTGTTCGTCACCGGGCTGCATCAGCGCCCATTGTCCGCAGGATCATCTCACCATTCGGTTACAACACTTGGATATTTTTTTAAATAACATCGGAATACAGAGCGGAGGACTTAAATAACATTAGTTTTACAAACCGAGTTTCCAAATAAGATTAAAGGTGCAGTTATTACAAACCAAGTTCGGATAGTAGAAATAGGCAACGTAGCGGGGTACAATAAAATAAAGATGCTTGTAATCACCCAGCCCGAGGGTGCACAACTATTCTTCGGCCTCATCGGCCTCTTCCTGAACGATGGTCATGCAGCAGGGCGCAAGACACATCGGGGACTCAGTCATACCTGCAGCATGGGTAACAAACCCTGAGTACTGGGGTACTCAACAAGACTTACCCGACTAAAGAAAAGGAGAAGACTCAGGAATTAGAGGCTTAGGAAGTCAAGGTAAGGCTTAAGCAAGATCAAGTATTTTGCAGAAAAAGCATTTTGTAAACCTGTTCTATTTTTGGAAAGGTTCAAGTATTCTCAATTCTTCATTGCTCATGATTCATTTTACCTTTCAAAACATTCCTAGTTGAGAACCACTCTCCGTTGACAATCAGTGACCAAGTCTCCATAACCGAGGAGCAACGTTAATCCGGATAAATAATACTCAGCTGAGGATCCCTATCCACACTGCATATGTAGCACCAAGCTTGCATATGCCAACTCGTCTACCACGATTCCTCCAAGATTGGGCCCGGTCCTACGCCACCCGGAAGTACAGTACACCACTCCTATCCAGGTACGACGACCACATGGGTACATGCTACTTCCGCCATCTCTCCACTCCCAGTGCGCGGTTGTCGGTCCAATAAAGGATTCCTCGGAGCCAGAGCTTTCCGAAGTATGTGAATAGTTGCAAGTCTTGACCAGCAGGCCCCCATACGGATGGTCCCTAAATTTTTCTGCCAAAACCATACCTGGTTATATCTCACCCAAGCGTAATAGTCCTATCAGTTTTTCAACCCTGTCCCGGTCGGTGTCAACTGTTGAGTCCCGGACTACAACATGACGGCCGTACGCTCAGACAACCTCTCCTCGCAATTGACTAGGTACGGATCAGATACCTAGCCAATGGCCGGGGAGTAAAAACCAAATTCCCATAAAATTTCTTTAAGTGATCACACTTTTGAAATTGGCATTTTTATTGCAAATCTATTGTATAGCATCACTAAGCATTTGCACATAGTTTTTAACAGGCAGGTGGATCTTCTGGTGGAGGTAAACAGTGCAGGTAATAGGTCATCACACAACTCCTATCACCTAATGCAGTAGTTTAACTCAAAGGCATTTTAAGTAAACCTTTTATAAAACAAGGAAGGGTTAAAATGCACCGGGGCTTGCCTTGAAGAGCAAAGAGGACAGGCTCGGGGTCGGCAGTGTAGGCGTCGGAGCTCGGGGTCACCTCGGTGGTAGGCTCGTCAGTGGCTGACTCGGCTTTGATGCCTTCTCCTTCGGTCACTATACGGATGCAATGATGTATGCTTATGAGGATGCTGACATGAACAAAGGCTTGCTAAAACGCAGGACAAAACCTACTGATTCTAGAGTACACTTTTCATCGCGTAAGTAACTTCTTAGTGTGGACATAAAGTTACTTATCTTTATCCCTAAGCAAAATTAATCAACCTATTAAGCATCATTTATCCGACCTAAACATAAATCATGCATGGCATCACAAACATCATACACCAAATGGGTGGGGTCTATGAACTGCAAACAATCCAAAAGTCACATCACAGGCCATTCAATATAAACCCTAATCACTTTTCTATTTTTTCTTAATTATTTAAAAAGGTCATTTTATGAAGTTGCTCCAAAATTACCACATTAATCTCATAAGTTCATTATGGTATAAAAAGGTGGCAAAACAAATTTCATAATTTTTGGAGGTCACGAAGGTGCTCAATTAAAATCAGTCATTAATAACAAAGGCACTATTTAATAATTAACATAAATGCTCAAAAATCAACTTGTTCCAAAAGACTTCAAAATTTCACTAGAGACTAAACATGGCATAGGAAGCTCACAAAAATTTATCTCATGATTTTGATTTTTAAGTTATAAATGATTTTCTAAAAATCCAAAATCATCCATTTATTAATTAAAATAGGGATTTTACATTTTCAAATTCTTGTAGAAAAGTCAAGTTTTTATATTTTATAAAATACTTTAAGGTATAAAGAGTCTACATGAATTTTCAGAATTTTTGGAACCACACAGAAAATCACACAAAAGATGAAAACTGAACACTATTCGTTTATATGAAATAAAACAGAAAAAAAAAAAAAGAAAGAAGCACTGTGTCTTCCCCGAGGGCTCGGGCGAATCGCAGGCGAGGCGCACGGCGGACCGGCGCTCGGGCCTTGCGCTGGGAAAGAAAGAGAGGGTGGGGAAGCTTCGCGGGCTCACCGTGAGTCGGGAGCGAGGCTCGGCGAGGCGGTGCAAGGGTCGGAGGAGGGAGTCCGATGGTGGTGGCGGATCTCTTCGGCGGCGATCGGCGTCCGGCGGCTCTATCCACCAAAAGAGGTCGCCGAGGGTGCCGTTAGGAGCGCGCTGCGGTGAGGAAGAGAGGGCAGGGGTCGGAGGGAAGAGAGAAGCACTCACGGCGGCGAATTTCTCGCTTAGCCGAAACGCGGTCGTTTGCCGAAGTCGGGGACGAAGCTCCTGCGCCGGCGAGAGGAGGGCGGAGGGGTGAAATTGATTTCTCGGGAAGGTGGAGCAGCTCAAGGCGAAGGCGGTGGAGGGCTCGGCGGACGCTGGGGTGGTCTGGTGGCTCGGGGTGCCGTGGTGGCGGTAATGGCGGAGCTCGGCGGCTTCTTATAGCCGCAGCCAGAGGCAGACAGGGAGCGCGCGGGGGTGGATAAGAATGCCCGTGGCGCGTGCTATCGATCGCATGATGAAGAAAGGACGGAAGTCTACTCAGGGGCCGGGCGTGAGCTTGCCGGCGACGGCACGCGGCGGCGCGCGTGCTGGGAGCAGTGGGGGACGGGCGAGGGTCAGCGCTTTGCGCGTGCGGGTGCGGCATGATGATGGCGCGGTCGAGGGCGACGGGTCGGGAGCAGGCGGGCGGCTGCCAGGCGCGTGGCGCGGGTAGCTCCGGCGGGCAGCCATGGTCGGGGCCCCCCTGTCCCTAGGTAGGAGACGAATAGTAGACTAGGGTAGGGTTTGACTTTGAATGGATTTCTGTATTTTACAAATTACTCCCAAAATTTGAACTGAGCAGCAAAAACTCAAAACAGCAAGTTGTGCACAAAAAGGAGATCTACAACTTTGTAATATGAACATTTTCAAAATCCAAATGTTTTTGAATCACATTTGAAATTTGAAAAGGGGACACTTTTGGGATTTTAATAAATTCAAAATTACTTTTGATTTTATAATGAAAGTAAAAATCTGTAAACATGCAAGTTGTTCCTTTGTGAAAACCTATAACTTTGCTATTATACACTTTTTCTGAAACTCATTAGTTTTTGAAATAATTTGAAAACTAAAAAGGGACAAAAACTAGAGTTTAATGAATTTGAATTTACTTCAAACTTTGTACAGAAACTTGAAAATTTGTAAATACCAAAGTTGTTTCTCTTGATCAGATCTACAACTCTGCTTTTGGACCAACTCCAAATTTGGAATCGTTTTAAATTAATAAAAAAGAGGGGTAAAACCAGGGTTTGGAAATCAGGGTTTTCAAAAGGAAATTGAAATCTGTTTTGATTTTTTTTTTTTTGGAACAACACAAAAGGCTTCAAGATACTAAACTGCACAAGAATTACACAAAGCTAGGCACAGAGGGTGAAATTACCATTTTGCCCTTATAGGAAGATTTGGGTTTAAGGTTTTAGAAAGGAATCATACCCACAAAATACCTTAGGAAAGGTAAAGGCAAGCAATCATTAGACACATTAATGCATGACAAGATGATTATGACTTAAGATGATGACATGTCAGGTTAATTACAAATTAATCACCAGGGTGTTACAGCCTTCCCCCCCTAAAAGAAACTCGCCCCGAGATTCTGCGTCTTATGAAGGACAAAGGCCAAACTTTACATCTACAGAGTATCGAGAAAGTCGGGATAGCATTTCGCTAAGAAGTCTTCGGATTCCCAAGTGGCTTCTTCTTCAGAGAGGTTGTTCCACTGGACCTTGTACTGTGACGTAACGACCCTAATCCCATGGCCCACTGATCACTATCAACCACTGACAGTCGATCCGTACAGCCAAGAGATTAAGACCGGGTTCGCCACTGGGCTACATCAGTGCCCGATGTCCGCAGGATCATCTCACAATTCAGTTACAATCTCTTGAACATTTTGACAAAAACATCGGAGTAAATAGCGAAAGACTTAAATAACAATAGTTTTACAAACCAGTGTTCAACATAAACTTAAAGTGAAGTTATTACAGACCATAGTTCAAATAGATAGAGTTGGCAAGGTAGCATATGACAACAACTAAAAGATACTTCACCCAGCCCAAGGGTGAATAATCACTCATCGGCCTCATCGGCCTCTTCCTGAACAACAGTCACACAGCAGGGTCCAAGGCATACTGAGGGATCTGCCATACCTGCAACATGGGTAAAAGAACCCTGAGTACAAAGGTACTCAACAAGACTTACCCGACTAAAGAAAAGGGAGAAGACTCAGGAATGCAGGCTTAGGGTAGTCAAGGTAAGGCTTAAGCAAGTTCAAGTATTTTGCAGAAAAGCATTTTTGGTAAACCTCATTTTTATTTTGAAAGGTTCGGTATTCCTTGTTCCATCATAATCCTTGATTCATTTTACTTTCCAAAACAGACCTAGTTGAGAACCACTCCCTGTTGACAGTCAGTGACTAAGTCTCCATAACCGAGGAGCAGCGTTAATCCGGATAAATAATACTCAGCTGAGGGTCCCTATCCACACTGCATATGTAGCACCCAAGCTTGCATATGCCAACTCGTCTACCACGATTCCTCCAAGATTGGGCCCGGTCCTACGCCACCCGGAAGAAGTACAGTACACCACTCCAATCCGGGCCTCTAACCCACGTGGGTACATGCTACTTCCGCCATCTCTCCACTCCCAGTGCGCGGTTGTCGGTCCAATCAAGGATTCCTCGGAGCCGAAGCTTTCCGTAGTATGTGAATAGTTGCAAGTCTTAGTCAATCAGGCCCCCATACAGGTGGTCCCTAAATTTTCCAGCCAGCGACAAGCACCTCGGGACTCTAACCCAAGAGTACAGGTCCTGTCAGTTTTTCAACCCTGTCCCGGTCGGTGTCAACTGTTGAGTCCCGGACTACAACATGACGGCACCGTACGCAAGGACAACCTCTCCTTCCCATTGACTAGGTACGGATCAGATACTTAGCCAATGGTGGGAGTAAACCAGAAATTCCCATAAATATTCTTAAAGTGATCACACTTTTGAACTTGGCATTTTTATTGCAAATCTATCATATAGCATTGCTAAGCATTTTTCAAATAGTTTTTGAAAAGCAGGTATCGGGTGTATCATTGGTCAAGGTAGATAATGCATCAGATAGGATTTCACTCAACTCCTATCAACCTAATGCAATAATTTAACTCAAAACATTTAAGGAAACATTTATAAAAGGCAAGGTAGGGTTAAATGCACCGGGGCTTGCCTTGGACGGCAAAAAGAGTAGACTCGGGGTAGGTATAAGCGTCGGAGCTTGGGGTTGCCTCGGGGACAGATCCTTCGGCGGCTACCTCGACTTCAGGGCCTTCTTCGTCAACTATACGGATGCAATGATGAATGCTCATGAGAATGATGACATGGACTTCAGGTGCAAGACAATTCCACAGATTCAAGATTACTCTAAGGCAAGGCATAATCGAAATCTAGGTTGAGCATAAAAGTTAGCCATTTCTTCCTTAAGCAAAATTGATTAAACTAGACTTTATCATAACTATCCTAAACATCAATCAAACATAGCATCACAAACATCATAGACCAAAGGGTAGGGGTCTATGAACATCAAGCAATCCCAAAAGTCACATCACAGGTCAATCAACGCTAACCCTAATCACCCTTTTCTATTTTCTTAATTATTTAAAAAGGTCATTTTATGAAGGTGCTCCAAAAATTACCAAATTAATCACACAAGTTCATTAGAGTACAACTATATGGCAAAACAAATTTCATAATTTTGGAGGTCATTAAGGTGCTCAATTAAATCTAGACATTTAATTAACAAAAGGCACTATTCCTTAATTAAAATAAAGCTCAAAAATCACTTGTTTCAAATGACTTCAAAATTTCACCAGAGACTTGTCATGGCATAACTAGCTCACAAAAAGTGATCTCAAATTTTGGAGTTATAAATCATTTTCTAAAAATCCAAAACCATCATTTATTAATTAAAAGGGAGATTTTTCATTTTCAAATTTTGCAGAAAAGTCAAGTTTCATATTTTTATAAAATACTTCAGAGCATAAAAGTCTACCACAAAATTTCAGAATTTATGGATCAACACAGAAAATCACACAAAAAATATGAAATCTCAGCACTATTCACATGTATGAGAAAAATAGAAAAGAGCACTGTTCTTCTCCCTCGCTCACCGGCGGCCGCCGACGCGGCGGCGGCGCTGCTGCGCCGGCCACTGCGGGTCTCCGCGGCGAAAACGAGGGTAGGGACGCATCAGGAGCTCACCGTGAGTCGATTAAGCGGCTCGGCGAGGGAAGGGGATGAACGGAGGGAGGTGGTCGACGGTGGCCGGCGGAAAGCTCACGGCGGCGATCGTCGTCCCGATGATCCTGCGCGATACAAGTGACCGCAAGGGGGTCAGTCAGAGGCGCAAAGGAGCAAGGAAGGTGATGCGGGGGTCGGGGGAGAGATGATCAAGGCCGGAGAGGGAGTATTTCACGATCCCGACCTCGACGGGCTTCTCGCCGGAGATGGGAACGGCGAGTTACGCCGGGCAACCAGGGACGGTAGAGACCAAATTGAGGGGTGGTGAAGCTGCACAAGGACACGGCGGAGCTCTGAGCTAGATGGTTGAGCTCGGGAGGCGCTGGTGTGAGCTGGCGACGGTGGCGGAGGCGGTGAGGGCTTCGGCTCACCGGCGGGGAGGTTTATAGGCGCGCTCGGGGGCGGAGAGGTGTCACGGGCAGGCGGGTAAGCTTCACGGAGGCGTGCGCACTCGATTGTGCTCTGGCAGCAGGGTTGACGCGCGCTCGGGGCCTGGGCGTGAGCTCGCCGACGTTGAACACGCGGCGGCGGTGTCGGGGAGCAGTGGGGGACGGTGCGAGGGTCAGCGGTTGCGCGTGCGGGTGCGGCGTGCTGTCGCGGTTGCAGGCGGCTGGTCGGGAGCAGGCGGACAGCAGCCAGGCGCGTGGCGCACGCGGCGACGGCGAGGCGCCATGGCCGGGCCCCCCCCCCCCCCTACCGGAGAAGATGAACAGGGTCTAGGCTAGGGTTTGACTTTGGCTGGTTTCTGTATTTGCAAAATACTTCAAAAATTTGAACTGTGCGACAAAAACTCAAAACACCAAAGTTGTTCAGAAAAATGAGATCTACAACTTTGTCAATATGAACATTTTCAAATTCCAAATAGTTTTTGAACAAATTTGAAAACAGTAAAGGGGACACTTTTTCAAACTTGATTCAAATCAAAATTACTCTGGATTTCAAACTGAAACTTGAAAATCTGTAAACATGAAAGTTGTTCCTTTTATCAAAACCTACAACTTTGCTATTATACACTTCCAGAAACTCATTAGTTTTTGAACTCATTTTGAAAACTGAAAAGGGGACAAAAACTGGAGTTTGATTGAATTTGAAATAACTCAAAACTTTGTACTGTAACTTGAAAATTTGTAAATACCAAAGTTGTTTCTCTTTGACAGATCTACAACTTTGCTTTTTGGACCAATCCCAAATTTTGAATAATTTTTGAATCACAAAAAGAGGGATAAAATCCAGGATTTGGAAATCAGGGTTTTGCAAAGAGTTTTGAAATCAAATTCTGATTTTTGAACTTTGGCCAACACAACAACACTTCAAGACACCAAAGGAATAAGAATTACACAAGCTAATCACAGAGATGAAATTACCATTTTGCCCTAGTAGAGAGAAGTGGGCTAAATAGGGTTTTTGCAATAGAGGTAAATCACATAAAATGATACACTTAGCAAAATGCATACACATGAAATCATGATCAAGATGCTTAATGATGATATGTCAAGTTAATTACATGCTAAACACCAGAGGTGTTACAGCCTCCCCCCCTAAAGAAATCTCGCCCCGAGATTCTGCGTCTTAAGGAAGGACAAAGAGGGGATAAAGACAAAAACTTACATAGACAGGGATTCGAGAAAGTCGGGGTAGTTCTTTGCTAAGAAGTCTTCGGATTCCCAGGTGGCTTCTTCTTCAGAGTGCTGGTTCCACTGGATTTTGTACCATCTCGTGGTAGTTCTTCGAGTAACGCGATCCTTGTGGTCCAACACGCGAACTGGATATTCTGAGTAGGACAGATCAGGCTCTAGCTCACACCTTCAACTTCCACGACATGTTCTGGTACTCTGAGACACTTCTTGAGTTGGGAGACATGGAAAACATTGTGGACAGCGGAGAGATGATCGGGCAACTTCAGCTTGTAAGCTACCTTGCCACAACATTCCAAAATCTCAAACGGACCAATGTAACGGGGTGCTAACTTTCCTTTGACTCCAAAACGAGTGACTCCTTTGGTTGGTGAGACCTTGAGATATACATAATCTCCAACTTGAAACTTCAGAGGTCGACGTCTCTTGTCAGCGTAACTCTTCTGTCGAGATTGGGCAATCTTCATATTCTCTTGTATCTGCTTGACTTTCTCTTCCATATCTTTAACCAGGTCAACTCCAAAGAATTCTCTTTCTCCGGGCTCAGACCAACTGAGGGGTGTACGACAACGACGACCGTACAGTGCTTCAAAGGGTGCCATTTTGATGCTCTCTTGGTAACTGTTATTATAAGAGAACTCTGCCAAAG
This sequence comes from Coix lacryma-jobi var. lacryma-jobi, assembly GCA_009763385.1. Classification (NCBI taxonomy): domain Eukaryota; kingdom Viridiplantae; phylum Streptophyta; class Magnoliopsida; order Poales; family Poaceae; genus Coix; species Coix lacryma-jobi. The sequence goes on along the minus strand of CM019826.1, from coordinate 111,965,434 downwards.
GCAAACAGTCATCCCAAGTATCTGCGAAGGTAAGAACACAGGCTCTCAACATGTCCTCCAGCACTTGGTTGACTCGCTCAGTTTGTCCATCTGTTTGCGGATGATATGCCGTACTATGTAAGAGCTTGGTTCCAAGTGAGGTATGGAACGCTTTCCAAAACTTAGCGACAAACTGGGTACCACGGTCAGAGACAATGGTTGGGTATGCCATGAAGCTTCACTATGTTGTTCTTGTACAAGGTGGCATACATGGGGACGGTGTAACTGGTCTTCTACTGGCAGAAAGTGAGCTTGCTTAGTGAGTCGGTCCACGATTACCCAAATGGAATCAAAACCTTTCTGGGTCTTGGGTAGTCCATTGACAAAATCCATACTAATGTCGTCCCATTTCCAAGCGGGTACTGACAAAGGTTGCAATTCTCCTCCAGGCTTCATGTGTACTGCCTTGACTCTTTGGCAGGTATCACACTGAGCGACATACCGGGCAATCTCAATCTTCATTTTAGTCCACCAGAATCTCTGCTTTAAGTCTTGGTACATCTTGTTGCTGCCGGGGTGAATAGAGAATCTGGTCAAGTGTGCTTCATCAAGGATTAACTGTCTCAATTCAGGCACCTTGGGAACTACTAGGCGGTTCTTGAACCAAACAACTCCTACATCATCGATCCTGAAACAATCAGTCTTTCCAGTCTGGACCTTTTCGATGATGTGCTTGATTCCAGGGTTATCCTTCTGAGCAGCAATGACTTGATCCTTGATGGTTGTTCGATGCTGACATTGTTCAGGCTTCCTTGCGAAATATTTCGATACCCATCCTTTCGAGATCATGGCACAAGGAAAGATCATAGGGCTTCGTCATCAGACAGTTGCAGTGTGACTTGCGACTGAGGGCATCGGCAACTACATTTGCCTTACCTGGATGGTAATGTACTTTGAGATCATAATCTTTAATCAGCTCAAGCCATCTTCTCTGCCTCATATTCAATTCTTCTTGAGTGAAGATATACTTTAGGCTCTTGTGATCCGTATACATATTGCAGATACTGCCCAACAGATAGTGACGCCAAATCTTCAAGGCATGCACGACTGCTGCTAGCTCAAGATCATGGGTGGGGTAGTTTTCCTCATGTCGCTTAAGCTGTCGTGAGGCATAAGCGATTACTCGTCCTTCTTGCATCAAAACACAGCCCAAACCAGTACCAGATGCATCACAGTATACATCGAAGGGTTTCTCGATATCTGGTTGAGCTAGGACTGGTGATGTAGTTAGCAGTTTCTTCAAGGCTTGAAAGGCTTGCTCACAGGCTGGTGACCAAACGAAATCCACGGAATTCTTCAACAACTCTGTGATAGGCTTGGCGACTCTGGAGAAATCTGGGATGAAACGACGATAGTATCCAGCCATTCCCATGAAGCTGCGAACTTCGCGGACAGTGGTAGGTGGCTTCCAATCCAAGATATCTGCCACTTTTTCAGGGTCAACTGACACACCTTCAGCGGACAGGACATGACCAAGGAATTGAATTCGATCTAGCCAGAATTCACATTTACTGAACTTGGCATACAGCTGGTGATCTCTGAGACGAGAGAGAACGATTCGAAGATGCTTGGCGTGATCTTCAGGAGTTCTTGAATAGACAAGGATGTCGTCAATGAACACGACTACAAATTTATCGAGCTCTGGCATGAACACAGAGTTCATGAGATACATGAAATGAGCGGGGGCATTGGTCAAGCCAAAGGACATGACCAAGTACTCATATAGGCCGTAGTCTGGTGGTGAAAGCTGTTTTAGGAATGTCTTCTGGACGGATTTTTATTGGTGGTAGCCAGATCTGAGATCAATTTGGAGAACACTCTGGCTCCAGACAACTGGTCGAAAGAAGGTCAATGCGAGGCAAGGGATATTTATTTTGATGGTGACCTCGTTGAGCGGGCGATAGTCAACGCACAGACGAAGACTTTTGTCCTTCTTCTTCACAAAGATAGCAGGACAGCCCCAAGGAGATGAACTTGGGCGAATGAGACCCTTGTCCAATAGCTCTTGCAATTGGATCTTCAGCTCTGCCAACTCTCTGGGAGGCATTCGATAAGCTCTGCGGGATATAGGAGCAGTCCCGGGCTTTAGCTCTATGGCAAACTCAACATCACGGTCAGGAGGCAGACCGGGTAGATCTTCTGGAAAGACATCAGGGAACTCACAGACCACGGGAATATCCCTGACTTCCGGAACACAGGCGGTATTCAACTGGGTGGTTGCTGGTTTTTGAGGCATAGGAAGTTGGAGAAGGAGTTTGGAAGTGCTGTGTTAGGAATATCCACTCTCACAACTCTATTCAAGATGTCTATCATGGCTTTATACTGACACATCCAATTCATGCCTAAGATGACATCTATCTCTTGATTGCGCAGTACTATCATGGTGGTAGGAAAGACATGTTCCCCCAACATTACTGGTATACTGCGGACCACTTCCTTAGTATTTATCCGCCTCCAGGCGAAAGTATACAGAAACTTTCTTTTAACTCCCCCATGGGTAACTCATGCTTGATGACAAAAGTGCGACTGATGAAGGAATGCGATGCACCAGAATCGAACAAGACGACTGCAGGATGATTGGCAACAGGGAACCTACCGAGCATGACGGGCTCTCCTTCTGGGATGTTACTGACGGTGGTGAAGTAGACTTGCCCGTGCTTCTTGACAAACTTGCCCTTCTGGACGTGCTGCTGCGGTGCACGGTGCTGCTGCTGTGATCCTCCAGGGCCTTTCTGTGCATGCTGGGCATTCTTCTTGGGTTTTGGGCAATCGCGAGACCAGTGACCAACTTGGCCACAGTTGTAGCATGGATGGTTGTAAGCTGTTTGTGGGGTGGTGATACGAACACCTGGGGCGTTCGGCTGAGTGGCACTTTGCTGGTTGGCATTATGGGTGGTGGCCGCGGTACGAACGACCACTTGCTGATGGGGATATGGGGCACGGTTTTGGTGGTGACTGGGGTGGTAGATGATTCTTGGGCGCTTATGGTTGCTGGAGAAGCTGCTAGACCCAGCCTTCTTCTTCTTCTTCTCCTCCTGATACTGGCGGTTACTTTCCTCGAAAGCGACAGCACGGTCAACGACATCATGATAAGATCCGTTGAGGTTGTTGGATAGACCTCTGCGAATCTTAGGGTGCAGACCCCTAAGGAAACAATCTCTCTTCTTTTCCTCGTGTTGACATAGTCGGAGGCATACTGGCTCAGGTGGTTGAACTGACCCACATACTGCATCACTGTGGATTCCTTCTGCTGCAGAGCTAGGAACTGATCAAGCTTCATCTTCATCAGACCTGACGGGATGTGTGTGCACGGAAAGCGGTGCGGAACTCTCCCAGGTCAACTCATGACCTTCAGGTTGGGCAGCCAAGAGGTTGGCATACCAAGCACTTGCTGGACCACGAAGCTGCTGAGAAGCGAACCGGGGCTTCTGGATTTCAGTGCATCGGATGAGACCAAACTTCTGCTCCATGGTGCGGAGCCAATCATCAGCTTCGAGGGGTTCATCGGCTCTGGTGAAAACCGGTGGACGGGTTTCAGTGAACTCCACATAGGTGGTTTCTTGGTTGTGACGACCACGGTGACCAACATTCTGCTGTCCTTGGTTCTGAGCCATTAGGTTGGCAGCGGCGGCCAAGGCTGCAATGGCATCTGCCAGGGTAGCAGGAACTGGTGGAGGGTTTGGAAGGTTGGCACCTCCGGAACTTCCGGCTCCAGTGCGGGTGTTCACAGGCATCTGTTAAGAATTTGGGAACTTAGCATCCAAAGATTGCTTTTGAACGAAACTGACTGATAAGATTCATTGATGCAAAGGTAGATAACTGATACAGAGGTTCGACTAACTGACAAAGGAAAGGTACAAGACGCGATACAGACTCGACTAGACAGAAGACCAACTAACGTCCCAAACCTAGACTAAGGCTTTAGGTGAGCAGATGGTACAGACACAACGAATCTAGTCGTCATCGATGATGATCATCTCTTCATCGTCATCTTCATCTTCGATGATGAGCTCAGGCTCTTCCTCCTCATCTTCATCTTCAATGTGAACATCTTCAGCAGGTTCCATTTCTACATTCGGGACTGGCTCATGTTCTTCTTCAGGTTCCTCCACGACTCCATCTTCTGGATCCTCAGCAACAGGTGGAGCCACGGGGTGAAGTTGGTTGTACAATTGATGTACCTCCTCATGAAGTATATCATTGTACTGCTCAATCTGGGCAGTGTATTGCTGCAGTCCCATGGAGTGGGCTCTGGTGACATCTTCGCGGGTCCAAGCATCGTTGCGCTGCTCGATAGCGCGAACTGTGTTCCGATTGGCCTGCTCCAGGGAAGCTCGTGCCTCATAAAACTCCATGCGAGAAAGATAGAAGTCATGCTCCATGTTCTCCATTTCAGCCTTTAGATTCTTGATCTCCTCCTTCAGCTGCTTGCGGTTGCGGCGGGACGAGCGACGTCCGTTGGAGGATTCTCCAGTCTCTTCTCCGGTGCGTGGCGCCAGCTGGTGACGCGGCACACCATGCGGTCCAGTCGACTTGCGAGCAGTCCGCTTGAGGATGACCATATCTGGACAAGAGTTATAGGTGAGAAAGGCTAGCAAGAAAAGGTAAAGGCATACTAACCCAACCGACTTAGAGAGGAAGTTAACTTAAGTGATAATGACATGATGCATGATCGTTCCTACGGAACAAGGCAATGCAACTACTAAGGTAAGGTACATAGGGCTTATACAAGTTGTCTTGCTACTAGTTGCCAAAGACAAGATGAGATGAGAGAAGCAATTTGGACTCAAAATAGTCAAGTTTAGTTTTGAACTTAAAAACCTTTTGAAATTTCGCAAAAAGATTGCAACGTCGTAGTGAGATGCTCCGATACCACTCTGTGACGTAACGACCCTAATCCCATGGCCCACTGATCACTATCAACCACTGACAGTCGATCCGTACAGCCAAGAGATTAAGACCGGGTTCGCCACTGGGCTACATCAGTGCCCGATGTCCGCAGGATCATCTCACAATTCAGTTACAATCTCTTGAACATTTTGACAAAAACATCAGGAGTAAATAGCGGAAGACTTAAATAACAATAGTTTTACAAACCAGTGTTCAACATAAACTTAAAGTGAAGTTATTACAGACCATAGTTCAAATAGATAGAGTTGGCAAGGTAGCATATGACAACAACTAAAAAGATACTTCACCCAGCCCGAGGGTGAATAATCACTCATCGGCCTCATCGGCCTCTTCCTGAACAACAGTCACACAGCAGGGTCCAAGGCATACTGAGGATCTGCCATACCTGCAACATGGGTAAAAGAACCCTGAGTACAAAGGTACTCAACAAGACTTACCCGACTAAAGAAAAGGGAGAGAAGACTCAGAATGCAGGCTTAGGGTAGTCAAGGTAAGGCTTAAGCAAGTTCAAGTATTTTGCAGAAAAGCATTTTTGGTAAACCTCATTTTATTTTGAAAGGTTCGGTATTCCTTGTTCCATCATAATCCTTGATTCATTTTACTTTCCAAAACAGACCTAGTTGAGAACCACTCCCTGTTGACAGTCAGTGACTAAGTCTCCATAACCGAGGAGCAGCGTTAATCCGGATAAATAATACTCAGCTGAGGGTCCCTATCCACACTGCATATGTAGCACCCAAGCTTGCATATGCCAACTCGTCTACCACGATTCCTCCAAGATTGGGCCGGTCCTACGCCACCCGGAAGTACAGTACACCACTCCAATCCGGGCCTCTAACCCACGTGGGTACATGCTACTTCCGCCATCTCTCCACTCCCAGTGCGCGGTTGTCGGTCCAATCAAGGATTCCTCGGAGCCGAAGCTTTCCGTAGTATGTGAATAGTTGCAAGTCTTAGTCAATCAGGCCCCCATACAGGTGGTCCCTAAATTTTCCAGCCAGCGACAAGCACCTCGGGACTCTAACCCAAGAGTACAGGTCCTGTCAGTTTTTCAACCCTGTCCCGGTCGGTGTCAACTGTTGAGTCCCGGACTACAACATGACGGCACCGTACGCAAGGACAACCTCTCCTTCCCATTGACTAGGTACGGATCAGATACTTAGCCAATGGTGGGAGTAAACCAGAAATTCCCATAAATATTCTTAAAGTGATCACACTTTGAACTTGGCATTTTTATTGCAAATCTATATCATATAGCATTGCTAAGCATTTTTCAAATAGTTTTTGAAAAGCAGGTATCGGGTGTATCATTGGTCAAGGTAGATAATGCATCAGATAGGATTTCACTCAACTCCTATCAACCTAATGCAATAATTTAACTCAAAACATTTAAGGAAAACATTTATAAAAGCAAGGTAGGGTTAAATGCACCGGGGCTTGCCTTGGACGGCAAAAAGAGTAGACTCGGGGTAGGTATAAGCGTCGGAGCTTGGGGTTGCCTCGGGGACAGATCCTTCGGCGGCTACCTCGACTTCAGGGCCTTCTTCGTCAACTATACGGATGCAATGATGAATGCTCATGAGAATGATGACATGGACTTCAGGTGCAAGACAATACCACAGATTCAAGATTACTCTAAGGCAAGGCATAATCGAAATCTAGGTTGAGCATAAAAGTTAACCATTTCTTCCTTAAGCAAAATTGATTAAACTAGACTTTATCATAACTATCCTAAACATCAATCAAACATAGCATCACAAACATCATAGACCAAAGGGTAGGGGTCTATGAACATCAAGCAATCCCAAAAGTCACATCACAGGTCAATCAACGCTAACCCTAATCACCTTTTCTATTTTTCTTAATTATTTAAAAGGTCATTTTATGAAGGTGCTCCAAAAATTACCAAATTAATCACACAAGTTCATTAGAGTACAACTATATGGCAAAACAAATTTCATAATTTTTGGAGGTCATTAAGGTGCTCAATTAAATCTAGACATTTAATTAACAAAAGGCACTATTCCTTAATTAAAATAAAGCTCAAAAATCACTTGTTTCCAAATGACTTCAAAATTTCACCAGAGACTTGTCATGGCATAACTAGCTCACAAAAGTGATCTCATAAATTTTGGAGTTATAAATCATTTCTAAAAATCCAAACCATCATTTATTAATTAAAAGGGAGATTTTTCATTTTCAAATTTTGCAGAAAAGTCAAGTTTCATATTTTTATAAAATACTTCAGAGCATAAAAAGTCTACCACAAAATTTCAGAATTTATGGATCAACACAGAAAATCACACAAAAATATGAAATCTCAGCACTATTCACATGTATGAGAAAAATAGAAAAGAGCACTGTTCTTCTCCCTCGCTCACCGGCGGCCGGCCGACGGCGGCGGCGCTGCTGCGCCGGCCACTGCGGGCCTCCGCGGCGAAACCGAGGGTAGGGACGGCATCAGGAGCTCACCGTGAGTCGATTTAGCGGCTCGGCGAGGGAAGGGATGAACGGAGGGAGGTGGTCGACGGTGGCCGGCGGAAAGCTCACGGCGGCGATCGTCGTCCCGATGATCCTGCGCGATACAAGTGACCGCAAGGGGTCGTCAGAGGCGCAAAGGAGCAAGGAAGGTGATGCGGGGTCGGAGGGAGATGATCAAGGCCGAGAGAGGAGTATTTCACGATCCCGACCTCGACGGGCTTCTCGCCGGAGATGGGAACGGCGAGTTACGCCGGGCAACCAGGACGGTAGAGACCAATTGAGGGTGGTGAAGCTGCACAAGGACACGGCGGAGCTCCTGAGCTAGATGGTTGAGCTCGGGAGGCGCTGGTGTGAGCTGGCGACGGTGGCGGAGGCGGTGAGGGCTTCGGCTCACGGGGGGAGGTTTTATAGGCGCGCTCGGGGCGGAGAGGTGTCACGGGCAGGCGGGAAGTTCACGGAGGCGTGCGCACTCGATTGTGCTCTGGCAGCAGGGTTGACGCGCGCTCGGGGCCTGGGCGTGAGCTCGCGGCGACGTGAACACGCGGCGGCGGTGTCGGGAGCAGTGGGGGAGGGGTGCGAGGGTCAGCGGTTGCGGTGCGGGTGCGGCGTGCTGTCGCGGTTGCAGGCGGCTGGTCGGGAGCAGGCGGACAGCAGCCAGGCGCGTGGGCACGCGGCGACGGCGAGGCGGCCATGGCGGGACCCCCCCCCCCTACCGGAGAAGATGAACAGGGCTAGGCTAGGTTTGACTTTTGGCTGGTTTCTGTATTTTGCAAAATACTTCAAAAACTTGAACTGAGCGACAAAAACTCAAAACACCAAAGTTGTTCAGAAAATGAGATCTACAACTTTGTCAATATGAACATTTTCAAATTCAAAATAGTTTTGAACAAATTTGAAAACAGTAAAGGGGACACTTTTCAAACTTGATTCAAATCAAAATTACTCTGGATTTCAAACTGAAACTTGAAAATCTGTAAACATGAAAGTTGTTCCTTTTATCAAAACCTACAACTTTGCTATTATACACTTTTCCAGAAACTCATTAGTTTTTGAACTCATTTTGAAAACTGAAAAGGGGACAAAAACTGGAGTTTGATTGAATTTGAAATAACTCAAAACTTTGCACTGTAACTTGAAAATTTGTAAATACCAAAGTTGTTTCTCTTTGACAGATCTACAACTTTGCTTTTTGGACCAATCCCAAATTTGAATAATTTTTGAATCACAACAAGAGGGATAAAATCCAGGATTTGGAAATCAGGGTTTTGCAAAGGTTTTGAAATCAAATTCTGATTTTTGAACTTTGGCCAACACAACAACACTTCAAGACACCAAAGGAATAAGAATTACACAAAGCTAATCACAGAGATGAAATTACCATTTTGCCCTAGTAGAGAGAAGTGGGCTAAATAGGGTTTTGCAATAGAGATAATCACATAAAATGATACACTTAGCAAAATGCATACACATGAAATCATGATCAATGATGCTTAATGATGATATGTCAAGTTAATTACATGCTAAACACCAGAGGTGTTACATGTACATTTGTTGGTAGTCCTCCGGGGTAACACGGGTCCTTGTAAATCCAACATCACGAAACTGGCTATTCAGAGTGAGTAGACAGATCAGGTTCTAATTCAACACCTTCAACTTCCACCACCGTGTCGAGGTACTCGGAGACCACTTCTTGGTTTGGGAGGTTGAAAAAACATTATGGAAGGCGGAAAGATGATCGGGCAACTTAGGTTGTAAGCTACCTTGCCAGCGTTCCAAAATTTCAAAGGGACCAATATAGGTGGTGCTAACTTCCCCTGACCAAAACGAGTAACTCCTTTGGTGGTGAGGGTGAGACCTTCAGGTACGCATAATCACCGATCTGGAACTTCAGAGGTCGACGTCTCTTGTCAGCATAGCTCTTCTGTCGAGACTGCGCAATCTTCAATTCTCTGTATTTGCTTGATTTTTCTTCCATATCTTTTACTAGGTCAACCCCAAAAAATTCCCTTTCTCCAGGTTCCGACCAACTGAGAGGTGTACGACAACGGCGACCATACAGTGCTTCAAAGGGTGCCATTTTGATGCTCTCTGATAACTGTTATTATACGAGAATTCTGCCAAGGGCAAACAGTTATCCCAAGTATCTGCAAAGGTGAGCACACAGGCTCTCAACATATCCTCTAAACTTGGTTGACTCGCTCAGTTTGTCCATCGTTTGTGGATGATATGCTGTGCTATGCAGTAGCTTGGTTCCAAGTGAGGTATGGAATGCTTTCCAGAACTTTGCGACAAACTGAGTACCATGATCAGAGACAATGGTCTTGGGTAGCCATGGAGTTTACTATGTTGTTCTTGTACAAAGTGGCATAAGTGGGGACGGGTGTAGGTTGTAGCTGGTTTTGACTGGCAGAAAGTGAGCTTGCTTAGTGAGGCGATCCATGATCACCCGGATGGAATCAAACCTCTTGTGTCTTGGGTAGCCCATTGATAAAATCCATACTGATATCGTCCCATTTCCAAGCAGGTACAGGTAAAGGTTGCAATTCTCTCCGGGCTTCATGTGCACAGCTTTGACTTTCTGACAAGTATCACAGTGAGCGACATATCGGGCGATCTCAATCTTCATCTTGTCCACCAGAATCTCTGCCTTCAAGTCTGTACATCTTGTTGCTGTCGGGGGATGGAGAATCTAGTCAAATGTGCTCATCAAGGATTAACTGTCTCAACTCAGGCACTTTGGGAACTACCAGTCGGTTCTTGAACCAAACCACTCATGCATCATCAATCCTGAAACAATCCGCTTTTTCGGCTCGGACCCTTTCGATGATGTGCTTGATTCCAGGGTTATCTTTCTGTGCAGTGATGATCTGTTCCCTGATAGGGGTTTCTATCCTGATATTATTCAGAGTTCCTTGGGAACCATCTCAATACTCAGCTTTCTAGTTCATAACACAGGGAAGAATCATAGGGTTTCATTACCAGACAACTGCAATATGACTTGCGACTGAGCGCATCGGCGACCACATTCGCTTACCCGGATGGTAATGTACTTCGAGATCATAGTCCTTAATTAATTCAAGCCATCTTCTCTGTCTCATATTCAGTTCTTCTTGAGAGAAGATATACTTAGGCTTTTGTGATCTGTGTACACATTGCAGGCACTACCCAACAAATAATGAGCCAGATCTTTAAGGCATGCACCACTGCTGCTAACTCAAGATCATGGGTTGGGTAATCTCTTCATGTCGCTTAAGCTGCCGTGAGGCATAAGCGATTCACTCGTCCTTCTTGCATCAAAACACAGCCCAAACCAGTACCAGATGCATCACAGTAGACATCAAAGGGCTTTTCGATGTTCGGCTGGGCTAGCACTGGTGACGTGGTTAACAGTTTCTTCAATGTCTGAAAGGCTTGTTCACAAGCTGGTGACCAGACAAACTTCACAGAATTCTTTACTAACTCGGTGATAGGCTTGGCGATTCTGGAGAAATCCGGGATGAAACGGCGATAATAGCCAGCCATTCCCATGAAACTACGGACTTCGTGAACAGTGGTAGGTGGCTTCCAATCCAGAATGTCTGCCACTTTTCCGGGATCAACTGACACACCTTCAGCGGATAGAACATGACCAAGGAATTGTATCTGATCTAACCAGAACTCACATTTACTGAACTTGGCATAAAGCTGATGATCTCAGAGGCGGGGTTAGAATGATACGAAGGGTTCGGCATGCTCTTCAGGGGTCTTTGAGTAGACAAGGATGTCGTCAATGAACACGACCACAATTTATCAAGCTCTGGCATGAATACAGAGTTCATGAGGTACATGAAGTGGGCAGGGGCATTGGTCAAACCGAAGGACATGACCAAGTACTCATATAGGCCGTATCTGGTGGTGAAAGCGGTTTTAGGAATGTCTTCGGGACGTTTTTTTATTTGGTGGTAGCCAGATCTGAGGTCAATTTTGGAGAATACTCTGGCTCCAGTGCAAGTGTTCACAGGCATCTGTTAAGCAAATTGGAACTTAGCATCCATTGATTAAGTTCATGAAAACAACTGGCTGATAACTTCACTGATACAAAGGTAGATCACTGACAGATAACCACAAACTGATAAGGGGAAAAAAGGTACGAAAGAAAGATACAGACCCGACTAAAACAAAAGACCGACTAGCGCTCCCAACCTAGACTAAGGGTTTAGGTAAGCAGGTGGTACAGACACACGGGATCTCCATCCTCTATCAGCGAGTCTAGTCCTCATCGAAGATGATCATGTCGTCATGTCGTCTTCTTCCTCGAGGATGAGCTCAGGCTCAACCTCCTCATCCTCGTCTTCAGTGTGGATGTCCTCGGCAGGTTCAATCTCCTCGTCCACGCCTGGCTCTGCTCTACGTCCGGCTCTTCCACTACTCCGTCCTCAGGGTCCTCGACAACTGGGGGAACCATGGGGTGGAGTTGGTCGTACAGCTGGTGTGTACCTCCTCATGAAGCATGTCATTGAACTGTTCAATCTGAGCTGTATACTGATGCAGTCCATGGAGCTCGGCTCTGGTGAGTCCTCGCGAATCCAATGGCATCGCGCTGCTGGATGGGCGAATCACGTTCCGGTTGGCCTGCTCCAGGGAGGCTCGGGCCTCATAGAACTCCAGACGTGAGTGGTAGAAGTCATGCTCCAAGTTCTTTAGCTCAGCCTTCAGGTTTGATCTCCTCCTTTAGGTGTTTGCAGGTGCGACGGGGGAAAGCGACGACCGTTGGAGGCTTCGCCAGTCTCTTCTCCAGTGCGTGGTACCAGCTGGTGGCGTGGCACACCATTGGGTCCAGTCGACTTGCGAGCAGTCAGCTTGATGCGAGCCATGTCTGGATAGGATAAGATGGATGAGGAGTGAAAAGGCTAGCAAGAAAAAGGTAAAGGCATACTAACCCAACGAACTAGAGAGGAAGTTATTATCTAGCTTAGGTGAATATGACATGATGCATGAATCGTTCCTACGGAACAAGGCAATGCAATAATTAAATAAGGTACATAGGGCTTAAAACATGTTGTCTCACTAGCTAGTGTTGCCATATACAAGACAAGATAAGAGAAGCAATTTGGACTCAAAATAGTCAAGTTAGTTTGTTTGGACTCAAAGATCTTTTGAAGTTTTCGCAAGAACACTGCAACATTATAGTGAGATGCTCCGATACCACTCTATGGCGTAACGGCCCTAATCCCATGGCCCACCGGTCCTGTCATCCACTGACACCGAACTGATGTTCCGTGTGATTAAGACTGTTCGTCACGGGCTGCATCAGCGCCCATTGTCCGCAGGATCATCTCACCATTCGGTTACAACACTTGGATATTTTTTAAATAACATCAGAATACAGAGCGGAAGACTAAAATAACATTAGTTTTACAAAACCGAGTTCCAAATAAGATTAAAGGTGCAGTCATTACAAACCAAGTTCGGATAGTAGAAATAGGCAACGTAGCGGGGACAACAAAATAAAGATACTTGTAATCACCCAGCCCGAGGGGGGCACAACTATTCTTCGGCCTCATCGGCCTCTTCCTGAACGATGGTCATGCAGCAGGGCGCAAGACACATTGGGGACTCAGTCATACCTGCAGCATGGGTAACAAACCCTGAGTACTGGGGTACTCAACAAGACTTACCCGACTAAAGAAAAGGAAGAAGACTCAGGAATGAGAGGCTTAGGAAGTCAAGTTAAGGCTTAAGCAAGATCAAGTATTTGTAGAAAAAGCATTTTGTAAACCTTGTTCTATTTTTGGAAAGGTTCAAGTATTTCTCAATTCTTCATTGCTCATGATTCATTTTACTTTCAAAACATTCCTAGTTGAGAACCACTCTCCGTTGACAGTCAGTGACCAAGTCTCCATAACCGAGGAGCAACATTAATCCGGATAATAATAATACTCAGCTGAGGATCCCTATCCACACTGCATATGTAGCACCCAAGCTTGCATATGCCAACTCGTCTACCACGATTCCTCCAAGATGGGCCCGGTCCTACGCCACCCGGAAGTACAGTACACCACTCCTATCCAGGTACGACGACCACATGGGTACATGCTACTTCCGCCATCTCTCCACACCCCAGTGCGCGGTTGTCGGTCCAATAAAGGATTCCTCGGAGCCAGAGCTTTCCGAAGTATGTGAATAGTTGCAGTCTTGACCAGCAGGCCCCCATACGGATGGTCCCTAAATTTTCTGCCAGAACCATACCTTGGTTATATCTCACCCAAGCGTAATAGTCCTGTCAGTTTTTCAACCCTGTCCCGGTCGGTGTCAACGTTGAGTCCCGGACTACAACATGACGGCACCGTACGCTCAGACAACCTCTCCTCGCAATTGACTAGGTACGGATCAGATACCTAGCCCAATGGCCGGGGAGTAAAACCAAATTCCCATAAAAATTTCTTTAAGTGATCACACTTTGAATTGGCATTTTTATTGCAAAATCTATTGTATAGCATCACTAAGCATTTGCACATAGTTTTTAAACAGGGCAGGTGGGATCTTCTGGTGGAGGTAAACAGTGCAGGAATAGGTCATCACACAACTCCTATCACCTAATGCAGTAGTTTAACTCAAGGCATTTTAGTAAACCTTTATAAAAACAAGGAAGGGTTAAAATGCACCGGGGCTTGCCTTGAAGAGCAAAGAGGACAGGCTCGGGGTCGGCAGTGTAGGCGTCGGAGCTCGGGGTCACCTCGGTGGTAGGCTCGGTCAGCGGCTGACTCGGCTTTGATGCCTTCCTCCTTCGGTCACTATACGATGCAATGAGTATGCTTATGAGGATGCTGACATGAACAAAAGGCTTGCTAAAACGCAGGACAAAAACCTACTGATTCTAGAGTACACTTTTCATCGCGTAAGTAACTTCTTAGTGTGGACATAAAGTTACTTATCTTTATCCCTAAGCAAAATTAATCAACCTATTAAGCATCATTTATCCGACCTAAACACAAATCATGCATGGCATCACAAACATCATACACCAAATGGGTGGGGGTCTATGAACTGCAAACAATCCAAAAGTCACATCACAGGGCCATTCAATATAAACCCTAATCACTTTCTATTTTTTCTTATTATTTAAAAAGGTCATTTATGAAGTTGCTCCAAAAATTACCACATTAATCTCATAAGTTCATTATGGTATAAAAAGGTGGCAAAACAAATTTCATAATTTTGGAGGGGTCACGAAGGTGCTCAATTAAAATCAGTCATTAATTAACAAAGGCACTATTAATAATTAACATAAATGCTCAAAATCAACTTGTTCCAAAAGACTTCAAAATTTCACCAGAGACTAAACATGGCATAGGAAGCTCACAAAAATTTATCTCATGATTTTTAGAGTTATAAATGATTTTCTAAAAATCCAAAATCATCCATTTATTAATTAAAATAGGAATTTTACATTTTCAAATTCTTGTAGAAAAGTCAAGTTTTATATTTTTATAAAATACTTTAAGGTATAAAGAGTCTACCATGAATTTTTCAGAATTTTTGGAACCACACAGAAAATCACACAAAAAGATGAAAACTGAACACTATTCATTTATATGAAATAAAACAGAAAAAAAGGAAAGAAGCACTGTGCTTCTTCCCTGAGGGCTCGGGCGAATCGCAGGCGAGGCGCACGGCGGACCGGCCGCTCGGGCCTTGCGCTGGGAAAGCAGAGGGTGGGGAAGCTTCGCGGGCTCACCGTGAGTCGGGAGCGAGGCTCGGCGAGGCGGTTTGCAAGGGTCGGAGGAGGGAGTCCGATGGTGGTGGCGGATCTCTTCGGCGGCGATCGGCGTCCGGCGGCTCTATCCACCAAAAGAGGTCGCCGAGGGGTGCCGTTAGGAGCGCGCTGCGGTGAGGAAGAGAGGGCAGGGGTCGGAGGGAAGAGAGAAGCACTCACGGCGGCGAATATTTCTCGCTTAGCCGAAACGCGGTCGTTTGCCGAAGTCGGGGACGAAGCTCCTGCGCCGGCGAGAGGAGGGCGGAGGGGTGAAATTGATTTCTCGGAAGGTGGAGCAGCTCAAGGCGAAGGCGGTGGAGGGGCTCGTCGCGACGCTGGGGTGGTCTGGTGGCTCGGGGTGCCGTTGGTGGCGGTAAGGGCGGAGCTCGGCGGCTTCTTATAGCCGCAGCCAGAGGCAGACAGGGAGCTGGCGGGGGTGGATAAGAATGCCCGTGGCGCGTGCTATCGATCGCATGATGAAGAAAAGGACGGAAGTCTACTCAGGGGAAGGGCGTGAGTTGCGGCGACGGGACACGCGACGGCGGCGTGCTGAGGGGAAGGGAGCAGTGGGGGACGGGCGAGGGTCAGCCGCTTGCGCGTGCGGGTGCGGCATGATGGCGCGGTCGAGGGCGACGGGTCGGGAGCAGGCGGGCGGCTGCAAGGCGCGTGGCGCGCGCAGCTCCGGTGGGCAGCCATGGCCGGGGCCCCCCCTGTCCTAGGTAGGAGACGAACAGTTAGACTAGGGTAGGGGTTTGACTTTGAATGGATTTCTGTATTTGCAAATTACTCCCAAAATTGAACTGAGCAGCAAAAACTCAAAACACCAAAGTTGTGCAAAAAAAGGAGATCTACAACTTTGTCGATATGAACATTTTCAAAATCCAAATAGTTTTGAATCACATTTGAAATTTGAAAAGGGGACACTTTTGGGATTTTATAAATTCAAAATTACTTTTGATTTTATAATGAAAGTTGAAAATCGTAAACATGCAAGGTGTTCCTTTGTCAAAACCTATAACTTTGCTATTATACACTTTTTCTGAAAATAAGTGTTTTTGAAATAATTTGAAAACTAAAAAGGGGACAAAAACTGGAGTTTTAATGAATTTGAATTTACTTCAAACTTTGTACAGAAACTTGAAAATTTGTAAATACCAAAGTTGTTTCTCTTGATCAGATTACAACTCTGCTTTTTGGACCAACTCCAATTTTGAATCGTTTTTAAATTAATAAAAGAAGGGTAAAAACCAGGGTTTGGAAAATTAGGGTTTTTCAAAAGGAAATTGAATCTGTTTTGATTTTGTTTTTTTGAACAACACAACAAGGCTTCAGACACTAAACTGTACAAGAATTACACAAAGCTAGGCACAGAGGTTTAATTACCATTTTGCCCTTATAGGAAGATTTGGGCTTTTAAGGTTTTAGAAAAAGGAATCACTACACACAAAATACCATAGGAAAGGTAAAGGCAAGCAATCATTAGACAAACATTAATGCATGACAAGAATGATTATGACTTAAGATGATGACATGTCAGGTTAATTACAAATTAATCACCAGAGGTGTTACAATAAATAAATATGAAAAGGGCATGAATTTAATCACCAACAAAGGTTTAGGGTTTCAACTGACAATATTCCACGAGTTTTGGTGAGTTATGATTCTGCAGGGACTAAACCAGGAAATCGGCATCGATAGCTTCCCATAGAAGGAAACCGTCGGGAGATAACGCAACCGCCACGTCGGGATACTTCTAGAAGACTCCAGAGAACACATAGAGACACCACGAGAAAGGGCACCGCGGTCCACCTCCAGGTGGGACCGGCCCACCGGTCGGTCTCCCCCTAGGCCCGCTGGCTTCCGTCTTCTGCAAGCTTCCTCCACCGACCTCTAGGATGCATCTCAGCCGTACCTTAAGTCAGTTTGATCCAACGGCCGCGGTTGATCCCTCAGGGCTATATAAGCAGCCCCAGACCCCCCTCTCCAGGCATCTCCCTCTTCATTATTCATCTCCACATCAGAAACTAGGGTTCCAATGTAGAAGTAGAGGTCCCTCTAGATGAATCTCTTCTAGTTCATCTAGAATTAGATCTAGTTCATCTAGTTGTAATCAAGAGTTAGCTTTCAAGTAGAAGACTAGATACCCCTCAAGTAGGATTAGAACCTAGTCTTATTCTAGAACTAGAAGAGAGAGAGAGAGGAAGAGATCAAGAGGAAGCTCCGGCCTGTCGGATCAACTTCTTCATCTTGTACCTGTGGATTCAAGTTCTTCATCGACTTGCTTCAACGATTGTTTCGGTAATCGACATCTATATTTAAGTTTGAGCTATTGTTCTTATTATTCTTAAGGTTTATGACTCTCTTTTGAGTACTTTAATTCTAGTCGCTCTAGAGTTAGAGTAGTTGGATAGTATAAGCGTGGTGCTTAGACTTGATAACTTATATTTACCTCCTATATCGCCGGTAGCAGTGGTAGTTCGCAAGGGTGACTCTTATAGCCTTGTTGATTCTTCTATAGTCCACTTACCCGTGTGTAGGCTCGGTAGGATTATACATTTGCATAAAAGAATCATACTCTGTTGTGACCTTTTATGGCAACTTCCCCATTAAGAATAATAAACATATCACTCTTAAGTTGGATTTAGATAACCTTAGTGATCCCCTCTATACTTTTAGCTTCTCCGTCCTTGTTAGTTACTCAGGGGTTATACACTTGAGACTCCACGCTATCCTTTCCTTTGGGTTCGATATTAAAACTGGGTTATTCCGGTGAAGTGCTACATCGGTAGATTTTATCTGTGCGCTTGCGGATAAAGTAGAGTGTGCATTAATTTATACCAACAAGTGGTTCCCTCATGGAAACGCATGAGGGTAGCCCAAATCTCCCGATCCGTAGCGAGGTGAGCAACGCGATCAAACTCGGACATGCTCAAACAGGAGAAAAGAGCATTACGGGCTCGGCTATTGGCATAGTGCTCATCGATCTGACGCTGAGTCACACGAGCAGCCAAGACCACGTAATCAGCAGAGTTGCAAATATCCGAAATGGAAGCACCAATACTCTGCAGATAGGCCGACATGCGTATCTTCCAATATGCATAGTTCGTCCCATCAAAAAACGGCAGTTTGCCCACGCCGCGATCCATGTCGCCTTCTGTGGATCTGGAACCGGCTAAGATGGAAGATCCTTAATCCGCTCCGATACCAATTGAAAGACCGAAAGTGCAACCAGAAAGCGACCAGAGGGGGGTGAATGGGAGCTTCAAATTCTTTTTCTGAAACTTGTTGCAACTGTCCCAAGAATCAACCCCAAAGAACAAACCCTAGAGCTTGCAGGTGTCCACGACCCTAGAGATAAGGTGGATGCTTCCAAGAAGCACAGCGAGACACAATACAACTCTAGAAAACCAACACAAAAGCCAGAAATCGAAACTGACAACGGACGAATGAACCGTGGATGAAACAGTGCAGAATCACCTACATCGGACACTGGCCAGCGTCCGATGGCCAAGCACCGGACGCGTCCGATGCAAACAGGACCTCTCTGGAACCTTATTGGACTGGCATCGGACACTGCTACAGTGAAACCCTAGCGTCCGATGCTAGACCCCCGGCGCGTCCGATGACAACGGACGCTCCGATGGTCAGTGTCCGATGCTCCTTCCAAAACGCTGTCAGATGACACGTGGCATCGGACGCGTCCGACGAAAAGAACTCAGCGTCCGATGCTCAAGAACAGAGCATCCGATGGTCCCGATTCAGAACTGTTCTTCCACGAAATTCACCCGATCTCCTCCGAATCAAAAGCACTAAGTCTTAGATTTGGTATGAAGAGTTCCTAGAAGGTTAGTGAGCTATCCCAAAGAGATCATGGCTCAAACCTAACCCCAAATTTGTGAATTGGAAGAATTCGGGACAAAAGGAGCAAACTTGATCCAAAACGAAAATCGACCGATCTACTAGCTCGTGAGGTTATAGATGATTTCCTTCGGTTGAAAAAAGTGCCTCATGAAATAGAACAAGTCAGTTCAAACGGATTTGCAAAAGACGCACTGAGTAGAGAGATCGATCAACGGGAAAAACGTGGAGAAAGGCAACCCGCGAAGAACACGAACAAAATGCGAATCACAACCACGAATTTGCAACCGTGTGGCTACCACACGCTACAATAGTGAGATTACGGTCTCACTTCCTCAAAATCTCACGGACATAGAGGTTTGGTTCTCTTCTCTGTGGATCTCAGTTCGCTACAGAAGGGAATGGGAGAGCAGGAAACCCTAGAAGCAAAAGAGCAAATGACTGAGATAGAATGGGAGGTGGGTGTCTCCCTCTACTTATCCTAATTCTAATTCCCACTCTACCCCTAACTAATTACAGAGCGAACCAGCTAAACCCTAGGGTTATTCTGGACCAACTCATGGTAGGTGGTGATCCGACGGCCACGCCCGCACAACTGGTAGCGTTGCCTCGACGCAACCTCACCGATTGCCGCCACGTGCCGCCACCGCTCTGCTTGTCCTTTTCCCAGACGTCGCCCCCGGTTTTGTGGCCCAAACCGGGAAACCAGCCCTTGCAGCCAACCCCCGGTTTTGAGGCCCAAACTGGGAAACCAGCCGACCATCGTCTGAGTTTTGTGGCCCAAACTCAGAAACCCGCAGCACCTAGGTTTTGAGGCCCAAACCTGGAAACCGTCCTCAGCCTGAGTTTTGTGGCCCAAACTCGGAAACCATCAACCCCCAGGTTTTGAGGCCCAAACCTGGAAACCGTCCACTCGGTGGTTTTTCTGTGGCTCAACCACCAAACCGAGCCGTAGAAGGGATGCACCGCCCGTGCACCCCGTCCACCGACACGTGTCCCTTGGTCCTCGACCCAAGCAACACCGTGCCCGCAAGTCTTCGCTCGTCGCTGTCCCAGGCTGTCAGCCACCACAGCTGATCCTTAGGCCACCGGTCCCTCAGTCCAAGCCTCACGTCCGCCCTTCGCCACTCTCGGTCCATCGGCACGACACGTCTCTACTTGACCTTCACCTTGCCTTCGATCACTGTATCCGTGCTCGACACCTGCACAACACAAGCCAAAGGACATGCGCATTATCCCAGTTGACAATCACTCATCACTTAGAGACTCGGCATACACCGATGTATCCGCACATTCTATCTCAGCCATTGATATTTTCACTCTAGAGTTTCCTGCTTCCCATTCCCTGCTGTAGCTACTGAGATCCGCAGAGACGGTGAACAATACCTCTGTGTATTTGCATTTTGAGGAAACAAGACTGTAATCTCGTTGTCTCCTCGTGGGGACAAATTTCGGTCGTGGTTCGATTCGCGTTTTGAACTTGTTCTTCACGTTCTTCGTTTTCTCCACGTTTTTCGTGTCACTCGATCTCCCTCCTTAGTGCATCTTTTTCGAATCCACTTGAATCATCTTGTTCTTTGATGTGAGGAAATCATTTCCACTGAAGGAATTCAACTAGCTCCTCACGAACAAGTAGATCGGGTCGATTCAATTTTCGTAGTGCTTTTTCGGTTCATACACCTTCCCCTTTAATTTCCCGTTGATTGAGTTGATTTGAGCGGATGATTTCTTGGGGATAGCCTCCTAACTACCTCGTGATCATCTTCTCCAAGCTTGGGATCAAAGGATTTTGATTTGGAACGGATTTGGGGAGATTTAAGTTGAGGGCGACCGAAATCGCCCTCACTGGGTTGTCGCGGACAGTCCGTCGTCCACCCCGCGGACAGTCCGCGCGTCGGGGGCAAGCCGAGTCAGTGACTGTGACTTGCGGCTGTTTGGTTTTTCATTGACCGGCGGACAGTCCGCCGTAGTCGATCGCGGACAGTCCGCGAGTCGACCAGGGAGGTTGAGCAACCTTGTGGTTTTGGTCATTTGACCGGCGGACAGTCCGCCCCTTCCTCGCGGACAGTCCGGCAGTACCGCGGACTGTCCGGGGCCGTACCCGTGGACAGTCCAGGAACTCGCAAACTTGTGCTCTTTAGTGTGTTTGCTCTCCCGGCTTCTTCGCTTGGTTTTTGGACTTCTCGTTTGGCCTTAGAGTTGACCAAGAAACCACTCTAGGTATCTTTGCTACTTGTTAGCAAAGGTATTTGGAGATTTCCCGACGTAGGCTTCCATCTACGTTTGGGAGTCGGTTTTTGGGGTCGAACTTGAGCCGAAGCTTTTGGTGTTTGGTTCGTTCTTGCTTTGTGGTGCCTCGCTGTGATCCTAGGGATCATCCACCCTCTTCCAAGGGTCGTGGGCATCACGTTTTGGTAAAAGCTTTCGGGGGTTGATTTTTGGAACAAAGGCCGAACTTTTGAGAGAAATTTTTTAGGCTCCCATTCACCCCCCTCTGGTCGCCTTGCTTTTGCATTCTCGGTCCTTCACAAAGATGAGTATCCTATGCCTATAGCCGATATGTTGATCAACGACACTTCAGGACATCAGGTTGCCAGTTTTCTTGATGGCAACGCTGGTTATAATCAGATATTCATGGCCAAGGAGGATATGTCCAAAATGGCCTTTATTTGTCCTGGGTTTGGTGGTCTTTTTGAGTGGGTCGTAATGACATTTGGTTTGAAGAACGCAGGCGCTACTTATCAACGTGCTATGAATATGATCTTTCATGATTTAATTGGGATAATCATGGAAGTGTATATTGATGACATTGTGATCAAATCGGCTGCTCATGTATCTCATTTAGCCGATTTGCGTTTAGCGTTTGAGAGAATGTGCCGCTATGGTTTGAAGATGAACCCACTAAAATGTGCTTTTGGTGTATCAGCTGGGAAGTTCTTAGGGTTTATCATTCATGACAAAGGCATAGAGATTGACCCGAAAAGGATAGAAAAGATCAAGAAAGTTCAAGCGCCTACATGCAAAAAGGACTTGCAGAAGATCATGGGAAAAGTGAACTACTTGAGGAGATTTGTTGCAAACTTGTCTAGGAAAATTATTCCTTTCACCCCTATATTAAAATTGAAGAATGAATCTGAGTTTATTTGGGGGGCAGAGCAACAAGAAGCATTTGAGAAGATAAAGGAATATTTGTCATCTCCACCAGTTCTTCGAGCGCCTAAGAGAGGAATCCCTTTCAGATTATATATCACCGCCGAAGAGAAGGTCATTGCAGATGTCTTGACACAAGAAGATGGCGGTAAAGAATATGTAATTGCTTATATTGGTCGATGTTGACACTTCTTAATGCAATTGCCCATAACAAACTTTAATGAACTGATTCTAGCAAAAGCCCTCAGAAATGTACGGGACACTCCTAGCATCACTTAAAGTCAAGTTGTCATCCCCAACATGATACTAGAAATGTAATTCATTTGTGACACTAGCTCAAAAGATATGAACAAATATTTATCCACAAGCGCACGGATAAATATACCCATTGTAGCATCATTTCACCCAGGTTGTCTAGGTATCGTTATTTTTATTTTACCGAGGGGAACAGTGAAGCGGGAAGCAATTGGACATAAATGTGATTTAATGGTAGTGGAGATTACTATTCATTCATTAACTACTCACATGTCTAAACAGGGGTAAGACAAGATAAAGTTAAATACTGAATAATAATGATAAAAACGGGAATTCTAGAGATAGAGCGAACTACATGAATCAAGTAGAGCAGTCAGGAGATTAATTAAGAGATTCAAATCCTAAGTTACTTCAGATTTACTAAGCCTAGTGATTACTCTAGTTAATATACAATCATTTATAGCTAATTAATCTATCATCCATGATCAAGGGACATTACTAAATTAGAATCAAGAACAAAGTAATGAATTCTAGCTTGCAACCGCGTCCTACTAAGGTCTACACTCGGGGGGGAGGACTACAAAGGACTCAATAGGACTGTCACTCCTGCGATCTACCTCTCGACCCAGAGCATAGGATGTATTCGCAGGTAAACTAGGCCTAAACACCATGTTTACACCAGTTTGACCACTTAACTCTATCCAGAATAAAGCTAAGTACTTTACGAACATGATCATAAACTCTATCATAATCAGATCTATATTAAATATATAACTAGAATAAACTCCAAAACTGAATAAACTGAAATATAATAATGTAGCACAAAGTCGAATAAAGATACAAATTACCGAATCTTCGACAGCGATCCGAAGACTCAGACGAAACTTCTAGCCGGATATGCCGACGAAGTCGCCCGCCTCTACTTGAACCTAGCTAGACTAAACTCTAAACTTGAAGTAGAGCTCTAACTCTCTCTCTAGAAACCCTAGTTCTACTCTTGTCAGAAGATCTGAACTTCTCTTCTCTGTCTCTATCTCTTGGAGGGGGGGGTCAGGGGTCTGGTTATATAGCCCTGGGCGTGGAACCGCGACCGTTGGATCAAACCGACTTAAGATACGGTCGAGATGAGTCCTCGAGGTCGGTGGAGGAAGATTCTGGAAGGAGGAGGCATGGGGGCCCGGGACCCGACCGACCGGTGGGCCCACCAGACCGGTCGGTCCCACTAGGCAGGGTCTCGTGGTGCCCCGCCTCATGGAGTCCTCTGGTGTCCTCTAGAGTCTTCTGGAGACTTCCTGACTTGGCGGTGGAGTAATCTACGTCAGGTTCCTTCTTGGGAAAGCAATGTAGTCATGTTTTCCTGTCTAATCCCTGGAAAATATAGAATCACCAAAACTCGTGGAATTTGTCAGTTTAAACCTCCTATTTCTAAGTTGGCAATTCTTTTTGGCATTTATTGAAGTATTGTTGACGGTAAATAATGATAGTTAATAGATGTCAACAAACTCCCCCAAGCTAAACTTTTGCTAGTCCCTTAGCAAACATTGGGTTCTGAGAGCAAAATCTGTAAACTACCTTAATATCCAAGCCATCAACTGAAAAATTTCTTGAAAAGAAATTGGAAGAATTTTCATATATTTCCTTGGCCAATCTTTTACCTTAGTTCAGAATAATTGAAAGTTAGAAACAATAAAGTCAGGCACTATGTCTCAAATTCCTTATTCCAATTTTACTCCAGAGTTTTGCAAAATTTTCATAATAAAAGCTCAGAGAACCCCTATATGACATCTTTCAAATTGCATATATTTTTAAGATTAAAAACACACTTTACTAAGTCAAAGTTCAGAGCTTAGGGAGAGAAATGTCATACTCTTAGATCAAGCATTTGAAATCTTTTTAAATTTGTCAACTCTTACTGGCATATTGTAATTAGAGGGACCATGGGCTATCATTCTTTTTCTTTTCATATTTTTATCACACACTTTTTTTTCTGAGGTAGTCGGACACTTGTCCCTTTTTCTTTCCTCCTTATCATATTTTTGCATAGTCCCTGCCTCTAACACAATAATGCTTCGGAAGAGTGAATCTTTTATATTTATAGAAGCTTGATCTTTAGAGCATGATAAACCTCTCTACCATAGCTAAAAGCTTAGAACAGAGTAAGCAGCCTCAAAGTATGAGTCATTTATTATCAGGCTTTAGTTATTATGTCATATAGGTTCTCATCATATGTTTGAAGTTTTCAAAATTAAAATTCCGGAGATTCATTGAAACTAAGAATAAGATAAATAGCAGCTCAGACTTTTTCGTCTCTAATTCTCAACTATCCAAACTTTGGTTAAGATCATTGTTTTGAGATTTTTCAATTAAAGATTTGAAAGGAATTATTCTGCAGTTGAGGCTATGTAAAACAGCTCTCTCTTTTTTGAATTCTACTTCAAGTTTATTTTATTTAAACATTAAACAAATACTAGTTAACAATACTAGACGCAAACAAATAACAAAGAAGGGTGCAAAATACTTACCTCGGGAATAGGGGGTCCTCCCCCAAGCTAGCTTCACTCGTACGGTGATGGTGGCTGAGGTGGATTAATTCCCATGTGTCCGAAGAGGTAGCAGAAATTCTCGTTCGTCTGGGTGCCTTGATGATGTATCTCTTCAAGAGTGTGGCACATGTCTTCTTGACCCATCTCAAGATGAGTAAGACGAGTGTCGATGCCCTGGAAGTAAGGCTCTCTGTGGTACGGAAACTGGTGGTATGGCTGATGTTCTGGGTAGCCATGGGTGGCATGGTAGGAGTATGGATGATGAGTGGCATTATGAACGCCTCTCCCAGAGAAAGACATACATCCTCCCTGGAAGTCATACATCGTATCCTCTTCGCGATGTGGTGGAGTGTAATTGGGAAAGTTCCCTTGTCCCCATGAACCTTGTGGTGTATGTGGCTCATAGGCAGTAGTATCTTCCCAAGCTTGATGGTGTGATGTAGATGGTCCAGCTCGTTCGAATCCTTGATGGTGAGTGTAAGCTGGTCCAGGTGGTGCAACATCTTCTCCTTGATATCTTGGGGCAGTGTTTCTGGTGAATCTTGCGGAGGGGCTCCTTCCTACTCCCGCGCCAGGTCTCTGCAAGTCTAGCAAAAAGGTTTCCACGACATATAGACCAAGTGATCTGTTTGGCAACTCATATTCATTTGTATATCCTTTATATTGCATGTAGAGTTTGTTGTTACTCTTCTTTATGAGATGTGCTTGACTGAAGAAGTAGAAACCTATTACTGGTCGTGGAGTGGAGATGTACATAATATTTCCATTTAAGTTCAGATTTCCAGCAAGACGAGTAACCCAAGAAGTGATAGATATTGGGCCTTGTAGAGTGTGGATGTAAAGCCAGTAGTCTACCAGGAGTTTTACAGGTGAGATTTTAGTTTTCTTGACCATGGCATACATAAGCTTTAATTCCTCAATTCTGACAATACGACCCTCTTGCCTAGGAAAAAGAGTGAATCCTAGCCATTTGTGCATTACTCGTAAAGTGGGGTTGTGTATATCATTAGTGCAAGGGTGATGATCTATTTTCTTGCCAGTAATGTCCTCCCAAAAACTATCTCTATCAAAGTTTCTTCAGGCAACATCTATGTCTACAGTGCAATTTTCAGGAAAGCCCAAATTTAGACTAAACTGTTTCCATGTGATAGTGATAGGTTCATTATACAACCTAAAGTAGACGTACGTGTCATCCGAGGAGAGAGTGCAAAGAAATTCTAGTGTAAGCAATCTACAACCCTCCTCTGTGAGTTTCCATGTGTTCTCCCACCCAATAATATGAAAGACTAGATCGAACTCAGAGTCCATACTTGTGTCTCAGAGAAATTGTGAATCAAAGGTAGGAGTATGGGTGTACTCTTTGTCGCGATATTGCCTGAACAGGTCCTTCTCATAGGGTGTCTGAAGCTTGATGTGCCTTTCGTGAAGAAGATCGCGTGGCTCGGATCGGCTTGTGGTAGAAGATCGAGGCAGGGACGAAGTATCCATGTCCGAGCCTCCTTGTGATGAGCCAGCTCGCGAACGGCTTCTCGTTGATCGGAAGGTGAGAGTGTTCTTCGCCTTTCTCAAGAAGTTGCTCATCTTTGCTGCAAGAACAAGAGAGCACACAGACAAAACTAGTGGAACAAGTGAGGGTTAGAGCAAATAAATGTCAGAGAGTCAGCGGTCCAAAAGTCAGTAGTCCAGGAGTCAGTTGTTCAAGTTGGCATTTTTATTTCAACTTCTCCTAGGTCATTAACTAATGGGACAACACTTCCCCTCTCTTATTCAATTTTCTTGCTTGCTCTGACTATCCCTTTCTTCTTGCTACTAGCTCAAAGCTTCCTCCTCTATTCTCTTGTATCTTCACTCTCTCAGAAACTACCCCAAATGAAGCGCTAAGTGAATTCAAAATTGAAATTTCGAATTTCGAAGTGGGGTTGGTGTTTCTGAAGAGTGGAGTGTGTGGAGAGTGTGAGGGATGCTTGCCATTTTATAGGGAGAGAAGGGGATGGCCGGTCGGTCTAGTGGTGGGATCGACCGTTCCTCCCCTGGGCCCACTTCCTTCCAACTTTCTCTCCTACCTACCTTGCTCAAGTTCCCATTCTTTGGAGTATATGCCGACTGTTGTGGTGGTAGGTGAGATGAGTGGTTGTGATTATTTTGAAGTGATATGATGTGGGTCCTAGGTGTCTGTGGGTTCGTATGTCTCCCATATTTGTATAATGCAAGTATGCAAAAGAAAATTACTTTTATGATACTATAGAAAACAAGGATTCTAATGATGAATTTCTTATATGTTTTTGTTGCCATAGTAAATAATACTTACTGGGTTCGTAAATATTAATTACATGGGGCCAATTTTGTGATATAATGATGATGTTAATTTTTATTTTGTTTTCCTATGCATGAGTAAATAAATATGAAGTGCAGAAAGTAAATGTTGATAACTACCGAGTTACCTCCGGCAAAGGTTCGGGGTTTAAAGTCCACCGAATTGGACTCTCCAGTCTTCTTTATTCTTCTTGATGGGTCTCCACTTCCGGAGATAGCAGTCTTGTTTCTTGTGCTTCATGGTTTTCTAGAGTTGAGCATTGTTCGGGCCGTGGTTTGAATGAGAACTTTTCTTCCTTTCCATTTATGGTGAATTTGATCTCTCCAGCTCTAACATCAATGTGGGCCTTGGCGGTGCTCAAAAAAGGTCTCCCTAGAATGAGTGATACATTTGAGTTCGGGTGCATTTGTAGTACCACGAAGTCCACTGGTACAAAGAACTCTCGAATTTTAATTGGGATATTCTCAGCAATTCCTATTGGGTACCTGAGTGATTGATCAGCTAGCTGAAGACACATTGGTGTTGACACAAGTGCTGAATGGTTGAGGTTATAGTAGACTGATGCGGGCATCACGCTAACACTGGCTCCAAGATCACACAGTGCGTTGCTAAACCATTGATTTCCAATTGAGCACTCAATAGTGGGCCATCCTGGGTCCTTCTTCTCTGGTACTTGATTGAGGATAGCCGCACTACATTCTTCTGTCAGCTCGATTACTTCAGTAGTTGGCAGTGGCCGTTTGTTGTTAAGTATATCCCTTACATACTTGGCATAGGTGGGTTGTAACACCCTAAAAAAAATTTCTCCAAAACAAAATAGGTGAAAATGTTTTATTTATGAATTTGTGAAGCATTTAACCTAGGAGTTAAATAATTTTTATGGAAATAAAAGAGTAGTGGCAACATGTTTTTGCATTCATGCTGATGCACTGGTTTTATTTGAGTGTTTGGTTTTTGCCAAAATTTGAAAATGAATTCAAACTTCATTTGAAAAGGCTTTGAAATGCTTTGAAAACAAAAAGGAAAAGAGTTTTTATTCTTTTCTCCTCCTCTCCTCGCTTTCGGCCTGGGAAGCCTTGCGGCCCAGCTCGCCAGCGCCTCCCTCCCTTCTTCCTTTTTCCCCGTTGGGCCGGCGCTCCCCTTCCTCCCCTCGCCGTGCGGCCCAGCAGGCCGGCCCGCGCAGCCGCGTGCGCCGCCTCTCTCTCCCTCCCTGCGGCTGACGTCGCGGCCCCGCCCGTCAGCGTCCGCCTTCCCCTCCTTCGCCCGCTCGCAGCGCCCGAGCGCAACCGCCGCGACCGCCTCGCGTCCGGGTCTCGCGCGAGTCGTGCAAGCCCGCGCCCACGTCCTCACCTCCTCCGCGTGCTTATAGCGCGTGCGCTCGCCCCGCTCCCTCCCCTTTTCCCTCAGTTCGTTCCCGTTGCGCACGCATCTGAGCACCCGAGTGCCAGCCGAGCTTGCCGCCGCCCGCCGCCGTCGCTCCGGCGAATCTCCGCACCGCAGGCCGATTCGTCACCCTTAGAGCTCCGCGCTGAAGTGGTGACGACCCCGAACCCCCTTACTCTCTCCCTTACTTTCGTTTTGGCCCTAACCGCCGTTGTCTGCTCACAGTTCCGCCGCCGTCGCTCGGGCCTCGCCGCCGTTCGCCGTTCGCCATCGCCCGAGCCTCTCCGTCCCTTCCCTCGACGCGGTGAGAACCCCTTGCGACCCGCTCCCTCTCTGTCCCCTTGGTTTGGCTCGGGGTGCCCCTGTGGCCGAGTCCGCGCGCTCCGCTGTGCCTCCCATGGCGTCCGCGCGCACGACGTCGTGCGGCGAGCCGCGACGCCGCGGCCAGAGCCGCGCCCGGCGCGCCGTCGGCTCGCCCCGCGCTCACACCTCCCCCAAATCTAATCTGCGTCGTCCGACTCCGATCCGGCGGCTCAGATCGGCCGATACCCCTTCGCCGGCTATCTTGCTAAAGAGCCCCTGGAGAAGCCGGGAATCAACCCGCGCTCCAGCGAACACTATTCCCTGTGCCTTGAAAAGTTTGTAACCAGGCCCCTGCGTTTCTATTGAATTGAGGCGCAGTCCAGCCGGCAGAGAATTTGATTTAAAATTCAGTTTAAATTCCGATTTAAATTCAAATTGATTTCAGTCTATTTACAGAATTGCCATTACACTAAAATGCGTATAAAATCCACGTTTTAGCTCCGTTTTGACCCGTTCAAGTTGCGTTAGGTTCGTAATTTAGTTTCCTACCTGTTTATGCCTCTGTTAGTCGGCGTAGATCTGTTTAGTTTCAGAGTTTATGTTAATCTTGTTTAGGTCTCTAGAAACACCGTTTCGGCCGTATCTTTCGCATAGTATCTCCGTTTTCGGTGAACCAAATCTTGTTGTGATCGTAGAAACGCGTACTTCAGTTTTATCAAAGATTTATTTCTGTTTATTACTGTTTGGTGTACTATTCTAATGATAGCCTTGTTTGCATTGTGTATGTTTGCGCCTGGAATGCGTGGTGATGTTTTGTGATCGAGTAGACGGTGAGTCGGTGTGGTACGACCAGGACCCCTCTTTCAGCGACCAGCAGGAAGATCAGTCTTTCGACAACTAAGGCAAGTTAGCATGGGATCTCCTTGTTACCTATTTCACTTTCCCATTAAATTACTCATTTATGCATGTGTCCAATTGAGCAACCTTAGGGACCCACTTAGCTTTGTTATCTGTAATGTTCTTGACTCCGTGGGATCTTTGCATATGGGTAGAATGCTATTGCCAACTGACTTATAACTGATCCAGTCCTATGATGAATTTTGTTCTCATGATGATACGTTGTTAAACGGTTAATAAAACTTGCTGTTAGCAAAAGCTGGGATTGACAGTGCTACCATGAGTGCTATATGGCTCTGGTTTTAGCTCAGTACACTGGACCTTTTCTAACTTGTTAGCGGTGACCCGAAAGGGCGCATAAGGGGCTTGCCACTTTGTGTGTAGGGCTGCTCCTGTTCCTATGTGCATAGCTGTGATGGCCTTGTGCCATAGGAAAGGGGGTTACTACATCTGCCTGCCAAGGAAACCTAGCGGCCTTAACATGTTAGACGAACCAACGAAAGGCTTCATAGTGTGCCCCGCCGATCTACCTCGGAAGTGGATCAAGAGGTTGGCCGCCTCGGGCACAAGGGTAACACGGCTTGTGGGTAAAGATGCACAACCTCTGCAGAGTGTAAAACTGTTATAACAGCCATGCTCACGGTCACGAGCGGCCCGGGAAACTAGCAGAACTTTGATACTTGAATAACTGTTTACTTTATGTTGATGGTACTCTATGATGTTATATTTTATCTTTGTTGGACAAATGGATCATGGGTTAAGGGTTAAGCAGAATATTCGTTACCTTAATACTAAAACTTTGCCCACTTAAAAGCTAACTGCAGTCAGACAGTGTCAGCCTTTTGAGCCTCATGAACCCTGTGTTAGCTTGCTAAGTACGAGAAGTACTTACGCTTGTTGTTTATCTTCTTTTTGGGCAAAATCCCGGTTGGGTAACAGATGAAGGTGCAGTTGGCGACTTCCCAGAGGACTTCTAGGCTAGCTGTTCCCCCAGTCAGCGTTCCCTGTGAAGTAGATCTTGTTAGCAGTTCAGTTATCTTTTGTTTCGCTTGATGTAAGACTTTTGTTGATACTATCGTTATGTAATAAACAATGTGATGATGCCACCTTCTTGTAATTTGTCTAACTTATGTGTGTGATTGTTTCCTGGGCACACATGAGAACTCCGCCACAATTTTATCCTTAAAATTGGGGTGTGACGTGGGTACCTGTAATGCATCTAGCAGAGGAATATTGATATATAATTTCTGAATTACTTCAACAAACTTACTGAACTAGGCATCTAGCTTAGCGTTTCGATTTCTGCGTGGGAATGGTAGGACATTGGTGTCTTGAAAATCCATCTGTATTTCTTCATTTTGCACTTGAGTCTCTTGAATTTCGTCATTCCTTTCTTCTGCCCTCGGGGGTGTCACTGGTACTGTCTGTCTTCTTTGTGCTCCTTCTGGGTACGACAGATCTCGAGTGGTCCTCCCATGTCTAGTGGTGATCCCCTTAATCTGCTCATGGTCAGTGGTAACAGGCAAAACAACAGCCAATTGCGATAGTTGAATTTCTATTCTTCTATTATAATTGAGTTGATCCTTAATGGCAGAAGAAAATTCATCCATCTTAGCATTTATGTTTTCAAGAGTCTTATCATTTAAAGCAAGTCTTTTGGTAATGCTATCATTTATTCTAGCTTGTTCTAAAATTAGATCTCTTAAAGTAGGTTGCTTAAAATTGGAAGAACCGAAATTACTGGTGTACTTATCTGGTTTGGGAGGTTGTTGTTGACGCCATCCTTGCTTGTGTAGAGTGGTAGAGTTATTGATGATGTTAGCTTCTTCTTGATCTTCGGGAAATTCTATTCCCAAATATTCTCCACTTCTAGTTTGAGCATCAAATGCGTCTTGAATAGCTTGACGTTCTTCCTTGTAGTCGGCTCTCTGAGTGAGCCGATCCATAAGCACATCCATCATGGTTGACAGTGCACACACTTTTTCTGGAACTTCTTCAATCTGGTGACAGCGTTGAATAGTACCTTGTTTCCAGCCCTGATTCTCAGCTATCTTATCCATTAAACATTCTGCTTTTCCAAAAGTGAGTGACATGAATGATCCTTCAGCAGTGGCATTGAGTTGCTCACGTGTTCTTGGTAATAATCCATGATAAAACAGTTGCATGAGCAATTCGTTCCCTATTCCATGATGTGGGCATCTTAAGATTTGTTCCTGAAAACGCTCCCAAGCTTCTGGAATGGTTTCTCCTTTTTGTTGCTGAAAGTTGTAAATCTTTCCCCTTAAGATATTGATTTTGCTGATCGGGGAAAATCTTGATAGAAAGGTATCTAAACATTTCTCCCATGTCTTGATGTTGTCCATGTTTGTATAGAACCACTGCTTCGCTTTTCCTTTCAGTGAGAAGGGAAAGAGACGAAGAAGTATAATGTCCTGGGGAACGTCCTTGATGATGATAGTGCTTCCAATCTCCAAGAAATCTTGTAGATGAGCAGTTGCATCTTCTTCTTCCTTTCCACCAAATGTAGTAGCTTGCACCATGTTGTTAAGACTTGGCTTGAGCTTGAACTCAAGGTTGTTCGTCTGGAGTGTAGGTCCGGTATGAATGTTCCTGACACTTGGAGTAGAGAACTCCAGCAGAGTCTTGTTGGCCATGGCTTGACTACTGGTGTTGATCTTCCACACGATCTAGTTGATTGTTGATTTGTAAGTGATGAATTACAACTAAACCTGTTGTTGGTAGTTCTTAACTTCACTAAAGATAGAGCTAGGCACTATCCCCGATAACGGTCCAGAAATGCTTGTTGACACTTGCCAACGTCGTGACTAGGAGTAGACTATGGAGTCTATCCCTGGCAACGGTGCCAGAAATGCTTGAAGCAAGTCCAGTCAATATACCTAAAGGAGTGAAGCTAAAGCAACTATCTACTAATGCCAAATGGGGTTGTCAATCCCGACACTAGTAGGAGCTAGCTAGCGAGAATGCAATCTATCAGGAGGAGATTTTGCAAGCGCACAGAACTATCGTAGTAGCACTTCCCTGGGAGTACCAGGTGTCGATTTATTTGATCCCAAAGGAAGGCTAGGGTGGTGTATGAGTCGAGTCAAGGAGGGGATGAGAGTCGAAGAATAAGAAAAGGGGAAAGGAGAGAAAAGAAGATGAAAGGCTAGAAAGAATATGTGGGTGGATAGGTAAGGATGAAATGGATGCTAATGTAAGGTGGATAACTAGATAGATAGAGGGTAACTAAGGGTAACTAAGATAACTAACTACTAACTAATAACAACTCCTAGATAACTACGAAGCAAGATAACTACGAAGCAAGATAGGCAAATGTCAATAAAGCAACCAAGTTAAGTAAAGTTTTATTCCTATCTTATCAAGTATCGAGGCGTACTAGCCTTTACCACTGACTTAGGTTGAACGCTAGCACAACGAGCCTTACTGTTAAACTGTGCCAACTACGTGGTGGAATTCAAGGCGCACAGGGGTGTCACCACCTGCTTGCTACCACAGCTATCCGGGGGTCCAGCCGTATCTGAAGGTAAGTCTATAACTAAGCACCATGCTTAATTATATTCTAACTATCTCTACCCTAGCTTTGAATAGAGACACCCTTGCAGACGTCAAAGCAAATACTTGACTTAATAAGATAAACACTAAACTAACTAAGCAACCTATTGGCAAAGATCAAACACTAAGCTCACTAGAGATTAACTACTATGGCTAAGTGAATTGAACTTTAGGATAGCTAGGCACTCAAGCAATCAATCAAGTATAATACTCAATACTGATAAGTAGAATAAAGTAATACTTGAAATGATGAACTAGAATATAGTAAAGTGCTTGAGATACAAGAGAAAAACCTGAACTGGAGATGAAGGAAGACTCTTCCCAGCTCCAGGACCGATCACTCACACGCCTCTACTCTTGAGCTAAGCCTTGAGCAGCGCTTCCGCAAGGGCAAAGATGTCTTGCTCTACTAGCTACCTACTTGCCTAAGCTTGGCTAAACCCTAAGCTATTAGCTCTCTGGCTCTAGCCTTGCTTTCTTTCCTTCCTTGCTTCTCTTGCTTGTGTGTGTTATGAAGTGACACCTCCAGGGGGTATTTATAGCCCAAGTGAGTGAGGGGGGTACTTATAGGGGGCAGCCAGCTGACCTAGGGCAAACCCTAGTGGCGGGCGCCAGCCCTAGGTGGCGGCCGCCACCCCCCTCACCTTTGGATGCACTGTCATTGCTTCAACGGCATCCAGGAGCTCCAGAGAGGCGGTTGCATGTCCAGATAACCGCCATTCGGTCATGATCCACGCCATTCCCCTCCTGAGTCGTCCGATGCCACTGACCTAGTGACCAAGGGCCAAGATTCGGCCTTGGGGAGGTCACACGAATCGGTGACGTGGCAGGGAGTGGACTTGGGCCAACCCAAGTGGCGGGCGCCACCTAGGGGTGGCGGGCGCCACCCCCCTTATGCCCATTTGGGCCCTGCTGAGTGGGCTTGGCCTTTGGTGGTTCAAATATCCAAATTTGGTTCAAATCCTGCATTCAAATACAAATCTATGGACATGTGAAATTCGGTTAGTTTGAAACCTATTTGACTACATTTCATGACTTTTTGGTGAAGTTTTGGGTAACATGTTGATGGTAAAATAGGTGTTTAAGGACCATCAACAAGCTCCCCCAAGCTAACATGTTGCTCGTCCTCGAGCAACAATGCGGTTTAAGCATTAAGCATGAAATAGATAGCAACTTAAGATGTATACAAGTGCATATTGTATAGTGAGAAATAACTTAGTATATATCATTAATCATAGCAATGTGGGGCTTATAGCTTTTCACTTCAAGCATGCACGAGTGAAATAAAGCAGATAGGAAACTTTTACCTTGCTTAGGTTTGACTAGGATTCTGTCTGGAGGTTTTTCAAGGTTTTCAAAAGATAACAACTTGCTTAAGTCCTCCAAGATTCACTCAATCGCTCAATGGTGTTTAAATCCTCACTTAGGCCAAAATGTAGCCTCTCCTATTTCTAAAGAATGATATGTGGAGTTATAAGTAGGCTAAGAATCATGAGCAAATTGCTTAATGTTTATTGCTAAGCTAGACACTCAGATCATAAGGAGCAGCAAATCACAAAAAATAATCAAGATGTGCATGTGTGGTTATGTGGAAGTGTATAGAGAGATATTTCATAATCCTTCCTGGTTAATTTCTGGGGTCTAGAGCTAATGATAACTCTCTCTCTCTCTCTATTTTCGATACATAGTGAGTAGACAAAAATGTGTCCTCACATTTTCTTAGTACATAGTCCTCTCTTGAGCTACTTTGCTCATTTTTTTTATCTCTCTCTTTTTTTTAGCTCTAGATTTCCCCAGATTATCTATAGGAAAGGATTTTTGAAATGAGTAGGGAAAGGGAGAGAAATGCTTATTCCCAGTGTAGGAATAGCATAAGGCTAGCAATGTGACGTTTGGCAAGGTATTGCATATCTCCAGTGTAGAGAATGAGCAATTTATTTGGTGGTTGCAAACTTCCAAAGTGGAGAGTAGGCAATTTATGGTGGGTGTGTGAATCTTGATCAAAAGATATGATAAGCTTCTCTACTAAGATCTATGAGGTCTAACAAGGCTCAACACAGACAAGGCTCTTTGTGGTTTTGACTAATAAATATTTGGCTAGTGGTGGGATGTGATAAAATCCAGGGGGAACTTTTAGCAAGGTTTTCAAGATTTTTAAAAGAAATCCTCCAGGTTAGGTCCTAATTTCTCCTTAGCATGTTTAAAGAATTACTCCATTTCTTACTAACTTTATTCACTAAGCATGATTTCAGTTAAAGCATGTGCAACCCACAAAAGCTACAACTTAGACAAGACCAGTTATTCAAACCATAACAATAGCATTTGCATGACATATTTCAAATCTTATTCAGGTTTCAACTTGTTTAAGCAGATTTCATCAATTTTATTCATGGAATGGTTACTTAGGCAAGCATGTAGCATTCAAAAGATATAGAATTTAAGAACTGAATATAAAGAGTAAGGTTGAAACATACCTTATTGGCGCGAGGATCTCCCCCAAGATGGCTTCTTGCTTGGTGAAGGATCTTCTTCTTCTCAGTCGGAGCTCTTGTTCTCATTTTATTAAAAGGGAAACTATCTAATGTTGTGAAAAAGGGAAACTATCCTATTATGATATTTTATTAATCTAGCTAAGTTAACATATACTTATGCATATAACTAATGATAACTGATTTTTTTAGTTACATGCATGACATATTTTATTTATTTGAAAAAGGGAAATTTGAAGGCAAAAAAAATAAAATTAAAAGTAAATCCATACCATAGGTCCATGGAATTCCATCCTTATCGGGTGGATCTTCTTCCTTGTGTGCTTCTTCCTTAAGTACTTCATCAGCTTCTTCTTCTTTTGTCACCTCTCCTTTGTCATGTGAATTACACAACTTAGGAGAATGTGGTTCTTCCTTTCTGTTCCACCTTGTTCTTGGGCGCCTCTTCTTGGTACGAACGGGTTTTGCTTCCTGCATGTTAGCGGCATATGCTGGACCACGGGAAAAAGAGAACATTTCCTTCCTCCCTTCTAATGTCATTTGCATTTTACCACTCCCCACATATATGCAGGCATTCACAGTATTCAAGAAAGGTCTACCCAAAATTAAAGGCACATCTTTCCTATTTCCCATATCTAGTATTATGAAATCAGCAGGAACATAGGAGCCTCTAATATGAACAGGTAAATCATTGACTATTCCTTCTACATAGCAAGTGGATTGATCAGCTAGCACAACATAGGCAGATGTGGATGACATGGGTGGAAAGAACGAGTTTTCATAGAAATCCTTAGATATAATGTTCACACTCGATCCTAAATCACACATGGTATTTTTAAAGACTTCACCAAAGATTGAGCATCTAATTATGGGACTACCAGGATCACCCTTTTTAACAGTCATGGTTTGATCTTCATAATAGTTAAAATACTTTATTTCAACCATATTTGCAGTTTCCATATCAGGTTTAGCAGGAATTTTGCCAGATTCAAAGGATGGTATGATAGCAGCAAGTTGAGCTAATTGAGTTTCTAACATCTTATTAAAGCTTAATTGATTTTTCAGAGCAGATGAGAAATCTTCCAATTTAGCATTTATATTCTCAAGGGTTTTATCATTCGACATTAATCTCTTATTCAAGAAATCAGTAGTTCTACCTTGTGAGTAAACTAAATTTTTCAAGAATGAGAAATTATCAGAATTCTGAAAATTAGAGCGGGGGAATGAATTGTTACCTTGAGAATTTGCAGGCTGATTCCATCCTTGATTTTGTTGACGGAAACCATTGTTGTTGTTGTTGATGAAGTTCAAATCTTCATGTAGCTCGGGGAAGTAGTTCCCAGAATGTCCGGTTTCTCCACAGACTTCACAAGTCATGTAGGATTCCAGAGATTGGACACTCTCTTGTTTGTTCATCTTCTCACAGCTGTCCAGCTTCTTTGCCAGCAGGTCCATCTTGGCCACGATCATGTCGGCCTCCTTAAGGGAATGTATACCTCACTTACGGGGCTGCAGTCTCTCGTCATTCCATCCTTGGTTTGACACCATCTTCTCTATGAGAGCCTTAGCATCTGCAACATTCAGAGAAAAGAATGCACCGCCGGCGGCGGCATCCAAATGGCTTCTAGAGAGTGGGGTTAGGCCATGGTAGAAGTTCTAGATCAATAGCCAGTCCTCCATACCATGGTGTGGACAGGCAGCGACGTACTCTTGCATTCTCTCCCAAGCCTCGGGAATAGATTCCTCGGTTTGTTGCGTAAAGCTGGAGATTTTGTTGCGCAGGGCATTCGTCTTGCCCATCGGAAAGAACTTAGTGAGAAAAGCATTGGAACAATTGTCACATGTGTCTACAACGTTGCGATTGGTATAGAACCATTGCTTCGCTTTTCGTAGCAAAGAGAAAGGAAAGAGACAAAGACGAATGGTTTCTTGTGTTATCCCCTTAATGGTAAAGGTGTCGCAAATCTCCAAGAGTTGTTGGAGGTGAGCGTTGGCATCCTCATGAGCTTTGCCACAGAACGGGCTAGCTTGGACCATCGTGATCAGAGCCGGTTTCAACTCAAAATTGAGGTTGGCTTCAATCACGTCTGGTCCTGTTGCTACATTGGCGGCAGAAGGAGCAGAAAACTCACGAATGGTCTTGTTGACCATCGTGAAGATAGAACGAGATAAGAAAGAAAGAAGTTGAAGAAGATGAAGGAAAAAGATAAGAAGGACTAAGGAAAGAAAGAATGGGGTAAGATGGGATTCGCTAAGCGGGAGCTTAAGCGAAGTTAAATTCGACACGGACTCAACCGATACACCGATTGCCTTCCCCGGCAACGGCGCCAGAAATGCTTGTTGGTAGTTCTTAACTTCACTAAAGATAGAACTAGGCACTATCCCCGGTAACGGTCCAGAAATGCTTGTTGACACTTGCCAACGTCGTGACTAGGAGTAGACTATGGAGTCTGTCCCTGGCAACAGCGCCAGAAATGCTTGAAGCAAGTCCAGTCATTATACCTAAAGGAGTGAAGCTAAAGTTGCTATCTACTAATGCCAAATGGGGTTGTCAATCCCAACACTAGTAGGAGCTAGCTAGCGAGAATGCAATCTACTAGGAGGAGATTCTGCAAGCGCACAGAACTATCATAGTAGCACTTCCCTGGGAGTACCAGGTGTCGATTTATTTGATCCCAAAGGAAGGCTAGGGTGGTGTATGAGTCGAGTCAAGGAGGGGATGAGAGTCGAAGAATAAGAAAAGGGGAAAGGAGAGAAAAGAAGATGAAAGGCTAGAAAGAATATGTGGATGGATAGGTAAAGACGAAATGGATGCTAAGGTAAGGTGGATAACTAGATAGATAGAGGGTAACTAAGATAACTAACTACTAACTAATAACAACTCCTAGATAACTACGAAGCAAGATAACTACGAAGCAAGATAGGCAAATGTCAATAAAGCAACCAAGTTAAGTAAAGTTTTATTCCTATCTTATCAAGTATCGAGGCGTACTAGCCTTTACCACTGACTTAGGTTGAACGCTAGCACAACGAGCCTTACTGCTAAACTGGGCCAACTACGTGGTGGAATTCAAGGCGCACAGGGCTGTCACCACCTGCTTGCTACCACAGCTATCCGGGGGTCCAGCCGTATCTGAAGGTAAGTCTATAATTAAGCACCACGCTTAATTATATTCTAACTATCTCTACCCTAGCTTTGAATAGAGACACCCTTGCGGACGTCAGAGCAAATACTTGACTTAATAAGATAAACACTATACTAACTAAGCAACCTATTGGCAATGATCAAACACTAAGCTCACTAGAGATTAACTACTATGGCTAAGTGAATTGAACTGTAGGATAGCTAGGCACTCAAGCAATCAATCAAGTATACTACTCAATACTGATAAGTAGAATAAAGTAATACTTGAAATGATGAACTAGAATATAGTAAAGTGCTTGAGATACAAGAGCAAAACCTGAACTGGAGATGAAGGAAGACTCTTCCTAGCTCCAGGACCGATCACTCACACGCCTCTACTCTTGAGCTAAGCCTTGAGCAGCGCTTCCGCAAGGGCAAAGATGCCTTGCTCTACTAGCTACCTACTTGCCTAAGCTTGGCTAAACCCTAAGCTATTAGCTCTCTGGCTCTAGCCTTGCTTTCTTTTCTTCCTTGCTTCTCTTGCTTGTGTGTGTTATGAAGTGACGCCTCCAGGGGGTATTTATAGCCCAAGTGAGTGAGGGGGGTACTTATAGGGGGCAGCCAGCCGACCTAGGGCAAACCCTAGTGGCGGGCGCCAGCCCTAGGTGGCGGCCGACAGCCCCCTCACCGTAGGATGCACCATCATTGCTTCAACGGCATCTAGGAGCTCCAGAGAGGCGGTTGCATGTCCAGATAAACGCCATTCGGTCATGATCCACGCCATTCCCCTCCTGAGCCGTCTGATGCCACTGACCTAGTGACCAAGGGCCAAGATTCGGCCTTGGGGAGGTCACACGGATCAGTGACGTGGCAGGGAGTGGACATGGGCCAACCAAAGTGGCGGGCGCCACCTAGGGGTGTCGGGCGCCACCCCCCTTAGGCCCATTTCGGCCCTGCTGAGTGGGCTTGGCCTTTGGTGGTTCAAATATCCAAATTTGGTTCAAATCCTGCATTCAAATACAAATCTATGGACATGTGGAATTCGGTTAGTTTGAAACCTATTTGACTACATTTCATGCCTTTTTGGTGAAGTTTAGGGTAACATGTTGATGGTAAAATAGGTGTTTAAGGACCATCAACTCCTGTGTTACCCTGTATATGAGATAAACAAAGATAGACAAGGGTAAGCCTGCCAAGACAGAGGTACAAGTTAATGAAGGAGTAGTTGATTAATCTCCTTTGCCATGTTAGTTTCCTAATAAGTTATGTTTCCACTTATTTGCTGGTTTCCATTTGGTTCCCGGTGGCTTCCGCTGCCCATCCCTGGCAACGGCGCCAGAAATGCTTGTTGACACTTCTTAATGCAATTGCCCATAATAAACTTTAATGAACTGATTCTAGCAAAAGCCCTCAGAAATGTACGGGACACTCCTAGCATCACTTAAAGTCAAGTTGTCATCCCCAACATGATACTAGAAATGTAATTGATTTGTGACACTAGCTCAAAAGATATGAACAAATATTTATCCGCAAGCGCACAGATAAATATACCCATTGTAACAGCATTTCACCCAGGTTGTCTAGGTATCGTTATTTATATTTTACCGAGGGGAACAGTGAAGCGGGAAGCAATTGAACATAAATGTGATTTAATGGTAGTGGAGATTACTATTCATTCATTAACTACTCACATGTCTAAACAGGGGTAAGACAAGATAAAGATAAATAATGAATAATAATGATAAAAACGGGAATTCTAGAGATAGAGCGAACTACATGAATCAAGTAGAGCAGTCAGGAGATTAATTAAGAGATTCGAATCCTAAGTTACTTTAGATTTACTAAGCCTAGTGATTACTCTAGTTAATATACAATCATTTATAGCTAATTAATCTATCATCCATGATCAAGGGACATTACTAAATTACAATCAAGAACAAAGTAATGAATTCTAGCTTGCAACCACGTCCTACTAAGGTCTACACTCGGGGGAGGACTACAAAGGACTCAACAGGACTGTCACTCCTGCGATCTACCTCTCGACCCAGAGCATAGGATGTATTCGCAGGTAAACTAGGCCTAAACACCATGTTTACACCAGTTTGACCACTTAACTCTATCCGGAATAAAGATAAGTACTTTACGAACATGATCATAAACTCTATCATAATCAGATCTATATTAAATATATAACTAGAATAAACTCCAAAACTGAATAAACTGAAATATAATAATGTAGCACAAACTCGAATAAAGATACAAATTACTGAATCTTCGACAGCGATCCGAAGACTCAGACGAAGCTTCTAGCCGGATATGCCGACGAAGTCGCCCGCCTCTACTTGAACCTAGCTAGACTAAACTCTAAACTTGAAGTAGAGCTCTAACTCTCTCTCTAGAAACCCTAGTTCTACTCTTGTCGGAAGATCTGAACTTCTCTTCTCTGTCTCTGTCTCTTGGAGGGGGGGGTCAGGGGTATGGTTATATAGCCCTGGGCGTGGAACCGCGACCGTTGGATCAAACCGACTTAAGGTACGGTCGAGATGAGTCCTCAAGGTCGGTGGAGTAAGATTCTGGAAGGAGGAGGCGTGGGGGCCCGGGACCCGACCGACCGGTGGGCCCACCAGACCGGTCGGTCCCACTGGGTAGGGTCTCGTGGTGCCCCGCCTCATGGAGTCCTCTGGTGTCCTCTAGAGTCTTCTGGAGACTTCCTGACTTGGCGGTGGAGTAATCTACGTCGGGTTCCTTCTTGGGGAAGCAATGTAGTCCTATTTTCCTGTCTAATCCCTGGAAAATATAGAATCACCAAAGCTCGTGGAATTTGTCAGTTTAAACCTCCTATTTCTAAGTTGGCAATTCTTTTTGGCATTTATTCAAGTATTGTTGATGGTAAATAATGATAGTTAATAGATGTCAACAGTCGCCGTCTTCTCGATCCCGAGACCAGGTATGCCCATATTGAAAAATTATGCTTATCCTTGTACTATGCTTGTGCCAAAATGAGACATTATTTATTGTCTAGTACGTGTGTTGTTGCATGTCAGGCCGATGTAATTAGGCACATGTTATATCGGCCAATCCTTAGGGGAAGGATTGGTAAGTGGGCGTATGCATTGATTGAGTTTGACTTGACTTATAAAACATTAAAGGGTCAAGTTCTTACTGATTTCATTGTTGAGCATAGCATTAGTTTAGAAGATGAGATCAGTTATTTTACTTTTTCTCCATGGAAACTTTATTTTGATGGATTGACTTGTAAAGAGGGCCAAGGTGTTGGCGTGGTCATTATTTCTCCTAATGGTGCTGAATTTGAAATGCTAAGCCGGTTACATTATCTTTGCACTAATAATCAAGCCGAATATGAAGCTCTATTATTCAGTTTAGAAATATTATGTTCCATGGAGGTTAAACATGTTGAGGCTTATGGCGATTCCTTGCTAGTAGTGCAACAGGTTGCCGGTGAGTTTCAGTGACTAAAAGGGTCGTTAAATGTTTATCTTGATATATGCCTTGATATCATTACTCACTTTGCCAAATTCTAGATTCGGCATATACCAAGGCATGAAAATCATAAAGCCAACATGTTAGCTCCGCAAGCATCTAGCTATAGCATCAACAGGCATAATTTTCACATAAAGCCGATGCGTCAGCATGCAGAGGTGTTGTCGGTTCGTATGGCCGACAAGACTTTTTCAAAACCGGTTCGGCCAGTTTACTCCAGAGAACAGCATACTTGGATGGACACTTTGGCCGACCAGGTTGTTCATAAATCAGGTCAATTAATTCATCTGATTGATCTGGTCGATATTGGAAGGATTAATTCAGTTGATTTGTCTGAAGAAACTCTAAATCTGTACAAGTCAAATTCTAATGAAAGTGAAGCCGATTTAGAAGATTGGAGGACTCCCTTGCTAAAATATCTCAATGATCCGAGTGTCCAGGTTGATCCAAGTGTTTGACGGAGTGTTTTTAAATATGTACTGCACAATGATGAGCTTTATTGAAGAACTGCCGAAGACTTGTTGCTTAAGTGTTTGGAATCTGATCAAGCGAAGGTGGCTATGGGAGAAGTTCATGAAGGTATTTGTGGTACACATCAATCGGCACCAAAGATGAAATGGCTATTACGCAGAGCTGAGTTTTATTGGCCCACGATGATGGCCGATTGTTTTCGGTACTACACAGGATGTGAAGAATGTCAACGGTTTGGAAATATACAACTTGCACCTGTTGCTATGCTTCATCCTATTATCAAACCGTGGCCTTTTCGTGGTTGGAGGCTAGACTTCATTGACCAAATTCATCCCCCATCTTCAAAGGGATGTCATTTTGTTCTGGTTGCTACAGATTACTTCACTAAGTGGACTAAAGTGGTACCTTTGAAGAATATGACACATAAGGAGGTGATTGAGTTTATTACTAAATGTATTATACATAGATTCGGCGTACCTCAAACGTTAACTACAGATCAAGGAACGTCTTTTATCTCCAAAGAGGTACGGGATTTTGCCGAATTATACAAGATAAAGATGCTCAATTCATCTCCATACTATGCTCAAGCTAATGGTCAAGTTGAGTCTAGTAACAAGACTTTGATCAAGCTTATCAAAAAGAAGATTGAGGACAACCCAAGGAGGTGGCATGAGGTTTTGTCTGAGGTTTTGTGGGCTCATCGTATATCAAGACATAGTGCTACAAAAGTTACTCCTTTTGA
Source organism: Coix lacryma-jobi var. lacryma-jobi (assembly GCA_009763385.1). Taxonomy (NCBI): domain Eukaryota; kingdom Viridiplantae; phylum Streptophyta; class Magnoliopsida; order Poales; family Poaceae; genus Coix; species Coix lacryma-jobi. The sequence goes on along the minus strand of CM019826.1, from coordinate 111,921,665 downwards.
GCTGGTATATGGGCAAGAAGCAGTGTTGTCTGTCGAGGTAAATCTGGATGCATATAGACTGGCTAAACAGAATGATTTATTTGTTGTTATGTATCATGATGCCATGATGGACAACATTAACGAAGTGACCCACAAGAGATTACGGGCTCTTAAGGAGATGGAGAAAGATGAAGCCCGAGTTACCAGAGCTTACAACAAGAAGGTGAGAAGCAGATCGTTCCAAATGGGGGAATTAGTATGGAAGACTATATTACCACTTGGATCGAGAAGCAATAAGTTTGGCAAGTGGTCGCCGAGTTGGGAAGGTCCTTATAAAGTGATCAAAGTAATATTCGGGAACGCATATAAGCTAGAGACGTTGCAAGGTGAAAGTCTCCTAAGAGCAATAAACGAGAGGTATTTGAAAACATACTTTCCAAGTGTTTGGCAAGAAGCCTGAGTGCCTTCCAAGCAACGGCCAATATATGTATCGCCCTTAGAACAAAAATGATCAGAAACATTTATTTTGGGTTACTGAATGACCGATGAGTTGGACATCGTTGTTATTCGGTTTGTTTTTAGGTACTACTGAAGATCACCTAAAAATAGGGGGGCATATATTGACACTCAAAAGTGTCATAGGTAAATATTGAGATTAGAAGACGCATTTGGCTCATAATATTTTGAGGTTGAATTGATCTTTAAATTGAGGGTCGAATGTTTTAAGTAAGGTGAACCTGATCATTTGAAGTATTCCGACCAGTTGTACTATTTCCGACCAGGTAATGCTGGTCGAAAGTCTTAAGATGGTGATAGGCGCCGAATCTGATGTCGATTCAAAGATCCTTCTTTGTATGGATAATCTGTTGATTGGTATAATCGGTTTGGGCTGATATTTATAAAGCTCATTTGGCCGGTTTAGTCGATTCAAGGATCAGCGAGATCGGGTTTACCTTGTCTAGTCCGGATTGGACTCTTGTATTCCATATTTTGATGGAGTTCGAATATGAAACTTGGAGATCGTATCTAGAGATGTTTCCTATTCGGATAAGACCAGCCCCCTCTATATATATGAGAGGACCATGGCCGATTAAGGCATCCAACCCTAATCGATCAAAATCAATCTACTATCCCTTTTACCCTTTCCTCTCTCTATTTTGTTGTTCGGCATGTCTCCTGGCGAGGCTCGACGGCGTTCTAGGCGGCCTTGCTGGTCCTAGGGCAACCTCTACGTGCTTCTCCCTGACGGGTCTTCCCGGGAGGACTTCTAGAGTTATCAACACAGGGGTCCAAAACCCTAAATAGGCTTAAACCGGTTTCTAGATCGGTTTTCATCGGCTTAACCAGGGTCCCTACTGTCTCAGGTTGATTAGCAACCTCTTCAGGCGTTCTAGCCCTGCTGGTGTGTGATTCGGATCACCTCTGATGTCAACACATACCTTTAGCTTACCTTCCTCGATCACATCACGAACAAAATGATACTTGATGTCAATATGTTGTGTCCTCTGTGGTTTGATCTTGTGTTCTTCCTCATTTCCTCGTCGTCATTCATAATGGATGTAAACCCTCAAGTGACCAGAGATGAACTATTTGTTGATGAGGACAGCTTGACATCAATTACGAAGTTGGGTCTGGATGTTGCAGACCAAATGCTTGAACATATGCACAAGCCCATCAATTTCAAGGCACCTGTGTTGTCCGAGTGTGGTGCCATCAAGGTCACTCAATTTGGAGAGCATTTGGTTGACGGACACAACAAACCATTGGCCGCAACCATGGAAGATCGTGTCACTAATTGGTTAGTCTAATTGAACAACCTTTCTTTTGGTCCTTTGCATGGATTTGGTGGATGTGATCCCAACCAATTTCGGTGTGCCTGAGGACCTGACACCTCCAATTGTGACCTATGACAGTTTGTTGCAACAATTAGCCTTTGGTAAAGCATATCTAAATGTTGAGAAAAACAATCTAATTGTTTGGCTGGGTGATGCTAAGGTGCTTACTCATGTTGGCGATTCATCACGTTATCCATAGGTTGGTCTAATTGCTGCAAATCAGGGGCTTTATAAGTTACTGAAGCATAGCATAGTGTATACACTACAAGACATCCAGGCTTTGCCGAGTGCTGGCAGCACTCGGCAAAAGGCCTCTCGCACTCGGCGAAGGCTTTGTCGAGTGCCGCACTCGGCAAAGCGCACTCGGCGAAGAAATAGTCGGCAAAGAGTTCTTTGCCAAGTGCCAAATATCGGGCACTCGGCAAAGGCTTCGCCGAGTGCCAGGGCAGCACTCGGTGAAGCAAACGGGAGCCATCACTTGACGGCCTCTTTGCCGAGTGCCACGTGGGCCGGCACTCGGCAAAGAGGCCCTCTTTGCCGAGTGCCACGTGGACTGACACTCGGCAAAGGGGGCCTCTTTGCCGAGTGCCACATGGGTCGGCACTCGGCAAAGAGGGCCTCTTTGCCAGGTGCCACATGGACCGACACTCGACAAAGAGGACCTCTTTGCCGAGTGCCACGTGGGCCAGCACTCGGCAAAGAGGGCCTCTTTGCCGAGTGTCATGGTCAAGGCACTCGGCAAAGAGGCCGAGCTGGGGAAAATTTGCCCAGCTTTGCCGAGTGCCGTGGCATATTTGCCGAGTGTGGCACTCGGCAAAGCTGGGAAAAATTGTATTTTTTTTCTGTTTTCATTTCCCTACACAGAAAACATATCACACATCCATATTCCATTTCAGACAAATATCACATGCATATATATATCACACATCCATATATCACATACATATCCATTTCAGACAAATATCACACGTTCAGTCACCATGCATCACAAGCTCACAAGTTCATCACAAGTTCACAAGTCCATCACAAGTTCACAAGTCCATCACATCCATCTCACAAGTCCATAACAAATCTAAGTCGGCCCTCACTGCTCACCTTGGTGCTCAGATTGTGAAGAACCCCCACCTTGCCACGCATCCCACGACCCGCCCGAAGGTCCACCTTGCCAACCTTGCCACCTGGGCGGCGGAGGTCCAGATGGCCACCCGGTGTACCCCGACTGGCCAGGAAGGTAACCTGGCCACCCATAGGGCGGAGGAGGGCCACCGGGGAGCCACCCAGGCTGCGGAGGAGGGCCACCAGTGATGTGCAGAGTGTGCGGAGGAAGGCCAGGTTGAGGAGTCGGTGCCGAACCCTCCGACTGTGAGTGCACAAAGGAGAAGCAAATTCGTTAGCACCTGGAGGACGGCCGTAAAAGTTAAAGAAATATAAACAACCATATATACTCACCGGAGTCTCTGTCGAAGGAGTAACAGGAGGCACAAAAGGAGTGAGCAGCGAGGGAGGCACGACAACACCCGGGATGTTCAGGCTCCCAAAGAAGTGAGCTATGTCCTGCGTCCTCTGCGCCTCCCGCTGCTGGACGGCCAGTAACTCGCGATGATGGGCCGCCGACTGGGCCTCGTGCATGGCCTGCAACCTCTACACCTGGTCCGCCTGGGCCTGCAAAATTCGTCCCGTAAGGTTTAAATAATGCAAAGACAAGGTATATGTATAAAAGCAATGAACGACGAATAGAACAGTACTTACCTGAAGTGCTGCCATCATCTGCTGTGAGGTCGGCTGCCGAGGTCGTATTGGGACGGAGGAGCTCATGCTGGCAGCTCGAATCTCAGCGAGGTTAGGAACAGAGGACGAGTCAACTGCGCTGTTGGCTATCCAGTACCAGTCGTGCTGCTTCCCTCCTCCCAGCCTCATCACCAGGTCTGTATCTAGGGGCTAGGTGGCCAGATCGAAGTCCTCCCCATGGCGCTCGCGAGCCGCTGAGGTGTACTCGGTGACCTTGGTGTAGGCGTTCGCGTTGGTGTATGCCTCGGGCCCGGCGTTCGGGTTGTACTGGGTGCTCGCTCCAGTCGCCTTGCCCTGGTGTGACAAGTGGTACGCCTTGAAAGGGAGGCACTCCTCACCACCACATCGGCACGAAGGCCAACAACCACATATATCTTCACAGAAGCCATGTAATTAACTTCTCTTTGCATACTTCCACTGATATTACTACATCTACTACTAACACAACTACTACTACTACTAACTAACTACTAACTACTTACTACTACTAACTACTTACTAATATTACTACTAATAACTACTTAATAATATTACTACTAACTACTTACTAATTACCTTGTTGGCGACGGACGATGACGTTGACAACGGCAAGATGACGACGGGGACGTCCTTCTCCTCCCTTCTCCTTCCTCTTCTCCTTCTCCCTTATTCTTCTTCTTCTCTTCCTCCCTCCTCCTCCTCCGACTCTTCTTCTTCTTCCTCCTCGCGGCTTGGGCCGGCAAGAAGCGCGGGGGCGCGGGGCGGCGGCCGGGCGCACGGGCCGGGGAGGCGCGATCGAGGGCGGCGGCGGCGGCGTGCTCGCGGGCAGGCCGGGGGCGCGGGGCGGCAGCGGCGGCGGCGGCGTGTGGGTGCGCGCGGGCATGTTGTGTAAGTGTGTGCGTGTGTGTGGGTGGCCGGCCGGATGGCCGTTTTGTATTTTTTTTATTTTCGAACGGCTTTGCCAAGTGCCAGATCGGGTGGCACTCGGCAAAGAGGGAACCTTTGCCGAGTGCCAGCCGATCTGTCACTCGGCAAAGAGGGGCCGCGTGGCACACATCCCCCGCCCAGCAGGCAAGGCTTTGCCGAGTGCCAGCTGGCACGGCACTCGGCAAAGATCCCCTCTTTGGCGAGTGCCTGTCATATGGCACTCGGCAAAGTATTTTTTTTGGATTTGGGACACCAAATTTTTTGTGGATCATCCCCACAGTACCATGGCCAACATGTTCAAATTTCACACTTTTTCAAAACCTTTTGTTATATTTTATGTCTTTATTGTATTTTCTTGAATTTTCCCGCTAGACGCAAGTTTGAACTGCGGGTGCATCGAATGATGGATTTTCATGATTCAAAAATTGTTATTGTTGTTCTTGAGTGTATGTTGAGGCCAAATCCAAAAACTGACCCTAGGTTTCGGTCAACGTGCTCACGGGGCAACGCCTCCAAATTATGTGCGGACGGTTTTAAAATTATAAAAAATACAAATGATTTCCGAAAATCACGAAACTTGATGAGATGTCGTTATATCTTATGAATATGCTATGAAAAAAAATTAAGAAAATTTGGAGCACGTTGTCACGTACGACGCTCACAAACCTGCACATCTGCTCATCTTCTCACAATAACAATGTTAGTTCAGTGAGACAGTTGTGCTTGAGATAAGGCAAGAAACAATTGATGCTTGTAAAATTATCACTGAAATGTCATGTCAAGGGAGCACAGACCAAGCTATCTTTGGTGCTGATCACATAGTTGGACTTGCTAGTCAGAAGACAGAAAACATGCTTGCCCTATTTGGTGGTCCTTCGTTGTTCCTAGAACATGCAGTAATCCATGCAGATCACTCACAAGGTCAACTAGGGAATATGTGGGAAATTAGTGCCACTTGTTAAATGGTCATGGCTACAATGAAGTGGTGGCAAAAACATTTCAGTCCATGGAAATTTAATTTGGTCTGGTACTGTTCTAAGAAAATGTCACCTTGGAATATAAATGTATTCAACCCTGGAGATGGCATGCAACAACACGTACTTCATAATAGCAAATTTGGCTTTGGTCTCATTGTTCGAGTGTAAGGGTGTGTTTGGTTTCACCCCTCTAAACTTTAGTCTCTTTTAGTAGCAACACCCTTACTAAAAGGGACTAAAAGGACCTGAAAAGGTTTTTTAGTCCCTTTTAGTGGGGGTGTTTAGCATTTTAGCTACTAAAAGTGACTACAGTTGGTGGAAACCAAACAGGCCCTGAGAGGAACAAACAATCTCAAGATAGACCCAATGAGTCTAAGAGAAACAAAGAATTTCAAGACAGACTAGAGTAAGCAGGAGCACAAATGCTCCTATATCAGTTTGTTGGTGCAAAAAGTGAGATATTAAACATTCCAATATGTAATTGCACTAAGCTTTGTCTTGTGCTACATGGCCAAGAGATTCTGGAAACTCTGATTTCTATGACTTCGGTGATGGAGAAACTGGTGTTGACTTTACCATGGGACTCACCTGGTCACAGTTCAAGCTATCTGCACATCCAAAGTTACAAAAAGCTTCAGCTTGAGGGCAAGCTGAATATTCAGGGTGGGGATAATGTCAGACATATGCCCTGGGATCATACTGCTAGGTGGGCCGGTCTGTCACATACATGCCTTTGTATTGGACTGTCATATGGGGCCAACCTTTGGAAAAGAGAAGAGCTACAAAAGGGATCAGGCAATGGAGGAGAGGCATCGCACAAATTATTCAGAAAAGAGTACTCGGCAAGGAGCTAGTGCTCCTCCTGATATTTGAGCTCTTTGTTAGAACTATGGGATCGACTAGCAGTAGATCAGGGGAAAAACTAACTCGAATGGATGGAAACTTGTTATTGAGATGGCGATGTCCCGTCATTCCTGCGGAGAAGATGCAGTAGCACCCCAGGCAGTGTGGTTGACGTCGGTCGTGGAACAGAGGTGGCGATGGAGCACTGGTGATGCTTCCCGCTGCTGGCAGTGCCACCCTCGAGATCGGATTAGGGTTACGGACAGTGGGGTGACGGCTATAGTGAACCTCGTGACCTGAGCCCCTGCCCCTACCTCATCTTTATAGACACTGTGCGACGGGGGCCCACCAGCCTACTATTGGGCTTGACGTCCCCGATCAGGACGCGGATCAGGGTTTACTTAGGCCGTTGGGCCTAACTGATAAAGATCAATCTAACACTCTTCTGTACTCCTCTGTTTCTACTCACGTCGTCGGATTGATCTCATTGGTGACCACGGGTTATGACAGGGGTCCAGTTCTTGGAGGACGGCGGGGCCAAGCTAAGGGGCTAACACCGTGGTGTGGGAAGCTGGCTGGTAAGGATGGACTAAGTAAGAAGGCAGCAAGGAAGAAGACAATGAGCCACACTGCATGTCCGCACGGTTGGATTCATACACGGAAAAAATAAAAAAACATAGTTTTAACGGTATTATACGCTAAAAAGAGAAAGTTAGAGGATGACAAATAGGGCCCGTGGGTGATTGGTGTCGGCCACAGATAACTGCAGATAATAATGGTGTTATATCATCTCATCTACCCCTCCCAAGTCCCACCCAAACAACCGGTGGTGGAGTACCTTATAACCCCACACGTGTCGCGATCTACCATAGACGATAATTGTACGCTCATGGCTAATATAAGGCTCCGATGGTTCTAAACAAAAGTCTCAACCAAACACAAAACATGGACCATCCTTCATCCTATTCCTCCCGACTAAATAAAAACTGAAACCATCTCATTACTCAAAACTGAGATTGGTTCATCCTATGTCACGCTATCTCCTAACCAAATGCTATCTAACTTTACCCTGACCGACGCGATCGAGCAGTCGACTCAGGACTCAGGAGACGGGTACACCTCGAGGCCTCCACGCGCTGGGCCTCGGCCCAACAAGAACGTCAGGAAGAGTTGCAAGCGCTCGCTTTTCCTTTTTTTTTTGCACCGCTGTCGCTTTTTGGCCGGATTTTTTTTTTGTGCGAGGGTGAGGCGGCGATTGACTGCCACGCATTAGGCACCCGGGGTGCACCCAATTTCATTTCCTCTGGCATACCCTACGTATTATTGGATTTTACTGCAGCGCGCGCGCGTCCATTCACCGTCCGGCGTGCGCACTCCAAAAGAAGATAGAGACAAAAACGCGCCCGCAAACCAATTCTGGCCCTGTACTGCAGGGTCGCGCTGCGGAGGTCGCGCATCACTTCGTGGGCCCAAATAATCAAAAAAGATGCCAACCCCCTTGTGGCAGAACCTCCTGAATTAAGTGGCTCACATGCACCCATCATTGTCTTAAAGACTTCTGGTTGGTGTGCACGAGTTCCAAATGACTCAAGAGATCTGTCGGGTGTCCTCGGGAAACCCGAATCATCCACATTACCTTCTTTTCAGGACTTCCCTCATCAAGCATCACAGTATTACAACAGTTTTTATGGATAAGATAAATCAGAGTAAAGCGGAAAGAGTATATAAAATAGATCGAAACTTAGGTTTAAAAGTTTACAAACCATAAGTACTTATTAAATAAAAGGTTCGGAACTTCATATTACAAATACCACATAAATTGTTGTTACTTGCCCAAGGTCAAACATCAGAGTCATTATCACTCTCCTCCACAAGAGTGAAGAAACATTGACCACCAAAAGGATGATCAATGAACTCACCTGCAAAAAAGGTTAACAAACCCTGAGTACAAAAGTACTCAACAAGACTTAACCGTCTAGAAAAGAGGAGCAAACTCAGATATGAAGGCTATAGGGATTCAAGGTAAGGCTTTAGCAAGATCCAAACATTTCTTTTGCATAAAAGCTTACTAATAGTAAAACCTATTTTCAAGTTTTAACTCAAGAATAAATTTCATAACTATACAAAGATTCTCAAACTTTCATAAGCATACCACATCTTTTGTTCTCATCTCATCAAGATTCCATTCATTACTACGGTGCGGGTCAGTGGATTGAGGTTCCATATCCGAGGAAACACGGCGATTCGAATCGTTCAAACCCAGCTGGGGATTCAGTACCACACGACATATGTAGAACTTAATCTTGCATACGTCAACCCTATCTATAGATCCTCCCATACAAGAACGGGTCCAGCGTCACCCGAGAGTACAGTACACCTCGAACCCGACTATCTCATAGCCCCGAGGGTACACGCTACTCCCGCCATCTCTCCACTCCCAGTACGCGGTTATTCGTTCTCAAGTATCGGAATAGCTATAGACGAGGCTTACCACCGCATGTGGGCTGTACTCAAAGTTCTCAATCACAGCAGGCCAACAACGATAAGGTCCTAGGTTGAGTAACCTTACAACAAGACTTTATTCTTGATGTAAGTTACTTTCATTATCATGTTATCTCAAGATTCATGATTTCTATAACATAGCAACCATTTTATAAAAGCACCTACTATAATGAAGTAGTAAAGCATGACTAAGCATACTAAGCATTTTCATAAAACGGTATAAGGTTAAGTATTGGAATCATCAAGGTTGGTAATGCATCAAATAGGGTTCACCCAACTCCTATTCACTTAATGCATCATATTAACTCAAGTGATATAAATAACTTTATAAAAATACAAGGATAGGTTTAATGTCCGGGGCTTGCCTTGTTGATTAGCGAAGTCCGGAGATTCTGAAAATCCAGAAGGATCCACACACTCAGGAGAAACCCACTGAGGATCCAGTCCTTCTGAAACGAGATCTACACGTAGAAGTGCATATGCATGATCAATGAGATGCTTATGACATGATCATGGTAAAGATGGAAATTTTCTAAGCTGTAGACATTTATTCATACAATCTTTCATCATGGTAAAGTTGCAAATCAACAAAACCAAATTAGCTATTAAACTACATATTATTACTTAAGCAAATTTTATTATCTCTATTAAGCAAGGTTAGGTAACTAACAAGCAACAAAAGGTCATTAGCATAAAGGAATCCATAACCAGGGAGCAAATCATGCTAATGTTACCCTGGTTGTCAAACAATTCCAAAAGTCACACAAATCCAAAGTGATTAACTATTTCTTTTTATTCTATAAGCCATTTTAATTAGCCCTTTATTTATACACAAATCATACTTATTCAAATAGAGCTAAAATTAATCATGAAGGTAGATATCAGTGACATAAACTCACATGTCAAATTTCATGATTTTTGGAGAAACACAGAAAATTACATAATTCATCAAAGTTGCATTTATTAATTAAAGTACAGATTTTATTGGCATAGTAAAATTGCTCCAAACACAAGTTTCATAATTTTTATATTAGCACAGACATGCTGTCATCTATCATGTCATATTTCACAAAAAACAGAGCTATAGAAAAATTATAGCAAAAATAACAAAATTAGCTACTGTGCATAAAGCCATAAAAAGAAAAACACCATTCTAGCCCAAACTGGGCTTTCGGCCCAGTCTAGCGCGGCCCAGCGCACTCGAAAACAGGCCCGGCCTGGCTCCCGCCCGCGCGCCTCGGCGCTTTTGCAGAAAAGCCCTTCGGCTTGAACGAAACTAACCCGCAGTCCATGGCGCTATTCACCTGAGTCACGGACTTTGCAACCAACACCCTGTAAAAAGTCGTCTTCGCAAACGGGAGGTCCCCGACCTTGGCCCGAGCGAACGGCGGCGCACCGAGCACCGGCGAGCCTTACGCCGGCCAACTCCGGCCAGTAGAGACCTATCGGACGCGAGCACCAGCACCGGCGAGTCACCCGCGGCCGATAGAGCCCCTAACCCTAAACGCTACTACTCCAGAGAGGTCGGGCCACGCACGGCGGCGGACCGAACCGCGGCGGAGCTGTTCCAGCGAACTCAGGCCGGTAGCAGTAGAACAGAGGGGCTAGGAAGCTTCAGTAGCTCACCCTGATGCTGGCCACGTAGTTGGTTCAAGCGGAGGATGAACGGGAAGACGAGGTCCACGGAGCAGTGGCTCGCAGCGGCGAATTCCGGCGAGGCAAGCGATGTTCCGGCGAGACCTGAGCATCAAATGAAAAACCACCAAGCCGATCAGTAACCTGGGGTCAAGACGAAACAGAAACACGAGACAGGGAGAGAAAAGGAGTGCCCGGTTGGGCATACCACGGTGAGGTCGAGCTCGGCGGTGTTTTTGCCCGGCGGGAAGAAAAACGGCGAGCTCGAACTCTCTGAGGCAATAGTGGTTGAATGGATGGGTTCTGAAGATGCGCAAGGAGGTAGGGAGGTTATAACCGCAGGCAATTAGGATGAGGATGCTTGGGTGCGGTGAATTTGGGATACAGCTAGGATTGTTCCCGTCAGTGCCCTAGGTGGCAAAACGGCGACGGCGAGGTCCAGAGAAAGCGCCACGACACGAGAGAGATTGCCAGCAGCTGCTTGATATCGCCACGAACACGGTTGCGAGCTCATTCGAGAGAGGTCGACGTCCAGCACACGAGCAGCAACGATCAAAACCCGGCTTCTCACCGCCATGAACAGGAGACCGAACTTATCCCCCCTTCTCCTTTATACCATTTCGGTTTATATGAAATTACTTCAATTTTTTGAATATAAGTTGAAAATATGCTAAAATATCAAATGCTCAGAATTCAAAACTGAACATCTTTTATTTCTGCAACATATGCAGAATATGCTTAGATTTTGAATTAGGGTTTGCAAATCAAAAGGGGACAATTAGGGCAAAAGGGTATTTTCACAATTGCTTTAGATTTTGAACAAAAACTTGAAGATCTTTAAACATCAAAGTTGATCCTTATCAAAAATGGAGCAACTTTGCTTTTTGAAGCATAATCAAATTGTTTTTATATTTTGATTGATAAGAAAGGGGATAAAAATAGGATTTTTGAATTTAATAACATTACTTAAATGAATTCCAACCAAAATTTGAATTATACCTCAATGGTGACTTGGAACATGTTCCAAATACACCTTTGAGACACAATACCAAGATTTGGTAAAGATTCCATTATTTATTAGAAATTACCATAATACCCTTATATAGCATAAAAGCATTATACACCACAAAGAAAACATAAACTAGGGTTTCAACTTAAACACTCCTTACCACTAAGCACAAGCATAAAAGAATAAACTTGTTTTTAGTGAATGCAAAATTGGGTTATCAACTCAAGTGAAATGCTAATGCATATGATGACATGTCAGGTTTTTAGTCTGCTTAACACCAGAGTGTTACACCCCTCACGTCCACCCACCCTCCACCGCCTAGAACCTTCTTCCCCTCTTTCCTGCTTGCTTTTCCCTTCCAATACGCAAAACGCTGGCTGCCCCAACGCGCCGCCGCCACTATGGGCGGTCGGTAGATCTGAACCAAAAAAAAGCAGGAGAAAACAAGCAAAAACAGGTACGCATTTAGGGAAAAACTGCAGATCCACATAATCAGACAATCAATTTGCTGCATTTGTTCTACAAAGAAAATCCCTCAGTTCTCTTACATCATATCCAATGAGCAGATAGTACTGCAGTTCATATTATTCAGTTATTTGCTAACAGATACGCAAATCAGTTCTATTAAGAAAAGCAATTCAATTTGCCTGCAAAAGCAACTCAGATCCATCGTGACCGCCAAAAAAAGCTTATGTGGATCTAACTTGTACTTCAGTAGCAAATGTTACTGCCTAGATTTTTTTCTTGCTGCTTAACATGCATATATGCACACCTCCCTACACATATACATTCTAGCTGCATTAGCTGCTCCACATGGTTACTGCACATGGTTAGTGTTCTTTTATTATGCTTCATACCCCTGTACCTGCAGAATAATTAGAAGTACATGATAAGTCATATAGTGGATAATGATAGAAGTAAGGAAACTGAAAAATTGCATTAGATGTTGACCTTTTTTTCCTAATTTACTACAGTATTATTGCCTAATTGGTTTGCCTAAATTACCTACTATCTTAATAAGTAACCAATATAAAATGCTCAGCCTTCAATTTCAGTTTGTATGTAGAAAAAAACATAAAAACTAGTATACATGAGTGCCTTTCCCCCCAAATATGGTCAACACGGTAGTTTGAAAAAACAAAAATGCATGAAAAGGTAATTGCTAGTTTGAAATGTGCAGGAAAAGGAGGGATGGATCTCAACAAGCTTCCACTTTAGGCATATGATATCTTTGAAGATAGGGTTGACGGAAGAAACCCTATATTCTGTACACAGGTTTCTAGTAACTATGATGCAGTTTATGACATTAGACAATCAGATTTGCCTACAATTTCAGAGCTCCATTATTCAATGGAAGAAACACACATACAAGAAGCCCCTAATGTAAATGAAGATGACCCAGTGACAACTGAGGGGGTTACAGAGGTTGTAGAAGATGAAGTTGTTGATGTGGACCTACAGTTCCTATCAAAGATTTCTTCACCCGATGAGCCATATGTTGGAAAGATATTTGATACAGTAGAGGAAGCTAGGCTTTGCTATAATGATTATGCTAGAAGGAAGGGATTCTCTGTAAGAACTGGGACATCTAGAAGGTCAGCCATTACAAAATAGCTTGACAAGCTCTTGTTTGTGTGCAACAAGGAAGGCAAAGGTAAACAGAGGAAAGGTGTTGATGAAGAGGTCATTGAAGTTGAACACTTTGAACATACTATGACTGAAAGTAGTGATTCTGATGTGGATGAACCAATGGGAAAAAAGGCAAATTGCATAGGCATGAAAAGAAAAAGAGAGAAGATGAAGTACACAAACTACAAAGCAAGGATGTTGATCAAATTCAATGGAAACAAGTGGTTTGTGAAGCAATTTATTGCTGATCACAACCATATCTTAGTGGACAAACCATCGCTTTCTAAGTTCCTAAGGTCACATGCTGGAATACCAAAAGAAGAAGTGCAATTCCTAACCCTTTTGCATGATTGCAATTTGGAAACTAGTTGGATGATGCAACTCATGTCTGAGCTGTATGGATCTGCACATTTTGTACCTTATCATGAGAAGCATGTGAGCAACTTAAGGGCAGGGATAATGGCACATGCAGCGAGGAGCGATATGTCTGAAACCCTTTGTTACTTCAATGAGCTGAAAAAGCAAGACAATGATTTCTTCTTCAAAATTAAGCTAGATGACGAGGACAAGGTTGAGAATATTTTCTGGGTGGATGGTGCAGCAAGAGCAACATATAAGACTTATAATGACTGCATCTCTTTTGACAGCACATATCTCACAAACATATACAAGATGTCTTTTGCTCCATTCATAGCTATTAATAGGCATGCACAATCAATTCAAGTGGGATGTGCTTTCTTGAGAAATGAAGCTACAAATTCTTATGTTTGGCTGTTCCAAACATTTCTAGAAGCAATGAATGGCTTGGAGCCTCAGAATTTTATCACAGACCAGGACTTGGCAATGGCAGCAGCAATAAGGACTGTTTTTGTATCTACTCGACATCGATGTTGTCGTTGACACATCATTTCAAAGATCGAGTCAAGGCTTGGTGTGTACTTTTCATCAAGAATAGGATTGGAGGAGAAGTACAATGAAATCGTCAACCATAGCCTAAGTCCGGAAGAGTTTGAGAGTAGGTGGCAAGTTATGATTGAAAAGTATGAAGCTGCTGCAAATGAAATCCTTTGCAACTTGTATCATATCAGGCATCTGTGGGTTCCTACCTATTTCATGGACAGGTTCTATCCATTCTTGCAATCAACCCAAAGAAGTGAGAGCTACAATGCTGTCCTAAAGAAATATGTGAATCCACACAATTCCATGCTGGATTTTGTCCACCAGTATAAGAAAATCCAAGACAAGACTGATGTAGCTGAGGATAAGCAAGACTACTGGACAGACCAAAAGTTGCCTCCACCATGGTCAAGGTATCCTTTGGAAAAGCATGCTATCCAGGTTTACACAAGGAACATCTACTGAAGGACCGAAAGTGCTAAAGCAAGGCGACCAGGGGGGGGGGGGTGAATGGGAGCTTCAAATTTCTTTTCGGAAACTTGTTGCCGCTGTCCCAAGAATCAACCCCAAGAGCAAACCTAGAGCTTGCAAGTGTCCACGACCCTAGATGTAGGGTGGATGCTTCCCAGAAGCACAGCGAGACACTACACAACTCTGGAAACCCAACGTAAAAGCCGGAAATCAAAACCGACAATGGACGAACGAACCACGGACGAAAACATGCTGAAGACACAGCATCGGACGCTGGCCTGCGTCCGATGGTCAGGCACCGGACGCGTCCGATGAAAAAGATCAAGTCTGGGACCTTACTGCATGGTCATCGGACGCTGGCTACAGTGAAGCCCTAGCGTCCGATGCTCGACCCCCTGACGCGTCCGATGGCAATGGACACGCTGATGGTCAGCGTCCGATGTCCCTGAAAAAACGCTGTCAGATGACATGTGGCATCAGACGCGTCCGATGTGATGAACACAGTGTCCGATGCTCCCGATGCGAGCGTCCGATGCCCCCGAAACAGCACAGTTCTTCCATGGATTCAACTAGATCTCCTCCGAATCAAAAGCTTTAAGGCTTAGACTTGGTATGAGGAGTTCCAAGGAGGTTAGTGAGCTATCCCAAAGAGATCATGGCTTGATCCTAACTCCAAATCGGTAAATTGGAAGAATTCGGGGCAAAAGGAGCAAAACTTGATTCGAAACGAAAATCGACCGATCTACTAGCTCGTGAGGTTAGAGAAGAATTCCTTTGGTGAAAAGATGTGCCTCACAAGCTGGAACAACTCAGTTCAAATGGAATTGCAAACAAAGCAACGTGGAGAGAGATCGATCGACGAGAAACTTGAGGAGAAAAGCAAAACGCGAAGAACAACACAAGAACGCAAATCACAACCACAATTTCCAGCCGAAATTCGTCCCCACGAGGAGACAACGAGATTACGGTCTCGTTTCCTCAAAAAGCAAATACACAGAGGTATTGTTCACCGTCTTTGCGGATCTCAGTAGCTATAGCAGAGATGTGGGAGAACAGGAAACCCTAAGTGAAAGTAGCAAATGGCTGAGATAGTCTGGAGGGAGGGGAAGCCACTCCTTTGCGGATACATGGGTGTATGCCGAGTCTCTGAGTGATGAGTGATTGTCAACTGGGATGATGCGCATGTTCTTTGGCTTGTGTTGTGCAGGTGTCGAGCACGGATACAGTGATCAGAGGCAAGGTGAAGGTCATGTAGAGACGTGCCGTGCCGATGGACCGAGAGTGGCGAAGGGTGGACGTGAGGCTTGGACTGAGGGATCGGTGGCCCGAGGATTAGCTATGGTGGCTGACAGCCTGGGACAGCGACAAGTGAAGACTTGCGGTCATGTGTTGCCTGAGTTGAGGACTTGGGGACACGTGTCAGTGGACAAGGTGCACCGTCGGTGCATCCCCTCTACAGCTTCGGTTTGGTGGTAGAGCCAGAGAAAAACCATCGGGTGTACGGTTTCCAGGTTTGGGCCTCAAAACCTGGGTGTGGATGGTTTCCGAGTTTGGCCACAAAACTCGGGCTGAGGACGGTTTCCAGGTTTGGGCCTCAAAACCTGGGCGCTGCGGGTTTGCTGAGTTTGGGCCTCAAAACTTAGGCCTTGGATGGCTGGTTTCCCGGTTTGGGCCTCAAAACCGGGGGTTGGCTGGAAAGGTTGGTTTCCTGGTTTGGGCCACAAAACCGGGGGTGCAGAGCGAGGGCGGCACGTGGCGGCAATCGGGAGGTTGCATCGAGGCAACGCTACGAGTTGTGCGGGCGTGGCCGTCGGATCACCACCTACCTTGAGTTGGTCCAGAATAACCCTAGGGTTTAGCTGGTTCGCTCTGTAATTAGTTGAGGGGTAGAGTAGGAATTAGAATTAGGATAAGTAGAGGGAGACACCCTCCTCCCTTCCTATCTCAGTCATTTGCTATTTTGCCTTCTATGTTTTCCTGCTCTCCCTCTCCCCTGCTATAGCGAACTGAGATCCACAGAGAAGAGAACCATACCTCTGTGTCCGTGAGATTTTGAGGAAGTGAGACCGTAATCTCACTGTTGTAGCGTGTGGTAGCCACACGGTTGCAATTTTGTGGTTGTGATTCACGTTTTGTTCGTGTTCTTCGCGGGTTGCTTTTCTCCATGGTTTTCCCGTCGTTCGATCTCCTTGCTTGGTGCATCTTTTGCAAATCCGTTTGAACCAAGATGTTCTAGATCGTGAGGCACTTCTTTCCACCGAAGGATTTCACCTCTAACCTCACGAGCTAGTAGATCGATCGATTTTAGTTTCGAATCAAGTTTTTCTCCCCTCCCCCGAAATTCTTCGATTCATCGATTTGGAGATAGGTTCGAGCCATGATCTCTTAGAGATAGCTCACTATCCTCCTTGTGACTCCTCTCACCAAGTTTGATCCCTAGAGGATGTGTTTCGGGTGAGATCAAGTCGAATCGGTGAACGAACGGAGCAGTCTCGGGGTGACTGGACGCACGTATCGGGACGACCGGACGCTGCCCTTGTGAGTCCAGTCGTTGAATGCCACGTGTATCATTTGTGCAAAGCTTGATCGGACTCTCCCTGTTGAACTAACCGAACGCGCTGTTTCCACTGTTCATCGTGTTTGTTTTCTGCTGACCGGACGCTGTGGACCTAACCGGACGCACCGTACACCAGAGTCCGGTCGAGAACAGTAAGGTTCTAGAAATGATTTTGCTTGACCGGACGCGTCCGGTGGGTTGTGACTGGACACAGACAGAGTCCGGTCAGAGCTGTTTCGTGCTGTTTCGTTCGCGGTTCATTCGTTAGTTGACGGATTTGGTCTCCGTCTTTTGCGTTGGGTTTTTAAGATTGTGTAGTGCCCCGCTGTGCTTCTCAAAAGCATCCACCCTACATCTAGGGTCGTGGACACTTGCAAACTTTAGGGTTTGCCTTTGGGGTAGAATTTTGGGACAGTGGCAACAAGTTTCTGAAAGGAAAATTTGAAGCTCCCATTCACCCCCCTCTGGTCGCTTTCTGGTAGCATTCTCGGTCCTTCAATTGGTATCGGAGCGGGTTAAGGATCTTCCACCTTAGCTGGTTTCAGATCCACAGAAGGCGACATGGATCGCGGCGTGGGCAAACCGCCGTTCTTTGATGGGACGAACTATGCGTATTGGAAGATACGCATGTCGGCCTTTCTGCAGAGTATGGGTGCTTCCATTTGGGATATTTGCAACTCTGCCGTTTACATGGTCTTGGCTGCTCGTGTGACTCAGCGTCAGATCGATGATCACGATGCCAATAGCCGAGCCCATAATGCTCTTTTCTCATGCTTGAGCATGACGGAGTTTGATCGCGTTTCTCACCTCGCTACCGCTCGGGAGATTTGGGCATCCCTCATGCGTTTCCATGAGGGAACCTCTCAAGTCAAAACCCGTCTCTACGAGTCGCATAAGCGAGAGTATGAGAACTTTCAACATATGCTTGGCGAGAGCATAGAAAGTTTATTCGCTCGCTTTCAGGTGATTGTCAACAGGATGAGGGCTAACAAGGAGCTGTTGCCTTTCGACGATCATGAGAGAGCTTTGAAGCTTTTGCATACTCTCGATCGGTCGGTGTGGGATTCCAAGGTTCAGGCGATCATCGAATCGCCTAACTATGAGACCCTCATGTGCGACGAGCTCTTTAGTAAGCTCAAGTCCAGTGAGATCGATGCCATGGCGAGGGCTTCTTATGAAAATCCTTCTGGCCCATCGATGGCTTTGCTTTCTGGCTCTTCTGCTAACCCCTCTGGAGGCTTTGCACTTTCATCTCAACCTTACCAAGATTCCACCCAAAGAGCCTCTCAAGCCTAACACCAAGGATGGGGTCTTTGTTGAACCTCCGAGAGCTCCACCAAAGAAACAATCTTGGGCTCCCAAACCAAACCACCTCAAGAACAAGCTTGACATCATGCCACCCATTCAGGAGGAGCTTATGCCATAGAAGGGCACAGTGATCCACACCCACTACTGTGAGTACCAACAACCCCCTGTGAGAGCGGTGAGGTACCATTGTGAGCATTGTGGGAGGGATGGACACTTGAGTGAGTTTTGCTTTCGGCGCAAGAGAGAGGCGCGCCGTGCAAGGGAGATGCACAACCCGGACATGTACCATCCTTTCCATGATGTACATGTGCCGAATGTTCAGAGGAGAGCTGCCAGGCCTAGAGGTCCAAAACCTCAAGTTCCTAGGCCTAGGCCTCGTAGAGAGCGTGCCCGGCGGGAGCCTGCTGTTGTAGGCCATGGACCCCGTGGCGGTGGCTTTGTAGTTGAGTGTTTTCCCCCACCGCGTTTTGAGTATCGCGATGAACGCTCCTCGCTTAGCGGACCACGTTTTTCTAAACGTGGTGATCGCTTCCTCCGTAGGTGTGCTAGGAATGGTTTTTCTGCTAACCGTTCTTTTGAGCAGCCGGCCCAACACTGGTATTCCCCTTACTTCACTAACCCCAGTGTTGGCCCGTATGCTCACCCTATGTCTTTTTATTGATGTAGGTAAAATGATTGGAGAACGTTTGGTTGGTGGATTCTGGGTGTTCGAGGCACATGACCGGAAACGCCAAGTGGTTCTCCAGTCTTAGTCCAGTCGCCGGAAAGGAGTTTATCACCTTCGGCGACAATAGCAAAGGTAAGGTAATGTCACGTGGGTCAGTGCGAGTTAATGAGCACTTTGTGTTGCGCGATGTTGCTCTTGTTTCTAACTTGCATTTTAACCTTCTTTCTGTTTCGCAACTTTTCAATGATGACTATGAGATTCGTTTTAAACCGAATCTCAGTCGCATTTTGGATCCTCAGGGCAATCTTGTTTGTGGGATTTGAAGGACCGAAAATGCTAAAGCAAGGCGACCAGAGGGGGGGTGAATGGGAGCCTAAAAAATTTCTTCTTGAAATTGCGGCCTCTGTCCCAGCAAAAACAACCCCAAAAGCTTCGGACTCAAACGTGATGCCCACGACCCTAGAAAGAGGGTGGATGATCCCTAGGATCATAGCAAGGCACCACACAAGGGAGCAAACCAAAACTCCCCAAACTCCGAGTCAAGTTCGTGCCTAAAAGCCGACTCCCAAACGTAGATAGAGGGCTACGTCGGGATTCCTCCAAATACCGATGCTAACGCGTAGCAAAGATATGTAGAGAGGTTCCTAGGTGAACTCTAGGAGCAAACGAGAAGTCCGGAAACGAAGCGGAAAAGCCGGGAGAGCCAACGCACTGAAAATCAGCTCTCAGCAGGATCCCGGACTGTCCGGGCTGCTGGTGCCGAACTGTCCGGTCAAGGGTGGACTGTCCGCGCCTGGGAGTCCGGACTGTCCGCCGGCAAAAGACCCAAAAACAAACTGTTCTGCAACAGCTGCTGGACGGGTCCCGGACAGTCCGCGGTTTGCACGCCAGACTGTCCGCGATTCACATGAACAGTGAACAAAGAGCGTCCTATGCCTGCCCGAAGCAGCGTCCGATGAGGACCCCGGACTGTTCGTGGGTCCTGGCGGACTGTCCGCCGGCTAAACGTGAAAAACAGCAAAGCTGCTAGAACGACTCTGCTCAGGCCCGGACTGTCCGCGCCCAACACTGGCGGACTGTCCGCCGGTCACTGTTGACCTAACCAACCGAGTTGCGCATCCACTGAATCGGATGGAGCCCGATGGCCGGACTGTCCGCGCCTAACTTGGCGGACTGTCCGCGCCTACGGCGGACTGTCCGCGGACAATATGGCGGACTGTCCGCGATCTCCCAGAAAGCACAAAAACTGCTCGGGTCAAAACCAAAATCGATTGGATCTTCACCAAATCGAACGGGGCTGCGACCAAACTTCACCCAAGGGTTCTTCTATGTGTTGGGAAGCTAATCCTAGGATATCATCGCTTCAATCCAACTAAATCATGAGAAATCCGAAGAACACCATAAAAGGGGAAGAACGAAGAACGAAAACGATTTCGGCTCGATCTACTTGTTCGTGAGGGTAGAGATGAATTCCTCCGGTCGAAATGTTCTCCTCACATCAAAGAACAAGTTGATTCAAACGGAATCGCAAAAGACGCAGCGTAGAGGGAGATCGGGGGAGGAGAAAATCGTGGAGAAAAGAAGAACGCGAATAACAAATTCAAAACGCGAATTCAACCACGAATTTGATCCTTGGATTCAGAGGAATGGATGATTCATTAAGCACTCGGTGTCGGGCTACAAGCCACTCCAGCAGATCAAAGCTTGGATGGCGAAAAGCTCAAGAACAAGAGCCTATCTCTCCCTAACCCTAGCCTCCTCTCACAAACAGCAAAATGAGAGTGACACCCCTCCAAGGATACGGCTGCCCTAGCAGCCCCCCTCATATATATAGGCGCACGTCCAAAGACCAAAACGCCCTTACATTAAGCACTCAACCCAAATACCCCCCAGGGGTAAAACCGTCCAGTCCTAACGATCTTCATCCGACGGCCACGCCCGCACATCCGGTAGCTTCGCCTCGATGCGACCTCCCGGATGCCGCCACGTGCCGTCACGTCGACCACCGCGCCTACTCGTGGATAGCTTCGTCGCCGCGCCAGCCTCTCCACGCCGCCACGCGTCGACCGTCCTTTCGGACCAACCCCCGGTTTTGAGGCCCAAACCGGGAAACCGTCCACCCCGAGTTTTGAGGCCCAAACTCGGAAACCCGCCAGCCCAGGTTTTGAGGCCCAAACCTGGAAACCGTCCATCCTGAGTTTTGAGGCCCAAACTCGGAAACCCGCGCACCCAGGTTTTGAGGCCCAAACCTAGAAACCGTCGATGGTAGCTTTTTGAGGCTCAGCTACCGAACCTGCACCGTAGACGGGATGTGGTTCGCACACCCCGACCACCGGCACCGATGCCGATGCATGTCCAGCCTCCACGCCGGGCACAACGCCTTCGCCATCCACCTTGACTCGGCCGACGGCACTTGTGCCGCACGCAAGCCCGTGTCCGACCTCCCGCCAAGTGACGCGACGCCGTCGTCCCAACTCGGCCGATGCACCGCACATCCCCATGTGCTCTTGCTCGCTGATGCCACGTGCCAGCTACCACAGCTGGTCCTCTGGCCTCTGGTCCGTCAGTCCAAGCCTCACGTCCGCCCTTCACTGCTCTGGGTACCTCGGCATGGCACGTCCGCCGCAGGCACGCCCATCCTTCACCGCTCCCGGTCCGTCGGCACGGCACGTCTCTACTTGACCTTCACCTTGCCATTGACCACTGTATCCGAGCTCCACACCTGCACATCAACACAGCCAAGAGACACATGTCGCACACGCACACCAACACAGAAACACCACACAACTCAATGCCACCGGTTAGTCATAAACAATAAGCGCATAGCAAGATATGGACTAAACCGGGTAAAAGCCTCAAGCCTTCCTCATCAAAGTCAATCATTCATCATATATGTTCTCAGGATTTCGCCCTTTGGGAAAGTCTTTCGTGTGGATTTCTCAGAGTCTTTTGGCATTTCTCGTTGTTTTGTGGCTGGACCTTCTTCTTCTGATCTTTGGAAGTGGCATAGGAGACTAGGACATTTGAGCTTCGACTTGCTTGCAAGACTTAGTTCACTTGGCCTAATCTGAGGATTGCCCAAGTTATCCATGGAGAAGGATCTTGTTTGCCATTCTTGTAGACATGGGAAGATGGTTGCCGCTCCCCACCATCCAGTGACTCAGGTCATGACCAAGCGCCCTGGAGAGCTTTTGCACATGGACCTTGTTGGTCCGGCTCGAGTGAGCTCGGTTGGGGGGAAGTGGTATGTGCTTGATGTTGTTGATGACTTTTCGAGATATTCGTGGGTTTTCTTTTTAGCTGAGAAAACTGAGACTTTCTCTTTTGCTCGCAATCTGATTTTGCGTCTTCAGAACGAGTTCCCTTTGAGCTCGATGCGAGCTATTAGGAGTGATAATGGTTCCGAATTCAAGAATTCGGATTTTGAGAAGTTTTGGAACTCTTTGGGTTTGGAGCATCAGTTTTCTTCCCCCTACACACCGCCTCAGAATGGTGTTGTAGAAAGGAAGAATTGGACCCTTGTAGAGATGGCCAGGACGATGCTCGAAGAGCATAGGACTCCTAGGCGATATTGGGCCGAAGGCATGAGCACTGCATGCTATATTTCCAATCGCATTTTTCTTCGAGCTTTCTTGAAAAAGACCTCTTATGAATTGCGTTTTGGAAAACTCCCCAAGGTGAGTTATTTTAGAGTTTTTGGTTGCCATTGTTTTATACTCAAAAAGGGCAACTTGGACAAGTTTGAGTCTCGCTCTTCTGACGGTGTGTTTTTGGGTTATGGCGCTCATACTCGTGCTTATCGTGTACTTAACCTTGACACTAACCGAGTCATGGAGACATCTGATGTCACCTTCGACGAGACCATGGTTTGTCCTTCTCGTTTTGAGCGCGCAGGTTATCATGAGGTTGGAGAACCTCTTTTTGATGACGAGGACGAGGGTGCTGAAGGTATGGATGATCCAGCACCCCCTCCACCTGCTATGCCGCAAGGAGCGGCTTCTACCACGACTCATGGCCCCGACACTTCTTCTTCCTAGGGGCCGTGGGATCCGCCACCTCGCGCGGTACCTTTTGTACCCAGGGAGGCACCAGCTGCTGTTGAGGGTGAGGCCACTTTGGCTCGGGAGGCACCACGACACATCCAGCGCGAACACCCGCCTCAGCAGATGATCGGCAGCATCGGCGAACGCGTCACTCGGTCTAGGTCACAACAAATCTCTCACTTTGCTCATTCTGCATTTGTTGCTGATTTTGAACCCTGAGATGTTGGACACGCTTTGACGGATCCGGATTGGGTCAATGCCATGCATGAGGAGTTAGAAAACTTTGAGAGAAATCGGGTTTGGGTTCTTGTTCCTCTTCCTCCTGAGTGTCATCCTATTGGGACAAAATGGGTTTTAAAAAACAAACAGGGAGAAGATGGCCATGTTGTGAGAAACAAGGCCAGACTTGTAGCCCAGGGATATAGTCAAAAGGAGGGGATAGACTATGAGGAGACGTTTGCTCCTGTAGCTTGTTTGGAGGCAATTAGGATACTCTTGGCTTTTGCTGCATCCAAAGGTTTCAAACTTTTTCAAATGGATGTCAAGAGTGCCTTCTTAAACGGCTACATAGAAGAGGAGGTGTATGTTAGACAACCCCCCGGTTTCGAAAATCCCAAGTTTCCAAACCATGTCTTTAAACTTCACAAAGCTTTGTAGGGTTTGAAACAAGCCCCTAGAGCCTGGTATGATAGGTTGAAAACCTTTTTGCTTGCTAAGGGTTTTAAAATGGGATGTGTAGATAAAACGCTCTTTCTCCTCAAGCAAGGCACTGATACACTCTTGGTTCAAATTTACGTGGATGATATCATTTTCGGTGGTTCTTCTCACGCTTTGGTTGCCAAGTTTGCAGACACTATGAGCAGGGAGTTCGAGATGAGCATGATGGGCGAGTTGACGTTTTTCCTCGGGTTGCAAATCAAGCAATCTCGAGAGGGAACGTTTGTGCACCAGGGTAAGTATACCAGAGACATTCTGAAGAAGTTCGATATGGGTGAGGCCAAGCCTCTTCCAACACCCATGTCGACCACGACGGCCCTAGATGCGGACAAGGATGGAGAAGCTGTGGACCAGAAGGAGTACGGGAGTATGATCGGGTCGCTGCTGTACCTGACGGCGACACGCCCGGACATTCAGTTCGCGGTGTGTCTCTGCGCGCGATTTCAGTCTTCGCCGCGCATCTCTCACCGTCAGGCGGTCAAGCGCATTATGAGGTACTTATCCTTCACTCCAGAATTTGGGATTTGGTATTTTGCTTCCTCCACCCTCTCCCTTTGCGGTTATTCCGATGCCGATTTTGCTAGTTGCCGAATTGAGCGCAAGTCCACTTCTGGGACTTGCCAGTTTATTGGTTCTTCTCTTGTATCGTGGTCTTCTCGCAAGCAGTCTAGTGTCGCCCAGTCTACCACGGAGGCTGAGTATGTTACTACGGCTAGCTGCTGTTCCCAGTTACTCTGGATGATGGCCACTTTGCGTGATTTTGGTCTGAGCTTTTCTCGTGTCCCTTTGCTTTGTGACAACACGAGTGCGATTAGCGTTGCTAAGAACCCCGTGCTGCACTCGAAGACCAAACACATTGATGTGCGCTTTCATTTTCTGCGAGACCACTATGAGAAGGGTGATATCGATCTTCGCCATGTCGATACTCATCATCAGTTGGCTGATATTTTCACCAAGCCTTTGGACCAATCAACTTTTAATCGGTTGAGAGGTGAGCTTGGTGTGTGTTTCCCCTTTTAGATGGGGGAAACATTTTGGCTCTTGTATGATACACTGACTTTGTGTTTTTCAGTTGTTATGTTCTCTTTTCTTTCTTCATGCATCTTTGCATTTCAGCATACGCTTTTACATTCTGAGCTTCTTGTGTATAGTCTTTAGAATGTAACTATGCTCTGTGTAGTCTTTGCTCCGATGCTTTATGATGATGTTGTAGCTTATGCTCTTTCTGATCACTGATACATGTTGTGAGCGAAGCTATTTTATGAATGGTGAATTTGCTTAATGCACTTAAAACTTACAAATGTTCACCATTGAGATATGCAACTAGCATGTGTAGAATGTGTGAAGTCACTTATGCTTTTCATATATGCTAGGTTGCTATGTCTCTAGTTCTGAGTCATTCACTTGCTTGGTATGTTCATATTCTGTTTAAAATCTGAACCAAGTTAAGTGAATTAAAAAGATCGAGATGGGATTGCTTGTTAACACCTCACAGTTTCGAGACTGTTTCTCATTGCACCTTGAGTTAAACTTGAGCTGTGTAGTGTAAGACCGAAACTGTTGCTTTAAGCTTCTGATTGCTTCTGCATAGGCTTCGCACAGTTGGAAAGTTAGGCAATAACAAGTTTTCAACCTCTCGCAATCATATGCTGAAATCTAAACTTGTGTAATTTAACCGCTGCAACTCCGATAAAATTTTGCATACACAAGTCTATGTTTCATTCTATAGCATGATGATTGAACTATTCTAGGGGTAGTTCACCTTGTATACATGTTTAGCACTTGTTTGACTTTTAGTCTATACATGGTTTGTGCTATTTTGATGGTGAATACCTTTCGGCTGAAAACTGCTCTTTTTGCTCTCATGTTCATATTTCATTTTTAGTGATCAGTTTGAGCCTTTGCTAGCATTCTGTGCATTTTATGAGTCATCGGATCAGAACTGTGTAGAGCATCTTTGCACTCTCTTGATTATACTCCTGAAGCTGCTAACTTGCATTTTGACTCATATGCATTTTGAAGGGGGAGAAATTTGCTTGTCTGGCACTTTTGTTGGTGCATTTTCTAAGGGGGCGAGTTTTACTTGATCAGTGCATTTTCAACTAAGGGGGGAGAAAATACTGACAAATCATGTGTTCCCTAGGTTGTGTGCACTATTTGAGGGAGAGTTTGCTCGTATTGAGTTTTTGAAATCTCCAATTGGTCCGAAGTGTTTTTCAATTGGTTCGGAGCGTTTTTGCTAGTTGTGTTGAACCTTTGCCTCTTTCTTGAGGGACTAGTATTCGCTTTTCAGACTTTCAATTGGTGATTTTCAAGTGGTGTCGAGCTCTTCTGATTCTTGAGTTTCGATTGTACCTGCTAGCGGTGTTGAGCCTGTTCTACCTCTTCTTGAGGGCTAGCTTTGTTTTGCTTGGTCGCGTCGAGCCGTTGCCCATGTCTTTGGGGACCAAGTTGTCTTGCTCTTTCCACTTGACCTTCTTCGGCTTTGCTATGCTTTTGGGTCATTTGGTCGAGTTCTCTCTCCTTCCTTCTTCCCTCTTCTATTCTGTTATGATTTGTGTTGATAGTTGACAATGCACTCATCAAGGGGGAGATTGTGGATACATGGGTGTATGCCGAGTCTCTGAGTGATGAGTGATTGTCAACTGGGATGATGCACATGTTCTTTGGCTTGTGTTGTGCAGGTGTCGAGCACGGATACAGTGATCAGAGGCAAGGTGAAGGTCAAGTAGAGACGTGCCGTGCCGATGGACCGAGAGTGGCGAAGGGCGGACGTGAGGCTTGGATTGAGGGATCGGTGGCCCGAGGATTAGCTGTAGTGGCTGATAGCCTGGGACAGCGACAAGTGAAGACTTGCGGTCATGTGTTGCCTGAGTCGAGAACTTGGGGACACGTGTCAGTGGACGGGGTGCACGAGCGGTGCATCCTCTCTACAGCTTCGGTTTGGTGGTAGAGCCAGAGAAAAACCATCGGGTGTACGGTTTCCAGGTTTGGGCCTCAAAACCTGGGTGCGGATGGTTTCCGAGTTTGGCCACAAAACTCGGGCTGAGGACGGTTTCCAGGTTTGGGCCTCAAAACCTGGGCGCTGCGGGTTTGCTGAGTTTGGGCCTCAAAACTCAGGCCTTGGATGGCTGCTTTCCCGGTTTGGGCCTCAAAACCGGGGGTTGGCTAGAAAGGCTGGTTTCCCGGTTTGGGCCACAAAACCGGGGGTGCAGAGCGAGGGCGGCACGTGGCGGCAATCGGGAGGTTGCGTCAAGGCAACGCTACGAGTTGTGCGGGCGTGGCCGTCAGATCACCACCTACCTTGAGTTGGTCAAGAATAACCCTAGGGTTTAGCTGGTTCGCTCTGTAATTGGTTAAGGGGTAGAGTAGGAATTAGAATTAGGATAAGTAGAGGGAGACACCCTCCTCCCTTCCTATCTCAGTCATTTGCTATTTTGCCTTCTAGGTTTTCCTGCTCTCCCTCTCCCCTGCTGTAGCGAACTGAGATCCACAGAGAAGAGAACCATACCTCTGTGTCCGCGAGATTTTGAGGAAGTGAGACCGTAATCTCACTGTTGTAGCGTGTGGTAGCCACACGGTTGCAATTTTGTGGTTGTGATTCACGTTTTGTTCGTGTTCTTCGCGGGTTGCTTTTCTCCATGGTTTTCCCGTCGTTCGATCTCCTTGCTTGGTGCATCTTTTGCAAATCCGTTTGAACCAAGATGTTCTAGATCGTGAGGCACTTCTTTCCACCGAAGGATTTCACCTCTAACCTCACGAGCTAGTAGATCGATCGATTTTAGTTTCGAATCAAGTTTTTCTCCCCTCCCCCAAAATTCTTCGATTCATCGATTTGGAGATAGGTTCGAGCCATGATCTCTTAGAGATAGCTCACTGTTGACGCAAAACGTGACGTCCCGCGCCAGGCACACAGCAAACCGAACGAGGCTGACTTCAATCGGGTGCCCGGAATGTGTCAAATCCGGTAACGTGCCAGTCGGTTTGACCTAAAAGCCAACAAGGGATGAAAGTGTGAGAATACCTTGGAACATGCCGGGTAAGACCAGACAGTTCCATATATATGGCTTTGAAAGCCAATCATGACGGTACACAGCTATGAGAGCTGTTTGTCGAAACAGGTTTGTAATGTCATTCGGCAAGTGTAGAGATGAAAATCAGAAGCATTCTGAATGCTGAACACATAAATAACAAAAGGATAAAGAAGTAAGTTGTAAATATAAATCTATCCAAACAACATATGCATAGGCTAATCCAACTAGTCTGCCGCACGTTTAGCCTTCATGAACCCATCAAGTGTAAACTTTAGCAAAGCTAATCCACCGCATGATACCACTTGCTATAAGTCCACACCACTCATTATAATTAGATTAATCCACCGCATGATACGATCTAATTATAAGAAGCCAAAAGCATACATACATCTGAAAAGATCTATAAAAACTCATTACTCATGTAAGCTTAACCAGAATCGGCAAACTAGCCGAACTGAGGTCCATGAAGAAGGAACATACAAACAAGCATGATTAAACTAATCTAAAACCTGCATCTGCCGCACGATACCCAGTTCTATCAAAGCCTAACCGTGATCGACATGTATGAACCCACAACATGTAACAATCTAGATTGAAAGATAATCCGGCCATCATGATCTTATGGTTAGCAAAGCATAAGCGAACTCATGCAACGAGGCCGAACAAAGATCAATCTAGATTGGGCAAAAAGTGTTACATGAATTAAATAAATGAAACATATAACACATGATAACTTAATGAATCTATTAGATCTGCCAAATCTAACAGAGCCGATAACTATTTTTACTCATGACTTAATCCGCCGCACGATACAAGGCATAAGCAAAAACTTCCCGTCATAAGCTTAAATCCGCCGCACGATACTAAGCTTAACATACGAGACTACTTGCATCATATCTAAATCCACCGCATGATACTAGACATGATAGCAAGGTTGCCGGTACTTATGGAGGTCGATGGATCGATGATTCCTCTCGAAGAACTCGACGACACGACTTAGGGACTCGAAAGGTGGCATGGGGCCGGTTGTATTGATATGGTTGTGAACAGTTTTACAATGGTCGAGGGCTTATATTTATACCCTGGACGAAACACGAATCCTAGATGATTACGATTTAAAATAAGGAAAGATATAAATCACATTCCTAATTCTTTCGGCGTCTTCCATCTCCACGTATCTTCCCGCGCAAGCTGGCTTTACTTGTATCATTCATCTCCCGAATGGGGCCACTGCTTCACGAAATAGCCGACCGCACAAGTACTCACCGAAAGTCTTAAGGATCAAACAGCCTCCCGAATGCCTACCGAATCCTTCTCTTCTCTGCTGGCTGGACCCATCTGTCATACCTTCGTGCGTGCGAAAATCTGGTGTTAACACATGCCCCCTAATTTTTGGGATAAATGTTTATTCCAAAATTTCTTTTCCTTTTCGCATTGACGTGGAACCTCCAGAAGCATCCGTCTTCACTCGTCATAATTACCGTACCTACCGATTCATTTCCCGATGCACTTGGGATCCTTTAAACTCCCCTTTCTCCTTACTCCGGCTTTATGCATTTCGAACTCCCCTGCTTCTATCTCAAAGCTAGAAATTCTTCTTCTTCCTCACCATCAATCAGACACAAAATGTCTTCTGAGGCAAGCCGCAATAACCTCGAGTTCGGGGCTTCCAGTACTTCTAGGAGAAGGTTATCTCCAAATCATTTTTGCTCGAAGATGAACCAGTCGCCCTCACATTGTTGTTCTTGTTTAGGAGGATCGATGACGATTTTCCCGAGGTCCTGACTCAGAAGGTCACAGATCTTCAATTTGATCTAGAAAGGAGGAATCGGGAGATTACCTGAATCTCTCGAGAGCGTGATGCCGCTCAAGAACAGGCTATCGGTAAGTATTCTTCCACTGTTCTTTCACTATTCTTCTTTCCTGTTTTACTGATCCTTCCTCCTCTTCAGCTCTGGAGGCTAAGCTTCACTCCCTCGAAGCCGCCATTGCTGATCTTGCTGTTACAGCCAATGTGCCAGGCACATCGGCTCTGAGGCGTGTGAACGAGGTCAACCGGGTTCTCCCCGACATCTCCAGGGCTGGCATGGGTTACGGCACAACACTCGCCTTCAACGCTATTCGGATCCACTCCGGTGCTGACTACCGTCACTTCGACGTTTGCGAGCGAGGACTAGAATTCAGGGTGGCACACTCTGTTGATGACACGAAAGAAGCTGGAACAGATCTAGCCGATTCCTTTGACTTTGATCTCCCGATTAGGAACAGAATAGAATGGACAAACTGACTTCCTATTGTAACTTGCTTTCCTTTCTGTAAATAAAATTTTTGTCCATCAACTCATGGTTGATCCTTCGAGATCAATATGCGCTCTGTTCCACGCATCAGCCACTGACTCTCTGCCCATTTAAGTAGTGATGCACATTTTATCGGCTATTATTAACAATTATGCTCAATCATCTTCGCTTTGCAAGCAACCGTCGTAATTGGCTACCCCAGACTTGGGGTCTTTTGAATTATTCTCTCAGTTTTTGACTCATGGTGGCACCAGGATATTGTCCCTTCAGTTCCTTCAGTTCTCCTGTCTTCAGCGTCAATCGGTAAACGATCATTCAAAACTGAACAGTTTTTAGCCGAATCCCATCGGCTTTCTGACTTCAGAGTCATGATTCTCTTTAGCCGTCAAAAGACCTGGCCTGGCCCAATAATGGCCCATAAGCTGCGAGAAGCTCTAATACAACGCTTGGTCTTTTAGCATGCAAACTAAAGTCCTATAAATATGATTCCATACAGACTGCCACCTTATCTTCAGCCAAATAATTCAACTTGTGGACTTTCCAACTCTCGGCCCCCAGCTCGAACCAAAGAGAGTCTTCCACCTGTATTCTCATTAATGGCAGGCAGCAACCATCACAGCAGACAACCTACCGGAGATGAAGCAGGAGGAAGCCAAGCACCAACTCGCCGGCGTTATGGGTAAAAACCAATTTCTTCCCCCCTTTGCAATAGCGTTTCTTGCCTGTCTATCCCCGATTCACTCATTCATCTTCCTTTCAGAATGATGTCTCCCTCTAACCAAGTTCGGGATCCTTCAAAAATGGTAAATCCAATAGCTCTTCTTAATCTATCGGACCCCAAACTTGATAACTTATTTTAGCAGATCCACCTGAATGTTCCCCGATACCGCGAGGAAAAGGATAAGGCTCAGAAAGAACTGGAAACCGCATCTCAGAAGCATAGTATCGAGGAAGCTGAATGGGCAAATCAACGGAAACAGCTCTGCAGCATCATCACAGGTTAGCAGAAATTTGGTCCTCTTCTTCCGGTTGAGCTTGCTATGCCTCATATGTTCCTTCCCCTTGTTAGCCCTTTTTGCAGAGAATGACCGTCTGAAAGCAGCTGCAAACAGAATCGCTCTCAAGGTGAATGCTCGTGGAGATTCAGCCGAAGCCCGTCTTGATGCCTTGGATGGTCGCATTGATCAGGCCGTCCTCCAAGGTGTGCATGCCGGGGTCTCTTTCGGGTTAGCGGCGATGAGCTCCTAGACCAAAGAAGACTATTCCTTCCTACCAGTTGGTTTCGCAGGGAACCCAGATGAATTTGAAAACCTTGAGATCTATAATAACCATGCAGCCGCCATTGCCGAGATAATCGACCCGCAATCCATTGTGAACAAATTATTCCGAGAGTAGTTTGTACTAGGATAGATCTATAAATGAAGTTTGCAGCAGATGAACTTGCTCTTCTCTGAATAATGTTTATCAATGACTTTCCTCGTTCGCAACATTTCTTCAGAAGAACGCTTGCCGAATGTATGACGTCATCTTAGCCGACTAAATCCCATTCTCAACATGTCATGTCACTCGACATTGCACTTACTGCACTCCACCTTTCTCTTTCCCCGATGAACCTGCTAACTTGAAAAACGCTAGGGTCACCAAGGTTATGAATATCTGTACTGAAGGTGATATAAATAAGATATCGGCTATAACTTGACACATGCGAAACATTTTTTCGCTAAAGGCGATGCTCTTACATCGGCTGTATAAAAACATCTCTCGACTTACATAACTCCCACACGTTCGGCTTTTAACAAGCAGTGCCGAAGCTTCAACATACAAATCAAAATTTGTCATAGCCGAATACCCTTTCCTAGGGTCTGACATTTTTGGCTAGGGTAAATTGCTATATATCTTATCTTTTAAACCCTCAAAAATAAGGGCCGACCCTACTATAAGGTCATCGGTCATCACGCACAACCCGAAATAATCACCAAGTTGTAGAAGTGCCTTTCATAGAATCTTCAATCTCACCAAAGGCTTTCGTTGTACGCCACCTTGTATAAATCTCTTCCGATCCTTTTCTGGCAATGGAGAAGTAAACAGAATCTTTCAAACGTCCATCGACCTTGAACATACTCGAGACCCAAACTTGCACATACTAATCCTAATTCGTCTTTATCATCAACACTTTATTCCTTGTCAGCCGACACGAAACTTTTGGCCTCAATTCTTCTCCACCACCACTGATTGGATTTAAAAATTACTCTGAGAGCCGACTGTCTGAATCGGCTGTTGGTCCTCGTCGAAAATGTTTACAGGACCTGCTTCCCAAGCTCTTCCAGAAAAACACTCAACACCTTCGTACTCCCAGTAGGTTGGCTCTGTACTAGCAATACTTACCGAATCATCAGCATGGACGATCTCGATATCATCTCCAACCCACTGGATGAGGAACTGATGCATAGTCGACGGCACACAACAATTTGCATGTATCCAGTCTCTTCCCAATAGCAAACTGTATGCTCCCTTGCCATCAATGACAAAGAAGGTGGTGATCAAGGTTTTAGACCCAATCATCAACTCAACATGGACCGCCCCTCGAGTATCAGAAGAATTGCCCGCAAAGTCTCTCAACACCATGTCGGTCTTCAATAGATCTTCACTTGTCATGCCAAGCTTTCTAAAAGTGGTATACGGCATGATATTTATAGCAGCCCCTCCATTAATGAACATCTTGGTCAGTGGCTTGCCATTGACATACCCTCTCATATAAAGTGGTTTCAAGTGTCGATGCCTGATCGGTTTATCAAATACTGCCCTTTGGGCCAAGACGAGATGAGCCAACAGGTCCTGAAATTCACTTTCATCGAAATCTGAATATGCCTCGTCTTGGACATCTTGATTCTCAGGGGCTATGAACTCTGACGGTAGAAAGAATGCCATGCATGTATCAGCTGAACGATTACCTTCACCCGGCCTTCCCTTAGGACGCCAGACTTGCTTTGCTCTGGTGTCCGTTCGTGCCAACTCTCTATTCCTTAAGCGCTGCACTCTCCTCTTCTGGCTTCTCCTTAAACCTGATGGACACCACTGTCCCTTCTGCCAGACGTACTCGCGGTACTCTTCTTCTCCAGTGCGAGCCCAATTTGGATCGGCAAACCTTCTTTCCTGCTGATCTCCGGAACTATTTATTTTTATACGCCGATTGTCCTTAGGGATTCGGGGCCCAAGCCTTTCATGAACCGATCGGCGGCTGACTCGAGACAGCCTAAACTCGGAGTATCGATTATTGCACTCGGGGCAGTTGTCTTTAACAGGCAGCTTCAAGCCTTCGTTCCAACAATACTGGAAAAACGAGCATTCCCAATGAAACCGTTCCTGCTCTCTCGTATCTTCTCGTTCTTCCCAGTACATCTCTTCTTTGTACCCTCGTTGCTCCTCCAGGAACTTCCGTTCTTCATAAAGCCTCTGCTTCTCGTACCGTTCCTGTTCCCGACGCCACTTATTCAACAAAATGCGCGTCGTGACCCTGGGTCTGGAGGTGTTACCCGTCTCAGTTCGGCTATTTTGGAACCGAACTCTCTGCTGATGCTCTCCTTTCGTAATCTGCCGATTAGGGTCAACAGTACCAGCTTCCTTTGCTCTATCAGAAGTTAAAACTT
Source organism: Coix lacryma-jobi var. lacryma-jobi (assembly GCA_009763385.1). NCBI lineage: Eukaryota > Viridiplantae > Streptophyta > Magnoliopsida > Poales > Poaceae > Coix > Coix lacryma-jobi. Next base: position 111,887,924 of record CM019826.1, on the reverse strand, counting down.
TCATTTTACCCTCACCCCCAAAATCGGCTGCATTGATCATGCTAACAGAGAAGGATACGGTATTCTGTCCAAAAGGACTACCGTCCACTTTCATTTTTTCGTCAAACCTCAGGTGTCCGTCCTGGATGGCCTTTTGAATCCGCACTCTGAACACTTGGCAATCATTTATGGAGTGAGACTTAGTATTGTGGAAACCACAATACTTCTTGTCTTTGACGCCCTCAGGAAGCAGCATAGGATGACCTTCCGGCAACTTGATGCGTCCCTCCTTCAGCAAGTACTCAAATAATTTATCTGACTTGGACACATCAAAGTCATAAGTACCATTATGTTGCCTCAGCCACCGTTAGTTGACTTGAGTCGGCTCTTTAGACCAGGTTATCTCGGCTGCAGCCACTTCCTCTTCATTATCATATTCATCTGCTTCGTCTAGGAAAGCCTGATACATCCCGGCAGCCACATCACCCTTCTGGTATTGATTATTCCTTCTGAATCCCTGAGCTTGATTGCTCATCATCGCCAGCCTTTGGGACAACTGCCCGAGGTCATCAAACTCCTTGCCGAATAGTTTTTCTTTGATACCCGGCAACATGCCAGCTATGGCTATTCCCGGCAATTGGTCATCCGGCAAATTCAAGGAATAGCAGAGATTTTTGGTTTCCCTGAATCAGCGCAGATACTCTTGCGGCGTTTCACCGGGCTTCATCCTTAGGCTCATAAGATCAACCTACTTCTTTTCACTGGTTCCGGTAAAGAAGTATGAGTGGAACTTCTGCTCTAACTCTGTCCATGTATTGATAGAATTCGCCGGCAGAGAAGCAAACCAGGAGAAGGCTGGTCCTGTCTGCGACAGTGGGAAATACCGAATCCTCCAAGCTTCATCTGTAGACCCTTCCCCAAGTTGCATCAAGTATCGGCTGATGTGCTCTATAGTACTGGTATCATCCTAACCCGAAAAATTGGTGAAATCAGTGGGAGGTTTTACTCTTGGAGGAAGAGCCACCCGATTGTACCATTCAGGGTAGGGAGACTTGTAAGCATATGTCTGATTCTTTGGCTTTAGGCCGAACTGATTCTGCATCATATCAGCCATCTTGTGCATGATGAGATCAACACTTGAATCAGGAGTTGTTTGTGCTTGCCCCCCAGTATGTGGTCCTACCGAACTCCTGTAGCCTGGATTCGGAAGAGCATTGATCGAGTTATAGTCCATAAACTCCCGATACCCATCTCCAAACATATCTCTCTGTATCCTGTTCGCCACAGGAGACACTCTAGAAGCAGATTGTGGGACATTCCCCGTTGTGCCGAACGTGAGCTGGCCATAGGTCTGGGGAGGTTGTTGCATCTCCTGAGAAACCACCCCTCCTGTGCTTGGGCCAGCTCCACTATTTTCGGCAATCCTCCGTCGTTGAGGTACTTGGAACAACAACGGTCCTTACACCGGACCAGCAGCTTCTTCAAAGTACTTATCTGCGTTTGGACCGAAAGTATCGACCATGATGGCACGAAAGGTGTTCAAGAAAGCCGATTGATGATTGGTCACTACTTCTGATACGATCCTATGCATCATTTCCGCCATCTTCTGGAGAGCCACTTCTTTGCTACCATCAGGCAGCTCAAGTTGGTGATGAGGAACAACCTTCGGGAACGTCAGCTTCTGATAGACTTTGCCGCTTTTATTCTTGGAGAAAATCTCTAAGCACTTGCGCTGGAATTCGTCACAAACCCGTTACACCAAATCCTTTGATTCTGGTGGCAACTCGTCCATGGTCACATCGAAGGATTGATCTTCGCTGATTTCAGGCATCTTGAAATGAAGTAGTCCCACCGAGCGTGCCAAAAAGTGTGTTGATGCAAAACGTGACGTCCCGCGCCAGGCACACAGCAAGCCGAACGAGGCTGGCTTCAATCGGGTGCCCGGAATGTGTCGAATCCGGAAACGTGCCAGTCGGTTTGACCTGAAAGCCAACAAGGGATGAAAGTGTGAGAATACCTTGGAACGTGCCGGGTAAGACCAGATAGTTCCATATATACGGCTTTGAAAGCCAATCATGACGGCACACAGCTATGAGAGCTATTTGTCAAAACAGGTTTGTAATGTCATTCGGCAAGTGTAGAGATGAAAATCAGAAGCATTCTGAATGCCGAACACATAAATAACAAAAGGATAAAGAAGTAAGTTGTAAATATAAATCTATCCAAACAACATATGCATAGGCTAATCCAACTAATCTGCCGCACGTTTAGCCTTCATGAACCCGTCAAGTGTAAACTTTAGCAAAGCTAATCCACCGCATGATACCACTTGCTATAAGTCCACACCACTCCTTATAATTAGATTAATCCACCGCATGATACGATCTAATTATAAGAAGCCAAAAGCATGCATACATCTGAAAAGATCTATAAAAACTCATTACTCATGTAAGCTTAACCAGAATCGGCAAACTAGCCGAACTGGGGTCCATGAAGAAGGAACATACAAACAAGCATGATTAAACTAATCTAAAACCTGCATCTGCCGCACGATACCCAGTTCTATCAAAGCCTAACCGTGATCGACATGTATGAACCCACAACATGTAACAATCTAGATTGAAAGATAATCCGACCATCATGATCTTATGGTTAGCAAAGCATAAGCGAACTCATGCAACGAGGCCGAACAAAGATCAATCTAGATTGGGCAAAAAGTGTTACAGGAATTAAATAAATGAAACATATAACACATGATAACTTAATGAATCTATTAGATCTGCCAAATCTAACAGAGCCGATAACTATTTTTACTCATGACTTAATCCGCCGCACGATACAAGGCATAAGCAAAAACTTCCCGTCATAAGCTTAAATCCGCCGCACGATACTAAGCTTAATATATAAGACTACTTGCATCATATCTAAATCCACCGCATGATACTAGACATGATAGCAAGGTTGCCGGTACTTACGGAGGTCGACGGATCGATGATTCCTCTTGAAGAACTCGATGACACGACTTAGGGACTCGAAAGGTGGCACGGGGCCGGTTGTATTGATGTGGTTGTGAACAGTTTTACAATGGTCGAGGGCTTATATTTATACCCTGGACGAAACACGAATCCTAGACGATTACGACATAAAATAAGGAAAGATATAAATCACATTCCTAATTCTTTCGGCGTCTTCCATCTCCACGTATCTTCCCGCGCAAGCCGGCTTTACTTGTATCATTCATCTCCCGAATGGGGCCACTGCTTCACGAAATAGCCAACCGCACAAGTACTCACCGAAAGTCTTAAGGATCAAACAGCCTCCCGAATGCCTACCGAATCCTTCTCTTCTCTGCTGGCTGGACCCATCTGTCATACCTTCGTGCGTGCGAAAATCTGGTGTTAACACTCACTATCCTCCTTGTGACTCCTCTCACCAAGTTTGATCCCTAGAGGATGTGTTTCAGGTGAGATCAAGTCGAATCGGTGAACGAATGGAGCAGTCTCAGGGTGACTGGACGGACGTATCGGGACGACCGGATGCTGCCCTTGTGAGTCCGGTCGTTGAATGCCACGTGTATCATTTGTGCAAAGCTTGATCGGACTCTCCCTGTTGAACTGACCGGACGCGCTGTTTCCACTGTTCATCGTGTTTGTGTTCTGCTGACTGGACGCCGCGGACCTGACCGGACGCACCGTACACCAGAGTCCGGTCGAGAACAGTAAGGTTCCAGAAACGATTTTGCTTGACCGGACGCGTCCGGTGGGTTGTGACCGGACGAAGGCAGAGTCCGGTCAGAGCTGTTTCGTTCGCGGTTCATTCGTTAGTTGACGGATTTGGTCTCCGTCTTTTGCGTTGGGTTTTTAAGGTTGTGTAGTGCCCCGCTGTGCTTCTCGGAAGCATCCACCCTACATCTAGGGTCGTGGACACTTGCAAGCTTTAGGGTTTGCCTTTGGGGTAGAATTTTGGGACGGTGGCAACAAGTTTCCGAAAGGAAAATTTGAAGCTCCCATTCACCCCCCTCTGGTCGCTTTCTGGTAGCATTCTCGATCCTTCATCCTTATATAGCCTAATACAATTATTCCCCTTCTACCCTTACAACTAATTACAGAGCGAACTAGCTAAACCCTAGGGTTATTCTGGACCAACTCGAAGTGGATGCTGATCCAACGGCCACGCCCGCACAACTGGTAGCGTTGCCTTGACACAACCTCACTGATTGCCGCCACGTGCCGCCACCGCTCTGCTCGTTGTTGACGGTTCTTAACAACATATTTCTACTGCCAACATGACCCATAAAAAGGAAGAAACTCACATATTCTACTCACATATACCTTTACCGCTAACCAATTTCCACATGTATTGCAAAAGTATGTTTTGTAGACCATAAACTTGTATACAGGTGGAAAGCGGATAAAAAGGCACAATTCGACACGATCAAATGCGCAAAACAACAAGAGGAATAAAAGCCCATACAAAAGTGCTACAAACTTCAACCAGATTCAGACTCAGCACGACGTTTCAGGCCAAATGGGCTTTGGCCCAGCCCACAGGGGCCCAGCCAGGGGGCGGCCGCCCCCTGCCCTGGAGACGCCACCTGTCCACCGCCTTTGCAGAGGCGGTACAATCAATGTTCCTAAGGCGGTGCTGGGTGAAATTTGCAGCAAACCCCCTATTGAACTGACCTAGAACCCCTATATAAGCATGGGGAGAGGACCTCTCAAGATATCAAGTATCAAGATACAAGAGAAGATGTAGAGAGGAAGAGCTTCACTCATATCCTTAGCCTTTAGGTTAGGAATAGAATAGGGAGCGAGATAGAGAGTAGAGTAAGAGAAGTTGCAAGTGACCGGCTCCATCCCCTAGTTGCACTAGTCGGGAGGCCGAAGCGTTGACTACTTCCTGCACTGTACCTCTGCAACCCGACTTACTGCATTGGAGTAAGAAAAGGTTGAGTTCTACTTTTGTTCTAGTAAATTCTTGAGCATTGTTATCTTGTTCTTACAATCTTGCGGGTTCGTTGTCCATCTTTTGGTGGGTACTCTAGTAGAGGAACCTCTGAATCATTTGGAGGGGTTCCTGGCCAACGCTAGAGTAGTAGCTAATAGCGTAGACGTGGTGTCTAAGCTAAGAGCTACCCTCGTTTGCCTCGTATCCCACGGGTGAGGGGTCGGCGGCAGGTGGTGACAGCCCTGTTTGCCCTTAGTTTCCCCCCACGTTCGGATACGGCGTAGAGCTATAGGCCAGAGTTACTTGGCAGACCAGGTATAAGCCGGTGCCCGAAGTAAGGTTGTGAAAACACGTTACCTTGTTCGAGGCTTCTAAGCATTAGAAGAACCTCGCTACCTAAGTCGTTCCCCTCTTTTCTCTCTAGGGTTTATTAGATCCGTGACTCTGAACACTTCCGTTCCCTGAGAAATTACGATACCCTGTATACCACCGGGTGAAATGCTACAACGGTATTTCCGTGCGCTTGCGGACTTTGGCTGCTTCGCTAAGATTTACCAACTATCGTGCGGTATATGCTTGGCATATCACAAGGCAATGGCGCCATCCTTGTGGCATGTTAAGAAATACCGACACGACACTTCTTGGCGCTTTTGCTGAGGATAGCTTAAAACCCTATCTTCTGTGATTGCGTTAAGAAATGTCAACAAGCATTTCTGGCGCCGTTGCCGGGGATAGATTCAAACCCTATTCTTGGTAGCGACGCTAAGAAGTGTCAACACTCGTCCTTTTCCTGGACTTCGCCCCCGGTTTTGTGACCTAAACCGGGAAACCAGCCTTCACGACCAACCCCCGGTTTTGAGGCCCAAACCGGGAAACCAGCCGTCCATCGCCTGAGTTTTGTGTCCCAAACTTAGAAACCGGCCACACCCAGGTTTTGAGGCCCAAACCTAGAAACTGTCCACTCGGTGGTTTTTCTGTGGCTCAACCATGAAACCGAACCGTAGAAGGGATGCACTGCCCATGCACCCCGTCCACCGACACGTGTCCCCAGGTCCTCACCCGAGCAACACCGTGCCCCGCAAGTCTCCGCTCGTCGCTGTCCTAGGCTGTCAACCTCCACAGCTGATCCTCAGGCCACCGGTCCCTTAGTCCAAGCCTCACGTCCGCTCTTCACCGCTCCCGGTCCGTCGGCACGGCACGTCTCTACTTGACCTTACCCCTTGCCTTCGATCACTGTATACGTGCTCGACATTGTTGATGGTCCTTAAACACCTGTTTTACCATCAACATTTTACCCTAAAATTCACCAAAAAGGCATGAAATGTAGTCAAATAGGTTTCAATCTAACCAAATTCCACATGTCCATAGATTTTTATTTGAATCCAGGATTTGGATCAAATTTGGAGAATGGACCCACCAGGAGACGAGCCCACTCACCAGGACCCATTTGGGCCCTAGTGGGGTGGCGCCCGCCACCCCTAGGTGGCGCCCGCCACATGAAGAGGCCCAACTTCCCCCTTGCCACGTCACTGATCCGTGTGACCACCCCAAGGCCAAATCCTGGCCCTTGGTCACTAGGTCAGTGGCATCGGACGGCTTAGGAGGGAGTGGCGTGGATCAAGACCAAATGGCGGTTACTTGGACATGCAACCGACCTAACCACCGCCTCTCTGGAGCTCCTGGATGTCGTTGAAGCAATGATGGTTCATCCAACGGTGATGGGGGTGGCGGCCGCCACCTAGAGATGGCGCCCGCCACTAGGGTTTGCCCTAGGTCGGCTGGCTGCCCCCTATAAATACCCCCCTCACTCAGTTGGGCTATAAATACCCCCTTGAGGCATCACTTCAAATATAACACAAGCAAGAGAAGCAAGGAAGGAAAGAGAGCAAGGCTAGAGCCAGAGAGCTGATAGCTTAGGGTTTAGCCAAGCATAGGCAAGTAGGTAGCTAGTAGAGCAAGGCATCTTTGCCCTCGCGGTAGCGCTGCTCAAGGCTTAGCTCAAGAGTAGAAGCGTGCGAGTGATCGGTCCTGGAGCTGGGAAGAGTCTTCCTTCATCTCCAGTTCAGGTTTTGCTCTTGTTACTCAAGCACTTTACTATATTCTAGTTCATCATTTCAAGTATTATTTTATTCTACTTACCAGTATTGAGTGGTATACTTGATTGATTGCTTGAGTGCCTAGCTATCCTACAGTTCAATTCACTTAGCCATAGTAGTTAATCTCTAGTGAGCTTAGTGTTTGATCTTTGCCAATAGGTTGCTTAGTTAGTTTAGTATTTATCTTATTAAGTCAAGTATTTGCTCTGACGTCCGCAAGGGTGTCTCTATTCAAAGCTAGGGTAGAGATAGTTAGAATATAATTAAGCATGGTGCTTAGTTATAGACTTACCTTCAGATACGGCTGGACCCCCGGATAGCTGTGGTAGCAAGCAGGTGGTGACAGCCCTGTGCGCCTTGAATTCCACCACATAGTTGGCCCAGTTTAACTGTAAGGCTCATTGTGCTAGCGTTCAAACTAAGTCAGTGGTAAAGGCTAGTGCGCCTCGATACTTGATAAGATAGGAATAAAACTTTACTCAACTTGGTTGCTTTATTGACATTTGCCTATCTTGCTTCGTAGTTATCTTGCTTTGTGGTTATCTAGGAGTAGTTATTAGTTAGTAGTTAGTTATCCTTAGTTATCCCATTCTATCTATCTATTTAGTTATCCCCTTTACCTTACCATCCACTTCATCCTTACCTATCCACCCATATATTCTTTCTAGCCTTTCATCTCCTCTCTTCTCCCCTTTTCCTTTTTCTTATTTCTTCGACTCTCATCCCCTCTTTGACTCGACTCATACACCACCCTAGCCTTCCTTTGGGATCAAATATATCGACACCTGGTACTCCCAGGGAAGTGCTACTACGATAGTTCTGTGCGCTTGCAGAATCTCCTCCTGGTAGATTGCATTCTCGCTAGCTAGCTCCTACTAGTGTCGAGATTGACAACCCCATTTGGCATTAGTAGATAGCTGCTTTAGCTTCACTCCTTTAGGTATAGTGACTGGACTTGCTTCAAGCATTTCTGGCGCCGTTGCCAGGGATAGACCCCATAGTCTACTCCTAGTCACGACATTGGCAAGTGTCAACAAGCATTTCTGGACTGTTACCGGGGATAGTGCCTAGCTCTATCTTTAGTGAAGTTAAGAACTACCAACAAGCATTTCTGGCGCCGTTGCCGGGGAAGGCAATCGGTGTATCGGTTGAGTCCGTGTCGAGTTTATCTTCGCTTAAGCTCCTGCTTAGCGAATCCCATCTTACCCCATTCTTTCTCTCCTTAACTCTTCTTATCTTTTTCCTTCGTCTTCTTCAACTTCTTTCTTTCTTATCTCGTTCTATCTTCACGATGGCCAACAAGACCATTCGTGAGTTTTTTGCTCCTTCTGCCACTAATGTAACGATAGGACCAGACGTGATCGATGCCAACCTCAATTTTGAGTTGAAACCGGCTCTGATCACGATGGTCCAAGCTAGCCCGTTCAGTGGCAAAGCTCATGAGGATGCTAATGCTGACCTCCAACAATTTTTGGAGATTTGCGGCACCTTCACCATTAAGGGGATAACACAAGAAGCCATCCGCCTTCGTCTCTTTCCTTTCTCTTTGCTAGGAAAAGCGAAGCGATGGTTCTATACCAATCGCAATGCTGTAGACACATGGGACAATTGTTCCAATGCTTTTCTTGCCAAATTCTTTCCTATGGGCAAGACGAATGCTCTGCGCAACAAAATCTCCAGCTTTACGCAACAAGCCGAGGAATCTATTCCCGAGGCTTGGGAGAGGTTGCAAGAGTATGTCGTTGCTTGTCCACACCATAGTATGGAGGACTGGCTATTGATCCAGAACTTCTACCATGGCCTAACCCCACTCTCTAGAAGCCATTTGGATGCCGCCGCCGGCGGTGCATTCTTTTCTCTGAATGTTGCAGATGCTAAGGCTCTCATAGAGAAGATGGTGTCGAACCAAGGATGGAATGACGAGAGACTGCAGCCCCGTAAGCGAGGTATACATTCCCTTAAGGAGGCCGACATGATCGTGGCCAAGTTGGACCTGCTGGCAAAGAAGCTGGACAGCTATGAGAAGATGAACCAACAAGAGATTGTCCAATCTCTGGAATCTTACATGACTTGTGAAGTATGTGGAGAAACCGGACATTCTGGGAGCCACTGCCCCGAGCTACATGAAGATTTGAACTTCATCAACAACAACAACGGTTTCCGTCAACAGAATCAAGGATGGAATCAGCCTGCAAATTCTCAAGGTAACAATTCATTCCCCCGCTCTAATTTTCAGAATTCTGATAATTTCTCATTCTTGAAAAATTTAGTTTACTCACAAGGTAGAACTACTGATTTCTTGAATAAGAGATTAATGTCGAATGATAAAACCCTTGAGAATATAAATGCTAAATTGGAAGATTTCTCATCTGCTCTGAAAAATCAATTAAGCTTTAATAAGATGTTAGAAACCCAATTAGCTCAACTTGCTGCTATCATACCATCCTTTGAATCTGGCAAAATTCCTGCTAAACCTGATATGGAAACTGCAAATATGGTTGAAATAAAGTATTTTAACTATTATGAAGATCAAACCATGACTATTAAAAAGGGTGATCCTGGTAGTCCCATAATTAGATGCTCAATCTTTGGTGAAGTCTTTAAAAATGCCATGTGTGATTTAGGATCGAGTGTGAACATTTTATCTAAAGATTTCTATGAAAACTTGTTCTTTCCACCCATGTCATCCACATATGCCTATGTTGTGCTAGCTGATCAATCCACTTGCTATGTAGAAGGAATAGTTAATGATTTACCTGTTCATATTAGAGGTTCCTATGTTCCTACTGATTTCATAATACTAGATATGGGAAATAGGAAAGATGTGCCTCTAATCTTAGGTAGACCCTTCTTGAACACTGTTGATGCTTACATATATGTGGGAAGTGGTAAAATGCAAATGACATTAGGAGGGAGTAAGGAAATATTCTCCTTCTCCCGAGGCCCCGCATATGCCGCTAACATGCATGAAGCAAAACCCGTTCGTACCAAGAAGAGGTGCCCAAGAACAAGGTGGAACATAAAGGAAGAACCACCTTCTCCTGAGTTGTGTAATTCACATGACAAAGGAGAGGTGCCAAAAGAAGAACCTGATGAAGTACTAAGAGAAGAAGTGCCTAAAGAAGAAGGAGATCCGCCCAGTAAGGATGAAACTCCATGGACCTAAGGTATGGTTTTACTTTTAATTTTTCCCTTCAATTTTCCCTTTTTCGAATAAATAACATATATCATGCATGTAACTAAAAAAATCAGTTATCATTAGTTATATGCATAGGTATATGTTAACTTAATTAGAACAATAAAATATCATAATAGGAGAGTTTCCCTTTTCACAACATTAGATAGTTTCCCTTTTAATAAAATGAGAACAAGAGCTCCAACTGAGAAGAAGAAGATCTTTTACCAAGCAAGAAGACAACTTGGGGGAGAGTCCCGCTCCAATAAGGTATGTCTCAAGCCTACACTTTATATTCAGTTCTTAAATTCTATATTTTTTGAATGCGATATGCTTGCCTAAGTAACCATTCCATGAATAAAATTGATAAAATCTGCTTAAACAAGTTGAAACCTGAATAAGATTTGAAATATGTCATGCAAATGCTATTGTTATGGTTTGAATAACTGGTCTTATCTAAGTTGTAGCTTTTGTGGGTTGCACATGCTTTAACTGAAATCATGCTTAGTGAATAAAGTTAGTAAGAAATGGAGTAATTCTTTAATCTTGCTAAAGTGAAATTAGGACAAAATCTGGAGGATTTCTTTTAAAACATGAAAACCTTGCTAAAAGTTTCTCCTTGATTTTATCCTATCCTACCACTAGCCAAACATTTGTATATTAGTCAAAACCACAAAGAGCTTTGTTTGTGTTGAGCTTTGTTAGACCTCATAGATCTTAGTAGAGAAGCTTATCATATCTTTTGATCAAGATACACACACACCCACCATATTGCTTACTATCCACTTTGGAAGTTTGCAACCACCAAATAATTGCTTATTCTCTACACTGGAGATATGCAATACCTTACCAAACATCCCATTGGTAGCCTTATGCTATTCCTACACTGGGAATAAGCACATTTCTCTCCCTTTCCCTATTCATTTCAAAACTCCTTTCCTATAGATAATCTGGGGAAATCTAGAGCTAAAAAAAAGAGAAAAAAAAAGATATTGACCAAAGTAGCTCAAAAGAGGACTATGTCCTAGAAAATGTGAGGACACATTTTTGTCTACTCACAATGTATCAAAAAAAAAGAGCAAAGTAGCTCAAGAGAGGACTATGTCCTAAGAAAATGTGAGGAGACATTTTTGTCTACTCACTATGTATCGAAAAAAAAGAGAGAGAGAGTTATCATTAGCTCTAGACCCCAGAAATTAACTAGCAAGGATTATGAAATATCTCTCTATACACTTCCACATAACCACACATGCACATCTTGATCAATTTTCATGATTTGCTGCTCCTTATGATCTGGGTGTCTAGCTTAGCAATAAACATTATACAATTTGCTCATGATTCTTAGCCTACCTATAACTCCACATATCATTCTTTAGAAATAGGAAGGCTACTCTTTGGCCTTAGTGAGTTTTCAAACACCATTGAGTGATTGAGTGAATGTGACACCCCAATTTTAAGAACAAAATTGGAGCACAATATATGTATGCCAGGATCAATTTTCATACATATATCGACATCATAGTAAATATCAAAACAATGCTTTTATTAATATATCGAACATTATTACATAAATGACCCTCGGGTCTGAAAGAAAAAGTATAGACTCTCATGATAACTGACTCCTATGAAGACTCTGAAGAAGACGCGGAAATCTGGACTCCATCTCCACAGGAAGGTCGACCGGGGGTAGCGCCATCCTAGTACCGGTCGTCAGGGTCGTAGCCACCACCCTCTGGATACTCTTGCTCCTCGTCGTAAACTCCAGCGTCTGGGTGGGGTAGCAGGGGGTTCAAAGAGAACGGGTGAGTACATCGAAATGTACTCCGCAAGTGTAGGAAATATATGCTTATGAGGCTATTAACAAAGGTAGGTTGACTTTGTTTGACTCAAGCGCCTAAAGCAACACATCCTATTAAATCCTATTAATCCTATGCACCTATTTATTAGGTTATAACCACAGTCTCCATTTGTAACAGTAACCACACTCGGAGTCGCACCGAGCAAACCACACTCGGAGTCACATCGAGCAACCAACACTTGGAGTCACACCAAGCAACCGCACTTGGAGTCGCACCAAGTACCCACACCTGAAGTCCATCAGGCAAACCACACCTAAAGTCCATCAGATGACTCGAACCAGTAACCAACTAATCTCGAAGAAGCCCAAGCCGCTCGTGACCGTGAGCACGGCTGATATATCAGTTTATTACTCTGCAGAGTTTGCACATCGTTACCCATGAGTCATGCGTTCCCCATCACGCTAAACACTGCCAAGGTGCACAGCGGGGTCGCACTACAAGGTCTTTACAAAGCCCCCTCCAAATCCGTTCCACACGTACCTCTAAGGTTTCACCCCGTACAAAGGTCTACGACCCCAGGGCCCCCTCTTGAGCCGCTACAACAAACCCCGTGTAGACCCTCAACTTGGAGGTAACTAATTAATTAGCCAGGTCCAGCCCATCCAGACCTCATGGTTGTGCTGTGTAATCAGGTTACATGCTCCGAGAACCGGGTCCTAAGGATCCAGGCAGGATAAATCTAGCACAAGCCCAGAACCAAAAACCAAAAGCAGCTACCGAGTTCCACGGCACAAAACCACTAGTACGGGTCCATCGTGCCGGATTTACCTAATAACCATGTTACTACAAAATTACCATATCCACATTGTTTCATAGTTCATTAGTCAAGGTTATTAATAATTAACTCCCATCCCAACCATGACTGCAGGGCTAAGCAAGACACCTACCCGAACATCCCAAAACAGGCGACAAGGATAATAGATCAAAATCTTGAAAACCATAACATGGGATTCAATTTAATGACAAGCATGCATCTACAGGATCTACTCTACTCTAATACCAAAAGTAAAATAAATCATAGGTGCAAGATGTTCAAGAACACTTGCCTGTGGGCTGGGTCGAATCAACTGGATCACAAGGAAAATCTAGAGCGTCCTCGAACTCCGCACTCTCTGGCCCAATCATCATACATGGCATAATACAACAAAATAAATAACAGTACAACAAACAGTATGAAAACAGAACGTAAATAGATCTATTGCGTAGAGCTCGACGATATGAATCTAACGCAAGTTGAACGGGTCAAAACGGAGTTAAAACGAGCAAGTTATGGGCATTTGAAGTTGGATGGCAAAACTGTAAATAAACTGAACTCATTTTCGTATTTAAAATAAATCCAATCTGAAAAAGAACGTGGCGCGGACCGGGCCTCATTTTCAAGGAAACGTGGGGGCTTGATTGCAAGTGTTCTCAGACTCAGCGCACAGTGCTCGTAGGACGGCGGGTTGATTCAATGAAATGATAGGGGTTCTTTTGTAAAAATGCCAGGGCGTTGTGCGACTGCAGGTGTGTCGGTGACATGGCGCCACGTGGCTGTCCGCGTGGCGACAGCTGGCGCCGACGAGGCGCTGACGGGGCGGCGGACGCGTGCAGCAGTCCTGAGGATCGCGCCTCATTTTCTCAGAAGATGAGGGGCTGGTTTGCAAGATTCTCCAGACTCAGGGAATAGGAACGTTGGACTGCGGGTTGTTTTCCTTTGAAGGGAGGGGTTAAACTGCAAAACGCCAGGGCCGCTGGCTCTGTTGCTGACGACGCGCCAGGTGGCGGGCTGGGGTTGGCTGGGTTCACCACGCGTCGCGTGAACCTGCTGACGTGACGAAGGGAGACCGAGTCCACGGGCTTAAGGTCCCGGTCCATACCGGTTCGCCCGGCCTTTCTAATCCTGACCGTCGAAAATGAAACGGACGGTGCAGCGAGGGTTCGGGGAGGGGAACTGACCGCCGGTCGCTTTTCGCGCGGTGGCACTTTGAGCAGGCGCGGCGGCGCCATGGCCAGTGTGCCTGGCTTTGCTCGGGGAGGCGCCTAGGGTACGGTAGAGATCACGGGGATAAGTGGGATCAGAAGAGGACCTTACAACGGATCCGCAGATGTGCTCCTCATTGTCGATGGTGGTCCAGGGTCGGCGAACGGCGTGGAGGTCGCGACGGCGGCGTTCGCTTGCTCCGGCGTGGTCGAGGAAGGTGTGTTCCGGCTCCGATTCGCTTCGGGGTAGATCTGCTGGATGCGGCGTGTGACCGCAAAGCCAAAGAGGGGAAGGACGAGGGCTGGTGGTGGCTTTCCCTTGCATGGTGGCGAGCTCGGTCCGAGCTCAGGACGGCGGTGGCGGCGGTGCTAGGGAAAGAGATGGCGCTCGGGAAGGATGGAAAGGCTTTGGCGTGACCTCGATGAGTGGTTTTATAAGAGCTAGGGTGATCGGGAGCGGCCGTCAACGAGCTCGGTTGGTTAGGGGCCTGACGGCTATACCATGTTGGCGGCTCGGTCTTGGGATCAATCTGATCCACTCAAGGATCCCGGATGGAGGGGAGAGCTCGGTTAGGGTGTGGCTCGGCGTTTGCAGCATCCCGAGTACCAGGGAGGGCGGAGGGGCTCGGAGTGGGCGCTGCGGCCGCGCAGAGGAAAAACAGGGGAAAGGGGTTGGAGTCGGGGAGGATGACGACCTGACCGGTGGGGTCCATATGTCAACTGGAGGAGGAGGCTAACTGGTCAGCCTGCTCGGCAGTGGGAGAGGGGAGGGTGCGACGCGGGCCGGCTGTGGCGCTGCTGCGTGACTGGGCCGAGGGGATGCGATGGGGAGCTGGGCCGCGGGTCCAGGGAGGGATAAAAGGAGGGGGCATGCGCGCAGTCTGAAAGCGGACGGTACGGTGGGCTCGGCCCATGCGGGTGAGTTGGAGCGGGCCCAGTGGAGAAAAGAGGGAAGAGGGTGAGCGGGCCGCCGGTGGGACTAGGCTAGGCGCGGGTGGAGAGGTAGGGGAGCAAGTTGTGCTGAACTGAGAGGAGAGGGAGTGAGGTCTGGTTTGCCTTTTTTTTCTCTTTTACTTTGCAAACCTTTTGTAAATTCATTTAAAACCAAATTTTAAATCAGTTTGAAATCAAAACAAGTTTGAGAGTTTTGGAAATATTTTCCCTAGGTTTTGTAAATAAAGTTTTGAGTTTGATTTTCTAAAATTTTATAAACTTTTTCTTCATTTTCTAAATAGAATAAATCTGATTCGCCCCAAACGGGTTTAATAAATTATTTTTCACCCAATAAAAATTCTGCAACGGCATGAATGCAACAAACATCTGGCTAGAATTTTTCCTCCATCTAGGATTTTGGCCATTTTCTAATTAAATTCTAATTTATTTTAATTAATTAAACACCCGGGGTGTTACAGTGAATCTTGGAGAACTTGAAGCAAGTTTTATCTTTGAAAATTTTAAAACCTCCAGACAAAATCCTAGTCAAACCTAAGCAAGATAAAAGTTTTGAAGGACCGAGAATGCAATCAGAAAGCGACCAGAGGGGGGGTTAATGGGAGCTTCAAATTTTCCTTTCGAAAACTTGTCGCCACTGTCCCAAAACTCAACCCCAAGAGCAAACCCTAGAGCTCGTAAGTGTCCTCGACCCTAGATGTAGGGTGGATGCTTCCACGAAGCACAGCGAGACACTCTACGACTCTAGAAATCCAACGCAAAAGTCGGAAACCAAAACCGACAACGAACGAACGAACCGTGAATGAAACTGCGCAAAACAGTATTGACCGGACTCTGGCCTGCGTCCGGTCAGGGAGCACCGGACGCGTCCGGTCTCAAAAAATCCACTCGGGATCCTTACTGTTTCTGACCGGACTCTGGTGCACAGTGCGTCTGGTCTGGTCAGTAGCGTCCGGTCACAAAGAAACGCAAGCGATTGAACAGTGACAACGATGCGTCCGGTCACTGAGTTAACAGAGCGTCCGGTCAATTACACGAAAAACACTACGCTCTGTTCAACGACCGGACTCATGGTGGCAGCGTCCGGTCATATGAACACAGCGTCCGGTCTCCCCGATTTTGTGCAGTTCGTTCACCGATTCGCCTCGATCTCACCCTAAACAAATCCTCTAGGGAACAAACTTGGTGAGAAGAGTCACAAGGATGATAGTGAGCTATCTCTAAGAGATCATGGCTCGAACCTATCTCCAAATCGATGAATCGAAGAAATTAGGGGGAAAGGAGAAAAACTTGACCCGAAACAAAAATCGATCGATCTCCTAGACCGTGAGGTTAGAGGTGAATTCCTTCGGTAGAAAGAAGTGCCCCACGACCTAGAACAACTTGGTTCAAACGAATTTGCAAAAGATGAACCGAGCAAAGAGATCAAGCGACAGGAAAAACGTGGAGAAAAGGATTCCACGAAGAACACGAACGAAACACGAATCACAACCACGAAATTGCAACCGTGTGGCTACCACATGCTACAACAGTGAGGTTACGGCCTCACTTCCTCAAAATCTCCAGTACACAGAGGTATTGTTCTCTGCGGATCTCAGCTAGCTACAGCAGGGGATTGGGAGAGCAGGAAACCCTAGAAGCAAAGAGCAAATGACTGAGATCGGTGGGGAGGTGGGTGTCTCCCCCTATTTATCCTAATACTAACTATTCCTAATTCCCACTCTACCCCTAACTACTTACAGAGCGAACTAGCTAAACCCTAAGGTTATTCTAGACCAACTCGATGGTAGGTGGATCCGACGGCCACGCTCGCACAACTCGTAGCATTGCCTCGACGCAACCTCCCGATTGCCGCCACGTGCCGCCACCGCTCTGCACCCCCGGTTTTGTGGCCCAAACCGGGAAACCAGCCTTTCCAGCCAACCCCCGGTTTTGAGGCCCAAACCGAGAAACCAGCCCACCAGCATCTGAGTTTTGAGGCCCAAACTCAGCAAACCCGTAGCGCCCAGGTTTTGAGGCCCAAACCTGGAAACCGTCCTCAGCCTGAGTTTTGTGGCCAAACTCGGAAACCCTCAGCACCTAGGTTTTGAGGCCCAAACCTGGAAACCGTCCACCCGATGGTTTTTCTCTGGCTCAACCACCAAACCAAAGCTGTAGATGGGTTGCACCGCCCGTGCACCCCGTCGACTGACACGTGTCCCCAAGTCCACGACTCAGGCAACACATGACCGCAAGTCTTCGCTCGTCGCTGTCCCAAGCTGCCAGCCACCACAGCTGATCCTCGGGCCACCGGTCCCTCAGTCCAAGCCTCACGTCCGCCCTTCGCCACTCTCGGTCCATCGGCACGGCACGTCTCTACTTGACCTTCACCTTGCCTCTGATCACTGTATCCGTGCTCGACACCTGCACGACACAAGCCAAAGAACATGCGCATCATCCCAGTTGACAATCACTCATCACTCAGAGACTCGGCATACACCCATGTATCCGCAATCTCCCCCTTGATGAGTGCATTGTCAACTACCAACACAAATCATAATGAAAAGAAGAAAGAAGAAAGAAGGAAAGAGAAAGAGAGAGAACTCAACCAAATGACCCAAAAGCATAGCAAAGCCGAAGAAGGTCAAGTGGAAAGAGCAAGACAACTTGGTTGCAAAAGACATGGGCAACGGCTCGACGCAACCAAGCAAAGCAAAGCTAGCCCTCAAGAAGAGGTAGAACAGGCTCAACACCGCTAGCAAATACCAATTGAGAAATCGAAACAAAATGCTAGTCCCTCAAGATAGAGGCACAGAGGCTCAACACAACTAGCAAAGAAAGCTCGATACCAAAACCTTACGGCCAACAAGAAGCAACAAAAACTCCCCCTCAAATAGTGCAACCAACCAGGAAAGCTCCCCCTTAGTTCAAACGGAGGGTAATTATTTGCAATTTCTCCCCCTTAGTTGAAAATGCACTTATCAAGAAACAATGCTCCCCCTCAGAATGTGCACCATCAAAAAGTGCCAACACGCAGATTTCTCTCCTTCCAAAATGCATGAGTCAAAAATGCAAGTTAGGATCTTCTGGAATATAGTCAAGACAATGTAAAGATGCTCTGCACAGTATAACTCGAATGACTCAACATCATCCACAAAATGCTAGCAAAGGCTCAGACTGATCACTATATACGAAATATGAACATGAAAGCACAGTGAGCAGTTTTTAGCCAAAAAGATAGTCACCATCAAAATAGCACTACACATGTATAGACAGGAATCCGAACAAGCGCTAAGCATGTATACTAGGTGAACTACCCCTAGCGAAGTTCAAACATCATGCTATAGAATGAAGCATACACTTGTGATTTCAGTTTTAATTGGAGTTGCAGCGGTGAAATTTCACAAGTTTAAAACTTAGCATGTGATTGCGAGAGGTTGAAAGCTTGTCATAGCCTAACTTTTCAACTGTGCGAAGCCTATGCATAAGCAATCAGAAGCTTAAAGCAACAGTTTCGGTCATACACTACACAGTTCAAGTTTAACTCAAAGTGCAATGAGAAACAGTCTCGAAACCGTGATGTGTTGACAAGCAGTCCCATCTCGATCTTTTCAGTTCACTAAAACTTGGTTCAATTTTATAGTTAGTCTATGAACAAACCAAGCAAGTGAGAAACTCAAAACTAGAGACATAGCAACCTAGCATATATGAAAAGCATGAGTGAACTCAACACATCCTACGCATGCTAGTTGCATATCTCAATGGTGAACATTTTCAGTTTTAAGTTTGTTAAGCAGGTTCACCATTCAAAAGTAGCTCGGCTCACAACATGTACAAGTGATCAGAAAGAGCATAAGCCTCAAGCATTATCATAAGCATCGGAGCATACTACATAGATCATAGTTACATTCTAATGATTATATATGTGAAGCTCAGAATATAAAAGCGTATGCTGAAATGCAAAAGAAAAACGAAAACAAACGAAAAAGAGTCAGTCTATCGTACAAGAACCAAAATGTTTCTCCCATCTAAAAAGGGAAACAAACACCAAGCTCACCTCTCAACCGATTAAAGGTTGATTGGTCCAACGGCTTGGTGAAAATATCAGCCAACTGATGATGAGTATCGACATGGCGAAGGTCAATATCACCCTTCTCATAGTGGTCTCGCAGAAAATGAAAGCGCACATCAATGTGTTTGGTCTTCGAGTGAAGCACGGGGTTCTTAGCAACGCTAATAGCACTCGTGCTGTCACAAAGCAAAGGAACGCGAGAAAAGCTCAGACCAAAATCACGCAAAGTGGCTATCATCCAGAGTAACTGGGAACAGCAGCTAGCCACAGCAACATACTCAGCCTCCGTGGTAGACTGGGCGACACTAGACTGCTTGCGAGAAGACCACGAAACAAGAGAAGAACCAATAAACTAGCAAGTCCCAAAAGTGGACTTGCGCTCAATGCGACAACCAGCAAAATTGGCATCAGAATAACCACAAAGGGAAAGGGTGGAGGAAGCAGAATACCAAATCCCAAACTCAGGAGTGAAGCATAAGTACCTCATAATGCGCTTGACTGCCTGACGGTGAGAGGTGCGCGGCGAAGACTGAAATCGCGCGCAAAGACATACCGCGAACTGAATGTCCGGACGTGTCGCCGTCAGGTACAGCAGCGACCCGATCATACTCCGGTACTCCTTCTGGTCCACTGCTTCTCCCTCCTTGTACGCATCCAGGGCCGTCGTGGTCGACATGGGTGTTGGAAGAGGCTTGGCCTCACCCATATCGAATTTCTTCAGAATGTCCCAGGAGTACTTGCCCTGGTGCACGAACGTCCCATCCCGGGATTGCTTGATTTGCAACCCGAGGAAAAACGTCAACTCGCCCATCATGCTCATCTCAAATTCCCTGCTCATAGTATCTGCAAACTTGGCAACCAAAGCGTGAGAAGAACCATCAAAAATGATATCATCCACGTAAATTTGGACCAAGAGAGTATCAGTGCCTTGCTTGAGGAGAAAGAGCGTTTTATCTACACATCCCATTTTAAAACCCTTAGCAAGCAAAAAGGTTTTCAACCTATCATACCAGGCTCTAGGGGCTTGTTTCAAACCATACAAAGCTTTGTGGACTTTAAAGACATGGTTTGGAAATTTGGGATTTTCAAAACTGGGGGGTTGTCTAACATACACCTCCTCTTCTATGTAGCCGTTTAAGAAGGCACTCTTGACATCTATTTGAAAAAGTTTGAAACCTTTGGATGCAGCAAAAGCCAAGAGTATCCTAATTGCCTCCAAACGAGCTACAGGAGAAAATGTCTTCTCATAGTCTATCCCCTCCTTCTGACTATATCCCTGGGCTACGAGTCTGGCCTTGTTTCTCACAACATGGCCATCTTCTCCCTGTTTGTTTTTGAAAACCCATTTTGTCCCAATTGGGTGACACTCAGAAGGTGGAGACACTAGAACCCAAACCCGATTTCTCTCAAAGTTCTCAAGCTCCTCATGCATGGCATTGACCCAATCCGGATCCGTCAAAGCGTGTCCAACATCCCGGGGTTCAAAATCAGCAACAAAAGCAGAATGAGCAAAGTGAGAGATTTGCCTTGACCGGGTGACGCGTTCGTCGATGCTGCCGATCATCTGCTGAGGCTGGTGCTGGCGCTGAATGTGTCGTGGTGCCTCCCTTGCCGAAGTGGCCTCCCCCTCAACAGCAGCTGGTGCCTCCCCGGGTACAAAAGGTACCGCTCGGGGTGGCGGATCCCACGGCCCCCAGGAAGAAGACGTGTCGGGGTCGTGAGTCGTTGTAGAAGCCGCTCCTTGCGGCACAGCAGGTGGAGGGGGTGCTGGATCATCCATACCTTCAGCACCCTCGTCCTCGTCATCAAAAAGAGGCTCACCAACCTCATGATCACCTGCACGCTCAAAACGAGAAGAAGGACAAACCATGGTCTCGTCGAAGGTGACATCGGATGTCTCCATGACTCGGTTAGTGTCAAGGTTAAGTACGCGATAAGCTCGAGTGTGAGTGCCATAACCCAAAAACACACCATTAGAAGAACGAGACTCAAATTTGTCCAAGTTGCCCTTTTTGAGTATAAAACAATGGCAACCAAAAACTCTAAAGTAACTTACTTTGGGGAGTTTTCCAAAACGCAACTCATAAGAAGTCTTTTTCAAGAAAGCTCGAAGAAAAATGCGATTGGAAATATAGCATGCAGTGCTCATAGCTTCGGCCCAATATCGCCTAGGAGTCCTATGCTCATCGAGCATCGTCCTGGCCATCTCTGCAAGGGTCCGATTCTTCCTCTCTACAACACCATTCTGTGGCGGTGTGTAGGGAGAAGAAAACTGATGCTCCAAGCCCAAAGAGTTACAAAACTTCTCAAAATCTGAATTCTTGAATTTGGAACCATTATCACTCCTAATAGCTCGCATCGAGTTCAAAGGGAACTCGTTCTGAAGACGCAAAATCAGATTGCGAGCAAAGGAGAAAGTCTCGGTCTTCTCAGCTAAAAAGAAGACCCACGAATATCTCGAGAAATCGTCAACAACAACAAGCACATACCACTTCCCCCCAACCGAGCTCACCCGAGCCGGACCAACAAGGTCCATATGCAAAAGCTCTCCAGGGCGCTTAGTCATGACCAGAGTCACTGGATGGTGGGGAGCAGCAACCATCTTCCCATGTCTACAAGAATGGCAAACAAAATCCTTCTCCATCGATAGCTTGGGCAATCCTCGGATTAGGCCAAGTGAACTAAGTCTTGCAAGCAAGTCGAAGCTTAAATGACCGAGCCTCCTATGCCACTTCCAAAGATCAGAGGAGGAAGGACTAGCCAAAAGACAGCGGGAAATACCAAACGATTCCGAGAAATCTTCACGAAAGACTTTCCCAAAGGGCGAAATCACACAAACAAGATTGCCCTGAGGGTCTAAAATACGACTGAGATTCGGTTTAAAATGAATCTCATAGTCGTCATCAAAGAGTTGCGAAACAGAAAGAAGGTTAAAATGCAAGTTAGAAACAAGAGCAACATCGTGCAACACAAAGTGCTCATTAACTCGCACCGACCCACGAGACAAAACCTTACCTTTGCTATTGTCGCCGAAGGTGATAAACTCCTTTCCAGCGACTGGACTAAGACTGGAGAACCACTTGGCGTTTCCGGTCATGTGTCTCGAACACCCGGAATCCACCAACCAAACGTTCTCCATTCGTTTTACCTACATCAATAAAAAGACATAGGGTGAGCATACGGTCCAACACTGGGGTTAGTGAAGTAGGAGGAATACCAGTGTTGGGCCGGCTGCTCAAAAGAACGGTTAGCAGAAAAACCATTCCTAGCACGCCTACGGGGAAAGCGATCACCACGCTGAGGAAAACGTGGTCCGCTGGGAAAGGAGTGCTCACCGTGATACTCAAAACGCGGTGGAGGAAAACGCTCAACTACAAAGCCACCGCCACGGGGTCCATAGCCTACAACTACAGGCTCCCGCCGGGCACGTCCTCTCCTCTGCCTAGGCCTGGGAACTTGAGGTTCTAGACCTCTGGGCCTAGCAGCTCTCCTTAGAGCTCTCCTCTGAACATTCGGCACATGTACATCATGGAAAGGATGGTACATGTCCGCATTGTTCATCTCCCTAGCATGGCGCGCCTCCCTCTTGCGCCGAAAGCAGAACTCGCTCAAGTGTCCATCTCTCCCACAATGCTCACAATGGTACCTCACCGCTCTGAAAGGGGGTTGTTGGTACACACGGTTGTGGGTTTGGATCACTTTGCCCTTCTGTGCCATAAGCTCCTCCTGGATAGGTGGCATTGTATCCAGCTTGTTCTTGAGGTGGTTGGGTTTGGGATGCCACACTTGGTTCTTGGGTGGAGCTCTCGGAGGTTCTTCAAACACTCCGTCCTTGGTGTTAGGCTTGAGAGGCTCTTGGGGTGGAAGCTTGGTAAGTTTGGGAGTAGTGGTGGAGTTTGGCTTCTCACTCGGGTTCAGACCACTCGACTCTCCAATCTTCCCAAAAGCTGAAACATCAACACCCGGAGCAAAACCTACACCTGGACCTCCAGCAGCTCGCTTAAATTGGGAGATCATCATCCCGAGCTACGGATCACCACAAGATACCCACGACAAGATGGTCTGAAGGTATGTGTTTTCCTCCTTAGTTTGCATCTTGTCATGCTTCACATTTGCAATCTCCATCTCCAAACCCTCGCACAAAGCGCACCTAGTCATACAAGTGCTACCCGAGCTGGCCTCCTCAAGAGACACAATCTTGGCATTCTTCTCTGCCAACTCGGATTGCAAGGCAGGACAAGTCTTGCACGCACCCAACAGCGAGGGTCTAGCCTTCAGCTCATCCAACTCTCCTACCAACGCAACATACTTGCTTCAAAACGCGGACTCAGCCTGGGCCTTCTCCAAGTACTTCTTCTTGATGTACTCCTTGTTGAAGCCGCCCCTCCGCTTGTGCCTCACGGGGACGTACTTCTCCTTGCGCTTGCCGGAGTCGTACTTGTGCCCATGATCGCCCTTCCCAGATGTGTTCTTCTTCTTGGGATAGTTGGCGATGAAGTGGTCGGGGTCGCCGCACTCAAAGCATCCTGAGCGTCCTCCTCCGCGGCGATGGTTCATGCGGTTGTTGTGGAACCGCGAGAACCGGTTGGCGAGCAGAGCTAGCTCGTCATCCCCCAAAGACTCAAGCTGGTCCTCTGTGACAGAAAAGAGTGAAGAGAGTGCAAATCCTCCAGAGGGGTTAGCAGAAGAGCCAGAAACCAAAGCCATCGACGGGCCAGAAGGATTTTCATAAGAAGCCCTCGCCATGGCATCAATCTCACTGGACTTGAGCTTACTGAAGAGCTCGTCGCACGTGAGGGTCTCATAGTTAGGCGATTCGATGATCGCCTGAACCTTGGAATCCCACACCGACCGATCGAGAGTATGCAAAAGCTTGAGAGCCCTCTCATGATCGTCGAAAGGCAACAACTCCTTGTTAGCCCTCATCCTGTTGACAATCACCTGAAAGCGAGCGAATAAACTTTCTATGCTCTCGCCAGGCATATGTCGAAAGTTCTCATACTCTCGCTTGAACGACTCGTAGAGACTGGTTTTGACTTGAGAGGTTCCCTCATGAAAACGCATGAGGGTAGCCCAAATCTCCCGAGCCGTAGCGAGGTGAGAAACGCGATCAAACTCACTCATGCTCAAGCATGAGAAAAGAGCATTACGAGCTCGGCTATTGGCATCGTGCTCATCGATCTGAAGCTGAGAGACACGAGCAGCCAAGACCACGTAATCGGCAGAGTTGCAAATATCCCAAATGGAAGCACCCAAACTCTGCAGATAGGCCGACATGCGTATCTTCCAATACGCATAGTTCGTCCCATCGAAAAATGGCGGTTTGCCCACGCCACGATCCATGTCACCTTCTGTGGATCTGGAACCGGTTAAGGTGGAAGATCCTTAACCTGCTCCGATACCAATTGAAGGACCGAGAATGCAATCAGAAAGCGACCAGAGGGGGGTGAATGGGAGCTTCAAATTTTCCTTTCGAAAACTTGTCGCCACTGTCCCGAAACTCAACCCCAAGAGCAAACCCTAGAGCTCGTAAGTGTCCTCGACCCTAGATGTAGGGTGGACGCTTCCACGAAGCATAGCGAGACACTCTACGACTCTAGAAATCCAACGCAAAAGTCGGAAACCAAAACCGACAACGAACGAACGAACCACGAATGAAACTGCGTGAAACAGTATTGACCGGACTCTGGCCTGCGTCCGGTCTCAAAAAATCCTCTCGGGACCCTTACTGTTTCTGACCGGACTATGGTGCACAGTGCGTCCGGTCTGGTCAGTAGCGTCCGGTCACAAAGAAACGCAAGCGATTGAACAGTGACAACGGTGCGTTCGGTCACTGAGTTAACAGAGCGTCTGGTCAATTACACGAAAATCACTACGCTCTGTTCAACGACCGGACTCATGGTGGCAGCGTCCGGTCATATGAACACAGCGTCCGGTCTCCCCGATTTTGTGCAGTTCGTTCACCGATTCGCCTCGATCTCACCCTAAACAAATCCTCTAGGGAACAAACTTGGTGAGAAGAGTCACAAGGATGATAGTGAGCTATCTCTAAGAGATCATGGCTCGAACGTATCTCCAAATCAATGAATCAAAGAAATTCAGGGGAAAGGAGAAAAACTTGACCCGAAACAAAAATCGATCGATCTCCTAGACCGTGAGGTTAGAGGTGAATTCCTTCGGTAGAAAGAAGTGCCCCACGACCTAGAACAACTTGGTTCAAACGAATTTGCAAAAGATGAACCGAGCAAAGAGATCAAGCGACGGGAAAAACGTGGAGAAAAGGATTCCACGAAGAACACGAACGAAACGCGAATCACAACCACGAAATTGCAACCGTGTGGCTACCACACCCTACAACAGTGAGGTTACGACCTCACTTCCTCAAAATCTCCAGTACACAGAGGTATTGTTCTCTGCGGATCTCAGCTAGCTACAGCAGGGGATTGGGAGAGCAGGAAACCCTAGAAGCAAAGAGCAAATGACTGAGATCGGTGGGGAGGTGGGTGTCTCCCCCTATTTATCCTAATACTAACTATTCCTAATTCCCACTCTACCCCTAACTACTTACAAAGCGAACCAGCTAAACCCTAAGGTTATTCTGGACCAACTCGATGGTAGGTGGATCCGACGGCCACGCTCGCACAACTCATAGCGTTGCCTCGACGCAACCTCCCGATTGCCGCCACGTGCCGCCACCGCTCTGCACCCCCGGTTTTGTGGCCCAAACCGAGAAGCCAGCCTTTCTAGCCAACCCCCGGTTTTGAGGCCCAAACCTGGAAACCAGCCCACCAACATCTGAGTTTTGAGGCCCAAACTCAGCAAACCCGCAGCGCCCAGGTTTTGAGGCCCAAACCTGGAAACCGTCCTCAGCCCGAGTTTTGTGGCCAAACTCGGAAACCCTCAGCACCCAGGTTTTGAGGCCCAAACCTGGAAATCGTCCACCCGATGGTTTTTCTTTGGCTCAACCACCAAACCGAAGCTGTAGATGGGATGCACCGCCCGTGCACCCCGTCCACCGACATGTGTCCCCAAGTCCACGACTCAGGCAACACATGACCACAAGTATTCGCTCGTCGTTGTCCCAGGCTGCCAGCCACCACAGCTGATCCTCGGGCCACCGGTCCCTCAGTCCAAGCCTCACGTCCGCCCTTCGCCACTCTCGGTCCATCGGCACGGCACGTCTCTACTTGACCTTCACCTTGCCTCTGATCACTGTATCCGTGCTCGACACCTGCAGAACACAAGCCAAAGAACATGTGCATCATCCCAGTTGACAATCACTCATCACTCAGAGACTCGGCATACACCCATGTATCCGCAAGTTTCCTATCTACTGCTTTATTCCACTCTTGCATGTTTAAAGTGAAAAGCTATAAGCCCCACATTTCTATGATTGATGATAAACACTAAGTTATTCCTTACTATGCAATATGCCTTTGTATGCTTCTTGAATTTTGATACCTATTTCATGCTCAATGCTTAAACCGCATTGTTGCTCAAGGACGAGCAACAGGTTAGCTTGGGGGAGCTTGTTGATGGTCCTTAAACACCTGTTTTACCATCAACATTTTACCCTAAAATTCACCAAAAAGGCATGAAATGTAGTCAAATAGGTTTCAAACTAACCAAATTCCACATGTCCATAGATTTTTATTTGAATGCAGGATTTGGATCAAATTTGGAGAATGGACCCACCAGGAGACGAGCCCACTCACCAGGACCCATTTGGGCCCTAGTGGGGTGGCGCCCGCCACCCCTAGGTGGCGCCCGCCACATGGAGAGGCCCAACTTCCCCCCTTGCCATGTCACTGATCCGTGTGACCACCCCAAGGCCAAATCCTGGCCCTTGGTCACTAGGTCAGTGGCATCGAACGGCTTAGGAGGGAGTGGCGTGGATCAAGACCAAATGACGGTTACTTGGACATGCAACCGACCTAACCACCACCTCTCTGGAGCTCCTGTATGCCGTTGAAGCAATGACGGTTCATCCAACGGTGATGGGGGTGGCGGCCGCCACATAGGGCTGGCGCCCGCCACTAGGGTTTGCCCTAGGTCGGCTGGCTGCCCCCTATAAATACCCCCTCACTCACTTGGGCTATAAATACCCCTCTGAGGCATCACTTCAAATATAACACAAGCAAGAGAAGCAAGGAAGGAAAGAGAGCAAGGCTAGAGCTAGAGAGCTGATAGCTTAGGGTTTAGCCAAGCTTAGGCAAGTAGGTAGCTAGTAGAGCAAGGCATCTTTGCCCTCGCCGTAGCGCTGCTCAAGGCTTAGTCAAGAGTAGAAGCGTGCGAGTGATCGGTCCTGGAGCTGGGAAAAGTCTTCCTTCATCTCCAGTTCAGGTTTTGCTCTTGTTACTCAAGCACTTTACTATATTCTAGTTCATCATTTCAAGTATTACTTTATTCTACTTACCAGTATTGAGTGGTATACTTGATTGATTGCTTGAGTGCCTAGCTATCCTACAGTTCAATTCACTTAGCCATAGTAGTTAATCTCTAGTGAGCTTAGTGTTTGATCTTTGCCAATAGGTTGCTTAGTTAGTTTAGTATTTATCTTATTAAGTCAAGTATTTGCTCTGACGTCCGCAAAGGTGTCTCTATTCAAAGCTAGGGTAGAGATAGTTAGAATATAATTAAGCGTGGTGCTCAGTTATAGACTTACCTTCAGATACGGCTGGACCCCCGGATAGCTGTGGTAGCAAGCAGGTGGTGACAGCCTTGTGCGCCTTGAATTCCACCACGTAGTTCGCCCAGTTTAACAGTAAGGCTCGTTGTGCTAGCGTTCAACCTAAGTCAGTGATAAAGGCTAGTGCGCCTCGATACTTGATAAGATAGGAATAAAACTTTACTCAACTTGGGCTCTATTAACATTTGCCTATCTTGCTTCGTAGTTATCTTGCTTTGTGGTTATCTAGGAGTAGTTATTAGTTAGTAGTTAGTTATCCTTAGTTATCCCATTCTATCTATCTATTTAGTTATCCACTTTGCCTTACCATCAACTTCATCCTTACCTATCCACCCATATATTCTTTCTAGCCTTTCATCTCTTCTCTTCTCCCCTTTTCCTTTTTCTTATTTCTTCGACTCTCATCCCCTCTTTGACTCGACTCATACACCACCCTAGCCTTCCTTTGGGATCAAATAAATCGACACCTGGTACTCCCAGGGAAGTGCTACTATGATAGTTCTGTGCGCTTGCAGAATCTCCTCCTGGTAGATTGCATTCTCGCTAGCTAGCTCCTACTAGTGTCGGGATTGACAACCCCATTTGGCATTAGTAGATAGCTGCTTTAGCTTCACTCCTTTAGGTATAGTGACTGGACTTGCATCAAGCATTTCTGGCGCCGTTGCCAGGGATAGACCCCATAGTCTACTCCTAGTCACGACGTTGGCAAGTGTCAACAAGCATTTCTAGACTGTTACCGGGGATAGTGCCTAGCTCTATCTTTAGTGAATTTAAGAACTACCAATAGACACCTGCACAACACAAGCCAAAGAACATGTGCATCATCCCAGTTGACAATCACTCATCACTCGAGACTCGGCATACACCCATGTATCCGCAATCTCCCCCTTGATGAGTGCATTGTCAAATACCAACACAAATCATAATGAATTAGAAGAAGGAAGAAAGAAGGAGAGAGAACTCGACCAAATGACCCAAAAGCATAGCAAAGCCGAAGAAGGTCAAGCGAAAAAAGCAAGACAACTTGGTCCCCAAAGACATGGGCAACGGCTCAACGCAACCAAGCAAAGCAAAGCTAGCCCTCAAGAAGCGGTAGAACAGGCTCAACACCGCTAGCAAGAAAGCTCGATACCAATCGAAAAATCAATTGAAATTTAAGCCAAAATAGAGCTATCCCTCAAGAAGAGGCAGAATAGGCTCAACACCGCTAGCGAGAAGCTCAATACCAACTGAAGAGCATATAGGCAAAGTCGCTAGTCCCTCAAGAAAGAGGCAAAGGCTCAACACAACTAGCTACCAAAAATGCTCCGAACCAATTGGAAAAATACTCCAAACCAATGGAAACTTCATCAGACAAAGCGAGCAAAACTCCCCCTTATGATTTGACAAATTTCTCCCCCTTAGTTGATAATGCACTATCAGGCAAACTCCTCCCTTCCAAATGCATATGAGTCAGAGTATGCAAGTCAGCAGCTTCAGGAATATAGTCAATAGGATGAAAAGATGCTCTACAAGTTATAAGTCCAATGACTCAACAATAAGCATACATGCTAGCAAAGGCTCAAGCTGATCACCAAATACGAAATATGAACATATGAGCATAGTGAGCAATTTTAGCCATTCAGAAAAGGATGTTCACCACAAAATAGCACTAAACATGTATAGACAGGAAGTCAAACAAGTGCTAAACATGTATACAAGCTGAACTACCCCTAGCAAAGTTCAATCATCATGCTATAGAATGAAACATAGACTTGTGTTTTCAGATTTTATCTTAGTTGCAGCGGTGAAATTACACAAGTTTAAAAATCAGCATGTGATTGCGAGAGGTTGAAGGCTTGTCATTGCCTAACTTATCAACCGAGCTAAGCCTATGCAGAAGCAATCAGAAGCTTAAAGCGTCGGTTTCGATCATACACTACACGGCTCAAGTTTAACTCAATGTGCAATGAGAAACAGTCTTGATACCGTGTTGTGTTGACAAACAATCCCATCTCGATCTTTCCAATTCACTTAACTTGGTTCAATTTTATGACAGAATATGAACATACCAAGCAAGTGAAAGACTCAAAATAGAGACATAGCAACCTAGCATATATGAAAATCACTAGTGAGTTCAACACATTCTACACATGCTAGTTGCATATCTCAATGGTGAACAATTTCAAGTTTTATGTTCATTAGGCAAGTTCACCATTCATAAAATAGCTCAGCTCACAATATGTATTAGTGATCAGAAAGAGCATAAGCTACAAGTATCATCATATAGCATCAGAGCATACTAGAGAGAGCATAATCACATTCTAAAGATTATATACATGAAGCTCAGAAAGTAAAGATGCATGATGAAATGCACAGACTAACTTAGTGAAAAAGAGTTAGTCTATGATACAAGCACCAAAATGTTTCCCCATCTAAAAGGGGAAACACACACCAAGCTCACCTCTCAACCTAGCGAAGGTTGATTGGTCCAAAGGCTTAGTGAAAATATCTGCCAACTGAAGATGAGTATCGACATGGTGAAGGTCGATATCACCCTTCTCATAATGGTCTCGCAAGAAATGAAAACACACATCAATGTGTTTGGTCTTAGAATGCAGCACGGGGTTCTTAGCAACGCTAATCGCACTCGTGCTGTCACAAAGCAAAGGAACTCGAGAAAAGCTCAGACCAAAATCACGCAAAGTGGCCATCATCCACAACAACTGAGAACAGCAGCTAGCCGCAGCAACATATTCAGCCTCTTTGGTAGACTGAGCGACACTAAACTGCTTGCGAGAAGACCATGATACAAGAGAAGAACGAATAAACTGATAAGTTCCAGAAGTGGACTTGCGATCAAGTCGGCAACCAACAAAATCAGCATCCGAGTAACCACAAAGGGAGAGGGTGGAAGAAGCAGAATACCAAATCCCAAACTCAGGAGTGAAGCATAAGTACCCCATAATGCGCTTGACCGCCTGACGGTGAGAGGTGCGCGGCGATGACTGAAATCGCGCGCAAAGACGCACCACGAACTGGATGTCCGGTCGTGTCGCCGTCAGGTACAGCAGCGACCCGATCATACTCCGGTACTCCTTCTGGTCCACAGCTTCTCCATCCTTGTCCGCATCCAGGGCCGTCGTGGTCGACATGGGTGTTGGAAGAGGCTTGGCCTCACCCATATCGAACTTCTTCAATATGTCATTGGTGTACTTGCCCTGGTGTACGAACGTCCCCTCTCGGGATTGCTTGATTTGCAATCCGAGAAAGAATGTCAACTCGCCCATCATGCTCATCTCAAACTCCCTGCTCATAAGATCTGCAAACTTGGCAACCAAGGCGTGAGAAGAACCACCGAAAATGATATCATCCACATAAATCTGGACCAAGAGAGTGTCATTGCCTTGCTTGAGGAGAAAAAGCGTTTTATCCACACATCCCATTTTAAAACCCTTAGCAAGCAAAAAGGTTTTCAACCTATCATACCAGGCTCTAGGGGCTTGTTTCAAACCATATAAAGCTTTGTGAAGTTTAAAAACATGGGTTGGAAACTTGGGATTTTTAAAACCGGGGGGTTGTTTGACATATACCTCTTCTTCTATGTAGCCGTTTAAGAAGGCTGTGACGGAACCGCCCAATAATGTGGCCCACTTGCACATGTCATCGTCATAGGGAGCCCAATGACTGTGCAAATGAAACACGTTACTGGAAAGATCCGTCGGGTGTCCCCGAGAGGACCCCGAATTACTCACGAGCCACAGGACCATCATCATGAAGGTTGGAATAATTACAACATTACAACAGTTGATACAAAATACCATCGGAGTGCGGAAGCAAGATAGATAAACTTTACAAATTATGAAGATGTTACTTTTTACATAAAAATAACTGGTATTGCGGAAGTAGAGTAGTATGACAGAACCACACTTAGGCGGAGTACCTAAGTTGGAGAAGAGGAACAACCAGATCACGTCAAGTCCACTGACATGATCATGATCAACACCACCTAATAGAAACCTGCAACAGGGGATTAACAACCCTGAGTACTGGGGTACTCAACAAGACTTACCCGACTAAAGAAAAAGGGAGAAGACTTAGGAATGAAAGGCTTAGGGTAGTCAAGGTAAGGCTTAAGTATTTTGCAGAAAAAGCATTTTGTAAACCTTGTTTTATTTTGGAAAGATTCAAGCATTTCTCAATTCTTCATTGTCCATGATTCATTTTACATTTCAAAACATACCTAGTTGAGAACCACTCTCCGTTGACAGTCAGTGACCAAGTCTCCATAACCGAGGAGCAACGTTAATCCGGATAAATAATACTCAGCTGAGGATCCCTATCCACACTGCATATGTAGCACCCAAGCTTGCATATGCCAACTTGTCTACCACGATTCCTCCAAGATTGGGCCCGGTCCTACGCCACCCGAAAGTACAGTACACCACTCCTATCCAGGTACGACGACCACGTGGGTACATGCTACTTCCGCCATCTCTCCACTCCCAGTGCGCGGTTGTCGGTCCAATAAAGGATTCCTCGGAGCCAGAGCTTTCCGTAGTATGTGAATAGTTGCAAGTCTTGGCCAGCAGGCCCCCATACGGATGGTCCCTAATTTTCCAGCCAGAACTATACCTTGGTCATATCTCACCCAAGCGTAATAGTCCTGTCAGTTTTTCAACCCTGTCCCGGTCGGTGTCAACTGTTGAGTCCCAGACTACAACATGACGGCACCGTACGCGCGGACAACCTCTTCTCGACAATGACCACATGCTAGCTAGGCAAGCAGTCATCGAACGAGAAGTAAAGCCAAATTCCCATAAAGATTCTTTCAGTGATCACACTTTTGAAAATGGCATTTTATTGCAAATCTATAGTATAGCATCACTAAGCATTTTGCAAATAGTTTTAAAGCAGGGCTGGTGGATCTTCTGGTGGAGGTAAATAATGCAGGTAATAGGTCATCACACAACTCCTATAACCTAATGCAGTAGTTTAACTCAAAAGCATTTAAGGAAAACATTTTATAAAACCAAGGAAGGGTTAAATGCACCGGGGCTTGCCTTCGTTGCAGGGAAGATAAGATCCAAGAAAGATTGACACAAGTTAGTTCGTTTGCTGCTTGAAGTTAAGTCTTTTTCGACGAAGCCTGTCCAACAAGAACCCTCCTTCGAGGCTCGTTCGACAATGGTGAACACCAGAGCTTGATCAACACGACTTCAACACTCTTGGATACTACACGTGGATAAATGATGTATGCTTTAACATGATGCCATGGAATGCATGCTAAGGTGCAGGACAAGACTACTGATTCTAGAGTACAACTTTCTAACATGTGAGTAACTTCTAGGATAGACATAAAGATTAATTATCTTTATCTTTTTAAGCAAGATTAAACAAACTTATTAAGCATTATTTACAAAACATTGCAAGGCATCACAATCATCATAGACCAGAGGGGTGGGGTCTATGAACAGCAAACAATCCAAAAGGTCACACCATGATTACTTTTCTATTTTTCCTAATTTATTTTAAAAGATCATTTTATACAGTTGTCCCAAAATTTACCAAATTAATCTCATAGGTTCATCATGGTGTAAATAGATGACAAAACAAATTTCATGACCTTTGGAGCTATACATGTTTTACTAAAAACCTAAAACTATCCATTTATTAATTAAAAGGAGGATTTTTCATATTTTAAACTTTGCAGAAAAGTAGAGTTTCTTATTTTTATAAAATACTACACAGAGCAAGGAACACACAACATTTATCTCAAGATTTTTAGAACAACAGATTAAACCTCACAAAAAGAAGAAAACAAAACACTATTCATATTTTAAAAGAAAAGGAAAACTGTGCTTCTCTCGAGGCTCGGCGCGCTTGCCTGTAAGGCGGACAGCGGACCGGTCTCTCGAGGTCTCGGCTGGGAAGGCAGAGGGTGGGGATAGCTTCGCGGGCTCACCAGGAGTTGGAAACGAGGCTCGGCGAGGCGGTGCAAGGGTCGGAGGCGGGAGCTCGATGGTGGCGAGGCCTCGGCGGAGGCTCGGCTAACCTCTCGAGGGTAGCCTCGGCGTGCTCGAGGCTCAGTCCGAGGGTGGCTGCGATTCGCCCGAGGCTGAGGGTGGGGCTCGGCTGCTTCGAGGGGGCGCGGTTCGCAGGCGTGCTCGAGGGTGAGGCTCGAGGGGACGCTCGAGGGTGAGGCTCGAGGCTGGCCTTGGCATGTTCGAGAGATGCGGCTCGAGGGATGTGGCTCGAGGGGACGCTCGAGGGTGTGCTGTTCGAGGGTTGGCTCGAAGGTTGGCTCGAGGGTGAGGCTCGAGCGATTCGCCGGAGTTGGAGGGGAGTCGCTGCGCCGGCAAAGGAAAGGACGGAGGGGTGAAATTGGTGGCTTGGGAAGGTGGAGGAAGCTCAAGGGCGAAGGCAGTGGCGGCCTTGGCGGGCGCTGGGGCTGCCTGATGGCTTGGGTTGGCGAGGAAGTGTTGGTGGTGGCAATGAGGAGCTTGGTGGCTTTTATAGGCGCGGGGTGATGCCGGGGTCCGGGCGAAGGACGGTGGGGGTCCGGGCGAAGAGGACGGTGGGGTCCGGGCAAGAGGACGGTGGGGGTCCGGGCAAGAGGACGGTAGGGTCCGGGCAAAAGGACGGTGGGGGTCCGGGCAAAAGGACCGGTGGGGGGTCCGGGCAAAAGGACGGTGGGGGTCCGGGCAAAAGGACGGTAGGGGTCCGGGCAAAAGGACGGTGGGGGTCCGGCAAGGAAAAGGCGGTGGGGTCCGGGCAAAAAGGACGGTGGGGGTCCGGCAAAAGGACGGTGGGGGGTCCGGGCAAAAGAGGGGTCCGGGCAAAAGGACGGTGGGGGTCCGGACAAAAGGACGGTGGGGGTCCGGGCAAAAGGACGGTAGGAGGCCGGGTGAGGATGAGGTAGGGGTCCTCCAGCTATGCACAGTGAAAACCTATTCTTCTTTTGAAACCTTGAAAATTACTCCTAAACTTTGAACTGCACAAAGAAAACTCAAATACCAAAGTTGTTTAGAATTTGAGATCTACAACTTTGCTAAAAGGACCAACTTCAAATTTTGAACAACTTTTGAATTAGAAAAGGGGTAAAACTAGAGTTTGGAAATTTGGGGTTTTTCAAAAGGAATTTAAATTTTATTTTGATTTTTGAATTTTGGTCCTCATAACACAGCATCAAAAACACTTAACTGAACAAGATCTACACAAAAATTAAGCAAACTTAAATGCATGGCAAGAATGATTAAAGACTAATGATGATGACATGTCAGGTTAATTACTTATTAAACACCAGAGGTGTTACAGCCTTCCCCCCTAAAAGAAATCTCGTCCCGAGATTTAAGAAGTGCTTAAAGGCTGGGGTTGAGTAATGAAAAAGGAAATGTGTCACACTTGTTTCTCGCAAGGAGTTCACAAGGCAACTGGGTTGCGGTTGGGATTACAACTGGGATCAGAACGCGGTTGCAAGTAGCAAGGTAGAAGACATTTGAGTGGAGCAAGAAAAATTATCAAGAACCAAGAGAGAGCGTACATTAGCTGTGGGTTATAATGGATCATAACTGTAGACCTCGATACCTGCGCGCACCCAATGGAAACTTGTGCAATCCGGCACACAGGATTCTTTGGGTTCCGTCGCGGTACCGTGGTCAGCCAATCATGGCACCATAATAGAGCACAACTTCTATATCCCTCATTTCAATAAGAAGGAAATTATAACCAGAAACAAAGGTTGGTTATAACTACAAGGAAAGTGGCTTTGAACTCCCTTTCGGGCATTCAGAAATGAAAGCACTTTCATAGTGGACTAGAAGGAATTATGACTATAGGCCTGGATATTAGCGAGCACCTGGCCGTAACGCTCTATGGTGGCCATCCATAGGCGACTTCAGGTTCCCACGCTTTTATCCGGTCCATAGATCAGGGTCCTTTCAAAGAACACAATTTCAATAACTTTCAACCACCATTCGTCGTTTTCACGACACCAAGCAACCAGCACGTGCCAATTCAAGGCATGACACGCGCTTTCCAGAAGAACCAAGGACTTTACCATGATTCTGACTTTATGTGGTAGAGTGTATGAAAGATATCCAAAAATTCCCAAGGATTAGGAACTTATGGAATGAAAGTAGCTAGAGCAACAGAATCTAGGGACGATCAACTATCGGGGATCATAGCTGCTTTTAGAATTTAGAGAAGAAGCACATTTTATTATTATGCATGATATGATGCATGCTCGTCCTATACGACCTCTCACTGACAGGAGATCTCTGTCTCCACCTGTTAGTTAGATATAGGGCTATACTTTATATACTAGCTTCACTGACTTGGTACCTTCTGTCGGAATCACTAGTATAGTCTTCACGAAGTCTTCCAGCAAAGCAAGAAACTTAGGGAAGGATCATTTTTAATTTGTTACTTCAAAAAAAAACTTTTAGATTAAGAAACCATTTTGAAGGTTTCAAAAGTAATGTTGTAACCAGTCTTCCCTTGATGACAATCCTGCTCCGATACCATTCTGTGACGGAACCGCCCAATAATGTGGCCCACTTGCACATGTCATCGTCATAGGGAGCCCAATGACTGTGCAAATGAAACACGTTACTGGAAAGATCCGTCGGGTGTCCCCGAGAGGACCCCGAATTACTCACGAGCCACAGGACCATCATCATGAAGGTTGGAATAATTACAACATTACAACAGTTGATACAAAATACCATCGGAGTGCGGAAGCAAGATAGATAAACTTTACAAATTATGAAGATGTTACTTTTTACATAAAAATAACTGGTATTGCGGAAGTAGAGTAGTATGACAGAACCACACTTAGGCGGAGTACCTAAGTTGGAGAAGAGGAACAACCAGATCACGTCAAGTCCACTGACATGATCATGATCAACACCACCTAATAGAAACCTGCAACAGGGGATTAACAAACCCTGAGTACTGGGGTACTCAACAAGACTTACCCGACTAAAGAAAAAGGGAGAAGACTTAGGAATGAAAGGCTTAGGGTAGTCAAGGTAAGGCTTAAGTATTTTGCAGAAAAAGCATTTTGTAAACCTTGTTTTATTTTGGAAAGATTCAAGCATTTCTCAATTCTTCATTGTCCATGATTCATTTTACATTTCAAAACATACCTAGTTGAGAACCACTCTCCGTTGACAGTCAGTGACCAAGTCTCCATAACCGAGGAGCAACGTTAATCCGGATAAATAATACTCAGCTGAGGATCCCTATCCACACTGCATATGTAGCACCCAAGCTTGCATATGCCAACTTGTCTACCACGATTCCTCCAAGATTGGGCCCGGTCCTACGCCACCCGAAAGTACAGTACACCACTCCTATCCAGGTACGACGACCACGTGGGTACATGCTACTTCCGCCATCTCTCCACTCCCAGTGCGCGGTTGTCGGTCCAATAAAGGATTCCTCGGAGCCAGAGCTTTCCGTAGTATGTGAATAGTTGCAAGTCTTGGCCAGCAGGCCCCCATACGGATGGTCCCTAATTTTCCAGCCAGAACTATACCTTGGTCATATCTCACCCAAGCGTAATAGTCCTGTCAGTTTTTCAACCCTGTCCCGGTCGGTGTCAACTGTTGAGTCCCAGACTACAACATGACGGCACCGTACGCGCGGACAACCTCTTCTCGACAATGACCACATGCTAGCTAGGCAAGCAGTCATCGAACGAGAAGTAAAGCCAAATTCCCATAAAGATTCTTTCAGTGATCACACTTTTGAAAATGGCATTTTATTGCAAATCTATAGTATAGCATCACTAAGCATTTTGCAAATAGTTTTAAAGCAGGGCTGGTGGATCTTCTGGTGGAGGTAAATAATGCAGGTAATAGGTCATCACACAACTCCTATAACCTAATGCAGTAGTTTAACTCAAAAGCATTTAAGGAAAACATTTTATAAAACCAAGGAAGGGTTAAATGCACCGGGGCTTGCCTTCGTTGCAGGGAAGATAAGATCCAAGAAAGATTGACACAAGTTAGTTCGTTTGCTGCTTGAAGTTAAGTCTTTTTCGACGAAGCCTGTCCAACAAGAACCCTCCTTCGAGGCTCGTTCGACAATGGTGAACACCAGAGCTTGATCAACACGACTTCAACACTCTTGGATACTACACGTGGATAAATGATGTATGCTTTAACATGATGCCATGGAATGCATGCTAAGGTGCAGGACAAGACTACTGATTCTAGAGTACAACTTTCTAACATGTGAGTAACTTCTAGGATAGACATAAAGATTAATTATCTTTATCTTTTTAAGCAAGATTAAACAAACTT
Organism: Coix lacryma-jobi var. lacryma-jobi; assembly: GCA_009763385.1. NCBI lineage: Eukaryota > Viridiplantae > Streptophyta > Magnoliopsida > Poales > Poaceae > Coix > Coix lacryma-jobi. The sequence goes on along the minus strand of CM019826.1, from coordinate 111,849,926 downwards.
ATTAAGCATTATTTACAAAACATTGCAAGGCATCACAATCATCATAGACCAGAGGGGTGGGGTCTATGAACAGCAAACAATCCAAAAGGTCACACCATGATTACTTTTCTGTTTTTCCTAATTTATTTTAAAAGATCATTTTATACAGTTGTCCCAAAATTTACCAAATTAATCTCATAGGTTCATCATGGTGTAAATAGATGACAAAACAAATTTCATGACCTTTGGAGCTATACATGTTTTACTAAAAACCTAAAACTATCCATTTATTAATTAAAAGGAGGATTTTTCATATTTTAAACTTTGCAGAAAAGTAGAGTTTCTTATTTTTATAAAATACTACACAGAGCAAGGAACACACAACATTTATCTCAAGATTTTTAGAACAACAGATTAAACCTCACAAAAAGAAGAAAACAAAACACTATTCATATTTTTAAAAGAAAAGGAAAACTGTGCTTCTCTCGAGGCTCGGCGCGCTTGCCTGTAAGGCGGACAGCGGACCGGTCTCTCGAGGTCTCGGCTGGGAAGGCAGAGGGTGGGGATAGCTTCGCGGGCTCACCAGGAGTTGGAAACGAGGCTCGGCGAGGCGGTGCAAGGGTCGGAGGCGGGAGCTCGATGGTGGCGAGGCCTCGGCGGAGGCTCGGCTAACCTCTCGAGGGTAGCCTCGGCGTGCTCGAGGCTCAGTCCGAGGGTGGCTGCGATTCGCCCGAGGCTGAGGGTGGGGCTCGGCTGCTTCGAGGGGGCGCGGTTCGCAGGCGTGCTCGAGGGTGAGGCTCGAGGGGACGCTCGAGGGTGAGGCTCGAGGCTGGCCTTGGCATGTTCGAGAGATGCGGCTCGAGGGATGTGGCTCGAGGGGACGCTCGAGGGTGTGCTGTTCGAGGGTTGGCTCGAAGGTTGGCTCGAGGGTGAGGCTCGAGCGATTCGCCGGAGTTGGAGGGGAGTCGCTGCGCCGGCGAAGGAAAGGACGGAGGGGTGAAATTGGTGGCTTGGGAAGGTGGAGAAGCTCAAGGCGAAGGCAGTGGCGGCCTTGGCGGGCGCTGGGGCTGCCTGATGGCTTGGGTTGGCGAGGAAGTGTTGGTGGTGGCAATGAGGAGCTTGGTGGCTTTTATAGGCGCGGGGTGATGCCGGGGTCCGGGCGAAGGACGGTGGGGGTCCGGGCGAAGAGGACGGTGGGGGTCCGGGCAAGAGGACGGTGGGGGTCCGGGCAAGAGGACGGTGGGGGTCCGGGCAAAAGGACGGTAGGGGTCCGGGCAAAAGGACGGTGGGGGTCCGGGCAAAAGGACGGTGGGGGTCCGGGCAAAAGGACGGTGGGGGGTCCGGGCAAAAGGACGGTGGGGGTCCGGGCAAAAGGACGGTAGGGGTCCGGGCAAAAGGACGGTGGGGGTCCGGGCAAAAGGAAAAGGACGGTGGGGGTCCGGGCAAAAGGACGGTGGGGGTCCGGGCAAAAGGACGGTGGGGGTCCGGGCAAAAGGACGGTAGGGGTCCGGGCAAAAGGACGGTGGGGGTCCGGACAAAAGGACGGTGGGGGGTCCGGGCAAAAGGACGGTAGGGGCCGGGTGAGGATGAGGTAGGGGTCCTCCAGCTATGCACAGTGAAAACCTATTCTTCTTTTGAAACCTTGAAAATTACTCCTAAACTTTGAACTGCACAAAGAAAACTCAAATACCAAAGTTGTTTAGAATTTGAGATCTACAACTTTGCTAAAAGGACCAACTTCAAATTTTGAACAACTTTTGAATTAGAAAAGGGGTAAAACTAGAGTTTGGAAATTTGGGGTTTTTCAAAAGGAATTTAAATTTTATTTTGATTTTTGAATTTTGGTCCTCATAACACAGCATCAAAAACACTTAACTGAACAAGATCTACACAAAAATTAAGCAAACTTAAATGCATGGCAAGAATTATTAAAGACTAATGATGATGACATGTCAGGTTAATTACTTATTAAACACCAGAGGTGTTACAAAGGCACTCTTGACATCCATTTGAAAAAGTTTAAACCCTTTGGATGCAGCAAAAGCCAAGAGTATCCTAATTGCCTCCAAACGAGCTACAGGAGCAAAAGTCTCCTCATAGTCTATCCCCTCCTTCTGACTATACCCCTGGGCTACAAGTCTGGCCTTGTTTCTCATAATGTGGCCATCCTCTCCTTATTTGTTTTTGAAAACCCATTTTGTACCAATAGGGTGATACTTAGGAGGAGGTGGAACCAAAACCCAAACCCAATTTCTTTCAAAATTTTCTAACTCCTCATGCATGGCATTAACCCAATCAGGATCAGATAAAGCGTGTCCAACATCTCGGGGTTGAAAATCAGCAACAAATGCAGAATGAGCAAAGTGAGAGATTTGTTGTGACCTTGACCGAGTGACACGTTTGTCGATGCTGCCGATCATCTGTTGAGGCGGGTGTTGGCGCTGAATGTGTCATGGCGCCTCCCGAGCTGAAGAAACCTCCCCCTCAACAGCAGCTGGTGCCTCCATGGGTACAAAAGGTATAGCCGAGGTGGCGGATCCCACGGCCCCCAAGTAGTCGATGAAGAGGGGTTGGGGCCGTGAGTCGTCGTAGTAGAAGCCGATGCTTGCGGCACAGCAGGTGGAGGTGGTGTTAGATCATCCATCCCTTCAACACCTTCGTCCTCGTCATCAAAAAGAGGTTCGCCAACCTCATGATCACCTGCACGCTCAAAACGAGAAAAAGGACAAACCATGGTCTCATCGAAGGTGACATCGGATGTCTCCATGACTCGGTTAGTATCAAGGTTAAGTACACGATATGCATGAGTATGAGTGCCGTAACCCAAAAATACACCGTCAGAAGAGCAAGACTCAAATTTGTCCAGGTTGCCTTTCTTGAGTATAAAACAGTGGCAACCAAAAACTCTAAAATAACTAACTTTGGGTTGTTTTCCAAAACGCAACTCATAAGAAGTCTTTTTCAAGAAAGCTCGGAGGAAATTGCGATTGGAAATATAGCATGCAATGTTCATAGCTTCGGCCCAATATCGCCTAGGAGTCCTATGCTCATCGAGCATTGTCCTGGCCATCTCTACAAGGGTCTGATTCTTCCTCTCTACAACACCATTTTGTGGCGGTGTGTAGGGGCAAAGAGTTACAAAACTTCTCAAAGTCCGAATTCTTGAATTCGGAACCATTATCACTACGAATAGCTCGCATCGAGTTCAAAGGGAACTCGTTCTGAAGATGCAAAATCAGATTGCGAGAAAAAGAGAGTCTCAGTCTTCTCAGTCAAAAAGAAGACCCACGAATATCTCGAAAAATCATCAACAACAACAAGTACATACCACTTCCCCCCCAACCAAGCTCACCTGAGCCGAACCAACAAGATCCATGTGCAAAAGCTCTCCAGGGCGCTTAGTCATGACCTGAGTCACTGGATGGTGGGGAGTGGCGACCATCTTCCCATGTCTACAAGAATGGCAAACAAGATCCTTCTCCATGGACAACTTGGGCAATCCTCGGATTAGGCCAAGTGAGCTAAGCCTTGCAAGCAAATCGAAGCTCAAATGTCCCAGTCTCCTATGCCACTTCCAAAGATCAGAGGAGGAAGGACCAGCCAAAAGACAACGAGAAATGCCAAAAGACTCCGAGAAATTTGCACGAAAGACTTTCCCAAAGGGTGAAATCAAACATACAAGATTGCCCTGAGGATCTAAAATGCGACTGAGATTCGGCTTAAAACGAATCTCATAGTCATCATCAAAGAGTTGCGAAACAGAAAGAAGGTTAAAATGCAAGTTAGAAACAAGAGCAACATCACGCAACACAAAGTGCTCATTAACTTGCACCGACCCACGAGACAACACCTTACCTTTGCTATTGTCACCGAAGGTGATAAACTCCTTTCCGGCAACTGGACTAAGACTGGAGAACCACTTGGCGTTTCCGGTCATATGCCTTGAGCACCCAGAATCCGCCAACCAAACGTTCTCCAATCGTTTTACATACATCAATAAAAAGACATAGGGTGAGCATACGGTCCAACACTAGGGTGAGTAAAATGGGAATTATACCAGTGTTGGGTCGGCTGCTCAAAAGAACGGTTAGTAGCAAAACCATTCCTACCATGCCTACGGAGAAAGCGATCACCACGCTGAGGAAAACATGGTCCGCTAGGGAAAGAGCGCTCACCGCGATAGTCAAAACGCGGTGGGGGTAACGCTCAACTACAAAGCCACCGCCACAGGGTCCAAAACCTACAAAAGCAGGTTCCCGCCGGGCACGTCCTCCTTGTGGCCTAGGCCTAGGAACTTGAGGCATTGGACCTCTAGACCTAGCAGCTCTCCTCTGAACATTCGGCACATGTACATCATGGAAAGGATGGAACATGTCGCATTGTAAGAAGAGAGATCCTAACATGGCTCCAGGAACTAGGAGCAAGAGAGTGAGGGCATCTGAAGAATCACAGGTGCAGCATTCTGGAGCCCAAACAATATCAACAAAAAGGCTTAATAGTGCAGATACAAATGGGGACAATGTAGAGGCTCCTACAGATGGTTATGATGACATATAAGACAGGTATACTACACCTGGACCTAGTGATCATGAGAGACTACCTCCAGAGGAAGACAATGGAGCTGCTGATCTTGACACTATAGGTGCTGATGAAGGCAATGTAGATGGAGGTGAACAAAGTGAAGGCAAGTTATAGTAATTTTGTCAGTACAATATGACATCTCTTTTGCTGATTTACATGAAACTAAAACATTTCATTAAATGCGGCTTCTATTTTGTAGCTACTGCAGAGCGAGCTCCAAGGAGACCTAGGCAACCAACTAAGGGAAAACAGCTGGACAAGATGACTAAAGCTATGGGAAGGAGATTGCCCATACTTGTTGATGAAGGCAATAAAAGGCCTCATGAACCTGTTCAAGCTGCCAAGTTTGCATTAGATGCTGGCATCATTGTTCGGGAAAACATGCATGTCCTACCTCATTGGAAAGATTACAAGAAAGACGAGAAATACTACAAGAGTTTTGTAAATCAGCTAAATGTAAGTGCATTATTGTTTTTATGGTTAACTTGTATACATGATTAACCTGAATTGACTAACTAACTATGGAACTATAATTTACCTAGGGACGCTCGGCAATTAACACAAAAAATGGGCCAACACAAGAAGCTTGCACAGATATGATGCGCTCTACAGTAAAACAAATGCGTTATCGGCTGAAGCAGAAATACTTCAATGGTGTTCCTGCAAATGAGATTAGGACAACTTCACCTGTTTCTTACATGTCTGATGAACAGTGGAGGGCACTAGTTGCAAAGTGGTCTGATCCAAAGAACATGGTATGGATATCTTACCATATATGTTTCTTTCACAATCATTTTACAAAGGCTCTTCTCTTATTGAACCTATAATCTCATCTGACATGTTAATTCTATTGTAGGAAACGTGTGAAAAGAACAAGCAGAACCGCAGTAAAGTCAAGTATCATCAGGCTACGGGTTCTCGCTCCTATGTCGCACACTTGCATGAATATGTAAGCTCAAAGTACATTGTACTAGTCTCCATACACATTTGAACATATCAAATTCTCTTGCATGTAATCTGAGTCAATTTTTGTTGTTATTGTTTATCCACGAAACAGAAGAAGAAGAGAAATAGAGAAGAACCCAGCACAGATCTGAATGAAGATCTAGATGCGGTGGAGGCCTTTGAGACCTGCCATACCAGCTCCAAACGTGGCCTCAGTCAAGCTGCAAGAGAAGCACTTGTAAGTTCCTTTGCTTGCTATGTTCATCTTCTGTGACATGTCTTCCTCAAATTATTGCAATAAGTAACAACTCTCATCTTGTTGTTCGTAAGTAGCATGAACATGTAATTATTTTCTGTCCATGATATTTTAGCTTGATATGGAAGCTTTGAGGGCTGAACCTGTTGATGAAGATGGGACGGAACCATCAAGTGTGGAGCTCGTGTCCAAGGTGCTCTCTCAGACCAGCTCAAATCATTTCCTGAAGAGTGTTGGCATGAAAACACCGACATCCTCCAAGTCACATGAAAGCGAGCTTCGGGAACAACTTGCGGCTGAAGCGGCGGCTGCTGTTCAAGGTGAACTCGATGAGCTCAAGAAGAAAAGTGAAGAAGCTGAAGAAAAGCTGGCGAGGACACAAAAAGAGATGCAGGAGTACAAGATGCTGACCGAGAAGAACAGCAAGGAGATGGAGGAGACCAATGCACTGATCAAGAAGCTGTTATCCTTGCATGGTAATCCTTCTTCGTCGACATGAGGGCTCGTGGTCAGTGCTCCTGTGTTTGGGTTGTTCATTTTGGGAAGTCAAACTTAAGTTGCTTGTGGTTGGCAACATATACATTAAATGCTGTAATGTTGGTTGGCAACTTTTAATTATATGTTGTAATGTTGGTGTTGATGTGAACTGAGCTGTATGCTCATTGGAATGTTGTTTTTATTAAGTATGGAATTGTTTGGTCTTTCTAGTATCATTTCCAAATTGCAATTAAATTATTATCTGCATTTTCTCTGACGAAAATGATGGCGTCTTCAGTGACGATTACAAATCGCAATATGTGACCAAAACTGTGTCATCTTCAATAACGATTACAAATCATAATATGTGACCAAAACTGTGTCATCTTTAGTGACGATTACAAATCACAATATGTGACCAAAACTGTGTCATCTTCAGTGACGATTTCAAGTAGCCATCTGTGACCAAACTCTTTCATCTTCACTGACGATTGCAAACCGCAATCTATGACGAAATAAGAACCAATCAAACCAAGCCACGTGGTAGAATATGATTCGTCCACGTGGCAACAAAGGCAGCAGCCGGGCTAGCTATGACGTCATCGCCACGTCGCGTGACACGTCATCGATGATGTCATCGCCACGTCATGTGACACGTCATCGATGATGTCACATGACACGTCATCGATGATGTCATCAGCCATGTCAGCAACCTACATGGCAAGCGCCGTCGGGGCTTCCAAACGGACCATTATGACGAAAACAGAGTTCAATCTGTGACCAAAATGGGCCGTCACAGGTTACAAACACCGTTAACGACGTCGTTACGGCGCGAGGTCAGACGGTGGATTATGACGAAGACCTGGACCCATCCTTGACCAAACCTGATTGTCACAGAATGGTATCACATCCGTGACCACATCCATTTCATCACAAAACGGAAACACATCTGTGACAAAAATTAACATTTCGTCACAACAGAACAAATGTGACGCGACCCCAATGACGATATAGTTTTCATCACAAAATCGTCACAGATTAAACTTGGTGACGGTTTGCTCATCTACAATGACGAAAGAACTACGTCACTGATGATCACATCCCTAGTAGTGTCTTGGAGGTTCAATAAACACTCCATCCTTTGTGTTAGGCTTGAGAGGCTCTTTAAGTAGAATTTTGGTCAGTTTGGGAGTAGTGGTGGAGTTGGTCTTCTCACACGGGTTTAGACCACTCGACTCTCCAATCTTACCAAAAGAAGAAGCACACTCAACACCCTGAGCAAAACCAACACCAGGACCTCCAGCAGCTCATTTGAATTGGGCTATCATCATCCCAAGCTGTGGCTCACCACAAGACACCCATGACAAGATAGTCCGAAGGTATTTGTTTTCTTCCTCAGTTTGCATCTTGTCATGCTGCACATTAGCAATCTCCATCTCCAAACCCTCACACAAAGCGCATCTGGACACGCAGGTGCTACCTGAGCTGGCCTTCTCAAGAGACACAATCTTGGCATTCTTCTCTGCCAACTCGGTTTGCAAGCCTGCACAAGACTTGCATGCACCGAGCACTGAGGATCTAGCTCTAAGCTCATCAACCTCTCCAACCAAAGCAACATACTTCCCCCTCAAAGTGAGAAGGTCAGTCATGTTCTTGGAGCACATCTCGCACTCATCCTCCTTAGTCACGACAACGGTGGACTTGACAGATTCAAGTTCTTTCACCATATCCTCCCACTTCTGCCTAAACTCCTTCCGCTCTCTAGCAGCACGCCTAAGCAGCTTATCTTGACTAAGAAGGGTGGCAGTAAGTTTCTCGACCTCATCGGAAAGCTCGTCAGGGGTCTGAGATACCTGGGAGGTGTCATCGTCGTCGTCGTTCTGAGAGATCTCCTCCAGCTGGTTGTCGATCTCCTTGCTGAGGGCCATGGTGCAGAAGCCCTCGTTGTCGGCGAAGAAGTAGAGGTCGTTCAGCTTGTCCTCGATCCTCTTCTTCTTCTCGGACTCGTCGTCGCTTGGGGAAGCGGAGTCATCATCCGAGCCGTCGACGTCGCTGAGCATGGCGAAGAAAGCACGCTGCTCAGCCTGGGCCTTCTCCAAGTACTTCTTCTTGATGTACTCCTTGTTGAAGCCGCCCTTCCGCTTGTGCTTCGCGGGGACGTACTTCTCTTTGCGCTTGCCGGAGTCGTACTTGTGCCCATGGTCGCCCTTCCCAAAAGCTTGATTGTTCTTCTTGGGACAGTTGGCGATGAAGTGGTCGGGGTCGCCGCACTCGAAACATCCCGAGCGTCCTCCTCCGCGGTGACAGTTCATGCGAATGTTGTGGAACCGCGAGAACCGGTTGGCAAGCAAAGCCAACTCGTCATCTCCCATGAACTCCAGCTGCTCCTCTGTGACAAAAAGAAGTGAAGAGAGTGCAAATCCTCCAGAGGGGTTAGCAGAAGAGCCAGAAAGCAAAGCCATCGACAGGCCAAAAGGATTTTCATAAGAAGCCCTCACCATGGCATCAATCTCACTGGACTTGAGCTTACTGAAGAGCTCATCGCATGTGAGGGTCTCATAGTTAGGTGATTCGATGATCGCCTAAACCTTGGAGTCCCACACCGACCGACCGAGAGTGTGTAAAAGCTTGAGAGCTCTCTCATGATCGTCGAAAGGCAACAACTCCTTGTTAGCCCTCATCCTATTGACAATGACCTGAAAGCGAGCGAATAAACTTTCTATGCTCTCACCAGGCATGTGTCAAAAGTTCTCATACTCCCGCTTGTGCGACTCATAGAGACGGGATTTGACTTGAGTGGTTCCCTCATGGAAACGCATGAGGGTCGCCCAAATCTCCTGAGCCATGGGGAGGTGAGAAACGTGATCAAACTCAGACATGCTCAAACATGAGAAAAGAGCATTATCGGCTCGGCTATTGGCATCATGCTCATCGATCTGCAGCTGAGTAGCACAAGCAACCAAAACCACGTAATCGACCTTGTTGCAAATATCCCAGACAGAAGCACCCATGCTCTGAAGATAGGCCGACATACGTATCTTCCAATACACATAGATCGTCCCATCGAAAAATGGTGGTTTGCCCACGCCGCGATCTATGTCGCCTTCTGTCGATCTGGAACCGGCTAAGTTGGAAGATCCTTAACCTGCTCTAATACCAATTGAAGGACCGAAAGTGCTAAAGCAAGGCGACCAGAGGGGGGTGAATGGGAGCTTCAAATTTCTTTTTGGAAACTTGTTGCCGCTGTCCCAAGAATCAACCCCAAGAGCAAACCTAGAGCTTGCAAGTGTCCACGACCCTAGATGTAGGGTGGATGGTTCCCAGAAGCACAGTGAGACACTACACAACTCTAGAAACCCAACGTAAAAGCCGGAAATCAAAAGCGACAACGGACGAACGAACCGCGGACGAAAACGTGCTGAAGACACAGCATCGGACGCTGGCCTGCGTCCGATGGTCAGGCACCGGACGCGTTCGATGCAAAAAGATCAAGTCTGGGACCTTACTGCATGGTCATCGGACGCTGGCTACAGTGAAGCCCTAGCGTCCGATGCTCGACCCCCTGACGCGTCCGATGGCAATGGACGAGCCGATGGTCAGCGTCCGATGTCGCTTAAAAAATGCTGTCAGATGACATGTGGCATTAGACGCGTCCGATGTGATGAACACAGCGTCCGATGCTCCCGACGCGAGTGTCCGATGCCCCCGAAACAGCACAGTTCTTCCGCGGATTCAACCCGATCTCCTCCGAATCAAAAGCTTTAAGGCTTAGACTTGGTATGAGGAGTTCCAAGGAGGTTAGTGAGCTATCCCAAAGAGATCATGGCTTGATCCTAACTCCAAATCGGTGAATCGGAAGAATTCGGGGCAAAAGGAGCAAAACTTGATTCGAAACGAAAATCGACCGATCTACTAGCTCGTGAGGTTAGAGAAGAATTCCTTTGGTGGAAAGATGTGCCTCACAAGCTGGAACAACTCAGTTCAAATGGAATTGCAAACAAAGCAACGTGGAGAGAGATCGATCGATGGGAAACTTGAGGAGAAAAGCAAAACGCGAAGAACAACACAAGAACGCGAATCACAACCACAATTTCCTGCCGAAATTCGTCCCCATGAGGACACAACGAGATTACGGTCTCGTTTCCTCAAAAAGCAAATACACAGAGGTATTGTTCACCGTCTCTGCGGATCTCAGTAGCTACAACAGAGATGTGGGAGAACAAGAAACCCTAAGTGAAAGTAGCAAATGGTTGAGATAGTCTGGAGGGAGGGGAGGCCACTCCTTATATAGCCTAATACAATTATTCCCCTTCTACCCTTACAGCTAATTACAGAGCGAACCAGCTAAACCCTAGGGTTATTTTGGAACAACTCGAAGTGGATGCTGATCCAACGGCCACGCCCGCACAACTGGTAGCGCTGCCTCGACGCAACCCCACCGATTGCCGCCACGTGCCGCCACAGCTCTGCTCGTCCTTTTCCCGGACTTCGCCCCCGGTTTTGTGACCCAAACCGGGAAACCAGCCTTCACGATCAACCCCCGGTTTTGAGGCCCAAACCGGGAAACCAGCCGTCCATTGCCTAAGTTTTGTGGCCCAAACTCAGAAACCGGCCACATCCAGGTTTTGAGGCCCAAACCTGGAAACCATCCACTCGGTGGTTTTTCTGTGGCTCAACCACCAAACCGAACCGTAGAAGGGATGCACCGCCCATGCACCCCGTCCACCGACACGTGTCCCCAGGTCCTCGACCTGAGCAACACCATGCCCCGCAAGTCTCCGCTCGTCGTTGTCCCAGGCTGTCAGCCACCACAGCTGATCCTCAGGCCACCGGTCCCTCAGTCCAAGCCTCACGTCCGCCCTTCACCGCTCCCGGTCCGTCGGCACGGCACATCTCTACTTGACCTTCACCTTGCCTTCGATCACTGTATTCGTGCTCGACACCTGCACAACACAAGCCAAAGAACATGCGCATCATCCCAGTTGATAATCACTCATCACTCGAGACTCGGCATACACCCATGTATCCGCATCTACTACAGGTTTCGTGCTGAACTTCAGAAGATGGCACAATATGTCTATCAGCAAACATATCCAAATGTGTATCGGTTGAGCCCTATTGAAGATTTTGTTGGAGGATATGACTCTAGGCCATAGGAGGTTACTTATAATGAAGAGCATGATCTAATCAGTTGTCAATGCTGCAAATTCCAAAGGGATGGAATATTTTGCTGCCATGTTCTAAAAGTTTTGACAGACAAGGGGGTGAAAAAATCCCAGACCTTTACATCCTTAAAAGGTGGACGCCACAGGAGAATGCAACTTCTATATCCGCGTTGCAAGTTAGTGCTCAAATACCTACAATGCCAGAGAAAAATAAGAAGGCGGTCCGGTTGGCAAACCTAGCAGATTTATTCTCAAAGATTTCTCAGCAAGCTAGTGTGTCGGATGAGTTTTATAAGATTGCTACTACTCATGGGGATGCAATACAGGCATAAATTTTTGCAATAAAGAAGGCAAGGAGGAACAAGAAGAAGTTGCAAGAAGATGCAGCAGCACAACAGGTGCTACAGCAAGGTTGTGACTGGGTTCAGCAGCAAGGGCCTACTATTGAGCAGCAAGGACCTACTATTGAGCAGCAAGAAGACTACACAACGATGCCAACTCCTGGAGCTTCTGCAACTTTTATTGTCCCTCCACCTCAAGAACCACTTCAATGGCATCTTACACAACAAAATGGTGAAGCCTCTAACACTGTGTTTCCAAACACACCTGTAAGGCGCGACCTTAGAGTTGAATTGGCTAGTACCCATGAGAAAACTACAATATTGGATCCAGACATAGCAAAAACTAAAGGGCGTATAAGGACAAGAAGACTAAAGTCAGCACTAGAAGTGCATTCAAAAAGAAAGCCAAACAAGTGCAGCGTCTGTGGCGCTACAGAACACAACACAGCAACTGGCAGGAAAAAGAGTAGTTTTGAACAAAAGTGATGAAACAGAAAAAAAAAGGTTTTAAGGGCTTAGTTTTGTTGCAGTTAATGCAATTAAGGTAGTTTTGGAAGCTTCTATTTCCTAAGTGATATCATACCCGACCAGTCGTGATGCTTTTTGGTGATTACATCATATTTGTGTACTATAATTGAACACTGTTGCAGCTATAGTTGCTACAAGATAACTAATAAAATTACCACCAAAAAGTAATAATTTGCTTACTAGAATACTACTATATTGCATAACTAATTAGTAGTGACTGATCAAAAGCATGAGACTGAGCAGAATAGTTCTATTTGCATTTGCTTGTAATCCGCTTTATTAGCTGCTTAAATGTGCAGTACAGCATGGAGGACTCTGTTCTTATAATAGGATGATGAGCGTGAGCCAGGTTGCAACATGCTGCGTGTGAGCCTGTGACACGGCGACAACAGCAGTAGCTAGCGCTAGTCCTCCTGTGTCAACTGTGCCACACATAGTTCGTCTTTTGTCTTAGCATCCTTGTTCGTCATCTGCACACACAGCACATGTATGGTATGCACTACTTTGTGCTAACTGTTGTGCTATCGCGAGGGGACCGACGGCGGCAACAGTTAATGTAATTGAACACTGTTGCAACTATAGTTGCTACAAGATAACTAAAAAATTATCTAACCAAAAGTAATAATTTGCTTACTAGAAAAATACTACTATATTGCATAACTAATTAGTAGTGACTGATCAAAGCATGAGACTGAGCAGATGTAACTATTTTTGTATCCTGATTCAAATGAAAGTCCAGTGTTTTGCATGCTTTCAGCACATGATTTTTTTGCATAAAATGATCAAAAAACACAGCTAATCCCGAAAAAACGATAGAATAAAACCATGAAAGCAATCCTAGATGAAATGTAGAGGTTGTTATGTAAATATACACAAACGAGCGTGGTTCAGATATACATCAAAAAAAAGAGCTTGGTTTAACAGATTGAACCTGTTATAAATGTAGCTTGTCCCGCCAATTCTTGACATCATTGTCTTTGTGGGTTAGCCACTTATACAATAGAAGCTTGCGTATAATTGGGATGTCACTCTCCTTCAAGTACTCAATGGAACACTCATTCCAATGTTCGGCATGCATCAACATATGAAAACCACAGTCGTGACTGCAGGAGACAAATATGCAAACTCAGTGCATATAACAAAAATCTGACCATATGTGAAAAAAAAGATTAGTTAGAGAAGAAAAAAAAAGACTACTAACTTGTTGTGTTGGATGGGAACACCAATATCCTGAAGTTCATAATTGTTTATAGGCTTCTTTGCCTCATAACCATATTTGTTCCACAGTTGTTTGATTGCTCCAATCAAAGTGTTGCAGCAACTAAAAAGAGCTTCATCTTCCAGCGTTGTCATTGAGTCTAACACCTCAAACTGTTTGTTTCGAAGGTTGAGCACAAGCAAAAAAATGACCTACTTGTCCTACCGATTCATTATCTCCAAGCATTCGAAGAACAGGGAACATCACCTATGTTGGGTTGGTTATTATCAAATACACGCGTGTCAATAAAAAACAATAGAAAATTCTGCAGCATGGGATAGACTTACCATATGACGATGGTCTAGATGATTTTCTGAAGGCCTAAATAAACGTGAGATCTCTGTCTTATCTAGCTTGCCCTCCAACATGAAATTCTGCAGAGATAGAAAAAAACAACTAATTTGCATTGATAAATTAAGAAAATTGCTAGTATAAAACATGAATAATTGCTTGGAATATGATGTTCTTTTGGTATATCAGTTCTTTTAAAGAAAATTAATTCTTTTAAGGAAAATCAGTTCTTTTAATAAAGCAATTCAGTATCTCTGTATGGGCAGAAATACAACAAAAATAGAAGTTGTCCCAAAAAAATAGAGAGGACATAGGTAAAAATACTGAACTAACAATTTTGCCCCTAACAATTATGACACCTAGAAATAGGAAGAAATACAAACAATTCAGCACATCAATTTTAGAACACCCTGTTCATTTTCAGTTATGTAGATGCATCTTAACACTGAACAAAGAAAATATATAGATCTGTCTCAAAAAAATAGAGGAATAATGAAAGAAAAAACTGAACTAACCGATACTCGTATAGCCATAACACGCTTCTTGGCTTTTCTAGAGGTGTCATCTATTGCATGGATAGCAATTTCAGCAACTGGGCTCATTAGCTTGCCACCAGGCTTAATAGATAGAGCTGAAGGACCGAGAATGCTAATAGAAAGCGACCAGAGGGGGGGTGAATGGGAGCTTAAAAATTTCTTTCGAAATTATAGCCACTGTCCCACGTGATGCCCACGACCCTTAGAAGAGGGTGGATGATCCCTAGGATCACAGCGAGGCACCATCAAACAAGAGCAAGCCAAACACCGAAAACTCCGACTCAAGTTCTACACTAAAAACTGACTCCCGAACGTAGATGGAAGGCTACGTCAAGAAATCTCCAAATACCTATGCTAACAAGTAGCAAAGATACCTAGAGAGGTTCCCAGGTGAACTCTAGGAGCAAACGAGAAGTCCGAAAACCAAGCGGAAAAGCCGGGGGAGCAAACGCACTAAACCGCAACCTACAGCAGGTTGGCGGACTGTCCGGGCTCCTGGCGCCGGACTGTCCGGGCCTACTGCGGACTATCCGCGGTCCACTGGCGGACTGTCTGCCTGCAAGAAATGAAAAACAACACTGCTGCTGAAGTCTCCCTGGACGGTCCCGGACTGTTCGCGGATGACAATGGCGACTGTCCGCCAGTCAAATCGAGGCAAAGCAACCGAGACGCGCAGCCACTGAACAGGCACCGCCCCGACGCGCGCACTGTCCGCGCCCTGAGTGGCGGACTGTCCGTGACCACTCAGGGAGGGCGATTTCAATCGCCCTTCTCCCAAATCCTCCCAATATCGATCCAAATCAAAATCCTTCGATCCCAAACTTGGAGAAGATGATCACAAGATAGTTAGGAAACTATCCCCAAGAAATCATCTGCTCAAATCGACTCAATCAACGGGAAATCAAAAGGGAAGGTGTAGGAACGAAAAAGTTGCCACGGAACTTGAATCGACCCGATCTACTTGTTCATGAGGGTAGAGATAAATTCCTTTGGTGGAAATGTTCTCCTCATATCAAAGAACAAGTTGATTCAAGTGGATTCGAAAAAGACGCAGTGAAGAGGGAGATCGAGTGACGAGAAAATCGTGAAGAAAAGAAGAACGCGAAGAACAAGTTCAAAACGCGAAGCACAATCATGATTGCCAGCCGAAATTCGTCCCCGCGAGGATACAACGGGAATCCGGCCCCGTTTTCACAAAATCCAAATACACAGAGGTATGAACAAACCGTCTCTGCGGATCTCAGTAGCTACGACAGGGACTGGGAGAGCAGGAAAACCTATAATGAAATTAGCAATAGCTGAGATAGTCTGGAGGGAGGGTTGCCTCTCCTAATATAACCTAATACAATTATTCCCCTTCTACCCCTACTGCTAATGAGCGGGCAGGCTAACCCTAAGGGTATTCCTGACCAACTCGAAGTGTAGTCGATGTGATGGCCACGCCCGCACATCCGGTAGCTTCGCCTCGACGCGACCTCACCTGATGCAGCCACGTGCTGCCGACGCGCCGTTCGTCCTTTTCACGAACCTCCCCCCGGTTTTGAGGCCGAAACCGGGAAACCTGGGCCATCCCCCGGTTTTGAGGCCGAAATTGGGAAACCTGTCGTCCGTCGCTTGAGTTTTGTGGCCCAAACTCAGAAACTCGCTAGCGCCCAGATTTTCAGGCCCAAACCTGGAAACCGTCCACTCGGTGGTTTTTCTTTGGCTCAACCACCAAACCGACGCCGTAAAGGGATGCACCGCCCGTGCACCCCGTCCACCCGCAAGTCTTCACTTGTCGCTATCCCAGGCTGTCAGCCACCACAGCCGATCCTCAGGCCACCAGTCTGTCAGTCCAAGCCTCACGTCCGCCCTTCACCGCTCCAGGTCCATCGACACGGCACGTCTCTACTTGACCTTCACCTTGCCTTCGATCACCGTATTCGGGCTCGACACCTGCACAACAAAAGCCAAAGAACATGCACATCATACCAGTTGACAATCACTCATCACCTCAAGATCCGGCATACACCCATGTATCCACATTCTCCCCCTTGATGAGTGCATTGTCAACTACCAAAACAAATCATATAGAGTAGAAAGAAAAGAAGAAGAAGGAAGCGAACTCAACCATTCGACTAGAAGCAAGTCAAAGCCAAGAGAAGTCGAATGTAGTGAGCGATGCAGATACATGGGTGTATGCCGAGTCTCGAGTGATGAGTGATTGTCAACTGGTTTGATGCGCATGTTCTTTGGCTTGTGTTGTGCAGGTGTCGAGCACGCATACAGTGATCAAAGGCAAGGTGAAGGTCAAGTAGAGACATGTCGTGCCGACGGACCGGGAGCGGTGAAGGGCGGACGTGAGGCTTGGACTGAGGGATCGGTGGCCTGAGGATCAGCTGTGGTGGCTGACAGCTTGGGACAGCGACGAGCGGAGACTTGCGGGGCACAGTGTTGCTCGGGTCGAGGACCTGGGGACATGTGTCGGTGGACGGGTTGCACGGGCAGTGCATCCCTTCTACAGCGTCGGTTTGGTGGTTGCGCCACAAAAAAACCACTGGTGGACGGTTTCCAGGTTTGGGCTACAAAACCTGGGTGCTATGGGTTTGCCGAGTTTGGGCCACAAAACTCGGGCTGAGGACGATTTCTAGGTTTGGGCCTCAAAACCTGGGCGCTGGCGGGTTTCTGAGTTTGGGCCACAAAACTCAGGCGATGGACGGCTGGTTTCCCGGTTTGGGCCTCAAAACCTGGGGTTGGACGTGAAGGCTGGTTTGTGGCGGAACCATCCTGATTATAAGAGCTCAAGTATTATCTTAGCCAAATTCGTCTGACTTCGACTGATACTTGAACCCATATAACCCCGGTAGTCCGGAAATCACGAAGGATTTCTAACACCATACATCATACAGGATCGCATTGTTCAAGGATCACATTCGTAAAGATACATCACAGCGGAAACGAAACCGAATTTAACATCAGAGTACGAATTTAAAACAGAGTTATTACAAACCGAATTTTAAAATGCGGAAGCTGAAATAAGTTTGAAACACGACCACAACACACGTGGTCCAAATAAAACATTGTTTGATAAATCCACTCCACACGACTCACTCTTCCTTTTTCAGATAATGTGCCACTAACAGTCTCAGACCAGCAAAAGAAAAAGGGAAGCTTCTGGACGACCCTGCCCTGGGCCTACTCCTCATCACCTTCCACCGGGTAGAGGCAGTGCTTACAATAGCCAAAGTAGACCTGGCCATCTGCAACAAACGGGATAAACCCTGAGTACGGGAATGTACTCAGCTAGACTTACCCGTCCAACTGAAAATAAAGACACCAAGGGTATGCAAGGCCTTTTCGGGTGGAGCTGGGATCTTTAGTTGCGAAAAGCTTAATTTTAGATAAGAGGTAATTAATGATAATGATGAGCTGTCATTTTTAGACCTATTCCTTAATTCTAGTTTTTTCACCTGTACTAGAGCACTCACTTGAATCTACCAATCAATAATATAACCATATCCAGTTGACTTATCCACATTTTAGTTGAACCTTTAATCATTACATGGAGTTGTATCGTGGTGAAGCTAGCCATAGTTTCCCACTAACCGGGGGAGACGGCGACTCGAATCGAATTCCAAATCAGCTGATGAAAGACCTTTAATACCAGCCCACACTTTCCCCGTCGGGTCCATGCATTGGGCAACCGCTCGACGCTTGTTCGTGGTGGTAATCGCCGCGGTTCAAGCACGGACCGCCCAATTGGAACCTGGCGATGGCCTCACGCGGCAGATCGCAATTTCCATACTAGAGGGCACGACACGGGTTGAGACCGGCCCGAACAGCTTCTAACCGGCTTTGGGGTCGATGATTACAGCACCGACATATCCCTAAGTAAAAGGGCGCGTTCAAAAATGAACGAGGGCCAACATCGATACAAACCTACACGATCCAACGGATGGACTGCCCCAAGTTTCCGAACTTGTGCCCTGCCATCCCGTTGACCGTATTTCATTACTACTCAGGTTCTTTTCCACGATAGCAAATATAGCCAACCGTGATCCGGTAAATACCCATCCGGGTATTACGGAAACATCCTTAACTACCACTTTTATTAAGCAGGCTAAGCAATTCTACATTGTAATTAAATAACAGGATAACAAGGTAGATATTAATCAATAACCAAGGAATGGTAATGCAGCAAGTAGGATTCATTCCAACTCCTAAACCTAATGCATCACAATATAAAAGGACTCAAGTAATCTTAATTGCAAAAGATAGGAGGCTTAATATGCTCCGGGGCTTGCCTTGGGTGAAGACCGAGACCTCGTGGGAAGGGCACTCGGGCAAGTTAGTGTCGCTGGCGGGGTCGACTTCCTCGGCTTGCTGGAGCTCCGGAATCTGCTGCTCGGCGTTTGCTTCTGGCTCCTGCTCGGGCTCCGGGAGTGTCGATCCTATTGCATGCGACGAATAATAAATATTTGCAATGCGGGTGCACGATGTGTGGTATGAGAAGAGCATTTCTTGCAAACCAATAAAACCAACTTGTTGAACCACTTTTTACATTGAGGCAAATACTTATTTATTTTATAAAACAAAATCCATTTATTCACCCTTTTTCTTATCTAATAATTCAAAAGAAACTTAGGTTTGAACTGCGAGTGCACTTTTCTGGACTTAGAAAAATCTACAAAAATTCTAGAAGGCAAACAACACTTACTGGACTCCACTGAACAAATTCCAGCCAAAAATAAAATACAGAACTGCAGATGCGAAAATAACAAATAAACTGCTCAAAAGGTACTTTGAACTAGCTCCTTATCCAAAAAGTGTTCAACAGCAGATTTCATAATTTTCCTGGCTTCTTTTACTCAAAAGCATTCTATTGCAGAAAACTTGTGGCCAGAGCATAAACATACAAGCCTACACAAAATAAACAAATCTATCCCAATTTAAACTATTTGAACTACAACCCTTCTGGAAAAGGGTGATAAACTCAACTTTATATTTTTCCCAGATTCTACTTCACATTTTATGCTTATCAAGAGAGTTCCATAAACAGAACCATTATACTATTTCTTACATGAATTTCCAAAGGAAAACACAGAAAAGCACATTTGCAAAACAACTTCAGATTTCTTCACATAACAGATCATGCTTACATTTTTCTTCGCTTGGACATCATAAATAGAGACTATACAAATTTTCCCATATTTTATTTCAGCATATAAAACACCTTAACATTTATTCTTAAGAAATCAGCCAAAAAGGACTTTTAATCATAACAGAAACTTTTTCCACATAAACAGTGCATCATATATTTTTCACAGGTGTAAAACAAGATAATAAACTTACACAAAATTTTCCAAGAATTATCTCAACCAGAAAACATATATAACCATTTATCTTAGCAAAAGCATATAAAGTGGAATAAATGAAAACAGTAAAATAAACTTCTATCAAAAATACTTTTATATTTTTCCATGGCAGATCTACTCACAAACAAGCTAACAAAACTGAAAGCACTCTATTTGGACTAACAAAACAGGATCTACAAAATAAACAAGCATTTACTGGAAATAGAAAAACATTTTGGAAAACGTTTTCCGGAAAACACTCTGCGCACGGAATAGGTGTGCGTTCGCTCGAGGCCCGGCTCGAACGAGACAGTGCCCGAGGGTTTGCTCGAGGCCTAGCTCGGGCGAGATGACGGAAACAACGTCTGTC
The DNA here is from genome assembly GCA_009763385.1 of Coix lacryma-jobi var. lacryma-jobi. Lineage (NCBI taxonomy): Eukaryota > Viridiplantae > Streptophyta > Magnoliopsida > Poales > Poaceae > Coix > Coix lacryma-jobi. The sequence goes on along the minus strand of CM019826.1, from coordinate 111,829,866 downwards.
TGAGGCATGGCTCGGAGGCTCGGGCGAGACGGAAACAACCGCCCGTCCGAGGCATGGCTCGGAGGCTCGGGTGAGACGGAAACAATCACCCGTCCGAGGCCTGGCTCGAGGGCTCGGGCGAGACGGAAACAATCGCCCGTCCGAGGCCTGGCTCGAGGGCTTGGGCGAGACGGAGACAATCGCCCGTCCGAGGCCTGGCTCGAGGGCTCGGGCGAGACGGAAACAATCGCCCGTTCGAGGCCTGGCTCGAGGGCTCGGGCGAGACAGAGACAATCGCCCGTCCGAGGCCTGGCTCGGGGGCTCGGGCGAGACGGAAAGCAATCGCCCGTCCGAGGCCTGGCTCGGGGGCTCGGGCGAGACGGAAAAAACAAGGGAGAGATTTGACCGTCGATTCCTCGCCGACGGTGAGGTCGCCGGCGGTGAGGCTAGGCTCGATAGACTCGTCTCGATGAGGCGCATCCAGCGGTGGTGTTGGTTTGGCCAGAGGGTGACCGTAGCTCGCCGGCGATGAGCCATGGCGGACGGTGGCGGCGGTTAGGCTCGGCTTGGCCGTGTCCGGCGGTCGCTGGAGAAATTGGCGCGTGCGCAGTGCTTCGTGAACCCTAGGGAGCTACGTGAGTGGGTCGGTTTGGCTCGGATGGCTCCAGGAGAGCTTGGCCTCGTGCATGGCCGCGGCGGACGGCCATGGCGCTCAGCCGGGGAAGAAGGGGTGGGAGAGAGCGATAGCGTTGAAGCTAGGTGGTGTTCTCACCTTGCCTTGGCTTGGTGATGCTTGACGGCGAAGGAGGTAGACGCTGGAGGTCGTGTCGGGGAGGAACGACGATGCGGGCTCTGCGGTGGCGACGACGAACCGAAGGGGGCGTTTCGTCCTCCGGCGGCGATGGGGCTTGGTCGAGGATGACAACGTGCGCACGGCGTGTGCACGGTGTAGGCGGAGAGGCTGGCGAGAGGGATTGGATGGTGGTGGTCGGGTGTGGCCGGAACGGCGGAGGGGAGTGATGGTGGTGATCGGTCGGCGAGGGTGGCGGACGCTTGCGCGTTCGTGGGAGCGGAGAGGGAGTGAGAGCGAGAGCGAGTGGGAGTTGTGTGCGCGGGTGAGCGAGGGAGTGAAGGGGGGTGCTCGGGGTTTTGATCGGCTTGACCGGCCGGTGGTCGTGGCGGGACACGGCGGCGCGGTCGGCGAGGCAGCGCGGGCGATGCCGTGCACGGCGAGCGGGCGCAGCAGGCGAGGCGAGCGGAGAGTGGCCGGGGGAGATAGCTTGCGTGCTCGGGTGAGAGAGGATCGAGCGAGGAGTGGCCGGCGAGGATCCTCGGCAGGATACGGCGGCCACGTGGCGGTTGCGGCCGGCGTACGGCACGGGCGTCCGGCGGGCGGCGGGGTGCAGCGCGCGGCGCGCGGACGAGTGCGGGAGCAGGCCGGCGCACGCGAGCTGGGCCGAAAGGGTTGGCGCCGGAAAAAAAAATCATTTTCCTTTTTCTTTTTCCAAATTCTTTTCAAAGTTTGACCACTCAAAAACAGTTTCAAAAACTCCAAACTAGGTTTTGACCCAAACATAAAAGTTGCTCAAAATATTTTTCTCTACAACCTTCATATAAGACACTTTTTCTGAAAACCATTTTTAAATCCTCTACATAAATAAAGCCAAATAAATAAACAAAAGGCAAAAAGCACTCATATGCACATGAAATGATGCAATGCATTGCTTATGCTCCTTTAGTAGCTAATGAAGTTCCTAATGCAGTGCTTGACACTAGGGTGTCACATGGTTTCCCGGTTTGGGCCTCAAAACCGGGGGCGGAGTCCGTGAAAAGGACGAGCGGAGCGGTGGCGGCATGTGGCGGCAATCGGTGAGGTTGCGTCGAGGCAACGCTACCAGTTGTGCGGGCATGGCCGTCGGATCAGCATCTACTTCGAGTTGGTCCAGAATAACCTTAGGGTTTAGCTGGTTCGCTCTGTAATTAGTTAGGGGTAGAGTGGGAACTAGAATTAGGATAAGTAGAGGGAGACACCCACCTCCCATCCCATCTCAGTCATTTGTTATTCTCCACTTATGGTTTTCCTGCTCTCCCAATCCCCTGCTGTAGCTACTGAGATCCGTAGAGAATCATACCTTTGTGTTCATGAAATTTTGAGGAAGTGAGACTGTAATCTCACTGTTGTAGCGTGTGGTAGCCACACGGTTGCAGATCGATGTCTTGATTCGTGTTTTGTAGCTACTGAGATCCACAGAGAATCATACCTCTGTGTTCATGAGATTTTGAGGAAGTGAGACCATAATCTCACTGTTGTAGCGTGTGGTAGCCACACGGTTGTAGATCGATGTCTTGATTCATGTTTTGACTTTGTTCTTCGCGTTCTTCGTTTCTCTGCGATTTTCCCGTCACTCGATCTCTCTCTCTACTGCGTATTTTTGAAATCCACTTGAATCAACTTGTTCTTTATAGTGAGGAGATTATTTCCACTGAAGGAATTCATCTAACTCCTCACGAACAAGTAGATCGGGTCGATTCAAGTTTCGTGGCGCTTTTTCGGTTCATACTCCTTCCCTTTCAATTTCCCGTTGATTGAGTTGATTTGAGCGGATGATGTCTTGGGGATAGTCTCCTAACTACCTCGTGATCATCTTCTCCAAGTTTGGGAACAAGGGATTTTGATTTGCATCGGATTTGGGAAGATTTGGGAGAGAGGCGATCAAAATCGCCCTCTTTGGTCGGTCGCGGACAGTCCACCACCTGACTGGCGGACAGTCCACGCATCGGGGCTGAGCTAGACCAGTGGCTGGGCGCTTCAGTGCTTTGGGCTCGGGATACCGGCGGACACTCCGCAGTTCAAAGTCGCGGACAGTCCGGGACTGAGCAGGGAGAATTCAGCAGCTTTGCTGTTTTTGGGATTCAGCCGGCGGACAGTCCGCCACTGGTTCCCGGACAGTCCGCCGTTGGGCAGACAGTCCGCAGTCGGAACCCCGGACAGTCCGGGACTCGACTGAGTGCTGTTTTTCAGTGCGTTTGATCTCCCGGCTTTTCCGCTTGGTTTTCGGATTTCTCGTTTGGCCCTAGAGTTGACCTAGGAACCTCTCTGGGTATCCTTGCTACTTGTTAGCATCGGTATTTGGGGATTTCTCGATGTAGCCTTCAATCTACGTTTGGGACTCGGTTTTTAGGGGTCGAACTTGTGTCAGTGCTTTTGGCGATTGGTTTGCTATTGCTTGGTGGTGCCTCGCTGTGATCCTAGGGATCATCCACCCTCTTCCAAGGGTCGTGGGCATCACGATTTCGATCGAAGCATTTGGGGGTTGATTTTGGGGACAAAGGTAAAAGTTTCGAGAGAACTTTTTAAAGCTCCCATTCACCCCCCCTCTGGTCGCCTTGCTTTTGCATTCTCGGTCCTTCAAGCGAAACAACTTGGTTCTCAAAGACATGGGCAACGGCTCGACGCAACCAAGCAAAGTAAAGCTAGTCCTCAAGAAGAGGCAGAACGAGCTCAACACCGCTAGCACGAAGTTCAGAGCAAGGAAGCCAAAAACTGAGTAAATCAACTAGTCCCCCAGAAAGAGGCAAAGGCTCAACACAACTAGCTGAAAAACGCTTTGAACCAATTGAAAAACACTCCGAACCAATTGACCAATAAAACTTGTCAAATAAAACAAGCGAGCAAACTCCCCCTTCAATAGTGCACACAACTAGGGAACTAGGGACATGATTTGTCCAATTTCTCCCCCTTAGTTGAAAATGCACACGACAAGGCAAAATGCATAAGAGTCACAAATGCAAGTTAGCAGCTTCAGGTGTATAGTCGATAGAAAGAATAGATGCTCTAAAGAGTGCTGATCCAACGACCCAACAACAAGCATAAATGCCAGCAAAGGCTCAAACTGATCACAAAATATGAAATATGAACATATGAGCAAAGTGAGCAGTTTTAAGCCGTTCAGAAAGGGTTTCACCATCAAAATAGCACTAAACATGTATAGATAGGAAATCAAACAAGTGCTAAACATGTATACAAGGTGAACTACCCCTAGCAAAGTTCAATCATCATGCTATAGAATGAAACATGGACTTGTGCTTTCAAGATTTTATCGGAGTTGCAGCGGTGATTACACAAGTTTGAATTTTCAGCATGTGATTGCGCGAGGTTGAAAACTTGACATTGCCTAACTTTTCAACCGACCTAAGCCTATGCATAAGCAATCAGAAGCTTGAAGCAACGGTTTTGGTCTTACACTACACGGCTCAAGTTTGACTCAATGTGCAATGAGAAACAGTCTCGATACCGTGATGTGTTGTCAAGTAATCCCATCTCGATCTTTTCAATTCACTTAGACTTGGTTCAAATTTTAACAGAATATGAACACACTAAGCAAGTGAAAGACTCAGAACTAGAGACATAACAACCTAGCATATAGGTATAGCACAAGTGACTTCAACACATTCTACACATGCTAGTTGCCAATCTCAATGGTGAACAAGTTTCAAATTTTATGTTTGATTAAGCATATTCATAGTTCTGAAAAAGTAGTTCAGCTCACAACATGTATCAGTGATCAAGAAGAGTCTAAGCTACAAGCATCATCATATATCATCAGAGCATACACTAATCAGAGCATAGATTCATTCTACAGATTATAGGCATGAAGCTCAAAAAGATAAAAATGCAAATATGATGAAATGCAAAAACTAAACAAGAACAAAATAAAAGAAGTCAGTCTATGATACAAGAACCAAAATGTTTCCCCCAACTAAAAGGGGAAACATACACCAAGCTCACCTCTCAACCTAGCAAAGGTTGATTGGTCCAAAGGCTTGGTAAAAATATCTGCCAACTGAAGATGAGTATCGACATGGTGAAGGTCGATATCACCCTTCTCATAGTGGTCTCGCAAGAAATGAAAGCGCACATCAATGTGTTTGGTCTTAGAATGCAGCACGGGGTTCTTAGCAACGCTAATCGCACTCGTGCTGTCACAAAGCAATGGAACTCGAGAAAAGCTCAGACCAAAATCACGCAAAGTGGCCATCATCCACAACAACTGGGAACAGCAGCTAGCCGCAACAACATATTCAGCCTCTGTGGTAGACTGTGCGACACTAGACTGTTTGCGAGAAGACCAAGAAACTAGAGAAGAGCCCAAAAACTGACAAGTCCCAGAAGTGGACTTGCGCTCAAGTCGGCAACTAGCAAAATCAGCATCCGAGTAACCGCAAAGGGAGAGGGTGGAAGAAGCAGTATACCAAATCCCAAACTCAGGTGTGAAACATAAATACCTCATAATACGCTTAACCGCCTGACGGTGAGAGGTGCGCGGGGACGCCTGAAAGCGCGCGCAAAGGCACGTCACGAACTGAATGTCCGGGCGTGTCACCGTCAGTTACAACAGCGACCCGATCATACTCCGGTACTCCTTCTAGTCCACAGCTTCTCCATCCTTGTCTGCATCCAGGGCCGTCGTGGTCGACATGGGTGTTGGAAGAGGCTTGGCCTCACCCCTATCAATCTTCTTCAATATGTCCTTAGTGTACTTGCCCAGGTGCACAAACATCCCATCTCGGGATTGCTTGATTTGCAACCCGAGGAAAAAAATCAACTCACCCGTCATGCTCATATCAAATTCCCTGCTCATAGTATCTGCAAACTTGGCAACCAAAGCATGAGAAGAACCACCGAAAATGATATCATCCACGTAAATCTGAACCAACAAAGTGTCATTGCCTTGCTTGAGGAGAAAAAGAGTTTTATCCACACATCCCATTTTAAAACCCTTAGCAAGCAAAAAGGTTTTCAACTTATCATACCAGGCTCTAGGGGGTTGTTTCAAACCATACAAAGCTTTGTGAAGTTTAAAAACATGGTTTGAAAACTTAGGATTTTCGAAACTGGGGGGGTTGTCTCACATACACCTCTTCTTCTATGTAGTCGTTTAGGAAGGCACTCTTGACATCCATTTGAAAAAGTTTGAAACCCTTGGATGCAGCAAAAGCCAAGAGGATCCTAATTGCCTCCAAACGAGCTATAGGAGCAAACGTCTCCTCATAGTCTATCCCCTCCTTCTGACTATACCCCTGGGCCACAAGTCTAGCCTTGTTTCCCACAATGTGGCCATCCTCTCCATGTTTATTTTTGAAAACCCATTTTGTACCAATAGGGTGACACTTAGGAGGAGGTGGAACAAGAACCCAAACCTGATTTATCTCAAAATTTTCTAACTCCTCATGCATGGCATTGACCCAATCCGGATCAGATAAAGCATGTCCAACATCTCGGGGTTCAAAATCAGCAACAAATGCAGAATGAGCAAAGTGAGAGATTTGTTGTGACCTTGACCGAGTGACGAGTTCGTGGATGTCGCTGATCATCTGTTGAGGTGGGTGTTGGCACTGAATGTGTCGTGGTGCCTCCCTTGTTGAAGTAACCTCTCCCTCAACAGTAGCTGGTGCCTCCTCGGGTTCAAGTGGTACAGCCCGAGGTGGTGGATCGCATGGCCCCCATATAGTGGAAGAAGACGGGTCAGGGCCATGAGCAGTCGTGGTCGAAGTCGACCCAATCGGCACAGCAGGTGGAGGAAGTGATGGATCATCAATCCCTTCAGCACCTTCTTCCTCATCATCAAAAAGAGGTTCGCCAACCTCGTGATCACCTGCACGCTCAAATCTAGAAGAAGGACAATGCATGGTCTCATCGAAGGTGACATCGGATGTCTCCATGACTCGGTTAGTATCAAGGTTAAGTACACGATATGCACGAGTATGATTACCATAACACAAAAATACACCGTCAGAAGAGCGAGACTCAAACTTGTCCAAGTAGCCTTTCTTGAGTATAGAACAGTGGCAACCAAAAACTCTAAAATAACTCACTTTGGGTTGCTTCCCAAATCGCAACTCATAAGAAGTTTTCTTCAAGAACGCACGGAGAAAAATGCGATTGGAAATATAGCATGCAGTGTTCATAGCTTCGGCCCAATACCACCTAGGAGTCTTATGCTCATCAAGCATCGTCCTAGCCATTTCTACAAGGGTCCGATTTTTCCTCTCTACAACACCATTTTGTGGTGGTGTGTAGGGAGAAGAAAACTAATGCTCTAAACCCAAAGAGTTACAAAACTTCTCAAAATCCGAGTTCTTAAACTCAGAACCATTATCGCTACGAATAGCTCTCATCGAGTTCTTAGGGAACTCGTTCGGAAGTCGCAAAATCAGATTGTGTGTAAAAGCAAAAGTCTCAGTTTTCTCAGCTAAAAAGAAAACCCACGAATATCTCGAATAGTCGTCAACAACAACAAGCACATACCACTTCCCACCAACCGAGCTCACGCGAGCCGGAACAACAAGATCCATGTGTAAAAGCTGTCCAGGGCGCTTAGTCATAACCTGATTCACCTGATGGTGGGGAGCGGCTACCATTTTCCCATGTCTACAAGAATGGCAAACAAGATCTTTCTCCATACACAACTTGGGCAATCCTCGGATTAAGCCAAGCGAACTAAGCCTTGCAAGCAAGTCGAAGCTCAGATGACCTAGTCTGCTATGCCACTTCCAAAGATCAGAGGAGGAAGGTCCAGCCATAAGTCAACGAGAAATTCTAGACGACTCTGAGAAATTCACACGAAAGACTTTCCCAAAGGGCGAAATCAAACATACAAGATTGCCCTGAGGATCCAGAATACGACTCAGATTCGGCTTAAAACTAATCTCATAGTCATCATCAAAAAGTTGCGAAACAGAAAGAAGATTAAAATGTTAGTTAGAAACAAGAGCAACATCACGCAACACAAAGTGCTCATTAACTCGCACTGACCCATGAGACAACACTTTGCAGATACATGGGTGTATGTCGAGTCTCAAGTGATGAGTTATTGTCAACGGGTTTGATGCGCATGTTCTTTGGCTTGTGTTGTGCAGGTGTTGAGCACGGATACGGTGATCAAAGGCAAGGTGAAGGTCAAGTAGAGACGTGTCATGCCGATGGACCCAGAGCGGTGAAGGGCGAACATGAGGCTTGGACTGACGGACCGGTGGCCTGAGGATCGGCCGTGGTGGCTGACAGCCTGGGACAACGACAAGTGAAGATCTATGTGTGGATGGGGTGCACGGGTGGTGCATCCCCTCTACGGCTCGGTTTAGTGGTTGAGCCACAGAAAAACCACCGGTGGACAGTTTCCAGGTTTGGGCATCAAAACCTGGGCGCTGATGGTTTCCGAGTTTGGGCCACAAAACTCGGGCTGAGGACGGTTTCCAGGTTTGGGCCTCAAAACCTGGGCGCTGGCGGGTTTCTGAGTTTGGGCCACAAAACTCAGGCGATGGATGGCTGGTTTCCCGGTTTGGGCCTCAAAACCGGGGGTTGGTCGTGAAGACAGGTTTCCCGGTTTCGGCCACAAAATCGGGGGCGAAGTCCGTGAAAAGGACAAGCAGAGCGGTGGCGGCACGTGGCGGCAATCGGTGAGGTTGCGTCGAGGCAACACTACCAGTTGTGCGGGCATGGCCGTCGGATCAACAGCTACCTCGAGTTGGTTAGGAATACCCATAGGGTTATCCTGCTCGCTCATTAGCTGTAAGGGTAGAAGGGGAATAATTGTATTAGGCTATATAAGGAGAGGCAGCCACTCCCTCCAGACCATCTCAGCCATTTGCTATTTTCACTTAGGTTTTCCTGCTCTGCCATATCCCTGTTGTAGCAACTGAGATCCGCAGAGACGGTGAACAATACCTCTGTGTATTTGCTTTTTGAGAAAACGAGACCATAATCTCGTTGTCTCCTCGTGGGGACAAATTTCGGCTGGAAATTCGTGGTTGTGATTCACGTTTTGGTGTTGCTCTTCGCGGGTTGTTTTTCTCCACATTTTTCCCGGTGATCGATCTCCTTACTCGATGCGTCTTTTTCGATTCCGTTTGAACTGAGTTGTTCTAGATCGTGAGGCACTTCTTTCCACCAAAGGAATTCACCTCTAACCTCACGAGCTAGTAGATCGGTTGATTTTCGTTTCGAATCGAGTTTTGTTTCCTTTGCCCTGAATTCTTCCGATTCACCGATTTGGAGTTAGGTTCGAGCCTTGATCTCTTTGGGATAGCTCACTGTGACACCCTAAATTTCATTTTCCAAATTTAGTAATAAATTTGAGCTTTCATTTAATTTTTTGAGCATTTAACCTAGGTCAAATAATAATTTCTGAATAATTAAAATGAGCCCTAGGTCTTAGAAACATTTTTGTTGCATTCATGCCGGTGCATAATATTTTGTTTGAGTGTAGGATTAGTGTTGAGAGGTTTGAATTCAAACCTAGTTTGAATTTGAGCAAGTTTTGGTTTGAAAATAAAAAGAAAAGTCTTTCTTTTAAATCCTCTCTCCCTCCCTCCTATCTAGCCCACCAGCAAAAGTCGGTCTGGCCCGTTTTCCCCTCTCCTTCCTCCCTATCCCCGCATTGCACCCGGCCCAGCCAGGCATTGTGGCCCACCCGCGGCCCACCTTCCTCCTCCTCTCTCCCCGAGCCTGTCGGCCCAAGCGGCCTGCTCAGCCGCGCCCACCCTTTCCACCTCCCGCGCTGGCCCAAGCCGCAGCCGGCGTCTCGCGGCCCGCTCGCCTACAAGCGCCCGCGCCCGCGTTTCCGCTCCCACCCGTTGACACCCGACCCCCATGCGTCAGCCGCTCCCCGCTCCGCCTGCCAACCGGGCCCGCTCGTCAGCGACTCGGCACCCTTTCCTCTACCTCCCGCAAGCGTTGCGCCGCCGCCGCCTCTTCTCCTCCCCGTAACTGTTGTCGATGGGTGGCCATAATGGCCACTCGGCCATCATGTGGCCTCGGTGGAGCACCAGCGCCTCTTCACCTCACCCCCAACACCCTATAAAGCCCTCGCCGAGCCCTCCCTTCTCCTTTACCCGAGCACCGAACGCCTCCTCCCTCACCTCCGCTCAGCGCCGTCCCTGCAGAGCCACCCTAGCTTCGCGAGCCCCCTTTTCGAGGTAGTGGTAATCTCCTCTCCCTCTCCATGTCGTTACTTTCGAGTTTAGTGCTTTGTAGTGTCTAAACCCCAAGCTCCGAGCCATCTCCTATGGTGCCGCCGCGGGTGCTTGCGCTGTGATGCCGTCCCCGCCCAAAGCAACCGCCTGCCTGAATTCGCGAAGTCCCGCTGGTCACTCTCGTGTTCTCGGTGTGGCCTAGGTATGCCGGGAGCGCTGATCCGGCGTTCCGCCGCCGTGATTTCGGCCGGAATCCATGGCCGCCGCCGTGGAGCGCCGCCCGATCGGCCACCTCTTTCCCCAACATGTCTGTGTCGTCCGTTTCTAGTTCGAGGGCTTAGATTAGAAGATACCCCCTTCGGGGTGTATCTGGGGCACAGACCCACCTATGGACCTGGTCCGCACCGGCAGCAAGCGCGCGTCCACGCCCTGCGTGGTGGACCGGCCAGTCACGCTGAGCCGCGTGGCTGCCAGCTCAACCGGCGACACGGTTAGCCGACCGCGCCCGCATTTTTTGCAGAAAAGCCCTCCTAGTTTTCCAAAATAAACCCGCAGTCCTCTGCAGTTTTAAAAAGCGCTGTTTTTATTCGGTTTAGCCCCTGCAGTTTTCAAAAATAGGAGCCGCCGTCCTATGCTACGCAGAAAAGGTGAATTTAATTGTTTTAATTCAAAATCAAGTTTGGTTTTATTACAAAAAGCCATTGAACCTTGTTTTCAACATAACTTTTGATTTAAAAGCCCGATTAGAGTGATTCTTGCGCTCACGTGTTCGTAGAAACGCGTAGAATAGTTTTATAACCTTTTTATCTTGTTTTAGTACTGTTTGGTGTACTGTTCTAATAGAATATTATTTGTTTTCATGTAATGATTGGAAATGGATGCTTGTGTGGTGTTGTTGAACCCGTTTAGATTTTGAGCAGTCCCAGGTGGTCGTGAAGCAAATCTTTGAAGAAGTGGAACCATCAACATGAGTTTTTGGAAGGCAAGTGTATCATGAGTTCCTTTGTTACCCAGCAACCTTTTAATCACATATTCATATGCATGTGCCTAATTTGATGAACCCTAGAGATTTTACCTAGAACTTTGTTATCTTGTATTCCTTGTTACCATGGGTTGTGCATATGGGTAGTTCTGCTTAGCTTGCAAATATCAAATATTAAAATGATAATTAATCTTGATTAATGATTTATGGAACAAATGTTGGTTGTGAATCTTAAAGCGGCAACCCAGGATTTACAGTACAACCATGAGGACTACATGGCTCTGGTCTTAGCTAAGTACTCAGAATGTTCTAGCTCGTCTGTAGCTTACCGAAAGGGCAAGAGGGGCATACCATGTAGTTATGGCCCGGTCCCACTAGGGTAATTACTTTGGAGGATGGGGTGTTACCTTAGTGGGGAGGTGTTCATAACTCTTGGGAGATGGAAACCTTAGCGGCTATGACTTGTTAGACCAACTTTGGAAAGGCTTCGTAGTGATCCCTGCCGACTTACCTTGGTAGTGAGTTAAGAGGTTGGCCGACTCGGGCAATGGGCAATCACGACTCGTGGGTAAAGTTGTACACACTCTGCAGAGTTAAGAATAAACTGATATATCAGCCGTGCTCTCGGTCATGAGCAGCCTGGATCCTTTTTGAGACAGTTCTATGAAATAATGTGGGTGATGATAATCTTGATGATACTTAATTATACTTTCACCTTGGGAGCTTAAGCATAACCTAGTGACATAGGTCTAATAAGTAAAACATGACCAACTAAAAATGCTTACCGCGGTTCAGCCGTGTCTAGCCTTTTGAACCTTGCATCCCTCATGTTATACTTGTTGAGTATGGTGCGCTCACCCTTGCTTTGCGTACAATCTATGAAAATCCCGGATGGGTACCAGATGGTGGATTCAAGTGAGGAGTTACAGAAGATGTTACAAGAGTTCTAGGCGAGTGTTCCCCCAGTCAACCATCCCTGTGAAGTTTGGTCCCCCGAAGAGTAGTTTCCGCTCTGCATTGTTTTAGATGTAAGCCTTGTTGTATCTATGTTTCGATATATAATAAAGCATTGTCTTTGAGAAATTCCATATTTGTTGCTATATGTGTCTTGTGGACTTCCTGGGCACACATATAGTGGGCACTTGGTATTCTTTGGAAAACCGGGTGTTACACTCACTAACCTCCTTGGAACTCCTCATACCAAGCCTAAGCCTTAGAGCTTTTGATTCGGAGGAGATCGGGTTGAATCCGCAAAAGAACTGTGCAGTTCTGGGGGCATCGGACGCTCGGGTCGGCGGCATCGGACATTGTGTTCTTGACATCAGACGCGCAGGTGCCACGTGTCAAAAGTCTGCGTTTTTAAAGGAGCATCGGACGCTGACCATCGGAGCGTCCGTTGTCATCGGACGTGTTCGAGGGTCAGGCATCGGACGCTAAAGGATCACTGTAGCCAGTGTCCGATGGCAGTCCAGTAAGGTTCCAGACAGGGTCTTTTTGCATCGGACGCGTCCGGTACCAAGCCATCGGACGCAGGCCAGCGTCCGATGCAGGATCTTCTGCACTGTTTTGTCTGCATTTTGTTCGTCTGACTTCGGATTAGGTTTTGGGTTTTTACGGTGGGTTTCTAGAGTCGTGTAGTGTCTCGCTGTGCTTCTTGGAGGCATCCACCCTACATCTAGGGTCGTGGACTCTATCGAGCTCTAGGTTTGCTCTTAGGGTTGATTTTCGGGACAAAGGCTAAAAGTTTCTGAAAAGAAATTTGAGGCTCCCATTCACCCCCCCCCCTCTGGTCGCTTTCTGGTAGCACTTTCGGTCCTTCAATTGGTATTGAAGCAGGTTAAGGATCTTCCACCTTAGCCGATTCCAGATCCATAGAAGGCGACATGGATCGCGGCGTGGGCAAACCGTCGTTTTTCGATGGGACGAACTATGCTTATTGGAAGATACGCATGTCGGCCTATCTTCAGAGCATGGGTGCTTCTGTCTGGGAGATTTGCTACAAGGAAGATTATGTGGTCTTGGCTGCTCGTGCTACTCAGCTGCAGATCGATGAGCACGATACCAATAGCCGAGCCCATAATGCTCTTTTCTCCTGTTTGAGCATGTCTGAGTTTGATCGCTTTTCTCACCTCCCCACGGCTCGTGGGATTTGGGCGACCCTCATGCGCTTCCATGAGGGAACCACTCAAGTCAAATCCCGTCTCTACGAGTCACACAAGCGGGAGTATGAGAACTTTCGACACATGCGTGGCGAGAGCATAGAAAGTTTATTCGCTCGCTTTCAGGTTGTTAACACTGGATTTTGGTCAACATTGAGAAGATGACAGGTGGACCCAACGAGCAGTGAGAAGAGCATTCGGCAGACGGCCAAGTGGTTAGTTAATTTTTGGAGTTTCGGCAACTACCTGTGCGGTCGGCTAGTTTACAAGGGTGTGACTCCATTCTTGAAATAGATATTGCAAGAAAAGCTGATCACGAGGATAATCGGCCATGGTCGTAATAGATTAACCGAGTATTCAAGAATCAGAGGGGTCTGATCTCATTGGCCAGGAGTTGGATTTGGTGGCGTTGTGATGTGGCAAGCAAGCAAAGAAGGCAATTTAAATATAAATATATTAAAGCATGGTCGTCTCGATGTCCAGTTCTATATTTAGCATGAATGGCTTCACGATGAAGGAAAGGCTAGAAGACGGTGTACATGTTCAACGGACCTACATGTTCGGCTATACATACACGTATACGCAATTAGCCAATTACAACTAGCCGGGCATGAACCGTACAGACAGCTTGAAGACCAGTTCAATGGAAATACATTACCCGTTTGACAATTGATAATGAAAAGAAAATAGGAAAGAAATCATTGATTTACGATGGAAGGGGCAAGTGCAAAACGTATATGGCCGGAGCTATTTCCGTGTGAAACAAGCAAGGGACCAGATTCGAAGGATTGATCAGCAATTACGATATCACGTATCCATCTAGGATCCTTACGTACGTACGTGAGCATGTCATATAATATTTCCCTTTATTTTAGATATTATTAGGTAAGTCCCTTCAGGACTCTTATCTGCCCAGGGTATAAATATAAACCTCCGGCTATTGTAAAAAGGGTTCACAACCATATCAATACAAATCGGCCCCATGCCATCTTCGAGTCCTTTGTCGTGTCGTCGAGTTCTTCGAGAGGAATCATCGATCCGTCGACCTCCGTAAGTTCTGACAATCTTGTTATCATGTCTAGTATCATGCGGTGGATTTAGACTTGATGCAAGTAGTCTTGGTTGTTTCCAATGGTCGTGCGGCGGATCTTTGTTAACGATCAAGAAGTATTTGCTTATGCTTTGCTTATGAGTAAATACCGTGCGGCAGGCGTTTACTTGATATGTTTAGCAAAAGCGAAATAGTTATCGGCTCTATTAGATTTGGCAAGATCTAGTAGATTCATCAAGTTATCATGTGTTGCATGGTTTAATTATTTTTGTAACACTTCTTTGCCCAATCTAGATTGACTTTGTTCGACCTTTCTTTACAAAGTTTACTTATGCTTTAATATTTGTCTTTTTTGTGACATCTCCTATAGATCGCATGATCATAATGGCCAAATTAATTTCTAATCTAGATTGTTACGTGTTGTGGGTTCATACATGTCAATCACGTTTGAGCTTTGATAAAACTAGTATCGTGCGGCAGATGCAGGTTTTAGATTAGTTTGATCATGTTTGTTTGCATGTTCCTTTTTCATGGACCCCAATTCGGCTAGTCTGCCGATCTTGGTTATACGTCAATTTACAATTTATTCTTACTTGTTCAAGCGTGTCTTTTCTTACATGTGTATTCGGCAGTCAATACTTTTACATGCTTTCTTTCATATCAACCGAATGACTCTAAACATGCTTGGCAGACAGCTTCTATAGCTGTATGTCGTCAAAAGTGGCTTCAGGGCCGTAAATATGGAACTGTCTGGTCTCACCTGGCATGTTCCAGTTTTATTCTCACAGGTTCATCCCTTGTTGGTTTTCAGGTCAAACCGACTGGCACGTCTCCGGATTTCCAACCGTCCGGGCACCCGATTGAAGCTACGCTTTTCGGCTTGCTATGTGTGAGGCACAGAGCGCCACATTTTGTGTCAACACACTTTTTGGCACGCCTGGTGGGACAATAATCATTTGATCGAATATCAGATCCTCTCCAAATATTTGTCTCTTTCAGATCGCGATGAGATGATGTTTAACTTTTATTTTATCAATAAAGGTTCGGCCGAAAGAAGTGACAAAGACAAAGTGCAATATAATTTGATGAAGAACTTTCCAGTAAAATCAGTTTGATGGCCAATATCACGATGAGTCAGAATCCAGAAGCTACAGATCAGTGCCAAAGAAAATCAAGAAGAAAATAATATCAGCTATTCTGTGAAGATAGATTCAAGATCAAATCACGCAAGAAAACATCAGGATTTGTCTTAAGTTGGAGTTATTATAAAATCTCAGTTGCAACGTATGTGCTAAGTGCCATCAATTTGCTATTCTCCGGCCACGTGTTGCTCATAAAGTTCACATGTCTCAAGAAGATGAATCAGGACGTGCTACTGGACTATATGCATGCCTAATTGTGGCAACTACGTGCAAGTATACAGCACGTGCGTATTATGGTCACCAGAAAAACTGAAGATAACAAGAGGCTGATATTATATTCGGCCATCATTGAGACAATATAAATAAATTCGTCAACAGTGATGAACATGCATGTCATGTTTTTTGTCTCCAGAGATTTGGATCTGTTACCACCATGCTGATCATAACCTGATTCAAGGCCTTACCGGACAAAGAATACTATGCTCAGATGGTGATCGGTTATTCACTTTCATTGGCTCCAAGATCAAATCGACTCTTGCATAGGAGAAGTCGGCTATTTCACGCTAGCTTATTATTCATATACGTACATGGATTAATGAAGACAAGACACCTTTGAGATGCATACTGTAACACCCTAGGCGTTAAGCAACCCTAAATGCATAACTTGTCATCCCATGAGCATAAAGCATCATCATCTCATGTTGCATTCTTTCTTTTAAGTGTCATTTCATGTGTGCTCATTTGATGCTCTGCTTGATGGAATGCTTGTTTGTCTTGTTAGTGGAGTGCTTAAGTCTTCTGAGTAGTTGAACCTTGTTGGGGAGTCATAATGAAGCTAGGTTTATGTTGGTCATGTTGGCTAACCAAGTCTCTAACCCTAGTTGCCTTGATAGAGCCCTAGGAGTCCTTTTGTTTGACTAACTAAGACCTTCTTGATAGAAGCTTTGCATGGCTGTGGGCCCTTAACCAAAAGTGTGTAGAATTTAGAGTGGAACAAAAGTTGTTTAAGGCCCAACCCATGAAAATGGGTTTAGCAAGGTGTTTTGGGACCCACAAGGCAGATTTGAGGGAGTTTGGACTTAGAAAAATTTCTAAGTCCCTAACTGACCAAACAGTTTCGTGGAGCCAACTTTGGAGCTTTCTCAGGAGCAATCTAGGCCGAACCAGAGACCAATCTTGTAACCAAAGTTGTAGCTGACATGTAGCTCTAAGTAAAGGAGCAAGTGGTTTAGCGTTTCACCGAGCGGATTAGGAGTTAATCGCGTGCAAAAACTGGCCGTCAGTCGGCCTGATGGCGCTGAACTCGGGCCGGTCCGTGCCGTGCCGGCGCGCGCGCGGCGTCGTGGCCGACCGCGCCAGGACTCGGCCGCCGCGTGGCGCTCGACGGCCGGCCAAGCCAGCATCCGCGCGCGGCGTGGCAAGCGGCAAAGCCAGCCCCGCCTCGCCTGTCCAAACTCCTCCCTCCATTCTGTCGCCGCGCTCCTCTTCCCTCTCCCGCTCTCACTCTCGTCCTCTCGCCGGAGCCCGAGTGGAAAAGGGGAAAGCCGCCGCCGTTCGCCGCCGTCCTGCCACCGCGCCGACCATCCATCCAACCACCAAGCTTCGCCGTGAGCCCCCGCACCCCGTGCTGTCCTTAGCGTTCCCTAGGAAGCCCTAGGTAAGCCTCGGGATGAGCCGCCGCCATGGCCGCCATGACCGCCGAGCTCGGTCCGCCGTGGCCGGCCTCCGTCCCGTGGTTCCGCGTCACCCTAGCGCTCGTTTAGGGGTTAGTGAGGTCCGAGGAGGAGGTAGAGGGTGATGGTTTAGCCGATTAGGGTTAGGAGCCCGCGGAATGCCGCCGTCCGCCGTGACCGCCATGGCCGGCGCGCTCGGTCCGCCGTGGCCAACCCTCTTCCCGAGCTCAACCATCCGCCCTAGCTAGCGTTCTTGAATCGCCTCGGTATGCTGGAGCTAGTGTTGGTGACGGTTAGGCCGATTAGGGTCCGGAAGCGCGAGTACGCCGTCGTCCGCCGCTTGCCAAGGTCGCCGGAGTGGCACCGCCGTGGACATGGGTGCTCGGAGCTTGCGCCCTGGCTTCCGAGCCCTGGGCTAGGGTTATGAAGGTCGCCGGAGTAGATCTCGAGGGTCGGATGAGCCCGTCGTGGCCGGAGCCGGCCGGCGTAGCTCGCCCGCGCCGCCGTGTCCGCCATCGCCGTCGGCGAGCTCGATCCGCGTGTGCGCTGGGCCAGCCGAGGGTACCGTCGGGTGCGGAAGGTTGAGGGGAGTTCGCCGGTGGGGTTGGTTTCGCCGGGGAGTTCGCCGTCGGTGAGCTCCGCCGTGGTCAACTCCTCCCCTGTCTCGGTGGGGATGACAGGTGGGGTCAGTTTGACCCGGGGACCCGCGTGTCAGCGAGTCTGGTGTTGTCTGTGTGCACTAGTTCGGGTACCCGTAGCAGTTTAGGTTTGAATGTTTTTCAGGGTTTGTTTAAATAGTTTCCAGAAATGCTTGTTTAATTCATATCTTGCTAAATATAAATGCTAAAAAGGTGAAACAAGTTTTGTTAGGTTTGTTATGTTGAGGTCTATGCATGAAAAATATAATATGTCCAGTTTGTGGTGATTTTCTGTGTAGTTATATTTAATTTATGTTTAGGCTGAAATCTTGTTAAATGCATAGTAATTTGTATTTATCTCAGAAAAATGTGATTCTTGTTTTGTTAGGTTTGTGTTGAGGAATAGTTTCTGGGAAAAATGTAAAATGAGGATGCTTTGTGAAATAATTTGGCAGTAGTAATTAAAATGATTAAATGCTGTTTTCTTGTTTATTTTGTAGTAATTAAAATATGAAGAGCATGAGCTTGGTAATTTTTACTGACTACTCTTGTGCTAAGAAGTTCAGAAGAAAATTATGAAATCTGTTGTTTGATACTTTGTGCTAGGGGGTGTAGTTCAAAGCACCTTTTCATGATAGAATTTGTCTTTTTCATAGGGGATAGAGTCTAGGTCCAAATGGGGTGAAATTTGGACAAAGGATTAGATTAAGTGTTGTTAATCTCCAGTAATTTTTATAGATTTTTGTGAAGCTGTCTAGGATGGGTTGCTGTTATAGGTTGGTTTGTTTAGAGTTAGTCTAGCTCTGGCCAGAGGTTAACAAACCCGTTAAGCAACTTTGATGTGGTGACAACAAGACTTAGTAAGTAGTATGTTAAATTAAGTAAGTGAGTAGCAGTAGATGACATGTGCTTATCTCCTAAATGGTTACTCCATGTTGCATCACCATGCATCCCATGTGCATTCATGTTATTCATTCATGTACCGCATCATGCAGGATCGGTAGTGGAAGCCCAGGAGACGCCGGAGGAGCAGCGTCAGGAGGAGACACCCGAGGAGAGGATTCCAGAAGAAGACGCGGAGGATCTGCCGGAGTGCCGTGATCACCGCCCCGCCGACTTCGAGCGAGGCAAGCCCCGGAGCATTCTAACTCCTACGGTTTCAAATGTTTTCTATTTAACCTGATGATGGATGTTGCATTAGGTTATAGGAATTGATTGCTACCGTTGATGCATTATTACTTATCCTTGTCCACCTGCAATATATCTTGATATCCCTGTTTAGGTCTAGGCTCGTATATGCTTAGCCTGCTTAGACCGGTAAAAGTCGGGTGATTTCCTGTCCCCCGCATATAGGTGGATACTGATCATGACTAGCCTCGTGCTATCGTGGGTTATAACCATGTGATAATTAATCTGAGACCGGGCGGGATGTAGGAGCAGCAGGACATGGGTTCTGTGTGCTAGTAGTCTCCCGTCTGTGTCGATTAGGACCCGACGAAGGCACACCTCAGTCATTTTGAACGCGTCAATCACTTAACGGAGTAGGTCGGAGTACCTCCCGTGAAGCCGAGTAAGGTTTTTCGAGCCGGTGATGGAGACGTTGACGCCTAACACCCAGGGCCTTACATGTACCGTGGGCAACTATTCTGATCGACCTGGCATGGTCCGAGGGCAGGCAGGGCCTGATCGACCTGGCATGACCGTGGGCAGTTAATAGCTTGAGCGACCTGGCATTGAGATAACCCTCGGTGTAGAAGGGTCCATGGTCGTCCCGCGATTTGGGTTCTCGAACCTCCTGAAGTGGTCGCCAACGGCCACCTGGCAGGGTGTGTCGGGCGAGTGTGTGACATTTTGTCCCCAGCTGCTAGGAATCGATTATAATCGCCATCGCTCCTGGTTAGTGAGTAACTTGACTGAGCATGTGTTACCGTAGTAATATATGGAATTAATGATGGTTATGGTTGGTGAATCTGAAAGGCTATTGATAAATAGTCACTCTTGCTTGAATAAGTAGTCAAGTGTTTGCTCTAGATCAGGTGCAAATCTAGATAATCAGGCTGATTACATAAAAGTGACTGCTAATACTCTAATGATGATTATTTAATAATAAAATGCTTTTATGCAAAAAGGTAAGTGTGGCCAACCCCAGATATAGCCTTGCATAATCCATGGTGTCAATTATTTCTGGTTTATGACGGGTAAGTCTAGCTGAGTACCTTCTCGTACTCAGGGTTTTATCCCTTGTTGTTGCAGATGGGCAATGCTTCTTCGGCTATTGCGAGAACTGTCTGTATCCCGTCGAGGGCAGTGACTAGACCATGGGCATGGTCAATCCTTATCTTCCCTGATGCTTTTGTGGACTGATCAGGCATATGGCACCGTATTGTGAACTACGGACTTGTGTTCCAAAACTATGTTGCTTCCGCTTTTGAATTCAAACTATGGTTTGTAATAACTGTTGAACTCCGATGTATTTTGAACTATATGCGAACTGAATGTGGATCGTGAACATGTACGCTAATCTATTACGATCTTGGTTAAAGTTGAATGACTTGAAATCCTTTGAGATTTCCGGACTATCGGGTTTATACGAGCTTAAGTACTTGTAGTCTCTGCGCAAGCAGCGATTCGGTGCTTAATCTGGTATAAATTGGTCGGTTCTGTCACAGCTGGCATCGGAGCGTGGTTAGCGTTACTGTTCATGATTCTATTTGAAAAACTGTATTTTCAATTAAAATTCCTTCATTGTCAAACTTGTAGCTATAGTAGGTGCTGAAAAACCCTTCTTATAAAAATTTAGGTGTGCCATTGATCAAGTCCTTATGCCCAATAGGAACTTAGGTGGCTATTTAAGTACTAACTTCGGGGGTCGTGCATCATACTTATTTTCTGTTTATTCTGTCGTCCATACGGCAAGGGTGAAATTGTATGGATGCTATTCCTCGGAATAGTAATGTATGGATCAATTGCCTCTACGCTAAAGGTAATGAGAGTTGTGAGAGCATGATTGGACAACCGCCAATCTAGGGAAGTGCTTATATGATACCGACGCAGTATACCTGTTCCACACAAGTATATGTGAAAGTATTGATTGTGGGAGTAATAATTTCTGATGGGTGCATATACTGCTTACGTGTATACCGGGTGTACACCTAAGTGAGTATTAGATTTAAATTTCCGCAGTGCATGATGTTCATACTGTGGGAAGGGCTGAAGTGAGTTTCTGCAGTTACGCTAACTTGCGAACGTGTAGTACGTTTAGTTAACGTTATGAGTGAGCGTGTATGCCACCGCCTAGCTGTTAGATCGTTAGGCAGTGAGGACGTATGAAACGTGCATGCATCATGATCATATAATCTTGCATTAATCTTACTTCCTTCCTTGTGGTTTCCGTCCCGTTTTTCTAATAAAAGTTGTTCTCAAACTAATAAAAATCTATGTGTGGGTACACTTCTTACAGATGGCACGCACCAAGCGCACTGCTCGCAAGTCCACGGGAGGCAAGAGGCCTAACTACATGCTGGGGCCATGGACCGATGAGGGATCAGAGGACTTTTTGGGAGAATTTGGGATGCCCACTATCCTCTGGAGAGTTCTGCACCTGGTCGGATATCAGGAGGGCCAGGAGCCGCAGTACGACTGGCACCGTGTGCAGTTGTCAGAGGATCGTCACGTGTACACGGTGGAGGTGGACGTACCCAGCCGCGATGAGCAGGATCACGTCTGGTGCCGTCGAGTGTTTGCTTTGCAGGGGAGGACCCCCTGGGATGCAGCCAACAGGGTCGCATACACAGTTCTCCGGGACATCATGGAGGACCATCCAGAGGTGGTTGCCCAAGCTACCGCCAGTATCTTCCCGACGACAGACCCTTACCAGGCAGTGTGGCGTCAGCCAGGCGTTACCGTACTTGAGGCTAGCTCTCTTGAGAGGGAGCATTGTGCTGGACCAGCAGGGAGTGCGATGGCTGCTCTGATGGCTACTTATGGGTGCCTATCGCGCAGCTACGATCATCTGGATCATATTCTTAGCGAGGAGATGGCTGCACAACATCGCCGGCAGGAGGAGCACACTACAGAGATAGACCTCCTCACTACACAGCTAGCTCAGTTGACAGTAGAGAGAGACCAGGCCCTTCAGAGGGAGCAGGAGACTGCTCATCAGCTTGCCATTCAGCAGGGGTCGACTACTTTCTTGGCCTCGGTCATGAGGGAGACTGAGGAGGCGCTTCGAGGAGTTTGTGTTGAGGGCATTCGTGTTTCAGAGGAGAACAGGCTGCTGAGGTTGCGAGTGGGAGACCTAGAGCTGCAACTCCATCACCTGCAGGACTACAACGACCGTTTGCACGAGGAGATCCATCGCAGGGAAAATGAGAGGAACCCCATCTTTCCCCAGGAGGATCCGGAGCCGAGTAGTTCTTCTAGTAGTTCTTCAGATATGTCTAGTGAGGACGGTGACGTTGGTGAGATCGCTAGAGAGTAGTCTAGATCGTATGCTTAGCGTCTAGATGGTCTTTTGCGTATGTTGGCACGCCCGATCTTTTGGTGTGTTGGGCTGAATGTAAGCATGGGTAGCAGACTTATGTGATGTGTGTGAGACCTTGGAAAGACCCATATGTATGGACAAAGCTATGGATGTTATGTTATCTTTTGCATGATGTGTTAAGTGATCTTGTTATGTGTTGATGCGATGTGGATTGAAATTCATTGTACCTCTGTCATTGTTTGGTGAATTTTTTTTTCCCGAATAATTTCAGTGGGTATGATTTATTGTTCTCTACAAGTTGCAACTTCGCCTAATGGTCGCTTACTATCCTATATGCAGATGACGACAACTCGTAGTGGAGCAGGCGGTAGTGGTGGAAATGAGGACCCCAGAGAAAACCGCAATCCACCACCTCCTCCACCCCCGACGGCTGAGCAACTTTTTGCTCAATTTCTGGGAAGCCAGCGCAACATCGAAGCTTTGCTGAGGGAGAACTTGGCCCAGGGACATCAACGCCCTGAGCCGAACCAATATAGTTCTTTCAAGGATTTCCTGGATACCAAACCACCAATCTTCAAGGAAGCTACAGAACCATTGGAGGCAGAAGAATGGCTGCATACTCTGGAGCAGAAGTTTCGTTTGCTCAGGCTCACAGAAGAACTGAAAGCAGAATATGCCGCGCACCAGTTGCAGGGACCAGCCGGGATTTGGTGGGGACATCACCGCACCACCTACCCTGCCAATGTTCCCATCACTTGGAGGGTGTTTACTGCCGCTGTCCGAGGTCATTACATTCCGCCGGGTTTGACCCAGATGAAGGTGGCCGAGTTCATGAACCTGACACAGGGGACTCGATCTGTTACGGAGTACCATCACATATTCAATTCACTGGCTCGCTATGTCCCAGACTTCGTTGACACCGACGCTAAGAAGATTGCTAGTTTCAAGAGAGGCTTGAATACTAAAATGGGAAAGTCAGTGGGTACATCGTCCCGTACCAATTTCAGTGACTTCATAAGTGACTGTCTGATTCAAGAGAATCATAACAACAAGCATGCTGCTAGCAAGGCCCGGAAGAGGACCTTTGAATCAGGATCATCACAACCCAGAGGACCACCAGCTCAGCGAAATCTGTATCGACCACCAGCGCCGGGGGCACGTTTTAGGCCGCCGCAGAAGAAGAATCAGCCACAAGCTCAGCGCAATCAGAAGCCATACAAGATAGCTGCTGCTCAGGCTCGTGGAGGTCAAGGCAGTTCTTCAGGGAACAAACCGTTGGTTCGGGGACCATGCTACAACTGCAACCAAGAGGGGCACTTCGCAAGATACTGCCCCTACCCAAAGAAGCAACAGGCCAACTACCCCGCACGCCTACACAACATGACCGCTGAAGAAGCTCGTGCTGGAGAACCCGTGACTGCTGGTATGTGTCTTGTTAACCATCATCCTGCAGTTGTTTTGTTTGATACTGGATCATCGCATTCGTTCATGAGTAAAGCATTTGCACAAAAGCATGATCAAGAGGTGTCTGAAATGGATTATGGGTTTCGCGTAAGCTCTGTGGGGAGTAGTGTGTTGTCTAGGCAGATGGTCCGTGATGCAACCATCGACATCGGAGGGCATAAGTTTGGGGCTAATTTAGTAGTTTTGCCAGGGCTCAGTATGGATGTAGTCCTAGGAATGAGTTGGATGAGTATGTGGAGAGCGGTGTTAGACACTGCAGGAAGAACTCTTACCTTGTCTGATCCAAGGATGGACAACAAGTTACGTATCTCTCTTCCTCGAGGGGCTGATTTTGTTGATCTATCTTGTACCTTATCTATAGAGGACCTGTCAAAAATTCCAGTTGTTCGGGATTTCCCAGACGTCTTTCCAGATGAGTTGCCGGGTTTACCGCCCAAGCGGGCTGTAGAGTTTACCATTGAGCTGTTACCAGGGACTGCACCGATCTCGAGAAGACCTTATCGTATGCCGCCCAATGAGTTAGCCGAACTCAAAACTCAGATTAAGGAACTTTTGGACAAGGGCTTCATTCAACCTAGTGTGTCAGAGTGGGGATGTCCAGCTTTGTTTGTCAAGAAGAAGGACAAGTCTCTACGGATGTGTGTGGATTATCGACCGCTTAATGCCGTGACCGTTAAGAACAAATATCCGTTGCCACGGATAGATATTTTGTTTGACCAGTTATCCAGAGCCAAAGTATTCTCCAAGATCGATCTGAGATCAGGCTATCATCAAATTAGAATCCGACCACAAGATATCCCAAAGACTGCTTTTTCAACCAGATATGGCCTATACGAGTATTTAGTCATGTCTTTTGGACTGACAAATGCTCCAGCTTACTTTATGAGTTTGATGAACTCGGTATTCATGCCAGAACTAGATAAGTTTGTAGTGGTGTTCATTGATGATATTTTGGTTTATTCTGAGAACCCGGACGACCATGTAGAACATTTGAGGATCGTCTTGACAAGACTCCGGGAACATAAACTGTACGCTAAGTTTAGTAAATGCGAGTTTTGGTTGAAGCAAGTACAATTCTTTGGTCACATCCTGTCAGAAGAAGGAATCTCTGTGGACCCTAGCAAAGTACAAGAAGTGATGGAGTGGGAAGCTCCAACTTCAGTTGGGGAGATTCGGAGTTTTCTCGGTTTAGCAGGGTATTATCAGTCGTTTCATTCCCGATTTCTCCAAGATTGCCAAGCCCATGACAAGTTTGCTTCAGAAGGATCAGAAGTTTGAGTGGACAGAGAAGTGAGAAGTGTGAAACAGCTTTCCGTACCTTGCAGAAACTATTAACCACTGCCCCTGTCTTAGCTCAACCAGATATCGAGAAGCCGTTTGATGTCTTCTGCGACGCATCGAAAGTTGGTTTAGGTTGTGTTCTTATGCAAGAAGGCAGAGTGATTGCTTATGCTTCACGTCAGTTGAGAAAACATGAAGTTAATTATCCTACGCATGACTTGGAATTAGCTGTTGTGGTACACGCTCTAAAAATATGGAGACATTATCTGCTTGGTAACGTCTGTAACATGTACACGGACCACAAAAGTCTCAATTATATCTTTACTCAACCTGAACTGAATATGAGGCAGAGAAGATGGCTTGAGTTGATTAAGGATTATAATTTGCAGATACATTATCACCCAGGAAAGGCAAATGTAGTTGCTGATGCTCTAAGTCGGAAGTCGCATTGTAATAACTTGAGGTTACAACCAAAGGACGAGTTTAGTCTCGTACACCCTGTGATCTTGCGTCACATCGAGCTGCAGAGCACCTTAGTTGATCAGATTCTAGAAGGGCAGAAAACAGACAAGGGAATCTATTATATCAAGGAAAAGCTAAGAGCTGCCACTGAACCCGTAAAACATTTCCGAGTTGATGATAAGGGAGTGTTATGGTTTGATAATCGCTTAGTGGTACCCAAGAATAGGGAACTCAAAAATCAGATTATGGATGAGGCTCATCTTTCTAAATTGTCTATCCATCCCAGGAGCACTAAGATGTATCAAGATTTGCGTCCAAGATTTTGGTGGACCAAAATGAAGAAGGAAATTGCCGCATATGTAGCCAGATGTGACACGTGTTGTCGAGTGAAGGCCATTCACCTGAAGCCAGCCGGAACACTTCAACCTTTATCAATACCTGAATGGAAGTGGGAAGAAGTGAGTATGGATTTTATCACCGGTTTGCCTACTACTCAGAAGGGAAATGATTCGATATGGGTAATCGTAGACCGTCTCACCAAGACCGCTCATTTCATACCTGTTAAAACTTGCTATCGAGCACCAGACTATGCAGAGATTTATATCAATCAGATTGTCCGATTGCATGGTATACCCAAAGTCATAGTTTCGGATCGTGGAACGCAGTTTACTGCACCATTCTGGGAGAAACTGCAGAAAGAATTAGGCACTAAGTTAATCCATAGTTCAGCTTACCATCCCCAGACTTCAGGGCAAACTGAAAGGGTAAATCAGGTTTTAGAAGATATGTTGAGAGCATGTGTGATATCTGCAAAGGGATCTTGGGAGAAGTGGTTGCCATTAGCAGAATTTGCTTACAACAACAGTTATCAAGAAAGCATTCATATGGCACCTTTCGAAGCTCTGTATGGCAGGAGATGCAGAACACCAGTGAGTTGGGGTGAACCAGGAGAACGTCGCTACTATGGAACTGACTTCGTTAGGGAAGCAGAAGAACAAGTTAGAATAATTCAACAACATATCGCAGCGGCACAGTCCCGACAGAAAAGTTATGCCGATAAGCGAAGAAGGCCGCTTGAATTCAAAGTGGGTGACTATGTGTATTTAAAAGTATCACCCATGAAAGGAGTTAGACGTTTTGGCGTGAAAAGAAAGTTAGCGCCAAGGTTTGTGGGACCCTACAGGATAATGGAAAGGAAGGGAGAAGTGGCTTATCAACTACAGTTACCTGAACATTTAAGGGCTATATTCCCTGTATTCCATGTGTCACAATTAAAGAAATGTCTTCGAGTTCCAGAAGAGGAAGTATAACCGGCCAACATCAAGTTACAATCCGACCTCACTTACTCAGTAGAACCGCACCGAGTGCTTGATGAAAAAGAAAGGATAACTCGCGGAAGAATAGTGAAGCAGTATAAGGTATCTTGGAGTGAGCAAGATGATCGAGATGCCACTTGGGAAACAGAAGACTATCTAAGAGAAGTATATCCCCACTTCTTGTGACGTAACGGCCCTAATCCCATGGCCCACTGATCACTGTCAACCACTGACAGTCGATCCGTACAGCCACGAGACTAAGACCGGGTTCCGCCACTGGGCTACATCAGTGCCCGATGTCCGCAGGATCATCTCACAATTCAGTTACAACCTCTTGAACATTTTGACAAATAACATCGGAGTAAATAGCGGAAGACTTAAATAACATTAGTTTTACAAACCAGGGTTCAACATAACATTAAAGTGAAGTTATTACAGACCATAGTTCAAATAGATAGAGTTGGCAGGGTAGCATATGACAACAACTAAAAGATAAAGATACATCACCCAGCCCGAGGGTGAATAATCACTCATCGGCCTCTTCCTGAACAACAGTCACGCAGCAGGGTCCAAGGCATACTGAGGAATCTGCCATACCTGCAACATGGGTAAAAGAACCCTGAGTACAAAGGTACTCAACAAGACTTACCCGACTAAAGAAAAGGGAGAAGACTCAGGAATGCAGGCTTAGGGTAGTCAAGGTAAGGCTTAAGCAAGTTCAAGTATTTTGCAGAAAAGCATTTTTGGTAAACCTTATTTTAATTTTGAAAGATTCGGTATTCCTTGTTCCAACATAATTCTTGATTCATTTTACTTTCCAAAAACAGACCTAGTTGAGAACCACTCCCTGTTGACAGTCAGTGACTAAGTCTCCATAACCGAGGAGCAGCGTTAATCCGGATAAATAATACTCAGCTGAGGGTCCCTATCCACACTGCATATGTAGCACCCAAGCTTGCATATGCCAACTCGTCTACCACGATTCCTCCAAGATTGGGCCCGGTCCTACGCCACCCGGAAGTACAGTACACCACTCCAATCCGGGACTTTAACCCACGTGGGTACATGCTACTTCCGCCATCTCTCCACTCCCAGTGCGCGGTTGTCGGTCCAATAAAGGATTCCTCGGAGCCGAAGCTTTCCGTAGTATGTGAATAGTTGCAAGTCTTAGTCAGCAGGCCCCCATACAGGTGGTCCCTAAATTTTCCAGCCAGCGACCAGCACCTCGGGACTCTAACCCAAGAGTACAGGTCCTGTCAGTTTTTCAACCCTGTCCCGGTCGGTGTCAACTGTTGAGTCCCGGACTACAACATGACGGCACCGTACACAAGGACAACCTCTCCTTCCCATTGACTAGGTACGGATCAGATACTTAGCCAATAGTGGGAGTAAACCAGAAATTCCCATAAATATTCTTAAAGTGATCACACTTTTGAGATTGGCATTTTTATTGCAAATCTATCATATAGCATTGCTAAGCATTTCACAAATAGTTTTTGAAAAGCGGGTATCAGGTGTATCATTGGTCAAGGTAGATAATGCATCAGATAGGATTTCACTCAACTCCTATCAACCTAATGCAATAATTTAACTCAAAACATTTAAGGAAACATTTATAAATTCAAGGAAAGGGTTAAATGCACCGGGGCTTGCCTTGGATGGCAAAAAGAGTAGACTCGGGGTAGGTATAAGTGTCGGAGCTCGGGGTTGCCTCGGGGACAGATCCTTCGGTGGCTTCCTCGACTTCAGGGCCTTCTTCGTCAACTATACGGATGCAATGATGAATGCTCATGAGAATGATGATATGGACTCAAGGTGCAAGACAGTACCACTAATTCAAGATTACTCTTAGGCAAGGCATAATCGAAATCTAGGTTGAGCATAAAAGGTAACCATTTCTTCCTTAAGCAAAATTGATTAAACAAGACTTTATCATAACTATCCTAAGCATCAACCAAACATAGCATCACAAACATCATAGACCAAAGGGTAGGGGTCTATGAACATCAAGCAATCCCAAAAGTCACATCACAGGGCATTCAACGCTAACCCTAATCACCTTTTCTATTTTCCTTAATTATTTAAAAAGGTCATTTTATGAAGGTGCTCCAAAAATTACCAAATTAATCACACAAGTTCATTAGGGTACAAGTATATGGCAAAACAAATTTCATAATTTTTGGAGGTCATTAAGGTGCTCAATTAAATCTAGACATATAATTAACAAAAGGCACTATTCCTTAATTAAAATAAAGCTCAAAAATCAACTTGCTCCAAATGACTTCAAAATTTCACCAGAGACTTGTCATGGCATAACTAGCTCACAAAAAGTGATCTCATAAATTTTGGAGTTATAAATCATTTTCTAAAAATCCAAAACCATCATTTATTAATTAAAAGGGAGATTTTTCATTTTCAAATTTTTGTACAAAACTCAAGTTTCATATTTTTATAAAATACTTCAGAGTATAAAGAGCTACCACAAAAATTTCAGAATTTAAAGATCAACACAGAAAATCACACAAAAAGATGAAATCTGAACACTATTCACATGTATGAGAAAAAGAAAAAGAGCACTGTGCTTCGTCTTCCTCCCGCCGGCGGTCACCCGACGGCGGCGAGATGGTGTTCCGGCCACGGCAGGGGCTCGCGGCCGAAACCAAGGGCATGGAGAGGTTCAGGAGCTCACCGGCAGTCGATGACGCGCGGTGGCGAGGCGAGGGGATGGTCGGAGCTAGGAGGTCGACGGAGCGGGGGTCGTCGGCGGGCAGAATAGCGTCGCGACGGCGTTCCGGCGATCCTGAGCACCACACGGGGTCACCAAGGCATGGTTAGAATCGCAATGATGCGAGGAAGAAGAAACAGAGGTCGGGGAGGGATGATCATGGCCGGGGAGAGAGAATTTCTCGAACCCGACCTCGACGGGATTCTTGCCGGAGATGGGAACGGCGAGTTACGCCGGGCAAACAGGGACGGTAGAGACCAAATTGAGGAGTGGGGAAGCTGCACGGGATCAAGGCGGAGCTGTTGAGCTAGTTGGTTGAGCGGCGGGGGCTATGGAATGAGCTGGCCACGGTGGCGGAGATGGGTGAGTGAGCTCGGGGCTCCGGCGGCTTATATAGCCGCGGCTAGCGGCCGGTAGAGAGCTCGGAGAGGTGTGGACGAGTTCGGCCGAGGCACGCGCAATCGATTGCGAGCTGGCGGAGAGGACGGCGTGCAGTCGGGGCCTGGACGTGAGCTCGCCGGCGTTGTCCACGCGGCGGCGATGAACTGGGGGCAGTGGGGGACGGGCGAGAGGTCAGCGCTCGCATGCGCGGACGCGAAATGATCACGCGGCCGCAGGCGGCAGGTCGGGAGCATGCGGGCGGCTGCCAGGCGCGTGGCGCACGCGGCGCCGGCGAGGCGTCCATGGCCGGGCCCCCCCCCCCCCCACGACGGGGAAGATGAACAGGGTAGGGTGTAGGGTTTGACTTTTGGCGAGTTTCTGAAATTTGCAAATTACTTCCAAATTTGAACTGTGCGACAAAAACTCAAAACACCAAAGTTGTTCAGAAAAACGAGATCTACAACTTTGTCAATATGAACATTTTCAAATTCCAAATAGTTTTTGAACAATATTTGAAAACAGTAAAGGGGACACTTTTTCAAACTTGATTCAAATCAAAATTACTCTGGATTTCAAACTGAAACTTGAAAATCTGAAAACATGAAAGTTGTTCCTTTTATCAAAACCTACAACTTTGCTATTATACACTTTTCCAGAAACTCATTAGTTTTTGAACTCATTTTGAAAACTGAAAAGGGGACAAAAACTGGAGTTTGATTGAATTTGAAATAACTCAAAACTTTGTACTGCAACTTGAAAATTTGTAAATACTAAAGTTGTTTCTCTTTGATAGATCTACAACTTTGCTTTTTGGACCAACCCCAAATTTTGAATAATTTTTAAATTACAAAAAGAGGGATAAAATCCAGGGTTTGGAAATCAGGGTTTTGCAAAGAGATTTGAAATCAAATTCTGATTTTTGAACTTTGGCCAACACAACAAAACTTCAAGACACCAAAGGAACAAGAGTTACACAAAGCTAGGCACAGAGGTGAAATTACCATTTTGCCCTAGTAGAGAGAAGTGGGCTAAATAGGGTTTTTGCAATAGAGGTAATTCACATAAAATGATACACTTAGCAAAATGCATACACATGAAATCATGATCAAGATGCTTAATGATGATAATGATGATATGTCAAGTTAATTACATGCTAAACACCAGAGGTGTTACAGCCTTCCCCCCTAAAAAGAAATCTCGCCCCGAGATTCTGCGTCTTAAGGAAGGATAAAGAAGGGATAAAGGCAAAACCTTACATTGACAGGGATTCGAGAAAGTCGGGGTAGTTCTTTGCTAAGAAGTCTTCAGATTCCCAGGTGGCTTCTTCTTCAGAGTGCTGGTTCCACTGGATTTTGTACCATCTTGTGGTGGTTCTTCGGGTAACGCGATCCTTGTGGTCCAACACGCGAACTGGATATTCCGAGTAGGATAGATCAGGCTCTAGCTCGACACCTTCAACTTCCACGACATGTTCTGGTACTCGGAGACACTTCTTGAGTTGGGAGACATGGAAAACATTGTCGACAGCGGAGAGATGATCGGGCAACTTCAGCTTGTAAGCTACCTTGCCACAACATTCCAAAATCTCAAACGAACCAATGTAGCGGGGTGCTAACTTTCCTTTGACTCCAAAACGAGTGACTCCTTTGGTTGGTGAGACCTTGAGATATACATAATCCCCAACTTGAAACTTCAGAGGTCGACGTCTCTTGTCAGCGTAACTTTTCTGTCGAGATTGGGCAATCTTCATATTCTCCTGTATCTGCTTGACTTTCTCTTCCATATCTTTAACCAGGTCAACTCCAAAGAATTCTCTTTCTCCGGGCTCAGACCAACTGAGGGGTGTACGACAACGACGGCCGTACAGTGCTTCAAAGGGTGCCATTTTGATGCTCTCTTGGTAACTGTTATTATAAGAGAACTCTGCCAAAGGCAAACAGTCATCCCAAGTATCTGCGAAGGTAAGAACACAGGCTCTCAACATGTCCTCCAGCACTTGGTTGACTCGCTCAGTTTGTCCATCTGTTTGCGGATGATATGCCGTACTATGCAAGAGCTTGGTTCCAAGCGAGGTATGGAACGCTTTCCAAAACTTAGCGACAAACTGGGTACCACGGTCGGAGACAATGGTCTTGGGTATGCCATGAAGTTTCACTATGTTGTTCTTGTACAAAGTGGCATACGTGGGGACGGTGTAACTGGTCTTCACTGGCAGAAAGTGAGCTTGTTTGGTGAGTCGGTCCACGATTACCCAAATGGAATCAAAACCTTTCTGGGTCTTGGGTAGTCCATTGACAAAATCCATACTAATGTCGTCCCATTTCCAAGCGGGTACTGACAAAGGTTGCAATTCTCCCCCAGGCTTCATGTGGACTGCCTTGACTCTTTGGCAGGTATCACACTGCGCGACATACCGAGCAATCTCAATCTTCATTTTAGTCCACCAGAATCTCTGCTTTAAGTCTTGGTACATCTTGTTACTGCCGGGGTGAATAGAGAATCTGGTCAAGTGTGCTTCATCAAGGATTAACTGTCTCAATTCAGGCACCTTGGGAACTACTAGACGGTTCTTGAACCAAACAACTCCTACATCATCGATCCTGAAGCAATCAGCCTTTCCGGTCTGGACCTTTTCGATGATGTGCTTGATTCCAGGGTTATCCTTCTGAGCAGCAATGACTTGATCCTTGATGGATGTTTCTATGCTGACATTGTTCAAGCTTCCTTGCGGGATCATTTCGATACCCATCCTTTCAAGTTCATGGCATAAGGAAAGATCATAGGGCTTCGCCGTCAGACAGTTGCAGTGTGACTTGCGACTGAGGGCATCGGCAACTACATTTGCCTTACCAGGATGGTAATGTACTTCGAGATCATAATCTTTAATCAACTCAAGCCATCTTCTCTGCCTCATATTCAATTCTTCTTGAGTGAAGATATACTTTAGGCTCTTGTGATCCGTATACATATTACAGGTACTGCCCAACAGATAGTGACGCCAAATCTTCAAGGCATGCACGACTGCTGCTAGCTCAAGATCATGGGTTGGGTAGTTTTCCTCATGTCGCTTAAGCTGTCATGAGGCATAAGCAATTACTCGTCCTTCTTGCATCAAAACACAGCCCAAACCAGTACCAGATGCATCACAGTATACATCAAAGGGTTTCTCGATATCCGGTTGAGCTAGGACTGGTGATGTAGTTAGCAGTTTCTTCAAGGCTTGAAAGGCTTGCTCACAGGCTGGTGACCAAACGAAATCCACGGAATTCTTCAACAACTCTGTGATAGGCTTGGCGACTCTGGAGAAATCTGGGATGAAACGACGATAGTACCCAGCCATTCCCATGAAGCTGCGAACTTCGCGGACAGTGGTAGGTGGCTTCCAATCCAAGATATCTGCCACTTTCTCAGGGTCAACTGACACACCTTCGGCGGACAGGACATGACCAAGGAATTGAATTCGATCTAGCCAGAATTCACATTTACTAAACTTGGCATACAGCTGGTGATCTCTGATACGAGAGAGAACGATGCGAAGATGCTTGGCGTGATCTTCAGGAGTTCTTGAATAGACAAGGATGTCGTCAATGAACACGACTACAAATTTATCGAGCTCTGGCATGAACACAGAGTTCATGAGATACATGAAATGAGCAGGGGCATTGGTCAAGCCAAAGGACATGACCAAGTACTCATATAGGCCATATCTGGTGGTGAAAGCTGTTTTAGGAATGTCTTCTGGACGGATTTTTATTTGATGGTAGCCAGATCTGAGATCAATTTTGGAGAACACTCTGGCTCCAGACAACTGGTCGAAAAGAAGATCAATGCGAGGCAAGGGATATTTATTTTTGATGGTGACCTCATTGAGTGGGCGATAGTCAACGCATAGACGAAGACTTTTGTCCTTCTTCTTCACAAAGATAGCAGGACAGCCCCAAGGAGATGAACTTGGGCGAATGAGACCCTTATCCAAAAGCTCTTGCAATTGGATCTTCAGCTCTGCCAACTCTCTGGGAGGCATTCGATAAGCTCTACGGGATATAGGAGCAGTCCCGGGCTTTAGCTCTATGGCAAACTCAACATCACGGTCGGGAGGCAGACCAGGTAGATCTTCTGGAAAGACATCAGGGAACTCACAGACCACGGGAATATCCCTGACTTCCGGAACACATGCGGCATTTAACTGGGTGGTTGCTGGTTTTTGAGGCATAGGAATTTGGAGAAGGAGTTTGGAGCTGCTGTTAGGAATATCCACTCTCACAACTCTATTCAAGATGTCTATCATGGCTTTATACTGACACATCCAATTCATGCCTAAGATGACATCTATCTCTTGATTGCGCAGTACTATCATGGTGGTAGGAAAGACATGTTCCCCCAACATTACCGGTATACTGCGGACCACTTCCTTAGTATTTATCCGCCCTCCAGGCGAAAGTATACAGAAACTTTCTTTTAACTCCCCCAAGAGTAACTCATGCTTGATGACAAAAGTGCGACTGATGAAGGAATGCGATGCACCAGAATCAAACAAGACGACTGCAGGATGATTGGCAACAGGGAACCTACCGAGCATGACGGGCTCTCCTTCTGGGATGTTACTGACGGTGGTGAAGTAGACTTGCCCGTGCTTCTTGACAAACTTGCCCTTCTGAACGTGCTGCTGCGGTGCACGGTGCTGCTGCTGTGATCCTCCAGGGCCTTTCTGTGCATGCTGGGCATTCTTCTTGGGTCTTGGGCACTCGCGAGCCCAGTGACCAACTTGGCCACAGTTGTAGCATGGATGGTTGTAAGCTGTTTGAGGGGTGGTGACACGAACACCTGGGGCGTTCGGCTGAGTGGCACTTTGCTGGTTGGCATTATGAGTGGTGGCCGCGGTACGAACGACCACTTGCTGATGAGGGTATGGTGCACGGTTTTGGTGGTGGCTGGGGTGATAGATGATTCTTGGGCGCTTATGGTTGCTGGAGAAGCTGCTAGACCCAGCCTTCTTCTTCTTCTTCTCCTCCTGATACTGGCGGTTACTTTCCTCGAAAGCGACAACACGGTCAACGACATCATGATAAGATCCGTTGAGGTTGTTGGATAGACCTCTGCGAATCTTAGGGTGCAGACCCCTGAGAAAACAATCTCTCTTCTTCTCATCCGTGTTGACATAGTCGGAGGCATACTGGCTCAGGTGGTTGAACTGACCCACATACTGCATCACTGTGGATTCCTTCTGCTGCAGGGCTAGGAACTGATCAAGCTTCATCTTCATCAGACCTGACGGGATGTGGTGTGCTCTGAAAGCGGTGCGGAACTCTTCCCAGGTCAGCTGGTGACCTTCAGGCTGGGCAGCCAACAGGTTGGCGTACCAGGCACTTGCGGGACCACGGAGCTGCTGAGAAGCGAACCGGGGCTTCTGGATTTCAGTGCATCGGATGAGACCAAACTTCTGCTCCATGGTGCGGAGCCAATCATCAGCTTCGAGGGGTTCATCGGCTCTGGTGAAAACCGGTGGACGGGTTTCAGTGAACTCCACATAGGTGGTCTCTTGGTTGAGACGACCACGGTGACCAACATTCTGCTGTCCTTGGTTCTGAGCCATTAGGTTGGCAGCGGCGGCCAAAGCTGCAATGGCATCTGCCAGGGTAGCAGGAACTGGTGGAGGGTTTGGAAGGTTGGCACCTCCGGAACTTCCGGCTCCAGTGCGGGTGTTCACAGGCATCTGTTAAGAATTTGGGAACTTAGCATCCAAAGATTGATTTTGAACGAAACTGACTGATAAGATTCATTGATGCAAGGGTAGATAACTGATACAGAGGTTCGATAGATAGATTCTAACCGACAAAGGAAAGGTACAAGACAAGATACAGACTCGACTAAACAGAAGACCAACTAACGTCCCAAACCTAGACTAAGGCTTTAGGTGAGCAGATGGTACAGACACAAGGAATCTAGTCGTCATCGATGATGATCATCTCTTCATCGTCATCATCATCCTCGATGACAAGCTCAGGCTCTTCCTCCTCATCTTCGTCCTCAACGTGAACATCTTCAGCAGGTTCCACTTCTTCATTCTGGACTGGCTCATGTTCTACTTCAGGTTCCTCCACGACTCCATCTTCTGGATCCTCAGCAACAGGTGGAGCCACGGGGTGAAGTTGGTCGTACAGTTGATGTACCTCCTCGTGAAGCATATCATTGTACTGCTCAATCTGGGCAGTGTACTGCTGCAGTCCATGGAGCTGGGCTCTGGTGACATCCTCTCGGATCCATGTTGCATCACGCTGCTGGATAGCGCGAACCACATTCTGGTTAGCTTCCTCAAGAGCGGCTCGTGCCTCATAGAACTCCAGGCGGGAAAGGTAGAAGTCATGCTCCATGTTCTCCATCTCAGCCTTGAGATTCTTGATCTCCTCCTTCAGCTGCTTGCGGGTCTGACGGGGAAAACGACGTCCATTGGAGGATTCTCCAGTCTCTTCTCCGGTGCGTGGCGCCAGTTGGTGACGCGGCACACCATGCGGTCCAGTCGACTTGCGCGCGGTGAACTTGATACGGGCCATGTCTGGATCAGATAGATAGAAGAGAAGCATAAGGCTAGCAAGAAAAGGTAAAGGCATACTAACCCAACGGACTTAGAGAGGAAGTTATTATCTTAAGTGATTATGACATGATGCATGATTCGTTCCTACGGAACAAGGCAATGCAACTATTAAGGTAAGGTACATAGGGCTTAAACAAGTTGTCTTGCTACTAGTTGCCACAGACAAGATGAGATGAGAGAAGCAATTTGGACTCAAAATAGTCAAGTTTAGTTTTGGACTTAAAAACTTTTTGAAGTTTTCGCAAAAAGATTGCAACGTCGTAGTGAGATGCTCCGATACCACTCTGTGACGTAACGGCCCTAATCCCATGGCCCACTGATCACTGTCAACCACTGACAGTCGATCCGTACAGCCACGAGACTAAGACCGGGTTCCGCCACTGGGCTACATCAGTGCCCGATGTCCGCAGGATCATCTCACAATTCAGTTACAACCTCTTGAACATTTTGACAAATAACATCGGAGTAAATAGCGGAAGACTTAAATAACATTAGTTTTACAAACCAGGGTTCAACATAACATTAAAGTGAAGTTATTACAGACCATAGTTCAAATAGATAGAGTTGGCAGGGTAGCATATGACAACAACTAAAAGATAAAGATACATCACCCAGCCCGAGGGTGAATAATCACTCATCGGCCTCATCGGCCTCTTCCTGAACAACAGTCACGCAGCAGGGTCCAAGGCATACTGAGGAATCTGCCATACCTGCAACATGGGTAAAAGAACCCTGAGTACAAAGGTACTCAACAAGACTTACCCGACTAAAGAAAAGGGAGAAGACTCAGGAATGCAGGCTTAGGGTAGTCAAGGTAAGGCTTAAGCAAGTTCAAGTATTTTGCAGAAAAGCATTTTTGGTAAACCTTATTTTAATTTTGAAAGATTCGGTATTCCTTGTTCCAACATAATTCTTGATTCATTTTACTTTCCAAAACAGACCTAGTTGAGAACCACTCCCTGTTGACAGTCAGTGACTAAGTCTCCATAACCGAGGAGCAGCGTTAATCCGGATAAATAATACTCAGCTGAGGGTCCCTATCCACACTGCATATGTAGCACCCAAGCTTGCATATGCCAACTCGTCTACCACGATTCCTCCAAGATTGGGCCCGGTCCTACGCCACCCGGAAGTACAGTACACCACTCCAATCCGGGACTTTAACCCACGTGGGTACATGCTACTTCCGCCATCTCTCCACTCCCAGTGCGCGGTTGTCGGTCCAATAAAGGATTCCTCGGAGCCGAAGCTTTCCGTAGTATGTGAATAGTTGCAAGTCTTAGTCAGCAGGCCCCCATACAGGTGGTCCCTAAATTTTCCAGCCAGCGACCAGCACCTCGGGACTCTAACCCAAGAGTACAGGTCCTGTCAGTTTTTCAACCCTGTCCCGGTCGGTGTCAACTGTTGAGTCCCGGACTACAACATGACGGCACCGTACACAAGGACAACCTCTCCTTCCCATTGACTAGGTACGGATCAGATACTTAGCCAATAGTGGGAGTAAACCAGAAATTCCCATAAATATTCTTAAAGTGATCACACTTTTGAGATTGGCATTTTTATTGCAAATCTATCATATAGCATTGCTAAGCATTTCACAAATAGTTTTTGAAAAGCGGGTATCAGGTGTATCATTGGTCAAGGTAGATAATGCATCAGATAGGATTTCACTCAACTCCTATCAACCTAATGCAATAATTTAACTCAAAACATTTAAGGAAACATTTATAAATTCAAGGAAAGGGTTAAATGCACCGGGGCTTGCCTTGGATGGCAAAAAGAGTAGACTCGGGGTAGGTATAAGTGTCGGAGCTCGGGGTTGCCTCGGGGACAGATCCTTCGGTGGCTACCTCGACTTCAGGGCCTTCTTCGTCAACTATACGGATGCAATGATGAATGCTCATGAGAATGATGATATGGACTCAAGGTGCAAGACAGTACCACTAATTCAAGATTACTCTTAGGCAAGGCATAATCGAAATCTAGGTTGAGCATAAAAGGTAACCATTTCTTCCTTAAGCAAAATTGATTAAACAAGACTTTATCATAACTATCCTAAGCATCAACCAAACATAGCATCACAAACATCATAGACCAAAGGGTAGGGGTCTATGAACATCAAGCAATCCCAAAAGTCACATCACAGGGCATTCAACGCTAACCCTAATCACCTTTTCTATTTTCCTTAATTATTTAAAAAGGTCATTTTATGAAGGTGCTCCAAAAATTACCAAATTAATCACACAAGTTCATTAGGGTACAAGTATATGGCAAAACAAATTTCATAATTTTTGGAGGTCATTAAGGTGCTCAATTAAATCTAGACATATAATTAACAAAAGGCACTATTCCTTAATTAAAATAAAGCTCAAAAATCAACTTGCTCCAAATGACTTCAAAATTTCACCAGAGACTTGTCATGGCATAACTAGCTCACAAAAAGTGATCTCATAAATTTTGGAGTTATAAATCATTTTCTAAAAATCCAAAACCATCATTTATTAATTAAAAGGGAGATTTTTCATTTTCAAATTTTTGTACAAAACTCAAGTTTCATATTTTTATAAAATACTTCAGAGTATAAAGAGTCTACCACAAAAATTTCAGAATTTAAAGATCAACACAGAAAATCACACAAAAAGATGAAATCTGAACACTATTCACATGTATGAGAAAAAGAAAAAGAGCACTGTGCTTCGTCTTCCTCCCGCCGGCGGTCACCCGACGGCGGCGAGATGGTGTTCCGGCCACGGCAGGGGCTCGCGGCCGAAACCAAGGGCATGGAGAGGTTCAGGAGCTCACCGGCAGTCGATGACGCGCGGTGGCGAGGCGAGGGGATGGTCGGAGCTAGGAGGTCGACGGAGCGGGGGTCGTCGGCGGGCAGAATAGCGTCGCGACGGCGTTCCGGCGATCCTGAGCACCACACGGGGTCACCAAGGCATGGTTAGAATCGCAATGATGCGAGGAAGAAGAAACAGAGGTCGGGGAGGGATGATCATGGCCGGGGAGAGAGAATTTCTCGAACCCGACCTCGACGGGATTCTTGCCGGAGATGGGAACGGCGAGTTACGCCGGGCAAACAGGGACGGTAGAGACCAAATTGAGGAGTGGGGAAGCTGCACGGGATCAAGGCGGAGCTGTTGAGCTAGTTGGTTGAGCGGCGGGGGCTATGGAATGAGCTGGCCACGGTGGCGGAGATGGGTGAGTGAGCTCGGGGCTCCGGCGGCTTATATAGCCGCGGCTAGCGGCCGGTAGAGAGCTCGGAGAGGTGTGGACGAGTTTGGCCGAGGCACGCGCAATCGATTGCGAGCTGGCGGAGAGGACGGCGTGCAGTCGGGGCCTGGGCGTGAGCTCGCCGGCGTTGTCCACGCGGCGGCGATGAACTGGGGGCAGTGGGGGACGGGCGAGAGGTCAGCGCTCGCATGCGCGGACGCGAAATGATCACGCGGCCGCAGGCGGCAGGTCGGGAGCATGCGGGCGGCTGCCAGGCGCGTGGCGCACGCGGCGCCGGCGAGGCGTCCATGGCCGGGCCCCCCCCCCCTACGACGGGGAAGATGAACAGGGTAGGGTGTAGGGTTTGACTTTTGGCGAGTTTCTGAAATTTGCAAATTACTTCCAAAATTTGAACTGTGCGACAAAAACTCAAAACACCAAAGTTGTTCAGAAAAACGAGATCTACAACTTTGTCAATATGAACATTTTCAAATTCCAAATAGTTTTTGAACAATATTTGAAAACAGTAAAGGGGACACTTTTTCAAACTTGATTCAAATCAAAATTACTCTGGATTTCAAACTGAAACTTGAAAATCTGAAAACATGAAAGTTGTTCCTTTTATCAAAACCTACAACTTTGCTATTATACACTTTTCCAGAAACTCATTAGTTTTTGAACTCATTTTGAAAACTGAAAAGGGGACAAAAACTGGAGTTTGATTGAATTTGAAATAACTCAAAACTTTGTACTGCAACTTGAAAATTTGTAAATACCAAAGTTGTTTATCTTTGATAGATCTACAACTTTGCTTTTTGGACCAACCCCAAATTTTGAATAATTTTTAAATTACAAAAAGAGGGATAAAATCCAGGGTTTGGAAATCAGGGTTTTGCAAAGAGATTTGAAATCAAATTCTGATTTTTGAACTTTGGCCAACACAACAAAACTTCAAGACACCAAAGGAACAAGAGTTACACAAAGCTAGGCACAGAGGTGAAATTACCATTTTGCCCTAGTAGAGAGAAGTGGGCTAAATAGGGTTTTTTGCAATAGAGGTAATTCACATAAAATGATACACTTAGCAAAATGCATACACATGAAATCATGATCAAGATGCTTAATGATGATAATGATGATATGTCAAGTTAATTACATGCTAAACACCAGAGGTGTTACACTTCTTTAAGAAATGGTTAGTAACTTAAATCTCAGGACGAGATTCCTTTAAGGAGGGGAGGGCTGTAACACCCTAGGTGTTAAGCAACCCTAAATGCATAACTTGTCATCCCATGAGCATAAAGCATCATCATCTCATGTTGCATTCTTTCTTTTAAGTGTCATTTCATGTGTGCTCATTTGATGCTCTGCTTGATGGAATGCTTGTTTGTCTTGTTAGTGGAGTGCTTAAGTCTTCTGAGTAGTTGAACCTTGTTGGGGAGTCATAATGAAGCTAGGTTTATGTTGGTCATGTTGGCTAACCAAGTCTCTAACCCTAGTTGCCTTGATAGAGCCCTAGGAGTCCTTTTGTTTGACTAACTAAGACCTTCTTGATAGAAGCTTTGCATGGCTGTGGGCCCTTAACCAAAAGTGTGTAGAATTTAGAGTGGAACAAAAGTTGTTTAAGGCCCAACCCATGAAAATGGGTTTAGCAAGGTGTTTTGGGACCCACAAGGCAGATTTGAGGGAGTTTGGACTTAGAAAAATTTCTAAGTCCCTAACTGACCAAACAGTTTCGTGGAGCCAACTTTGGAGCTTTCTCGGGAGCAATCTAGGCCGAACCAGAGACCAATCTTGTAACCAAAGTTGTAGCTGACATGTAGCTCTAAGTAAAGGAGCAAGTGGTTTAGCGTTTCACCAAGCGGATTAGGAGTTAATCGCGTGCAAAAACTGGCCGTCAGTCGGCCTGATGGCGCTGAACTCGGGCCGGTCCGTGCCGTGCCGGCGCGCGCGCGGCGTCGTGGCCGACCGCGCCAGGACTCGGCCGCCGCGTGGCGCTCGACGGCCGGCCAAGCCAGCATCCGCGCGCGGCGTGGCAAGCGGCAAAGCCAGCCCCGCCTCGCCTGTCCGAACTCCTCCCTCCATTCTGTCGCCGCGCTCCTCTTCCCTCTCCCGCTCTCACTCTCGTCCTCTCGCCGGAGCCCGAGTGGAAAAGGGGAAAGCCGCCGCCGTTCGCCGCCGTCCTGCCACCGCGCCGACCATCCATCCAACCACCAAGCTTCGCCGTGAGCCCCCGCACCCCGTGCTGTCCTTAGCGTTCCCTAGGAAGCCCTAGGTAAGCCTCGGGATGAGCCGCCGCCATGGCCGCCATGACCGCCGAGCTCGGTCCGCCGTGGCCGGCCTCCGTCCCGTGGTTCCGCGTCACCCTAGCGCTCGTTTAGGGGTTAGTGAGGTCCGAGGAGGAGGTAGAGGGTGATGGTTTAGCCGATTAGGGTTAGGAGCCCGCGGAACGCCGCCGTCCGCCGTGACCGCCATGGCCGGCGCGCTCGGTCCGCCGTGGCCAACCCTCTTCCCGAGCTCAACCATCCGCCCTAGCTAGCGTTCTTGAATCGCCTCGGTATGCTGGAGCTAGTGTTGGTGACGGTTAGGCCGATTAGGGTCCGGAAGCGCGAGTACGCCGTCGTCCGCCGCTTGCCAAGGTCGCCGGAGTGGCACCGCCGTGGACATGGGTGCTAGGAGCTTGCGCCCTGGCTTCCGAGCCCTGGGCTAGGGTTATGAAGGTCGCCGGAGTAGATCTCGAGGGTCGGATGAGCCCGTCGTGGCCGGAGCCGGCCGGCGTAGCTCGCCCGCGCCGCCGTGTCCGCCATCGCCGTCGGCGAGCTCGATCCGCGTGTGCGCTGGGCCAGCCGAGGGTACCGTCGGGTGCGGAAGGTTGAGGGGAGTTCGCCGATGGGGTTGGTTTCGCCGGGGAGTTCGCCGTCGGTGAGCTCCGCCGTGGTCAACTCCTCCCCTGTCTCGGTGGGGATGACAGGTGGGGTCAGTTTGACCCGGGGACCCGCGTGTCAGCGAGTCTGGTGTTGTCTGTGTGCACTAGTTCGGGTACCCGTAGCAGTTTAGGTTTGAATGTTTTTCAGGGTTTGTTTAAATAGTTTCCAGAAATGCTTGTTTAATTCATATCTTGCTAAATATAAATGCTAAAAAGGTGAAACAAGTTTTGTTAGGTTTGTTATGTTGAGGTCTATGCATGAAAAATATAATATGTCCAGTTTGTGGTGATTTTCTGTGTAGTTATATTTAATTTATGTTCAGGCTGAAATCTTGTTAAATGGATAGTAATTTGTATTTATCTCAGAAAAATGTGATTCTTGTTTTGTTAGGTTTGTGTTGAGGAATAGTTTCTGGGAAAAATGTAAAATGAGGATGCTTTGTGAAATAATTTGGCAGTAGTAATTAAAATGATTAAATGCTGTTTTCTTGTTTATTTTGTAGTAATTAAAATATGAAGAGCATGAGCTTGGTAATTTTTACTGACTACTCTTGTGCTAAGAAGTTCAGAAGAAAATTATGAAATCTGTTGTTTGATACTTTGTGCTAGGGGGTGTAGTTCAAAGCACCTTTTCATGATAGAATTTGTCTTTTTCATAGGGGATAGAGTCTAGGTCCAAATGGGGTGAAATTTGGACAAAGGATTAGATTAAGTGTTGTTAATCTCCAGTAATTTTTATAGATTTTTGTGAAGCTGTCTAGGATGGGTTGCTGTTATAGGTTGGTTTGTTTAGAGTTAGTCTAGCTCTGGCTAGAGGTTAACAAACCCGTTAAGCAACTTTGATGTGGTGACAACAAGACTTAGTAAGTAGTATGTTAAATTAAGTAAGTGAGTAGCAGTAGATGACATGTGCTTATCTCCTAAATGGTTACTCCATGTTGCATCACCATGCATCCCATGTGCATTCATGTTATTCATTCATGTACCGCATCATGCAGGATCGGTAGTGGAAGCCCAGGAGACGCCGGAGGAGCAGCGTCAGGAGGAGACACCCGAGGAGAGGATTCCAGAAGAAGACGCGGAGGATCTGCCAGAGTGCCGTGATCACCGCCCCGCCGACTTCGAGCGAGGCAAGCCCCGGAGCATTCTAACTCCTACGGTTTGCAAATGTTTTCTATTTAACCTGATGATGGATGTTGCATTAGGTTATAGGAATTGATTGCTACCGTTGATGCATTATTACTTATCCTTGTCCACCTGCAATATATCTTGATATCCCTGTTTAGGTCTAGGCTCGTATATGCTTAGCCTGCTTAGACCGGTAAAAGTCGGGTGATTTCCTGTCCCCCGCATATAGGTGGATACTGATCATGACTAGCCTCGTGCTATCGTGGGTTATAACCATGTGATAATTAATCTGAGACCGGGCGGGATGTAGGAGCAGCAGGACATGGGTTCTGTGTGCTAGTAGTCTCCCGTCTGTGTCGATTAGGACCCGACGAAGGCACACCTCAGTCATTTTGAACGCGTCAATCACTTAACGGAGTAGGTCGGAGTA
Source organism: Coix lacryma-jobi var. lacryma-jobi (assembly GCA_009763385.1). Lineage (NCBI taxonomy): Eukaryota > Viridiplantae > Streptophyta > Magnoliopsida > Poales > Poaceae > Coix > Coix lacryma-jobi. The sequence continues at coordinate 111,785,869 of CM019826.1, read as the reverse complement.
CCTCCCGTGAAGCCGAGTAAGGTTTTTCGAGCCGGTGATGGAGACGTTGACGCCTAACACCCAGGGCCTTACATGTACCGTGGGCAACTATTCTGATCGACCTGGCATGGTCCGAGGGCAGGCAGGGCCTGATCGACCTGGCATGACCGTGGGCAGTTAATAGCTTGAGCGACCTGGCATTGAGATAACCCTCGGTGTAGAAGGGTCCATGGCCGTCCCGCGATTTGGGTTCTCGAACCTCCTGAAGTGGTCGCCAACGGCCACCTGGCAGGGTGTGTCGGGCGAGTGTGCGACATTTTGTCCCCAGCTGCTAGGAATCGATTATAATCGCCATCGCTCCTGGTTAGTGAGTAACTTGACTGAGCATGTGTTACCGTAGTAATATATGGAATTAATGATGGTTATGGTTGGTGAATCTGAAAGGCTATTGATAAAATAGTCACTCTTGCTTGAATAAGTAGTCAAGTGTTTGCTCTAGATCAGGTGCAAATCTAGATAATCAGGCTGATTACATAAAAGTGACTGCTAATACTCTAATGATGATTATTTAATAATAAAATGCTTTTATGCAAAAAGGTAAGTGTGGCCAACCCCAGATATAGCCTTGCATAATCCATGGTGTCAATTATTTCTGGTTTATGACGGGTAAGTCTAGCTGAGTACCTTCTCGTACTCAGGGTTTTATCCCTTGTTGTTGCAGATGGGCAATGCTTCTTCGGCTATTGCGAGAACTGTCTGTATCCCGTCGAGGGCAGTGACTAGACCATGGGCATGGTCAATCCTTATCTTCCCTGATGCTTTTGTGGACTGATCAGGCATATGGCACCGTATTGTGAACTACGGACTTGTGTTCCAAAACTATGTTGCTTCCGCTTTTGAATTCAAACTATGGTTTGTAATAACTGTTGAACTCCGATGTATTTTGAACTATATGCGAACTGAATGTGGATCGTGAACATGTACGCTAATCTATTACGATCTTGGTTAAAGTTGAATGACTTGAAATCCTTCGAGATTTCCGGACTACCGGGTTTATACGAGCTTAAGTACTTGTAGTCTCTGTGCAAGCAGCGATTCGGTGCTTAATCTGGTATAAATTGGTCGGTTCTGTCACACATACATACCTAAAGGAGTTCTAGCAAATAGTATTGGGATGAGATTTAGAGATAAAAGAAATTTTTATCTCTTTCCGCTGTTCATGCAAATTATAATTAACAGCTGATGTTGACGGAACTACCAATACAGAAGAAATTTGCAAATTTTTGCTCGACTGGTAATAGTTCTGTCGGTTTGATCGATAAAATAATAGCAAGACTCAAGGACATGTAATCTAATATAGATTCACCAGCTATAGGTGCATCGTATAGATGATCTGGAAATTCGGGTTATAAGATTAAATAGCCAATGTTGAATGAAGATTGGAAGATCTGATTTCCATTGGCTAGATGCCTTAAAATGCTTGGAGTCTAGAACTCAGTGCTTGACAGGAGTGCCCGATTAAAAGGCAGCTAGCAGAGGATTCGGAAGATCAACGTGACTGGCAGATTATTATACACAGCATATATACACAGCATGTCACATCTATATGAGATCCTCATATCATAAGGATAATCAAGAGGGGCATCAACATTTGTTTTACCATCAACATTTTACCCAAAAATTCACCAAAAAGGCATGAAAAGTAGTCAAATAGGTTTCAAACTAACCAAATTTCACATGTCCATAGATTTTTATTTGAATGCAGGATTTGAACCAAATTTGGAGAATGGACCCACCAGGGGCCGAGCCCACTCACCAGGACCCATTTGGGCCCTAGTGGGGTGGCACCCGCCACCCCTAGGTGGCGCCCGCCACAAGGAGAGGCCCAAACTTCCCCCCTGCCACGTCACTGATCAGTGTGACCACCCTAGGGCCAAATCTTGGCCCTTGGTCACTAGGTCAGTGGCATCGGAGGGCTCAGGAGGGGACTGTCGTGGATCATGACCTAATGACGGTTATCTGGACATGCAACCGCCTTGGAGGAGTCCCTGGAGACCGTAGGATCAATGACGGTGCATCCAACGGCCAGGGGGGTGGCGGCCACCACCTAGGGCTGGTGCCCGCCACTAGGGTTTGCCCTAGGTCGGTTGGCTGCCCCCTATAAGTACCCCCCTCACTCACTTGGGCTATAAATACCCCCTGGAGGCGTCACTTCATTTCAAGCAAGGAAGGAAAGGAAGCAAAGAAAGCAAGGCTAGAGCTAGAGAGCTAATAGCTTAGGATTTAGCCAAGCTTAGGCAAGTAGGTAGCTAGTAGAGCAAGGCATCCTTGCCTCATTGCCCTCGCGGAAGCGCTGCTCAAGGCTTAGCTCAAGAGTAGAAGCGTGCGAGTGATCGGTCCTGGAGCTGGGAAGAGTCTTCCTTCATCTCCAGTTCAGGTTTTGCTCTTGTTACTCAAGCACTTTACTATATTCTAGTTCATCATTTCAAGTGTTACTTTATTCTACTTACCAGTATTGAGTAGTATACTTGATTGATTGCTTGAGTGCCTAGCTATCCTACAGTTCAATTCACTTAGCCATAGTAGTTAATCTCTAGTGTGCTTAGTGTTTGATCTTTGCCAATAGGTTGCTTAGTTAGTTTAGTGTTTATCTTATTAAGTCAAGTATTTACTCTGACGTCCGCAAGGGTGTCTCTATTCTAGGCCAGGATAGAGATAGTTAGAATATAATTAGGTGTGGTGCTTAGTTATAGACTTACCTTCAGATACGGCAAGACCCCCGGATAGCTGTGGTAGCAAGCAGGTGGTGACAGCCCTGTGCGCCTTGAATTCCACCACGTAGTTGGTCTAGTTTAACAGTAAGGCTCGTTGTGCTAGCGTTCAACCTAAGTCAGTGGTAAAGGCTAGTACGCCTCAGTACTTGACAAGATAGGAATAAAACTATACTTAACTTGGTTGCTTATTTGGCATTTGCCTATCTTGCTTCGTAGTTATCTAGGAGTAGTTATTATTTATTAGTTAGTTATATTAGTTATCCATAGTTATCTTTTCCCCCTATCTATCTATCCATCCACCTTACCTTAACCATTCATTTCATCCGTACCTATCCACCCATATATTCTTACTAGCCTTTCATCTCCTCTCTTCTCTTCTCTCCTTTTCCCTTTTCTTATTCTTCGACTCTCATCCCCTCCTTGACTCGACTCATACACCACCCTAGCCTTCCTTTGGGATCAAATAAATTGACACCTGGTACTCCCAGGCGAAGTGCTACTACGATAGTTCTGTGCGCTTGCAGAATCTCCTCTAGGTAGATTGCAATCTCTCTAGCTAGCTCCTACTAGTGTCAGGATTGACAACCCCATTTGACATTAGTAGATAGCTGCTTTAGCTTCACTCCTTTAGGTATAGTGACTGGACTTGCTACAAGCATTTCTGGCGCCGTTGCCAGGGGTAGATTCCATAGTCTACTCCTAGTCACGACGTTGGCAAGTGTCAACAAGCATTTTTGGGCCGTTACCGGGGATAGTTGCCTAGCTCTATCTTTAGTGAAGTTAAGAACTACCAACAAGCATTTCTGGCGCCGTTGTCGGGGAAGGCAATCGGTGTATCCTTTGAGTCCTTGTCGAATTTATCTTCGCTTAAGCTCCCGCTTAGCGAATCCCATCTTTCCCCATTCTTTCTTTCCTTAGTCCTTCTTATCTTTTTCCTTCATCTTCTTCAACTTCTTTCTTTCTTATCTCGTTCTACCTTCACGATGGCCAACAAGACCATTCGTGAGTTTTCTGCTCCTTCTGCCACCAATGTAGCGACAGGACTAGCTGTGATAGATGCCAACCTCAACTTTGAGTTGAAACCGGCTCTGATCACGATGGTCCAAGCTAGCCCGTTCTGTGGCAAAGCTCATGAGGATGCCAATGCTCACCTCCAACAATTTTTGGAGATTTGCGGCACCTTCACCATTAAGGGGATAACCCAAGAAGCCATCCGTCTTCGTCTCTTTCCCTTTTCTCTCCTAGGAAGAGCGAAGCAATGGTTTTATACCAATCACAACGCTGTAGACACATGGGACAAGTGTTCCAATGCTTTTCTGGCCAAATTCTTTCTGATGGGCAAGACGAACGCTCTTCGCAACAAAATCTCCAGCTTTACGCAACAAGCCGAGGAATCTATTCCCGAGGCTTGGGAGAGAATGCAAGAGTACGTCACTTCTTGTCCACACCATGGTATGGAGAACTGGCTATTGATCCAGAACTTCTACCATGGCCTAACCCCACTCTCTAGAAGCCATTTGGATGCCGCCGTCGGCGGTGCATTGTTTTCTCTGAATGTTGCAGATGTTAAGGCTCTCATAGAGAAGATGGTGTCGAACCAAGGATGGAATGAAGAGAGACTGCAGCCCCGTAAGCGAGGCATGCATTCCCTTAAGGAGGCCGACATGATCGTGGCCAAGATGAACCTGCTAGCAAAGAAGCTGGACAACTGTGAGAAGATGAACCAACAAGAGAGTGTCCAATCTCTGGAATCCTACATGACTTGTGAAGTCTGTGGAGAAACCGGACATTCTGGGAACCACTGCCCCGAGTTACATGAAGATTTGAACTTCATCAACAACAACAACAACAACGGTTTCCGCCAACAAAATCAAGGATGGAATCAGCACTCCAACTGTCAAGGTAATAATTCATTCCCTCGCTCTAATTTCCAAAGTACTGATAATTTCTCGTTCTTAAAGAATCTAGTCTACTCTCAAGGTAGAACTACTGAATTTTTGAATAAGAAATTAATGTCAAATGATAAAATGCTTGAGAACATAAATGCTAAATTAGAAGATTTCTCATCTGCTCTAAAAAATTAACTTAGCTTTAATAAGATGTTAGAAACCCAATTAGTTCAACTTGCTGCTATCATACCATCTTTTGAAACTGTTAAAATTCCGGCTAAACCTAACATGGAAACTATAAATATGGTTGAAATAAAATATTTTAACTATTATGAAGATCAAACCATGACTGTTAAAAAGGGTGATCTGGGTAGTCCCATAATTAGATGCTCTATCTTTGGTAAAGTCTTTAAAAATGCCATGTGTGATTTAGGATCGAGTGTGAACATTTTATCTAAGGATTTCTATGAAAACTCATTCTTTCCACCCATGTCATCTACATCTGCCTATGTCGTGCTAGCTGATCAATCAACATGCTATGTAGAAGGAATAATCACTGATTTACCTGTTCATATTAGAGGTTCATATGTTCCTACTGATTTCATAATACTAGATATGGGAAATAGGAAAGATGTGTCTCTAATCTTAGGTAGACCTTTCTTGAACACTGTTAATGCTTGCATATATGTGGCGAGTGGTAAAATGCAAATGACATTAGGAGGGAGGAAGGAAATATTCTCCTTTTCCCGTGGTCCCGCATATGCCGCTAACATGCAAGAAGTAGAACCCGATGAAGTACTTAAAGAAGAAGCACCCAAGAAAGAAGATCCACCCAATAAGGATGAAACTCCATGGATTTAAGGTATGGATTTACTTTTAAATTTCCCTTCAAATTTCCCTTTTTCAAATAAATAACATATGTCATGCATGTAACTAAAAAAAATCAGTTATCATTAGTTATATGCATAACTATATGTTAACTTAGCTAGAATAATAAAATATCATAATAGGATGCAACATTAGATAGTTTCCTTTTTAATAAAATGAGAACAAGAGCTCCGACCGAGAAAGATGAAGACCCTTCACCAAGCAAGAAGCCAGCTTGGGGGAGATCCTCGCGCCAATAAGGTATGTTTCAACCCTACTCTTTATGTTCGGTTCTTAAATTCTATATCTTTTGAAAGTTTTTAAATGATTATATGCTTGCCTAAGTAATTATCTCATGAATAAAATGATAAAATCTGCTTAACAATGTTGGAACCTAAATAAGAAATAAAATATGCCATGCAAATGCTATTGTTATAGTTAGAATAACTAGTTTTATCTAAGTTGTAGCTTTTGTGGGTTGCACATGTTTTAACTAAAATCATGCTTAGTGAATAAAGTTAGTTGGAAATGGAGTAATTCTTTAAACTTGCTAAGGTGAAATTAGGACCTAATCTGGAGGATTTCTTTTAAAAAATCATGAAAACCTTGCTAAAAGTTCCTCCTGGATTTTATCCCATCCTACCACTAGCCAAATATTTGTTAGTCAAAACCACAAAGAGCTTTATTTGTGTTGAGCTTTGTTAGACCTCATAGATCTTAGTAGAGAAGCTTATCATATCTTTTGATCAAGATACACACACCCACCAAAAATTGCTTACTCTGCACTTTGGAAGTTTGCAACCACCAAATAAAATTGCTCATTCTCTACACTGGAGATATGCAATACCTTGCCAAACGTTCCATTGCTAGCCTTATGCTATTCCTACACTGGGAATAAGCATTTCTCCCTCTTCCCCCTTTTCATTATTAAAATCCTTTCCTATAGACAATCTGGGGAAATCTAGAGCTAAAAAAGAGATATATATAAAAGTGAGCAAAGTAGCTCAAGAGAGGACTATGTCCTAAGAAAATGTGAGGACACATTTTTGTCTACTCACTATGTATCGAGTAAAAAAAATAGAGAGTTATCATTACCTCTAGACCCCAGGAATTAACCAGAAAGGATTATGAAATATCTCTCTATATACTTCCACATAACCACACATGCACATCTTGATCAATTTTTATGATTTGCTGCTCCTTATGATCTGAGTGTCTAGCTTAGCAATAAACATTAGGCAATTTGCTCATGATTCTTAGCCTACCTATAACTCCACATATCATTCTTTAGAAATAGGAGAGGCTACATTTTGGCCTAAGTGAGGATTTAAACACCATTGAGTGATTGAGTGAATCTTGGAGGACTTAAGCAAGTTTTTATCTTTTGGAAACCTTAAAAAACCTCATGACAGAATCCTAGTCAAACCTAAGCAAGATAAAAGTTTCCTATCTACTACTTTATTTCACTCTTGCATGTTTGAAGTGAAGGACCGAAAGTGCTATCAGAAAGCGACCAGAGGGGGGGTGAATGGGAGCTTCAAAATTCCTTTCGGAAACTTTTTGCCACTGTCCTGAGAATCAACCCCAAGAGCAAACCCTAGAGCTCGTAAGTGTCCACGACCCTAGATGTAGGGTGGATGCTTCCAAGAAGCACAGCGAGACACTACATGACTCTAGAAACCCAACGCAAAAACCGGAAATCAAAACCGACAACGAACGAACGAACGACGAATGAAACTGCGCAGACTCAGCTGCATCGGACGCTGGCAGCGTCCGATGTCAAAGCATCGGACGCGTCCGATGCAAACAGGACACTTCTGGAACCTTACTGGACCAGCATCGGACGCTGCTACAGTGCAACCCTAGCGTCCGATGCTCAACCCCCGGCGCGTCCGATGGCAACGGACGCTCCGATGGTCAGTGTCCGATGCTCCTTAAAGAGCACTGTTAGACAACACGTGGCATCGGACGCTCCGATGGAAAATGACTCAGCGTCCGATGCTCAAGAACACAACGTCCGATGGTCCCGATACTGCACTGTTCTTTCGCGAAATCCACTCGATCTCATCCGAATCAAAAGCACTAGGGCTTAGACTTGGTATGAGGAGTCTCAAGGAGGTTAGTGAGCTATCCCATGGGAATCATGGCTCGCATCTAACTCCAAATCGATGGAGTGGAAGAAATCGGGACTAAGGGAGCAAAACCGATCCAAAATGAAAATCAACCGATCTACTAGGTCGTGAGGTTAGGGATGAATTCCTTCGGTGGAAAGAAGTGCCTCACGATCTAGAACAACTTGGTTCAAATGGATTTCCAAAAGACGCACCAAGCAAAAAGATCGGTTGACGGGAAAAAACGTGGAGAAAAGGATTCCGCGAAGAACACGAACAAAACGCGAATCACAACCACGAATTTGCAACCGTGTGGCTACCACACGCTACAATAGTGAGATTACGGTCTCACTTCCTCAAAATCTCATGGGCACAGAGGTATGGTTCTCTACGGATCTCAGTTCGCTACAGCAGGGAATGGAAGAGCAGGAAACCCTAGAAGCAAAAGAGCAAATGACTGAGATGGAATGGGAGGAGGGTGTCTCCCTCTACTTATCCTAATTTCTAATTCCTACTCTACCCCTCAACTAATTACAGAGTGAACCAGCTAAACCCTAGGGTTATTCTGGACCAACTCATGGTAGGTGGTGATCCAACGGCCACGCCCGCACAACTGGTAGCGTTGCCTCGACGCTACCTCATCGATCGCCGCCACGTGCTGCCACCGCTCTACTTGTCCTTTTCCCGGACGTCGCACCCCCGGTTTTGTGGCCCAAACCGGGAAACCAGCCTTCACAGCCATCCCCCGGTTTTAAGGCCCAAACCGGGAAACTAGCCGACCGTCATCTGAGTTTTGTGGCCCAAACTCAGCAAACCCGCAGCACCCAGGTTTTGAGGCCCAAACCTGGAAACCGTACTCAGCCCGAGTTTTGTGGCCAAACTCAGAAACCATCCGCGCCCAGGTTTTGAGGCCCAAACCTGGAAACCGTCCACCCGATGGTTTTTCTCTGGCTCTACCACCAAACCGTCGCTGTAGATGGGATGCACCGCCCGTGCACCCCGTCCACCGACACGTGTCCCTAAGTCCTCGACCCAGGCAACACATGACCGCAAGTCTTTGCTCGTCGCTGTCCCAGGCTGTCAGCCACCACAGCTGATCCTCGGGCCACCGGTCCCTCAGTCCAAGCCTCACGTACGCCCTTCGCCACTCTCGGTCCATCGGCACGGCACGTCTCTACTTGACCTTCACCTTGCCTCTAATCACTGCATCCGTGCTCGACACCTGCACAACACAAGCCAAAGAACATGCGCATCATCCCAGTTGACAATCACTCATCACTCAGAGACTCGGCATACACCCATGTATCTGCAATCTCCCCCTTGATGAGTGCATTATCAACTACCAACACAAATCATAATGGAAATAGAAAGAGGAAGAAGGAGAAGAGAGAACTCAACCAAATGACCCAAAAGCATAGCAAAGCCGGAGAAGGTCAAGTGGAAAGAGCAAAACAACTTGGTTCCCAAAGACATGGGCAACGGCTCGATGCAACCAAGCAAAGCAAAGCTAGCCCTCAAGAAGAGGTAGAACAGGCTCAACACCGCTAGCAAGCACCAATTGAAAAATCAAGGCAAAATGCTAGTCCCTCAAGACAGAGGCACAAAGGCTCAACACAACTAGCAAAAGACTTGACATCAACTGAAAAGCTCGATACCAACTGAAGCCAACTGAAGCAACTGCTAGTCCCTCAAGTTAGAGGCAGGGGCTCAACACAACTAGCAAAAGCGCTCCGAACCAATTGGAAAATTCAAAAATTCAGCACGAGCAACCTCCCCCTTGCATGGTGCAAACAACCGATTCTTCTCCCTTTAGTTGAAAATGGGAGGTATGATTTGGATTTGTTCAAATTCTCCCCCTTAGTTGAAAATGCACCATCAAGAAAAAGGAATCGAAAGCAATTTTCTCCCCCTCAGAAAATGTACCATCAAAAGTGCCAACAAGAGAGGTTCTCCCCCTTCCAAAATGCATATGAGTCAAAATGCAAGTTAGCAGCTTCAGGAATATAGTCAAGAAAATGCAAAGATGCTCTAAACAGTATAGCTCCAACGACTCATTGGAAAGCATACAAGCTAGCGAAGGCTCAAACTGATCACCAAATATGCAATATGAACATACGAGCAAAGTGAGCAGTTTTGAGTCAAAAGGTATTCACCACCAAGATAGCACTACATATGTATAGACAGGAGAACAAGCAAGTGCTAAGGATGTATACAAGGTGAACTACCCCTAGCAAAGTTTAAACATCATGCTAAAGAATGAAACATACACTTGTGATTTCAGTTTTAGATCGGAGTTGCAGCGGTGAAATTACACAAGTTTAAAACTTAGCATCTGATTGCGAGAGGTTGAAAGCTTGTCATTGCCTAACTTTTCAACTGTGCGAAGCCTATGCAGAAGCAATCAGAAGCTTAAAGCAACAGTTTCGGTCATACACTACACAGCTCAAGTTTAACTCAAATGTGCAATGAGAAACAGTCTTGATACCGTGATGTGTTGACAAGCAATCCCATCTCGATCTTTTCAATTCACTTAAAAAACTTGGTTCAAATTTTATTGATAGAATATGAACATACCAAGCAAATGAATGACTCAGAACTAGAGACATAGCAACCTAGCATATATGAAAAGCATGAGTGAACTCAACACATCCTACACATGCTAGTTGCATATCTCAATGGTGAACATTTTCAGTTTTTAAGTTCATTAGCAAATTCACCATTTCGAAAATAGCTCAGCTCACAACATGTATTAGTGATCAGAAAGAGCATAAGCTACTAGTATAAACATATAGCATCAGAACACACTAAATAGAGCATAATTACATTTTAAAGATTATATACATGAAGCTCAGAATGTAAAAGCGTATGCCGAAATGCAAACGAAAACAAAGACAAACGAAAAAGAGTCAGTTTATAATACAAGAACCAAAATGTTTCCCCCATCTAAAAGGGGAAACACACACCAAGCTCATCTCTCAACCGATTAAAGGTTGATTCGTCTAAAGGCTTGGTGAAAATATCAGCCAACTGATGATGAGTATTGACATGGCGAAGGTCGATATCACACTTCTCTTGGTGGTCACGCAGAACGTGAAAGCGCACATCAATGTGTTTGGTCTTCGAGTGAAGCACGGGGTTCTTAGCAACGCTAATAGCACTCGTGCTGTCACAAAGCAAAGGAACGCGAGAAAAGCTCAGACCAAAATCACGCAAAGTGGCCATCATCCAGAGTAACTAGGAACAGCAGCTAGCCGCAGCAACATACTCAGCCTCCGTGGTAGACTGGGCGACACTAGACTGCTTGCGAGAAGACCACGAAACAAGAGAAGAACCAATAAACTGGCAAGTCCTAGAAGTGGACTTGCACTCAATCCGGCAACCAGCAAAATCGGCATCGGAATAACCACAAAGGGAGAGGGTGGAGGAAGCAGAATACCAAATCCCAAATTCTAGAGCGAAGGATAAATACCTCATAATGCGCTTGACCACCTGACGGTGAGAGGTGCGCGGCGACGACAGAAATCGCGCGCAAAGACACACCGCGAACTGAATGTCCAGGCGTGTCGCCGTCAGGTACAGCAGCGACCCGATCATACTCTGGTACTCCTTCTGGTCCACTGCTTCTCCTACCTTGTCCGCATCCAGGGCCGTCGTGGTTGACATGGGTGTTGGAAGAGGCTTGGCCTCACCCATATCGAATTTCTTCAAGATATCCTTGAAATACTTACCCTGGTGCACAAACGTCCCTTCCCGAGATTGCTTGATTTGCAACCCGAGGAAAAACGTCAACTCGCCCATCATGCTCATCTCAAATTCCCTGCTCATAGTATCTGCAAAGCTCAGACCAAAATCACGCAAAGTGGCCATCATCCAAAGCAATTGAGAACTGCAGCTAGCCGCAGCAACATATTTAGCCTCTGTGGTAGACTGGGCGACACTAGACTGCTTGCGAGAAGACCACGATAAAGAGAAGATCCAATAAACTGGCAAGTCCCAGAAGTGGACTTGCGCTCGACACGGCAACCAGCAAAATCGGCATCGGAATAACCGCAAAGGGAGAGGGTGGAGGAAGCTGAATACCAAATCCTGAACTCAGGTGTGAAACGAATGTACCTGAAAATGCGCTTCACCGCCTGACGGTGAGAAGTGCGCGGCGACGCCTGAAAGCGCGCGCACAGACACACCGCGAACTGGATGTCCGGGCGTGTCGCCGTCAGGTAGAGCAGCGACCCGATCATGCTTCGGTACTCCTTCTGGTCCATAGCTTCTCCATCCATGTCCGCATCCAGGGCCGTCGTGGTCGACATGGGTGTTGGAAGAGGCTTGGCCTCACCCATATCGAACCTCTTCAGCAAGTCCTTGGTGTACTTGCCCTGGTGCACAAACGTCCCTTCTTGGGATTGCTTAATTTGCAATCCGAGAAAGAAAGTCAGCTCGCCCATCATGCTCATCTCGAACTCCCTGCTCATAGTATCTGCAAACTTGGCAACCAAAGCGTGAGAAGAACCACCGAAAATGATATCATCCACGTAAATCTGGACCAAGAGAGTATCAGTGCCTTGCTTGAGGAGAAAGAGCGTTTTGTCTACACATCCCATTTTAAAACCCTTAGCAAGCAAAAAGGTTTTCAACCTATCATACCAGGCTCTAGGTGCTTGTTTCAAACCATACAAAGCTTTGTGAAGTTTAAAAACATGGTTTGGAAACTTGGGATTTTCGAAACCGGGGGGTTGTCTAACATACACCTCCTCTTCAATGTAGCCGTTTAAGAAGGCACTCTTGACATCCATTTGAAAAAGTTTGAAACCTTTGGATGCAGCAAAAGCCAAGAGTATCCTAATAGCCTCCAAACGAGCTACAGGAGCAAAAGTCTCCTCATAGTCTATCCCCTCCTTCTGACTATAACCCTGGGCTACGAGTCTGGCCTTGTTTCTTACAACATGGCCATCTTCTCCCTATTTGTTTTTGAAAACCCATTTTGTCCCAATTGGATGACACTCAGAAGGTGGAGACACTAGAACCCAAACCCGATTTGTCTCAAAGTTTTCTAACTCCTCATGCATGGCATTGACCCAATCCGGATCCGTCAAAGCGTGTCCAACATCTCGGGGCTCAAAATCAGCAACAAAAGCAGAATGAGCAAAGTGAGAGATTTGAGACCTGGACCGAGTGACCCGTTCGTCAATGTTGCCGATCATCTGCTGAGGGGGGTGTTGGCGCTGGATGTGTCATGGCGCCTCCCATGCAGAAGTGATCTCCCCCTCAACAGCAGCCGGTGCCTCCCCGGTTACAAAAGGTACCGCTCGGGGTGGCGGATCCCACGGCCCCTAGGAAGAAGAGGTGTCGGGGCCGTGAGTCATAGTAGAAGCCGCTCCTTGCGGCACAGCAGGTGGAGGGTGTGCTGGATCATCCATACCTTCAGCACCCTCGTCCTCGTCATCAAAAAGAGGCTCACCAACCTCATGATCACCTGCACGCTCAAAACGAGAAGAAGGACAAACCATGGTCTCGTCGAAGGTGACATCGGATGTCTCCATGACTTGGTTAGTGTCAAGGTTAAGTACACGATAAGCTCGAGTGTGAGTGCCATAACCCAAAAACACACCGTCGGAAGAACGAGACTCAAATTTGTCCAGGTTGCCCTTTTTGAGTATAAAACAATGGCAACCAAAAACTCTAAAATAACTCACCTTGGGGAGTTTTCCAAAACGCAACTCGTAAGAGGTCTTTTTCAAGAAAGCTCGAAGAAAAATGCGATTGGAAATATAGCATGCAGTGCTCATAGCTTCGGCCCAATATCGCCTAGGAGTCCTATGCTCATCGAGCATCATCCGGGCCATCTCTACAAGGGTCTGATTCTTCCTCTCTACAACACCATTTTGTGGCGGTGTGTAGGGAGAAGAAAACTGATGCTCCAAGCCCAAAGAGTTACAAAACTTCTCAAAATCTGAATTCTTGAATTCGGAACCATTATCACTCCTAATAGGTCGCATCGAGTTCAAAGGGAACTCGTTTTGAAGACACAAAATCAGATTGCGAGCAAAGGAGAAAGTCTCGGTCTTCTCGGCTAAAAAGAAGACCCACGAATATCTCGAAAAGTCATCAGCAACCACAAGCACATACCACTTCCCCCCAACCGAGCTCACCCGAGCCGGACTAACAAGATCCATGTGCAAAAGCTCTCCAGGGCGCTTAGTCATGACCTGAGTCACTGGATGATGGGGAGCGGCAACCATCTTCCCATGTCTACAAGAGTGGCAAACAAGATCCTTCTCCATGGATAACTTGGGCAATCCTCGGATTAGGCCAAGTGAACTAAGTCTTGCAAGCAAGTCGAAGCTCAAATGTCCTAGTCTCCTATTCCACTTCCAAAGATCAGAAGAAGAAGGTCCAGCCACAAGACAACGAGAAATGCCAAAAGACTCCGAGAAATCCGCACGAAAGACTTTCCCAAAGGGCGAAATCACACAAACAAGATTGCCCTGAGGGTCCAAAATACGACTGAGATTCGGCTTAAAATGAATCTCATAGTCGTCATCAAAGAGTTGCGAAACAGAAAGAAGGTTAAAATGCAAGTTAGAAACAAGAGCAACATCGCGCAACACAAAGTGCTCATTAACTCGCACCGACCCACGAGACAATACCTTACCTTTGCTATTGTCGCCGAAGGTGATAAACTCCTTTCCGGTGACCGGACTAAGATTGGAGAACCACTTGGCGTTTCCGGTCATGTGCCTCGAACACCCGGAATCCACCAACCAAACGTTCTCCAATCGTTTTACCTACATCAATAAAAAGACATAGGGTGAGCATACGGGCCAACACTGGGGTTAGTGAAGTAAGGGGAATACCAGTGTTGGGCCGGCTACTCAAAAGAACGGTTAGCAGAAAAACCATTCCTAGCACGCCTACGAGAGAAGCGATCACCACGTTGAGGAAAATGTGGTCCGCTAAGGGAAGAGCGTCCATTGCGATACTCAAAACGCGGTGGGGGAAAACGCTCTGCAACAAAGCCACCGCCATGGGGTCCATAGCCTACAACTGCAGGCTCCTGCCGGGCACGTCCTCTCCTCTGCCTAGGCCTGGGAACTTGAGGTTCTGGACCTCTGGGCCTAGCAGCTCTCCTCGGAGCTCTCCTCTGAACAATCGGCACATGTACATCATGGAAAGGATGGTACATGTCCGGGTTGTTCATCTCCCTTGCACGGCGCGCCTCTCTCTTGCGCCAAAAGCAGAACTCACTCAAGTGTCCATCTCTCCCACATTGCCCACAATGGTACTTCACCGCTCTCAAAGGGGGTTGTTGGTACACACGGTTGTGGGTGTGGATCACCTTGCCCTTCTGTGGCAATAGCTCCTCCTGGATAGGTGGCATCGTATCTAGCTTGTTTTTCAGGTGGTTGGGTTTGGGATGCCACACTTGGTTCTTGGGTGGAGCTCTCGGAGGTTCCTCAAACACCCCATCCTTGGTGTTAGGCTTGAGAGGCTCTTTGGGTGGAAGCTTGGTAAGTTTGGGAGTAGTGGTGGAGTTGGGCTTCTCACTCGGGTTCAGACCACTCGACTCTCCAATCTTCCCAAAAGCAGAAATATCAACACCCAGAGCAAAGCCTACACCTGGACCTCCAGCAGCTCGCTTAAATTGGGAGATCATCATCCCGAGTTGTGGCTCACCACAAGACACCCATTTCAATATGGTCTGAAGGTATGTGTTTTCCTCCTCGGTTTGCATTTTGTCATGCTTCACATTAGCAATCTCCATCTCCAAACCCTCGCACAAGGCACACCTAGTCACACAAGTGCTACCTGAGCTGGCCTTCTCAAGAGACACAATCTTGGCATTCTTCTCTGCCAACTCGGATTGCAAGCCTGGACAGGTCTTGCACGCACCTAACAACATGGGCCTAGCCCGGAGCTCATCCGCCTCTCCAACCAAAGCAGCATACTTACCTCTCAAAGTGAGAAGGTCAGTCATGTGCTTGGTGCACATCTTGCACTCAACCTCCTCAGACACGACCACGGTGGACTTTGCAAACTCAAGCTCCTTCACTGTGTCCTCCCACTTCTGCCTAAACTCCTTGCGCTCTCTAGCGGCACGCCTAAGCAGCTTATCCTGACTAAGCAAGGCGGCAGTAAGCTTCTCGACCTCAGCAGAAAGCTCGTCGTGGGTGAGAGATACCTGAGAGGTGTCATCGTCGTCGTCCCGAGGAGTCTCCTCCAGCTCGCCGTCGACCTCCTTGCCGAGGGCCATGGTGCAGAGGCCATCGTCGTCGGCGAAGAAGCAGAGGCCGTTCAGCTTGTCCTCGATCCTCTTCTTCTTCTCGGACTCGTCGTCGCTTGAGCAAGCGGAGTCATCATCTGAGCCGTCGACGTCGCTGAGCGTGGCGAAGAATGCACGCTGCTCAGCCTGGGCCTTCTCCAAGTACTTCTTCTTGATGTACTCCTTGTCGAAGCCGCCCCTCCGCTTGTGCCTCACGGGGACGTACTTCTCCTTGCGCTTGCCGGAGTCGTACTTGTGCCCATGATCGCCCTTCCCAGATGTGTTCTTCTTCTTGGGGCAGTTGGCGATGAAGTGGTCGGGGTCGCCACACTCAAAGCATCCTGAGCGTCCTCCTTCGCGGTGACGGTTAATGCGGTTGTTGTGGAACCGCGAGAACCGGTTGGCAAGCAAGGCCAACTCATCATCCCCCAAAGACTCCAGCTAGTCCTCTGTGACAGAAAAGAGTGAAGAAAGTGCAAATCCTCCAGAGGGGTTAGCAGAAGAGCCAGAAACCAAAGCCATAGTCGGGCCAGAAGGATTCTCATAAGAAGCCCTCGACATGGCGTCAATCTTACTAGACTTGAGCTTACTAAAGAGCTCGTCGCAAGTGAGGGTCTCATAGTTAGATGATTCGATGATCGCCTGGACCTTTGAGTCCCACACCGATCGATCAAGAGTATGCAAAAGCTTCAAAGCTCTCTCATGATCGTCGAAAGGCAACAGCTCCTTGTTAGCTCGCATCTTGTTGACAATAACCTGAAAGCGAACGAATAAACTCTCTATGCTCTCGCCAGGCATATGTCGAAAGTTCTCATACTCCCGCTTGTGCGACTCGTAGAGACGGGATTTGACTTGAGTGGTTCCCTCATGGAAGCGCATGAGGGTCGCCCAAATCTCACGAGCCGTGGGGAGGTGAGAAACGCGATCAAACTCGGACATGCTCAAACAGGAGAACAAAGCGTTACGCGCTCGGCTATTGGCTTCGTGCTCATCGATCTGAAGCTGAGAGACACGAGCAGCCAAAATAACGTAATCCGCCTTGTTGCAAATCTCCCAAACCGAAGAGCCCATGCTCTGGAGATAGGCCGAGATGCGTATCTTCCAATACGCATAGTTCGTCCCATCGAAAAACGGCGGTTTGCCCACGCCGCGATCCATGTCGCCTTCTGTGGATCTGGAACCGGTTAAGGTGGAAGATCCTTAACCCGCTCTAATACCAATTGAAGGACCGAGAATGCACTAGCAAGGCGACCAGAGGGGGGGTGAATGGGAGCGAACAAAAATTCTTTCGAATCTTTGGCCAAGTGTCCCAAAATCAACCCCAAAAAGCTACGATCGAAACTGTGATGCCCACGACCCTTGGAAGAGGGTGGATGATCCCTAGGATCACAGCGAGGCACCACAAAGCGATAGCAAACCGAACGCCAAAAGCACTGAGACAAGTTCGACCCTCAAAAACCAAGTCCCGAACGTAGATTGACGGCTACGTCGAGAAATCCCTAAATACCGATGCTAACGAGTAGCAAAGATACCTAGAGAGGTTTCTTGGTCAACTACAAGGCCAAACGAGAAGTCCGAAAACCAAGCGAAGAAGCCGGGAGAGCAAAAGCACTAGAACGCAACCTTCAGGCAAGTCCCGGACTGTCCAGCCCTGGGGTCCCGGACTGTCCACGGTACTGCCGGACTGTCCGCGAGCGAGTGGCGGACTGTCCGCCGGCAAAACTCGCCAAACAGCAAAGCTGCTGAAGTTCCCTGCTCAAGTCCTGGACTGTCCGCGAAAACCAACGGCGGACTGTCCGCCGGTCAAATCTGGCCAAAGTGGCCGAGGCCCACAGCTACTGGTTTGGCTCGACCCCGACGCGCAGACTGTCCGTGGGGTGGACGGCGGACTGTCCGCGACCACCCAGAAAGGGCGATTTTGGTCGCCCTCAACTCAAATCTTCACCAAATCGATTCAAGCCAAAATCCCACGTTCTCAAACTTGGAGAGGATGATCACGGAGTAGTTAGGAGACTATCCCCAAGAAATCATCCGCTCAAATCAACTCAAACACCGGGAAATCGAAAGGGAAGGAGTATGAACCGAAAAGCGCCACAAAAACAAAATCAACCCGATCTACTTGTTCATTAGGAGTTAGATGAATTCCTTCGGTGGAAATGATCTCCTTTCAAAAACGAACAAGTTGATTCAAACGGATTTCGCAAAGACGTAGTATAGGGAGAGATCGAGTGATGGGAAAATCGCGGAGAAACGAGGAACGCGAAGAACACGAACCAAAACGCGAATCAACACATCGATCTGCAACCGTGTGGCTACCACACGCTACAACAGTGAGGTTACAGCCTCACTTCCTCAAAATCTCCAGTACACAGAGGTATGGTTCTCTACGGATCTCAGCTAGCTACAGCAGGGGATTGGGAGAGCAGGAAACCCTAAGTGCAAAGAGCAAATGACTGAGATGGATGGGGAGGTGGGTGTCTCCCCCTACTTATCTTAATTCTAACTATTCCTAATTCCCACTCTACCCCTAACTACTTACAGAGCGAACCAGCTAAACCCTAAGGTTATTCTGGACCGACTCGATGGTAGGTGGATCCGACGGCCACGCTCGCACAACTCGTAGCGTTGCCTCAACGCAACCTCCCGATTGCCGCCATGTGCCGCCCTCGCTCTGCACCCCCAGTTTTGTGGCCCAAACCAGGAAACCAGCCTTTCTAGCCAACCCCCGGTTTTGAGGCCCCAACCGGGAAACCAGCCGACCGTCATCTGAGTTTTGTGGCCCAAACTCAGCAAACCCGCAGCACCCAGGTTTTGAGGCCCAAACCTGGAAACCGTCCTCAGCCCGAGTTTTGTGGCCAAACTCAGAAACCATCCGCGCCCAGGTTTTGAGGCCCAAACCTGGAAACCGTCCACCCGATGGTTTTTCTCTAGCTCTACCACTAAACCGTCGCTGTAGATGGGATGCACCGCCCGTGCACCCTGTCCACCGACACGTGTCCCCAAGTCCTCGACTCAGGCAACACTTGACCGCAAGTCTTCGCTCGTCGATGTCCCAGGCTGTCAGCCACCACAGCTGATCCTCGGGCCACTGGTCCCTCAGTCCAAGCCTCACGTCCGCCCTTCGCCACTCTCGGTCCATCGGCACGGCACGTCTCTACTTGACCTTCACCTTGCCTCTGATCACTGCATTTGTGCTCGACACCTGCACAACACAAGCCAAAGAACATGTGCATCATCCCAGTTGACAATCACTCATCACTCAGAGACTCGGCATACACCCATGTATCCGCAAAGTTGCGAAACAGAAAGAAGGTTAAAATGCAGGTTAGAAACAAGAGCAACATCGCGCAACACAAAGTGCTCATTAACCCGCACTGACCCACGAGACAGCACCTTACCTTTGCTGTTATCGCCGAAGGTGATAAACTCTTTTTCGGCGACCGGACTAAGACTGGAGAACCACTTGGCGTTTCCGGTCATGTGCCTCGAACACCCAGAATCCACCAACCAAACGTTCTCCAATCGTTTTACCTACATCAATAAAAAGACATAGGGTGAGCATACGGGCCAACACTGGGGTTAGTGAAGTAGGGAGAATACCAGTGTTGGGCCGGCTGCTCAAAAGAACGGTTAGCAGAAAAACCATTCCTAGCATGCCTACGGGAAGAGTGATCACCACGTTGAGGAAACCGTGGTCCGCTAAGGGAGGAGCGTCCATCACGATACTCAAAACGCGGTGGGAGAAAACGCTCAACTACAAAGCTACCGCCACGGGGTCCATAACCTACAACAGTAGGCTCCCGCCTGGCACGACCTTCACGCGGCCTAGGCCTAGGAACTTGAGGTCTTGGACCTCTAGGCCTAGCAGCACGCCTCTGAACGTTCGGCACATGTACATCATGGAAGGGATGGTACATGTCCAGGTTGTTCATCTCCCTTGCACGGCGTGCCTCTCTCTTGCGCCGAAAGCAAAACTCACTCAAGTGTCCATCTCTCCCACAGTGCTCACAATGGTACCTCACCGCTCTCATAGGGGGTTGTTGGTACTCACGGTAGTGGGTGTGGATCACTTTGCCCTTCTGTGGCATAAGCTCCTCTTGGATGGGTGGCATGGTGTCTAGCTTGTTCTTGAGGTGGTTTGGTTTGGGAGCCCAAGATTGTTTCTTTGGTGGAGCTCTCGGAGGTTCAACAAAGACCCCATCCTTGGTGTTAGGCTTGAGAGGCTCTTTGGGTGGAATCTTGGTAAGCTTGGGAGTAGTGGTGGAGTTGGGCTTCTCACATGGGTTAAGACCACTCGACTCTCCAATCTTCCCAAAAGATGAAACATCAACACCCGGAGCAAAGCCTACACCTGGACCTCCAGCAGCTCGCTTGAATTGGGAGACCATCATTCCGAGCTGTGGCTCTCCACTAGACACCCATGACAAGATGGTCCGAAGGTATGTGTTTTCCTCCTCGGTTTGCATCTTGTCACGCTTCACATTGGCTATCTCCATCTCCAAACCCTCGCAAAGAACACACCTAGCCACACATGTGCTATCTGAGTTGGCCTCTTCAAGAGACACAATCTTGGCATTCTTCTCTGCCAACTCAGATTGCAAGCCCGCATAGGACTTGCAAGCACCCAACAGCGAAGATCTAGCCTTCAGCTCATCCACCTCTCCTACCAACGCAACATACTTACCTCTCAAAGTGAGAAGGTCAGTCATGTGCGTGGTGCACATATCGCACTCCTCCTCATCTATGACAACTACGGTGGACTTGACAGATTCAAGTTCCTTCACCGTATCCTCCCACTTCTGCCTAAACTCCTTGCGCTCTCTAGCAGCATGCCTAAGCAACTTATCCTGACTAAGGAGCGCGGCAGTAAGCTTCTCGACCTCAGCAGAAAGCTCGTCGGGGGTCTGAGATACCTGGGAGGTGTCGTCGTCGTTGTCGTCCCGAGGGGTGTCCTCTGGCTCACCATCGACCTCCTTGTCGAGGGCCATGGTGTAGAAGCCGTCGTCGGCGGCGAAGAAACAGAGGCCGTTCAGCTTGTCCTCGATCCTCTTCTTCTTCTTGGACTCGTCGTCGCTGGAGGCAGCGGAGTCGTCATCCGAGTCGTCGACGTCGCTGAGCGTGGCGAAAAATGCACGCTGCTCAGCCTGGGCCTTCTCCAAGTACTTGGTCTTGATGTACTCCTTGTCGAAGCCGCCCTTCCGCTTGTGTTTCGTGGGGACGTACTTCTCCTTGCGCTTGCCGGAGTCGTACTTGTGCCCATGATCCGCCTTGCCGAAGATCTGCTTGTTCTTCTTCGGGCAATTAGCGATGAAGTGATTGGGGTCGCCACACTCGAAGCATCCCGAGTGTCCTCCTCCGCGGTGACGGTTCATGCGGTTGTTGTGGAACCGCGAGAACCGGTTGGCAAGCAAAGCCAACTCGTCATCCCCCATGAACTCAAGCTGCTCCTTTGTGACAGATAGAAGTGAAGACAAAGCAAGGCCTCCAGAGGAGTTAGCAGAAGAGCTAGAAAGCAAAGCCATCGACGGGCCAGAAGGATTTTCATAAGAAGCCCTCGCCATGGCATCGATCTCACTGGACTTGAGCTTACTAAAGAGCTTGTTGCACGTGAGGGTCTCATAGTTAGGCGATTCGATGATCGCCTGAACCTTGGAATCCCACACCGACCGATCGAGAGTATGCAAAAGCTTCAAAGCTCTCTCATGATCGTCGAAAGGCAACAGCTCCTTGTTAGCCCTCATCCTGTTGACAATCACCTAAAAGCGAGCGAATAAACTCTCTATGCTCTCGCCAGGCATATGTCGAAAGTTCTCGTACTCTCGCTTGTGCGACTCGTAGAGATGGGTTTTGACTTGAGAGGTTCCCTCATGGAAACGCATGAGGGATGCCCAAATCTCCCGAGCCGTAGCGAGGTGAGAAACGCGACCAAACTCCGTCATGCTCAAGCATGAGAAAAGAGCATTACGGGCTCGGCTATTGGCATCGTGATCATTGATCTGACGCTGAGTCACACGAGCAGCCAAGACCACGTAAACGGCAGAGTTGCAAATATCCAAAATGGAAGCACCCATACTCTGCAGAAAGGCCGACATGCGTATCTTCCAATACGCATAGTTCGTCCCATCGAAAAACGGCGGTTTGCCCATGCCGCGATCCATGTCGCCTTCTGTGGATCTGGAACCGGCTAAGGTGGAAGATCCTTAACCTGCTCCGATACCAATTGAAGCACCAAAAGTGCTATCAGAAAGCGACCAGAGGGGGGGTGAATGGGAGCTTCAAAATTCCTTTCGGAAACTTTTTGCCACTGTCCCGAGAATCAACCCCAAGAGCAAACCCTAGAGCTCGTAAGTGTCCACGACCCTAGATGTAGGGTGGATGCTTTCAAGAAGCACAGCGAGACACTACACGACTCTAGAAACCCAACGCAAAAACCGAAAATCAAAACCGACAACGAACGAACGAACGGCGAATGAAACTGCGCAGACTCAGCTGCATCGGACGCTGGCAGCGTCCGATGTCAAAGCACCGGACGTGTCCGATGCAAACAGGACACTTCTAGAACCTTACTAGACCAGCATCGGACGCTGCTACAGTGCAACCCTAGCGTCCGATGCTCAACCCCCGGCGCGTCCGATGGCAACGGACGCTCCGATGGTCAGCGTCCGATGCTCCTTAAAGAGCACTGTCAGACGACACGTGGCATCGGACGCTCCAATGGAAAATGACTCAGCGTCCGATGGTCCCGATACTGCACTATTCTTTCGCGAAATCCACTCGATCTCATCCGAATCAAAAGCACTAGGGCTTAGACTTGGTATGAGGAGTCTCAAGGAGGTTAGTGAGCTATCCCATGGGAATCATGGCTCGCATCTAACTCCAAATCGATGGATTGGAAGAAATCGGGACTAAGGGAGCAAAACCGATCCAAAATGAAAATCAACCGATCTACTAGGTCGTGAGGTTAGGGATGAATTCCTTCAGTGGAAAGAAGTGCCTCACGATCTAGAACAACTTGGTTCAAATGGATTTCCAAAAGATGCACAAGCAAAAAGATCGATTGACGGGAAAAAACGTGGAGAAAAGGATTCCGCGAAGAACACGAACAAAACGCGAATCACAACCACGAATTTGCAACCATGTGGCTACCACATGCTACAATAGTGAGATTACGGTCTCACTTCCTCAAAATCTCACGGGCACAGAGGTATGGTTCTCTGCGGATCTCAGTTCGCTACAGCAGGGAATGGGAGAGCTGGAAACCCTAGAAGCAAAAGAGAAAATGACTGAGATGGAATGGGAGGAGGGTGTCTCCCTCTACTTATCCTAATTTCTAATTCCTACTCTACCCCTCAACTAATTACAGAGCGAACCAGCTAAACCCTAGGGTTATTCTGGACCAACTCATGGTAGGTGGTGATCCAACGGCCACGCCCGCACAACTGGTAGCGTTGCCTCGACGCAACCTCACCGATCGCCGCCACGTGCCGCCACCGCTCTGCTTGTCCTTTTCCCGGACGTCGCACCCCCGGTTTTGTGGCCCAAACCGGGAAACCAGCCTTCACAGCCATCCCCCGGTTTTGAGGCCCAAACCGGGAAACCAGCCATCCAAGGCCTGAGTTTTGAGGCCCAAACTCAGCAAACCCGCAGCACCCAGGTTTTGAGGCCCAAACCTGGAAACCGTCCTCAGCCCGAGTTTTGTGGCCAAACTCGGAAACCATCCGCGCCCAGGTTTTGAGGCCCAAACCTGGAAACCGTCCACTCGATGGTTTTTCTCTGGCTCTACCACCAAACCGAAGCTGTAGAGGGGATGCACCGCCCGTGCACCCCATCCACTGACACGTGTCCCCAAGTCCTCGACTCAGGCAACACCGTGCCCGCAAGTCTTCGCTCGTCGCTGTCCCAGGCTGTCAGCCACCACAGCTGATCCTTGGGCCACCGGTCCCTCAGTCCAAGCCTCACGTCCGCCCTTCGCCACTCTCGGTCCATCGGCACGGCACGTCTCTACTTGACCTTCACCTTGCGCCTGATCACTGTATCCGTGCTCGACACCTGCACAACACAAGCCAAAGAACATGCGCATTATCCCAGTTGACAATCACTCATCACTCAGAGACTCGGCATACACCCATGTATCCGCATGAAGTGAAAAGCTATAAGCCCCACATTGCTATGATTAATGATATATACTAAGTTATTTCTCACTATACAATATGCACTTGTATACATCTTTAGTTGCTATCTATTTCATGCTCTATGCTTAAACCGCATTGTTGCTCGAGGACGAGCAACAGGTTAGCTTGGGGGAGCTTATTGATGGTCTTTAAAAACTTGTTTTACCATCAACATTTTACCCAAAAAATCACCAAAAAGGCATGAAAAGTAGTCAAATAGGTTTCAAACTAACCAAATTCCACATGTCCATAGATTTTTATTTGAATGCAGGATTTGGACCAAATTTGGAGAATGGACCCGCCAGGGGCCGAGCCCACTCACCAGGACCCATTTGGGCCATAGAGGGGTGGCGCCCGCCACCCCTAGGTGGCGCCCGCCACAAGGAGAGGCCCAAACTTCCCCCCTGCCACGTCACTGATCCGTGTGACCACCCCAGGGCCAAATCTTGGCCCTTGGTCACTAGGTCAGTGGCATCGGAGGGCTCAGGAGGGGAGTGGCGTGGATCATGACCTAATGACGGTTATCTGGACATGCAACCGACATGCAACCGCCTTGGAGGAGTCCCTGGAGACCGTAGGATCAATGACGGTGCATCCAACAGCCAGGGGGGTAGCGGCCGCCACCTAGGGCTGGCGCCCGCCACTAGGGTTTGCCCTAGGTCGGTTGGCTACCCCCTATAAGTACCCCCCTCACTCACTTGGGCTATAAATACCCCCCTGGCGGCGTCACTTCATTTCAAGCAAGGAAGGAAAGGAAGCAAAGAAAGCAAGGCTAGAGCTAGAGAGCTAATAGCTTAGGATTTAGCCAAGCTTAGGCAAGTAGATAGCTAGTAGAGCAAGGCATCTTTGCCTCATTGCCCTCGCGGAAGCGCTGCTCAAGGCTTAGCTCAAGAGTAGAAGCGCTGGGAAGAGTCTTCCTTCATCTCCAGTTCTGGTTTTGCTCTTGTTACTCTAGCACTTTACTATATTCTAGTTCATTATTTCAAGTATTACTTTATTCTACTTACCAGTATTGAGTAGTATACTTGATTAATTGCTTGAGTGCCTAGCTATCCTACAATTCAATTCACTTAGCCATAGTAGTTAATCTCTAGTGTGCTTAGTGTTTGATCTTTGCCAATAGGTTGCTTAGTTAGTTTAGTGTTTATCTTATTAAGTCAAGTATTTACTCTGACATCCGCAAGGGTGTCTCTATTCTAGGCCAGGATAGAGATAGTTAGAATATAATTAGGCGTGGTGCTTAGTTATAGACTTACCTTCAGATACGGCTAGACCCCCGGATAGCTGTGGTAGCAAGCAGGTGGTGACAGCCCTGTGCGCCTTGAATTCCACCACGTAGTTGGTCTAGTTTAACAGTAAGGCTCGTTGTGCTAGCGTTCAACCTAAGTCAGTGGTAAAGGCTAGTACGCCTCGGTACTTGACAAGATAGGAATAAAACTATACTTAACTTGGTTGCTTATTTGGCATTTGCCTATCTTGCTTCATAGTTATCTAGGAGTAGTTATTATTTATTAGTTAGTTATATTAGTTATCCTTAGTTATCTTTTCCCCCTATCTATCTATCCATCCACCTTACCTTAACCATTCATTTCATCCTTACCTATCCACCCATATATTCTTTCTAACCTTTCATCTCCTTTCTTCTCTTTTGTCCTTTTCCCTTTTCTTATTCTTCGACTCTCATCCCCTCCTTGACTCGACTCATACACCACCCTAGCCTTCCTTTGGGATCAAATAAATAGACACCTGGTACTCCCAGGCGAAGTGCTACTACGATTGTTCTGTGCGCTTGCAGAATCTCCTCTAGGTAGATTGCAATCTCTCTAGCTAGCTCCTACTAGTGTCAGGATTGACAACCCCATTTGGCATTAGTAGATAGCTGCTTTAGCTTCACTCCTTTAGGTATAGTGACTGGACTTGCTACAAGCATTTCTGGCGCCGTTGCCAGGGGTAGATTCCATAGTCTACTCCTAGTCATGACGTTGGCAAGTGTCAACAAGCATTTTTGGGCCGTTACCGGGGATAGTTGCCTAGCTCTATCTTTAGTGAAGTTAAGAACTACCAACATCCAGCTCCTACATGTTTGCCGCACTTGCATGTTTAATCAAGGCAACAAACATGGAGACTGTACAAGTGTCAAACTATGATTGCAAGTCCAAACGCATCACAGTCCTGGTTACCTGATGGCTAAGTGATGTGAACAAGGGTGCCCGATCTTCCGAAAGGTTCTGGTTGTAACAGAACCGACCAATTTGCACCAGATTAAGCACTGAAAACCTCTGCTCTCGCAGAAATCATCGAGTACTTAAGCTCGTACAAACCCGGTAGTC
This sequence comes from Coix lacryma-jobi var. lacryma-jobi, assembly GCA_009763385.1. Taxonomy (NCBI): domain Eukaryota; kingdom Viridiplantae; phylum Streptophyta; class Magnoliopsida; order Poales; family Poaceae; genus Coix; species Coix lacryma-jobi. The sequence continues at coordinate 111,759,491 of CM019826.1, read as the reverse complement.
CGGAAATCTCGAAGGATTTCAAATCATTCAACGACATCCAGCCAAGATCGTACTTGTTCCACGAATATGCTCACGGGTTACATCATAGTTGCATAAAGTTCAAATTACATCGGAGTACAAAATAATATTACAAACCATAGTTTTGATAGTAGTAGCGGAAGCAACATAGTCTTTAAAACATAAGTTTGGATTGTTCATAAATACGGTGCCATCAGTTGACCGGGTCCACAAAAGCAATGGATGAGATAAGTGTCGACCAAGCCCTTGGTCTAGTCATCACCCGTTACCGGGTACAAGCAGTTCTCGCAGTAGCCATAAAAGCACTGGCCATCTGCAACAACAAGGGAAATAAACCCTGAGTACGAGAAGGTACTCAGCTAGACTTACCCGACAAAATCAGAAATAATGAGACACCAAGGATCATGTAGGCTATATAAGTGGGGTTGGCTGTACATACTCCTTTGCATGAAAGCTTTAGTAATAAAACTCAGTTTAAGATGTTGGCAATTGCTTTTAGTCATTAACTCTACCTTACTAGATTTGCACCTGTACTAAACAAGCACTTGCTAATTAATCAATCAAGAGTGACTATTTCATCAATAGCCTTTCAGATTCCATAACCATTTTAGTTCCATAAGTTCTACGGGAGATGATCTAAAGTCAACTGCTCACTGTCCAGGAGTGATGGCGATTATAATCGATTCCTACCCAGCTGGGGATAAAATGTCTCACACTCGCCCGGCACATTCCGGCTACGACAGTCGTAAGCTACCAGTCAGGGGATTCGAGAACACAATGCGCGGGACGGCCATGGGCCCTTCTACACCGGAGGTTATCTCAGTGCCAGGTCGCTTAATCTATAACTGCCCACGGTCATGCCAGGTCGATCAGGCCCTGCCTGCCCTCGGACCATGCCAGGTCGATCAGAATAGTTGCCCACGGTACAGCTGAGGCCCTGGGTGTTAGGCGTCAACATCTCCATCACCGGCTCGAATAACCTTACTCGGCTTCGCGGGAGGTACTCAGACCTACTCCGTTAAGTGATCGACGCGTTCAATTTGACTGAAGTTACATTCCCGAATGGGTCCTAGGCGACACAGACGGGAGACTACTAGCACACAGAACCCATGTCCTGCTGCTCTTACATCCCGCCTCTGTCTCAGATTAATTATCACATGGTTATCTCATGATAGCACAGGCTAAACATGATCAGTATCCACCTATTGCGGGAGACAGGAAATCACCCGACTTTTACCGGTCTAAGCAGGGCTAAGCATATAACGAGCCTAGACCTAAACAGGGATATCAAGATATATTGCAGGTGGACAAGGATAAGTAATAATGCATCAACGGTAGCAATCAATTCCTATAACCTAATGCAACATCCATCATCAGGTTAATTGTAAAGCATTTGCAAACCGTAGGAGTTAGAATGCTCCGGGGCTTGCCTTGCTCAAAGTCCGACGGGCGGTGGTCGCGGCACTCTGGTAGCTCGTCGGCGTCTGTCCCTCCGGCTTCCTCTGTCAGGTTCTCCTCCGGACTGGGTTCTACCGGTGTCAACTGGGTCTGGATCTCCTCCGCTGATCCTGTATGATGCATAATGTGCATGAATAGGATGAATGCACATAGCATGCATATGTGATGCACATGATCAACAGCAATCAGGGGAAAAGCACATGTCATCTACTGCATTCTCTTCAACAAGGTAGTCAACATTATCCCAACTATTTAACCTATCATAATCAAATTGTTAAGCTATGTTGTCACCACATCAAAGTTTATTTAACGAGTTTATTACCTTCTAAATACTTACTGAAATTAATCTATTTAAACATGCTTAAAACAGCAACCCATTCTAAACAGCTTCAGAAAAATCTACAAAAATTACTGGAAGTTAACAACACTCAAACTAGTTCTCTGTCAAATTTTCAACCCATTTGGACTTAACCTCTATCCCCCTATGAAAAAGACAAATTCTACCATGAAAAGGTGCTTTGAACTACACACCCTAGCCAAAGTGTCAAACAACAGATTTCATAATTTTCTCCTGAACTTCTTAGCACAAGAGCAGTCAGCAAAATTTACCAAGTTCATATTCCACATATTTTAATTACTACAAAATAAACAAGAAAGCAGCGTTTAACCATTTTACTTACTACTGCTAGAATAATTCACAGAACAACCTTATATTATATTTTTCCCTGAAACTACACACTTACAACAACCTATCAAAACTAGAATCACATTTTTCTAACTTATACATAATTAGTTATGCATTTTTCAAGTTAACAGCACTTTTCTAACTTAAATAAATCTACACATAAAAATGTCACCAAAAATGCATTTAACATTTTTCACAGATAGATCTAATCATGCTGAACACAACAAAATTTGTTTCACAGGATTTGGACTTAAAATGAGCCTTGTAGGAATTTTTGAAGCCTTTACATAAATTCTGCAAAACTTATTTAAAAGAAAACTTGACCTAAACGCTACGGACTCCCCTACTTGATTCGGCCGAGGCACAAGACAGACGCTCGGCACACCCGGCTTAACTCAGCCGAGGCTCCGACACATTCAACCGACTCGGCCGAGGCTCGACACAACGCTCTGCACACCTAACCGACTCGGCCGAGGCTAACTGACTCAGCCGAGGCTAACTGACTCAGCCGAGGCTCGAGGCGAAGGCTCGGCGCACCCGGCTTTCCGAGGCCTACGGCACCCAAACTCTTCCCTTTCTCTCTTTCTTACTGCCAGTCGGGGCCCGCTGGTCAGGGCGACCAAGCTACCGAGGCCAGGCTCGGCGGTCAACGGCGGAGTTTTGCGCCGTGGTCGTTGACCGGCCCTAGCTCATCGACGGCGACGCTTCCGGTGACACCGAGACCATCACTGGGTGCGGGTTTGCGAGGCGAACATGACTAACCGACTCGCTAAGCCAGAGGGATACCGGAGCAAGCTCGACGGCGGCCATGGCGGAGCGGCGGCTCTGCGACTCGGCGGCGGAACTCTTCCCGGCGGGCTTGCGACTCGGCGAGACTAACACTAGCCCAAGCAAGTCATAAGCGACCTATTGGAGCAACTCTCAGGCTTCGGCATCCCCGGCATTGCCCGGATCGATGCACGGCGGCGGTCCATGGCGGACATGGCGGCGACACGGCTCGGTTCCGGCTGAACATGGCGGCAGAGAGGTCTCCATCGAAACCTAGGCAACTACGGCGGTAGAGAAGACTAGAACATGGCTCGGCTTGGGATAGCTTGGCCGGAGATGGCCGGTTCACGTGAAGGTCATGGCGGAAGCTTGAGGATGGCATCCGCTGTTCCGGCGGCCAGAGAGGGAGAGAGGGGAAACCAACCCTTGCCGGAGAAAGAGGAGATCAGGGCGGAGAGACGGGCGAGAGGAATCGAACGATGGTGAGCGGTGGAGCGGGAAAGTGCTCGCCGGAGTTCGGCGGGCGGCGGCAGCGTGGAGCTCTGGTGAAGATGGAGTGGAGTGAAGCAAGGGAGAGAGCGAGCGAGTGAGTGAGCGTGCAGAGCACGAGCGCGAAGTGGAGAGGATGCAAATGAGCGGGAGGGCGCAGGTGCATTGCACCTGGCCGGTTGCCGTCGGGGAGGAGCTCCCGACCGGCGCGGCGGCGTCAGGCATCGCGCGACACGCGGCGGGCGAGGACGGGGTGCATGGGGCGACGTGGCGCTTGCTGCGCAAACCACGGGCGGCGAAGTCGGTGGTTTGGCCGGCCGGCGAGGCGGTCTCGCGGCGGCGAGCGGTTTCGGTCGGCGCGGAGGGAGCGGCGCGCGCACGGGAAGAAGAGAGGGGCTGACAGGGGGGTCCCACTGGGGTTTAAACTAATGAAGTTTGGTTTTAAAACTTTGATGCTCTACAACTCCTAAACTGATCTGAATTAGGAGAAGGTCCTAAAAGCAAAGTTGCTTAGAATTTTATAAGGAACAAATCATCTTTAAGGCTCCAGTCCAAATTCTGCTTAGAAAAAGAAATTTAGTGCTAAACCATTTTTCTAATGCAAGAAATCATAATTTGAAAGCTTTTTCTGAGAAAGTGCTTTAAAGCAAAGTTGTTTCTTTCATCAAGATCTACAACTTTGTTATAAGGCACTTGGTCAGAAACAGAAAGCATAAAAAGGTTACACTAGAGACCAAACAAGGACTTAAGCACTTCAACAAACATATGCACATGAAAAGATGAGATGCTATGCTTATGCCATGACAAATTATGCAGTTTAAGGAATGCTTAACACCTAGGGTGTTACACTGGTAACTCTCGATTTGGTGGAAACGAGACACAAGTCGATCCGGCTTCTGAACAACACGATCCGAAACCCCGCAATCGCAGCACCACGACTGCTCTGGTTATCAACCGGCATTGGACGGTTGACCTCGCCAAGAAGGCTAAAGTCCTTGCCTGCGAATCGAAGAACATGAGCAAGAACAAGGAAGAATGCAACCAAATTGCAGATGTATGATTAATCTCACGAATTGGGGTCTCACAAACCGATGAAACGGCAAAACTGTTATGAACAGAATAATCTAAGCAAAACCGCAAACCCTAACGTAGGTGACGGCTACTGATTATATAGCCTAAGGGTCGTCCAAGGATCCCTACTCACGTCCATTAGGTGTCCTAAGAAGATACAAGGCCCAAACGACCCAAAAGATGGCGACGCAGCACGCTGACAGATTCTGGACATCAACTTGTTTCGATGATTCCCGTTGATTCCGATGGAGTTTGGACCTCAAACCAAAGCCATTGGTTATATTATCAAATTATCTTTCCATCCATATATGGATCATCGAAAATGGAGTCCGTATGTGACCTGGGTGTCCGTTTTACCGCTGGCTGCTCCTAGATTCTGAGATGGACTCGAACTTGACGCGGATTGGGCCTCCAACTTGGGTTGGACGACTTGGCTGCCCTTCTAAGGTGGTGGCCAAGGAGGATAATGTCCTTGAACATCCTTGTGCTCTTCTCCACTTATTTTGGGTGTGCTCCCACTTAGGCCAGGGTCCCAAGTTTGCATGACAAGCCCATGTCGACGTCGTAGCACCTCAATCGCACTCCGGATGGATGAGTTATGGTCTTTCCACTGAAGCACTGTCGGGTTGTCGACGAACTTTGATAGACTTACATTTCGAGATATGTTTGTATATACAAGCAAATAATGACATGTACATGTGGAACCAAATAAATTATACCAAAAATCTCTATGTAAATGTAGGAACGAGCTCACCTTATAATCAACGGTCATATCCGAAGGTGTCATGCCCTCATCACTACGTAATGAAAGAAAAGAGATTGAGTATGAAGCGACCAGGTGAACCGCAAATGTACGCGGAACTGATGATCCGAACATGTTGCACTAGTTCTATCAATTTCCATGTGGCGTAGTTTCAGAATAACGGATGTTGAAGGCAGTATGCGTACATATACCCAGCAATGTATAAGTATAAGCTGATTCGAAAAAGACTGATCGGCTAATAATCATAGGGGAAGGAAAGCAAGATAATTACAAAAAAGGCATGTGCATGCAAACCATGGTTCGGACATCTAAGCATATGCGTTTAGTTTCTATTGATCCCAATATAGTCGAATGATGAACAATTTCAGTAACCATAATCGTAGCAGTCACCGGATTATGCAATGGCCGGCTCAGAAGAGGTTTGATGTCTCATACTAGACGTCTCAGTCGGCCTCAAAATTGATCCATTGGTTCAGAAGATTATTTACAATATTGATGCAAATTATTTTAGAAATAAATGATTTGATCAGCACAAGAGCCGATTGTCCCGTCGGCACACCTCCAGCATAGAAAACTTTCTGCTGTCTATAGAGGAAACAAACAAAGTTGACCGGATTAATTATTTTGGAGTAATATCAACATTGAGACTAATGATAATTTTGAAGCGTGATTTCTCATAATCACGTTGATCCTGCGCTGCAACTTCTTGGAGTTGAGATAATATTGCCAGACCCACAGCAATACAGTTCACTATTCTTTGGGAATAAATTTGGCAACGTCACGAGATGAAAAAAATGAAGTACTATTGTTGTGGTAAAGGGCGTTCTTTACCTTCACATTCACCATCATCACCAATCTGTCATCATGCATCCAAGCTACCATTAATCATCCATCAGAGTATAATATCATCTCACACTTCATGATCGACTACGCGGAGCCTCGCAAGACTGTTGCAACCTGCAGCCTCTGCAAAATCGACAAAGAGGCAACAGTCGATCCGTTTTTAGTATTCACAAGAAGTGGAGAATCTATTGTTGGTGAATAAAGAAGCTAGATATGATCGATGGAGTAAGTTGACAGACTCGAACAAAAATATTAGACCGATCAAAGCTGTTTGGACCCTGACGATGTTACACAGCCGGTATTACTCAAATCGAACTCCAGATCCAGCACTGTAAGAACTCAGTTAACGAAAAATCAATTCTTAACTAGTGGATATAAGAATCAGCTGTCAAGGTCAGGCCAACACACCAAAAGCCAATTAGCCAAGCAGACATGAGGATGATTAACCAAGAAGCATCACACATATATGGGATGATACAATCGGCTAATTTTTGGAGGCATTGGCTAAAATGGTAGGCCGATAGCAATAGTTCTGATCGCCGCACTAGAAGATTGCATACATTCAAGATCGATGCCCAATTTATGTTTACGTCGGTTAAATATCTAGAGGGCATATTTAAAGACCAATGTTAGCATGGAAAGCAGCACTACAGAAGCATACATGAATTCTAGATGCAGCAGTCGATAAGCACACTGACGAAAATATCATTATACACATATTCCAAGAAGAACACTTATCGGCCTGAACCTCATCGTGCATGCATCCACGCACCGTCGAGCTCGTATTCATCCTCTACGGCACACTCAGCTTCATCAAAAATGACGTTCTTCGAAGCTACCGTGAGTTACCTGACAGCATGCTCACCTAAAGTATTCCAATTCCTCAACAAGAAGAAAGTCAAAGGCATACTAAGCAAAAGCCCATAAGACAGAACCATCGGCTCCTATTAATATAACTTTACCTTTCCTTGAGTAACGCAAAGCTCAATCTGGTGATAAGGTTACGAAAGGCTATATCAGAGGCACAAAGGACGTTAGCAACCGGACGGCCGATAGAAGACCATCGGCTAAAACGTTTTCAGCACACTTCATATTGAAAGAGATACCTTTGCTGATGGCCTTGAATAAGATGGTGCCAACAAGACACATGCAACGGTGACAAGTTCACTTACAGTCAGAACAGCTACAAGATCTGAAGCAGCCAGTCATTTGCAGAAGAAGGATTGACGTTTATGATTGGCTTCAAATATTTTCAACCTGTATTCGGCGAAGACGTTTCGGATGAGAGAAAGGAGGACACCAGTGAATCATCGATTACGCCACTGTGACTACATGTCAGGGGCCTGAGCTCAACACGCACACATCATACAGCATCGAGCGATCCATCATGAATAAGGACAAGACGAATGGCTGCTTCATCTTCAACGGTGGTTTGTGTAATTTTACCCTCGCTTCTCTAATAGTTTCAGAGCTTAAAATTAAAATCATTAAAAAGAGAAACCTCTCATGTTGCATCTCCTTGAAAAAAAAATTCCACTCTATGAATATGTGATATAAATATTTTGGGTTATCCATTGTTGAAATGATAAATAGATGCTCTGTTTTATGTTTCACCTGTGTCTGGTTTATAGCTTTGATTTCTTTAAGATTTGGGTCTAGTGGTTATTATATTTATCTTGAAGTCTTTGAAATCTATGGGTTGCATAGAATTTAAACTTTGTCTGAAAGTAGTTGTGGGATATGAATAGAGGTAGAATTTGCTATCACATTATTCTAAGAGATACTTGAAATTCAGAGATTTAATGAAATAATAAAATTTACTTAATGTCATATTGAGCACTGTCAATTCATTGTGACTACTAGTTGAGATTATAGTCATATTTTCAAGATCAAGATTCACGTACACGTTATAAACTAATAAGTGTTTTGCATGTGCATTCTCTCTTTGATTAAAAATATGAGGCTATTCTATAAATCTCAGAAATAAAAACGACGGACACGTGTCCGCCAAAACTGAGAAAGAAAAAAGGTCAAGTGACTGCCAAATAAAATAAAAAAAATGGCCGAAGGCCCAATGGCCTCATAATTTTAAAAGGGAGGGAGAATGACATATGCAAAAGAAAAAGTAATAAAAATATTCACTTGCACTACTTGATCTAGGTTTATTGCTTGTATCTCCTTATGGTCGAGTCTTTGACTTTGCAATATTATGTGATACGATTTTATATAAAGATAATGATAAAAATTCTGGATGAAAAGTGATCAAGGGGTAAAAGATAAGCATTTCTGTAGCTATTCTGTTTTGCAATCGCTTCAGGACTCAGTGAGAACTAAAGCGCCATAATTAAAGAGATGGATGGATGAGTAAGGTACCATTTTATTCAAGTTTAAAAGAAATCTTGGTTATAAAATATGATACTTTTGAGATGTAGTCGGCATTACAGCATCTTCTGATCAATAAAATAGAAAAACTATAATATTTATACACATATGCATTTGTAACTAACTTGTTTCCACATGTATTGGAGTATTATTGTTTTACAGGCAAAATTGTGGAAACATGGTGAGAAAATGTTATTGCTATCAGTGGATTTCTTGGCTTTTTGAAGAAGACCAACAAAGATCAGATAGTTCGAAGCATGACAATTCACACTTCGAACTAGGGGGGCTGTGTTAACACTGGATTTTGGTCAACATTGAGAAGATGACAGGTGGACCCAACGAGCAGTGAGAACAGCATTCGGCAGACGGCCAAGTGGTCGGTTAATTTTCGGAGTTTCGGCAACTACCTGTGCGGTCGGCTATTTTACAAGGGTGTGACTCCATTCGGGAAATAGATATTCCAAGAGAAGCTGATCACGAGGATAATCGGCCATGGCCGTGACAGATTAACCGAGTATTCAAGAATCAGAGAGGTCTGATCTCATTGGCCAGGAGTTGGATTTGGTGGCGTTGTGATGTGGCAAGCAAGCTGTAACACCTCTGGTGTTTAATATGTAATTAACCTGACATGTCATCATAATTAGTCATTAATCATTCTTGCCTTGCATTTATGTTTGCTTAGTACTTGTGTAGCAATCTCTTTTCAAAAACCCTAAAGCCCAAATCTTCCTATAAGGGCAAAATGGTAATTTCAACTCTGTGCCTAGTCTTGTGTAATTCTTGTTCAATTTGATGTCTTGAAGTTTTGTTGTGTTATTCAAAAATCAAAAATCAAAAATCAGATTTCAAATTCCTTTTGAAAAACCCTAATTTCCAAACCCTGGTTTTTACCCCTCTTTTAATACTTTAAAAACTATTCAAAATTTGGATTTGGTTCAAAAAGCAAAGTTGTAGATCTTGTCAAGAGGAACAACTTTGGTATTTACAAATTTTCAAGTTTCTATATAAAATCAAAAGTAATTTTGAATTTATTCAAATCCCAAAAGTGTTCCCTTTTCTATTTTCGAATATAATTCAAAAACTGTTTGGAATTTGAAAATATTCTTTTTGACAAAGTTGTAGATCTCCTTTTTCTGTACAACTTTGGTATTTTGAGTTTTTGCTGCTCAGTTTAATTTTTGGGAGAAATTTGCAAAATACAGAAAGTCAAACCCTAGACCTAGCCCTGTTCATCTCCTACCTAGGGTCAGAGCAGAGCAGGGGGGGCCCGGCCATGGCCGCTCGCCGGAGCTGCGTGCGCCACGCGCCTGGCAGCCGCACGCCCGCCCACGACCTGTCGCCCGTGACCGCGCCATCATTCTGCCCCGGCACGCGCAAGCGCTGACCTCCGCCCCCGTCCCCCACTGTTCCCCGACGTCGCCGCCGCGTGGCCATCGCCGGCAAGCACGACGCCCGGGTCCCAAACTGAATTCCGTCCTTCTTCATCATGAGATCGCAGGCACGCGCCGCGGGCAACCTCATCCACCCCCGCGCGCTCCCTAACGGTCCCTGGCCGCGGCTATAAAAGGCACGCCGGCCGGCCGGAGCTCCGCACTCACTCCGCCACCGTCGCCAGCTCACTCCAGAGCCTCCGCCGCTCAACCACCTAGCCCGAAAGCTCCGCCTTGAGCTCGCGAAGCTTCCCAGCCCCTCAATTTTACCTCCGCGGCCTCCAATCGCCCGGCGAAACCCCATCTTCCCAAACTCCGGCGAAACACCGGTGAGCACGGGATTGACAAATACTCTCTCCCCGGCCGTGATCTTTCCTCCCCGACCCCTGCTTCATCTTCCTTGCCTCCTTGCGCTCCTAACCCGCTCCTGGTGACCGTGTTTGGTGAATAGAGCTGCCGGCACGCCGCTCGCCGCCGAGAGAGCTCCGCCGAAGCACCGCCAACGTCGAGCTCCCTCCTCCGACCCTGCACCGCCTCGCCGAGCCTCCCTCCCGACTCACGGTGAGCCCGCGAATCTTTCCCCACCCTCGGCTTTCCCAGCGCGAGCCCCGAGCGGCCGGTCCGCCGTCCGCCTCGCCTGCGATTCGCCCGAGCCTTCCGTCTCGCCCGAGCCTCCAAGCCAGGCCTCGGACGAAACAGTCGTTTCCGTTTCGCCCGAGCCTCCAAGCCAGGCCTCGGACGAAGCAGACGTCTCCGTCTCGCCCGAGCCCGTTTCGCCCGAGCCTTGCGAGGAAAGAGCACAGTGCTCTTTTTCCTTTTTAGAAAGTTGTGAATAGTGTTCCTTTTTCATCTTTTTGTATGATTTTCTGAATTGCTCTAAAAATTCTGAAAATTTTACAGTTAACTCTTTATACCATGTAGTATTTTAGAAAAATATGAAACTTGGACTTTGTGCAAAAATTTGAAAATGAAAAATCTCTCTTTTAATTAATAAATGGATGGTTTTGGATTTTTTAGAAAATCTTTTATAACTCCAAAAATCATGAGATAAATTTTTGTGAGCTTCCTATGTCATGTTTAGTCTCTGGTGAAATTTTGGAGTCTTTTGGAACAAGTTGATTTTTGAGCATTTATCTTTAATTGTTAAATAGTGCCTTTTGTTAATTAATGTCTGATTTTATTTGAGCACCTTAATGACCTCCAAAAATTATGAAATTTTTTTTTCCATCTATCTACACCATAATGAACTTATGTGATTAATTTAGTAATTTTTGGAGCAACTGCATAAAATGACCTTTTTAAATAATTAAGAAAAACAGAAAAGGTGATTAAGGTTCATGTTGTATGCCCTGTGTTGCATTGTTCATACTAGCATACTCATGAGCATGCATCATTGCATTCATATAGTCACCGAAGAAGGCGTCAAGATCGAGGCAGCCGCTGACGAACCTGTCCCTGAGGCTACCCCGAGCTCCGACAACTGCCCTGCCGCCCTCGAGCCTGCCCTCTTTGCTCTTCAAGGCAAGCCCCGGTGCATTTAACCCCTTTCCTTGAATTTATAAAATGATTTCCTTAAATGCTTTTGAGTTAAATTATTGCATTAGGTTTATAGGAGTTGTGTGCTATCCTAATTGATGCACTATCCACCTTGACCACTGATACACCCGATACCTGCTTTTCAAAAGTATTTGAAAAATGCTTAGCAATGCTTATTGAATTAGACTTTGCAATAAAATGTCATTTTCAAAAGTGCGATCACTGAAAGAATCTTTATGGGAATTTGGCTTTACTTCCCGTTCGATGACTGCTTGCCTAGCTAGCATGTGGTCATTGTCGAGAAGAGGTTGTCCGCGCGTACGGTGCCGTCATGTTGTAGTCCGGGACTCAACAGTTGACACCGACCGCGACAGGGTTGAAAAACCGACAGGACCTGTACTCTTGGGTTAGAGTCCCGAGGTGCTTGTTGCTAACGGAAAAACTTTAGGGACCATCCGTATGGGGGCTGCTGGTCAAGACTTGTAACTATTCACATACTTCGGAAAGCTCTGGCTCCGAGGAATCCTTTATTGGACCGACAACCGCGCACTGGGAGTGGAGATATGGCGGAAGTAGCATGTACCCACGTGGTCGTCGTACCTGGATAGGAGTGGTGTACTGTACTTCCGGGTGGCGTAGGACCGGGCCCAATCTTGGAGGAATCGTGGTAGACGAGTTGGCATATGCAAGCTTGGGTGCTACATATGCAGTGTGGATAGGGATCCTCAGCTGAGTATTATTTATCCGGATTAACGTTGCTCCTCGGTTATGGAGACTTGGTCACTGACTGTCAACGGAGAGTGGTTCTCAACTAGGAATGTTTTGAAATGTAAAATGAATCAGGAACGATGAAGAATTGAGGAATACTGAATCTTTCCAAAATAAAATAAGGTTTACAAAATGCTTTTCTGCAAAATACCTGATCTTGCTTAAGCCTTACCTTGACTACCCTAAGCCTCTCATTCCTGAGTCTTCTCCCTTTTTCTTAGTCGGGTAAGTCTTGTTGAGTACCCCAGTACTCAGGGTTTGTTACCCATGCTGCAGGTATGACAGAGTCCCCGATGTGTCTTGCGCCCTGCTGCATGACCATCGTCCAGGAAGAGGCCGATGAGGCCGAAGAATAGTTGTGCACCCTCGGGCTGGGTGATTATAAGTATCTTTGTTGTTCCCCACTACGTTGCCTTTGTCTATTTCTATTATCAGAACTTGGTTTGTAATAACTGCACCTTAATTTCTATTTGGAACCCTGCTTTGTAAAACTATTGTTATTTAAGTCTTCCGCTCTTTATTCCGATGTTATTTGTAAAAGTCTGCAATGCTGTAACCGAATTGTGAGATGATCCTGCGGACATTGGGCGCTGATGTAGCCCGGTGGCGAACAGGTCTTAATCACATGGAACATGGGTTCGGCTGTTAGAGGTTGACAGGGACACGTGGGCCATGGGATTAGGGTCGTTCCGTCACACAAGCAAAGAAGGCAATTTAAATATAAATATATATAAAGCATGCACGTCTCGACGTCCAGTTCTATATTTAGCATGAATGGCTTCACGATGAAGGAAAGGCTAGAAGACGGCGTACATGTTCAACGGACCTACATGTTCGGCTATACATACACGTATACGTAATTAGCCAATTACAACTAGCCGGGCATGAACCGTACAGCCAGCTTGAAGACCAGTTCAATGGAAATATCATTACCCGTTTAACAATTGATAATGAAAAGAAAATAGGAAAGAAATCATTGGTTTACGGTGGAAGGGGCAAGTGCAAAACGTATATGGCCGGAGCTATTTCCGTGTGAAACAAGCAAGGGACCAGATTCGAAGGATTGATCAGCAATTACGATATCACGTATCCATCTAGGATCCTTACGTACGTACGTGAGCATGTCATATAATATTTCCCTTTATTTTAGATATTATTAGGTAAGTCCCTTCAGGACTCTTATCTGCCCAGGGTATAAATATAAACCTCCGGCTATTGTAAAAAGGGTTCACAACCATATCAATACAAATCGGCCACGTGCCATCTTCGGGTCCTTTGTCGTGTCGTCGAGTTCTTCGAGAGGAATCATCGATCCGTCGACCTCCGTAAGTTCCGACAACCTTGTTATCATGTCTAGTATCATGCGGTGGATTTAGACTTGATGCAAGTAGTCTTGGTTGTTTCCAATGGTCGTGCGGCGGATCTTTGTTAACGATCAAGAAGTCTTTGCTTATGCTTTGCTTATGAGTAAATACCGTGCGGCAGACATTTACTTGATATGTTTAGCAAAAGCGAGATAGTTATCGGCTTTATTAGATTTGGCAAGATCTAGTAGATTCATCAAGTTATCATGTGTTGCATGGTTTAATTATTTTTGTAACACTCATTTGCCCAATCTAGATTGACTTTGTTTGGCCTTTCTTTACAAAGTTTACTTATGCTTTAATATTTGTCTTTTTTGTGACATCTCCTATAGATCGCATGATCATAATGGCCGAATTAATTTCTAATCTAGATTGTTACGTGTTGTGGGTTCATACATGTCAATCACGTTTGAGCTTTGATAAAACTAGGTATCGTGCGGCAGATGCAGGTTTTAGATTAGTTCGATCATGTTTGTTTGCATGTTCCTTCTTCAAGGACCCCAATTCGGCTAGTCTGCCGATCTTGGTTATACGTCAATTTACAATTTATTCTTACTTGTTCAAGCGTGTCTTTTCTTACATGTGTATTCGGTAGTCAATACTTTTACATGCTTTCTTTCCTATCAGCTGAATGACTCTATAAACATGCTTGGCAGACAGCTTCTGTAGTTGTATGTCATCAAAAGTGGCTTCAGGGCTGTAAATATGGAACTGTCTGGTCTCACCCGGCATGTTCCAGTTTTATTCTCACAGTTTCATCCCCTGTTGGTTTTTAGGTCAAACCGACTGGCACGTCTCCGGATTTCCAACCGTCCGGGCACCCGATTGAAGCTACGCTTTTCGGCTTGCTGTGTGAGAGGCACAGTGCGCCACATTTTGTGTCAACACAAGTGATTGTCAACAGGATGAGGGCTAACAAGCAGCTGTTGCCTTTCGACGATCATGAGAGGGCACTCAAGTTGTTGCATACTCTCGATCGGTCGGTATGGGACTCAAAGGTTCTGGCGATCATCGAATCGTCTAACTATGAGACCCTCACGTGTGATGAGCTCTTTAGTAAGCTCAAGTCCAGTGAGATTGATGCCATGGCGAGGGCTTCTTATGAAAATCCTTCTGGCCCGTCGATGGCTTTGCTTTCTGGCTCTTCTGCTAACCCCTCTGGAGGCTTTGCACTTTCTTCTCTTCTTTATGTCACAAAGGAGCATCTGGAGTTCATGGGAGATGATGAGTTGGCTCTGCTTGCCAACCGGTTCTCGCGGTTTCATAACAACCGCATGAACCGTCGCCGCGGAGGAGGATGCTCTAGATGTTTCGAGTGCGGCGACCCCGACCACTTCATCGCCAACTGTCCCAAGAAGAACAAGCAAGCTTTTGGGAAGGGCGATCATGGGCACAAGTACGACTCCGGCAAGCGCAAGGAGAAGTACGTCCCCATGAAGCACAAGCGGAAGGGTGGCTTCAACAAGGAGTACATCAAGAAGAAGTACTTGGAGAAGGCCCAGGCTGAGCAGCGTGCCTTCTTCGCCGCGCTCAGCGATGTCGATGACTCCGC
Organism: Coix lacryma-jobi var. lacryma-jobi; assembly: GCA_009763385.1. Taxonomy (NCBI): domain Eukaryota; kingdom Viridiplantae; phylum Streptophyta; class Magnoliopsida; order Poales; family Poaceae; genus Coix; species Coix lacryma-jobi. Next base: position 111,744,364 of record CM019826.1, on the reverse strand, counting down.
TTCATCAAGCGACAACGAGTCCGAGAAGAAGAAGAGGATTGAGGACAAGCTGAACGGCCTCTGCTTCTTCGCCGACAACGAGGGTTTTTGCACCATAGCCCTCGGCATGGAGGTCGACAGTCAGCTGGAGGAGACCCCTCGGAACGACGACGATGATGACGACACCTCCCAGGTATCTCTATCTTCTCACGAACTCTCTGCTGAAGTTGACAAGCTTACTACTGCCCTCCTTAGTCAAGATAAACTGCTTAGGCTTGCCGCTAAGGAGAGAAAGGAGTTGAAGAAGTGGGAGGATGCGGTGAAAGAACTTGAGTCTGTCAAGTCCACCATTGTTGTCACTGAGGAGGATGAGTGTGAGATGTGCTCCAGGCACATGACTGACCTTCTCACTTTGAGGGGGAAGTATGTTGCCTTGGTTGGAGAGGTGGATGAGCTTAGGGCTAGATCCTCAGTGCTTGGTGCGTGCAAGTCTTGTGCAGGCTTGCAATCCGAGTTGGCAGAGAAGAATGCCAAGATTGTGTATCTTGAGAAGGCCAGCTCAGGTAGCACCTGCGTGTCTAGATGCGCTTTGTGTGAGGGTTTGGAGATGGAGATTGCTAATGTGCAGCATGACAAGATGCAAACCGAGGAAGAAAACACATACCTTCGGACCATCTTGTCATGGGTGTCTTGTGGTGAGCCGCAGCTTGGGATGATGATAGCCCAATTCAAACATGCTGCTGGAGGTCCTGGTGTTGGTTTTGCTCAGGGTGTTGAGTGTGCTTCATCCTTTGGTAAGATTACAGAGTCGAGTGGTCTTAATCCGAGTGAGAAGCCCAACTCCACCACCACTCCCAAACTAATCAAGATTCCACCCAAAGAGCCTCTCAAACCTAACACCAAGGATGGAGTGTTTGTGGAACCTCCAAGAGCTCCACCCAAGAAACAAACATGGGCTCCAAAACCAAACCACCTCAGGAACAAACTAGACACTATGCCACCTATCCATGAGGAGCACATGCCACCAAAGAGCCAAGTGATCCACACCCACTACCGTGAGTACCAACAACCCCCTATGAGAGCGGTGAGGTACCATTGTGAGCACTATGGGAGAGACGGACACTTGAGGGAGTTTTGCTTTCGGCGCAAGAGAGAGGAGCGCCGTGCAAGGGAAATGAACAATGCAGACATGTACCATCCTTTTCATGATGTACATGTGCCGAATGTTCAGAGGAGAGCTGCAAGGCCAAGAGGTCCAATGCCTCAAGGTCCTAGGCCGCAAGGAGGACGTGCCTGGATGGAGCCTGCATTTGTGGGCTATGGACCCCGTGGCGGTGGCTTTGCTGTTGAGCGTTACCCTCCACCGCGTTTTGAGTATCGCGATGGACGCTCTTCCCTTATCGGACCACGTTTTCCTCAGCGTGGTGATCGCTTTCCCCGTAGGCGTGCAAGGAATGGTTTTGCTACTAACCGTTCTTTTGAGCAGCCGGCCCAACACAGGTATAATTCCCATTTTACTCACCCCAGTGTTGGACCGTATGCTCACCCTATGTCTTTTTATTGATGTAGGTAAAACGATTGGAGGACATTTGGTTGGTGGATTCCGGTTGTTCGAGGCACATGACCGGAAACGCCAAGTGGTTCTCCAGTCTTAATCCTGTTGCCGGAAAGGAGTTTATCACCTTCGGTGACAATAGCAAAGGTAAGGTGTTGTCTCGTAGGTCTGTGCGAGTTAATGAGCACTTTGTGTTGTGTGATGTTGCTCTTGTGTCTAACTTGCATTTTAACCTTCTTTCTGTTTCGCAACTTTTTGATGATGACTATGAGATTCGTTTTAAGCCGAATCTCAGTCGTATTTTGGATCATCAGGGCAATCTTGTATGATTGATTTTGCCCTTTGGGAAAGTCTTTCGTGCGAATTTCTCGGAGTCATTTGGAATTTCTCATTGTCTTGTGGCTGGTCCTTCCTCCTTTGATCTTTGGAAATGGCATAGGAGACTTGGTCACCTGAGCTTCGACTTGCTTGCAAGGCTTAGTTCACTTGGCCTAATCCGAGGATTGCCCAAGTTGTCCATGGAGAAGGATCTTGTTTGCCATTCTTGTAGACATGGGAAGATGGTTGCCGCTCCCCACCATCTAGTGAACCAAGTCATGACTAAGCACCCTGGAGAGCTTTTGCACATGGACCTTGTTGGTCCGGCTCGGGTGAGCTCGGTTGGGGGGAAGTGGTATGCACTTGTTGTTGTTGACGACTTTTCGAGATATTCGTGGGTTTTCTTTCTAGCAGAGAAAACTGAGACTTTCACTTTTGCTCGCAATCTGATTTTGCGTCTTCAAAACGAGTTCCCTTTGAACTCGATGCGAGCTATTCGTAGTCATATTGGTTCAGAATTCAAGAATTCGGACTTTGAGAAGTTTTGTAACTCTTTGGGTTTGGAGCATCAGTTTTCTTTCCCCTACACACCGCCACAAAATGGTGTTGTAGAGAGGAAGAATCGGACCCTTGTAGAGATGGCCAGGACGATGCTCGATGAGCATAGGACTCCTAGGCGATATTGGGCCGAAGCTATGAACACTGCATGCTATATTTCCAATCGCATTTTTCTCCGAGCTTTCTTGAAAAAGACTTCTTATGAGTTGCGTTTTGGAAAATAGCCCAAAGTGAGTTATTTTAGAGTTTTTGGTTTCCACTATTTTATACTCAAGAAAGGCAACCTAGACAAATTTGAGTCTCGCTCTTCTGACGGTGTATTTTTGGGTTATGGCACTCATACTCGTGCATATCGTGTACTTAACCTTGATACTAACCGAGTCATAGAGACATCCGATGTCACCTTTGACGAGACCATGGTTTGTCCTTCTTCTCGTTTTGCGCGTGCAGGTGATCATGAGGTTGGTGAGCCTCTTTTTGATGACGAGGACGAGGGTGCTGAAGTGATGGATGACCCAGCACTTCCTCCACCTGCTGTGCCGCTAAGATCGGCTTCTACTACGACGACACATGGCCCCGACCCCTCTTCTTCCACTACATGGGGGTCGTGTGATCCACCACCTCAGGCTGTACCACATGTACCCGAGGGGGCACCAGCTGCTGTTGAGGGGGAGGTTTCTTCAGCTCGGGAGGCGCCACGACACATTCAGCACAAACACCCACCTCAACAGATGATCGGTAGCATCGACGAACATGTCACTCGGTCAAGGTCACAACATATCTCTCACTTTGCTCATTCTGCATTTGTTGCCGATTTTGAACCCTGAGATGTTGGACACGCTTTATCTGATCCGGATTGGGTTAATGTCATGCATGAGGAGTTAGAAAATTTTGAAAGAAATCGGGTTTGGGTTTTGGTTCCACCTCCTCCTAAGTGTCACCCGATTGGTACAAAATGGGTTTTCAAAAACAAACAAGGAGAGGATGGCCACATTGTGAGAAACAAGGCCAGACTTGTAGCTCAGGGGTATAGTCAGAAGGAGGGGATAGACTATGAGGAGACTTTTGCTGCTGTAGCTCATTTGGAGGCAATTAGGATACTCTTGGCTTTTGCTGCATCCAAAGGGTTTAAACTTTTTCAAATGGATGTCAAGAGTGCCTTCTTAAACGGCTACATAGAAGAAGAGGTGTATGTGAAACAACCCCCCGGTTTTGAAAATCCCAAGTTTCCAAACCATGTTTTTAAACTTCACAAAGCTTGATATGGTTTGAAACAAGCCCCTAGAGCCTGGTATGATAGGTTGAAAACCTTTTTGCTTGCTAAGGGTTTTAAAATGGGATGTGTGGATAAAACGCTCTTTCTCCTCAAGCAAGGCAATGACACTCTCTTGGTCCAGATTTACATGGATGATATCATTTTCGGTGGTTCTTCTCACGCTTTGGTTGCCAAGTTTGCAGATCTTATGAGCAGGGAGTTTGAGATGAGCATGATGGGCGAGTTGGCATTCTTTCTCGGATTGCAAATCAAGCAATCCCGAGAGGGGAAGTTTGTGCACCAGGGCAAGTATACCAAGGACATCCTGAAGAAGTTCGATATGGGTGAGGCCAAGCCTCTTCCAACACCCATGTCGACCACGACGGCCCTAGATGCGGACAAGGATGGAGAAGCTATGGACCAGAAGGAGTACCGGAGTATGATTGGGTCGTTGCTCTACCTGACGACGACACGCCCGGACATCCAGTTCGCGGTGTGTCTTTGCGCGTGATTTCAGTCGTCGCCGCGCACCTCTCAACGTTAGGCAGTCAAGTGCATTATGAGGTACTTATGCTTTACACCAGAGGTTGGCATTTGGTATTCTGCTTCCTCCACCCTCTCCCTTTGCGGTTATTCGGATGCCAATTTTGCTGGTTGCCGACTTGATCGCAAGTCCACTTCTGGGACTTGCCAGTTTATTGGTTCTTCTCTTGTATCTTGGTCTTCTCACAAGCAGTCTAGTGTCACTCAGTCTACCACAGAGGCTGAATATGTTGCTGCGTCTAGCTGCTGTTCCCAGTTGCTTTGGATGATCGCCACCTTGCGTGATTTTGGTTTGAGCTTTTCTCGCGTTCCTTTGCTTTGTGACAGCACGAGTGCTATTAGCGTTGCTAAGAACCCCGTGCTGCATTCTAAGACCAAACACATTGATGTGCATTTTCATTTCTTGCGAGACCATTATGAGAAGGGTGATATCGACCTTCACCATGTCGATACTCATCTTCAGTTGGCAGATATTTTCACCAAGCCTTTGGAGCAATCAACTTTTGCTAGGTTGAGAGGTGAGCTTGGTGTGTGTTTCCCCTTTTAGATGGGGGAAACATTGTGGTTATTGTTTTATAGACTGACTTCATTTCTTTCATTTTGTTTTCATCTTTGGTAGGTTAGTCTTTGCAATTCATCATGCATCTTTATTTTCTGAGCTTCATGTATATAATCTTTAGAATGTGATTATGCTCTATCTAGTATGCTCCGATGCTATATGATGATACTTGTAGCTTATGCTCTTTCTGATCACTAATACATGTTGTGAGCTGAGCTATTTTATGATTGGTGAACTTGCTTAATGAACATGAAACTTGAAATTGTTCACCATTGAGATATGCAACTAGCATGTGTAGAATGTGTTGAATTCACTTGTGCTTTTCATATATGCTAGGTTGCTATGTCTCTAGTTTTGAGTCATTCACTTGCTTGGTATGTTCATATTCTGTTTTAAATTGAACCAAGTTTTAAGTAAATTGAAAAGATCGAGATGGGATTGCTTGTCAGCACATCACGGTATCGAGATTGTTTCTCATTGCACATTGAGTTAAGCTTGAGTTGTGTAGTGTATGACCAAAACCGACGCTTTAAGCTTCTGATTGCTTCTACATAGGCTTAGCTCGGTTGAAAAGTTAGGCAATGACAAGCTTTCAACTTCTCACAATCACATGCTGAATTTTGAACTTGTGAAATTTCATCACTGCAACTCCGATAACATCTGAAAACACAAGTTTATGTTTCATTCTATAGCATGATGATTGAACTTTGCTAGGGGTAGTTCACCTTGTATACATGCTTTGCACTTGTTTGACTTCATGTCTATACATGTTTAGTGTTATTTTTGTGGTGAACATCCTTCTCTGAATGGCTAAAACTGCTCACATTGCTCATATGTTCATATTTCGTATTTGGTGATCAGTTTGAGCCGTTGTTGGCATGTATGCTTGTTGTTGAGTCATCAGATCAGCACTTTGCAGAGCATCTTTTCGTTCTATCGACTATATTCCAGAAGCTGCTAACTTGCATTTTGACTCATATGCATTTTGAAAGGGAAGAAATTTGCTTGATAGTGCATTATCAACTAAGGGGGAGAAATTTGACAAATCATGTCCTAGTTGTGTGCACTATTGGAGGGGGAGTTTTGCTGAGTTTGCTTTGACAAATCATGTCCTAGTTGTGTGCACTATTGGAGGGGGAGTTTTGCTGAGTTTGCTCGTTTGATGAAGGTTTTTCAATTTTCAATTGGTTTGGAGCGATTTTATGCTAGTTGTGTTGAGCCTCTGTGCCTCTATCTTGAGGGACTAGCAGTTTTGCCTTATGAGTGTGATTCTCAACTGGCATCAAGCTTTTCTGCTCTTCAGTTGGTATCGAGCTTTCTCGCTAGCGGTGTTGAGCTTGTTCTACCTCTTCTTGAGGGCTAGCTTTGCTTTGCTTGGTTGCGTCGAGCCGTTGCCCATGTCTTTGGGGACCAAGTTGTCTTGCTCTTTCCACTTGACTTTCTTTGGCTTTGCTATGCTTTTGGGTCATTTGGTCGAGTTCTCTCTTTTCCTTCTTCTTCCTTCTTCTACTTCGTTGTGATTTGTGTTGGTAGTTGACAATGCACTCATCAAGGGGGAGATTGCGGATACATGGGTGTATGCTGAGTCTCAAGTGATGAGTGATTGTCAACGGGTTTGATGCGCATGTTCTTTGGCTTGTGTTGTGCAGGTGTTGACCACGGATACGGTGATCAGAGGCAAGGTGAAGGTCAAGTAGAGACGTGTCGTGCCGATGGACCCGGAGCGGTGAAGGGCGAACGTGAGGCTTGGACTGACGGACCGGTGGCCTGAGGATCAGCCGTGGTGGCTGACAGCCTGGGACAGCGACAAGTGAAGATCTGCGTGTGGATGGGGTGCACAGGTGGTGCATCCCCTCTACGGCTTGGTTTGGTGGTTGAGCCACAGAAAAACCACCGGTGGACGGTTTCTAGGTTTAGGCCTCAAAACCTAGGCACTGATGGTTTCCGAGTTTGGGCCACAAAACTCGGGCTGAGGACGGTTTCCAGGTTTGGGCCTCAAAACCTGGGCACTGGCGGGTTTCTGAGTTTGGGCCACAAAACTCAGGCGATGGATGGTTGGTTTGCCGGTTTAGGCCTCAAAATTGGGGGTTGGTCGTGAAGACAGGTTTCCCGGTTTCGGCCACAAAACCGGGGGCGAAGTCCGTGAAAAGGACGAGCGGAGCGGTGGCGGCACGTGGCGGCAATCGGTGAGGTTGCGTCGAGGCAAAGCTACCAGTTGTGCGGGCGTGGCCGTCGGATCAGCATCTACCTCGAGTTGGTCAGGAACACCCTTAGGGTTAGCCTGCTCGCTCATTAGCTGTAAGGGTAGAAGGGGAATAATTGTATTAGGCTATATAAGGAGAGGCAGCCCCTCCCTCCAGACCATCTCAGCCATTTGCTATTTTCACTTATGTTTTCCTGCTCTCCCATATCCCTGCTGTAGCAACTGAGATCCGCAGAGATGGTGAACAATACCTCTGTGTATTTGCTTTTTGAGGAAACGAGACCGTAATCTCGTTGTCTCCTCGTGGGGATGAATTTCAGCTGGAAATTCGTGGTTGTGATTCGCGTTTTGGTGTTGCTCTTCGCGGGTTGTTTTTTCCACATTTTTCCCGGTGATCGATCTCCTTACTCGATGCGCCTTTTTTTATTTTGTTTGAACTGAGTTGTTCTAGATCGTGAGGCACTTCTTTCCACCAAAGGAATTCACCTCTAACCTCACGAGCTAGTAGATCGGTTGATTTTCGTTTCGAATCGAGTTTTGTTTCCTTTGCCCCGAATTCTTCCGATTCACCGATTTGGAGTTAGGTTCGAGCCATCATCTCTTTGGGATAGCTCACTAACCTCCTTGGAACTCCTCATACCAAGCCTAAGCCTTAGAGCTTTTGATTCGGAGGAGATCGGGTTGAATCCGCGGAGGAACTGTGCAGTTCCGGGGGCATCGGACGCTGTGTTCTTGACATCGGACGTGCAGGTGCCACGTGTGAAAAGTCCGTGTTTTTAAAGGAGCATCGGACGCTGACCATCGGAGCGTCCATTGTCATCGGACGCGTCTGAGGGTCAGGCATTGGACGCTGAAGGATCACTGTAGCCAGCGTCCGATGGCAATCCAGTAAGGTTCCAAACAGGGTCTTTTTGCATCGGACGCGTCCGGTGCCAAGCCATCGGACGCAGGCCAGCGTCCGATGCAGGATCTTCTGCACTGTTTTGTCCGCAGTTTGTTCGTTTGACTTCGGATTAGGTTTTGGGTTTTTATGGTGGGTTTCTAGAGTCGTGTAGTGTCCCTGCTATGCTTCTTGGAGGCATCCACCCTACATCTAGGGTCGTGGACTCTATCGAGCTCTAGGTTTGCTCTTAGGGTTGATTTTCGGGACAAAGGCTAAAAGTTTCTGAAAAGAAATTTGAGGCTCCCATTCACCCCCCCCCCCTTTGGTCGTTTTCTGGTAGCACTTTCGGTCCTTCACACTTTACCTTTGCTATTGTCGCCGAAGGTGATAAACTCCTTTTTGGCAACCGGATTAAGACTGGAGAACCACTTGGTGTTTCTAGTCATATGCCTTGAGCATCCGAAATCCACCAACCAAACGTTCTCCAATCGCCTTACCTACACCAATAAAAAGACATAGGGTGAGCATACGGTCCAACACTAGGGTGAGTGAAATAGGAAGAATACTAGTGTTGGCCCGGCTGCTCAAAAGAACGGTTAGTAGCAAAACCATTCCTAGCACGTCTACGGGGAAAGCGATCACCACGTATAGGAAAGCGTGGTCCGCTAAGGGAAGAGCGTCCATCGTGATAGTCAAAACGCGGTGGGGGTAACGCTCAACAACAAAGCCACCGCCACGAGGACCATAGCCAACCAAAGAAGGATCCCGTCGGGCACGTCCTCCTTGCGGCCTAGGACCTTGAGGCATTGGACCTCTAAGCCTAGCAACCCTCCTTTGAACCTTCGGCGCATGTACATCATGGAAAGGATGGTACATGTCTGAGTTGTTCATCTCCTTTGCACGGCGCTCCTCTCTCTTGCACCGAAAGCAAAACTCCCTCAAGTGTCCATCTCTCCCACAGTGCTCACAGTGGTACCTCACCGCTCTCATAGGGTGTTGTTGGTACTCACGGTATTGGGTGTGGATTACTTGGTTCTTTTGTGGCATGAGCTCCTCATGGATTGGTGGCATAGTGTCTAGCTTGTTCCTAAGGTGGTTTGGTTTTGGAGCCCATGTCTGTTTCTTGGGTGGAGCTCTTGGAGGTTCCACAAACACTCCATCCTTGGTGTTCAGCTTGACAGGCTCTTTGGGTGGAATCTTGGTTAGTTTGGGAGTAGTGGTGGAGTTGGGCTTCTCACTCGGCTTAAGACCACTAAACTCTCCAACCTTCGCGAAACATGTAGCACTCTCAACAACCTGAGCAAAACCAACACCAGGACCTCCAGCAACACGTTTGAATTGGGCAATCATCATCCCAAGCTGCGACTCACCACTAGACATCCATTACAAAATGGTCCGAAGGTGTAACACCCCGGGTGTTAAATTAATTAAAATAAATTAGAATTTAATAGGAAAATGGCTAAAATCTTAGATGGAGAAAAATTCTAACCAGATGAATGTTGCATTCATGCCGTTGCATAATTTTTATTGGGTGAAAAAAAAGAATTTTTGTCAATCCCGTTTAGGGCGAATCGAATTTATTATATTTCAAAACCAAATAAAAAAGTTTATGAAAATTTTACAAATTAAATTCAAAGTTTTATTTTAAAAACCTAGGGAAAATATTTTGAAAAGTTCTTAAACTGATTTGGTTTAAAAAGGTTTTGATTTGAATTTGAAATGAGATTTGAAATCTATTTTTGAAAAGAATTTAGAAAATCAAAGAAAAAGAAAAAGAAAGGCAAAAGGACTCTCTCCTCTCTCTCCCTTCTCCTCATTTCAGCCCGACCTGGCCCAATCTCCATTCCCCAGCCGGCCTGCCTCTTCTTCTGGTTCCGGCCCACACCTCCTTTTTCCCTTCGTCCCACATCCTCGCCTGGTCCATCTGCTCACCACCGCTTCCGGCCGCTCCTCCTCCCCTCTCCGACTGCCAGCCGGGTCCCACGGTTAGTGCCATTGACGTGTGGCCCCCACTTGTCGGATCTATCTCCCTCCACCTCCGATCGCTCTCCCCTCCTCTCGCGGTTCGCTCTATCGGATTGCGCCAAGCCGCAGCGCCCCCATCCAAATCTCTCTCCCCTCTCTGCATCTCTCGCAACTGGAACAACGAGCCCAACAACCTGCTCTCGCCCCCCTGCCGATCCGAAACCTTCGGATCTCAGCCACCATGGACGGCCAAGCGGGACGCGTCCCACCGCTCATCCCTCCCCTCCCTCTGCCCTTTTTCAACTCATCCCGAGCCTCTCACCACACCCTCCGCTCCATAAACCAAACTCCTATTCCCCTGTAGCCACTCGCTCCACATCCTCCGGAGCACCAGAGCGCCGCCAGCCCGCCACCGTGAACACCCAAGCTGCCACGGAGGTCCATCGGCGACCGGGAGCACGCCAACTGACTCGTGGTGAGCTCCATCTCCATTCCATCTACCTTCTTTGCCTCCCCCGAGCTCTACAGAGCTAAACCGAGTTCACCCGGGACGCCACCCGCCCGCGACCAAGCGTGGCCGCGTGCCTCCCCGCTCCATTCGCATCACCAAGGACCCAGCCGTGCCCCGACCCGCTCTCCCCTTGAGCACCGCCACCAACCGCCATGCTCGGTGTTGGGATGGTACCCAGACCACAGGCGTCTCCAACCCGCAATACCCAAGGATGATGGATCTTTCGCGCGGATGTGTGCATTCGCGCGGAAGCACGCGTTCGTCAAAGGGAGCATTCGCGCGAAAGCTCGCGTTTTGGCTCGCGGACCAAGGGAAGGCGGAGCTTTCGTGCGAAAGCAAGCATTCGCGCGGAAGCACGCGTTCGCTTTGGGCCCGCAGGACCAGAGCAGGACAGAGTTTTCGTGCAAAAGGAAGCATTCGCGCGAAAGGAGCCCGGCGTTTCCGGCGGGAGATTTCGTCATTCATGACTTTGGTTTTCCGTAAGTTTTCGCAGGTCGCCGGAAGCCTAGGTCAAAGGGAGCGGGCCCACCGGTCATGAAAAGGAGCCGGGGGACGCTGGGCCCGTCAGAGGGCGAAGTTACGATTATGCCCCTCGCGCCGGACGAGGCGGTGTACAGCCATGGAGTAGTTGAGTAGGGCATCATTGTAATTGTAATAGAGTGGTTGGAAGGGCAATCCTGTACTTTCAAGTTGATCTGGATTAATATAAAAAGCTCCTGGCTTCCCAAGAGAAGAGGGAGGGGAGAACACTGTTCACTTGACCTGATTCCCTCCTTTCCTAAGTTTACTTCCGTTTTCGCTCGTGCGACAACTGCTGTTTCGGGGTGTCGGTCCCGAAACAACACTCGGCAAGGCACAAGCTGCGCGGACCTTGCTCCACCGCTCGCTCCACCCTCTCTCGCCCTATTTAGGAAGCGCAAAACGATACGCCGGGGCACACCTCCTCTGTTGCGCACGTCCCTGTGTCTCTCTCCCCTCCTAACCCTGAGACAGAACACCACCGTCGCTGCCGAGTCTCCGCCGTGGTCAACCACCCTGCCGAGCCCTCCCTTCCGCTCTCACCCTTCAAGAAGCTATCCCTGAGAACCAAAGAAGCACGCCGCAAACGCTCGGTTTCTTCCCCCATCCTCTCCCTCACCGCAGTGCCCCAAGCGGCTGCCAACGTTGCCGTGACCGAACTGAAGGTCGAGTGGTCGATCTCCCTGTACGCACCACCATATGCCACACCGCTTCCTCTACCAGAACCGCAAGAGCACCGCGCACCCAATACGCCGCTCCTTGCCTGGAATTTATGCCGAGCGCGCCATTCCCCAGAGCTCCGCCGGCGCCAGTTTTTCTGGCTTCTGCCATCGCCGCCCACCACCTCTGAATCCTCCCCTCCGTCAGCTCACGCACCAATGAGTGCACCGGGACCCTCTCGTGCCCTTCCGCCGCTCATCATCGATCTCCGGCCGCCGGAGCCTGACTCCGGCCAAACGCCGGCGAGGCGCCACCGTGCGGTGTTCTGTTCCTTCCCCCCCGGTCACACACAAGCCATGGAGGAGGACCCCCCACACACACATCGTCCGATCTCAGATGGGTGGCCCAGATTCCATGTTGACCTCCAGTCAACCTGATCGATCAACCAAAGCTGCCCAGTCATCACTCTCAGCGAATCAAAGAACGCCACATCAGCAGGTGAAGACCAGTCAACTTCGTTTTTGCGATCTACCCCCATTCCTCTCGGTAATTCATCTACTGTTGCATGTGCCTTGCAAATCTTACCCGCTAGCCCCTGTCAGCTATGGTTAACTCTGTTTCAGTCCTAACAGCAAGGGAAATGTTTTATGTTCAAAAACGTGTTTGAATATTTTAGTTGATCCCATGAAAGATTAATGATGTGATTAAATTAATTAGTTATGTCATTAATCTGTTTTGGTTTATAAAATAAAATAGTTTTATTTTGTTTTATTAAAATGATTAATGGTTTTATAAACCCTTTTCATAATGTCTTTCAATGTGTTTTGCCCTAAAAATAATTCTAAAAGTGTCGCATTTACAAATAAAATATTTCAGATCAAATAAGTTGATTTTGTGGTCCAAATGAATTTCTTTTAGTCACTGATTTTGAAAAGTATTTAAAATTACATCATGTTTAAATTACCAAAATGCCCTCTAATTTCAAAAGCCCATGACTTCCAAACCGTAGCTCCGTTTTCAGCGGTTTTTGCGCTCACGCGATCGTAGAAACAAGCCCTACGCGTTAGTAACCTTGTTAGTATGTTATCATAATATTGATGTACTATTTCTTATATTGCCTTTGTTTTGGGACATGTGATGATGTTTGATCCAGCGAGTGCGAGCTACGTGGAACCTCCCGATCAAGACCGTGTCTTTGTTGATTCGACCCAGCCCGAAGGCAAGTGTCCTTGAACATCTTGCTCCTGTATTTATTTTATTTTGAGTTAGAGTACTTTAGATCCAGTAGATGCATGCAGTCTTAAATTGAATCCCATGGTATGGTTTACTAGCACTTGATTATATTTTCCTTGACACCTGGTTTGGGATGTGTTGGGTAGAAGTCATGCTAAGCCCTGCTGTCTTGGCATGAGTTGGTGGTCAACTATAATTAATCTTAATTAATGATCTATGGAACATGTGGGTTGGTAAGTGTTGTAGTATGGTGAGTAGGTATATCCGGCAGGATGGACCGTGTGGTGGTTTTTGTGTCGTGGGACTCGGCAGTTGGATTTTGTTTTTGGTTCTGGGCTTGTGCTAGATTTATCCTGCCTGGATCCCTAGGACCCGGTTCTTGAAGCCTGTAACCCGGCAAAACAACACAAACCATGAGGCCTATATGGCTCTAGGACTGGCTAATTAATTAGTTTTCTCCAAGTTGAGGGTTCACACGGGGTTTGTTTTAGTGGCTCGCGAGGGGGCCCTAGGGGTCGTAGACCTTTGAACGGGGTGAAACCTTAGAGGTACGTGTGGAACGGACTTGGAAGCGGCTTTGTAAAGGCCTTGTAGTGCGACCCCGCTGTGCACCTTGGCAGTGTTTAGCGTGATGGGGAACGCATGACTCATGGGTAAAGATGTGCGAACTCTGCAGAGTATTAAAACTGATATATCAGTCGTGCTCACGGTCACGAGCGGGCTTGGACTTCTTCGAGATTAGTTAGTGGGTTGAGTCTGGTTCGTTAGGGAAGCCTTATGTGGTCATTAGTCCCATATGACATGGGTACAGAGGCTTCTTCTACGCAGGTTACTGCTTGGTACGGGAGTGACTCCCAGGCTCGGGTGCAAACCTGGTGTTATTACGGAAGGTAGCTTTCTATGTCGTGACATATGGAACTAATACACCTAGGGGGACTCTTCGAGTCGGCCTTGTGGGTGGCCTGATGGACTTCAGGTGTGGTTTGCCTGATGGACTTCAGGTGTGGTTGCTTGGTGTGACTCCAAGTGTGGTTGCTTGGTGGACTCCAAGTGTTGGTTGCTCGGTGTGACTCTGAGTGTGGTTTGCTCGGTGCAACTCCGAGTGTGTTATTGTTACAGATGAAGACTGTGGTTATAACCTAGTAAATAGGTGCATAGGAATAATAGGATTTAATAGGATGTGTTGCTTTAGGCGCTTGAGTCAAACAGAGTCAGCCTACCTTTGTTATTAGCCTCATAAGCATATATTTCCTACACTTGCGGAGTACATTTCGATGTACTCACCCTTCTTCTTTGAACCCCCTGCTACCCCACCCAGACGTTGGAGTCCATGACACGGAGCAGGAGTACCCAAAGACGGTGGATACGACCCCGACAACTTGTACCCAAAAGACAGTGAATACGACCCCGACGACTTGTACTAGGATGGCGCAGCCCCCGGTCGACCTTCCTGTAGAGATGGCGTCCAGTTTCCGCGAAGTCTATATCAGAGTCTATTGAGAGTCTGTACTTTTCTTTTTGGACCCGAGGGTCATTTTTTGTAATAATGTTTGATATATTAATAAAGCATTGCTTTGATATTTACTATGTTGTGGATATATGTATGAAAATTGATCCTGGCATACATATATTGTGCTCCAATTTTGTTCTTAAAATTGGAGTGTCACAGAAGGTATGTGTTTTCTTCCTCGGTTTGCATCTTGTCATGCTTCACATTCGCAATCTCCATCTCCAAACCCTCACACAAAGCGCACCTAGACACACAAGTGCTATCCGAGCTGGCCTTCTCAAGAGACACAATCTTGGCATTCTTCTATGCCAACTCGGATTGCAAGCCTGCATAAGACTTGCACGCACCCAGCAACACGAGTCTAGCCCTAAGCTCATCCATCTCTCCAACCAAAGCAACATACTTCCCCCTCAGGGTGAGAAGGTCAGTCATGTGCTTGGAGCACATCTCAAACTCATCCTCCTCAGTCATGACAACGGTGGACTTGACAGACTCAAGCTCCTTCACCGCATCCTCCCACTTCTGCCTAAACTCCTTCCTCTCTCTAGCAGCACGCCTAAGCAGCTTATCTTGACTAAGAAGGGCGGCAGTAAGTTTATCAACCTCAGCAGAGAGCTCATCAGGGGTTTGTGATACCTGGGAGGTGTTGTCGTCGTCGTTCCGAGGGATCTCCTCCAGCTCACTGTTGACCTCATCGCCGAGGGCCATGGTGCAGAAGCCCTCGTTGTCGGCAAAGAAATAGAGGTCGTTCAGCTTGCCCTTGATCTTCTTCTCGAACTCGTCGTCGCTTGATGCAGCGGAGTCGTCATTCGAGTTGTCAACATCGCTGAGCATGGCGAAGAAAGCACGCTGCTCAGCCTGGGCCTTCTTCAAGTACTTCTCCTTGATGTACTCCTTGTTGAAGCCACCTCTCCGCTTGTGCTTGGCGGGGACGTACTTCTCCTTGCGCTTGCTGGAGTCGTACTTGTGGCCATGATCCGCCTTGCCGAAAGCTTGTTTGTTCTTCTTCGGGCAATTTGCGATGAAGTGGTCCGAGCCTCCACACTCGTAGCAGCCACCTCGTCCTCCTCCGTGGCGACAGTTCATGCGGTTGTTGTGAAACCACGAGAACCGGTTGGCAAGCAGGGCCAACTCGTCGTCCGTCATGAACTCCAGCTGCTCCTCTGTGATAGAAAGAAGAGAATACAATGCAAAGCCTCCAGAGGGGTTAGCAGAAGAGCCAGAAACCAAAGCCATCGATGGGCCAGAAGGATTTTCATAAGAAGCCCTCGCCATGGAGTCAATCTCACTGGACTTGAGCTTACTAAATAGCTCGTCGCACGTGAGAGTCTCATAGTTAGGCGATTCGATGATCGCCTGAACCTTGGAGTCCCACACCGACCGATCGAGAGTGTGTAAAAGCTTGAGAGCCCTCTCATGATCGTCGAAAGGCAACAGCTCCTTGTTAGCCCTCATCTTGTTGATAATCACCTGAAAGCGAGCGAATAAACTTTCTATGCTCTCGCCAGGCATGTGTCGAAAGTTCTCATACTCTCGCTTGTGTGACTTGTAGAGATGGGTTTTGTTGGAATCACACTTGCCCTACCTCCGCACATGTGCAGGGGGGTGGCGAAGGTGGCCAATTATCAGAACCAAGCGAAGGTGCAAAGGAAATAAGAACAGTGATGTTGTGGCTCTATTTCCAAAAAACGTCCCGCTTACACTATTCACCCCCTGGTATTTATAGGGAATACCAAGGGGTGCTGACCAAATTACAATAGGGTACAAGAAAGATTCCTCTGCGCTATACAAACAGAAGGGCAGAATCGTACAAACACGAGTGGAGTGGAAACCCTAGTTTGTCTTCCTCCTGCCCACCGCCACTTTGCCTCATTTATCTTCGCGGGAAGGTGAAAACCAGACCTTCGACTTCGCTAGTCTTCAGGTCAGCATTCCCTCGCCCCTCGCCGAGCTTGACGTCTTAAGCGAAAAGGCCCCAGAACCCGCGAAGGTCATTTACTGTGTTCTCAGAGCGCCTTTACCTGCGAGAAACAAAACGAACTCCGAGGGTCGAATTTGTATCCGAAGGTTAGGAAAACGACCCTGAAGAGCCCCGATTAGCAGAAAGGAAAGGTTTTGTGAGGGCGCGTGGGTCACGCAAAGGTTGTTTTTTGAGCCAGCCCGCGCGGCGCCACTGCCGAGGGTCCCTTCCCCCAACAGTAGCCCCTCGTTGCCTTGGATCTAAAGAACAGTATTTAGGCCCAAGCAGCGCTCTTTGATGGGAAATGTAACAAGACCCTTGGCAGCGACGCCCGCGGCTACTTTGGGCCGGGCCGTTGTATTGTTGTTTGTACTGTAGCAGTCCGTTTCGTTTTTTGCGCCGTAGATTTCTGTTGTCGTGCCGGTTTTGTCGGGTGGGGTGACTTGCCTCACGGCCTATAAATAGATGGGGTTGGTATGGTGTTTGAGGTTGTGCCCGCCTTTGCTCTAGCCATCCTCCTGCTGCTACTTGCTTGTAGCGAAGGTTAGTTTTAGCTTGTGTGCGAAGGTTGAGATAGGCGCTCGTTGTTCGAAGTTGAAGTCAGCTGAAAAGATGGCTAGGTTGAAACAGACTGCTCGAGTTGCTTCTCCGAGTGGTGTGGATGAAGGAGTTACCTTCGAGTTCGGACTCAGCCGAGTTTGTGCCTCGGAGTTGTCAACTTATGTCAAGTGGGGTTGGATAGAGGATGGGAAAGCGAGGACCAGCGCTGGGGAGATTGTGCCTAAGCCTGATGCTGACGAGGTTGTTGTTTTTGAGGAGTTTTTCGCGGCTGGTTTGCGATTCCCTACTGATTCTTTTGTGACTTCGGTTCTTCAAAACTTCAATCTGCGTTTCCATCAACTCACACCTTCGTGCTTCACGAAGATGTTAGTTTATGTCTGGGCGTGCCGTTCTCAGGGTGTTGCTCCTCATGTCGAGGGTTTTGTTCGAACCCACCGTGTGCACATGCAGCCTCGCAAGATTTTGGATCGCGAAGGTAACACCAGTCTTGGCCAGTTTGTGGTGTATACCTTTTGCCATCGCGCCGGATCGGAGTTGCCAGTGCAGGCCCAGAAAAACAAATGGACCAGTGGGTGGCAGGAGTTCTGGTTCTACTACAAGCTTAGTGGTAATGCTGAGCTTTGCGGCGAGCTTCCGCCACTTGGTGACGTTAGCGCCGAAGCTATGATGAGCCCCGAGGCTCATGCTGCTGTTGACTGTCTGAGGGTGGTGGCGCGCTCTCAGTGTGCTCACGACTTAGTCGAGGAGTACTGCTGCGCCAAGATGTGGCCCCTTAGCCGGAAGCAGGTATGGTTTGCAGTCGAGGATGACCCCAAGTACGAGGGTAAGAGTTTGAAGAAATCGAAGGTTGACCTTAACAAGGTTTGGGAGAAAGTTCTCAGGAAATTTCCCAGGCGAGAAGATGGGATCGAAGCGGTCTATAAGTGTGTTCAGGGGTGGGCGGAAGAACTTGTTGGAAAGTTGTCCACACTGGAGATCAAGGCGATCCACAGCTCGGTGGGTGGCGGAGGTCGAGTTAACCGGCTGTTCGACATTCTTGGGATTCAGTATGCTGATTGGCCTGCTCCGTCGAGCGAGGACGCGCCAAAGAAAAGGAAGCGTGCTTCTGCGGAGGAGAAAGAGATTGTTTCGTGGCCGAAGAGGGGTCGTGGTCGTGGCCGCGGCGGCGCCGCCGGCCAGGTGAAGGCGCTTGCGACGAAGGCCGCAGTAGGTTCGGGTGCTGCCGGTACTTCCTCCTCCTCGGCCATTGTTTCAAGCGGCCGAGGTGTTGGAAGGGTTGGAGGACGGGTGCCCTGCGTTGGCGGGATTAGTGCTTTGATCCAGATCTCAGACGATGAAGGTGTCTCTGATGATGATGACAAAGAGGAAGAGAAAGAGGATGAAAAGGAGGGGGGCACTGAAGAGGATTCATCCGATGAGGTTAGTGATACCTCTAGTAGCGAAGGTAATTATGATGAAGATGTGTCCATTGGGGATGACCTAGGAAAAAGGATGGTCTCGTCTAGTGCTGGCGCTGCGGCTACTCGAAGTATTGATGATATCATTCGGGACTTTGAGCCAGAGAGTCCTCCACGAGGGTCATTTCCTGAGTTTGCAGGCTCGCACATATGGGTTGATGGCTTCGAGTTTACTGGTGATCTTGAATCCGAACGGACCCCCGGGAAGAGGCCGTATGGCGAGGCTAGCCGATCAAGCCTTCCTTATTTCGCTAAGAAGATTGGAGTCTCTGATCCGGCGACGGAGCTTTTCACGAGTCCGGACCTTCGAGAATGTCACTTACAGTGTGTTCCGGAGGAAAGGCGCTTTCTTGGTCGGGTGTTTAACCGTATCTGTGTGCCGGAGGCGGAGCTTCGACTGGCCAACGAGCCCTTGGACAACCTTCACGATGACATCGATGTCAAAGTGGCTGAGTTGATGCTCCTTAACCGCTCGGCGCGCCGGAGGGCGAGTTATAATCTTCACCATTTGAATGATCGGTTGATTGAAGTTGAGAAAGATAATAAAGACCTTCGCCAAAGTTTGGAGAATAAGGAAAAAGAGCTTAAGGCTGCCTTGGAAAAGGCTAGAAAGTCTCGAGAGGAGGCGCAGGAGGTTGCAAATAGTAACGCTGAGCTTTTGGCGGCTTGCTGTCAAAAAGACAAAGATTTGTTATCAGCGAACAGTCGCATAAATGAACTGTCCTCGGAGGTGGCTTCGCAGTCCGAGGCGTGGCGGGAAAGTATGGGGAAAATAAAGAATAAAGTTGACGCCTGCTTGACCGAAGCTGGCGGTTCTGCTGGGGAGCCGTTGCCTGTTGCTGAGGCTGAGGCGTTAGAGGGTTGGCTTGTAAACGAGCTTGATGTTTTCAGCTCGCTAGTTGAGAACGCGGCTGACTTTGGCTGTTACGCCGGAGCGTTGGCCATGGCCGCCACTTTTCGCCAGGCCGATTGCGAGCATCTTGGGAAAATTAGGAAACCGAACCACGTTTTTCCAACGGTCGACGAGGTGCGGAAAATGAAGATTGATGATGCGGAGGTTCGAAACTGCGTGATGCGCTTGCTCCGAAGGTTTTGGATTAACGGAGGTGGACGCGCTCTCGCCTTCGAAGAGGCAGCGGAGGCTACTCGTCAGGTACTAATTTGTATGAGTTGTTTACTCCATGTCACTATTTCATGGACGATCGTGATGGTATTCTAATTTGGTGGTCTATTTATGCAGGCTCAGAAAGATGCACTGCCCTCGCCGAGCGCGCCTGAAGATGCTGTCGGATGCTCCAAGTCTGGTCTTGCGCCCAGTTCTGCGGAGGTTCCTCCAGCGGAGGAGGTACCCTCGGCTGAGGATGCTCTGATGACTGGAGAAGCTAACATAGAAGAGGCGGCGACTGAGAAGGCACCTGAGAACTTGGCAGCTGCCGCTGGCGAAGGTCTAGATGTTGCCGCTGCCGAAGCTGGAGCAGATCAGCAGTGTGGAGCCGGGCAGGTGTGAAAACTTAGGATTACTCTGACGAGAGGGTTATTTTGTAATATGTGTGGAGCTGGAAAGACTTGATGACATTGAGACACTTTTTATATCTGTGAAAATGCAGGTTCCTGAAGCAACCGTGCTAGAGGTTTTTGATGTGATGCCATTGATGTTAAATTATCAGGATGTCTTTATGACTGGTGAATCTTGGGCTCGGGCTAAATTAAAACATCCTTCGCTGAGTTTTGAGCATTTTTGGTGGTCGAAGTTGCGAAGGTACGACTTGAAGAACAGCAGGTCGGGGCGTTTTTGGCGCGAGGCGGATTATACCGATCGGCAAGCTACACGTTTTTTGTTTGGTTCTTCTTCATTCGCGCCAGCTGCTGTTGATGATGATATCGACGATAGAATGGCTTTGGATTTTTTGTTTGGACGAAGTAATCTTGAGGTTGGTTCCGATGGTTCACTTGTAATTCCGAAGGAGGAGCCTTCGGAAGTTAGTGATACAGACCGGAGATATATGTATAGGGCGAGGGTTTTGCCCAGGGAATTGCCGATTGTTCCTGTGGCTCCTTTGTTGTGGGGACCCATAGTTCCGGTGGAAGTGGGTTTTGTTGAGGGTAGCGAGGGTTTTGATGATTTAATGATGATTGAGGATGGTGATGAATCCTTGTAATTTTATTCCTTCTATTTTGATTGTTCGACATACTGTAGTTGCTTTGTGGAGAAGCAAACTATTTTGTATTACCGCTTTCATAAGCTGATTTGGAAAAAACAGCGACGCCCGCTTTTCTTTTTTTGGTGAGGCTCGCGTTTACGCTTTCATAAGCTGGTTTGGAAAAACTGCGACGCCCCCTTTTCTTTTTTAGCGAGGCTCGCGGAACGCTTTCATAAGCTGATTTGGAAAAACAGCGACGCCCCCTTTTCTTTTTTAGCGAGGCTCACATAACGCTTTCATAAGCTGGTTTGGAAAAACAGCGACGCCCCCTTTTCTTTTTTAGAGAGGCTCGCGTAACGCTTTCATAAGCTGATTTGGAAAAAACAGCGACACCCCTTTTCTTTTTTAGCGAGGCTCGCATAACGCTTTCATAAGCTGGTTTGGAAAAACAGTGACGCCCCCTTTTCTTTTTTAGCGAGGCTCGCGTAACGCTTTCATAAGCTGGTTCGGAAAAACAGCGACGCCCCCTTTTCTTTTTTAGCGAGGCTCGCATAACGCTTTCATAAGCTGGTTTGGAAAAACAGCGACGCCCCCTTTTCTTTTTTAGCGAGGCTCGTATAACGCTTTCATAAGCTGATTTGGAAAAACAGCGACGCCCCCTTTTCTTTTTTAGCGAGGCTCGCATAACGCTTTCATAAGCTGGTTTGGAAAAACAGCGACGCCCCCTTTTCTTTTTTAGCGAGGCTCGCGTAACGCTTTCATAAGCTGGTTTGGAAAAACAGCGACGCCCCCTTTTCTTGGGTGGAGGTGAAGTTTGCTTTTGCGAGCCACTGGCATTTTTTGCCAGGGTGCTCGACTTTTTTGGACTTCGCGCCTCCCCTTGTCTTAGGTGGAGGTGAAGTTTGCTTTTGCGAGCCCCTGACGTTTTTTGTCAGGGTGCTCGACTTTTTTGGACTTCGCGCCTCCCCTTGTCTTAGGTGGAGGTGAAGTTTGCTTTTGCGAGCCCCTGGCGTTTTTTGCCAGGGTGCTCGACTTTTTTGGACTTCGCGCCTCCCCTTGTCTTGGGTGGAGGTGAAGTTTGCTTTTGCGAGCCTCTGGCGTTTTTTGCCAGGGTGCTCGACTTTTTTGGACTTCGCGCCTCCCTTTGTCTTAGGTGCAGGTGAAGTTTGCTTTGCGAGCCCCTGGCATGTCTTGCGAGGGTGCTCGACTTTTTTTCCAAGTTTGTTTCAAAAAAGTTTGTTTTTCGAAGCAATCTTTGGGGAGTTTACATCGATTATTGCACTCTTGAAAAAGAGATGCTTTGTTCGATGTTTGTTGGCAAAAGTATACAGATTGTAGTTTGCTTTTTTCGGGGGTTCTAGCCTGTATTAATGATTTGGATACTGCCTCGTTAAAAAACCTTACGCCCCTTCGTAAGGAAAAAGAGTGCAACTCCTTTTGTTTTTGTTACATGCATAGGAATGAAAGAAAGCATAAAAGAAATAACAAATTACAAATTGCGAGGGCTCGCTAAGGCTCCGCTACGGGTAGTATTTGCGAAGGTCGTCAACATTCCAGGTGTGAGGCAGGATTTTTCCCTCACTGTCGGAGAGGTGAAAGGAGTCGGG
The DNA here is from genome assembly GCA_009763385.1 of Coix lacryma-jobi var. lacryma-jobi. NCBI lineage: Eukaryota > Viridiplantae > Streptophyta > Magnoliopsida > Poales > Poaceae > Coix > Coix lacryma-jobi. The sequence goes on along the minus strand of CM019826.1, from coordinate 111,722,387 downwards.
ACGATTGCATTCTACTATTAGGTATGGACCGGTCCACTTTGGCTGAAACTTTCCCGCCATGTTGGCGTTTTGTTTCCGAATGAGAACGAGGTCACCCTTCTTTAGTTCTTTGATTCTCACCTTTTTGTCTCTCCATTTTTTTGTTTCTTCCTGATACTTGCGAAGGTTGTGCACTGCGTTGCATCTTGTTTCTTCGAGTAGGTCTTTGTCAATCAGTTGTTTTTGTTCGTCTGTTTTGAGGGTTGTTCTGAGTGACCCATGCTTCAATTCCTCTGGTAACACAGCTTCTTCCCCAAACAAGAGCCTGAAGGGTGTGAATTTGGTGGCTCTGCATTCTGAGGTGTTGTGGGACCAGGTGACGAAGGTTAGCTCTTCCGCCCACTTTCCCTTAGGCCTGCCTTGCAATTTCTTAGATATGGCTTGAAAAATTGTTGCATTGGCTCTTTCAACTAAGCCATTGGATTATAGGTGCCGGACTGAGGCAAAGCATAAAATTGTTCTGATTTGAGCGCAGAATTCTTTGAAAACCTCGCTGTCAAACTGAGTTCCGTTGTCGACAGTTAAATGTTTGGGGACTCCAAACCGACAAACTAATTGCTGCCAGAAGAACTTTTTCACAGCGAGGGAGGTAATTGTAAGTAGCGGTCTAGTTTCAATCCACTTCGTGAAGTATTCCACGGCTACCACTGCGTTGCGAAGGTTTCCTGGAGTTGTTGGTAGTGGGCCGACGAGGTCCATTGCCCATCTTTGCAGGGGCCATGTTGGGCATATCATAGTTGTTGGAGCCCCTGGGGCGTTTTGTGTCTTTGCCGTTAGTTGGCAACCCTCGCAACGTTTGACGATGCTTTCTGCATCTCTTAATGCCGTTGGCCAGTAGAAACCTTGTCGGAAAACTTTCCCAACTAACACCCTTGGGCCGTTGTGTGAACCGTAGATACCTTCGTGAATAAGCTTGAGAATGTTAGTTCCTTCGATCTGTGACACGCATTTGAGCCACGGCGAGGTTACCGAAGCTTTGAACAGAATGTTGTCCACAATTTGGTACCCTCAAACTCTTTGTTTTAGTCTGTTTTCTTCCTCTTTGGATTCGGGTTCATGCAATCCATTGATATAGGCCATGATGGGTGCTCTCCAATCTTCGTTCTGGATTGCGTTGACTAGTTTGGCATTCTTTTCAGAGGTTTCGAATGCTGATTGAGTTGTTACCTCGTAAAACACGTCTGGCGGTAGCTGCAGCTGTTGTGCTGCTGCTTTAGCTAGGTTGTCTGCCTCGTTGTTTTCCGACCTCGGTATGGCTTTCACTGTTATGCCGAGGAAGAATGATTCCAACCTTCTAACATACTGGAAATATTTTTGGAGCTCTGGGTCTTTTACTTTGTAATTTTTCTCAATGTGTCCCGCGATAACTTGGGAGTCTGAGTTGATGACCGCCCTTTCGGACTGACAAGGATCAGAGCTTTGATAGTGCTAGTATCACAGCTTCATACTCTGCGGAGTTGTTTGTGCACTTGAAATCGAGTCTTTTTGTGTATCTTAGCTTTGACCCGGATGGCGAAACTAAGATGGCCGAGGCTCCTGCTCCGGCTGCTCCCCAGGCTCCATCGACATACGCTGTCCAAAACGGGTCTAGTTGGGCTCCGTCTCTGCGAGGGTCTGAGGTCCATTCAGCTATGAAATCTGCTAGTGCCTGCGATTTGATCGCTGTTCTTCCCACGAAGGTTATAGCGTAGCTGTTCAATTCAACTGGCCATTTTGCTACTCTGCCGACTGCCTCGTTGTTCTTGAAAATGTTCTCGAGGGGGTATGATGAAGGCACTTGGATTTCGTGTGCCTGGAAGTTGTGTTTTAGCTTTCTTGAAGCCATGACCACGGCATATGCTATCTTCTCTAGCTCTGAGTAGTTCCGTTTTGGACCTTCGAGAGTTTCAGACATGTAGTAGACCGGGGCCTGCTTAATTTTGTTGTTTTCATGCAACTCTTTGATTAGCACTGCGCTGGTTGCATGGGACGAGGCTGCGACATACAGTAGTAGAAGATCACCTTTGCTTGGACTGGTTAAAATGGTCAAGTTGGTGAGGTAGTTTTTCAAATCCTCGAAAGCTTTCTGCTGCCGAGGTCCCCAATTGAATGGGGTTGTGCTTCTCAGAGTTTCGAAAAAGGTAACCCTCGCTCGGCTGATCTGGAGATGAATCTGCTGAGTGCTGCTAGACGACCTGTCAAACGCTGAGCTGCTTTTTTGGTTGTCGGGGGTTCCATATTGATGATGGCATCAATTTTTTTGGGGTTGGCTTCAATTCCCCTTACTGAGACGATGCAACCTAGCAGTTTTCCTTCTTTTACCCCAAAAACACATTTTTGGGGTTTAATTTGAGTCCGACGAACCGAAGGTTTTTGAACACTCTTTCCAAGTCTGTTATGTGATTTTCTTTTAGCTTGCTTTGTACAATCAAATCGTCGACGTAGGCAGAGATGGCGTGTTCATCTTTGAAGACTTCCGATGTCATGCGAGCGAAGGTTGATCCTGCATTTCTGAGGCCTTCTGCCATTCTTCGAAAGCAAAATGTGCCCGAAGGTGTAATGAAGCTTGTTTTTTCCTCGTCTTCCTCATTCATCCAAATCTGGTGGTACCCAGAGAAGCAGTCGAGGAGAGAGAGCATTTGGCAACCAGCTGCTCTGTCGACCAAGGTGCTTATGTTAGGCAGAGGAAAGTCATCCTTCGGACAGGCTTTGTTCAGGCATGTGAAATCAACACACATTCTCCATTTCTTGTTCTTTTTCTGAACTAGTACCACGTTTGAGAGCCATGTTGGATATTTGACTGGACGGATGACGCCCGCGTCCAGAAGTCTTTTTACCTCTGCCTTCGCTGCCTCTTTCCTCTCTTCTGACATTTTGCGAAGCTTTTGCTTAACTGGGCGATAGCCTAGTTTGATGTTTAGGCTGTGCTCGATCAAAGTTCTGTTTACTCCCTTGAGGTCCTCTGCAGACCAAGCGAAGGTATCGGAGCTTTCCTTGAGGAAACGAATAAGGTTGTCTTCGGACTGGGGGTCTAGGTTGGCTGAGATGAACACTTTCCTTTCTGAATTGCCCTCGAAGAGTTGGACTTGTTTAGTCTCTTCTTTGGGTGATGCTTTTACTTTGTCGATGCATTCTTCACCCTCATCGCTGAGGTTTGTGGCTCGAGGCTTTGACAAGTTGTGGACATTGCGTTGCCCCGGTGCTACTATTCCTTCAGCTGCTCTTGCAATGTCTTGATCTCCGTATACTGCAACGACCCCCTTCGGAGCAGGAAGCTTCATGCAAAGGTATGCAGGGTGGATTACAGCGTTGAATGCGTTGGTGACGCCTCGGCCGAAAATTGCATTGTAAGGATAGAACATGTCAACCACGTCGAAGGTTATGTGTTCAGTTCTGCAGTTCAGCTGATCTCCGAAGGTAACGGGCAGAGATATTTTTCCAACAGCTCTTACTTGTTGCCCGCCGAAACCGTATAGTGGGTTGTCGGAGGGTTGCAAGAGGTTTCTGTCAAGCTTCATGCTGTCAAAGGTTGTGGCGAACAGGATGTCAGCGGAGCTTCCTGTATCGATGAGAACTTTGGTGACTGTCCACCCTGCTAAGTTAGTCTCGATCACCATTGCATCAGTGTGAGGGTAATCCCTTAACTTCATGTCACTGGAATCGAAGGTTATCGGGATGTGAGACCATCGCCCGAATTTGTGCGGTCCTTTGACGGCTACATGATGTACTCTTCGGGCATGTTCTTTCTTTTGCCTCTTGTTGCCATGATCTTCGTTGGAGCCTCCGGTGATGGCTAGTATCACACCGAAGGTTGATGTTGGGTTGTTGATGGTTGTCTGGGATTGGGCTTCGGATTTGACAGGTTGGGGGGCTGGCAGGGCCGGTATTGGTGGTGGTGGTGGTAGAGTGTTGCTCACTTGTTGGTTGGTTTGGGCTTGAGGGGTTGTTGGGAATGTGACAGTGTATGACACATTTTGGCGTTGAGGAAAAGAGGTTGGTTGAAATGAGGTGTGGTTGTAATGTGGGTGTTGAGAGTAGAAAGGTTGGTGCGAGGGTAAGCCGTAGTTTATGGGGGTGTACTGGTAGGGAGGTTGGGTTGGGTTGAAGTTTGGCTTTCTGGTGTGATTGATGGTTCTGTTTTCTGTTGAAGAGGCTCTTTTGGACTCCTGGTACTCTTTCCCTCTGGCGAAGCACTCGCATTGCTTTGTTGTGTGCCCCTTTCCTAGGCCACAGAAGTGACAGTACATTTTGGCCGGGTCCCTCTATTGGTTTCTTTGGTCAGGCAGGGGTGGAAATCCATGTGGGTTTTGGTTGCCCGAAGGCTGAGTGCTTCTTCTCTGGTCTTCAATTGGATTTGCCTTGTTGATCGCTCCAACGTTGCTCTGATCTTGGCGAGGGTTGTTTTCTCTCGCTTGGGGCCTCGGCTGTGGTTTCTGCTGCGACCTTCGAGCATCGGACTTTGCCCGGAAATCCATGTCCGCTCTACAGTACCTTTCCGTTGTATCATGAAGCTCTTCGATTGTGTTTGCTGGTTTTCTAGCGAACTTTGAGGAACATGGGCCTGGGCGTAAGCCGCTGACTGCAGCGAGGATCATGGCCTCGTCGGATATTCCCGGAGTTCTTGCTCTAATCTAGATGAACCTTCGCCAGTAGTCTTGTAACGGTTCGCACTCTTCTTGTTTGCAGTTGAACAGCTCGATGGGGTTTGATGGGGCTGCTGTGATGCCCTTGAAGTTTGTGCAGAGTCTATCTTTGAGGTTGGCCCAGGAATCCACTGTTACGGGGCGAAGGTTGCTGTACCAAGTCTGCGCGATGTCACGAAGGATGATTACGAAAGACTTCGCCATTGTTGACTCATCCCCTCCTGCTGCGGTGACTGCCGCTTCGTAGCTCATTATGAACTGGCGAGGGTTAGTGAGTCCATCATAACGTGGGAGGTTTTGTGGATTGTAGCAAGGTGGCCAGGGTTGGGTTTGTAGTATTTGGGAGAGTGGTGATCTTGGGTCGTAGGGCATCTGGTGTTGTTGGGCGCTTCGCTGAATGCGAAGGTTTGGCTCTCGCTCTTCTGGGTAGAGCTGGCGAAAATTTGGTGGTGGTGGGGGTGGTGGAGGTTGACGTGCACCCAACTCCTCATTCCCCTCTTGACGGGGCGGCATTTCTATATCATTCCAACCCTTGGCTTCGGCTTCAGCTGTCGCGAGGGACTCTTCCATTCGGCGAAGCTGTTCCCTCGCTTCATCCGCCTTTTGCCTGATAGCGCGCAGCCGGTTGTGCCTTTCAAGCTGATCTAGGTGCCTTTTCTTCTCCTGCAATTCAGCTTGGAGCCTGTCCAAAGCCTCGAGACCCAACTCCTCTTCATCTCCTCTTCCACCCCCTCCGGAGGTGTGTGGGTGCGGCTGTGACACTAGCTAAGTGTGAGGCCCCGGGACCTCTGTCCCTGGGGTGACTTCTTCTTCTCCCGAAGGTTCCACATTTTCTTCCACAGGTTGAACTGTCACCGCGGCCTCCCTTGTCGTGCGGTTGTCTCTGGTTGAGGATGCTCTTCTATTTCCTGCCATTACGAACTCTGTGTCCCCACGGACGGCGTCAAACTGTTGGAATCAAACTTGCCCTACCTCCGCACACGTGCAGGGGGGTGGCGAAGGTGGCCAATTGTCAGAACCAAGCGAAGGTGCAAAGGAAACAAGAACAGTGATGCTGTGGCTCTATTTCCAAAAAACGTCCCGCTTACACTGTTCACCCCCTGGTATTTATAGGGAATACCAAGGGGTGTGACCAAATTACAATAGGGTACAAGAAAGATTCCTCTGCGCTATACAAACAGAAGGGCAGAATAGTACAAACACGAGTGGAGTGGAAACCCTAGTTTGTCTTCCTCCTGCCCGCCGCCACTTTGCCTCGTTTATCTTCGCGGGAAGGTGAAAACCAGACCTTCGACTTCGCTAGTCTTCAGGTTAGCATTCCCTCGCCCCTCGCCGAGCTTGACGTCTTAAGCAAAAAGGCCCCAGAACCCGCGAAGGTCATTTACTGTGTTCTCAGAGCGCCTTTACCTGTGAGAAACAAAATGAACTCCGAGGGTCGAATTTGTATCCGAAGGTTACGAAAACGACCCTGAAGAGCCCCGATTAGCGGAAAGGAAAGGTTTTGTGAGGGCGCATGGGTCGCGCGAAGGTTGTTTTTCGAGCCAGCCCCCGCAGCGCCACTGCCGAGGGTCCCTTCCCCCAATAGGTTTTGACTTGAGTGGTTCCCTCATGAAAACGCATGAGAGTAGACCAAATCTCCCGAGCCGTAGTGAGGTGAGAAATGCGATCAAACTCAGACATGCTTAAACAGGAGAAAAGAGCATTACGGGCTCGGCTATTAGCATCGTGCTCATCGATCTGATGCTGAGTCACACGAGCAGCCAAGACCACGTAATCAGTAGAGTTGCAAATGTCCCAAATCGAAGCACCCATGCTCTGAAGATAGGCCGACATGCGTATCTTCCAATACACATAATTCGTCCCATTGAAAAATGGCGGTTTGCCCACGCCGCGATCCATGTCGCCTTCTGTGGATCTGGAACCGGTTAAGGTGGAAGATCCTTAACCCGCTCTGATACCAATTGAAGGACCGAGAATGCTACCAGAAAGCGACTAGAGGGGGGGTGAATGGGAGCCTAAAAATTTCTTTCAAAATTATAGCCATTGTCCCACAAATCAACCCCTAAAAGCTTTGAGTACAAACGTGATGCTCATGACCCTTGGAAGAGGGTGGATGATCCCTAGGATCACAGCAGCACCACCAAACGAGAGCAAGCCAAACACCGAAAACTCTGACTCAAGTTCTACACTAAAAACCAACTCCCGAACGTAGATGGAAGGCTACGTCAAGAAATCTCCAAATACCGATGCTAACAAGTAGCAAAGATACTTAGAGAGGTTCCTAGGTGAACTCTAGGAGCAAACGAGAAGTCCGAAAACCAAGCGGAAAAGCCGGGGGAGCAAACGCACTAAACCGCAACCTACAGCAGGTTGGCGGACTGTCCGGGCTCCTGGTGCCGAACTGTCCGGGCCTACTGCGGACTATCCGCGGTCCACTGGCGGACTGTCCGCCTGCAAGAAATGAAAAACAGCACTGCTGCTGAAGTCTCCCTGGACGGTCCCGGACTGTCCACGGATGACAACGGTGGACTGTCCGCCAGTCAACTCGAGGCAAAGCAACCGAGACGTGCAGCCACTGAACAGGCACGGCCCCGACGCGCGGACTGTCCGCGCCCTGAGTGGCGGACTGTCCGCGACCACTTAGGAAGGGCGATTTCAATCGCCCTTCTCCCAAATCCTCCCAATATCGATCCAAATCAAAATCCTTTGATCCCAAACTTGGAGAAGATGATCACAATATAGTTAGGAAACTATCCCCAAGAAATCATCCGCTCAAATCGACTCAATCAACGGAAATCGAAAGGGAAGGTGTAGGAACAAAAAAGTTGCCACGAAACTTGAATTGACCCGATCTACTTGTTCATGAGGGTAGAGATAAATTCCTTTGGTGGAAATGTTCTCCTCACATCAAAGAACAAGTAGATTCAAGTGGATTCAAAAAGACGCAGCGAAGAGGGAGATCGAGTGATGGGAAAATCGTGAAGAAAAGAAGAACGCGAAGAACAAGTTCAAAACGCGAATCACAATCACGATTGCCAGCCGAAATTCGTCCCCTTGAGGAGACAACGGGAATCCGGTCCCGTTTCCGCAAAATCCAAATACACAGAGGTATGATCAAACCATCTCTGCGGATCTTAGTAGCTACATCAGGGACTGGGAGAGCAGGAAAACCTAGAATGAAAATAGCAATAGCTGAGATAGTCTGGAGGGAGGGGTGGCCTCTCCTAATATAGCCTAATACAATTATTCCCCTTCTACCCCTACTGCTAATGAGCGGGCAGGCTAACCCTAAGGGTATTCCTGACCAACTCGAAGTGTAGTCGATCCGACGGCCACGCCCGCACATCCAGTAGCTTCGCCTCGACGCGACCTCACCTGATGCCGCCACGTGCCGCCAACGCGTCGTTCGTCCTTTTCACGGACCTCCCCCCGGTTTTGAGGCTGAAACCGGGAAACCTGGGCCATCCCCTGGTTTTGAGGCCAAAACCGGGAAACCTGTCGTCCATCGCCTGAGTTTTGTGGCCCAAACTCAGAAACCCGCCAGCGCCCAGATTTTGAGGCCAAAGCCTGGAAACCGTCCACTCGGTGGTTTTTCTTTGGCTCAACCACCAAACCGATGTCGTAGAGGGATGCACCGCCCGTGCACCCCGTCCACCCGCAAGTCTTCACTTGTCGTTGTCCCAGGCTGTCAGCCACCACGGTCGATCCTCAGGCCACCGGTCCGTCAGTCCAAGCCTCACGTCCGCCCTTCACCGCTCCGAGTCCATTGGCACGACACGTCTCTACTTGACCTTCACCTTGCCTTCGATCACCGTATCTGGCTCGACACCTGCACAACACAAGCCAAAGAACATGCGCATCATACCAGTTGACAATCACTCATCACCTCAAGATCCGGCATACACCCATGTATCTGCAAGAGCCAGATGATCTAGTGTCACATAGAAGGTCTAGAAGTTGATTATGACCACGCTGCACACAATATAACACGTTTCAGAATAAAAAACAAAAAAAGCAAGTATAAAAATCAATTTATAACATGAAATGAGTACATGGTTTTAAGGCATACGTACTCTTGAGCTTGAGAAGATCTAGTGGACCTTGATTTTCCATGAACACACACAGCAACATACACATCAGAAACATCATTGGTGCAAGTCAAAATCCTTTCAGTATGAAAATCAATATAAGGTGACTGGAGAGCAGCAGACCTTTTACGAATCCTATTTGGGTGAGGCTCAAAGTCAGGTGTCACTGAAAGAATTACCACTGCCAAGCTGCTTATGTGTTGATGCAGGTGTAATAGTCTCATTCACATTGACAGTCTCACGAGATGTTGCTGCCTCAAGCGAAACTGGTGGTTTAACCTTTCTCTTGTCATTCTCGATAATAGCATCATGTTCCACTTAGCTAGTATCTCTTCAGGAAATTTTGAAAGTGAGAATGGAGAACCATCCGATGCTAAAGATGCACCCTGTGATTCCACGAATTTCATGATGTTGATTTCTGGAGGTGTGAAATTCAAAGGACAGCTTGTGGTAATATGTGAGTCACCTATGTTGGTTTTGTTATCACTTATTAACGAAAGCAATAAAAAGGAAAAAAAATATGTATGACGATAGATGTCAAGATGTGAAGTTACCACATGGGAGCTTCAGCTTTTTTATCATCCTTTCTATATTGGATTTGAGCTTGGCTGTAGGTTCTGGGTGAATGATCGCTAATGGCTGAGGCTCAAGTGAAGATGTATCCTCCTTCGTCACCTTTGGATTATGCAACCTTTCCAAACGGACACTGAATGGGACATGATCTTCAATGTCAGGAACTTGAACTTCCACATGAATTGTTGAACCTACGGGTGGCTGCTCATTACATTGAGTGTCTACTCCAGTTGCATCCAACTTATGTTCTTTGGAAGAACCATCAACATTCTCATTTTGCTTTTCAACGCCTCCATCTTCTTCCTCCAAAACAGATGGCAAATTTCTATTGCCGGCACCAGGAAAGGCACTCTCGTGATCTGACCCTGAATCATCGTCCTCAGATATAGAAAAATCTTCATCTTGGTCAGTGTCGGATTCTTCACTTTCATCACTGAGCAAATCCTCTTCAAAATCTTGACCCAAAGATTCATGTTAATCAACATGTTCTCTTGTAGTAGTTGCCCTCGTCTGCCTTTGAGCACAAGAAGGTGCAGGTTGTTCCACCTTGGAACGCTTTGATCTACTCTGTCTCTGTGTAGATGAAGGTTCACCTTCATCATAATTTGGCCTTGGACGCTTAGAGCTATCAACACGATGTGATGCAGTAGCTTCGGCTTCAGAAATTTTTTCCAAAAACATGCCAAGAAGCTCTGTGAAACCAGAGCAAAACTGCGTAACAGCACTGGTGATCAGGGTTTTTCTCTGCAGAAAAAAAGACAAAAAAACAAAAAATAGGAAAACAACAGTAAGTAATGAGCATTCAAAAACGCATGAAGGTAAACACATGTTGCACTACACTACAGAGCTAAAACTGAACTGAAAACAGATACATGTTGCCTCTGAATTTAAAAAAAATAAAAAGCTAAAAATGAAAAATCAAAAAATAAGTATCTGCCTCTTGCAACATAAAAAGCTACACATATATTAAATTGCCAGTCTTTTCATATATTATTGCTTCATCAGTGACACTGTTTTGCCTAAACTCTAACAAAAAAGTGCTTGACAATCTATACAAAGAATATAGCTGAAAAATTATGTAATTCAAAATTAACAGCAGCTGCTATGTATATGCACAAAAAATGATTGAATTTGTCTCAATTATGATGTAGAATGTCTAGATCATGTATAAAAAATTACGCAACTCAATCCTGATCTGAAATGCCCCGAGGGACCTTCAAGGAGACAAATCTTGTTATATCATCTATGGCAAACAATAATTGTTGTGGAGTAGAATACCTTGATTGTTTGAACTGAACACATAAACATGTACATGCAAAAAAAAGTTATAAATATCTATAAAACATATGGACATGGCAAGAACTTAATTTGACAAAAAGAAAGTAAAGCCATATTGAGTTATTGATGCATACCTTGAGCTTCCCGAATGAGCCATCACGGTTTGTGTCAAGCTTGATGACCTCATTGAGCAGTTTCTTTGACCATGCTGCGGTTCTGGGTACTTTGGAAGAGATTTCTAGATTGTCAATCATAAGGGAGTCTACATATAGAATCTGCAAAAAATAAAAGATATAAAATGAGGACAATGAAAGAACATAAAAGAAAAGAAAAAAAAGAGTAGGTACATAAAGAATAAAGATAAGCAAGCAAAAGCAACTTACCACAAATCTATTGCATTTGTTGCAAGAGATACTCAGCTGTTGCATTTCCTACTACAGAGGAGTAAGTTAAAGAAAGTGTTATAAGTTACAAAGTAGAAATATAGCATGGTGAGCTATAGAATCTATTTCCCTCCCCCACCCTATAAATTTGAGATAGATTTATATGTGAACTTTGAAAGTGGTGGAATGTTAAATTCTAAGCTAGATAGCCTAATTTATTAAGTGGATTCCAATTTCTCTAAAATAGAGATCCAAACACACTCTAATAGTAATACAAGCACTTCAAAAGATCGAGATGTATTGGCGATAGTTGCTATAGAGGAACTAGATAATGCTAATCAGAAGATGAGCAATGAACATAATTCATTGAGGTAATTTAATATGTATATCAATTATTTCGTATGAATATTGATGTTGCATTCAGATAACTGTTTATTAGTAACATTTTGTTTATGTGTGTATATATACTACTAATGGACCTGATCTGAAGTGCCCCTAGGGACCTTCAAGGAGACAAATCTTGTTATATCATCCATGGCAAACAAAGATTGTTGTGGAGTAGAATACCTTGATTGTTTGAACTGAACACATAAACATGTACATGCAAAAAAAAGTTATAAAATATCTATAAAAAATATGGAAATGGCAAAAAATTAATTTGACAAAAAGAACGTAAAGCCATATTGAGCTATTGATGCATACCTTGAGCTTCCCGAATGAGCCATCACGGTTTATGTCGAGCTTGATGACCTCATTGAGCAATTTCTTTGACCATGCAGCAATTCTGGGCACTTTGGAAGGGATTTCTAGATTGCCAGCCATAAGGGAGTCTACATATAGAATCTGCAAAAAATAAAAAATAAAATAAAAGGAAAAAGTCTACTTTACCCCCTCACCTATCACCTATTAAGGGTTGTCTACTTAATGTCTCAATCTATGAAACCGTCTGTTTTATCCCCTAAACTTTATAAAACCGGTCAAATTACCCCTCAGGCGGTTTTAGACGGTGGTTTTGCTACAGTAACGGCGGTTTTGGTTTTTTCTTTTTTATTTATTTTGGTTGAATCTTTGAAAAATCATAGTAAATCACAGAAAAATCATAAAATGGAAAATTTAATTTTGTTGGACTCCACATGAGTATATCTACACAAAAAACATATAATATCATATGCTTTAGTATAAAGTTTTTGTTGTAGATTTAGGTCTATTCTTTTTTATAATTAATTGAAATAATTCATAATTATAGTTTGTATGGTCTTATTGTAGTTAAATTTTTATGGTGGCCTAATTATTGTATGCTTGAACTATAGTAAACATTTTATACTCATTGGATCAAGTATAATTTAGTTATAGATTTATTTAGGGTTTATGCTTGTTAAATCTAAATAAATCTATAACTAAGTTATATGTGATCCAATGAGTATAAAATTTTTACTGTAGTTCAATCATACAATAACTAGGTAACCATAAAAATTTCACCATAAATGGACCATAGAAACTACAGTTATGAATTGTTCCAATTAATTTGAAAAAAGAACAGATTTAAATCTACAACAAAAACGTTGTACTAAAGCATACCATATTATATATTCATTGTGTAGATCTACTCATGTGGAGTCCAACAAAATTAAAATTTCCATTTTACGATTTTTCTATGATTTACTATGATTTTTCAAAGATTCAGCCAAAATAAATAAAAAAGAAAAAACCAAAACCGCCGTTACTATAGCAAAACCACTGTCTAAAACCGCCTGAGGGGGTAATTTGACCGGTTTTATAAAGTTCAGGGGCTAAAACAGACGGTTTCATAGGTTGAGACATTAAGTAGACAACCTTTAATAGATGAGGGGGTTAAGTAGACTTTTTCCTAAAAATAAAATGAGGGCAATGAAAGAACATAAAAAGAAAATAAAAAAAAGTAGGTACATAAAGAAACTGTTGGACAAACCTGAAAAAGCACAACCTGTTGGACGAAAAAGCACTGTTGGACAAAAGTTTCAGCACTGTTGGAACGAATGTATATAAGAATAATTAGAGGGACTTCTGTAGTTGTAGTTTAAGAAAACAAGTCATTAAATTCAGATGAAAAAGCAGTGGAAAGAATATTTTCAGAAAAGCAATTAAGTAATTTCAAAAAAGCATATCAATTCAAAAAAAGTTCACTACTGCCATAATAATGTCCATGTTTCATATGTGTGATACATAAGGAGATTGCAACAAAAAAGGCTTCATGTACATGCCTACATCCCCTAGCTAGCCACATTAAAAAAAGGGACGGTACATACGAGCACATTTCAGTTAAGTCTTCCCTAACTTTCAAGTTGCGGGAATAAAATCTAGCAATTTAATATGATACAAAAATGCAATATGTTTGAAAAAAAAGCAATTATGATATGGCCCGGTTTGGGGTTGCTTGGTACTGTTGAGGCTTAATCACTGCCTGTGGTGCTGTAGGACACATTAGTGTCAGCATAGCTAACAAAAAAATACTTGTCAAAGCCAGATACTGGGGCAGTGTGTGAAAAGGTGGTACCCATAACTCGTGAGCGAGTTGGAGTCTATTTCATGATGCAAGAGGGCTAGTCTGTAGGTAGCCCGTCGGCTCCTGCTCTGCTAGCATCCAGCTCCTGCTGGGCTTTGCGGGAGGCATGCAGTCGTCTGCGACAACAGCCCGCTTACAAAGGAGAGAAAGGAGATGAGAACGAAGATTCAACTGCTATCTGTCTTCGATAACAACCTGCTTCTGTGTGCGCGACAGAGAACAGAAAAGGACACCCAAAAAACAACCATTTGGAGCAAACCACAACCAGCCATCACCAGCAACGATGCCAAGCAAAGGCACCTTCCTGGTTGAGTCGAGTCCCAAGAGAGCCGCTAAGCATGTGCTACTCCTAGTCCTAGCAAGGATCTCAAGAACAAACATAAAATGTACGCGTGCGCTGGGACGGCCTTTGCTAGTCTCCAAGGACTCGGATGCCAAGATGCTTATAGCCTCAGACCTCAGCACGGTGCTCGGTCGGGCCTAGCAGCGGAGGTGGAGGCCGTGGCGGTGATGGTGGTGCGCCAGACCGTCGCCATGACACAAGGCGCACAACAAAAAATACGCCAGTCCTCACCATCGTCGACCAGCAAACAACGCTTCTGCCAAGACAGAAGGACGAATGCAATACAGGCGATCCAGGGTAAGCAGGCTCCCACTGAATCCAAGCAAGCTTTGCAGGCTGATGTGTTTAAGCCCGCCCATTGAGAGCAGGTGTCCGCAGGTGTCTGCTTCGATCACTAGTGCAGGCGGGCCTAGCAGGTAGCAGGCAATCCCTGCGCGCCTGCTTGCATCGTTAAGTCTAGTGCAGAGGCAAAAACCATTCACAAGATGGGCTAATAAGAACTTACCCCATGCTAATCCAGCCCCCAAGATGCGTGTGAAAACACATTGTCACTAAGCCCCCAGAGCTAATTGATGCAAAACCCAAATCAATTGTTTAACCCATTCTAACTCAATCCATTTACATAGTGAACAAAAATAACAGAGAGGGGGGTCAAACAAAATGCAACAAGTAGGGAGAAATGTAGTTAACAAAGTAAACCTAAATTCCCAAACTAAAAAACAAGCAAATACCTAATGCACAAAAATTAGATCTAAGATATCCCAAAATAAACTCACTGTTGAATTTGTTGTAGGAGATTGAAGCGCTATGTAGTAGGAGAAGAACCAGTAGCAGAGTAGTCGAAAAATGCCAAATATTGCACCTGCAATGTAGATCTATAAGGGATTTGTATAGACGATATCCCTCAGGCGGGTAAATCTTAGGTTGAGACCATTATGCATCGAAATAGGTAAGAAGAACAAACACATCAAAGCAGTGCAAAAAAAAGGAGAACGAACCAAGTCGAGTCAATTTCGGCGCCAAAATCCGAAGCAACGGGGGTCGTGTGGAGCACCTCCCCCCAGTTGCACGACCGTCTACCCCGGGGGTGCACCCCACGGTTGACGACGCGCGCTCGTGAGGGAGGAGGGAAGCCTGCGCTCCTGTCGAGGATAGTGCGCGGCGAGCGGTGTCCAGGCAGTATGAGAGGCCCGCGCCGCTGCCGAGGAGTGATTGTGCGGTCGCTAGGGGGAGGACGCGCGCCCGTCGGGGAGGCTCGCACGGCCGCCTGTGGGGAGCGCCTGCGAAGTCGCGGGGACGAGGAAGCCTACGCGGTCGCCGTGGGGAGGCTCGCACGGCCCCCAGTGGCGAGCTCCCGCGAGGCAGCAGGGAGGAGGAAGGCCTGCGCGGCCGCAGGAGATGGCTCGCGCAGGCCGCCGAGGAACGATGACGCGGCCGCCGGACTTGCGCCGCCACGCAGCGCCTGCGTCGCCTCCAATGGGCTTCGGCGGAGACGAAATGGGGAAAGAGGGGTGGGAATAGAGGAGAGAGAATACGGGGAGGAAAAACTGGGCGCGACTCTCTAGATTTGAACAGTGCCGGCTGAAAGGTGGGTCCATGGTCGCAGACGTATCAGACGGGCGAGATCGAGCGGCCGCGCCTGTGCACATTCGGTAAAGCTAGCGCGTGCGGCCGAAATCTAGCATTTAGGTTGTTCCTATTATGTGAAAAAAGAAAAAGAAAAAAAACTTACAGGAACACTCGCTCATTGGTCGTTGGCTCGCATGCAATACGTTCGCACGCCTTGTGATGGGAGGCCCACGCGGCTCTCTCCGGCCATGACCACACAACTTTTCAAGTCCATCGAGAAGTCCACGCGGCCACGGCGCCACGCCACGTCGCTGCGCCGCCTGATAGTCCTGATACCCTAATCAGTTGATCTAGTGGTTTCCATCTCATTGTCCATGCCGGTGCGGTGCTGCCTTGTGAGATATCAACTATCATACGACTGCACAAGAGATGGAGGCAGGCATACAGCCAATGTGTCACATACTGGCACAGAATCGAACCTCATTGACTCGTAGCGCCGCACACAGTCTTGAATTTGTTACAATTCAATCTTTCTCTATCTGGCATCTCATCGTGTCGGTGTTTGTTGCTATTGCTAATTCAAATCCTTCGTATGATTGTAAGTCTCTTACTCTCTTTTATTATTTATATTTTCAAACTACTAGTATATGACGCTTGAATTATTTATGATTTTACTGTTTATCTATTGATAGATTTTTAAGTACCAAATCATATACATTTGATTGTGCTTTAAGATTCGTGCTACAACTATCTACTAGGTCATATTTATTAAAAAATATATAATAAATTTGACAACATAAAATATGGAGTCATCTTATAATTTAGTACCGAATTACACTAAAAATTCAAATATTACCGAATTACCAAATGCTTTTACCGAATTGTATGTGAATTTTTTTGGATGACATACCTGAGTTAAAATCATAGATCCACCACTGATTGGTTGGTGATCATGCTTGGTCGCCACTGTTTTTTTTTAACAAAATGGTCATGTACGCCACTCCTCGCTCGGTCTCTTCATGCAGCAATGTCCTTCTAATTTGATTGCATTCCCTCTCCCTAACTATATTGTGTTGGGATTGATTGAAGAAATCATCAACTTGTTTACATAAAAAATAGCGTCGGTATGTTGACATGAAAGAAAATAGGTGTGCAACCTACGGTTGTTCCTTTTTATCGATGAGATTAGACTTTTTCAACTTTTTGTGGACGCTGAAGGGCAGGAGTATCCTGCGTGCCTATGGTTGCCCCATCGGATGGTGGCATCCCTCTTTTTTACTTGAACCATGTGACACCATTTCTGCTTGTGTCAGTTATCAGACACCATTTCCAATAATATCACTATTATTGCTTAATTTATTACACTATTTTGTCTAATTTAAGATAACATTATCGCTTAATGCTTAACATTATTTTGCCTAATGGATAAAATAAAGGCTTGAAAGGTAGCCTAATAGGGGGTGGTGGAGGTGAATGGGCATGGTGGATCTTGGCCGACCTGGATGAGGAGGGGACTTATCTTTTGAGTTGCACTAGGGTGTAGTTAATCACGCTCTGATCCTTCTCCTCGCACCAGCGACACTAATTTTGTTCATGGCTTAGTTTCCTGTTGCTATTTTGTATTTATTATTATTGCTTAATTAAAGACACTATTTTTGCCTAATTTAGAACTTATTATTGCCTAACGCTTAGCACTATTATTGCCTGACGTAAAGAAAAGGCAGAAAAAGTGGCATTCATAACTTTGATTTGTTTTTCAATGGGTAAAAAAGTGTCAAACATACTTGAAGCATAAATACATGACAAAGTAGCTTAGTTATTACTTAATGTATCTTACATCACCATGCCAATGACCGGTTCAGGTGGCTGGGAAGTGTAGTCCGGGTTGTACCCATTTTGGATTGAACTCTTAGTGTTCCTTC
Organism: Coix lacryma-jobi var. lacryma-jobi; assembly: GCA_009763385.1. NCBI lineage: Eukaryota > Viridiplantae > Streptophyta > Magnoliopsida > Poales > Poaceae > Coix > Coix lacryma-jobi. The sequence continues at coordinate 111,705,028 of CM019826.1, read as the reverse complement.
CAATACAGTAATTTTGGGCAGTCGTGCTTTCGTTCTTTTTCTGGCAGACTCTTGTAATTTCGTTACCCACATCAACAAACTAATGCTTTCTAATACAGCAAACTAATGATTTTACTTTTTCTTTTTAATTTGACTGCAGTTTTAGGGAATGACTAGAGGACAAAAGACATCAATAAGGTGGTGTAACACCATACCCACAAACTATTGTTATATGTGGCAAACAAAGGCTACTTCTAAAAGCAACCAGTAAAAAAGAAATTGTGAATTTTTGAGTCGCATACAACTACCAATGCAAAAAATGGGTATTCTTAGGCAATAATATTATTCTGATTAGACAGTATATTATTCTGAAATTGGCAATAGTGTATTTTGTTGAGGAGTTTAATTCAAACATCTAATTCTTGATGTACCACATAGAAATATCAGCATTCATGCAGATCAAAAAAGCAAGTGCTTTTGTAGTCATATATGACCTATTTATTTTTAGCCTTGCACTACATGTTCTCTAATTATCACTTTCTTTTGTCATTATATTGCAGATCATCAATCTATTCAGCGGGAGAATTCAAAAAATGATGTGTAGCAATTTCCTGATAGTAAGTAGGTCGTCATTCATATGTAGCATTACAACTCATTTTTGGAAGCAAATGCTATGTGCAGATCAACTATTATACATGTTGCATTTGGAAATATTAAAATAGAGAAACAAATCTTATGTGAAGTCATCCCAGCAGTATATATGTCAAATAATTTACAGTCATTTTAGCTTTTTTGTGTAATTCTGATAATATGTGCAATTCGAAGATGTCTTATGTATTGATGAGAAAATTAGAGCTTTTTTTAGGTCTAGAGTCATTTTAATTCAAATTTGTATAAAAAAATAATTTGTTAGAGATGGTTGTTGGCGCAAAAAGTGGCGTTCTGCGCCAGGCACACGGCAAACCGGAGAAGCTGGCTTCAATTGTGGCCCGGGTGCTCAGAAGTCCGGTGCGTGCCAGTCAGTTTGACCTGCAACTAACAAGGGAGATAAACCGTTAAATACAAAGCTGGAACGTGCCGGGTATGACCAGACAGTTCCAAGATGTACGGCCCTGAAGCCACTTACGACGACATATAGCTATGAAAGCTATCTGCCAACAGGTCTAAAGATTATTCGGCAATATGAACAGAGTCACATGAATAACAGGTTGCCGAACACGTTCGCATGAGAATCGTACTCGCATGACGTATTCTATATAAGTTAAAACTTAACCAATCTCGATTGTACAACCGAGTTGGGGTCCATGGAGATTGAACATACAAGCTAAGCATGACTAAGCTAATCTAAAGCCTGCGCCTGCCGCACGACACCTAGCCTTGTCATAGATCAAACATGCTTAACATGCGTGAACCCTCACCACGTGGCAACCTAGATACGATCCAATTCGGCTATTACGAACAGTAGATCTACTGCATAACGACTTTTCAGTAATAAGCGTGAAAGAACGGAGCAGATCTATAAAGATGGAGCCGAACCGGACGGTATCTAGACTGGGCAAAAGTGTTATGATGAAATAAACATAGCAAAACATATAACACAAGGTAACTTAATGAATCTATCAGATTGCCAAATCTAACAGAGCCGATAACTATCTTTACTCATGTCTCAATCCGCCGCACGATACAAGACACAAACAAAGACCTCCCGTCATAAGCTTAAATCCGCCGCACGATACTAAGCTTAACGTACGAGACTACTTGCACCATATCTAAATCCGCCGCACGATACTAGACATGATAGCAAGGTTGCCGGAACTTACGGAGGTCGACGGATCGATGGCCCCTCTCGAAGAACACGACGACACGACTTGGACTCGAAGACGGCACGGGGCCGGGGTTGGTTGTATTGATTGTCAACAGATTTACAATAGTCTCAGGGGTTATATTTATACCCTGGTGTCCTACGAGTCCTAGGAGGACACGATTACAACGATAAAACAGGAAACCTATCTGAGTCCTAGAAGAATACGATTACAATGATAAATTAGGAAACTATCAGAGACATGATGTCTTTTGCTCCAAGCTTCCTTTAATAGCCGGCATGCGCTAAAATGAACGAGATTCCCGTCGCTAAATCTTCTCGACATGCTGTATTCGTCGCAAACTGACTTGGCTCGAGGTAACCGACCGTAGCATTACGTTGCCAAATCCGCTCGTTGTTGACTAATTGCTTTCACAGCCTTGTCGAATACATTGAGTTAGCCGACCGCATCCGCCGTCTGCCGAATCCTTCAAGTGGTAGCGTTCGCCGAATTATCATAGTGCCGGTCCACTTGTCATAGTGCGAAAACTCGGTGTTAACATATGCCCCCTAATTTTGGGATAAATGTTTTATTCCTAAATTCGTCTTCTTCTTTTCGCACCACTGTAGAGTCTCTGGAAGCGTCCGACTTCCTTTGTCATTAATCATCACAGCTGCCGACTCGCCTTCCAATGCATTCGAGACCCTTAAAAATTCCTCTCTATTCTACTTCGGCCTGAACTTCCCGAATTCCTCTGTTCAGCTTCTTCATCTAGAAAAACCCTCTCTTCTCTTGCCCTGAACCGGAAAATGTCTTCCCAAGCAAGCCATTACAGCCTCGAGCATGGCGACACCAGCACTTCCAAGAGAAGGTTGCTTCTGCTTTGATCTTTTCGCTTTGGATAATTATGCCTTATTTTGTTTCCCCTTCAGGAGGACTGGCGACGACCTCACCGAGGACCTGGCTCAGAAGGTTACAGATCTCCAGTCTGATCTAGGAAAGAAGAATCGGGAGATTATTCAAATCTCTCAGGAGCGCGATACCTTTCGGGAACAAGCCATCGGTAAGCATCCCTCAACTGTCCTTTTCTTAGCCCTTCCTTCTGCTTGACCCCTTTTCCATTCAGCTCTGGAGACTAGGCTCCACTCCCTTGAAGCTGCTATCGCCGACCTTGCTACTTCAGCCAATGTGCCAGACATGGTGTCTCTAAGGCAGGTGAATGAGATCAAGCGGATCCTTCCTGACATTTCTAGGGTCGGCATGGGCTACGGCGCAGCACTTGCTTTCAATGCCGTCCGGATCCATTCTGGCGCCGACTATCGCCATTTTGACGTTTGTGAGCGAGGACTAGAATTTAGGATAGCACGCTCTGTTGAGGATATGAAAGAAGCCGGAACAGACTTGGCCGACTCTTTTGATTCGGATCTTCCGATTAGAAATAGAATGACATGGACGAACTGATCCTTTATTTGTAATCGACTCCTGTTATGTGGATAAGAAGTCCTTTCATCTTTTTTCTTGAAATCAATCTGTGACTGATCCTTCGGAATCAGGGCGTACTCTATTCCATGTACTTGGCCATTTGTGACATATCTGCATTTTGCATCCAATCGGTTACCGTTCTGATGACACCGTGTTTAACCGTGTGAACCTGTAACACCTCTGGTGTTTAGCATGTAATCAACTTGACATATCATCATTATCATCATAAAAGCATCATGATCATGATTTCATGTGTATGCATTTTGCTAAGTGTATCATTTTATGTGAATTACCTCTATTGCAAAAACCCTATTTAGCCCACTTCTCTCTACTAGGGCAAAATGGTAATTTCACCTCTGTGCCTAGCTTTGTGTAATTCTTGTTCCTTTGGTGTCTTGAAGTTTTGTTGTGTTGGCCAAAGTTCAAAAATCAGAATTTGATTTCAAATCTCTTTGCAAAACCCTGATTTCCAAACCCTGGATTTTATCCCTCTTTTTGTAATTTAAAAATTATTCAAATTTGGGGTTGGTCCAAAAAGCAAAGTTGTAGATCTGTCAAAGAGAAACAACTTTGGTATTTACAAATTTTCAAGTTGCAGTACAAAGTTTTGAGTTATTTCAAATTCAATCAAACTCCAGTTTTTGTCCCCTTTTCAGTTTTCAAAATGAGTTCAAAAACTAATGAGTTTCAGGAAAAAGGTATAATAGCAAAGTTGTAGGTGTTGATAAAAGGAACAACTTTCATGTTTACAGATTTTCAAATTTCAGTTTGGAATCCAGAGTAATTTTGATTTAAATCAAGTTTGAAAAAGTGTCCCCTTTCTGTTTTCAAATATTGTTCAAAAACTATTTGGAATTTGAAAATGTTCATATTGACAAAGTTGTAGATCTCATTTTTCTGAGCAACTTTGGTGTTTTGAGTTTTTGTCGCACAGTTCAAATTTTGGGAGAAATTTGAAAAATACAGAGATCAGCCAAAGTCAAACCCTATACCCTACCCTGTTCATCTTCTCCGGTAGGGGGGGGGGGGCGGCCATGGCCGCCTCGCCGGCGCCGCGTGCGCCGCGCGCCTGGCTGCTCCCCACGCGCCTCCAACCTGCCGCCGCTGTCCCATTGTCCCCTCCGCGCCCGCACGCGAGCGCTGACCCGCGCTCCCGTCCCCTACAGTGCTCTGCGCGTCGCCGCCGCGTGGCCGATCGCCGGCGAGCTCACGCCCAGGCCCCGACTGCACGCCGTCCTCTCCGCCAGCTCGCAATCGATTGCGCGTGCCTCGGCCGAACTCGTCCACACCTCTCCGAGCTCTCTACCGGCCGCTAGCCGTGGCTATATAAGCCGCCGGAGCCCCGAGCTCACTCACCCACCTCCGCCACCGTGGTCAGCCCACTACAGAGCTCCCGCCGCTCAACCAGCTAGCTCAACAGCTCCGCCTCGATCCCGTGCAGCTTCCCCACTCCTCAATTTGGTCTCTACCGTCCCTGTTTGCCCGGCGTAACTCGCCGTTCCCATCTCCGGCAAGAATCCCGTCGAGGTCGGGATTGTGAAATACTCCCTCTCCGGCCTTGATCATCTCCCTCCGACCCCCGCATCACCTTCCTTACCCCTTTGCGCCTCTGACTGACCCCTTGCGGTCACTTGTGTCGCGCAGGATCATCGGGACGACGATCGCCGCCGTGAGTCGTCCGCCGGTCACCGTCGACCATCTCCCTCCGTTCGTCCCTTTCCCTCGCCGAGCCGCTTAATCGACTCACGGTGAGCTCCTGAAGCCTCCCATCTCCTCGGTTTCGCCTGAGACGCCTCGTCGCGGCCGGCGTAGCAGCGCCGCCGTCGTCGGTGGTCGCCGGCGAACGGAGGAGAAGAACAATGCCGTTTTTCTATTTTTCTCATACATGTGAATAGTGTTCAGATTTCATCTTTTTGTGTGATTTTCTGTGTTGATCTATAAATTCTGAAATTTTTGTGGTAGACTCTTTATGCTCTGAAGTATTTTATAAAAATATGAAACTTGAGTTTTGTACAAAAATTTGAAAATGAAAAATCTCCCTTTTAATTAATAAATGATGGTTTTGGATTTTTAGAAAATGATTTATAACTCCAAAATTTATAAGATCACTTTTTGTGAGCTAGTTATGCCATGACAAGTCTCTGGTGAAAATTTGAAGTCATTTGGAGCAAGTTGATTTTTGAGCTTTATTTTAATTAAGGAATAGTGCCTTTTGTTAATTATATGTCTAGATTTAATTGAGCACCTTAATGACCTCCAAAAATTATGAAATTTGTTTTGCCATATACTTGTACCCTAATGAACTTGTGTGATTAATTTGGTAATTTTTGGAGCACCTTCATAAAATGACCTTTTTAAATAATTAAAAAAAAATAGAAAAGGTGATTAGGGTTAGCGTTGAATGCCCTGTGATGTGACTTTTGGGATTGCTTGATGTTCATAGGCCCCTACCTTTTGGTCTATGATGTTCGTGATGCTATGTTTGGTTGATGCTTAGGATAGTTATGATAAAGTCTAGTTTAATCAATTTGCTTAAGGAAGAAATGGTTACCTTTTATGCTCAACCTAGATTTCGATTATGCCTTGCCTTAGAGTAATCTTGAATCTGTGGTATTGTCATGTACCTTAAGTCCATATCATCATTCTCATGAGCATTCATCATTGCATCCGTATAGTTGACGAAGAAGGCCCTGAAGTCGAGGTAGCCACCGAAGGATCTGTCCCCGAGGCAACCCCGAGCTCCGACGCTTATACTTACCCCGAGTCTACTCTTTTTGCCATCCAAGGCAAGCCCCGGTGCATTTAACCCTACCTTGCTTTTATAAATGTTTTCTTTAAATGTTTTGAGTTAAATTATTGCATTAGGTTGATAGGAGTTGAGTGAAATCCTATCTGATGCATTATCTACCTTGACCAATGATACACCCGATACCCGCTTTTCAAAAACCATTTGCGAAATGCTTAGCAATGCTATATGATAGATTTGCAATAAAAATGCCAATTTCAAAAGTATGATCACTTTAAGAATATTTATGGGAATTTCTGGTTTACTCCCACTATTGGCTAAGTATCTGATCCGTACTTAGTCAATGGGAAGGAGAGGTTGTCCTTGCGTACGGTGCCGTCATGTTGTAGTCCGGGACTCAACAGTTGACACCGACCGGGACAGGGTTGAAAAACTGACAGGACCTGTACTCTTGGGTTAGAGTCCCGAGGTACTTGTCGCTGGCTGGAAAAATTAGGGACCACCTGTATGGGGGCCTGCTGACTAAGACTTGCAACTATTCACATACTACGGAAAGCTTTGGCTCCGAGGAATCCTTTATTGGACCGACAACCGCGCACTGGGAGTGGAGAGATGGCGGAAGTAGCATGTACCCACGTGGGTTAGAGTCCCGGATTGGAGTGGTGCACTGTACTTCCGGGTGGCGTAGGACCGGGCCCAATCTTGGAGGAATCGTGGTAGACGAGTTGGCATATGCAAGCTTGGGTGCTACATATGCAGTGTGGATAGGGACCCTCAGCTGAGTATCATTTATCCGGATTAACGTTGCTCCTCGGTTATGGAGACTTAGTCACTGACTGTCAACAGGGAGTGGTTCTCAACTAGGTCTGTTTTTGGAAAGTAAAATGAATCAAGGATTATGATGGAACAAGGAATACCGAACCTTTCAAAAATAAAATAAGGTTTACCAAAAATGCTTTTCTGCAAAATACTTGAACTTGCTTAAGCCTTACCTTGACTACCCTAAGCCTGCATTCCTGAGTCTTCTCCCTTTTCTTTAGTCGGGTAAGTCTTGTTGAGTACCTTTGTACTCAGGGTTCTTTTACCCATGTTGCAGGTATGGCAGATTCCTCAGTATGCCTTGGACCCTGCTGTGTGACTGTTGTTCAGGAAGAGGCCGATGAGGCCGATGAGTGATTATTCACCCTCGGGCTGGGTGATGTATCTTTATCTTTTAGTTGTTGTCATATGCTACCATGCCAACTCTATCTATTTGAACTATGGTCTGTAATAACTTCACTCTAATTTTATGTTGAACCCGGGTTTGTAAAACTAATGTTATTTAAGTCTTCCGCTATTTACTCCGATGTTATTTGTCAAAATGTTCAAGAGATTGTAACTGAATTGTGAGCTGATCCTGCGGACATCGGGCACTGATGTAGCCCAGTGGCGGAACCCGGTCTTAACCTCTTGGCTGTACGGATCGACTGTCAGTGGTTGACAGTGATCAGTGGGCCATGGGATTAGGGCCGTTACGTCACACAACCTGTTCGGCAATCTGGCCAGTGTTTGTCTCGAACACCTAAATCGGCAGTTTTTGCCGAAGACAGGCGCTCTATTCCCTGCCGAACGCGTACGTGAGTGCACTCAGACGGCCTGCACAGCCCATTACTGTAGAGGCCCATCTTGGGGAACGGAAAAAACCCCAATCCGTCGGTTGATATTCGACATAAATCGTCCCTGGAGGCCTGCCTTTTCCCAATCTTGCATCCACTCCTTCAGCACTCTCGCCGCCTCGGCTTCCTTGTTCGTTCCGCCCCAGGAAACCCTAACTTTCCGAGTGCAATGGCGAGCCATGACGACCGCGGCAAGCGCCCGGCGACCGAGGAGCCGAAGGGAGCCGCGCTCGGCGCCTCCGTCGGCGCGGGTAGGACTCCTCGCTTACGTCCTTTGTGGCGGTTTCTTGAAAACTTCGTTCACGCTCGGTTGCTGCTTGCTGACAGGGTCCCCGTTATTTCCTCCGCCGGCGGGCATGCCCGGCCTTCTTCAGCGTCGGGGAGGCCAGAGGCTCCACCATCGGATTCGCCAAGCTCCTCCGACAGTCTTTCCTACCACTCCCATCCTTGGGAGGCGAGCCCGGACCGGGATTCCGACGGCGGCCTTTACGACCACAACGACGCCTTGAACTTCATGGCGCTGCGGGACGAGTCCCGGGAAGAGCTGGCCGCCGTCTCGAAGCAGTACGGGATAGATCAGCTGGAGTGGGAGGACCAGCGCCAGCAGTTCTGCGACGCAATCACAGGTATGAACACCCAATCCTAGATCGGTTTTGGTCGTTCTTGTTGATCTTTTAACCGATCCATTTCAACTCGTCGTTCATAGCACTGTCTGAAGAGCTGGAGCGCCTGAAGATGGCGGCGAACGCCGTCGCAGACCGGGTGAACGCTCAGGGCAACACCGCCGAGGCGCGTTTGGCCAATGTACATGGCCGCGTCGAGCAGGTCGCCCTGCAAGGTGTGCACCATGGCGTGCGCTGGGGCTGTCGGCGCTAACGGTCCGCGCAGAGGAGGACTTCTCCGTGACGCCGGTTGGCTTCCCCGGCGGAGCAGGTCCGGAGGACGTCGAGCAGATCGATGATCTTCTGGACTCCTACGAGGATCATGCTCGCGCCCTCGCCGCAGTCACCAATCCGCAGACGGTCATCAACAGGATGTTCGATAACTGATCTGCACCTCACTACGAACAATGTTTTTTTTTTTTATGTTTATACGCACCACCTGTTCTCCTGTCCTGCGCTTGTTGAGTGTTTGATTTATCTAGCCGATTGCACAGCATCGCGTGCACTTGGCCCTGTATTTCTGCGTTTTTTGTGCTAGAGGCGACACATGCCATGCCGGCTGCTTTTTGCTCTAGGGCGATAGACTCTATCGGCCATTTTTGTGCTAAGGGCGATACCACCTTGTATCGGCCGTCGGTGCCCGCTAGTCCTTGATTCCGTTATGCACCGACCTCCACGCTAGGATGAAATCTCTTTAGATATCGTCCATTAATCGCCCTAGCAAACTCTTCTCCTTGGAGGGTTTTCAGAACGTACGCATTACCCGGAGCACGTCTCAGAATCCAAAAAGGCCCCTCCCAGTTAGGGGACCATTTGCCGAATACCTTGTCTTTGGTACCAATTGGCAAGATAATTTTCCAAACCAAGTCACCTTCTTCGAATCCTTTTTCTTTCACTTTCGAGTTGTAGTACTTGGCAATGCGTATCTTATTTTTCTCAATATTTTCCAGGGCCTTGAGACGAATCAAATGCAAATCCTCTAGCTCATCCATCATCAAATCCTTATAATTTTCTTTAGCCAGATCGTTCTGTAATGTAACTCGTCTTGACCCCGACTGCAATTCCCATGGTAGCACTGCATAATGCCCGTAGACCAACTCGTATGGCGACGTCTGAGTCGACCCATGACAAGCCATTCGGTACGCCCACAAAGCTTCGTTGAGTACCAAGTGCCATCTTTTAGGTTTCTCTTCGATCTTCTTTTGAATGATTTTAATCATGATTTTGTTAGAAGCCTCTGCCTGTCCATTGGCCTGTGCATAGTAAGGAGAAGAATTATAGAGTTTAATCCCCATCTCTTCGGCAAAGTCACAAAACTCCGAGGAAGTGAACTGAGTTCCCTGATCGGTAGTGATGGACTGAGGAATGCCGAATCGGTAAATGATATGCTCCCTGACGAAAGACACCATGTTCTCTGACGTCACCTTCTTCAACGGGACGGCTTCAACCCACTTTGTGAAATAGTCCGTGGCCAACAAGACAAACTTATGTCCTTTGCTAGATGGAGGGTGAATCTGGCCGATCAAATCAATGCCCCATCCTCTGAAAGGCCAAGGCTTAACGATCGGATTCATGGCCGATGCTGGAGCCCTTTGCACATTGCCGAATCGCTGACAATCCTGACAACCTCTGTAATACTTAAAGCAATCTTCGAGCATAGTCGGCCAAAAATATCCAGTCCTCCTGATTAACCATCTCATACGGTGAGCCGACTGGTGTGCACCACATACGCCTTCGTGCACCTCATACATCAGTTTCCTAGCCCCGTCTTGGTTCAGGCACTTAAGCAAAACCCCATCTATGGATTTGTAGTACAATTGATTGTCCAAGAGTGTGAACTTAAGAGCCTTGTACCTGAGTTTTCGGGAGACTTTCCTGGATGGGTTCCTGAGGTAATCGACAATGTTGTCTCTCCAATCTTCAATTGCCTGATCACGATTTGGGACTGCTTGATCACCTTCTGGGTTGTTTGTTCTCCCTCAAGTGCAAAAATGTTTTGATTCTCCCTATACCCGGATGCTGCCTGAGCCAACTGGTTTGCTTCTTCATTTTGCCCCCTAGGAATATGTTGCAAGGTTGCCGATCGAAACTGTCTGAGGAGCTCTTGGCAACCTTCGAGATATTCCTGCAGCGTGTCGTTCTTGCACTCGTATTTGCCGGTCAATTGCTTGATCACTAATTCTGAGTCACCGAAGATCTCCACGGCGTCTGCCTTTATGTCCACAAGCAACCGTAGTCCTCGGAGCAGTGCTTCGTACTCTGCTTGATTATTAGTTACCGGGTACTCGATGGTATAGAGTACTTGAAGGGTGCCCCCTTGGGAGAAATCAACACTATCCCGACTCCACCACCTTTGCTGCACGAGGATCCATCAAAAAACAATGCCCAAGGGATAATGGCTACCATGTTAGCATTAGGATCACGGTGGTGAGTGACAAAATCAGCCATAATCTGGCCTTTAACAGCCTTTGCCATTCAAAACGCAAATCAAATTCAGAAAGGGCCAAAACCCATTTACCGATCCTTCCACTTAAAATCGGCATTAATAACATGTGCTTGATTACATCAAATTCTGATACTACCACGCATTCGGCATTCAGTAGATAGTGCCGAAACTTGGTACAGGAATAGAAAACGCACAAGCACAACTTTTCCGTAGCCGAATACCTTGTCTCGGGGTCCAGTAGCTTTCGGCTAAGATAGGCTATGACTCTCTCTTTCCTTCGAATTCTTGCATGAGGGCCGACCCTATCGTTAGGTTGTCGGCCGCCACGTACAACTTGAAAGGCTTGTCGAGTTGTGGAGGAGCCAATACTGGTGGTGCCTTCATGTACTCCTTGATCTCATCGAAAGCCTTTTGTTGCACGTCACCCCACACGAACTCCTGATCTTTCTTGAGCTTCAATAGTGGAGAAAATGGCAGCACGCGCTCAGACAAGTTGGATATGAACCTTCTGACAAAGTTGATTTTGCCGAGCAGTGATTGAAGTTCTTTGAGATTGGTCGGTGGCACTACCTTATCAATTGCTTCCATGCTCTTCCTACCGACTTCGATCCCTTTTTTGTGGACCAGGAATCCCAGAAACTCACCAGCCGACACCTCAAATGCACACTTGGTTGGATTCATCTTTAACCATGTTTCCTCGTGCACTCCAAGGTCTTCCTTAAATCGGCTAAGTGTCCTCCTTGCTTCTGGATTTGACCACCACATCATCAATGTAGATCTCTACGATCTTGCCGATCAGCTCATGGAATATGTAATTCATGGCTCGCTGGTAAGTGGCACCGGCATTTTTCAAACCAAAAGTCATGACCATCCATTCAAACAAACCTATATGGCCAGGGCACCTGAAGGCCGTCTTCGCCACATCCTCTGCGGCCATGAAGATCTGATTGTAACCTGCGTTGCCGTCCATAAAGCTTATGATTTCAAAACCGGCCGAAGCATCTACTAGCAAATCGGCCACCGGCATTGGATAACCGTCCATAGGAGTGGCTTTGTTGAGGTTCCTGAAGTCGATGCAGACCCTCATCTTCCCGTTTTTCTTGTACACCGGGACAATATTGGAGATCCACTCGCGCATATCGACACGGCCGAATGAAGTTAGCTTCTAGTAATCTTTCCACTTCTTTTTTCACGTCGGCCAATACCTCCTCCTTGTAGATCCTGCGCGGAGGTTGTTTGTATGGACGGTATCCAGGCTTGATCGGCAACTTATGCTCAACAATGGACCGATCCAATCCGGGCATCTCCGTGTAGTCCCAGGCGAAACAATCTTTGAACTCTTTTAGGAGATCTACTAACTGTACTCTGAAAGCAGGGTCTAAATTAGAACTTATGAACATCGGCCTTCTTTTACTTGTGTCGCCAACATCCACTTCTTCCAGTTGGTCGGCCGATGCGAAGCCACGTCCCAGTTTGCCCTCGCTGCTGTCAGTTGGGTTGTCCATCTAAAAGAAACTTTGAGAGCCGACTGCTTGGATCGGCTGTTGATCTCTGCCGTAGATGTTGACAGGACCTTCTCCCCACACACGATCGGAGAAGCAATCTACTCCGTCAAATTCCCAGTAAGTGGGCTCAATGGTAGCAACACTCACCGAGTCATCAGCTTGGACAATCTCGATGTCATCTCCAACCCACTGGATGAGTATTTGGTGCATGGTCGAAGGTATGCAACAGTTGGCATGGATCCAATCTCTGCCCAAAAGCAGGCTGTATGCCCCCTTGCCGTCAATGACAAAGAAGGTTGTGATGAGCGTCTTGGATCCTATCATCAGTTCCACGTGCACGGCACCCCGAGTGTCAGAGGGATTGCCGGCAAAGTCACGGAGTATCATGTCCGTTTTGAGCAGATCTTCATCGTTCATGCCCAGCTTTCTGAAGGTGGCGTAAGGCATGATGTTGATCGCTGCACCGCCATCGACAAACATCTTGGTTAGCGGCTTTCCGTTGACGTACCCCTTGACATATAACGGCTTCAAATGCCGATGCTTAGCTGGCTTGTCAAATGCTGCCTTCTGAGACAACACGAGCTGTGCCGCGAGCTCATTGTGCTCGGCCTCATCGGAGTCCGAACGCGCTTCGTTCTGTGCCCCCTGGCCGATTGGAGCCATGAATTCCAGGGGAAGGAAGAAGGTCATGGCCACGCCAGCGCCTTTGCCGTTGTTGTCTGGCTTTTCCTTCGGACGCCACTCTTGCTTCTTCCCACCGGCAGCTGCTTCTTCCAACTCCCTATTCCGGAGGCGTTGCACTCTCCTTTTCTGGCTTTTCCTGAGCCCTGGTGGGCACCATTGCCCCTTTTGCCACCTATATGGGGGGGGGCTGTACCTCCTCGCTGTCGTCCCGGTGATGCACCCACTCCTGGTCGGCACATCTTTTGGCTTGCCGACCCGGGCTTCTCATTTTTAGGCGCCGATCGTCCATTGGGATGCGTGCTCCCAACCTTTCATGGACGGGACGGCGGTTGACCCGATCCTGCCTATACCCCTTGTACTGATCGCTGCATTCGGGGCAGTTGTTGACGGCAGGCAGTTTCAAGCCTTCGTTCCAGCAGTGGCGGAAGAACGGACAGCCCCAGTGAGCTTGCTCCCGCTCTGGCGGCGTTCTTGCTCCCAGCGATGGGCCTGTTCTCTGTGGTAAGCCCTCTCCTCCAGACGATACCGGTGCTCTCCCGCGTGATCGTCTTCATGCTGGTATTCCTCTGTGAATTCTTGCTCTTCGCGTTGGAGACGCATCTGCTCTTTCTCCTTTTGCCGGCGCCACTTGTTAAGGAGATCCCTGTGGGTAGGCCTGCGCCTGGAAGACGACTCTCCGTGCTCGTATCGGCTATTCGCGGCTTGGGCGTGCTGTCGGAGCTCATCGCCAGTGATTTGCCGATCGGGATCCACTGCGCCAGACTCGCGCGCCTTGTCGGAGGTGAGGACTCTGACCTTGCCCTTGCCTCTGGGATCTCCGGGGCTACCATGTTTACTGAGACGAACACGGAGTTCTGGGCGAAGGGGTTGGCATCGATCTTCATCTTGCCATTGAACTTGATGTGCCCATCCTGGATGGCCTTCTGGATCCCTGTCCTGAACACACGGCAGTCATTAATAGAATGGGTGTTAGTGTTATGAAAGCCGCAGTACTTCTTGTCTTTGACCCTCCAGGACGTAGCATCGGGTGATCCGGGGGTAGCCTGACTCTCCCTTCGGCAATCAGAAACTCGAAGAGTTTGTCGGCCTTGGTGACGTCGAAGTCATATGCCCCTTTCTGCTGGCGCAGCCACTGCTTGTTGGCCTGGGTCGGTTCTTTGTCCCAGTTGAACTCTGCAGCGGCCACCTCATCTTCGGCATCGGAATAGTCATCGGCTTCGTCCAGGAAAGCTTGATACATCTGGGCCGCGACATTGTCCCTCTGGAAGCGCCCTTCCCTCCGGAAGCCTTGCGCCTGGATAGTCATTTCATTCAGCCGGCGAGAGAGATGACCCAGGTCCTCGAACTCCTGGCCGAAGAGCTTGTCTCTGATGCTTGGGAGCATGCCCGCCACGGCCAATGGTGGAAGCTGGTCGTCCGGCAGGTACATGCCGAAGCACTGGCTTTTGACTTCCCTAAACCTGCGCAGGTAGTCCTGCGGTGTGTCTCATTCGGCCTCTGGCGCACATACATGATGTCCACCAGCTTCTTCTCCTTGGTGCCCGTGTAGAAGTGCGTGCGTATGGAACTTCTGTTCCAAGTCTGCCCAAGAGAGAATAGAGCCCGGTGGCAGAGACGTGAACCAAGCGAACGCCGGCCCAGTGAGCGAAGACGGGAAGTACCGAACCCTGAAGGCATCCTCGGTATTGGCCTCTCCAAGCTGGAGCAGATAGCGACTGATGTGCTCCACCGTGCTAGTGTCGTCTAAGCTGGAGAACTTGGACAGGTCTGTCGGCACTTTGACTCTGGGAGGTAGAGCCACACGGTGGAACCATCGGGGAACGGAGATCTGTAAGCATAGGTACCCTTAGGCTTCAGGCCGAAAGTGCGCTGCATCATATCTGCCATCCTCTCTAGCATGACATCGACATTAGAGTCGGCGGTTTTCTCGGCCGTCGGCTTCCCGTATCCTGGATGTGGGGCACCCTCTATGTTGTGAGGCTCAAGCATCTCATGGTACCCGTTTCCATAGTAGTCCTTTATGAGCCTGTAGGTTTGCGGGGAGATCTTGCGTGTTGACTCTGGCGGCTGACCCTTAGCGCCGAACGTGAGCTGACCCATGGTCGGCAACTGGCCTTCGCGTGTGCTTCTCTTGAATGGTCATTCCGCTCTTAGGCGGGGTCTCCTCACCAGCAGTTCCTGCCCCCTTGAGGTGATTCGGCAGATTGAAAAGATGTGGTCCTGCTATAGGGCCAAACTCGGCCTCCATAAGTTCATCGGCCTTGGGGCCGAATTGGGCGATCATGATGGTGCGGAAGGTGTTGAGAAACGCCCCATGCATGCGACCGATGGCACCAGAGACAGCTTCGTTGATCATATGAGACATTTTCAACACTGCCTCCGCTTCCCCGGGATCATTCGGGTTGGGCTGGACGGGTTTCGGCAGATCGTGCAGACGGCGAACCTTTCCGCTCTTGTTCTTGGAAAAGGCTTCTAGGCACTTGGCCTGGAATTCGGCACAAGCATCCTCCACCTGCTCTCTGTACTCGTCGGGTAGTTCGGTGAGCTGCACCTGCACGAGCCCCGCCTTGTTGCTGGCCTCGGCTTCAGTGACTTCGACCATTGCTGCAGGAAAAAAGTGTTGGTCCCACCGGGCGTGCCAAAAAGTGTGTTGGCGCAAAAAGTGGCGTTCTGCGCCAGGCACACGGCAAGCCGGAGAAGCTGGCTTCAATTGTGGCCCGGGTGCTCAGAAGTCCGGTGCGTGCCAGTCAGTTTGACCTGCAACTAACAAGGGAGATAAACCGTTAAATACAAAGCTGGAACGTGCCGGGTATGACCAGACAGTTCCAAGATGTACGGCCCTGAAGCCACTTACGACGACATATAGCTATGAAAGCTATCTGCCAACAGGTCTAAAGATTATTCGGCAATATGAACAGAGTTACATGAATAACAGGTTGCCGAACACGTTTGCATGAGAATCGTACTCGCATGACGTATTATATAAGTTAAAACTTAACCAATCTCGATTGTACAACCGAGTTGGGGTCCATGGAGATTGAACATACAAGCTAAGCATGACTAAGCTAATCTAAAGCCTGCGCCTGCCGCACGACACCTAGCCTTGTCATAGATCAAACATGCTTAACATGCATGAACCCTCACCACGTGGCAACCTAGATACGATCCAATTCGGCTATTACGAACAGTAGATCTACTGCATAACGACTTTTCAGTAATAAGCGTGAAAGAACAGAGCAGATCTATAAAGATGGAGCCGAACCGGACGGTATCTAGACTGGGCAAAAGTGTTATGATGAAATAAACATAGCAAAACATATAACACAAGGTAACTTAATGAATCTATCAGATTGCCAAATCTAACAGAGCCGATAACTATCTTTACTCATGTCTCAATCCGCCGCACGATACAAGACACAAACAAAGACCTCCCGTCATAAGCTTAAATCCGCCGCACGATACTAAGCTTAACGTACGAGACTACTTGCACCATATCTAAATCCGCCGCACGATACTAGACATGATAGCAAGGTTGCCGGAACTTACGGAGGTCGACGGATCGATGGCCCCTCTCGAAGAACACGACGACACGACTTGGACTCGAAGACGGCACGGGGCCGGGTTGGTTGTATTGATTGTGAACAGATTTACAATAGTCTCAGGGGTTATATTTATACCCTGGTGTCCTACGAGTCCTAGGAGGACACGATTACAACGATTAAAACAGGAACAACCTATCTGAGTCCTAGAAGAATACGATTACAATGATAAATTAGGAAACTATCAGAGACATGATGTGCCTTTTGCTCCAAGCTTCCTTTAATAGCCGGCATGCGCTAAAATGAACGAGATTTCCCGTCGCTAAATCTCTCGACATGCTGTATTCGTCGCAAACTGACTTGGCTCGAGGTAACTGACCGTAGCATTACGTTGCCGAATCCGCTCGTTGTTGACTAATTGCTTTCACAGCCTTGCCGAATACATTGAGTTAGCCGACCGCATCCGCCGTCGGCCGAATCCTTCAAGTGGTAGCGTTCGCCGAATTATCATAGTGCCGGTCCACTTGTCATACTGCGAAAACTCGGTGTTAACAATGGTAAATTAGGAAGTCATAGCATCCAAAAGGTGTTAGCCTCCCTAATTTTGGCGGCAAAACTATGGGGCATTTGAAAATTCTCTCGCACCAAAGGCCCAGAACACGACCAAACACCATAATTTATCAAAAAAAGAAAGTGACGGGAGAGCCTACCGAAAAAGGAATGTGCAGTCGAAAGGCAGTTGAACTGCACGCGCAGGCTCTAGTAAAGTCCAAATAATATATTTAGCATGCATTATATTTTCATAGTTTTCTTCTAAGATAGGGCCTATCTTAGAATTTAAAATAGGGCCTCGGATTTTGCCGGCACGGCCGGCGCCGCTGCTGGAGTATCTTGGGTATCTTGGATAAGCGACATCTCTCAGCCATGCATGCTAAAATAGGTGAAGCGGTTTACTAGAACGGCTCCAACTCACCAGTGAAACTGTTCGTGGAGCTAAAAAAACTTTACTGGTAACTGAAACCATGCCTAGATAGAAGAAAACTATTGGTACATGAGTGTCAAGTTATCCCTCTTTTCTACTAACCAATATTTACTTAAGTATCAGATATGGTACTCTTTGAGTGTCCAAAAAGAAAAGAAAAAAATCAGAAGCCTGCTGGAGACTGATGAGGAAGCATTCAATAGCAGAGTATGCACAACAAAGTATTCCAACAAAAAATGAAACACCAAACCATGGCATTTCATCACATAGTGTTAGTGTGTTACAAAAAGGTATCAGTCCGAACGTTATATAATCATATGATTAAGTTGGTAGAATTGAATGACACAGATACAATATGTTAGTACTGCCAAATGCCTGTTCATTCAAACGTAAGAGCACCCTTTTCCCATTTCAACTGCACTGTCACCAGTCTCCATAAGACATAAGCAATTGATGAATCACAGGAACAGACACGGTTACAAATTGTACAATGGTGATCTGTACTTACAGATTTTTGTTTCTATGTCAGGATCTGAGTTATATATGTGGATATACCATGTATACAATAGTCCCGATACTGACGGGTGTCGTCACAGCTGTTACCAGTTGACTGCTACCAAAAATAATCTGTCTAGTATATCAAGTAGTCATCCAATTCTACACAGAGCTAGTTGCATTAGAAAAAGGCAAGCAATTTATTTCTCGTATGCTGTTCAGAGCCAGGGGACTTGATAACAAAGGAATGCACAACTGACCCATTGTTGGCTGTGACCTTCGATTCACCTACTTTGACATCTGCATCTTCAAATGCTTGGAGCACCTTTTGTATGGATGGTTTTCGATCTGAGATACCACTCGCCACAAGAATTTCACCTTGCACCACCTGGACGTCCACTTCTGGCCCAGGTGTTTGCTCTGGAAGCCGATCCCGCTCTGCCTCCATCTTTTCCAGTTTCTTCCTGAGATCACTGATATGCATTACAGCATCTTCCAGAATGGATGCCTTGTCCATTTTTGAGAGGTTGGGCACAATAGCTCTCAGAGCACAGAATCTCTTGTTGAGCTTTTCCCTTCTCTGACGCTCAGCCTCGACATGGCTAAGTGGTGGTTCCTCCCTACCGTTTGTCGGTTTTCCTTTCCCTCTTCCTTGGCTGTCGACCCTCCCTTCCTCATTGAACAAGTCATTGGCATTGCCCTTCTCCACATCCAACATGGCTTTTTGAGAAATCAAAACACCAAACTTGGAACTGGACCCTACACGAAAATCTATTTGCATTGGCCCTCGAGGCTGAGATGCTTGTTGGGCCAAGATCTGCTGTGGATTCTGAAGCTGAATGAAATGTGGTCTCACTGTGGTGCTATGAGAAGTTCCATTGCTGCAATTTGCAGTCTCGCTTGTCTCAGCTAAGATACCATTGCCAAACTTCTGCTGATCAGAATTCAGGCCTCGAGACTGACTCCATGAGAATTCTGCAAACCTTTCCGGAGATTAGGTAGCAACCTGCTCTCACCACCACCACTCTTCTGCGCAATCATTGAACTTTCATCCACCTTTGATGGATCAGATCCTTTGCTGTCTGAAGGTTGGCTGATACTCAAATCCTTCCAAAAATCTTTGTCAAACCTGGTGATATTGAACAGAACTATTATCCTCATGCTTTCAACTGCTATCTTGCTGCATGTGCCAAGAAACATTGACCTTATAGTTTGCAGTGCTTCAGCACTCTCAGGTACATTCTGCATTGAACCTACCTCAAGTACACCAGCTTTGAATGGCACTAGCACAATGGTCTTGAATCCTGCTGCATTTGCAAGGAATCCCCGGTAACAATAATTTGCTGGGGAAACATTGTGCTTATTGTTTGGAATCCAAAGGGGTGCCCCTGCACCAAAACTTTCCCAGGACCACCAATGTGACGTGGAAATGCAAAATACATAGATGCTAGAAAGAAAATTTCAGTGTTAGTGACCTGGTCAATTCCAGGAGCATAATCCTCCTCGTCAGCCCCAGCAAATGCTGTTGCAACCTCTGCAGCACCCGTTTCCGCATCTTCTGTCTGGTCACCAAAGATGCATCACCAACACTCATAGATGTAGCAAAGCCAATCTCACTATCATGGGGTTCACGGCAAGATCCATCACCCCAGCCAAGGCACAATACCACCAGATTTTGTGCGGGAAAGCTGCCAGAAGATGGCATAGTCCAACGAATGCTCTGATCATCAGCCTCAACTAGGTTCTGGAGTTTATTTTGCAAATCTGCCAACACAGATGCTGCGACAAGACCTTCAGATATGGCACCACCACATTTTGTCAGATATGTGAAGGCATCTGAGCCCAGCACAGACGAACAGAGGGCTTTGTCTTCCTCAGTCCAGAACTGACCAATGCTTACCTCTTCAATCTCTGTCTTCATGAGTGCATAGCCTGCTCAACAGTGCTATGAGTAAGGTCACCAGACAAGAAAATCATAACAAACTCCAACAATGATTGGCTAAACTAACAGCTCAAATGATAAAATGGGTATTACATGAATTTGTGGACACTATATGCGAGACACGTTAGATAAGAAATTTCCTTTTCTTTTGAAAGCACTCTTGGTAGCACACGGGTTTCTAAAACCCAATTCACAGGTTCAAATCCAGAGTGTAAATCCAATATGTTGTGTCCAACAAAGCAAACAAATTAAAGAAAGCACTCTAGACAGCAAAAAAGTCCAAACAGTTTAGGTGCTTGTTTAAAATTCCAATTTGAAACACTGTAGTTTATCTACTAAAACACAGTTCATATCCCAGGGAATCTATAGGTAATCTTAGGGCCAGTTTGGTAGAGCTTGTCTGTGTCGGATTCTTAGAGAAGTAATTTTGTGGGTAAAGTAAGATAGTCTTTGAGAATAAACTCTATGGAGGAACTTGTTCTTTATGGGAAGTGAATCAGGAAAAAGTAGTTTTTTCAGCTCCCAGCCCCTTATTTGTTTCAGAGCTCTACCAAAAAGGCCCTAACACGAACCATGAATAACAAACACTTTAGCTCATAAAATTTGTTATACACCTCCTAATGTTACATGCCAACTAGATCTTATCTATATTTGTGATCAAGTGTGCATCAATACGGACTTTGTAGTGTGGATCAAGGGTGCACAAGAATCCACTTAAATTTAGGTGTTGTTGACGCCGAAAGGGTCCAGATCACACACCAGCTAGGGTTAGGTCACCCGGGTCGCCATGGACTGAAGAACGCAACAAGGATCACACTTATGTGGTGAAGAATGGCTAGGTTTACAAGCAAACCAGAAAAGGATAACCAACGTGCTTGCGTGACGAAGAACCGGCTATTTTTCAGGCAAACTAGCAAAGAAACCGTCGAAGCTCTCACCCGGGAGGGACCCCCATTAGGGCAAGGACGTTGTCGGGTTGCCTAGGTCGGCCGGCAAGCCTAGGATGCCATCCTTAGTCATCGGTTCAACGGATGAACAGTATGTAGATTGATTTTGTCGATTGGATAGTTGGGAACTCAATTGGCCATGATCCTCTCGTTTATATAGAGGGGGTGGTCTTATCCTAGTAGGAAACAACTCCAAAACATGTTCTCCAAGTTTCCCACGTCAAAACATGCCAAAAACCGATTTGGTAAACCAACCGGTTCCGACTTTACAGGAAAACCAACTTAGTCAACTCAGGACCCGACTAAGTCGGTTTGTGCGAGCTCCGGTGCGGCTGGCCAGGGGGACCCGACTTAGTTGGTTCGGTGACCCGACTATGTTGGGCCAGGACGCATGGGGACAGGCGGCGCGCCGAGACTAGCGCGCGCGGCGGAGCAAGGGTAGCGGCCTGTGGCCGAGCAGAAGGATCAGCCACCGGGGAGTGAGATCCACGAGGAGGGAGCGAACACAGGGAGCCCACACGGCGGAGCAGGGGCAGCGGCCACTGGGGAGGGAGGTGCAGGCGCTCGCGCAGTGGAGGCGGGCTCGCGCTCGCGGGTGGAGGGGAGACAGCTCGCCGGAGCAGAGGCGGGCTCACACTAGCACATTAAGTAGATTTTAGCAAGGAATCTGTCTGGAATTACAGATTTTGAAGGTCCTCCTTCCTGGTTCTCTGCCACAGCATTTGGGTTTACTTCGACAGCTGTCATATTATAGCCTAACATAAACTAAAGAACGAGTCTTGGACATCCTGCCAGAACCCTTGAGTCTGTAGTTTCACACTAATTTCTCTTAAATTTGCAATTTTGATAGAGCCCTTAAACTTTAGCTTTGTGAATTGTGATAGTTTGGTCAATTTATGCCTAAGTACGGAAAACTCAATAAAATGACAATAGCAGATGCCCAAACTAAGAAGCGAAAATAATAACTACAAATGTTAAAAAAAGTAATTAGAAAATTCCAGACTGGTCGCTCATGCTCAGGATTCAGGAGCAGGGATGTGCATATGTAAACCCAATACTTTTTTTGCACAAAAGAAAGAGGAGCTGTATTTAGGCATACACCAGTAAGGGAAGGTTACATTAGGGAAGGTTCGAACATTAGGGTTGGGGGTACTCGGTTCCATACAGCAGTAAGGGAAGGTTAGGGACGGACATACCTGGTGGGTGCTAGTCGCCGGCGAAGGACTCGATGTAGAGAGCGGCGCCACTCGCTCCGCCCAGTCGCCGCCGCCAGGAAGCACGACCGAGATAGTGGGCACGGCACGCGAACGGGAGGAAGAAAAAGGAGAGGAGGGGGTCAACGCCACAGGCAGCGACTGGATCTCGATGCTGCGAAGCAGGGGGAGGGGAGAGCTGTTGAGCGGAGCCCTTGTTCTTTGCGATGCGATGCTAGGAAGAACTGCAATGCCAGTGGAAAGAAACGTTGACCATATGTGTTCCCCCTCGTCGCAACGTGGAATCCATTTCACCCTCCAGATTAGCGCATTAGGCCATTCACCCAGTTCACCGATTTTGCAGATCAACGTTCAGCGAGGACCTTCAAAATGCATAAAAGTCTTAATACTACTGCACATGTTCAGCTAGACGGGCACAATCTCATTTAGGATCTTCCTTTTCTACCGGATGTGCTTATAACCTTCTCACTAGTGCTTCATGTCTTCTGCACTGTCCTCTATAAACGCTAACGTTTCCTTCATCATAGCTTCATGCTGCTAATATATCTTTCGCCAGTTCTGATCCTGTTTATATTATAGAAAACATGGAATCCAATTGCAAGCGAGGTGTTTTGGATGCTCCTCACTTCGTAAATACGACTTTTATTTCTTTTTTGTATAATAGCAATATCTGTATATCTCTTATAATTGTAAATCAGTAGTAATTCTCAACGTACAAGTTGTTCACCTCAACAATACACTATTACATACAATTAAAATCCACTAGCATAGATGATATCCACGTCAGCAAGACACTAGCATTATATTATTCATGTCAACCTGTCACATGATCCACTAACATTTATTAATAATAGTTTATTTTCTTTATATGAGTAATTATATAGTCTAATTTCATTCTAAGCCATCCGTAATTTCCATAGTAATGCACGGGATATCTTTTAGTTTAATATTACGTTAAAGCTCGATATAACTATAGCAAAGGTAATACTTAATATATCTTAGGCCAGTTCTGGTCCCGTTTGTTATAAAAAAACGTGGAATCCAATTGCAAGTGAGGTGTTTTTGCTGCTCCTCACTCCGTAAATATGACATTTTTTTCTTTTTTTATATAACAACAATATTTGTATATCTCTTATATATAATTGTAAATCCCAGTAGCAATTCTCAACATGCAAGTTGTTCACCTCAACAATACACTATCACATGCAATTAAAATTCATTAGCATAGATGATAATCCACGTCAGCAAGATACATAAGCATTATATTGTTCATGTCAACCTGTCACATGATCCACTAACATTTATTAATAACAGTTTATTTTCTTTATATAAGTAATTATATAGTCTAATTTCATTCTAAACCATCCTTAATTTCCATAGTAATGCACGGGTTATCTTTTGGTTTAATATTACGTTAAAGCTCGATACAACTATAGCAAAGGTAATACTCCCTCCGTAAAATTCAAACTTTTCTTATCTGTGACTAAAAAACTCAACCTGTGGGGGGTAAGACAGCCCCCGAGCATTATGGGGCTGGCCTTAGACCTGTGCTTTGGTATAGGACAGATGAGGGGATTTTTTTCAACGCAGAGATAAACTGCACCTCCTCCGGCCAACAAATCTGCCCTAGTGTGGGTTCGAACTCTGGGCGGCAGGGTAAGGAGAACAGCTAGACTGACGATCTAGCGCTCACTTGCTTATCTGTGACTAACAATTAGCCTAATCATATGAAAAGCTTATACTACAAAGTAGTTACATTATATTTGTATTTAGAAATACTTTCTAATGATAAACTTTTATGAGAGAAATTATAGGTCAAAATATATTTTTAAGACCACATCAAGTCAAATCACGCCTTATTATTAGGACGGAGGGAGTATAAAGCAAGGTAAAGAAAGGAACAGTTGATCTGCATAGACATCTACTATATATAATAACTTGTTTTCGGCTGGGGCAACGGATCGTATGTGTCGGTGTTTCGTACCCGGGGGTATCACACCAACGAGTAATATGATCGCGTGCTTCTCTTCCTGGATGGTGATGCAAGAGGACACAAGGATTTATCCTGGTTCGGGCAAAGAAGGCCCTACGTCCAGGGGGGGGATGTTCTTGTATTACTTGCACCTAAGTGCTTGTACAGGGGCGAATACAAGCTTGGTGAGCGTGGACCGGGGTCCGGACTTAAGTGTATGGGGTGTAAGGCGCTCTAACGTGTTTGTCCCCGTCTCTCCCTCTCCCCCCTTTTGGTGAAGGGCCCTGGCGTCCCCTTTTATAGAACAAGAGGAGGCCAGGGCTTACAGGATGGACGGGCTTACACAGGATGGACATGTATAGCGCTCGGTATGGCGGAGGGTAGGAACTCTGTCTTGTCGAGGCTGCTGTAGCCAACGTGGGCGTTGCTGTAGAGGCGTCCTTGAAGCGTGGCCTCCACCCCGGGCGCGGTCATGGAGGCGTGGCGCAGTGGAAGCCGTACAGCGCCCATTCCGGCTTGTACAGGACGTAGCGGGTCCCTCCAGGTCTTGGAGTACCTGTCTTCCAAGAGTGAGAGAGCTTGTCAGGGCTCGAGGGGCGCGGTGCCAGCCTCGAGGTGGTGCCACAGGGCTCGAGGGGCGCGGAGCCGGCCTCGAGGTGTTACAGTGCAGGGCTCGACGGGCGCGTAGCGGCCTCGAGGGGTTACAATGCATGGTATGGCCGAACAGTGCTGTACTGGTGCCCTTTTGCCCATGCTTGTGGTGAAAACGAGACTTGACCTTTACACCGAGTTACTGTGGTACGTGCTGTGCACCAGTGGACATGACCGGAGTAGGTAAAGGCATTAAATGCGTGGTATGGGGCTGGTACGGCTGTCTGTACCGCTCGAGGCCGTGCGTTAAGGCTCGAGGTGTAGGGGCACGCTCGCCCGAGGCTGGAGGGCTCGGGCGAGACGGAGAGCGATCGTGCTCGCCCGAGGCCTGGCTCAGAGGGCTCGGGCGAGGCGGAGAAAGAGCGTTCGCCCGAGGCCTGGCTGGGAGGGCTCGGGCGAGACGGAGATGGAGCGTTCGCCCGAGGCCTGGCTGGGAGGGCTCGGGCGAGACGGAGATAGAGCGTTCGCCCGAGGCCTGGCTGGGAGGGCTCGGGCGAGACGGAGAGCGAGCGTTCGCCCGGGCCTGGCTGGGAGGGCTCGGGCGAGACGGAGATGGGGCGTTCGCCCGAGGCCTGGCTGGGAGGGCTCGGGCGAGACGGAGATGGGGGTTCGCCCGAGGCCTGGCTGGGAGGGCTCGGGCGAGACGGAGATAGAGCGTTCGCCCGAGGCCTGGCTGGGAGGGCTCGGGCGAGACGGAGATTGAGCGTTCGCCCGAGCCCTGGCTGGAGGGCTCGGGCGAGGGCGGAGATTGAGTGCTCGGGTGTTTGCGTTGATTGGGGGTACCCTTTTTTGTACCACCGACAGTAGCCGCCGAGGCCACGGGGGAGTGGTTGGAACTCCCTCGTGGGCTTTTTGCAAGTGTTAGTGGTGTTGGAGTGTCGAGTCCCCGAGTTTTGGATCCTTTTGAAGAAACCTCCGTCGCTGGGAAACCTTCTGCCCGCTGGGCGCGCCTTTCTTCTTTGTCGTGGGAACTCTGCCCGAGGCCTGGCTCGGAGGGGGTTCGTCCGAAGCCTGAAATGAAAATCTCATGCTCACACAAAGGAAAAAGATCAGTCGCAACTGCTCGAGTTATTTAACCCTCTTTCATCGAGGGGTGCCAGGCTGAGCCGACCGTCCGGCTAGCTATCCGGTACGCCAGCTACCCTGGCTTGTCATCCCGCTGAACCCTTTCGAAAGGATGCGGGGTGGGATGCCTCGTACTACCACGAACGGATCGGGCGAGTATCGAGGTTCCCGGTGAGCTGGTAACGGGGGAATCCAAGTGAGAGCTCGTGCCCCGTTCGATAGGGGTCGACTGTGGCCCGGAGGCGGTCTCATAAAGCATGGGTGCTCAGTCTGCAGGAGTGCCGGGTCCATTCGATAGGACCCGGTGGCTCGATGCCTCCCTCCGAGGGGATCTCACTGCACGTCGAGCTCCCCGCCTTGGATACACGTGAGGGGCCTCGAGGGCTCGGCCCTCAAGTAATGCGTGAGTGGCGCCCCTTGGTGTCCCTGACTCGGGTGCTCGAAGCCGGCTGTCGAACCCTTTTCGAGGGCCAGCCTTCGCTGCTTCGAGACTTAGGGCCGGGGCCCATTTTTACCTTTGTGAAGAAGCCTTCGTCGGGAGTGGAGTTCGTGGCACCAAGACGACGGTCAGGAGGTCGGAGCGGTGGCCGCGGAGGGCCCCGGTAGTTGAGCGAATGCAGAATCGCTGGGTGGTGTACCTGTCAACCGGCTTGAGACGAGGTTAGATAGGCACATTAAAGGTATTCGGTTACCTTTTTTGCCATCTGGAGACGGCGCCGGTATGTCGAGGAGGACATGCTGCCTCCTGATGCGGACGGCGGTGTAGGGGCCCTCCCTCCTTCTGGCTCGGACGTCAAGGCTGAGCGTGCGGCAGAAGATCCTGGGGAGGAGTACCAGACCGCGGCCTGCGTGCCAAGTTTGGGTGTCGAGGCCCTTGTAAAAATTCGTGTCAAAACTTATGGGCCGTCGAGGCCAGACATACGCGTATGACTTATTTATTTAATGAAGCTGTTTTCTTTTCAAATTTATTCGATCATCTCTCTTCGTCGCGAGCTCGAGCTTTTTACCGGCTTAGTCTGTTTTCCTTCGACATGCGTCGCGAGTTCCTCGAGGTGAGGCGTAGGTAGGGTACCGTAGCCCTGGGGCGTAGGTGGTCGTCTACGTCGACGCCCCCCGACTCTTGGAGGCTCGAGGCATTTTAGGGACTTAGACGTTGCTAGTGCGCTCGAGGCGCGAATTGAGATGAGGGTCGAATTTTTGAAAAGAAAGGCGTGCTTTTTCCGGGGTCTGAGGGGGGATGCCCGCTGACAGGCCCGAGGGAGGCTCGTCCTGAGCAAGGCAGGGTCGAGGCTACCTTTGATTTGAACGAAATAAAGAACTTGGAAATGAACTTTTATTTATTCAAGATGCGATGTGTGCGCAAATACGAGAAATGAACGAAGCCTCGAGGCTTTAGGGATAGAAAACGACATAGCTGTTCGAAGCTCCGAGCTGGAGTCGGGCTCGGGTTGTTTTCGTGGTGGCAGCGCTGAAGGTCGAAGACCGAGCCCCCGAGTCCGGTTCGAGGAGGGGCGTCGAGGGTCGAGCCTCCGGGTCCGGCTCGAGGAGGGGCGTCGAAGGGACGTCGAGCCCCCGAGTCCGGCTCGAGGTGGGGGTCGAAGGGACGTCGAGGAGGCCCGAGTGCGGCTCGAGGTGGGCGAGTCGAAGGGTCGACTCCGGCTCCGACTCGGTGTCGAGTCGGTGTCGAAGGACGTCGAGCCCGAGCCCAGCCCGATGTGGGGCGTCGAAGGTCGAGCCCCCGAGTCCGGCTCGAGGGGCGGCGTCGTGCGTGGGTGCCGACTTAGCCAGCTCGTCTGCGGCGGGAGCCCACGCGCACTTCTTCTTCGTCGTCGTCCTCGTCGTCGTGCCTTGCCTTCTGCCCTTCGCCTTGGCCCGCGGAGTGGCCAAAGAAGGCCCCCACTGCCTCGTTGCCGGAGGCGAAGCTGGTGACCTGATCCATCAAGTCTTCGATCGTCCTGGGACGGTAGCGCCCTAACTCGTGGACCAGCTTTTGGCACGTCGTGCCTGCGAGGAACGCTGAGATGACCTCCTCATCGGGTATGTGAGGGAGCTCGAGGCGCTGCTTCGAGAACCACCGAGCGAAGTCGCGGAGGGGTTCGTCCGCTGCCTGCCTGCAACGTCGCAGATCCCAGGAGTTGCCTGGGCGCGCACAAGTCCCCTTGAAATTCCTGTCGAAGACCCTGACTAGGTCGGCCCAGTCATGGATCTGATCCGGCGGGAGCCCCTCGAGCCACCGGCGGGCGGTGTCCGAGAGGTAAAGTGGGAGTTGGCGTATGATGATCACACGGTCGTCGCCCTTCGCTCCGCCCAGTTGGCAGCCTAGGCAGAAGTCTGAGAGCCAGAGCTTGGGCTCGACCTCCCCGTCATACTTTACCACGTTGGTCGGTGGTCGAAAGCGGTCGGGGAGGGTCGAGCTGCGGATGGCTCGGCTGAAGACCCTGGGGCCTGGGGGCTCGAGGGTTTGCCGGCTGTCCGCGACCCGCTTTTGGTCTAGTCTGGCTTGAGGGGCGTCCGGCTGGCGGACCGACGTCTCGTGCTTGCTGCGGGGCGCGTCTGCTGGCTTCTCCGAGGCTGCCCTGCGCTGGCGCGAGGCCGAGCTCTCGGCTATCTGCACAGCGGCCGTTTCGAGGAGGCTCTTTACTTCCCCAAGCATGCGTCTGGCGTCGGGGTTGGAGACGGCGGGCAGATCGCGGAGCAGCATTGCGGCCGCCACCACGTTTTGCCCGGCTCGCGGGAGGCACACCTCGGGGCGTGCTGGCGCCCCGTCCCCGAGGGTCCGTCGGTGGGCATCTCGAGCCCGACCTCGAGCTCCGGTTCCTCGAGGCTGGGGGGGTGGTTCCTGCATCAGAGTTTGCTGGAGCTGCAACAGGCGTTGTCGTTCCTCCTCGGTCTTGGTGATTGCCTCCCGCACCTGTGCGAGTTGCGCCGCCCTGCTGTCGTCGTGTTGAGGCGGTGCAACCGAGGCCGAGGACTTGCTTCTTGCCTGAACGCGCGAACCGCCCGCCGTAGCCACGTCGTTGGGCGCTCCGAGGTTGAGCGTTGGCCTGACGTCGTCATCGTCGTCGTCGTCGCTCACCACTCCCTCGAGCTGGAAGCACTCCCTGGTGGGATACCAGACGTGCGGTCCGCACGTGTGACAGACGCGAACTTGCTGGGGGAGTGCGCCCGCGCCCTGGAGGTCGCCGGCCGCGTGCCGGGCAGGTTTCCCCTCGGGGATTCTGCGCAGCCGCGGGAAGTGGGCGTACGCCGCGGCACCGCCTGTGCCTGGCGACAATGGTGACCACGACGCCGCTCGCGAAGTGGCGACGCGTGGTGGTGCAGACGGCGCGTCATGCCCCCCGTGCGGGGGTGGTGTGACACGCCTTCCGCTCGGGCCCTCCGTGGAGAGCGGGGTCAGCTCGTTGCCGTTGCCGGCGGCTAGGGACTCAAGGTTCCCGAACCAGACGACGGCACCGGCAGAGAACGAAGGAGTAGAAGAAGCCATCCAGGAGATGGCGAGAAAATGACTCGGACACGCGCACCCCTACCTGGCGCGTCAACTGTCGGTGTTTCGTACCCGGGGGTATCACACCAACGAGTAATATGATCGCGTGCTTCTCTTCCTGGATGGTGATGCAAGAGGACACAAGGATTTATCCTGGTTCGGGCAAAGAAGGCCCTACGTCCAGCGGGGGGATGTTCTTGTATTACTTGCACCTAAGTGCTTGTACAGGGGCGAATACAAGCTTGGTGCGCGTGGACCGGGGTCCGGACTTAAGTGTATGGGTGTAAGGCGCTCTAACGTGTTTGTCCCCGTCTCTCCCTCTCCCCCTTTTGGTGAAGGGCCCTGGCGTCCCCTTTTATAGAACAAGAGGAGGCCAGGGCTTACAGGATGGACGGGCTTACACAGGATGGACATGTATAGCGCTCGGTATGGCGGAGGGTAGGAACTCTGTCTTGTCGAGGCTGCTGTAGCCAACGTGGGCGTTGCTGTAGAGGCGTCCTTGAAGCGTGGCCTCCACCCCGGGCGCGGTCATGGAGGCGTGGCGCAGTGGAAGCCGTACAGCGCCCATTCCGGCTTGTACAGGACGTAGCGGGGTCCCTCCAGGTCTTGGAGTACCTGTCTTCCAAGAGTGAGAGAGCTTGTCAGGGCTCGAGGGGCGCGGTGCCGGCCTCGAGGTGTGCCACAGGGGCTCGAGGGGCGCGGAGCCGGCCTCGAGGTGTTACAGTGCAGGGCTCGACGGGCGCGTAGCCGGCCTCGAGGGGTTACAATGCATGGTATGGCCGAACAGTGCTGTACTGGTGCCCTTTTGCCCATGCTTGTGGTGAAAACGAGACTTGACCTTTACACCGAGTTACTGTGGTACGTGCTGTGCACCAGTGGACATGACCGGAGTAGGTGAAGGCATTAAATGCGTGGTATGGGGCTGGTACGGCTGTCTGTACCGCTCGAGGCCCGTGCGTTAAGGCTCGAGGTGTAGGGGCACGCTCGCCCGAGGCCTGGAGGGCTCGGGCGAGACGGAGAGCGATCGTGCTCGCCCGAGGCCTGGCTCAGAGGGCTCGGCGAGGCGGAGAAAGAGCGTTCGCCGAGGCCTGGCTGGGAGGGCTCGGGCGAGACGGAGATGGAGCGTTCGCCCGAGGCCTGGCTGGGAGGGCTCGGGCGAGACGGAGATAGAGCATTCGCCCGAGGCCTGGCTGGGAGGGCTCGGGTGAGACGGAGAGCGAGCGTTCGCCCGGGGCCTGGCTGGGAGGGCTCGGGCGAGACGGAGATGGGGCGTTCGCCCGAGGCCTGGCTGGGAGGGCTCGGGCGAGACGGAGATGGGGCGTTCGCCCGAGGCCTGGCTAGGAGGGCTCGGGCGAGACGGAGATAGAGCTTTTCGCCCGAGGCCTGGGCTCGGAGACTTTTTTCGCCCGGGCGAGACGGAGATTTAGCGTTCTCCCTAGCCCCTGGCTGGGAGGGCTCGGGCGAGGCGGAGATTGAGTGCTCGATGTGTTTTGCTTGATTGGGGGTACCCTTTTTTGTACCACCGACAGTATGCAAACCAGACATCCCGTGCAAACTTGTAAACTAACCATCTGGATCCTAGGATTGTCATCCGATGGCTGTAGAGAGAAGGTGGAATCTTTTTGCACTTAACCCCTCCCACGTCGCTCAAAACAAGCGGGCGTTTTCCTTCGTCACGCCGTCTGTTCGATTGGTCCTAGGATCTGTTCGACTGCCTGTCGCCCGTCTGCCCTGTTCGATTGGTACATCGCTTGGACTGCCTGACGCAGCCGCCCGTCGAACACAGGGAGAACCTGCGCCGCCGCCTCGCCTGTTCGACGCCGTCACGGACTCCTGTCGATCGGTCCCTGAGGAACGCGACCCTGAGGATCGCTTCCCTGAGGACGACGGACTCCTGTCGATCGTGCCCAGGTTCGTCTCAGTTCGGTTCAACCCTGCACACGATTTTGTTTCCAGGCTTGTCGATCGCGGAGTAAAATATTACTCCTGCAGGAAGTCGCGACCCCTGCTGGAACTCCGCCAATGCGCGAAGATGGAGCCCCGTCCGGCAGCGTCCCCCGAAGACGAATGACCCCCTGTCTGACGGCCGTGACAATGCCCACGAACTCCACGAACGCCGCCACAATGGTGCCTATGATCTCGGGACACATGATCCTGATGCAGGTTTGTTTCTGGTACAAAATTGTGACATTCACTTTCACCTAGACTACGATCATTGGTAATGTGCTCGTTAATATGCAGTCCTGACGATCATGGACGTCGATGCTGGAGTTGTAGCCCACGTTGAGGAACCAAGCACACCACGGACAACACCTTCTAATAATATAGCAGAAGTGCAAAGCCAATGAAAAGCCTGTGGTTGGAATGATTTTTGATACACTCAAGGATGCGGAGAATTTTTACAAACTGTATGCACATGATGCTGGTTTTTCTGTTCGTGTTGGTGCACTATAAGAAGGACAATGAGGTAATATTTTACCTGCGGTATTGTTGCTCAAGGGAAGGGTACAGGAAGAAGAGCGTACAAGAAGTTGGTGAGCAGTCCGGGGAAAAAAGGAAGACACCAAATGTGATGGACACCCGATGTGGCTGTGAGGCACGTATTGTTGTCAAGCTTAACAGTGAGAAGAAGTATCCAAATATTGTCATTTGTTGAAGAGCACAATCATGGTTTCGTGTCGCCAGACAAGAGGCACCTGCTAAGATCCAACCGTCAAGTTAGTGAGAGGGCAAAGAGTACTTTGTTCAACTGTCATAAGGCTACATTGGCACGTCACAGGCATTTCGACTTCTCCAAGTCACTGATGGTGATTTGAGCATGTTGGTTGCACGCAGAGGGATTTCAAGAACTATTATCGTGACTTGAGGAGCAAAATCAAAGATGGTGATGCACAAATGTTTGTGCATCAACTTGAGCGAAAGAAGGAAGCAAATCCTGCCTTCTTTTATGAGTTCATGGTGGATAAAGAAGGACGGCTTGTGCGTTCTTCTGGGAAGATGCCACATGTAGAAAAAATTGTAGTGTTTTGGTGATGTGCTTTCAGTAGATTCTACATATACTACCAACCATATATATGAAGTTTGTGCCATTCACTGGGGTCAATCATCACCCTGCAAAGTGTTTTCCTGGGGCAGCGTTTTTGGCTGATGAAAAGATCGACTCATTGGTATGGTTGTTTCAGACCTTTCTTAAGGGTACTAGTGGAGCAGCCTCCTCATCTAATCATAACAGATGAAGATGCGAGCATGAAGGCTGCTATTGCTCAGGTTCTACCAGATACAACTCATAGACTTTGCATGTGGCATATCATGGATAAGGTAGGTGAGAAGGTTGGGCCCGACCTTAAAAATAATGAGGATTTCTGGAAATTATTAAGGAGTGTGTTTGGGGCTCTGAGAATTCAGATGAGTTTGAGTCTCGATGGAATTCTATCATGATAAATATGTGCTCACTGAAAATGAGTGGTTTTCCCAAAAGTTCGACATGCGAGAATCATGGATCCCCGTACTTTATGGACATACCTCTAGCAGGACTCCTTAGGACTACATCACGGTCGGAGAGTGCAAATTCTTTCTTTAACCGTTTTATCCATCGAAAATTATCCTTTGTTGTTTTGGCTAAGGTTTGAAACAGCTTTGGAGTGCCACGCCAAGAGGAGTTGATAGCCGACAATAAAAGTCTTCACTCCAGCCGTAAATTGATGACACCTTGGGTCATGGAGAAGCAGTGTAGTGTCGTATATACTCATGAAATTTTCAGCAAGTTTCAAGAACAACTCATGTTAGCAAGAGACCATTGCGTTATTCAAGGATTTCAGAGTGAGATATGAAAATTGTCACCATCAGCAGCCAATCTAGTAAAGATCGAGTGGTTCAGATGAACAAATCAAACTTGTTTGGTATGTGCTCCTGTAAATTTTTTGAGTCCTATGGCATCCCATGTCGTCATATCATTCAAGTGCTTAGAGGCGAGAAGCAAAATGAGATATCACCAATGTATTTTATTAAGAGGTGGGATATAAGGTGTAAAAGGTGAGATACACACCTGGTTTGTTTTATATAGACGTATTTTTTTTGTATTTGCAATATTTCTAATCATTTTTTATTTTTACAGAGAAGTGTTCTTCGATGATGAAGGTAACCTTCTAGATGAAAAGGCTAAAAGATACTATGGAGGTGGCAATGCAGAAAAAAAATTCAGATTCACGCAACAAGTTTGAAGATCTTATCCAAAAGGCTAAGAACTCTGAACAAGGGATGGAGTTTTTATATAACAGTTTATGCAACCTTGCAGAACCTCTCCAAAATCTCGTTCCAGCTTCTACAGTTAATGAACAGGATAAGTTTGAATCATTCCTTGGTACCAAAATTCCAGATGAAATCGAGATACATCCACCAAATGATATCACGTCCAGAGGACGAAGCAAAAGAATTAAGAAGAGCAAGGAGACGAAGGCACCAAGAAAACGGATATGTGGAAAATGCAAGCAATTCACGGATCATGACGCACGCAACTGCCCAACAATGTTGCTAGCTGATATTTTTAAGTTTGTGTAACTTTTAGAATTCTTCTTATAAAAACTAGTGCTTTTCAGTTTGGTTCACTTGCTGCACCTGCTGTTGGCATAGTGATCAATGGCTACAATGGCTGGAGCTTATGCACTCTCGAGAGGTCTATTAACTGGTTCAAGTGATAGATATCATACAACAGTACAGAGCCAATGCTAAAATAATGACTCGACTACTGTCTGGACAATCCAAGTGACTGAATGCACGCATGGTAAAATTGAAACTTAACTTATTTTGGATACGAATCAGTTAATTTAAATAAAGAACAGATGGATAATAACATTCTCAAGGAAGTGCAGTAACAGTTGGGTCTGGTAAATCATTTCAACCTTTCTGTATCCTCATTCTCGGTCACATATCATACAACAGGTCACACAACTCATCTACAAAACACACACGAAGTACATTACAATTTTCAAGCATTACATAGCTCTGAATCAGGCAACAAAGATTTCTGAATCAGGCAACACACTATCAGGCAACAAAGAAGTCAGTTTCTTCTGTTGGACCAATCCTACATTTGTCCATGCCTAGCACTAGCATGCTTCTTCACAAGTGTCCATGCTTCTGTTGGACCAATCCTATATTTCTGTTGGACCAATCTCTAGCTTCTTCACAAGTGTCCATGTCTGAGCTTCATTTGTCAGCCTCGAGCAACTTAACATCAGCCTCCTGCTGGGCTTGTGTTGCCTCCTTCTCCTCTGCTTTAATTCTTCTACAAGCAGCTCTGTGAAAGCAAAGGCACTTTGTCAAGCTTGTCTCAATCTCATCAGCACTGTACGCACAAAAGCAAAGGGAAGGGAAGCGCACCTTCTGGCGGGCGCGCGTCGCAATTGCAGTCGCAGGCGGGGCACGCGGCCGCGGGCGTGGGGCCAGGGGCAGTGGCCGGGGGGGCGGGAAGGGGGCGCCTCGGGGCGGGCTCTGGCGGCTGGGGCGGGGGCGGGGGCGCCTCTCGGGGGCGGTTCTCCGGCGCGGGGGCCGGGGCGTCTCGGTGGGGGCCGGGGCGGGGCGGTCTCCGGCGCGGGGGCGGGGGCGGCTCGGCGGGGGCGGGGGTGGGCTTCGGCGACGGGGCGTGGCGAGCAGAAGGAAACGGGAGAAACGGAGCAGAAACGGAGAAGGGCTGTCGGGGCCTTTTTGCAAACAGCCGAAGGGTGGCGGGCATTAAAATGTAAAAAGACCTCACCTGTCTCTACAGCCATCGGATGACCATCCTAGAGTCTAGATCCATAGTTTACAAGTTTGCACAACATACTCAGTTTGGATAGGATCCGTTGCCTTCGGCGGTTGTGATTTTAATCGAGCGGCACGGCTGCTGCCCAACGCACATCGAGGATTTAGTCAGAGAGCCATCTATCGAGTGTCCTTCCAGTTCCAATCCTCCATCTCCATTTCTCAACACAGGGATCTTATCCCCGCTGTCTCCGACGGTCTCCACCTCGCCGCCGGCCGCCCCTCTGCCGCTGGCACCGGCGCCGGCACCGGCCCCTCCACCTCCTCTACTCCTCCTCTCCTCACCCCCATCCCTCATAGCCAGATGTAATTGCGCCGGTCACCGCGTCAACAACCCTAGCCTCGACGAGCTCTACCACCCCCTCCACCCCCGTGGCCGCCGTGCCGCGGCGTCTCTAGCACCGGCGACCACCCCTCCCCCGCCCCCATCTGAGCACTCCACCGGAGGTCCGCCTTCGCAGCCACCACCATGTCGAAGCTCGCGGACCAGCAACTGTCGGACATGTAGGTCGACTCCTCCCCCGTCGTCGAGGAGAAACCGGCCATCAGATTCTCCATCTCCCTCTCCACTCCACCATCCCGGCGATCTGGCCCCTCGTTCCTTCTCCTGACGGGTCTCACCTCCTACAGTGCTTGAGCTCATGAGGGAGGCGCAGATGCAGCATAGCCTCCGCGCAGAGCGACTACACGCGGTACAGGTGCGTTGTGCCGCACGCTCTCCACTTGATCCTGCTCGACTCTCCCCCAGATCTGCGCGTCTAGTTCGATTATTAGTTCCTTTTTGTGTCTTGTCTTCTGTTATTAGTCCCCAGATTAGTAGTTACTGAGCAACGTGAGCTCGTTGAAATTTTGTTTCCTAAGACAAGACCAATTCACCTATTCTAGACTGGAGCGTTGATGGGATAATTACAAGTGTCGAAGATCTGCTTTTCCGATGCTCGGGTAGGTAAGATTCTAAGAAGTTTTTTACGGGCACTGCTCTCTCAGCCATGCTTGTTGTAGCTCAGTTTTATTAACTATAGCATTTATGATTTTGGAACCCCTTCAATGTGCCTCATTTTGTGTAACTACACATGGTGTCACGCTTAGGATGCAGTTGTGGTAGAAGAAAGGATAGCTGATGCTAAGTCACAGGCAAAGAAGCTTTTGCAAAGGAAGAGTACCCTGCAGCAGTTTACTTCTATAGCCTCTTAAATGCTTAAGCCTATCTAAACTATAGTCTGGATTGGAACTATACAGAATGTACAGTATGGGTAGCCTGTTAATAAGTTATTTTCCTGAACGATGGAGGCGGACAGTTTACGCCGTTTCTCCATAGTATTTTTACATTGCGTTCTGTATAGTCTATCGAGAGTTTTTCTTGAGTTACCTTTGTTTTCTAAATATGAATATGATTCTATGCTTATTTTCTTGTTTGCTGAGAACAATGTAAAACTAGCTAACACTCTGCTTTCATTCATCACCTGTAGTTTTGAGTTTGCCCTATTTTACACCACGTAGTTCAAAACCAGTTATTGTTAGCCTGCAATTTCAGCACAGTTTCAGATAAATTTGAAACTCACCCTGAGAGCAGTCTACAATAACCGGTTAAACTATAAAACAACCTCGAAAGATGTTGGATTCAGTTTATAAGTAATAAAAATAGTACCAATATTTAAAATATGGAAAAATTGATATGCTTCAGAATATATTTAAAAGGTAAATAAAAGATTTTTGGCCCACAGGACCGCTTACTTGGTTTTGAAATTTTAGTAACAACAGTATAATAGGAATTAGCATGTTGTTTGAAAGTTTCGAAATTAAAATGCGAGTGAGATGTGCCAATAAGATTTACTTCAGTCAAGCATATGCTCAGTATTATCTAAGAAATAATTACAGTTTTTGTATCCTTTGTGTTTTATCATGATCAGAGAATGAATCCAGTAGTTCTGAAAACACTATGCTACAGTACTTCGTGAGGTCGTTTTGGTAGATGGGTGTTAGAGTAACTAGTAAAGGAGCAGGGCTCTTGTGCTCCACGAAAGTAGTTCGATGAACCACAACAAATCTGAAGAAACTGAATTCTTTTCCGATTATGTCAATGCAGGCAATGAAGAAAGATTCATCTGATGCCATCTTATTTGCCAACCGGAGCCTATGCTGGTTGTGGCTAAAAGAAGGGGACCGAGCTGTGTCAGATGCTCATCGGTGCATATTAATGTGTCCTCATTGGTCAGAAGCCATGGTACCGTCAGGTGTAGCTTTCATATTCCTGAAGGTATTGATTGGCAGTTGGAAGCCACATCCCTGCACCTGTATGCAAGCACTGAAACATGACCCTGTGAGTGATGAGATCAAGAAAGCATTAAGGTAAATTTTCTTGTCCCCTTCTAGTTGTGTACTATGCTTATACTCAAACTAGCATCTAAATTTCTAGTTGTGTTCCCTTCTAGTTCCACCTTTGGCTACTGCCCAAGTGACATATTGTTGTTGGCAGATCATTCTTTTCCTTTTTATTCTACTGTTGCTGATCATTTCTGTTCAATCATTAAACTAGTTTGCCTTTTGTATACAACTAGTTTATTGACATCATCACCCTGCCTCTATTTGATTTGTATTTTTGCCCGGTACACAAACTGGAGCTATGCATAAAAAATGAAAATAGAGCTGTGTATTTTTTTGCAAATAAACCAGGGGTGGACCATGAGTTGCAAATGAAAAAACACTATACATACTTGCTTTTCAAAATAAATAAATTATCTATTTAGGAATACATTGTTACCTAATGAATGCACTTAAATTGACTAAAAAAATGCAATCCATACAACATTGTGCTCTGCATTGTGACCATTGCCTCAAACCAAGTACTTTTGTATGCATGTGAAGTATTCATGTAAATGACCCTTTATTTTTTTTAATTCTCATGAATCAATATTATGCTCTACAACTGGACAATGCGTGTTTCTCCACTCTCACCATTCAAGTGTTTGTGGTTTTGCTTCAGTGAGCATTGAGCTGTTTGTTGTGCCTTGTTGCCTGTAGGGACTAATCATTGGAGGCGTGATCTAGCGAGGTGTGATCTAGCGAGGCTTGATCTACACCCGGACACCATTAGGCTCACAGTGTTGTTCCAATTCAGTGCCGTCCTTTATTGAGTAGCAATGTAACATGACCCTGAAACACACTGATTGACTGCTTCATAGATGAATACAAAGATTTTATATGCTCTTTCTATTGATTACTGCCCATTCTTTCTCATTTACTTAGCCTTTGGGACTATGGGTTGCAAATAAACACACACTATACTTGTTTTTTTAAAATACATAAATTGTCTATTTAGAAAGACATTGTTGCCTACGGAATGACACTTAAGTTGCCTAAGAAAATGTAAGTTGCCTAAGAAAATGCGGAAGGACCGAAAGTGCTAAAGCAAGGCGACCAGAGGGGGGGTGAATGGGAGCCTCAAATTTCTTTTCAGAAACTTTTAGCCTCTGTCCTGAAAATCAATCCCAAGAACAAACCTAGTGCTCGATAGAGTCCACGACCCTAGATGTAGGGTGGATGATTCCAAGAAGCACAGTGGGACACTACACGACTCTAGAAACCCAACGCAAAAACCCAAAATCAAATCCGAAGTCGGACAAACAAACTGCGGACGAAAATGTGCTGATCAGCACTGACCAGACTCTGGTGAGCGTCCGGTCAGTAGTGATCGGATGCGTCTGGTCGGTTAAAAAACCGGTTTGGAGTTCTCTGTTTACAACCGGACTCACAGTGAAAAGTGCGTCCGGTCAACTCAGACAGACAAGGAACAATACCCTCTGTGTGTCCGGTCACATGCAGGTCGAGCGTCCGGTCAAGTTGCGAAGAAAACGCAGTGAACGTGTTCAACGACCGAACTCACGACCAAGCGTCCGGTCGCCCCGACTCGTGCGTCCGGTCACCCCGATGCAACTCTGTTCGTCCACCGATTCGACTTGATCTCATTCAAATGAAACCTCTAGGGTTCAAACTTGATGAGAGGAGTCACAAGAGAGTAGTGAGTTACTCCTGGGAGATCATGGCTCGAACCTATCTCCAAATCGATGAATCAAAGAAAATCGGGAAAAAAGAAGAAAAGTTGATCCAAACAAAACCAATCGATCTATTTGTTTGTGAGGTTTGATGTAAATTCCTTGGTGAAAGTGATCTCCTCACTTTAAAGAACAAGTTTTGTAAGGAAAATGGACCTCGGACCATTTAACTTCGGATTTTGGTGTTTGATGAACAACATAACCAATTTGGACTAATGTGTTTGCGAGTGTTTGTTTTGTAGTCCAATAGGGTGCAAATGTGACTTGGACTAAGGCGATGTGGTGATCCGATGATCAACACCTCAAGCAAGACATTTGAAGCTCAATAGAAGACTCTCAAGATCAAGCAAAGTCCAAGGCACAATACGGAACCACCAAGACGGAAAAACCAAGAGAAGAAACGAAAACGAAGGAGTGACCGGATGCTGCTTCGCAGTGACCGGACGCTGGCCTGGATGCGTCCGGTCAGTTCACCCAGTCAACAGCGCCACGTCAATAGCGACCGGACGCTACGCCAGTTGGACCGGACGCGACGATGCGACTGTTCATCAGCGTGGCAGCGTGACCGGACGCTACGACGTTGACCGGACGCTGGAGCTCAGCAGAGTCCGATCGAACACAGAGAGGTTCCAGAGGCACAAAATCGTGACCGGACGCGTCCGGTCATCTGTGACCGGACTCATGTCAGAGTCCGATCAGTGCCTGTGCAGGCTGGCAACTAGCCGTTGGAGTGACCGGACGCGTCCGGTCAGGACGTGACGAGCGTCCGGTCAGGACGTGACGAGCGTCCGGTCGATGGCAGAAAAGCCCATCGCTTTGCCCAACGGCTCTATTTGGTTGGGGCTCTATAAATACCCCCATGGCCGGCCAAAACAGTGTTTTGGAGCTCAAGGAAGTGATCATAGTGCATAGACGCATATTTAGTTGCTCTAGCCACCAAAGTGCTTAGTGAATATACTAGGTGATTAGTGTAGGTGCTTTGCGAAGTGCTTAGGCTAGTTAGACCACCGCTTTGCGCTTGCTCTAGGTGTTAGGCCTAGTGTTTAGTGAGGTTTGAAAACCTCTTATCTACCGGTGCTTGCGCGCACCGTGATTGTACATCGGTGGGGCTTGTAAGTCTTGCGAGATCACACCAACCACGTTTGTGGTGTGGCCGCCTCCGTGTACCGAAGGGAACAAGGCCCGCGGCACTTCGGCGGAAGCTTGATAGTGAAGACGGCGGGGAGCATCCGGAGAGGCTTTGCCACGAGTGGCTTAACCG
This sequence comes from Coix lacryma-jobi var. lacryma-jobi, assembly GCA_009763385.1. Taxonomy (NCBI): domain Eukaryota; kingdom Viridiplantae; phylum Streptophyta; class Magnoliopsida; order Poales; family Poaceae; genus Coix; species Coix lacryma-jobi. Next base: position 111,664,664 of record CM019826.1, on the reverse strand, counting down.
GAGACCCACTTGCGCGTGGGGAAGAACCGGAGCTATCCACGGAGTTACCCGACAGGGAGCTTGGCCCTTGCGAGGGATTCCTTGCGAGGGGCTCCAACGAGGACTAGGGGAAGCTTGCGTGCTTCTCGATACCTCGGTAAAAATACCGGAGTCGTCGACGGAGTTTGCATCTCTATCACACTCTTTAGCTTCCGCATTTACATTACTATCTAGTTCATGTGCTTTACCTTTCATAGCTTGATATGCTAGTTGATAGGTTTGGAAACTAGGTAGCATAACTCCTTTTGCGGTAGAGATAGCAAACACACTTAGCAAAACCTTAGTTGCACTTTAGATAGTTTACTTTCTTGCATAGGTTTTGCTTAGGTGGAAATTAGAGGCCATAGTTTAGAGTAGAAGTTTTAAGTTGCCTAATTCACCCCACCCCCCTCTTAGGCGTCACGGTCCTTTCAATTGGTATCGGAGCAAGGTTGGCTCCTTTACTCTTGGCTTCACCGCCTCCGAGCCGACGCCCCTAAGAGTGGTTGGGATGGATACCTCTAGGCCTCCGCACTTTGACGGCACAAACTTCCCTTATATAGTGCTAGGATGGCTTGCTTTTTAGAAGCCGTTGATTTAGGTGTTTGGAGAGTCACCCGCGACGACGGATGAAACCCATTAAGAATCCCGAAAGCCTACCGCGGGTGATGAAAAAGAATTCATCTTAATGCTAGAGCTAAGAATTGCTTGTTTGAATCTATAAGCATGGATGTCTTTAACCAAGTTTTTACTTTGCAAACATCTCATGAAATTTGGTTAAAACTCCATGAGCTCCATGATGGTACAAGTAATGTTAGAGAGCAAAAACATCATCTAGCTAAATCATGCTATGATTCCTTTAAAATGAATGATAATGAGCTTGTTCGTGATATGTATTCGCGTTTGAATCTAATTATCAATGAGCTCAACTCTATAGGAATCACAAAGCTAGGTGATGCGGATATTGTGAGGAAGATCATCTCAGTGCTTCCAAAGAGCAAGTACGCAACCATCATCACCATTCTTCACAACATGGAGGACTTGAGCACCATGACCCCGGCCATTGTCATTGGCAAATTGGTGGCATTTGAAATGTCACGCAAGATGGGTCAAGAAGAAGCCACTTCATCAAGTAAAGATATTGCTCTCTCATGTGAGCACAAGAAGATGAAGGGCAAGAAGCAAGTTGAGACAAGCTCAAGTTCCTCAAGTGAAGAAGAAGAAGGGATGATGAAGATGAAGAATCAAGTGATGATCAAGCCTCCACCTCATCCGACTCCTCCTTAGATGAAGAAGAAACAATCAAGCTCATGAAAGGAGTGAAGAGGATGATCCGCAAGCTCAATGTCAAGGGTGTGCCCATCACCATAGAAGATTGCCTCTTCACCAATCAAAGAAGAGAGCAAAGAAAAAAAAGGATGCTATAGATGTGGCAAGAAAGGGCACTTTGTGGAAGATTGTCCAAAACAAAAGCCCACAGCAAATGACAAGAAAAAGAAGGGATGCAAGGCCAAAGCTCTCACCACCATCAAGACATGGGATGATTCATCAAGTGATGATGAAGTCCAACACAAGAGGCATGGCCCCAAGCACTCATCATCAAGCTCCACGCGTATGTGCCTTATGGCACGAGGTAACACAAGCCTTATCTCTAGTGATAGTGATAGAGATAGTGATAGCGATGATGAGCTACCTTCTTACAATCAACTTGTGCAAGACAATCTTAAATATGCTAAAACTTGTACTAGCCAACAAAAGAAGATTAAGGTCTTAAAAGAAAAATTAGATAGTTCTCAACAAGCCTACAATACTATGCTAGATCAATATGAAACTTTTTAAACTTAAATGTTGAGCTATCTAATAAAATTGAGAAACTTGAGGCTAGTATAAGCACATATGATAGCACAAGTAATGATGAGCAACTTGCTAAGAAAAATGAAAAACTAAAAGCAAAGTTAGCTAGCACACAAGATGCTTACAAAAGTTTGCTTGCCAAAATGGAAATTATGTGCAAACATTGTGATGAGCTAACTAATAAAGTTGTTAATCTTGAAACCATCGGAGCAAACCCCACCGAGGCACCTAAAATTGAAAAATCAATTTTTAATATGCCTAAAAAGGATGTCTCTACTTCTTGCATTGATTTACTTGATTTAGACTCACCCATGTGCAAACAAGCTTGTGTTGAGAATGTCATTGTAGAAACACATGTACACAAGAAGTTGCAATGGAGAATGAGCTACTAAAGCAAGAAGTGGCTCGCCTCACCAAGGACTTGACTCAAGCAAAAAGCAAGGGAAGCAAACCCGAACTCATCAAGATAACACCGTCAAGGGAGTGAAGAAGCTTGATGAGAAGCAAACCGTGGTTTGTTATGTTTGCCACAAGGAAGGCCACAAGTCCTATGAGTGCAAGGTAAGCATGGGGGAGAAAAGAAGAAAGAGAAAAACAAAAAGCAAACAAGCAAGCTCTCCAACACCTACACCAACAAAGTGAACAAGAAGGCCTCCACACCTTACCTCTTGAAGAAGAAGAAGAATGACAAGGTGGTGGCCATCAAGGTGAACAAGCAAGCCAACATTGGGGCCAAACGCATTTGGGTGCCCAAGGACATCATCTCAACCATGAAGAGCACCAAAAAGGTTTGGGTCCCGAAAGGGAAGTGAGTTGCCAATTTGGCAACGGGGAATTTGGAGACTTGGCAAAGGTTGGGTGCATACCATGGGGTGCATCACATTAGATCATGTCATTGCCAAGTATGTTAGTGGGTACTATGGACCCAAGTTCCCCCTCCCATGTTAGGTAACTAGATTTAAATTCTTGCAACTACTTTCATTGGTATAATGTCTTGCAATTACTTTTAGCATCTAGTTCCTTTCATTGCCTATGTTTGCATTGGTATGTTCATATCCTTTGTCATGCAAATTAGGCTTATCATATGGTAGTTTTGCTCGGTATCACTCACATTCTTAGAGCAATTCTACATGGTTTAATTGGTTAGAAGCACGACATATAGCTTCTTTTACTTTGTACTTATCTTATATGTGCCAAAGTCCAAATTATAGATAAACTACCCCAATTACCATCTTCAATTGATGTCACATTTCTTGTAATATCAATTGGAAAATGGTAGTTTGACCTTACAAGTCAATGTGCATGTCTCCCACAAGTATTCAACTTGTATGCACACCTTTTGGGAGAGTTTACTCAACAATTTGGAAACTTTGAGACTAACACTACTTTCAAGTCTATCATGTGTGTAGTAGTCTCATTGCAAGGAAAATGGAGTTCCCGGAGATAAGCATCATATGTGATGAGAATTCATTTGGTATCTACATATGGTATTCCTAACCGATAACCTTATGTTGATTTCACTTTGATACTCTTATATACTCTCTCCATACATTATATAGTTTAAACTCCTTTATGCTTTATTTTGTCGGTTATGCACATGCTTTATCCTTACAACATATGTATGCATATACTTAGGGGGAGTTTAGCTTATATAATGTTTCCTCTCTAGAGCTTTAATGTCTTCCTTTTCGGTGTTTGATTCCAAAGGGGGAGAATGTGTAGGGACCAAAATCAAGCCCAAACTAAAACAAACAAAATAACCAAAATCAAATTTTCAAAAATTCTATGGTTATTTTCATGGGAATGGTTCAAAAAAGGGAGGAAGTGATTTATGGAAGTTAGGGGAGTCTTAATCCATAAAGTCACAAAGAGGAACTCTATGGCAAGGGCAAGATATGCTAGAAGAAATGTATTTCAATTTGGTATCTTTTAAACATCATATGATCTTGTCTTTGCATTGCATCCTAACAAGTAGATTGCATTTTAAACTATGTATCTTCTATTTGCTTGTTTTGGTCGTGTTGTCATCAATCACCAAAAAGGGGGAGATTGTAAGGAAAATGGACCTCGGACCATTTAACTTCGGATTTTGGTGTTTGATGAACAACATAACCAATTTGGACTAATGTGTTTGCGAGTGTTTGTTTTGTAGTCCAATAGGGTGCAAATGTGACTTGGACTAAGGCGATGTGGTGATCGATGATCAACACCTCAAGCAAGACATTTGAAGCTCAATAGAAGACTCTCAAGATCAAGCAAAGTCCAAGGCACAATAACGGAACCAAGACAGCGCAAGAAACCGCGAAGAAACGAAGAAGAAGGAGTGACCGGACGCTGCTTCGCAGTGACCGGACGCTGGCCTGGATGCGTCCGGTCAGTTCACCCAGTCAACAGCGCCACGTCAATAGCGACCGGACGCTACGCCAGTTGGACCGGACGCGACGATGCGACTGTTCATCAGCGTGGCAGCGTGACCGGACGCTACGACGTCGACCGGACGCTAGAGCTCAGCAGAGTCCGATCGAACACAGAGAGGTTCCAGAGGCACAAAATCGTGACCGGACTCATGCCAGAGTCCGATCAGTGCCTGTGCAGGCTGGCAACTAGCCATTGGAGTGACCGGACGCATCCGGTCAGGACGTGACGAGCGTCCGGTCGATGGCAGAAAAGCCCATCGCTTTGCCCAACGGCTCTATTTGGTTGGGGCTCTATAAATACCCCCATGGCCGGCCAAAATAGTGGTTTTGAGCTCAAGGAAGTGATCATAGTGCATAGACGCATATTTAGTTGCTCTAGCCACCAAAGTGCTTAGTGAATATACTAGGTGATTAGTGTAGGTGCTTTGCGAAGTGCTTAGGCTAGTTAGACCACCGCTTTGCGCTTGCTCTAGGTGTTAGGCCTAGTGTTTAGTGAGGTTTGAAAACCTCTTATCTACCGGTGCTTGCGCGCACCGTGATTGTACATCGGTGGGCTTGTAAGTCTTGCGAGATCACACCAACCGCGTTTGTGGTGTGGCCGCCTCCGTGTACCGAAGGGAACAAGGCCCGCGGCGCTTCGGCCGGAAGCTTGATAGTGAAGACGGCGGGGAGCATCCGGGAGAGGCTTTGCCACGAGTGGCTTAACCGGAGACCCACTTGCGCGTGGGGAAGAACCGGAGCTATCCACGGAGTTACCCGACCGGGAGCTTGGCCCTTGCGAGGGATTCCTTGTGAGGGGCTCCAACGAGGACTAGGGGGAAGCTTGCGTGCTTTCTCGATACCTCGGTAAAAATACCGGAGTCGTCGACGGAAGTTTGCATCTCTATCACACTCTTTAGCTTCCGCATTTACATTACTATCTAGTTCATGTGCTTTACCTTTCATAGCTTGATATGCTAGTTGATAGGTTTGGAAACTAGGTAGCATAACTCCTTTTGCGGTAGAGATAGCAAACACACTTAGCAAAACCTTAGTTGCACTTTAGATAGTTTACTTTCTTGCATAGGTTTTGCTTAGGTGGAAATTAGAGGCCATAGTTTAGAGTAGAAGTTTTAAGTTGCCTAATTCACCCCCCTCTTAGGTGTCACGGTCCTTTCAATGTTGATTCAAATGGTTTTGCAAACAGAGCAACGTAGAGAGAGAACGATCGAAGGGAAAATCATGGAGAAAACGAGGAACGCGAAGAACAATTTCAAAACGCGAATCACAACACCACGAATTGCAATCGTGTGGCTACCACACGCTACAATAGTGAGATTACGGTCTCACTTCCTCAAAATCTCAAGAACACAGAGGTATGATTTCGTCTCTGTGGATCTCAGTAGCTACAGAAGGGAATGGGAGAGAGAAACCCTAGAATGAAAATAACAATGACTGAGATAGTTTGGGAGGTGGGTCTCCCCCTACTTATCCTAATTTTATTCCCACTCTACCCCTAATTATACACAGAGCGAACCAGCTAAACCCTAAGGTTATTCTGGACCAACTCGAAGTAGATGGAGATCTGACGACCACGCCCGCACAACTGGTAGCTTCGCCTCGACGCGACCTCACCAATTGCCGCCACCGCGCTCTGCTCGTCCTTTTCCTGGACCTCGCCCCCGGTTTTGAGGCCGAAACCGGGAAACCTATCTTCACGACCAACCCCCGATTTTGAGGCCGAAACCGGGAAACCCGACGTCCATCGCCTGAGTTTTGTGGTCCAAACTCAGAAACCCGCCAGCACCCAGGTTTTGAGGCCCAAACCTGGAAACCGTCATCAACCCGAGTTTTGTGGCCCAAACTCGGCAAACCCGCAGCACTCAGGTTTTGTGGCCCAAACCTGGAAACCGTCCACCCAGTGGTTTTTCTTTGGCTCAACCACCAAACCGATGCTGTAGAGGGGATGCACCGCCCGTGCACCCCGTCCACCGACACGTGTCCCCAGGTCCTCAACCCAAGCAACACCGTGCCCCACAAGTCTTCGCTCGTCGCTGTCCCAGGCTGTCAGCCACCACAACTGATTCTCAGGCCACCAGTCCCTCAGTCCAAGCCTCACGTCCGCCCTTCACCGCTCCCAGTCCATCGGCACGACACGTCTCTACTTGACCTTCACCTTGCCTTCGATCACTGTGTAAGGAAATGGACCTCGGGCCATTTAACTTTGAATTTTGGTGTTTGATGAACAACATAACCAAATTGGACTAATGTGTTTGCAAGTGTCTGTTTTGTAGTTCAATAGGGTGCAAATGTGACTTGGACTAAGGCGACGTGGTGATCCGATGATCAACACCTCAAGCAAGACATTAGAAGCTAAGTAGAAGACCCTCAAGATCAAGCAAAGTCCAAGGCATAAGAATGGAACCAAGACGGCGCAAGAAAACGCGAAGAAACAAGAAGAAAGGGACATCAGACACTGCATCGGACGTTGCCTGCCCAGGCATCGGACGCGCCGATGGCAAACCCTAGCTTGTGTCAGCGCCAGCACGAGCATCGGACGCTGAAGACCGAGGCATCGGACGCGACTGTGACACTGTGCAAACCTGCACAGCGAACATCGGACGCTCCGTTGTTCACATCGGACGCTACAGTCCCTGCTTCCGATGACCATGCAGAAAGGTTCCAGAGAGGCTCTGTGGGCATCGGACGCATCCGATGGTCAGGCATCGGACGCTAACTAGCCGTTGCGACACAGTGCCAGGCCGGCACCCAGCCGTTAAAGGAGCATCGGACGCTCCGTTGGTCACGACTCCAGCGTCTGATGCCACGCTGTGAAGCCCATGACTTTCTCCAACAGCTCTATTTGCTTGGGGTTCTATATATACCCCCATGGCCGGCCAAAACAGTAAGGTTGGAGCTCAAGGAAGTGATCATAGTGCATAGACACATATTTAGTTGCTCTAGCCACCAAAGTGCTTAGTGAATATACTAGGTGATTAGTGTAGGTGCTTTGCGAAGTGCTTAGGCTAGTTAGACCACCGCTTTGCGCTTGCTCTAGGTGTTAGGCCTAGTGTTTAGTGAGGTTTGAAAACCTCTTATCTACCGGTGCTTGCGCGCACCGTGATTGTACATCGGTGGGGGCTTGTAAGTCTTGCGAGATCACACCAACCGCGTTTGTGGTGTGGCCGCCTCCGTGTACCGAAGGGAACAAGGCCCGCGGCGCTTCAGCCGGAAGCTTGATAGTGAAGACGGCGGGGAGCATCCGGGAGAGGCTTTGCCACGAGTGGCTTAACCGGAGACCCACTTGCGCGTGGGGAAGAACCGGAGCTATCCACGGAGTTACCCGACCGGGAGCTTGGCCCTTGCGAGGGATTCCTTGCGAGGAGCTCCAACGAGGACTAGGGGGAAGCTTGCGCGCTTCTCGATACCTCGGTAAAAATACCGGAGTCGTCGACGGGAGTTTGCATCTCTATCACACTCTTTGGCTTCCGCATTTACATTGCTATCTAGCTCATGTTCTTTACCTTTCATATAGCTTGATATGCTAGTTGATAGGTTTGGAAACTAGGTAGCATAACTCCTTTTGCGGTAGAGATAGCAAACACACTTAGCAAAACCTTAGTTGCACTTTAGATAGTTTACTTTCTTGCATAGGTTTTGCTTAGGTGGAAATTAGAGGCCATAGTTTAGAGTAGAAGTTTCAAGTTGCCTAATTCACCCCCCCTCTTAGGCGTCACGATCCTTTCAATTGGTATCAGAGCCGGTTGGCTCTCTTGTGGACTCTTGGCTTAATCGCCTTCGAGCCGACGCCCCTAAGAGAGGTTGGGATGGATACCTCTAGGCCTCCACACTTTTACGGCACTAACTTCCCCTACTATAGTGCTAGAATGGCTTGCTTTTTAGAAGCCGTTGATCTAGGTGTTTGGAGAGTCACCCGCGACGGGATGAAACCCATTAAGAATCCCGAAAAGCCTACCACGGGTGATGAAAAGGAAATTCATCTAAATGCTAGAGCTAAAAATTGCTTGTTTGAATCTTTTAGCATGGATGTGTTTAACCAAGTATTTACTTTGCAAACATCTCATGAAATTTGGTTAAAACTCCATGAGCTTCATGATGGTACAAGTAATGTTAGAGAGCAAAATTATCATCTAGCTAAATCATGTTATGATTCCTTGAAAATGAATGATAATGAGCTTGTTAGAGATATGTATTCGCGTTTGAATCTAATTATCAATGAGCTCAACTCTATAGGAATCACAAAGCTAGGTGATGCGGATATTGTGAGGAAGATCATCTCCGTGCTTCCTAAGAACAAGTACGCAACCATCATCACCATCCTTCACAACATGGAGGACTTGAGCACCATGACCCCGGCCATTGTCATTGGCAAATTGGTGGCATTTGAGATGTCACGCAAAATGGGTCAAGAAGAAGCCACTTCATCAAGCAAAGATACTGCTCTCCCATGTGAGCACAAAAAGATGAAGGGCAAAAAGCAAGTTGAGACAAGCTCAAGCTCCTCAAGTGAAGAAGAGGATGATGAAGATGAAGAATCAAGTGATGATGATCAAGCCTCCACCTCATCCGACTCCTCCTTAGATGAAGAAGAAACAATCAAGCTCATGAAAGGAGTGAAGAGGATGATCCGCAAGCTCAATGTCAAGGGTGTGCCCATCACAATAAGACTGCCTCTTCACCAATCAAAGAAGAGAGCAAAGGAAAAAGGGATGCTATAGATGTGGCAAGAAAGGGTACTTTGTGGAAGATTGTCCAAAACAAAAGCCCACACCGAATGACAAGAAGAAGAAGGGATGCAAGACCAAAGCCCTCACCACCATCAAAACATGGGATGATTCATCAAGTGATGATGAAGCTCAACACAAGAGGCGTGGTCACAAGCACTCATCATCAAGCTCCTCACGTATGTGCCTTATGGCACGAGGTAACACAAGCTCTATCTCTAGTGATAGTGATAGTGATAGTGATGATGAGCTACCTTCTTATAATGAACTTGTGCAAGATAATCTCAAATATGCTAAAGCTTGCACTAGCCAACAAAAGAAAATAAACGACTTAAAAGAAAAATTAGATAGTTCTCAACAAGCTTATAATGTCATGCTTGATCAATATGAAACTTTTTCAAATCTAAATGTTGAGCTATCTAATAAAATTGAGAAACTTGAGGCTAGTGCAAGCACATGTGATAGCACAAGTAATGATGAGCAACTTATTAAGAAAAATGAAAAACTAAAAGCAAAGTTAGCTAGCACACAAGATGCTTACAAAGTTTGCTTGCCAAAATGGAAATTATGTGCAAACATTGTGATGAGCTAACTAATAAAGTTGCTAATCTTGAAGCCATCAGAAAAACCCCACCGAGGCACCTAAAATTGAAAGATCAATCTTTAATATGCCTAAAAAGGATGCCTCTACTTCTTGCATTGATTTACTTGATTTAGACTCACCCATATGCAAACAAGCTTGTGTTGAGGATGTCATTGTAGAAACATGTACACAAGAAGTTGCAATGGAGAATGAGCTGCTAAAGCAAGAAGTGGCTCGCCTCACCAAGGACTTGACCCAAGCAAAAGGCGAGGGGAAGCAAACCCGAACTCATCAAGATAACACCGTCAAGGGAGTGAAGAAGCTTGATGAGGAGCAAACCGTGGTTTGTTACCTTTGCCACAAGGAAGGCCACAAGTCCTATGAGTGCAATGTGAAGCATGGGGGAGAAAAGAAGAAAGAGAAAACAAAAAGCAAACAAGCAAGCTCTCCAACACCTACACCAACAAGGTGAACAAGAAGGCCTCCACACCTTATCTTTTGAAGAAGAAAAAGAATGACAAGGTGGTGGCCATCAAGGTAAACAAGCAAGCCAACAATGGGGCCAAACGCATTTGGGTGCCTAAGGATATTATCTCAACCATGAAGAGCACCAAAAAGGTTTGGGTTCCGAAAGGGAAGTGAGTAGCAAGTTTGGCTTCGGGGAATTTGGAGACTTGGCAAAGTCTGGGTGCATATCATGGGGTGCATCACATTGGATCATGTCATTGCCAAGTATGTAAGTGGCTACTATGGACCCAAGTTCCCCTTCCCATGTTAGGTAACTAGATTTAAATTCTTGCAATTACTTTCATTTGATATAATGTCTTGCAATTACATTTAAACATCTAGTTCCTTTCTTTGCCTATGTTTGCATTAGTATGTTCATATCTTTTGCCATGCAAAATAGGCTTATCATATGGTAGCTTTGCTCGATATCACTCACATTCTTAGAGCAATTCTATATGGATTTAATTGGTTAGAAGCAAGGCACATAGCATCTTTTACTTTATATTTATCCTATATGTGCCAAAGTCCAAATTATAGATAAACTATCCCGATTACCATTTTTCATTTGTATCACACTTCTTGTGGTGTCAATATGGATAATAGTAGTCTTGACCTTACAAGTCAATGTGCATGTCTCCTACATGTATTTCAAACTTGTATGCACACTTTTAGGGGGAGTTTACTCTATAATTTGGAAGCTTTGAGACTAACACTACTTTCAAGTTTATCATGTGTAGTAGTCTCATTGCAAGGAAAATAGAGTCCCTGGAGACAAGCATGTGTGTGGTGATCTAATTGGTATCTACATATGGTATTCCTAACCGATATCATTATGTTGATTACGATTTGATTCTATTATGCTTTCTCCATACATTATATAGATTAATCTCCTTTGTGCATTAATTTGCCAGTGATGCATATGCTTTGACATACACCATATGTATGCATAAACTTAGGGGGAGTTTAGTTTATATCATGTAAGAGTCAAGTTTTGTGATCAATTCCACTCCACATAAAAGGATCACAAAACTTGACCCTCCCTTGTGCTACTAATGTCTTCCTTTTTGGTGTTTGTTTCCAAAGGGGGAGAAATTTGAGGGACCAAAGCAACCAAAACAAATAATAACCAAAACCAAAATTTAAAATTTTATGGTTATATCTTTGGGATGGTCCAAGAAAGGGAGGAAGTGGATTATGGAGTTAGTAGGAGACTTAAATCCATAATACCACAAAGGGACTTAATGGCAAGGGCAAGATAAGTTATAAAAGTGGTGTTTCAATATTGGTATCTTTTGACATAATGTGATCTTGCCTTTGCATTGCATCCTAGCAAGTAGATTGCATTTTTAATTTTGTATCTATCATTTGCTTGCTTTGGTTGTGTTGTCATCAATCACCAAAAAGGGGGAGATTGTAAGGAAAATGGACCTCGGGCCATTTAACTTTGAATTTTGGTTTTGATGAACAACATAACCAAATTGGACTAATGTGTTTGCAAGTGTCTGTTTTGTAGTTCAATAGGGTGCAAATGTGACTTGGACTAAGGCGACGTGGTGATCCGATGATCAACACCTCAAGCAAGACATTAGAAGCTAAGTAGAAGACCCTCAAGATCAAGCAAAGTCCAAGGCACAAGAATGGAACCAAGACGGCGCAAGAAAACGCGAAGAAACAAGAAGAAAGGGACATCGGACGCTGCCTGCCCAGGCATCGGACGCGCCGATGGCAAACCCTAGCTTGTGTCAGCGCCAGCACGAGCATCGGACGCTGAAGACCGAGGCATCGGACGCGACTGTGACACTGTGCAAACCTGCACAGCGAACATCGGACGCTCCGTTGTTCACATCGGACGCTACAGTCCCTGCTTCCGATGACCATGCAGAAAGGTTCCAGAGAGGCTCTGTGGGCATCGGACGCATCCGATGGTCAGGCATCAGACGCTAACTAGCCGTTGCGACATAGTGCCAGGCCGGCACCCACCGTTAAAGGAGCATCGGACGCTCCGATGGTCACGACTCCAGCGTCCGATGCCACGCTGTGAAGCCCATGACTTTCTCCAACGGCTCTATTTGCTTGGGGTTCTATATATACCCCCATGGCCGGCCAAAACAGTAAGGTTGGAGCTCAAGGAAGTGATCATAGTGCATAGACACATATTTAGTTGCTCTAGCCACCAAAGTGCTTAGTGAATATACTAGGTGATTAGTGTAGGTGCTTTGCGAAGTGCTTAGGCTAGTTAGACCACAGCTTTGCGCTTGCTCTAGGTGTTAGGCCTAGTGTTTAGTGAGGTTTGAAAACCTCTTATCTACCGGTGCTTGCGCGCACCGTGATTGTACATCGGTGGGGCTTGTAAGTCTTGCGAGATCACACCAACCGCGTTTGTGGTGTGGCCGCCTCCGTGTACCGAAGGGAACAAGGCCCGCGGCGCTTCGGCCGGAAGCTTGATAGTGAAGACGGCGGGGGCATCCGGGAGAGGCTTTGCCACGAGTGGCTTAACCGGAGACCCACTTGCACGTGGGGAAGAACCGGAGCTATCCACGGAGTTACCCGACCGGGAGCTTGGCCCTTGTGAGGGATTCCTTGCGAGGGGCTTCAACGAGGACTAGGGGGAAGCTTGCGCGCTTCTCGATACCTCGGTAAAAATACCGGAGTCATCGACGGGAGTTTGCGTCTCTATCACACTCTTTGGCTTCCGCATTTACATTGCTATCTAGCTCATGTGCTTTACCTTTCATAGCTTATATGCTAGTTGATAGGTTTGGAAACTAGGTAGCATAACTCCTTTTGCGGTAGAGATAGCAAACACACTTAGCAAAACCTTAGTTGCACTTTAGATAGTTTACTTTCTTGCATAGGTTTTGCTTAGGTGGAAATTAGAGGCCATAGTTTAGAGTAGAAGTTTCAAGTTGCCTAATTCACCCCCCCTCTTAGGCGTCACGATCCTTTCACACTGTCTCCGTGCTCGACACCTGCACAACACAAGCCAAAGAACATGCGCATCAGACCTGTTGACAATCACTCATCACTCAATATCCGGCATACACCCATGTATCCGCAATCTCCCCCTTGATGAGTGCATTGTCAACTACCACCACAAATCATATGAAAGTAGAAAGAGGAAGAAGAAGGAAGAGAGAGAACTCGACCAAATGACCCGAAAGCATAGCAAAGCCGAAAGAAGGTCAAGTGGAGTGAGCACAACAACTTGGTCCCCAAAGACATGGGCAACGGCTCGACGCAACCAAGCAAAGCAAAGCTAGCCCTCAAGAAGAGGTAGAACAGGCTCAACACCGCTAGCAGGAAAGCTGTGACGGAATGACCCTAATCCCATGGCCCACGTGTCCCTGTCAACCTCTGACAGCCGAACCCATGTTCCATGTGATTAAGACCTGTTCGCCACCGGGCTACATCAGTGCCCAATGTCCGCAGGATCATCTCACAATTCGGTTACAACATTGCATACTTTTACAAATAACATCGGAATAATGAGCGGAAGACTTAAATAACATTAGTTTTACAAACAGGGTTCCAGATAGAAATTAAGGTGCAGTTATTACAAACCAAGTTCTGATAATAGAAATAGACATAGGCAACATAGTGGAGAACAGCAAAGATACTTATAATCACCCAGCCCGAGGGTGTACAACTATTCTTCGGCCTCATCGGCCTCTTCCTGGACGATGGTCACGCAGCAGGGTGCAAGACACATCGGAGACTCTGTCATACCTGCAGCATGGGTAACAAACCCTGAGTACTGGGGTACTCAACAAGACTTACCCGACTAAAGAAAAAAGGAGAAGACTCAGGAATGAGAGGCTTAGGGTAGTCAAGGTAAGGCTTAAGCAAGATCAAGTATTTTGCAGAAAAGCATTTTTGTAAACCTTATTTTATTTTGAAAGATTCAGTATTCCTCAATTCTTCATCATTCATGATTCATTTTACATTGAAAACATTCCTAGTTGAGAACCACTCTCCGTTGACAGTCAGTGGACCAAGTCTCCATAACCGAGGAGCAACGTTAATCCGGATAAATAATACTCAGCTGAGGATCCCTATCCACACTGCATATGTAGCACCCAAGCTTGCATATGCCAACTCGTCTACCACGATTCCTCCAAGATTGGACCCGGTCCTACGCCACCCGGAAGTACAGTACACCACTCCTTTCCAGGTACGACGACCACGTGGGTACATGCTACTTCCGCCATCTCTCCACTCCCAGTGCGCGGTTGTCGGTCCCAATCAAGGATTTCTCGGAGCCAGAGAGCTTTCCGAAGTATGTGAATAGTTACAAGTCTTGACCAGCAGGCCCCCATACGGATGGTCCCTAATTTTCCAGCCAGAACTATACCTTGGTCATATCTCACCCAAGCGTAATAGTCCTGTCAGTTTTTCAATCCTGTCCCGGTCGGTGTCAACTGTTGAGTCCCGGACTACAACATGACGGCACCGTACGCTCGGACAACCTCTCCTCGCTATTGACTAGGTACGGATCAGATACCTAACCAACAGCCGGGGAGTAAGACCAAAATCCCATAAACATTCCTTAAGTGATCACAGTTTTGAAATTGGCATTTTATTGCAAAGTCTAATTCAATAAGCATTGCTAAGCATTTTTCAAATACTTTTGAACAGCAGGTATCAGGTGTATCAGTGGTCAAGGTGGATAGTGCATCAATTAGGATAGCACCAACTCCTATAAACCTAATGCAATAATTTAACTCAAAAGCATTTAAGGAAATCATTTTATAAATTCAACGAAAGGGTTAAATGCACCGGGGCTTGCCTTGAAGAGCAAAGAGGGCAGGCTCGAAGGCGGCAGAGCAGTTGTCGGAACACGGGGTAGCCTCGGGGACAGGTTCGTCGGCGGCTGCCTCGATCTTGACTCCTTCTTCAGTGACTATACGAATGCAATGATGCATGCACATGAGTATGCTAGCATGAATAATGCAAAACAGGGCATACAACATGAACCCTAATCACCTTTTCTATTTTCCTTAATTATTTAAAAAGGTCATTTTATGAAGTTGCTCCAAAAATTACCAAATAATCACATAAGTTCATTATGGTGTAGATAGATGGCAAAACAAATTTCATAATTTTTGGAGGTCATTAAGGTGCTCAAATAATTCCAGACATTAATTAACAAAAGACACTATTTAACAATTAAAGATAAATGCTCAAAAATCAACTTGTCCCAAAAGACTTCAAAATTTCACCAGAGACTAAACATGGCATAGGAAGCTCACAAAATTTATCTCATGATTTTTGGAGTTATAAATAATTTTCTAAAAAATCCAAAACTATCCATTTATTAATTAAAAGAGGGATTTTACATTTTTAAAATATCCTTGCAGAAAAGTCAAGTTCATATTTTTATTAAAATACTACACAGTGCAAAGGAGCATACCATAATTTATCAGGATTTTAAGGAACAACAGATTAATTCACACAAAAAAGAGGAAAACAGAAACACTATTCACATCTTTCAGAAAAAGAAAAGAGCACTGTGCTCCTTCTATGCAGGGCTCGGCGAATCGCGCGGGGTTCGGGCGAATCGCGCGGGGCTGGGCGAATCGGCGGGGCTCGGCGAATCGCGCGGGGCTCGGGCGAAACGGGCTCGGGCGAGACGGAAGCGACTGCTCGTCCGAGGCCGGGCTCGGAGGCTCGGTCGAGACGGAAACAAGAGTTTTCGGTCGAGGCCTGGCCGGAGGCTCGGGCGAGACGGAAAACGATCGTTCGTCCGAGGCCTGGCTGGCGAAGCGGAGGGTGCGCAAGTCCGCTCGAGGCCTGGCTCGAGCGAAGTGGTGAGGGTGTGTCCGCTCGAGGCTGGGCTCGGGCGAGACGGAAACGTGTGCTCGAGGTCTGGCTCGAGCCAACAGTGAACGCTTGCGCCCGAGGCCTGGCTCGAGCTTTGCGCCGTAAAAAGGCAGAGACCGAGGGGGCTTCGAGTGCTTACCACGGTCGGAGACAGGGCTCGGCGGGGCGGTGGTTCGGCGGAGCTTTCTCGGCGGCGAGCGGCGAGCGGCGCTCCGACGACCCTGCGCAACACACGAGACCGCAAGGGCCTGGTTAAAGTCGCACGGAACCAAGGAAGCTGACACAGGGGTCAGGGGAAGATATTCGTGGCCGGAGAGGAGAGTATTTCACGAACCCGAGCTCACCGGTGTCCGTCGGAGTTTGGGAAGATGGGGTTACGCCGGGCGATTGGAGGCGGGGGAGGTGAAATTGAGGGGTGGGAAAGCTTCACGAGCTCAAGGCGGAGCTTTCGGGCTAGGTGTTGAGCGGCGGGAGCTTCGGAGTGGTCTGGCCACGGCGGCGGGGTCGAGTGCGGAGCTCCGGGCTCCGGCGGGCCTTTTATAGCCGCGGCCGGGGACGGTGTAGAGCACGGGATGGTGTGGATGAGTTCGGACCAAGGCGTGCGCACTCGATTGCGAGCCGGCGGGAAGGACGGCGTGGACCCAGGGCCTAGGCGAAGGCTCGCGGTGACGGCCACCGGGCGGCGACGCCCTGGGCACTGTAGGGGACGGGGCGGAGGTCAACTGGCGCGCGTGCGGGGGCGGCATGATGGCGCGGGCGCAGGCGACAAGTCGGGGGCGGGCGTGCGGCTGCCAGGCGTGCGTGGCGCAGGCGGCGCTGGCGCGCGGCCTCGGCCGGGGCCCCCCTAGCTGTAGGTTGAAGATGAACAGGGCTAGGTCTAGGGTTTGACTTTCTGTATTTCGCAAATTACTTCCAAAACTTGAACTGAGCAGCAAAAACTCAAAACACCAAAGTTGTTCAGAAAAAAGAGATCTACAACTTTGTCAAAAAGATATTTTCAAAATCCAAATAGTTTTTGGACCACATTTGAAAACAGAAAAGGGAACACTTTTGGGATTTGAATAAATTCAAAATTACTTTTGATTTTACATTGAAAGTTGGAAATCTGCAAATATGAAAGTTGTTCCTTTTATCAAAACCTACAACTTTGCTAATATACCCTTTTTCTGAAACTCAATAGTTTTTAAATAAATTTTGAAAACTGAAAAGGGGACAAAAACTGGAATTTGAATGAATTTGGATTTACTTCAAACTTTGTACAGAAACTTGAAAATTTGTAAATACCAAAGTTGTTTCTCTTGGCCAGATCTACAACTTGCTTTTTGGACCAACCTCAAATTTTGAATAATTTTTGAATTACAAAAAGAGGGATAAAATCCAGGGTTTGGAAATCAGGGTTTTGCAAAGGGATTTGAAATCTGATTTTGGTTTTTGAACTTTGGCCAACACAACAAAACTTCAAGACATCCAACTGACAAGAATTACACAAAGCTAGGCACAGAGGTGAAATTACCATTTTTGCCCTTATAGGAAGATTTGGGCTTTTAGGGTTTTTGAAAGAGATTGCTACACAAGTACTAAGCAAACATAAATGCAAGGCAAGGATGATTAATGACTAATGATGATGACATGTCAGGTTAATTACAGTTAAACACCAGAGGTGTTACAGCCTTCCCCCTAAAGAAATCTCGCCCGAGATTCCACGTCTTAAGAAGGAAAAGGCAAAACCTTACATCTACAGAGATTCGAGAAAGTCGGGATAGTTCTTTGCTAAGAAGTCTTCGGATTCCCAGGTGGCTTCTTCTTCAGAGTGCTGGTTCCACTGGATCTTGTACCATCTTGTGGTGGTTCTTCGGGTAACACGATCCTTGTGATCCAACACGCGAACTGGATACTCAGTGTATGACAGATCTGGTTCTAGCTCAACGCCTTCAACTTCAACCACATGTTCAGGTACTCGGAGACACTTCTTGAGTTGGGAGACATGAAACACATTATGAACTGCTGAAAGATGATCGGGCAAACTTAGCTTGTAAGCGACCTTGCCACAACGATCCAGAATCTCAAACGGACCAATGTAACGGGGTGCTAGCTTTCCTTTGACTCCAAAACGAGTGACTCCTTTGGTGGGTGAGACCTTCAGGTACACATAATCCCCGATCTCGAACTGCAGAGGTCGACGTCTCTTGTCAGCATAACTTTTTTGTCGAGACTGTGCAATCTTCATGTTCTCTTGTATATGCTTGACTTTCTCTTCCATATCTTTTACTAGGTCAACTCCAAAGAATTCCCTTTCTCCGGTTCAGACCAATTGAGAGGTGTACGACAACGGCGGCCGTACAGTGCTTCAAAGGGTGCCATTTTGATGCTCTCTTGGTAACTGTTATTATATGAGAACTCTGCCAAGGGCAAACAGTCATCCCAAGTATCTGCGAAGGTGAGCACACATGCTCTCAACATATCCTCTAACACTTGGTTGACTCGCTCAGTTTGTCCATCTGTTTGCGATGATATGCCGTACTATGCAAGAGCTTGGTTCCAAGTGAGGTATGGAATGCTTTCCAAAACTTTGCGACAAACTGGGTACCACGATCAGAGATAATGCTCTTGGGTATGCCATGGAGTTTCACTATGGTCCTTGTACAAAGTGGCATAAGTGGGGACGGTGTAACTGGTCTTCACTGGCAGGAAGTGAGCTTGCTTAGTGAGGCGATCCACGATCACCCATATGGAATCAAAACCTCTTGATGTCTTGGGTAGACCATTGATAAAGTCCATACTGATATCGTCCCATTTCCAAGCAGTATAGGTAAAGGTTGCAATTCTCCTCCGGGCTTCATGTGCACGGCTTTGACTTTCTGGCAGGTATCGCACTGAGCGACATACGGGCGATCTCAATCTTCATCTTTGTCCACCAGAATTGCTGCTTCAAATCCTGGTACATTTTGTTGCTGCCGGGGTGGATGGAGAATCTAGTCAAGTGTGCTTCATCAAGGATTAATTTTCTTAACTCAGGCACTTTAGGAACTACTAACCGATTCTTAAACCATACTACTCCTGCATCATCGATCCTGAAACAATCAGCCTTTCCGGATTGGACCTTTTCGATGATGTGCTTGATTCCAGGGTTATCTTTCTGTGCAGCGATGATCTGCTCTCTGATAGGGGTTTCTATTCTGATATTATTCAGAGTTCCTTGTGGAATCATTTCAATATTTAATTTTCCAGCTCATAACACAAAGAAGAATCATAGGGTTTCTTCATCAGACAGTTGCAATAAGACTTGCGACTGAGTGCATCGGCGACCACATTCGCCTTACCGGATGGTAATGCTCTTCAAGATCATAGTCCTTAATTAACTCAAGCCATCTTCTCTGCCTCATATTCAGTTCCTCTTGAGTGAAGATATACTTCAGGCTTTTGTGATCAGTGTACACATTACAGGTACTGCCCAACAAATAATGACGCCAGATCTTCAAGGCATGCACTACTGCTGCTAACTCGAGATCATGAGTTGGGTAATTCTCTTCATGTCGCTTAAGCTGTCGGGAGGCATAAGCGATCACTCGACCTTCTTGCATCAAAACACAGCCCAAACCAGTACCAGATGCATCACAGTAGACATCAAAGGGCTTCTCGATGTTCGGCTGGGCTAGCACTGGTGATGTAGTCAACAGTTTCTTCAAGTTTGAAAGGTTTGCTCACAGGCTGGTGACCAGACAAACTTCACAGAATTCTTTACTAACTCAGTGATAGGCTTGGCGATTCTTGAGAAATCTGGGATGAATCGACGATAATATCCAGCCATTCCCATAAAACTGCGGACTTGATGAACAGTGGTAGGTGGCTTCCAATCCAGAATGTCTGCCACTTTACCAGGGTCAACTGACACACCTTCAGCGGATAGGACATGACCAAGAAACTATATCTGATCTAACCAGAACTCACATTTACTGAACTTGGCATACAGCTGATGCTCTCTGAGACGGGATAGAACGATACGAAGATGTTCGGCATGATCTTCAGGGGTTTTTGAGTAGACAAGGATGTCGTCAATGAACATGACCACGAATTTATCAAGCTCTGGCATGAACACAGAGTTCATGAGGTACATGAAATGAGCAGGGCATTGGTCAAACCGAAGGACATGACCAAGTACTCATATAGGCCGTATCTGGTGGTGAAAGCTGTTTTAGGAATATCTTCAGGACAAATCTTTATTTGGTGGTAGCCAGATCTGAGATCGATCTTGGAGAATACTTTGGCTCCAGCTAACTGGTCAAAGAGAAGATCAATACGAGGCAAGGGATATTTATTTTTGATGGTGACCTCATTGAGTGGGCGATAATCAATGCACATTCTGAGAGTCTTGTCTTTCTTCTTTACAAAGATTGCAGGACAACCCCAAGGAGACGAGCTTGGGTGAATGAAACCCTTGTCCAACAAATCTTGTAATTGGATTTTTAGTTCTGCCAACTCTCTGGGAGGCATTCGATAAGCTCTGCGGGATATAGGAGCAGTCCGGGCTTTAGCTCTATGGCAAACTCAATGTCACGGTCAGGAGGCAGACCAGGCAAATCCTCAGGAAAAACATCAGGGAATTCACAAACCACGGGGATGTCCGGGTTTCCAACATAGGCGGTATTCAAAAGTGTGGCTGCTGGTTTTTGAGGTATTGGGAGTTGGAGAAGGAGCTTTCACAGGCATCTGCTAAGCAACTTGGAACTTAGCATTCATAGATAGGGTTCTGAAAACAACAGACTGATAGCTTCTTCTGATACAAAAGACTGATGACTTGATAAGGTGACTGACAGATGATACAGACCGATAAAGGGAAAGATGCGAAAAGAAAGATACACGCCAGACTTGGCAACAGACAGACTAACGCCCCCAAACCTAGACTAAGGTTTTTGGTAAGCAGATGGTACAGACACTACGAGTCTAGTCGTCGTCGATGATGATCATGTCTTCGTCGTCGTCTTCTTCGAGGATGAGCTCAGGCTCCTCCTCCTCGTCCTCGTCTTCAGCGTGGACGTCCTCAGCAGGTTCAATTTCTTCGTCCACGTCTGGCTCTTGTTCCACATCGGGTTCTTCCACTACTCCGTCCTCAGGGTCTTCCATAACCGGGGGTACCAAGGGTGGAGTTGATCATACAGCTGATGCACTTCCTCATGAAGCATATCATTGAACTGTTCAATCTGAGCTGTGTACTGCTGCAGTCCATGGAGCTGGGCTCTGGTAACGTCCTCGCGGGTCCAAGCATCATTGCGCTGCTCGATAGCGCGAACCGTATTCCGATTGGCCTGCTCCAGGGAAGCTCGTGCCTCATAAAACTCCAGGCGTGAGTGGTAGAAGTCATGCTCCAAGTTCTTCAGCTCAGCCTTCAGATCCTTGATCTCCTCCTTCAGGTTCTTACGGGTGCGGCGGGGAAAGCGACGACCGTTGGAAGATTCTCCAGTCTCCTCCCCAGCGCGTGGTGCCAGCTGGTGGCGTGGCACACCATGCGGTCCAGTCGACTTGCGGGCAGTCAGCTTGATACGGGCCATGTCTGGATAAGAGAAGATGGATGAGAAAGGCTAGCAAGAACAGGTAAAGGCATACTACCCCAACGAACTTAGAGAGGAAGTTAACTTTAGTGATTATGACATGATGCATGAATCGTTCCTACGGAACAAAGCAATGCAATAAATAAGGTACATAGGGCTTAAAACATGTTGTTCCACTAGCTAGTGTTGCCATATGAGAGACAAGATGAGAGAGAGAATTTGGACTCAAAATAGTCAAGTTTAGTTTGTTTGGACTCAAAAGGTCTTTTGAAGTTTTCGCAAAAAACGAACACTGCAACGTTAAAGTGAGATGCTCCGATACCACTCTGTGACGGAACGATCCTAATCCCATGGCCCACGTGTCCCTGTCAACCTCTGACAGCCGAACCCATGTTCCATGTGATTAAGACCTGTTCGCCACCGGGCTACATCAGTGCCCAATGTCCGCAGGATCATCTCACAATTCGGTTACAGCATTGCATACTTTTACAAATAACATCGGAATAATGAGCGGAAGACTTAAATAACATTAGTTTTACAAAACAGGGTTCCAGATAGAAATTAAGGTGCAGTTATTACAAACCAAGTTCTGATAATAGAAATAGACATAGGCAACATAGTGGAGAACAGCAAAGATACTTATAATCACCCAGCCCGAGGGTGTACAACTATTCTTCGGCCTCATCGGCTCTTCCTGGACGATGGTCACGCAGCAGGGTGCAAGACACATCGGAGACTCTGTCATACCTGCAGCATGGTAACAAACCCTGAGTACTGGGGTACTCAACAAGACTTACCCGACTAAAGAAAAAAGGAGAAGACTCAGGAATGAGAGGCTTAGGGTAGTCAAGGTAAGGCTTAAGCAAGATCAAGTATTTTGCAGAAAAGCATTTTTGTAAACGTTATTTTATTTTGAAAGATTCAGTATTCCTTAATTTTTCATCATTCATGATTCATTTTACATTTCAAAACATTCCTAGTTGAGAAACCACTCTCCGTTTTGAAATCCCATAAACATTCCTTAAGTGATCACAGTTTTGAAATGGCATTTTATTGCAAAGTCTAATTCAATAAGCATTGCTAAGCATTTTTCAAATACTTTTGAACAGCAGGTATCAGGTGTGTATCAGTGGTCAAGGTGGATAGTGCATCAATTAGGATAGCACACAACTCCTATAAACCTAATGCAATAATTTAACTCAAAAGCATTTAAGGAAATCATTTTATAAATTCAACGAAAGGGTTAAATGCACCGGGGCTTGCCTTGAAGAGCAAAGAGGGCAGGCTCGAAGGCGGCAGAGCAGTGTCGGAACACGGGGTAGCCTCGGGGACAGGTTCGTCGGCGGCTGCCTCGATCTTGACTCCTTCTTCAGTGACTATACGAATGCAATGATGCATGCACATGAGTATGCTAGCATGAATAATGCAAAACAGGGCATACAACATGAACCCTAATCACCTTTTTCTATTTTCCTTATTATTTAAAAAGGTCATTTTATGAAGTTGCTCAAAAAATTACCAAATTAATCACATAAGTTCATTATGGTGTAGATAGATGGCAAAACAAATTTCATAATTTTTGGAGGTCATTAAGGTGCTCAAATAATTCCAGACATTAATTAACAAAAGACACTATTTAACAATTAAAGATAAATGCTCAAAAATCAACTTGTCCCAAAAGACTTCAAAATTTCACCAGAGACTAAACATGGCATAGGAAGCTCACAAAAATTTATCTCATGATTTTGGAGTTATAAATAATTTCTAAAAAATCCAAAACTATCCATTTATTAATTAAAAGAGGGATTTTACATTTTTAAATCCTTGCAGAAAAGTCAAGTTTCATATTTTTATAAAATACTACACAGTGCAAGGAGTATACCATAATTTTATCAGGATTTAAGGAACAACAGATTAATTCACACAAAAAAGACAAAACAGAACACTATTCACATCTTTCAGAAAAAGAAAAGAGCACTGTGCTCCTTCTATGCAGGGCTCGGCGAATCGCGCGGGGGTTCGGGCGAATCGCGCGGGGCTCGGGCGAAACGGGCTCGGGCGAGACGGAAGCGACTGCTTCGTCCGAGGCCTGGCTCGGAGGCTCGGTCGAGACGGAAACAAGGGTTTCGTCCGAGGCCTGGCCGGGGAGGCTCGGGCGAGACGGAAAACGATCGTTTCGTCCGAGGCCTGGCTCGGCGAAGCGGAGGGTGCGCAAGTCCGCTCGAGGCCGGCTCGAGCGAAGTGGTGAGGGTGTGTCCGCTCGAGGCTGGCTCGGGCGAGACGGAAACGTGTGCTCGAGGTCTGGCTCGAGCCAACAGTGAACGCTTGCGCCCGAGGCCTGGCTCGAGCTTTGCGCCGTAAAAAGGCAGAGACCGAGGGGGCTTCGAGTGCTTACCACGGTCGGAGACAGGGCTCGGCGGGGCGGTGGTTCGGCGGAGCTTTCTCGGCGGCGAGCGGCGAGCGGCGCTCCGACGACCCTGCGCAACACACGAGACCGCAAGGGCCTGGTTAAAGTCGCACGGAACCAAGGAAGCTGACACAGGGGTCAGGGGAAGATATTCGTGCCGGAGAGAGGAGTATTTCACGAACCCGAGCTCACCGGTGTTCCGTCGGAGTTTGGGAAGATGGGGTTACGCCGGGCGATTGGAGGCGGGGGAGGTGAAATTGAGGGGGGGAAAGCTTCACGAGCTCAAGGCGGAGCTTTCGGGCTAGGTGGTTGAGCGGCGGGAGCTTCGGAGTGGTCTGGCCACGGCGGCGGGGTCGAGTGCGGAGCTCCGGCTCCGGCGGGCCTTTTATAGCCGCGGCCAGGGACGGTGGAGGACGAGAGAGCACGGGATGGCGTGGATGAGTTCGACCAAGGCGTGCGCACTCAATTGCGAGCGGCGGGAAGGACGGCGTGGACCCAGGGCCTAGGCGAAGGCTCGCCGGTGACGGCCACGCGGCGGCGACGCCCTGGGCACTGTAGGGGACGGGGCGGAGGTCAACTGGCGCGCGTGCGGGGGCGGCATGATGGCGCGGGCGCAGGCGACAAGTCGGGGGGGGCGTGCGGCTGCCAGGCGCGCGTGGCGCAGGCGGCGCTGGCGCGCGGCTTCGGCCGGGGCCCCCTAGCTGTAGGTTGAAGATGAACAGGGCTAGGTCTTAGGGTTTGACTTTCTGTATTTCGCAAATACTTCCAAAACTTGAACTGAGCAGCAAAAACTCAAAACACCAAAGTTGTTCAGAAAAAAGAGATCTACAACTTTGTCAAAAAGATTATTTTCAAAATCCAAATAGTTTTGGACCACATTTGAAAACAGAAAGGGAACACTTTTGGATTTGAATAAATTCAAAATTACTTTTGATTTTACATTGAAAGTTGGAAATCTGCAAATATGAAAGTTGTTCCTTTATCAAAACCTACAACTTTGCTAATATACCCTTTTTCTGAAACTCAATAGTTTTTAAATAAATTTTGAAAACTGAAAAGGGGACAAAAACTGGAATTTGAATGAATTTGGATTTACTTCAAACTTTGTACAGAAACTTGAAAATTTGTAAATACCAAAGTTGTTTCTCTTGGCCAGATCTACAACTTTGCTTTTTGGACCAACCTCAAATTTTGAATAATTTTTGAATTACAAAAAGAGGGATAAAACCCAGGGTTTGGAAATCAGGGTTTTGCGAAGGGATTTGAAATCTGATTTTGGTTTTTGAACTTTGGCCAACACAACAAAACTTCAAGACATCCAACTGAGCAAGAATACACAAAGCTAGGCACAGAGGTGAAATTACCATTTTTGCCCTTATAGGAAGATTTGGGCTTTTAGGGTTTTTGAAAAGAGATTGCTACACAAGTACTAAGCAAACATAAATGCAAGGCAAGGATGATTAATGACTAATGATGATGACATGTCAGGTTAATTACAGTTAAACACCAGAGGTGTTACAAAAGCTCGATACCAATTGAAATATCAGTTGAAATTCAAGCAAAATAGAGCTAGCCCTCAAGAAGAGGTAGAACGGGCTCAACATCGCTAGCACAAACGCTCGATACCAACTGAAATGGTGCCAACTGAAGATACGCTCGATACCAACTAAAGAACACCAAGTGAAGCAAAATCAACTGAATGGCACAAACAGCTGAAAACGCATCGAAAAGCAAAACTGCTAGTCCCTCAAGATAGAGGCATAGAGGCTCAACACAACTAGCAGAAAAGCTCCAAACCAATTGAAGAATCCAATAAAAATCCTTCCAACAATCCGAGCAAACTCCCCCTTGAATAGTGCACGCAACTAAAACATGATTTGTAGATTTGTAGAATTTCTCCCCCTTAGTTGATAATGCACTATCAAGTATACTTCTTCCCACCAAAATGCATGAGTCAAAAATGCAAGTTAGCAGCTTCAGGAGGAATATAGTCAATAGAATGAAAAATGCTCTGCAAAGTGCTGATCCGATGACTCAATATCAAGCATAAATGCTAGCAAAGGCTCAAACTGATCACCAAATACGAAATATGAATATATGAGCAATGTGAACAGTTTTAGCCAAAAAGGTATTCACCATCAAAATAGCACTGAACATGTGTAGACAGGAATTCAAACAAGTGCTAAACATGTATACAAGGTGAACTACCCCTAGCAAAGTTCAATCATCATGCTATAGAATGAATCATAGACTTGTGTGTTCAAATTTTATCGGAGTTGCAGTGGTGAAAAAATTCACAAGTTCAAATTTCAGCATGTGATTGCGAGAGGTTGAAAGCTTGTCATTGCCTAACTTTTCAACCGAACTAAGCCTATGCAAAAGCAATCAGAAGCTTAAAGCAACGGTTTCGGTCTTACACTACACGGCTCAAGTTTAACTCAATGTGCAATGAGAAACAGTTTCGATACCGTGATGTGTTGACAAGCAATCCCATCTCGATCTTTTCAATTCACTACTTGGTTCAATTATGACAGAATATGAACATACCAAGCAAGTGAATGACGCAGAACTAGAGACATAGCATCCTAGCATATATGAAAAGCACAGGTGATTTCAACATCATCCTACACATGCTAGTTGCCAATCTCAATGGTGAACAATTTCAAGTTTTATATTCATTAAGCAAATTCACCATTCATAAAATAGCTCAGCTCACAACATGTATCAGTGATCAGAAAGAGCATAAGCTACAAGCATCATCATATAGCATCGGAACATATACTAAACAGAGCATAGTCATATTTAAAGATTATTTCATGAAGCTTGAAAGTGCAAAGATGCATGATGAAATGCAAAGACTAACCTACCAAAAACAAAAACAAAGCAAATCAAAAGAAGTCAGTCTATGATACAATAACCAAAATGTTTCCCCATCTAAAAGGGAAAACACACACCAAGCTCACCTCTCAACCTATTAAAGGTTGATTGGTCCAAAGGCTTGGTAAAAATATCTGCCAACTGATGATGAGTATCGACATGGCGAAGGTCGATATCACCCTTCTCATAATGGTCTCACAGAAAATGAAAGCGCACATCAATGTGTTTGGTCTTAGAGTGCAACACGGGGTTCTTAGCAACGCTAATAGCACTCGTGCTGTCACAAAGCAAAGGAACGCGAGAAAAGCTCAGACCAAAATCACGCAAAGTGGCCATCATCCAAAGCAACTGAGAACAGCAGCTAGCCACAGCAACATACTCAGCCTCTATGGTAGACTGGGCGACAGTAGACTGCTTACGAGAAAACCAAGATACAAGAGAAGAACCCAAAAACTGACAAGTCCCAGAAGTGGACTTGCGCTCAAGTCGGCAACCAGCAAAATCGGCATCAAAATAACCGCAAAGGGAAAGGGTGGAAGAAGCAGAATACCAAATCCCAAACTCTGGAGTAATGCACTTGACCGCCTGACGGTGAGAGGTGCGCGGCGACGCCTGAAAGCGTGTGCAAAGACACACCACGAACTGAATGTCCGGGTGTGTCGCCGTTAGGTACAGCAGCGACCCGATCATGCTTCGGTACTCCTTCTGGTCCACAGCTTCTCCATCCACATCCGCATCCAGGGCCGTCGTGGTCGACATGGGTGTTGGAAGAGGCTTGGCCTCACCCATATCGAACTTCTTCAATATGTCCTTGGTATACTTGCCCTGGTGCACAAATGTTCCTTCTCGGGATTGCTTGATTTGCAACCCGAGAAAGAATGTCAACTCGCCCATCATGCTCATCTCAAACTCCCTGCTTATAAGATCTGCAAACTTGGCAACCAAAGCATGAGAAGAACCACCGAAAATGATATCATCCACGTAAATCTGGACCAAGAGAGTGTCTTTGCCTTGCCTGAGGAGAAAAAGCGTTTTATCAACACATCCCATTTTAAAACTCTTAGCAAGCAAAAAGGTTTTCAACCTATCATACCAGGCTCTAGGGGCTTGTTTCAAACCATACAAAGCTTTGTGAAGTTTAAAAACATGGTTGGAAACTTGGGATTTTCAAAACCGGGGAGTTGTTTCACATACACCTCTTCTTCTATGTAGCCGTTTAAGAAGGCACTCTTGACATCTATTTGAAAAAGTTTAAACCCTTTGGATGCAGCAAAAGCCAAGAGTATCCTAATTGCCTACAAACGAGCTACAGGAGCAAAAGTCTCATAGTCTATCCCCTCCTTGTGACTATACCCCTGTGCTACAAGTCTGGCCTTGTTTCTCACAATGTGGCCATCCTCTCCTTGTTTGTTTTTGAAAACACATTTTGTCCCAATAGGATTACAGTCTAGAGGAGGTGAAACCAAAACCCAAACCTGATTTCTCTCAAAATTTTCTAACTCCTCATGCATGGCAATGACCCAATCCGGATCAGATAAAGCGTGTCCAACATCTCGGGGTTCAAAATCAGCAACAAATGCAGAATGAGCAAAGTGAGAGATTTGTTGTGACCTTGACCGAGTGACACGTTCATCGATGCTGTCGATCATCTGTTGAGGCGGGTGTTGGCGCTGAATGTGTCATGGAGCCTCCCGAGCTAAAGAAACCTCCCCCTCAACAGCAGCTGGTGCCTCCTCGGGTACAAGTAGTACAACCCGAGGTGACGGATCCCACGACCCCCAAGTAGTCAAAGAAGAAGGGTCAGGGCCGTGAGTCGACGTAGTCGAAGCCGATCCTAGCGGCACAGCAGTGGATGTGGTGCTGGATCATCCATCCCTTCAGCACCCTCGTCCTTGTCATCAAAAAGAGGTTCTCCAACCTCATGATCACCTGCAAGCTCAAATCTAGAAGAAGGACAAACCATGGTCTCGTCGAAGGTGACATCGAATGTCTCCATGACTCGGTTAGTATCAAGGTTAAGTACACGATATGCACGAGTATGAGTGCCATAACCCAAAAATACACCATCAGAAGAACGAGACTCAAACTTGTCCAAGTTGCCTTTTTTGAGTATAAAACAATGGCAACCAAAAACTCTAAAATAACTCACTTTGGCTGTCTTCCAAAACGCAACTCATACGAAGTCTTTTTCAAGAAAGCTCGGAGAAAAATGCGATTGGAGATATAGCATGCAGTGTTCATAGCTTTGGCCCAATACCGCCTAGGAGTCCTATGCCCATCGAGCATCGTCCTGGCCATCTCAACAAGGGTCCGATTCTTCCTTTCTACAACACCATTTTGGGGCGGTGTGTAGGGAG
The DNA here is from genome assembly GCA_009763385.1 of Coix lacryma-jobi var. lacryma-jobi. Taxonomy (NCBI): domain Eukaryota; kingdom Viridiplantae; phylum Streptophyta; class Magnoliopsida; order Poales; family Poaceae; genus Coix; species Coix lacryma-jobi. The sequence continues at coordinate 111,635,554 of CM019826.1, read as the reverse complement.
AAGAAAACTGATGCTCCAAACCCAAAGAGTCACAAAACTTCTCAAAGTCCGAGTTTTTGAACTCGGTACCATTATCACTATGAATAGCTCGCATCAAATTCTTAGGGAACTCGTTCTGAAGACGCAAAATCAGATTGCGAGCAAAAGAGAAAGTCTCAGTTTTCTCAGCTAAAAAGAAAACCCACGAATATCTCAAAAAGTCATCGACAACAACAAGCACATACCACTTCCCCCCAACCAAACTCACCCAAGCCAGACCAACAAGGTCCATGTGCAAAAGCTCTCCAGGGTGCTTAGTCATGACCTGATTCACTGGATGGTGGGGAGCGACAACCATCTTCCCATGTCTACAAGAATGGCAAACAAGATCCTTCTCCATGGACAACTTGGGCAATCCTCGGATTAGGCCAAGTGAACTAAGCCTTGCAAGCAAGTCGAAGCTCAGGTGACCAAGTCTCCTATGCCACTTCCAAAGATCAGAGGAGGAAGGACCAGCCACAAGACAACGGGAAATTCCAAACGACTTCGAGAAATTCGCACAAAAGACTTTCCCAAAGGGCGAAATCAAACATACAAGATTGCCCTGAGGATCTAAAATGCGACTAAGATTCGGTTTAAAACGAATCTCATAGTCATCATCAAAAAGTTGCGAAACAGAAAGAAGGTTAAAATGCAAGTTAGAAACAAGAGCAACATCATGCAACACAAAGTGCTCATTAACTCGCACCGACCCACGAGACAACACTTTACCTTTGCTATTGTCGCCGAAGGTGATAAACTCCTTTTCGGCAACAGGACTAAGACTGGAGAACCACTTGGCGTTTCTGGTCATGTGCCTCGAACAACCGGAATCCACCAACCAAATGTCCTCCAATCGTTTTACCTACATCAATAAAAAGACATAGGGTGAGCAAACGGTCCAACACTTAGGTGAGTAAAATAGGGAGAATACCAATGTTGGGCCGGCTGCTCAAAAGAACGGTTAGTAGAAAAACCATCCCTAGCACGCCTACGGGGAAAGCGATCACCACGCACAGGAAAACGTGGTCCACTAAGGGAAGAGCGTCCATCGCGATACTCAAAACGCGGTGGAGGGAAACGCTCAACAAAGCCACCGCCACGGGGTCCATATCCTGCAAAGCCAGGATCCCGCCGGGCAAAACCTCCCTGAGGCCTAGGCCTAGGACCTTGAGACATTGGACCTCTAGGCCTAGCAGCTCTCCTCTGAACATTCGACACATGTGTATCATGGAAAAGATGATACATGTCCGCATTGTTCATCTCCCTTGCACGGCGCTCCTCTCTCTTGCGCCGAAGGCAAAACTCCCTCAAGTGTCCATCTCTCCCACAGTGCTCACAATGGTACCTCACCGCTCTCATAGGGGGTTGTTGGTACTCACGGTAGTGGGTGTTGATCACTTGGCCTTTTTGTGGCATGAGCCCCTCTTGGATAGGTGGCATGGTGTCTAGCTTGTTCTTGAGGTGGTTTGGTTTTGGAGCCCATGTCTGTTTCTTGGGTGGAGCTCTCGGAGGTTCAACAAACACCCCATCCTTGGTGTTAGGCTTAAAAGGCTCTTTGGGTGGAATCTTGGTTAGCTTGGGAATAGTGGTGCAGTTGGGCTTCTCACTCGGATTAAGACCACTCGACTCTCCAATCTTACCAAAAGATGAAGCACACTCAACACCCTGAGCAAAACCTACACCTGGGCCTCCAGCAGCACGCTTGAATTGGGCAATCATCATCCCAAGCTGCGGCTCACCACAAGATACCCATGACAAGATGGTCTGAAGGTATGTGTTTTCTTCCTCGGTTTGCATCTTGTCATGCTTCACATTGGCTATCTCCATCTCCAAGCCCTCACACAAAGCACACCTAGACACACAAGTGCTACCCGAGCTGGCCTTCTCAAGAGACACAATCTTGGCATTCTTCTCTACCAACTCGGATTGCAAGCCTGCATAAGACTTGCACGCACCCAGCAACGCGGGTCTAGCCCGAAGCTCATCCACCTCTGCAACCAAAGCAGCATACTTCCCTCTCAAAGTGAGAAGGTCAGTCATGTGCTTGGTGCACATCTCGCACTCACCCTCCTCAGAGAACAAACAGTGGACTTGGCAAACTCAAGTTCCTTCACCGTATCCTCCCACTTCTGCCTAAACTCCTTCCTCTCTCTAGCTGCACGCCTAAGCAACTTATCTTGACTAAGTAAAGCAGCAGTAAGCTTATCGACCTTAGCAGAGAGTTCTTCAGGAGTCTGAGATACCTGGGAGGTGTCGTCGTCGTCGTCGTTCTGAGGAGTCTCCTCCAGCTGGCTGTCGACCTCCTTGCCGAGGGCCATGGTGCAAAAACCCTCATTGTCGGCGAAGAAGCAGAGGCCATTCAGCTTGTCCTCGATCCTCTTCTTCTTCTCGGACTCGTCGTCGCTTGAGGAAGCGAAGTCGTCATCCGAGTCGTCGACGTCGCTGAGCATGGCGAAGAAAGCACACTGCTCAGCCTGGGCCTTCTCCAAGTACTTCTTCTTGATGTACTCCTTGTTGAAGCCGCCCTTCCGCTTGTGCTTCGCGGGGACGTACTTCTCCTTGCGCTTACCGGAGTCGTACCTGTGCCCATGATCGCCCTTCCCAAAAGCTGGCTTGTTCTTCTTGGGACAGTTGGCTATGAAGTGGTCGGGGTCGCCGCACTCGAAACATCCAGAGCGTCCTCCTCCGCGGCGACGGTTCATGCGGTTGTTGTGAAACCGCGAGGACCGGTTGGCAAGCAAAGCCAACTCATCATCTCCCATGAACTCCAGCTGCTCCTCTGTGACAGAAAGAAGAGAAGAAAGTGCAAAGCCTCCAGAGGGGTTAGCAGAAGAGCCAGAAAGCAAAGCCATCAACGGGCCAAAAGGATTCTCATAAGAAGCCCTCGTCATGACGTCAATCTCACTGGACTTGAGCTTACTAAAGAGCTCGTCGCACGTGAGGGTCTCATAGTTAGACGATTCGATGATCGCCTGAACCTTGGAGTCCCACACCGATCGATCGAGAGTGTGCAAAAGCTTGAGAGCCCTCTCATGATCGTCGAAAGGCAACAGGTCCATGTTAGCCCTCATCCTGTTGACAATCACCTGAAAGTGAGCGAATAAACTTTTTATGCTCTCGCCAGGCATGTGTTGAAAGTTCTCGTACTCCCGCTTGTGCGACTCGTAGAGACGACTGACTTGAGTGGTTCCCTCATGAAAGCGCATGAGGGTCGCCCAAATCTCACGAGCCGTGGGGAGGTGAGAAATGCGATCAAACTCAGACATGCTCAAACAGGAGAAAAGAGCATTACAGGCTCGGCTATTGGCATCGTGCTCATCGATCTGCAGCTGAGTAACACGAGCAGCCAGAACCTCGTAATCGGCCTTGTTGCAAATCTCCCAGACAGAAGCACCCATGTGAAGATAGGTCGACATGCGTATCTTCCAATACGCATAGTTCGTCCCATCGAAAAACGGCGGTTTTCCCACGCCGCGATCCATGTCGCCTTCTGTGGATCTGGAACCGGCTAAGGTGAAAGATCCTTAACCTGCTCCAATACCAATTGAAGGACCGAAAGTGCTAAAGCAAGGCGACCATAGGGGGGTGAATGGGAGCCTCAAATTTCTTTTCAGAAATTTTTAGCCTCTGTCCTGAAAATCAACCCCAAGAACAAACCTAGAGCTCGATAAAGTCCACGACCCTAGATGTAGGGTGGATGATTCCAAGAAGCACAGCGGGACACTACACGACTCTAGAAACCCAACGCAAAAACCCAAAATCAAATCTGAAGTCGGACGAACAAACTATGGACGAAAACGTGCTGATCAACACTGATCGGACTCTGGTGAGCATCCGGTCAGTAGTGATCGGATGCGTCCGGTCGGTTTAAAAACCAGTTTGGGAGTCTCTTGCTTACGACCGGACTCACAGTGAAAAGTGCATCCGGTCACAAGCAGTGCGTCCGGTCAACTCAGACAGACAAGGAACAGTACCCTCTGTGCGTCCGGTCACATGCAGGTCGAGCGTCCGGTCAAGTTGCGAAGAAAACACAGTGAACGTGTTCAACGACTGGACTCACGACCAAGCGTCCGGTCGCCCCGACTCATGCGTCCGGTCACCCCGATGCAGCTTTGTTCGTCCACCGATTCGACTTGATCTCATTCAAAATGAAACCTCTAGGGTTCAAACTTGATGAGAGGAGTCACAAGGAGAGTAGTGAGCTACTCCTAGGAGATCATGGCTCGAACCTATATCCAAATCGATGAATCGAAGAAAATCGGGAAAGGAAGAAGAAAAGTTGATCCAAAACGAAAACCAATCGATCTACTTGTTTGCAATGTTTTCCTAAACAGTAAACAGTCGGTCACTCTTTGTTTAGCGTTTAGGCCGTTTAAACGGAGTTAAACGGCCTAAACGGTTTTGTATGGTAACACTAAAATATACATATTTATGTATGTAAAAATTAAATTTGCTAGAAACTGTACATATTTGCACATGTAAAAAATAAATATTATACCAAATAATATTTTTGGAAGAAATCTAAATCCCACAACATTTCATATACTCACATGTTAATTAGTTTTGTGTTGATTATGGTAGTCGTAGTCCTCTAATTAACCAAATTATGGATTAAATGGTTGTTTAGATCATTTAATCATGTCTAACCTGATTTTCTTTAGACCATTTAGACGGGTTTAAACGGGTTTAAACGGTCCAACCGTTTAATTCACCGTTTAGGGCCTAAACAAAACAGATGGCCTCTGTTTACCGTTTAAACGGTGTTTTAAACGGACTAAACGGCCGTTTAGGCGAACAGAGCTTGTTTGTGAGGTTTGAGGTAAATTCCTTTGGTGAAAGTGATCTCCTCACTTTAAAGAAAAAGTTGATTCAAATGGTTTTGCAAACGGAGCAACGTAGAGAGAGAACGATCGAAGGGAAAATCGTGGAGAAAACGAGGAACGCGAAGAACAATTTCAAAACGCGAATCACAACCACGAATTGCAACCGTGTGGCTACCACACACTACAATAGTGAGATTACGGTCTCACTTCCTCAAAATCTCAAGAACATAGAGGTATGATTCCGTCTCTGCGGATCTTAGTAGCTACAGCAGGGAATGGGAGAGAGGAAACCCTAGAATGAAAATAGCAATGACTTAGATAGTTTGGGAGGTGGGTGTCTCCCCCTACTTATCTTAATTTTATTCCCACTCTACTCCTAATTATACACAGAGTGAACCAGCTAAACCCTAAGGTTATTCTGGACCAACTCGAAGTAGATGGAGATCCGACGGCCACGCCCGCACAACTAGTAGCTTCGCCTCGAAGCGACCTCACCGATTGCCGCCACGTGCCGCCACTGCTCTGCTCGTCCTTTTCCTGGACCTCGCCCCCGGTTTTGAGGCCGAAACTGGGAAACCTGTCTTCATGACCAACCCCCGGTTTTGAGGCCGAAACTGGGAAACCCGACATCCATCGCCTGAGTTTTGTGGCCCAAACTCAGAAACCCTCTAGCACCCAGGTTTTGAGGCCCAAACCTAGAAACCGTGCTCAACCCAAGTTTTGTGGCCCAAACTCGGCAAACCCGCAGCACCCAGGTTTTGTGGCCCAAATCTGGAAACCGTCCACCCGGTGGTTTTTCTGTGGCTCAACCACCAAACCGATGCTGTAGAGGGGTGCACCACCCGTGCACCCCGTCCCCCAACATGTGTCCCTAGGTCCTCGACCCAAGCAACACCGTGCCCCGCAAGTCTTTGCTCGTCGCTGTCCCAGGCTGTCAGCCACCACAGCTGATCCTCAGGCCACCAGTCCCTCAGTCCAAGCCTCACGTCCACCCTTCACCGCTCCCGGTCCATTGGCACGACACGTCTCTACTTGACCTTCACCTTGCCTCGATCACTGTCTCCGTGCTCGACACCTGCACAACACAAGCCAAAGAACATGCGCATCAAACCAGTTGACAATCACTCATCACTCAATATCCGGCATACACCCATGTATCCGCAAATGCAATCCACTACTGCATTGCCATATTTTGCTTCATATGAGTTTCTGATTTATAAGCATACATGAAGATACTAGATTGTCAAGTTCATACTCTAAATTGGCATACTTGCTTTGTTTCACTGGAGGCTTCTCGATAACGGCTGTGTTGCACCTCACCCTGACCAACTTATGCCTTGCAGCCTCCTATAGTGCATCTTGGAGTGGTACCTTGTTTCATGGCACGAGCACAGCCCTATTGTTGACCGCAGAATTCAGGTGAGTTTTTAACTGGACCTACTTTTTTTGTTATGCATGCAACAATTTTTTCTGTATTATGAATGTATTTGTGGGTATGGGAGGGGTAGGAGAGGTGTTGATTTATTGCTAGCAATGAGGCATTCTAAGCAGGCGAGTTTCTCACCATTACCGTTAAGATTAGTATACTATTACCGAGTTTCTTACCATTCTAAGCAGTGAACTACAAAATAATGTTGCAAAACCTGTTAATAATAAAACAAATGGGTTGTAAACCCAGGAAGTGTTATGATATGCATAGCACTCATTTCTTTTTGTCTGGAATGCAACACAAGAACACTAGTTTTTTCACTTTTGTTTTGCTAGCATGTTTATTGGCTAGAGAATATGCTCTGGTAGGTTTCACTTCTTTGTCATGTTTAGTCCTAACAAGGAAATATTCTTCCCCATCGTCAATCTAGCACACAAAAACTTGAAATGACAGAGCAACATCAGGAGAGAGACATCATTTAGTCACTAGAATGGAAAGCCATTCCTAATATACAAACCACTACCACCACAACGTCTAGACTAAGATAAGTACACTTTTTGCAATAAGTTGATATCTGGTCTTCTACCACATTCATTGCTAATACTTAGTAAGCTACCATCAATGGCATAGGCTGTCAGCAATAACATTTTAGGTCCAGTAACAGTAGTAGCTCTCTTATTGTAATTTATTAGGCAATACTATACTACTGAATTAAGTAAAATATTGTGCTTCACAAAAGCAATAATATGATTATAGTTTAGCAAATTATTTTTAGAGTAAAGTCCATCACCGGTCCCTAAACTTGTACTGTTGTGTCATTCCGGTCCCTAAACTCGTAAATTGACCATTTAGGTCCTCAAACTTATTCGGTTGTGTCATCTCGGTCCCAAAACTTGCAAATCACTCGTTTAGGTCCTCAAACTTAGTCAGTTGTGTCATCCTGGTCCCTAAACTTTGTTTTGAGTCTCATCTAGATCTAAACATGACAATTTTAAAACTTTATATCAACAAATAATTCATAACTTTTTCATATAAACTTGAATGAAGATAACATTTATATCAAAATTGTAGCTCTCGATGTGATCTACAACTTTAGTTTAAAAAGTTTTTGATTTAAAATTGTTTAGGGTCCCAAAATATAGTTTTTAAATTTTAAATTCAAATCTATAAACATACAACAATACTTTGGGACCATAAACAGTTTTAAATCAAAACTTTTCAACTACAAAGTTGTAGATAACATCGAGGGCTACAATTTTAATATAAAGTTTGTCTTCATTCGAGTTTATATGAAAAAGTTATGAATTATTTGTTGATATAAAGTTTTTAAATTGTCATGTTTAGATCTAGATGAGACTCAAAACAAGTTTAGGGACCAGGATGACACAACTGACTAAGTTTGAGGACCTAAACGAGTGATTTGTAAGTTTATGGACCGAGATGAGACAACCGAACAAGTTTAGGGACCGGGATGACACAACCGAACAAGTTTGAGGACCTAAACGGTCGATTTGCGAGTTTAGGGACCGAGATGACACAACGACACAAGTTTAGGGACCGGTGATGGACTTTACTCTTATTTTTCGGTCCAGTAACTATAGTAGCTCTCTATCTAATCTATTTAATCACGCTACAATAGTGTCTGATCTTTTTGTACGCTACATTGTGTGCTCTCGGTACACTAAGTAGAGACATGATTTCCAGTCAAAAGTAGCAAGTTGGATATTCGATTATTTGTAATCAAGGTGGATTTCTAGTCAAATTTGTTGTTTTTTCTAGATTATTTTTTCTGATGGTTGTGCAAGATTTTGGTGCCTTTTGCATTGCAGGGAAGTAATTTAGCAATGCCAGATCTGAAGCTTGTGAACTTATTTTGCCAACTGAACTAATTTGCTTATTTCTTAATACTGTTTTGCCTAACTCGTGAACTTGTTTTGCTTAACTTATAACTATATTATTGCTTAATTCTTAACACTGATTTATTATATACCAGGACACTGCTATTTACCTTATCTTAACATTGGTTATATTAAACACTAGTCCTATATTAACAAGAGTCCTATTTACCCTACTATTATTTGTAATATCATTGCAACATTGAAATTTCTATATGAGAGGAGGATAGTTTGAATTAATAATAACATGAGCTTAACCAAGTACGAAGGCTTCACTTGCTATGTATGCATAGGACTAGTTGAATGACAGGGATAGTTGCATAGGACTAATTGTTTTCTTCCATAATTATTTGTATTTTATGCTCATACAAATATAATGACAACTCTTTTTTTTCATGTATTTTATGGGATAGTTCTTCATAAGGGCAAAGGTTTCTTCAAGTAGTATGTGTGCCACCGTTTAATGGCAGGAACAAGTAATGTTTTTCTTTAGGCAATTCAAGTGTCATTTGTTAGGCAATTTAAGTATCATTTGTTAGGCAACAATTGTTGGTAGCACACTTGCCCAACCTCCGCACACGTGCAGGGGGTTGGCGAAGGTGGCCAATCGTCAAAACCAAGCTAAGATGCAACGGAAACCGAACCAGCGCGAAGGTATAAGGAGAACAGTGTCACAGTGACTCTATTCCCAAGAAAACCGTGTGTATTACACTGTTCACCCCCCGGTATTTATAGGGGATACCAAGGGGTGCCGACCAGATTACAATAGGGTACAAGAAAGATTCCTCTGCGCTATGCAGACAGAAGGGCAGAGTCATACAAACACAATTGGGGCCAAAACCCTAGCCTGCTCTCCATGCGCCCGCCGCCGCTTGGCTCGTGCTCACCCTCGCAGAAATTCGAGGGCTGACCTTCGTCTTGCGAGAATATCCGTCCAGTCGCGAAGTCCGAGTCCCTTCGCCTCCCGCTAAGGTCTGGGCATCTTGGCGAAGGTACGTGGGATGTGTGAGGATTGCCTCCAGCGCTCTTCACGCCCTTTGCCTGTAAGAACCTGCTAAGCATTCCGAAGGTTGGGTTAGTATTCAGGGGGCCCGAACAGTGACTTGAGGGACCTAGCAGATAAAGAGGCGGGTTTTGGTGAAGGTACGTGGGACGCGCGAGGGTCGTCTTGTTGAGCCAGCCTGCGTGGTGCCACTGCCGAGGGTCCCTTCCCCCAACAGTAGCCCCTTGTTGCCTTGGATCTAAAGAACAGTATTTAGGCCCAAGCAGCGCACTTTGACGGGAAACGTAACGGGACCCTTGGCAGCGACGCCCGCGGCTGCTTTGGGCCGGGCTGTTACACTGTTGTTTGTACTGTTCAGGTCCGTTTCGTTTTTTGCGCCGAGGATTTCAGTTGTGCCGCTTTCGTAGGGCGGGGTGATTCGTCTCCCTGCCTATAAATAGATGGTGTTGGTGTGGTGTTTGAGGTTGTGCCCACCTTTGCTCTAGCCATCCTGCTGCTGCTTTTTGCTTGTAACGAAGGTTAGTTTTAGCTTGTTTGCGGAGGTTGAGATAGGCGCTCGTTGTTCGAAGTTGAAATTAGTTGAAAAGATGGCTAGGTTGAAGCAGACTGCTCGAGTTGCTTCTCCGAGTGTTGCGGATGAAGGAGTGACCTTCGAGTTTGGTCTCAGTCGAGTTTGTGCTTCGAAGTTGACGTCTTATGTCAAGCAGTGCTGGATCGAGGATGGGAAAGCGAGGACCAGCGCTGGGGAGACTATACCGAAGCCTGATGCAGATGAAGTTGTTGTTTTCGAGGAGTTCTTCGCGGCTGGTCTGCGATTCCCGGTTGCCTCCTTTGTGACCTCAATTTTGCAGAGGTTTAACCTGAAGTTCCATCAGCTAACACCTTTGTGTTTTACGAAGATGTCGGTGTATGTTTGGGCGTGCCGCTCCCAGGGTATTGTCCCTCACGTCGAGGGTTTTATTCGCACTCATCGTGTGCATATGCAGCCTCGGAAGATTGTTGATGGCGAAGGTAAGACCAGTCTCGGGCAGTTTGCTGTGTATACCTTCTGCCATCGCGCCGGGTCGGAGTTGCCGGTGCAAGCCCAGAAAAATAAGTGGACCAGCGGATGGCAAGAGTTTTGGTTTTACTACAAGCTTGGTGGCGACGCCGAGCTTTGTGGCGAGCTTCCGCTCCTCGGTGATGTGGGCGCGGAGGCCAAGATGAGCGCCGAAGCGAATGCTGCAGTTGACTGCCTGAGGGTTGTAGCGCGGTCTCAGTGCGCCCGCGACTTGGTCGAAGAATATTGCTCTGCCAAGGTGTGGCCTCTTAGCCGAAGGCAAAAATGGTTTGCAGTCGAGGATGACCCCAAGTATGAGGGTAAGGGTTTGAAGAAACCAACAGTTGATTTGAATAAGGTTTGGGAAAAAGTTCTCGCGAAGTTTCTGAGGCGCGAGGATGGAGTCGAAGCTGTTTACAAGCGAGTTCAGCAGTGGGCGGAGGAGCTTGTTGGCAAGTTGTCCACGTTGGAGGTTAAGGCTATCCACAGCTCGGTGGGTAGCGGGGGTCGGGTCAACAGGTTGTTTGACATTCTTGGGATTAAGTATGCTGATTGGCCTGCTCCGTCGTGCGATGACGCGCCAAAGAAAAAGAAGCATGCTTCCGCTGAGGAGAAAGAGATTGTTTCACGGCCGAAGAGGGGTCGTGGTCGTGGCCGCGGTGGCGCTGCTGGCCGGGTGAAGGCTCTTGCAGCGAAGGCCGCAATGGGTTCTGGTGCTGTCGGTACTTCCTCCTCCTCGGCCATGGTTTCAAGCGGCCGAGGTGTTGGAAGGGTTGGAGGACGGGTGCCTCGCGTGGGCGGGATTAGTGCTTTGATCCAGATCTCAGACGACGAAGGTGTCTCTGATGATGATGATAAAGAGGATGAAAAAGAGGGGGGCACTGACGAGGATTCGTCTGATGAAGTTAGTGATACCTCTAGTAGCGAAGGTAATTATGATGAAGATGTGTCTATTGGGGATGACCTAGGAAAAAGGATGGTCTCGTCTGGTGCTGGCGCTGCGGCTGCACGAAGTATTGATGATATCATTCGAGATTTTGAGCCAGAGAGCCCTCCACGAGGGTCAATTCCTGAGTTTGCAGGCTCGCATATATGGGTTGATGGATTCGAGTTTACTAGTGATCTTGAATCCGAACGGACCCCGGGAAGAGGCCGTATGGCGAGGCAAGCCGATCAAGCCTTCCTTACTTCGCCAAGAAAATTGGAGTCTCTGATCCGGCGACGGAGCTTTTCACGAGTCCGGACCTTCGAGAATGTCACTTACAGTGTGTTCCGGAGGAAAGGCGCTTTCTTGGTCGAGTGTTTAACCGTGTCTGTGTGCCGGAGGCAGAGCTTCGACTGGCCAACAAGCCATTGGACAACCTTCACGATGACATCGATGTCAAAGTGGCTGAGTTGATGCTCCTTAACCGCTCGGCGCGCCGGAGGTCGAGTTATAATCTCCATCGTTTGAATGATCGGGTGATTGAAGTTGAGAAAGATAATAAAGACCTTCGCCAAAGTTTGGAGAATAAGGAGATTAAGCTCAAAGCTGCTTAGAAGTCCCGAGAGGAAGCGCAGGAGGTTGCAAAAAGTAACGCAGAAATTTTGGCGGCCTGCCGTTAGAAAGACAAAGACTTGCTGACAGCGAACACTCGCATAAGTGAGCTGTCGTCGGAGGTGGCTTCGCAGTTGGAGGCTTGGCAGGGGTGTATGGGGCGAATTAAGATCAAACTTGATAACTGCTTGACCGAGGCCGGGGGTTCTGCCGGTGAACCCCTGCCTGCCGCCAGTGCGGAGGCCTTCGAAGGTTGGTTGTGTAACGAGCTTGATGTGTTTAGCTCGTTGGTTGGGAATGCGGCCGATTTTGGTGGGTACGCCGGAGCTTTGGCGATGGCCAGTACGTTTCGTCAAGCGGATTGCGAGCATCTTCGCAAGATCAAGAAACCCAACCATAACTTCCCATCGGTTGACGAAGTGCGCCAGATGAAGATTGATGACGCTGAGGTTCGGAACTGCGCGATGCGATTGCTTCGCAAGTTCTGGATTGCTGGTGGTGGCCGCGCTCTTGCTTTTGAAGAAGCTGCCGAGGCTACTCGTCAGGTTTGTGGTATTGTAGAGAAAATGGTTTTGGGTTTGATTCAAAGATGCAGTGGTTAGTTTTTAATTTTCCGTCTTTGTTTTGCTTGCAGGCTCGGAGGGAGGCGATGCCTTCGCCGCCAGCGGCTGTTAATGCTGGTGGTAGTTCTGAAGCTTTTCCCGTGCCAAGCTCTGCGGAGGTTCCATCCATCGAGGTTGAACCGTTGGCTGAGGACGCTCCGATCACTGGAGAAGCTAACATTGAAGAGGCGGCAGCTAAGGAGGCTCCTTTTGAGGGCTCGGACGCAGCCACTGGCGGAGGCCTAGATGCTGTCACTGACAAAGCTGCGGCGGGCGAGCATGGGGAGACCAGGCAGGTGTGAAAATTTGGAATTACTCTGGCGAGGGGGTTATTTTGTGAAAAGTGTGGCAGTTGTAAAAACTTGATGACACTGAGACACTTTCCTATTTTGTGAAAATGCAGGTTCCTGATGGAACCATGCTAGAAGTATTTGATGTGACGCCACTGACGCTTAATTATCAGGATATTTTTATAACTGGTGAATCGTAGGCTCGGGCTAGGCTAAAACATCCTTCGCTGGCTTTTGAACACTTTTGGTGGTCGAAAGTACGAAGGTACGATTTGAAGAATAGCAGGTCGAGTCGTTTTTGGCGCGAAGCAGACTATACTGATCGACAGGCCACCCGTTATTTGTTTGGTTCTTCTTCGTCCCCGCGAGCTGTTATTGACGATGATATTGATGAGAAAACAGCTTTGGATTACTTGTTTGGGCGAAACAAACTAGATCTAGGGTCGGACGGATCATTTGTGATTCCAAAGGAGGAACCTTCGGAAGTTAGTCCTGAATACCGTAGATATATGTATAGGGCGAGGGTTTTGCCCGGGGAGCTGCCAATTGTTCCTGCAACTCCTTTGTTGTGGGGACCTATAGTTCCAGTGGATATAGGTTTTAAGGATGGTGTCGAAGGTTTTGATGATTTGATGTTGATTGAGGATGGTGATGAATCCTTGTAATTTTATTCTTTCTATTGATTGTATATCACACTGTCGTTTGAAGCGAACAACTTATGCTGTTGCTCTATTCATTTTTTGCAATTTGGTTGAAAGAATACTTGACTCGCGAGGCTTGCCTTTCGTTTTAAGAGCGACGCCCCCTTTTCTTTTAGCGAGGCTCGCTTAGCGCTTTTGTAAGCTGATTAGGAAAACAGCGATGCCCCCTTTTCTTTTAGCGAGGCTCGCTTAGCGCTTTTGTAAGCTGATTAGGAAAACAGCGACGCCCTCTTTTCTTTTAGCGAGGCTCGCTTAGCGCTTTTGTAAGCTGATTAGGAAAACAACGACGCCCCCTTTTCTTTTAGCGAGGCTCGCTTAGCGCTTTTGTAAGCTGATTAGGAAAACAGCGACGCCCCTTTTCTTTTAGCGAGGCTCGTTTAGCGCTTTTGTAAGCTGATTAGGAAAACAGCGACGCCCCCTTTTCTTTTAGCGAGGCTCGCTTAGCGCTTTTGTAAGCTGATTAGGAAAACAGCGACGCCCCATTTTCTTTTAGCGTGGCTCGCTTAGCGCTTTTGTAAGCTGATTAGGAAAACAGCGACGCCCCCTTTTCTTTTAGCGAGGCTCGCTTAGCGCTTTTGTAAGCTGATTAGGAAAACAGCGACGCCCCCTTTTCTTTTAGCGAGGCTCGCTTAGTGCTTTTCTAAGCTGATTAGGAAAACAGCGACGCCCCCTTTTCTTTTAGCGAGGCTCGCTTAGCGCTTTTGTAAGCTGATTAGGAAAACAGCGACGCCCCCTTTTCTTCTAGCGAGGCTCGCTTAGCGCTTTTGTAAGCTGATTAGGAAAATAGCGACGCCCCCTTTTCTTTTAGCAAGGCTCGCTTAGCGCTTTTGTAAGCTGATTAGGAAAACAGCGACGCCCCCTTTTCTTTTAGCGAGGGTATTCGACTTTTGGACTTCGCGCCTCCCCTTGTCCTAGGTGGAGGTGAAGTTTGCTTTGCGAGCCCCTGACGTTTTTTGCGAGGGCGCTCGACTTTTTTGGACTTCGCGCCTCCCCTTATCTTAGGTGGAGGTGAAGTTTGCTTTTTTGAGAGCCCCTGGCGTTTTTTTGCCAGGGTGCTCGACTTTTTTGGACTTCGCGCCTCCCCTTGTTTTAGGTGGAGGTGAAGTTTGCTTTTGCGAGCCCCTGGCGTTTTTTGCGAGGGTGCTCGACTTTTTTGGACTTCGCGCCTCCCCTTATCTTAGGTGGAGGTGAAGTTTGCTTTTGCGAGCCCCTGGCGTTTTTTTGCCAGGGTGCTCGACTTTTTTGGACTTCGCGCCTCCCCTTATCTTAGGTGGAGGTGAAGTTTGCTTTTGCGAGCCCCTGGCGTTTTTGCCAGTGTGCTCGACTTTTTTGGACTTCGCGCCTCCCCTTGTCTTAGGTGGAGGTGAAGTTTGCTTTGAAAAAAGTTTGTTTTTTGAAGCAATCTTGGAGGGTTATCATCGATTATAGCGCTCTTGAAGAAGAGCTGCTTTTTTCGATGTTAGTAAAAGTAATAATTTGGAATTTTACTTTTTCCGGGGGTTTTAGCCTGTATTAAGAATTTGGATGCTGCCTCGTTAAAAAACCTTACGCCCCTTCGTAAGGAAAAAGAGTGCAGCTCCTTTGTTTTTGTTACATGCATAGAAATGGAAGAAAACATAGATGAAATAACAAATTACATATTGTGAGGGCTCGCTAAGGCTCCGCTACGGGTAGTATTTGCAAAGGTCGTCGACGTTCCAGGTGTGAGGCAGGATGTTTCCCTCGCTCTCAGAGAGATGAAAGGAGCTGGGACGGTTGCATTCTGCTATTAGGTATGGACTCGTCCATTTTGGCTGAAACTTACCCGCCATGCTGGCGTTTTGCTTTCGAATGAGAACGAGGTCACCTTTCTTTAGTTTTTTGACTCTCACCTTTTTGTCTCTCCATTTTTTTGTTTCTTCCTGATACTTGCGAAGGTTGTGCACTGCATTGCATCTTGTTTCTTCGAGCAAGTCTTTGTCAAGTAATTGGTTTTGTTCGTTTGTTTCGAAGGTTGTTCTGAATGATACATGCTTCAACTCTTCTGGTAATACAACTTCTTCTCCAAACAGGATCCTGAAGGGTGTGAATTTGGTGGCTCTATATTCCGAGGTGTTATGGGACCAGGTGACAGAGGTTAGCCCTTCCGCCCATTTTCCTTTGGGCCAGCCTTGCAATTTCTTTGATACGGCTTGGAAAATTGTTGCATTGGCTCTTTCGACTAAGCCGTTGGATTGAGGGTGCCGGACTGAGGCGAAGCATATGATTGTTCCAATTTGAGCGCAAAATTCTTTGAAAACCTCGCTGTCGAATTGAGTGCCATTGTCGACAGTTAGGTATTTGGGGACTCCGAACCGGCAAATTATTTGCTGCCAGAAAAACTTCTTCATGGCCAAGGACGTGATGGAAGCCAGTGGTCTAGTTTCAATCCATTTCGTGAAGTATTCCACAGCTACGACTGCGTAGCGAAGGTTGCCTGGAGCTGTTGGGAGTGGACCGACGAGGTCCATTGCCCATCTTTGCAACGGCCATGTTGGGCATATCAGAGTTGTTGGAGCCCCTGGGGCGTTTTGTGTCTTTGCCGTTAGTTGGCAACCCTCGCAATGTTTGACGATGCTTTCTGCATCTCGTAATGCAGTTGGCCAGTAGAAACCTTGTCGGAAAGCTTTCCCAACTAACGCCCTCGGGCCGTTGTGAGAGCCATAGATACCTTCGTGGATGAGCTTAAGAATGTCACTTCCTTCAGTCTGTGACACGCATTTGAGCCATGGCGAGGTTACCGAAGCTTTGAACAGAATATTGTCCACAATTTTGTACCCTCGAACTCTTTGTTTAAGTCTATTTTCTTCCTCTTTGTTGTCGGGTTCATGCAACCCCTTGATATAGGCCATGATTGGTGCTCTCCAATCTTCGCTCTGGATTGCATTGATCAGCTTCGCTGTTTTCTCGGACACTTCGAAGGCTGATTGTGTCGCGGCTTCATAGAATACATCTGGGGGTAACTGAAGTTGTTGTGCTGCCGCTTTGGCCAGATTGTCTGCCTCGCTGTTATCTGACCTCGGTATTGCTTTCACCGTTATGCCGAGGAAGAAAGATTCTAACCTTCAGACATATTGTAGGTCTTTTGTAGCTCTGGATCTTTCGCCTTATAATTTTTCTCGATGTGCCCCGCGATTACTTGAGAGTCTGTACTGATGACTGCCCTTCGGACTGACAACGATCGAAGCCTTGAGAGTGCTAGTATCACTGCCTCGTACTCTGCGGAGTTGTTTGTGCATTTGAAGTTGAGCCTTCTTGCATATCTTAGCTTGGACCCGGATGGCGAAACTAGAATGGCCGAGGCCCCTGCTCCAGTTACTCCCCAGGCTCCGTCGACATATACTGTCCAGAATGGGTCCTGTTGAGTTTCATCTCTGCGGGGTCAGGGGTCCACTCAGCTATGAAATCTGCTAATGCCTGAGATTTGATTGTTGTTCTCCCGACGAAGGTTATAGCGTAGCTGTTGAGCTCGACTGCCCATTTCGCTATTCTGCCAACTGCCTCGTTGTTCTTGAAAATGTTCTCGAGGGGGTATGCCGAGGGTACATGGATCTCATAAGCCTGGAAGTAATGCTTTAGCTTTCTTGATGCCATGACCACGGCGTATGCTATCTTCTCGAGCTCTGAGTAGTTTCGTTTGGGACCTTCGAGGGTTTCTGATACATAGTAGATCGGGGCTTGCCTGGTTCTGCTGTTCTCATGTAACTCTTTGATTAGGACTGCGCTTGCTGCGTGAGGCAAAGCGGCAACATACATCAGTAACAGGTCCCCTTTGCTTGGGCTGGTTAAGACAGTCAAGTTAGTGAGATACTTTTTCAAATCCTCGAAAGCTTTCTGCTGCCGAGGTCCCTAATTGAATGGTGCAGTGCTTCTCAATGTTTCAGAGAAAGGTAACCCTCGCTCAGCGGACCTTGAGATGAATCTGCTGAGTGCTGCTAAGCGTCCTGACAAGCGCTGAGTTGCTTTCCTGGTCGTTGGTGGTTCCATATTGATGATGGCATCAATTTTTTTGGGGTTGGCTTCAATTCCCCTTGCTGAGACAATGCAGCCTAGCAGTTTTCCTTCGCTTACCCCGAAAACACATTTTTCAGGGTTTAATTTGAGTCCGGCGGACCAAAGGTTTTTGAACACTCTTTCCAAGTTGGCTATGTGATTTTCTTTTAGCTCGCTCTGTACAATCAAATCATCAACGTAGGCAGAGATTGCGTGTTCGTCTTTGAAGACTTCAGTTGTCATGCGAGCGAAGGTTGATCCTGCGTTTCTGAGGCCCTCTGCCATTCTTCGAAAGCAAAAAGTACCCGAAGGTGTAATGAAGCTTATTTTTTCCTCATCTTCCTCATTCATCCAAATCTGGTGGTACCCTGAGAAATAATCGAGGAGAGATAGCATTTGGCAGCCAGCTGCTCTGTCGACCAAGGTGCTTATGTTAGGCAGAGGAAAGTCATCCTTCGGACAGGCTTTGTTCAAGCATGTGAAATCAACACACATTCTCCATTTTTTGTTCTTTTTCTGAACTAGTATCACGTTTGAGAGCCATGTTGGATATTTGACTGGACGGATGATGCCTGCGTCCAGAAGTCTTTTTACCTCTGCCTTCGCTGCCTCTTTTCTCTCTTCTGACATTTTGCGAAGCTTTTGCTTAACTGGGCGATAGCCTGGTTTGATGTTTAGGCTGTGTTCGATCAAAGTTCTGTTTACTCCCTTGAGGTCCTCCGCAGACCAAGCGAAGGTGTCGGAGCTTTCCTTGAGGAAACAAATAAGGTTGACTTCTGACTGGGGGTCCAGGTTGGCTGAGATGAGCACTTTCCTTTCTGAATTGCCCTCGAAGAGTTGGACTTGTTTTGTCTCTTCTTTGTGTGATGCTTTTACTCTATTGATGCATTCTTCACCCTCGTCGCTAAGATTTGTGGCTCGAGGCTTTGACAAATTGTGGACATTACGTTGCCCCGATGCTACTGTTCCTTTGGCTGCTCTTGCAATGTCTTGATCTCCGAACACTGCAACAACCCCCTTCGGAGCAGGAAGCTTC
Organism: Coix lacryma-jobi var. lacryma-jobi; assembly: GCA_009763385.1. NCBI lineage: Eukaryota > Viridiplantae > Streptophyta > Magnoliopsida > Poales > Poaceae > Coix > Coix lacryma-jobi. The sequence continues at coordinate 111,617,167 of CM019826.1, read as the reverse complement.
ATGCAAAGGTATGCAGGGTGGATTACAGCGTTGAATGCGTTGGTGATGCCTCGGCCGAAAATTGCATTGTAAGGATAGAACATGTCGACCACATCGAAGATTATATGCTCAGTTCTGCAGTTCAGCTGATCTCCGAAGGTAACGGGCAGGGATATTTTTCCAATAGCTCTTACTTGTTGCCCGCCAAAACCGTATAGTGGGTTGTTGGAGGGTTGCAAGAGGTTTCTGTCAAGCTTCATGCTGTCAAAGGTTGTGGCGAACAGGATGTCAGCGGAGCTTCCTGTATCGACGAGAATTTTGGTGACTGTCCACCCTGCTAAGTTGGTCTCGATCACCATCGCATCAGTGTGAGGGTAATCCCTTAACTTCATGTCACTGGAATCGAAGGTTATCGGGATGTGAGACCATCGGCCGAACTTGTGCGGTCCTTTGACGGCTACATGGTGTACTCTCCGAGCATGTTCTTTCTTTTGCCTCTTATTGCCATGATCTTCATTGGAGCCTCCGATGATAGCTAGTATCACACCGAAGGTTGATGTTGGGTTATTGATGGTTGTCTGGGTTTGGGCTTCGGATTTGACAGGTTGGGGGGCTGGCAGGGCCGGTATTGGTGGTGGTGGTGGTAGAGTGTTGCTCACTTGTTGGTTGGCTTGGGCTTGAGGGGTTGTTGGGAATGTGACAGTGTATGGCGCATTTTGGCGTTGAGGAAAAGAGGTTGGTTGAAAAGAGGTGTGGTTGTAATGTGGGTGTTGAGAGTAGAAAGGTTGGTGCGAGGGTAAGCCGTAGTTTATGGGGGTGTACTGGTAGGGAGGTTGGGTTGAGTTGAAGTTTGGCCTTCTGGTGTGATTGATGGTTCTGTTTTCTGTAGGAGGGGCTCTTCTGGATTCCTGGAATTCTTTTCCTCTGGCGAAGCACTCGCACTGCTTTGTTGTGTGCCCCTTTCCTAGGCCGTAGAAATGACAGTACATTTTGGCCGGGTCCCTCTGTTGGTTTCTTTGGTCAGGCGGAGGTGGAAATCCATGTGGGTTTTGGTTGCCTGAAGGCTGAGTGCTTCTTCTCTGGTCTTCGATTGGATTTGCCTTGTTAATCGCTCCAATGTTGCTCTGATCTTGGCGAGGGTTGTTTTCTCTCGCTTGGGGCCTCGGCTGTGGTTTCTGCTGCAACCTTTGAGCGTCGGACATTGCCCGGAAATCCATGTCCACTCTACAGTACCTTTCCATCGTATCATGAAGTTCTTCGATTGTGTTTGCTGGTTTCCTGGCGAATTTCGAGGAACATGGGCCTGGTCGTAAGCCGCTGACTGCAGCGAGGATCACGGCCTCGTCGGATATTCCCGGAGTTCTTGCTCTAATCTGGATGAACCTTCGCCAGTAGTCTTGTAACGGTTCGCGCTCTTCTTGTTTGCAGTTGAAAAGCTCGATGGGGTTTGATGGTGCTGCTGTGATGCCCTTGAAATTGGTGCAGAGCCTGTCTCTGAGGTTGGCCCAGGAGTCCACTGTTCCGGGGCGAAGGTTGCTGTACCAAGTCTGCGCTATGTCACAAAGGATGATTACAAAAGACTTTGCCATTGTTGACTCATTCCCTCCTGCTGCGGCGACTGCCGCTTCGTAGCTCATTATGAACTGGCGAGGGTCGGTGAGTCCATCGTAACGCGGGAGGTTTTGCGGATTGTAGCAAGGTGGCCAGGGTTGGGTTTGTAGTATTTGGGAGAGTGGTGACTTTGGGTCATAGGGCATTTGGTGTTGTTGGGCTCTGCGTTGGTTGCGAAGGTTTGGCTCTATCTCATCTGGGTAGAGTTGGCGAAAGTTTGGTTGTCTCATAGGGTGTGGTTCTGGGTGATTTGGTGGTGGTGGGGGTGGCGGATGGCGGCGGAGGTTGCCATGATCCTGCTCCTCGTTCCCCTCCTGAAGTGGTGGCATTTCCCCATCGTTCCAGCCCTCGGCTTCGGCTTCAGCTGCAGCGTGGGACTCCTCCATTTGGCGAAGCTGTTCCCTAGCCTCGTCTGCCTTTTGCCTGATAGCGCGCAACCGGTTGTGCCTCTCAAGCTAGTCCAGGCGCCTTTTCTTCTCTTGCAACTCAGCTTGAAGCGTTTCCAAGGCCTCGAGGCCCAATTCCTCCTCGTCTCCTCCCTCTTCTCCTCTGGGAGAGTGAAGGTGCAGCTGCGCTGACGTCCGGGTTTGAGGGCCCGGGACTTCTGAATCTGGTGTAACATCTTCTGCTCTCGAGGGTTCCACAATTTCCTCGGCAGGTGGAACCACCGCCGCAGTTTCTCTAGCCGCGCGAAGGTCTCTGGTAGTGGTCGCTCTTCTGTTTCCCGCCATTTCGAACTTCGCTCCCCACGGTCGGCGCCAAACTGTTGGTAGCACACTTGCCCAACCTCCGCACACGTGCAGGGAGGGTGGCGAAGGTGGCCAATCGTCAGAACCAAGCTAAGATGCAACGGAAACCGAACCAGCGCGAAGGTATAAGGAGAACAGTGTCACAGTGACTCTATTCCCAAGAAAACCGTGTGTATTACACTGTTCACCCCCCGGTATTTATAGGGGATACCAAGGGGTGCCGACCAGATTACAATAGGGTACAAGAAAGATTCCTCTGCGCTATGCAGACAGAAGGGCAGAATCGTACAAACACAATTGGGGCCGAAACCCTAGCCTGCTCTCCATGCGCCCGCCGCCGCTTGGCTCGTGCTCACCCTCACAGAAATTCGAGGGCTGACCTTCGTCTTGCTAGAATATCTGTCCAGTCGTGAAGTCCGAGTCCCTTCGCCTCCCGCTAAGGTCTGGGCATCTTGGCGAAGGTACGTGGGATGTGTGAGGATTGCCTCCAGCGCTCTTCACGCCCTTTGCCTGTAAGAACCTGCTAAGCATTCCGAAGGTTGGGTTAGTATTCGGGGGCCCGAACAGTGACTTGAGGGACCTAGCAGATAAAGAGGCGGGTTTTGGCGAAGGTACGCGGGACGCGCGAGGGTCGTCTTGTTGAGCCAGCCTGCGTGGTGCCACTGCCGAGGGTCCCTTCCCCCAACAACAATGTGCTCCTAAATAGGAAATTTAGCTTTCTGTTACAGATTAGCAGGCAGGCTGCATTTAGAACAAGTTATATTGAACCACAATCAGACTAAACTATCCTGTAGACCCACTGTAATTCTGTTGTTGTCACTAATGATATTAAATTGCTTATCCCAACTAGCATTTCTGGTTATGTCACTATTTATTGTTTTATCAACCGCATTGTGCGAACACAAGGTTGAAATATGCCCTTGTGGTTCCCTTCCTGACTGATGAGCGATCGATCAAGAGGCTCACTGGAAGGGGTGAGAGGCAACGTGTGTCTCTTGGCTGTGTTGATGTGCAGGTGTGGAGCTCGGAGATAGTGGTCGAAGGTGAGGTGAAGGTCAAGTAGAGACGCGCCGTGCCGACGGACCGGAGCGGTGAAGGGCGGACGTGAGGCTTGGACCGATGGACCGGGAGACCTGATGACCAGCTGTGGTAGCTGGCACGTGGCATCAGCGAGCGAGAGCACATGGGGATGTGCGGTGCATCGGCCGAGTCGGGAGGAAGGCGATGGCGTCGTGACACTTGGCGGGAGGCCGAGAAGGAAAGCGAATGCACTGTGCCCGGTGTGGAGGTTGGACATGCATCGGCATCGGTGCCGGTGGTCGGGGTGTGCGAACCAAATCCCATCTTTGACACGGGTTTGGTAGTTGAGCCTTGAAAAACTACCCTCGACGGTTTCCGAGTTTGGGCCTCAAAACTCGGCGTGGACGGTTTCCAGGTTTGGGCCTCAAAACCTGGGCTGGCGGGTTTCTGAGTTTGGGCCACAAACCTCAGCCGGAGGACAGGTCTCTTGGTTTCAGCCTCAAAACCAGGGGGAGGTCCAAAAAGGATAGTCGACGCATGGTGGTGCGGAGAGGCTTGCGTTGCGGCGAAGCTATCCGTGAGGAAGGCGCGGCGGTCGACAGGACGACACGTGGCGGCATCCTGAGGCTTGCGTCGAGGCGAAGCTAAGGATGAGGAAGGCGCGTGGCCGTCGGATCACAACTTCACAGAGTTAGACTGGAATACCCCTAGGGTTAGCCTGTTCGCTCTTGTATCTAGGAGTAGAAGGGGACTATTGTTATTAGGCTATAAATAAGAGAGGCAGCCCCTCCTCTCTCCCTATCCTGGCAGCCACCATTCCTGAGCTCTCTCTCTAGCCCTCGCTTAGGTTCTAATCATTCCTCACTGCCTGTGATCTGCAGAGTGACTCCAATCATACCTCTGTGTACTGGGATTTTGAGGAAGTGAGACCGTAATCTCACTATTGTCTCGTGGGTTCGATACACGGTTGAATTCCCGATCGATTCACGTTTTGCTTGTGTGTTCTTCGCGTTTCGGTTTTTCCTCTCCCGGAGATTTGCTTCGTTCTCCCTCTCCGCGAGATGATTCGCGATTCCATTTGAATCAGGTTGTTCTATGTCGTGAGTTCCTTCTTTCTACCGAAGGATTTCTCCTCTAAACTCATGAGCTTGTAGATCGGGTAGAAATCGCGTTCGCTCTTCGTTCTTCCCCCTTTTCTAGTGTTCTTTGGATTTCTCGTGATTCACTTGGTTTGGTGCGATGTTTTCTTAGGATTAGCACCCCAATACATAGAAGAACACTTGAGAGAAGTTTGGTTGAAGCCCCATCTGATTTGATTGAGTTGCAATCGATTTGGTGTTTGAGGCGTGCTGTTTTTGCCTTCTCTGGGCGTTGGCGGACAGTCCGCCGTCAGGCCCGCGGACAGTCCACGCATTGAGTTTGGCTCAGGTCAGTCAGGCGCAACCCCCTGACTGTTCACTGTCAAATGAATGACAGATAGTCCATGGTACAAACCCGCGGACAGTCTAGGACCTGTCCAACAGACTTGCAGAACTGTTGAGTTTCTAGAAGTTTACCGGCGGACAGTCCGGCACCTAGGCACGAACAATCCAGGCCTCTACTGCGGACAGTCCGGGACCCTAACCCCGGATAGTCCATGAACCTGCAGACTTTGCAGTTTTGGTTCTTGGCTTTGGCACTTGGTTTTCGGTCTTCTCCGGTAGTTCCGCTGTACCACTAGGACATCTCCTAGGGTATCCACCTATTCGTAGGTCATGAACTCACCGGTTGTTCGAGTCTTCGCTTTTGGGGTGATTTTCTGGGACAAGGGCCATCTATTTCACGAGTTGAAATTTGAGGCTCCCATTCACCCCCCTCTGGTCGCCAATCTGATCCTTCAATTGGTATCAGAGCTGGTTAAGGATCTTCTCTATCTTAATCAGTTTTGGATCCTAAGGGCGACATGGATTGAGGGAACGGCAAGGCTCCCTATTTCGATGGGACGAACTATACCTATTTGAAGATTTGGATGCGTGCTTATCTCAACAGCAATGTATCTTCTGTTTGGGAGATATGTGAGGATGCCGATTACGTGGTCCTTGCGGCTCGTGTGGGTCAGCACCAGATTGACCAGCACGAGGCGAACTCTAAAGCTTGTAACGCGCTTTTGGCCAACATCTCCCTTCCTGAGTTCGAGCGTGTTTCCGAGCTTCAGACTGCTCGAGAGATCTGGGTGAAGCTTCAGAGCTATCACGAGGGGACCGCTCAGGTCAAGACCAGACTCTTTGAGACATACAAGCGGGAATATGAGAACTTAGTTCAGATGGAGGGAGAGACGATTGACGCCATGTTCGCTCATTTCCAAACGATTATGAACAAGATGCGTGCCAATCGGGCCAATCTACCTTATGATGATCATGAGAGGGCGCTCAAGTTGCTATACGCCCTAGATCAGAAGGTATGTGAGGTGAAGGTGTCGACCATCATAGAGTCTCCAGCCTATGACACCCTCACCGTGGACGAGCTTTTCAGCAGGCTCAAGTCCACCGAGATCGATCACTTGACTTAGGTCAAGCTGAAGAACCCATCTTCGCATTCCATGGCTTTGGTCTCAGGCAAGGGTGGATCGACTCTTTCCGCTAACGCTTCACCACCTCTCTTTGCTTTGTCTTCTTTGCTTTCAGTTACAGAGGAGCAGGTGGAGGCGTTGGATGATGACGAGCTCGCCCTCATCATCACCCGGTTCTCGCGATTTCACAACAATTGTTTGAATCATCGGCGTGGTGGCGCACGTGAGGGCTGCTACGGGTGTGGAGATCCCAATCACTTCATCGCAAGCTGCCCCAAGCGCGACAAGAGCTTCCCCGGCAAGAACTGCAACTCCAGGCGCAAGGCCAAGCTGAAGAACAAGGCTGGGAAGAAGAGAAGGGCAGCTACCACCGGGAGGATCTGGAGAAGGCTTTCGACGCAAGCAGGGGCGCCTTCATCGCCTCCTTCAGTGATGGTGAGAAGAGCTCCGACGGTGACTCCAGCGATGATGGGTCCGAGCACAAGACTGAAGAACGCTTCAATGGACTCTGCTTCTTTGGCAATTCCACCAAGGGCTTCTGCACCATGGCCTTGGACAAGGAGGACAACAAGTGCCAGGACAAGGACGCCGACACCAACGACGACGATGACGCTTCCGAGGTATCATCTTCTTCTCTTGTCGATCGTCTTACGATCCGTGGTGAAGGTGGCCGATGAGGAGTGTGAGGAGTGCACGATGCACATGGCAAACTTCTCCACCCTGCAAACCAAGTATGCCTCTTTGATCGAGGTGTATGATGAGCTGAAGAGTAGGCTAGACTTGGTGGGTGAGTGTCAAGTGTGTCCCTCCCTAAAGAAGGAGCTGGAGGAAGTGAAGGCGAGACCTTCTTTGTTGGGTGCGTGCAAGTCTTGTCTAGGCTTGCAAACTGAGTTGGCAGAAGTTAGTGCCAAGCTTGCTGAAGCCATGAAGGCCAGCTCAGTTAACACCTTGTCCGCTCCATGTGAGCGATGTGCGGCGATGGAGCTTGAGATTGCCAACTGTCGGCATGACAGGATGCAAACCGAGGAAGAAAACACATACCTTCGGTCCATCCTGAGTTGGGTGTCATGCAGCGAGCCATAGTTAGGCATGGTGATCAGTTAGTTCAAGAGGGGAACTGGCGGTCCAGGAGTAGGCTTTTCTTCAGGTGGGAAGGACGCTAGTACTTTTGGCAAGAGAGGTGAGTTTAGTAGAGTAAACCCAAGTGAGAAGCCATCCGCTATCCCTAAGCTCACTAAGATCACCCCACCTGAGCCTCCCAAGCCTATCACCAAGGATGGCATCCTTAATGAACCTCCCAAGGCTCCACCTCGCAAGCAAGTGTGGGTTCCCAAACCTAACCATCTTAGGAACACACTTGACACCCTTCTTGACGTCTCTAGTGTTCCCCTTCTAAGAAGCAAGCAGCCGGCTAAAGTGAACAACCCTCGCAACCATAGGAACCAACAACCCAAGAGAGTGGTGAGGTTCGAGTGTGAGTACTGCCACCGCGAGGGTCACCTAGCTGAGTTTTGCTTTCGTAGGAAGAGAGACGCTAGGAGGGAGTTGGACCTAAACAAATAGGTGTCGACGGTATTATTATCATAGTTTTGCATTGTCAAACCCGTCAACAAAGTGTCACCTTTGGAAGGAAATGAGTTCAACATGACCTTATTTTATACAAATAACCTGGTTCCACTTGTACATGGACTTCTTAAGAATGTAGGTGAAATATCAAAGTATGTGGGACCAAGGGAGGCACACCCTAGGGTCGCCCGACCCCCTATGTGGCTCACCAGCCTCCCAAACTAGCCATGATCCATGGGAAACACTCCAAAGTCGTTCTCCACCCTTGGATGGAGTGTGTGTTTTCTCTCAATGGCTCATATTCAGCTCACATGGATCCATGGGCCCACAAAGGAAGCAAACCGACCAACCCAAGGCCAAACCAAGCTCCACTACACTCTATGACAGGTGGGCCATGCTTCTAGAAGAAGGAGGGAGTCCCCACCTACCATAGGGGGGTCGGCCGACCCCTACATGGTGGCCTAGGGGCGTCCTCCCCCTCCACAACCATTTGCATGCCGCCATGCAAAGAAGCACATGTTGAATTAAAGAAGCACATGCTTAATTCTTCTCCACCATTGATCCGAAGGAGGTTACGATCCAAGGGCTCTCATCCATCATCACGTGAATCGATGACGTGGCACATTGAGTTGTTCTCATTCATCCCCTAGGACTATAAATACCCCCTCACCCCTCTCATTCTAAACACACCACAAGGAGGAGCTCTACACTCTCTCTCAAGATGTAGTACTAGTAGTAGTGCTTGGAGTTAGAGTGAGTCTCTGGTCTTCAGCTCTAGTCTTCCGGGGAGGTCTGGTATGGTTCTAGTATTCCTTTCTTTCCTTGTAAGACTTGAGTATTTATTTAATATAGTTATCTTCTCTACTTTGCCTTAGTACTTTACTTTATTGCAACATGCTAGTTATGTTGTAGTGGTGAGAACATATATGATGAATGATTGACTTTGTTGAGGAAGGTTTGAGGCTTTTACCCGGTTTAGTCCATATCTAGCTATGCGCTTATTGTTTATGACTAACCGGTGGCGTGAGTTGTGTGGTGTTTCTGTGTTGGCGTGCTTGTGCGACATGTGTCTCTTGGCTGTGTTGATGTGCAGGTGTGGAGCTCGGAGACAGTGGTCTATGGCGAGGTGAAGGTCAAGTAGAGACGTGCCGTGCCGACGGACCGGGTGCGGTGAAGGATGGGCGTGCCGTGCGGCGGACATGCCATGCCGAGGTACCGAGCGGTGAAGGGCGGACGTGAGGCTTGGACTGACGGACCAGGGGCCAGAGGACCAGCTGTGGTAGCTGGCACGTGGCATCGGCAAGCGAGAGCACATGGGGATGTGCGGTGCATCAGCCGAGTCAGGAGGAAGGCGCTGGAGTTGTGTCACTTGGCGGGAGGTCGGACACGGGCTTGCGTGCGACGCAAGTGCCGTCGGCCAAGTCAAGAAGGAAGGCGAAGGCGTTGTGCCCAGCGTGGAGGCTGGACATGCATCGGCATCGGTGCCGGTGGTCGGGGTGTGCAAACCACATCCCGTCTACGGTGCGGGTTTGGTAGCTTAGCCTCAAAAAGCTGCCATCGACGGTTTCCAGGTTTGGGCCTCAAAACCTGGGGCGGCCGGTTTCCGAGTTTGGGCCTCAAAACTCGGGGTGGCTGGTTTGCCTGGTTTGGGCCTCAAAACCGGGGGTTGGTCCGAAAGGACGGTCGACGCGTGGCGGCGTGGAGAGGCTGGCGCGGCGGCGAAGCTATCCATGAGTAGGCGCGGTGGTCGACGGTGACGACACGTGGTGGCATCGGGTGAGGTCGCGTCGAGGCGAAGCTACCGGATGTGCGGGCGTGGCCGTCGGATGCAAATCGTCAGGATTGGATGGTTGTACCCCTGGGCGGTATTTGGGACGAGTGCTTAATGTAAGGGCATTTTGGTCTTCGGACGTGCGCCTATATATATGAAGGGGGCTGCTAGGGCAGCCGCACTGCTTGGGGAGTTCTAGGTGGTGTCTCTCTCATTTTGTTCCTGTGAGAGTAGGCTAGGGTGAGGGAGAGTTGGCTCTTGTTCTTGAGCTTTTTGCCATCCAAGCTTTGATCTGCTGGAGTGGCTTGTAGCCCGTACACCGAGTGCTTAATACAATTCATCTTGCTGAATCCAAGGATCAAATTCGTGGTGGAATTCGCGTTTTGATTTTGTTCTTCGCGTTCTCCTTTTTCTCCACGATTTTCTCCTCCCCCGATCTCCCTCTACGCTGCGTCTTTTGCGATTCCGTTTGAATCAACTTGTTCTTTGAAGTGAGGAGTACATTTCGACCGGAGGAATTCATCCCTACCCTCACGAACAAGTAGATCGAGCCGAAATCGTTTTCGTACTTCGTTCTTCCCCTTTTACAGTGTTCTTCGGATTTCTCATGGTTGAGTTGGGTTGAAGCGATGATATCCTAGGATTAGCTTCCCAACACGTAGAAGAACACTTGGGTGAAGTTTGGTCGCAGCCCCGTTCGATTTGGTGAAGATCCAATCAATTTTGGTTTTGACCCGAGCAGTTTTTGTGTTTTCTAGGAGATCACGGACAGTCCGCCAGTGTAGGGCGCGGACAGTCCGGGCACGAGCAGGGACATTCCAGCAGTGTTGCTGTTTTAGCAACTTGGCCGGCGGACAGTCCGCAGTGTTAATCGCGGACAGTCCGCGAATCGCGCAGGGGAGGTCCAGCAGCTTTGCTGTTCTTGTAAGAAGGCCGGCGGACAGTCCGCCGTTCTAAGTCCCGGACTGTCCGGGAGTCACCGCAGTGGGCTCGGACGTCGAGCCTTCCGAGGCCACCCTCGAGCGAGCCGAGGCCCACCCTCGGACTGTAACCCTCGAGGACGCCGAGGCCACCCTCGAGCAGCTACCATAGAGCGAGCAGAGGCCACCCTCGGACTGTAGCCCTCGAGCTCGCCGAGGCCACCCTCGAGAGGTTACCCTCGGGCTGAGGCTATCCAAGCCTCGGGCGAATCGGAGCCGTGAGCCTCGGGCTGAGGCTACCCAAGCCTCGGGCGAATCGGACCCGTGAGCCTCGGGCTGAGGCTACCCACGAGCCTCAGGCGAATCGGAGTTTTTCCCCGAGGCCTTCTTGCCTCGGGTCGGACGCTCATCGTTCACTGTTCATGTGAACCGCGGACAGTCCGGCGTGCAAACCGCGGACTGTCCGGGACCCGTCCAGCAGCTGTTGCAGAACAGTTTGTTTTTGGGTCTTTTGCCGGCGGACAGTCCGGACTCCCAGGCGCGGACAGTCCGCCCTTGACTGGACAGTCCGGCACCAGCAGCCCGGACAGTCCGGGAACCTGCTGCTTGAGCAGTTTTAGTGCGTTTGCTCTCCCGGCTTTTCCGCTTTGCTTCCGGACTTCTAGTCCGAAGCTTTTGGGGTTGATTTTGTTGGGACAGAGGCCGGAATTTCTGAGAAGAATTTTTAGGCTCCCATTCACCCCCCTCTGGTCGCCTTGCTTTAGCATTTTCGGTCCTTCAATTGGTATCGGAGCCAGTTAGGGATCTCTGTACCTTAACCGGTTCCGGATCCGCGAAGGCGACCGTTTGAAAGCGGTTTCGTTTCCGACTTTGCTGTCGAGGTGTTGAGCTTTTGCTTTGCTAACACTAACGGTGCTTTTGGAGTGCACCAAGTTCTTCTTCAAGTATGTCTTTGTCTTTCAGCATGAACGGTTCCATGGATGACATCTTGGGAAGAAGGAGGAGTGCAGTTGATGAGAGGGATCGCGAGGTGAATGATTTGCTGAACCTTCTACGACATGACGAGCTTTCACCGGAGGATCTCCTATGTCAACTTGGCAAGGCCAAGAGAGGTATACTTGCTCGTGGACTTGTGAGCTTGCACGAGCTTTGTGTTTTGAAGTCTAGTGCCTCTTTGCCTTGTACCTCCTGTAGTGACATGGTTAGGAAGAATGATGAGGTATGCTTTTCTCTTGCTAGCTTAAAATCTGAGATTGATTTGTTGAGATCTAATGCTTCCGAACCATGTCTAGTTTGCATTGACTTGCGCAAGGACCTTGATTGTGCTAAAACTGAAATAACCTTGCTAAAGTCAAATGCTTTGTCACCATGTGATTCTTGTGAATCTTTTGTTGCTAGACTTAGAGAATATAGTCTGATTCACAGGACATGTGTAGATGACCTTGAGCATGCTAGGGCTGAAATTGTAGAGTTAAATGCTAGGCCTTGTAGCTCTTGCTCTTTGAATAAAAATGCTTGCCATGCTTCTAATGCTATTCATGATTCTTTGCTTGATGTGAATGGTGATGTTTCTTCCACCGATTTTATTTGCACATCATGCATTGACTTAGAAAAAGAAGTTTTGGCTTTGAAGCTTTTGCGCGATGATATGAGCGCCAAGTTGGTTGAGCACAATGATATGAGTGCCAACCTTGAAAAGGAGATTGAGCTCTTGCGTACCACATATGCCGAGTGCATTAGAGAGGAGATGGAGAATCTTAAAAATGCTCCATGTGGTACTTGTGATCGCCTCATGTTTGAAAATGAGGTTTTAGCCAAAAGGTGCAAGAGCCTTTGTGCTAAGTCTTTTGAGTCACGCATTTCTTCCAACTCCGATGTTGATATTTCCAAGTCTGCATCTTTGCAACCGGAGTTGAGTTCTTGTGTTGCGCGTGAGTCTTTTGACGATAGCACTAGTGTCAAGGTTTCGGATAGCTCTTTCATAGCTACTCCCAACCTTGCTGTTTCTTCGAGTGATGTCCAAGGGACTTCTCTTGACAAGGGTGCTTTTCATATTTTTGGGACTCGTCCTCCCAATCCGGTTTTTCATTGCACCTTTTGCAAGAAGGAGGGACATTCGCTCGATTTTTGTTTTCGCCGTGTCAAGCACGAGCGGCGAATTCGAGCTAAGGCTTTTAAGAAGCCGCGTAGCCTTTCCCATGGCACGTGTGCTCCTAGCATTGGCATCAAGTTGGTAGTTGATGCTTCTTGTTCTAAGCCCCAAGGGACTTGTCACTTGTCAGAGAATGGTGTGCCTCCTGGTAGGCCTTTGTACCATTGCTCTTTTTGTGAGAAAGATGGGCATCAAGAAAGCTTTTGCTATCGGCGTGCCAAACGCTTGCGCCAAGCTCGCTCTTCTAGGAAGTTGGTGGTTCATAGCCCTTCTCATGGCATGAACGCTTGTGTTCCTAGTAAGAAGCCCATTTTTGTTGATGGGATTTATGACTCCTTTTCTAGTGGGGTAGGTCATGGTCGTGGACATGCTTCTAGTGCTTCTTTTCTTGGTCCACGTCATGCTTTTCATGGTGCTTCTATTGGTTCTTCTACAAAGACCTTGGAAGATGTTTGCCTCTTTTCCCGTGGTACGTCTCGTTCTTCTCCTCGAGTTGTCCTTTTGAGGAATGCTTCCAAGGGTGTTTCCCAATTGCATTTGAACCAACATTTGCATCATGCTAACCCACATGAGAAGTTGAGATTTGTGACCAAGTCCTGGATTCCCAAGTACATGCTTGCTAACCCTTCGGGATCCAAGGCTCGGGTTACTTTGTCCTCTTGTGTGTAGATATGAGGACGCAGGGTGGAGAACATGTGCCGAATGGAGCTTGATCTTTTAGATGTGATCAAGTTTTGATGGTTCTCTGCATCCCGCTTAGACTTGACTCCAAAGAGGCTTTTATAGCTTGGTGAGCTTTCTTATACACTCATACCTTGTACATCCATGATTTATGTCTTATGGTATGAGATGGTTCTTCATGTGCTCACTTGTATAGCTTTTACATGTACATTTTCTTTTGTATCATGTTTTGCTTTAGTCTAGCATGTGCTATCTTGTATATCATGTCATGCTAGCTTTGTGTACAGCTTTGGTGGTTAATCCACTTTTCATGCTAGTCTGTGATCCTCATGAACATTATGCCATGCTTTACCTTATTTCTCCATGAGCTTTACATGTAGAGGTATGATGTTCATTAGGTATCACTTTTCAGGTGCTAGTTTTGTGTAGCTACATGTGCCCTGTTGATATGATTAGTTTGAGCACTAGTCTTTCCTCGATTTTATCATGTTACATGCTTTTGGATCTATTGCTATCATTATCTTGCATTGTAGCATGTGTTGAGGCTTAGGCTATGTTTGGGTTGATCATGTTTTTAGGCTGCATTTTGCTATACTGTGCTTTATCCTGTTGCATGGTAGTCTAGGCTAGTTTGAGTTCAGATCTCCTTGCGGTATCATTCATAGGTAAACCTCTTTTTGTTGAGAGCTTACCTTATGCTTATTTGACTAACCGTTTTCGTGGAGACCTTGAGGTCACACTGGATGAGACGATACCTTGTGTTTTCTTCTGCTTTTGAGTGTGCAGGAGAACAGGAGCCTGGAGAGAGCATTTTGGCTCATGGATCCGATTCCACTTCTTCCACGACTTGGGTTCCATTCGAGCAGCTCTCCAGCGAGCACTAGCAGCACCTGGGAGAGCGACAGCATTAGGCGAGGGGGAGACGACTTCGGCGAGGCAGATGTCCCAAAGATTTCAGCAAGTTCAGGCGTCCCCTCGGGTATCACACCAGCAGGCGGTCATGCGCTTCATAAGGTACCTCCGACACACTTCTGAGTTCGGTTTTTGGTACTCTTCTTCCTTGACCTCTCTTTGCTGTGTGGTCATTTCGATGTGGATTTTGCTGGCTGTTCGCTTGAGCAATTCTTGGCTCTTTATTTGTGTCCTTGGTGCATGTTTCCCTTTTAGTTGGGGAAGCATTTTGCTTGTTGTATCTTAGTTGGTCTTCTCTGATACCCTTTTGCTTTGGGTTTTTCTTATAGGCTAGCTTTGCATGCATTTCATCATGTATATCTTGCATTTTAGAGCTTCATGTATATAACAATGAGAATGAGACTATGCTCTTTTTGGTATGCCCTGCTTATTCATGATGATGCTTGTAGCTTAGGCTCCTTTTGATCACTTGATACATGTTATGAGCTGAGCTATTTTTGCAAATGGTGAACTTGACTAATCAACTATGAAATCTTTAATTTGTTCACCATTGAGATTGGCAACTAGCATGGGTAGGACGTGTTGAGATCACTTGTACTATCTTTTGTATGCTAGGTTGCTATGTCTCTTGCACTGAGTCTTTCACTTGCTTGGATTGTTCATATTTACCTTGTGCTTAAAATTTGATCCAAGTATTAGTGAAATGAAAAGATCGAGATGGGATTGCATGTGTCAGCACATCACGGTATCGAGACTGTTTCTCATTGCACATTTGAGTTAAACTTGAGCCGTGTAGTGTAAGACTGAAACCGGTGCTTTAAGCTTCTGATTGCTTCTCTTGCATAGGCTTAGCCCGGTTGAAAAGTTAGGCAATGACCATGCTTTTAACCTCTCGCAATCACATGCTTTTAAATATGAACTTGTGTGAATACCGCTGCAATCTCCGATGAAAATTTGAAAATAACACAAGTTTATGCTTCATTCTATTGCATGATGATTGAACTTTGCTAGGGGTAGTTCACCTTTTATACCTGAGTTAGCACTTGGTTGATTTCCTGTCTATCCATGCTAAGTGCTATTTTTAGTGGTGAACTCCTTTTTAAATGGCTTAAAACTGCTCATATACTTAATTGTTCATATTTCGTATTCATTTGATCAGTTTGAGCCTTTGCTAGCATTTGTATTGATTATTATACTTTCAGGGCAGCACCCTATTGAGCATCTTTTCATTATGATTGCTATACACTTGAAGCTGTTGCATTGTGCATATCATGCATTTTTAGCTTAGTGTACATACCCCCAGCTCCGATACACTTCTTGGTCACTTTCGTTGCTTTTCTCTGCCCCCATATGCTTTTGGTTGATGACTTGTCTTGTGTTTGTGTCAATTTTGTGAAAAATGTCAAAACCCCTCAGCATGTTCCCTTTTGTCAAGGGGGAGAAGCTGTTTGCAAGGGGAGCTTATGTGTTGGCACAAAGGGGAGAGTCATGCATTTTGGGGAGAGCTTTGAGCAAGGGGGAGTTTAGCTCTTTTATGTTTTTCTTCACTCGGTTTAGCTCTTTTATGTGTCTCAATTGGTATCCATCTCTTGGTATGGAATGCAATTGGTGTCATGAGCTTTGTGCATAGCTTTTGTGTATAGGCTTGCTTTCACGGGGAGTCGCTTTTGTCTTGCTGCTACTCCGCGTGCTCCGAGTGTTTGTGCTCCATTTAGTGTTGAGCCTCTTTTGTGGTCTTTTCTCAGTCGGTATCGAGCCTGCTAGTCGTGTTGAGCCGTCTTTGCCTCTGTCTAGAGGGACTAGCAGTTTTTTGCTTGGTATTTTCGATTGGTATGGACCCTTCAGCTAGTTGCGTCGAGCCTATGCGCCTCTGTCTTGAGGAGCTAGCTGATTTCACCAATTCTTGGCTGATTGTGATTTGTTGCATTCTTATGCGTTGATTCAGCCTCAATTGGTATTGAGACTTGAGCTAGTGGTGTTGAGCCATTTTCTGCCTCTTCTTGAGGGCTAGCTCATTTTTGACTTGGTTGCGTCGAGCCGTTGCCCATGTCTTTGGGAACCAAGTCTTTTGCTCTGTGTGATCGAGTTTTTGCTCTTTGTTGAGTTGTTGCTCCGATCCCTTGCTTGGTTGCGTTGAGTCGTTGCCCTTGTCTTTGGGGACCAAGTTATGTCCATTTCAAATTGCCCCTTCTTTAGATTTTTTGGTCCTTCAATGGTCCTTCAATTGGTATGGCATTTGAATGGATAATCTTCTCATGACAAGTGACTTTGTTTTTGCCCTCCGATGGCTTTTGATCACTTGAATGAGATTTTCGGTTGTGGTATCTCAAACCATCTCTTGTGCCTAGTTTTTGTCAATTCAATCATCAAGGGGGAGAAAGAGAAAGAGAAAGAAAAAAGGGGGAGAATTTGACCCAAAACCAAGTGGATAAGTACCTTGGTCTCTCTTTTGTGATGATTGATTGACAATTTTATTTGAGATTGGTTTTCGAGTGCCTTTTTGGGATTCATGAAACTCTTGTTTATCTTGACTTTTCGGTTGTGTGGAGGCTTTGCCCGCTTTTCCCGTTTCTTTCGGGACCGAGAGCTTTTATTTGGAGTTTTCATGATCCTTCCTCTCTCAAGTGGCCTTGTGTTTCTTTTACCTGGCTTTTGGGCACTTGAGTGAGACTTGCCTTCAAACCCTTCCTTTTTGGTTTTATTGTTAGTCAATGCATTCATCAAGGGGGAGATTGAGAACATATATGATGAATGATTGACTTTGTTGAGGAAGGTTTGAGGCTTTTACCCGGTTTAGTCCATATCTAGCTATGCGCTTATTGTTTATGACTAACCGGTGGCGTGAGTTGTGTGGTGTTTCTGTGTTGGCGTGCGTGTGCGACATGTGTCTCTTGGCTGTGTTGATGTGCAGGTGTGGAGCTCGGAGACAGTGGTCTATGGCGAGGTGAAGGTCAAGTAGAGACGTGCCGTGCCGACGGACCGGGTGCGGTGAAGGATGGGCGTGCCGTGCGGCGGACGTGCCATGCCGAGGTACCGAGCGGTGAAGGGCGGACGTGAGGCTTGTACTGACGGACCAGGGGCCAGAGGACCAGCTGTGGTAGCTGGCACGTGGCATCGGCAAGCGAGAGCACATGGGGATGTGCGGTGCATCGGCCAAGTCGGGAGGAAGGCGCTGGAGTCGTGTCACTTGGCGGGAGGTCGGACACGGGCTTGCGTGCGGCGCAAGTGCCGTCGGCCAAGTCAAGAAGGAAGGCGAAGGCGTTGTGCTCGGCGTGGAGGCTGGACATGCATCGGCATCGGTGCCGGTGGTCGGGGTGTGCGAACCACATCCCGTCTACGGTGCGGGTCTGTAGCTGAGCCTCAAAAAGCTGCCATCGACGGTTTCCAGGTTTGGGCCTCAAAACCTAGGGTGGCCGGTTTCCGAGTTTGGGCCTCAAAACTCGGGGTGGCTGGTTTGCCTGGTTTGGGCCTCAAAACCGGGGGTTGGTCCGAAAGGACGGTCGACGCGTGGCGGCGTGGAGAGGCTGGCGCGGCGGCGAAGCTATCCACGAGTAGGCGCGGTGGTCGACGGTGACGGCACGTGGCGGCATCGGGTGAGGTCGCATCGAGGCGAAGCTACCGGATGTGTGGGCGTGGCCGTCGGATGCAAATCATCAGGATTGGACGGTTGTACCCCTGGGCGGTATTTGGGACGAGTGCTTAATGTAAGGGCGTTTTGGTCTTCGGACGTGCGCCTATATATATGAACGGTGCTGCTATGGCAGCCGCAATGCTTGGGGAGTTCTAGGTGGTGTCTCTCTCATTTTGTTCCTGTGAGAGTAGGCTAGGGTGAGGGAGAGTTGGCTCTTGTTCTTGAGCTTTTTGCCATCCAAGCTTTGATCTGCTGGAGTGGCTTGTAGCCCGTACACCGAGTGCTTAATACAATTCATCTTGCTGAATCCAAGGATCAAATTCGTGGTGGAATTCGCGTTTTGATTTTGTTCTTCGCGTTCTCCTTTTTCTCCACGATTTTCTCCTCCCCCGATCTCCCTCTACGCTGTGTCTTTTGCGATTCCGTTTGAATCAACTTGTTCTTTGAAGTGAGGAGTACATTTCGACCGGAGGAATTCATCCCTACCCTCATGAACAAGTAGATCGAGCCGAAATCGTTTTCGTTCTTCGTTCTTCCCCTTTTACGGTGTTCTTCGGATTTCTCATGGTTGAGTTGGGTTGAAGCGATGATATCCTAGGATTAGCTTCCCAACACATAGAAGAACACTTGGGTGAAGTTTGGTCGCAGCCCCGTTTGATTTGGTGAAGATCCAATCGATTTTGGTTTTGACCCGAGCAGTTTTTGTGTTTTCTGGGAGATCGCGGACAGTCCGCCAGTGTAGGGCGCGGACAGTCCGGGCACGAGCAGGGACGTTCCAGCAGTGTTGCTGTTTTAGCAACTTGGCCGGCGGACAGTCCGCAGTGTTAATCGCGGACAGTCCGCGAATCGCGCAGGGGAGGTCCAGCAGCTTTGCTGTTCTTGTAAGAAGGCCGGCGGACAGTCCGCCGTTCTAAGTCCCGGACTGTCCGGGAGTCACCGCAGTGGGCTCGGACGTCGAGCCTTCCGAGGCCACCCTCGAGCGAGCCGAGGCCCACCCTCAGACTGTAACCCTCGAGGACGCCGAGGCCACCCTCGAGCAGCTACCATAGAGCGAGCAGAGGCCACCCTCGGACTGTAGCCCTCGAGCTCGCCGAGGCCACCCTCGAGAGGTTACCCTCGGGCTGAGGCTATCCAAGCCTCGGGCGAATCGGAGCCGTGAGCCTCGGGCTAAGGCTACCCAAGCCTCGGGCGAATCGGACCCGTGAGCCTCGGGCTGAGGCTACCCACGAGCCTCAGGCGAATCGGAGTTTTTCCCCGAGGCCTTCTTGCCTCGGGTCGGACGCTCATCGTTCACTGTTCATGTGAACCGCGGACAGTCCGGCGTGCAAACCGCGGACTGTCCGGGACCCGTCCAGCAGCTGTTGCAGAACAGTTTGTTTTTGGGTCTTTTGCCGGCGGACAGTCCGGACTCCCAGGCGCGGACAGTCCGCCCTTGACCGGACAGTCCGGCACCAGCAGCCCGGACAGTCCGGGAACCTGCTGCTTGAGCAGTTTTAGTGCGTTTGCTCTCCCGGCTTTTCTGCTTTGCTTCCGGACTTCTAGTCCGAAGCTTTTGGGGTTGATTTTGTTGGGACAGAGGCCGGAATTTCTGAGAAGAATTTTTAGGCTCCCATTCACCCCCCCTCTGGTCGCCTTGCTTTAGCATTTTCGGTCCTTCAAGTGGTTGTTAGCATAGTCATAGTTATGTGATAGCAAGATAATGGTAGTATACCTTTGCGCTGGTTCACCGCCCTTAACCCGGTGCTCTAATCAATTCCACCGGATGTCGGATTAGACTAGTGAGATGTAGTGTTGACGTGGTGTCTAGACTATACGCTTGCCTGTGTCTGCGGCTTACTCCATGGTTTGTTTGTGGTACCTAGTAGGGGTGACAGACCTATCTAGGCTTTGATTCCACCACGTGCGAGCAAGTTATTAAAACGTAGGTCTTCTTGTGCTAGGCGGCTTAGCACCCTTCTCATCCCTTTCTGTTGCTAAGTGGCTTAGCGACCCGAAGTGCAATTATGTATGAACTTTGATCTTGCTTGATATACCTTGTCTTTCTAAGTTAGAACCATGCAAGTAGAGATAGATCTCTGGAAACCTTAGGCTCGCTCGTTGTTCTCCTCGCTCGCTAGACTACTCTTTTATCCCTATGACCTCTCCTATGTGTGTCATTGCTCTTATCATATATATCACTTACCCCCACTCTGGTTTAGTTGGTATATTAGTTAGTGGATACATGATAGTTAGTTATCACATTCTTTAACCATTGCTTCCCTGTGGATAAATACGATACCCTGGAATACTCCTGGGTGAAATGCTACAATAGTATGTTCTGTACGCTTGCGGAATTATCCAATAGACATAAGAAATATCAACAAACATTTCTAGCACCGTTGCTGGGGATAGATTCAAACTCTATTCTTAGTAGCGACGCTAAGAAGTGTCAACAAGCATTTCTGGCGCCATTGCCGGGGAAGCAATTGGCAAAAGATTTTGATACTAACTCTGATGTCTACTAATCTATGTTACCACTAGCTATTGTGGGATTACCATTGTTCTGTTGAGTGTGGAATAAATAGGACATCAACCGTCTCGACCTTCCGGTGTTTTTCCACAAGAAAAAAAATCATCAAAGAGCCTAGGGTGCCTGATCATTCATGAACCATCAACACCTCGGCCTTGCCATCTCACAGGTGAGTATATGTATACATTCTAACCTTGTGCAGAAATGAAGAGAAGGTCGCCGTCAAAAAGAAAATGAAATCATCATGCAACGGAACAAAAGAACTCACAATCATGTCTCAAATTATGAGTGCGGATGGAATCATTCGAGGTATGTGAGACTCTGCCAGGAGGTAACCCGAAGTTATCCTTGCATTGTTTTCCATTCTTTCTTACCACCACATGTTTGCTTGAATCATCATGTTTCTAGTGCTTTCTTTAGTTAAGCCTAGAATTTTTTGCATATCATCTGTTTGATTAAGATTTCCTTTCGAAACCTTGGCATGTTTGTTTAATTGCATTCATACACCTCTTTTGCATTTTTGCATAAAAAATATAAAAAAGAAAAAATGATGCTATGTTTCACCTTTCATGCATTATTATTCATTTCAATCATTATGGTGTAATCTTTCATGCTTCCTTTTTCTATTCTAGTATTCTTTAGTTTGAGGGTGTTTTGCATTGCTCACCTTCCATCGGCCTTTTAAATTAAGCATGGTGCTTAGGTTAAATTGCCTTCCTTAATCAAATAAGACATGGTGTCAAGTTTGATTATTGAACTAAAAATTACTTGTATAGAATTTGGATGTACATTTGGACTAACCCCTGCAGGAAAACTTCAAAATTTTGGTGGGTAAGTCCTGAGATCATTATTGGAGATGAAGTAAGGCTTGAGATTGGAATCAATGGAGAAATTCCTGCTCATTGGCTCTGAAAACTAAGAGCCCTTGTCGATAGGTAATTCGGTATGTATCCACATTTGATTCTCCATTACTCTCTTCCTTTGCCTTTTTCATTTTGTTCTTCATGTTTTAATTTTCAAGAACCCAACTTTCTTTCGTGCATAAAACTTTGAGAAAAGCTTTCACAAAGATTTTGAGAGTTTTTGGGTACATGAAGGGGTCGCCCAACCCCCCCATTGCACCCATTCAGTTCTCGTCCTGCTTTTTGTGACACAAACCTTATGGTGGGAGCATGGTGCAAGTTTGGAAGTGATAGGGGTGGCAGCATGGTCGGCCGACCCCATATCCTTGCCATTTCTTGTCACACTTCACCCATGTGATCTTGTCTAGCATTAGGCTAGTTTTGCACTTAAATTTGTGGAAGAAGCAGGAAGAGGGGGGTCGGCCGACCTGCCTATGACTCCTCCAACACGTCTCCCATTGTGGCTATGAAAGAGCGTGCTTGGTATCTCATTTTTCATTGCATCAATTCTCTAAATTTTCCACTTGCTCTTGAGCCATCTCTCTCTCTCAAGTTTTAAGTGCTAGCTTCTCTTGAGTTTGTAAAAGGAAAAGAGAAAAAATAGTTGGCATCTTCTGGTTTCCATTTGCCAATCTTGATTTGATCTCTCATGATTCACCTAGAATGTATGTGGAGGTTTTGAAACCCACAACATTGATGTGTGGCGTCAACCATGACCCACAAGAACAACCAACTCGGATGCTAACCGCTAACGTTAATCCTCTGCTTCCAAGTTGTGTTTTCTCTCTCTCTTGTTGCAAGAATCATGGTATACTCAAGAAGGTGCAACAAGTGGCAAGCAAAAGTCCATCAAGATTTATGAAGAGTGTCTCACAAGCCTCACACATGGAGCATCAACTCATGACGTCAAGGTATGATGCTTAGGCTTAACCAAGAATGTTGCAAATGAAGGTTCTGCTACATGCACTCACCTGCATGTGTGACCTAAACCCTTTACTCAAGCCAAGTATGGATAATGACTTTGAAAATGGTTTGAAAATCTTTCTAGCATGCTAAAACTGGACAACTTAATTATGAATATCTCCACTCCATTTACATTCTTAATCCTACCTTGTATCTCATGCTTTGTTGGGTTCTCATGATCTATGCCTAAAGCTTTTGTGAGAAATATAAAAATGATGAACTACTGATGCTCCATGCCTTGCTAAAAAGAATATGTGTCTTGCCTTTAGCTTGCATGATAAATCTGTGACAAGATGTCTCCCATGAAATAGGCTCTTTGGAGCAATCTTTCCTTGTCTCTAGAGCTTCTTGTTCTCTATTCTTGCAGGTTATGCCTTTGTGTTTGTGTACCTACACCTAGAATGTTGATAATTTAAAGGCACTTTATCCACACATGCTTAAAGTGAACCAAACTAGTTTTTGTTTATGCTTCACCATGGTTGTACGACCATACAACCGCTCTCATGTGAGAGGTATTGGTTGTATAAATCATGGGGACTAACCATTGAATTGAAGAGTGTGGAAAGGTGTACAAGTGCAGGTATGGTGACAGAAGTAAGGCCATGGTGCAATCCAAGTCATAACATCAACACCATGTCACATTGAAAAGAGCAAGCTTGGGGGAGGAGCCCCTCCCCCCACTAACTATGGCAACACAAGAGCATTGACGAGAACAAGCTTGGGGGAGGAGCCCCTTCCCTACGAAGGTAAGTATTCTTATCCCTTTACTTTTGTTTTATTACATCTAACAAAAAATTGAATAAAAGAATAAACAGACCTCCTGTTGATATTGCTTCGTGAACGTCCCCATTCTTCCTATCTTGAAAATGATGAATAGTTGCTATGCTCATCCTTCCTAATGAAGCAACCAACCAAGCTTAACAAACTTTCATGTAGCTCCGATGTAATAATTATGCCTAAACTTAATAATGTTTGTGGTTCTGCTGGTGTGTTGCCACCAACAGAGCCCCTGCATTTGATGCTTTCTATGTCTTAGTTTTCAGAACACCCTAGAAGTTAAGTTTGGGGTCAATCGACCCTCCACTTAATCTTCTGAAGATTCTAAACCTACCAAGGTGATGCTCATTGCAAAGCAAGGCTGCACATCAAATCTGGTCCTTAACGACCACATTTGAGTGTCGAGCGATAACCCCATGAGCACATCACCAAAAAGCACCAGTGCAGAAGGCGTCTTCAGAGGTGGGAACACACACAACAGGCACCAACGTGGCTAGAGGCTCCAAAGTGGGGTCAGCCGACCCCACTATGGACCTCTGGGCCCACCAGCCAGCCTCCACTACACTCTACACACATGCTGACTGGTTTGCCACATTCCTCCCCTCTCTTGTTACATTTCTTTTATCATCTTCATGATTCATCTTGCAAAATGAAAACAAGAAGATCCACATCAAAAAACTAAAAATTGAAAAGTGACATGGTTCATGACATTTTAAAAGGTAGAAGCATCATAAAGTTTATTTCTTGCATATACTTATGCTTGTGGGAAACATATCTTGATAGGAAAATCATATTGACTAAGTTGTTGAAAAATGTGATATAGTTCTTGGCTCATGATTCATACCTTTTCTAGTCAAGGTGCTTGGAGATTTATTTTTGAAAATGTCATAAAACCATAGTGTCACTTACTCCTCAATAGTGAGAAATTCCTACCAAAGCCATATGATGATCCTAAATGTCCAAACCCTTCTAAATATGCTACTTGCATCTGTGTTGAGTTTGGTCAAACCTTGTTGACCCTTGTTGAGAAATTTATCATATTCCCAAGATCAAGATCACGTACACTCCACATATAAATGCTACTTCTACACTGGAAGTATGTAGAAACATGTCTTTCATTTCCACCGAATAAATACTCCAAAGTTCTATAGTGTCATCTCTCTCCAAAGTACTTGCAAAAGAGACATGAGCTATGCAAAAAAGAGAAAAAAGGAAAAAACATGAATAATGGACTTGTGAAAGTCTAGTAAAAAAATGAATGGGCAAAAGTCCATGCATTGAAAAAAGAGAAATAAGAAAAAGATAGCCATGTCTCATAATAATCACAAGTTAGATAGAGAGATCATAAATGCTAAGGAGTGCAATAGAGTTTATCATCATGTTCTACACACATGCACATCTTGATCTAGGAGTATGACATCTTTCTTCTTGGATCCTTGTTTTGACTTTACAATATATACAATACAAGTAAGCTATCATGTTTATCCCTACCTGAGCTCCACATAAGCTTGCTAGAAGTAGGATAAAATTAAAAAAAGGTGATGTGTGTCATGGTAAGGAATCATATGCCTTAGAGTGATATGAGAGTACTATTTGAGGAGTAAGTTTGATCTATGTGCTTTCCTTTGAAAAGTTTATAAAACACTCCAATTACTAAGATGTGAGAATGGTGAGATGATTTTGCTTTGAGAACTGTTCCATTTTTCAACATCTTAAGGATATATGCTAGACAATGCCACATAACCCACTTGTATAAGGTATGTATTGAATGAGACTTTGTGGTTGCTATATATCTTGAAAATTGTTATGACCATGTCTACTTTTTATCTCTAACCTTTACTCGAGGATGAGCAAAGACTTAAGCTTGGGGGATCTTGTTGACGGTATTATTATCATAGTTTTGCATTGTCAAACCTGCCAACAAAGTGTCACCTTTGGAAGGAAATGAGTTTAACATGACCTTATTTTATACAAATAACTTGGTTCCCCTTGTACATGGACTTCTTAAGCATGCAGGTGAAATATCAAAGAAAGTGGGACCTGTAGGGTTATGAGGATGCTACGCTAGCCTGAAAAACAAAATTTTTCCAACCCCATAAACTAGGAACTACTGCTAGTTATAGACCACGAGATTACCACTAGACGCGCAGATGCAGCAGAAGACATCTCAATGTAGACGTGCACGTCGCAGTGATGCCGTGTAGTTGTTCACGTCCGTCCTTCACGTCTCCACGTGCGGTTCGTCCTTGTGCTCCAGATGCAGCACCTTCGAGGTATCCCACACGTACAGGGAGGAAGCGTCATGCCTCCAGACTGCTAGGTCTGCGAGGAGCAATAGGTGCGGGCGTGGGGTGGGCGACAACTGTCTAATGACGTGGTCAAACCCTGGCCGCCTGACCCCTTTATTTATAGGCGTCCCTAATGAGCCCGCCGACCTAGAGGCCCATTAACAAACCCTAATCTCGGTCTGATTCGAGTCCAACTCGAATCAGGCTTCCAGCCCCTTAAGTGTGCGACCCTATGGGTTCACGCACATATAGACATGGCCCGAGTACTCCTACTCGCCCAATAGTTGACAGCGGCCTCTAGCAAGACGTGTTAACTCCTATGTACGCGCAAAGATCATATCAGACGAACCACCACGATCACATACACGTAATTCCCTTGCCACACAATATTTGGTCCAACTCATAGGTTAACATTTAACCTAATCACGACCATGCATTTTATGATCCAATCATTTGAGTGGTCCAATGATATCTCTCTCACATGGAGAGGGGCAAATCCCATCTTGATCGTCTATGTCTCACAGCGTACTTCCTGACAAACCCGAAGACTATCTTTATAACTACTCTGTTACAAAGTAGTGTTTGATAGTCCCTAAGTAAGTCGATTCATATCTTGAGTACATTCCACAATCTCAGGTCTAAGGACATAACGTACATGATGTGTAAAGAGATAATAAGAACATCTCATGTTGGGTCAGTCCAGCCCCACGTCATACATGTGTCCACATTATTAGTTCGACATCTCTATGTCTATGACTTGTGAAACATAGTCATCAACCAATACATGTGCTGATCTAATATTCATGTGTGTCCTCACATGAACTCCAATCAGGGACAACTATCGAATAACCATACAAGTAAAAGAGTTTCACAGACAATTCACATAATCGTCAATCAATACAAGTTGTCTCTAATGGATATTCAATGAACATATAATAAATCAGGGATACAATAGAAATATCATCATCCCTATGATTACCTCTAGGGCATATTCCCAACAGGACCAAGGGAGGCACACCCTAGGGTCGCCCGACCCCTTATGTGGCTCACCAGCCTCCCAAACTAGCCATGATACATGGGAAACACTCCAAAGTCGTTCTCCACCCTTGGATGGAGTGTGTGTTTTCTCTCAATGGCTCATATTCAGCTCACATGAATCCATGGGCCCACAAAGGAAGCAAACCGACCAACCCAAGGCCAAACCAAGCTCCACTACACTCTATGATAGGTGGGCCATGCTTCTAGAAGGAGGGAGTCCCCACCTACCAT
This sequence comes from Coix lacryma-jobi var. lacryma-jobi, assembly GCA_009763385.1. NCBI lineage: Eukaryota > Viridiplantae > Streptophyta > Magnoliopsida > Poales > Poaceae > Coix > Coix lacryma-jobi. Next base: position 111,590,919 of record CM019826.1, on the reverse strand, counting down.
AGGGGGGTCGGTCGACCCCTACATGGTGGCCTAGGGGCGTCCTTCCCCCTCCACAACCATTTGCATGCCGCCATGCAAAGAAGCACATGTTGAATTAAAGAAGCACATGCTTAATTCTTCTTCACCATTGATCCGAAGGAGGTTACGATCCAAGGGCTCTCATCTATCATCACGCGGATCGATGACGTGGCACATTGGGTGGTTCCCATTCATCCCCTAGGACTATAAATACCCACTCACCCCTCTCATTCTAAACACACTACAAGGAGGAGCTTAGATGTAGTACTAGTAGTAGTGCTTGGAGTTAGAGTGAGTCTCTGGTCTTCAGCTCTAGTCTTCTGGGGAGGTCTGGTATGGTTCTAGTATTCCTTTCTTTCCTTGTAAGACTTGAGTATTCATTTAATATAGTTATCTTCTCTACTTTTCCTTAGTACTTTACTTTATTGCAACATGCTAGTTATGTTGTAGTGGTTGTTAGCATAGTCATAGTTATGTGATAGCAAGATAATGGTAGTATACCTTTGCGCTGGTTCATCGCCCTTAACCCGGTGCTCTAATCAGTTCCACCGGATGTCAAATTAGAGTAGTGAGATGTTGCCTGTGTCTGCGGCTTATTCCACGTTTGTTTGTGGTACCTAGTAGGGGTGACAGACCTATCTAGGCTTTGATTCCACCACGTGCGGGCAAGTTATTAAAACGTAGGTCTTCTTGTGCTAGGCGGCATAGCACCCTTCTCATCCCTTTCTGTTTCTAAGTGGCTTAGTGACCCGAAGTGCAATTATGTATGAACTTTGATCTTGCTTGATATACCTTGTCTTGCTAAGTTAGAACCATGCAAGTAGAGATAGATCTCTAGAAACCTTAGGCTCGCTCGTTGTTCTCCTCGCTCGCTAGACTACTCTTTTATCCTTGTGACCTCTCCTGTGTGTGTCACTGCTCTTATCATATATATCACTTACCCCCACTCTGGTTTAGTTGGTATATTAGTTAGTGGATACATGATAGTTAGTTATCACATTCTTTAACCATTGCTTCCATGTGGATAAATACGATACCTTGGAATACTCCTGGGTGAAATGCTACAACAATATATTCTGTGCGCTTGCGGAATTATCCAATAGACATAAGAAATACCAACAAACATTTCTAGCACCGTTGCTGGGGATAGATTCAAACTCTATTCTTAGTAGCGACGCTAAGAAGTGTCAACACCAGGCCAGGCACCACCCTCACCATGGTGTGCAGGGTCAGGGAGTTCAGGGTCAGAGGGCTAGGCCTGGAGGTGCATCCCCTCAGGTAGCTAGGCCCCAGGCAGCTATAGCACAGGGTGATTGTTGTGCTCGTCGCGGTTCCGGTCATCCTCAATACGATCGTGAGCCGAGTGCGGATACATGGGTGTATGCCGAGTCTCTGAGTGATGAGTGATTGTCAACTGGGATGATGCGCATGTTCTTTGGCTTGTGTTGTGCAGGTGTCGAGCATGGATACAGTGATCAGAGGCAAGGTGAAGGTCAAGTAGAGACGTGCTGTGCCGATGGACCGAGAGTGGCGAAGGGCGGACGTGAGGCTTGGACTGAGGGACCGGTGGCCCGAGGATCAGCTGTGGTGGCTGGCAGCCTGGGACAGCGACGAGCGAAGACTTGTGGTCATGTGTTGCCTGAGTCGTGGACTTGGGGACACGTGTCGGTGGACGGGGTGCACGGGCGGTGCATCCCCTCTACAGTTTCGGTTTGGTGGTAGAGCCAGAGAAAAACCATCGGGTGGACGGTTTCCAGGTTTGGGCCTCAAAACCTGGGCGCTGAGGGTTTCCGAGTTTGGCCACAAAACTTGGGCTAAGGACGGTTTCCAGGTTTGGGCCTCAAAACCTGGGCGCTGCGGGTTTGCTGAGTTTGGGCCTCAAAACTCAGATGCTGGTGGGCTGGTTTCCCGGTTTGGGCCTCAAAACCGGGGGTTGGCTGGAAAGGCTGGTTTCCCGGTTTGGGCCACAAAACTGGGGGTGCAGAGCGGTGGTGGCACGTGGCGGCAATCGGGAGGTTGCGTCGAGGCAACGCTACGAGTTGTGTGGGCGTGGGCGTGGCCGTCGGATCCACCTACCATCGAGTTGGTCCAGAATAACCCTAGGGTTTAGCTGGTTCGCTCTGTAATTAGTTGAGGGGTAGAGTAGGAATTAGAAATTAGGATAAGTAGAGGGAGACACCCTCCTCTCTTCCCTATCTCAGTTCATTTGCCCTTTGCACTTAGGGTTTCCTGCTCTCCCAATCCCCTGCTGTAGCTAGCTGAGATCCGCAGAGAACCATACCTCTGTGTACTGGAGATTTTGAGGAAGTGAGGCCGTAACCTCACTGTTGTAGCGTGTGGTAGCCACACGGTTGCAGATCGATGTGTTGATTCGCGTTTCGTTCGTGTTCTTCGCGTTCTTCGTTTCTCCGCGATTTTCCCGTCACTCAATCTCTCTCCCTACTGCGTCTTTGCGAAATCTGTTTGAATCATCTTGTTCGTATTTGAAAGGAGGTCATTTCCACCGAAGGAATTTATCTAACTCCTTACGAACAAGTAGATCGGGTTGATTTCGTTTTCATGGTGCTTTTCGGTTCATCCTTCTCCCCTTTCGATTTCTCGTTGATTGAGTTGTTTTGAGCGGATGATTTCTTGGGGATAGTCTCCTAACTACTCCGTGATCATTCTCTCCAAGTTTGGGAACATGGGATTTTGATTTGAATCAATTTGGAGAAGATACGGGTGAAGGGCGACCAAAATCGCCCTCACTGGGTGTTGGCGGACAGTCCGCCACCCCAGGCGCGGACAGTCCTCGCGTCGGGGATGAGCCAGACCAGTGGCACTGTTCTTCGGCTGTTTGGTTTTTGATTGACCGGCGGACAGTCCGCCGTTGGAGTTTGCGGACAGTCCAGGAACGTCCAGGGGACTTGTAGCAGCACTGTTGTTTTGCGTTTTTTGCCGGCGGACGGTCCGCCAGTGAACCGCGGACAGTCCGGCCTTGGGCGGACAGTCCGGGACTCCAGGTCCGGACAGTCCGGGATTTGGCTGAAGCCTCCGGTTTAGTGCGTTTGCTCTTCCGGCTTCCTCGCTTGGCTTTCGGACTTCTCGGTTGGCCTTGTAGTTGACCAAGGAACCTCTCTAGGTATCTTTGCTACTTGTTAGCATCGGTATTTGAGAGTTTCTCGACGTAGGCGTCTATCTACGTTCGGGACTTGGTTTTTGGGGTCGTATTCGAGCCGGAGCTTGTTGCGTTTGGATTGCTATCGCTTTGTGGTGCCTCGCTGTGATCCTAGGGATCATCCATCCTCTTCTAGGGGTCGTGGGCATCACGTTCTCGGTCGTAGCTTTTGGGGGTTGATTTTGGGACAATCGGCCAAAGTTTCGAAAGAAATATTTGAGCTCCCATTCACCCCCCCTCTGGTCGCCTTGCTAGTGCTTTCTCGGTCCTTCAATTGGTATCGGAGCGGGTTAAGGATCTTCCACCTTAGCCGGTTCCAGATCCACCGAAGGCGACATGGATCGCAGCGTGGGCAAACCGCCGTTCTTTGATGGGACGAACTATGCGTATTGGAAGATACGCAGGTCGGCCTATCTTCAGAGCATGGGCTCTTCGGTTTGGGAGATTTGCAACAAGGCGGATTACGTTGTTTTGGCTGCTCGTGTCTCTCAGCTTCAGATCGATGAGCACGATGCCAATAGCCGAGCGCGTAACGCTTTGTTCTCCTGTTTGAGCATGTCCGAGTTTGATCGCGTTTCTCACCTCCCCACAGCTCGTGAGATTTGGGCGACCCTCATGCGCTTCCATGAGGGAACCACTCAAGTTAAATCTCGTCTCTATGAGTCGCACAAGCGGGAGTATGCGAACTTTCGACACATGCCTGGCGAGAGCATAGAAAGTTTATTCGCTCGCTTTCAGGTCATTGTCAACAAGATGAGAGCGAACAAGGAGCTGTTGCCTTTCGACGATCATGAGAGAGCTTTGAAGCTTTTGCATACTCTTGATCGGTCGATGTGGGACTCAAAGGTCTAGGCGATCATCGAATCGTCTAACTATGAGACCCTCACTTGCGACGAGCTCTTTAGTATGCTCAAGTCTAGTGAGATTGATGCCATGTCGAGGGCTTCTTATGAGAATCCTTCTGGCCCGACTATGGCTTTAGTTTCTGGCTCTTCTGCTAACCCCTCTGGAGGATTTGCACTTTCTTCTCTCTTTTCTGTCACAGAGGATCAGCTGGAGTCTTTGGGGGATGACGAGTTGGCAATGCTCGCCAACCGGTTCTCGCGGTTCCACAACAACCGCATGAACCGTCGCCGCGGAGGAGGACGCTCAGGATGCTATGAGTGCGGCGACCCCAACCACTTCATCGCCAATTGCCCGAAGAAGAACAAGCAGACCTTCGTGAAGGACCGAGAAAGCAACCAGAAAGCGACCAGAGGGGGGGTGAATGGGAGCTTCAAAATTTCCTACCGGAAACTAGTAGCCACTGTCCCGAAAATCACCCTGAAAGCAAACCCTAGAGCTCGCTAGTGTCCACGACCCTAGATGTAGGGTGGATGCTTCCAAGAAGCACAACGAGACACTACACGACTCTAGAAACCCAACGCAAAAGTCCAAAACCAAATCCGAGATCGCACGAACGAACGGCGAACGAAGCTGCGCGAAACAGCTTGGACCGGACTCTGACTGCGTCCGGTCAGTCACCACCGGACGCGTCCGGTCACAAGAAAACCTCTCTAGAACCTTACTGTTTCTGACCGGACTCACAAGCGAGGAGCGTCCGGTCGAAAGCAGTGCGTCCGGTCAGTGAAAGACAGAACGGTGAATAGTGCAAGTGTTGAGTCCGGTCGCACGGTAGAAGGAGCGTCCGGTCAACATCAGAAAATCACCGCGCGACATTCAAACACCAGACGCGTCCGGTCAACGCGAGGACAGCGTCCGGTCACCCCGACAGCACCCTATTCGTCCACCGATTCGACTCAATCTCTCCCAAAACAAGTCCTATAGGGATCAAACTTGGTGAGAAGAGTCACGAGTAGGATAGTGAGCTATCTCTAAGAGATCATGGCTCGAACCTATCTCCAAATCGATGAATCGAAGAATTTCGAGGGAAGGGAGAAAAACTTGACCCGAAACCAAAATCGATTGATCCCCTAGACCATGAGGTTAGAGGTGTATTCCTTCGGTGGAAAGAAGTGCCTCACGACCTAGAACAACTTGGTTCAAACGGATTTGCAAAAGATGAACCGAGCAAAGAGATTGAGCGACGGGAAAACGTGGAGAAAAGGATTCCGCGAAGAACACGAATGAAACGCGAATCACAACCACGAAATTGCAACCGTGTGGCTACCACATGGTACAACAGTGAGGTTACGACCTCACTTCCTCAAAATCTCCAGTACACAGAGGTATTGTTCTCTGCGGATCTCAGCTAGCTACAGCAGGGGATTGGGAGTGCAGGAAACCCTAGAAGCAAAGAGCAAATGACTGAGATAGATGGGGAGGTGGGTGTCTCCCCCTACTTATCCTAATTCTAACTATTCCTAATTTCCACTCTACCCCTAACTACTTACAGAGCGAACCAGCTAAACCCTAAGGTTATTCTGGACCAACTCGATGGTAGGTGGATCCGACGGCCACGCCCGCACAACTCGTAGCGTTGCCTCGACGCAACCTCCCGATTGCCGCCACGTGCCGCCACCGCTCTGCGTCCTTTTCCTGGACGTCGCACCCCCGGTTTTGTGGCCCAAATCGAGAAACCAACCTTCACAGCCAACCCCCGGTTTTGAGGCCCAAACCGGGAAACCAGCCCACCAGCGCCTGAGTTTTGTGGCCCAAACTCAGCAAACCCGCAACACCCAGGTTTTGAGGCCCAAACCTGGAAACCGTCCTCAGCCCGAGTTTTGTGGCCAAACTCGAAAACCGTCAGCGCCCAGGTTTTGAGGCCCAAACCTGGAAACCGTCCACCCGATGGTTTTTCTCTGGCTCAACCACCAAACCGAAGCTGTAGAGGGGATGCACCGCCCGTGCACCCCGTCCACCGACACGTGTCCCGAAGTCCACGACTCAGGCAACACATGACCGCAAGTCTACGCTCGTCGCTGTCCCAGGCTGTCAGCCACCACAGCTGATCCTTGGGCCACCGGTCCCTCAGTCCAAGCCTCACGTCCGCCCTTCGCCACTCTTGGTCCATCGGCACGGCACGTCTCTACTTGACCTTCACCTTGCCTCTGATCACTGTATCCGTGCTCGACACCTGCACAACACAAGCCAAAGAACATGCGCATCATCCCAGTTAACAATCACTCATCACTTAGAGACTCGGCATACACCCATGTATCCGCAATCTCCCCCTTGATGAGTGCATTGTCAACTACCAACACAAATCATGATGGAAGCAGAAGAAGGAGGAAGGAGAAAGAGAGAGAACTCAACCAAATGACCCAAAAGCATAGCAAAGCCGAGGAAGATCAAGTGGAAAGAGCAAAACAACTTGGTCCCCAAAGACATGGGCAACGGCTCGACGCAACCAAGCAAAGCAAAGCTAGCCCTCAAGAAGAGGTAGAAACAGGCTCAACATCGCTAGCAAATACCAATTGAAAAAGGCGAAGCAAAATGCTAGTCCCTCAAGATAGAGGCACAGAGGCTTAACACAACTAGCAAGAAAGCTCGATACCAACTGTTACCAGCTTAAGAAGAAGAGCTCGACACCAATTGAAAATCTGAAAAGCAAATGCTAGTCCCTCAAGACAGAGGCGAAGGCTCAACACAACTAGCAAACCGCTTCAAACCAATTGGAAATGTCAAAAACTCATCACGAGCAAGCTCCCCCTCGAATAGTGCACACATCCAGGGAAAACTCAAAATTATCCCCCTTAGTTGAACTCGGAGGCATATAATTTGCAATCTCTCCCCCTTAGTTGAAAATGCACCATCAAGTAAAAGGAACCGTAAGCAATTTTCTCCTCCTCAGAAAATGCACCATCAAAAAGTGCCAAACAAGAGAAGTTCTCCCCCTTCCAAAATGCATATGAGTCAAAATGCAAATTAACAGCTTCAGGAATATAGTCAAGAAAGTGCAAAGATGCTCTAAACAGTGTAGCTCCAACGACTCATTGGAAAGCGTACAAGCTAGCGAAGGCTCAAACTGATCACCAAATATGCAATATGAACATGTGAGCAAAGTGAGCAGTTTTTAGCCAAAAAGGTATTCACCATCAAAATAGCACTACACATGTATAGACAGGAATCCGAACAAGTGCTAAGCGTGTATACTAGGTGAACTACCCCTAGCAAAGTTCAAACATCATACTATAGAATGAAGCATACACTTGTGATTTCAGTTTTAAATCAGAGTTGCAGCGGTGAAATAACACAAGTTCAGAAGTTTAGCAGATGTTTGCGAGAGGTTGAAAGCTTGTCAGAGCCTAACTTTTCAACTGTGCGAAGCCTATGCATAAGCAATCAGAAGCTTAAAGCAACAGTTTTGGTCATACACTACACAGCTCAAGTTTAACTCAAAGTGTAATGAGAAACAGTCTCGAAACTGTGATGTGTTGACAAGCAATCCCATCTCGATCTTTTCAATTCACTTAAAACTTGGTTCAAATTTTATTGACAGAATATGAACAGACCAAGCAAGTGAATGACTCAGAATTAGAGACATAGCAACCTAGCATATATGAAAAGCACGAGTGTATTCAACACATCCTACACATGCTAGTTGCATATCTCAATGGTGAATATTTTCAGTTTATAAGTTTATTAAGCAGGTTCACCATTCAAAAAGAACTTAGCTCACAACATGTATTAGTGATCAAAAATAGCATAAGCTACAAGCATCAATATAAGCATCGGAGCATACTACATAGAGCATAGTTACATTCTAATGATTATATATGTGAAGCTCAGAATAAAAAAGCGTATGCTGAAATGCAAAAGAAAACAAAGACAAACGAAAAAGAGTCAGTCTATAATACAAGTGTAACACCTCTGGTGATTAATTTGTAATCAACCTGACATGTCATCATCTTAGTCATAATCTTTCTTGCCATGCATTAATGTTTGTCTAATGATTGCTTGTCTTTACCTTTTCTAAAGGTATTTTGTGTGTAGTGATTCCTTTTTCTAAAACCCTAAAAGCCCAAATCTTCCTATAAGGGCAAAATGGTAATTTCACCTCTGTGCCTAGCTTGTGTAGTTCTTGTGCAGTTTAGTGTCTTGAAGCTTTGTTGTGTGGTTCAAAAACCAAAAATCAAAAACAGATTTCAATTTCCTTTGAAAAACCCTGATTTCCAAACCCTGGTTTTTACCCCTCTTTTATTAATTTGAAAATGATTCAAAATTTGAGGTTGGTCCTTTTAGCAAAGTTGTGGATCTGGTCAAGAGAAACAACTTTGGTGTTTACAGATTTTCATGTTTCAATATAAAATCAGAAGTAATTTCAAATTCTTTCAAACTTCAATTTTGTCCCCTTTTCGGTTTTCAAAATTATCTCAAAAACTATTGAGTTTCAGAAAAAGTTTATGTTGGCAAAGTTGTAGGTCTCAAAGTTTTGAGCAACTTTGGTATTTTGAGTTTTCTTTGTGTAGTTCAAGTTTTGGGAGTAATTTCAAAATTCCAGAAAGGGGTAGATTTTGGGAATGGGTGACGTCTTTGTGCGAGCTTTAAAGCAAGAGGGGCCCCGGCCGACGGCGGCGCAGCCTCAGCCTCGCCGAGCCCGGTTGACCCGCGTCAGTGTCGCCCGAGGCCAGCGCTAAGCGCTCGACCTCTCTGGTCCCCTACCTCCGCCCACGCCGAGTCAGCCTCGCCGAGCCCGGCTGACCCGCGTTCGTGTCGCCCGAGGCCAGCGTTGGCGCTCGACCTCCCCGAGCCCCTACCTACCGCCGCCTCGCCATCCCCTACCCTACCCTCCTTTTTCCCCTACGGCCGTAGACAGCGGGCAGATGCCGGCCGCCGGCAAGCCGCCGCGCCGCGCGCGAGCTCCCGCCCATGCCGAGCCGCCCTACCCTGCTCCCTACCGCCATTAGTGCCGCGCGAATGCTATTCACCCCTCGCCCGGACCCCTCCGCTCCATCCCGCGGCTATAAGAAGCCGCCGAGCTCCGCCATTGCCGCCACCACGGCACCCCGAGCCACCAGACCACCCCAGCGCCCGCAGAGGCCGCCGTTGCCTTCGCCTTGAGCTGCTCCACCTTCTCGAGCAGCCAATTTCACCCCTCCGTCCCTCCCTTCGCCGGCGCAGACGGTTCTTCTTCAACTCCGGCGAACGACCTCGCCTCGGTAAGGAGCGAAATTCGTCGCCGTGATTGCTTCTCTCTTCCCTCCGACCCCTGCCCTCTTTTCCTCACCTCAGCGTGCTCCTAACCGCACCCTCGGCGACCTCTTTTGGTACACAGAGCCACCGGACGCCGATCGCCGCCGAAGAGGTCCGCCGAGGCACTGCCACCGTCGAACTCCCTCCTCCGACCCTGCACCGCCTCGCCGAGCCCTCCTTCCGACTCACGGTGAGCTCGCGAATCTTCCCCCACCCTCGGCTTTCCCAGCGCGAGCCCCGAGCGGCCGGTCCGCCGTCCGCCTCGCCTGTGATTCGCCCGAGCCCTGCGAAGAAGGAGCACAGTGCTCTTTTCTTTTTTCTGAAAAATGTGAATAGTGTTCTGTTTTCTCTTTTTTGTGAGAATTAATCTGTTGTTCCATAAATCTTTAGAAAAATATGGTATGCTCCTTGCACCGTGTAAAATTTTAGAAAAATAAGAAACTCTACCTTTCTGCAAAAATTAGAAAATGAAAAATACTTCTTTTAATTAAGAAATGGATGGTTTTAGATTTTTAGAAAATCCTGTGTAGCTCCAAAAATCATGAGATAAATTTTTATGTGCTAGTTATGTCATGTTTAGTCTCTGGTAGATTTTTGAGGCCTTTTGGAGCAGGTTGATGTTTGGGTATTTAATTTAATTGTTAACTAGTGTCTTTTGTTAATTAAATGTTTGATTTTTGTTAAGCACCTTAATGATCTCCAAAAATTATGAAATTTGTTTTGACATCTATTTATACCATAAGGAACTTATGAGATTAATTGGGTAAATTTTGGAGCAACTGCATAAAATGACTTTTTTTAAATAATTACGAAAAATAGAAAATCAAGTAGGATTCTTGTTGTATACCCTGTGACGTGACTTTTGGGTTGTTTGCTGTTCATAGACCCCCACCCATTTGGTCTATGATGTTTGTGATGCCATGCATGATTTGTGTTTAGGTCGGATAAATGATGCTTAATAGGTTGATTAATTTTGCTTAGGGATAAGGATAAATAAATTTATGTCCACACTAAGAAGTTACTTTCGCGTTAGAAAGTGTGCTCTAGGATCAGTAGTTTTGTCCGGTGCCGTATTGTTCATGTCAGCATCCTCATAAGCATACATCATTGCATCCGTATAGTGACCGAAGGAGAAGGCGTCACAGTCGAAGCAGCCGCTGATGGACCTACCCCCGAGGCGACCCCGAGCTCCAACACCTGCACTGCCGACCCCGACCCTGTCCTTTTTGGTCTTCAAGGCAAGCCCCGGTGCATTTTAACCCTTCCTTGTTTTTATAAAAGCTTTACTTAAAATGTCTTTGAGTTAAACTACTGCATTAGGTTATAGGAGTTGTGTGATGACCTATTACCTGCACTGTTTACCTCCACCAGAAGATCCACCTGCCCTGTTTAAAAACAATTTGCAAATGCTTAGTGATGCTATACAATAGATTTGCAATAAAATGCCATTTTTCAATAGTGTGAGCACTTGAAGAATCTTTATGGGATTTTGGCTTTACTCCCCGGCCATTGGCTAGGTATCTGATCCGTACCTAGTCAATTGCGAGGAGAGGTTGTCCGAGCGTACGGTGCCGTCATGTTGTAGTCCGGGACTCAACAGTTGACACCAACCGGGACAGGGTTAAAAAACTGACAGGACTATTACGCTTGGGTGAGATATAACCAAGGTATGGTTCTGGCAGAAAAATTTAGGGACCATCCGTATGGGGGCCTGCTGGCCAAGACTTGCAACTATTCACATACTTCGGAAAGCTCTGGCTCCGAGGAATCCTTTATTGGACCGACAACCGCGCACTAGGAGTGGAGAGATGGCGGAAGTAGCATGTACCCACGTGGTCGTCGTACCTGGATAGAAGTGGTGTACTGTACTTCCGGGTGGCGTAGGACCGGGCCCAATCTTGGAGGAATCGTGGTAGACGAGTTGGCATATGCAAGCTTGGGTGCTACATATGCAGTGTGGATAGGGATCCTCAGCTGAGTATTATTTATCTGGATTAATGCTGCTCCTCGGTTATGGAGACTTGGTCACTGACTGTCAATGGAGAGTGGTTCTCAACTAGGTATGTTTTTGAAAGGTAAAATGAATCATGAACAATGAAGAATTGAGAAATACTGGAATCTTTTCAAAAATAAAACAAGGATTTCAAAATGCTTTTCTGCAAAATACTTGAACTTGCTTAAGCCTTACCTTGACTACCTAAGCCTCTCATTCCTGAGTCTTCTTCCTTTCTTTAGTCGGGTAAGTCTTGTTGAGTACCCCAGTACTCAAGGTTTGTTACCCCTGCTGCAGGTATGACTGAGTCCCCGATGTGTCTTGCGCCCTGCTGCATGACCATCGTCCACGAAGAGGCCGATGAGGCCGAAGAATAGTTGTGCACCCTTGGGCTGGGTGACTACAAGTATCTTATTTTGTTGTACTCCGCTACGTTGCCTATTTCTATTTCTATTTCTATTACCCGAACATGGTTTGTAATAACTGCACCTTTAATTTTATTTGGAACCTCGGTTTGTAAAACTAATGTTATTTAAGTCTTCCGCTCTGTATTCCGATGTTATTTGTAAAAATATCCAAGTGTTGTAACCGAATGGTGAGATGATCCTGCGGACAATGGGCGCTGATGCAGCCCGGTGACGAACAGTCTTAATCACACGGAACATCAGTTCGGCTGTCAGTGGATGACAGGGACCGGTGGGCCATGGGATTAGGGCCGTTACGCCACAACAAGAACCAAAATGTTTCCCCCATCTAAAAGGGGAAACACACACCAAGCTCGCCCCTCAATCGATTAAAGGTTGATTCGTCTAAAGGCTTGGTGAAAATATCAGCCAACTGATGATGAGTATCGACATGGCGAAGGTCGATATCACCCTTCTTATAATGGTCTCACAAAAAATGAAAGCGCACATCGATGTGTTTGGTCTTCGAGTGAAGCACGGGGTTCTTAGCAACGCTAATCGCACTCATGCTGTCACAAAGCAAAGGCACGTGAGAAAAGCTCAGACCAAAATCACGCAAAGTGGCCATCATCCAAAGCAATTGAGAACAGCAGCTAGCCGCATCAACATATTCAGCCTCTGTGGTAGACTGAGTGACACTAGACTGCTTGCAAGAAGACCACGATACAAGAGAAGAACCAATAAATTGGCAAGTCCCAGAAGTGGACTTGCGCTCAATGCGACAACCAGCAAAATCGGCATCAGAATAACCGCAAAGGGAGAGGGTGGAGGAAGCTGAATACCAAATCCCGAACTCAGGTGTGAAACAAAGGTACCTGCAAATGCGCTTGACTGCCTGACGGTGAGAAGTGTGCGGCGACGACTGAAATCGCGCGCAGAGACACACCGCGAACTGAATGTTCGGGCGTGTCGCCGTCAGGTACAGCAGCGACCCGATCATACTCCGGTACTCCTTCTGGTCCACTGCTTCTCCCTCCTTGTCCGCATCCAGGGCCGTCGTGGTCGACATGGGTGTTGGAAGAGGCTTGGCCTCACCCATATCGAACTTCTTCAGAATGTCACGAGTATACTTGCCCTGGCACATGAACGTTCCTTCCCGGGATTGCTTGATTTGCAACCCGAGGAAAAACATCAACTCGCCCATCATGCTCATCTCAAATTCCCTGCTCATAGTATCTGCAAACTTGGCAACCAAAGCGTGAGAAGAACCATCGAAAATGATGTCATCCACGTAAATTTGGACCAAGAGAGTATCAGTGCCTTGCTTGAGGAGAAAGAGCATTTTATCTACACATCCCATTTTAAAACTCTTAGCAAGCAAAAAGGTTTTCAACCTATCATACCAGGCTCTAGGGGCTTATTTCAAACCATACAAAGCTTTGTGGAGTTTAAAGACATGGTTTGGAAACTTGGGATTTTCAAAACCGGGGGGTAGTCTAACATACACCTCTTCTTCTATATAGCCGTTTAAGAAGGCACTCTTGACATCCATTTGAAAAAGTTTGAAACCTTTGGATGCAGCAAAAGCCAAGAGTATCCTAATTGCCTCCAAACGAGCTACAGGAGCAAACGTCTCCTCATAGTCTATCCCCTCCTTCTGACTATAACCCTGGGCTACGAGTCTGGCCTTGTTTCTCACAACATGGCCATCTTCTCCCTGTTTGTTTTTGAAAACCCATTTTGTCCCAATAGGATGACACTCAGAAGGTGGAGACACTAGAACCCAAACCCGATTTCTCTCAAAGTTCTCAAGCTCCTCATGCATGGCATTGAGCCAATCCGGATCCGTCAAAGCGTGTCCAACATCTCGGGGCTCAAAATCTGCAACAAAAGTAGAATGAGCATAGTGAGAGATTTGAGACCTAGACCGAGTGACCCGTTCATCAATGTTGCCGATCATCTGCTAAGGGGGGTGTTGGCGCTGGATATGTCATGGCGCCTCCCGTGCAGAAGTGATCTCCCCCTCAACAGCAGTTGGTGCCTCCCCGGGTACAAAAGGTACCGCTCAGGGTGGCGGATCCCATGGCCCCCAGGAAGAAGACGTGTCGGGGCCGTGAGTCATCGTAGAAGCCGCTCCTTGCGGCACAGCAGGTGGAGAGGGTGCTGGATCATCCATACCTTCAGCACCCTCGTCCTCGTCATCAAAAAGAGGCTCACCAACCTCATGATTACCTGCACGCTCAAAACGAGAAGAAGGACAAACCATGGTCTGGTCGAAGGTGACATCGGATGTCTCCATGACTCGGTTAGTGTCAAGGTTAAGTACGCAATAAGCTCGAGTGTGAGTGCCATAACCCAAAAACACACCGTCAGAAGAACGAGACTCAAATTTGTCCAAGTTGCCCTTTTTGAGTATAAAACAATGGCAACCAAAAACTCTAAAGTAACTTACTTTGGGGAGTTTTCCAAAACGCAATTCATAAGAAGTCTTTTTCAAGAAAGCTCGAAGAAAAATGTGATTGGAAATATCGCAAGCAGTGCTCATAGCATCGGCCCAATATCGCCTAGGAGTCTACTCATCGAGCATCGTCTTGGCCATCTCTACAAGGGTCCGATTCTTCCTCTCTACAACACCATTTTGGGGTTAGTGAAGTAAGGAGAATACCAGTGTTGGGCCGGCTGCTCAAAAGAACGGTTAGCAGAAAAACCATTCCTAGCACGCCTACGGGGAAAGCGATCACCACGCTGAGAAAAATGTGGTCCGCTGAGGAAGGAGAGCTCACCGCGATACTCAAAACGCGGTGGAGGAAAACGCTCAACAAAGCCTTCGCCACGGGGTCCATAGCCTACAACAGCAGGCTCCCGCCGAGCACGCTCTCTACGAGGTCTAGGCCTAGGAACTCGAGGTACTGCACCTCTAGTCCTAGCAGCTCTCCTCGGAGCTCTCCTCTGAACATTCCACACATGTACATCATGGAAAGGATGGTACATGTCTGCGTTGTTCATCTCCCTAGCACGGCGTGCCTCCCTCTTGCGCCGAAAGCAGAACTCGCTCAAGTGTCCATCTCTCCCACAATGCTCACAATAGTACCTCACCGCTCTCAAAGGGGGTTGTTGGTACACACGATTGTGGGTTTGGATCACTTTGCCCTTCTGTGGCATAAGCTCCTCCTGGATAGGTGGCATTGTATCCCGCTTGTTCTTGAGGTGGTTGGGTTTGGGATGCCACACTTGGTTCTTGGGTGGAGCTCTCGGAGGTTCTTCGAACACTCCGTCCTTGGTGTTAGGCTTGAGAGGCTCTTTGGGTGGAAGCTTGGTAAGTTTGGGAGTAGTGGGGGAGTTTGGTTTCTCACTCGGGTTCAGACCACTCGACTCTCCAATCTTCCCAAAAGCTGAAACATCAACACCAGGAGGAAAACCTACACATGGACCTCCAGCAGCTCGCTTAAATTGGGAGATCATCATCCCGAGCTGCGGCTCACCACAAGATACCCATGACAAGATGGTCCGAAGGTATGTGTTTTCCTCCTCGGTTTGCATCTTGTCATGCTTCACATTTGCAATCTCCATCTCCAAACCCTTGCACAAAGCGCACCTAGTCACACAAGTGCTACCCGAGCTGGCCTCCTCAAGAGACACAATCTTGGCATTCTTCTCTGCCAACTCGGATTGCAAGACAGGACAAGTCTTGCACGCACCCAACAGCGAAGGTCTAGCCTTTAGCTCATCCACCTCTCCTACCAACGCAACATACTTGCTTCTCAAAGTGAGAAGGTCAGTCATGTGCGTGGTGCACATCTCGCACTCAACCTCCTCAGACACGACCACGGTGGATTTTGCAAACTCAAGCTCCTTCACCGTGTCCTCCCACTTCTGCCTAAACTCCTTGCGCTCTCTAGCGGCACGCCTAAGCAGCTTATCCTGACTAAGCAAGGCGGCAGTAAGCTTCTCGACCTCAGCAGAAAGCTCGTCATGGGTGAGAGATACCTGGGAGGTGTCGTCATCATCGTCGTCGTTCCAAGGGGTGTCCAGCAGCTCGTCGTCGACCTACTTGCCGAGGGCCATGGTGCAGAAGCCATCGTCGTCGGCGAAGAAGCAGAGGCCGTTCAGCTTGTCCTCGATCCTCTTCTTCTTCTTGAACTCGTCATCGCTTGAGCAAGCAGAGTCGTCATCCGAGCCGTCGACGTCGCTGAGCGTGGCGAAAAACGCACGCTGCTCAGCCTGGGCCTTCTCCAAGTACTTCTTCTTGATGTACTCCTTGTCGAAGCCGCCCCTCCGCTTGAGCCTCGCGGGGACGTACTTCTCCTTGCGCTTGCCGAAGTCATACTTGTGCCCATGATCGCCCTTCCCAGATGTGTTCTTCTTCTTGGGACAGTTGGCGATGAAGTGGTCGGGGTCGCCGCACTCAAAGCATCCTGAGCGTCCTCCTCCGCGGTGACGGTTCATGCGGTTGTTGTGGAACCGCGAGAACCGGTTGGCGAGCAGAGCTAGCTCGTCATCCCCCAAAGACTCAAGCTGGTCCTCTGTGACAGAAAAGAGTGAAGAGAGTGCAAATCCTCCAGAGGGGTTAGCAGAAGAGCCAGAAACCAAAGCCATCGACGGGCCAGAAGGATTTTCATAAGAAGCCCTCGCCATGGCATCAATCTCACTGGACTTGAGCTTACTGAAGAGCTCGTCGCACGTGAGGGTCTCATAGTTAGGCGATTCGATGATCGCCTGACCCTTGGAATCCCACACCGACCGATCGAGAGTATGCAAAAGCTTGAGAGCCCTCTCATGATCGTCGAAAGGCAACAGCTCCTTGTTAGCCCTCATCCTGTTGACAATCACCTGAAAGCAAGCGAATAAACTTTCTATGCTCTCGCCAGGCATATGTCAATAGTTCTCATACTCTCGCTTGAATGACTCATAGAGACGGGTTTTGACTTGAGAGGTTCCCTCATGAAAACGCATGAGGGTAGCCCAAATCTCCCGAGCCATAGCGAGGTGAGAAACGCGATCAAACTCACTCATGCTCAAGCATGAGAAAACAGCATTACGGGCTCGGCTATTGGCATCGTGCTCATCGATCTGAAGCTGAGAGACACGAGCAGCCAAGACCACGTAATTGGCAGAGTTGCAAATATCCCAAATGGAAGCACCCAAACTCTGCAGATAGGCTGACATGCGTATCTTCCAATACGCATAGTTCGTCCCATCGAAAAACGGCGGTTTGCCCACGCCGCGATCCATGTCGCCTTCTGTGGATCTGGAACCGGTTAAGGTGGAAGATCCTTAACCTGCTCCGATGCCAATTGAAGGACCGAGAAAGCAACCAGAAAGCGACCAGAGGGGGGGTGAATGGGAGCTTCAAAATTTCCTACCGGAAACTAGTAGCCACTGTCCCAAAAATCACCCTAAAAGCAAACCCTAGAGCTCGCTAGTGTCCACGACCCTAGATGTAGGGTGGATGCTTCCAAGAAGCACAGCGAGACACTACACGACTCTAGAAACCCAACGCAAAAGTCCAAAACCAAACCCGAGATCGCACGAACGAACGGCGAACGAAGCTGCGCGAAACAGCTTGGACCGGACTCTGACTGCGTCCGGTCAGTCACCACCGGACACGTTCGGTCACAAGAAAACCTCTCTAGAACCTTACTGTTTCTGACCGGACTCACAAGCGAGGAGCGTCCGGTCGAAAGCAGTGCGTCCGGTCAGTGAAAGACAGAACGGTGAATAGTGCAAGTGTTGAGTCTGGTCGCACGGCAGAAGGAGCATCCAGTCAACATCAGAAAATCACCGCGCGACATTCAAACACCGGACGCGTCCGGTCAACGCGAGGACAGCGTCCGGTCACCCCGACAGCACCCTATTCGTCCACCGATTCGACTCGATCTCACCCAAAACAAGTCCTATAGGGATCAAACTTGGTGAGAAGAGTCACGAGGAGGATAGTGAGCTATCTCTAAGAGATCACGGCTCGAACCTATCTCCAAATTGATGAATCGAAGAATTTTGGGGGAAGGGAGAAAAACTTGACCCGAAACCAAAATCGATTGATCTCCTAGACCGTGAGGTTAGAGGTGTATTCCTTTGGTGGAAAGAAGTGCCTCATGACCTAGAACAACTTGGTTCAAATGGATTTGCAAAAGATGAACCGAGCAAAGAGATCGAGCGATGGGAAAACGTGGAGAAAAGGATTCCGCGAAGAACACGAACGAAACGCGAATCACAACCACGAAATTGCAACCGTGTGGCTACCACACGCTACAACAGTGAGGTTACGGCCTCACTTCCTCAAAATCTCCAGTACACAGAGGTATTATTCTCTGCGGATCTCAGCTAGCTACAGCAGGGGATTAGGAGAGCAGGAAACCCTAGAAGCAAAGAGCAAATGACTGAGATAGATGGGGAGGTGGGTGTCTCCCCCTACTTATCCTAATTCTAACTATTCCTAATTCCCACTCTACCCCTAACTACTTACCGAGCGAACCAGCTAAACCCTAAGGTTATTCTGGACCAACTCGATGGTAGGTGCATCCGACGGCCACGCCCGCACAACTCGTAGCGTTGCCTCGACGCAACCTCCCGATTGCCGCCACATGCCGCCACCGCTCTGCGTCCTTTTCCTGGACGTCGCACCCCCGGTTTTGTGGCCCAAACAGGGAAACCAACCTTCAAAGCCAACCCCCGGTTTTGAGTCCCAAACCGGGAAACCAGCCCACCAGCGCCTGAGTTTTGTGGCCCAAACTCAGCAAACCCGCAGCACCCAGGTTTTGAGGCCCAAACCTGGAAACCATCCTCAGCCCGAGTTTTGTGGCCAAACTCGAAAACCGTTAGCGCCCAGGTTTTGAGGCCCAAACCTAGAAACCGTCCACCTGATGGTTTTTCTCTGGCTCAACCACCAAACTGAAGCTGTAGAGGAGATGCACCGCCCGTGCACCTCGTCCACCGACACGTGTCCCCAAGTCCACGACTCAGGCAACACATGACCGCAAGTCTTCGCTTGTCGCTGTCCCAGGCTGTCA
Source organism: Coix lacryma-jobi var. lacryma-jobi (assembly GCA_009763385.1). Lineage (NCBI taxonomy): Eukaryota > Viridiplantae > Streptophyta > Magnoliopsida > Poales > Poaceae > Coix > Coix lacryma-jobi. Next base: position 111,572,202 of record CM019826.1, on the reverse strand, counting down.
GCCACCACAGCTGATCCTCGGGCCACCGGTCCCTCAGTCCAAGCCTCACGTCCGCCCTTCGCCACTCTTGGTCCATCAGCACGGCACGTCTCTACTTGACCTTCACCTTGCCTCTGATCACTGTATCCGTGCTCGACACCTGCACAACACAAGCCAAAGAACATGCGCATCATCCCAGTTGACAATCACTCATCACTCAGAGACTCGGCATACACCCATGTATCCGCACTTCGGCAAGGCGGACCATGGGCACAAGTACGACTCCGGCAAGCACAAGGACAAGCATGTCCCTCCGAGGCACAAGCGGAGGAGCGGCTTCGACAAGGAGTACATCAAGACCAAGTACTTGGAGAAGGCCCAGGCTGAGCAGCGTGCGTTCTTCGCCACGCTCAGCGACATCGACGGCTTGGAAGACGACTCCACTTGCTCAAGCGATGACGAGTCCGAGAAGAAGAAGAGGATCGAGGACAAGCTGAACGGTCTCTGCTTCTTCGCCGACGACGATGGCTTCTCCACCATGGCCCTTGGTGATGAGGTCGACGGCAAGCTGGAGCACACTCCTCGGAACGACGACGACGACGGCGACACCTCCCAGGTATCTCTCACCCACGACGAGCTTTCTGCTGAGGTCGAGAAGCTTACTGCCGCCTTGCTTAGTCAGGATAAGCTGCTTAGGCATGCCGCTAGAGAGCGCAAGGAGTTTAGGCAGAAGTGGGAGGACACGGTGAAGGAGCTTGAGTTTGCGAAGTCCACCGTGGTCATGTCTAAGGAGGTTGAGTGCGAGATGTGCACCAAGCACATGACTGACCTTCTCACTTTGAGAGGTAAGTATGCTGCTTTGGTTGGAGAGGCGGATGAGCTCCGGGCTAGGCCCATGTTGTTAGGTGCGTGCAAGACCTGTCCAGGCTTGCAATCCGAGTTGGCAAAGAAGAATGCCAAGATTGTGTCACTTGAGAAGGCCAGCTTGGGTAGCACTTGTGTGACTAGGTGTGTTTTGTGCGAGGGTTTGGAGATGGAGATTGCGAATGTGAAGCATGACAAGATGCAAACCGAGGAGGAAAACACATACCTTCGGACCATCTTGTCATGGGTGTCTTGTGGTGAGCCACAGCTTGGGATGATGATCTCCCAATTCAAGCGAGCTGCTGGAGGTCCTGGTGTAGGTTTTGCTCCAGGTGTTGATGTTTCAGCTTTTGGGAAGATTGGAGAGTCGAGTGGTCTGAACCCGAGTGAGAAGCCCAACTCCACCACTACTCCCAAACTTACCAAGCTTCCACCCAAAGAGCCCCTCAAGCCCAACACCAAGGACGGAGTGTTTGAGGAACCTCCGAGAGCTCCACCCAAGAACCAAGTGTGGCATCCCAAACCCAACCACCTGAAAAACAAGCTGGATACGATGCCACCTATTCACGAGGAGCAGTTGTCACAGAAGGGCAAAGTGATCCACACCCACAACCGTGTGTACCAACAACCCCCTTTGAGAGCGGTGAGGTACCATTGTGAGCACTGTGGGAGAGATGGACACTTGAGTGAGTTCTGCTTTCGGCGCAAGAGAGAGGCGCGCCGTGCTAGGGAGATGAACAATGCGGACATGTACCATCCTTTCCATGATGTACATGCGCCAAATGTTCAGAGACGTGCTGCTAGGCCCAGAGGTCCAGAACCTCAAGTTCCCAGGCCTAGGCAGAGGAGAGCTCCGAGGGGAGATGCTAGGCCTAGAGGTGCAGTGCCTCAAGTTCCTAGGCGTAGGTCTCGTAGAGAGCGTGCCCGGCGGGAGCATGCTGTTGTAGGCTATGGACCCCGTGGCGGTGGCTTTGTAGTTGAGCGTTTTCCCCCACCGCGTTTTGAGTATCGCGATGGATGCTCCTCCCTTAGCGGACCACGTCTTTCTAAACGTGGTGATCGCTTCCTCCGTAGGTGTGCTAGGAATGGTTTTTCTGCTAACCGTTCTTTTGAGCAGCCGGCCCAACACTGGTATTCTCCTTACTTCACTAACCCCAGTGTTGGCCCGTATGCTCACCCTATGTCTTTTTATTGATGTAGGTAAAACGATTGGAGAACGTTTGGTTGGTGGATTCCGGGTGTTCGAGGCACATGACCGGAAACGCCAAGTGGTTCTCCAGTCTTAGTCCGGTCGCTGGAAAGGAGTATATTACCTTTGGCGACAACAGCAAAGGTAAGGTGCTATCTCGTGGGTCTGTGCGAGTTAATGAGCACTTTGTGTTGTGCGATGTTGCTCTTGTTTCTAACTTGCATTTTAACCTTCTTTCTGTTTCGCAACTTTTCGATGATGACTATGAGATTCATTTTAAACCGAATCTCAGTCGCATTTTGGACCCTCAGGGCAATCTTGTTTGTGTGATTTCACCCTTTGGGAAAGTCTTTCGTGCGGATTTCTCGGAGTCTTTTGGCATTTCTAGTTGTCTTGTGGCTGGACCTTCTTCTTCTGATCTTTGGAAGTGGCATAGGAGACTAGGACATTTGAGCTTCGACTTGCTTGCAAGACTTAGTTCACTTGGCCTAATCCGAGGATTGCCCAAGTTGCATATGGAGAAGGATCTTGTTTGCCATTCTTGTAGACATGGGAAGATGGTTGCCGCTCCCCACCATCCAGTGACTCAGGTCATGACCAAGCGCCCTGGAGAGCTTTTGCATATGGACCTTGTTGGTCCGGCTCGGGTGAGCTCGGTTGGGGGGAAGTGGTATGTGCTTGTCGTTGTTGATGACTATTCGAGATATTCGTGGGTCTTCTTTTTAGCTGAGAAGACCAAGACTTTCTCCCTTGCTCGCAATCTGATTTTGCGTCTTCAGAATGAGTTCCCTTTGAACTCGATGCGAGCTATTAGGAGTGATAATGGTTCCGAGTTCAAGAATTTGGATTTTGAGAAGTTTTGTAACTCCTTGGGCTTGGAGCATCAGTTTTCTTCTCCCGACACACCGCCTCAGAATGGTGTTGTAGAGAGGAAGAATCGGACCCTTGTAGAGATGGCCAGGACGATGCTCGATGAGCATAGGACTCCTAGGCGATATTGGGCTGAAGCTATGAGCACTGCATGCTATATTTCCAATCGCATTTTTCTTCGAACTTTCTTGAAAAAGACCTCTTATGAGTTGCGTTTTGGAAAACTCCCCAAGGTGAGTTATTTTAGAGTTTTTGGTTGCCATTGTTTTATACTCAAAAAGGGCAACTTGGACAAATTTGAGTCTCGTTCTTCTAACGGTGTGTTTTTGGGTTATGGCACTCACACTCGAGCTTATCGTGTACTTAACCTTGACACTAACCAAGTCATGGAGACATCCGATGTCACGTTCGACGAGACCATGGTTTGTCCTTCTTCTCGTTTTGAGCGTGCAGGTGATCATGAGGTTGGTGAGCCTCTTTTTGATGACGAGGATGAGGGTGCTGAAGGTATGGATGATCCAGCACCCCCTCCACCTGCTGTGCCGCAAAGAGTGGCTTCTACGACGACTCACGGCCCCGACACGTATTCTTCCTGGGGGCCGTGGGATCTGCCACCCCGAGCGGTACCTTTTGTACCCGGGGAGGCACCAACTGCTGTTGAGGGGGAGATCACTTGTGCACGGGAGGCGCCACGACACATCCAGCGCCAACACCCCCCTCAGCAGATGATCGGCAACATTGACGAACGGGTCATTCGGTCCAGGTCTCAAATCTCTCACTTTGCTCATTCTGCTTTTGTTGCTGATTTTGAGCCCCGAGATGTTGGACACGCTTTGACGGAACCGGATTGGGTCAATGCCATGCATGAGGAGTTAGAAAACTTTGAGAGAAATCGGGTTTGGGTTCTTGTGTCTCCACCTTCTGAGTGTCATCCAATTGGGACAAAATGGGTTTTCAAAAACAAACATGGAGAAGATGGCCATGTTGTGAGAAACAAGGCCAGACTCGTAGCCCAGGGATATAGTCAGAAGGAGGGGATAGACTATGAGGAGACTTTCGCTCCTGTAGCTCGTTTGGAGGCTATTAGGATACTCTTGCCTTTTGCTACATCCAAAGGTTTCAAACTTTTTCAAATGGATGTCAAGAGTGCCTTCTTAAACGGCTACATAGAAGAGGAGGTGTATGTTAGACAACCCTCCGGTTTCGAAAATCCCAAGTTTCCAAACCATGTCTTTAAACTTCACAAAGCTTTGTATGGTTTGAAACAAGCCCCTGGAGCCTGGTATGATAGGTTGAAAACCTTTTTGCTTGCTAAGGGTTTTAAAATGGGATGTGTAGATAAAACGCTCTTTCTCCTCAAGCAAGGCACTGATACTCTCTTGGTCCAGATTTACGTGGATGATATCATTTTCAGTGGTTCTTCTCACGCTTTGGTTGCCAAGTTTGCAGATACTATGAGCAGGGAGTTCGAGATGAGCATGATGGGTGAGCTGACTTTCTTTCTCGGATTGCAAATTAAGCAATCCCGAGAAGGAACGTTTGTGCACCAGGGTAAGTACACCAAGGACTTGCTGAAGAGGTTCGATATGGGTGAGGCCAAGCCTCTTCCAACACCCATGTTGACCACGACGGCCCTGGATGCAGACAAGGATGGAGAAGGTGTGGACCAGAAGGAGTACCAAAGCATGATTGGGTCGCTGCTCTACCTGACGGCGACATGCCCGGACATCCAGTTCGCGGTGTGCTTGTGTGCGCGCTTTCAGGCGTCGCCGCGCACTTCTCACTGTCAGGCGGTGAAGCGCATTTTTAGGTACCTTCATTTCACACCTGAGTTCGGGATTTGGTATTCAGCTTCCTCCACCCTCTCCCTTTGCGGTTATTCTGATGCCGATTTTGCTGGTTGCCGTGTCGAGCGCAAGTCCACCTCTGGGACTTGCCAGTTTATTGGTTCTTCTCTTGTATCATGGTCCTCTCGCAAGCAGTCTAGTGTCGCCCAGTCTACCACGAAGGCTGAGTATGTTGCTGCAGCTAGCTGTTGTTCCCAGTTACTCTGGATGATGGCCACTTTGCGTGATTTTGGTCTGAGCTTTTCTCGTGTTCCACTGCTTTGTGACAACACGAGTGTGATTAGCGTTGCTAAGAACCCCGTGTTGCACTCGAAGACCAAACACATTGATGTGCGCTTTCATTTTCTGCGAGACCACTATGAGAAGGGTGATATCGACCTTCGCCATGTCGATACTCATCATCAGTTGGCTGATATTTTCACCAAGCCTTTGGACCAATCAACTTTTAATCGGTTGAGAGGTGAGCTTGGTGTCTGTTTCCACTTTTAGATGGGGGAAATATTTTGACTCTTGTATGATACACTGACTTTGTGTTTTTTAGTTCGTTTTACTTCTCTTAGTTTCTTCTTGCATCTTTGCATTTCAGCATACGCTTTTACATTCTGAGCTTCATGAATATTGTCTGAAGAATGTAAGTATGCTCTATGTAGTCTTTGCTCCGATGCTTTATGTTGATGCTGTAGCTTATGCTCTTTCTGATCACTGATACATACTGAGAGCTGAGCTATTTTTGAATGGTGAATTTGATTAATGAGCTTAAAACTTGAAAATGTTCACCATTGAGATATGCAACTAGCATGTGTAGAATGTGTTGAAGTCACTTATGCTATTTATGTATGCTAGGTTGCTATGTCTCTAGTGTTGAGTCATTCACTTGCTTGATATGTCATATTCTGTTTAAAATCTGAACCAAGTTAAGTGAATTGAAAAGATCGAGATGGGTTTGCTTGTTAGCACCTCACAGTTTCGAGACTGTTTCTCATTGCACTTTGAGTTAAACTTGAGTTGTGTAGTGTATGACCGAAACTGTTGCTTTAAGCTTCTGATTGCTTATGCATAGGCTTCGCATAGTTGAAAAGTTAGGCAATAACAAGCATTCAACCTCTCGCAGTCACATGCTGATTTTTGGACTTGTGTAATTTCACCGCTGCAACTCCGATTAAAATTTGAAATCACAAGTGGATGCTTCTTTTTTCAATTGGTATCAGCATGATGATTGAACTGTGCTAGGGGTAGTTCACCTTGTATACATGTTTAGCACTTGTTTGACTTCCTGTCTATACATGTCTTGTGCTATCTTGATGGTGAATACCTTTTTCGGCTACAAACTGCTCTTTTTGCTCTCATTTTAGACTTAGTGATCAGTTTGAGCCTTTGCTAGCATTCTATGCATTTTTCTGAGTCATCAAATTAGAACTCTGTAGAGCATCTTTGCAATCTTTTGAGTATACTCCTGAAGCTCCTAACTTGCATTTTGACTCATATGCATTTTGGAAGGGGAGAAATTTGCGTGTTGGCACTTTTATTGGTGCATTTTCTGAGGGGGAGCATTGTTTCTTGATAAGTGCATTTTCATCCAAGGGGGAGAAATTGCAAATCATTACCCTCCGTTTGAACTAAGGGGGAGCTTTCCTGGCTGTTTGCACTATTCGAGGGGGAGTTTTTGCTGCTTCCTGCTTCCTGTTGGCCGCTGTAAGGTTTTGCTATCGAGCCTTCTTTGCTAGTTGTGTTGAGCCTCTGTCCCTATGTCTTGAGGGACTAGCATTTGCTTCGATTGTTCGATTGGTTTCTGCTAGCGGTGTTGAGCCTGTTCTACCTCTTCTTGAGGGCTAGCTTTGCTCTGCTTGGTTGCGTCGAGCCGTTGCCCATGTCTTTGGGAACCAAGTTGTTTCGCTCTTTCCACTTGACCTTCTTCGGCTTTGCTGTGCTTTTGGGTCATTTGGTCGAGTTCTCTCTTCTCCTTCTTCCTTCTTCTTTTCTCATTATGATTTGTGTTGGTAGTTGACAATGCACTCATCAAGGGGGAGATTGCGGATACATGGGTGTATGCCGAGTCTCTGAGTGATGAGTGATTGTCAACTAGGATGATGCACATGTTCTTTGGCTTGTGTTGTGCAGGTGTCGAGCATGGATACAGTGATCAGAGGCAAGGTGAAGGTCAAGTAGAGACGTGCCATGTCGATGGACCGAGAGTGGCGAAGGGCGGACGTGAGGCTTGGACTGAGGGACCAGTGGCCCGAGGATCAGCTGTGGTGGCTGGCAGCCTGGGACAGCGACGAGCGAAGACTTGCGGTCATGTGTTGCCTGAGTCGTGGACTTGGGGACACGTGTCGGTGGACGGGGTGCACGGGCGGTGCATCCCCTCTACAGCTTCGATTTGGTGGTAGAGCCAGAGAAAAACCATCGGGTGGACGGTTTCCAGGTTTGGGCCTCAAAACCTGGGCGCTGAGGGTTTCCGAGTTTGGCCACAAAACTCGGGCTGAGGAGGTTTCCAGGTTTGGGCCTCAAAACCTGGGCGCTGCGGGTTTGCTGAGTTTGGGCCTCAAAACTCAGATGCTGGTGGGCTGGTTTCCCGGTTTGGGCCTCAAAACTGGGGGTTGGCTGGAAAGGCTGGTTTCCCGGTTTGGGCCACAAAACCGGGGGTGCAGAGCGGTGGCGGCACGTGGCGGCAATCAGGAGGTTGTGTTGAGGCAACGCTACGAGTTGTGCGGGCGTGGCCGTCGGATCCACCTACCATCGAGTTGGTCCAGAATAACCCTAGGGTTTAGCTGGTTCGCTCTGTAATTAGTTGAGGGGTAGAGTAGGAATTAGAAATTAGGATAAGTAGAGGGAGACACCCTCCTCCCTTCCCTATCTCAGTTCATTTGCTCTTTGCACTTAGGGTTTCCTGCTCTCCCAATCCCCTGCTGTAGCTAGCTGAGATCCGCAGAGACCCATACCTCTGTGTACTAGAGATTTTGAGGAAGTGAGGCCGTAACCTCACTGTTGTAGCGTGTGGTAGCCACACGGTTGCAGATCAATGTGTTGATTCGCGTTTCATTCGTGTTCTTCGCGTTCTTCGTTTCTCCGCGATTTTCCCGTCAGTCAATCTCTCTCCCTACTGCGTCTTTGCGAATTCCGTTTGAATCATCTTGTTCGTATTTGAAAGGAGATCATTTCCACTGAAGGAATTTATCTAACTCCTTACGAACAAGTAGATCGGGTTGATTTCGTTTTCGTGGCGCTTTTCGGTTCATCCTTCTCCCCTTTCGATTTCCTGTTGGTTGAGTTGTTTTGAGCGGATGATTTCTTGGGGATAGTCTCCTAACTACTCCGTGATCATTCTCTCCAAGTTTGGGAACGTGGGATTTTGATTTGAATCAATTTGGAGAAGATTTGGGTGAAGGGCGACCAAAATCGCCCTCACAGGGTGTTGGCGGACAGTCCGCCACCCCAGGCGCGGACAGTCCGCGCATCGGGGACGAGCCAAACCAGTGGCACTGTTCTTCGGCTGTTTGGTTTTTGATTGACCGGCAGACAGTCCACCGTTGGAGTTCGCGGACAGTCCAAGAATGTCCAGGGGACTTGTAGCAGCACTGTTGTTTTGCGTTTTCTGCCGGCGGATAGTCCGCTAGTGAACCGCGGACAGTCCGGCCTTGGGCGGACAGTCCGGGACTCCAGGTCCGGACAGTCTGGGATTTGGCTGAAGCCTCCGGTTTAGTGCGTTTGCTCTCCCGGCTTCCTCGCTTGGCTTTCGGAATTCTCGGTTGGCCTTGTAGTTGACCAAGGAACCTCTCTAGGTATCTTTGCTACTTGTTAGCATCGGTATTTGAGAGTTTCTCGACGTAGGCGTCTATCTACGTTCGGGACTTGGTTTTTGGGGTCGTATTCGAGCCGGAGCTTGTTGCGTTTGGATTGCTATCGCTTTGTGGTGCCTCGCTGTGATCCTAGGGATCATCCACCCCCTTCCAAGGGTCGTGGGCATCACGTTCTCGGTCGTAGCTTTTGGGGGTTGATTTTGGGACAATCGGCCAAAGTTTCGAAAGAAATATTTGAGCTCCCATTCACCCCCCTCTGGTCGCCTTGCTAGTGCTTTCTCGGTCCTTCACTATCCCCGGTAACGGCCCAGAAATGCTTGTCGACACTTGCTAACGTCATTACTAGGAGTAGACTATGGAGTCTATCCCTGGCAATGGCGCCAGAAATGCTTGAAGCAAGTCTAGTCCGAAATGCAATAGCAAGGCGACCAGAGGGGGGGTGAATGGGAGCTCAAAAATTTCTCTCGAAACTTTGGTCGATTGTCCCAAAATCAACCCCCAAAAGCTACGACCGAGAACGTGATGCCCACGACCCTTGGAAGAGGGTGGATGATCCCTTGGATCACAACGAGGCACCACAAAGCGATAGCAAACCAAACACCGAAAGCTCCGGCACAGGAGGTCGGTTGATTTCCCGGCGTCTCTGGTCTGGTTTGCTCTCTTGTATCTTAGGTACACTTATCATTATTCCAGTATTACTTTCAGTATTACTTTATCAAGTGCCTTGAGTGTGACCTAGCTAACCTACAGTTCAATTCACTTAGCCATAGTAGTTAATCTCTAGTGTGCTTAGTGATTGATCTTTGCCAATAGGTTGCTTAGTTAGTTTAGTGTTTATCTTATTAAGTCAAATATTTGCTCTGACGTCCGCAAGGGTGTCTCTATTCAAAGCTAGGGTAGAGATAGTTAGAATATAATTAAGCGTGGTGCTTAGTTATAGACTTACCTTCAGATACGGCTAGACCCCCGGATAGCTGTGGTAGCAAGCAGGTGGTGACAGCCCTGTGCGCCTTGAATTCCACCACGTAGTTGGCCCAGTTTACCAGTAAGGCTCGTTGTGCTAGCGTTCAACCTAAGTCAGTGGTAAAGGCTAGTACGCCTTGGTACTTGACAAGATAGGAATAAAACTATACTTAACTTGGTTGCTTTATTGACATTTGCCTACCTTGCTTCGTAGTTACCTTGCTTCGTAGTTATCTAGGAGTAGTTAGTAGTTATTAGTAAGTTATCTTAGTTATCCTTAGTTATCCCCTATCTCTCTATCCATCCACCTTACCTTAACCATACATTTCATCCTTACCTATCCATCCATATATTCTTTCTAACCTTTCATCCCGTCTCTTCTCTTCTCTCCTTTTCCCCCTCTCTTATTCTTCGACTCTCATCCCCTCCTTGACTGGACTCATACACCACCCTATCCTTCCCTTGGGATCAAATAAATCGACACCTGGTACTCCCAGGCGAAGTGCTACTATAATAGTTCTGTGCGCTTGCAGAATCTACTCCTGGTAGATTGCATTCTCGCTAGCCAGCTCCTACTAGTGTCGGGATTGACAACCCCATTCGACATTAGTAGATAGCTGCTTTAGCTTCACTCCTTTAGGTATAGTGACTAGACTTGCTTCAAGCATTTCTGGCGCCGTTGCCAGGGATAGACTCCATAGTCTACTCCTAGTAACGACGTTAGCAAGTGTCGACAAGCATTTCTGGGCCATTACCGGGGATAGTGAAGGACCGAAATGCAATAGCAAGGCGACCAGAGGGGGGGGGTGAATGGGAGCTCAAAAATTTCTCTCGAAACTTTGGTCGATTGTCCCCAAATCAACCCCCAAAAGCTACGATCGAGAACGTGATGCCCACGACCCTTGGAAGAGGGTGGATGATCCCTTGGATCACAACGAGGCACCACAAAGCGATAGCAAACCAAACACCGAAAGCTCCGGCACAGGTTCAACCCTCAAAAACCAAGTCTCGAACGTAGATAGGTGGCTACGTCGAGAAACTTCCAAACACCTAAGCTAACGAGTAGCAAAGATACCTAGAGAGGTTCCTTGGTCAACTATAGGGCCAAACGAGAAGTCCGGAAACCAAGTGAAGAAGCCGGGAGAGCAAACGCAGAAAAACGAAAGCTTCAGCCGATTCGCGGACTGTCCGCCGGAGCAGTCCCGGATTGTCCGGGCTTACTGCGGACTGTCCGCCACAGAAGCTCAGACTGTCCGCCGGCCAAATAGACAAAACAGCAAGGTTGCTGAACGTCCCTGGTGGACTCCCGGACTGTCCGCGAAATTCAACTGCGGACTGTCCGCAGGTCAAAAATCACCAAGGCAGCCAAGGAACGCAGCCACTGATCTGGCTCACCCCCGATGCCCGGACTGTCCGCGGTACCAGGCGCGGACTGTCCGCGACCTTGCAGAGAGGGCGATTTTGGTCGTCCTTCTCCCAAAACTTCTCCAAATCGAATCAACTCACAATCCCACGTTCCCAAACTTGGAGAGGATGATCACGGAGTAGTTAGGAGACTATCCCCAAGAAATCATCCGCTCAAATCAACTCAAACACCGGGAAATCGAAAGGGAAGGAGTATGAACCGAAAAAGCACCACGAAAACAAAATCAAGCCGATCTACTTGTTCGTGAGGAGTTAGATGAATTCCTTCAGTGGAAATGATCTCCTCACAATAAAGAACAAGTTGATTCAAACGGATTTTGCAAAGACGCACTAGAGAGGGAGATCGAGTGACGGGAAAATCATGGAGAAACGAAGAACGCGAAGAACACGAACAAAACGTGAATCAAGTCATCGATCTGCAACCGTGTGGCTACCACACGCTACAACAGTGGGGTTACGGCCTTACTTCCTCAAAATCTCCAGTACACAGAGGTATGGTTCTCTGCGGATCTCAGCTAGCTACAGCAGGGGATTGGGAGAGCAGGAAACCCTAGAAGCAAAGAGCAAATGACTGAGATAGAATGGGAGGAGGGTGTCTCCCTCTACTTATCCTAATTTTGAATTCCTACTCTACCCCTCAGCTAATTACAGAGCAAACCAGCTAAACCCTAGGGTTATTCTGGACCAACTTGGGTAGGTGGTGATCCGACGGCCATGCCCGCACAACTGGTAGCGTTGCCTCGACGCAACCTCACCGATTGCCGCCACGTGCCGCCACCGCTCTGCTTGTCCTTTTCCCAGATGTCGCACCCCCGGTTTTGTGGCCCAAACCGGGAAACCAGCCTTCATAGCCAACCCCCGGTTTTGAGGCCCAAACCGGGAAACCAGCCATCCAAGGCCTGAGTTTTGAGACAATGACATGGATTGCAGATAGTTTCCTACTAGGGTTTTGCAGTAGAAGCAAAATTACTATTGATTTTGCATTGACACTTGAAAAAGGGGCAATGTATGAAATGTTCATTTTGAAATTCTCTACAACTTTTATATTGATCTCAAACTCAGATTTCAAATAGTTTTTGAAATTCAAGCTTAAAGTCAAAAAGGAACCATGTCCAGGGTTTAAGTAAATTCATAATTACTTGAAATTTTATGCAGAAACTTTGAAAACTTTGAATACCAAAGTTGTACCTCTCCTCAACATCTATCAAAAAGCTTTTAGGGTCAGCCCCTAAATATGCACAGATTTTGAGTTAACTAGAAAGGGCTAATTAACCTATATAGAATTTAATGTTTTTCCAAGTTTTAGCTAAATAGATTTTGGATTGTTTTGAATTGTTGAACTTGGATCCATGCCTTTACATGACTTTAGTCAAATGGGAATGAACACAAGTTATTTCTTAATGACATTCTAATTTAGGTTTTCAAACTACATCACAAGCATATAAACAAGGATGCTCACACATTAGGAATCAAACTCATTTTAGTGAATGCATCTCAAGGTGAGCTAGCACATGATGCTATGAAATGCTTATGATGACATGACAACATTTTATTCAGGTAAACACCTGAGGTGTTACACAATGTCACCTTTCTCATAGTGATCACGAAGAAAGTGAAAGCGAACATTGATGTGTTTGGTCTTGGAGTGAAGAACAGGGTTCTTTGCTACACTAATGGCAGAAGTGCTGCCGCAAAGCAAAGGGATCCGACTGAAATCTAGACCAAAGTCACGCAAAGTAGCAACCATCCATAAAAGCTGTGAAGCACAGGAAGCAGCGGCAACATACTCGGCTTCAGTAGTAGACTGGGCTATGTTCGACTGTTTGCGAGAAGACCACGAAACCAAAGAAGAGCCAAGAAACTGACAAGTCCCAGAAGTAGACTTGCGCTCAAGCCGACAGCCGGCAAAATTCGCATCGGAATAACCACAAAGCGAGAGGGTCGAAGAAGAAGAGTACCAAAGTCCAAACTCAGGAGTGTATCGGAGGTACCTCATGATGCGCTTGACCGCTTGCTTGTGGGAAGTCCGAGGGGACGCCTGAAAACGAGCGCACAGACACACAGAAAATTGTATATCCGGCCTCGTCTCCGTCAGGTACAGGAGCGAGCCGATCATGCTCCTGTACTCCTTCTGGTCAACCGGCTCTCCGTCCTGGTCCGCATCCATCGCAGCAGTCGTCGGCATGGGCGTTGTAAGAGGCTTGGCCTCGCCCATGTCGAATTTCTTCAGGATGTCCTTCGTGTATTTTCCTTGATGCACGAACGTCCCGTCTCGGGTTTGCTTAATTTGCAACCCGAGGAAGAAAGTCAACTCGCCCATCATACTCATCTCAAACTCCCTGCTCATAGTATCTGAAAACTTGGCAATAAGCGCATGAGAGGAGCCACCAAAGATGATGTCATCCACGTAAATCTGGACTAACAGGGTATCGTTGCTTTGCTTGAGGAGAAACAAAGTTCTATCGACCCGTCCCATTTTAAAACCCTTGGAGAGTAAAAAGGTTTTCAACCGATCATACCACGCTCTCGGGGCTTGTTTCAAACCATACAAGGCTTTTGAAAGTTTATAAACATGGCTTGGAAACTTGGGATCCTCGAAACCAGGGGGTTGCCTAACATAAACCTCTTCCTCTATATACCCATTCAAGAAGGCACTCTTGACATCAATCTGGTAAAGCTTAAAACCCTTCGAAGCAGCAAAGGCTCAAAGGATTCTAATGGCTTCTAAACGGGCTACAGGGGCAAAGGTTTCCTCATAGTCTATTCCCTCTTTCTGGCAGAAACCCTGGACTACTAGTCTAGCCTTGTTCCTCACAACCATCCCATCCTCACCTTTGTTGACGCTCACTAATGCTCATAATTAACTATCAACTATTGCATGAAATGACACTAAATGAATTACAAAGCATAGTTGTAGGGTTTGAAACTAACAAGTTCCACGAGTTTTGGTGTTCTCACTTGTTTTATAGGGCATCCATGTTTTTACCATATAAAAGTATCTCAAGTGATGAAACATAGCACACCATTGTGAAGACCTCGTCGAGACGATCAAAACGGACATATGATTTGCTATATTTGGAGTCCCAGAGCGAGAGTCCTCGATGGATACTACTTGGAAGATTCTAGAACATTCCAGAAGACACGAGAAGGCAGGGCCCACCTGCCATAGAGGCAGACCGGTCGGTCTCCCTCTTGGGCCGGTCGGTCAGCTATTGGGCCCAAACACGCCCCCCTTCGCATGACGCACTCCAACCGACCTCTCCAACACGTTTTGGCTCATTTAAGCCCATGTGTATATGGCGAAGGATTTAGTCCCACATCGCTTGCCCAAGGTGGCGGGGAGGCCAGGAGCCCCTATATAAGAAACCCCAGACCCCCCTTCTCCATGAATCAATCATCAGACATCATCAGATCTCAAGTCATTAGAAGAGGAGGAGGATCAATCAGAAACCCTAATTTCCTTAGAGCCACATCAAATTAGGCATAGCTAGATAGAATTAGAATTAGAAGAGGCAAGAATCGCTTGGATTCCGGATCTAGTCGCGAGAAGGCTCGGTAAACCCAAGATCTTCTCTCTTGTATCAACATTATGGATCTAATTATGTTTCTAGTTCATAATTGTTCTTCTAGTTCTTTATTGTTCTTCATTGTTCATGTTCTAGTTCATCTTCTAATTCTAGTTCATCATCTAGTTCATCTTCTAGTTCATCTATGTGTTCTAGTTCATCATTATGTGCTAGTTCTAGTTCATAATAGTTTAGATATAATTGATATGACTAAGACATTAATTACTATATTCTTAATTATACAGCTTGTAGTATGCTTTGATTATATATTTGGCATAGATAGATTATCATCATGTTTATACTCATGTTCGTATAGCGCTCATCTTAATGATCATTGGGTGGGTGATAGATGTTGTGTAGGCATGGTGCCTATACACTATTTATCTGTGAATACGTCCTATGTTCCGGATAGAGTGGTAGATCGCGGGTGTGACAGGCCTGTTGAGTCCTTTGTATTCCACCTCCCGAATGTAGTGCTCAGTATGGCTCAGTTAACTCATGGTTTAGGGGTTACTCTGTTTGGCACCTTTACTATAGAGTTGCCTCTTGAATATGAATATGGGATAACCTAGCCAATGATTGCCAAATATAATTGCACTAATCAATGTATATTATGACTTATAATTAGAATAACTTAGGAATACTTCTTTATAATGTCTATTCTAATCCGCATGCCTTGTCTAAGTTGAAATGCTCTAAGGACTATCATAGATTGATCTTTTATCATTTATAGTGTACCTCATTATTGTGATTGATCCCTGTTTAGGATAAAGGAGTGTGTTCTTACTTTGCTCTCAATTCTCCTATCACATGAATAGAGTAGCTCTTGTCCTTATTTATCTCACTTCATTCCTAGTGCTAAATATAAATAACGATACTTGGAACATCTCTGGGTAAAATGCTGCTACAACGGGTGTATTTATCTGTGCGCTTGCGGGTAAATATTTATCTTTAGAGTCAGTGCTATGATATAATCACATTGCT
Organism: Coix lacryma-jobi var. lacryma-jobi; assembly: GCA_009763385.1. Lineage (NCBI taxonomy): Eukaryota > Viridiplantae > Streptophyta > Magnoliopsida > Poales > Poaceae > Coix > Coix lacryma-jobi. The sequence goes on along the minus strand of CM019826.1, from coordinate 111,556,718 downwards.
AGTTTCATGTTGGGGATGACAACTTGACGTTAAGTGATGCTAGTAGTGTCCCGTACACTTCTTAGTGCCTTCACTAGGTTATTGTTTATGAAGTCTATCTTAGAGTGATTCCATTAAGGAGTGTGAACAAGCATTTTTGGCGCCGTTGCCGAGGAATGAATGAGTAATTAAGGACGGTAGCTAGAATACATTTTCAACATCTAGGAGAACTCTTACACATGTGATAATTGAGATATATTATTCACCCTTTATCCAAACAGGCCCACCCTGCTTTTGTATAGTTTTGATCTTATGCAGGGTGAGGTGTATGACTGGTTTTGAACTTCCGACAAACTACGTTGCGGGTCCAGAGGCTTTGCTCAAGCCTCAAGATCCATTCAACCACTTTGTTAGGAATCAACCAGATACGGTATAGACAATTGTTGTCACTTTGACTTTCCGACAAACTCCCACAAGGTTCGAAGAAGGCCAACGTTACAAGTTTTCAAGCACGTGACGAGTGACGACACCAGACGTTGTACCACTCACAATTCCATTGTGAGTCATGGTAAGTTTAATCGAGGTGAGTCAGTCTTGCTCATGGACTTTAAATTGATGAGTAGTTATCTTATTAAATCCTTTGCATATCATCATACATTCACTCCATTTAGTTTATGTTCTCTCATACATGTTTAATTTTTATCACTTGCATCCACTCATGTTATGTGCATCTAAAAAAAATATATACTACTCACCTTGATCACACTCTTTCATCTCCATTAAAGTGAATCTCTGTAGTGCTTTCATGCCACTGTTATTTACTATAGTATGCTTAAGGTTTGGAGTATGTTCATACAACTTTTAAATTAAGCATGGTGCTTAGTCTAGGAGTGTTGATCTTACTTTCAAAGGCTTTTTAAATTAAGCGTGGTGCTTAGGTTAAAATGCTTTCCTAGATTAAATTAAACATGGCGTCTAGTTTGATTTTTGAACCAAGAGTATGCTCTAGTAGATATCAGTTATTTTGTTGGACTAACCCCTGTAGAAACCTCTCAATATCAAAATGGGGAAGTCAAGAGATGAACTCACACTGGGATGAAGCAAGGCATAGGATGTGCTCCAACAACTTCACACAAAAGACATGGCTCATTCATCACTGAACTGTAAGTATCAAAGAATATTCACTTTGTCTTTTGCTATAAGCTACCTTTGCCTTGAACCATGAAACAATACAGCCACCAAGTTGTTTATGAACTATAATGAATCATGTCTATGCTAAAACAATTCCAAATCCATCTACCCATTAGCATAGATAAGGATTATAAATTTAACAGTGGACAACCTGTATTTCAACTTTAAATATTCCCTCGGGTATGTGTCCATTAAAGAAAGGTCTTGCTCAACGAACCTAAAAATGCGAGCCCTCGCCGAGAGGTCAATCGGTAGTTATCTTATGACTTTTTAAATTTAATCTTGTCTTAATTTACAAAAAAAATTAAAAATAATAATAATGATAATAATGTTCTTAGGACTAGTTCCCTTCGGGTATTCTTGTCACTAACCACTGCAGGGTGAACAATGTCCGAAAACATGAGAGTTGCAAATACAACGCGAGGGAAGCTTCAACATTCACACTTGCCTTTGTCTAAGTGTGGGGAGGAAGGCTAGCTCTTCCAAAAAATTCTACAACCATCCTCCCAATCAAGAAGCTGTCAACATCCCAACACACTGGTTTGCAATCTCTCTACTTACTATTACTTTGTCTCTTTAAGTTTGAATGATTTCACAAATTCCATGCTTGAAAATCAAACTTAAGATACAAAAATTAATCCTTTAGAGAAGAAGTAGTGGAGAACGATGAAGGAAAATAAAATATGGGATACAAGTTCTATGCTAATTAAAATGCCAAGATTAACTTCTCTGTAGCATAGAAAGTGACTTTAGCTCTATGACAACACTATCATTGTCATTACTTGTATATCCCTTCGGGTATGTATTGTCCACTAATGTTTTCAGGAATAAAATAATAAGTGGAGTAATAAGTCCAAACATAATTCATGAGGAGAGAGAAAAAGGATAGCTTAGAGGTTGAGGAAGATAAAGTGCAACACAGGAGACAAGATGTTCAGGAACAAGCTCAAGATACAAGGAGAAGCTTCAAACAAAAGGAAGGTCATGATAGATCATCTATCCCTCATCACATGGTGCCACTGCGTTTCAATGATGAAGGTAATATTTTAAGGTAAGTGATCATTCTCTACAAAAGCTTTCCCTTGGTCTTGCCCTGCACTTAAATAAAAAAAAATCAAAATGTTTGAGTTACAACTTTAAATGTTTAATCTAAAAAAACTCAACATGCTTTGTTCTTTGAGTATCACTCTTTTAATCACTTAGTCTTAACAACTCAACCCTCATTGTCAAATTCATGCTCACTCTTCTGATTTCATCACCCATGTTTTAAAAGTGAAACAATGCACAAAATACCAATCTTATCATATTAAATGTGCCTAAGGCTAGAGTAGAGTAAATGAAGTTTTGGTTCTTTTGATGTTTTCTCACTAGTAGAACTTATGCACTTGATCTCTGCCTTAGTTTTGCGAGTAGGACACACTGTACAAAGAGTGGTCTCCCAAAGTTTCATGAATTCCAGAGGATGTTGCTAGCTTACAGTATTAATGCTTCACTTTAAAATGTTAGTTTGACATTTACCTCCTATTTTCTTGATACATTTGTGATAAAACAATTATTGCACCATCATTGAGTCACGTACATAAATGGAAATCCAAAACTCTGTTGCTTTGTGCTTGAAAGAAATAAATCAAGACTCTAAAATAATTAAGGTGTAGTTTTTCACTAACCCTTAATCTATTCCACGAGCTTTGTTGTCTATCTGAGTTTCAACAGAAGATAGGAATTCCACTATGATGCCGACGAAGCCTTCGTCTACTCAAGAGCCAATCATCAATGGTTATAGCTCAAGAGAAGTGATGAACATCTACGCTGTCAAGGATCCAAAGTAAATGAGCATGCCAACACCCATTAAAGAATATGAAGAGCAGTAAACCAAAGAAGACAAGTCCACCAGCCACTTGGACAAGAAAGAGAGTTCTACTGAAGTACAACTAAGGTCTTCACCACGAGGATCTGCTGACGCACCCAAGGAAGAATAAAGAGCATGCAAGAAGTCTTGTTCGATAGACTATAAACATCGAATCCTCGCCGGAAGGTAACTCGGTAGTTATCCATATTTCTTTACTTTTTAGCAAATTATATCTGCATTAGAAAAGAAAATAAAAATATGAAAAACTTTAAGCCCCATGAGAACAGTTTAGTGGTGTGTGAAAACCCATAAATGTATTCTCTATGGAGGCATATAAAAAAATAATACATTTACATATTAATTTCTGCATTGCATCAGAAAAGGAAACAAAAATATTGCATTTGTTACACTACATCATAAACCATGAAGCCCCGTGTGAATAATTCTATGGTGTGTAAAAAACCCACAGGAATGTTCACCATGGTGGCATAAAAAATATATAATAATAATAATAATATAATACTAAAAATAAATATGCATACATTCATCCTATGGCATTTTTCTCTTGCATCATAAAAAAAATTAAAATATAAAAATATTGAGAAAGAGATCTTACTAAAATTCTAGACAACTAAGGCTTAAGTGGCCAACCGCTAATGCTTAATCTGTTCCACAAGTTTTGTTGTCTATTTGAGTTTCACAGGATTTGAAAGGCCAAGAAAAGCTGACGAACAAGTGAATGCTCCATCCACTGTTGGAGCACTGTCTCAACAAACATCAACATCAATCAAAGCTCTAATAGAGAAAGGACATATCCACTGCCAGTCTGCTACATTGCAAAGTGACTACGTCAACATTCAGCTTGGGGGAAGGCACCCCCATGTATCCACGTAAGTATCTTTATCCTCTTAAGTTTTTCATTCTATAAATAAATTCAAAACACCAAAAATATGTGAGCACATGAAGGCTCACCATTAATTAAAAAAAAGAGAGACAAAAATATGTGGGCACATGAAGGCTCACCATTAAATCTAAAAAGAGACACTATAGAGAACTGCTGAATTTCTGCTTAGTGGAATGGAATAACATAAATGATCTTAAGAGCTTTAGACAACTAGATAAAGGAAAAGAATATTTATCACTAACACTTAATCAAGTTCCACTACTTGTGTTGCCTATTTTTAAGTTCAGCAGGAAATAAAGAAGAAAGGGACTTAAGCCACTACTGATGGTCTACTCATCTTCTGGGAAAAAGATCACGTCAAGATCTAGCTTGGGGGAGAACACCCTCAGTTATCACGATAAGTATCGTACCACGACTATTTTTATTTTAGTTCGTTTTAGCTAGATCCAGGTCAATATATATAAAAACCCATAAAAAGATGAATAACTATTATAAAACCAAATAAATATAGTATATAATGAATAAATGCCTAAGTTGATATGAACTTAATTTTGCTCATGATGAAAATGATGAATAGTTGCTCTGCCGTAATCCCTCTTGAGTACCTATTGTTCAAACTTAATTTTTCTTGAGTTTTAGACAAAGTTGTTCTCAATAAACTCTGAACCTGAAACCTGTGAATGGCAAATGCTTGATCTAAAGTATAGATAATTGTGAGATATGATATAAAAAGGTTTGAGCTGCTGTTTATCTAATTCCTAGAGATACTAGAATTCTGGAGATTTACATTTTGAAAAGATTAAAAACACATGATGAGATCCTGTATGACATCACATGAATTCCTACCCAGAGCAATTAATATGATCTTAAGATAAGGCTACTTGCTTTGTTCTAAGTTTTTAGTTATGGTTGAGAAATTTATCATGCTCTAGAAATCAAGAACGTTTTATTAAAAGATTCACTCTTCCAAAGTAGTATTGTGTTAGAGGCATGGGACTATGCAAAAGTATAAAAGGAGAAAATAAAAAGGGACAAGTGTTTGACTACCTCAAAAGAAAAAAAAGAGAAGGAAAAGCATTGTGATAAAAATATGAAAGAGAAAAAGAAAGATAACCCATGGTCCCTCTAATTACAATATGCCAGCAAGAGATGACAAATTTCAAAAGTTCTAAGTTCTTGATCTATGAGTATGACATCTTTCTCCCTAGCTTTGAACTTTGACTTGGTAAGATATGCTTTTCACTTCTTAAAGCTCCAGATATATATTCATAGAAAATAAGGAAAATGCATCAGTAAGGAATCATAAAATATAAAAGAGCGATTTGAGAGTGTCATACAGTAGAATCTCTGATTTCTATTTTAAAAATATATAAAAACTCCAGAATGAAGGTTGATCAAAGAGTTAGAGATGTAGTGCTTAACTTGATTGTTCTATCTTTCAATTGTTTAAAGATTCAGGTGAAGGCAAAAGCTCCATAGTTAAAGGTAATATGAGAAAGTCAGAATAGTTAACTCTAAATCCAAGGGAAGATTTTGGTTTGAACATATGTACCATTGAGGTGTGAAAGCATAGTAGCAATTCCTGATTCATCATGACTATTTGCTAAGGGACTAGCAAAAGGTAAGCTTGGGGGAACTTGTTGACGCTCACTAATGCTCATAATTAACTATCAACTATTGCATGAAATGACACTAAATGAATTACAAAGCATAGTTGTAGGGTTTGAAACTAAACAAGTTCCACGAGTTTTGGTGTTCTCACTTGTTTTATAGGGCATCCATGTTTTTACCATATAAAAGTATCTCAAGTGATGAAACAGAGCACACCATTGTGAAGATCTCGTCAAGACGATCAAAACGGACATATGATTTGCTATATTTGGAGTCCCGGAGCGAGAGTCCTCGATGGATACTACTTGGAAGATTCTAGAACATTCCAGAACATTCCAGAAGACACGAGAAGGCGACCCACGGAAGGCGGGGCCCACCTGCCATAGAGGCAGACCGGTCGGTCTCCTTCTTGGGCCAGTCGGTCAGCTATTGGGCCCAAACACGCCCCCCTTCGCATGACGCACTCCAACCGACCTCTCCAACACGTTTTGGCCCATTTAAGCCCATGTGTATATGGCGAAGGATTTAGTCCCACATCGCTTGCCCAAGGTGGAGGGGAGGCCAGGAGCCCCTATATAATAAACCCCAGACCCCCCCTTCTCCTTGAATCAATCATCAGACATCATCAGATCTCAAGTCATTAGAAGAGGAAGAGGATCAATTAGAAACCCTAATTTCCTTAGAGCCACATCAAATTAGGCATAGCTAGATAGAATTAGAATTAGAAGAGGCAAGCTTCGCTTGGATTCCGGATCTAGTCGCGAGAAGGCTCGGTAAACCCAAGATCTTCTCTCTTGTATCAACATTATGGATCTAATTATGTTTCTAGTTCATAATTGTTCTTCTAGTTCTTTATTGTTCTTCATTGTTCATGTTCTAGTTCATCTTCTAATTCTAGTTCATCGTCTAGTTCATCTTCTAGTTCATCTATGTGTTCTAGTTCATCATTATGTGTAGTTCTAGTTCATAATAGTTTAGATATAATTGATATGACTAAGACATTAATTACTATATTCTTAATTATACAGCTTGTAGTATGCTTTGATTATATATTTGGCATAGATAGATTATCATCATGTTTATACTCATGTTCGTATAGCGCTCATCTTAATGATCATTGGGTGGGTGATAGATGTTGTGTAGGCATGGTGCCTATACACTATTTATATGTGAATACGTCCTATGTTCCGGATAGAGTGGTAGATCGCGGGTGTGACAGGCCTGTTGAGTCCTTTGTATTCCACCTCCCGAATGTAGTGTTCAGTATGGCTCAGTTAACTCATGGTTTAGGGGTTACTCTGTTTGGCACCTTTACTATGGAGTTGCCTCTTGAATATGAATATGGGATAACCTAGCCAATGATTGCCAAATATAATTGCACTAATCAATGTATATTATGACTTATAATTAGAATAACTTAGGAATACTTCTTTATAATGTCTATTCTAATCCGCATGCCTTGTCTAAGTTGAAATGCTCTAAGGACTATCATAGATTGATCTTTTATCATTTATAGTGTACCTCATTATTGTGATTGATCCCTGTTTAGGATAAAGGAGTGTGTTCTTACTTTGCTCTCAATTCTCCTATCACATGAATAGAGTAGCTCTTGTCCTTATTTATCTCACTTCATTCCTAGTGCTAAATATAAATAATGATACTTGGAACATCTCTGGGTAAAATGCTGCTACAACGGGTGTATTTATCTGTGCGCTTACGGGTAAATATTTATCTTTAGAGTCAGTGCTATGATATAATCACATTGCTAGTTTCATGTTGGGGATGACAACTTGACGTTAAGTGATGCTAGTAGTGTCCCGTACACTTCTTAGTGCCTTCACTAGGTTATTGTTTATGAAATCTATCTTAGAGTGATTCCATTAAGGAGTGTCAACAACCGTCTTTGTTTTTGAAAACGCATTTGCTACCTATAGGGTGGCATTCTGGTGGAGGTGGAACTAGGGTCCAAACTTGGTTTCGCTCAAAGTTTTCTAGCTCCTCATGCATGGCATTGACCCAGTTAGGATCAGAAAGTGTGTGTCCAACATCTTTGGGCTCAAAAGAAGCAACGAATGTAGAATGAGCAAAGTGAGAGATTTCATACGCTCGCGACCGCGTGACTCGCTGGTCGATGCCGCCGATCATCTGACGCGGAGGGTGAACTTGCTGAACGCTCCGGGGTGCTTGCCTCGCCGAAGTCGCCTCCCCCTTGCCAGATGCTATCGCTCCCTCAGGTGCAGTGGGTGCTCGCTGAAGAGGTGGCTCAAGAGGACCCCAAGAAGATGATGTCATGGGATCGGGTCCTTGAGCTGAAGTAGACGTCGCAGGGTCGACTGGGGCAGCCAGTGGAGTTGGCTCGGGATCACCCCAATCGGCATTCTCCTGCTCCTCCTCCACAAAGATAGTCTCTCCTAGCTCCTATTCTCCTGCAACATCAAAAGCAGAAGAAACACAAGGCATAGTCTCGTCGAATGTGACCTCACAGGTCTCCACTATCCGATTAGTTTCCAGATTAAGAACTCGATAAGCACGTGAATAATAAGCATAACCAAGAAACACCCCATCAACAGAGCGAGATTCAAATTTGTCCAAATTACCTTGCTTCAGGATAAAGCACTTGCACCCAAACACCCAAAAATGAGACACCTTGGGTACCCGTCCAAAACGCAACTCATAAGAAGTCTTTTTCATGAACGCATGAAGAAAGATGCGATTTGAAACATGGCAAGCGGTGTTGATCGCCTCAGCCCAAAAATGCCTAGGAGTCCTATGCTCATCGAGCATCGTCCTGGCCATCTCAACAAGGGTCCGGTTCTTGTGCTCAACAACACCGTTCTGCTGAGGGACATAGGGAGAAGAAAACTGATGCTCGATTCCATTAGAAGAACAGAAAGAGGCAAACTGTGAGTTATCAAACTCAGTACCATTATCGCTACGAATAGCTCTAATAGTACCAGGGGGAAACTCAGTTTTCAACCTCAAGATCAAATCACGAGCAGAAGGAAAAGCTTCATCCTTACCCTCCATGAAAAACACCCAAGAGTACCTCGAAAAATCATCCACGATCACTAGAACGTACCACTTCCCACCTGCTGAGCAAACCCGAGCTGGACCAACTGTGTCCATGTGTGAAAGCTCGCTGGGTCTCTTGGTCATCACCTGATTAACAGGTGGGTGGGAAGAAGCAACCATCTTCCCGTGACGACAAGGATGGAAAACAAGGTCCTTCTGAAACTTAAGCTTGGGCAATCCTTGGATTAGGCCAAGTGAGCTAAGTCTTGCCAGCAAGTCAAAACTCAAGTGACCGAGCCTTCTATGCCACTTCCACAAATCAGAAGAAGGACCAGCCATCAAACATCTAGCAGAGCCGAAAGAACGAGAAAAATCGGCTCTGAAAACACGGCCAAAAGGGACGATCCGACAAACAAGATCTCCCCGAGGGTCTAAAACACGACTCAAACCCTTCTTAAAGCGCACTTCACAATCATCCTCAAGAAGTTGCGAAACAAAAAGCAAATTGTAATGCAAGTTCGAAACCAAAGCAACATCCTTAAGAACAAAGTTCTCATTGAGCCTAATAGCTCCATGAGAAACGACCTTACCTCTACTATTGTCCCCGAAGTGATGTACTCCTTGTGCATCACGGGGCTAAGGCTGGAGAACCATTCCTTCTTTCCGGTCATGTGGCGCGAACACCCGGAATCCATGAGCCACATGTTCTCCAACCGAAGTTCCTGCATCAATAGAAAGGCAGGAAGTGAGCATATGGCACAACACTGGGGTTAGTATACTGAGAAGGATACTAGTGTTGTGTCATAGGCCCGGAAAAAGAGTTAGCAGCAACACCAAGTTGTCCTCGTCCCATGGGTGGATAGCGATCGCCACCAACCTGAAAGGGTGGTCCGCTATGGAACGGAAAACCTCCAAACTGACCTACTTGTCCCATTTGAGCAAAGCGATCACCACCATACTGAAAAGGTGGTCCGCTATGGGACTGAGCAGCAAAGCCTCTTACACCCGGCTCACGATCGTATTGAGGACGACCGGAACCGCGACGGGCACGACCACCACCTCGTGGTCTAGCTGCCTGGGGCCTAGCTACCTGAGGGGGTGCACCTCCAGGCCTAGTGCCCTGCCTCTGAACTCCCCGACCTTGCACACCATGGAGAGGGTGGTGCCTGGCCTGGTTGTTCAGCTCCAACTCCTTCCTAGCGTCTCTCTTCCTCCGAAAGCAAAACTCAGCTAGGTGACCCTCACGGTGACAGTACTCGCACCCGAACCTCACCACTTTCTTGGGTTGTTGGTTCCTAGGGTTGCGAGGGTTGTTCACTCTGGCTGGCTGCTTGCCTCTTGGAAGGGGATCACTAGAGACGTCAGGAAGGGTGTCAAGTGTGTTCCTAAGATAGTTAGGTTTGGGAACCCACACTTGCTTGCGAGGTGGAGCCTTGGGAGGTTCATCAAGGATTCCATCCTTGGTGATAGGCTTGGGACAGCGGATGGCTTCTTACTCGGGCTCACTCCGCTAAACTCACCGATCTTGCCAAAGATACTAGCGCCCTTCCCACCTGAAGCAAAGCCTACTCCTGAGCAATCGGTTCCCCTCTTGAACTGACTGATCATCATGCCCAACTGTGGCTCACTGAATGACACCCAACTCAGGATGGACCGGAGGTATGTGTTTTCCTCCTTGGTTTGCATCCTGTCATGCCGACAGTTGGCAATCTCAAGCTCCATCCCCACGCACCGCTCACACGAAGCAGACAAGGTGCTAACTGAGCTGGCCTTCAAGGCTTCAGCAAGCTTGGCATTAACTCCAGCCAACTCAGTTCGCAAGCTAGGACAAAGCTTGCATGCACCCAGCAAAGGCCTCACCTTCACTTCCTCCAGCTCGTTCTTCAGGGAGGGACACTCTTTGCAATCACCCACCAAGTCTAGCCTACTCTTCAGCTCATCATACACCTCAATCAAAGAGGCATACTTGGTTTGCAAGGTGGCAAAGTTTGTCATATGCAACGTGCACTCCTCACACTCCTCCCCACTGGTCACCTTGACCTCGGACCTAGCGAACTCAAGCTCCTTAAGCGCCTCATTCATCTTAGCTTTAAACTCGTTGCGCTCTCGGATAGCTCGCTTGAGTTGCTTGTCCGGACCGAGAACTATGTCGACAAGAGAATCGCGCTCACCGGTAAGACAATCGACAAGAGAAGAGGTTGATACCACGGAAGCATCGTCGTCGTCGTCGTCGTCGGTGTCAGCGTCCTTTGCCTGGCACTTGAGGTCCTCTTCGTCTAAGGCCATGGTGCAGAGGCCCTTGGAGGAGTGGCCGAAGAAGCAGAGTCCGTTCAAGCGTTCTTCTGTCTTGTGCTCGAACCCATCATCGCTGGAGTCGCCGTCGGAGGTCTTCTCGCCATCGCTGATGGTGGCAACGAAGGTACGCCGACCGGCGTCAAAAGCCTTCTCCATGTCCTCCCGGCGATAGCTGCCCTTCTTCTTCTTCCCGGCCTTGTTCTCCGGCTTGCCCTTGCGCCTGGAGTTGCGGTTCTTGCCGGGGAAGCTCTTGTCGTTCTTGGGATAGTTCACCATGAAGTGGTCTAGATCACCACACTTGTAGCAGCCCTCGCATGCGCCACCACGCCGGCGATTCAGGCGGTTGTTGTGAAACCGCGAGAACCGGGTGATGATGAGGGCGAGCTCATCGTCTCCAAACGCCTCCATCTGCTCCTCCGTGACTGTAAGCAAAGAAGACAAAGAAAATAGAGGAGGTGAAGCGTCAGCAGATAAGGTCGATCCACCTATGCCTGAGACCAAAGCCATGGAATGTGAAGATGGGTTCTTCAGCTTGGCCTGAGTCAGGTGATCGATCTCGGTGGACTTGAGCTTGCTGAACAGCTTGGATGGAGACTCTATGATGGTCGACACCTTCACCTCCCATACCCTCCGATCCAGGGCGTATAGCAACTTGAGAGCCCTCTCATGATCGTCATAGGGTAGGTTAGCCCGATTTGCACGCATCTTGCATTTGGAAACGAGCGAACATGGCGTCAATCGTTTCTCCCTCCAACTGAACAAAGTTCTCGTACTCTCGCTTGTAGGTCTCAAAGAGTCTGGTCTTGACCTGAGCGGTCCCCTCATGATAGCTCTAAAGCTTCACCCAGATCTCTCGTGCCGTCTCAAGCTCAGAGACACGCTCGAACTCAGGAAGGGAGATGCTAGCCAAAAGAGCATTACGAGCCTTGGAGTTGGCCTCGTGTTGGTCAATCTGGATCTGACCCACTCGAGCCGCAAGGACTACTTACTCAGCATTCTCGCATATCTCCTAGACAGAAGATCCGATGCTGTTGAGATAAGCACGCATCCGAATCTTCCAATAGGGATAGTTCGTCCCATCAAAATAGGGAGCCTTGTTGTTCCCTCGATCCATGTCGCCCTTAGGATCCGAAACCGATTAAGGTAGAGAAGATCATTAACCGGCTCCGATACCAATTGAAGGACCAGATTGGCGACCAGAGGGGGGGGGTGAATGGGAGCCTCAAATTCAACTTGTGAATAGGATGGCCCTTGTCCCAGAAAATCACCCCAAAAGCGAAGACTCAAGACGACCGGAGAGTTCAGGACCTACGAGTAGGTGGATACCCTAGGAGATGTCCTAGTGGTACAGCGGAACTCCCGGAGAAACCCCAAACCAACTGCCAAAGCTTCAGACCTAAATTGCACACTCTGTAGATTCGCGGACTGTCCGGGGTCAGGTTCCCGGACTGTCCGGTGAACGCCGGACTGTCCGCGACTGGAGGTCCGGACTGTCCGCCAGCAACTGAGCCCAACACAGACTATTCTGCAAGTCTGCTGGACAGGTCCAGGACTGTCCGCGGGTTTGTACCGCAGACTATCCGCCGGTCACGAGACCGAGAACAGTATCGCACAGTGTTGTTCTGAACCTGCTGAGTCCCGAATCTCGGACTGTCCACCGCTGGGGGCGCGGACTGTCCACGGATGAACAGAGAGCAGAAAAACAGCTCGGGACAAAAGTCAATTCGATCAAAACTCTACCAAATCAAAAGGGACTTTGATCAAACTTCTCCCAGGTGATCCTCTATGTATTGGGGTGCTAATCCTAAGTAATCATCACACCAAACCAAGTCAATCAAGAGAGATTCGTGGATCACTGAAAAAGGGGGAAGAACGAAGAACGAACGCGAAATCAACCCGATCTATGGATTCGTGAGGTTAGGAGAGAATTCCTTCAGTAGAAAGAAGGGGCTCACGACCAAGAACAAATTGATTCAAGTGGAATTGAAAATTATCTCACGGAGAGGGAGAACAAGGCAAATCTCAGGGAGATGAAAAACCAAAATGTGAAGAACACAAAACACAAGACACGATTCGATTCGATTTCAGCCGAACTTCCTCCACACGAGGAGACAACGAGAATACGGTCTCGTTTCCTCAAAAGATCCAAATACACAGAGGTATGATTCCCGTCTCTGCGGATCACTTGCAGTGAGGTATGATTAGAACCTAAGCGAGGGCTAGAGAGAGAGTGCTCAGGAACAAATGACTGCAAGGATAGAGAGAGAGGAGGGGTGCCTCTCTTATTTATAGCCTAAAACAATAATCCCCTTCTACCCCTAGATACAAGAGCGAAGCGGCCAACCCTAGGGGCATCCCGGTCCGACTCTGCTGATAGTTGATCTGACGGCCACGCGCCTTCCTCACCCTTAGCTTCACCTCGACGCAAGCCTCAGGATGCCGCCACGTGCCGCCCAGTCGACCGCCGCGCCTACCTCGCGGATAGCCTCGCCTCCGAGCCAACCTCTCCACGCCGCCACGCGTCGACCGTCCTTTTTGCGGACCTCCCCCCCCCCAGTTTTGAGGCCGAAACAGGGGAACCTGGGCCTTCCCCCGGTTTTGAGGCTAAAACCGGGAAACCTGTCCTCAGGCTGAGTTTTGTGGCCCAAACTCAGAAACCGCGAGCCCAGGTTTTGAGGCCCAAACCTGGAAACCATCCTCGCCGAGTTTTGTGGCCCAAACTCGGAAACCGGCCACCTCGAGTTTTGAGGCCCAAACTCGGAAACCGTCGAGGGTAGCTTTTCGAGGCTCAGCTACCGAACCCGCGCCGTAGACGGGATGTGGTTTGCACACCCCGAGTTCCAGCACCGATGCCGGAGCATGTCCAGCCTCCACGCCGGGCACAATGCATTCGGCATCCTTCTCGGCCTCCCGCCAAGTGTCACGACGCCATCACCTTCCTCCCGTCTCGGCCGATGCACCGCACATCCCCATGTGCTCTTGCTTGTCAATGCCACGTGCCACCTACCACAGCTAGTCCTCAGGTCTCCCGGTCCGTCGGTCCAAGCTCCACGTCCGCCCTTCACCGCTCTCGGTCCGTCGGCACGGTACGTCCCTACTTGACCTTCACCTCACCTTCGACCAATGCCCGAGCTCCGCACCTGCACATCAACACAGCCAAGAGACATGTTGCCCATTGATCGATCACTGATCACTCAGGAAGGGAACCACAAGGGCACATATCAACCTTGTGTTCTCACTTGCACATTCCTGGTCTGAACCTATGACTTGTTGCTCCTTTGCTGCATTTGTCTAACTTAGCAAAATTATGCTAGCATTGCATGCTCACTTTTATCCTACCCATTAAATCCCACATAAAGTCTTAGTGAGAGGATAATTCTTCCATTTCCACATACAAATATGAGTAATTGAGTGAGCCACAGAAGTTACTAAGCATGGTTTCTTTTGAACAGAACTTGCAAAAACTCTACATATCTTGATTAGCAAAATAGGCAAGGGAAAGACAAACCTTCTTTCTTGCTGGTCTTTTGTTCTAATCTTGAGCGCAGGGAAGGCTACCAATTCCATGGTGATGAAAATAATATGGGCATACACAACAAAAACACAGAGTTTCCAAGATTCAAGTTCATGCTTGCTCGAGGACGAGCAAGAGGTAAGCTTGGGGGAGCTTGTTGATGCTCACTAAGTGTCATATTCTTAGCATCAACAAGGTCATATAACGCATCACAAGGACCTAAAATCAACCAAAAACCTTTTATAAACTAACGATTTCCACTTGTCCTTGAGTTTTATTTGAATGTAGGTAATTGCAGGGTTTTTGAGCAAAATGACCAAGAGGACCCACCAGGAGGCAAGCCCACTCACCTGGACTCACTTTGGGCCAAGGTGGGGTGGCGCCCGCCAACCCTAGCTAGCGGCCGCCAGGGGAGTGAGGCCCAAACTCCTCCCCTGCCACGTCACTGATCCAGGGGAGGCGTGCCACACTCATTTGCAGCCATTGATCACTTAGGTCAGTGCATCCAAGGGCTAAGAAGAGATGTCACGTGGATCATGATCTAATTGCCCATGTGACGGTTATTTGGACATGCAACCGACCTTGGAACCACCTCCCTGGAGCTCCTGGATGCCGTTGAAGCAATGACGGTGGATCCAACGGCCAGGGGCTTGGCGGCCACCACCTAGGGTTGGCGCCCGCCACCTCACTCACCCCCTGACCTAACCCTAGGTCCATAAGTACCCCCCTAGGTCCCTTAGGCTATAAATAGGACCCCCCGAGCTCATTTGTACTCAGACCTCACCTCATCAGTCCCACTCTCTTGTAAGCGAAGCTCTGGTGAAGTAACACTCTAGTTGAGAGACTTAGAGTGAGAGCGAGAGTGTAGAAGAGAAGAGCTGGAGTTGTAATAGAGGATCTTCCAAGAGTCTCTGGTATAATTCCAAGTCTTTCTTCATTTATCTTAGTGTTCTTCTACTTTCAGCATTTACTTTAAGTTCTTTACTTATTGTTCTTGTTGAGTGCTTTCGATCATAGATAACTTAGTATTTAGTTTGTATCTAGTTCGGGTTCTTCGCTGAGTAATCAGTGCTCTAGTTTTGGACGCAAGATTAGAGTAGTATATATTAGTGTAAGCGCGGTGCTTAGACTAATTATACCTTAGTTTGTGGCTAGCCCCCTGGATAGCTGTGGTAGCAAACAGGTGGTGACAGCCCTAGGAGCCTTGAATTCCACCACGTAGTTGGGTTAGTTTTTAAATCATAAACCTCATTGTGCACGTCTGAGGTAAATAGTCCAGAGGGTGTGTACGGTTCGAAGAACTAGATAAAATCTTTATTGCTAAGTTAGTTGTGTTCGTAAGTGTGTAGGAAAACATTAATCTGTTCATCGGCCAGACCCCGCCGATTTAGTTTAGTAGTAGTTAGTCTTTCTTTCTTTTTAGTAGTAGTAGAAACCAACCCCCATTCATACATTTCAATCAACCTTGCTAGAATCACTAGTTGTTCATAGTAGTCCTAGTGTTAGTTCTACCATAGTAGCTTCCCTATGGAAATAAATACGATACTCGGTTACTCTCGGGTGAAGTGCTACAATTGACTTATTCTGTGCGCTTGCGGAATTTACCAATAGTCATACGAATAGTTAGTTATACTTCTTACATTAAGAAGTATCAACAAGCCTTTGTGGCGCCGTTGCCGGGGATAGATTCCATAGTCTACTCCTAGTAACGATGTTAGCAAGAGTCAACACTCCTTTGTAATAGAAAGAAGAGAAGAAAGTGCAAATCCTCCAGAGGGGTTAGCAGAAGAGCCAGAAACCAAAGCCATAGTCAGGCCAGAAGGATTCTCATAAGAAGCCCTTGTCATGGCGTCAATCTCACTAGACTTGAGCTTACTAAAGAGCTCGTCGCACGTGAGAGTCTCATAGTTAGACGATTCGATGATCGCCTGAACCTTAGAGTCCCACACTGACCGATCGAGAGTATGCAAAAGCTTCAAAGCCCTCTCATGATCGTTGAAAGGCAACAACTCCTTGTTCGCTCTCATCTTGTTGACAATTACCTGAAAGCGAGCGAATAAACTTTCTATGCTCTCGTCAGGCATATGTCTAAAGTTCTCATACTCCCGCTTGTGCGACTCGTAGAGACAGGATTTGACTTGAGTGGTTCCCTCATGGAAACGCATGAGGGTCGCCCAAATCTCACGAGCCGTGGGGAGGTGAGAAACGCGATCAAACTCGGACATGCTCAAACAGGAGAAAAGAGCGTTACGCGCTCAGCTATTGGCATCGTGCTCATCGATTTGAAGCTGAGTAACACAAGCAGCCAAGACAACGTAATCATCCTTGTTGCAAATCTCCCAAACAGAAGAGCCCATGCTCTGGAGATAGGCCAACATGCGTATCTTCCAATACGCATAGTTCATCCCATCGAAAAACGGCGGTTTGCCCACGCCGCGATCCATGTCGCCTTCTGTGGATCTGGAACCGGCTAAGGTGGAAGATCCTTAACCTGCTCCGATACTAATTGAAGGACCAAGAGTGCTACCAGAAAGCGACCAGAGGGGGGGGGGTGAATGGGAGCTTCAAATTTCTTTACAGAAACTTGTTGCCACTGTCCCAAGAATCAACCCCAAAAGCAAACCCTAGAGCTTGTAAGTGTCCACGGCCCAAGAGGTAGGGTGGATGCTTCCAAGAAGTACAGCGAGACACTACACAACTCTAGAAGCCTAACGCAAAAGCCGGAAATGAAAACCGACAACAGACGAACGAACCGCGGACGAAACTGCGCAGACACAGCTGCATCGGACGCTGGCAGCGTCCGATGTCAGAGCACCGGAAGCGTCCGATGCAAAATGAACCCTTCTGGAACCTTACTGGACTTGCATCGGACGCTGCTACAGTGAAACCCTAGCGTCCGATGCTTGATCCCCGGCGTGTCCGATGGCAACGAACGCTCCGATGGTCAGCGTCCGATGCTCCTTAAAACTCACTGTCAGACGACACGTGGCATCGGACGCGTCCGATGGTATGAACCAGCGTCCGATGGTCCCGACACAAGCGTCCGATGCTCCTAGATCAGTGCTGTTCTTCCACGAAGATCACCCGATCTCCTCCGAATCAAAAGAACTAAGGCTTAGACATGGTATGAGGAGTTCCAAGGAGGTTAGTGAGCTATCCCCAAGAGATCATGGCTCGAACCTAACTCTAAATCGGTGAATTGGAAGAATTCGGGGCAAGGGAGCAAAACTTGATCCGAAACGAAAATCGACCGATCTACTAGCTCGTGAGGTTAGAGATGATTTCCTTCGGTGGAAAGAAGTGCCTCACGATCTAGAACAACTCAGTTCAAACGGATTTGCAAAAGACGCATCGAGTAGAGAGATCGATCAACGGGAAAAACATGGAGAAAAGCAACCCGTGAAGAACAAGAACAAAACGCGAATCACAACCATGAATTTGCAACCGTGTGGCTACCACACACTACCATAGTGAGATTACAGTCTCACTTCCTCAAAATCTCACGGACACAGAGGTGTGATTGTCTTCTCTGTGGATCTCAGTTCGCTACAGCAGGGAGTGGGGAGAGCAGGAAACCCTAGAAGCAAAAGAGCAAATGACTGAGATAGTTTGGGAGGTGGGTGTGTCCCCCTACTTATCCTAATTTTAATTCCCACTCTACCCCTAAGTATTTACAGAGCGACCCAGCCAAACCCTAAGGCTATCCTGGACCAACTCGACGATGATGCTGATCCGACGGCTACGCCCGCACAACTGGTACAGCAGCGATCCGATCATGCTTCGGTACTCCTTCTGGTCCACAGCTTCTCCATCCTCGTCCGCATCCAGGGCCATCGTGGTCGACATGGGTGTTGGAAGAGGCTTGGCTCACCCATTGCGGATACATGGGTGTATGCCGAGTCTCTGAGTGATGAGTGATTGTCAACTGGGATGATGCGCATGTTCTTTGGCTTGTGTTGTGCAGGTGTCAAGCACGGATACAGTGATCAGAGGCAAGGTGAAGGTCAAGTAGAGACGTGCCGTGCCGAGGGACCGAGAGTGGCGAAGGGCGGACGTGAGGCTTGGACTGAGGGACCGGTGGCCCGAGGATCAGCTGTGGTGGCTGACAGCCTGGGACAGCGACGAGCGAAGACTTGCGGTCATGTGTTGCCTGAATCGAGGACTTGGGGACACGTGTCGGTGGACGGGGTGCACGGGCGGTGCATCCCCTCTACAGATTCGGTTTGGTGGTAGAGTCAGAGAAAAACCATCGGGTGGACGGTTTCCAGGTTTGGGCCTCAAAACCTGGGCGTGGATGGTTTCCGAGTTTGGCCACAAAACTCGGGCTGAGGACGGTTTCCAAGTTTGGGCCTCAAAACCTGGGTGCTGCGGGTTTGCTGAGTTTGGGCCTCAAAACTCAGGCCTTGGACGGCTGGTTTCCCGGTTTGGGCCTCAAAACTGGGGGTTGGCTGTGAAGGCTGGTTTCCCAGTTTGGGCCACAAAACCGGGGGTGCGACGTCCAGGAAAAGGACAAGCAGAGCGGTGGCGGGACGTGGAGGCGATCGGTGAGGTTGCGTCGAGGCAACGCTACCAGTTGTGCGGGCATGGCCGTCGGATCACCACCTACCCGAGTTGGTCCAGAATAACCCTAGGGTTTAGCTGGTTCGCTCTGTAATTAGTTGAGGGGTAGAGTAGGAATTAGAAATTAGGATAAGTAGAGGGAGACACCCTCCTCCCATTTTATCTCAGTCATTTGCTCATTGCTTCTAGGGTTTCCTGCTCTCCCAATCCTCTGCTGTAGCTAGCTGAGATCCGCAGAGAACCATACCTCTGTGTACTGGAGATTTTGAGGAAGTGAGGCCGTAACCTCACTGTTGTAGCGTGTGGTAGCCACACGGTTGCAGATCGATGACTTGATTCGCGTTTTGTTTGTGTTCTTCGCGTTCTTCGTTTCTTCGCGATTTTTCCGTCACTCGATCTCCCTCTCTATTACGTCTTTTCGAAATCTGTTTGAAACAACTTGTTCTTTATTGTGAGGAGATCATTTCCACCGAAGGAATTCATCTAACTCCTCACGAACAAGTAGATCGGCTTGATTTCGTTTTTGTGGTGCTTTTTCGGTTCATACACCTTCCCCTTCGATTTCCCGTTGATTGAGTTGATTTGAGCGGATGATTTCTTGGGGATAGTCTCCTAACTACCTCGTGATCATTCTCTCTAAGTTTGGGTTCAAGGGATTTTGGTTTGAATCGATTTGGAGGAGATTTGGGTGAAGGGCGACCAAAATCGCTCTCACTGGCAGTTGGCGGACAGTCCGCCATCCCAGTCGCGGACAGTCCGCGCGTCGGGACTCAGCCGAGCAGTGGCTGTGTTTCTTGGTGAACAGTGCCAAAGTTCGACCGGCGGACAGTCCGCCATTGGTTTTCGCGGACAGTCCAGGAACTGTCCAGGGGACTTCAGCAGTGTTGTGGTTTTGCTCTTTTGGCCGGCGGACAGTCCGCCAGATGAGCCCGGACAGTCCGCCACTGGGTAGATAGTCCGCGACCGTACTGCCGGATAGTTCGGGATCCTGCTGTGTACTCCGGTTGTGTGCGTTTGCTCTCCCGACTTGTTCGCTTGGTTTTCGGACTTCCCATTTGGCCCTAAAGTTGATCAAGGAACCTCTCTAGGTATCTTTGCTACTTGTTAGCCTAGGTATTTAGGAGTTTCTCGACGTAGCTATCTATCTACGTTCGGGACTTGGTTTTTGAGGGTCGAACATGTCTCGGTGCTTTTGGTTTTTGGTTCGCTATCGCTTTGTGGTGCCTCGCTGTGATCCTAGGGATCATCCACCCTCTTCCAAGGGTCATGAGCATCATGGTTTCAGTCGTAGCTTCTTCGGGTTGATTTTGGGACAATTGGCCAAAGTTTCGAGAGAAATTTTTGAGCTCCCATTCACCCCCCTCTGGTCGCCTTGCTATTGCATTTCGGTCCTTCAATTGGTATCAGAGCAGGTTAAGGATCTTCCACCTTAGCCGGTTCCAGATCCACCGAAGGCGACATGGATCGCGGCGTGGGCAAACCGCCGTTTTTCGTTGGGACGAACTATGCGTATTGGAAGATACGCATGTCGGCCTTTCTGCAGAGTATGGGTGCTTCTATTTGGGATATTTGCAACTCTGCCGATTACGTGGTCTTGGCTGCTCGTGTGACTCAGCGTCAGATCGATGATCACGATGCCAATAGCCGAGCCCGTAATGCTCTTTTCTCATGCTTGAGCATGATGGAGTTTGATCGCGTTTCTCACCTCGCTACGGCTCGAAAGATTTGGGCATCCCTCATGCGTTTCCATGAGGGAACCTCTCAAGTCAAAACCCGTCTCTACGAGTCGCACAAGCGAGAGTACGAGAACTTTCGACATATGCCTGGCGAGAGCATAAAGAGTTTATTCGCTCGCTTTTAGGTGATTGTCAACAGGATGAGGGCTAACAAGGAGCTGTTGCCTTTCAACGATCATGAGAGAGCTTTGAAGCTTTTGCATACTCTCGATCGGTCGGTGTGGGATTCCAAGGTTCAGGCGATCATCGAATCGCCTAACTATGAGACCCTCATGTGCGACGAGCTCTTTAGTAAGCTCAAGTCCAGTGAGATCGATTGCATGGCGAGGGCTTCTTATGAAAATCCTTCTGGCCCGTCGATGGCTTTGGTTTCTGGTTCTTCTGCTAACCCCTCTGGAGGCTTTGCACTCTCTTCTCTTCTTTCTATCACAGAGGAGCAGTTGGAGTTCTTTGGGGATGACGAGTTGGCTTTGCTTGCCAACCAGTTCTCGCGGTTCCACAACAACCACACGAACCGTCGCCACAGAGGAGGACGCTCGGGATGCTTCGAGTGCGGCGACCCCAACCACTTCATCGCCAATTGCCCGAAGAAGAACAAGCAGACCTTCGGCAAGGCGGATCATGGGCACAAGTACGACTCCGGCAAGCGCAAGGAGAAGTACGTCCCCGCGAAGCACAAGCAGAAGGGCGGCTTCGACAAGGAGTACATCAAGATGAAGTACTTGGAGAAGGCCCAGGCGGAGCAGCGTGCTTTCTTCACCACGCTCAGCGACGTCGACGACTCGGATGACGACTCCGCTGCCTCCAGTGACGATGAGTTCGAGAAGAAGAAGAGGATCGAGGACAAGCTGAACGGCCTCTACTTCTTCGCTGATGACGAGGGCTTCTGCACCATGGCCCTCGGCAAGGAGGTCGATGGGGAGCTGGAGAACACTCCTCGGAACTACGACAACGACGACACCTCCCAGGTATCTCAGACCCCCGACGAGCTCTCTGCTGAGGTCGAGAAACTTACTGCCGCGCTCCTTAGTCAGGATAAGTTGCTTAGGCGTGCTGCTAGAGAGCGCAAGGAGTTTAGGCAGAAGTGGGAGGATACGGTGAAGGAACTTGAATCTGTCAAGTCCACCGTTGTTGTCACAGAAGAGGAGGAGTGTGAGATGTGCACCACGCACATGACTCACCTTCTCACTTTGAGAGGTAAGTATGTTGCGTTGGTAGGAGAGGTGGATGAGCTGAAGGCTAGATCTTCGCTGTTGGGTGCGTGCAAGTCCTGTGCGGGCTTGCAATCTGAGTTGGCAGAGAAGAATGCCAAGATTGTGTCTCTTGAAGAGGCCAGCTCAGGTAGCACATGTGTGGCTAGGTGTGTTCTTTGTGAGGGTTTGGAGATGGAGATCGCTAACGTGAAGCATGACAAGATGCAAACCGAGGAGGAAAACACATACCTTCGGACCATCTTGTCATGGGTATCTAGCGGTGAGCCACAGCTCGGGATGATGATCTCCCAATTCAAGGGAGCTGCTGGAGGTCCAGGTGTAGGTTTTGCTCCAGGTGTTGATGTTTCATCTTTTGGGAAGATTAGAGAGTCGAGTGGTCTTGACCCATGTGAGAAGCCCAACTCCACCACTATTCCCAAGCTTACCAAGATTCCACCCAAAGAGCCTCTCAAGCCTAACACCAAGGATGGGGTCTTTGTTGAACCTCCGAGAGCTCCACCAAAGAAACAATCTTGGGCTCCCAAACCAAACCACCTCAAGAATAAGCTGGACACAATGCCACCCATTCAGGAGGAGCTTATGCCACAGAAGGGCAAAGTGATCCACACCCACTACCGTGAGTACCAACAACCCCCTATGAGAGCGGTGAGGTACCATTGTGAGCGTTGTGGGAGGGATGGACACTTGAGTGAGTTTTGCTTTCGGCGCAAGAGAGAGGCGCGCCGTGCAAGGGAGATGAACAACCCGGACATGTACCATCCTTTCCATGATGTACATGTGCCGAATGTTCAGAGGCGTGCTGCTAGGCCTAGAGGTCGAAAACCTCAAGTTCCTAGGCCTAGGCCGCGTGAAGGACGTGCCCGGCGGGAGCCTGCAGTTGTGAGCTATGGACCCCGTGGCGATGGCTTTGTTGTTGAGCATTTTCCCCCACCGCGTTTTGAGTATCGCGGTGGACGCTCTTCCCTTAGCGGACCACGTTTTCCTGTGCGTGGAGATCGCTTTCCCCGTAGGAGTGCTAGGAATGGTTTTTCTGCTAACCGTTCTTTTGAGCAGCCGACCCAACACTGGTATTCTTCCTACCTCACTAACCCCAGTGTTGGCCCGTATGCTCACCCTATGTCTTTTTATTGATGTAGGTAAAACGATTGGAGAACGTTTGGTTGGTGGATTCCGGGTGTTCGAGGCACATGACTGGAAACGCCAAGTGGTTCTCCAGTCTTAGTCAGTCGCCGGAAAGGAGTTTATCACCTTCGGCGACAATAGCAAAGGTAAGGTATTGTCTCGTGGGTCGGTGCGCGTTAATGAGCACTTTGTGTTGCGCGATGTTTCTCTTGTTTCTAACTTGCATTTTAACCTTCTTTCTATTTTGCAACTTTTCGATGATGACTATGAGATTCGTTTTAAACCGAATCTCAGTCGTATTTTGGATCCTCAGGGCAATCTTGTTTGTGGGATTTCACCCTTTGGGAAAGTCTTTCGTGCGGATTTCTCGGAGTCTTTTGGCATTTCTCGTTGTCTTGTGGCTGGACCTTCCTCCTCTGATCTTTGGAAGTGGCATAGGAGACTAGGACATTTGAGCTTCGACTTGCTTGCAAGACTTAGTTCACTTGGCCTAATCCGAGGATTGCCCAAGTTATCCATGGAGAAGGATCTTGTTTGCCATTCTTGTAGACATGGGAAGATGGTTGCCACTCCCCACCATCCAGTGACTCAGGTCATGACCAAGCGCCCTGGAGAGCTTTTGGATATGGACCATGTTGGTCTGGCTCGGGTGAGCTCGGTTGGGGGAAGTGGTATGTGCTTGTTGTCGTTGATGACTTTTCGAGATATTCGTGGGTTTTCTTTTTAGCTGAGAAAACTAAGACTTTCTCCTTCGCTCGCAATCTGATTTTGCATCTTCAGAACGAGTTCCCTTTGAACTCGATGCGAGCTATTAGGAGTGATAATGGTTCCGAATTCAAGAATTCGGATTTTGAGAAGTTTTGTAACTCCTTGGGTTTGGAGCATCAGTTTTCTTCTCCCTACACATCGCCCCAAAATGGTGTTGTAGAGAGGAAGAATCGGACCCTTGTAGAGATGGCTAGGATGATGCTCGATGAGCATAGGACTCCTAGGCGATATTGGGCCGAAGCTATGAGCACTGCATGCTATATTTCCAATCGCATTTTTCTTTGAGCTTTCTTCAAAAAGACCTCTTATGAGTTGCGTTTTGGAAAACTCCCCAAGGTGAGTTATTTTAGAGTCTTTGGTTGCCACTGTTTTATACTCAAAAAGGGCAATTTGGACAAGTTTGAGTCTCGTTCTTCTGACGGTGTGTTTTTGGGTTATGGCACTCATACTCGTGCTTATCGTGTACTTAACCTTGACACTAACCGAGTCATGGAGACATCTGATGTCACCTTCGGCGAGACCATGGTTTGTCCTTCTTCTCGTTTTGAGCGTGCAGGTGATCATGAGGTTGGAGAACCTCTTTTTGATGACGAGGACGAGGGTGCTGAAGGTATGGATGATCCAGCACCCCCTCCACCTGCTGTGCCGCAAGGAGCGACTTCTACCACAACTCACGGCCCCGATCCCTCTTCTTCGACTTGGGGGCCATGGGATCCGCCACCTCGCGCGGTACCTTTTGTACCCGAGGAGGCACCAGCTGCTGTTGAGGGGGAGGGCACTTCGGCTCGGGAGGTGCCACGACACATCCAGCGCCAACACCCGCCTCAGCAGATGATCGGCAGCATCGGCGAACGCATCACTCCGTCTAGGTCACAACCAATCTCTCACTTTGCTCATTCTGCATTTGTTGCTGATTTTGAACCCCGAGATGTTGGACACGCTTTGACGGATCCGGATTGGGTCAATGCCATGCATGAGGAGTTAGAAAACTTTGAGAGAAATTGGGTTTGGGTTCTAGTTTCTCCTCCCTCTGAGTGTCACCCAATTGGGACAAAATGGGTTTTCAAAAATAAACAGGGAGAAGATGGCCATGTTGTGAGAAACAAGGCCAGACTTGTAGCCCAGGGGTAAAGTCAGAAGGAGGGGATAGACTATGAGGAGACTTTTCCTCCTGTAGCTCGTTTGGAGGCAATTAGGATACTCTTGGCTTTTGCTGCATCCAAAGGTTTCAAACTTTTTCAAATGGATGTCAAGAGTGCCTTCTTAAATGGCTACATAGAAGAGGAGGTGTATGTGAGACAACCCCCCGGTTTCGAAAATCCCAAGTTTCCAAACCATGTCTTTAAACTTCACAAAGCTTTGTATGGTTTGAAACAAGCCCTAGAGCCTGGTATGATAGGTTGAAAACCTTTTTGCTTGCTAAGGGTTTTAAAATGGGATGTGTGGATAAAACGCTCTTTCTCCTCAAGCAAGGCACTGATACTCTTTTGGTCCAGATTTACGTGGATGATATCATTTTCGGTGGTTCTTCTCACTCTTTGGTTGCCAAGTTTGCAGATACTATGAGCAGGTAGTTCGAGATGAGCATGATGGGCGAGTTGACGTTTTTCCTCAGGTTGCAAATCAAGCAATCCCGGGAAGGGACATTTGTGCACCAGGGTAAGTATACCAGAGACATTCTGAAGAAATTCGATATGGGTGAGGCCAAGCCTCTTCCAACACCCATGTCGACCACGACGGCCCTGGAGAAGCTGTGGACCAGAAGGAGTACCGGAGTATGATTGGGTCGCTGCTGTACCTGACGGCGACACGCCCGGACATTCAGTTCGCAGTGTGTCTTTGCGCGCGATTTCAGTCGTCGACGCGCACCTCTCACCGTCAGGCGGTCAAGCGCATTATGAGGTACTTATCCTTCACTCCTGAATTTGGGATTTGGTATTCTGCTTCCTCCACCCTCTCCCTTTGTGGTTATTCCGATGCTGATTTTGCTGGTTGCCGGATTGAGCGCAAGTCCACTTCTGGGACTTGCCAGTTTATTGGTTCTTCTCTTGTTTCGTGGTCTTCTCGCAAGCAGTCTAGTGTCGCCCAGTCTACCACAGAGGCTGAGTATGTTGCTGCGGCTAGCTGCGGTTCCCAGTTACTCTGGATGATGGCCACTTTGCGTGATTTTGGTCTAAGCTTTTCTCGTGTTCCTTTGCTTTGTGACAGCACGAGTGCGATTAGCGTTGCTAAGAACCCCGTGCTGCACTCGAAGACCAAACACATTGATGTGCGCTTTCATTTTCTGCGAGACCACTATGAGAAGGGTGATATCGACCTTCGCCATGTCGATACTCATCATCAGTTGGCTGATATTTTCACCAAGCCTTTGGACCAATCAACTTTTAATCGGTTGAGAGGTGAGCTTGTTTTGTGTTTCCCCTTTTAGATGGGGGAAACATTTTGGTTCTTGTATGATACACTGACTTTGTGTTTTTCAGTTGGTATCTTCTTTTTCTTTGATTTCTTCATGCATCTTTACATTTCATCTTGCATACTTACATTCAGAGCTTCATATGTATAATCTTTAGAATGTAACTATGCTCTGTGTAGTCTTTGCTCTGATGCTTTATGATGATGTTGTAGCTTATGCTCTTTCTAATCACTGATACATGTTGTGAGCTGAGCTATTTTATGGTGAATTTGCTTAATGAACTTAAAACTTGAAAAATGTTCACCATTGAGATATGCAACTAGCATGTGTAGAATGTGTTGAAGTCACTTGTGCTTTTCATATATGCTAGGTTGCTATGTGTCTAGTTCTGAGTCATTTACTTGCTTGGTAGGTTCATATTCTGTTTAAAATCTGAACCAAGTTAAGTAAATTGGAAAGATCGAGATGGGATTGCTTGTTAGCACCTCACAGTTTCGAGACTGTTTCTCATTGCACTTTGAGTTAAACTTGAGCTATGTAGTGTATGACCGAAACTGTTGCTTTAAGCTTCTGATTGCTTCTGCATAGGCTTCGCACAGTTGAGAAGTTAGGCAATGACAAGCTCTCAACCTCTCGCAATCACATTCTGAAATTTAAACTTGTGTAATTTTAACCGCTGCAACTCCGATAAAATTTTGACTACACAAGTCTATGATTCATTCTATAGCATGATGATTGAACTTTGCTAGGGGTAGTTCACCTTGTATACATGTTTAGCACTTGTTTGACTTCCTATACATGTTCTGTGCTATTTTGATGGTGAATCCCTTTTTCGGCTGAAAATTGCTCATTTTGCTCTCATGTTCATATTTCGTACTTGGTGATCAGTTTGAGCCTTTGCTAGCTTCTTATGGATGTTGTTGAGTCATCGGATCAGAACTTTGTAGAGAATCTTTGCACTCTCTTGATTATACTCCTGAAGCTGCTAACTTGTATTTTAACTCATATGCATTTCTGGAGGGAGATATTCTGTCAAGGGGGAGACTTTTCTGTGCTTGTGCACATTTGCTTGATGGTGCATTTTCAACTAAGGGGGAGAAATTCTCCAAATCATAAGATCCACTGAGGAGATTTCCTGGATTCCCTAGTGGTGTGCACTATTTGAGGGGGAGTTTGCTCGTGCTGAGTTTTGAAATTTCCAATTGGTTCGAAGCGTTTTCAATTGGTTCGGAGCGTTTTTGCTAGTTGTGTTGAGCCTTTGCCTCTTTCTTGAGGGACTAGCATTCGCTTTTCAGATTTTCAATTGGTGATTTTCAATTGGTGTCGAGCTCTTCTAACTCTTGAGTATCGATTGTTCCTGCTAGCGGTGTTGAGCCTGTTCTACCTCTTCTTGAGGGCTAGCTTTGCTTTGCTTGGTCGCGTCGAGCCGTTGCCCATGTCTTTGGGGACCAAGTTGTCTCGCTCTTTCCACTTGACCTTCTTCGGCTTTGCTATGCTTTTGGGTCATTTGGTCGAGTTCTCTCTCCTTCCTTCTCCCTTCTTCTATTCTGTTACGATTTGTGTTGGTAGTTGACAATGCACTCATCAAGGGGGAGATTGTGGATACATCAATAGAAGAAGGAAGGAGAGAGAAATTACTTTTGATTTTGCATTGACACTTGAAAAAGGGGCAATAAAAGTTTCCTATCTACTGCTTTATTTCACTCTTGCATGTTTGAAGTGAAAAGCTATAAGCCTCACATTGTTATGATTAATGATATACACTAAGTTATTTCTCACTATACAATATGCACTTGTATACATCTTAAGTGCTATCTATTTCATGCTCTATGCTTAAACCGCATTGTTCCTCGAGGACGAGCAACAGGTTAGCTTGGGGGAGCTTGTTGATGGTCCTTAAACACTTGTTTTACCATCCACATTTTACCCAAAAATTCACCAAAAAGGCATGAAAAGTAGTCAAATAGGTTTCAAACTAACCAAATTCCACATGTCCATAGATTTTTATTTGAATGCAGGATTTGGACCAAATTTGGAGAATGGACCCACCAGGGGCCGAGCCCACTCACCAGGGCCCATTTGGGCCCTAGTGGGGTGGCGCCCGCCACCCCTAGGTGGTGCCTGCCACCAAGGAGAGGCCCAAACTCTCCCCTGTCACGTCACTGATCCGTGTGACCACCCCAGGGCCAAATCTTAGCCCTTGGTCACTAGGTCAGTGGCATCGGAGGGCTAAGAAGAGATGTCACGTGGATCATGACCTAATTGCCCATGTGACAGTTATTTGGACATGAAACCGACCTTGGAACCGCCTTGGAGGAGTCCCTGGAGACCGTAGGATCAATGACTGTGCATCCAAGGGCCAGGGGGGTGGCGGCCGCCACCTAGGGCTGGCGCCCGCCACTAGGGTTTGCCCTAGGTCGGTTGGCTGCCCCCTATAAGTACCCCCCTCACACACTTGGGCTATAAATACCCCCTGGAGGTGTCACTTCACTTCAAGCAAGGAAAGGAAGGAAGAAGCAAAGAGGAAAGCAAGGCTAAAGCTAGAGAGCTAATAGCTTAGGATTTAGCCAAGCTTAGGCAAGTAGGTAGCTAGTAGAGCAAAGCATCCTTGCCTCATTGCCCTCGCGGAAGCGCTGCTCAAGGCTTAGCTCAAGAGTAGAAGCGTGCGAGTAATCGGTCCTGGAGTTGGGAAGAGTCTTCCTTCATATCCAGTTCAGGTTTTGCTCTTGTAACTCAAGCACTTTACTATATTCTAGTTCATCATTTCAAGTATTACTTTATTCTACTTACCAGTATTGAGTAGTATACTTGATTGATTGCTTGAGTACCTAGCTATCCTACATTTCAATTCACTTAGCCATAGTAGTTAATCTCTAGTGTGCTTAGTGTTTGATCTTTGCCAATAGGTTGCTTAGTTAGTTTAGTGTTTATCTTATTAAGTCAAGTATTTGCTCTGACGTCTGCAAGGGTGTCTCTATTCTAGGCCAGGATAGAGATAGTTAGAATATAATTAGGTGTGGTGCTTAGTTATAGACTTACCTTCAGATACGGCTAGACCCCCGGATAGCTGTGGTAGCAAGCAGGTGGTGACAGCCCTGTGCGCCTTGGATTCCACCACGTAGTTGGTCTAGTTTAACAGTAAGGCTCGTTTTTCTAGCGTTCAACCTAACTCAGTGGTAAAGGCTAGTACGCCTCGGTACTTGACAAGATAGGAATAAAACTTTACTTAAATTGGTTGCTTATTTGGCATTTGCCTATCTTGCTTCGTAGTTATCTAGGAGTAGTTATTAATTATTAGTTAGTTATATTAGTTATCCTTAGTTATTTTTTCCCCCTATCTACCTATCCATCCACCTTACCTTAACCATTCATTTCATCCTTACCTATCCACTCATAAATTCTTTCTAGCCTTTCATCTCCTCTCTTCTCTTCTCTCCTTTTCCCTTTCTTATTCTTCGACTCTCATCCCCTCCTTGACTCGACTCATACACCACCCTAGCCTTCCTTTGGGATCAAATAAATCGACACCTGGTACTCCCAGGCGAAGTGCTACTATTATAGTTCTGTGCGCTTGCAGAATCTCCTCTAGGTAGATTGCAATCTCTCTAGCTAGCTCCTACTAGTGTCGGGATTGACAACCCCATTTGACATTAGTAGATAGCTGCTTTAGCTTCACTCCTTTAGGTATAGTGACTGGACTTGCTACAAGCATTTCTGGCGCCGTTGCCAGGGATAGATTCCATAGTCTACTCCTAGTAACGACGTTAGCAAGTGTCAACAAGCATTTCTGGGCCGTTACCAGGGATAGTTGCCTAGCTCTATCTTTAGTGAAGTTAAGAACTACCAACAGGTACCACACACCTCTATGAAGTGTTGGAGATGGGCATTGGCATCCTCATGGGGCTTTCCACAAAACGGGTTGTCTTGCACCATGTTGATAAGGGCAGGCTTGAGCTCAAAAGTGGCGTCCCCGAAGTTGAACTGTGGTCCCGTGGCTACGTTAGAAGCCGACGAAGCTGAGTACTCTGAGATCGTCTTTTGGGCCATGGCTGCCTCGGGTAGTGGTGCAGAACGTCCTTCCTTGAACGGGTCCGATTCTGAGATAATCTCTTGAGCGGGAACTAGACAACGTCTAGAACTCCTTAGAAGTTTTTCAGGATTTTCAACGAAGTTGCTCGGTAAATGGAAACCGCTCATACACTGCCTTGCTTCACAATAATGAGAAACAAGAGCAGTGCTAAGCCCCTACACCTAGTTCGTACTAAGTTGGTGGTAATCCTAAGACTCTGGCTTAACAAATTTCCTAGACCTTTGCTTTCCCCGGCAACGGTGCCAGAAATGCTTGTTGGCACTTCTTAGCATCACCACTAAGAATAGGGGGTAGGTCTATCCTCAGCGACAGCGCCAGAAGTGTCTTGTGGGTAAGTTCTTATGTCTATTAGATAATTCTGCAAGCGCACAGAATCTACCGTTGTAGCACTTCACCCGAGAGTATTCCAAGGTATCGTTATTTATTTTATCCCAAGGGAAAGCGGTGGCTAGGAAAGATGATGATAAGAGGAGTCTACGTGATTATCACAACTTGGTACTAACTAGTGTAGAGGGGTAAGGTAAACGGGTAGGAAGGTAATGACACAAGTTCACCAGGATAACTGTAGACAACTAATAGTGTAGCTAGGTGGGAGGACAACGAGAGAGTATAGGACTCCTATGACGCTAACAATACTTTTATGACTTAACTCAAATGCAAAGACGAAACACAGTAGAACGATGCCTCACGACAAGCAAACTAGGCAACGAGCGGACAGGGAGCACAGAGACTCTTACTGTCGGAACGTCATGCTGAGCCTTATCCTTTAAGTCCTGCCTAAAAACACGTGGTGGACTCCAGAGACCAGATTCAGGGCTGTCACCACCTGCTGGCTACCACTATCTATCCGTGCGACAGGCGACAACCAAGGGTAAGATCTTGTATAAGCACCACGCTTACACCGTCTCTCACTACTCTAGCTACTTACGGTTAACTAGAATATCGTGTTACCGGCAATGATAATTTGCAGGCGTGTTGCCAGGCCAATCACTCTACTATATAACGGCTAAACACTAAGGTAAATCACAACAATACTATAACAGGTATAATATTGCACAAAGTAATAAGTAAGTAAAGTAGAGAAAGACTAGTATTATAAGTAAAGTCTTACAAAAGTAGAAAGATAAAGATAAAAGCTATACCAGACTCTTCTGAAGATAGCTCCAGAAGACCCAAGCAGAGCTTGCTACTCAACTCTAACTCCCACACTAACTACAATTATAGTGTCTATCCTACTTCTTTCACATCACTTGGCCTCTTGGTGACTTAGTGTCTCAAATGAGAGGGGGAGGGCCTCTATTTATAGGTGGAGGTGGAGTAGGGGCTACTCCACTGCCACGTCATCGATCTGCGTGACGTGCCCTCTCCTCCGTCGGATTGTAACCGCCTCAAAATGGATGGCCACCGTACTTGGAGGTTGATTCATCGTGAAGGAAGGTAGATTCCAGGAGAAGGAACCTTGGGAGGTCTACCAAGGGGTCGGGCGACCCCCCTATGACAGGTTGGCCCCATCATGGTATGTGTAGATGATGTTTCCACTTGTCATTTGGTGTTTGGCACGTTGAAATGTGTCATGATCACTTTGGATGCTTCGTTGTGGGCCCATTGATCCATGTGACTTCATCCTCCACCGTTGAGAGAAAGCACAATTGTGATCCAAGGGTGGAGAAGCACTTTGGGAGGCTTGACATGGATCATGACACGTGGCAAAACTCTGGTGGGCCCATAGGGGGGTCGGGCGACCCCCTTATGTGGGTTCCACCAGAAATCTTTGGCGCATTCCTTCACATTGGAGCTTAGCATGGTTGATGCCACTTGGTAGAGCCCTGGTGGGGCCATAAGGGGGTCGGGCGACCCCCTTATGTAAGGCCAAACAGCTCACTTTGCTTTGTTTCTTCATTATCTGCATAAACACACTTTCATATACAAGTGGAGCTGGTTATTGATAAAAGTATGTTCATGCCATGTTATTCTTCCTTAACACCGAGCTTGTTGATGGGGTTTTGGGTGTATTATTTTGGTAATATTCCACCGTCAACAACACCCCGACCACCGGCACCGATGTCGATGCATGTCCAGCCTCCACACCGGGCACAGCGCATTCGCCTTCCTTCTCGGCCTCCCGCCAAGTGTCACGACGCCATCGCCTTCCTTCTGACTCGATCGATGCACCGCACATCCCCATGTGCTCTCGCTCGCTGATGCCACGTGCTAGCTACCATAGCTGTTGGTAGTTCTTAGCTTCACTAAAGATAGAGCTAGGCAACTATCCACGGGAACGGCCCAGAAATGCTTGTCGACACTTGCTAACGTCGTTACTAGGAGTAGACTATGGAGTCTATCCCTGGCAACGGCGCTAGAAATGCTTGAAGCAAGTCTAGTCACTATACCTAAAGGAGTGAAGCTAAAGCAGCTATCTACTAATGTCAAATGGGGTTGTCAATCCTGACACTAGTAGGAGCTGGCTAGCGAGAATGCAATCTACCAGGAGGAGATTCTGCAAGCACACAGAACTATCATAGTAGCACTTCGCCTAGGAGTACCAGGTGTCGATTTATTTGATCCCAAGGGAAGGCTAGGGTGGTGTATGAGTCGAGTCAAGGAGGGGATGAGAGTCGAAGAATAAGAGAGGGGGAAAAGGAGAGAAGAGAAGAGAAGAGAGGGGATGAAAGGTTAGAAAGAATATATGGATGTATAGGTAAGGATGAAATGTATGGTTAAGGTAAGGTGGATGGATAGAGAGATAGGGGATAACTAAGGATAACTAAGATAACTAACTAATAACTACTAACTACTCCTAGATAACTATGAAGCAAGATAACTACGAAGCAAGGTAACTACGAAGCAAGGTAGGCAAATGTCAATAAAGCAACCAAGTTAAGTATAAACACTAAACCCTTGCGGACGTCAGAGCAAATACTTGACTTAATAAGATAAACACTAAACTAACTAAGCAACCTATTGGCAAAGATCAATAACTAAGCACACTATTGATTAACTACTATGGCTAAGTGAATTGAACTGTAGGTTAGCTAGGTCACACTCAAGGCACTTGATAAAGTAATACTGAAAGTAATACTAGAATAATGATAAGTGTACCTGAGATACAAGAGAGCAAACCAGACCAGAGACGCCGGGAAATCAACCGACCTCCGATGCCAGTGACTCGCACCCGCTTCTCTCCTAGCAAGCTCTACGCTACTATACCACTGGTCAGGGCTGAGCTGTGCTAAACTAAGAGTCGCGCTGCAGTGAGGGCACTAGAGCTATGCTCTCTCTACTAGCTAACCTACTTGCCTAAGCTCTCACTTGCTTCTCTTGCTTTTCTTGCTTGCTTGCTTCTTTGCCCCTTGCTTCCTACATTGCTTCTTGCTTCCTACATTGCTTCTTGCTTGAAATGAAGTGACGCCTCCAGGGGGGTATTTATAGCCTTGTGGATTGATGGGGGTACTTATAGGGGGCAGCCAACCGACCTAGGGCAAACCCTAGTGGCGAGCGCCAGCCCTAGGTGGCGGCCGCCACCCCCCTGGCCGTTGGATGCACTGTCATTGATCCTACGGTCTCCAGGGGCTCCTCCAAGGTGGTTGCATGTCCAGATAACCATCATTCGGTCATGATCCACGCAACTCCCCTCCTGAGCCCTCTGATGCCACTAACCTAGTGACCAAAGGCCAAGATTTGGCCCTGGGGTGGTCACACGGATCAGTGACGTGGCAAGGGGGAAATTTGGGCCAACTCAAGTGGCGGGCGCCACCCCCCTGAGGCCCAATTGGGCCCTGCTGAGTGGGCTTGGCCTTTGGTGGTTCAAATGTCCAAATTTGGTTCAAATCCTGCATTCAAATAAAAATCTATGGACATGTGGAATTCGGTTAGTTTGAAACCTATTTGACTACATTTCATGCCTTTTTGGTGAATTTTAGGGTAAAATGTTGATGGTAAAACAGGTGTTTAAGGACCATCAACAAGCTCCCCCAAGCTAACCTGTTGCTCGTCCTCGAGCAACAATGCGGTTTAAGCATTGAGCATGAAATAGGTAGCAAAATTCAAGAAGCATAAAAAGGCATATTGCATCGTAAGAAATAACTTAGTGTTTATCATCAATCATAGCAATGTGGGGCTTATAGCTTTTCACTTTAAACATGCAAGAGTGAAAATAAAGAAGTATATAGGAAACTTTTATCTTGCTCAGGTTTCACTAGGATTCTATCTAGAGGTTTTAAAATTTTCAAAGATAAAACTTGCTTCAAGTTCTCCAAGATTCACTCAATCACTCAATGGTGTTTAAATCCTCACTTAGGCCAAAATGTAGCCTCTCCTATTTCTAAAGAATGATATGTGGAGTTATAGGTAGGCTAAAAATCTTGAGCAAATTGCCTAATGTTTATTGCTAAGCTAGACACTCAGATCATAAGGAGCAGCAAATCATAAAAATTGATCAAGATGTGCATGTGTGGTTATGTGGAAGTGTATAGAGAGATATTTCATAATCCTTCCTAGATAATTTCTGGGGTCTAGAGCTAATTATAACTTCTCTTTCTCTTTTTTTTTTGGATACATTGTGAGTAGACAAAAATGTGTCCTCACATTTTCTAGGACATAGTCCTCTTTTGAGCTACTTTGCTCAATAACTTTTTCTCTCTTTTTTTTAGCTCTAGATTTCCCCAGATTATCTATAGGAAAGGAATTTTGAAATGAATAGGGAAAGGGAGCGAAATGTGCTTATTCCTAGTGTAGGAATAGCATAAGGCTAGCAATGGGATGTTTGGTAAGGTATTGCATATCTCCAGTGTAGAGAATAAGCAATTATTTGTGGTTGTAGACTTCCAAAGTGGAAAGTAGGCAATTTGGTGGGTGGGTGTATCTTGATCAAAAGATATGATAAGCTTCTCTACTAAGATCTATGAGGTCTAACAAAGCTCTTTGTGGTTTTGACTAATATACAAATGTTTGGCTAGTGGTAGGATAGGATAAAATCAAGGAGAAACTTTTAGCAAGGTTTTCATGTTTTAAAAGAAATCCTCCAGATTTTGTCCTAAGTTCACCTTGGCAAGTTTAAAAAATTACTCCATTTCTTACTAACTTTATTCACTAAGCATGATTTCAGTTAAAGCATGTGCAACCCACAAAAGATACAACTTAGATAAGACCAGTTATTCAAACCATAACAATAGCATTTGCATGACATATTTTATTTCTTATTCAGGTTCCAACATTTTTAAGCAGATTTTATCAAAAATTTTTTACTCATGGGATGGTTACTTAGGCAAGCATGTAACATTCAAAAGATATGGAATTTAAGAACCGAACATAAAGAGTAGGGTTGAAACATACCTTATTGGCGTGAGGATCTCCCCCAAGCTGGCTTCTTGCTTGGTGAAGGGTCTTCATCTTTCTCGGTCCGAGGTCTTGTTCTCATTTTATTAAAAAGGAAACTATCTAATGTTGTGAAAAGGGAAACTATCCTATTATGATATTTTATTATTCTAGCTAAGTTAACATATACTTATGCATATAACTAATGATAACTGATTTTTTTAGTTATATGCATGACATATGTTATTTATTTGAAAAAAGGAAATTTGAAGGGAAATAAACATTAAAAGTAAATCCATACCTTAGATCCATGGAATTTCATCCTTATTGGGTAGATCTTCTTCCTTGGGTGCTTCTTATTTAAGTACTTCATCAGGTTCTTCTTCTTTTGGCACCTCTCCCTTGTCATGTGAATTACACAACTCAGGGGAAGGTGGTTCTTTCTTTCTGTTCCACCTTGTTCTTGGGTGCCTGTTCTTGGTACGAACGGGTTTTGCTTCCTGCATGTTAGCGGCATATGCGGGACCACGGGAAAAAGAGAATATTTCCTTCCTCCCTCCTAATGTCATTTGCATTTTACCACTTCCCACAAATATGCAGGCATTCACAGTATTCAAGAAAGGTCTACCTAAGATTAGAGGCACATCTTTCCTATTTCTCATATCTAGTATTATGAAATCAGTAGGAACATATGAACCTCTAATATGAACAGGTAAATCAGTAACTATTCCTTCTACATAGCATGTTGATTGATCAGCTAGCACGACATAGGCAGATGTGGATGACATGGGTGGAAAGAATGAGTTTTTATAGAAATCCTTAGATAAAATGTTCACACTCGATCCTAAATCACACATGGCATTCTTAAAGACTTCACCAAAGATTGAGCATCTAATTATGGGACTACCAGGATCACCCTTTTTAACAGTCATGGTTTGATCTTCATAATAGTTAAAATATTTTATTTCAACCATATTTGCAGTTTCCATGTTAGGTTTAGCAAGAATTTTGCCAGGTTCAAAAGATGGTATACTTGCAGCAAGTTGAGCTAATTGGGTTTCTAACATCTTATTTAAGCTAAGTTGATTTTTCAGAGCAGATGAGAAATCTTAAAATTTAGCATTTATGTTCTCAAGCATTTTATCATTCGACATTAATTTCTTATTCAAAAATTCAGTAGTTCTACCTTGAGAGTAGACTAGGTTCTTTAAGAACGAGAAATTATCAAAATTCTGAAAATTAGAGCGAGGGAATGAATTATTACCTTGAGAGTTGGAGTGCTGATTCCATCCTTGATTTTGTTGGCGGAAACCGTTGTTGTTGTTGTTGATGATGAAGTTCAAATCTTCATGTAACTCGGGGCAGTGGTTCCCAGAATGTCCGGTTTCTCCACAGACTTCACAGGTCATGTAGGATTCCAGAGATTGGACACTCTCTTGTTGGTTCATCTTCTCACAGTTGTCCAGCTTCTTGGCTAGCAGGTCCATCTTGGCCATGATCATGTCGGCCTCCTTAAGGGAATGCATACCTCGCTTACAGGACTGCAGTCTCTCGTCATTCCATCCTTGGTTCGACACCATCTTCTCTATGAGAGCCTTAGCATCTGCAACATTCAGAGAAAAGAATGCACCGCCGGCGGCGACATCCAAATGGCTTCTAGAGAGTGGGGTTAGGCCATGGTAGAAGTTCTGGATCAACAGCCAGTCCTCCATACCATGGTGTGGACAAGCAGCGACGTACTCTTGCATTCTCTCCCAAGCCTCGGGAATAGATTCCTCGGCTTGTTGCGTAAAGCTGGAGATTTTGTTGCGAAGAGCATTCGTCTTGCCCATCGGAAAGAATTTAGCGAGACAAGCATTGGAACACTTGTCCCATGTGTCTACAGCATTGCGATCAGTATAGAACCATTGCTTCGCTTTTCCTAGAAGAGAAAAGGGAAAGAGACGAAGACAGATGGCTTCTTGGGTTATCCCCTTAATGGTGAAGGTGCCGCAAATCTCCAAAAATTGTTGGAGGTGAGCATTGGCATCCCCTTAACCTTTGCCACAGAACGGGCTAGCTTGGACCATCGTGATCAGAGCCGGTTTCAACTCAAAATTGAAGTTGGCATCGATCACATCTGGTCCTGTCGCTACATTGGCGGCAGAAGGAGCAGAAAACTCACGAATGGTCTTGTTGGCCATCGTGAAGATAGAACGAGATAAGAAAGTAAGAAGTTGAAGAAGATGAAGGAAAAAGATAAGAAGGACTAAGGAAAGAAAGAATGGGGAAAGATGGGATTCGCTAAGCAGGAGCTTAAGCGAAGATAAATTCAACACGGACTCAACCGATACACCGACTGCCTTCCCCGGTAACGGCGCCGGAAATGCTTGTTGGTAGTTCTTAGCTTCACTAAAGATAGAGCTAGGCAACTATCTGTGGATACATGGGTGTATGCCGAGTCTCTGAGTGATGAGTGATTGTCAACTGGGATGATGCGCATGTTCTTTGGCTTGTGTTGTGCAGGTGTCGAGCACGGATACAGTGATCAGAGGCAAGGTGAAGGTCAAGTAGAGACGTGCCGTGCCGATGGACCGAGAGTGGCGAAGGGCGGACGTGAGGCTTGGACTGAGGGACCGGTGGCCCGAGGATCAGCTGTGGTGGCTGACAGCCTGGGACAGCGACGAGCGAAGACTTGCGGTCATGTGGTGCCTAAGTCGAGGACTTGGGGACACGTGTCGGTGGACGGGGTGCACGGACGGTGCATCCCCTCTACAGCTTGGGTTTGGTGGTAGAGCCAGAAAAAAACCATCGGGTGGACGGTTTCCAGGTTTGGGCCTCAAAACCTGGGCGCGGACGGTTTCCGAGTTTGGCCACAAAACTCGGGTTGAGGACGGTTTCCAGGTTTGGGCCTCAAAACCTGGGTGCTGCGGGTTTGCTGAGTTTGGGCCTCAAAAACTTAGGCCATGGATGGCTGGTTTCCCGGTTTGGGCCTCAAAACCGGGGGTTGGCTGTGAAGGCTGGTTTCCCGGTTTGGGCCACAAAACCGGGGGTGCGACGTCCGGGAAAAGGACAAGCAGAGCGGTGGCGGCACGTGGCGGCAATCGGTGAGGTTGTGTCGAGGCAACGCTACCAGTTGTGCGGGCGTGGCCGTCGGATCACCACCTACACGAGTTGGTCCAGAATAACCCTAGGGTTTAGCTGGTTCGCTCTGTAATGAGCTGAGGGGTAGAGTAGGAATTAGAAATTAGGATAAGTAGAGGGAGACACCCTCCTCCTATTCTATCTCAGTCATTTGCTCTTTGCTTCTAGGGTTTCCTGCTCTCCCAATCCCCTGCTGTAGCTAGCTGAGATCCGCAGAGAATCATACCTCTGTGTACTGGAGATTTTGAGGAAGTGAGGCCGTAACCTCACTGTTGTAGCGTGTGGTAGCCACACGGTTGCAGATCGATGACTTGATTCACGTTTTGTTCGTGTTCTTCGCGTTCTTCGTTTCTCTGCGATTTTCCCGTCACTCGATCTCCCTCTCTAGTGCGTCTTTGTGAAATCCGTTTGAATCAACTTGTTCTTTATTGTGAGGAGATCATTTCCACCGAAGGAATTCATCTAACTCCTCACGAACAAGTAGATCGGCTTGATTTCGTTTTTGTGGCGCTTTTTCGGTTCATACTCCTTCCCTTTCGATTTCCCGGTGTTTGAGTTGATTTGAGCAGATGATTTCTTGGGGGATAGTCTCCTAACTACTCCGTG
The DNA here is from genome assembly GCA_009763385.1 of Coix lacryma-jobi var. lacryma-jobi. Classification (NCBI taxonomy): domain Eukaryota; kingdom Viridiplantae; phylum Streptophyta; class Magnoliopsida; order Poales; family Poaceae; genus Coix; species Coix lacryma-jobi. The sequence goes on along the minus strand of CM019826.1, from coordinate 111,517,418 downwards.
ATCATCCTCTCCTAGTTTGGGAACGTGAGATTGTGAGTTGATTCGATTTGGAGAAGTTTTGGGAGAAGGGCGACCAAAATCGCCCTCTCTGCAAGGTCGCGGACAGTCCGCGCCTGGTACCGCGGACAGTCCGGGCATCGGGGGTGAGCCAGATCAGTGGCTGCGTTCCTCGACTGCCTTGGCGATTTTTGACCTGCGGACAGTCCGCAGTTGAATTTCGTGGACAGTCCGGGAGTCCACCAGGGACGTTCAGCAACCTTGCTGTTTTGTCCATTTGGCTGGCGGACAGTCCGAGCTTCTGTGGCGGACAGTCCGCAGTAAGCCCGGACAGTCCGGGACTGCTCCGGTGGACAGTCCGCGAATCGGCTGAAGCTTTCGGTTTTGTGCGTTTGCTCTCCTGGCTTCTTCAATTGGTTTTCGGACTTCTCGTTTGGCCCAATAGTTGACCAAGGAACCTCGCTAGGTATCTTTGCTACTCGTTAGCTTAGGTGTTTGGAAGTTTCTCGACGTAGCCGCCTATCTACGTTCGAGACTTGGTTTTTGAGGGTTGAACCTGTGCCAGAGCTTTCGGTGTTTGGTTTGCTATCGCTTTGTGGTGCCTCGCTGTGATCCAAGGGATCATCTACCCTCTTCCAAGGGTCGTGGGCATCACGTTCTCGGTCGTAGCTTTTGGGGGTTGATTTGGGGACAATCGACCAAAGTTTCGAGAGAAATTTTTGAGCTCCCATTCACCCCCCCTCTGGTCACCTTGCTATTGCATTTCGGTCCTTCACTATCCCCGGTAACGGCCCAGAAATGCTTGTCGACACTTGCTAACGTCGTTACTAGGAGTAGACTATGGAGTCTATCCCTGGCAACGGCGCCAGAAATGCTTGAAGCAAGTCTAGTCACTATACCTAAAGGAGTGAAGCTAAAGCAGCTATCTACTAATGTCGAATGGGGTTGTCAATCCCGACACTAGTAGGAGCTGGCTAGCGAGAATGCAATCTACTAGGAGTAGATTCTACAAGCGCACAGAACTATCGTAGTAGCACTTCGCCTGGGAGTACCAGGTGCCGGTTTATTTGATCCCAAGGGAAGGCTAGGGTGGTGTATGAGTCAAGTCAAGGAGGGGATGAGAGTCAAAGAATAAGAGAGGGGGAAAAGGAGAGAAGAGAAGAGAGGGGATGAAAGGTTAGAAAGAATATATGGATGGATAGGTAAGGATGAAATGTATGGTTAAGGTAAGGTGGATGGATAGAGAGATAGGGGATAACTAAGGATAACTAAGATAACTAACTACTCCCTCCATCCCAAATTGTAAGTCATTCCAAGAATCTTGGAGAGTCAAAGTTTTTAAACTTTGACCAAATTTATATAATAAAATAATAATATTTATGATATCAACTAAGTATAATTAGATTCTTCATTAGTTATATTTTCATAATATACATATTTGATATTTTAAATTTTTGCGTTTCTCTCTAAAATCTTGGTCAAAGTTAAAAAACTTTGACTCTCCTACATTCTTGGAATGACTTACAATTTGGGATGGAGGGAGTAATAACTACTAACTACTCCTAGATAACTACGAAACAAGATAACTACGAAGCAAGGTAACTACGAAGCAAGGTAGGCAAGTGTCAATAAAGAAACCAAGTTAAGTATAGTTTTATTCCTATCTTGTCAAGTACCAAGGCGTACTAGCCTTTACCACTGACTTAGGTTGAACGCTAGCACAACGAGCCTTACTGGTAAACTGGGCCAACTACGTGGTGGAATTCAAGGCGCACAGGGCTGTCACCACCTGCTTGCTACCACAGCTATCCGGGGGTCCAGCCGTATCTGAAGGTAAGTCTATAACTAAGCACCACGCTTAATTATATTATAACTATCTCTACCCTAGCTTTGAATAGAGACACCCTTGCGGACGTCAGAACAAATATTTGACTTAATAAGATAAACACTAAACTAACTAAGCAACCTATTGGCAAAGTTCAATCACTAAGCACACTAGAGATTAACTACTATGGCTAAGTGAATTGAATTGTAGGTTAGCTAGGTCACACTCAAGGCACTTGATAAAGTAATACTGAAAGTAATACTGGAATAATGATAAGTGTACCTGAGATACAAGAGAGCAAACCAGACCAGAGACGCCGGGAAATCAACCGACCTCCTGTGCCGGAGCTTTCGGTGTTTGGTTTGCTATCGCTTTGTGTTGCCTCGCTGTGATCCAAGGGATCATCCACCCTCTTCCAAGGGTTGTGGGCATCACGTTCTCGGTCGTAGCTTTTGGGGGTTGATTTTGGGACAATCGACCAAAGTTTCGAGAGAAATTTTAGAGCTCCCATTCACCCTCCCTCTGGTCGCCTTGCTATTGCATTTCGGTCCTTCAATTGGTATCGGAGCGGGTTAAGGATCTTCCACCTTAGCCGGTTCCAGATCCACAGAAGGCGACATGGATCGAGCCGTGAGCAAACCGCTGTTTTTCGATGGGACGAACTATGCGTATTGGAAGATACGCATGTCGGCCTTTCTGCAGAGTATGGGTGCTTCCATTTGGGATATTTGCAACTCTGCCGAATACATGGTCTTGGCTGCTCGTGTGACTCAGCGTCAGATCGATGATCACGATGCCAATAGCCGAGCCCGTAATGCTCTTTTCTCATGCTTGAGCATGACGGAGTTTGATCGCGTTTCTCACCTCGCTACGGCTCGGGAGATTTGGGCATCCCTCATGCGTTTCCATGAGGGAACCTCTCAAGTCAAAACCCGTCTCTATGAGTCGCACAAGCGAGAGTACGAGAACTTTCGACATATGCCTGGCGAGAGCATAGAGAGTTTATTCGCTCGCTTTCCGGTGATTGTCAATAGGATGAGGGCTAACAATGAGCTGTTGCCTTTCGACGATCATGAGAGAGCTTTAAAGCTTTTGCATACTCTCGATCGGTCGGTGTGGGATTCCAAGGTTCAGGCGATCATCGAATCGCCTAACTATGAGACTCTCACGTGAGACGAGCTCTTCAGTAAGCTCAAGTCCAGTGAGATCGATGCCATGGCGAGGGCTTCTTATGAAAATCCTTTTGGCCCGTCGATGGCTTTGCTTTATGGCTCTTCTGCTAACCACTCTGGAGGCTTTGCACTTTCTTCTCTTCTTTCTGTCATAGAGGAATAGTTGGAGTTCTTTGGGGATGACGAGTTGGCTTTGCTTGCCAACCGGTTCTCGCGGTTCCACAACAACCGCATGAACCGCCGCCGCGGAGGAGGACGCTCAGGATGCTTTGAGTGCGGAGATCCCAACCACTTCATCGCCAATTTCCCGAAGAAGAACAAGCAGACCTTCGGCAAGGTGGATCATGGGCACAAGTATGACTCCGGCAAGCGCAAGGAGAAGTACGTCCCTGCGAAGCACAAGCGGAAGGGCCGCTTCGACAAGGAGTACATCAAGACGAAGTACTTGGAGAAGGCCCAGGCAGAGCAGCGTGCTTTCTTCGCCACGTTCAGTGATGTCGATGACTCGGATGATGACTCCGCTGCCTCAAGCGACGACGAGTCCGAGAAGAAGAAGAGGATCGAGGATAAGCTGAACGGCCTCTGCTTCTTCGCCGACGACGAGGGCTTCTGCTCCATGGCCCTCGGCAAGGAGGTCGATGGCGAGCTGGAGAACACTCCTCGGAACGACGACGGCGACGACAACACCTCCCAGGTATCTCAGACCCCCGATGAACTTTCTGCTGAGGTCGAGAAGCTTACTGCCGCGCTCCTTAGGTAGGATAAGTTGCTTAGGCATGCTGCTAGAGAGCGCAAGGAGTTTAGGCAGAAGTGGGAGGATACGGTGAAGGAACTTGAATCTGTCAAGTCCACCGTAGTTGTCACAGATGAGGAGGAGTGTGAGATGTGCACCACGCACATGACTGACCTTCTCACTTTGAGAGGTAAGTATGTTGCGTTGGTAGGAGAGGTGGATGAGCTGAAGGCTAGATCTTCGCTGTTGGGTGCGTGCAAGTCCTGTGCGGGCTTGCAATCTGAGTTGGCAGAGAAGAATGCCAAGATTGTGTCTCTTGAAGAGGCCAACTCAGGTAGCACATGTGTGGCTAGGTGTGTTCTTTGTGAGGGTATGGAGATAAAGATAGCCAATGTGAAGCATGACAAGATGCAAACCGAGGAGGAAAACACATACCTTCGGACCATCTTGTCATGGGTGTCTTGCGGTGAGCCACAGCTCGGGATGATGATCTCCCAATTCAAGCGAGCTGCTAGAGGTCCCGGTGTAGGCTTTGCTCTGGGTGTTGATGTTTCATCTTTCGGGAAGATTGGAGAGTCGAGTGGTCTTGACCCATGTGAGAAGACCAACTCCACCACTACTCCCAAGCTTACCAAGATGCCCCCCAAAGAGCCTCTCAAGCCTAACACCAAGGATGGGGTCTTTGTTGAACCTCCGAGAGCTCCACCAAAGAAACAATCTTGGGCTCCCCAACCAAACCACCTCAAGAACAAGCTTGACACCATACCACCCATTCAGGAGGAGCTTATGCCACAGAAGGGCAAAGTGATCCACACCCACTACCGTGAGTACCAACAACCCCCTATGAGAGCGGTGAGGTACCATTGTGAGCATTGTGGGAGGGATGGACACTTGAGTGAGTTTTGCTTTCGGCACAAGAGAGATGCGCGCCGTGCAAGGGAGATGAACAACCCGGACATGTACCATCCTTTCCATGATGTACATGTGCCTAATGTTCAGAGGAGAGCTCCGAGGAGAGCTGCTAGGCCTAGAGGTGCAGTGCCTCAAGGTCCTAGGCGTCAGGGGGGTGTTGCCCGATGGGGTCCTGACTTTGCAGGATACAGACCCCGTGGTGGAGGCTTTGTTGAGCGTTTTCTTCCACCGCGTTTTGAGTATCGCGATGGACGCTCATTCCTTAGCGGACCACGTTTTCCTCAACGTGGTGATCGCTCTTCCCGTAGGCGTGCTAGGAATGGTTTTTCTGCTAACCGTTCTTTTGAGCAGTCGGCCCAACACTGGTATTCTCCTTACTTCACTAACTCCAGTGTTGGCCCGTATGCTCACCCTATGTCTTTTTATTGATGTAGGTAAAATGATTGGAGAATGTTTGGTTGGTGGATTCCGGGTGTTCGAGGCACATGACCGGAAACGCCAAGTGGTTCTCCAGTCTTAGTCCGGTCGCCGGAAAGGAGTTTATCACCTTCGACGACAATAGCAAAGGTAAGGTATTGTCTCATGGGTCGGTGCGAGTTAATGAGCACTTTGTGTTGCGCGATGTTGCTCTTGTTTCTAACTTGCATTTTAACCTTCTTTCTATTTCGCAACTTTTCGATGATGACTATGAGATTCGTTTTAAACCGAATCTCAGTCGCATTTTGGATCCTCAGGGCAATCTTGTTTGTGGGATTTCGCCATTTGGGAAAGTCTTTCGTGCGGATTTCTCGGAGTCTTTTGGCATTTCTCGTTGTCTTGTGGCAGGACCTTCCTCCTCTGATCTTTGGAAGTGGCATAGGAGACTAGGACACTTGAGCTTCGACTTGCTTGCAAGACTTAGTTCACTTGGCCTAATTCGAGGATTGCCCAAGTTATCCATGGAGAAGGATCTTGTTTGCCATTCTTGTAGACATGGGAAGATGGTTGCCGCTCCCCACCATCCAGTGACTCAGGTCACGACTAAGCGCCCTGGAGAGCTTTTGCACATGGACCTTGTTGGTCTGGCTCGGGTGAGCTCGGTTGGGGGGAAGTGGTATGTGCTTTTTGTTGTTGACGACTTTTCGAGAAATTCATGGGTTTTCTTTTTAGCTGAGAAAACTGAGACTTTCTCCTTTGCTGGCAATCTGATTTTGCGTCTTCAGAACGAGTTCCCTTTGACCTCGATGTGAGCTATTAGGAGTGATAATGGATCCGAATTCAAGAATTCGGACTTTGAGAAGTTTTGTAACTCTTTGGGTTTGGAGCATTAGTTTTCTTCCCCCTACACACCGCCCCAAAATGGTGTTGTAGAGAGGAAGAATCGGACCCTTGTAGAGATGGCCAGGACGATGCTCGATGAGCATAGGACTCCTAGGCGATATTGGGCCGAAGCTATGAGCACTGCATGCTATATTTCCAATCGCATTTTTCTTCGAGCTTTCTTGAAAAAGACTTCGTATGAGTTGCGTTTTGGAAAACTTCCCAAGGTGAGTTTTTGGAAAACTTCGTATGAGTTGCGTTTTGGAAAACTTCCAACATATGCAACTAGCATGTGTAGAATATGTTGAAGTCACTTGTGCTTTTCATATATGCTAGGTTGCTATGTCTCTAGTTCTGAGTCATTCACTTGCTTGGTATGTTCATATGCTGTTTTAATCTTGAACCAAGTTAAGTGAATTGGAAAGATCGAGATGGGATTGCTTGTCAGCACATCACAGTTTCAAGACTGTTTCTCATTGCACTTTGAGTTAAACTTGAGCTATGTAGTGTATGACCGAAACTGTTGCTTTAAGCTTCTGATTGCTTCTGCATAGGCTTCGCACAGTTGAAAAGTTAGGCAATGACAAGCTCTCAACCTCTCGCAATCACATGCTGGAATTTAAACTTGTGTAATTTAACCGCTGCAACTCCGATAAAATTTGCATGCACAAGTTGTGTTTCATTCTATAGCATGATGATTGAACTTTGCTAGGGGTAGTTCACCTTGTATACATGTTTAGCACTTGTTTTCCTGTCTATACATGTTCTGTGCTATTTTGATAGTGAATACCTTTTCGGCAGAAAACTGCTCATTTTGCTCTCATGTTCATATTTCGTACCTAGTGATCAGTTTGAGCCTTTGCTAGTTTCTTATGGATGTTGTTGAGTCATCGGATCAGAACTCTGTAGAGCATCTTTGCACTCTCTTGGTTATACTCCTGGACCTGCTAACTTGCATTTGAACTCATATGAATTTCTGGAGGGAGATATTCTGTCAAGGGGGAGTTTTGAGTGTGCTTGTGCACATTTGCTTGCTGGTGCATTTTCAACTAAGGGGGAGAAAATACTGACAAATCATGTGTTCCCTGGGTTGTGTGCACTATTTGAGGGGGAGTTTGCTAGTTGTATTGAGCCTTTGCCTCTTTCTTGAGGGACTAGCAAACATTTTCAGCTCGTTCAGCTCTTCAATTGGTATCGCACTCTTTTGATTTTGAGATGGTAACAGTTGGTATCGAGCTGCTTCGCTAGCGGTGTTGAGCCCGTTCTGCCTCTTCTTGAGGGCTAGCTTTGCTTTGCTTGGTCGCGTCGAGCCGTTGCCCATGTCTTTGGGGACCAAATTGTCTTGCTCTTTCCACATAACCTTCTTCGGCTTTACTATGCTTTTGGGTCATTTGGTCGAGTTCTCTTTCCTTCTTTCTTCCTTCTTCTATTCTGTATGATTTGTGTTGGTAGTTGACAATGCACTTATCAAGGGGGAGATTGCGGATACATGGGTGTATGCCGAGTCTCTGAGTGATGAGTGATTGTCAACTGGGATAATGCGCATGTTCTTTGGCTTGTGTTGTGCAGGTGTCGAGCACGGATACAGTGATCAGAGGCAAGGTGAAGGTCAAGTAGAGACGTGCCGTGCCGAGGGGCCGAGAGTGGCGAAGGGCGGACGTGAGGCTTGGACTGAGGGACCGGTGGCCCGAGGATCAGCTGTGGTGGCTGACAGCCTGGGACAGCGACGAGCGAAGACTTGCGGTCATGTGTTGCCTGAGTCGAGGACTTGGGGACACGTGTCGGTGGACGGGGTGCACGGGCGGTGCATCCCCTCTACAGATTCGGTTTGGTGGTAGAGCCAGGGAAAAACCATCGGGTGGACGGTTTCCAGGTTTGGGCCTCCAAACCTAGGCGTGGATGGTTTCCGAGTTTGGCCACAAAACTCGGGCTAAGGACGGTTTCCAGGTTTGGGCCTCAAAACCTGGGTGCTGCGGGTTTGCTGAGTTTGGGCCTCAAAACTCAGGCCTTGGACGGCTGGTTTCCCGGTTTGGGCCTCAAAACCGGGGGTTGGCTGTGAAGGCTGGTTTCCCGGTTTGGGCCACAAAACCGGGGGTGAGACGTCCAGGAAAAGGACAAGCAGAGTGGTGGCGGCACGTGGCGGCGATCGGTGAGGTTGCGTCAAGGCAACGCTACTAGTTGTGCGGGCGTGGCCGTCGGATCACCACCTACCCGAGTTGGTCCAGAATAACCCTAGGGTTTAGCTGGTTCGCTCTGTAATTAGTTGAGGGGTAGAGTAGGAATTAGAAATTAGGATAAGTAGAGGGAGACACCCTCCTCCCATTTTATCTCAGTCATTTGCTCTTTGCTTCTAGGGTTTCCTGCTCTCCCAATCCCCTGCTGTAGCTAGCTGAGATCCGCAGAGAACCATACCTCTGTGTACTGGAGATTTTGAGAAAGTGAGGCCGTAACCTCACTGTTGTAGCGTGTGGTAGCCACACGGTTGCAGATCGATGACTTGATTTGCGTTTTGTTTGTGTTCTTCGCGTTCTTCGTTTCTCCGCGATTTTCCCGTCACTCGATCTCCCTCTCTAGTGCGTATTTTTGAAATCCGTTTGAAACAACTTGTTCTTTATTGTGAGGAGATCATTTCCACCGAAGGAATTCATCTAACTCCTCACGAACAAGTAGATCGGCTTGATTTTGTTTTCATGGCGCTTTTTCGGTTCATACACCTTCCCCTTCAATTTCCCGTTGATTGAGTTGATTTGAGCGGATGATTTCTTGGGGATAGTCTCCTAACTACCTTGTGATCATTCTCTCCAAGTTTGGGTTCAAGGGATTTTGGTTTGAATCGATTTGGAGGAGATTTGGGCGAAGGGCGACCAAAATCGCTCTCACTGGGAGTTGGCAGATAGTCCGCCATCCCAGTCGCGGACAGTCCGCGCGTCGGGACTCAGCCGAGCAGTGGCTGTGTGTCTCGGTGAACAGTGCCGAAGTTTGACCGGCGGATAGTCCGCCGTTGGTTTTCACGGACAGTCCGGGAACTGTCCAGGGGACTTCAGCAGCGTTGTGGTTTTTCTCTTTTGGCCAGTGGACAGTCCGCCAGCTGAGCCCGGACAGTCCGCCACTGGGCAGACAGTCCGCCACTAGGCAGAAAGTCCGCGACCATACTGCCGGACAGTCCGGGATCCTGCTGTGTACTCCGGTTGTGTGCGTTTGCTCTCCCGACATGTTCACTTGGTTTCCGGACTTCCCATTTGGCCCTAAAGTTGATCAAGGAACCTCTCTAGGTATCTTTGCTACTTGTTAGCATAGGTATTTAGGAGTTTCTCGACATAGCTGTCTATCTACGTTCGGGACTTGGTTTTTGAGGGTCGAACTTGTCTCGGTGCTTTTTGTTTTTGGTTCTCTATCGCTTTGTGGTGCCTCGCTGTGATCCTAGGGATCATCCACCCTCTTCCAAGGGTCGTGAGCATCACGGTTTCGGTCGTAGCTTCTTGGGGTTGATTTTGGGACAATTGGCCAAAGTTTTGAGAGAAATTTTTGAGCTCCCATTCACCCCCCTCTGGTCGCCTTGCTATTGCATTTCGGTCCTTCACCCATATCGAACTTCTTCAGGATGTCCTTGGTGTACTTGTGTTAACACTGGATTTTGGTCAACATTAAGAAGATGACAGGTGGACCCAACGAGCAGTGAGAAGAGCATTCGGCAGACGGCCAAGCGGTCGGTTAATTTTTGGAGTTTCGGCAACTCCCTATGCTGTCGGCTATTTTACAAGGGTGTGACTCCATTCGGAAAATAGATATGGCAAGAGAAGCCGATCACGAGGATAATCGAACATGGCCATGACAGATTAAAGGAGTATTCAAGAATTAGAGGGGTCTGATCTCATTGCCAGGAGTTGGATTTGTTGGCGTTGTGATGTGACAAGCAAGCAAAGAAGGCAATTTAAGTATAAATATATATATAAAGCATGAACGTCTCGACGTCCAGTTCTATCTTTAGCATGAATGGCTTCACGATGAAGGAAAGGCTAGAAGACGGCCCTACATGTTCGGCTATACATACACCTATATGTAATTAGCCAATTACAACTAGCCGGGCATGAACCGTACGACCAGCTTGAAGACCAGTTCAATGGAAATATTATTACCCGTTTGACAATTGATAATGAAAAGAAAATAGGAAAGAAATCATTGGTTTGTGGTGGAAGGGGCAAGTGCAAAACGTATTTGGCCGGAGCCATTTCCGTGTGAAACAAGCAAGGGACCAGATTCGAAGGATTGGTCAGCAATTATGATATCACGTATCCATCTAGGATCCTTACGTACGTACGTAAGCATGTCATATAATATTTCCATTTATTTTAGATGTTATTAGGTAAGTCCCTTCAGGACTCTTATCTGCCCAGGGTATAAATATAAACCCTTGGCTATTGTAAAAAGGGTTCACAACCATATCAATACAAACCATCCCCGTGCCATCTTCGAGTCCTTTGTCGTGTCGTCGAGTTCTTCGAGAGGAATCATCGATCCGGCGACCTCCGTAAGTTCCGATAACCTTGCTATCATGTCTAGTATCATGCGGTGGATTTAGATCTGATGCAAGTAGTCTTGTTTGTTTTCAGCATTCCAGTTCCTCAACAAGAAGAAAGTCAAAGGCATACTAAGCAAAAGCCGATAAGACAGAACCTTCGGTTCCTATTAATATAAGTTTAGCTTTCCCTGAGTAACACAAAGCTCAATCTGGTGATAAGGTTACGAAAGGCTACATCAGAGGCACAAGGGACGTTAGCAACCGGACGGCCGATAGAAGACCATCGGCTAAAACGTTTTCAGCACACTTCATATTGAAAGAGACACTTTTGCTGATGGCCTTGAATAAGGTGGTGCCAACAAGACACATGCAATGGTGACAAGTTCACTTATAGTCAGAACAGCTACAAGATCTGAAGCAACCAGTCATTTGCAGAAGAAGGATTGACGTTTATGATTGGCTTCAAATATTTTCAACCCGTATTCGGCGAAGACGTCTCGGATGAGAGAAAGGAGGACACCAGTGAATCATCGATTACGCTACTGTGACTATGTGTTAGGGGAGCTGAGATCAACACGCACACATCGTACAGCATCGAGCGATCCATCGTGAAGAAGGACAAGACGAATGGTTGCTTCATCTTCAACGGTGGTTTGTGTAATTTTACCCTCGCTTCTCTAATAGTTTTAGAGCTTAAAATTAAAATCATTAAAAAGCAAAACCTCTCATGTTGCGTCTCCGCCCTAAAAAAATCTTGAAAAAAAATCTACTCTATGAATATGTGATATAAATATTTTGGGTTATCCATTGTTGAAATGATAAATAGATGCTCTGTTTTATGTTTCAGCCGTGTCTGGTTTATAACTTTGATTTCTTTAAGATTTGGGTCTAGTGGTTACTATATTTATCTTGAAGTCTTTGAAATTTGTGGGTTGCATAGAATTTAAACTTTGTCTAAAAGTAGTTGTGGGATATGAATAGAGGTAGAATTTGCTATGTGTTGGCGCAAAATGTGGTGCACCGCGCCTCACACACAGCAAGCCGAAAAGCGTGGCTTCAATCGGGTGCCCGGACAGTTTGAAATCCGGAGACGTGCCAGTCGGTTTGACCTGAAAGCCAACAAGGGATAAAACTGTGAGAATAAAGCTGGAACATGCAGGGTGAGACCAGACAGTTCCATATTTACGGTCCTGAAGCCATTCATGACGGCATACAGCTATAGAAGCTGTCTGCCAACAAGTTTAAAGGTCATTCGGCTAACTCTAAACATAAACATATGTAAACAGCTGGTTGTCGAACGCACATACATGAAAAAGACATGCTTGGACAAGTAAAAGACAAATTATGAATTGACGTGTAACCAAGCTCGGCAAGCTTGCCGAGTTGGGGTCCATGAGGAAGGAACATACAAACAAACATGATCAAACCAATCTAAAACCTGCATCTGCCGCACGATACCTAGTTTTATCTAAGCTCAAACATGATTGACAAGCATGAACCCACAACATGTAATAATCTAGATTAGAGATTAATTCGGCCATTATAATCATGCAATTTATAAGGGATATCATGAACAACAACAATTATTAGAGCACAAATAAACTTGTGAAACAAGGCCGAACAAAGTCAATCTAGATTGGGCAAAAGAGTGTTACGAAATCAATTAAATCATGCAACACATGATAACTTAATGAATCTACTAGATCTTGCCAAATCTAGTAGAGCCGATAACTATCCCGCTTTTGCAAAACGTATAAAGTAAACGCCTGCCGCACGGTATTCACTCATAAGCAAAGCATAAGCAAAGACTTCTTGATTGTTAACAAAGATCCGCCGCACGACCATTGGAAACAAACAAGACTACTTGCATCACATCTAAATCCACCGCATGATACTAGACATGATAACAAGATTGTCGGAACTTACGGAGGTCGACGGATCGATGATTCCTCTCGAAGAACATGACGACACGACAAAGGACTCGAAGATGGCACGGGGCCGGTTTGTATTGATATGGTTGTGAACACTTTTACAATGGTCGAGGGTTTATATTTATACCCTGGCGAAATACGAGTCCTGGAAGACTATGATTTACACAATAAAACTTGGAAAATATGAGTCCTATTTCTATTTTTCTCTTGGCGTCCTCCATCGTCACGTGTCTTCTCGTGCAAGTCGGCTTCACTTGCCATATTTGCCTCCCGAATGGAATCACCGCCTTGCAAGATAGCCGACCGCACAGGCACTTGCCAAAACTCCGAGAACTAACCGACCGCTTGGTCGTTTGCCGAATGCCCCTTTCACTGCCGGCTGGGTCCATTTGTCATTTTCTTGGTCCACCTGATCAACCGATCTTTCTAGATTCTGCCGATTCCTCAAATCGTAGCTATCTTCAGTAAAAATCGGCTCATCCCTTTCTTAGTCCAAATTTTGGTGTAAACACTATGACATTATTCTGAGAGATACTTGAAATTCGGAGATTTAATGAAATAATAAAATTTACTTAATGTCATATTGAGCATTGTCAAATCATTGTAACTATTAGTTGAGATTATAGTCATATTCTCAAGATCAAGATTCACGTACACGTTATAAACTAATAAGTGTTTTGCATGTGCATTCTCTCTTTGATTAAAAATATGAGGCTATTCTATAAATCTCAGAAATAAAAATGACGGACACGTGTCCGCTAGAACTGAGAAAGAAAAAAAGGTCAAGTGACTGCCCAAATAAAAATATGAAAAAGAAAAGGTCAAGTGACCGCTAAATAAAATAAAAGATGGCCGAAGGCCCAGTAGCCTCATAATTTTAAAAGGTAGGAAGAATGACATATGCAAAAGAAAAAGTAATAAAAATATTCACTTGCTCTTCTTGATCTAGGTTTATGGCTTGTATCTCCTTATGGTCGAGTCTTTGACTTTGCAATATTATGTGATACGATTTTATATAAAGATAATGATAAAAACTCTGGATGAACAGTGATCAAGGGGTAAAAGATAAGCATTTCTGTAGCTATTCTGTTTTGCAATCACTTGAGGACTCAGTGAGAACTAAAGCCCCATAATTAAAGAGACGGGTGGATGAGTAAGGTACCATTTTATTCAAGTTTAAAAGTAATCTTGGTTATCAAATATGATACTTTTGAGATGTAGTTGGCATTGCAGCATCTTCTGATCAATAAAATGAAAGAACTATAATATTTATACACATATGCATTTGTAACTAACTTATTTCCACATGTATTAGAGAATTATTGTTTTACAGGCAAAATTATGGAAACATGGTGAGAAAATGTTATTGCTATCAGTGGATTTCTTGGCTTTTTGAAGAAGACCAATAGAGATCAAATAGTTCGAAGCATGACAATTCATACTCCGAACTAGGGGGGCCTGTGTTAACACTGGATTTTGGTCAACATTGAGAAGATGATAGGTGGACCCAACGAGCAGTGAGAAGAGCATTCGGCAGACAGCCAAGCGGTCGGTTAATTTTTGGAGTTTCGGCAACTACGTGTGCTGTCGGCTATTTTACAAGGGTGTGACTCCATTCGGGAAATAGATATGGCAAGAGAAGCTGATCACAAGGATAATCAACCATGGTCGTGACAGATTAAACGAGTATTCCAGAATTAGAGGGGTCTGATCTCATTGGCCAGGAGTTGGATTTGGTGGCGTTGTGATGTGGCAAGCAAGCAAAGAAGGCAATTTAAGTATAAATATATATAAAGCATGCACGTCTCGACGTCCAGTTCTATATTTAGCATGAATGGCTTCACGATGAAGGAAAGGCTAGAAGACGGCCCTACATGTTCGGCTATACATACACGTATACGTAATTAGCCAATTACAACTAGCCGGGCATGAACCGTACGGCCAGCTTGAAGACCAGTTCAATGGAAATATTATTACCCGTTTGACAATTGATAATGAAAAGAAAATAGGAAAGAAATCATTGGTTTGTGGTGGAAGGGGCAAGTGCAAAACGTTTATGGCCGGAGCCATTTCCGCGTGAAACAAGCAAGGGACCAGATTCGAAGGATTGGTCATCAATTACGATATCACGTATCCATCTAGGATCCTTACGTACGTACGTAAGCATGTCATATAATATTTTCCTTTATTTTAGATGTTATTAGGTAAGTCCCTTCAGGACTCTTATCTGCCCAGGGTATAAATATAAACCCTTGGCTATTGTAAAAAGGGTTCACAACCATATCAATACAAACTGGCCCCGTGCCATCTTCGAGTCCTTTGTCGTGTCGTCGAGTTCTTCGAGAGGAATCATCGATCCGTCGACCTCCATAAGTTGCGACAACCTTGCTATCATGTCTAGTATGATGCGGTGGATTTAGATCTGATGCAAGTAGTCTTGTTTGTTTTCAATGGTCATGCGGTTGATCTTTGTTAACGATCAAGAAGTCTTTGGTTATGCTTTGCTTATGAGTGAATACCGTGCGACAGGCGTTCACTTGATATGTTTATTAAAAGCGAGATAGTTATCGGCTCTATTAGATTTGGCAAGATCAAGTAGATTAATTAAGTTATTATGTGTTGCATGATTTAATTAATTTTGTAACACTCTTTTGCCCAATCTAGATTGAATTTGTTCGGCCTTTCTTTATAAGTTTACTTATGCTCCAATAATTGTTGTTTTCATGATATCCCTTATAAATTGTATGATCATAATGGCCGAATTAATTTCTAATCTAGATTATTATGTGTTGTGGTTTCATACATGTCAATCACGCTTGAGCTTCGATAAAACTAAGTATCGTGCGGCAGATGCAGGTTTCAGATTGGTTTGATCATGTTTGTTTGCATGTTCCTTCTTCATGGATCCCAATTCGGCTAGTTTGCCGAGCTTGGTTATACATCGATTTACAATTTATTTTTACTTGTCCAAACATGTCTCTTTCATGTACGTACGTTCGGCAACCAGCTGTTTACATATGTTTATGTTTAGAGTTAGCCGAATGATCTTTAAACTTGTTGACAGACAGCTTCAATAGCTGTATGACGTCATGAATGGCTTCAGGGCCGTAAATATGGAACTGTCTGGTCTCACCCGGCATGTTCCAGTTTTATTCTCACAGTTTTATCCCTTGTT
Source organism: Coix lacryma-jobi var. lacryma-jobi (assembly GCA_009763385.1). Taxonomy (NCBI): domain Eukaryota; kingdom Viridiplantae; phylum Streptophyta; class Magnoliopsida; order Poales; family Poaceae; genus Coix; species Coix lacryma-jobi. The sequence goes on along the minus strand of CM019826.1, from coordinate 111,501,855 downwards.
GGCTTTAAGGTCAAACCGACTGGCACGTCTCCGGATTTCAAATCGTCCGGGCACCCGATTGAAGCCACGCTTTCTGGCTTGCTGTGTGTCGGGCGCGGAACATCATTTTTGCGTCAACAACTTGCCCTGGTGCACAAACGTTCCTTCTCGGGATTGCTTAATTTGCAACCCGAGGAAGAATGTCAACTCGCCCATCATGCTCATCTCAAACTCCCTGCTCATAAGATCTGCAAACTTGGCAACCAACGCGTGAGAAGAACCACCGAAAATGATATCATCCACGTAAATCTGAACCAAGAGAGTGTCATTGCCTTGCTTGAGGAGAAAGAGCGTTTTATCTACACATCCCATTTTAAAACCCTTAGCAAGCAAAAAAGTTTTCAACCTATCATACCAGGCTCTAGGGGCTTGATTCAAACCATACAACGCTTTGTGAAGTTTAAAAACATGGTTTGGAAACTTGGGATTTTCAAAACCGGGGGGTTGTTTGATATACACCTCTTCTTCTATGTAGCTGTTTAAGAAGGCACTCTTGACATCCATTTGAAAAAGTTTAAACCCTTTGGATGCAGCAAAAGCCAAGAGTATCCTAATTTCCTCCAAACGAGCTACAGGAGCAAAAGTCTCCTCATAGTCTATCCCCTCCTTTTGACTATACCCCTGGGCTACAAGTCTGGCCTTGTTTCTCACAATGTGGCCATCCTCTCCTTGTTTGTTTTTGAAATCGCATTTTGTACCAATAGGGTGACACTCAGGAGGAGGTGGAACCAAAACCCAAACCCGATTTCTTTCAAAATTTTCTAACTCATGCATGGCATTAACCCAATTAGGATCAGATAAAGCATGTCCAACATCTCGGGGTTCAAAATCAGCAACAAATGCAGAATGAGCAAAGTGAGAGATTTGTTGTGACCTTGACCGAGTGACACGTTCGTCGATGCTGCTGATCATCTGTTGAGGCAGGTGTTGGCGATGAATGTGTCGTGGCACCTCCCGAGCTGAAGAAACCTCCCCCTCAACAGCAGCTGGTGCCTCCTCGGGTACAAAAGGTACAACCCGAGGTGGCGGATCCCACGGCCCCCAAGTAGTCGACGAAGAGGGGTTGGGGTCGTGAGTCGTCATAGTAGAAGCCGATGCTTGCGGCACAGCAGGTGGAGGTGGTGCTGGATCATCTATCCCTTCAACACCTTCGTCCTCGTCATCAAAAAGAGGCTCGCCAACCTCATGATCACCTGCACGCTCAAAACGAGAAGAAGGACAAACCATGGTCTCGTCGAAGGTGACATCGGATGTCTCCATGACTCGGTTAGTATCAAGGTTAAGTACACGATATGCACGACTATGAGTGCCATAACCCAAAAATACACCGTCAGAAGAGCAAGACTCAAATTTGTCCAGGTTGCCATTCTTGAGTATAAAACAGTGGCAACCAAAAACTCTAAAATCACTCACTTTGGGCTGTTTTCCAAAACGCAACTCATAAGAAGTCTTTTTCAAGAAAGCTTGAAGGAAAATGCGATTGGAAATATAGCATGCAATGTTCATAGCTTTGGCCCAATATCGCCTAGGAGTCCTATGCTCATCGAGCATTGTCCTGGCCATCTCAACAAGGGTCTGATTCTTCCTCTCTACCACACCATTTTGTGGCGGTGTGTAGGGGGAAGAAAACTGATGCTCCAAACCCAAAGAGTCACTAAACTTCTAAAAGTCTGAGTTTTTGAACTCGGTACCATTATCACTATGAATAGCTCGCATCGAGTTCTTAGGGAACTCGTTCTGAAGACGCAAAATCAGATTGCGAGCAAAAGAGAAAGTCTCAGTTTTCTCAGCTAAAAAGAAAACCCACGAATATCTCGAAATGTCATCAACAACAATGAGCACGTACCACTTCCCCCCAACTGAGCTCACCCTAGCTGGACCTACAAGGTCCATGTGTAAAAGCTCTCCAGGGTGCTTAGTCATGACCTGATTCACTGGATGGTGGGTAGCGGCAACCATCTTCCCATGTCTACAAGAATGGCAAACAAGATCCTTCTCCAAGTGCAACTTAGGCAATCCTCGGATTAGACCAAGTGAACTAAGCCTTGCAAGCAAGTCAAAGCTCAGGTGACCTAGTCTCCTATGCCACGTCCAAAGATCAGAGGAGGAAGGACCAGCCAGAAAACATCGAGAAATTCCAAATGACTCCGAGAAATTCACACGAAAAACTTTCCCAAAGGGCGAAATCAAACATACAAGATTGCCTTGAGGATCTAAAATGCGACTGAGATTCGGCTTAAAACAAATCTCATAGTCATCATCAAAAAGTTGCAAAACAAAAAGAAGGTTAAAATGCAAGTTAGAAACAAGAGCAACATCACGCAACACAAAGTGCTCATTAACTCACACCGACCCACGAGACAACACTTTACCTTTGCTATGGTCGCCGAAGGTGATAAACTCCTTTCCGGCAACTGGACTAAGACTGGAGAACCACTTCACGTTTCTGGTCATGTGCCTTGAACACCCGGAATCCACTAACCAAATGTCCTCCAATCTTTTTACCTACATCAATAAAAAGACATAGGGTGAGCAAACGGTCCAACACTGGGGTGAGTAAAATGGGAAGAGTACCAGTGTTGGGCCGGCTGCTCAAAACAACGGTTAGTAGAAAAACCATTCCTAGCACGCCTACGGGGAAAGCGATCACCACGCATAGGGAAATGTGGTCCGCTAAGGGAAGAGCGTCCATCGCGATACTCAAAACACGGTGGAGGGTAACGCTCAATAAAGCCACCGCCACGGGGTCCATATCCTGCAAAGTTAGGATCCCGCCGGGCAAAACCTCCTTGTGGCCTAGGACCTTGAGGCATTGGACCTCTAGGCCTAGCAGCTCTCATTTGAACATTCGGCACATGTACATCATGGAAAGGATAGTACATGTCCGCATTGTTCATCTCCCTTGCACGACGCTCCTCTCTCTTGCGCCGAAAGCAAAACTCCCTCAAGTGTCCGTCTCTCCCACAGTGCTCACAATGGTACCTCACCGCTCTCATAGGGGGTTGTTGGTACTCACGATAGTGGGTGTGGATCACTTGACCCTTTTGTGGCATGAGCTCCTCTTGGATTGGTGGCATGGTGTCTAGCTTGTTTTTGAGGTGGTTTGGTTTTGGAGCCCATGTTTGTTTCTTGGGTGGAGCTCTTGGAGGTTCTACAAACACCCCATCCTTGGTGTTAGGCTTGAAGGGCTCTTTGGGTGGAATCTTAGTGAGTTTGGGAGTAGTGGTGGAGTTGGGCTTCTCACTCGGATTAAGACCACTCGACTCTCCAATCTTACCCAAAGAGGAAGCACACTCCATACCCTGAGCAAAGCCAACACCTGGACCTCCAGCAGCACGCTTAAATTGGGCCATCATCATCCCAAGCTGCGGCTCACCACAAGAAACCCATGACAAGATGGTCTGAAGGTATGTGTTTTCTTCCTCGGTTTGCATCTTGTCATGATTCACATTCACAATCTCCATCTCCAAACCCTCACACAAGGCACACCTAGACACACAAGTGCTACCCGAGCTGGCCTTCTCAAGAGACACAATCTTGGCATTCTTCTCTGCCAACTCGGATTGCAAGCCTGCACAAGACTTGCACGCACCTAGCAACACAGGTCTAGCTCGAAGCTCATCCACATCTCCAACCAAAGCAGCATACTTCCCTCTCAAAGTGAGAAGGTCAGTCATGTGCTTGGAGCACATCTCACACTCACCCTCCTTGGAGACTACAACGGCGGACTTGGCAAATTCAAGTTCCTTCACCACATCCTCCCATTTCTGCCTAAACTCCTTCCTCTCTCTAGCAGCACGCCTAAGCAGCTTATCTTGACTAAGGAGAGTGGCAGTAAGTTTCTCGACCTCAGCAGCAAGTTCATCAGGGGTCTGAGATACCTGGGAGGTGTCGTCGTCATCGTCGTTCCGAGGGATCTCCTCCAGCTGGCTATCGACCTCCTTGCTGAGGGCTATGGTGCAAAAGCCCTCATTGTCAGCAAAGAAGCAGAGGCCATTCAGCTTATCCTTGATCTTCTTCTTCTTCTCAGACTCATCGTCGCTTGAAGAGCGGAGTCATCATTCGAGTCGTCGACGTCGCTGAGCGTGGCGAAGAAAGCACGCTGCTCGGCCTGGGCTTTATCCAAGTACTTCTTCTTGATGTACTCCTTGTTGAAGCCACCCTTCCGCTTGTGCTTGGGAGGGATGTGCTTCTCCTTATGCCAGCTGGAGTCATACTTGTGGCCACGATCGCCCTTGCCTGCCCCTTGCTTGTTCTTCTTTGGGCAGTTGGCGATGAAGTTGTCCGGATCACCACACTCGTAGCACCCAGCGCGTCCTCCTCCACGACGATGGTTCATGCGGTTGTTGTGGAACCGCGAGAACCGGTTGGTAAGCAAAGCCAACTCGTCATCTCCCATGAACTCCAGCTACTCCTCTGTAACAGAAAGAAGAGAAGACAAAGCAAAGCCTCCAGAGGGGTTAGCAGAAGAGCCAGAAAGCAAAGCCATCGATGAGCCAGAAGGATTCTCATAAGAAGCCCTCGTCATGGCATCAATCTCACTGGACTGGAGCTTACTAAAGAGCTCGTCGCACGTGAGAGTCTCATAGTTAGGCGATTTGATGATCGCCTGAACCTTAGAGCCCCACACCGATCGATCGAGAGTGTGTAAAAGCTTGAGAGCCCTCTCATGATCGTCGAAAGACAACAACTCCTTGTTAGCCCTCATCCTGTTGACAATCACCAGAAAGCGAGCGAATAAACTCTTTATGCTCTCGCCAGGCATGTGTCGAAAGTTCTCATACTCCCGCTTGTGCGACTCATAGAGATGGGATTTGACTTGAGTGGTTCCCTCATGGAAGCGCATGAGGGTCACCCAAATCTCCCGAGCCGTGGGGAGGTGAGAAACGCGATCAAACTCAGACATGCTCAAACAGGAGAAAAGAGCATTACAGGCTCGGCTATTGGCATCATGCTCATCTATCTGCAGTTGAGTCACACGAGCAGCCAAGACCACGTAATCTGCATTATTGCAAATCTCCTAGATAGAAGCACCCATGCTCTGAAGATAGGCCGACATGCGTATCTTCCAATACGCATAGTTCATCCCATCGAAAAACGGCGGTTTGCCCACGCCGCGATCCATGTCGCCTTCTGTGGATCTGGAACCGGCTAAGGTGGAAGATCCTTAACCCGCTCCGATACCAATTGAAGGACTGAGAATGCTAAAGCAAGGCGACCAGAGGGGGGGTGTATGGGAGCCTAAAAATTTCTCTCGAAACTTTGGCCTTTGTCCCAAAAATCAACCCCCAAAAACTTTGACAGAAACGTGATGCCCAAGACCCTTGGAAGAGGGTGGATGATCCCTAGGATCACAGCGAAGCACCACTGTTGGTATAAATTAACGCACACTCTACTTTATCCGCAAGCGCACAGATAAAATCTACCGATGTAGCACTTCACCGGAGTAACCCAGTTTTAATATCGAACCCAAAGGAACGGATTGTGTTAAGTCTTAAAGTCTAACCTCTGAGTAGCTAACAAGGACGGAGAATCTAGAAGTATAGAGGGGATCACTAAGGCTATCTAACTCCAATTTAAGAGTGATATGTTTACATTATTCTTAGTGGGGAAGTTGCCATAAAAGGTCACAAACAGAGTATGAGTCTTTTATGCAAATGTATAATCCTACCGAGCCTACACACGGGTAAGTGGACTATAGAAGAATCAACAAGGCTATAAGAGTCACCCTTGCGAACAACCACTACTACCGGCGTTATAGGAGGCATTTATGAGCTATCAAGTCTAAGCACCACGCTTACACTATCCAACTACTCTAACTCTAGAATGACTAGAATTAAAGTACTCAAAAGAGAGTCATAAACCTTAAGAATAATAAGAACAATGGCTCAAACTTAAATAGAGACGTTGATTACCGAAACAATCGCTGAAGCAAGTTGAAGATGAACTTGAATCCGCAGGTACAAGATGAAGAAGTTGATCCGACAGGCCGGAGCTCCTTCTTGATCTCTTCCTCTCTCTCTCTCTCTCTCTCTCTTCTAGTTCTAGTATAAGACTAGGTTCTAAACCTAAACTAGAGGGGTATCTAGTCTTCTACTTGAAAGTTGGCTCTTGAATTCTTCTTCTAGGGTTTCTGAATGAGGCGTAGACTTTTCTGAAGAGAGACTTGATCTTCCCTGGGCCTGGGGGCCTGTTTATATAGCCTTGAGGGATCAACCGCGACCGTTAGATCAAACTGACTTCACGTAGGGCTGAGATGGATCCTCAAAGACGGTGGAGGAAGCTTCCAGAAGACGGAGGCCATCGGGCCCAGGGGGTGACCGACCGGTCCTAGGGTGGGACCGATTGGTCCCACCTAGCGGCCCCTCGGGGTGTCTGTTGGAAGTTCTTAACTTCACTAAAGATAGAGCTAGGCATCTATCCCCGGTAATGGCCCAGAAATGCTTGTTGACACTTGCTAACGTCGTTACTAGGAGTAGACTATGGAATCTATCCCTGGCAACGATGCCAAAAATGCTTGTAGCAAGTCCAGTCACTATACCTAAAGGAGTGAAGCTAAAGCAGCTATCTACTAATGTCAAATGGGGTTGTCAACCAGACACTAGTAGGAGCTAGCTAGAGAGATTGCAATCTACCTAGAGAAGATTCTGCAAGCGCACAGAACTATCGTAGTAGCACTTCACCTGGGAGTACTAGGTGTCGATTTATTTGATCCCAAAGGAAGGCTAGGGTGGTGTATGAGTCGAGTCAAGGAGGGGATGAGAGTCGAAGAATAAGAAAGGGAAAAGGAGAGAAGAGACGTGAGGAGTTGAAAGGCTAGAAAGAATTTATGAGTGGATAGGTAAGGATGGAATGAATGGTTAAGGTAAGGTGGATGGATAGGTAGATAGGGGGAAAAGATAACTAAGGATAACTAATATAACTATCTAATAACTAATAACTACTCCTAGATAACTACAAAGCAAGATACGCAAATGCCAAATAAGCAACCAAGTTAAGTAAAGTTTTATTCCTATCTCGTCAAGTACCGAGGCGTACTAGCCTTTACCACTGACTTAGGTTGAACGCTAGCACAACGAGCCTTACTGTTGAACTAGACCAACTACGTGGTGGAATTCAAGGCGCACAGGGCTGTCACCACCTGCTTGCTACCACAGCTATCCGAGGGTCTAGCCGTATCTGAAGGTAAGTCTATATCTAAGCACCACGCCTAATTATATTCTAACTATCTCTATCCTGGCCTAGAATAGAGACACCCTTGTGGACGTCAGAGCAAATACTTGACTTAATAAGATAAACACTAAACTAACTAAGCAACCTATTGGCAAAGATCAAACACTAAGCACACTAGAGATTAACTACTATGGCTAAGTGAATTGAAATGTAGGATAGCTATGTACTCAAGCAACCAATCAAGTATACTACTCAATACTGGTAAGTAGAATAAAGTAATACTTGAAATGATGAACTAGAATATAGTAAAGTGCTTGAGTTACAAGATCAAAACCTGAACTGGAGATGAAGGAAGACTCTTCCCAACTCCAGGACCGATTACTCGCACGCTTCTACTCTTGAGCTAAGCCTTGAGCAGCGCTCCCGCGAGGGCAATGAGGCAAGGATGCCTTGCTCTACTAGCTACCTACTTGCCTAAGCTTAGCTAAATCCTAAGCTATCAGGGACTCCTTGGATGCACCGTCATTGATCCTACGGTCTCTAGGGACTCCTCCAAGGCGGTTCCAAGGTCGGTTGCATGTCCAAATAACCGTCAGATGGGCAATTAGGTCATGATCCACGTGACATCTCTTCTTAGCCCTCCGATGCCACCGACCTAGTGACCAAGGGCTAAGATTTGGCCCTGGGGTGCTCACACGGATCAGTGACGTGGCAGGGGAGAAGTTTGGGCGCCACCTAGGGGTGGCGGGCGCCACCCCACTAGGGCCCAAATGGGCCCTAGTGAGTGGTCTCGGCCCCTGGTGGGTCCATTCTCCAAATTTGGCCCAAATCCTGCATTCAAATAAAAATCTATGGTCATGTGGAATTTGGTTAGTTTGAAACCTATTTGACTACTTTTCATACCTTTTTGTTGAATTTTTGGGTAAAATGTTGACGGTAAAACAAGTGTTTAAGGACCATCAACAGTGTCCCGCCTCGTGGTGTCCTCTGGTGTCCTATAGGTCCTTCTGGAGTATTCCTGACGTGCCAGTTCCGTAATCTTCCGTCGGTTTCCTTCTAGGAGAAGTAATCAGTGCTGGTTTCCTGGTTTAGTCCCTGCAGAATCACAATTCACCAAAACTCATGGAATATTGTCAATTAAAACCCTAAACCTTTATTGGTGATTGAATTCATGCCCTTTTCATATTTATTTATCCTTTAATTTTGATAGATAACCAGTGTCAACAACCACCAAGCGAGAGCAACCCAAACACCAAAAGCTCCGGCTCGAGTTCAACCCCAAAAACCGACTCCCGAATGTAGATGGAGGGCTACGTCGGCATAACTCCAAATACCTATGCTAACAAGTAGCAAAGATACTTAGAGAGGTTCCTTGGTTAACTCTAGGGCCAAACGGGAAGTCTGAAAACCAAGTGGAAAAGCTGAGAGAGCAAACGCACTAAAAATCAGCACACAACCGAGTCCCGGACTGTCCAGGCTCCTGGTGCCAGACTGTCCGGACCTACTGCGGACTGTCCGCGGTCCACTGGCGGACTGTCCGCCGGCAAGAAACGAGAAACAACACTGCTGCTGAAGTCTCCCTGGACAGTCCCGGACTGTCTGCGGATGACAACGACGGACTGTCTGCCAGTCACTCCGAGACAAAACAACCGAGATGCGCAACCACTGAACAGGCTCGGCCCCGATGCGCGGACTGTCCGTGCCGTGGGTGGCGGACTGTCCGCCAACACCCAGAGAAGGCGATTTCGATCGCCCCTGTCACAAATCTCCCCAAATCTGATCCAAATCAAAATCCCACGATCCCAAACTTGGAGAAGATGATCACAAGAAAGTTAGGAGACTATCCCCAAGAAATCATCCGCTCAAATCGACTCAAACTCTAGGAAATCGAAAGGGAAGGTGTATGAACCGAAAAAGCGCCACAAAACTTGAATCAATCCGATCTACTTGTTCGTGAGGGTAGAGATGAATTCCTTCAGTGGAAATGTTCTCCTCACTTCAAAGAACAAGTTGATTCAAGTGGATTCGGAAAAGACGCAGCGTAGAGGGAGATCGAGTGACCGGAAAATCGTGGAGAAAATGAAGAACGTGAAGAACAAGTTCAAAACGCGAATCAAACCACAAATTGCAACCGTGTGGTTACCACACGAGACAATAGTGAGATTACGGTCTCACTTCCTCAAAATCTCATGAACACAGAGGTATGATTGCCGTCTCTGCGGATCTCAGTAGCTACAACAGGGAATGGGAAGTAGGAAACCCTAGAATAAAAATAGCAATGGCTGAGATAGGTTGGGAGGTGGGTGTCTCCCTCTACTTATCCTAATTTTATTCCCACTCTACCCCTAATGATACAGAGAGCGAACCAGTTAAACCCTAAGGCTATTCAGGACCAGCTCGAAGTAGATGGCGATCCAACGGCCACGCCCGCACAACTGGTAGCTTCGCCTCAACGCGACCTCACTGATTGCCGCCACGTGCCGCCACTGCGCCACTCGTCCTTTTCACGGACCTCCCCCGGTTTTGAGGCTGAAACTGGGAAACCTGTCGTCCATCGCCTGAGTTTTGTGGCCCAAACTCAGAAACCCGCCAGCGCCCAGGTTTTGAGGCCCAAACCTGGAAACCGTCCTCAGCCCGAGTTTTGTGGCCCAAACTCGGAAACCGGCCGCACCCATGTTTTGTGGCCCAAACCTGGAAACCGTCCACCGGTGGTTTTTCTATGGCTCAACCACCAAACCGACGCCGTAGAGGGGATGCACCGCCCGTGCACCCCATCCACTGACACGTGTCCCCAGGTCCTCGACCCAACCAACACCATGCCCCGCAAGTCTCCGCTCGTTGCTGTCCCAGGCTGTCAGCCACCATAGCTGATCCTCAGGCCACCGGTCCATCAGTCAAAGCCTCACGTCCGCCCTTCACCGGTCTGGGTCCATCGGCATGGCACGTCCGCCACATGGCATGCCCATCCTTCACCGCTCCCGGTCCATCGGCAGGGTGCGTCTCTACTTGACCTTCACCTTGCCTTCGATCACTTGTATCCTTGGTTGACACCTGCACAACACAAGCCAAAGAACATGCGCATCAAACCAGTTGACAATCACTCATCACTCAAGATCTGGCATACACCCATGTATCCATAACTTGAGTATGGCTTGATAGGGTGAAGATAGCAAGGAAAGGGCTTCGAGGTACTAAACGAAGGTGAAGGTCAAGGAGACCGAGGTACTATGGCTAATGTGAAGAAGAGAGTACTTGCATTGAGTCGAGGTACTAATCAAGCTATGAGGAGTCATATTATGTTGAGGATCAAATCATTAGTGGTAGTGACTTGAAGCCATGAAGTTGAACTCACATATGGAGAAATGGTTCAAGTCACATGCTCAAGGGATGTTTGCTCGAAGAGATGAGACAGTTGCAATTAGTTGCAACCCCTATGAAGTGACATTGAGAAGAAATGGCATATGAAGACATGGAAGACTCAAGTGGTTAATTATTTATATTCTCTTATTCTTGAGTATAGGTATGTTGTACTATTAAGAGGGATTCTAGCACCTACAGTCAAATTGTGATACCAATGCTCAATCTTTGCTAGAAAGACATACTTCCAGCCACCTTTCTAACCCCATAAGTTTCACCTCAGTTTGACTCAGTTGGGGTGGTCGGCAGTGTCGACCATTATGATCGGCGGTGCTGATCACAATCGTACCATTGGGCTGAGATTATAAATACCATTCCAGAAAGCCCACAATGGCCCAGTTACACCAGTGCTTCTTCTAGCTCGGGATCTAACCGTTTGAAAAGCTCCCCTCTCTCCCTCTCTCTTCCATTGTTGCCCCTCAAGCTTTCAAGTGGATCTCCCATTCCAGCCAGCAAAACTTGAAAGAAAAGATAGCAAAACACCATTGGAGAGCAGATCCATTGATTCCTAAAGTCTCAAGAGCATTGGTTCACGTTTGGCCGGCGGTTCTAGGGTTTGTTACTCTTGGAGCTTGCTCCTAGTCGGCTAGGCGACGCCGTTGAGCTTGCCAACATGTGTGGCAACCTAGGGAGGTTTGTAACCACCTTCTTGCAGCTAAGAAATCACACCCCTCATCTCAAGAGTTCACTCTCTTGACTTGAGAACGAGGAAAGGGCAAACCTAAGTGGTGAGCTTGAGCCTTGGTGGCATACCTCAACAACGTGGAGTAGGTTAACCTTTGTGGTGAACTGAACCAACGGATAAATCCTTGTGTCACCTTGTGCTTTGGTTTACATTTCGTTCTTGAAGTGGTTTCTAGGGTTAGGGTTCGATCTAGTGCTTTACACTTGTACTTTCGGTTTCTGGCATACCTATGAACTGTCTAACCCTGCAGGAAGCTTATCGTCTGCCTGTGTAACATTTCTTCCCATACTCATGAAACTCAGTTTTGCCCTGGTCGGCAGTGCCGACCGACTTACTGATCGAGTTAAGTTTTGAGTTTTGACAGGCCTATTCACCCCCCTCTAGGCCTCTGTGAAGGACCAAAAGTGCTAACACAAGGCGACCAGAGGGGGGGTGAATGAGAGCCTCAAATTTCTTTTCAGAAACTTTTAGCCTCTGTCCCGAAAATCAACACCAAAAGCAAACCTAGAGCTCGATAGAGTCCACGACCCTAGATGTAGGGTGGATGCCTCCAAGAAGCACAGCGGGACACTACACGACTCTAGAAACCTAATGCAAAAACCCAAAACCAAGTCCAAAGTCGCACGAACAAACTGCAGACGAAACAGTGCAGAATACCCTGCATCGAACGCTGGCTACACTGAAACCCTAGCGTCCGATGGTCACCCTCCGGACGCGTCTGATGGCAATGGACAATCTGGTGGTCAGCGTCCGATGCACCTTTAAAAACACATAATTTTGACACATGGCACCTGAGCATCCGGTGCTATGAACACAGCGTCCGATGGTCCTGACTCGAGCGTCTGATGCCCTCGAAACAGCACAGTTCTTCCGCGAATTCAATCCAATCTCCTCTAAATCAAAAGCTCTAAGGCTTAGACTTGGTATGAGTTCCAAGGAGGTTAGTGAGCTATCCCGAAGAAATCATGGCTCGAACCTAACTCCAAATCGGTGAATCGGAAGAATTCAGGGCAAAGGAGACAAAAACCGATCCAATACAAAAATCGATCGATCTACTAGCTCGTGAGGTTTGAGATGAAATCCTTTGGTGGAAAGATGCACCTCACAATCTAGAACAACTCAGTTCAAACAGAATCGTAAAAGACGCAATGAGTAGAGAGATCAATAACCGGGAAAATCGTTGAGAAAAGCAATCCGCGAAGAACAACACAAAAACGCGAATCACAACCACGAATTTGCAACCGTGTGGCTACCACATGCTACAATAGTGAGATTACGCTCTCACTTCCTCAAAATCTCACGAACACAGAGGTATGATTGTCTTCTCTGCGGATCTCAGTTCGCTACAGCAGGGATGCGGGAGAGCAGGAAACCCTAGGTGGAAAATAGCAAATCACTGAGATCCATTGGGAGGTGGGTGTCTCCCCCTACTTATCGTAATTCTAATTCCCACTCTACCCCTAGTTATTTACAGAGCGAACCAGCTAAACCCTAAGGTTATTCTGGACCAACTCGGAGTAGATGCTGATCCAACGGCCACACCCACACAACTGGTAGCGTTGCCTCGATGCAACCTCACCGATTGCCGCCACGTGCCACCACCGCTCTGCTCGTCCTTTTCATGGACCTCACCCCCGGTTTTGTGGCCGAAATCGAGAAACCTGTCTTCACGACCATCCACCGGTTTTGAGGCCGAAACCAGGAAACCCGACATCCATCGCCTGAGTTTTGTGGCCCAAACTCAGAAACCTGCCAGCACCCAGGTTTTGAGGTCCAAACCTGGAAACCGCCCTCAGCCCGAGTTTTGAGACCCAAACTCGGAAACCCATAGCACCCAGGTTTTGTGGCCCAAACCTGGAAACCGTCCACCCGGTGGTTTTTCTGTGGCTCAACCACCAAACCGGCGCTGTAGAGGGGATGCACCGCCCGTGCACCCCGTCCACCGACACGTGTCCCCAGGTCCTCGACCCAAGCAACACCGTGCCCCGCAAGTCTTCACTCGTCGCTATCCCAGGCTGTCAGCTACCACAGCTGATCCTCAGGCCACCGGTCCCTCAGTCCAAGCCTCACGTCCGCCCTTCACCGCTCCCGGTCCATCGGCACAACACGTCTCTACTTGACCTTCACCTTGCCCTCGATCACTGTATCCGTGCTCAACACCTGCACAACATAAGCCAAATAACATGCGCATCAAACTAGTTGACAATCACTCATCACTCAAGATCCGGTATACACCCATGTATCCGCAATCTCCCCCTTTATGAGTGCATTGTCAACTACCAACACAAATCATAATGAAGATAGAAGAGAGAAGAAGAAGGAAGAGAGAACTCGACCAAATGACCCGAAAGCATAGCAAAGCCGTAAGAAGGTCAAGTAGAAGAGGCAAAACAACTTGGTCCCCAAAGACAACGGCAACGGCTCGATGCAACCAAGCAAAGCAAAACTAGCCCTCAAGAAGAGGTAGAACAGGCTCAACACCGCTAGCAGGAAAGCTTGACACCAAATGAAATATCAGTTGAAAATCAAGCAAGATAGAGCTAACCCTCAAGAAGAGGCAGAACGGGCTCAACACCGCTAGCGAGAAAGCTCGATACCAACTGAAAAACAGTAGAGCTCTATACCAATTGAAAAACAGAAAACTCATCAAACGAGCAAACTCCCCCTTCAATAATGAACACAACTAAGATATGATTTGACAAAATTTCTCCCCCTTAGTTGATAATGCACTATCAAGCAGATTTCTTCCCATTCAAAATGCATATGAGTCAAAAATACAAGTTAGCAGCTTCAGGAATATACTCGATAGAATGAGAAGATGCTCTACAAAGTGCTGATCTGATGACTCATCAACATACACAATATGCTAGCATAGGCTCAAACTGATCACCAAATATGAAATATGAACATATGAGCAAAGTGAGCAGTTTTAGCCAAACGGTATTCACCATCAAAATAGCACTGAATATGTATAGACAGGAAGTCAAACAAGTGCTAAACATGTATACAAGGTGAACTACCCCTAGCAAAGTTCAATCATTATGCTGCAGAATGAAACATATACTTGTGATTTCAGATTTTAATCGGAGTTGCAGCGGGGAAATTACACAAGTTCAAAAATCAGCATGTGACTGCGAGAGGTTGAAAGCTTGTCATTGCCTAACTTTTCAACGGAGCTAAGCCTATGTAGAAGCAATCAGAAGCTTAAAGCGTCGGTTTCGGTCATACACTACACGGCTCAAGTTTAACTCAATGTGCAATGAGAAATAGTCTCGATACCGTGATGTATTGACAAGCAATCTCATCGCGATCTTTTCAATTCACTTAAAACTTGGTTCAATTTTTATGACAGAATATGAACATACCAAGCAAGTGAATGACTCAGAACTAGAGACATAGCAACCTAGCATATATGAAAAACACTTGTGATTTCTACACATTCGACACATGCTAGTTGCCAATCTCAATGGTGAACAATTTTCAATATTTTAAGTTCATTAAGCATATTCACCATTCAAAAACTAGCTCAGTTCACAACATGTATCAGTGATTAGAAAGAGCATAAGCTACACGCATCATCATATAGCATCGGAGTAAACACTAAACAGAGCATAGTCACATTCTAAAGATTATATACATGAAGCTCAGAATGCAAAGATGCAAAATACTAACTTATCAGAAACTAAAACAAAATGAAAGAGAAAAAGTCAGTCTATAATACAAGAACCAAAATGTTTCCCCCATCTAAAAGGGGAAACACACACCAAGCTCACCTCTCAACCTATTAAAAGTTGATTGGTATAAAGGCTTGGTAAAAATACCAGCCAACTGATGATGAGTATCGACATGGCGAAGGTCGATATCACCCTTCTCAAAGTGGTCTCGCAGAAAATGAAAGCGCACATCAATGTGTTTGGTCTTAGAATGCAGCACGGGGTTCTTAGCAACGCTAATAGCACTCGTGCTGTCACAAAGTAAAGGCACACGAGAAAAGCTTAGACCAAAATCACACAAAGTGGCCATCATCCAAAGCAACTGAGAATAGCAGCTAGCCGCAGCAACATATTCAGCCTCTGTGGTAGACTGAGCGACACTAGACTGCTTGCGAGAAGACCAAGATACAAGAGACGAACCCAAAAACTGACAAGTCCCAGAAGTGGACTTGCGCTCAAGTCGGCAACCAGCAAAATCGGCATCAGAATAACCGCAAAGGGAGAGGGTGGAGGAAGCTGAATACCAAATCCCGAACTCAGGTGTGAAACGAAGGTACCTCATAATGCGCTTAACTGCCTGACGGTGAGAGGTGCGCGGCGACCCCTGAAAGCGCGCGCAAAGACACACCGCGAACAGAATGTCCGGGCGTGTCGCCATCAGGTAGAGCAGCGACCCGATCATGCTTCGGTACTCCTTTTGGTCCACAGCTTCTCCATCCTTGTCCGCATCCAGGGCCGTCATGGTCGACATGGGTGTTGGAAGAGGCTTGGCCTCACCCATATCGAATTTCTTAAGAATATCCTTGGTGTACTTGCCCTGGTGCACAAACGTCCCTTCTCGGGATTGCTTAATTTGCAATCCGAGAAAGAAAGTCAACTCGCCCATCATACTCATCTCGAACTCCCTGCTCATAAGATCTGCAAACTTGGCAACTAAAGCATGAGAAGAACCACCAAAGATGATATCATCCACGTAAATCTGGACCAAGAGAGTGTCTTTGCCTTGCTTGAGGAGAAAAAGTGTTTTATCCACACATCCCATTTCAAAACCCTTAGCAAGCAAAAAGGTTTTCAACCTATCATACCAGGCTCTAGGGGCTTGTTTCAAACCATACAAATCTTTGTGAAGTTTAAAAACATGGTTTGGAAACTTGGGATTTTCAAAACCGGGAGGTTGTTTGACATACACTTCTTCTATGTAGCCGTTTAAGAAGGCACTCTTGACATCCGTTTGAAAAAGTTTAAACCCTTTGGATGCAGCAAAAGCCAAGAGTATCCTAATGGCCTCCAAACGAGCTACAGGAGCAAAAGTCTCCTCATAGTCTAACCCCTCCTTCTGACTATACCCCTGGGCTACAAGTCTGGCCTTGTTCCTCACAATGTGGCCATCCTCTCCTTGTTTATTTTTGAAAACCCATTTTGTCCCAATAGGATTACAGTCTGGAGGAGGTGGAACTAAAACCCAAACCCAATTTCTCTCAAAGTTTCCAAACTCCTCATGCATGGCATTGACCCAATCTGAATCAGATAAAGCGTGTCCAACATCTCGGGGTTCAAAATCAGCAACAAATGCAAAATGAGCAAAGTGAGAGACTTGTTGTGACCATGACCGAGTGACACGTTCGTCGATGTTGCCGATTATCTGTTGAGGCGGTGTTGGCGCTGGATGTGTCGCGGCGCCTCCCGAGCTAAAGAAACCTCCCCCTCAATAGCAGCTGGTGCCTCCTCGGGTACAAAAGGTACAACCCGAAGTGGCGGATCCCACGGCCCCCAAGTAGTCGAGGAAGAAGGGTCGGGGCCGTGAGTCGACGTAGTCGAAGCCGATCCTAGCGGCACAGCAGGTGGAGGTGGTGCTGGATCATCCATCCCTTCAGCACCTTCTTCCTCGTCATCAAAAACAGGTTGTCCAACCTCATGATCACCTGCACGCTCAAATCTACAAGAAGGACAAACCATGGTCTCATCGAAAGTGACATCAGATGTCTCCATGACTCGGTTAGTATCAAGGTTAAGTACATGATATGCACGAGTATGAGTGCCATAACCCAAAAATACACCGTCAGAAGAACGAGACTCAAATTTGTCCAGGTTGCCTTTCTTGAGTATAAAACAGTGGCAACCAAAAACTCTAAAATAACTCACTTTGGGCTGTCTTCCAAAATGCAACTCATAAGAAGTCTTTTTCAAGAAAGCTCGGAGAAAAATGCGATTGGAAATATAGCATGCAGTGTTCATAGCTTCGGCCCAATACTGCCTAGAAGTCCTATGCTCATCGAGCATCGTCCAGGCCATCTCTACAAGGGTCCGATTCTTCCTCTCTACAATACCATTTTGTGGCGGTGTGTAGGGGGAAGAAAACTGATGCTCCAAACCCAAAGAGTTACAAAACATCTCAAAATCCGAATTCTTAAATTCAGAACCATTATCACTACGAATAGCTCGCATTGAGTTCATAGGGAACTCATTCTGAAGATGCAAAATCAGATTGCGAGCAAAAGAGAAAGTCTCAGTCTTCTCAGTCAAAAAGAAGACCCACGAATATCTCAAAAAATCATCAACAACAACAAGCACGTACCACTTCCCTCCAACCGAGGTCACCCGAGCCGGACCAACAAGGTCCATGTGTAAAAGCTCTCCAGGGCGCTTAGTCATGACCTGAGTCACTGGATGGTGGGGAGCGGCAACCATCTTCCCATGTCTACAAGAATGACAAACAAGATCCTTCTCCATGGACAACTTGGGCAATCCTCGGATTAGGCCAAGTGAACTTAGCCTTGCAAGCAAGTCGAAGCTCAGGTGACCGAGTCTCCTATGTCACTTCCAAAGATCAGAGGAGGAAGGACCAGCCACAAGACAGCGAGAAATTCCAAATGACTCCGAGAAATTCGCACGAAAGACTTTCCCAAATGGCGAAATCAAACATACAAGATTGCTCTGAGGATCTAAAATACGACTGAGATTCGGCTTAAAACGAATCTCATAGTCATCATCGAAAAGTTGCGAAACCAAAAGAAGGTTCAAATGCAAGTTAGAAACAAGAGCAACATCACACAACACAAAATGCTCATTAACTCGCACCGACCCACGAGACAACACTTTACCTTTGCTACTGTCGCCGAAGGTGATAAACTCCTTTCCAGCAACAGGACTAAGACTGGAGAACCACTTCGCGTTTCCGGTCATGTGCCTCGAACAACCGGAATCCACCAACCAAATGTCCTCCAATCGTTTTACCTATATCAATAAAAAGACATAGGGTGAGCATACAGTCCAACACTGGGGTGAGTGAAATAGGAAAAATACCAGTGTTGGGCCGGCTGCTCAAAAGAACAGTTAGTAGAAAAACCATTCCTAGTACGCCTACGGGGAAAGCGATCACCGCGCACAGGAAAACGTGGTCCGCTAAGGGAAGAGCGTCCATCGCGATACTTAAAACGCGGTGGAGGAAAACGCTCAACAAAGCCACCGCCACGGGGTCCATATCCTGCAAAGCCAGGATCCCGCCGGGCAACACCCACTACTACAACGCAGGGCTATAGTAACACTAACTTGTGTTACTGTATGTTAGAAAACGTGTTACTAGCTCTCTTAGTAACACATTTTTGTTTGTGTTCCAATTGGCCATGTTACTATAGAGTAGTTTATTGTAACACATTTACTTGTCTACAGGAACATTTTCTTTTGTGTTACAATGGTTTTTGCTGTAACACTTTTTTTTACTTCAGTAACACTTCACATTATGGTACAATACATGGTTTGTAACACATTTCTTTATCCATTGGATCACTTGCCAAGTGTTACAATGATTCTTTGCTGTAACACTCTTATTAGTTCTAGTAACACTTCTACATTAAGGTAGAGCATAATATGAGACATAGGAACACATTTTGTCATGGAATATTCGGCAAAATCCGAACAAAAAAACTCAAAAAATTAGGGGAAAATTTTTTAATCACGGGAGGGGCCCACCAACCAGCCACACCACACCATCTCTACTCACACTATATTTTTTATGATTTTTTCGCACTTTGCATCAACCAAGATTCGAACCAGCGACATCTCACACGGGTACGCATAACCTCTACTACCACTCCACCTATTTGTCACTTGTGCCTATATTCTATTTCAGTTACCGTCATATTATACTAAACCGCGTGTAAATTGCTTCTTTAAGGCTCTAAACAAATTTAAATCAAAAAGTTGTTAACTACAAAGTTTCATAACTTTTTGAGTTCTACACTTTTCGTTTAGGAAGTTTCTCCATCCAAGGTCATTTACAAAATTTGAATTTCAAAATTCAGAAATTACAAATGTAGTTTTTATTAACAAGATGATTTCAAATTAAAACGTTATCAACTACAAAGTTTCATAACTTTTCGAGATCTACAACTTTCATTTTGGCATTTCCATCTGAGGTATTTTAAAAATTTGAATCTCAAAATTTTTAAATTCAAATGTAGTTTTGCATGATAATATGATTTCAAATTAAAAAGTTGTCAACTACAAAGTTTCATAACTTTTCAAGATCTACAAGTTTCATTTTGGTCATTTCTCCATGCGAGGTCTTTTGAAAACTTTGAATTTTAAATTTTTAAAAGTTAGACGCAGTTTTGCATGACAATATGACTTCAAATTAAAAAGTTATCAACTGTAAACTTTCTTGATGTCGACCAAAAAGAGAAAATTCTTGATGAACCCATATGGCGGTAGGTTTTCATAAAAAAAAGTAAAAAATATCTATATTACTTTTATTTAATTTTATATTTTTGTATTTTGTTTTTCTTCTCCATTCTACTTGTTCTTCTTGTGAAATAGCTCCATCTAATGCGTCTTTTGATCTCGGTCTAATAAATTAACAACATGCTCTAGCATCGAATTAACCTTTTGAATCGGCTACTCAATGCTAATGGTTCTCATGTAATGACCATGACGTGATTGCCTAACAGCCTTGATGAGAGCTATATGTGATGTGTTGCCTATAAATAGGAAGGTCTACGTGTATTTTCTTTTGTAACACTTGAACTGAAACATTATTTTGTGTTACTAAAGGCATATATTTATAACACATTTTATATGTGTTCCACTTATGTGTTACAACAGAGTACAATTTTGTAATATTTTTCTTGTAACATTAAGTTTGTGTTACTATAATTGTTGTTAGTAACACCTTTTTTTTAAAAAAAGTATTTTGTGTTACAGTCGAAGTCTGTAACACACTATTTGTGTTACTATGAAATTTTACTAGAACACATTAATGAATATGTTACATAAAAGTGTTACAATATCTGTGTTGTTTAGTAGTGACCTCCCTGATGCCTAGGACCTTGAGGCACTGCACCTCTAGGCCTAGCAGCTCTCCTCTGAACATTCGGCACATGTACATCATGGAAAGGATGATACATGTCTGCAACGTTCATCTCCCTGGTACGACGCTCCTCTCTCTTGCGCCGAAAGCAAAACTCCCTCAAGTGTCCATCTCTCCCACAGTGCTCACAATGGTACCTCACCGCTCTTATAGGGGGTTGTTGGTACTCACGGTAGTGGGTGTGGATCACTTTGCCCTTCTGTGGCATGAGCTCCTCCTGGATAGGTGGCATTGTGTCTAGCTTGTTTTTCAGATGGTTTGGTTTTGGAGCCCATGTCTGTTTCTTGGGTGGAGCTCTTGGAGGTTCAACAAACACCCCATCCTTGGTGTTAGGCTTGAGAGGCTCTTTGAGTGGAATCTTGGTAAGCTTGGGAGTAGTGGTGGAGTTGGGCTTCTAACTTGGGTTAAGACCACTCGACTCTCCAATCTTGCCAAACGATGAGGCACACTCAACATTCTGAGCAAAAACTACACCTGGACCTCCAGCAGCACGCTTGAACTGGGCAATCATCATCCCAAGCTGCGGCTCACCACAAGACACCCATGACAAGATCGTCCGAAGGTATGTGTTTTCTTCCTCGGTTTGCATCTTGTCATGCTCCACGTTAGCAATCTCCATCTCCAAACCCTCACACAAGGCACACCTAGACACACAAGTGCTACCCGAGCTGGCCATCTCAAGAGACTCAATCTTGGCATTCTTCTCTGCCAACTCGGATTGCAAGCCTACACAAGACTTGCACGCACCTAGCAACACGGGTCTAGCCCGAAGCTCATCCACCTCTCCAACCAAAGCAGCATACTTCCCTCTCATAGTGAGAAGGCCAGTCATGTGCTTGGTGCACATCTCACACTCACTCTCCTCGGAGACTACAACGGTGGACTTAGCAAACTCAAGCTCCCTCACCGTGTCCTCCCACTTCTGCCTAAACTCCTTTATCTCTCTAGTTGCACGTCTCAATAACTTGTCTTGACTAAGCAAAGCAGCAGTAAGTTTTTCAACTTCAGCGGAGAGTTCCTCAGGAGTCTGAGATACCTGCGAGGAGTCATTGTCGTCGTCGTTCCGCGGGGTCTCCTCCAGCTTGCCGTCGACCACGTTGCCGAGGGCCATGGTGCAAAAGCCCTCGTTGTCGGCGAAGAAGCAGAGGCCGTTCAGCTTGTCCTCGATCCTCTTCTTCTTCTCGGACTCGTCATCGCTTGAGGAAGCGGAGTCGTCATCCGAGTCATCGACGTCGCTGAGCGTGGCGAAGAAAGCACGCTGCTCAGCCTGGGCCTTCTCCAAGTACTTCTTCTTGATGTACTCCTTGTTGAAGCCACCCTTCCGTTTGTGCTTCGCGGGGACGTACTTCTCCTTGCGCTTGCTGGAGTCGTACTTGTGCCCATGATCGCCCTTCCCAAAAGCTTGCTTGTTCTTCTTGGGATCGTTGGCGATGAAATGGTCGGGGTCGCCGCACTCAAAACACCCAGAGCGTCCTCCTCCGCGACGACGGTTCATGCGGTTGTTGTGGAACCGCGAGAACCGGTTGGCAAGCAAAGCCAACTCATCATCCCCCATGAACTCCAGCTGCTCCTCTGTGACAGAAAGAAGAGAAGAAAGTGCAAAGCCTCCAGAGGGGTTAGCAGAAGAGCCAGAAACCAAAGCCATAAACGGGCCAGAAGGATTCTCATAAGAAGCCCTCGTCATGGCATCAATCTCACTAGACTTGAGCTTACTAAAGAGCTCGTCGCACGTGAGAGTCTCATAGTTAGGTGATTCGATGATCGCCTGAACCTTAGAGTCCCACACCGACCGATCGAGAGTATGTAAAAGTTTGAGAGCCCTCTCATGATCGTCGAAAGGCAACAGCTCCTTGTTAGCCCTCATCTTGTTGACAATCACCTGAAAGCGAGCGAATAAACTCTCTATGCTCCCGCCAGGCATGTGTCGAAAGTTCTCATACTCCCTCTTGTGCGACATGTAGAGACGGGATTTGACCTGAGTGGTTCCCTCATGGAAGCGCATGAGGGTCGCACAAATCTCCCGAGCCGTGGGAAGGTGAGAAACGCGATCAAACTCAGACATGCTCAAACAGGAGAAAAGAGTATTACGGGCTCGGCTATTGGCATCGTGCTCATCGATCGGCAACTGTGACACACGAGCAGCCAAGACCATGTAATCAGCATTGTTGCAAATCTCCCAGACAGAAGCACCCATGCTCTGAAGATAGGCCGACATACGTATCTTCCAATACGCATAGTTCGTCCCATCGAAAAATGGCGGTTTGCCCACGCCGCGATCCATGTCGCCTTCTATGGATATGGAACCGGCTAAAGTGGAAGATCCTTAACCTGCTCCGATACCAATTGAAGGACCGAAAGTGCTAACACAAGGCGACCAGAGGGGGGGTGAATGCGAGCCTCAAATTTCTTTTCAGAAACTTTTAGCCTCTGTCCCGAAAATCAACCCTAAAAGCAAACCTAGAGCTCGATAGAGTCCACGACCCTAGATGTAGGGTGGATGCCTCCAAGAAGCATAGCGGGACACTACACGACTCTAGAAACCCAATGCAAAAACCCAAAACCATGTCCGAAGTCGCACGAACAAACTGCAGACGAAACAGTGCAGAATACCCTGCATCGGACGCTGGCTGCATCCGATGGCCAGGCACCGGACGCGTTCGATGCGAAAAGACGCTCTCTGGAACCTTACCGGACAGGCATCGGACGCTGGCTACAGTGAAACCCTAGCGTCCAATGGTCACCCTCCGGACGCGTCCGATGGCAACGAACAGTCCGGTGGTCAGCGTCCGATGCACCTTTAAAAACACAGACTTTTGACACGTGGCACCTGAGCGTCCGGTGCTATGAACACAGCGTCCGATGGTCCCGATTCGAGCGTCTAATGCCATCGAAACAGCACAGTTCTTCCACGAATTCAATCCAATCTCCTCCGAATCAAAAGCTCTAAGGCTTAGACTTGGTATGAGGAGTTCCAAGGAGGTTAGTGAGCTATCCCGAAGAAATCATGGCTCGAACCTAACTCCAAATCGGTGAATTGGAAGAATTCGGGGCAAAGGAGACAAAAATCGATCCAATACAAAAATCGATCGATCTACTAACTTGTGAGGTTTGAGATGAAATCCTTTGGTGGAAAGATGCACCTCACGATCTAGAACAACTCAGTTCAAATGGAATCATAAAAGACGCAACGAGTAGAGAGATCGATCACCGGGAAAATCGTGGAGAAAAGCAATCCGCGAAGAACAACACAAAAACGCGAATCACAACCACGAATTTGCAACCGTGTGGCTACCACACGCTACAATAGTGAGATTACGGTCTCACTTCCTCAAAATCTCACGAACACAGAGGTATGATTTTCTTCTCTGCGGATCTCAGTTCGCTACAGCAGGGATGTGGGAGAGCAGGAAACCCTAGGTGGAAAATAGCAAATCACTGAGATCCATTGGGAGGTGGGTGTCTCACCCTACTTATCCTAATTCTAATTCCCAATCTACTGCTAATTATTTACAGAGCGAACCAGCTAAACCATAAGGTTATTCTGGACCAACTCGGAGTAGATGCTGATCCGACGGCCATGCCCGCACAACTGGTAGCGTTGCCTCGACACGACCTCACCGATTGCTGTCACGTGCTGCCACCGCTCTGCTCGTCCTTTTCACGGACCACACCCCCGGTTTTGTGGCCGAAACCGGGAAACCTGTCTTCACGACCATCCCCCGGTTTTGAGGCCGAAACTGGGAAACCCGACGTCCATCGCCTGAGTTTTGTGGCCCAAACTCAGAAATCTGCTAGCGCCCAGGTTTTGAGCCCCAAACCTGGAAACCGTCCTCAGCCCGAGTTTTGAGGCCCAAACTCGGAAACCCACAACACCCAGGTTTTCTGGCCCAAACCTGGAAACCGTCCACCCGGTGGTTTTTCTGTGGCTCAACCACCAAACCGGCGCTGTAGAGGGGATGCACCGCCCGTGCACCCCGTCCATCGACACGTGTCCCTAGGTCCTCGACCCAAGCAACACCGTGCCCCGCAAGTCTGCGCTCGTCGCTGTCCCAGGCTGTCAGCCACCACAGCTGATCCTCAGGCCACCGGTCCCTCAGTCCAAGCCTCACGTCCGCCCTTCACCGCTCTCGGTCCGTCGGCACGACACGTCTCTACTTGACCTTCACCTTGCCCTCGATCACTGTCTCCATGCTCGACACCTACACAACATAAGCCAAAGAACATGCGCATCAAACCAGTTGACAATCACTCATCACTCAAGATCCGGCATACACCCATGTATCCGCACTCTGTTGACATTGGTTATCTATCAAAATTAAAGGATAAATAAATATAAAAACGGCATGAATTCAATCACCAATAAAGGTTTAGGGTTTTAATTGACAATATTCCACGAGTCTTGGTGAATTGTGATTCTGCAGGGACTAAACATGAAAACCAGCACTGATTACTTCTCCTAGAAGGAAATCGACGGAAGATTACGGAACCGGCACGTCAGGAATACTCCAGAAGGACCTAGAGGACACCAGAGAACACCACGAGGCGGGGCACCCCGAGAGGCTGCCAGGTGGGTCCGACCGGTCCCACCCTAGGACCGATCGGTCACCCCTGGGCCCGATGGCCTCCGTCTTCTGTAACCTTCCTCCACTGCCTATGAGGATGCATCTCCACCCTACGTGAAGTCGGTTTGATCCAAGGGCCACGGTTCCTCGCCCAGGGCTATATAACCAGACCCCAGACCCCCCTCTCCATAATCATCAGATCTCAAGTCATTAGAAGAGGAGGAGGATCAATCAGAAACCCTAATTTCCATAGAGCCACATCAACTTAGGCATAGCTAGATAGAATTAGAATTAGAAGAGGCAAGCTTCGCTTGGATTTCGGATCTAGTCGTGAGAAGGCTCGGTAAACCCAAGATCTTCTCTCTTGTATCAACATTATGGATCTAATTATGTTTCTAGTTCATAATTGTTCTTCTAGTTCTTCATTGTTCTTCATTGTTCATGTTCTAGTACATCTTCTAGTTCTAGTTCATTGTCTAGTTCATCTTCTAGTTCTTAATCTAGTTCTAGTTTGTGTTCTAGTTCATACTCTAGATCATCTATGTGTTCTAGTTCATCATACTGTTCATCATTGTGTGCTAGTTCATAGTCTAGTTCATAATAGTTTAGATATAATTGATATGACTAAGACATTAATTACTATATTCTTAATTATACTGCTTGTAGTATGCTTTGATTATATATTTGGCATAGATAGATTATCATCATGTTTATACTCATGTTCGTATAGCGCTCATCTTAAAGTACAACGGGTGGGTGATAAATGTTGTGTAGGTGTGGTGCCTATACACTATTTATTTGCGAATGCTCCCTATGTTCCGGGTAGAGTGGTAGATCGCGGGTGTGATAGGCCTGTTGAGTCCTTTGTATTCCACCCCCCCTCCCCCGAATATAGGAATCGTATGGCTCAATTAACTCATGGTTCAGGGGTTACTCTGTTTGGCACCTTTACCATGGAGTTGCCTCTTGAATATGAATATGGGATAACCTAGCCAATGATTGACAAATATAATTGCACTAATCAATGTATATTATGACTTATAAATAGAATAACTTAGGAATACTTCTTTATAATATCTATTCTAATCTGCATGCCTTGTTTAAGTTGAAATGCTCTAAGGACTATCATAGATTGATCTTTTATCATTTATAGTGTACCTCATTATTGTGACTGATCCCTGTTTAGGATAAAAGAGTGTGTTCTTACTTTGTTCTCAATTCTCCTATCACATGTGTAGAGTAGCTCTTGTCCTTATTTATCTCACTTCATTCCTAGTGCTAAATATAAATAACGATACTTGGAACATCTCTGGGTAAAATGCTGCTACAACGGGTGTATTTATCTATGCGCTTGCGGGTAAATATTTATCTTTAGAGTCAGTGCTATGATATAATCACATTGCTAGTTTCATGTTGAGGATGACAACTTGACATTAAGTGATGCTAGTAGTGTCCCGTACACTTCTTAGTTCCTTCACTAGGTAATTGTTTATGAAGTCTATCTTAGAGTGATTCCATTAAGGAGTGTCAACAGCCTCCTAGGAGACATCAAGGTCCTTTCAATTGGTATCAAAGCAAGGCTCTCAATTTCGGGCTTAACCGCCTTGAGAGACGATGTCGACATGTGATGAAGTATATCTAGAACTTTTACTTTCAGATGGCTCAAATTATGCACCTTGGTCTGCTTGTGTACTTGATGTTTTTAGGGCCATGGGTCCTTATATCGAGCAGATTGTAGATGTGAGCATTTCACCTCCTAACAATGATTTGACTTATTTATCTAAAGAGGAAGTGAAATGCTTACAACACAATGCTCAAGTTGTTAATATCTTATTTAGTGCTTTGAGTGAAGATGTATTAGATGTTGTAATATTTGGGGATGGTGAACCACTTGGTGATGCTCATATCATTTGGACCACGCTCAAAGAAAGATACGACAAGTCCAAATGTGATGAGAAGATACCCGCATTGGAGGAATCACTGGAGGAGTGCTCAACTTCACCAACCAATGATGAGCCTCAAGTGATTCTCCCAAAAGGCCAAGCTGGTCATGCCACAACCCCTCCCTCACCAACATATGTGAAAGGTAATGAAATGGTTGGTGAGAACAAGGATTTTACATGTGGTACTTCTACTTCCTATAGTTCTTGTGAGACTAACATTTGAAGGAAGAAGAAGCTTATGATCGGTGGAGGCCAAGTGATGAATCCACTTCACCAAAATGCTCAACTATCCATGTCACTTCTCATATATGTCTTATGACAAAGGGTAAGAAGGTAAAATTAAAATCCAAACCTCCTCCAACTCTAGATGACATCTCTAGTAGTCATCTTAGTGATAACTCTAGTGATGATGAATCTAGTGATGAAGAGATAGACAATCTAACTAAGAACTTGGATAAAAAGACCAAACTCTATATAACTAAGCTATTGGAGGAATTAGAGAGCGTTCAAGCTGAGCTATCTACTAGAGACGATGATCTCATTGCACAAGAGAACATCTACATAGCTAGCAAGGAAGCTCTTGCAATAGAGAGAAGTGAGTTGGCTGCCTTGCGCAAGGCTTTGGCCAAAGAGCAAGAAAGCCATGCTATTACAAAGAATGAGAATGTTGCACTCAAGCAAAAGTATTGTAGCTTGGATGAAAAGTACAAGGAGCTTGAGTTGCAATATACATTCTTTGGGATAGAAACTCACATCCCTCTAAGGCAATGAATGAATCTACTCCCTCCACTAGCCAGGGATGTGGAAAATGTTACAACCTTGATATAAATGCTTATTCCACTAACCTTGCAAATATGGAGGCAATGAAAAAGGAAATTGCTAGGCTCAATGAGATGATTGGTCAAGGGTGCAGTGTTGACACTCCTTAATGGAATCACTCTAAGATAGACTTCATAAACAATAACCTAGTGAAGGCACTAAGAAGTGTACGGGACACTACTAGCATCACTTAACGTCAAGTTGTCATCCCCAACATGAAACTAGCAATGTGATTATATCATGGCACTGACTCTAAAGATAAATATTTACCCGCAAGCGCATAGATAAATAAACCCGTTGTAGCAGCATTTTACCCAGAGATGTTCCAAGTATCGTTATTTATATTTAGCACTAGGAATGAAGTGAGATAAATAAGGACAAGAGCTACTCTACACATGTGATAGGAGAATTGAGAACAAAGTAGGAACATACTCCTTTATCCTAAACAGGGATCAATCACAATAATGAGGTACACTATAAATGATAAAAGATTAATCTATGATAGTCCTTAGAGCATTTCAACTTAAACAAGGCATGTAGATTAGAATAGACATTATAAAGAAGTATTCCTAAGTTATTCTAATTATAAGTCATAATATACATTGATTAGTGCAATTATATTTGGCAATCATTGGCTAGGTTATCCCATATTCATATTCAAGAGGCAACTCCATAGTAAAGGTGCCAAACAGAGTAACCCCTAAACCATGAGTTAACTGAGCCATACTGAACACTACATTCGGGAGGTGGAATACAAAGGACTCAACTAGAATGTCACACCCACGATCTACCACTCTATCCGGAATATAGGACGCATTCGCAGATAAATAGTGTATAGGCACCACACCTACACAGCATTTATCACTCACTCGTTGATCTTTAAGATGAGCGCTATACGAACATGAGTATAAACATGATGATAATCTATCTATGCCAAATATATAATCAAATCATACTACAAGCAGTATAATTAAGAATATAGTAATTAATGTCTTAGTCATATCAATTATATCTAAACTATTATGAACTAGACGATGAACTAGAACTAGAAGATGAACTAGAACATGAACAATGAAGAACAATGAAGAACTAGAAGAACAATTATGAACTAGAAACATAATTGGATCCATAATGTTGATACAAGAGAGAAGATCTTAGGTTTACCGAGCCTTCTCGCACAAATAGATTACGCGGAAGCAATTAAGATCATATGGATTAACAAATACGGATGTCTTTACTGCTCACAAACTAACATAACTCAAAGAAACCATATCCAAGTTTTGATATAAAAGCACAATGATAGATCAAACTAAACCAACTTTAATATTATTATTATTATTATTATTACAACATATGTGTCCCAAAAATATGTATGATTTCATAAGTTATGTGCACGTGTGCCACTACTCCCGTCCCCATCTTGCATCTTCCAAGCTCAAACACCTGAGAGGGAAAATATCAACGTGTGAGGTTTATGGAAAACCTCAACAAGCAAACTGCCTTAACTGAGCTATTCAAATCACAGTTCGATTAAACATCAAATTTAAATAGCATAATTAAAGATTCATCAATATAATGGGTACATCAATATAAAAGAACACCAGTATCTTCATATCATAGAATTATTAATATACACTTCAAAATGCTTCTGCAAATGGTGCAATTCAATGCAATGCGAATGCGAATGATGCAATGCAATGCATGACTTCACTTCTACCCACACGTCCTAAGGAGAGGGAGTGGGGGCTGCAACCACAATGCTCATCAATGTGCGTTGCTGTACCGGTACTTACCGCACCAATTTGGCTACGGTTTCTTCAAATGCATATCAACGGGGAGAGTGCAAATGCAAAGTTATGATGTATGCACTTCATAAACTTCATTAATCAACATTAATACCACAGATATGAGATTCCATACTCCAAAGTAAAGCGAATAACTTAAGAGTTCAGATTATATGGCTAGTGTGAAATACTAAAACTTAATGGAGGTAATTTAAACAACAAAGTTAAAGCATGTGGGCCACGGCGCCACGTTTACTTGCCTTTACCGAAGATTAAGAACGAGGGCTAAGTACGCTCCGAAGGTGTACCACCTGACCACTAGCAAATCTTAGAACCAACACAATCATACAAATAAATCAACAATAAATTACACAGTAAAGCGTCCCAAAACCCGTCGTTCCAACGTACACCAGTTTCGCTACCGATCATGACAGCAGCATTGTCACTTCTCTTTTTCATATATGTAAAACAATACATCCAAAAGTTCTCAAAATCTACCAGAAGATAAAAAGTTTTATTGTCTACAACTTTGATATATAAAGTTTTAGCACATGGGACCGTTAAAATAGCCTAATCATCCTCTTAACATAACTGAACTTCACTGATGATCAACACAGGACAGCAAGTTTATAAAATTCATAACTGTAGATATACTCATCCAAAAAATATTATCTATGACAATCTGGAAAGATTATGAAAACCACTACAACTCTTATTCAGACCATAAATTCAGATCCTTCCTTTAAAAGGTCCAAAAACCGATTAGATATAAATCTGTCCAGATTCTCGTTTCTGCAAAACCATCTACTTGAAACGATCATATCTCCCAAAATACAGAGGCTATGAAGGTGATCCTAGAGTCAAAAGAAAGCTAATGAAGTCCTCTAAAACTTTGTCCACATTCAGAAAAATTAATAAGACAACTAAGGTACCATAAAACAGCAACAAACAGAAACTGGTCTGTCTGACAGAAATTTAGATCATGGACGGAAATTGATTTCGAGAATTTCGGGAATTACTCCATCTAAACCTCCTCTAAAAAGATGATTCGATCCACACTTGACCCAATAAAGAGGATTAGAGTTTAGCATCTCACCAAGGAAAACCACAGCAAGAACTATGACCTTCCTCCGGCTATCTACTCCTCCCTTCCCCTTCTCACAACGATCTACACCGCTAGGACCGTCCCATCATTCCGATCTACAACGAACATGATATATCCATCATGAACAGTGAGAAACAAGAAGTTTAAGGGCAAAAACAAGAAGAGAAGATGATGCCTAACCCAAAATCCCGAGAAGGAACGGCGCTGTGAATGGCGACGACGGCGGCAAGACGGCAGCGGCGGCAGAAAACCCTAACTCCTCTACTCTTTCTCCTTCTCTGATCACCTTCTTTCCCCTTCTCTATTGTCTGATAGAGAGAACGAGCGACCAGGCCAGAAGCCCACGGGACGACCATGTAAGTATTGTACGGTGGGTTTTTTTATTTAATTACTTTTTTTCTTAAATCTAGCAATTAACGTAACTTATCCATCCAATGTCCGATTAAAATAAATAAGTAGCTAAATAAAAAGTATTTGACGAGCCGTACACATCTGTGGTCTCTGTTCGTCCATCCGAATAATGGATCAAAAGTCAAATTTTTGGTCTCTCATTAAAAGTCAGTCAACCTTTGTCCAACAAAACACTTGATCCATAATAAAATTCATATTTATGGCTTTCATTATCAGGGTATTACATTCTCCCCTCCTTTAGGGAATTCGTCCTCGAATTCATCCGATAGAACTACTAAGAAAATAAGAAAGGAACTGCATGCTTAAAAAAACACCACTCGCTAGATTTGAAGAGCTCTGGATACTCCTTGCGCATATGATTGTCTAACTCACGTGTGGCTTTTTGTTCTGTCTGATTTGTCTATAAAAATTGTATGTATTTGATTGTCCGATTACGCATCACACGCTCAGAGAACTCTAATATTTTGCACTGGGCGATATTTATCTGCCAAGTCTTGTTCTATTTCAACTGACTCAGCTTCCATCATCTGATTCGGGTCTTTCAAGCATTTCCTCAGCATAGAGACATGAAACACTGGGTGCACTTCAGCCATGGACTCCGGCAACTGCAACCGATATGCTAATGCACCAACACGAGCGATAATCACATATGGTCTGATGTACCTCGGGCTAAGCTTTCCTTTGGTACCAAAACGAACAATACCTTTCGCCGGTGAAACCTTCAAGAACACCTCATCTCCTACTACAAACTCCAAAGCTCTCCGTCTAACATCCGCATAACTCTTCTATCGACTTTGAGCAATCAACAAGTTTTGTCAAATATCATGGATTTTATCATGAGTCAGTTGTACCCAATCCGGACCAACTAAGGAGCGCTCACCAACCATATCCCAACAAAGTGGAGATATACACCTACGCCCATACAATGCTTCATATGGAGCCATCTGAATACTAGCTTGATAACTGTTATTATAAGCAAACTCTGCCAAAGGCAAGTGATCCTCCCAACTTCCTTTCCACAAAAACACACAGGCACTCAACATATCCTCCAAGGTTTGAATGGTATGCTCAGACTGACCATCTGTCCGAGGATGGAAGGCAGTACTCATCAAGTTTTGTGCCTAAAGCACTATGCAATCTTTCCCAAACAAATTAGACACAAACATAGAGTCTTGATCTGACACAACACACTAGGGCACACCAAGAAACCTCACAATCTCCTTGATATGTAACTGAACCAAATCTACAACTGACTTAGTGATCTTCACTAGAATGAAGTGGGACAGTTTGGTAAGCATATCAATGAAAACTCAAATAGCACCTCTATCGCTAGGCGAGTGAGGCAACCCAACTACAATGTCCATTTTAACATTCTCCCATTTCCACTTAGGGACCTCCAATGGCTTTAGCAACCCAGCTAGCCTCTGACACTTAGCCTTCACCTTCTAACAAATACCACACGAAGCCAAATACTTAGCAATATCAACTTTCATCCTTTTCCATGAAAAACTCTGCTTAAAATCTTGATATATCTTAGTAACATCTGGATGTATCGTATATGGAGTGCTATTTGCTCCCCTCAGTATACCCATCTTCACCTCAGCTTTCTAACACATGGATCACCTCTAAAATAAATAGTGCCATCAATCTCCATACTAAACTCACAAGGTTTAAGTACCCCAAAGTGCTTTCAAATAGCTTGTAGTCAGCGATCTTGCAACTGAGACACTATTACCTTCTCATGCAATGATGGCTATATCAATTACTGGGTCTTCTAACATGCAATACCAGCATAGCAAAGAAAAATATCCATGCGGTCCAAGTCACCAATCCATGTCCTGCATGCTTTAGAATCATGTGTCCTACTAAGAATAGGGATGAAAACGAGAATATATTTATCGATATCCATATATCTTGAAAAGCTCAAACCATATATGTACAATTCATACTGTGTCCATACATTTAATATCTGACTGTATTTGAATCAAAATACTGAATACCAACTGTAACACCCGAGAAGAAAACAACAAAACCTTCTGGAGTATTACCACACCAAACCAGAAAAACAATCACAGAAATAGAGTGCGCGGAAGCAATTAAGATCATATGGATTAACAAATACGGATGTCTTTACTGCTCACAAACTAACATAACTCAAAGAAACCATATCCAAGTTTTGATATAAAAGCACAATGATAGATCAAACTAAACCAACATTATTATTATTATTATTATTATTATTGTTATTACAACATATGTGTCCCAAAAATATGTATGATTTCATAAGTTATGTGCACATGTGCCACTACTCCCGTCCCCATCATGCATCTTCCAAGCTCAAACACCTGAGAGGGAAAATATCAACGTGTGAGGTTTATGGAAAACCTCAACAAGTAAACTGCCTTATGTAGGGTTATGGGGATGCTACACTAGCCGAATGCTACCGCTGTGGTAGCCGAAAAACGGTTCCGCTACGTTAGCCGAACGCTTCTGCTGAGTTAGCCGAACGCAAAATTTTCGACCCCATAAACCAGGAACTACTACTAGTTATAGATCACGGGATTACCACTAGACGCGCAGATGCAGCGGAAGACGTCTCGGTGTAGACGTGCGCGTCGCAGTGATGCCGTGTTGATGTTCACGTCCGTCATTCACGTCTCCACGTGCGGTTCGTCCTTGTGCTCCAGATGCAGCACCTCCGAGGTATCCCACACGTACAGGGAGGAAGCGTCACGCCTCCAGACTGTTAGGTCTTCGAGGAGCAATAGGCGCGGGCATGGGGTGGGCGACGACTGTCAACAATTGACGTGACTCGCTCCAACCCTGGTCGCCCCACCCATCTTTATATAGGCGTCCCTAATGAGCCCACCGACCTGGAGGCCCATTAGTAAACCCTAATCACGGTCTGACTCGAGTCCAACTCGAATCAGGCTTCCAGCCCCTTAAGCGTGCGACCCTATGGGTTCACGCACACATAGACACGGCCCGAGTACTCCTACTCGCCCGATAGTTGACAACGGCCTCTAGCAAGACGTGTCAACTCCTATGTATATGCAAAGATCATATCTGACAAACCACCACGATCACATATACGCAATTCCCTTGCCACACAATATTTGGTCCAACTCATAGGTTAACACTTAACCTAAGCACGGCCATGCATTTTATGATCCAATCATTTGAGTGGTCCAGTGATATCTCTCTCGCATAGAGAGGGCAAATCCCATCTTGATCGTCTATGTCTCACAGCATACTTCCTGACAAACCCGAAGACTATCTTTATAACTACCCTGTTACGAAGTAGCGTTTGATAGTCCCTAAGTAAGTCGATTCATATCTTGAGAACATACCACAATCTCAGGTCGAAGGACATAACGTATATGATGTGTAAAGAGATAATAAGAACATCCCTTGTTGGGTCAGTCCAGCCCCATGTCATACATGTGCCCACATTATTAGTTTGACATCTCCATGTCTATGACTTGTGAAACATAGTCATCAACTAATACATGTGCTGATCTAATATTCATGTGTGTCCTCACATGAACTCCGATCAGGGACAACTATCGAATAACCATACAAGTAAAAGAGTCTCACAGACAATTCACATAATTGTCGATCAATACAGGTTGTCTTTAAAGGATATTCAATGAACATATAATAAATCATGGATACAATAGAAATATCATCATCTCTATGATAACCTCTAGGGCATATTTCCAACAGTCTCCCACTTGCACTAGAGTTAATCTTTTAGATATCTAATACCCATAGATCTTACATGCGTCTCATGCTTAGGCTGTGGAAGAGCCTTTGTCAAAGGATCTGCTATATTCAAATCCGTATGTATTTTGCACATCTTAATTTCATCTCTTTTAATGAAGTCTCTAATGAGGTGAAATTTCCGTAGCACATGTTTGTTCTTCTAGTGATTCCTTGGCTCCTTAGCCTGCGCGATCGCCCCATTGCTATCACAGTGTAAAGACAATGGGATGGACGCATTTAGAAACACACCAAGATCAATGAGGAACCTCCTCATCCAAACACCTTCCTTTGCAGCTCCACTAGTTGCAATGTACTCGGCTTCTGCCGTAGAATCAGACACGGTCTCCTGCTTGGAACTTTTCCAACTGACTGCACCACCATTTATTGTGAACACAAAACCTGATTGAGATTGTGAATCATCTGTGTCAGTTTGGAAGCTAGCATCGGTGTAACCATTTACAACGAGCTCCTCCTCACCTCCATAGATTAGGAACACATCTTTAGTCCTTCTCAAGTACTTAAGGATGTTTTTAGCAAGTGTCCAGTGACTCTCACCTGGATTAGCTTGATATCTGCTCGCAACACTTAGAGCATATGAGACATCTGGGCGCGTACATTTCATGGCATACATGATGGAACCAATAGCCGAAGCATATGGAACCTTACTCATGCGCTCTCGCTCATCAGTTGTCGAAGGACACTGTTTCTCGCTAAAGCGCATGCCATGTGACATAGGCAAGAACCCTTTCTTGGACTGTTCCATGTTGAACCGCTTCAACACCTTGTCAATGTACATTTCTTGGCTTAATCCTATTAGCTTCTTTGACATATCTCTATAGATCTTAATGCCCAGAATATATGTTGCTTCTCCTAAATCCTGCATAGAAAAACTATTATTCAGTGAAGTCTTTACGGTTTGCAACATCGGAATGTCATTCCCAATCAACAGTATGTCATCTACATACAAGATTAGAAACACAACAGCGCTCCCACTTTCCTTCTTGTAAACACAAGGTTCTTCTTCACTTTGACGGAAGCCAAACCCTTTGACCATCTCCTCAAAATGGATATTCCAACTCTGAGATGCTTGCTTTAATCCATAAATAGATTTCTTAAGCTTGCATATTTTTCCAGCATTGCTAGGATCAACAAAACCTTCGGGCTGTATCATATACACGTCCTCTTCCAAATTTCCATTTAGAAAGGCTGTTTTAACATCCATCTGCCATATCTCATAGTCATAATAGGCAGCAATTGCTAGAATGATCCGAATAGATTTAAGCATCGCTACCAGCGAGAAAGTCTCGTCGTAGTCAACTCCTTGAACTTGCCGAAAACCTTTTGTGACAAGTCGAGCTTTATAAACTTGGACGTTTCCATCCATATCCTTTTTCTTTTTATAGATCCATTTGCACTCTATGGGTCTTACCCCATCAGGCGGGTCAACCAAGTTCCAAACTTGATTGGCTCCCATGGAATCTATTTCGGATCTCATGGCACTATGCCATTTCTCGGAATCAGGGTCCATCATTGCCTCGGCAAAAGTTGCAGGTTCGTCATCGTTTAACAATAACACATCCCCACACAACTCACGGATTCTTGCCGACCTTCGTGGTTGGGGCGGGGTGTCTGTTGCCATAGGTAGCTCAACTTGTTCTGCTACATTAGCATCACTCATGGAGTCAATCCCTGTTGGCTCATCTTGAACTTCTTCAAGATACACCTTTTGCCCTCTCTTGTCTCTTTTGAGAAACTCTTTCTCTAAGAAAACACCGTTTCGAGCGACAAACACTTTGCCCTTTGTGCGGTTGTAGAAGTAATACCCTAAAGTTTCCTTTGGGTATCCCACGAAAAAGCACTTGTCCGATTTGGGTGTTAGTTTATCTGATATAAGTCGTTTGACATAAACTTCACGACCCCAAATTTTTAGAAAAGACAAACTGGGACTCTTACCAATCCACATCTCATATGGTGTCTTAACTACGGACTTAGACGGTACCCTATTTAATGTGAAAGCGGCTGTTTCTAGAGCGTATCCCCAAAACGATAAAGGAAGGTCCGACTGGCTCATCATAGACCGAACCATGTCTAACAAAGTTTGATTACGTCGCTCGGACATGCCGTTTCACTGAGGCGTTCCAGGTGGCGTAAGCTGTGGAACAATTCCACAACTCTTAAGATGATTGCTAAACTCGTGGCTCAAATATTCACCTCCACGATCAGATCGCAAGGCCTTAATTTTCTTGCCACGTTGATTCTCTACCTCATTCTGAAATTCTTTGAACTTTTCAAATGTCTCAGACTTATGCTTCATCAGATAGATATAGCCATATCTGCTAAAATCATCAGTGAAGGTTATGAAGTATTGGAATCCGCCTCTAGCTGTCGTACTCATTGGTCCACATACATCAGTATGTACAAGTTCCAACAAGTCAGACGCCCTCTCAGGAAGACCTGTGAAAGGCGACTTGGTCATCTTGCCCAGCAAGCA
The DNA here is from genome assembly GCA_009763385.1 of Coix lacryma-jobi var. lacryma-jobi. Taxonomy (NCBI): domain Eukaryota; kingdom Viridiplantae; phylum Streptophyta; class Magnoliopsida; order Poales; family Poaceae; genus Coix; species Coix lacryma-jobi. Next base: position 111,464,583 of record CM019826.1, on the reverse strand, counting down.
AGCCTCACATGTCTCGTATGATTCAAAATCAAACGAAGTTAGAATCCCATCAGCATGGAGCTTCTTCATGCGGTTTTCACTTATATGACCCAAACGACAATGCCACATATAGGTCGGACTTAACTCATTAAGCCGAGGCCTTTTAGCAGTAATATTACAAATAGACATAGGTGCATCATCAAGATTTAAAATAAACAACCCATTCACAATGGATGCAAAAGCCACAAACATATCATACTTAGAGATTACACAACCATTGTCTTTACTCGCAAATGAATAGCCATCCTTCATCAAACATGAAGGTGACACAATGTTTCGACTTAAACTTGGAACAAAATAACAATTATTCAACTCCAAAATAAATCCTGATGGGAGGTGTAGTTTCATCGTCCCGACGTTCAACGCAGCAACTCTTGCATTATTGCCCATGCGGAAATCAACCTCCCCTTTTCCAACGCTTCTACCTCTTATCATTCCCTGCATCGTATTGCAAATATGAGCAACCGAGCCGGTATCAAATACCCAAGAATTAATATAAGAGTTAGCGAGGAAAATATCTGTAACATGAACAACAAGTGTATGAGCAGCGGGAGTACCTTTACCACCGCCATCCTTCATCAAGGATGCTAAGTACACCTTGTAGTTCCTTTTCCAGTGACCTTTCCCCTTACAGTGGAAGCACTCAGAATTAGCAGTTGGTCCAGCAGCGTCAGGCGCAGGAGGGTTTGGCTTGGAGATCACATCTTTAGCCTTTCCCTTGCCCTTCCTATTCTTCCAAAAGTTGCCCTTCCTTTTAATGTTGGGCTTGTTTTGGATTGCCATCACATGGCTGCTACCAGCACCTTTCTTGATGTCTGCCTCTGCTGTCTTAAGCATGCCACATAGCTCATTCAAGCCCCTCTTCGCACCATGCATATGGTAGTTCGAGATGAAGTTCCCATAGCTAGGTGGGAGAGAAGAGAGAATGAAATCAGTAGCCAGTTCTGGACCAATTGGGAAGCCTAGCTTCTCCAACCTCTGAGTGTAACCAACTATCTTGATCACATGTGGTCCAACTGCTGCACCCTCTGCTAACTTAGTCTCAGCAAGAGACTTAGAAACATTGAACCTTTCGGTTCTAGCCTGAGTCTGGAACATCTCATCTAGCGCTACGATCATATCGTAGGCTGTATGGTTATTATCAAACTGCATCTGCAGATCTGGTTCCATGCTAGCAAGCATCAGGCATCCCACTTCAAGATCAGCATCACATGCTTTCTTCTAAGCGGTTTTCTCAGTAGCAGGTGCATTATCAGCAGGTTCCTCTGGTAGTGGGGTGTCTAGAATATCTTCCTTTTTCTCAGCCCTGAGAACAATTCTCAGGTTGCGGATCCAATCCGCATAGTTTGTTCCATTTAATTTATCTTTCTCAAGGATTGAACGTAAAGTAAATGGTGGATTGCTAGGTGCCATTGATCTACAACAAAAGTAAATGCAAAATACTAAGACAAAGTATCCAAGACTGAGTAAATGATATTAAATCATTAATAAAATCTACTCCCACTGAGATCAATATCCCTCTATTGAATCTCAATGATTCAAGACCCAAACTAACAAGTCTACTAGTGAGCTTTAGCATCACCGCTAGTGGACATGGTAGATCGGTAAGCAACTCTTTGCTAATCATATCACATATGACTCTTGTTGCTGGCCAGCATCTCTATGCGTGCTCAACTCCTTATGCTTCAAGGTCCCTAACCGTTAGGATGACCTTGTTCAAGCAACCAACCCTTCTGCAGTAAGTATCCGATACGAACCTGCCTGGTCAAGGAAAATCAGTGACACCCTAATTTCATAGGCGCGCCACCGATTGTACAAGACATATGACAGTGCAAGGTTTGGGGAAGCATATGACTTGAACATTACTGAGGGATCATTCTATACTTTCACTACCGCATGTAGACAATAAACATGAATCATACGTGAAAGTAGAACATAGTAAGAGAATAGCATTAACACAGATATGACTTGGTATAGCCCAGTGTTCCTTTGGAGATCTCCATCTCCACCAATCTGTTCACAATGATGATCTCCATCCACATGGTACTTGCACGCCATCCTCCAACGATGAATCCACCGACTAGCTACAACTAGTGTAATTAATTAAGTAATTACATAGTCGCGTGAAGGATCATCATAATTTTGGCACGCAGGCCATTACATCAAATGGACAATATATATGTGGCTCCAGCCATATTGTCATAATCACAACATGCAAGTCATGAAACAATTACATACATGCATCACATACACATAAGGGCTATACCAGTCATCAATTCCTGCAAAACAGAGTTAAACGTTCCCGACGTCTAATCTTGAATCGCAGAAAACATAATTTTCCTGGCCTTTTTTTGCAAATATAAATTTGACGAAACCAGCTAAAGCGGGTGAAAATTGGATATAAAATTCTCTGTAGATCGATTTTCGTTTAAAGATCATCTCAATCCGAGGATGTATGCAAAAGTTACGGTTGTTTTACCGAACAACGCTCTTTTGCAGATGCCGCGGTACATCTCATGCACCTGGCTCTTGATCTAGATTCGATTCGATCAATCTGATTGATCTCCATCTTGACATGGTTGGATTTACACATATCACTTAACTCCGATGGCGGAATTCCGACCGGTAGGAGTAGATCGTTACATGACCAACACAGCAAGATCACGAATCAAGATCAGAGACTGATCTACAACCGTGCATATCTGTATATGCACACAACCGAATCTATAACAAGGCAGTAACGGCTCCGATACCACTGTAGGGTTATGGGGATGCTACACTAGCCGAATGCTACTGCTGTGGTAGCCGAAAAATGGTTCCGCTATGTTAGCCGAACGCTTCTGCTGAGTTAGCCGAACGCAAAATTTTCGACCCCATAAACCAGGAACTACTACTAGTTATAGATCACGGGATTACCACTAGACGTACAGATGCAGCGGAAGACGTCTCGGTGTAGACGTGCGCGTCGCAGCAATGCCGTGTAGATGTTCACGTCCGTCCTTCACGTCTCCACGTGCGGTTCGTCCTTGTGCTCCAGATGCAGCACCTCCGAGGTATCCCACACGTACAGGGAGGAAACGTCACGCCTCCAGACTGCTAGGTCTGCAAGGAGCAATAGGCGCGGGCGTGGGGTGGGCAACGACTGTCAACAATTGACGTGACTCCAACCCTGGTCGCCCCACCCATCATTATATAGGCGTCCCTAATGAGCCCACCGACCTGGAGGCCCATTAGTAAACCCTAATCCTGGTCTGACTCGAGTCCAACTCGAATCAGGCTTCCAGCCCCTTAAGCGTGCGACCCTATGGGTTCACGCACACATAGACACGGCCCGAGTACTCCTACTCGCCCGATAGTTGACAGCGGCCTCTAGCAAGACGTGTCAACTCCTATGTATATGCAAAGATCATATCTGACAAACCACCACGATCACATACACGCAATTCCCTTGCCACACAATATTTGGTCCAACTCATAGGTTAACACTTAACCTAAGCACGGCCATGCATTTTATGATCCAATCATTTGAGTGGTCCAGTGATATCTCTCTCGCATAGAGAGGGGCAAATCCCATCTTGATCGTCTATGTCTCACAGCATACTTCCTGACAAACCCGAAGACTATCTTTATAACTACCCTGTTACGAAGTAGCGTTTGATAGTCCCTAAGTAAGTCGATTCATATCTTGAGAACATACCACAATCTCACGTCGAAGGACATAATGTATATGATGTGTAAAGAGATAATAAGAATATCTCATGTTGGGTCAGTCCAGCCCCATGTCATACATGTGCCCACATTATTAGTTTGACATCTCCATATCTATGACTTGTGAAACATAGTCATCAACTAATACATGTGCTGATCTAATATTCATGTGTGTCCTCACATGAACTCCGATCAGGGACAACTATCGAATAACCATACAAGTAAAAGAGTCTCACAGACAATTCACATAATTGTCGATCAATATAGGTTGTATTTAAAGGATATTCAATGAACATATAATAAATCATGGATACAATAGAAATATCATCATCTCTATGATAACCTCTAGGGCATATTTCCAACAGTCTCCCACTTGCACTAGAGTTAATCTTTTAGATATCTAATACCCATAGATCTTACATGCGTCTCATGCTTAGGCTGTGGAAGAGCCTTTGTCAAAGGATCTGCTATATTCAAATCCGTATGTATTTTGCACATCTTAATTTCATCTCTTTTAATGAAGTCTCTAATGAGGTGAAATTTCCGCAGCACATGTTTGTTCTTCTAGTGATTCCTTAACTGAGCTATTCAAATCACAGTTCGATTAAACATCAAATTTAAATAGCATAATTAAAGATTCATCAATATAATGGGTACATCAATATAAAAGAACACCAGTATCTTCATATCGTAGAATTATTAATATACACTTCAAAATGCATCTGCAAATGGTGCAATTCAATGCAATGCAATGCGAATGCGAATGATGCAATGCAATGCATGACTTCACTTCTACCCACACGTCCTAAGGAGAGGGAGTGGGGGCTACAACCACATTGCTCATCAATGTGCGTTGTTGTACCGGTACTTACCGCACCAATTTGGCTACGGTTTCTTCAAATGCATATCAACGGGGAGAGTGCAAATGCAAAGTTGTGATGTATGCACTTCAGAAACTTCATTAATCAACATTAATACCACAGATATGAGATTCCATACTCCAAAGTAAAGCGAATAACTTAAGAGTTCAGATTATATGGCTAGTGTGAAATACTAAAACTTAATGGAGGTAATTTAAACAACAAAGTTAAAGCATGTGGACCACGGCGCCACGTTTACTTGCCTTTACCGAAGATTAAGAACGAGGGCTAAGCACGCTCCGAAGGTGTACCACCTGACCACTAGCAAATCTTAGAACCAACACAATCATACAAATAAATCAACAATAAATTACACAGTAAAGCGTCCCAAAACCCGTCATTCCAACGTACACCAGTTTCGCTACCGATCATGACAACAGCATTGTCACTTCTCTTTTTCATATATGTAAAACAATACATCCAAAAATTCTCAAAATCTACCAGAAGATTTAGATCATAAAACAGCAACGAACAGAAACTGGTCTGTCTGACAGAAATTTAGATCATGGACGGAAATTGATTTTGGAATTCCGGGAATTACTCCATCTAAACCTCCTTTAAAAAGATGATTCGATCCACACTTGACCCAATAAAGAGGATTAGGGTTTAGCATCTCACCAAGGAAAACCACAGCAAGAACGATGACCTTCTTCCGGCTATCTACTCCTCCCTTCCCCTTCTCACAACGATCTACGCCGCTAGGACCGTCCCATCATTCTGATCTACAACGAACATGATATATCCATCATGAACAGTGAGAGAAACAAGAAGTTTAAGGGCAAAAACAAGAAGAGAAGATGATGCCTAACCCAAAATCCCGAGAAGGAACGGCGCTGTGAATGGCGACGACGGCGGCAAGACGGCAGCGGCGGCAGGAAACCCTAACTCCTCTACTCTTTCTCCTTCTCTGATCACCTTCTTTCCCCTTCTCTATTGTCTGATAGAGAGAACGAGCGACCAGGCCAGAAGCCCACGGGACGACCAGGTAAGTATTGTACGGTGGGTTTTTTTTATTTAATTACTTTTTTCTTAAATCTAGCAATTAGCGTAACTTATCCATCCAATGTCTGATTAATACAAATAAGTAGTTAAATAAAAAGTATTTGTCGAGCAGTACACATCTGTGGTCTCTGTTCGTCCATCCGAATAATGGATCCAAAGTCAAATTTTTGGTCTCTCGTTAAAAGTCAGTCAACCTTTGTCCAACAAAACACTTGATCCATAATAAAATTCATATTTATGGCTTTCATTATCAGGGTATTACAGTCAATGATGGTGCAATAATTGTTTTATCACATATATATCAAGAAAATAGAAGGTAAATGTGAAACTAACATTTTAAAGTGAAGCATTAATACTGTAAGCTAGCAACATCCTCGAGAATTCATCAAACTTTGGGAGACCACTCTTTGTACAGTGTGTCCTACTCGCAAAACTAAGGCAGAGATCAAGTGCATAAGTTCTACTAGTGAGAAAACACCAAAAGAACCAAAACTTCATTTACGCTACTCTAACCTTAGGCACATTTAATATGATAAGATTGGTATTTTGTGCATTGTTTCACTTTTAAAACATGGGTGATGAAATCAGAAGAGTGAGCATGAAATTTGACAACGAGGGTTGAGTTGTTCAAAACTAAGTGATTAAAAGAGTGATACTCAAAGAACAAAGCATGTTGAGTTTTTTTAGATTAAACATTTAAAGTTGTAACTCAAACATTTTGATTTTTTTTATTTAAGTGCAGGGCAAGACCAAGGAAAAGCTTTTGTAGAGAATGATCACTTACCTTAAAATATTACCTTCATCATTGAAACGCAGTGGCGCCATGTGATGAGGGATAGATGATCTATCATGACCCCTTCCTTCTGTTTGAAGCTTCTCCTTGCATCTTGAGCTTGTTCCTGAACATCTTGTCTCATGTGTTGCACTTTATCTTCCTCAACCTCTAAGCTATCCTTTTTCTCTCCTCATGAATTATGTTTGGACTTATTGCTCCACTTATTATTTTATTCCTGAAAGCATTAGTGGACAATACATAACCAAAGGGATATACAAGTAATGACAAGGGTAGTGTTGTCATAGAGCTAAAGTCACTTTCTATGCTACAGAGAAGTTAATCTTGGCATTTTAATTAGCATAGAACTTGTATCCCATATTTTATTTACCTTCATTGTTCACCATTACTTCTTCTAAAGGATTAATTTTATTTTGTATCTTAAGTTTGATTTTTAAGCTTAGAATTTGTAATATCATTCAAACTTAAAGAGACAAAGTAACAGTGACAAGAGAGATTGCAAACCAGTGTGTCAGGATGTTGACAGCTTCTTGATTGGGAGGATGAGCTTGGCTGTAGAATTTTTTGAAGAGCTAGCCTTCCTCCCCACACTTAGACAGAGGCAAGTGTGAATGTTGAAGCATCCCTCGCGTTGTATTTGCAACTCTCATGTTCTCGGACATTGTTCACCCTGTAGTGGTTAGTGACAAGAATACCCGAAGTTGAAATACAGGTTGTCCACTGTTAAATTTATAATCCTTATCTATGTTGATGGGTAGATGGATTTGGAATTGTTTTAGCATAGACATGATTCATCATAGTTCATAGACAACTTGTTGGCTGTATTGTTTCATGGCTCAAGGCAAAGGTAGCTTATAGCAAAAGACAAAGTGAATATTCTTTGATACTTACAGTTCAGTGATGAATGAGCTATGTCTTTTGTGTGAAGTTGTTGGAGCACGTCCTATGCCGTGCTTCATCCCAGTGTGAGTTCATCTCTTGACTTACCCATTTTGATATTGAGAGATTTCTACAGGAGTTAGTCCAACAAAATAACCGATATCTACTAGAGCATACTCTTGGTTCAAAAATCAAACTAGACGCCATGTCTAATTTAATCTAGGAAAGCATTTTAACCTAAGCACCACGCTTAATTTAAAAAGCGTTTGAAAGTAAGATCAACACTCCTAGACTAAGCACCATGCTTAATTTCAAAGTTGTATGAACATGCTCCAAACCTTAAGCATACTATAGTAAATAACAATGGCATGAAAGCACTACAGAGATTCACTTTAATGGAGACGAAAGAGTGTGATCAAGGTGAGTAGTATATATTTTTTTTCTTTTTTTTTCTTTTTAGATGCACATAACATGAGTGGATGCAAGTGATAAAAATTAAACATGTATGAGAGAACATAAACTAAATGGAGTGAATGTATGATGATATGCAAAAGATTTAATAAGATAACTACTCATCAATTTAAAGTCCATGAGCAAGACTGACTCACCTCGATTAAATTTACCATGACTCACAATGGAATTGTGAGTGGTACAACGTCTGGTGTCGTCACTCGTCACGTGCTTGAAAACTTGTAACGTTGACCTTCTTCGATCCTTGTGGGAGTTTGTCGGAAAGTCAAAGTGACAACAATTGTCTATACCTTATCTGGTTGATTCCTAAGAAAGTGGTTGAATGGATCTTGAGGCTTGAGCAAAGCTCTGGACCCGCAACGTCGTTTGTCGGAAGTTCAAAACCAGTCATACACCTCACCCTGCATAAGATCAAAACTATACAAAAGCCAGGGTGGGCCTGTTTGGATAAAGGGTGAATAATATATCTCAATTATCACATGTGTAAGAGTTCTCCTAGATGTTGAAAATGTATTCTAGCTACCGTCCTTAATTACTCATTCATTCCCCGGTAGCGGCGCCAAAAATGCTTGTTGACACTCCTTAATGGAATCAAGCTAAGATAGACTTCATAAACAATAACCTAGTGAAGGCACTAAGAAGTGTACGAGACACTACTAGCATCACTTAACGTGAAGTTGTCATCCCCAACATGAAACTAGCAATGTGATTATATCATGGCACTGACTCTAAAGATAAATATTTACCCGCAAGCGCACAGATAAATACACCCGTTGTAGCAGCATTTTACCTAGAGATGTTCCAAGTATCGTTCTTTATATTTAGCACTAGGAATGAAGTGAGATAAATAAGGACAAGAGCTACTCTACACATGTGATAGGAGAATTGAGAACAAAGTAAGAACACACTCCTTTATCCTAAACAGGGATCAATCACAATAATGAGGTACACTATAAATGATAAAAGATTAATCTATGCTAGTCCTTAGAGCATTTCAACTTAAACAAGGCATGCAAATTAGAATAGACATTATAAAGAAGTATTCCTAAGTTATTCTAATTATAAGTCATAATATACATTGATTAGTGCAATTATATTTGACAATCATTGGCTAGGTTTTCCCATATTCATATTCAAGAGGCAACTCCATAGTAAAGGTGCCAAACAGAGTAACCCCTAAACCATGAGTTAACTGAGCCATACTGAACACTACATTTGGGAGGTAGAATACAAAGGACTCAACAGGAATGTCACACCCGCGATCTACCACTCTATCCGGAACATAGGACGCATTCGCAGATAAATAGTGTATAGGCACCACACCTACACAGCATTTATCACCCACCCGTTGATCTTTAAGATGAGCGCTATATGAACATGAGTATAAACATGATGATAATCTATCTATGCCAAATATATAATCAAAGCATACTACAAGCAGTATAATTAAGAATATAGTAATTAATGTCTTAGTCATATCAATTATATCTAAACTATTATGAACTAGACGATGAACTAGAACTAGAAGATGAACTAGAACATGAACAATGAAGAACAATGAAGAACTAGAAGAACAATTATGAACTAGAAATATAATTGGATCCATAATGTTGATACAAGAGAGAAGATCTTGGGTTTACCGAGCCTTCTCGCGACTAGATCCGGAATCCAAGCGAAGTTTGCCTCTTCTAATTCTAATTCTATCTAGCTATGCCTAAGTTGATGTGGCTCTAAGGAAATTAGGATTTCTGATTGATCCTCCTCCTCTTCTAATGACTTGAGATCTGATGATGATGGAGAAGGGGGATCTGGGGTTTATTATATAGGGGCTCCTGGCCTCCCCTCCACCTTGGGCAAGCGATGTGGGACTAAATCCTTCGCCATATGCACATGGGCCTAAATGGGCCAAAACGTGTTGGAGAGGTCGGTTGGAGTGCGTCATGCGAAGGGGGGCGAGTTTGGGCCCAGTACCAGACCGGTCGGTCCATGGAGGAGACCGGTCGGTCTGCCTATATGACAGGTGGGCCCTGCCTTCCGTGGGTCGCCTTCTCATGTCTTCTGGAATGTTCTGGAATCTTCCAAGTCGTATCCATCGAGGACTCTCGCTCCGGGACTCCAAATATAGCAAATCATATGTCCGTTTCGATCGTCTTGACGAGGTCTTCGCAATGGTGTGCTCTGTTTCATCACTTGAGATACTTTTATATGGTAAAAACATGGATGCCCTACAAAACAAGTGAGAGCACCAAAACTCATGGAACTTGTTAGTTTCAAACCCTACAACTATGCTTTGTAATTCATTTAGTGTTATTTCATGCAATAGTTGATGGTTAATTATGAGCATTAGTGAGCGTCAACAAGTTCCCCCAAGCTTACCTTTTGCTAGTCCCTTAGCAAATAGTCATGATGAATCAGGAATTGCTACTATGCTTTCACATCTCAATGGTACATATGTTCAAACAAAAAATCTTCCCTTGGATTAGAGTTAACTATTCTGACTTTCTCATATTACCTTTAACTATGGAGCTTTTGCCTTCACCTGAATCTTTAAACAATTGAAAGATAAAACAATCAAGTTAAGCACTGTATCTCTAACTCTTTGATCAACCTTCATTCTGGAGTTTTTATATATTTTTAAAATAAAAATCAGAGATTCTACTGTATGACACTCTCAAATCGCTCTTTTATATTTTATGATTCCTTACTGATGCATTTTCCTTCTTTTCTATGAATATATATCTGGAGCTTTAAGAAGTGAAAAGCATATCTTACCAAGTCAAAGTTCAAAGCTAGGGAGAAAGATGTCATACTCATAGATCAAGAACTTGGAACTTTTGAAATTTGTCATCTCTTGCTGGCATATTATAATTAGAGGGACCATGGACTATCTTTCTTTTTCTATTTCATATTTTTATCACAATGTTTTTCCTTCTCTTTTTTTTCTTTTGAGGTAGTCGGACACTTGTCCCTTTTTATTTCCTCCTTTTATACTTTTGCATAGTCCCATGCCTCTAACACAATACTACTTCGGAAGAGTGAATCTTTTAATAAAACGTTCTTGATTTCTAGAGCATGATAAATTTCTCAACCATAACTAAAAACTTAGAACAAAGCAAGTAGCCTTATCTTAAGATCATATTAATGGCTCTGGGTAGGAATTCATATGATGTCATACAAGATCTCATCATGTGTTTTTAATCTTTTCAAAATGTAAATCTCCAGAATTCTAGTATCTCTAGGAATTAGATAAACATCAGCTCAAACCTTTTTATATCACATCTCACAATTATCTAGACTTTAGATCAAGCATTTGCCATCCACAGGTTTCAGGTTCAGAGTTTATTCAGAACAACTTTGTCTAAAACTCAAGAAAATTTAAGTTTGAACAGTAGGTACTTAAGAGGGATTACGGCAGAGCAATTATTCATCATTTTTATCATGAGCAAAATTAAGTTCATATCAACTTAGGCATTTATTCATTATATACTATATTTATTTGGTTTTATAATAGTTATTCATCTTTTTATGGGTTTTTATATATATTGACCTGGATCTAGCTAAAACGAACTAATAGTAAATAAAAATAGTCGTGGTATGATACTTATCGTGATAACTAAGGGTGTTTTCCCCCAAGCTGGATCTAGACGTGATCTTTTCCCCAGAAGATGAGTATACCATCAGCAGTGGCTTAAGTCCCTCTCTTCTTTATTTCCTGCTGAACTTAAAAATAGATAACACAACTAGTGGAACTTGATTAAGTGTTAGTGATAAATATTCTTTCCCTTTATCTAGTTGTCTAAAGCTCTTAAGGTCATTTATGTTCTTCCTTTCCACTTAGCAGAAATTCAGCAGTTCTCTATAGTGTCTCTTTTTAGATTTAATGGTGAGCCTTCATGTGCCCATATATTTTTTTTTAATTAATGGTGAGCCTTCATGTGCTCATATATTTTTAGTGTTTTGAATTTATTTATAGAATGAAAAACTTAAGAGGATAAAGATACTTACGTGGATACATGGGGGTGCCTTCCCCCAAGCTGAATGTTGACGTAGTCACTTTGCAATATAGCAGACTGGCAGTGGATATGTCCATCCTCTATTAGAGCTTTTATTGATGTTGATGTTTGTTGAGACAGTGCTCCAACAGTGGATGGAGCATTCACTTGTTCGTCAGCTTTTCTTGGCCTTTCAAATCCTGTGAAACTTAAATAGACAACAAAACTTGTGGAACAGATTAAACATTAGCGGTTGGCCACTCAAGCCTTAGTTGTCTAGAATTTCAGTAAGATCTCTTTCTCAATATTTTTATATTTTAATTTTTTTTCGATGCAAGAGAAAAATGCAACAGGATGAATGTATGCATATTTATTTTTAGTATTATTACATTATTATTATTATATTTTTTTATGCCACCACGGTGAACATTCCTGTGGGTTTTTACACACCATATAATTATTCACATGAGGCTTCATGGTTTATGATGTAGTGTAACAAATGCAATATTTTTGTTTCCTTTTCTAATGAAATGCAGAAATTAATATGTAGATGTATTATTTTTTTATGCCTCCACAGAGAATACATTTATGGGTTTTAACACAACACTAAACTGTTCTCATGGGGCTTAAAGTTTTTCATATTTTTATTTTCTTTTCTAATGCAGATATAATTTGCTAAAAAGTAAATATGCAACTAGAAGTAAAATGATATGATTATGCAGTAATTAATTTATTGGTAAAGAAATATGGATAACTACCGAGTTACCTTCCGGTGAGGATTTGATGTTTATAGTCTATCGAACAAGACTTCTTGCACGCTCTTTATTCTTCCTTGGGTGCGTCAGCAGATCCTCGTGGTGAAGACCTTAGTTGTACTTCAATAGCACTCTCTTTCTTCTTCAAGTGGCTGGTGGGCTTGTCTCCTTTGGTTCACTGCTCTTCATATTCTTTAATGGGTGTTGGCATGATCATTTACTTTGAATTCTTGATAGCGTAGATGTTCATCACTTCTCTTGAGCTATAACCATTGATGATTGGCTCTTGAGTGGACGAAGGCTTCGTCGGCATCATAGTGGGATTCCTATCTTCTGTTGAAACTCAGATAGACAACAAAGCTCGTGGAATAGATTAAGGGTTAGTGAAAAAATTACACCTCAATTATTTTAGAGTCTTGATTTATTTCTTTCAAGCACAAAGCAACAGAGTTTTGGATTTCCATTTATGTATGTGAGTCAATGATGGTGCAATAATTGTTTTATCACATATGTATCAAGAAAATAGGAGGTAAATGTCAAACTAACATTTTAAAGTGAAGCATTAATACTGTAAGCTAGCAACATCCTCTAGAATTCATGAAACTTTGGGAGACCACTCTTTGTACAGTGTGTCCTACTCGCAAAACTAAGGCAGAGATCAAGTGCATAAGTTCTACTATTGAGAAAACACCAAAAGAACCAAAACTTCATTTACGCTACTCTAACCTTAGGCACATTTAATATGATAAGATTGGTATTTTGTGCATTGTTTCACTTTTAAAACATGGGTGATGAAATCAGAAGAGTGAGCATGAAATTTGACAACGAGGGTTGAGTTGTTCAAAACTAAGTGATTAAAAGAGTGATACTCAAAGAACAAAGCATGTTGAGTTTTTTTTAGATTAAACATTTAAAGTTGTAACTCAAACATTTTGATTTTTTTTTATTTAAGTGCAGGGCAAGACCAAGGGAAAGCTTTTGTAGAGAATGATCATTTACCCTAAAATATTACCTTCATCATTGAAACGCAGTCGCGCCATGTGATGAGGGATAGATGATCTATCATGACCCCTTCCTTCTGTTTGAAGCTTCTCCTTGCATCTTGAGCTTGTTCCTGAACATCTTGTCTCATGTGTTGCACTTTATCTTCCTCAACCTCTAAGCTATCCTTTTTCTCTCTCCTCATGAATTATGTTTGGACTTATTGCTCCACTTATTATTTTATTCCTGAAAGCATTAGTGGACAATATATACCCGAATGGATATACAAGTAATGACAAGGGTAGTGTTGTCATAGAGCTAAAGTCACTTTCTATGCTACAGAGAAGTTAAACTTGGCAGTTTAATTAGCATAGAACTTGTATCCCATATTTTATTTACCTTCATTGTTCACCATTACTTCTTCTAAAGGATTAATTTTATTTTGTATCTTAAGTTTGATTTTTAAGCTTAGAATTTGTAATATCATTCAAACTTAAAGAGACAAAGTAACAGTGACAAGAGAGATTGCAAACCAGTGTGTCGGGATGTTCACAGCTTCTTGATTGGGAGGATGAGCATGGCTGTAGAATTTTTGGAAGAGCTAGCCTTCCTCCCCACACTTAGACAGAGGCAAGTGTGAATGTTGAAGCATCCCTCGCGTTTTATTTGCATCTCTCATGTTCTCAGACATTGTTCACCCTGCAGTGGTTAGTGACAAGAATACCCGAAGTTGAAATACAGGTTGTCCACTGTTAAATTTCTAATCCTTATCTATGCTGATGGGTAGATGGATTTGGAATTGTTTTAGCATAGACATGATTCATCATAGTTCATAGACAACTTGGTGGCTGTATTGTTTCATGGCTCAAGGCAAAGGTAGCTTATAGCAAAAGACAAAGTGAATATTCTTTGATACTTACATTTCAGTGATGAATGAGCTATGTCTTTTGTGTGAAGTTGTTGGAGCACGTCCTATGCCGTGCTTCATCCCAGTGTGAGTTCATCTCTTGACTCACCCATTTTGATATTGAGAGATTTCTACAGGGGTTAGTCCAACAAAATAACCGATATCTACTAGAGCTTACTCTTGGTTCAAAAATCAAACTAGACGCCATGTCTAATTTAATCTAGGAAAGCATTTTAACCTAAGCACCACGCTTAATTTAAAAAGCCTTTGAAAGTAAGATCAACACTCCTAGACTAAGCACCATGCTTAATTTAAAAGTTGTATGAACATGCTCCAAACCTTAAGCATACTATAGTAAATAACAGTGGCATGAAAGCACTACAGAGATTCACTTTAATGGAGACGAAAGAGTGTGATCAAGGTGAGTAGTATATATTTTTTTTTCTTTTTTTTTTCTTTTTAGATGCACATAACATGAGTGGATGCAAGTGATAAAAATTAAACATGTATGAGAGAACATAAACTAAATGCAGTGAATGTATGATGATATGCAAAAGATTTAATAAGATAACTACTCATCAATTTAAAGTCCATGAGCAAGACTGACTCACCTCGATTAAACTTACCATGACTCACAATGGAATTGTGAGTGGTACAACGTCTGGTGTCGTCACTCGTCACGTGCTTGAAAACTTGTAACGTTGACCTTCTTCGATCCCTGTGGGAGTTTGTCGGAAAGTCAAAGTGACAACAATTGTTTATACCTTATCTGGTTGATTCCTAAGAAAGTGGTTGAATGGATCTTGAGGCTCGAGCAAAGCTCTGGACCCACAACGTAGTTTGTCAGAAGTTCAAAACCAGTCATACACCTCACCCTGCATAAGATCAAAACTATACAAAAGCCAGGGTGGGCCTGTTTGGATAAAGGGTGAATAATATATCTCAATTATCACATGTGTAAGAGTTCTCCTAGATGTTGAAAATGTATTCTAGCTACCGTCCTTAATTACTCATTCATTCCCCGGCAGCGGCGCCAAAAATGCTTGTTGACACTCCTTAATGGAATCACTCTAAGATAGACTTCATAAACAATAACCTAGTGAAGGCACTAAGAAGTGTACGAGACACTACTAGCATCACTTAACGTCAAGTTGTCATCCCCAACATGAAACTAGCAATGTGATTATATCATGGCACTGACTCTAAAGATAAATATTTACCCACAAGGGCACAGATAAATACACCCGTTGTAGCAGCATTTTACCCAGAGATGTTCCAAGTATCGTTATTTATATTTAGCACAAGGAATGAAGTGAGATAAATAAGGACAAGAGCTACTCTACACATGTGATAGGAGAATTGAGAACAAAGTAAGAACACACTCCTTTATCCTAAACAGGGATAAATCACAATAATGAGGTACACTATAAATGATAAAAGATTAATCTATGATAGTCCTTAGAGCATTTCAACTTAAACAAGGCATGCAGATTAGAATAGACATTATAAAGAAGTATTCCTAAGTTATTCTAATTATAAGTCATAATATACATTGATTAGTGCAATTATATTTGGCAATCATTGGCTTGGTTATCCCATATTCATATTCAAGAGGCAACTCCATAGTAAAGGTGCCAAACAGAGTAACCCCTAAACCATGAGTTAACTGAGCCATACTGAACACTACATTCGGGAGGTGGAATACAAAGGACTCAACAGGAATGTCACACCCGCGATCTACCACTCTATCCGGAACATAGGACGCATTCGCAGATAAATAGTGTATAGGCACCACACCTACACAGCATTTATCACCCACCCGTTGATCTTTAAGATGAGCGCTATACGAACATGAGTATAAACATGATGATAATCTATCTATGCCAAATATATAATCAAAGCATACTACAAGCAGTATAATTAAGAATATAGTAATTAATGTCTTAGTCATATCAATTATATCTAAACTATTATGAACTAGACGATGAACTAGAACTAGAAGATGAACTAGAACATGAACAATGAAGAACAATGAAGAACTAGAAGAACAATTATGAACTAGAAACATAATTGGATCCATAATGTTGATACAAGAGAGAAGATCTTGGGTTTACCGAGCCTTCTCGCGACTAGATCCGGAATCCAAGTGAAGCTTGCCTCTTCTAATTCTAATTCTATCTAGCTATGCCTAAGTTGATGTGGCTCTAAGGAAATTAGGATTTCTGATTGATCCTCCTCCTCTTCTAATGACTTGAGATTTGATGATGATGGAGAAGGGGGGTCTGGGGTTTATTATATAGGGGCTCCTGGCCTCCCCTCCACCTTGGGCAAGCGATGTGGGACTAAATCCTTCGCCATATGCACATGGGCCTATATGGGCCCAAACGTGTTGGAGATGTCGGTTGGAGTGCGTCATGCGAAGGGGGCGAGTTTGGGCCCAGTACCAGACCGGTCGGTCCATGGAGGAGACCGGTCGGTCTGCCTATATGACAGGTGGGCCCCGCCTTCCGTGGGTCGTCTTCTCATGTCTTCTGGAATGTTCTGGAATCTTCCAAGTCGTATCCATCGAGGACTCTCGCTCCGGGACTCCAAATATAGCAAATCATATGTCCGTTTCGATCGTCTTGACGAGGTCTTTGCAATGGTGTGCTCTGTTTCATCACTTGAGATACTTTTATATGGTAAAAACATGGATGCCCTACAAAACAAGTGAGAACACCAAAACTCATGGAACTTGTTAGTTTCAAACCCTACAACTATGCTTTGTAATTCATTTAGTGTAATTTCATGCAATAGTTGATAGTTAATTATGAGCATTAGTGAGCGTCAACATGCAGCAACAAAGGTATACACATAGGCACCAAGAAAGTGGATGACCAAAGCAAGCCCAAGTATAGGGCTGGAAGGCATCCTTCCATCAAGGATGGTTTGGGTCACACAAAAGGAGCCAAAACCAATGGAAGAAAGAGAGTGAATGGCTATGAGTGTGTTAAGTTCTTGAGCAAGGGCAAGGTTGGTACAGATCAGCCTGCACATATGTCGGCACAGCAACCAACCAAATCAGCACTGCCACTCTTGGTCGGCAGTGCCGACCCTCACAAGAAAGGGAAGGCCACCAACCATGCTCCTGGTCAGAACAAGCCCAAGAAGATGGTGCCCAAGCAAAAGCAGGTTCCACAGAAGCCAAAAGAATCAATGTGGATGACTCAAAACAAGGTGCAACATCAACAAAAGATGACTCTCATCACTTGCTTCAAGTGCAAGATAGAGGGTCACCATGTAAGGGATTGCTCCTTGAAGAAAGAAACAAAGGTCATGAGCAAAATTCAAGAGAAGAAAAAGATGGCTCATGGCAAGTGCTCCAACATGGGACACAATGCCTCGATGTGTTCCAACAAGGTTGATGACCAAGCCACACTTCTATTTACACCAAAATTTGGACTAAGAAAGAAATCGGCCGAATTTTACTGAAGATGGCTACGATTTGAAGAATTGGCGGAATCAAGGAAGATCAGTTGATCAGGCAGACCAAGAAAATGACAAGTGGACCCAGCCAGCAGTGAGAGAGGGATTCGGCGAGCAACCAGGCAGTTGGTTAGCCTTCGGAGTTTCGGCAAATGCCTGTGCGGTCGACTGTCTTGCAAGGCGGAGACTCTATTCGGGAAACTAATATGGCAAGTGAAGCCAGCCTGCACGACAAGAAACGTGACAATGGAGGGCACCGAGAAGAAAATAGAAATAGGACTTGTGTTTTCCAAATTTCATTATGTAAATCGTAGTCTTCTAGGACTCGTATTTTGCCCAGGGTATAAATATAAACCCTCGGCCATTGTAAAATTGTTCACAACCATATCAATACAAACCGGCATGTCAATTACGTTTGAGCTTTGATAAAACTAGGTATCGTGCGGCAGATGCAGGTTTTAGATTGGTTTGATCATGTTTGTTTGTATGTTCCTTCTTCATGGACCCCAACTCGGCTAGCTCGCCGAGCTTGGTTACACGTCAATTCATAATTTGTCTTTTGTTTTTCCAAGCATGTCTTTTTTATGTATGTACGTTCGGCAACCAGCTGCTTACATATGCTTATGTTCAGAGTTAGCCGAATGATCTTTAAACCTGTTGGCAGACAGCTTCTATAGTTGTGTGCCGTTGTGATTGGCTTTAAGGCCGTAAATATGGAACTGTCTGGTCTCACCCGGCATGTTCCAGTTTTATTCTCACAGTTTTATCCCTTGTTGGTTTTCAGGTCAAACCGACTGGCACGTCTCCGGATTCCAAACCGTCCGAGCACCCGATTGAAGCCACGCTTTTTGGCTTGCTGTGTGTGAGGCGCGGTGCACCACATTTTGCGCCAACACACTTTTTGGCACGCCCGGTGGGACATCATATTTCAAGATGCCTGAGATCGATAACACTCAAATTCTGGAAGTGACCATAGATGAGTTGCCACCAGATTCGAAAAATTTAGTACAACAAGCATGTGATGAGTTTCAGCGCAAGTGCTTGATGTCCTTTTCTAAGAACAAGAGCAACAATGTCTTCCAGAAGCAGCCACTCCGAAGAGTTCTCCTTCCTCATCAATCTGATAGTACTGATGAGGAAGATGTTCAGAAATTAACCAAACTGGTGTACAAGGCTATATCAGAGGCCATGACCAATCATCAATCAGCTTTCTTGAATACCTTTCGTGCCATCATGGTTGGTACTTTCGGCCCGGCAGTTGATAAACGTTTTGAAGAAGTCATTGGTTCGATACAGGGGCCACTATTTTTCCCTGTACCCCAACCTCAGAGGAAAATTGTTGAAGACGGACGAGTTGGTTCGAGCAAAGGTGGGATGGTCCCTCACCAGGCACAGCAGCATCCCACAACGCAGGGCCAACTTGCATTCGGCACAACGGGAAACGTCCCACCATCTGCTTTCAGAGTATCTCCAGCAACAAATAGGTTACAAAAGAACATGTATGGAGATGGATATCAAGAGTTCGTTGATTACAGTGCGATTGATGCTTTCCCAAATCCAGGCTATAAGAATTCAGCAGGGGCGTTTCTCGGGGGCTAGACACAAGCAGCTCCAGATTCGAGTGTCGACCTCATCATGCTTAGGATGGCCGACATGATGCAAAATCAATTCGGCCTAAAGCCAAAGAATCAATCTTACGCTTACAAGTCTCCTTACCCGGAGTGGTACAACCGAGTGGCACTTCCTCCAAGGGTGAAACCTCCCACTGATCTTACTAAGTTTTCGGGCCAAGATGATACCAGTACTATAGAACACATCAGCCGTTACTTGATGCAACTTGGAGAGGCATCTGTAGATGAAGCTTGGAGGATTCGGTACTTCCCGTTATCATTAACAGGACTAGCTTTCTCGTGGTTCACGTCTCTGCCGGCAAATTCCATTAATACATGGGCAGAACTAGAACAGAAGTTCCACGCGTATTTCTTTACGGGCACCAATGAGAAGAAGTTGGTCGATCTCATGAGTCTAAGGATGAAAGCTAATGAGACACCGCAAGAATATTTGCGCAGATTCAGGGAGACTAAAAACCTATGCTATTCCCTGAATTTACCAGATGATCAATTGCCAGGGATAGCTATAGCTGGCATGTTGCCGAATATCAGGGAGAAGCTATTCGGCATGGAGTTTGATGATCTCGGGCAGTTATCACAATGATTGGCAATGATGAATAGTCAGGCTCAAGGGTTTAGGAGAAATAACCAATTCCAGAAAGGTGATGTGGCTAGCAAGATATACCAGGCTTTCTTAGAAGAAGCAATGGAGTACGATGATGAAGATGAGGTAGCTGCGGCCGAGCTAGTCTGGACGAAAGAGCTGACTCAAGTCCATCAACGATGGCTGAGGCAGCAAAAAGGTACCTACGACTTTGATGTTTCCAAATCAGATAAGCTGTTTGAACTGTTATTGAAGGAAGGACGCATCAAGTTGCCGGAAGGCCATCCCATGCTGCACCCTGAAAGGGTTAAAGACAAGAAGTATTGTGGTTTCCATAATACCAGATCTCACTCTATAAATGATTGCCGAGTGTTCAGAGTGCGGATCCAGAAGGCTATCCAGGAAGGGCATTTGAAGTTCGACGGAAAAATGAAAATTGATGGTAGCCCTTTTGGATAGAATACCATATCTTTCTCTGTTAACATGGTTAATGCAGCTGACTCCGGGGGAAAAAGCAAGATAAAGGTGTTAACCTCTAATAGAGCGAGAGAAACTGGTGCTGTTGACCCTGATCGGCAAATCACAAATGAAGAATTTCGACAACAAGTTCATTTCTAGAATAGCCGAACTGAAAAGGGTGGAACCTCCAGACCCAGGGTCACAACGCGTATTTTGTTGAACAAATAGCGTCAGGAGCAGGAACGGTACCAGAAGCAAAGGTTTTATGAGAAACAAAAGTTCATAGAAAAGCAGTGGAGGTACGAAGAGGAGATGTACCAAGAAGAACGAGAATATATGAGAGAGCAAGAGCAGTCTCATTGGGAATGCTCATTCTTCAAGTATTGTTGGAATGAAGGCTTGAAGCTGCCTGCTAAGAACAATTGCCCTGAATGTAGTGATCAATATTCTGAATACAGGCAGTCTCGAGTCAACCGCCGTTCGGTCCATGAAAGGCTTGGGGTGCGAATCCCTGAGGATGATCGGCGCTTAAAAATAAGTAATTTTGAAAATCGGCAAGGGAGAAGATTTGCCGATCGAGGTTGGGCTCGCGCTGAAGAAGAAGAATACCGTAAATATGTTTGGCAGAAAGGACAGTGGTGTCCACCAGGATTGAGAAAGAGCTAGAAGAGAAGAGTGCAGCGCCTAAGGAACAGAGAATTGGCACAAGCAGGCGCCAAAACAAAACAAATTTGGCGTCCTAAAGAGAAGCCTAATAAGGGTGATCGTTCGGCTGATGCGTGCATGGCATTCTTTCTTCCATCAGAATTCATAGCTCCCGGAGATCAGGATGTCCAAGAAGAAGTGTATTCGGATTTTGACGAAGACGAATACCAAGATCTGTTGGCTCAGCTTGTTTTGGCTCAACGGGCAGTTTTTGATAAACCAGCTAAGCATCGACATTTGAAGCCACTTTATATGAGAGGGTATGTCAATGGCAAGCCGTTAACCAAGATGTTTATTGATGGGGGAGCTGTCATAAATATCATGCCATATACTACCTTCAGGAAACTTGGGATGACAAATGAGGAATTATTGAAGACTGACATGGTGTTGAGGGACTTTGCTGGTAATTCTTTTGATACTCGAGGAGCGGTTCATGTTGAGTTAACAATTGGGTCAAAAACTTTGATTACTACCTTCTTCGTCATCGATGGCAAGGGGGCATATAGTTTAGTCTTAGGAAGGGATTGGATACATGCAAACTGTTGTGTTCCGTCAACTATGCATCAAATCCTCATCCAGTGGATTGGAGATGACGTCGAAATTGTCCATGCTGATGATTCGGTGAGTATTGCTACTGCAGAACCTGTCTACTGGGAATATGATGGTGTCAAGTGCTTCTCTGGAAAAGTTTGGGAAGTAGGTCCTGTGAATGTTTTTGACAAGGACCAACAGCCGATCCAAGCAATCGGCTCTCAGAGCAATTTTTGAATGAGCAATCCAATTGATGTTAACGGAAGAAGGTTGGGACGAGGTTTCATGTCGGCTGAAAAATTAAAGGAAGTAAGTATTGGTAATAAAGCCGAAACAAAACCAGTATATGTCAGTACAAGTTTGGATTCAGAGTTCTGCCCTTTTCTCCATTGCTGAAGCTCAAGAAAGATCAAAAAATTCATATAGGGTGACGTACAACAGAAAGTTTCTGATGAAATTAAAGAATATATGAAGGCACCATCAGTATTTGTACCTCCACAGCTTGGTAAATCTTTCAAGTTGTACGTGGCGGCCGATAGCCTAACAATATGATCGGCCCTTATACAAAATCTAAAGGAAAAAGAAAGAGTAATAGCTTGCCTTAGCTGAAAGATGTTAGACCCAGAGACGAGGTATTCGGCTATGAAGAAATTTTGTTCATATGTGTGTTGCTCATATTCCAAGCTTCGGCACTACTTATTAACTGCCGAATGCATGATAGTTTTTGAATTTGATGTAATGAGATAGTCGGTACATGAGCGGATTCAAGACTATTTGTGTGCAAAGATAGCCGATGTAAAGCATCATCTTTAGCAGAAAAAATGCTCCAAAAGTTTAGAATATAGCCGATATTATTTATCTCACCTTTAATACAAAAATGTTCATAACCCTGGTGACCCTAGCATTTTTCAAGTTAGCAGGTTTATCGGGAGGAGAGAAAGGTGAAGTGCAGTAAATACAATGCGGAGTGACATGACATGTCAGAACGAGATTTAGTCGGCTAAGATGACGTCATGTGTTCGGGAAACGTTTTTCTGAAG
Source organism: Coix lacryma-jobi var. lacryma-jobi (assembly GCA_009763385.1). Classification (NCBI taxonomy): domain Eukaryota; kingdom Viridiplantae; phylum Streptophyta; class Magnoliopsida; order Poales; family Poaceae; genus Coix; species Coix lacryma-jobi. The sequence goes on along the minus strand of CM019826.1, from coordinate 111,441,722 downwards.
AGATGTTGCGATCGGGAAAAGTCACTGAGGAGATCGGGAGATGCAAATAGACATTATTCAGAGAAAAACAACTTCGTTTATTCGTTTGCAGATCTATCCTAGTACAAACTACTCCTGGAATAATTTGTTCAGAACAGACTGCGCATCAGTGACTTCGACAAGAGCACCGACATGATCATCATAAACTTCAATGTCTTCGATTTCATCTAGGTATCCGCCTGCGAAGCCGACTGGTAGGGAGGAGTAGTCCTCTTTGGTCCAAGAGCTCATCGCCGCTAGCCCAAGAGAGACGCCAAGGTGCACACCTTGGACGACGGCCTAATCTATGCGGCCATCCGCAGCATCAAGGCACGCCTCGGCTGTGCCCCCATGGGCATTCACCTTGTCGGCAACTTTGTTCGCTGCCGCTCTCAGACGGTCATTCTCTGCAGAAAGAGCTGACAAGAGGAAAAGATGTGTCAGGCAAAGCAAGCTCAATCAGAAGAAGGGAATCAAGCGAGGATTTCATTAACCTGTGATAACATTGCAGAGCTGCTTCCGCTGGTCCGCCCATTCCGCTTCCTCGATGCAGTACTTCTTGGATACGTCTTCCAACTCCTTCTGGGCCTTATTCCTTTCCTCACGGTACCGGAGAGCGTCCGAACGGGTGTACCGAGATAAGTCATCAGACCCAGAGGAATCTGATGACCTAGGAAAAGGATTGGGAGAAGCCATGGGAACTACCGTTTCTAGAAAAGGAACCCGGGTTTGGCTGAGGGAAGACCTCACCCTAGAAAGAAGGTGAACAGTGAATCAGGAACGCAAAAGCAAGAAAAGCTACCGCAAGGGGGCAAGAAATCAGTTTTTTACCCATAACGCCGGTGAGTCGATGCTCGGCTTCCTCCCGCCTCGTCTCCAATAGGACGTTTGCTATGGTCACCATTACCTACCATTGATGGAGATACGGGCGAAGATTTTTTCTCTCTGGCTTGAGCTAAGAGCCGAGGAGTGGAGAGTTTGCAAGTCAAAGTGTTCGATTGAAGTTGAGGATGATGACTTATGTAGGATCATATTTATAGAGCCGTGACGTGCATCCCAGAAGGCCAAGCGTCGGAATAGGGTTTTCACGGTTTATGGGCCGTTGTTGGGCCAGGCCGGATTTTTTTTTTGCTAACTTAAGGAGATCGTGACTCCAGAATCAAGAAGCCGATAGGATTCGACTAAAGATTGTTGCCGCGTGAACAGTTTTGGTTGATTGTTTGGAAATTCATATTACCGATTGACACCGAAGACGATAAGTTTGGCAAATGGTCTTCGAATTGGGAAGAATTATATTTTATTCCAGGCAATAAAGTTTTAATGGAGAAGTCTTCGAGGACGCTGAAAGTGGAAAATCCCCTAAGAAGTACTATCCTGACGTCGTGAAGGACCGGATTAGCGACCAGAGGGGGGGTGAATGGGAGCCTCAAATTCAATTCATGAATAGTATGGCCCTTGTCCCAGAAATTCACCCCAAACGCGAAGACTCAAAACGACTGGAGAGTTCATGGCCTACGAGTAGGTGGATACCCTAGGACATGTCCTAGTGGTACAACGGAACCTCCGGAGAAACCCCAAAACCAACTGCCAAAGCCACGGAACAAAACTGCACAAACAGCAGGTTCACGGACTGTCCGGGGTCAGGGTCCCGGACTGTCCGCTGAACACCGGACTGTCCACCACTGGAGGTGAGGACTGTCTGCCGGCAAAAGACCAGAACCAGAACTGTACCGACCAAGTTCTGGACGACTCCCGGACAGTCCGCGGTTTGCACGCCGGACTGTCCGCCGTTCACGTGAACAGTGAAACCCTAGCGTCCGATGCCAGCACTGTGTTGCGTCCGATGTGACCCCGGACTATCGCGGGTCATTGGCGGACTGTCCACCGGTCACGAGACCGAGAACAGTAACGCGCTGCGCAGAACTGATCCGTGCAAGTCCCGATCCCCGGACTGTCCGCCGCTGGGGGCGTGGACTGTCTGCGGATGAACAGAAAGCACAAAAACGCTCGGGGCAAAAGTCAAATTCGATCGAAACTTCACCAAACCAAAAGTGACTTCGATCAAACTTCTCCCAAGTGCTCCTCAATGTATTGGGGTGCTAATCCTAAGAAATCATCGCACCAAATCAAGTCAATTGAGAGAAATCCGAGGATCACCGGAAAGGGGGAAGAAAAGAGGAACGAACATGAAATCGACCCGATCTATGGATTCGTGAGGTTACAGTAGAATTCCTTTGGTGGAAAGAAGGATCTCACGACCAAGAACGAATTGATTCAAGTGAAATCAAAAACCATCTCGCAGAGAGGAAGAACGAGACAATTCTCCGGGGGATGAAAAACCAAAACGTGAAGAACACAACACACAAGACACGATTTGATTTCAGCCAAAATTCCTCCACACGAGGAGACAACGAGAATAAGGTCTCGTTTCCTCAAAAGATCCAAATACACAGAGGTATGATTCCCGTCTCTGCAGATCGCTTGCAGCGAGGTATGATTAGAACCTAAGCGAGGGCTAGAGAGAGAGAGTACTCAGGAACAAATGACTGCAAGGATCGATAGAGAGGAGGGGTGCCTCTATTATTTATAGCCTGAAACAATAATCCCCTTTCTACCCCTAGATACAAGAGCGAAGCGGCCAACCCTAGGGGTATACCGGTCCAACTCTGCTGATGGCTGATCTGACGGCCACGCGCCTTCCTCACCCTTAGCTTCGCCTCGACGCAAGCCTCAGGATGCCGCCACGTGCCGCCCAGTCGACCGCCGCGCCTACCTCATGGATAGCCTCGCCTCCGCGCCAGCCTCTCCACGCCGCCACACGTCGACCGTCCTCTTTGCAGACCTCCCCCCGGTTTTGAGGCCGAAACCGAGAAACCTGGGCCATCCCCCGGTTTTGAGGTCGAAACCAGGAAACCTGTCCTCAGGCTGAGTTTTGTGGCCCAAACTCAGAAACCCACGCGCCCAGGTTTTGAGGGCCAAACCTGGAAACCGTCCATGCCGAGTTTTGAGGCCCAAACTCGGAAACCGGCCACCCCGAGTTTTGAGGCCCAAACTCGAAAACCGTCGAGGGTAGCTTTTCGAGGCTCAGCTACCGAACCCATGCCGTAGACGGGATGTGGTTCGCACACCCTGAGTTCTAGCACCGATGCCGGAGCATGTCCAGCCTCCATGCCGGGCACAGTGCATTCGCCATCCTTCTCGGCCTCCCGCCAAGTGTCACGACGCTATCACATTCCTCCCGACTTGGCCGATGCACCGCACATCTCCATGTGCTCTTGCTTGTTGACGCCACGTGCCAGCTACTACAGCTGGTCATCAGGTCTCCCGGTCCGTCGGTCCAAGCTCCACGTCCGCCCTTCACCGCTCCCGGTCTGTCGGCACGGCACGTCCCTACTTGACCTTCACCTCACCTTCGACCATTGTCCAAGCTTCACACCTGCACATCAACACAGCCAAGAGACATGTTGCCCGTTGATCGATCACTCATCACTCAGGAAGGGAACCACAAGGGCACATATCAGCCTTGTGTTCTCAATCTCCCCCTTGATGAGTGCATCGTCAACTCACAGTAACCGTAACCAAAATAAAAGGAAGCAGAATTGGATAGAAGGAGAAAAAACTTACTCGAGATGTCCAAAAGCCAAAGAAAAGGCCGAAGAAGAACAACTCAAGATAAGCGAAGCTTGGTCCCCAAAGACATGGGCAAAGGTTCGACACAACCAGGCAAGGAACCAAAGCAACAACTCATCAAGGAGCAAAACTTGATCAGAGCACAAGACTTGGTTCCCAAAGACATGGGCAACGGCTCGACGCAACCAAGTCAGAAACAAGCTAGTCCTCAAGAAGAGGTAGAAAGGGCTCAACACCACTAGCTGAAAGCTCAAAACCAAATGAAGACTGCATAAGAAGCAGCTACTCCTAGTCCCTCAAGATAGAGGCACAGGGGCTCAACACAACCAGCAGTAAGCCCAATACCAATCAAGAACCATCAAATAAGAGATGACTCAAAGCAGGCAGAAAAACTCCCCCTCACTCAAAGAACTCCCCCTCAGCAAGTGAAGCATAAGTTGCAAATTGTCACCACAGAAAATCAAAAAATCTCATCATTGGAAACATTCTCCCCCTTGGGGGCAATTTTGCAAACAAAAGAGAGGGGAAAGGAGCTCAAAACAGCAGAACAGAGTTAGGTCATGCCTATCGGAGTCAAGAAAATGCACATGAGTCAAAAATGCATGTTAGCAGCTTCAAGTATATACTCGAAAGAGTGAAAGAATGCTCTAATGAGTGCTGACCCGACTACATAGCAGCATACACAAGTGCTAGCAAAGGCTCAAACTGATCACCGAAAACAAGATATGAATGCATAAGCCAAGTGAGCAGTTTTAAGCCATTCAGAAGGGAGTTTCACCATCAAATTAGTACTGAGCATGTATAGACAGGAAGTCAAACAAGTGCTTAAACATGTATACAAGGTGAACTACCCCTAGCAAGGTTCAACCATCATGCTATAGAATGAAACATAGACTTGTGTTTTCAGATTTTATCGGAGAATTTGCAGCGGTTATTAACACAAGTTTAAATTCAGCATATGATTGCGAGAGGTTGAAAGCTTGTCTTTGCCTAACTTTTCAACCATGCTAAGCCTATGCATATGCAATCAGGAGCTTAAAGCATCGGTTTCGGTCTTACACTACACGGCTCAAGTTTAACTCAAAGTGCTATGAGAAATAGTCTCAATACCGTGATGTGCTGACAAAGCAATCCCATCTCGATCTTTTCAATTCACTAAAACTTGGTTCATTTTAAGCAGAATATGAACAGTCCAAGCAAGTGAATGACTCAGAACTAGAGACATAGCAACCTAGCATATATGAAATAGCTCAAGTGACCTCAACACATCCTACACATGCTAGTTGCCAAACTCAATGGTGAACATGTATCAAGTTTTAAGTTCATTAAGCATGTTCAGCGTTCTGAAAAATTAGCTTAGCTCACAAATTGTAGCAGTGATCAAGAAGAGCCTAAGCTACAAGCATCATCATATATCATCGAAGCATACACTAATCAGAGCATAAATTCATTCTAAGGAATATAGACATGAAGCTTGAAAATGAAAGATATATGCATGATGAAGTCAGAATCGGAGCCAAAATAAAAACAGAAAGACTCAAGACCCAAAAACAAAAAAAGGATCAGAAAGTCAGTTTATTTTACAACAAGCAAAATGCTTCCCCCATCTAAAAGGGGAAACACACACCAAGCTCACCTCTCAACCTAGCAAAAGTTGAGCGATCCAAAGGCTTGGTGAAAATATCGGCAACCTGGTTATGGGTGTCTACATGCCTGAGATCAATGTCGCCTTTCTCATAGTGATCACGAAGAAAGTGAAAGCGAACATTGATGTGCTTGGTCTTGGAGTGAAGAACAGGGTTCTTTGCTACACTAATGGCAGAAGTGCTATCGCAAAGCAAAGGGACCCGACTGAAATCTAGACCAAAATCACGCAATGTAGCAACCATCCATAAAAGCTGTGAAGCACAAGAAGCAACAGCAACATACTCGGCTTCAGTAGTAGACTGGGCTACGTTTGACTGTTTGCGAGAAGACCATGAAACCAAAGAAGAGCCAAGAAACTGACAAGTCCCAGAAGTAGACTTGCGCTCAAGCCGACAGCCGGCAAAATCCGCATCGGAATAACCACAAAGCGAAAGAGTCGAAGAAGAAGAGTACCAAAGTCCGAACTCAGGAGTGTATCGGAGGTACCTCATGATGCGCTTGACCGCTTGCTTGTGGGAAGTCTGAGGCAACGCCTGAAAACGAGCGCACAGACACACAGAAAACTGTATATCTGGCCTCATCGACGTCAGGTACAGAAGCGAGCCAATCATGCTTCTGTACTCCTTCTGGTCAACCGGCTCTCCGTCCTGGTCCGCGTCCATCGCCGCAGTCATCGGCATGGGCGTCGTAAGAGGCTTGGCCTCGCCCATGTCGAATTTCTTCAGGAGATCCTTCGTGTATTTTCCTTGATGCACAAACGTCCCATCTCGGGTTTGCTTAACTTGCAACCCGAGGAAGAAAGTCAACTCGCCCATCATACTCATCTCGAACTCCCTGCTCATAGTATCTGAAAACTTTGCAACAAGCGCATGAGAAGAGCCACCAAAGATGATGTCATCCACGTAAATCTGGACTAACAGAGTATCGTTGCCTTGCTTGAGGAGAAACAAAGTTCTATCAACCCGTCCCATTTTAAAACCCTTGGAGAGTAAAAAGGTTTTCAAACGATCATACCATGCTCTCGGGGCTTGTTTCAAACCATACAAAGCTTTTGAAAGTTTATAAACATGGTTTGGAAACTTGGGATCCTCGAAACCAGGGGGTTGCCTAACATAAATCTCTTCCTCTATATACCCATTCAAGAAAGCACTCTTGACATCCATCTGGTAAAGCTTAAAACCCTTCGAAGCAGCAAAGGCTAGAAGAATTCTAATGGCTTCTAAACGGGCTACAGGGGCAAAGGTTTCCTCATAGTCTATCCCCTCTTTTTGGCAGAAACCCTGGGCTACTAACCTAGCCTTGTTCCTTACTACCATCCCATCTTCACCCTCTTTGTTTTTGAAAACCCATTTGGTACCTATAGGGTGGCATTCTGGTGGAGGTGGAACTAGGGTCCAAACTTGGTTTCGCTCAAAATTTTCTAGCTCCTCATGCATGGCATTGACCCAGTTAGGATCAGAAAGTGCGTGTCCAACATCTTTGGGCTCAAAAGAAGCAACGAATGCAGAATGAGCAAAGTGAGAGATTTCATACGCTCGCGACCGCGTGACTCGCTAGTCGATGTCAGCGATCATCTGACGCTGAGGATGAACTTGCTGAACGCTTCGGGGCGCTTGCCTCGCCGAAGTCGCCTCCTCCTCGCCAGATGTTGTCGCTCCCTCAGGTGCAGCGGGTGCTCGCTGGAGAGGTGGCTCTAGAGGACCCCAAGAAGAAGACGTCGTGGGATCAAGTCCTCGAGCTGAAGTAGACGTCGCAGGGTCGACGGGGGCAGCCAGTGGAGTTGGCTCGGGATCACCCCAATCGGCATTCTCCTACTCCTCCTCAACAAAGATGGTCTCTCCCATCTCCTATTCTCCTGCAACATCAAAAGCAGAAGAAACACAAGGCATAGTTTCGTCGAATGTGACCTCGCAGGTCTCCACTATCCGGTTAGTTTCAAGGTTAAGAACTCGATAAGCACGTGAATAAGAAGCATAACCAAGAAACACTCCATCAGCAGAGCGAGATTCAAATTTGTCCAAATTACCTTGCTTCAGGATAAAGCACTTGCACCCAAACACCCGAAAATGAGACACCTTGGGTACCCGTCCAAAACGCAACTCATAAGAAGTCTTTTTCATCAAAGTACGAAGAAAAATGTGATTTGAAACATGGCAAGCGGTGTTGATCGCCTCGGCCCAAAAACGCCTAGGAGTCCTATGCTCATCGAGCATCGTCCTGGCCATCTCCACAAGAGTCCGGTTCTTGCGCTCAACAACACCATTCTGCTGAGGGACATAAGGAGAAGAAAACTAATGCTCGATTCCATTAGAAGAACAGAAGGAAGCAAACTGAGAGTTATCAAACTCAGTACCATTATCGCTACGAATAGCTCTAATGGTATCAGGGGGAAACTCAGTTTTCAACCTCAAGAACAAGTCACGAGCAAAAGAAAACGCTTCATCCTTACCCTTCATAAAGAACACCTAAGAGTACCTCGAAAAGTGGTCAACAATCACTAGAACGTACCACTTCCCACCCGCTGAGCAAACCCGAGCTGGACCAACTGTGTCCATGTGTGAAAGCTCGTCGGGTCGCTTTGTCATCACCTGATTAACAGGTGGGTGAGAAGCAGCAACCATCTTCCCGTGACGACAAGGATGACAAACAAGGTCCTTCTGAAACTTAAGCTTGGGCAATCCTTGGATTAGGCCAAGTGAGCTAAGCCTTGCAAGCAAGTCAAAACTCAAGTGACCGAGCCTCCTATGTCACTTCCACAAATCAGAAGAAGGACCAGCCATCAAACACCTAGCAGAGCCGAAAGAATGAGAAAAGTCGGCTCTGAAAACACGGCCAAAAGGGACGATCTGACAAACAAGATCTCCCCGAGGGTCTAAAACACGACTCAAACCCTTCTTAAAATGCACTTCACAGTCATCCTCGAGAAGTTGCGAAATAGAAAGCAAGTTGAAATGCAAGTTAGAAACCAAGGCAACATCCTTAAGGACAAAGTTCTCATTGAGCCGAATAGCTCCATGAGAAACAACCTTACCTCTACTATTATCCCTGAAAGTGATGTACTCCTTGTGCATCACGGGGCTAAGGCTGGAGAACCATTCCTTCTTTCCGGTCATGTGGCGCGAACACCCAGAATCCATGAGCCACATGTTCTCCAACCGAAGTTCCTGCATCAATAGAAAGGCAGGAAGTGAGCATATGGCACAACACTGGGGTTAGTATACTGAGAAGGATACCAGTGCTGTGTCATAGGCCCAGAAAAAGTGTTAGTAGCAACACCAAACTGTCCTCGTCCCATGGGTGGATAGCGATCACCACCAACCTGAAAGGGTGGTCCGCTATGGAACAGAAAACCTCCAAACTGACCTATCTGTCTCATTTGAGCAAAGCGATCACCACCATACTGAAAAGGTGGTCCGCTATGGGACTGAGCAGCAAAACCTCTAACACTCGGCTCACGATCGTATTGAGGACGACCGGAACTGCGACGGGCACGACCACCACCCTGTGGTCTCGCTGCCTGGGGCCTAGCAACCTGAGGGGGTGCTCCTCCAGGTCTAGCGCCCTGCCTCTGAACTCCCCGACCTTGCACACCATGGAGAGGGTGGTGCCTGGCCTGGTTGTTCAGCTCCAACTCCTTCCTAGCGTCTCTGTTCCTTCGAAAGCAAAACTCAGCTAGGTGACCCTCACGGTGACAGTACTCGCACTCAAACCTCACCACTCTCTTGGGTTGTTGGTTCCTATTGTTGCGAGGGTTGTTCACTCTGGCTGGCTGCTTCCCTCTCGGAAGGGGATCACTAGAGACGTCAGGAAGGGTATCAAGTATGTTCCTAAGATGGTTAGGTTTGGGAACCCACACTTTCTTGCGAGGTGGAGCCTTGGGAGGTTCATCAAGGATACCATCCTTGGTGATAGGCTTGGGAGGCTCAGGTGGGGTGATCTTGGTAAGCTTAGGGATAGCGGATGGCTTCTCACTCGGGTTCACTCCGCTAAACTCACCGATCTTGCCAAAGGTACTAGCACCCTTCCCACCTGAAGCAAAGCCTACTCCCGAGCAATCAGTTCCCCTCTTGAACAGACTGATCATCATGCCCAACTGCGGCTCACTGCATGACACCCAACTCAGGATGGACCGAAGGTATGTGTTTTCCTCCTCGGTTTGCATCCTGTCATGCCGACAGTTGGCAATCTCAAGCTCCATCCCCACGCATCGCTCACATGGAGCGAACAAGGTGCTAACTGAGCTGGCCGTCAAGGCTTCAACAAGCTTGGCACTAACTTCTGCCAACTCAGTACGCAAGCCAGGACAGGACTTGCAAGCACCCAGCAAAGAAGGTCTCGCCTTCACTTCCTCCAGCTCCATCTTCAGGGAGGGACACTCTTTGCAATCACCCACCAAGTCTAGCCTACTCTTCAGCTCATCATACACCTCAATCAAAGAGGCATACTTGGTTTGTAGGGTGGCAAAGTTTGTCATATGCATCGTGCACTCCTCACACTCCTCCTCATCGGTCACCTTCACCTCAGACCTAGCAAACTCAAGCTCCTTAAGCGTCTCATTCATCTTAGCCTTAAACTCGTTGCGCTCTCAGATAGCTCACTTGAGTTGCTTGTCCTGAGCGAGAACTATGTTGACGAGAGAATCGCGCTCACCGGTAAGACGATCGACAAGAGAAGAGTTTGATACCTTGGAAGCATCGTCATCGTCGTCGTCGTCGGTGTTGGCGTCCTTTGCCTGGCACTTGGAGTCCCTTTCGTCCAGGGCCATGGTGCACAAGCCCTTGGAGGAGTGGCCGAAGAAGCAGAGTCCATTGAAGTGTTCTTCTGTCTTGTGCTCGGACCCATCGTCGCTAGAGTCGCCGTCGGAGGTCTTCTCGTCGTCGCTCATGGTGGCGAGGAAGGCACGCCGACCGGCGTCGAAAGCCTTCTCCATGTCCTCTCGGCGGTGGCCCCCCTTTTTCTTCTTCCCGACCTTGTTCTCCGGCTTGCCCTTGCGCCTGGAGTTGCGGTTCTTGCCGGGGAAGGTCTTGTCATTCTTGGGGTAGTTCGCCATGAAGTGGTCTAGATCACCACACTTGTAGCAGCCCTCGCGTGCGCCACCACGCCGGCGATTCAGGCGGTTGTTGTGAAACCGCGAGAATCGGGTGATGGCGAGGGCAAGCTCATCGTCTCCAAGCGCCTCCAACTGCTCCTCCGTGACTGTATGCAAAGAAGACAAAGCAAAAAGAGGAGATGAGGCGTCAGCAGAGAAGGTTGATCCACCCATGCCTAAGACCAAAGCTATGGTATGTGAAGATGGGTTCTTCAGCTTGGCCTGAGTCAGGTGATCAATCTCGGTGGACTTGAGCTTGCTGAACAGCTCGTCCATGGTGAGGGTGTCATAGGATGGAGACTCTATGATGGTCGACACCTTCACCTCCCATACCCTCCGATCGAGGGCGTATAGCAACTTGAGAGCCCTCTCATGATCGTCATAGGGTAGGTTGGCCCGATTGGCACGCATCTTGTTCACAATCGTTTGGAAACGAGCGAACATGGAGTCAATCGTTTCTCCCTCCAACTGAACAAAGTTCTCGTACTCTCGCTTGTAGATCTCAAAGAGTCTAGTCTTGACCTGAGCGGTCCCCTCGTGATAGCTTTGAAGCTTCACCCAGATCTCTCATGCCGTCTCAAGCACAGAGACACGTTCGAACTCAGGAAGGGAGATGTTGGCCAGAAGAGCATTACGAGCCTTGGAGTTGGCCTCGTGTTGGTCAATCTGGATCTGACTCACATGAGCCGCAAGGACTACGTACTCAGCATTCTCGCATATCTCCGAGACAGAAGATCCGATGCTGTTGAGATAAGCACGCATCCAAATCTTCCAATAGGGATAGTTCGTTCCATCAAACCAAGGAGCCTTGCCGTTCCCTCGTTCCATGTCGCCCTTAGGATCCGAAACCGATTAAGGTAGAAGTGATCCTTAACACGCTCTGATACCAATTGAAGGACCGGATTAGTGACCAGAGGGGGGGTGAATGGGAGCCTCAAATTCAACTCGTGAATAGTATGGCCCTTGTCCCAGAAAGTCACCCCAAACGTGAAGACTCGGAATGACCGGAGAGTTCACGACCTACGAGTAGGTGGATACCCTAGGAGATGTCCTAGTGGTACAGTGGAACCTCCGAAGAAACCCCAAAACCAACTGTGCGGATACATGGGTGTATGCCGAGTCTCTGAGTGATGAGTGATTGTCAACGGGTTTGATCGCAGGGTCTTTGGCTTGTGTTGTGCAGGTGCCGAGCACGGAGACAGTGATCGAGGGCAAGGTGAAGGTCAAGTTGAGACGGGTCGTGCCGACGGACCGGGTGCGGTGAAGGATGGGCGTGCCATGCGGCGGACGTGCCATGCCGATGAACCGAGCGGTGAAGGGCGGATGTGAGGCTTGGACTGAGGGACCATAGTGCCTGAGGGTCAGCTGTGGTGGCTGGCAGCCTGGGACAGCGACAAGTGAAGACTTGCGGGGCACGGTGTTGCTCGGGTCGAGGACCTGGGGACACATGTCGGTGGATGGGGTGCACGGGCGGTGCATCCCCTCTACAGCTCCGGTTTGGTGGTAGAGCCAGGGAAAAACCATCGGATGGACGGTTTCCAGGTTTGGGCCTCAAAACCTGGGCGTGGACGGTTTCCGAGTTTGGCCACAAAACTCGGGCTGAGGGTTTCCGAGTTTGGCCACAAAACTTGGGCTGAGGACGGTTTCCAGGTTTGGGCCTCAAAACCTGGGCTCTGAGGGTTTGCTGAGTTTGGCCTCAAAACTCAGATGCTGGTGGGCTGGTTTCCCGGTTTGGGCCTCAAAACCGGGGGTTGGCTAGAAAAGGCTGGTTTCCCGGTTTGGGCCACAAAACCGGGGGTGCAAAGCGAGGGCGGTACGTGGCGGCGATCTGGAGGTTGCGTCGAGGCAACGCTTCGAGTCGAGCGGGCGTGGCCGTCGGATACACCTACCACCCGAGTTGGTCCAGAATAACCCTAGGGTTTAGCTGGTTCGCTCTGTAATTAGAATAGTGAGGGGTAGAGTAGGAATTGTACTTAGACTAGAATTAGGATAAGTAGTCGGGGAGACACCCTCCTCCCCTCATCTCAGTTAGTCATCTCAGTCATTTGCTCTTTCGCACTTAGGGTTTCCTGCTCTCCCATCCCCTGCTGTAGCTAGCTGAGATCCGCAGAGAGACTTGCCTCTGTGTACTGTTGATTGTGAGGAAGTGAGACCGTAATCTCACGATTGCAGTGCAGATCGATGACTTGATTCGTGTTTTGATTCGTGTTCTTCGCGTTCTTCGTTTCTTCACGATTTTCCCGTCACTCGATCTCTCTCTCCGGTGCGTCTTTGCGAAATCCGTTTGAACCAATTTGTTTGTATCATTGAGGAGGTCATTTCGACCAAAGGAATTTATCTAACTCCTCATGATCGAATAGATCGGGACGATTTCGTTTTCGTGGCGCTTTTTCCGTTCATCCACCTTCCCTTGTGATTTCCCGTTGATTGGATTGATTTGAGCGGATGATTTCTTGGGGATAGTCTCCTAACTACCTCGTGATCTTCTTCTCCAAGTTTGGGAACTTGGGATTTTGATTTGGATTGGATTTGGAGAGATTTGGGAGAGGGGCGATCAAAATCGCCCTCTCTGCAGGGCCGCGGACAGTCCGCCACTTGGGCCGTGGACTGTCCGGGCATCGGGGTCCGACCGAGCAGTGGTCGCGCAGCCTTGACTGTTCTTGCCTCGGGTGACCGGCGGACAGTCCGCAGGTCAAAGTCGCGGACAGTCCGCGAGTCGTCCAGCAAGGGTTCAGCAACCTTGCTGTTTTGGGTTTTCTGCCGGCGGACAGTCCGCCAGTGAACCGCGGACAGTCCGGCGGTACCGCGGACAGTCCGGGACTCCAGGTCCGGACAGTCCGGGATCCTGCTGATTGCTCCGGTTTAGTACGTTTGCTCTCCCGGCTTGTTCGCTTGGTTTTCGGACTTCTCGTTTGGCCCTGTAGTTGACCAAGGAACCTCTCTAGGTATCTTTGCTACTTGTTAGCATAGGTATTTAGGAGTTTCTCGACGTAGCCGTCTATCTACGTCCGGGACTTGGTTTTTGGGGTTGTGTTCGAGCCGGAACTTTTGGAGTTTGGTTTGCTTCTTCTTGGTGGTGCTCCGCTGTGATCCTAGGGATCATCCACCCTCTTCCAAGGGTCGTGAGCATCACGGTTTCGGTCGCCGTTTCTCGGGGTTGATTTTGGGACATTTGGCCAAAGTTTCTGAGAAGAATTTTTGAGCTCCCATTCACCCCCCCTCTGGTCGCCTTGCTAGTGCTTTCTCGGTCCTTCAATTGGTATCGGAGCGGGTTAAGGATCTTCCACCTTAGCCGGTTTCAGATCCACAGAAGGCGACATGGATCGTGGCGTGGGCAAACCGTCGTTCTTTGATGGGACGAACTATGCGTATTGGAAGATACGCATGTCGGCCTATCTTCAGAGCATGGGCTCTTCTGTTTGGGAGATTTGCAACAGGGACGATTACGTTGTCTTGGCTGCTTGTGTCACTCAGCTCCAGATCGATGAGCACGAGGCCAATAGCCGGGCACGTAACGCCTTGTTCTCCTGTTTGAGCATGGGTGAGTTTGATCGCGTTTCTCACCTCTCTACGGCTCGGGAGATTTGTGCCACCCTCATGCGTTTTCATGAGGGCACCTCTCAAGTCAAAACCCGACTCTACGAGTCGTTCAAGAGAGAGTATGAGAATTTTCGACATCAGCCTGGCGAGAGCATAGAGAGTTTATTCGCTCGCTTTCAGGTGATTGTCAACAGGATGAGGGCTAACAAGGAGCAGTTGCCTTTCGACGATCATGAGAGAGCTCTGAAGCTTTTGCACACTCTTGATCAGTCGGTGTGGGATTCCAAGGTTCAGGCGATCATCAAATCGCCTAACTATGAGACCCTCACGTGCGACGAGCTCTTCAGTAAGCTCAAGTCCAGTGAGATTGATGTCATGGCAAGGGCTTCTTATGAGAATCCTTCCGGCCCGACTATGGCTTTGGTTTCTGGTTCTTCCACTAACCCCTCTGCTGGCTTTGCGCTTTCATCTCTCTTTTCTGTCACAGAGGATCAGCTGGAGTCTTTGGGAGACGAGGAGTTGGCTTTGCTTGCCAACCTGTTCACGTGGTTCCACAACAACCGCATGAACCGTCGCCGCGGAGGAGGACGCTCAGGATGCTATGAGTGCGGCAATCCTGACCACTTCATCGCCAACTGCCCCAAGAAGAACAAGCATTCGGGGAAGGGCGATCATGGGCATAAGTACGACTCCAAGCGCAAGGAGAAGCACGTCCCCCCAAGGCGCAAGAAGAGGGGCGGCTTCGACAAAGAGTACATCAAGAAGAAGTACTTGGAGAAGGCCCAGGCTGAGCAGCGTGCGTTCTTCGCCACGCTCAGCGACGTCGACGGCTCGGATGATGACTCCGCTTCCTCGAGCGATGACGAGTCCGAGAAGAAGAAGAGGATCGAGGACAAGCTGAACGGTCTCTGCTTCTTCGCCGACGACGACGGCTTCTGCACCATGGCGCTTGGTGATGAGGTCAAAGGCGAGTTGGAGCACACCCCTCGGAACGACGACGACGACGACGACACCTCTCAGGTATCTCTCACCTACGACGACCTTTCCGCTGAGGTTGAGAAACTTACTGTTGCCCTCCTTATCCAAGATAAACTGCTTAGGCGTGCTGCTAGAGAGCGCAAGGAGTTTAGGCAGAAGTGGGAGGACACGGTGAAGGAGCTTGATTTCGCTTGGTCCACCGTGGTTGTGTCGGAGGAGAGTGAGTGTGAGTCGTGCACCAAGCACATGACTGATCTTCTCACTTTGAGGAGCAAGTATGCTGCTTTGGTTGGAGAGGTGGATGAGCTCCGTGCTAGGCCGCAGCTGTTGGGTGCATGCAAGACTTGTCCTATCTTGCAATCCGAGTTGGCAGAGAAGAATGCCAAGATTGAGTCTTTAGAGAAGGCCAACTCGGGTAGCACTTGTGTCACGAGGTGTGCTTTGTGTGAGGGCTTGGAGATGGAGATTGCGAATGTCAAGCATGGCAAGATGCAAACCGAGGAGGAAAACACATACCTTCGGACCATCTTGTCATGGGTCTCTTGTAGTGAGCCGCAGCTCGGGATGATGATCTCCCAATTCAAGCAAGCTGCTGGAGGTCCTGGTGTAGGTTTTGCTTCGGGTGTTGATCTTTCTGCTTTTGGGAAGATTGGAGAGTCGAGTGGTCTGAACCCGAGTGAGAAGCCCAACTCCACCACTACTCCCAAACTTACCAAGCTTCCACCCAAGGAGCCACCTAAGCCTACCACCAAGGATGGGGTGTTTGAGGAACCCCCGAGAGCTCCGCCCAAGAACCAAGTGTGGGCACCCAAGCCAAACCACCTCAAGAACAAGCTTGACACAATGCCACCCATCCAAGAGGAGTGCTTGCCACAGAAGGGCAAAGTGAACCATACCCACAGCCCTGCCTACCAACAACCCCCTTTGCGCGCGGTGAGGTACCAGTGTGACTTCTGTGGGAGGGATGGTCACTTGAGTGAGTTCTGCTTTCGGCACAAGAGAGAGGCGCGCCGTGCTCGGGAGATGGACAACCCGGACATGTACCACCCTTTCCATGATGGGCATGTGCTGAACGTCCAGAGGAGAGCTGCTAGGTCCAGAGGTCCAGAACCTCAAGTTCCCAGGCCTAGGCAGAGGAGAGCTCCGAGGAGAGAGACTAGGGCTAGAGGTCCTGAACCTCAAGTTCCTAGGCGTAGGCCTCGTAGAGAGGGTGCCCGGCGGGGTCCTGCTTTTGCAGGCTACGGACCCCGTGGCGGAGGTTTTGTTGAGCGCTTTCCCCCACCGCGTTTGGAGTATCGCGGTGAGCGCTTCTTCCCCAGCGGACCATGTTTTCCTGTGCGTGGTGATCGCTATCCTCGTAGACAGTCTAGGAATGGTTTTTACACTGACCGTTCTTTTGAGCAGCCGGCCCAACACTGGTATTCTTCCTACTTCACTAACCCCAGTGTTGGACCGTATGCTCACCCTATGTCTTTTTATTGATGTAGGTAAAACGGTTGGAGGACATTTGGTTGGTGGATTCCGGTTGCTCGAGGCACATGACCGGAAACGCCAAGTGGTTCTCCAGCCTTAGCCCTGTTGCCGGAAAGGAGTACATAACCTTCGGCGACAATAGCAAAGGTAAGGTATTGTCTCGCGGGTCTGTGTGGGTTAATGAGCACTTTGTGTTGCGCGATGTTGCTCTTGTTTCTAACCTGCATTTTAACTTGCTTTCTGTTTCGCAACTTTTTGATGATGACTATGAGATTCGTTTTAAACCGAATCTCAGTCGTATTTTGGATCCTCAGGGCAATCTTGTGTGTTTGATTTCGCCCTTTGGAAAAGTCTTTCGTGCAAATTTCTCGGAGTCTTTTGGCACTTCTCGTTGTCTTGTGGCTGGACCTTCCTCCTCTGATCTTTGGAAGTGGCATAGGAGACTTGGACATTTGAGCTTCGACTTGCTTGCAAGGCTTAGTTCACTTGGACTAATCCGAGGATTGCCCAAGTTGCATATGGAGAAGGATCTTGTTTGCCACTCGTGTAGACACGGGAAGATGGTTGCTGCTCCCCACCATCCAGTGACTCAGGTCATGACCAAGCGCCCTGGAGAGCTTTTGCACATGGACCTTGTTAGTCCGGCTCGGGTGAGCTCGGTTGGCGGGAAGTGGTATGTGCTTGTTGTTGTGGATGACTTTTCGAGATATTCGTGGGTCTTCTTTTTAGCTGAGAAGACCGAGACTTTCTCCTTTGCTCGCAATCTGATTTTGCGTCTTCAGAACGAGTTCCCTTTGAACTCGATGCGAGCAATTAGGAGTGATAATGGTTCCGAATTCAAGAATTCGGATTTTGAGAAGTTTTGTAACTCTTTGGGTTTAGAGCATCAGTTTTCTTCCCCCTACACACCCCCTCAGAATGGTGTTGTAGAGAGGAAGAATCGGACCCTTGTTGAGATGGTCAGGACGATGCTCGATGAGCATAGGACTCCTAGGCGATATTGGGCCGAAGCTTTGAACACTGCATGCTACATTTCAAATCGCATTTTTCTGAGAGCTTTCTTGAAGATGACCTCTTATGAGTTGCGTTTTGGTAGACAGCCCAAGGTAAGTTATTTTAGAGTCTTCGGTTGCCATTGTTTTATATTGAAGAAAGGCAATTTGGACAAGTTTGAGTCTCGTTCTTCTGACGGTGTATTTTTGGGTTATGGCACTCACACTCGCGCATATCGTGTACTTAACCTTGATACTAACCGAGTCATGGAGACATCAGATGTCACCTTCGACGAGACTCTCGTTTGTCCCTCTTCTCATTTTGAGCGTGCAGGTGATCATGAGGTTGGTGAGCCTCTTTTTGATGACGAGGACGAGGGTGCTGAAGGTATGGATGATCCAGCACCCCCTCCACCTGCCGTGCTGCAAAGAGCGGCTTCTACGACGACTCACGGCCCCGACACCTCTTCCTCCTGGGGGCCGTGGGATCCGCCACCCCGAGCGGTACCATTTGTACCCGGGGAGGCACCAGCTGCTGTTGAGGGGGAGGCTACTTCAGCTCGGGAGGCGCCACGACACATTCAGCGCCAGCACCCACCTCAGCAGATGATCGGCAGCATCGACGAACGGGTTACTCAGTCTAGGTCACAGCACATCTCTCACTTCGCTCATTCTGCTTTTGTTGCTAATTTTGAGCCCCGAGATGTTGGACACGCTTTGACGGATCCGGATTGGGTCAATGCCATGCATGAGGAGTTAGAAAACTTTGAGAGAAATCGGGTTTGGGTTCTAATTCCTCCTCCTCCTAACTGTAATCCTATTGGGACAAAATGGGTTTTCAAAAATAAACAAGGAGAGGACGGCCACATTGTAAGGAACAAAGCGCGTCTTGTGGCCAAGGGTTATAGTCAGAAGGAGGGGATAGACTTTGAGGAGACTTTTGCTCCTGTAGCTCGTTTGGAGGCTATTAGGATACTCTTGGCTTTTGCTGCATCCAAAGGTTTTAAACTCTTTCAAATGGATGTCAAGAGTGCCTTCTTAAACGGCTACATAGAAGAAGAAGTGTATGTTGAGCAACCCCCCGGTTTTGAAAATCCCAAGTTTCCAAACCATGTTTTTAAACTTCACAAAGCTTTATATGGTTTGAAACAAGCCCCTAGAGCCTGGTATGATAGATTGAAAACTTTTTTGCTTGCTAAGGGTTTTAAAATGGGATGTGTAGATAAAACTCTCTTTCTCCTCAAGCAAGGCAAAGACACTCTCTTGGTCCAGATTTACGTGGATGATATCATTTTCGGTGGTTCTTCTCACGCTTTGGTTGCCAAGTTTGCAGATATTATGAGCAGGGAGTTCGAGATGAGCATGATGGGTGAGCTGACATTCTTTCTCGGGTTGCAAATTAAGCAATCCCGAGATGGGACGTTTGTGCACCAGGGCAAGTACACCAAGGACTTGCTGAAGCGGTTCGATATGGGTGAGGCCAAGCCTCTTCCAACACCCATGTCGACGACGACTGCCCTGGATGCGGATGTGGATGGAGAAGCAGTGGACCAGAAGGAGTACCGAAGCATGATCGGGTCGCTCCTCTACCTGACGGTGACACGCCCGGACATCCAGTTCGCGGTGTGTTTGTGTGCGCGCTTTTAGGCGTCGCCGCACACATCTCATCGTCAGGCAGTGAAGCGCATATTCAGGTACCTTCGTTTCTCACCTGAGTTGGGGATTTGGTATTCTGCTTCCTCCACCCTCTCCCTTTGCGGTTATTCGGATGCCGATTTTGCTGGTTGCCGTATTGAGCGCAAGTCCACTTCTGGGACTTGCCAGTTTATTGGTTCTTCTCTTGTTTCGTAGTCTTCTCGCAAGCAGTCTAGTGTCGCTCAGTCCACTACAGAGGTTGAATATGTTGCTGCGGCTAGCTGCTGTTCCCAGTTGCTTTGGATGATGGCCACTTTGCGTGATTTTGGTCTGAGCTTTACTCGTGTTCCTTTGCTTTGTGACAGCACGAGTGCTATTAGCGTTGCTAAGAACCCCGTGCTTCACTCAAAGACCAAACACATTGATGTGCGCTTTCATTTCTTGCGAGACCACCAGGAGAAGGGTGATATCGACCTTCGCCATGTCGATACTCATCATCAACTGGCTGATATTTTCACCAAGCCTTTAGACGAATCAACCTTTAATCGGTTGAGGGGTGAGCTTGGTGTGTGTTTCCCCTTTTAGATGGGGGAAGCATTTTGGATCTTGTATAGTAAACTGACTTTCTTTCGTTTGTCTTTCTTTTCTCTTGCATTTTACATACGCATTTACATTCTGAACTTCATGTCTATAATCACTAGAATGTAACTATGCTCTATGTAGTATGCTCCGATGCTTATGTTGAGGCTTGTAGCTTATGCTCTTTCTGATCACTAGTACATGTTGTGAGCTGAGCTATTTTTGAAATGGTGAATTTGCTTAATAACTTAAAATCTGAAAATGTTCACCATTGAGATATGCAACTAGCATGTGTAGAATGTGTTGAGTTCACTCGTGCTTTTCATATATGCTAGGTTGCTATGTCTCTAGTTCTGAGTCATTCACTTGCTTGGTCTGTTCATATCTTGCTTAAAATTTGAACCAAGTCTTAGTGAATTGAAAAGATCGAGATGGGACTGCTTGTCAACACATCACGGTATCGAGACAGTTTCTCATTGCACTTTAAGTTAAACTTGAGCCGTGTAGTGTATGACCGAAACCGCAGCTTTAAGCTTCTGATTGCTTCGGCATAGGCTTAGCTCGGTTGAAAAGTTAGGCAATGACAAGCTTTCAACCTCTCGCAATCACATGCTAATAATTGAACTTGTGAAATTTTCACCGCTGCAACTCCGATATTAATTTGAAATCACAAGTGTATGTTTCATTCCTATGCATGATGTTTGAACTTTGCTAGGGGTAGTTCACCTTGTATACATGTTTAGCACTCGTTTGGATTCCTGTCTATGCATGTGTAGTGCTATTTTGATGGTGACTCCCTTTTTGGCTAAAAACTGCTCACATGCTCATATGTTCATATTTCGTATGTGTGATCAGTTTGAGCCTTTGCTATTTGAGTGCCTATTTGAGTCATTGGAGTTCTACTGTTTAGAGCATCTTTGCACTCTTGTGAATATATGCCTGAAGCTACTAACTTGCATTTCTGACTTCATATGCATGTTGGAAGGGGGAGTTTCTTGCGTTGATGCCTTTCTTGATAAGTGCATTTTCAACTAAGGGGGAGAGTTTTTGCAAATCATATACTCCTGGATGTTCAACTAAGGGGAGTTTTCCTAGTTGCTTGCACTTGTCGAGGGGGAGTTTGCTAGTTGTGTTGAGCCTTTGCCTCTATCTTGAGGAACTAGCAAACATTTTCAGGGTTTTTCGATCGATTGGTTCTCTTTTGGTTTGGAGTCATTCCAATTGGTTCAGAGCATGTTTGGCCAAAAGGCATTGGTTTTGAGCTTTCTGTGCTAGTTGTGTTGAGGCTCTGTGCCTCTATCTTGAGGGACTAGCATTTTGCTTCGATTTTCATTCGGCTTCAATTGGTTTTGAGCTCTTTTCTCTGGAGTTTCCAATTGGTATCTGCTAGCGGTGTTGAGCCTGTTCTACCTCTTATTGAGGGCTAGCTTTGCTTTGCTTGGTTGCGTCGAGCCGTTGCCCATGTCTTTGGGGACCAAGTTGTTTTGCTTCTTCCACTTGACCTTCTTCGGCGTTGCTATGCTTTTGGGTCACTTGGTCAAGTTCTCTCTTCTCCTTCTTCCCTCTTCTTCTTTTCATTATGATTTGTGTGAGTAGTTGACAATGCACTCATCAAGGGGGAGATTGCGGATACATGGGTGTATGCCGAGTCTCTGAGTGATGAGTGATTGTCAACGGGTTTGATCGCAGGGTCTTTGGCTTGTGTTGTGCAGGTGCCGAGCATGGAGACAGTGATCGAGGGCAAGGTGAAGGTCAAGTTGAGACGGGTCGTGCCGACGGACCGGGTGCGGTGAAGGATGGGCGTGTCGTGCGGCGGACGTGCCATGTCGATGAACCGAGCGGTGAAGGGCGCACGTGAGGCTTGGACTGAGGGACTAGAGTGCCTGAGGGTCAGCTGTGGTGGCTGGCAGCCTGGGACAGCGACAAGTGAAGACTTGCGGGGCACGGTGTTGCTCGGGTCGAGGACCTGGGGACACGTGTCGGTGGACGGGGTGCATGGGCGGTGCATCCCCTCTACAGCTCCGGTTTGGTGGTAGAGCCAGGGAAAAACCATCGGATGGACGGTTTCTAGGTTTGGGCCTCAAAACCTGGACATGGACGGTTTCCGAGTTTGGCCACAAAACTCGGGCTGAGGGTTTCCAAGTTTGGCCACAAAACTCGGGCTGAGGACGGTTTCTAGGTTTGGGCCTCAAAACCTGGGCTCTGAGGGTTTGCTGAGTTTGGCCTCAAAACTCAGATGCTGGTGGGCTGGTTTCCCGGTTTGGGCCTCAAAACCGGGGGTTGGCTGGAAAAGGCTGGTTTCCTGGTTTGGGCCACAAAACCGGGGGTGCAAAGCGAGGGCGGCACGTGGCGGCGATCTGGAGGTTGCGTCGAGGCAACGCTTCGAGTCGAGCGGGCGTGGCCGTCGGATACACCTACCACCCGAGTTGGTCTAGAATAACCCTAGGGTTTAGCTGGTTCGCTCTGTAATTAGAATAGTGAGGGGTAGAGTAGGAATTGTACTTAGACTAGAATTAGGATAAGTAGTCGGGGAGACACCCTCCTCCCCTCATCTCAGTTAGTCATCTCAGTCATTTGCTCTTTCGCACTTAGGGTTTCTTGCTCTCCCATCCCCTGCTGTAGCTAGCTGAGATCCGCAGAGAGACTTGCCTCTGTGTACTGTTGATTGTGAGGAAGTGAGACCGTAATCTCACGATTGCAGTGCAGATCGATGACTTGATTCGTGTTTTGATTCGTGTTCTTCGCGTTCTTCGTTTCTTCATGATTCTCCCGTCACTCGATCTCTCTCTCCGGTGCGTCTTTGCGAAATCCGTTTGAACCAATTTGTTTGTATCATTGAGGAGGTCATTTCGACCAAAGGAATTTATCTAACTCCTCATGATCGAATAGATCGGGACGATTTCGTTTTCGTGGCGCTTTTTCCGTTCATCCACCTTCCCTTGTGATTTCCCGTTGATTGGATTGATTTGAGCGGATGATTTCTTGGGGATAGTCTCCTAACTACCCCGTGATCATCTTCTCCAAGTTTGGGAACTTGGGATTTTGATTTGGATCGGATTTGGAGAGATTTGGGAGAGGGGCGATCAAAATCGCCCTCTCTGCAGGGCCGCGGACAGTCCGCCACTTGGCCCGCGGACTGTCCGGGCGTCGGGGTCCGACCGAGCAGTGGTCACGCAGCCTTGACTGTTCTTGCCTCGGGTGACCGGCGGACAGTCCGCAGGTCAAAGTCGCGGACAGTCCGCGAGTCGTCCAGCAAGGGTTCAGCAACCTTGCTGTTTTGGGTTTTCTGTCGGCGGACAGTCCGCCAGTGAACCGCGTGCAGTCCGGCGGTACCGCGGATAGTCCGGGACTCCAGGTCCGGACAGTCCGGGATCCTACTGATTGCTCCGGTTTAGTACGTTTGCTCTCCCGGCTTGTTCGCTTGGTTTCCGGACTTCTCGTTTGGCCCTGTAGTTGACCAAGGAACCTCTCTAGGTGTCTTTGCTACTTGTTAGCATAGGTATTTAGGAGTTTCTCGACATAGCCGTCTATCTACGTCCGGGACTTGGTTTTTGGGGTTGTGTTCGAGCCGAAACTTTTGGAGTTTGGTTTGCTTCTTCTTGGTGGTGCTCCGCTGTGATCCTAGGGATCATCCACCCTCTTCCAAGGGTCGTGAGCATCACGGTTTCGGTCGCCGTTTCTCGGGGTTGATTTTGGGACATTTGGCCAAAGTTTCTGAGAAGAATTTTTGAGCTCCCATTCACCCCCCCTCTGGTCGCCTTGCTAGTGCTTTCTCGGTCCTTCAAACTGCCAAAGCCACGGAACAAAACTGAACAAACAGCAGGTTCATGGACTGTCTGGGGTCAGGGTCCCGGACTGTACGCTGAACACCGGACTGTCCGCCACTGGAGGTGCGGACTGTCCGCCGGCAAAAGACCAGAACCAGAACTGTACTGACCAAGTTCTGGATGACTCCCGGACAGTTCGTGGTTTGCACGCCGGGCTGTCCGCCGTTCATGTGAACAGTGAAACCCTAGCGTCCGATGCCAGCACTGTGCTGCGTCCGATGTGACCCCGGACTGTCCGCGGGTCACTGGCGGACTGTCCGCCGGTCACGAGACCGAGAATAGTAACATGCTGCGCAGAACTGAACCATGCAAGTCCCGATCCCCGGACTGTCCGCCGCTGGGGGCGCGGACTGTCCGCGGATGAACAGAAAGCACAAAAACGCTCGGGGCAAAAGTCAAATTCGATCGAAACTTCACCAAACCAAAAGTGACTTCGATCAAACTTCTCCCAAGTGCTCCTCAATGTATTGGGGTGCTAATCCTAAGAAATCATCGCACCAAGCCAAGTCAATTGAGAGAAATCCGAGGATCACCGGAAAGGGGGAAGAAAAGAGGAACGAACACGAAATCGACCCGATCTATGGATTCGTGAGGTTACAGTAGAATTCCTTCGGTGGAAAGAAGGATCTCACGACCAAGAACGAATTGATTCAAGTGAAATCAAAAACCATCTCGTGGAGAGGAAGAACGAGACAATTCTCCGGGGGATGAAAACCAAAACGTGAAGAACACAACACACAAGACACGATTTGATTTCAGCCGAAATTCCTCCACACGAGGAGACAACGAGAATACGGTCTTGTTTCCTCAAAAGATCCAAATACACATAGGTATGATTCCCGTATATGCGGATCGCTTGCAGCGAGGTATGATTAGAACCTAAGCGAGGGCTAGAGAGAGAGAGTACTCAGGAACAAATGACTGTAAGGATCGATAGAGAGGAGGGGTGCCTCTCTTATTTATAGCCTAAAACAATAATCCCCTTTCTACCCCTAGATACAAGAGGGAAGAGGCCACCCCTAGGGGTATCCCGGTCCAACTCTGTTGATGGCTGATCTGACGGCCACGCGCCTTCCTCACCCTTAGCTTCGCCTCGACGTAAGCCTCAGGATGCCGCCACGTGCCGCCCAGTCGACCGCCGCGCCTACCTCGTGGATAGCCTTGCCTCCGCGCCAGCCTCTCCACGCCGCCACGCGTCGACCGTCCTCTTTGCGGACCTCCCCCCTGTTTTGAGGCCGAAACCGGGAAACCTGGGCCTTCCCCCGGTTTTGAGGTCGAAACCGGGAAACCTGTCCTCAGGCTGAGTTTTGTGGCCCAAACTCAGAAACCCACGCGCCCAGGTTTTGAGGCCCAAACCTGGAAACCGTCCATGCCGAGTTTTGAGGCCCAAACTCGGAAACCGGCCACCCTGAGTTTTGAGGCCCAAACTCAGAAACCGTCAAGGGTAGCTTTTCGAGGCTCAACTACCGAACCCATGCCGTAGACGGGATGTGGTTCGCACACCCCGAGCTCCAGCACCGATGCCGGAGCATGTCCAGCCGCCACGCCGGGCACAGTGCATTCGCCATCCTTCTCGGCCTCCCGCCAAGTGTCACGACGCTATCACCTTCCTCCCGACTTGGCCGATGCACCGCACATCCCCATGTGCTCTTGCTTGTCGACGCCACGTGCCAGCTACTATAGCTGGTCATCAGGTCTCCCGGTCCGTCGGTCCAAGCTCCACGTCCGCCCTTCACCGCTCCTGATCCGTCGGCACGGCACGTCCCTACTTGACCTTCACCTCACCTTCGACCACTGTCCAAGCTTCACACCTGCACATCAACATAGCCAAGAGACATGTTGCCCGTTGATCGATCACTCATCACTCAGGAAGGGAACCACAAGGGCACATATCAACCTTGTGTTCTCACGTCGTCATAAATTGGAAAATGGAAAGGGACCCAAAACATTAGATCTGAAGTAGCCGATTACAGTAGTTGCCTACGGAACAAGGACGACTGATGAGATTATCAGCAATAGCCTATGTGATATACATCGCTGTTAGAGTAAAGATAGAAGTCAACGACTGATGCACAAAGCAGAACACACGTTGATCTTGAAGGATCAGTCACAGATTGATTTCAGAGATCAAATAGAAGGAATTTTTATTTACAAAAAGGGGAACACAAGATTACAATGAGGACTAGTTCGTCCATTCTATCCTACACCTAATCGGGAGATCGTGGTCGAAGGAGTCAGCCAGATCTGTTCCAGCTTCCTTCATGTCATCCACGGAATGTGCTACCCTGTATTCCAGCCCTCGCTCACAGACGTCGAAACTGCGATAATCGGCGCCGGAGTGAATCCGTACAGCGTTGAAGGCGAGTGTTGCGCTGTATCCCATGCCGGCCCTGGAGATGTCGGGGAGGATTCGGTTGACCTCATTTACCCGACTCAAGGCCGTCATGCATGCCGCATTAGCCATAATGGCAAGCTTGGTGACCGCAGTTTCGAGGGTGTGAAGCTTTGCCTCCAAAGCTGAAAGGAAGAAGAGTGGGTAAAGGCAAGAAAAGAAAACAGAGACAAAAATGATGAAAAAATGTTCACCAGCGGCCCGATTCCGAGCGACGTCATCCTCCCGAGAGATTAGGGTAATCTCCTGATCCTTCCCCTCCAGATCAAGTTGGAGGTCTATGACCTTTTGAGTCAGGTCTTCGGAGAAATCATCATCGATCCTCCTGAACAAAAAAAAATGACGAAGTAAGAGCGGCTGTCTCGTCTTCTGAAACAGAGATGGAAGAGAACAACCTTTTCTTGGAAGTGCTGGATACGCCGAGCTCAGAGCTGTGTCTGCTCGCCACGGAAGACATCTTCTACGGTGAGTTGGGTGATGATAGGAGGAAGAAGGGTTTTTCTTGGTTTTGAGATTGAAATAGGGGAGTCTGAAGATATAGGCCGAAACAGAGTGAAGGGAGACTTAAAAAGACCCCAAAGTGTGCATCGGGAGATGAATCGGCTGGTAAGGCAATTATGGCACGCGAATTTTCCACGGGAGTGGACGCTTCGAGAGGTTCCACGTCGGTTGTTTGGGAAAAAAGAATTTTGGAATAAATATTTATGCCAAAATTAGGGGGCATGTGTTTACACCAAAATTTGGACTAAGAAAGAAATCGGCCGAATTTTACTGAAGATGGCTACGATTTAAAGAATTGGCGGAATCAAGGAAGATCGGTTGATCAGGCAGACCAAGAAAATGACAAGTGGACCCAGCCAGCAGTGAGAGAGGGATTCGGCGAATGCCTGTGCAGTCGGCTGTCTTGCAAGGCGGAGACTCTATTCGGGAACTAATATGGCAAGTGAAGCCGGCTTGCACGAGAAGACACGTGACAATGGAGGGCACCGAGAAGAAAATAGAAATAGGACTTGTGTTTTCCAAATTTCATTATGTAAATCGTAGTCTTCTAGGACTCGTATTTCGCCCAGGGTATAAATATAAACCCTCGGCCATTGTAAAATTGTTCACAACCATATCAATACAAACCAGCCCCGTGCCACCTTCGAGTCCTTAGTCGTATCGTCGAGTTCTTCGAGAGGAATCATCGATCCGTCGACCTCCGTAAGTTTCGGCAACCTTGTTATCATGTCTAGTATCATGCGGTGGATTTAGATGTGATGCAAGTAGTCTTGTTTGTTTTCAATGGTCGTGCGGCGGACCTTTGTTAATGATCAAGAAGTCATTGCTTATGCTTTGCTTATGAGTAGATACCATGCGATAGGCGCTTATTCATATGTTTAGCAAAAGCGAGATAGTTATCGGCTCTATTAGATTTGGCAAGATCTAGTAGATTCATTAAGTTATCGTGTGTTGCATGTTTTAATTAATTTTGTAACACTCTTTTGCCCAATCTAGATTTGAATTTATTCGGCCTCGCTTTACAAGTTTACTTGTGTACCAATAATTGCATGATCATGATGGCCGAATTAATTTCCAATCTAGATTGTTACATGTTGTGGGTTCATGCATGTCAATTACGTTTGAGCTTTGATAAAACTAGGTATCGTGCGGCAGATGCAGGTTTTAGATTGGTTTGATCATGTTTGTTTGTATGTTCCTTCTTCATGGACCCCAACTCGGCTAGCTCGCCGAGCTTGGTTACACGTCAATTCATAATTTGTCTTTTATTTTTCCAAGCATGTCTTTTTTATGTATGTACGTTCGGCAACCAGCTGCTTACATATGCTTATGTTCAGAGTTAGCCGAATGATCTTTAAACCTGTTGGCAGACAGCTTCTATAGTTGTGTGCCGTTGTGATTGGCTTTAAGGCCGTAAATATGGAACTGTCTGGTCTCACCCGGCATGTTCCAGTTTTATTTTCACAGTTTTATCCCTTGTTGGTTTTCAGGTCAAACCGACTGGCACGTCTCTGGATTCCAAACCGTCCGGGCACCCGATGCTTTTCGGTTGCTGTGTGGGAAGGCGCGGTGCACCACATTTTGCGCCAACAACTTCCAAACAAGAAGATAAGAAGAAGCAAGAGGAAGTGTTATGAGTGCAATGAGAAGGGTCATGAAATTGCATCATGCCCCTACATGAAGGACAAAGCTTGATATCATCAAGAAAGAGGCTCAGTAACAAGGTAGCAAGCAAATTGCAATAAGAGAAGACTAAGAATAACAAGACATGCCTATGCTACACTTGTAGAGGAAAGGGACAACTAAGTATGGATTGTCCCATGAGTAACACTCCTAAGCTCAACTCCTCAATTGATTTAAACTTGCTTAGGAGACAAAAATGACACTTGTGCTAGAAAGGTGATTGGTTCACCACTTGCTAGCACAAAGGCCATTTGGGTGCCTAAGTCTCTTGTGACTAACCTTAATGGACCCAACGTAGTTTGGGTACCAAATTGTGCTTGATGAGTGTTGTAGGTACTTGAAGGTGATATGAGGCTTCGGGGTGCTTGAGCAAGTTAATTGAAAATTATTCACTCAAGCTATCAACCAATTAATATTGTCTTTTCTTATATGTTGACCCGAAGATGATTTGATGGAAATTTTTAAAACTTCATATTCACAAATGTAACAAGTACCTAACCCTTGTAGGCTAGCCACTTGACTTGTGTAGTCTCTAGTACTTCATAAATATGTGTTGTTTGAGAATTATTAGGAGTGGCTAGAACATTTCAAGTTTAAATGAATCATTTGCCATATGATGCTTTTAATGGCTCTCTAGTAGAGCAAGATCTTTATTGATGTTGTAGGTTACTCAAGTTGCTACTACAACAATTTTCGCTGACGTACTCGATGCAGAGGTGTTGCACACCCCTGCTGCAAATCAGCAGGGCGGTAGTGCCGCACCCAAGGGTGGTAGTGCCGCCCCTCCTACTGGAGCAACTCATTCCACTTCAGTTCATGGACAAAACCTACAACCTTCATATAAGCAAAGTAAAGATGAAGAGACCACATCATCCATTATATTTCCAGAAGGGTGGTAACTTCTAAATCTCAAGTGCAATTTATTTCAAATCTTATCTCTTTGTGTCCTGTGTAGCCACTTAGGGAAATAAAACACTTGAGGATATGTATTGGTTGTTGGTCATGAAAGAAAAGTGTGATTGGAATTGAATTGATCATCTACACCAAGCAACATAAATGATTTGAGTTTCCTTTGTGGACCTCAAACCAAGAATTTCAAGAAAGCTCAAGTAGAGGCACTTATCACTCAAATCTCAAGAACTCTCTACTTGATGGAATCTTGTCATATGGTAGATTGGCAAATTCTTATTCTCATCTTATGGCCATCTACATGCTCAAATGGTTGTGAGTATTTCTTGGCATTAGCTAAATTTGATTATTCTATTGTTGTCATGACCTAGACATAGAGTAAAATTCCATGTTCTTATATAAATAGAGTGCTATGTGAGAAATTCAAATACTTAGAGCACTTATAAAAGGGGAGAATTGAAGGGGGTCCAATCTTCTTCGACGTCATCGCTGTTGAGTTCATGTTCTATCCGTGAGTGTGTGAGTTAGGATGCGAATCTGAGAGTCTAATTGGCTACCTATTAGATTTATTTCGTACTCGGATATGGACATGTGTGGTTTAATTTGATTCAGCTTGTCATATTTGTGCTAGTAGTTTACTTTTATGCATGTTAACTGTTGTGTAAGTTTCTTTGTGATCTGGCTATTGAAGCCTGGTTGGCAGTGCCGACTAGAGCAACAACAGCTAGGCCTTGTTGTGCATAAACTATCATTTGCATCATCGTTTTATAATGTGACACTATGTTACTTGCACCCCACAGCAGGCATGGATGTAGGGGGAGGCCCCAATCTCACTAGTATGTGAAAATTGACCTTTTATGTCAATTTGGAAATTCAAATTCCCATACGCATTTACTTTGAGCATTTACATACGCATTTACTTTGAGCATTTCAATTCCACAATTTACTTGTTGTTCCATACTTGTTGAAATGCCATGCTAGAGTAGGATTGGACTAGATGTAGTCTTTTATGCGGTAGAGTTTAGTGAAAACACACTAGTAGGCACAAAAGGGTTAATTGGGCTTGATGGGATTTAATTATTGCAAGAAGTTTTAGAAAGGCCCAATTCATCTCCTCTTGGGCATCTCGATCCTTTCAAAGCACAACAAAGAAAAAATAATGGGATTTGCTATATTTTCGGCATCTAAAATATAGCATCATTTCAAACGACAACTAACAACTTTCAAATCTCCATCCAGTGATCTAAATCTATTAGCACAAATCACAATAAACAAATGCGGATACATGGGTGTATGCTGAGTCTCGAGTGATGAGTGATTGTCAACGGGTTTGATGCGCATGTTCTTTGGCTTGTGTTGTGCAGGTGTCGAGCACAGAGACAGTGATCGAGAGCAAGGTGAAGGTCAAGTAGAGACGTGCCGTGCCGACGGACCGGGAGCGGTGAAGGGCGGACGTGAGGCTTGGACTGAGGGACCAGTGGTCTGAGGATCAGCTGTGGTGGCTAACAGCTTGGGACAGCGACGAGCGGAGACTTGCGGGGCACGGTGTTGCTCAGGTCGAGGACCTGGGGACACGTGTTGGTGGACGGGGTGCACGGGTGGTGCATCCCCTCTACAGCTCCGGTTTGGTGGTTGAGCCACAGAAAAACCACCGGGTGGACGGTTTCCAGGTTTGGGCCACAAAACCTGGGTGCTGCGGGTTTGCCGAGTTTGGGCCACAAAACTCGGGCTGAGGACGGTTTCTAGGTTTGGGCCTCAAAACCTGGGCGCTGGCAGGTTTCTGAGTTTGGGCCACAAAACTCAAGCGACGGACGTCGGGTTTCCCGGTTTCGGCCTCAAAACCGGGGGATGGACTTGAAGGCCTAGTTTCCTGGCTTCGGCCTCAAAACCGAGGGGGCAGAGTCCGGGAAAAGGACAAGCAGAGCGATGGCGGCACGTGGCGGCAATCGGTGAGGTTGCATCGTGGCAACGCTACCAGTTGTACGGTCGTGGCCGTCGGATCAGCATCATCGTCGAGTTGGTCCAGGATAGCCTTAGGGTTTGGCTGGGTCGCTCTATAAATACTTAGGGGTAGAGTGGGAATTAGAATAAGGATAAGTAGAGGGAGACACCCACCTCCCAAAAAATCTCAGTCATTTGCTCTTTTGCTCCTAGGGTTTCCTGCTCTCCCATTCCCTGCTGTAGCGAACTGAGATCCACAAAGAAGACAATCATACCTCTGTGTCCGTGAGATTTTGAGGAAGTGAGACCGTAATCTCACTATTGTAGCGTGTGGTAGCCACACGGTTGCAAATTCGTGGTTGTGATTCGTGTTTTGTTCTTGTTCCTCGCGGGTTGCTTTTCTCCATGTTTTCCCCGTTGATCGATCTCTCTACTCGGTGCGTCTTTTGCAAATCCGTTTGAACTAAGTTGTTCTAGATCGTGAGGCACTTCTTTCCACCGAAGAAAATCAACTCTAACCTCACGAGCTAGTAGATCGGTCGATTTTTGTTTCGGATCGAGTTTTGCTCCTTTTGTCCCGAATTCTTCCAATTCACCGATTTGGAGTTAGGTTCGAGCCATGATCCCCTTTGGATAGCTCACTAACCTCAGTGGAACTTCTCATACCAAGTCTAAGCCTTAGTGCTTTTGATTCGGAGGAGATCGGGTGATTTTCACGGAAGAACAGCACAGAATCGGGACCATCGGACGCTCTGTTCTTGAGCATCGGACGCTCTGGTTCATACCATCGGACGCGTCCGGTGCCACGTGTCATCTGACAGTGAGTTTTAAGGAGCATCGGACGCTGACCATCGGAGCGTCCGTTGCCATCGGACGCGCCGGGGGTCAAGCATCGGACGCTAGGGTTGCACTGTAGCAGCGTCCGATGCTGGTCCAGTAATGTTCCAGCAAGGTCCATTTTGCATCGGACGCTTCCGGTGCTCTGACATCGGACGCTGCCAGCGTCCGATGCACACAGTTGTGCACTGTTTCATCCGCGGTTCGTTCGTCCGTTGTCGGTTTGATTTTCGGCTTTTGCGTTGGGTTTCTAGAGTTGTGTAGTGTCTCGCTGTGCTTCTTGGAAGCATCCACCCTACATCTAGGGTCGTGGACATTATTTAAGCTCTAGGTTTGCTTTTGGGGTGATTCTTGGGACAGTGGCTACAAGTTTCTGAAAAGAAATTTTGAAGCTCCCATTCACCCCCCCCTCTGGTCGCTTTCTGGTAGCACTTTCGGTCCTTCAATTGGTATCAGAGCAGGTTAAGGTTCTTCCACCTTAGCCGGTTCCAGATCCACAGAAGGCGACATGGATCGCGGCATGGGCAAACCGCCGTTTTTTGATGGGACGAACTATGCGTATTGGAAGATACGCATGTCGGCCTATCTCCAGAGCATGGGCTCTTCTGTTTGGGAGATTTGCAACAAGGATGATTACGTTGTCTTGGCTGCTTGTGTTACTCAGCTTCAGATTGATGAGCACGATGCCAATAGCCGAGCGCGTAACGCTCTTGTCTCCTGTTTGAGCATGTCCGAGTTTGATTGCGTTTCTCACCTCCCCATGACTCGTGAGATTTGGGCGACCCTCATGCGTTTCCATGAGGGAACCACTCAACTCAAATCCCGTCTCTACGAGTCACACAAGCGGGAGTATGAGAACTTTAGACATGCCTAGCGAGAGCATAGAAAGTTTATTCGCTCGCTTTCAGGTAATTGTCAACAAGATGAGAGCGAACAAGGAGCTATTGCCTTTCGACGATCATGAGAGAGCTTTGAAGCTTTTGCATACTCTCGATCGGTTGGTGTCGGACTCAAAGGTCCAGGCGATCATCGAATCGTCTAACTATGAGACCCTCACATGCAACGAGCTCTTTAGTAAGCTCAAGTCTAGTGAGATTGACGCCATGTCGAGGGCTTCTTATGAAAATCCTTCTGGCCCGACTATGGCTTTGGTTTCTGGCTCTTCTACTAACCCCTCTGGAGGCTTTGCACTCTCTTCACTTCTTTCTGTCACAGAGGAGCAGCTGGAGTTCTTGGGGGATGAAGAGTTGGCTTTGCTTGCCAAACGGTTCTCGCGGTTCCACAACAACCGCATGAACCGTCGCCGCGGAGGAGGACACTGAGGATGCTTGAGTGCGGCGACCCCGACCACTTCATCGCCAACTGTCCCAAGAAGAACAAGCAATCTGGGAAGGGCGATCATGGGCACAAGTACGACTCCAGCAAGCGCAAGGAGAAGTACGTCCCCGCGAAGAGCAAGCGGAAGGGCGGCTTCAACAAGGAGTACATCAAGAAGAAGTACTTGGAAAAGGCCCAGGGTGAGCAGCGTGCGTTCTTTGCCATGCTCAGCGATGTCGACGACTCGGATCATGACTCCGCACTCTCAAGCAATGACGAGTCAAAGAAGAAGAAGAGGATCAAGGACAAGTTGAACGACCTCTGCTTCTTCGCCGACAACGAGGGCTTCTGCACCATGGCCCTTGGTGACGATGTCGACGGCAAGCTGGAGGAGATCCCTCAGAACGACGACGACGACGACTCCTCTCAGGTATCTCAAACTCCTGAGGAACTCTCTGCTGAGGTTGATAAGCTTACTGTCGCTTTGCTGAGTGAAGATAAGTTGCTTAGACGTGCAGCTAGAGAGAGGAAGAAGTTTAGGCAGAAGTGGGAGGATACCGTGAAGGAGCTTGAGTTTGCTAGATCCACGGTCGTAGTCTCCGATGAGAGTGAGTGTGAGATGTGCACCAAGCACATGACTGACCTTCTCACTTTGAGAATTAAGTATGCTGCTTTGGTTGGAGAGGTGGATGTGCTCCGGGCTAGACCCGTTTTGTTGGGTGCGTGCAAGTCTTGTGCTGGCTTGCAAACCGAGTTGGCAGAGAAGAATGCCAAGATTGAGTCTCTTGAGAAGGCCAGCTCGGGTAGCACTTGTGTGGCGAGGTGTGCTTTGTGTGAGGGTTTGGAGATGGAGATTGCGAATGTGAAGCATGACAAGATGCAAATCGAGGAGGAAAACACATACCTTCGGACCATCTTGTCATGGGTGTCTTGTGGTGAGCCGCAGCTTGGGATGATGATCTCCCAGTTCAAGCGTGCTGCTGGAGGTCCTGGGGTAGGTTTTGCTCAGGGCGTGGATGTTTCTTCTTTTGGCAAGATTGGAGAGTCGAGTGGTCTTCACCCGAGTGAGAAGCCCAACTCCACCACTACTCCCAAGCTTACCAAGATTCCACTCAAAGAACCCCTCAAGCCTAACACCAAGGTTGGAGTGTTTGAGGAACCTCCGAGAGCTCCACCCAAGAAGCAAGTGTGGCATCCCAAACCCAATCACCTAAAGAACAAGCTAGACACAATGCCACCTATCTAAGAGGAGCGTATGCCACAGAAGGGCAAGGTGATCCACACCCACTACCGTGAGTACCAACAACCCCCTATGAGAGTGGTGAGGTACCATTGTGAGCACTGTAGGAGAGATGGACACTTGAGTGAGTTTTGCTTTCGGCGCAAGAGAGAGGAACATCGTGCTAGGGAGATGAACAATGCGGACATGTACCATCCTTTCCATGATGTACATATGCCGAATGTTCAGAGGAGAGCTGCTAGGCCTAGAGGTGTAGTGCCTCAAGGTCCTAGGCATCAGGGAGGTGTTGCCCGACGGGGTCCTGACTTTGCAGGATATGGACCCCGTAGCGGAGGCTTTGTTGAGTGTTTCCCTCCACCGCGTTTTGAGTATCGCGGTGGACGCTCTTCCCTTAGCGGACCACGTTTTCCTGTGCGTGGTGATCGCTTTCCCCGTAGGAGTGCTAGGAATGGTTTTTCTGCTAACCGTTCTTTTGAGCAGCCGGCCCAACACTGGTATTCTTCCTACTTCACTAACCCCAGTGTTGGCCCGTATGCTCACCCTATGTCTTTTTATTGATGTAGGTAAAACGATTGGAGAACGTTTGGTTGGTGGATTCCGGGTGTTCGAGGCACATGACCGGAAACTCCAAGTGGTTCTCCAGTCTTAGTCCGGTCGCCAGAAAGGAGTTTATCACCTTCGGCGACAATAGCAAAGGTAAGGTATTGTCTCGTGGGTCGGTGCGAGTTAATGAGCACTTTGTGTTGCGCGATGTTGCTCTTGTTTCTAACTTGCATTTTAACCTTCTTTCTGTTTCGCAACTTTTCGATGATGACTATGAGATTCATTTTAAACCGAATCTCAGTCGTATTTTGGATCCTCAGGGCAATCTTGTTTGTGGGATTTCGCCCTTTGGGAAAGTCTTTCGTGCGGATTTCTCGGAGTATTTTGGCATTTCTCGTTGTCCTGTGGCTGGACCTTCCTCCTCTGATCTTTGGAAGTGGCATAGGAGACTAGGACATTTGAGCTTCGACTTGCTTGCAAGACTTAGTTCACTTGGCCTAATACGAGGATTGCCCAAGTTATCCATGGAGAAGGATCTTCGTTTGCCATTCTTGTAGACATGGGAAGATGGTTGCCGCTCCCCACCATCCAGTGACTCAGGTCATGACTAAGCGCCCTGGAGAGCTTTTGCATATGGACCTTGTTGGTCCGGCTCGGGTGAGCTCGGTTGGAGGGAAGTGGTATGTGCTTGTTGTTGTTGATGATTTTTTGAGATATTCGTGGGTTTTCTTTTTAGCTGAGAAAACTGAGACTCTCCTTTGCTCGCAATCTGATTTTGCGTCTTCAGAACGAGTTCCCTTTGAACTCGATGCGAGCTATTAGGAGTGATAATGGTTCCGAATTCAAGAATTCGGATTTTGGGAAGTTTTGTAACTCTTTGGGTTTGGAGCATCAGTTTTCTTCTGCCTACACACTGCCACAAAATGGTGTTGTATAGAGGAAGAATCGGACCCTTGTAGAGATGGCCAGGACGATGCTTGATGAGCATAGGACTCCTAGGCGATATTGGGCCGAAGCTATGAGCACTGCATGCTATATTTCCAATCGCATTTTTCTTCGAGCTTTCTTGAAAAAGACCTCTTATGAGTTGCGTTTTGGAAAACTCCCCAAGGTGAGTTATTTTAGAGTTTTTGGTTGCCACTGTTTTATACTCAAAAAGGGCAACTTGGACAAGTTTGAGTCTCGTTCTTCTGATGGTGTGTTTTTGGGTTATGGCGCTCATACTCGTGCTTATCGTGTACTTAACCTTGACACTAACCGAGTCATGGAGACATCCGATGTCACCTTCGACGAGACCATGGTTTGTCCTTCTTCTCATTTTGAGCGTGCAGGTGATAATGAGGTTGGAGAACCTCTTTTTGATGACGAGGACGAGGGTGCTGAAGGTATGGATGATCCAGCACCCCCTCCACCTGCTGTGCCGCAAGGAGCAGCTTCTACCACGACTCACGGCCCCAACACTTCTTCTTCTTGGGGGCCGTGGGATCCGCCACCTCGCGCGGTACCTTTTGTACCCGGGGAGGCACCAGCTGCTGTTGAGGGGGAGGCCACTTCGGCTCGGGAGGCGCCACGACACATCCAGCGCCAACACCCGCCTCAACAGATGATCGGCGACATCAACGATCGCGTCACTCGGTCTAGGCAAATCTCTCACTTTGCTCATTCTACATTTGTTGCTGATTTTGAACCCCGAGATGTTGGACACGCTTTGACGGATCCAGATTGGGTCAATGCTATGCATGAGGAGTTAGAAAACTTTGAGAGAAATCGGGTTTGGGTTCTAGTTTCTCCTCCCTCTGAGTGTCACCCAATTGGGACAAAATGGGTTTTCAAAAACAAACAGGGAGAAGATGGCCATGTTGTGAGAAACAAGGCCAGACTTGTAGCCCAGAGGTATAGTCAGAAGGAGGGAATAGACTATGAGGAGACTTTTGCTCCTGTAGCTCGTTTGGAGGCTATTAGGATACTCTTGGCTTTTGCTGCATCCAAAGGTTTCAAACTTTTTCAAATGGATGTCAAGAGTGCCTTTTTAAATGGCTACATAGAAGAGGAGGTGTATGTTAGGCAACCCCCCGGTTTCGAAAATCCCAAGTTTCCAAACCATGTCTTTAAACTTCACAAAGCTTTGTATGGTTTGAAACAAGCCCCTAGAGCCTGGTATGATAGGTTGAAAACCTTTTTGCTTGCTAAGGGTTTTAAAATGGGATGTGTAGATAAAACGCTCTTTCTCCTCAAGCAAGGCACTGATACTCTCTTGGTCCAAATTTACGTGGATGATATCATTTTCGGTGGTTCTTCTCAAGCTTTGGTTGCCAAGTTTGCAGATACTATGAGCAGGGAATTTGAGATGAGCTTGATGGGCGAGTTGACGTTTTTCCTCGGGTTGCAAATCAAGCAATCCCGAGAAGGGATGTTCGTGCACCAGGGCAAGTACACCAGAGACATTTTGAAGAAATTCGATATGGGTGAGGCCAAGCCTCTTCCAACACCCATGTCGACCACGACAGCCCTGGATGCGGACAAGGATGAAGAAGCTGTGGACCAGAAGGAGTACCGGAGTATGATCGGGTCGCTGCTGTACCTGACGGCGACACGCCCGGACATTCAGTTCGCGGTGTGTCTTTGCGCGTGATTTCAGTCGTCGCCGCGCACCTCTCACTGTCAGGCGGTCAAGCGCATTATGAGGTATTTATCCTTCACTCTAGAATTTGGGATTTGGTATTCTGCTTCCTCCACCCTCTCCCTTTGCGGCTATTTCGATGCCGATTTTGCTGGTTGCCGGATTGAGCGCAAGTCCACTTCTGGGACTTGCCATTTTATTGGTTCTTCTCTTGTTTCGTGGTCCTCTCGCAAGCAGTCTAGTGTCGCCCAGTCTACCACGGAGGCTGAGTATGTTGCTGCGACTAGCTGCTGTTCCCAGTTACTCTGGATGATGGCCACTTTGCGTGATTTTGGTCTAAGCTTTTCTCGTGTTCCTTTGCTTTGTGACAGCATGAGTGCGATTAGCGTTGCTAAGAACCCCGTGCTGCATTCGAAGACCAAACACATTGATGTGCGCTTTCATTTTCTGCGAGACCGCTATGAGAAGGGTGATATCGACCTTCACCATGTCGATACTCATCATCAGTTGGCTGATATTTTCACCAAGCCTTTCGACCAATCAATGTTTAATCGGTTGAGAGGTGAGCTTGGTGTGTGTTTCCCCTTTTAGATGGGGGAAACATTTTGGTTCTTGTATGATACACTGACTTTGTGTTTTTCAGTTGGTATCTTCTCTTTTCTTTGATTTCTTCATGCATCTTTGCATTTCTTTTTGCATACTTACATTCAGAGCTTCATGTGTATAATCTTTAGAATGTAACTATGCTCTGTGTAGTCTTTGCTCCAATGCTTTAGGATGATGCTGTAGTTTATGCTCTTTCTGATCACTGATACATATTGTGAGCGGAGCTATTTTATAAATGGGGAATTTGCTTAATGAACTTAAAACTTGAAAATATTCACCATTGAGATATGCAACTAGCATGTGTAGAATGTGTTGAAGTCACTTGTGCTTTTCATATATGCTAGGTTGCTATGTCTCTAGTTCTGAGTCATTTACTTGCTTGGTATGTTCATATTCTGTTTAAACTCTGAACCAAGTTAAGTAAATTGGAAAGATCGAGATGGGATTGCTTGTTAGCACCTCACAGTTTCGAGACTGTTTCTCATTGCACTTTGAGTTAAACTTGAGCTGTGTAGTGTATGACCGAAACTATTGCCTTAAGCTTCTGATTGCTTCTGCATAGGCTTCGCACAGTTGAAAAGTTAGGCAATGACAAGCTTTCAACCTCTCGCAATCACATGCTGAAATTTAAACTTGTGTAATTTAACCGCTGCAACTCCGATAAAATTTTGAATACACAAGTCTATGTTTCATTCTATAGCATGATGGTTGAACTTTGCTAGGGGTAGTTCACCTTGTATACATGTTTAGCACTTGTTTGACTTCCTGTCTATACATGTTTTGTGCTATTTTGATGGTGAATACCTTTTCGGCTGAAAACTGCTCATTTTGCTCTCATGTTCATATTTCGTACTTAGTGATCAGTTTGAGCCTTTGCTAGCTTATTATGGATGTTGTTGAGTCATCGGATCAGAACTTTGTAGAGCATCTTTGCACTCTTTTGATTATACTCCTAAAGCTGCTAACTTGCATTTTAACTCATATGCATTTTTGGAGGGAGATTTTCTGTCAAGGGGGAGAAATTTGTGTGCTTGTGCACATTTGCTTGATGGTGCATTTTCAACTAAGGGGGAGAAATTCTCCAAATCATAAGATCAACTAAGGGGGAGATTTCCTGGATTCCCTAGTGGTGTGCACTATTTGAGGGGGAATTAGCTCGTGCTGAGTTTTGAAATTTCCAATTGGTTCGGAGCATTTTTGCTAGTTGTGTTGAGCCTTCCGTTTTTGCTAGTTGTGTTGAGCCATGCGTTTTTGCTAGTTGTGTTGAGCCTTTTGCCTCTTTCTTGAGGGACTAGCATTCGCTTTTCAGATTTTCAATTGGTGTCGAGCTCTTCTGATTCTTGAGTGTTGATTGTTCTTGCTAGCGGTGTTGAGCCTGTTCTACCTCTTCTTGAGGGCTAGCTCTATTTTGCTTGGTTTGCAGTTGATTCTTCAATTGGTATCAAGTTCTCTTGCTAGCGGTGTTGAGCCTGTTCTACCTCTTCTTGAGGGCTAGCTTTGCTTTGCTTGGTCGCGTCGAGCCGTTGCCCATGTCTTTGGGGACCGAGTTGTCTTGCTCTTTCCACTTGACCTTCTTCGGCTTTGCTATGCTTTTGGGTCAATTGGTCGAGTTCTCTCTCCTTCCTTCTTCCTTCTTCTATTCTGTATGATTTGTGTTGATAGTTGACAATGCACTCATCAAGGGGGAGATTGCGGATACATGGGTGTATGCCGAGTCTCTGAGTGATGAGTGATTGTCAACTGGGATGATGCGCATGTTCTTTGGCTTGTGTTGTGCAGGTGTCGAGCACGAATACAGTGATCAGAGGCAAGGTGAAGGTCAAGTAGAGACGTGCCGTACCGAGGGACTGAGAGTGGCGAAGGGCGGACGTGAGGCTTGGACTGAGGGACCGGTGGCCCGAGGATCAGCTGTGGTGGCTGACAGCCTGGGACAGCGACGAGCGAAGACTTGCGGTCATGTGTTGCCTGAGTCGAGGACTTGGGGGCACGTGTCGGTGGACGGGGTGCACGGGCGGTGCATCCCCTCTACAGCTTCGGTTTGGTGGTAGAGCCAGAGAAAAACCATCAGGTGGACGGTTTCCAGGTTTGGGCCTCAAAACCTAGGTGCGGACGGTTTCCGAGTTTGGCCACAAAACTCGGGCTGAGGACGGTTTCCAGGTTTGGGCCTCAAAACTTGGGTGCTGCTGGTTTGCTGAGTTTGGGCCTCAAAACTCAGGCCATGGATGGCTGGTTTCCCGGTTTGGGCCTCAAAACCGGGGGATAGCTGTGAAGGATGGTTTCCCAGTTTGGGCCACAAAACCGGGGGTGCGACGTCCAGGAAAAGGACAAGCAGAGCGGAGGCGGCACGTGGCGGCGATCGATGAGGTTGCGTCGAGGCAACGCTACCAGTTGTGCGGGCGTGGCCGTCGGATCACCACCTACCCGAGTTGGTCCAGAATAACCCTAGGGTTTAGCTGGTTCGCTCTGTAATTAGTTGAGGGGTAGAGTAGGAATTAGAAATTAGGATAAGTAGAGGGAGACACCCTCCTCCCATTCTATCTGAGTCATTTGCTCTTTGCTTCTAGGGTTTCCTGCTCTCCCAATCCCCTGCTGTAGCTAGCTGAGATCCGCAGAGAACCATACCTCTGTGTACTGGAGATTTTGAGGAAGTGAGGCCGTAACCTCACTGTTGTAGCGTGTGGTAGCCACACGGTTGCAGATCGATGACTTGATTCGCGTTTTGATTCGTGTTCTTCACGTTCTTCGTTTCTCCGCGATTTTCCCGTCACTCGATCTCCCTCTCTACTGCGTCTCTGCGAAATCCGTTTGAATCAACTTGTTCTTTATAGTGAGGAGATCATTTCCACTGAAGGAATTCATCTAACTCCTCACAAACAAGTAGATCGGGTTGATTTCGTTTTTGTGGCGCTTTTTTGGTTCATACACCTTCCCCTTCGATTTCCCGTTGATTGAGTTGATTTGAGCGGATGATTTCTTGGGGATAGTCTCCTAACTACCTCGTGATCATTCTCTCCAAGTTTGGGTTCAAGGGATTTTGGTTTGAATCGATTTGGAGGAGATTTGGGTGAAGGGCGACCAAAATCGCCCTCACTGGGAGTTGGTGGACAGTCCGCCATCCCAGTCGCGGACAGTCCGCGCGTCGGGACTCAGCCGAGCAGTGGCTGCGTGTCTCGGTGAACAGTGCCAAAGTTTGACCGGCGGACAGTCCGCCATTGGTTTTCGTGGACAGTCCAGGAACTGTCCAGGGGACTTCAACAGCGTTGCTGTTTTGCTCTTTTGGCCGGCGGACAGTACGCCAGCTGAGCCCGGACAGTCCGCCACTGGGCAGACAGTCCGCGACCGTACTGCCGGACAGTCCGGGATTCTGCTGTAGCCTCCAGTTTAGTGCGTTTGCTCTCCCAGCTTCTTCGCTTGGTTTCCGGACTTCTCGGTTGGCCCTAGAGTTGACCAAGGAACCTCTCTAGGTATCTTTGCTACTTGTTAGCATAGGTATTTGGGGACTTCTCGACGTAGCCGTCTATCTACGTTCGAGACTTGGTTTTTGAGGGTTGAACCTGTGCCGGCGCTTTTGGTGTTTGGTTTGCTATCGCTTTGTGGTGTCTCGCTGTGATCCAAGGGATCATCCACCCTCTTCCAAGGGTCGTGGGCATCACGTTCTCAGTCGTAGCTTTCGGGGGTTGATTTTGGAACAATCGGCCAAAGTTTTGAGAGAAATTTTTGAGCTCTCATTCACCCCCCCCCCCCTCTGGTCGCCTTGCTATTGCATTTCGGTCCTTCAGTTTGGAGGCTATTAGGATACACTTGGCTTTTGCTGCATCCAAAGGGTTTAAACTTTTTCAAATGGATGTCAAGAGTGCCTTCTTAAACGGCTACATAGTGTTGATGGTCCTTAAACACCTGTTTTACCAACAACATTTTACCTTAAAGTCCACCAAAAAGGCATGAAATGTAGTCAAATAGGTTTCAAATTAACCAAATTCCACATGTCCATAGATTTTTATTTGAATGCAGGAATTTAGACCAAATTTGGACATTTGAACCACTAGAGGCCAAACCCACTCACCAGGGCCCAAATGGGCCTAGGGGGGTGGCGCCCGCCACTAGGGTTTAGCCCAGAATCCCCCCTGCCACGTCACTGATCCATGTGACCACCGCAAGGCCAAATCTTGGCCCTTGGTCACTAGGTCGGTTTGATCGGAGGGCTACGGAGGGGAGTGGCGTGGATCATGACCCAAGTCGGTTGCTAGGACATGCAACCGACTTCCAAACCACCTTGGACAACCACCTGGAGAACGTAGGATCAACGATGAAGCATCCAATGGCCAGGGGGCTGGCGAGCGCCAGTAGGGGGTGGCGCCCGCCACCTTACCTAACCCTAGGTCGGTTGGCTGCCTCTTATAAGTACCCCCCTCACTCATTTGGGCTATAAATACCCCCCGGAGGCATCACTTCATTCATATCCCATTCACACACAAAGTGAAGCAACACTCAAGCAAGAGAAACAGAGAGTTAGGTTAGAAGCTCAGGGAGCATAGGCAAGTAGGTTAGCTAGTAGAGAGAGTATAGCTCTAGTGCCCTCGCTACAGCGCGGCTCTTAGTTTAGCACAACTCAGCCTAAGTTCTTGGTAAAAGGAGCGTAGAGCTTGCTAAGAGAGAAGCGGGTGCGAGCGACTGGCATCGGAGGTCGGTTGATTTCCCGGTGTCTCTGGTCTGGTTTGCTCTCTTGTATCTCAGGTACATTTATCTTTATCTCAGTATTACTTTAAGCATTACTTTTAGTATTACTTTCAGTATTACTTTATCAAGTACATTGAGTGTGACCTAGCTATCCTACAGTTCAATTCACTTAGCCATAGTAGTTAATCTCTAGTGTGCTTAGTGATTGATCTTTGCCAATAGGTTGCTTAGTTAGTTTAGTGTTTATCTTATTAAGTCAAGTATTTGCTCTGACGTCCGCAAGGGTGTCTCTATTCAAAGCTAGGATAGAGATAGTTAGAATATAGTTAAGCGTGGTGCTTAGTTATAGACTTACCTTCAGATACGGCTGGACCCCCGGATAGCTGTGGTAGCAAGCAGGTGGTGACAGCCCTGTGCGCCTTGAATTCCACCACGTAGTTGGCCCAGTTTAACAGTAAGGCTCGTTGTGCTAGCGTTCAACCTAAGTAAGTGGTAAAGGCTAGTACGCCTCGATACTTGACAAGATAGGAATAAAACTATACTCAACTTAGTTGCTTTATTGTCATTTGCCTGCCTTGCTTCGTAACTCACTTGCTTCGTAGTTATCTTGCTTTGTAGTTATCTAGGAGTAGTTAGTAGTTATTAGTTAGTTATCCTTAGTTATCCTATTCTCTTTATCCATCTAGTTATCCACCTTACCTTAGCCATCCTTTTCATCCTTACCTATCCATCCATATATTCTTTCTAGCCTTCCATCCCTTCTCTTCCCTTCTCCCCTTTTCCTTTTTCTTATTTCTTCGACTCTCATCCCCTCCTTGACTCGACTCATACACCACCCTAGCCTTCCCTTGGGATCAAATAAATCGACACCTGGTACTCCCAGGCGAAGTGCTACTACGATAGTTCTGTGCGCTTGTAGAATCTCCTCCTGGTAGATTGCAATCTCTCTAGCTAGCTCCTCCTAGTGTCGGGATTGACAACCCCGCTTGGCATTAGTAGATAGCTGCTTTAGCTCCACTCCTTTAGGTATAGTGACTGGTCTTGCTTCAAGCACTTCTGACGCCGTTGCCAGGGATAGACTCCATAGTTTACTCCTAGTAACAACGTTAGCAAGTGCCAACAAGCATTTCTGGGCCGTTACCGGGGATAGTTGCCTAGCTCTATCTTTAGTGAAGCTAAGAACTACCAACAAGCATTTCTGGCGCCGTTGCCAGGGAAGGCAATCCGTGTATCGGTTGAGTCCGTGTCGAATTTATCTTCGCTTAAGCTCCCGCTTAGCGAATCCCATCTTACCCCATTCTTTCTTTCCTTAACTCTTCTTATCCTTTTCCTTCATCTTCTTCAACTTCTTTCTTTCTTATCTCGTTCTATCTTCACGATGGCCAACAAGACCATTCGTGAATTTTCCGCTCCTTCTGCTGCTAATGTAGCGATAGGACCAGACGTGATCGATGCCAACCTCAATTTTGAGTTGAAACC
Organism: Coix lacryma-jobi var. lacryma-jobi; assembly: GCA_009763385.1. Lineage (NCBI taxonomy): Eukaryota > Viridiplantae > Streptophyta > Magnoliopsida > Poales > Poaceae > Coix > Coix lacryma-jobi. The sequence continues at coordinate 111,397,569 of CM019826.1, read as the reverse complement.
GGCTCTGATCACGATGGTCCAAGCTAGCCCGTTCTGTGGCAAGACTCATGAGGATGCCAATGCTCACCTCCAACAATTTTTGGAGATTTGTGGCACCTTCACCATTAAGGGGATAACCCAAGAAGCCATCCGTCTTCGTCTCTTTCCTTTCTCTTTGCTAGGAAAAGCGAAGCAATGGTTCTATACCGATCGCAACGCTGTAGACACATGGGACAAGTGTTCCAATGCTTTTCTCGCACAATTCTTTCCGATGGGCAAGACGAATGCTCTGCGCAACAAAATCTCCAGCTTTACGCAACAAGCCGAGGAATCTATTCCCGAGGCTTGGGAGAGGTTGCAAGAATATGTCGCTGTCTATCCGCACCATGGTATGGAAGACTGGCTACTGATCCAGAACTTCTACCATGGCCTAACCCCTCTCTCTAGAAGCCATTTGGATGCCGCCGCCGGCGATGCATTCTTGTCTCTGAATGTTGCAGATGCTAAGGCTCTCATAGAGAAGATGGTGTCAAACCAAGGATGGAATGACGAGAGACTGCAGCCCCGTAAGCGAGGTATGCATTCCCTTAAGGAAGCCAACATGATCATGGCCAAGATGGACCTGCTGGCAAAGAAGCTGGACAGCTGTGAGAAGATGAACCAACAGGAGAGTGTCCAATCTCTGGAATCCTACATGACTTGTGAAGTCTATGGAGAAACCGGACATTCTGGGAGCCACTGCCCCGAGCTACATGAAGATTTGAACTTCATCAACAACAACAATGGTTTCCGTCAACAGAATCAAGGATGGAATCAGCCTGCAAACTCTCAAGGTAACAATTCATTACCCCGCTCTAATTTTCATAATTCTGACAGTCTCTCATTCTTGAAAAATTTAGTTTACTCACAAGGTAGAACTACTGATTTCTTGAATAAGAAATTAATGTCGAATGATAAAACCCTTGAGAATATAAATGCTAAATTGGAAGATTTCTCATCTGCTCCGAAAAATCAATTAAGCTTTAATAAGATGTTAAAAACCCAATTAGCTCAACTTGCTGCTATCATACCATCTTTTGAAACTGGCAAAATTCCTGCTAAACCTGACATGGAAACTGCTAATATGGTTGAAATAAAATATTTTAACTATTATTAAGATCAAACCATGACTGTTAAAAAGGGTGACCCTGGTAGTCCCATAATTAGATGCTCAATCTTTGGTGAAGTCTTTAAAAATGCCATGTGTGATTTAGGATCGAGTGTAAACATTCTATCTAAAGATTTTTATGAAAACTCATTCTTTCCACCCATGTCATCCACATCTGCCTATGTTGTGCTAGCTAATCAATCCACTTGCTATGTAGAAGGAATAGTTAATGACTTACCTGTTCATATTAGAGGTTCATATGTTCCTACTGATTTCATAATACTAGATATGGGAAATAGGAAAGATGTGCCTCTAATGTTAGGTAGACCCTTCTTGAATACTGTTAATGCTTGCATATATGTCGGGAGTGGTAAAATACAAATGACATTAGGAGGGAGGAAGGAAATATTCTCCTTCTCCCGTGGTCCCGCATATGCCGCTAACATGCAGGTAGCAAAACCCGTTCGTACCAAGAAGAGGCGCCCAAGAACAAGGTGGAACAGAAAGAAAGAACCACCTCCTGAGTTGTGTGATTCACATAACAAGGGAGAGGTGCCAAAAGAAGAAGAACCAGATGGAGTACTAAGAGAAGAAGTGCCCAAGGAAGAAGATCCACCCGATAAGGATGAAACTCCAAGGACCTAAGGTATGGTTTTACTTTTAATTTTTCCCTTCAATTTTCCCTTTTCGAATAAATAACATATGTCATGCATGTAACTAAAATATATATATATATATATATCACTAGTTATCATTAGTTATATGCATAGGTATATGTTAACTTAGCTAGAACAATAAAATAGGATAGTTTCCCCTTTTCACAACATTAGATAGTTTCCCTTTTCATAAAATGAGAACAAGAGCTCCGACCGAGAAAGAAGAATCCTTCAGCAAGCAAGAAGCCAGCTTGGGGGAGACTCCCGCTCCAATAAGGTATGTCTCAAGCCTACACTTTACATTCAGTTCTTAAATTCTATATCTTTTGAATGTCACATGCTTGCCTAAATAACCACTCCATGAATAAAATTGATAGAATCTGCTTAAACAAGTTGAAACCTGAATAAGATTTGAAATATGTCATGCAAATGCTATTGTTATGGTTTAAATGACTAGTCTTATCTAAGTTGTAGCTTTTGTCGGTTGCACATGCTTTAACTGAAATCATGCTTAGTGAATAAAGTTAGTAAGAAATAGAGTAATTCTTTAAACTTGTTAAGGTGAAATTAGGACTTAATCTGGAGGATTTCTTTTAAAAATTATGAAAACCTTGCTAAAAGTTCCTCCTGGATTTTATCTCATCCCACCACCAGCCAAATATTTGTTAGTCATTAGTCAAAACCACAAAGAGCTTTGTTTGTGTTGAGCTTTGTTAGACCTCATAGATCTTAGTAGAGAAGCTTATCATATCTTTTGAATCAAGATTCACACACACCCACCATAAATTGCCTACTCTCCACTTTGGAAGTTTGCAACCACCAAATAAATTGCTTATTCTCTACACCAGAGATATGCCATACCCTGCCAAACATCCCATTGCTAGCCTTATGCTTATTCCTACACTGGGAATAAGCATTTCTCTCCCTTTCCCTACTCATTTCTGAAATCCTTTCCTATAGATGTCTGGGGAAATCTAGAGCTAAAACAAGAGAGAGAGAGAGAGAGAGAGAGAAATGAGCAAAGTAGCTCAAGAAAGGACTATGTCCTGAAGAAAAAAAAAGTGAGCAAAGTAGCTCAAAAGAGGACTATGTCCTAAGAAAATGTGAGGACACATCTTTTGTCTACTCACTATGTATCAAAAAAAAGAGAGAGATAATTATCATTAGCTCTAGACCCCAGAAATTAACTAGGAATAAAACCTAAGTAAGTGGTAAAGGCTAGTACGCCTCGATACTTGACAAGATAGGAATAAAACTATACTCAACTTAGTTGCTTTATTGTCATTTGCCTGCCTTGCTTCGTAACTCACTTGCTTCGTAGTTATCTTGCTTTGTAGTTATCTAGGAGTAGTAAGTAGTTATTAGTTAGTTATCCTTAGTTATCCTATTCTCTTTATTCATCTAGTTATCCACCTTACCTTAGCCATCCTTTTCATCCTTACCTATCCATCCATATATTCTTTCTAGCCTTCCATCCCTTCTCTTCCCTTCTCCCCTTTTCCTTTTTCTTATTTCTTCGACTCTCATCCCCTCCTTGACTCGACTCATACACCACCCTAGCCTTCCCTTGGGATCAAATAAATCGACACCTGGTACTCCCAGGCGAAGTGCTACTATGATAGTTCTGTGCGCTTGCAGAATCTCCTCCTGGTAGATTGCAATCTCTCTAGCTAGCTCCTACTAGTGTCGGGATTGACAACCCCGCTTGGCATTAGTAGATAGCTGCTTTAGCTCCACTCCTTTAGGTATAGTGACCGGTCTTGCTTCAAGCACTTCTGACGCCGTTGTCGGGGATAGACTCCATAGTCTACTCCTAGTAACAACGTTAGCAAGTGCCAACAAGCATTTCTGGGCCGTTACCGGGGATAGTTGCCTAGCTCTATCTTTAGTGAAGCTAAGAACTACCAACAGATAGAAGAAGAGGTGTATGTAGAACAACCCCCGGTTTCGAAAATCCCAAGTTTCCAAACCATGTTTTTAAACTCCACAAAGCTTTATATGGTTTGAAACAAGCCCCTAGAGCCTGGTATGATAGGTTGAAAACCTTTTTGCTTGCTAAGGGTTTTAAAATGGGATGTGTGAATAAAACGCTTTTTCTCCTCAAGCAAGGCAAAGACACTCTCTTGGTCCAAATTTACGTGGATGATATCATTTTTGGTGGTTCTTCTCACGCTTTGGTTGCCAAGTTTGCAGATCTTATGAGCAGGGAGTTCGAGATGAGTATGATGGGCGAGCTGACTTTCTTTCTCGGATTGCAAATTAAGCAATCCGGAGAAGGGACGTTTGTGCACCAGGGCAAGTACACCAAAGACTTGCTGAAGAAGTTTGATATGGGTGAGGCCAAGCCTATACCAACACCCATGTCGACCATGACTGCCCTGGATGCGGATGTGGATGGAGAAGCTGTGGACCAGAAGGAGTACTGGAGTATGATCGGATCGCTACTCTACCTGACGGCGACACGCCCGAACATCCAGTTCACGGTGTGTCTGTGTGCGCGCTTTCAGGCATCGCCGTGCACTTCTCACCATCAGGCGGTCAAGCGCATTATGAGATACCTTCGTTTCACACCTGAGTTCGGGATTTGGTATTCAGCTTCCTCCACCCTCTCCCTTTGCGGTTTTTCTGATGCCGATTTTGCTGGTTGTCGTGTTGAGCGCAAGTCCACCTCTGGGACTTGCCAGTTTATTGGTTCTTTTCTTGTATCTTGCTCTTCTCGCAAGCAGTCTAGTGTCGCTCAGTCTACCACAGAGGCTGAATATGTTGCTGCGGCTAGCTGCTGTTCTCAGTTGCTATGGATGATGGTCACTTTGCATGATTTTGGTCTGAGCTTTTCTCGCGTGCCTTTGCTTTGTGACAGCATGAGTGCGATTAGTGTTACTAAGAACCCCGTGCTGCATTCTAAGACCAAACACATTGATGTGCGCTTTCATTTTCTGCGAGACCATGTTGAGAAGGGTGATATCGACCTTCGCCATGTCGATACTCATCATCAGTTGGCAGATATTTTCACCAAGCCTTTTCACCAATCAACCTTTAATCGGTTGAGAGGTGAGCTTGGTGTGTGTTTCCCCTTTTAGATGGGGGAAACATTTTGGTTCTTGTATCATAGACTGACTCTTTTTCGTTTGTCTTGTTTTCTTTTCTGATAGGTCAGTTTTGCATTACATCATGCATCTTTACTTTCTGAGCTTCACGCATATAATCTTTAGAATATGATTATGCTCTATTTAGTATGCTCCGATGCTTTATGATGATGCTTGTAGCTTATGCTCTTCCTGATCACTAATACATGTTGTGAGCTGAACTATTTTAGAATGGTGAACCTGCTTAATGAACATAAAACTTGAAAATGTTCACCATTGAGATATGCAACTAGCATGTTGTTGGTAACACACTTGCCCTACCTCCGCACTCGTGCAGGGGAGTGGCGAAGGTGGCCAATCGTCAGAACCAAGCGAAGGTGCAGCGGGAACAGAAACAACGCGAAGGTATAAAGGAAGCAAGAACAGTGATACTGTGGCTCTATTCCCAAAAACCCGTCCCCATTACACTGTTCACCCCCGATATTTATAGGGAATACCAAGGGGTGCTGACCAAATTACAATAGGGTACAAGAAAGATTCCTCTGCGCTATACACATAGAAGGGCAGAATCGTACAAACACGAGTGGAGTGGAAACCCTAGTTTGTCTTCCTCCTGCCCACCGCCACTTTGCCTCGTTTATCTTCACGGGAAGGTGAAAACCAGACCTTCGACTTCGCTAGTCTTCAGGTCATCATTCCCTCGCCCCTCACCGAGCTTGACGTCTTAAGCGAAAAGGCCCCAGAATCCGCGAAGGTCATTTACTGTGTTCTCAGAGCGCCTTAACCTGCGAGAAACAAAAACAAACTCCGAGGGTCGAATTTGTATCCGAAGGTTAGGAAAACGACCCTGAAGAGCCCCAATTAGCGGAAAGGAAAGGTTTTGTGAGGGCGCGTGGGTCGCGCGAAGGTTGTCTTTCGAGCCAGCCCGCGCGGCACCACTGCCGAGGGTCCCTTCCCCCAACAGTAGCCCCTCGTTGCCTTGGATCTAAAGAACAGTATTTAGGCCCAAGCAGCGCCCTTTGATGGGAAATGTAACAAGACCCTTGGCAGCGACGCCCGCGGCTGCGTTGGGTCGGGCCGTTGTATTGTTGTTTGTACTGTAGCGTTCTGTTTTGTTTTTTGCGCCATAGACTTCGGTTGTTGTGCCGGTTTTGTCGGGTGGGGTGACTTGCCTCACGGCCTATAAATAGATGGGGTTGGTATGGTGTTTGAGGTTGTGCCCACCTTTGCTCTAGCCATCCTGCTGCTGCTATTTGCTTGTAGCGAAGGTTAGTTTTAGCTTGTTTGCGAAAGTTGAGATAGGCGCTCGTTGTTCGAAGTTGAAGTCGGCTGAAAAGATGGCTAGGTTGAAACAGACTGCTCGAGTTGCTTCTCCGAGTGGTGCGGATGAAGGAGTTACCTTCGAGTTCGGACTCAGCCGGGTTTGTGCCTCGGAGTTGTCAACTTATGTCAAGCGGGGTTGGATAGAGGATGGGAAAGCGAGGACCAGCGCTGGGGAGACTGTGCCTAAGCCTGATGCTGATGAGGTTGTTATTTTTGAGGAGTTTTTCGCGGCTAGTTTGCGATTCCCTGGTGATTCTTTTGTGACTTCGGTTCTTCAAAAGTTCAATCTGCGTTTCCATCAACTCACACCTTCGTGCTTCACGAAGTTGTCTGTTTATGTCTGGGCGTGCCGTTCTCAGGGTGTTGCTCCTCATGTCGAGGGTTTGTTCGGACCCACCGTGTGCACATGCAGCCTCGCAAGATTTTGGATCGCGAAGGTAACACCAGTCTAGGCCAGTTTGCGGTGTATTCCTTTTGCCATCGCGCCGGATTGGAGTTGCCAGTGCAAGCCCAGAAGAACAAATGGACCAGTGGGTGGCAGGAGTTCTGGTTTTACTACAAGCTTAGTGGTAATGCTGAGCTTTGCGATGAGCTTCCGCCACTTGGTGACGTTAGCGCCGAAGCTATGATGAGCCCCGAGGCTCATGCTGCTGTTGACTGTCTGAGGGTTGTGGCGCGCTCTCAGTGTGCTCGCGACTTAGTCGAGGAGTACTGCTGCGCCAAGATTTGGCCCCTTAGCCGGAAGCAGGTATGGTTTGCAGTCGAGGATGACCCTAAGTACGAGGGTAAGGGTTTGAAGAAACTGAAGGTAGACCTTAACAAGGCTTGGGAGAAAGTTCTCAGGAAGTTTCCCAGGCGAGAGGATGGGATCGAAGCAGTCTATAAGCGTGTTCAGGGGTGGGCGGAAGAAATTGTTGGAAAGTTGTCCACACTGGAGGTCAAGGCGATCCATAGCTCGGTGGGTGGCGGAGGTCGAGTTAACCGGCTGTTTGACATTCTTGGGATTCAGTATGCTGATTGGCCTGCTCCGTCGAGCGAGGACGCGCCAAAGAAAAGGAAGCATGCTTCTGCGGAGGAAAAGAGATTGTTTCGCGGTCGAAGAGGGGTCGTGGTCGTGGCCGCGGCGGCGCCGCCGGCCGGGTGAAGGCGCTTGCGACGAAGGCCGCAGTAGGTTCGGGTGCTGTCGGTACTTCCGCCTCCTCGGCCATTGTTTCAAGCGGCCGAGGTGTTGGAAGGGTTGGAGGACGGGTGCCCCACGTTGGCGGGATTAGTGCTTTGATCCAGGTCTCAGACGACGAAGGTGTCTCTGATGATGATGAGAAAGAGGAAGAGAAAGAGGATGAAAAGGAGGGGGGCACTGACGAGGATTCATCTGATGAGGTTAGTGATACCTCTCGTAGCGAAGGTAATTATGATGAAGATGTGTCCATTGGGGATGACCTAGGAAAAAGGATGGTCTCGTCTAGTGCTGGCGCTGCGGCTACTCGAAGTATTGATGATATCATTCGGGACTTTGAGCCAGAGAGTCCTCCACGAGGGTCATTTCCTGAGTTTGCAGGCTCGCATATATGGGTTGATGGCTTCGAGTTTACTGGTGATCTTGAATCCGAACGGACCCCCGGGAAGAGGCCGTATGGCGAGGCTAGCCGATCAAGCCTTCCTTACTTCGCCAAGAAGATTGGAGTCTCTGATCCGGCAACGGAGCTTTTCACGAGTCCAGACCTTCGAGAATGTCACTTACAGTGTGTTCCGGAGGAAAGGCGCTTTCTTGGTCGGGTGTTTAACCGTGGCTGTGTGCCGGAGGTGGAGCTTTGACTGGCCAACGAGCCATTGGACAACTTCACGATGACATCGATGTCAAAGTGGCTGAGTTGATGCTCCTTAACCGCTCGGCACGCCGGAGGGCGAGTTATAATCTTCACCGTTTGAATGATCGGTTGATTGAAGTTGAGAAAGATAATAAAGACCTTCGCCAAAGTATGGAGAATAAGGAGACTGAGCTCAAAGTTGCTCTAGAAAAAGTTAAGAAGTCACGAGAGGAAGCGCAGGAGGTTGCAAATAGTAATACTCAACTCCTAGCTGCGTGCCGACAGAAAGACAAGGACTTGATTGCTGCGAACAGTCGCATACAAGAGCTGTCCACTGAGTTGGCTTCTCATTCCGAGGCTTGGCAGAAGAGCATGGGAGAGGTAAAAAATAAAATCGACACCTGCTTGACTGAGGCCGGTGGTTCTGTTGGTGAGCCGCTACCTGCCATTGATGCTGTGGCATTCGAGGCTTGGCTTTAGAATGAGCTGGATGTTTTCCGCTCTCTGGTTGATAATGCAGCTGATTTCGGATGTTACGCCGGAGCTTTGGCTATGGCCGGGACCCTTCGCCAAGCTGAATGCGAACACCTTCGGAAGATCAGGAAACCGAACCACGTCTTCCCAACTGTTGACGTGGTTCGTCAGATGAAGGTTGATGATGCGGAGGTTCGGAACTGCGCGATGCGTTTGCTCTGGAGGTTTTGGATTGACAGAGGTGGACGCGCTCTCGCCTTCGAAGAGGCAGCGGAAGCTACCCGTCAGGTACCGACTTGTATGGGATGCTCGTTTCGTGTTACCATTTTGTGGACGATTATGTTGGTGTTTATTTTGGTGGTCTACTTTTGCAGGCTCAGAAAGATGCACTGCCTTCGCCGAGCGCGACTGAGGACATTCCCGGATGCTCCAAGTCTGCTGCTGCGCCCGGTTCTGTGGAGGTTCCACCCGCGTTGGAGGTACCCTCGGCTGAGGACGCTCCAATCACTAGCGAAGCTAATGTAGAAGAGGCGGCGACGAAGGAGGCACCTGCTGAGGGTTTGGATGTTGCCGCTGGCGAGGGTTTGGAGGCTGCGACTGGCGAAGCTGGGGCGGACGAGCAGAGGGAAACCGAGCAGGTGTGAAAAATTAGGCTCGCTCGGACGAGGGGGTTGTTTTGTAATATGTGTGGAGTTGGAAAGACTTGATGACACTGAGACACTTTTTATATCTGTGAAAATGCAGGTTCCTGATGGAACCGTGCTAGAGGATTTTGATGTGACGCCATTGATGTTAAATTATCAGGATATCTTTATGACTGGTGAATCTTGGGCTCGGGCTAAATTAAAACATCCTTCGCTGAGTTTTGAGCGTTTTTGGTGGTCGAAGCTGCGAAGGTACGACTTGAAGAACAGCAGGTCGTGGCGTTTTTGGCGCGAGGCGGATTATACCGATCGGCAAGCTACCCATTTTTTATTTGGTTCTTCTTCGTCCGCGCCAGCTGCTGTTGATGATGATATCGATAATAGAACGGCTTTGGATTTTTTGTTTGGACGAAGGAATCTTGAGGTTGGTTCCGATGGTTCACTTATAATTCCGAAGGAGGAGCCTTCGGAAGTTAGTGATACAGACCGGAGATATATGTATAGGGCGAGGGTTTTGCACGGGCAATTGTCGATTGTTCCTGTGGCTCCTTTGTTGTGGGGACCCATAGTTCCGGTGGAAGTGGGGTTTGTTGAGGGTAGCGAGGGTTTTGATGATGATTGAGGATGGTGATGAATCCTTGTAATTTTATTCTTTCTATTTTGATTGTTCGACATACTATAGTTGCTTTGTGGAGAAGCAAACTATTTTGTATTACCTCTTTCATAAGCTGATTTGGAAAAAATAGCGACGCCCCCTTTTCTTTTTTGGTGAGGCTCGCGTTTACGCTTTCATAAGCTGGTTTGGAAAAACAGCGACGCCCCCTTTTCTTTTTTTAGTGAGGCTCGCGTAACGCTTTCATAAGCTGATTTGGAAAAACAGCTGTTGACTCTTGCTAACGTCGTCACTAGGAGTAGACTATGAATCTATCCCCGGCAATGACGCCAGAAAGGTTTGTTGGTACTTCTTAATGTAAGAAGTATAACTAACTATTCGTATGACTATTGGTAGGTTCCGCAAGCGCATAGAATAAGTCTATTGTAGCACTTCACCCGGGAGTAACCGAGTATCGTATTTATTTCCACAGGGAAGCTACTAAGGCAGAACTAATACTAGGATCGCTATGAACAACTAGTGATTCTAGCAGGGTTGATTGAGATGTATGAATGGGGGTTGGTTCCCACTACTGCTAAAAAGAAAAGAAAGACTAACTAATACTAAACTAAATCGGCGGGGTCTGGCTGATGAACAGATTAATGTTTTCCTACACACTTACGATCACAACTAACTTAGCAATAAAGATTCTATCTAGTTCTTCGAACCGTACACACCCTCTCGACTATTTACCTCAGACGTGCACAACGAGGTTTATGATTTAAGAACTAACCCAACTACGTGGTGGAATTCAAGGCTCCCAGGGCTGTCACCACCTGTTTGCTACCACAGCTATCCGGGGGGCTAGCCACAAACTAAGGTATAACTAGTCTAAGCACCGCGCTTACACTAATGTATACTACTCTAATCTTGCGTCCAAAACTAGAGCACTGATTACTCAGCGAAGAACCCAAACTGGATACAAACTAAATACTAAGCTATCTATGATCGAAAGCACTCAACAAGAAAAATAAGTAAAGAACTTAAAGTAAATGCTGAAAGTAGAAGAACATTAAGATAAATGAAGGAAGGCTTGGAATTCTACCAGAGACTTGGAAGATCCTCTATTACAACTCTAGCTCTTCTCTTCTACACTCTCGCTCTCACTCTAAGTCTCTCAACTAGAGTGTTCCTTCACCAGAGCTTCACTTACAAGAGAGTGGGACTAATGAGGTGAGGTCTGAGTACAAATGAGCTCGGGGGGTCCTATTTATAGCCTAAGGGACTAGGGTTAGGTCAGGGGGGTGAGTGTGGTGGTGGGCGCCAGCCCTAGGTGGCGGGCGCCACCCCCCTGGCCCTTGGATCCACCGCCTCTTCACCAACTGCATCTAGGAGGTCCTCCAAGTCGGTTTGGGGTCAGTTAGGTTTGTCCAATAACCGTCACATGGGCAATTAGGCCATGATCCATGTGACGCTGCTTCTTAGCCCTTGGATGAACCGACTTCGTTGAGCAACGGCTGCAAATGAGTGTGGGGTGCTTCCCCTGGATCAGTGACGTGGCAGGGGGGAGTTTGGGCTTCTCCCCCCTGGCGGCCGCCAGCTAGGGGTGGCGGGCGCCACCCCTCCTTGGCCCAAAGTGAGCCCAGGCACATGGGCTTGCTCCCTGGTGGGTCCATTTGGTCATTTTGCTCAAAAACCCTGCAATTTCCTACATTCAAATAAAACTCAAGGACAAGTGGAAATCGTTAGTTTATAAAGGGTTTTTGGTTCATTTTAGGCCCTTGTCTTGTGTTATATGACCTTGTTGATGCTAATAATGTGGCATTTAGTGAGCGTCAACAACAGCGACGCCCCCTTTTCTTTTTTTAGCGAGGCTCGCGTAACGCTTTCATAAGCTGATTTGGAAAAACAGCGACGCCCCCTTTTCTTTTTTTAGCGAGGCTGTTATAACGCTTTCATAAGCTGATTTGGAAAAACAGCGACGCCCCCTTTTCTTTTTTAGCGAGGCTCGCTTAACGCTTTCATAAGCTGGTTTGGAAAAAAGGGCGACGCCCCCTTTTCTTTTTTAGCGAGGCTCGCGTAACGCTTTCATAAGCTGGTTTGGAAAAACGGCGACGCCCCCTTTTCTTTTTTAGCGAGGCTCGCGTAACGCTTTCATAAGCTGCTTTGGAAAAACAGCGACGCCCCCTTTTCTTTTTTAGCGAGGCTCGCGTAACGCTTTCATAAGCTGATTTGGAAAAACAGCGACGCCCCCTTTTCTTTTTTTAGCAAGGCTCGCGTAACGCTTTCATAAGCTGATTTGGAAAAACAGCGACGCCCCCTTTTCTTTTTTTAGCGAGGCTCACGTAACGCTTTCATAAGCTGATTTGGAAAAACAGCGACGCCCCCTTTTCTTTTTTTAGCGAGGCTCGCGTAACGCTTTCATAAGCTGATTTGGAAAAAAACAGCGACGCCCCCTTTTCTTTTTTTTAGCAAGGCTCGCGTAACGCTTTCATAAGCTGATTTGGACTCGCTTAGTGCTTTTGGTTTTGCGGGGGTACTCGACTTTTGGACTTCGCGCCTCCCCTTGTTTTAGGTGGAGGTGAAGTTTGCTTTGCGAGCCCCTGGCGTTTTTTGCGAGGGTTCTCGACTTTTTTGGACTTCGCGCGTCCCCTTGTCTTAGGTGGAGGTGAAGTTTGCTTTGCGAGCCCCTGGCGTTTTATGCGAGGGTGCTCGACTTTTTTGGACTTTGCGCCTCCCCTTGTCTTAGGTGGAGGTGAAGTTTGCTTTGCGAGCCCCTGGCGTTTTTTGCGAGGGTTCTCGACTTTTTTGGACTTCGCGCCTCCCCTTGTCTTAGGTGGAGGTGAAGTTTGCTTTGCGAGCCCCTGGCGTTTTTTGCGAGGGTGCTCGACTTTTTTGGACTTCGCGCCTCCCCTTGTCTTAGGTGGAGGTGAAGTTTGCTTTGCGAGCCCCTAGCGTTTTTTGCGAGGGTGCTCGACTTTTGGACTTCACGCCTCCCCTTGTTTTAGGTGGAGGTGAAGATTGCTTTTACCAAGTTTGCTTCGAAAAAATTTGTGCTTCGAAGCAATCTTCGGTGTTTTTCATCGATTATAAGCGCTCTTGGATAAGGGCAGCTTTTATCGATGTTTGAGGAAAAACTGAAAGAAAGGACTTTAGAATTTTTGTTTTTTCGGGGGTGGATGCCTTTATTAAGGACTTGGAAACTGCCTCGTTCAAAAACCTTACGCCCCTTCGTAAGGAAAAAGAGTGCAACGCCTTTGTTTCGGTTACAAGTATGATGCTGAGAAGAAAAGTTGACTGAAGGCATATTACAAGTTGCGAGAGCTCGCTAAGGCTCCGCTATGGGTAGTATTTGTGAAGGTCGTCGACATTCCAGGTGTGAGGCAGGATGTTTCCCTCGCTGTCAGAGAGGTGAAAAGAGCCGGGATGATTGCATTCTACTATTAAGTATGGACCCGTCCACTTTGGCTGAAACTTTCCCGCCATGTTGGCGTTTTGCTTCCGAATGAGAACGAGGTCACCCTTCTTTAGTTCTTTGATTCTCACCTTTTTGTCTCTCCATTTTTTTGTTTCTTCTTGATACTTGCGAAGGTTGTGCACTGCGTTGCATCTTGTTTCTTCAAGTAACTCTTTGTCTAGCAGTTGGTTTTGTTCGTCTGTTTCGAGGGTTGTTCTGATTGATCCGTGCTTCAACTCTTCTGGTAACATAGCTTCTTCCCCAAACAGGAGCCTAAAAGGGGTGAATTTTGTGGCTCTGCATTCCGAGGTGTTATGGGACCAGGTGACCGAGGTTAGTTCTTCTGCCCACTTTCCCTTGGGCCTGCCTTGCAATTTTTTGGATATGTCTTGGAAAATTGTTGCATTGGCTCTTTCAACTAAGTCGTTGGATTGAGGGTGGCGGACTGAGGCGAAACACAGAACTGTTCCGATTTGTGCGCAGAATTCTTTGAAGACCTCGCTGTCAAACTGAGTGCCATTGTCGACAGTTAGGTATTTGGGGACCCTGAACCGACACACTAATTGCTGCCAGAAAAACTTCTTCACGGCCAGGGAAGTGATGGAAGCCAGCGGTCTAGTTTCAATCCACTTTGTGAAGTATTCCACAGCTACCACTGCGTAGCGGAGGTTTCCTGGAGCTATTGGTAATGGACCAACGAGATCCATTGCCCATCTTTGCAAAGGCCAAGTTGGACAAATCAGAGTTGTTGGAGCCCCTGGGGCGTTTTGTGTTTTTGTCGTTAGCTGACAACCTTCGCAGCGTTTGACGATGCCTTCTGCATCTTTTAATGCCGTTGGCCAGTAGAAACCTTGTCAGAAAACTTTGCCAACTAACGCCCTTGGGCCATTGTGTGAACCGCAGATACCTTCATGAATAAGCTTGAGAATGTCATTTCCTTCAATCTGTGACACGCATTTGAGCCATGGCGAGGTTACCGAAGCTTTGAACAGAATGTTGTCCACAATTTTGTACCCTCGAACCCTTTGTTTAAGTCTGTTTTCTTCCTCTTTGGTCTCGGGTTCATGCAGCCCGTTGATATAGGCCATGATGGGTGCTCTCCAATCTTCGCTCTGAACTGCATTGATCAGCTTCGCTGTTTTCTCGGAAACTTCAATGGCTGATTGTGTCGCGGCTTCATAGAAGACGTCTGGGGGCAACTGAAGTTGTTGTGCTGCCGCTTTGGCCAGATTGTCTGCCTCGCTGTTATCTGACCTCGGTATTGCTTTCACTGTTATGCCGAGGAAGAAAGATTCTAACCTTCGAACATATTGTAGGTACTTTTGTAGCTCTGGATCTTTTGCTTTATAATTTTTCTCGATGTGCCCCGCGATGACTTGAGAGTCTGTGCTAATGACTGCCCTTCGGACTGACAATGATCGAAGCCTTGAGAGTGCTAGTATCATGGCTTCGTATTCTGCCGAGTTGTTTGTGCATTTGAAGTCGAGTCTTTTTGTGTACCTTAGCTTCGACCCAAATGGCGAGACTAGGATCGCCGAGGCTCCTGCTCTGGCTGCTCCCCAAGCTCCATCAACATACGCTGTCCAGAACGGGTCTAGTTGGGCTCCGTCTCTGCGAGGGTCTGGGGTCCATTCAGCTATGAAATCTGCTAGTGCCTGCGATTTGATCGCTGTTCTTCCCACGAAAGTTATAGCGTAGCTGTTCAATTCAACTGACCATTTTGCTACTTTGCCGACTGCCTCGTTGTTCTTGAAAATGTTTTCGAGGGGGTATGATGAAGGCACTTGGATTTCATGTGCCTGGAAGTAGTGTTTTAGCTTTCTTGAAGCCATGACCACGGCATATGCTATCTTCTCTGGCTCAGAGTAGTTCCATTTTGGACCTTCGAGTGTTTCAGACACGTAGTAGACCGGGGCCTGCTTAATTTTGTTGTTTTCATGCAACTCTTTGATTAACACTGTGTTGGTCGCATGTGGCGAGGCTGCGACATACAGTAGTAGGAGATCACCTTTGCTTAGACTGGTTAAAATGGTCAAGTTGGTGAGGTAGTTTTTCAAATCCTCGAAAGCTTTCTGCTGCCGAGGTCCCCAATTGAATGGGGCTGTGCTTCTCAGAGTTTCAAAAAAAGGTAACCCTCGCTCGGCTGATCTGGAGATGAATCTGCTGAGTGCTGCTAGACGACCTGTCAAACGCTGAGCTGCTTTTTTGGTTATCGGGGGTTCCATACTAATGATGGCATCAATTTTTTCGGGGTTGGCTTCAATTCCCCTTACAGAGACGATGCAACCTAGCAGTTTTCCTTCGTTTACCCTAAAAACACATTTTTCGGGGTTTAATTTGAGTCCGGCGGACCGAAGGCTTTTGAACACTCTTTCCATGTCTGTTATGTGATTTTCTTTAAGCTCGCTCTGTACAATCAAATCATCGACGTAGGCAGAGATGGCGTGTTCATCTTTGAAGACTTCAGATGTCATGCGAGCGAGGGTTGATCCTGCATTTCTGAGGCCCTCTGCCATTCTTCGAAAGCAAAATGTGCCCGAAGGTGTAATGAAGCTTGTTTTTTCCTCATCTTCCTCATTCATCCAAATCTGGTGGTACCCTGAGAAGCAGTCGAAGAGAGAGAGCGTTTAGCAACCAGCTGCTCTGTCGACCAAGGTGCTTATGTGAGGCAGAGGAAAGTCATCCTTCGGACAGGCTTTGTTCAGGCATGTGAAATCAACACACATTCTCCATTTCTTGTTCTTTTTCTGAACGAGTACCACGTTTGAGAGCCATGTTGTATATTTGACTGGACGGATGACGCCTGCGTCCAGAAGTCTTTTTACCTCTGCCTTCGCTGCCTCTTTCCTCTCTTCTGACATTTTGCGAAGCTTTTGCTTAACTGGGCGATAGCCTGGTTTGATGTTTAGGCTATGCTCGATCAAAGTTCTGTTTACTCCCTTGAGGTCCTCCGCAGACCAAGCAAAGGTATCAGAGCTTTCCTTGAGGAAACGAATAAGGTTGTATTCTGACTGGGGGTCTAGGTTGGCTGAGATGAACACTTTCCTTTCTGAATTGCCCTCGAAGAGTTGGACTTGTTTAGTCTCTTCTTTGGGTGATGCTTTTACTCTGTCGATGCATTCTTCACCCTCGTCGCTGAGGTTTGTGGCTCGAGGCTTTGACAAATTGTGGACATTGCGTTGCCCCGGTGCTACTGTTCCTTCGGCTGCTCTTGCAATGTCTTGATCTCCATACACTGCAACGACCCCCTTCGGAGCAGGAAGCTTCATGCAAAGATATGCAGGGTGGATTACAGCGTTGAATGCGTTGGTGACGCCTCGGCCGAAAATTGCATTGTATGGATAGAACATGTCAACCACGTCGAAGGTTATGTGCTTAGTTCTGCAGTTCAGCTGATCTCCAAAGGTAACGGGCAGAGATATTTTTCCGATAGCTCTTACTTGTTGCCCGCCGAAACCGTATAGTGGGTTGTCGGAGGGTTGCAAGAGGTTTCTGTCAAGCTTCATGCTGTCGAAGGTTGTGGCGAACAGGATGTCAGCGGAGCTTCCTGTATCGACGAGAATTTTGGTGACTGTCCACCCTGCTAAGTTAGTCTCGATCACCATTGCATCAGTGTGAGGGTAATCCCTTAAATTCATGTCACTGGAATCGAAGGTTATTGGGACGTGAGTGAAAGAACCGTGACGCCTAAGAGGGGGGGTGAATTAGGGAACTTAAAAACTTCTACTCTAAACTATGGCCTCTAATTTCCACGTAGTCAAAACCTATGCAAGAAAGTAAACTATCTAATGTGCAACTAAGGTTTTGCTAAGTGTGTTTGCTATCTCTACCGCAAAGGAGTTATGCAACCTAGTTTCCAAACCTATCAACTAGCATATAAACTAGGAAAGGTAAAGCACATAAATAAGGTAGCAATATAAATGCGGAAGCTAAAGAGTGTGATAGTGTTGACACTTACTGACGTCGCTACCAAGAGTAGAGATAAACTCTATCCTCGGCAACGGCGCCAGAAAGCTTGTTGGGTATTTTAAACGCACACAGAAGAATCCGCAAGCGCACAGATACCGATGTAGCTTTCACCCAAGAGTATTTCAGGGTATCGATTTCCACGGGGAACGTGAAGTGTACTAGAAGAATTAAAAACGTCCAAGAAAAGGATGGTAATATGGGTAGAGAGATATAGGGTTTTCTAAGCGGGTCTATTTAATTAAAGGCTCACTATACTTTACCTACTTCAGAGCAACAGTACCTTTCCGATTCTCGAAAAAGACTGGGAAAAGGGGTAATCGGGAGAAGGTTGCCAAAAAGCTCTACGAAAACACCAATCCTAACGTGGTGGATTATAACAATCTACAAAGCTGTCACCCCTGTGGCTACCACAACTATCCGGAGGATTGGGCGCAAACTCAGGTAAACCCTAGTCTAGACACCGTGTCTACACTAACGCTTACTACTCTAATTACCGCGGATAACTAGAGCACTCAATACGAGCGGAGATCGAGTAAATAAAATAAAGCAAGAACTGAAATCAAATATAATACTTAGAAATAGTAAATGAAGAACCTGGAGATTACTTGAAGACGAACCAGATACTGCACCAATACAATGTCGAGGAAGATCCGACAAATCCGGCTCCTCCACAGCTCTCTCCTTCTCCTCTCTAGATTACAACTAGATGATGAACTAGAACTAGATCTAGAACTAGAAGATGAACTAGAACTAGAACTAGACGATCAACTAGAGGGACCTCTACTTCTACTTGAAACCCTAGTTTCTGAAGCGGAGATGAATAATGAAGATGGAGATGCCTGGAGAGGGGGTCTCGGGTTGCTTATATAGCCCGAGGTGGAGTAGGGGGCAAGGAATAGCCATGTCATCGATCCGCGTCACGTTTATCGCCCACCGTTGGATCAAACCGACTTCGGGGACGGTGGAGATGCGTCCTAGGAGGCGGTGGAAGAATGTTCCAGAAGACGGAGGCGAAATGGGCTCCGTGGTCGACCGGCCGGTCTCCAAGTGGGACCGGTCGGTCTGGCCCAGTGGGCCCACGTGGCGGGCTGCCTCGTGGTGTCTTCTGGTGTCTTCTAGATCCTTCTTTTGCAGATTTCGTTGCGAAATTAATATCTTTTCATCCAGGACTCCGAATATAGCAAATGATATGTCTGTTTCGATCGTCTCGATGAGCCCTTCGCAATGGTGCACTCCAATTCATCACTTGAGATACTTTTATATGGTGAAATATTGATGTCCTATAAAACAAGTGAGAGCACCAAAACTCGTGGAACTTGTTAGTTTCAAACCCTACAACTATGCTTTGTAATTCATTTAGTGTTATTTCATGCAATAGTTGATGGTTAATTATGAGCATTAGTGAGCGTCAACAAGTTCCCCCAAGCTTAACCTTTGTTGGTCCTGAGTAAAGCCCATGTCAACAATGGATCAGGAGTTGCTGCAATATCTTCACTTGCAACAAGTACACATGTATTCAAACAAAAGTTCTCATATGGAATAGAAAAAAGTATCATATTATTCATCATGGGGCTTAGTACTTTACCTTGAATCCTGAGTAATTGAAAGATAGAATGATCAAATCAAGCATTATGTCTCTTGCTATGTCACTTCACCATTATCCCAGAGTTTTATGAATTTTCAGAAAAGATTAAAAACATATGTTGTCAAATTAAACAATGGATCCAAAGAGAAAGTCAACCACACCATTGAATCGAGAAGTGCATGTGTACGGAAAATGGAGTCGGATGCTCTTTTGAAATATATCACTCTCTTTTGTTTATCAGAAACACATGGCTATCAGACTAATTCTACTATCGGGCATGTGCCCATTTCTTTTTAACATATTTTTTTTCTTTTTTCGAGGTTCCGGACACTTGTCCCTTTTTATTTCCTCGGGATCTATCTTTTTGAGGTTTCGGGCAATTGCCCCTTTTTATTTCCTCGGATTTTTTTTTCTTTCTCTCATTTTTTTAATAGCCACATGCTTCCAACAAACTTTTGAGAGGATAACAATAGATAATCATGAGCATTTATGTGGAAGACGGATGAAATGTGTAAGTGATCTCAATTCAATAGCATGATAACTTTTCATAGGGTCAACAAAGCTTAATTTAACTCAATGCAATTATTAGTCATATTAATATTGGAAACTCTCTGAAACTTTAGTGTTGTTTAGAATAAGATAGTAGCTCAGATCATCATATATCATATCTGTCAACTACTTAGACTCTAGGTCAAGCATTTGCTACCCATGCATTTAGTTTCATTTTTAAGCATCATTATTAATCAGGAGAACTCATGCTTTGAAGGCTAGGTACTGAAAAGAAATTAGATAGAGCAACTATTCATCATTTCCATGTAAAAGATTAGAGAGAGAGTTCTTCTTTTGTTATTAACTTCTAAAATAAACTAAACAAACTTAACACACTATTTATTTAACCTAACACACTTATTATAAATAACTAAAATAGTGAATAATACATACCTGGATTACGAAGATAACAGGGGTGCGTCTCCCCCAAGCTGGTTCCCTTAATAGCGTTGAGCCTTCATGTGCCCATATTTTTTTCTTTTTAATTAATGGTGAGCCTTAATGTGCCCACATTTTTTTTGTTTTGTTTTATATTTTATTTTCATTTATGTATAGAAGGAAAACTTAAAGGATAAGGATACTTACCTAGATACACAGGGGTGCTTTCCCCCAAGCTGAATGTTATCATAGTCGTTCAATCTTGCCATGTGGCAGACTGGCGGTGGAAATGTGTTTCCTCTGTCGGAGCTTTGATTGATGTTTGATGGTTGTGGAAGCAGTGCTCCAATAGTGGATAGAACATCCACTTGCTTGTTAGCTTTTCTTGGTCTTTTAATCCTGTGGAACTCAAATAGACAACAAGACTTGTGGAACAGATTAAGCGTTAGTGGTTGGCCACTTAAGCCTTAGTTGTCCAGAGTTTCAGTAAGATCTCTTTCTCAATATTTTTTTATTTTTATTTTTATCCGATGAAATGATAATTTAACAAAATGAATGCATTATTATTTTTATGCCACCACGTTGAATATCCCTACGGGTTTTTACACACCATAGAATTATTCACATGGGGCATTTAGGTTTTATGATGCAGTGTAATATTTTTATTTTCTTTTTTTTATGCAATGCTAATGCAGAAAAGTAAATATGCTATGGAGAAATGATTATGCAAATGATAGAAAGTAAACATGCAAAAAGACAAATTAATGCAGAAAAGATAAATATGGATAACTACCGATTTTACCTTTCGGCGAGGGTTCAAGGTTTTAAGTCCTTTGAACAGGACTTCTCACCATGTTCATTCCTGAGGTGCATCATTTGATCTCGATAGGTAGACCTTGATAACTACACCTCTTGATATTGTGTCACCCATGTTCTACGTTGGCCCAGCAATTTGAAGTGAAGCATTAGTTGTGGAAGTGGGCAACATCTTGCTTAGTGCGCGTATTCTTGTAGATTCAGGACCTTCACTCTGTAGAATTTGGGAGTTGACAAACTCTTCCTTGTTTAGCTCAAGAGTGTGTCCTGCTCATAAAGACAAGGTAGAGATTAAGTGCATGGGTTCTGTTGGTGGAAAAACACCAACAGAACCAAAAGTTTTATTTCATTCCTCTCTAACCTTAGGCACATCAAGCAAGACAAACTTATTGTTTATGTGTTCTATTCAATCTTAACATGAGTGATAGGATCCAAAGATGAGCATGGAATTAGCATCTTAAAAAATTTAACTGATCAGATTGTTTAACCCAAGGAAGGATAGTCTATGCATAATGTGTTGATCATAATTGTGATATATCATCTTCCAAAGGTTGGATGCATAAAATTTTAGCTCATTTGGTTAAGATAGTGAGATTCAAGAGAGTAAAGCTAAGAACAAAGAGTAAAGAACTGAACATGTTGAGTTGTTTAGGTTGGAACAAGTGAGGTGCAACTTAAACATGTTTGGTTCTATATGTATGCGCGTACCAGAATTAAGGAGAAGCTTTTAAAGTGATGGTCACATACCTTGAAATGTTACCTTTATCATTGAAGAGTGATGTGTCGAACCTTGTGGAAGCTTCTCTTGTCTGGCTGGTTGTTTTTCATGAATAGCTTGTCTTCTCTTGCTTATCTCACAGTGGGCCAGCTGAGTCTTGTCCTCAACAGATCCAGATGATGGAGACTTTGTCAACTATTTTCTTGATTTGTAGGCTTAGGTACTGTCTCTCCATCTTCTACTTCTTGTTGTGCAGTGGCTTCATCCTTTATGATATCCCCTCAATTCCTGGCAGTTGGTCCTTCCTTTGTCGGTTGAGTCAACGTCTTCTCTTGATTTCCTTTGGTTGCTCATAAATGGTATAATTGTTGAAGATGCAGTGAACCTTTTGGTCAAAGATCCAAAAGTGGATTTCTCTAGTTTCGACATAGATGACAACATTGAAGGTTTTCAAGAACGATCTTCCAAGAATAAGTGGTGGCTCATATTCTTCTTCTTGATTGGGATAGCGTCTAGTGGCCTGTACTGATCAAAGTGTTGAAGCTGGATTTCTCCGTCCTCCCCTTTAAGCAGATCTAGACAATGTAATTGTGTCTCCCCCAAGCTGGTTTGTGAGGAAGGTGGATGCCCAAATTTCTTCAACAGCATGTTCATGTGTTGCATTTGTAGACCTTGGTATTGTTGAAGTCGTTCCACTTCATCCCCCAAACTAGCTCTTG
This sequence comes from Coix lacryma-jobi var. lacryma-jobi, assembly GCA_009763385.1. Lineage (NCBI taxonomy): Eukaryota > Viridiplantae > Streptophyta > Magnoliopsida > Poales > Poaceae > Coix > Coix lacryma-jobi. The sequence goes on along the minus strand of CM019826.1, from coordinate 111,375,669 downwards.
TGTTAGAAGACAGGATAAGTTCTCACTGCTTGTGTTTGTACTGTTTAATCTGAGGATTCAGAGATGAGTGCCCCCATGATGGTCTTTGTCTTCTAGTGGCCTAGCTCAGACTTGTTCACCTACTTCCATGGAGTGAGTGCTTTGATTGTTGGTATTGTTCTCTGGCACTCATCATCTGTCTTGTTCTATAGATCTCACTTCTCCATGATTAGTGAGTTGTGTCTCCCTTGCGCAAGTTGTTGAAATTCATGTGTCTCTTCATCTCCAGTGTGAGTTCATCTCAGGACTTTCCCAAATTGATATTGAATGTTTTCCTGCAGGGGTTAGTCCAACAAAATAACCAACATCCACTATAGCATATTATCGGCTCAAAAACCAACCTAGACACCACATCTAATTTGATTTAGGAAGGCATTTTAACCTAAGTACCATGCTTAATTTAAAAACCTTTGAAAGCAAGATCATCACTCCTAAACTAGGCACCATGCTCAATTTAAGAGATGTATGAAAACACTTCAAATCTAAACATATACTATGGCAAATGAAGGTAGTATTAAAGCATTAAAGAGATTTACTCAAATGGTGATGAGAGAACATGATTAGTGTATAGCACATGAGCATGTCTTAAAGGTAGGGGCAACCAATATAGCAACATGGTAAGAGATGTTCTTACAAAGTGTATCCCCAAGCTTAGATTTGCAAAAATTAAGATTGGATGAATGTAATTTAATGTTGCATGATGATTGGTTGGACATACCTTGTGTTTGTCATTCCTTCAAACTTTTTGCTCCAGACCTGCAAAGGTTAGTGACAAAAATACCCGAAGGAATATTTTAACAATTATATCCTTATGCTCATTATACAAGGGCAGTGTAGCAGAAAGGTGAACACTGATCTGAAAAGTGCTTTTTAGGACACTAAACTTGTCCCAGGGAAACCTTCAAGATGTGATTTGATGAAGTGGTTTCCTCTCCAACATCAACTTTAAGAGCACAACGAGATCTACAAAATTTGTGATAAACATATGCATCTACAACCACCCTTTTGAAGTTTTTATAAATAGAAAGCGTGAGGGGGTTGAAAATCTCGAGTGTGGCAAAGTTAGACACATCAATTGAATAAGGAGATGTCTCATATGAGCATGGATTTAAAGAGGTGTTTATGAAGTAGCTTCCATGCTCTTTGATATCATCTTCCTTGATTTCAGAGAAGAACACCAAAGGATGGGGTTCATCATTTTCTAAAGTGTGGGGTGTTTTCTCTATGGAAGGTTTTGTGACAACCAAATTATTAGAAGGATTTGAATGAATTTCAAATTTGGTTGTGTATTTCTCCTCGTGTTGGTCGGGATTGGGCTCGACTTCTTCTTCTGGGAATTCGTCAAAAGTGCTAGTGCAAGGAGTATTTTCAAGGATTTTCTCAAGGATGTCTCTTCCTTCACTAACAAGTTTATGTGAGAATGATCCTACAGAAGCTAAATCGAGATGTAGAGCAGCTTCCTTGCTAAGACCAAGATAGAAGTGAAAGTGTAGGACATGGTCAGGTAAGGAAAGATTTGGGCCAAAATTGGTAAGGCTTATGAACCTAGCCCAAGCTGCTTCTAGTGTCTCCTTCTCTTTTTGTTTAAATGTAAGAACTTCAATTCTAAGATCAGTGATTCAAAAAAGAGGGAAGAAAGCAAGACAAAAGTTGTCCCGAAGTTCATCCCAATTTCCATTTATGCCCCTTACGGAATGATCATACCATTTTCTCACTCTTCCCAAAAGGGGAACGGGAATAGTTTCCATTTTATGGTCTCTTATGTCATGCCAACGATAGTTTGACCAGAACACAACTGCTCAAATTCCCTAAGGTGGGTGTATGGATCTTCGTCTTCTGACCCAGAGAAGGATTCTTCCCGAACCATGGCTATAAGAGCAGGGCGAAGCTCATAGCCAGCTGTATGAATGGGGTGTGATGATGATGGAGGCTCCAACAAGTCGCCCTTTGAAGTAAAGAATTTAAAGATATGAGTGAAATCCATGTGGTAAGAAGTGTGGTGGTGAGGTAAAGGTAGTGGTAAAAGGAAAAGGTGGTAAAAGAAAAGAAACACGGACAATCCTGGTTCGATTCTAGAACAGCTATCGTTCCCCGGCAACGGCGCCAGAAAGCTTGTTGACACTTACTAATGTCGCTACCAAGAGTAGAGATAAACTCTATCCCCGGCAACGGCGCCAGAAAGCTTGTTGGGTATTTTAAACGCACACAGAAGAATCCGCAAGCGCACGGATACCGATGTAGCTTTCACCCAAGAGTATTTCAGGGTATCGATTTCCACGGGGAACGTGAAGTGTACTAGAAGAATTAAGAACGTCCAAGAAAAGGATGGTAATATGGGTAGAGAGATATAGGGTTTTCTAAGCGGATCTATTTAATTAAAGGCTCACTATACTTTACTTACTTCGGAGCAACAGTACCTTTCCGATTCTCGAAAAAGACTGGGAAAAGGGGTAATCGGGAGAAGGCTGCCAAAAAGCTCTACGGAAACACCAATCCTAACGTGGTGGATTATAACAATCTACAAAGGTGTCACCCCTGTGGCTACCACAACTATCAGGAGGATTGGGCGCAAACTCAGGTAAACCCTAGTCTAGACACCGTGTCTACACTAATGCTTACTACTCTAATTACCGCGGATAACTAGAGCACTCAATACGAGCGGAGATCGAGTAAATAAAATAAAGCAAGAACTAAAATCAAATATAATACTTAGAAATAGTAAATGAAGAACCTGGAGATTACTTGAAGACAAACCAGATACTGCACCAATACAATGTTGAGGAAGATCCGACAGATCCGGCTCCTCCTCAGCTCTCTCCTTCTCCTCTCTAGATTACAACTAGATGATGAACTAGAACTAGATCTAGAACTAGAAGATGAACTAGAACTAGAACTAGACGATCAACTAGAGGGACCTCTACTTCTACTTGAAACCCTAGTTTCTGATGCGGAGATGAATAATGAAGATGGAGATGCCTGGAGAGGGGGTCTGGGGTTGCTTATAGAGCCCGAGGTGGAGTAGGGGGCAAGGAATCGCCATGTCATCGATCCGCGTCACGTTTATCGCCCACTGTTGGATCAAACCGACTTCGGGGACGGTGGAGATGCGTCCTAGGAGGCAGTGGAAGAATGTTCCAGAGGGCGGAGGCGAAACAGGCTCCGTGGTCGACCGGCCGGTCTCCAAGTGGGACCGGTCGGTCTGGCCCAGTGGGCCCACGTGGCGGGCCGCCTCGTGGTGTCTTCTGGTGTCTTCTAGATCCTTCTTTTGCAGATTTTGTTGCGAAATTAATATCTTTTCATCCAGGACTCCGAATATAGCAAATGATATGTCTGTTTCGATCGTCTCCATGAGCCCTTCGCAATGGTGCACTCCAATTCATCACTTGAGATACTTTTATATGGTGAAATATTGATGTCCTATAAAATAAGTGAGAGCACCAAAACTCGTGGAACTTGTTAGTTTCAAACCCTACAACTATGCTTTGTAATTCATTTAGTGTTATTTCATGCAATAGTTGATGGTTAATTATGAGCATTAGTGAGCGTCAACAGATAAAGATGCAAACTCCCGTCGACGACTCCGGTATTTTTACCGAGGTATCGAGAAGCGTGCAAGCTTCCCCCTAGTCCTCGTTGGAGCCCCTCGCAAGGAATCCCTCGCAAGGGCCAAGCTCCCGGTCGGATAACTCCGTGGATAACTCTGGGCCTTCCCCACACACAAGTGGGTCTCCGGTTAAGCCACTAGTGGCAAAGCCTCTCCTGGATGCTCTCCGCCGTCTTCACTATCAAGTTTCCGGCTGAACCGCCGCGGCCCTTGTTCCCTTCGGTACACGGAGGCGGCCACACCACAAACTCGGTTGGTGTGATCTCGCAAGACTACAAGCCCCGCCGATGTACAACCATGGTGCGCGCAAGCACCGGTAGATAAGAGGTTTTCAGCCTCACTAAACACTAGGCCTAACACCTAGAGCAAGCGCAAAGCGGTGGTCTAACTAGCCCAAGCACTTCGCAAAGCACCTACACTAATCACCTAGTATATTACTTGAGCACTTTGGTGGCTAGAGCAACTAAATATGTGTCTAAGCACTTGGTACACTTCCTTGAGCTCCAACTTCTTAGTTTTGGCCGGCCATGGGGGTATATATAGAGTCCCAACCAAATAGAGCCATTTGGAGAAAGTCATGGACTTCACAGCGGACCATCGGACGCTGGAGTCGTGACCATCGGACGCGTTCGATGCTCCTTTAACGGCTAGATGCCAGCCTGGCACTGTGTTGCAACGGCTAGTCAGCGTCCGATGGTTGATCAACGGACGCGTCCGATGCTCACAGAGCCTCTCTGGAACCTCTCTGCATGGTCATCGGACGCAGGGTCCTGTAGCGTCCGATGTTAGCACCGGAGCGTCCGATGCTTGCTGTGCAGGTTTGCACAGTGTCACAGTCGCGTCCGATGCCTCGGTCTTCAGCGTCCAATGCCTCTGCTGGCGCTGACACAAGCTAGGGTTTACCAACGGAGCGTCCGACGCCTGTATGGGCAGCGTTCGATGTGCCTCCTTGCTTCGTTTCTTCGCGATTTCTTGCGCCGTCTTGGTTCCATTCTTGTGCCTTGGATTTTGCTTGATCTTGAGAGTCTTCTATTGAGCTTCAAATGTCTTGCTTGAGGTGTTGATCATCGGATCACCACGTCGCCTTTGTCCAAGTCACTTTTGCACCCTATTGGACTACAAAACAAACACTTGCAAAACACATTAGTCCAATTTGGTTATGTTGTTCATCAAACACCAAAATCCAAAGTTAAATGGTCCGAGGTCCATTTTCCTTATAATCTCCCCCTTTTTGGTGATTGATGACAACACGACCAAAATAAGCAAATAAAAGATACAAAATTTAAAATGCAATCTACTTGCTAGGATGTAATGCAAAGGCAAGATCATATGATGTTTTAAAAGATACCAAATTGAAACATATTTAATCTAACATATCTTGCCCTTGCCAAAGAGTCCCACTATGTGACTTTATGGATTAAGGCTCCCCCTAACTCCATAAAACACTTCCTCCCTTTTTGAACCATTCCCATGAAAATAACCATAGAATTTTAAAAATTTGATTTTGGTTATTTTGTTTGTTTTAGTTTAGGCTTGATTTTGGTCCCTACATATTCTCCCCCTTTGGAATCAAACACCGAAAAGGAAGACATTAAAGCTTAAGAGAGGAAACATTATATAAGCTAACACTCCCCCTAAGCATATGCATACATATGATGTAAGGCAAAGGTATATGCATAACCGTCAAATTAAAGCATAAAGGAGTTTAATCTATATAATGCATGGAGAAAGCATATAAGAATATCAAATTGAAATCAATATAATGATATCGGTTAGGAATACCACATGTGGATGCCAATTGGATTGTCACCACACATGATGCTTGTCTCCGAGAACTCCATTTCCCTTGCAATGAGACTACTACACACATGATAATCTTGAAAGTAGTGTTAGTCTCAAAGTTTCTAAATTGTAGAGTAGACTCCCCAAAAAGTGTGCATACAAGTTTTGAAATACTTGTAGGAGACATGCACATTGACTTGTAAGGTCAAACTACCATTTTCCATATTGATATTACAAGAAATGTGACATCAATTGAAGATGGTAATTGGAGTAGTTTATCTATAATTTGGACTTTGGCACATATAGGATAAATACAAAGTAAAAGAAGCTATGTGTCATGCTTCTAACCAATTAAAACCATGTAGAATTGCTCTAAGAATGTGAGTGATACCGAGCAAAACTACCATATGATAAGCCTAATTTGCATGACAAAAGATATGAATATACTAATGCAAACATAGGCAATGAAAGGAACTAGATGCTAAAAGTAATTGCAAGACATTTATATCAAATGAAAATAATTGCAAGGATTTAAATCTAGTTACCTAACATGGGAGGGGGAACTTGGGTTCATAGTACCCACTAACATACCTGGCAATGTCATGATCCAATGTGATGCACCCCATGATATGCACCCAAAACTTTGCCAAATCTCCAAATTCCCCGTAGTCCACTTGACTACTTACTTCCCTTTCGGGACCCAAACCTTTTTGGTGCTCTTCATGGTTGTGATAATGTCCTTAGGCACCCAAATACGTTTGGCCCCATTGTTGGCTTGCTTGTTCACCTTGATGGCCACCACCTTGTCATTCTTCTTCTTCTTCAAAAGATAAGGTGTGGTGGCCTTCTTGTTCACCTTGTTGGTGTAGGTGTTGGAGAGCTTGCTTGTTTGCTTTTTGTTTTTCTCTTTCTTCTTTTCTCCCCCATGCTTCACCTTGCACTCATAGGACTTGTGGCTTTCCTTGTGGCAAACGTAACAAACCACGGTTTGCTCCTCATCAAGCTTCTTCACTCCCTTGACAGTGTTATCTTGATGAGTTCGAGTTTGCTTCCCCTTGCCTTTTGCTTGGATCAAGTCCTTGGTGAGGCGAGCCACTTCTTGCTTTAGTAGCTCATTCTCCATTGCAGCTTCTTGTGTACATGTTTCTACAATGACATTCTTAACACAAGCTTGTTTGCACATGGGTGAGTCTAAATCAAGTAAATCAATGCAAGAAGTAGATGCATCGTTTTTAGGCATATCAAAGATTGATTTTTCAATTTTAGGTGCCTCGATGGGGTTTGCTCCGATGGTTTCAAGATTAGCAACTTTGTTAGTTAGCTCATCACAATGCTTGCACATAATTTCCATTTTAGCAAGCAAGCTTTTGTAAGCATCTTGTGTGCTAGCTAACTTTGCTTTTAGTTTTTTATTTTTCTTAGCAAGTTGCTTATCATTACTTGTGCTATCATATGTGCTTATACTAGCCTCAAGTTTCTCAATTTTGTTAGATAGCTCAACATTTAAATTTGAGAAAGTTTCATATTGATCTAGCATAGCATTGTAGGCTTGTTGAGAACTATCTAATTTTTCTTTTAAGATATTAATCTTCTTTTGTTGGCTAGTACAAGCTTTAGCATATTGGAGATTATCTTGCACAAGTTGATTGTAAGAAGGTAGCTCATCACCACTATCACTATCTCTATCACTATCACTAGAGATAGGGCTTGTGTTACCTCGTGCCATAAGGCACATACGTGAGGAGCTTGATGATGAGTGCTTGCGGCCATGCCTCTTGTGATGGGCTTCATCATTACTTGATGAATCATCCCATGTCTTGATGGTGGTGAGAGCTTTGGCCTTGCACCCCTTCTTTTTCTTGTCCTTGGGTGTGAGCTTTTGTTTTGGGCAATCTTCCACAAAGTGCCCTCTTTTGCCGCATCCATAGCATCCCTTTTTCCTTTGCTCTCTTCTTTGATTAGTGAAGAAGCAATCTTCTATAGTGATGGGCACACCCTTGACATTGAGCTTACGGATCATCCTCTTCACTCCTTTCATGAGCTTGATTGTTTCTTCTTCATCTAAGGAGGAGTCAGATGAGGTGGAGGCTTGATCATCACTTGATCTTCATCTTCATTATCCTCTTCTTCTTCACTTGAGGAGCTTGAGCTTGTTTCAACTTGCTTTTTGCCCTTCATCTTTTTGTGCTCACATGAGAGAACAATATCTTTGCTTGATGAAGTGGCTTCTTCTTGACCCATCTTGCGTGACATCTCAAATGCCACCAATTTGCCAATGACAATGGCCGGGGTCATGGTGCTCAAGTCCTCCATGTTGTGGAGGATGGTGATGATGGTTGCATATTTGCCCTTTGGAAGCACGGAGATGATCTTCCTCACAATATCCGCATCACCTAGCTTTGTAATTCCTATAGAATGGAGCTCATTGATAATTAGATTCAAACGAGAATACATATCACGAACAAGCTCATTATCATTCATTTTAAAGGAATCATAGCTTGTTTTTGTTAGGTGATGTTTTTGCTCACGTACATTACTTGTACCATCATGGAGCTCATGTAGCTTTAACCAAATTTCATGAGATGTTTGTAAAGTAAAAACTTGGTTAAAGACATCCATGCTAATAGATTCAAACAAGCAATTTTTTGCTCTAACATTAAGATGAATTTCTTTATCATCACCCGCGGTAGGCTTTTCGGGATTCTTAATGGGTTTCATCCCGTCGCGGGTGACTCTCCAAACACCTAAATCAACGGCTTCTAAAAAGCAAGCCATCCTAGCACTATAGTAGGGGAAGTTAGTGTCGTCAAAGTGTGGAGGCCTAGAGGTATCCATCCCAACCTCTCTTAGGGGCATCGGCTCGAAGGCGATTAAGCCAAGAGTCCACAAGAGAGCCAACCCGCTCTAATACCAATTGAAAGGACCATGACTCCTAAGAAGGGGGGTGAATTAGGCAACTTAAAAACTTCTACTCTAAACTATGGCCTCTAATTTCCACCTAGTCAAAACCTATGCAAGAAAGTAAACTATCTAATGAGCAACTAAGGTTTTGCTAAGTGTGTTTGCTATCTCTACCGCAAAGGAGTTATGCAACCTAGTTTCAAACCTATCAACTAGCATATAAACTAGGAAAGGTAAAGCACATAAACAAGGTAGCAATATAAATGCGGAAGCTAAAGAGTGTGATAGAGATGCAAACTCCCGTCGACGACTCCAGTATTTTTACCGATGTATCGAGAAGCGCGCAAGCTTCCCCCTAGTCCTCGTTGGAGCCCCTCGCAAGGGCCAAGCTCCCAGTCGGATAACTCCGTGGATAGCTCCGGGCCTTCCCCACATGCAAGTGGGTCTCCGGTTAAGCCACTTGTGGCAAAGCCTCTCTCGGATGCTCTCCGCCGTCTTCACTATCAAGTTTCCGGCCGAACCGCCGCGGGCCTTGTTCCCTTCGGTACACGGAGGCGGCCACACCACAAACTCGGTTGGTGTGATCTCGCAAGACTACAAGCCCCGCCGATGTACAACCACGGTGCGCGCAAGCACCGGTAGATAAGAGGTTTTCAACCTCACTAAACACTAGGCCTAACACCTAGAGAAAGCGCAAAGCGGTGGTCTAACTAGCCTAAGCACTTCGCAAAGCACCTACACTAATCACCTAGTATATTACTTGAGCACTTTGGTGGCTAGAGCAACTAAATATGTGTCTAAGCACTTGGTACACTTCCTTGAGCTCCAACTTCTTAGTTTTGAACGGCCATGGGGGTATATATAGAGTCCCAACCAAATAGAGCCGTTTGGAGAAAGTCATGGACTTCACAGCGGACCATCGGACGCTGGAGTCGTGACCATCGGACGCGTTCGATGCTCCTTTAACGGCTAGATGCCAGCCTGGCACTATGTTGCAACGGCTAGTCAGCGTCCGATGGTTGATCAACGGACGCGTCCGATGCTCACAGAGCCTCTCTGGAACCTCTCTGCATGGTCATCGGACGTAGGGTCCTGTAGCGTCCGATGTTAGCACCGGAGCGTCCGATGCTTGTTGTGCAGGTTTGCACAGTGTCACAGTCGCGTCCGATGCCTCGGTCTTCAGCGTCCGATGCCTCTGCTGGCGCTGACACGAGCTAGGGTTTACCAACGGAGCGTCCGACGCCTGTATGGGCAGCGTTCGATGTAGCGTCCGATGTGCCTCCTTGCTTCGTTTCTTTGTGATTTCTTGCGCCGTCTTGGTTCCATTCTTGTGCCTTGGATTTTGCTTGATCTTGAGAGTCTTCTATTGAGCTGCAAATGTCTTGCTTGAGATGTTGATCATCGGATCACCACGTCGCCTTTGTCCAAGTCACTTTTGCACCCTATTGGACTACAAAACAAACACTTGCAAAACACATTAGTCCAATTTGGTTATGTTGTTCATCAAACACCAAAATCCGAAGTTAAATGGTCCGAGGTCCATTTTCCTTACAGTAAGACCATCGGCCGAATTTGTGCGGTCCCTTGACGGCTACATGATGTACTCTTCGGGCATGTTCTTTCTTTTGCCTCTTGTTGCCATGATCTTCGTTGGAGCCTCCGGTGATGGCTAGTATCACACTGAAGGTTGATGTTGGTTTGTTGATGGTTGTCTGGGATTGGGCTTCGGATTTGACAGGTTGGGGGGCTGGCAGGGCCGGTATTGGTGGTGGTGGTGGTAGAGTGTTGCTCACTTGTTGGTTGGTTTGGGCTTGAGGGGTTGTTGGGAATGTGACAGTGTATGGCACATTTTGGCGTTGAGGAAAAGAGGTTGGTTGAAATGAGGTGTGGTTGTAATGTGGGTGTTGAGAGTAGAAAGGTTGGTGCGAGGGTAAGCCGTAGTTTATGGGGTTGTACTGGTAGGGAGGTTGGGTTGGGTTGAAGTTTGGCTTTCTGGTGTGATTGATGGTTCTGTTTTCTGTTGAAGTGGCTCTTTTGGACTCCTGGTGCTCTTTCCCTCTAGCGAAGCACTCGCATTGCTTTGTTGTGTGCCCCTTTCCTAGGCCACAGAAATGACAGTACATTTTGGCCGGGTCCCTCTGTTGGTTTCTTTGGTCAGGCGGGGGTGAAAATCCATGTGGGTTTTGGTTGCCCGAAAGCTGAGTGCTTCTTCTCTGGTCTTCGATTGGATTTGCCTTGTTGATGGCTCCAACGTTGCTCTGATCTTGGCGAGGGTTGTTCTCTCTCGTTTGGGGCCTCGGCTGTGGTTTCTGCTGCGACCTTCGAGCATCGGACTTTGCCCGGAAGTCCATGTCCGCTCTACAGTACCTTTCCATTGTATCATGGAGCTCTTCGATTTTGTTTGCTGGTTTTCTAGCAAACTTTGAGGAACATGGGCCTGGGTGTAAGCCGCTGACTGCAGCGAGGATCACGGCCTCGTCGGATATTCCTGGAATTCTTGCTCTAATCTGGATGAACCTTCGCCAGTAGTCTTGCAACGGTTCGCGCTCTTCTTGTTTGCAGTTGAACAACTCGATGGGGTTTGATGGGGCTGCTGTGATGCCCTTGAAGTTTGTGCAGAGTCTGTCTCTGAGGTTGGCCCAGGAATCCACCGTTCCGGGGCGAAGGTTGTTGTACCAAGTCTGCGCGATGTCACGAAGGATGATTACGAAAGACTTCGCCATTGTTGACTCATCCCCTCCTGCTGCGGTGACTGCCGCTTCGTAGCTCATTATGAATTGGCGAGGGTCAGTGAGTCCATCGTAACGGGGGAGATTTTGTGGATTGTAGCATGGTGGCCAGGGTTGGGTTTGTAGTATTTGGGAGAGTGGTGATCTTGGGTCGTAGGGCATTTGGTGTTGTTGGGCCCTTCGCTGAATTCGAAGGTTTGGCTCTCGCTCTTCTGGGTAGAGCTGGCGAAGGTTTGGTGGTGGTGGGGGTGGTGGAGGTTGACGGGCACCCAACTCCTCATTCCCCTCTTGACGGGGCGGCATTTCTCTATCATTCCCACCCTCGGCTTCGGCTTTAGCTGTCGCGAGGGACTCTTCCATTCGGCGAAGCTGTTCCCTTGCTTCATCCGCCTTTTGCCTGATAGCACGCAGCCGGTTGTGCCTTTCAAGTTGATCTAGGCGCCTTTTCTTCTCTTGCAATTCAGCTTGGAGCCTGTCCAAAGCCTCGAGACCCAACTCCTCTTCATCTCCTCTTCCACCCCCTCCGGAGGTGTGTGGGTGCGGCTGTGACACTAGCCGAGTGTGAGGCCCCGGGACCTCTGTCCCTGGGGTGACTTCTTCTTCTCCCGAAGGTTCCACATTTTCTTCCACAGGTTGAACCATCGCCGCGGCCTCTCTGGTTGTGCGGTTGTCTTTGGTTGAGGATGCTCTTCTATTTCCTGCCATTTCGAACTCCGATCCCCACGGATGGCGCCAAACTGTTGGTAACACACTTGCCCTACCTCCGCACACGTGCAGGGGAGTGGCGAAGGTGGCCAATCGTCAGAACCAAGCGAAGGTGCAACGGGAACAGAAACAGCGCGAAGGTATAAAGGAAGCAAGAACAGTGATACTGTGGCTCTATTCCCAAAAACCCGTCCCCATTACATTGTTCACCCCTCGGTATTTATAGGGGATACCAAGGGGTGCTGACCAAATTACAATAGGGTACAAGAAAGATTCCTCTGCGCTATACACACAGAAGGGCAGAATCGTACAAACACGAGTGGAGTGGAAACCCTAGATTGTCTTCCTCCTGCCCGCCGCCACTTTGCCTCGTTTATCTTCGCGGGAAGGTGAAAACCAGACCTTCGACTTCGCTAGTCTTCAGGTCATCATTCCCTCGCCCCTCGCCGAGCTTGACGTCTTAAGCGAAAAGGCCCCAGAATCCGTGAAGGTCATTTACTGTGTTCTCAGAGCGCCTTAACCTGCGAGAAACAAAAATGAACTCCGAGGGTCGAATTTGTATCCGAAGGTTAGGAAAACGACCCTGAAGAGCCCCAATTAGCGGAAAGGAAAGGTTTTGTGAGGATGCGTGGGTCGCGCGAAGGTTGTCTTTCGAGCCAGCCCGCGCGGTGCCACTGCCGAGGGTCCCTTCCCCCAACACATGTGTAGGATGTGTTGAATTCACTCGTGCTTTTCATATATGCTAGGTTGCTATGTCTCTAGTTCTGAGTCATTCACTTGCTTGGTATGTTCATATTCTGTCAATAAAATTGAACCAAGTTTTAAGTGAATTGAAAAGATCGAGATGGGATTGTTTGTCAACACATCACGGTATCGAGACTGTTTCTCATTGCACATTGAGTTAAACTTGAGCCGTGTATTGTATGACCGAAACCGATGCTTTAAGCTTCTGATTGCATATGCATAAGCTTAGCTCGGTTGAAAAGTTAGGCAATGACAAGCTTTCAACCTCTCGCAGTCACATGCTGAATTCTAAACTTGTGAAATTTCACCGCTGCAACTCCGATTAAAATCTGAAATCACAAGTCTATGTTTCATTCTATAGCATGATGATTGAACTCTGCTAGGGGTAGTTCACCTTGTATACATGTTTAAGCACTTGTTTGTCTTCCTGTCTATACATGTGAAGTGTTGTTTTGTGGTGAACAACCTTTCTGAATGGCTAAAACTGCTCACTTTGCTCTTATGTTCATATTTCGTATTTGGTGATCAGTTTGAGCCTTTGCTAGCATATTGTGATGTAGTTGAGTCATTGGAGTCATACTTTGTGGAGCATCTTTTCATTCTATTGACTATATTCCTGAAGCTGCTAACTTGCATTTTGACTCATATGCATTTTGGAAGGAGGAGATATTCTGTCAAGGGGGAGAAACTTGCTTAATGGTGCATTTTTGCTTGATGATGCATTTTCAACTAAGGGGGAGAAAATATTGCAAATCATGTGCTTTCCGAGTTGAACTAAGGGGGAGAATTGAACTAAGGGGGAGAAATTAGATCAAATCAACTAGGGGGAGTTTGCTCGTTGCTGTGTTTTTGAGCTGGTAACAGTTGGTGTGGAACGTTTTTGCTACTTGTGTTGAGCCTTTGCCTCTTTCTTGAGGGACTTGCATAAGCCTTTCAGCTTTTCGATTGGTGTCGAGCTCTTTTGTTCTTGAGCTGGTAACAGTTGGTATCGAGCTTTTCTGCTAGCAGTGTTGAGCCCATTCTGCCTCTTCTTGAGGGCTAGCTTTGCTTTGCTTGGTTGCGTCGAGCCGTTGCCCATGTCTTTGGGGACCAAGTTGTCTTGCTCTTTCCACTTGACCTTCTTCGGCTTCGCTATGCTTTTTGGTCATTTGGTCGAGTTCTTCCTTCTTCTATTTCATGATGATTTGTGTGTGTAGTTGACAATGCACTCATCAAGGGGGAGATTGCGGATACATGGGTGTATGTCGAGTCTCGACTGATGAGTGATTGTCAACAGGTTTGATGCGCATGTTCTTTGGCTTGTGTTGTGCAGGTGTCGAGCACGGAGACAGTGATCGAGGGCAAGGTGAAGGTCAAGTAGAGACGTGCCGTGCCGACGGACCGGGAGCGGTGAAGGGCGGACGTGAGGCTTGGACTGAGGGACCGCTGGTCTGAGGATCAGCTGTGGTGGCTGACAGCCTGGGACAGCGACGAGCGAAGACTTGCGGGGCACGGTGTTGCTCGGGTCGAGGACCTGGGGACACGTGTCGGTGGATGGGGTGCACGGGTGGTGCATCCCCTCTACAGCTCCGGTTTGGTGGTTGAGCCACAGAAAAACCACCGGGTGGACGGTTTCCAGGTTTGGGCCACAAAACCTGGATGCTGCGGGTTTGCCGAGTTTGGGCCACAAAACTCGGGCTGAGGACAGTTTCCAGGTTTGGGCCTCAAAACCTGGGCGTTGGCGGGTTTCTGAGTTTGGGCCACAAAACTCAGGCGACGGACGTCGGGTTTCCCGATTTCGACCTCAAAACCGGGGGATGGACTTGAAGGCCTGGTTTCCCGGTTTTGGCCTCAAAACCGGGGGGCGGAGTCCAGGAAAAGGACAAGCAGAGCGGTAGCGAAACGTGGCGGCAATCGGTGAGGTTGCGTCGAGGCAACGCTACCAGTTGTGCGGGCGTGGCCGTCGGATCAGCATCATCGTCGAGTTGGTCCAGGATAGCCTTAGGGTTTGGCTGGGTCGCTCTGTAAATACATAGGGGTAGAGTGGGAATTATAATAAGGATAAGTAGAGGGAGACACCCACCTCCCAAAAAATCTCAGTCATTTGCTCCTAGGGTTTCCTGCTCTCCCATTCCCTGCTGTAGCGAACTGAGATCCACAGAGAAGACAATCATACCTCTGTGTCCGTGAGATTTTGAGGAAGTGAGACCGTAATCTCACTATTGTAGCGTGTGGTAGCCACACGGTTGCAAATTCGTGGTTGTGATTCGCGTTTTGTTCTTGTTCCTCGCGGGTTGCTTTTCTCCACGTTTTTCCCCTTGATCGATCTCTCTACTCGGTGCGTCTTTTGCAAATCCGTTTGAACTAAGTCGTTCTAGATCGTGAGGCACTTCTTTCCACCGAAGGGAATCAACTCTAACCTCACGAGCTAGTAGATCGGTCGATTTTTGTTTCGGATCGAGTTTTGCTCCTTTTGTCCCGAATTCTTCCAATTCATCGATTTGGAGTTAGGTTCGAGCCATGATCCCCTTTGGATAGCTCACTAACCTCCTTGGAACTTCTCATACCAAGTCTAAGCCTTAGTGCTTTTGATTCGGAGGAGATCGGGTGATTTTCACGAAAGAACAACACAGAATCGGGACCATCAGACGCTCTGTTCTTGAGCATCGGACGCTGGTTCATACCATCGGACCCGTCTGGTGCCACGTGTCATCTGACAGTGAGTTTTAAGGAGCATCGGACGCTGACCATCGGAGCGTCCGTTGCCATCGGACGCGCCGGGGGTCAAGCATCGGACGATAGGGTTGCACTGTAGCAGCGTCCAATGTTGGTCCAGTAAGGTTCCAGCAAAGTCCATTTTGCATCGGACGCTTCCGGTGCTCTGACATCGGACGCTGCCAGCGTCCGATGCACACAGTTGTGTACTGTTTCGTCCGCGGTTCGTTCGTCCGTTGTCGGTTTTGATTTCCGGCTTTTGCGTTGGCTTTCTAGAGTTGTGTAGTGTCCCGCTATGCTTCTTGGAAGCATCCACCCTACATCTAGGGTCGTGGACATTATTTAAGCTCTAGGTTTTTGCTTTTGGGGTGATTATTGGGACAGTGGCTACAAGTTTCTGAAAAGAAATTTTGAAGCTCTCATTCACCCCCCCTCTGGTCGCTTTTTGGTAGCACTTTCGGTCCTTCAACAAATGATAATTATTTTTTATGGAAGGACAAAGACAGAACTGTTCAGGCGCCTGAAATATAAAAAATAAAAAATGTGAAAAACAATAGATGGCTATGAAACAGAGTCTGAAGCTCTCGATCAAAAACAAACATGGATGGCGAGCGGATAATAGAATCTCAAAGATGCAATAAAGTATAGACACCACACATAGGGAAGGAAGAAAAAATATATGATTTTTTTGTCTCTTTAATATTTTGAGCTCCGCATGGTCGTTGTGGCTCATGCCTACGCCCACGCTCACGCTCCTAGTCGGTGCAGCCAGCGTTTGTGCTCCTTCTCAAAGGTCCACGTGCTCATTGTCGAGATCTCGATTCGGTCGAGTTGTCCATGATTTTGATTAGGTCTTAGAAATTTAGTTGTCCGTGGTCAAAATCTCAGCTTGATTTGTCCTCTTATTTCTCGATCTGTTATAGGGTCACCTCAAATTGGTTTCTTGCATCTCGCGTTAATGATTTGGAAAAATCCTCCCTGTATCGGTCTTTAACTCTGTGAACTAAGAACAACAGAAGCCCGTATTCATCTCCAACTCAGCCGATAAAAATCATGAACATGAAAAGGCCAGACGAAAAAAGGCCAATAAAAAAGAGGCAGAAATTGGTAGAGAAGTATAGATATAAATATAAATTAATATTAGATATAGATATAAATATGATATTGATAGATATGGGTTCTGACATGAGAAATTGTCTATTATAGGACTTCAATCGTGGTGGTTTCTCCGACTCTAAACATTCGTTTCTCCCAAATAGGACTTCAAACATTGTTTGTAAGATGTAATGATATTTTAATAATATTAACCATATTTTAAGTCCTAAATACATATATTTGGTCATGACAATCTTTTGCCCCTAGGTCTTACTGACTCTATTCAAAGCTGCTGAAAATCCTCGCTGAAGTTCACACTCCCCCTGCATCCTTCTTCACACTGATTGCATAAACATGTAATGCAGATATGCTGAGATGTCGAAGTCAGTGAAGAATGAAATATCTCAGAGGGAGAGCTCTTCTCTGGTGAAAGAACACTTTACATCTGCTAGGTATACAGTTCAGAGCGATGACTCAGCTTAAATTTGACTTTGGTTCCTAGACGAATGAACATCACATTCTGGAATGTAAACTGAACTAGTTTTAGTGGATACTGTTGTTTACTGTTAAGTTTATTCATAGATGTACTGTAGTTTGTTTGATTGTGATATACTTGTGTCAATTATCAGCCTACGATATTTCTTCACTTGACCAACATTAGAATCTGAAGGAATACATCTTATGCCCTCGATTATGCATTGCAAAGGAAAACCGAACTAGATAAACAACAATTATCTCAGCAACCTTCAGTACCAAAGCCGATGAGACAAATGCACACCCAGATTTTCACACGAGAGACGACTACACGCTATCTGCACATCAGCAGCTGCAGAAGCCATCAAAAGAATCGTTGCAACTCAAAGCCTAAAAACCTACTACTCTCTAGGGCCTCCTGAGCTTAACCTGGACAGACATCTCCTTGTAGGTGGTGACTCGTTCCCTGGCCTGCCGCAGCGGCCTTCCAAGAGATGATCTGCGCAGGAACTGGTGCCCAGGCTTGTCTCCATTGCCGGAAGCACTCTTTGGATCGATCTTGCAGCTGCTGATGGCGAGCTGGACGTCCTCTATCTCGAACAAGTCCTCCGTGCGGTTGCTTGGCTGAGGTATTCTCATAGACTTTCTGCAGAGGAAGGCCAATGATCTTAGCAAAACTTAACTGTCAAACATAACTCAATTGTCAAAACTTTGGCAAGGATTTTCAGCAGCTTTGAATAGAGTCATTAAGACCTAGGGGCAAAAGAGTCATACTATGGCCAAATACATGTATTTAGAACTTAAAACATGGTTAATATTATCAAAATGTCATTACAGCTTACAAACAATGTTTGGAGTTCTATTTGGGAGAAACGAATGTTTGAAGTCCTATTTGGGAGAAACCACCACGATTAGAGTCCTATAATAACCAATTTCATATGTAACTTTATATATCTCACAAAACAATCTACTCCTTCCATCCCCTAAAATAATTCTAGGTATCTTAACTTTAACCAATTATAAATTAAAAAATATTAATATTTATAATACTAAATAAATATCATCAGACCAGTTACGAAATGTATTTTAATAATAAATTAATTTTAAACTATAAATGTAAATATTATTTAATTAAAAATTTAGCCAACATGAATCACACAGTGTGTAATCTATAGTTGTATTTTTTTGACGGAGGTAGCAGGTCTTTCCACATAATCAATTCATTATCTCTCACAACTAAAAAGACTAAAGATGGGACATCGTTTTGGTGCGGAAAAAAATCGCTTCACCACCAATCGTCCAGCCATGCGATCCCGCAACGCGCTCCCTCGTGCGCCGACAGGTGGGACCAATGCATTCTCGAGCGCCTCCGTGGGTGGTGAAGCGAGCATCCTCAATCGCCTCCTCCCCGCATCCTCAATCGCTTGCATCCTCAATCGCCTCCTCCCCGTCGGCCACAGCCAGCAGCCGACCAAGGCTATCACAGCAATCACCTCCTCCACACTCGGGCTCAGAGCTGTAGCGGCTCCACGGTGGCGCCAGCAGCCCCCTTGCAGCGACCACGTATCGTGCGGATCTGAGACCGGGGCGCACCGCCATGGTCGGCACGGAGGTCAACCTCGAGGTGGACGGTCGACCGCACCGGGGTCCCCGCTCCTACCCCACCTCGCCGGCACCTCCCTACCACCGCAATCACGAGGGTAGGGATGAGGACCTGCGGGTGCCGAATATCATTGAGGGTGGCGGTGCCTTCGTGCTGCTACCGCTGTAACTATTTTTTAGCACCACCGCTCGCCACCCTCATTCTTTTCCCTAGATTCGAATCAGTTGAGTAGCTGCCGGAGTGAAGCATGGGTCAATGGGTCCACGCGCGACGTCCTTGAGTGGCAGCGGTGGGTGCGCTATAGCTCGCGAGGGCTGTGGAGTTGCACTTCCACAGTGTGGTCGCTGAAGGACCGAGAATGCACAAACAAGGCGACCAGAGGGGGGGTGAATGGGAGCCAATCAAAATTCTTCCGAAACTTTGGCCAAGTGTCCCAAAATCAACCCCGAGAAGCAACGACCCAAACCGTGATGCTCACGACCCTTGGAAGAGGGTGGATGATCCCTAGGATCACAGCGGAGCACCACAAAGCGATAGCAAACCAAACGCCAAAAGCACCGGCACAAGTTTGCCCCTCAAAAACCAAGTCCCGAACGTAGATAGACGGCTACATCGAGAAATTCCCAAATACCGATGCTAACGAGTAGCAAAGATACCTAGAGAGGTTCCTTGGTAAACTCTAGGGTCAAACGAGAAGTCCAGAAACCAAGCGAGCAAGCCGGGGCGAAGATTGCACTGAAAAGCAAGCTTTAGCAGGGTCCCGGACTGTCCGCGGGTATGGTCCCGGACTGTCCGGAGTAACTGCAGACTGTCCGCCACCAGGTCCTGGACTGTCCGCCGGCCAATCACCAGAAACAGCAAGGTTGCTGAACCCTTGCTGGAACAGTCTCGGACTGTCTGCGAGGTTGAACTGCGGACTGTCCGCCGTTCAAAAAGCACAGCTCCAATAGCGCGGAGTCAGGCCACCGGTCCGGCCGACCCCGACGCGCGGACTGTCCACGGTTCACCGGCGGACTGTCCGCGGATGAACAGAGAGGGCGATTTTGATCGCCCCTCTCCCAAATCCCTCCAAATCCGATCCAACTCAAAATCCCAAGTTCCCAAACTTGGAGAAGATGACCACGGGGTAGTTAGGAGACTATCCCCAAGAAATCATCCGCTCAAATCAACCAAATCACCGGAAAATCAAAAGGGAAGGTGGATGAACGGAAAAAGCGCCACGAAAACGAAATCGTCCCGATCTATTCGATCATGAGGAGTTAGATGAATTCCTTTGGTCAAAATGACCTCCTCAATGATACGAACAAATTGGTTCAAACAGATTCCGCAAAGACGCACCGGAGAGGGAGATCGAGTGACGGGAAAATCGCGAGGAAACGAAGAACGCGAAGAACACGAATCAAAACGCGAATCAAGTCATCGATCTGCAGCGCAAAGGTGAGGATACGGCCTCACTTCCTCAAATCAACAGTACACAGAGGCAAGTCTCTCTGCGGATCTCAGCTAGCTACAGCAGGGGATAGGAGAGCAGGAAACCCTAAGTGCGAAAGAGCAAATGAGATGACTAAAACTGAGATGAAGGGAGGAGGGTGTCTCCCCGACTACTTATCCTAATTCTAGTCTAAGTACAATTCCTACTCTACCCCTCTCTAATCTATTTACAGAGCGAACCAGCTAAACCCTAAGGTTATTCTGGACCAACTCGGTGGTAGGTGTATCCGACGGCCACGCCCGCACAACTCGTCCGCGTTGCCTCCACGCAACCATCCGATTGCCGCCACGTGCCGCCCTCGCTCTGCACCCCCGGTTTTGTGGCCCAAACCGGGAAACCAGCCTTTTCCAGCCAACCCCCGGTTTTGAGGCCCAAACCGGGAAACCAGCCCACCAGCATCTGAGTTTTGAGGCCAAACTCAGCAAACCCTCAGCGCCCAGGTTTTGAGGCCCAAACCTGGAAACCGTCCTCAGCCCGAGTTTTGTGGCCAAACTCGGAAACCCTCAGCCCGAGTTTTGTGGCCAAACTCGGAAACCGTCCACGCCCAGGTTTTGAGGCCCAAACCTGGAAACCGTCCATCCGATGGTTTTTCTCTGGCTCTACCACCAAACCGAAGCTGTAGAGGGGATGCACCGCCCGTGCACCCCGTCCACCGACACGTGTCCCCAGGTCCTCGACCCGAGCAACACCGTGCCCCACAAGTCTTCACTTGTCGCTGTCCCAGGCTGCCAGCCACCACAGCTGATCCTCAGGCACTCTGGTCCCTCAGTCCAAGCCTCACGTCTGCCCTTCACCGCTCGGTTCATCGGCATGGCACGTCCGCCGCACGGCACGCCCATCCTTCACCGCACTCGGTCCGTCGGCACGACCCGTCTCAACTTGACCTTCACCTTGCCCTCGATCACTGTCTCCGTGCTCGACACCTGCACAACACAAGCCAAAGACCCTGCGATCAAACCCGTTGACAATCACTCATCACTCAGAGACTCGGCATACACCCATGTATCCGCAATCTCCCCCTTGATGAGTGCATTGTCAACTACTCACACAAATCATAATGAGAAGAAGAAGAAGGAAGGAAGAAGAGAGAACTCGACCAAATGACCCAAAAGCCTAGCAAAGCCGAAGAAGGTCAAGTGGAAAGAGCAAAAGAACTTGGTCCCCAAAGACATGAGCAACGGCTCGACGCAACCAAGCAAAGCAAAGCTAGCCCTCAAGAAGAGGTAGAACAGGCTCAACACCGCTAGCAGATACCAATTGGAACTCCAGAGAAAAGAGCTCAAAACCAATTGAAGCCGAATGAAAATCGAAGCAAAATGCTAGTCCCTCAAGATAGAGGCACAGAGGCTCAACACAACTAGCACAGAAAGCTCAAAACCAATGCCTTTCGGCCAAACATGCTCCGAACCAATTGGAATGACTCCAAACCAAAAGAGAACCAATTGATCAAAAAACCCTGAAAAAGTTTGCTAGTCCCTAAAGATAGAGGCAAAGGCTCAACACAACTAGCAAACTCCCCCTCGACAAGTGCAAGCAACTAGGAAAACTCCCTCTAGTTGAACATCCAGGAGTATATGATTTGCAAAAACTCTCCCCCTTAGTTGAAAATGCACTTATCAAGAAAGGCATCAAGGCAAGAAACTCCCCCTTCCAACATGCATATGAAGTCAGAAATGCAAGTTAGTAGCTTCAGGCATATATTCACAAGAGTGCAAAGATGCTCTAGTAGAACTCCAATGACTCAACTAGGCACTCAAATAGCAAAGGCTCAAACTGATCACACATACGAAATATGAACATATGAGCATGTGAGCAATTTTTAGCCAAAAAGGGAGTCACCATCAAAATAGCACTACACATGTATAGACAGGAATCCAAACGAGTGCTAATCATGTATACAAGGTGAACTACCCCTAGCAAAGTTCAATCATCATGCATAGAAATGAACCATATACTTGTGATTTCATTTTTATATCGGAGTTGCAGCGGTGAAATTACACAAGTTCAATTATTAGCATGTGATTGCGAGAGGTTGAAAGCTTGTCATTGCCTAACTTTTCAACCGAGCGAAGCCTATCCCGAAGCAATCAGAAGCTTAAAGTTGCGGTTTCGGTCATACACTACACGGCTCAAGTTTAACTCAAAGTGCAATGAGAAACTGTCTCGATACCATGATGTGTTGACAAGCAATCCCATCTCGATCTTTTCAATTCACAAAGACTTGGTTCAAATTTTAAGCAAGATATGAACAGACCAAGCAAGTGAATGACTCAGAACTAGAGACATAGCAACCTAGCATATATGAAAAACATGAATGGACTCAACACATCCTACACATGCTAGTTGCATATCTCAATGGTGAACATTTTCAGATTTTAAGTTATTAAGCAAATTCACCATTTCAAAAATAGCTCAGCTCATAACATGTACTAGTGATCAGAAGGAGCATAAGCTACAAGCATCAACATAAGCATCGGAGCATACTACATAGAGCATAGTTACATTCTAGTGATTATAGACTTGAAGCTCAGAATGTAAATGCGTATGCTAAAATGCAAGAGAAAAGAAAGATAAACGAAAGAAGGTCAGTCTACTATACAAGATCCAAAATGTTTCCCCCATCTAAAAGGGGAAACACACACCAAGCTCACCCCTCAACCGATTAAAGGTTGATTCGTCTAAAGTCTTGGTGAAAATATCAGCCAGTTGATGATGAGTATCGACATGGCGAAGGTCGATATCACCCTTCTCCTGGTGGTCTCGCAGAAAATGAAAGCGCACATCAATGTGTTTGGTCTTCGAGTGAAGCACGGGGTTCTTAGCAACGCTAATAGCACTCGTGCTGTCACAAAGCAAAGGAACACGAGTAAAGCTCAGACCAAAATCACGCAAAGTGGCCATCATCCAAAGCAACTGGGAACAGCAGCTAGCCGCAGCAACATATTCAGCCTCTGTAGTGGACTGAGCGACACTAGACTGCTTGCGAGAAGACCACGAAACAAGAGAAGAACCAATAAACTGGCAAGTCCCAGAAGTGGACTTGCGCTCAATACGGCAACCAGCAAAATCGGCATCCGAATATCCACAAAGGGAGAGGGTGGAGGAAGCAGAATACCAAATCCCAAACTCAGGTGAGAAACGAAGGTACCTGAAAATCCGCTTCACCGCCTGACGGTGAGAGGTGCGCGGCGACGCCTGAAAGCGCGCACACAGCCACACCGCGAACTGGATGTCCGGGCATGTCGCCGTCAGGTAGAGGAGCGACCCGATCATGCTTCGGTACTCCTTCTGGTCCACTGCTTCTCCATCCACATCCGCATCCAGGGCAGTCGTCGTCAACATGGGTGTTGGAAGAGGCTTGGCCTCACCCATATCGAACCGCTTCAGCAAGTCTTTGGTGTACTTGCCCTGGTGCACAAACGTTCCCTCTCGGGATTGCTTAATTTGCAACCCGAGAAAGAAGGTCAGCTCGCCCCATCATTGCTCATCTCGAACTCCCTGGCTCATAATATCTGCAAACTTGGCAACCAAAGCGTGAGAAGAACCACCGAAAATGATATCATCCACGTAAATCTGGACCAGAAGAGTGTCTTTGCCTTGCCTGAGGAGAAAGAGCGTTTTTATCTACACATCCCATTTTAAAACCCTTAGCAAGCAAAAAGGTTTCTACCTATCATACCAGGCTCTAGGGGCTTGTTTCAAACCATATAAAGCTTTGTGAAGTTTAAAAACATGGTTTGGAAACTTGGGATTTTCAAAACCGGGGGGTTGCTCAACATACTTCTTCTCTATTTAGCCGTTTAAGAAGGCACTCTTGACATCCATTTGAAAGAGTTAAAACCTTTGATGCAGCAAAAGCCAGAGTATCCTAATAGCCTCCAAATGAGCTACAGGAGCAAAAGTCTCCTCAAATCTATCCCCTCCTTCTGACTAAACCCTTGGCCACAAGACGCGCTTTGTTTCCTCACAATGTGGCCGTCCTCTCCTTGTTTATTTTTGAAACCCCATTTAGTCCCATAGGATTACAGTTAGGAGGAGGAGGAACTAGAACCCAAACCCAATTTCTCTCAAAGTTTTCTAACTCCTCATGCATGGCATTGACCCAATCCGATCCGTCAAAGCGTGTCCAACATCTCGGGGCTCAAAATTAGCAACAAAAGCATGAGCGAAGTGAGAGATGTGTTGTGACCTGGACCGAGTAACCCGTTCGTCGATGCTGCCGATCTTATGCTGAGGTGGGTGCTGGCGCTGAATGTGTCGTGGCGCCTCCCGAGCTGAAGTAGCCTCCCCCTCAACAGCAGCTGGTGCCTCCCCGGGTACAAATGGTACCGCTCGGGTGGCGGATCCCACGGCCCCCAGGAAGAAGAGGTGTCGGGGCCGTGAGTCGTCGTAGAAGGCACGACAGGTGGATGGAGTGCTGGATCATCCATACCCTTCAGCCCCTCGTCCTCATCATCAAAAGAGGCTCGCCAACCTCATGGTCACCTGCACGCTCAAAGCGAGATAGGGACAAACAAGAGTCTCGTCGAAGGTGACATCTGATGTCTCCATGACTCGGTTAGTATCAAGGTTAAGTACACGATATGCGCGAGTGTGAGTGCCATAACCCAAAAATACACCGTCAGAAGAACGAGACTCAATTTGTCCAGGTTGCCTTTCTTCAATATAAAACATGGCAACCGAAGACTCTAAAATAACTTACCTTGGGTTGTTTTCCAAAACGCAACTCATAAGAAGTCTTCTTCAAGAAAGCTCTCAGAAAAATGCGATTGGAAATATAGCACGCAGTGTTCATAGCTTCGGCCCAATAACGCCTAGGAGTCCTATGCTCATCGAGCATCGTCCTGGCCATCTCAACAAGTGTCCGATTCTTCCTCTCTACAACACCGTTTTGAGGCGGTGTGTAAGGGGAAGAAAACTGGTGCTCCAAACCCAAAGAGTTACAAAACTTCTCAAAATCCGAATTCTTGAATTCGGAACCATTATCACTCCTAATTGCCCCCATCGAGTTCAAAGGGAACTCGTTCTGAAGACACAAAATCAGATTGCGAACAAAAGAAAAGTCTCGGTCTTCTCAGCTAAAAAGAAGACCCACGAATATCTCGAAAGTCATCAACAACAACAAGTACATACCACTTCCCCCCAACCGAGCTCACCCGAGCCGGACCAACAAGGTCCATGTGCAAAGCTCTCCAGGGCGCTTGGTCATGACCTGAGTCACTAGATGGTGGGGAGCGGCAACCATCTTCCGTGTGTCTACAAGAGTGGCAAACAAGATCCTCTCTATATGCAACTTGGACAATCCTCGGATTAGGCCAAGTGAACTAAGCCTTGCAAGCAAGTCGAAGCTCAAATGTCCAAGTCTCCTATGCCACTTCCAAAGATCGGAGGAGGAAGGTCCAGCCACAAGACAACGAGAAGTGCCAAAAGACACCGAGAAATTCGCACGAAAGACTTTTCCAAAGGGCGAAATCAAACACAGAAGATCGCCCTGAGGATCCAAAATACGACTGAGATTCGGTTTAAAACGAATCTCATAGTCGTCGTCAAAAAGTTGCGAAACAGAAAGAAGGTTAAAATGCAAGTTAGAAACAAGAGCAACATCGCGCAACACAAAGTGCTCATTAACTCGCATGGACCCGCGAGACAATACCTTACCTTTGCTATTGTCGCCGAAGGTTATGTACTCCTTTTCGGTGACAGGGCTAAGGCTGGAGACCACCCCTTGGCATTTTCCGGTCATGTGTCTCGAGCAACCGGAATCCACCAACCAAATGTCCTCCAACCGTTTTACCTACATCAATAAAAAGACATAGGGTGAGCATACGGTCCAACACTGGGGTTAGGGAAGTAAGGGGAATACCAGTGTTGGCCCGCTGCTCAAAAGAACGCGTTAGCAGAAAAACCATTCCTAGTATGTCTACGAGGGTAGCGATCACCACGCACAGGAAAACGTGGTCCGCTGGGGAAGAAGCGCTCACCGCGATACTCCAAACGCGGTGGGGGAAAGCGCTCAACAAAACCTCCGCCACGGGGTCCGTAGCCTGCAAAAGCAGGACCCCGTCGAGCACGCTCTCTACGAGGCCTAGGCCTAGCAACTTGAGGCACTGCGCCTCTAGCATCTCTCCTCGGAGCTCTCTGCTGCCTAGGCCTGGGGACTTGAGGTTCTGGACCTCTAGGCCTAGCAGCTCTCCTCTGGACATTCGGCACATGCACACCATGGAAAGGGTGGTACATGTCTGGGTTGTCCATCTCCCGAGCACGGCGCGCCTCTCTCTTGCGCCGAAAACAGAACTCGCTCAAATGTCCTTCTCTCCCACAGAAATCACAATGATACCTCACCTCAGCGCACAAAGGGGTTGTTGGTACTCGTGACTGTGGGTGTGGATCACCTTGCCCTTCTGTGGCAACTCCTCCTGGATGGGTGGCATTGTGTCAAGCTTATTCTTGAGGTGGTTTGGCTTGGGTGCCCAGACTTGGTTCTTGGGTGGAGCACGTGGAGGTTCCTCAAAACACCCATCCTTGGTGGTAGGCTTGACGGGCTCTTTGGGTGGAAGCTTGGTCAGTTTGGGAGTAGTGGTGGAGTTGGGCTTCTCACTAGGATTCAGACCACTCGACTCTCCAATCTTCCCAAAGCAGAAAGATCAACACCCTGAGCAAGACACACCAGAACCTCCAGTAGCTCGCTTAAATTGGGAGATCATCATCCCGAGCTGCGGCTCACTACAAGAGACCCATGACAAGATGGTCCGAAGGTATGTGTTTTCCTCCTCCTTGGTTTGCATCTTGCCATGCTTGACATTGGCAATCTCCTACTCCACCAAGCCCCACCACAAAGCACACCTCGTGACACAAGTGCTACCCGAGTTGGCCTTCTCTAAAGACTCAATCTTGGCATTCTTCTCTGCCAACTCGGATTGCAAGACAGGATAAGTCTTGCAAGCACCCAACAGCTGCGGCCTAGCACGGAGCTCATCCACTTCTCTCCAACCAACACAGCATACTTACCTCTCTCAAGGTGAGAAGATCAGTCATGTGCGTGGTGCATGACTCACACTCGGCCTCCTCAGACACGACCACGGTGGACTTGGCAAACTCAAGCTCTCTCACGTGTGTCCTCCCACTTCTGCCTAAACTCCTTGCGCTCTCTAGCGGCACGCCTAAGCAACTTGTCCTGACTAAGGAGCGCGGCAGTAAGCTTCTCAACCTCGGCAGAGAGATCGTCGTAGGTGAGGGATACCTGGGAGGTGTCGTCGTCGTCGTCGTCCCAAGGGGTGTGCTCCAGCTTGCCGTCGACCTCATCACCAAGCGCCATGGTGCAGAAGCCGTCCGTCGGCGAAGAAGCAGAGAACCGTTCAGCTTGTCCTCGATCCTCTTCTTCTTCTCGGACTCATCGTCGCTTGAGGAAGCGGAGTCGTCATCCGAGCCATCGACGTCGCTCAGCATGGCGAAGAACGCACGCTGCTCAGCCTGGGCTTCTCCAAGTACTTCTTCTTCTTGATGTACTCCTTGTCAAAGCCGCCCCTCCGCTTGTGCCTCGCGGGGACATACTTCTCCTTGCGCTTGCCGGAGTCGTACTTGTGCCCATGATCGCCCTTCCCAGATAAATGCTTCTTCTTGGGACAGTTGGCGATGAAGTGGTCGGGATCGCCGCACTCATAGCATCCTGAGCGTCCTCCTCCGCGGCGATGGTTCATGCGGTTGTTGTGGAACCGCGTGAACTGGTTGGCAAGCAAAGCCAACTCATTATCCCCAAAGACTCAAGCTGGTCCTCTGTGACAGAAAGAGTGAAGAGAGTGCAAAGCCAGCAGAGGGGTTAGCAGAAGAGCCAGAAACCAAAGCCATAGTCGGGCCAGAAGGATTCGCATAAGAAGCCCTCGACATGGCGTCTATCTCACTGGACTTGAGCTTGCTAAAGAGCTCGTCGCAAGTGAGGGTGTCATAGTTAGGCGATTCGATGATCGCCTGGACCTTTGAGTCCCACACCGACCGATCAAGAGTGTGCAAAAGCTTCAAAGCTCTCTCATGATCGTCGAAAGGCAACTGCTCCTTGTTAGCCCTCATCCTGTTGACAATCACCTGAAAGCGAGCGAATAAACTTTCTATGCTCTCGCCAGGCTGATGTCGAAACTTCTCATACTCTCTCTTGAACGACTCGTAGAGTCGGGTTTTGACTTGAGAGGTACCCTCATGAAAGCGCATGAGGGTGGCCCAAATCTCCCGAGCCGTAGAGAGCTGAGAAACGCGATCAATCTCTCCCATGCTCAAACACGAAAAGAGAGCATTACGGGCTCGGCTATTGGTATCCTGTTCATCGATCTGAAGCTGAGTGACACGAGCAGCCAAGACCACGTAATCGGCAGAGTTGCAAATATCCCAAATGGAAGCACCCAAACTCTGCAGATAGGCCGACATGCGTATCTTCCAATACGCATAGTTCGTCCCATCGAAAAACGGCGGTTTGCCCACGCCGCGATCCATGTCGCCTTCTGTGGATCTGGAACCGGCTAAGGTGAAAGATCCTTAACCCGCTCTGATACCAATTGAAGGACTGAGAATGCACAAACAAGGCGACCAGAGGGGGGTGAATGGGAGCCAATCAAATTATTCTCTCCGACTTTGGCCAAGTGTCCCAAAATCAACCCCGAGAAGCAACGACCGAAACCGTGATGCTCACGACCCTTGGAAGAGGGTGGATGATCCCTAGGATCATAGCGGAGCACCACAAAGCGATAGCAAACCAAACGCAAAAGCACCGGCACAAGTTTGCCCCTCAAAAACCAAGTCCCGAACGTAGATAGACGGCTACGTCGAGAAATCCCCAAATACCGATGCTAACGAGTAGCAAAGATACCTAGAGAGGTTCCTTGGTAAACTCTAGGGTCAAACGAGAAGTCCGGAAACCAAGCGAGCAAGCCGGGGCGAAGATTGCACTGAAAAGCAAGCTTCAGCAGGGTCCCGGACTGTCCGCGGGTATGGTCCCGGACTGTCCGGGGTAACTGCGGACTGTCCGCCACCAGGTCCTGGACTGTCC
Organism: Coix lacryma-jobi var. lacryma-jobi; assembly: GCA_009763385.1. Classification (NCBI taxonomy): domain Eukaryota; kingdom Viridiplantae; phylum Streptophyta; class Magnoliopsida; order Poales; family Poaceae; genus Coix; species Coix lacryma-jobi. The sequence goes on along the minus strand of CM019826.1, from coordinate 111,346,773 downwards.
GCCGGCCAATCACCAGAAACAGCAAGGTTGCTGAACCCTTGCTGGAACAGTCCCGGACTGTCCGCGAGGTTGAACTGCAGACTGTCCGCCGTTCAAAAGCACAGCTCCAACAGCGCGGAGTCAGGCCACTGGTCCGGCCGACCCCGACGCGCGGACTGTCCGCGGTTCACCGGCGGACTGTCCGCGGATGAACAGAGAGGGCGATTTTGATCGCCCCTCTCCCAACCCCTCCAAATCCGATCCAACTCAAAATCCCAAGTTCCCAAACTTGGAGAAGATGATCACGGGGTAGTTAGGAGACTATCCCCAAGAAATCATCCGCTCAAATCAACCAAATCACCGGAAAATCAAAAGGGAAGGTGGATGAACGGAAAAAGCGCCACGAAAACGAAATCGTCCCGATCTATTCGATCATGAGGAGTTAGATGAATTCCTTTGGTCGAAATGACCTCCTCAATGATACGAACAAATTGGTTCAAACGGATTCCGCAAAGACGCACCGAAGAGGGAGATCGAGTGACGGGAAAATCGCGAGGAAACGAAGAACGCGAAGAACACGAATCAAAACGCGAATCAAGTCATCGATCTGCAGCGCAAAGGTGAGGATACGGCCTCACTTCCTCAAATCAACAGTACACAGAGGCAAGTTTCTCTGCGGATCTCAGCTAGCTACAGCAGGGGATAGGAGAGTAGGAAACCCTAAGTGCGAAAGAGCAAATGAGATGACTAAAACTGAGATGAAGGGAGGAGGGTGTCTCCCCGACTACTTATCCTAATTCTAGTCTAAGTACAATTCCTACTCTACCCCTCTCTAATCTATTTACAGAGCGAACCAGCTAAACCCTAAGGTTATTCTGGACCAACTCGGTGGTAGGTGTATCCGACGGTCACGCCCGCACAACTCGTCCGCGTTGCCTCCACGCAATCTTCCGATTGCCGCCACGTGCCGCCCTCGCTCTGCACCCCCGGTTTTATGGCCCAAACCGGGAAACCAGCCTTTTCCAGCCAGCCACCCCCGTTTTTGAGGCCCAAACCGGGAAACCAGCCCACCAGCATCTGAGTTTTGAGGCCAAACTCAGCAAACCTCAGCGCCCAGGTTTTGAGGCCCAAACCTGGAAACCGTCCTCAGCCCGAGTTTTGTGGCCAAACTCGGAAACCCTCAGCCCGAGTTTTTGGCCAAACTCGGAAACCGTCCACGCCCAGGTTTTGAGGCCCAACCTGGAAACCGTCCATCCGATGGTTTTTCTCTGGCTCTACCACCAAACCAAAGCTGTAGAGGGGATGCACCGCCCGTGCACCCTGTCCACCGACACGTGTCCCCAGGTCCTCGACCCGAGCAACACCGTGCCCCACAAGTCTTCACTTGTCGCTGTCCCAGGCTGCCAGCCACCACAGCTGATCCTCAGGCACTCTGGTCCCTCAGTCCAAGCCTCACGTCCGCCCTTCACCGCTTGGTTCATCGGCATGGCACGTCCGCCGCACGGCACGCCCATCCTTCACCGCACCCGGTCCGTCGGCACGACCCGTCTCAACTTGACCTTCACCTTGCTCTTGATCACTGTCTCCGTGCTCGACACCTGCACAACACAAGCCAAAGACCCTGCGATCAAACCCGTTGACAATCACTCATCACTCAGAGACTCGGCATACACCCATGTATCCGCAGTCGCCTGGTGCATTGGTACGTATAGAATAATATGTTCGTTTATATTTGAACTCCGCTGCTTATACTTGGCGAATTAGTTGCGTTGCCTCAAAATTGCAATAACTCATTAAGTACTGTCATATATACTGTTACACATATATGTTCATTCTACTTCCATCTGTTTACTGAATTGGGCGAGCTTTGTTTATTCCTAATCGGATGAGCTGGAGATAGATGTATTAGTTTGCTTTGATAGTTCTCAGTAAGATACATGCCTCCTAATTATGCGAAAAAAGGTACATGCATCTACGCTTGTATAGTTGTATGGCACACTAAGTACAAAATTCAGTATTGTTAATGCATCGCCTCATGCCTTTCTACATATCTAATTAGTATTGGTGATTCAGTGCTTGTACTCGGTGATTAAGAGATTTTAGATGGCAGTAGATGCAGTGCCTGAAATTACAGCTCGACAAGGTTCTATGGATGCAAAGCAGTGTCAAATTAGTTGTCTGATGCATACATGGTACCCAGCTAATCTGCTACTAGCATATAGTTCCTTGGTAAGTTCCATTCCCCACTTCCTGTGAATTTTTTTTGTGAATCGCAGAGTCGAATCTAATTATTGCTTGTGTTTTGTCCTAGGTCTGCAATGTGACAGTTTCCTGTTACAGTTAAGTTTGTGTGGTTGGATATTTTAAGGATCTTATTAAATGTGTCCACACTATTCTGGTACATTGCATGAGAATCGGAACAAATAGTAGAACTAGCAGAAATATTGGCATCTCTGTAACACCTCTGGTGTTTAATCTGTAATTAACCTAACATATCATCATCATTAGTCATAATCATCCTTGTCATGCATTATGTTTGCTTTAATGCTTGTTGCATTTGTTCCCTTTTGAGTGTAGCAATCCCCTTTTCAAAAACCCTAAAAGCCCTAACCTTCCTATAAGGGCAAAATGGTAATTTCATCTCTGTGCCTAGCTTTGTGTAATTCTTCTTCAATTTGATGTCTTGAAGTTTTGTTGTGTTAATCAAAATCAAAATCAGATTTCAAATTCCTTTTGAAAAACCCTGAATTCCAAACCCTGGATTTTATCTCTCTTTTGTAATTCAAAAATTATTCAAAATTTGGAGCTGGTCCAAAAAGCAAAGTTGTAGATCTGGTCAAGAGAAACAACTTTGATATTTACAAATTTTCAAGTTTCTGTACAAAGTTTGAAGTAATTCCAACTTCATTCAGACTCCAGTTTTTGTCCCCTTTTTAGTTTTCAAAATTATTTCAAAAACTAATGAGTTTCAGAAAAAGTGTATAATAGCAAAGTTATAGGTTTTGACAAAAGTAACAACTTTCATGTTTACAGATTTTCAAGTTTCAATATAAAATCAAAAGTAATTTTGAATTCATTCAAATCCCAAAGTGTCCCCTTTTCAAATTTCAAATACAGTTCAAAACTATTAGAATTTTGAAAATGTTCATATTGACAAAGTTGTAGATTTCCTTTTTCTGCACAACTTTGGTGTTTTGAGTTTTTGTTGCTCAGTTCAAATTTTGGAGTATTTTGCAAAAGACAGAAATCAATTCCAAGTCAAACCCTAGACCTAGCCCTGTTCATCTTCAACCTAGAACTAGGGGGGCCCCGGCCGTGGCCGAGCCCCGGCGCTGCGCGTGCCACGCGACTGGCCGCTCCTCGCCTGCCACCAGTCTGCCGCCACTGACCCCGTGCTCATTCCGCACCCGCACGCGAGCGCTGACCTCCTCTCCCCCCCCCCACAGTGCCCAGCAAGCCGCCGCCGCGTGTTCAACGCCGGCGAGCTTACGCCCGGTCCCCTGCACGCAAGCCCGTCCTTCTGCCAGCGTGCAATCGATTGCGCACGCTTCAGCCAAGCTTATCCGCCTGCACGCGACGCTTATCCGTCCCGCGCACGGCTATAAAAGGAACCGCCGGCTGGCCAGAGGTCCTCAACCCCTCCGCCACCGTCGCCAGGACAGTCCAGAGCCTCCGCCGCTCAACCACCTAGCTCAGAAGCTTCGCCGTGTCCTCGCGAAGTTTTTTCCCCTCCTCATTTCACCCCTCCGCCCCTCCTCTCGCCGGCGCAGGTGCTCCGTCCCCAACTCCGGCATACGACCCCGCCTCGGTCAAGAGAGAAATTAGTCGTCGTGGGTTTCCTTCTCATCCATCCGACTCCCGCCCTCTCTTGCTCATCTTGGTGCGCTCCTAACCGCTCCTCGGCGATCTCTTTTGGTGGGCAGAGCCGCCGGCACGCCGCTCGCCGCCGAGAGAGCTCCGCCGAAGCACTGCCAACGTCGAGCTCCCTCCTTCGACCCTTGTTCCGCCCCGCCGAGCCCTGCCTCCGACCCGTGGTAAGCACTCGAAGCCCCCCCCCGGTCTCTGCTTTCACGGCGCAAAGCTCGAGCCAGGCCTCGAGCACACGTTTCCCGTTTCGCTCGAGCCAGGCCTCGAGCAGACACGCACCCTCGCCACTTCGCCGAGCCTAGCCTCGAGCGGACTCATGCACCCTCCGCTTCGCCCGAGCCAAGCCTCGGACGAAGCGATCGTTTTCCGTCTCGCCCGAGCCTCCCAGCCAGGCCTCGGACGGACGATTGTTTCCGTCTCGCCCGAGCCTCCCAGCCAGGCCTCGGACGGACGATTGTTTCCGTCTCGCCCGAGCCTCCCAGCCAGGCCTCGGACGGACAACTATTTCCCCTGCCTCGCTGCGATTCGCCCGAGCCCTGTGGGGAAGGGGCACAGTGCTCTTTTTCCTTTTTGGAAAAATGTGAATAGTATTTCTGTTTTCTCTTTTTTGTGATAATTAATCTGTTATTCCATAAATCTTGAGAAAAATATGGTATGCTCCTTGCACTGTGTAGAATTTTAGAAAATAAGAAACTCTACTACCTTTCTACAAAAATTAGAAAATGAAAAATCCTTCTTTTATTTAAGAAATGGATGGTTTTAGATTTTTAGAAAATCATGTGTAGCTCCAAAATTTATGAGATAAATTTTTATGTGCTAGTTATGTCATGCTCCAAAATTTTGAAGACAAGATGAAATGTGCTAGTTTTAGCAAGCCTTTTGTTCATGTCAGCATCCTCATAAGCATACATCATTGCATCCGTATAGTGACCGAAGGAGAAAACGTCAAAGTCGAAGCAGCCGCTGACGGACCTACCCCTGAGGCGACCCGAGCTCCGACACCTGCACTGCCGACCCCGAGCCTGTCCTCTTTGCTCTTCAAGGCAAGCCCAGTGCATTTAGCCTTTCCTTGCTTTTATAAAAGTTTTACTTAAATGCTTTTGAGATAAATTACTGCATTAGGTGATAGGAGTTGTGTGATGACCTATTACTTGCACTTTACCTCCACCAAAGATCCCCTACCCTGTTTAAAAACTATTTGCAAAATGCTTAGCATTGCTATACAATAGATTTGCAATAAAAATGCCAATTTCAAAAGTGTGATCACTTAAAGAATTTTTTTATGGGAATCTAGCTTTACTCCCCGGCTATTGGCTAGGTATCTGATCCGTACCTAGTCAATTGCGAGGAGAGGTTGTCCGAGCGTACGGTGTCGTCATGTTGTAGTCCGGGACTCAACAGTTGACACCGACCGGGACAGGGTTGAAAAACTGACAGGACTATTACGCTTGGGTGAGATATAACCAAGGTATGGTTCTGGCAGAAAAATTAGGGACCATCCGTATGGGGGCCTGCTGGCCAAGACTTGTAACTATTCACATACTTCGGAAAGCTCTGGCTCCGAGGAATCCTTTATTGGACCGACAACCGCGCACTGGGAGTGGAGAGATGGCGGAAGTAGCATGTACCCACGTGGTCGTCGTACCTGGATAGGAGTGGTGTACTGTACTTCCGGGTGGCGTAGGACCGGGCCCAATCTTGGAGGAATCGTGGTAGACGAGTTGACATATGCAAGCTTGGGTGCTACATATGCAGTGTGGATAGGGATCCTCAGCTGAGTATTATTTATCCGGATTAACGTTGCTCCTCGGTTATGGAGACTTGGTCACTGACTGTCAACGGAGAGTGGTTCTCAACTAGGTATGTTTTCGAAAGGTAAAATGAATCGTGAACAATGAAGAATTGAGAAATACTGGAATCTTTCCAAAAATAAACAAGGATTTCAAAATGCTTTTCTGCAAAATACTTGATCTTGCTTAAGCCTTACCTTGACTTCCCTAAGCCTCTCATCCCTGAGTCTTTTACTTTTCCTTTAGTCGGGTAAGTCTTGTTGAGTACCCCAGTACCCAGGGTTTGTTACCCCCTGTTGCAGGTATGCCTGAGTATCCGATGTGTCTTGCACCCTGCTGCATGACCTTCGTTCAGGAGGAGGCCAACGAGGCCGAAGAATAGATGTGCACCCTCGGGCTGGGTGAAGTATCTTTGTTTGTTGTATTCCGCTACGTTGTCTACTTTGAACTGTCAGAACATGGTCTGTAATAACCGCATTTCTTTAAGTTTATTTGGAACCCCAGTTTGTAAAACTATTGTTATTTAAATCTTCCGCTCTTTATTCCGCTGTTATTTGTGAAAGTATCAAATGCTGTAACCGAAAGGTGAGTGATCCTATGGACATCGGGCGCTAATGTAGCCCGGTGACGAACAGTCTTAATCACGTGGAACATAAGTTCGGCTGTCAGAGGTTGACAGGGACATGTGGGCCATGGGATTAGGACCGTTCCGTCACAGATTGGTATCAGAGCATCTCGCTTTAACGTTGCAGTGTTTGTTTTGCGAAAACTTCAAAAGATTTTTGAGTCCAAACAAATTAAACTTGACTATTTTGAGTCCAAACTGCTTTTCTCATCTTGTCTTCTATTGGCAACACTAGTAGCGAGACAACATGTTTAAGCCCTATATATGTTATGTATCTTGCATTGCCTTGTTCCGTAGGAACGATTCATGCATCATGACATATTCACCTAAGCTAGATAATCTTTCCTCTCTAAGTTCGTTGGGATAGTATGCCTTTACCTGTTCTTGCTAGCCTTTCTCATCCATCTTCTCTTATCCAGACATGGCTCGCATCAAGCTGACCGCCCGCAAGTCGACTGGACCGCATGGTGTGCCACGCCACCAGCTGGCACCACGCGCTGGGGAGGAGACTGGAGAATCTTCCAACAGTCGTCACTTTCCCCGCCGCACCCGCAAGCACCTGAAAGAGGAGATCAGGAACCTGAAGGCTGAGCTGGAGAACTTGGAGCATGACTTCTACCACTCACGTCTGGAGTTCTATGAGGCCCGAGCCTCCCTGGAGCAGGCCAACCGGAACACGATCCGCGCCATCGAGCAGCGCAATGCTACTTGGGTTCGTGAAGACGTCACCAGAGCCGAGCTCCACGGACTGCGGATGTACACCACTCAGATCGAGCAGTTCAACGACATGCTTCATGAGGAGGTACACCAGTTGTACAACCAACTCCACCCCATGGTACCCCCAGATGTCGAGGATCCTGAGGACGGAGTAGTGGAAGAACCGGACGTGGAGCAGGAGCCAAGCTTGAACGAGGAGATTGAACCTGCCGAAGACATCCACGCCGAAGACGAGGACGAGGAGGTTGAGCCTGAGCTCATCCTCAAGGAAGACGACGACGACGACATGATCATCATCAATGAAGACTAGTCTCGTCGTGTCTGTACCACCCGCTTACCTAAAACCTTAGTCTAGGTTTGGGGGCGCTAGTCTGTAGTTTGTTAAGTTGAGTCTGTATCTTTCTTTCGTACCTTTTCCCCTTATCAGTCAGTTGCCACCTGTCAGTCATCTGTATCCATCATCTACCTTTGAATCAATGAAGTTTCTCAGTCAGTTGTTTCAGAACTTAATCTTTGGATGCTAAGTTCCAAGTTGTTTAAACAGATGCCTGTGAACACTCACACTGGAGCTGGAGGTTCTGAGGGTGCCGCCCTTCCAAATCCTCCACCTGTACCTGCTACGCTAGCAGATGCCATCGCAGCCCTGGCGGCCGCTGCTAACCTCATGGCTAGAAACCAGGGCCAACAGCAGAATAATGGTCACCGTGGTCGTCAGCATAACAACAATGAGGCAACCTATGTGGAGTTCACGGAAACCCGTCCACCGGTCTTCACCAAGGCCGATGAACCCCTCGAAGCTGATGATTGGCTCCGCACCATGGAGCAGAAGTTTAGTCTTATCCACTGCACCGACATCCAGAAGCCCCGGTTTGCTTCGCAGCAGCTTCGTGGTCCCGCAAGTGCTCGGTATGCTAATCTGTTGGCTGCCCAGCCAAAAGGTCATCAGTTGACCTGGGAGGAGTTCCGCACTGCTTTCCATGCTCATCACATCCCTTCCGGATTGATGAAAATGAAGCTTGATCAGTTTTTGGCTCTTCAACAGAAAGACTCCACAGTCATGCAGTATGTGGGTCAGTTCAACCACCTTAGCCAGTATGCCTCGGAATACGTCAACACGGACGAGAAGAAGAGAGACTGTTTCCTCAGGGGATTGCACCCCAAGATCCGCAGAAGTATGTCCAATAACCTGACCGGTTCGTATCATGATGCCGTTGACCAGGCTGTCGCTTTTGAGGAAAGCAATCGCCAGTACCAAGAGGAGGAGAAGAAGAAGAAAGCAGGATCAAGCAGCCTCTCTGGCAGTCACAAATGCCAGAGAGTCATCTATCACCCCAGCCACCACCACAATCGTCCACCTTACCCTCATCAGCAAGTGGTCGTCGTCCGTACTGCGGCTACCACCCACAACGCCAATCAGCAGAGTGCCACGCAGCCGAACGCCCCAGGTGTTCGTATCACACACCCCGCAAACAGCCTACAATCATCCCTGCTACAACTGCGGCCAACTTGGCCACTGGTCTCGTGAGTGCCCAAAGCCCAAGAGGTATGCTCAGAGCGCTCAGAAGGGTCCTGGAGGGTCTCAGCAGCCAGCAGTACCGTGCCCCGCAGCAGCAGCACGTTCAGAAGGGCAAGTTTGTCAAGAAACACGGGCAAGTCTACTACAACACACCACCGTCAGTGACATCCTAGAAGGAGAACCCATCATGATCGGTAGGTTTCCCGTTGCCAATCATCCTGCAGTTGTGTTGTTTGATTCTGGTGCATCGCATTCCTTCATCAGTCATACATTTGTCACTAAGCATGAGATATCAATTGGGGAATTACAAGAAGTTTCTGTATATTTTCGCCTGGAGGGCGTATAAGTACTAAGGAAGTGGTTCGCAATATACCAGTGATGTTGGGGGAACATGTATTTCCTACCACCATGATAGTGTTACGTGATCAGGAGATAGATGTCATTCTAGGCATGAATTGGATGTGCCAGTATAAGGTCATGATTGACATCCTGAATAGGGTTGTGAGAGTGGACATCCTAACAGTACCTCCAAACTCCTCCTTCTCCAACTCCCAATGCCTCAAAACCAGCAGCCACACAGTTGAATACCACCTATATTCTGGAGACCAGAGACATCCCCGTGGTCTGTGAATTTCCTGATGTTTTTCCAGAGGACTTACCTGGTCTGCCTCCTGATCGTGATGTTGAGTTTGCCATAGAGCTAAAGCCCGGGACTGCTCCTATATCCCGCAGAGCTTATCGAATGCCTCCCAGAGAGTTGGCAGAGCTGAAAACTCAGTTACAAGATTTGTTGGACAAGGGCTTCATTCGCCCAAGCTCGTCTCCTTGGGGCTGTCCTGCAATCTTTTTAAAGAAGAAAGACAAGAGTCTCAGGCTATGTGTTGATTATCGCCCACTCAATGAAGTCACCATCAAAAACAAATATCCTTTGCCTCGCATTGATCTTCTTTTTGATCAACTAGCTGGAGCCAGAGTGTTCTCCAAGATTGACCTCAGATCTGGCTACCACCAAATTAAAATACGTCCCGAAGACATTCCTAACCAATTTTACGCCTATATTCCTCACTTGGTCATTGATTGACCTTCGCCTTCTGAACTCATGCATGCCAACATTAATTTTCAAAATCCATTCTCTCATTCCTACTTATGCCAGATTCCTATCGGCTTCATCATATTCACTCACTGATACGAGCCTATATGAGTCACTTGCATTATCTTCGGTTTGACAATGCTGCCCACTTCATGTATATCATCGAACTCTGATTTCATGCAAGATTGATAAATTTGTGGTCATGTTCGTTCATGTCGAACGACATTCTCGTCTTACTCCGCTGAGAGTGTGTCATCTACTCATCTTGTCGTGTTGTTCTAGCCTTAGAGATCACCAGCTAGTGCCAAGTTCAGTAAATGTGAGTTCTGGTTAGATCAGATACAGTCTTGGTCATGTCCTATCCCTGAAGGTGTGTCAGTCGATCCCGGAAAGGTGCAGCTTCTGGATTGGACCACCTACCACTGTTCACAAAGTCCACAGCTTCATGGGATGGCTGGATATTATCGCCGTTTCATCCCGGATTTCTCTAGGATCGCCAACCTATCACCGAGTTGTTAAATAATTCTGTGAAGTTTGTCTGGTCACCAGCTTGTGAGCAAGCCTTTCAAGCATTGAAGAAACTGTTAACCACGTCACCAGTGCTAGCCCAGCCGAACGTCGAAAAGCCCTTTGATGTCTACTGTGATGCATCTGGTACTGGTTTTGGGCTGTGTTTTGATGCAAGAGGGTCGAGTGATCGCTTATGCCTCATGACAGCTTAAGCGACATGAGGAAAATTATCCAACTCATGATCTTGAGTTAGCAGCAGTGGTGCATGCCTTAAAAATCTGGCGTCATTATTTGTTGGGCAGTACCTGCAATGTGTACACAGATCACAAAAGCCTGAAGTATATCTTCACTCAAGAAGAGCTGAATATGAGACAGAGAAGATGGCTTGAGTTGATTAAGGACTATGATATCGAAGTGCATTACCATCCAGGTAAGGCGAATGTGGTCGCTGATGCACTCAGTCGCAAGTCATATTGCAACTGTCTCGTAAAGCAATCCTATGAGTCATCCCTATGCTATGAACTAGAAAAGCTGGGTATTGAAATGGTTCCGCAAGGAATTCTGAGTAATATCAGGATTGAAACCCCTATCAAAGAACAGGTCATTGCTGCACAGAAAGATAACCCTGGAATCAAGCACATCATCGAAAAGGTCCGAGCCGGAGAAGCTGATTGTTTCAGGATTGATGAAGAAGGAGTGGTTTGGTTCAAGAATCGTCTCGTAGTTCCTAAAGTGCCTGAGTTGAGACAGTTAATCCTTGATGAGCACACTTGTCTAGATTCTCCATCCACCCCGGCAGCAACAAGGTGTACCAGGATCTGAGGCAGAGATTCTGGTGGACAAAGATGAAGATTGAGATCGCCCGATATGTCGCTCGCTGTGATACTTGCCAGAAAGTCAAAGTCGTGCACATGAAGCCCGGAGGAGAGTTGCAACCTTTATCTGTACCTGCCTGGAAAGTGGGACGATATCAGTATGGATTTCATAAATGGGCTACCCAAGACACAAAAAGGTTATGATTCCATCTGGGTGATCGTGGATCGCCTCACTAAGCAAGCTTATTTCCTGCCAGTCAAGACCAGCTACACCGCCCCCACATATGCCACTTTGTACAAGAACCACATAGTGAAACTCCATGGCATACCCAAGAGCATTATCTCTGATCGTGGTACTCAGTTTATCGCAAAGTTTTGGAAAGCGTTTCATACCTCACTTGGAACCAGGCTGCTGCATAGCACAGCATATCATCCACAAACGGATGGACAAACTGAGCGAGTCAACCAAGTGTTAGAGGATATGTTGAGAGCCTGCGTGCTCACCTTTGCAGATACGTGGGATAACTGTTTGCCCTTGGCAGAATTCTCGTATAATAACAGTTATCAAGAAAGCATCAAAATGGCACCCTTTGAAGCACTGTACGACCGCCGTTGTCGTACACCTCTCAGTTGGTCTGAACCCGGAGAAAGGGAATTCTTTGGGGTTGACCTAGTAAAAGATATGGAAGAGAAAGTCAAGCAAATACAAGAGAACATGAAGATTGCACAATCTCGACAAAAAAGTTATGCTGACAAGAGACGTCGACCTCTGCAGTTCGAGATCGGGGATTATGTGTACCTGAAGGTCTCACCCACCAAAGGAGTCACTCGTTTTGGAGCCAAAGGAAAGTTAGCACCCCGCTACATTGGTCCGTTTGAGGTTCTGGATCGTTGTGGCAAGGTAGCTTACAAGCTGAGTTTGCCTGATCATCTTTCAGCAGTTCATAACGTGTTTCACGTCTCACAACTCAAGAAGTGTCTCCGAGTGCCCGAACATGTGGTGGAAATTGAAGGTGTTGAGTTAGAACCTGATCTGTCGTACTCTGAGTATCCCGTTCGCGTGTTGGACCACAAGGACCGTGTCACCCGAAGAACTACCACAAGATGGTACAAGATCCAGTGGAACCAACACTCTGAAGAAGAAGCCACATGGGAATCCGAAGACTTCTTGGCAAAGAACTATCCCGACTTTCTCAATACTCTGTAGATGTAAGGTTTTCCCCTTGTTCTTTTAAGACGCAGAATCTCGGGGCGAGATTCGTTTTAGGGGGGAGGGTTGTAACACCTCTAGTGTTTAATTTGTAATTAACCTGACATATCATCATCATTAGTCATAATCATCCTCGTCATGCATTATGTTTGCCTTAATGCTTGTTGCATTTGTTCCCTTTTGAGTGTAGCAATCCCCTTTTCAAAAACCCTAAAAGCCCTAACCTTCCTATAAGGGCAAAATGGTAATTTCACCTCTGTGCCTAGCTTTGTGTAATTCTTGTTCAATTTGATGTCTTGAAGTTTTGTTGTGTTAATCAAAATCAAAATCAGATTTCAAATTCCTTTTGAAAAACCCTGAATTCCAAAACCTGGATTTTATCTCTCTTTTGTAATTCAAAATTATTCAAAATTTGGAGCTGGTCCAAAAAACAAAGTTGTAGATCTGGTCAAGAGAAACAACTTTGGTATTTACCAATTTTCAAGTTTCTGTACAAAGTTTGAAGTAATTCCAACTTCATTCAGACTCCAGTTTTTGTCCCCTTTTTAGTTTTCAACATTATTTCAAAAAATAATGAGTTTCAGAAAAAGTGTATAATAGCAAAATTATAGGTTTTGACAAAAGTAACAACTTTCATGTTTACAGATTTTCAAGTTTCAATATAAAATCAAAAGTAATTTTGAATTCATTCAAATCCCAAAAGTGTCCCCTTTTCAAATTTCAAATACAGTTCAAAAACTATTTGAATTTTGAAAATGTTCATATTGACAAAGTTGTAGATTTCCTTTTTGTGCACAACTTTGGTGTTTTGAGTTTTGTTGCTCAGTTCAAATTTTGGGAGTATTTTGCAAAAGACAGAAATCAATTCCAAGTCAAACCCTAGACCTAGCCCTGTTCATCTTCAACCTAGAACTAGGGGGGCCCCGGCCGTGGCCGAGCCCCGGCGCTGCGCGCGCCACGCGCCACTACTGGCCGCTCCTCGCCTGCTGCCACCAGTCTGCCGCCACTGACCCCGTGCTCATTCCGCACCCGCACGCGAGCGCTGACCTCCTCTCCCGTCCCCCAGTGCCCAGCAAGCCGCCGCCGCCGTGTTCAACGCCGGCGAGCTTACGCCCGGTCCCCTGCGCGCACGCCCGTCCTTCTGCCAGCGTGCAATCGATTGCGCACGCTTCGGCCAAGCTTATTCGCCTGCACGCGACGCTTATCCGTCCCGCGCACGGCTATAAAAGGAACGCCGGCTGGCCAGAGGTCCTCATCCCCTCCGCCACCGTCGCCAGGCCAGTCCAGAGCCTCCGCCGCTCAACCCACCTAGCTCAGAAGCTCCGCCGTGTCCTCGCGAAGTTTTTCCCCTCCTCAATTTCACCCCTCCGCCCCTCCTCTCGCCGGCGCAGGTGCTCCGTCCCCAACTCCGGCGTACGACCCCCCTCGGTCAAGAGAGAAATTAGTCGCCGTGGGTTTCCTTCTCATCCATCCGACTCCCGCCCTCTCTTGCTCATCTTGGTGCGCTCCTAATCGCTCCTCGGCGATCTCTTTTGGTGGACAGAGCCGCCGGCACGCCGCTCGCCGCCGAGAGAGCTCCGCCGAAGCACTGCCAACGTCGAGCTCCCTCGTTCGACCCTTGTTCCGCCCCGCCGAGCCCTGCCTCCGACCCGTGGTAAGCACTCGAAGCCCCCCCCGGTCTCTGCTTTCACGGCGCAAAGCTCGAGCCAGGCCTCGAGCACACGACGTTTCCCGTTTCGCTCGAGCCAGGCCTCGAGCAGACACGCACCCTCGCCACTTCGCCGAGCCTAGCCTCGAGCGGACTCATGCACCCTCCGCTTCGCCCGAGCCAAGCCTCGGACGAAGCGATCGTTTTTCGTCTCGCCCGAGCCTCCCAGCCAGGCCTCGGACGGACGATTGTTTCCGTCTCGCCCGAGCCTCCCAGCCAGGCCTCGAACGAACGATTGTTTCCGTCTCGCCCGAGCCTCCCAGCCAGGCCTCGGACGGACGACTGTTTCCGCCTCGCCGCGATTCGCCCGAAGAGCCCTGCGGGGAGGGGCACAGTGCTCTTTTTCCTTTTTTTGGAAACATGTGAATAGTATTCTGTTTTCTCTTTTTTGTGATAATTAATCTGTTGTTCCCTAAATCTTGAGAAAAATATAGTATGCTCCTTGCACTGTGTAGAATTTTAGAAAAATAAGAAACTCTACCTTTCTGCAAAAATTAGAAAAAATGAAAAATCCTTCTTTATTTAAGAAATGGATGGTTTTAGATTTTTAGAAATCATGTGTAGCTCCAAAATTTATGAGATAAATTTTTATGTGCTAGTTATGTCATGCTTAGTCTCTGGTAAATTTTGAAGTCTTTTGGAACAAGTTGATTTTGTTTTGAGCATTTATTTTTAATTGTAAATAGTGCCTTTTGTTAATTAATGACTGATTTTAATTGAGCACCTTAATGACCTCCAAAAATTATGAAATTTGTTTTGCCATTTTTTTATACCATAATGAACTTATGAGATTAATTTGGTAATTTTTGGAGCAACTTCATAAAATGACCTTTTTAAATAATAGGAAAAATAGAAAATCAAGTAGGGTTCATGTTGTATGCCCTGTGATGTGACTTTTGGGATTGTTTGCTGTTCATAGACCCCCACCCATTTTGGTCTATGATGTTTGTGATGCCATGCATGATTTGTGTTTAGGTCGGATAAATGATGCTTAATAGGTTGATTATTTTGCTTAGGGATAAAGATAAGTAACTTTATGTCCACACTAAGAAGTTACTTACGCGATGGAAAGTGTACTCTAGAATCAGTAGGTTTTGTCCTGCGTTTTAGCAAGCCTTTTGTTCATGTCAGCATCCTCATAAGCATCATCATTGCATCCATCCGTTAGTGACCGAAGGAGAAAACGTCAAAGTCGAAGCAGCCGCTGACGGACCTACCCCTGAGGCGACCCGAGCTCCGACACCTGCACTGCCGACCCCGAGCCTGTCCTCTTTGCTCTTCAAGGCAAGCCCCGGTGCATTTAGCCTTTCCTTGCTTTTATAAAAGTTTTACTTAAATGCTTTTGAGATAAATTACTGCATTAGGTGATAGGAGTTGTGTGATGACCTATTACTTGCACTTTAGCTCCACCAAAGATCCCCTACCCTGTTTAAAAACTATTTGTAAAATGCTTAGCATTGCTATACAATAGATTTGCAATAAAAATGCCAATTTCAAAAGTGTGATCACTTAAAGAATTTTTTTATGGGAATCTGGCTTTACTCCCCGGCTATTGGCTAGGTATCTGATCCGTACCTAGTCAATTGCGAGGAGAGGTTGTCCGAGCGTACGGTGCCGTCATGTTGTAGTCCGGGACTCAACAGTTGACACCGACCGGGACAAGGTTGAAAAACTGACAGGACTATTACGTTTGGGTGAGATATAACCAAGGTATGGTTCTGGCAGAAAAATTAGGGACCATCCGTATGGGGGCCTGCTGGCCAAGACTTGTAACTATTCACATACTTCGGAAAGCTCTGGCTCCGAGGAATCCTTTATTGGACCGACAACCGCGCACTGGGAGTGGAGAGATGGCGGAAGTAGCATGTACCCACGTGGTCGTCGTACCTGGATAGGAGTGGTGTACTGTACTTCCGGGTGGCGTAGGACCGGGCCTATTCTTGGAGGAATCGTGGTAGACGAGTTGACATATGCAAGCTTGGGTGCTACATATGCAGTGTGGATAGGGATCCTCAGCTGAGTATTATTTATCCGGATTAACGTTGCTCCTCGGTTATGGATACTTGTCACTGACTGTCAACGGAGAGTGGTTCTCAACTAGGTATGTTTTCGAAAGGTAAAATGAATCGTAAACAATGAAGAATTGAGAAATACTGGAATCTTTCCAAAAATAAAACAAGGATTTCAAAGTGCTTTTCTGCAAAATACTTGATCTTGCTTAAGCCTTACCTTGACTTCCTAAGCCTCTCATCCCTGAGTCTTTTCCTTTTCCTTTAGTCGGGTAAGTCTTATTGAGTACCCCAGTACCCAGGGTTTGTTACCCCCTGTTGCAGGTATGCCTGAGTATCCGATGTGTCTTGCACCCTGCTGCATGACCTTCGTTCAGGAGGAGGCCAACGAGGCCGAAGAATAGATGTGCACCCTCTCGGGCTGGGGAAGTATCTTTGTATTGTTGTATTCCGCTACGTTGTCTACTTTGAACTGTCAGAACATGGTCTGTAATAATCGCATTTCTTTAAGTTTATTTGGAACCCCAGTTTGTAAAACTATTGTTATTTAAATCTTCCGCTCTTTATTCCGCTGTTATTTGTGAAAGTATCAAATGCTATAACCGAAAGGTGAGTGATCCTGTGGACATCGGACGCTAATGTAGCCCGGTGACGAACAGTCTTAATCACGTGGAACATAAGTTCGGCTGTCAGAGGTTGACAGGGACATGTGGGTCATGGGATTAGGACCGTTCCGTCACAATCTCTAGCCTGACAAATTTCTTCTCCTACTCTCTTAGAGTGAGTAATCTGTTTTATTTTCCACCAGCATATCTATATTATTTCTTCTTTATGATGTGTACGGAGTATAGTTAACCTTTGTGTAATGTTTTTTTTACCAGTGAACTATTTATCAGAAACTCAAATTGATTGTTTCATCTCTATGTACAAGATGTTGCCAATACATGTATTACTGCATTGAAATTAATTTGTTGATTTATCACTTCTTTTGTTCTTTGGAAGCTAAAACAAAATTATGTTGTTTTTGAAAACCAAGATGATAGTGGAGAGGTTTCCCAATGGTGGAGTAAAAATCCTAAATGAAAGGTGACTGGTTCTACCCAGTTATTGTAGGGACCCGTTATTGTATTGGTAAGTTTGGCTTGTGCATCTTGTTAGTATACTTAATTAGCTCAAGAATAGACTGTGAAAGGTGCCTTGTGCGCCTTGTGCATTGATAAAAATAGAGAGTGAAAGGTGCCTTGTGCCTTGTGCATTGATAAAAATAGACAGTGATGAGGTTTGTCGAGTTGAAATTTGACATTTTCCTCAGTTGAAATTTGACAGCTATATCATTTTCAGCAAACCATTCTAAAGACTGAGATGGTGATGGTGATGCTATGTCAGTCAGGGAGCGTCCTCTAAACTGCCTTGACCTGTATATATATTTCCACGTCTCTCAAATATTGTCAGATTGTTGCTATGTAACTGTTTGAAACAAGAATATATATTATATATATATATGTATATATGTCTTATGTCTAGCATGTTTTAAATGGAACGTATTGCTCGACGAGTGGCTACGGTTCCACGCTCGTTGCAAGGACATCGCCGCAGACGAATACGTAATGATGGATCTCGAATTTCTTCTGCGGATGTCGCGCATCCGCTCGCAGTGGAGGCGGGCGTCCCATGGCTGGTGCTCGCAGCTCATTATACGCAGGCCAGACTACTTTTCTTCCGGTACATAGAATTACAGATGATAATATTATATTTGGAATCTTTGAATCATCTTAGAAATTACACTGATGAGAATATTAGTTGATGATAGTATTTGGCTGTTGATTTCGTAGGTCCTTATTCCTTCATTTCCTGCTTTTCTTGAACTAACTTATCTCAAATGTGCTTATCTTGCAATAGATGATGTTGTCATCAATAATGAGCTTGTCTTTCTTGGACATTTTAGAATCAGTAAGTTCATATATTCTTTTGGGCTGTTCTTAGTTAATTAGACTTTGTGAAAATGATTTCTGAATGGAAAAAATTTGCTCAATGAAATTAGGCTCTGTGTCACCAGCTTCCCGGTGTGGTTGCCTCCATGACTTGCTATCATTATTTTTCTCCTCCGAAGATTGGAGGAGACGACATGCGGGCATGCGACACTGATGACTATAGCTCAGATTGCAGAGGGCTCTGCTAGGGTGCTGATTAAGAATCTCGAAGGTTAGAATGGTGCTGGATTCTTTTCAGGATCTGCACTCACGGGTGCGGTGGGCTGCAATTAATGTAATATGATAGATTTTCAACGGACCTGGAACCTAAGTTGCGAGATCAGTTGCACCATGTTGTGCTATTAGACTAGCTTCAGCAATGGATGATATAGTTAGAACCCACACATACAGCCATGTGATTGTTGTATTTTTTTAATTTCATTTTCTCATACAATTGGCTATTTTAATATATTTTTGTTTACTTTAGTTTATATAAACAATACTGGCATGTGATCTTTCTTTGTGCATAGAGACAACGTTAATGAATATTAGCATGCATGGTTTGAAATCAGTTGGCTGCTAATAGTCCGCATCAACTCTGTATTGACTAGCCTCTGTTTTGTGTAGATGGGTAATGCTAACTTTTGTTATCTGCCAAAAATCTTTATTTCATGAAGAGAAATCATTTGATACAGAGAAAGAGAATTTCAGAGAATTTCAGGTGCAACAAACATTTTGTTTGCAGCAAGACATGTTTTTTTCCTTTGAAAAGAATTAAGGCCTGTTTGACATGACTCCATTTCACCGGTGAAGCCATTTTTTTTACGTTTCGACTCCATGAACAATACTGCCAATAAAGCTAGAGTCGTGTAAAGCTCCTTAAAACATGCTCTCACACGCCACGCAGAATGACGTGAAGCCGGGCGAAGTCACTATTTTTGGCTTCATCTCACCTCAAACTTTTGTGAGAGCACGATTTAAGGGGCTTCTTGCATGAAGCTATTTTATTTTACCTCGTTTGGCACAAAACTGCTCCAAACGGCTTCTGAAGCCAGTGAAGGCTGCCAAACGGGCCTAAGTTAGTTTTACTAAAAAGAATTTTTGATCTTATGTTTATTTGCATCGTGCATGTTAAGTGCTAAATGGTACCAACTAAGTTGTAAATGTTAAGACTTATGCAACAAAGAGCAACTGTCTTTTGATTGTTTTAAAAAAAACTCGATCTGCGGTGGCTAGACAACCTCCGGGTTGGTTTAAGAAGATCTCCTCATGCGGGTCTCGATCTCTTATCCCCCCCTACACGTCATCTTTTGGTTGTTTTAATTTTGCATTTCAAGATTACCGTAGCATTAGCAAGGGCAATATACCGACGAGCGAGGCAGACGTGGGGAGGATGACGATGTGGCAGCGAGGTGTGGTTGTGGCGAGTAGCTAGGTGAAATGTAGGCAAGACAGCAGTGCTGCTGTAGCTGATCGTCGTCCCTGTTTCAGGTAACGTCAAGCGGCTCCGTGCTATCTTATGATGCGATTTGTATATTTTATTAGATAACGTCAAGCGGCTCCATATTATCTTATCATACGATTTATATATTTTATTATAAAAATTTTACTGCTCCGTAGTAACGCACGGACACCCTACCTGGTCGACATAACAAAAAAGAAAGAATATTTACGTGATCACGTCCCCGTCCCTTGCTTGTCAAGCAGTTGTACGCGTGCCGGGCCGAATTCGGAAAACGACGTCTGTAGGCCGGCTGCTTCTTGGGCTCATACTCTAATATTCTCTACTATCCCCGCGCGCTCGAATGCAACAAACCCTCCCCCACTCCTCCCACTCCCAGCTCCCACTCTCCCCTTCACTGCGCCGCACTCCCAGTCCCAACAGGCCCAAATGGCGGCGGTCGGAACACTTCCCGGCGCCGTCGCAGCCGCTGGCGCTTCTGTGCTACAACGCCAACGCCGCGGCGGCGTCCCTTCTTTCGTAGCCGCCTACGTCCCCGAGGGCACCCGCCTCGTCTACGGGAGGCAGCTCCGTCCGGCTCCGGTCCTCGCCTGTTCCTCCATCTCCCTGTCTCGTCCAGCAAGGCGGCGGTTTCTCTGCGCTGCTGCGGTCTCAGCCTCCTCGGGTTCCGCTGGGTTAGTGCATCCCTTTCTTCCCAGCCGTCTCAGCGCGCCGTACCTTGCATTTTGTCTAAGCAACAACAGTCTGGGGCTTTTTGTGTCTGTGTATTCGTGGGATGTGGTAGAGCTGTAATATCTGGATAGAGAAATATTACGCCACTATGATGTGGACATGTGGTAGCCCACTTTGATTTCAGCTTCTAGGCTTGTATTAAAGCCTAGGTTTAACCTTATGTAGAGATTTTATTTAGCAACCCCACTCCACTGAGTGCAGTTCACTTGATTACGGCTGCAGCTCTGCATAGTGCGTACCCTTTGTTTCGTTGGTGGAGTACATTTGGGGGCTCCAGTGTGTTTCGTGTAAATACAAAGAAGCCCTTTGATTATTGGATGCAGCTCTCCAAATTGGAGCTAACATGTTCCTCTTTAACTTCTGAAAGCTAAGAGTGATCCTATGCAATTTTATATAACTGGCAGTTTATAGATTAAGCACGCTTGATGATTTATTGCAATTTACATCTCAATTCTCTAATATGAGTTCCTTAAAAAGAGAAACATTTACAGTGTGTTAACTATATTGTCATGTCCTAAAAATAAAATATTGATACTGTGTAAAAGTTTCCTAACGATAGAAGTTAATATGCCCAGGAAAAATATGTATACATGCACGCTATCTGTAGTATTTATGCATGATTCATCATGTAGATGCAGGGGACTTTTGAGCTAAGATTAAGTTTCCATTGTGAAATTCAAAATGATCCATAGTATATTGTGAAGTTTTAACCTTTGTTGACGCATGGAGCACACAGCGCTGCAGTTAACAAAATTATTTTGCTAGTCATTAGTAACAGGAATTTTCTATTACAGAGAAGCAGAGCCCCAGGGATTTGCAGAGAGATACCCAGCTCTTGTCACAAGTTTTCTTCTTCTTCTTGTGGTATGTTCACTTACCTGTATTGCCAATTTGGCTGCATGAAACAACGCAAAAAATTCCTTTGGATAGTAGTTATAATTCTTTTCACTTTGTGATCAAAAACCTTGCAGGTATTTTCTGAATGTAAATTTAACATCCTCAACAAGAAGATCTTTGACTACTTCCCCTATCCATAGTATGTTTCCTGGATAAGTGTGCATTATGTCTTTCGTGCCGGCACCAGTTGCAATAACATATACTACTTGTACCTATTGTTGTAGTTTGTGTCAGTGAGCCATCTTTTTATTGGAGTACTATACTGCCTTATTGGTTGGAGCTTCGGTATCCCAAAGCGCGTGGTATAGTCGACACCTTCGTGTTCTTTTTCATTTTGATAGATAACTGCCTCTCTAATTCACAGTTAAGGGTTTTCAGTGACATTTATGAGCAGGGTGTGCATGCAAACTAAATTGTTTATTTGCAAAAATATTTTAATGCTGGATCATATTGCTTAGTCAGGTGCATATATAGTGTCTCTAATTTTACAATGCTGCTATTGGATGGATTATACACTAAGAATAATTAGTAAATGATGCTAAATTATACAGAATATACTCCAGCGTTTTCAAAATGTTCTTGTATCTATTAAGCACCAGTTGTTTTTTCTACATAGCTATTTTTTTTATATCAGTGACTTCTTTTCTGAAAGGAACTGATACACTAATATAAATTGTACTTTTGTAGCCATCAACTCAACACTTCTGCAGCAGCTTGTTCCAGTTGCGGTTTGCCATGCCATTGGCCATGTAACAAGCACTGTGTCATTTGCTGCCGTAGCTGTATCATTTGCCCACACTATTAAAGGTGCTTCTATGATAAGCTGATTTTATTTCTATTATTATCCCTCTACCTCTTGTTTTCTTGTGCTAATATGTTTCCAGTTTTACAAATTACAACGCAGCTCTGGAGCCATTCTTCAATGCGGCTGCTTCTCAGTTTATCCTTGGACAACCAGTTCCATTGACACTCTGGCTGTCTCTTGTTCCTGTCGTGGTTGGTATGTCTCATTCCAGATTTTGCATTAGTTATGGTGCTGGCTTTATAAACTTGTACTTGTGATATGTTGCAACATCAACGCTGCGGTATTCAAGACAAGGTTCAATTTGGCACTTTTTGTAGCTCTTTGGTTCGCGGGGGTGGCGGGCCGGGGGTGGGGGGGGGGTGTGGGGGGTTGCTACATGTTTGTACAGAAGAAGGTTAATCTTGTGGGGATGTGCGAATGCTGCGTAGTTCTTATTCAGTGGGTGGACGATAGGGTTCAGGTCACCTGCTGGAAATGTCATTTATTTTGACGGAGTTGGTTTGTACAGCCTCCTTGCAAAACAAGCAAGGGTAAGGCTGCCTAGGAATTCCCTTTCCCAGACCCCACCTTTTGTGGGATCTTTTAGCACCGGGAACTCCCTTTAGTTATATAGGATTTGTTTGCTTGCTTGTATTAGCATGTATCCAGGCTTGCGCAGTGCAACTGTGTTTGGTTGCCCAGAGGCACAAAGGCTCCTATAGTTTTGCACGTTGTTGAAGTCCAATGCAGCGTTAGCTAGTATGCCAAATTTGGTCGTATTGCTGGCAATGTAGATTTGCACAAGCTGATGGGTTACGCAAAAATAAAATCTTCTTCCTTCGCCACCTCTATTAGAACTGGAGGTGACTAGATCTAACACACTATAAGCAAACAAATACAATCTTAGCAAATGTAGCCTGTCTGTGCAGGACTACTAAACACCAAGACATTGCATACGTTATGCTGTCTTGGGTTGTGTTGCATAAGGTCTATTGTAAGCAACCAATCATACCGGTTACAAATCTGCTATTATTGTCAGCATTATAGGCAATGTTTTTTGTAGAAACAGTTGGGGCCACATCATAGTGATCGGATCCAGTGGTGGACCCAGGATTTAGCTAAGACTAGGGCCAAATTCCAGTGAAGAAACGTTGACAGCTACACCAACCATCTTGATATCAAGGAAGCTCTCAGTAACTTGCCCCAGTGCATGGACAAACCAGACTCGTATAGAGCAACAAAATCAGCAATGAAGTATAGACAAGAAATGGGCAATAAAGTGTAAAAATGAATTAAAAGAAATCAATAAGAAAAAAAATGCATAACTCAATACGACAACCATTTGTTCCTTAATAGATGCATCCTGTGCCTCATCAAATTGGGATCAAAAGTTCAAAATTAGAATTGAAATCAAAATTAGCAGAGATTATTGAAGCAAAGAGAAGAAATACTGCTCTGCTCGGCGA
This sequence comes from Coix lacryma-jobi var. lacryma-jobi, assembly GCA_009763385.1. Classification (NCBI taxonomy): domain Eukaryota; kingdom Viridiplantae; phylum Streptophyta; class Magnoliopsida; order Poales; family Poaceae; genus Coix; species Coix lacryma-jobi. Next base: position 111,323,626 of record CM019826.1, on the reverse strand, counting down.
AGCGGGGCTCTGGCAGGTGCAAGTGCAGGCACCGCGCGAAGCCTAGGGGCGGCGGCGGCGCTGCGGCTTGCCGGGGGCCGGCAGCTGAGCGGCGAGGCTCGGCCCTGCAAGGGCAACGTCGGCCGCTGGCATGCGGGGGCCGCGGGGCGAGTGGCTGGGTGCCGCCGTGCCGGCGCTGGCAAGTGTGAGATGCGAGCGGGAGCAGCGCGTGATGTGGCGGGGAAGAAGAGCCGTGACTACGCGAGCAGCGCGTGAGTGTGTGATGATGTGAGCGGGCACTGACTGACTCCATGGTCTGCCCTACTCTACTGGGCTGTTCGTTGTTGGGCTGAAATTGAAGACCTGTTTCTAAAACATTTGGGCCGCGACTAGGGCCATGGCCCTAGGCCTGGGCCCACCACTGACCGGATCATACCTTTTTTTGTAGGTGAGCTGCATATCTTTATATTAAGAGAAGAAAGGATAAAGAACCCTTATGAGATACACCCAAAACACACTTTTACACAAACACACCCACGTTCTAACATATTGTTGCTGCCCCTTTTACAATCATAAAAAGATGATCTTAACTGTAAAACCTGAAACCTAAACATTCTCATCTGACGGGGAGGACAGAAAGCAATGCCCTTAGTGCAGCTAAACTCCAGAGCCTCATCTCCTCTGATGCAAACCTTGTAGATTCTACCACATCCGCTAATGCTCTATCAAATACTCACTGGTTGCAATGTTTCCAATGGGTGCATGCACCTAGAATAATTATGAGTTAAGGCCTTGCTGAGCTAAGCCATCAACTAAACAACTCGATCTGAAGTATCACCCGTTGGGGTGAAAGGCTTTGCAATCCAATTTTCAGCAGCAGACCATACCAGAATTGCCTATCAGAATCACCTGTTGGTAGTTTCCTACTCCCTCTGTCCCAGAATTGTTGACGTTTTAGGATTGGAACCGATTACCAATGTCTAAGATAAAAGACCCTGATACCCCTACAAAACAATCATTACAGGAGGTGAAAAATTGAAATGGCATGCATATTAATTGCCCAACTCGCATGTCTTGCACCGCTCTTGCTCAGCGCCACCATTGACAACCAGGCCAGTGGAAGGAAAGTACATAGACAATAGCTGATAGGTGATTGATGTCTTGATTGGGCTAGAGTTGGACCCACCCTACAAGCTAAAACATCCTTTCTGGTACTTTATTTTAATCGCAGAACGTCCTCTATTGAGGGACGGAGGGAGTATTGATCACAAAGACGCACTGAGGAGGGTGCTGCAGACGGCAGACCTCGACGCACAAGGTGATCATTGGTCCAAACATTTACTACGTACAGCCAGCCACATGAAAAATCAGCAATTATTTGAGGCCCATGTTTTCCAAATCATCTCCCAATGTCTGAATATGATAGCTTCATTGAAACCCTCATAAGCAGACTTAGCCAAACCAGAGCTAGCCAATCTCCAAATGTGCTTATCTTCATCTTGAGAGGCTAACATGAGACAGAAGGTCCCAGAGGTCCAGGAAATCAGACAAGGCGCCGACACCCAGTGCTCCTTGTAATTTGTAAATCTGAAATCCACTTGTGGTCAATGAACGCCTCCAAAACTGTGTGCTTATTCTCTGCTTATGGACAAGGACAAGAGCAAATACACAAAGTGCTAGACTGCTAGGTCCTCAATTCTTTGCAACCACCTGTCCTTCTAGAAGAGAGTGCAAACGCCATCCCCAACTTAAATACACACAACCATGGAGAAGAAAGACTGGATGCATTTATGAACTTGGACAGGAAAGAAAGACCAAGACCATTCATGTTCACTTCTGTAACCAAAGCCATCCTTAGTGGCTTATTGCCTATCCTATCTGTCGAAGATCATGCAAAGGCCACCAAATTCAGGGGGGCGGAAGCCTTGACCCATGCCAGGACAGTGGTCACCTCTTGCTTGTTTTCTCCCTCTCCATAAGAATTTTCTTCAGATTTTATCAATCTTCTGACAGTGGTCACCTCTTGCTTGTTTTCTCCCTCTCCATAAGAATTTTCTTCAGATTTTATCAATTTCCTTGATGGCCCCTGGGCCATGGTTGAAGATTAACATGCATGGTTAAATAGATCACCATAGAAGTAAGAATAAATTATACCGGTGTTTTCCTGCATGCCTGAGTGAACAAATCAGCTTTTTATCCTAGAAAATAGTCAGCTATCCTATCGGTGATAGGCTGCGCTTCTGCTCATGTAAGCTTTCTAGGGTCATGCTTAGAAACTCATGACTCCAGAAGTTGGATGTAGATTAGAACACACTGTTTCTAACTGATTTTTTTAAATAAGATTTCTTACAACTGTGTTTTTGTACTTATTTTTTGCAATCTATTTTCAAATGATCAGGTGTCTCGGTAGCATCCCTCACTGAACTCTCATTCAATTGGACTGGCTTCATTAATGCCATGATCTCAAATATTTCTTTCACCTACCGAAGCATCTATTCGAAGAAGGCTATGGTTTATCTCTTTGGCCTAGCATTTTACATTAATTTGCCCCTCTGCATTCTTAGCAGCCCCTATATTCTGACTTACTTTCTTATTGTTTTCCTTTGTCACAGACTGACATGGATAGTACCAACTTGTATGCATACATATCAATAATTGCTCTCTTTGTCTGCATCCCCCCTGCACTTATTGTAAGTCTAGTCTTAATTTATCTACATTATATTTTTGAACAATATATTTCTGCAGTTTGTCTCTTTACTTGTATTTTTGCTACAGGACTGATTCTTTTTTAGAATGCCTATTTTTTGGTTATTTAAAATTCCATTCAGTAACAAGCATGAAAGCTTCAATTAATTTTTGTCAATGCTCTACTAGGACATTTGATCAAGAAACAGCAACATGCAAGGAAAGAGAACACAACATGAGTAAGAACAGTTCAGAAAATGATAATAAAGCAATTAAACAACAATAGATTTGTTGCACCTGCTTAATTTGAACTGGCATCCTCACCACCCAGATTATTTTCAGTACCATGGTAGTTCCTTAGAGATGATCATCCACTGCATTAGTATGGTTTGCTAAACTTGCTACTAGCAGCACAACTTATTTTGTTATGTGTCTGCACATGCCAGCATGTGTTTGTTTAGTTAGCAAGCTTGTATGAGTTCATGTTTGTGAGATCTTTGGATGCATAGAACTGTAAAGTCCATTAACTACTTTTAAACTCTTGTGCTAGAGTACCAACTATTCATTTCATGTCTGTTTCTTATGTTCTGAACTTTTCAGATTGAAGGACCTCAATTAGTGCAGCATGGATTTAAAGATGCAATTGCCAAGTTGGATTAACAAAGTTGATCTCTAACTTTTTGTGGTGGGCTTATTCTATCACCTTTATAACCAGGTATATAACTTCATGGCATGTGAACTATCTGTATTCTTGCTAGTATTAACCTGTAGGTTGATTGTATATTTGCCATGGGTCCGATTATGGTTAATATGCCACTAAACGAAGCCATGGACAGCTTGAGGTAATGATTTGTCAAGGATGGACTGAGTAATAGCAAACAAAAGGCATAAGAATCGATTTTAGTGGCACACAATTAATTGTGGTTTTCTGTAATCACGAATTCGAATCAAAGGTTTGGACTAGTGGCAAATTTGCTATTATCCCTATGTATTGAGACAAAGTTAAAAGTACAAAAAATCAATATCAACAGCATTTGGTCATGAATGATCAAGGACAGTGAATAACATTGGCCAACTGGATAGCTGTATTAGTGTTGGGTTAATTCGATATCTGAATTCCAAATGAGTAATGCTTGCACATAATGTCTCTTGAAAAGAATGCAATAACAATATATTAATTGTCCTGGGGAGGAAGCAAGGATGGAACATTAAAGTATGCACATATGCATACCCTGTGCTGCTTGGGTGGTTTCTGAGAATTTATGGAAGCACAACACATGATATGTGCAGATATGCTGCATACTTTTGTTATTTGTGATGATATTTTATCATTCTTAATTCATCTATCTATCATATGTTGACTGGAAAAAAATGTACATCCAGGTTGCTACAAGCACATTGGAGCGGGTAGCTCCTCTAACACACGCCATTGGCAATGTGTTGAAACGTGTCTTCGTCATTGGCTTTTCCATCATCGCCTTTGGTACATGAATGAACTCTGATGTTTCTTAATGATCTAGTTACCTATAGCCATATAATTGTTCTTGCTATTTTGCAAACAGTGTTTTCACATAACACTCATGAACTTAATGTTGAGCAGGCAACAAGATCACCACACAGACTGGAATTGGCACTTCCATTGCTATTCTGGTGTTGCCCTCTACTCATTTATGAAGGCTAAGATCGAAGAGGAGAAAAAGGTATGTACTTTGTCATTTATTACTAGGATGTTCTATTGAGTTCCAGATTTGAATCTTTCTAAAAAAAAATAGACCTCTCTTTTCTCTTGGGGGTTATTTGATCTATAGTTTTGTCACAAACATATTATGATAATCCTAAATCTTTTTGGCAAGGATCAATAGGATAAAATCTGGATAACATAAGTCCCTTTATGTGGAAACCTGTATTGTAGGTTTTATGAGAAATCAAAACCTGTTGAGTTTCCTGGAAAACCACTTCCTCATGTCTTCATTTGCATCAGCTGAAACAACCTATTCAAACAAGGTATAATATGGTCTTATCGTAACAGAATATTGTCCTAAAATTGGTCTTCCTAAAATTCTCAATGGAACTTGTTTTCTGTTAATTTTTTAATTCCACTCATCCAAACAAAAACCTAGCTAGGTATGCAGTCATAATTATTGGTTATAGTTATAGTTTTCTCACTCACACTAGCTCCAGTATACACAAGTTCACATTGCGCCAATGGACTTACGAACTTGGATTGTGCTGGTCGAGTGATTTGCCCTCTTGGGATCAGATGTGTAGGTAGTCATTTCAGTTGGTAGCAACTTCTAGTGGTTTCTATCCACTAAAATTTTTCCTCCAGCTTCAACTCAGATTCTCATGACATCTCATCCCTAACTGTTGGAGTGTGCAAGTGTTAGGCCCATGAGGCCCATGTAAGACATAATATTGCCACCCACCTAGGGTTTGGCTAAGTAATCCAATCACTACTTTCAGCATGGTATCAAGCTAGGGTTCCTTCTTTCTCTCTCCCTCCCTCCCTCCCTGCCGGCGCCTTCCCTATGACCGCCGGCGTCGCCGTCGCCACCAGGGCCGGCGGGCCACCTCCCCTTCCCTCCTCCACTTCCTGGGCACGCGCCGCCGTTTCCCACTTGGCCGCGGCTCTCCCTGCAGGCGCGGGAGCGCGCGCAAGCGATGCAGTCGCCGCCGCCGCCGCCGCCGCTGGGGCCGCCGCCGCCGCCGCTACGGGCGCGGGCGGCCAGCCGGAGGCGCGACCGACCGGGCGGCTCCCTCCCAGGCGGGGTCGACCAGCTGCCGCCGCAACTCGACGCCTGGAGAGCCGCTGCGGCCACCGCCGCCGCCGTTCCGGCGCGGGCGGCCAGCCCGGAGGCACGGGCGCCTCCTTCCCGGCGCTGGCGGCCAGCCCGGAGGCGCGGCCGGCCCGGGCGGCTCCCTCACAGGCGGGGCCGGCCAGCTGCGGCCGCCCAACGTCCTCCAACCCGGCGCCGACCTCCCTGCTCCTCTGCGGCGCGAGCAGCCCGCAGTACCTTGGATCCGGCCAGCTGCGGCCGCCCAACGTCCTCCAACCCGGCGCCGACCTCCCTGCTCCTCTGCCGGGCGCGAGCAGCCCGCAGTACCTTGGCGCCCCATGTGCAGGGCTCCCCGGGCGGTACTCTGCTGGTGGCTGCCCTGCAGTCCCCTCCGACGTCTGCAGGCCTCCTCCGGGGTGCCCACAGCCGACCTGCCGGTCCTTGGCTGGGTGCAGGCAGCCTGCAGCCACCTCCCCTGCCCCACGGCCTGCTGGCTGCTGGTGCCGATGGCCACGCTGCCTCCCTTCCGGCGCCTCCACCTTCGTCTGCCCCGGCGCCTCCTCACTGCAGCGGAGCCTCCTCTCCAGCGCTCCTTCTCTGTCGGCAGGCTGGTCGTCACCTCCCCTCTGCACAGCCGCCGGTGGGACGCCTCCCCTGTTCGGCCCCTCACTAGCCGCGGCAGGGGGCCTACCGCCCGGCTGGTGGACCACTACGCCGCCCCCCTCGTCTCCGCGCCTCCCCCCTAGTACGCCGCCACCGCAGCGGATTCCGCCCTCGCCGCTGCCCGGTTTGCTGCCGCGGAGGGCCCGGCGCGCGTGTGCGCGCGGCTTTCCCCGCGGCCGGTTCGTCGCTTCCCCGCCCGTCGCCTCCATCTGCGTCGTCTCTCCTTGGTCCTCCTCCTCCCGGGCCGGGCGGGGAGTGGGGGGGGGGGACGTGGGAGTACACTGGTGCATCCGCAAGCAGCCGGCAGAGGGTCTCGCCCCATGCACACACCGACAGCCATGTTCGCTGGGGCTATCCCGGGCGCCCACGTTCTCGTCGCCGTGGACTCCACCTCCTGGGACCCTGTCGGGCCTGTCGGTTGGGATCCGACGGCCTTGGCCCGCTCTTTCAGCACCCTCGGCCTAACCCCTCCAGTCAGTTCCGACTGGATTGCTGACTCCGGAGCCACCTACCACACCACTCCCGACTCTAGTCTCCTATCTTCCGTTTACCCCTCTTCAACTCACCCTTCGTCCATCATGGTCGCGAATGGCTCTTGCCTTCCGATCACGTCCGTGGGTGCCGCTAACACTCATGGCTCCTTTCTCCTTCCTGATGTCCTGGTTGCACCCAATATCGTTCACAACCTTCTTTCTATTCGTCGTTTCACAGCTGACAACTTCTACTCGGTTGAATTCGACCCTTCTGGTCTCACTGTAAAGGATTTGGCTTCCCGGCGTCCTCTTCTACGCTGTGACAGTACGGGGCCCCTTTACACTCTTCGGTTTCCTTCTTCCGCTCTGTGGTCTTCGCCTCCCACTCCGTCAGCTGCTTTCGCCACTACCACCTCCTCCACTACTTGGCACCGTCGCCTTGGTCATCCTGGCGCGATGCCTTACACAGCTTCGTCGTAGCTCTTGTTAAAAGAATAGGCAATTTCCAGATTAAAACCAGAATATAAATCATGATAAATTGATGATCTAGATATCTCAGATTGTATTGTTTACTAGCATAGCAAAACATGCATAACATGATCTCATACATGACAACCGGTGTAAACATAGCTCGTACACCAGATAGATTAAAAAGCAAGAACAAAGTCATAAGACCTGATATAAGCATAGAAATTAGATCACGAACGGCGTACCTTTCTGATGCTGGAGAAGACGGTGGGGCGGAGTCGCCGCTGGACGATCCTCGATGAGCGCTGGAGGAAGAGCTCGGAGCAGTTGACGACGAGTACGTCTTGACGCAGCGCCGCCTGACTTGGACGGTAGACGACCCGTTGTTGAAGACGAGAGCAGTCGCGCGACGAGCGCTTCCCAAAAACCTTATTCGCCTTCTCCCGGTGCAGGATCGCAAAGACGAGGGTTTCGGAGACCTGCTCGCCCGGTCGCTGGTGCACGCAAGCGAACGGACTGGAGACGACTAGACGGCAGCGCAAAAGCGATATGAGGCAAACCCTAGCTCGAGAGGTGTTGAGATACGTTTTGGCGTGGCCGATAGGTTGCTTATATAGCCCTGTTGAACCGACCTCGTGTCGCGATCACGATCTAAATCGGTTTAGGACTCTTGAGTCGTAACTGTTTAGGACTCTGCAACTTGAAGGCCAAGAAACCAAAAACTAAAACTGCAAAAGGAGACCGCGCTCCCGCAAGGCGAGGAGCCGGATTTCGGCGGACCATTCACGCAGGTGCCGCGCACCCGCGCAAGTCGCCACGCCACGCCCCGCCCCGCCGCCCGGCCCGACGAGGCGAGGCGAGGCGAGCGAGCGCGCGCGTGTGAGTTTCTCTTCTCCTTCTCACACTAGACTTGAGGAAGTGGAGAGGACTTCCATATTTAAGCAAGTCCTCCCCTTCCACTAGCAAGGTGGGACTAAAGAGTTCCACTTCCCCTCTTTGCTCACACATGAATGGGCCTTTGAGATTTATTATGAATTTCAGAATTTGTTAATGGGCCAAGCCCATATAATTCTAACAATCCCCCACCAGATCTCAAATTCCCATTTAGAGTTTTGCCTGTTCCCGCTACTGTTTGATATACTAGTGTTTAGCAGAGACTGTTAAGTTGAACTTCCGCCTATAACCTTAAGTTACACTTATTCACAACTTGAACAATGGACTATGCCTTGAATTGCAAGTTTTGCGTGAAGCAAGTTTTACTCAAGGTTAAACTAGTACCTGGCTGCCAATATGCCTTTCTCCGTGGGTGGAGCATATACGTCATACTCCATGGTCTCTTCATGAGCTTACTAGAGATCACCCTAATCTCATAGACTGCGACGTTTAACAGTCATGGCTCATATAGGTATGTTCTTTCAAGAATACTCTGTAGGACAGCATCTTTGCTTTTAAAAGCCAATAGAACATATTAAGGCCTTTGCCAACCTTCCATACAGTGCCTCATAGCAATGAGAGTATTGCATCTTTCACATAGAGAGGGTTTAGAGGTTACTCTCCTCAGTTTACCAATAGCTTGTTCTTCCCAGATCCTTAGTCACGGGATCTCCGATCAAAAGGTTGGGTTGCTACTACTGTAAACTCATATGGGTCTCATACCCATCTCCCTTGATGCGATTTCTATCACATTCCGTGATAACCCTTTTGTAAAGGGATCTGCCAGGTTTTTGTCTGTTTGCACATAAGTCACAGCTATTACTCCGGAGTTTCTCAACTTCCTGACAGACTTCAAACGTCTTTTAACGTGTCTTGTTGACTTCGCATTATCCTAGCACTATTCACTTTAGTGATCACTGTTTGATTATCACAGTTCATAAGGATAGCCGGTATTGGTTTTTCAACCACCGGTAAGTCAGACAAGAGCTCACGCAGCCACTCTGCCTCTGCAGAAGCTGTATCCAAAGCAGCAAGTTCTGCTTCCATGGTTGATTTAGTCAATATAGTCTGTTTACAAGACCTCCATGACACTGCACCACCTCCAAGGGTAAAAACATACCCACTAGTGGCGTAGATCTGATCAATATCAGAAATCCAGTTTGCATCACTATATCCTTCTAGCACAGCTGGGTGCCCAGAATAGTGAATTCCAAAACTCATTGTACCTTTGAGATAACGCAAAACTCTTTCAAGTGCATGCCAATGATTCATCACCCGGGTTGGACATGTACCTACTCAACTTGCTCACAGCAAATGAGATATCTGGTCTAGTTGCGCTCGCTAGATACATGAGTGAACAATAATCTGAGAGTATCTCAGTTGGTCTCTAGCAATCTTCTGTTCTTTCTCAAAGTCACACTGGGATCATAAGGTGTTGGAGAAGGTTTACTATCCATAAAGCCAAAGCGACTCAAAACCTTCTCAACATAGTGAGATTGCAATAAAGTAATCCCACTCTCATCCTTAATCAGCTTAATGTTCAAAATAACATTAGCTTCACCCAGATCTTTCATATCAAACTCTTTGATAGGAAAGACTTGACCTCATTAATAACATCAATATTTGTTCCAAAAATAAGAATATCATCAACATATAAACATAATATAACAGATTGACCCCCACCATGTCGATAATACACACACCTATCAGCTTCATTAACAACAAAGCCTGCACTAATTAAAGTAGTGTCAAACTTCTCATGCCATTGTTTAGGTGCTTGTTTCAAGCCATACAAAGATTTCAATAACTTACACACTTTTTGCTCTTCACCTTTTACTACAAACCCATCAGGCTGATCCATATAGATCTCCTCCAACTCTCCATTAAGAAAAGCTGTCTTCACATCCATTTGATGAATGAGAAAACCATATGAGGCAGCAGCCAGAGAAAGTAATACTCGAATAGTGGTTAATCTAGCAACAGGTGAATAAGTATCAAAGAAATCCTCGCCTTCTTTTTGAGTATAACCCTTAGCCACAAGTCGAGCCTTGTACTTGTCAATAGTACCATCAGGTCTAAGCTTCTTCTTGAACACCCACTTACAACCCACAGGTTTGCAACCAAAAGGCAACTCAGATAACTCCCAAGTACCATTAGAAAGAATCGAGTCCATCTCACTACGAACAACTTCTTTCCAATCATCTGCATCTGGAGATGCATATGCTTCTGTAATAGAAGTAGGAGTATCATCCACAAGGTACACAATGAAATCATCACCAAAGGATTTTGCAATCCTTCGTCTCTTGTTCCTCACAGGAATTTCATTGTCATCCTCCTCAAGGACTTCATTAAGTGGTTGTTCAAATGACTTAAACGGAGACTCAATAGGTGTAGTAAAATCAGGAGTTAATTCAGAGGAAAACTTAGCATTGCTACGCATATCTTTCATAGCAAAATGTTCTCAAAGAATGTAGCATCACGAGATTCAAAGATCGTATCCACATGCATACCAGGTACTTCAGATTTTACTACTAAAAATCTATAGGCAATGCTATGATGTGCATATCCTAGAAAGATGCAATCCACGGTCTTTGGTCCAAGCTTACGCTTCTTAGAAATTGGAACATTGACTTTCGCCAAACATCCCCACGTGCGTAAGTATGTAAGTGATGGTTTCCTTCCACCCCAATACTCGTATGAAGTTGTCTCTTTATTTCTGTTTGGAACTCTATTCAGGACATGACTCGCAGTCAATAAAGCCTCCCCCCACCATGCCTTAGAAAGACCACAGCAGTATCTAACATGGCGTTCACCAAGTCAGTCAACGTGCGGTTTTTTCTCTCGGCAATCCCGTTTGATTCAGGAGAATAGGGAGCTGTCCTCTCATGAATAATACCATGTTTCGTACAGAAATCATCAAAAAGCATAGGAAAATACTCACCACCACGATCTGACCTTAGACGTTTAATCTTTCTCTCTAGTTGATTCTCAACTTCAGCCTTATAGATTTTAAAGTAGTCTAGCGTTTCATCTTTAGTTTTAAGCAAGTAAACATAACAATATCTAGTTGCATCATCAATTAAAGTCATGAAATATCTCTTTCCACCTTTTGTCAACACACCATTCATCTCACAAAGATCAGAATGTATGAGTTCTAGAGGTGCCAAGTTTCTCTCCTCCGCTGCCTTGAGGCTTGCGAGGTTGCTTTGATTGCACACAACTATGACACTTAGAACCTTTGGCAATAGTTAAATCTGGAATTAAACTCAGGCTAGACAAACGTGACATTAAACCAAAGTTCACATGACATAAACGAGAATGCCAAATATTAGAACTATCATTAATTGTGCCACAAATATGATTTAGTGACTTATTACAAAAATCTGCCAAAGATAGGCGGAACAAGCCTCCGCATCATAACCTTTACCAATAAATTGTCCATGCTGAGACATAACTACTTTATTGGACTCTAAAACTACTTTAAAACCATCTCTCAAAAGAAGAGATACGCTAACAAGGTTCTTGCGTATAGTAGGGACATGCTGCACGTTCTTCAGTTGCACGATCTTCCCCGAAGTAAACTTCAGATCTACCGTGCCAACACCACGAACAGAAGCATGTGATCCATTCCCCATTAGGACGGAGGAACCTTGGAGCCCCTTATAAGAAGAAAACAGAGAGATATCAGTACACACGTGAATATTAGCACCTGTATCAACCCACCAATTTGGTGATTGAAATACTGATAGTACAGTAGGAAAATTACCATACCGTCATCAGCATCGCTAGTAGTCACAAGGTTGACATTCTTCTTTTTCCCTTTGCGGTCCGCTCGCTCCGGACACTCTTTGGAAAAATGCCCAAGCTCTCCCCCACAAGTGAAAGCACGGCAACTCTGTTATATTTTCTTCTTCTTAAATGTAGTAGTTAGTTTTGGCATTGAAAGACTAGGCTTTCCTTTGTACTTGCCATGGTTTTTCTGGACGAAGTGGGCGCTATCTCTTTCCTCGTTCCCCTTCTCAGTGTTATCTTTAGCCGAGCCTTCTCTTCAACATCAAGAGATGCTATCAGGTTTTCAACTGATATTTTCTGTCTCTTGTGTTTAAGGCTTGTGGCAAAATTCCTCCAAGAGGAAGGTAGCTTTGCAATAATGCACCCAGCCACAAACTCATCGGTATAACACAGTTGAGGAGTTCAAGCTCTTTTGCCAGACGGTGTATCTCATGAGCTTGCTCGACTATAGATTTGTTCGCAACAATCTTTGTAGTCATGAAAAGTCTTCATGATGTACAACTCTTTGCCAGCATCTGAAGCACCAAAGGTAGCTGCCAGATATCCCACAAAGTCTTTGCGTCTTTAATGTGCAGAATTGTATCAAGATATGATCAGCAAGGACATTCTGCACAACTCCACAAAGATTTGGTTGGCATCCTGGAAAGCTCTCTGATCCTCTTCAGAGATATTTCCCCCGCATTCCAGCACTCACCCAGAACACTTTCATGCCGTCAACCAATTGGTGACCTTAACTTGCCATCTCTTAAAGTGCTCTCCAGAAAATTTTTCTGGCTTCAGCGCATCAACAAACTAGCCATAATTAATTCTGGAAACCTATAATAAGGTTTTTTGGATTGTTAAAAGAATAGGCAATTTCCAGATTAAAACCAGAATATAAATCATGATAAATTGATGATCTAGATATCTCAGATTGTATTGTTTACTAGCATAGCAAAACATGCATAACATGATCTCATACATGACAACCGGTGTAAACATAGCTCGTACACCAGATAGATTAAAAAGCAAGAACAAAGTCATAAGACCTGATATAAGCATAGAAATTAGATCACAAACGGCGTACCTTTCTGATGCTGGAGAAGACCGGTGGGGAGTCGCCGCTGGACGATCCTCGATGAGCGCTGGAGAAAGAGCTCGGAGCAGTTGACGACGAGTACGTCTTGACGCAGCGCCGCCTGACTTGGACGTAGACGACCCGTTGTTGAAGACGAGAGCAGTCGCGCGACGAGCGCTTCCAAAAACCTTATTCGCCTTCTCCCGGTGCAGGATCGCAAAGACGAGGGTTCCGGAGACCTGCTCGCCGGTCGCTGGTGCACGCAAGCGAACGGACTGGAGACGACTAGACGGCAGCGCAAAAGCGATATGAGGCAAACCCTAGCTCGAGAGGTGTTGAGATACGTTTGGCGTGGCCGATAGGTTGCTTATATAGCCCTGTTGAACCGACCTCGTGTCGCGATCACGATCTAAATCGGTTTAGGACTCTTGAGTCGTAACTGTTTAGGACTCTGCAACTTGAAGGCCAAGAAACCAAAAACAAAACTGCAAAAGGAGACCGCGCTCCCGCAAGGCGAGGAGCCGGATTTCGGCGGACCATTCACGCAGGTGCCGCGCAACCGCGCAAGTCGCCACGCCACGCCCCGCCCGGCCCGACGAGGCGAGGCGAGGCGAGCGAGCGCGCGCGTGTGAGTTTCTCTTTCTCCTTCTCACACTAGACTTGACTCGAGGAAGTGGAGAGGACTTCCATATTTAAGCAAGTCCTCCCCTTCCACTAGCAAGGTGGGACTAAAGAGTTCTACTTCCCCTCTTTGCTCACACATGAATGGGCCTTTGAGATTTATTATGAATTTCAGAATTTGTTAATGGGCCAAGCCCATATAATTCTAACAGCTCTGCCATACCGTGTACTCGAGCTCGCGATGCGCATTATGTCATGCGTGCCAACTGGGCCGACATGTTCGTCTTCCTTTTCCTACTTCCTCTTCTCATGTGTCCCATATCTTTGACCTTGTCCATTGTGATCTGTGGATATCTCCTGTCCCTAGCATCTCTGGCTATAAATACTATCTTGTGTTGGTGGATGATTTCTCTCACTATTCCTGGACTTTTCCTCTTCGTGCCAAGTCTGACACTTTCCCCACGCTCCTCCACTTCTTTGCCTGGGTGTCCACTCAGTTCGGCCTCACCATCAAGGCCGTTCAGTGTGACAACGGGCGTGAGTTCGATAACTCCACGTCTCTCACGACATGCAGTTGCGCATGTCGTGCCCCTACACCTCCTCCCAGAACGGCAAGGCCGAGCGCATGATTCGCACCACCAACGACACCATCCGCACCCTCCTCTTGCAGGCTTCTCTTCCTGCCCTCTTCTGGGCCGAGGGTCTTAACACCTCCACTATCTCCTCAACCGGTTACCTTCCGCTGCCTGTCCCGCTCCCACTCCTCACCACGCCCTCTTCGGTACCCCTCCTCGCTACGACCACCTCTGTGTCTTCAGGTGTGCGTGTTACCTAACACCACTGCCACCGCTCCTCACAAGCTGGCTCCCCGGTCGACTTGGTGTGTCTTCCTCGGGTACTCCCCGGATCACAAGGGGTACCGTTGCTTTGACCTCTCCTCTCGTCGCGTCCTCATTTCCGACACGTTGTGTTCGACGAGGCCGACTTCCCCTTCTCTACCACCACCTCTCCTCCCACCTCCACACCACCTCCCACCTCCGACCTTGACCTCTACTCCTTGTTTCCCACTGACGCGGTGGTCCAGTCACCTTTCCTGTTTTACCCTGCAGGTCCTCCACCACGCGCTCCGCCGGGATCGTGCCTCGGCCCTCTTGCTCACCCGCGCCCTCCGCCGGGCCCGTGCCCGGCTCGCCGTACTCCGGGGCTACGCCGGCCCCTGCGCCCTGCGCCGGTCCGACGGCCCCGTCCCCCGGGATTGCGCCTGACCTTGCGCCTTGCGCCGGTCCGGCGGCCACGTTTCCCGGGGCTGCGCCCGACCCTGCGCCCCGACGCGGGTCCGGCGCCTGCGGCACCTCCCGCGGCACCTCCCGCGCGCTTCGCCCAGCCGGTGCGTGTCTACCAGCGCCGTGCGCGGGCGGCCTCACCCCCCGGTGCTCGATCCGTCACCGTCGTCGCCACCTCGGCCTCTCCCGTGGCCGCTTCTCCATCGGGAACGGCCTATGCCGCCCGCCTCTACCGCCGCCGGCTGCACGGGTTGAGCCGCCCGTGTACCACCCCCCATTCTTCACCGCCACCCGCGTCATGTTCACCCCATGGTGACGCGGCATGCGGCGGGGGTGTTGCGACCTCGGGCTCTTGCCGCGACGCACAACGACACGCGGGTATCTCCGGCACAAGGGTTTTTCTTACCGACCGTTTGCTGGTAACCGCCGGCCACCGGTAGCGGTTTACCGGACCGGTTGGTCGGTAACCGCCCCGGTACCGGCCGGTTTGAAGTTTGAATTCAAACGCCTCAGTTGTTCGGTTTCGAATCGGTAAACCGGTCGGTTTGGGTCGGTTACCGACCGGTTTGAGTCGGTTACCGGTCGGTTTGAATCTCGAATTCAAATGCCTCTGTAGGTCGGTTCGGAGTCGGTAACCGACCGGTTTGGGTCGGTTACCGACCGGTTAGATCGGTAACCTGTCCAAACCGGTGGGCTGTTTTTTTTTTGGATAAAAATGATTTTTTGGTACTTCCTTTGGACATATAGATATAAAAAAGACCGCACACTGCGGCAATAAATTCATTGTCTCGAAAACATGAACAAATAGTCGCATACAAATAAATATTGTCTCGAAAACATCAACGAATGCATCAACAACACATCCTCACAGTCACAGGAATACATGATCATCTACGCAAGATGTATGGAAAGACCCCTTGTTGGCATGACATTTCATACTCGGCGATGGACATAAGAGCGATACCTTTGGTTCGAAGCAGGGTTGCCTTGTAATCTTGCCACGTCTGGCCCGTCCAAGCTGCGGTTGTCTCCCATTCTTGAACCAACATACTGTAAAAGCTGGGATCTTCCCATTCGTACACCCACCTAGTCTGAGGCTGCGTGCTCACGTCAGGAATGGTAGCTATAAGAAGGTTGTGAGGCATCGCTGCTGTAGGACGAAGTAGAGTAGTCTGGAGTGTCGTAGTACGTGGGTGCAAAAGAAATTGATCTCCCCTGCGAGTCCTCTGGATTGTCGTCGTGTGTGCGTCCAAATGAAACTGATTTCCTCTGGGACTGTGGTTGTCCATGGTCACGATCTTGCGTAGCATGTGTGTATTGGGTCTCGCCTGCAATGAACCATAATTAGTAATCATGGACAAAAATAAATGTGTGTATGTACGTGCAAGTGCAATGGATACCTGTGAAACGAATTCCATAACCAGTCCCACCACCACCACCACCAGCACCACCACCACCATCGCCACTGTCATCATGATCGTCATCGTCACCACCATCGCTGCTGTCATCATCATCATCATCATCGTCGTCAGAATGGTAAGATCCCTCCTCCTCAGTGTCCGCATCGCTGCTGACTTGTTTTCCTCGCTTGGTCTGCCCCTTCCTAGGCGGCGCTTGCGTCTTCCTCTTCCCTAGGTGACTTTGACCCACATGTCTACGAGCCCAATCACTGATGCAATCAGACCCCGTAGCCTGACGTAGATCATCGGGGTCTATATGCTCACTGCCAACAGAAACAAACAAATCACATAAATAAAATCAATCCCACCGTACATTATTAGACACGCACTCACATTTATAAATATACATATAACGTACCTGACAAGACGTGATGGCAAAGGGACGTCGTCTTCGTCTGAATCCTCATCAAGAAGTGGAGGCTGGTTTGATCTTCCATACTCCATCCACTCCCTAAGCGGATTGGTCCGATCATAGAATGAGACTTCGGCGAAACGGTCAATAAAATCGTCGTCATCAAGCCTTGGTGGGTTGGCATCCGCAAGTCGCAGCCGAAGGTTGTAATTGACATAAACAAGCTTGTTCAGTTTCTTGTGCGATAGCCGATTGCGGACCTTCGTATGCAGCAAGGCAAAAGTACTCCAGTTCCGCTCGCATCCACTGGAGGACATACATTGTGAAACAAGCCGCAAAGCTAGGCGCTGCAAATTTGGAGTGTCTTTACCAAAGATCATCCACCAGGCCGCTGCAAGTGGAACACATTATGTTAGCTACATGTTCCAATATGCATAACTAAATGGAATGACAAAGTACTCTTACATGGGGATGTTCTTGGATCCATGGCCATTTGTGAGCTAGCTCTGAGCCAAACTCACCAACCTTCTGGCGAAAAACCTCAGCCTCCTGCAATGCCTGCACGGCGCTCTGCACATCTGTCATCTCCTGAAATGCGTCCTTCAGGCCAGCGAACATTGTTGCAGTTGGATCCAGTGTGTACGAGAGCTTAGGATTCAGCACGGCAGCTGCAACATGGAATTGAATTGAGCATCCAGAAAATGTTCAATATGGTAAATATGGAATTCAATTGAACATGGAGGAACTCATACCTGGCCCCACGTACGTCCCTATGTACACGTCAGATATCCTTTTATCCAAAATCTCTTTGTACTCATTCCATGTGTGCGTATTTCTTCCAAAAAAAGACTCCATCTCCGACTTGCAATTCTGGAATTGATACACAACTTCACAAATGTTGGGGTGCTTGGCTTCATCAGCGAACCGAAGGAACCTGTAAATCGGTTGTACAGTGTTGATGATATACTCCAATCCCTCCCACCACTGTAGACTCGACAACCTGGCATGAGCAAATCTACCTTCTTCGGTTTTTGCCCACTTGCTCTCCAAAAAATCTGTAGATGCCATCCACTGCATGAACTTCTCACGTCTTCGGTTAAATGACTCCATGAACATGTAGTTGGTCCCAAATCTAGTGGCATTCCATTTGACCAACTCACCACCAATTGCTCTCTTCATCATATTATGCAACTGAGTATGGTTGTACAACCAATTAGATATGCGCTTGCATGCGGATATCATACCTGAATGATCACTCCTTTGACCGATATCCTTTAGCATTAAATTAATGGTGTGTGCCAGACAAGGCATCCAACAAATATGCTTGAACTCAAGCTTCAACAAGCTGCACGCTTTCTTATAGTTGGCGCCATTGTCAGTGATCACATGGACAACATTCTCCGACGCCAATGTCCATCACCACCTTCCGATCTCCTGCAATATCATAACGTATATTTATAGGCATGAATATAACTACAAATAATAACATACAACTGTAATGACTTACCCTCAATAAATAGTTCGCATCTTGACTTTCCCAGTTGCATCGACAGAGCTGTGAACCATGTGACCCCGTTGCAATAAATAAGAAAGTTCACAACATTCATTTTGTGGGGGCCAGTCCAAGAATCACACATCAGCGAGACGCCAAACGTGGGCCACTCTTTCTGAAACTTTGCGTACCTCTCCTTCAAGTCTTTCACATTTTGATCAAGGTACTTCCCATCAATTCCTTTCCAGTGGGGGACAAGATGCCTTCACCTGTAACCATAAGCAATTAATAAGAACATGGAACGATACATAAGTTCAAACCTGTTTGTAGTTAGGTACTTACCCCACTTCTG
Source organism: Coix lacryma-jobi var. lacryma-jobi (assembly GCA_009763385.1). Taxonomy (NCBI): domain Eukaryota; kingdom Viridiplantae; phylum Streptophyta; class Magnoliopsida; order Poales; family Poaceae; genus Coix; species Coix lacryma-jobi. The sequence goes on along the minus strand of CM019826.1, from coordinate 111,305,239 downwards.
CGTCTCTCGGACACACCAACAAGTACGGGCTGTCCGCATTCCGTCCCGGTTCCTGCATGATGGTAAAATTTTGCCCAAGCTTTACCGATGGCTTCCTTTGCATTTTTCCCTTCTGGGTCCAGCGCCCTGTATCAATCCTTTGTTGTACCATTCTTGTCCTGCCACCGGATGCCACATTGTAGTCTTCCACCTCCACAGGTGTCTCCCTCTGTGATCCCGATCTTCTGAACATCCTCGAAAAGGATTCCCACCACTGCCACCACCCCCACCTCCACCACCACTACCACCTGCACGAGAACTACCCCCTCCACGCTCGTAATTACCGCCTCTATCCTGCACACTCTGTTGATACTCATATTCAGCTCTCGACTGTTGTAGGGCAGCCTCCATCTGAGCCTCATACTCATCATCATTAATGGGATTGTTCCCCTCCTGTGCAACTCTTTGTTGTGCGAGCCTTTGGCGAGCTCGGTCAGCCGTCGCCTTCTTGGCGCGGTCAAGCTCTCTCTGGAAATACTCGCGCACCTCTGGTGGCACACGGCTACAATGCACAACCTCCGTCCCGCGTGCTGCCAAATGCTGCTTCAATCTTGTTGCACACCACCACCGCCCCCTTTTGTCAGGTGACAATAATTGCACCCCGCCACCGGAGCGAGATTTTTACCATGCTCCCATACAACGTCTTTGTGCCTGCCCGACATTGTCTACCTGCATAAACAGACAACACAAAATCAAACCCACGTAAATGTTGTCTATACAATATATACAAAAAAATATACATCCTAACATAAATCATACCTCAAATCCTAAATTAAATCGTACTCTACACATAAAGCTAACCCTAACCCTAACCCTAACCACCTAAATCCATCCATCCTAATATCTAACACAGATCCTGCCTAAATACAACAATCCTAACACAAAACTACACCCAAAACATATAGATACTAACTTAACTAAAATAGCAAGAAAAGGGGGGAAAACTTACCTCAAATCCCGGACGAACCGGTCGGTAACCGAGCGAAACCGCTCGGTTACCGAGCCGACCGCGCGGCTAGCCGAGGGCGCGAGTGAGGAGCGGTTACCGCTCGCTCCCCGCTCGGTAACCGAGCCTAACCGAACGGTTAGCCGGCGGCGGCCCGGTTAGGAGAGGGCCCCGACGCAGCGAGCGGACGCGGCGTGGGGGCGGAGGGCGGGGGGCGAGGCGCGGATAAGGCTCGGGAAGGAGGCGTTCTGCCCCCCCCGCCCGTGAACGCCCGGTTTGTGCCCGTGAGCGCCTAATGGGCCTCATGGGCCTTAACGGGCCGACCTTTTTTTTTTTTTCCGATTCCAAAAGTCCAATTTTCAAAAAATTTTATACCATTGGTCTCCATGTAATTATATAATCTATTTTTAGGAATTTTTTGGGCATTTTTTTTTCAAATTTTCAAATTTCAAATTCAAATTTTGGTAACCGGTCCGTTTGGTACCGGACCGGACCGGGTTTCATCGGTTACCGACCAAACCGACCGGTTACCGATCGGTAAAAAAAAACCCTGATCTCCGGTACCCTCTTCCGTGCGGCCGCCTTGGCCGACCCACACTGGCGTCGTGCGATGGAAGAGGAGTACGCGGCTCTTCTAGCCAACCAGACCTGGGATTTGGTACCCTGTCCGCCTGGCTCCAATGTCGTCACCGGCAAAGTGGATCTGGACTCACAAGCGCCGAGCTGATGGCACTCTTGAGACGGTACAAGGCTCGCTGGGTTCTCAGGGGTTTCACTCAGCGGCCTGGAGTTGATTATGATGAGACTTTCAGTCCAGTGTGAAGCCAGCTACAGTCCGCACCGTTCTCTCACTGGCTCTCTCTCGCTCCTGGCCCGTGCATCAGCTGGACGTTAAGAATGCTTTTTCTCCACGGGACACTTGCTGACAGTCTACTGCAGTCAGCCGCGGGCTTTGTTGACTTCTCGCCCTGCTCTGGTCTGCCGCCTCACAAGTCACTCTACGGCCTCAAACAGGCCCCTCGGGCGTGGGGTACTCTCGGTTTGCTGCATTCCTGCTCACTCTGGGGTTTGTGGAGGCCAAGTCAGATACTTCACTGTTCATCTACCACCACGGTGGGAGACTGCCTATCTGTTGCTCTATGTTGATGACATTTGCTCACCGCTTCCAGCCCGACACTTCTGCGGCGGATTCATCACCTCTCTTCAGCAGGAGTTCGCGATGAAGGACCTCGGTGTGCTCCATCACTTCCTCGGGTTCACCGTTGAGCCTCGTCCCGGGGTCTCTTTCTTCACCAGCGGCAGTATACTCTTGATATCCTGGAGCGAGCTGGCATGACTGACTGCAAGTCCTGCTCCACCCCTGTTGACACTCAGGCCAAGCTGTCAGAGACCGAGGGCGCCACAGTCACTGACCCTACCGCGTACAGGAGTCTTGCGGGGGCGCTTCAAGTACCTCACTTCACCCGCCCGGACATCACATATTCCGTTCAGCAGATTTGCCTTCATATGCATGATCCGCGCGAGCCTCACCTCACGGCCCTCAAGCGCCTCCTCCGCTACCTCCGCGACACCGTCGACTACGGCCTGCTTCTCCCACCGGTCTGCCTCCACCGAGCTCGTCGTCTACACCGACGCTGACTGGGCCGGGTGTCCGGACACTCGCCGGTCCACTCCGGCTATGCTGTTTTTCTCGGCGGCAACCTGGTGTCCTGGTCGTCCAAGCGTCAGCCGGTGGTCTCCCGCTCAGTGCGAGGCGGAGTACCGTGCTGTTGCTAACGGCGTGGGCTGAGGCTCCTGGCTCCGGCAGCTCTTGGGTGAGCTCCACAGTCCCCTGACCCGGAGCACGTTGGTCTACTACGACAACGTCAGTGCCGTGTACCTCTCCACCAACCCCGTTCAGCACCAGCGGACCAAGCATGTCGAGATCGACCTTCACTTTGTCCGTGACCGGGTGGCCATCGGCGATGTTCGGGTTCTCCACGTCCCGACCACTTCCCAGTTCGCCGACATCTTCACCAAGGGCCTCCCGTCCTCGACCTTCTCCGAGTTTCGCTCCAGCCTCAACATCACTAGTGGCTAGTTGAGTCTGTGGGGGGCTCCTGTGTTGTGCTTCTTTTCGTGCCCAGTCTTGAAACTCCGGCGCGCCGGTAGTTCAGACTGCGGGGGGTGTTGGAGTGTGCAAGTAGTATAGGCCCATGAGGCCCATGTAAGACATAATATTGCCACCCACCTAGGGTTTGGCTAAGTAATCCAATCACTACTTTCAGCACTAACAGCAGGCCTCCAACCTGTTGTCAAACTTGTCATCTTTCATTTGATACAACCACAAAATTTCTTACCTTTGGATATAAGCAAAATTAGTTTTGCGTGTTTGACCATGACTGAGCTGGGCCAGTAGGCAAGACGATTCAATCTTGCTTGTTTCTCAACTTCTGCAACACGAGAGAAGCTCAGTATTTATGTGCATGCAATGTCACTGGCCCACACCATTGAGATATTCAACCTGCACCAGCCAGCTCAGTTCAATCATCATTTTTCTTGCTCATCAGCTAGTCAGCCAAACATACATATATTATGGGTTCCACAAGTTCAGGCTCAAATGAATTTGGGTGAACTTCACCAAACCTTTTCCTTGTACATCTATAGATATTGGCATATCACCCTTCTGTAGATTGTCACTAAGATTCATTCTACATTGTTCTTATGCACACTATTGTGTCATATCACTTTGTAGATTGTCACTAAGATTCATTCTACATTGTTCTTATGCACACTATTGTGACATATCATACAATTTTATGTCCAGTCTAATGTGGAAAGTCTGTGTTGCAAACAATTCAATCTAGTACAATTATGCAAAAACTACAGTTTGAGCAAACCGCAAATCAATTGTTGATAGAACAAACAATATCAAACTGCTTCGCTTGCTATCTGTTTGAATTGTTACTATGCACCCCTGATGTTGTATATGATACTATAAGCTATTCATGGTTTTGTGTTATTGTTGTAACTAAATGCAGCAAATAAAGAGTGCATAAGGTGTTGGCTGATGTGAATGCAGTTGTTTGTTGCTTTGATGGACTTGTATTCTCTCGGTGAATGAATAAACTTGCAAGATGGATAAAATCCTGCTATCTCCTAGTACAATTGATTGTTATTCTCAGTTTAGTACTGAGGTGTGCGGTGGCTGGTGTTGCAAACTTTTTTCTTTGAAGCAAATTTGAGTAAATGTCTAGAGAATGGAATTTTCATATGTGTTTCCTTTTCCTCGTTTGTTCTGACTTGACATGGTGTTCTTGTAATCTTAAGCAGTAGTGTCTCTAGAATGTTTCCTCAAGGAGATTTCAATACCAAATTCGAACAAAGAGATGTGGAATTTTGATACCATGTACCTTGACATACAATGGTGTTCATGTAATCTTAAGCAGTAGTGTCTCCTGATCCTTTTTCCACGGACATTTTCAGTATTGTTGATAGTACATATGAATCACGATAAACCACAAATGGTGAGAACAATGTTGCTAGTTGTGTGATACGACCTATTCCTACTAAGGTATCATTGTTACTAGGAGCACATGAATTATATCAGGTTGCAAACATGTAGCATGCAGTTTAGACGTTGTCTTATGGCATGGTCAATATGTGTGTAGATATACAGCTTAAGATGGAATTTGCATCATTGAGTACATATTATTTTTAGTGAAATACAGTAGTGAGAATTAAAACCAAGTCCTTATCTTTATCGGTAGTGGTGCCTTCCTGATAGTGGAGTAGTGACTATTTGTTACGTGTTCTTTTAAACTGATTGTCGCCTAAAAGAGATTCTTAGCCTGACCGTTCTAGAGTCTAGACACCAGAAAAGGATCCTAGTGTAGCTTGTGTTTAGTGTTTGCTTTGCTCACTAGTATGTGGAGGAGCTCTGTGGATACTAGATGTTTAGGTTTGTGTGACCTTATAAACTAGCTTGTGTGGAAGAGCTCTCATTAGCTTGACACCTTTACCTTGCATATGATTTTTTGTAAGGTGCTTATGTAATTAGATTATATAGAGGGGTGAAGTAATGGCTAGATGATTATTTAATTCTGTTGTTTATATTGGCTAGTCATGGTGATAGTTTTATTTTTTAAAAATAATTATTCACCTCCCTCTAGTTGACCATCTTGACTTAACAGTGGTCTCCTCAACAATAAGGATGTAAGTATTCCTTTATGGGGTAAAAACCTTGGTTAAATCTGTGTTCTTGCATCTTGAGCTTGTCCTTGATAGTTTTGATTGTTTCTTCCAATCTACTACTCCTTTCATCCCAAATTATAAGGCATTTCAAGAATCTTGGAGAGTCAGTTTTTTTAACTTTGACAAATTTATATAATAAGATAATAATATTTATAATATTAACTAAGTATAATTAGATTCTTTATTAGTTATATTTTCATAATATATATATATATTTGATGTTATAAATCTTTGTATTTCTTTCTATAATTTTTATGAAAGTTGAAAAACTTTGACTCTCCAAGATTCTGGAATGACTTATAATTTAAGATTGAGAGAGTAGTGTGTGAAGCTTTTAGCGGAAATCATGTTGTGGATCTCGGTCATCGTACATTCCGGCACCTGTGGTAAAAGTAAATCTTTGTTTCGTTAGTCAAATTTGTAGATCGATTAGGATCTCTCCCTGCAGGATTTTAGACCAGAATTTCTGATACCTACATTTAATCTGCACCTTTCCTATGCTCTAGTCGCCTGAAATTTTGGTTCCTTTTCAGGCGACGCTCTGTGTGCGTTGGTTGTGTGGGCCAACGAGTCCATCTTCCTAACCGGGTCCACATTTTCTAATTGGGTCTAAAACCGCACCCGCTACCATCTGATAACCATCGTATTTGGCTATTTGCATCGGATTCTTTTCGGTACTGTTCGTATTCTCGAATCGCGCGCCCAAGGAAGGGGAAAGGTCTCGTCCCGACGGCGACTCTCTCAGCGTCGCGGTGTTTCTCTCGGTGACCTCGCTGCGCCGCTCGGCGCACGCCCTCTCCATGCCAGCGCATCGGCGTCTCCGTCCTCAGTGATTCAGGCTCCCGTCTGTGTTCGTGTTCCCTCCGGTCCCTGCGTATACCGTTGCTGGAGTTGTCCATGTACATGGATTTCACATTTTCTCTACTCTATTTACTTGTTGTAGTGTAGATCTTTGATGTTCCTCCGGTGGTGATTTGAACTGGTGTATGCTGGATCTGTCATTCGGGCCTTGAGTTTGGCGCTTTATTCGATCTAGTAGTGTGAGTGTTAGAAGCAAAGATCGATCTAGCCTTGCGGACAGGAGCTCGACATGCCGCCCAGATCCGGACGTGCACGGACACAACATCGATGACGAAACTTGCAAGGAAGGAAGGGAAGGCGGCAGGGACCCAACTAATACGACGAGCAGTTATCTGGCGGACCAGTAACAAGCAGTAATACGTCTCCAGCGAGAACACAGCAGCGGCCGGGGCGGATCTCGCGTCAGACATACTACTGGTCCGTTTTTTGTTGCTGGCGCCTGTCAGGCTTGAACATATGTCGCTTGAGACTGCCGGATTGCAACCTGGCAAGCTTTTTGTTCTGTTTTTTCTTGCCTTGAGTAGTATTTGTTTCATAATATTGTATACTTCTTTTTTGAGCATGGCTAGATGACGTGGACAATATTTTTTTTTGCAGCCCTAATTACTGCTAGATCAACAACTACACTTGCAATTTTGGAGCCATTATCTGTCTGTTGCAGTTTCAGACTGATTGCATCAGATAAGCACCTGGCCACATCCATCATTAGTAAGTTGTAATAGCTCTTTACAATGTTAGGAGGAGACTTCAGTTTTTTTTTAAAAAATGTTATGAGCAGACTCTTAGTATCTGTAGAATAGAATGCACAATGCTACTATAGGTAGAGCTTGGCAGCCATACTGTACATAACCATCTGTTTGTAATCAGAGTATGCTCTGAAATCTCACCACTCCACTAGTGCCAACATTCTAGCATGTGGGTCGCCTATTTTTGCCAGCTGATGCATCATCATTTTACATTTAATTATTTTCTTTGATATATTAGCTTTATTCGGATGGCCCCCCCAATAAAAAAGTTTTGTTCTTGATAATGGATAGAAACTTCAGACACAATTTTAACTAAAACTCATGTGTTTTAAATTGAAAGGAAGTCATTTTTATTTCTGTTTAACTGAAACTCTTTGGTTCCTATATGTTAGTTCGTGAATTTTCAATTAATTGGTCTGGTTGCCTTTAGCTGTGTTGGTAAATGATAGGAAGTCTTATTTTTGAAACCCAAACAAAAAGGGTGCTTTAAACTTATTTGAAAAAGCTATCACATGCTTACAAAAAAATTGTCCTTGTTGATCCTGTCAGCCAACCTAATCTAATCACTCTAACTAACAGTAAAAATGATCACTCTCAGCTATTGATCTGTCTTGTTTGGGGTCTGGTTCTGTCAGCTTGTTTTTGAGTAGTATGAACTTGATCAATCATAGACGTTGCACTGCTCTGCAAATGGATTTATTTGCACATACCTGTGGTAACATCTGATGCACTCTACTATAGTACAGGTCACATATATTTAAGTCATATCTTGACTTTTGTAATCTATTCTCTTAATGAATAGACTAAAAGTCATGTTGTTTCTCTCAAGCCAATTCAACCGAGCTATTATCATTGCTAAGGCTCTGTTCCTTCTTGAACTGATGGTTGCTTAGTAGTGTCCAGCTATAGGAATGATTTGTTTTTACAGTAGTGTCCAGGCTGTAGTGACACAAGGTGGGGATGAGCGAGGAAGCAGCAGCCAGCATCCCAGACATGCACCTTTGATTCATGTTTTACGTGTGTCGTCGTCTGTAGAGTAGCAGGATAATTGGACAGTCTGACAGCACTGCATATTCCCGTAGTTGTAGCTGATGCACTGGGGCTGCGAGTGTCCGGCATGGCACGGCTGCCTTTGGCTTGTTTGTTTTGTTTTTTTTTACTGTCTTTCCCTTGCTAATTAGGCGATTTAACTGTTGGGTACAGCCACATTCGTTGCACAGTAAACATGGAATACATAGTAGACAAATCCCTAGTACGAGCTTTCACTTTTCTCGATTCACTCCGCTGCTGGCCACTTTGATTTGGTCCTGGGGTGCGGCCTTGCTGCCCAGCGCCCCTATTATGGTGAAAATCCATGCTTTGGGATTTGGCATAGTACGAGCTAGGCATGTGTCTCTGTGCCTGGGGCCAACTTGCTGGTTCAGAAGAATCATTGCTAAGTTTCTAATTGTGGAAATGAAATAGGGTGCTTGCCTTCTTAGTTATGCATTTAAATGTTATTATTGAGGAAATCATGTTTTTATTTATCTAAATGTTACCGAAATGACACTGGTGGAGTTAATCATGTTTTTATTTATCTGAATATTGCAATTTCATTCATATTATTTATGCATTATCTCTTTTGTACCAAGAAGAAATAAAATGATATACATAGAATTTATTCAGTTAGTGTTGAGTTGGCCTGGAGCATGCTTTGTGGTTCATTTTTTTAGCTTTAATTAAGCTCATGAAGTGAAACCGTTCTGCATTGTAGTTCGCCATCATTAGCTCAGAGTTCATCATCTTTTGTATTTCACTGGTTCGATCTGGATGTGTGTGTAAGTCTTGGTAAGCTTCTTTTTTCCTGTACATTGGTTGGAAGAGTTGAAGAGTGTTAGTTTGTCAACATGAAATATACTATTAGAGGTTGTACCACACTGGTTGGAAGACCTATCACACAGTTTTTGCATCAGCTTTGTACGCTACTAATCTAATTTTGAGGTGCAAGAACAAAACATCAATTGTGTGCACTACTAATCTAGCGAGCTAACCAACAGCACCTCAAATTCGTCACATAGTATTTGAGGTGCTGTTGGTTAGCTCGCTAGACCATGGTTGTGCTCTTTGTCTGTTTCTTGGTTGTTCAGAACATCAAGTTTAAAGTAGGTGCTTTGAAGCTTTAGTTAATTGTCTTCTATGACTCGTGCCAAAAAAATGGCTGCTTCTGTTCATTAGTCAACAATGCCACCAGTTTTATTTTGAGTTAATTGTCTGCTAATTTAGTTGTTCATTTAGGTTGACTACTAATTCAAGTTTCTGAATCTGCAATAATACACCTGCAACTAGTTCCTTTTTTCTTGTGATTTGTGTTAACACCTTTGACTTTGTGTATTTTAATCTGTCTGTGCAAGTCCACATATTTTTTTTGTTCTTGTCCATTCATACAATTTTTTTTGGCAATTTGTGCAAACACACTTTTTTCTTTTTTTGTTATGATTTGTGCAAGCACACACCAATTTTCTGACCTTGTCCTTTCATAGAAAAAATTTATTTCCTATGGTATGTGCTAACACACCTTTTTATTGTGATTTTTGCCAGCACACATCAAATTTGTTTCCTTGTCCTTTCATAGAAAAAATTATTTCTGTGATTTTGTGATAAACACACCTTTCTCTGTTTTATTGTGATTTTTTCCAGCACACATCAAATTTGTTTCCTTGTCTTTTCATAAAAAAATTGTTTCTGTGATTTGTGCTAATACACCCTCTCTTTTTATTGTGATTTTTGCCAGCACAAATCAAATTTGTTTCCTTGTCCTTTCATAGAAAAAATCACTTATTTTTGTTATTTTTATGCTTTCTAATATGGTCGTTGATAACTTTGATTTGACTACTTGTTGCAAGAGGCTTTTTCAAGTTCGAGTTATTCTTGTCTAAAGAATATCCAATAGCTCCACCAAAGGTATTTGTTCTTACTTAGTCTTGTCTGGTTAGGATTTCAGTGCTATACTTCTATGGTTCTTTAAATTGCTACTAAGTACTAAATAGGTCTGCTGCTGATATTTGTCAAGTTAATGTAGGCTAAGTTGTAAAGTGCATCAATATGTATTACTGCTCAAATTCATTGCTATACTTCAATGTATTATTGTTCAAATAGACCTTGTTATGAGTTCCTCTTATGATGATTTTGAGTGCCAAGTGAGTTTTTGTTGCTATTGTTATGGGTTTCATTCTTTTAGCCACTGTTGTTTGAATATGTTAGAATTTGAGTAAACTCATTATTGATTAAATAGAGAAGTGTTTTTTGTTGTTTCTGAAGGTTAATGCACATAATTTATACTAAAATTGCAGAATATGTTAACTGCATTTTTATAGGCGCAATGTGCAATTTTTGGTACCAAGAATAAAATACCAATTTATATTTGTTATTCTATAGGGAAAATATGTTAATTATGATTTGTGGTAATATAGATATTATTTTTGTCCTTGTATTTCTGTTCTTTGTGATTTTCGCCATTGCTTGGACCTAGATCATTATCTGCCTCTCTCTTCTTCCCTGCCCACCCACCACTCTTTGTCTCTCTCTCTCCCTGCCCTAGAAGCAGCGAACAGCTATATATAAACCTTTTGTCTATTTGAGTTCTTGCACAGTGCTTGTTCCTTGTGATTCGTGCCAACACACATGACGTCTTTGTTTATTATTTGGTTGTTTTTTGTAGCAGGGATCCCTTTGTCTTGAAGCATGTGAAGGGGCCGAAGTGGTTGCAGTTGCTTGTTTGGGTAAGTCTGAAACACTAGACTGTCACATTTTTGAATTAATAGTTTTACATGTGTTCTCTGCATTTATGTTCTCTTCATTTTTGATTGGCAATAAGTGTTTTTAAAAAAAATATCAAGGTGTGGCAATAAGGTAAAGTGATTTGTCAATAAGTACATCATGGCATGATGGTGTGTCTTCATGGCATGATCTACTTATATTTGTCCTAGATGGCTATCTAAGTCCTAGATAGCTATAACATGACACAATATATGTTCAAATATATTGTTTGGGCTTAACATGACACAATCACATCTTGTACACATTGAGCTTAACATGAGTGATATGTTCAAATAATCTCGATCTACTTATATTTATCTTCACTTAACTTATATATGTTCAGAAATAACACACAAATATTTGTTTCTTGTGATATGTGATTGTGTTTCCATAGAAAAAAATTCTGATATGTCATTTCATAGAAAAAGATTTGACTCTTGTGATCTGTGCTAAAATATGTTCAAATATGTTTTTTTGTTATTTGAGTTAGTGGTTTCTAATTTATGTTCATGTATCCTAGCTTATCTATGGTGTATTTAGACTTTTGTCTTGCTTCTAAGGTCAATGATGTTCTAATGCCATGAATATGTTGGTCTGCTGTAGGGAGATGTGGAAGAAACTGAACTTGGTTGTATTGGGTTGGGTTGGGTTTCCTCAAATGCTACATTCAGTTGAGCACTCACACTTAGTCTAATTTCAATTGTCTTATATACGCCTGTCTTTTCCCCAACGAATGCTAGATATTGTTGGGCAAGTGGGGCGAGTGCCCATCATCATGGAAGAAGATCCAGTAGGTGAACTTGATCTTATTTGTTAGTAGTCATCTGAATGTGCTGCAATTTTGTGAATGTGAACAGAGCTACCAGGATAGAGTAGTTACCTGATTATGGTCCACTCTGAACAAAACTCTAAGTTGTAAGTTACTGAAACTCCGAATTCTAACCACTGTCGTCTCAGCCATCTATGAGTTGATCTCACCTTTGAAGAATAATATAGTAGTTGTATTGCTTTATAAACTATAACCTTTCGTGTTCATGAAAACTAGTCAAATAAAAGGTCCAATTACATAATTGCAGCAACAATAATATAAATTGCAAGTATGCAACTGCGCAATTTAGTTTTGAGTATATGCAATTTCAGTTTTGAGTATATGCAATAAATATGCAGGCGTTGGACCATTTTCCTTGTCATTTTGTCTTCTTTCTATGAATTGATAGAAACTTGAATGACTCTTTCTTTTTTTGTGCTACCTGTTCATTTGCTCTTTAATCTGAGGAAATAAAAAGAACTTGAATGAACTGTTTATAGCCTTCTCAGCCTTCATGCAGTTGAATCTTTCTATTATAATCTGTTCTTCCAGCTTGAGCAGTTTCATTTTTCCTGGTTCATAGGTCAGTAGTATAATTGCAGTTTGAACAAGTACTAATCGTTGTTTCGAATTGTGCAATTTTATATTTGTGATTTGTAAATTAGCATTTGCTTATGTACATGAGGTTTATGTATTGAAGCTAATTCTTTCCTTCTTTTTTAGATTAGCTTAATTGGTTAGTACAGAGTTCATAGCAAGTTTGTTTAAAGAACCAGTGTAACACATATGCAATAGAAATTATGAATTCCGCTAGTATGATCCACAACGATTTACCAAAAGAGAATAATAGAGTCTAAAGTTTGAAGAAGCAGAGTAGAGATGAATCCATCATAATGGAGAACATAAAAAAGAGAGATGGATACAAGATGTTTCTTGTCTAATCATCTCCTTCTCTCTTGTTGATCATCTTCTTTTATTTTTTTGAATTTTCACTGATTTTTGCCCATGCATCCAATTTCTTTTTCCCAGATCAGAAAATCACGGTATGTGTTTCATTCTCAAGGGTGTGTGGCAAACTTGTTATTTCATTTCAGCACCTGTTCGTGTAATATCTAGGCTGATTGCCGCAACGTGTAATATCTGGGCTGATTGCTGTAATCTAGCCCAAATGAGTATCTTTTAAGTTAATGGGTTATGGATCTGTGTCTGTTAAGTTTTGGAGGGCCCGATAAGAGTCTGTACCAGTTAATGGGTTTATTTGTGGACCGTTAAAGCTGACTGTATAACAAAGACAGACAGGACAGATCTGGATCGTTGGATGCTCATCCATGGCCTACAACCGTCGCCTGAAAAATTGTTAGATTTCAGGCACCTGAAATATAGCAACTCCCTTTAATCTGTTGTGAAGTTTGTATTTTTTTAAGGTTTAGTCTATTCAAACCTATCCCCCTCTAGGTATTATTGATTCTTTAAGAAAAAGATTTTCACATGTCCATCATACACTACGCGCGTTGCTGCGTGCAGCTGGTGATCATAACTATGTGCTGCTGGCCTGCTGGGTGCCTGGGTGCGTCTGGTGAATATATACTTGACCTTATCCTTATTAGTGTGGTTGACGGGATAAACAAAAGGCATGCATATAAGTGTATATATATTGGAATCAGCAATTCAGCATGTGGGCCATTGAAGATAACTGCATTTGGTTGATGAAATAGGAAGCAATATAAGGGGAGGAAAACAGAGGGCTACCCAAAACGCATAGAAGTAACATGTCCATTGTTAATTCAAATGGCAGGGGCAGGTATACGGTGAACGTATCATTTGAATACATGCCGAGACAGAGAATAAAATTGAGAATTGTGTGATATAAACATAGTGGTATACTATGTGGAAGATGAAAACAAAATTATGGAGCCCATGAGCTCCTCCACCGGATCTGAGAGAAGAAGGAAATTATGAGAGTTTAATAAATGGACAGAAGAGAAGGAATGGATCATGGGGATTGAAATACACGAAGGTTCGTTCTCCTATCTAAATCAAGGCAGTAAGGCACCAGGGTCATGTCGAGGGGGGTGCTTCCATCAGGCAGGGCTGCGGACTCGCGGCTAGCACGAACGATGTCTACGGAACGATCAGCTAGAGACCGGTGGAGGAGACACGGAACACGTGGGGAGGGAGACGACCCCCAAACCCACAGTCAAAGTGACGTCACTATCCCCGCTGTGTAGCCGCCGGCAAGGCTGTTCTGCATGCGTCGTGGCAGGAGGAGAGGAAGAAGGCCGACGGTGATGACTGAGCGGGCGCGGCGCTGGATGTGTGGTTCTTCTGTTCATTAGTATGTACGTGTATGCAGTATGTACAGCCTCCTGATCTCAGTCCGCGTGAGGCAAACACAATTACAAAGAGAAGGAAGGACACGTGTTAACCCACCTATGAAACGAAGCAGAAAAGTTCAAATCGACGTCCACACACAGAGGACGCTCGGATTATGAGAAGACAACATGGCACCTAGGCCACACGCCAGCCGCGGAAACGCCATAGAGCACTTATGCTCCGATGGACACGAATCCCATATGGTATAAGGATGTTAAATATATTGGAAAAATAATAAATTTACAGATAGCAAATAATCAAAGTGCCAAAAATTCAAAATCATTTTATAGAACTGCAAAATATTAACAAAACCAAATAAATTTTATGTGTTGGAATAAAGCATATGCAAATGACAAAATCCGAAATTATTGTGGATTGCAAATAATAATTACTTAGGCTTTCAATTATCCAAACATATCAAAATAGGAAAAAAAAAACAAAAAAAGGAAAATGTGAAATAGCAAAACTACAAGAATTAATCAGCCATATCATTTTTTTTAAAAAATGGCATAGTGCAAAAACATAATCATTCTATGGATTACAATTACAAATACACAAAGATTGAGGGCCTTGAATGGAGTAAACAAATCAAACTTTCAAAACGACATAGTGCAAAGAACAAAATTATTCTATATATTGCAAATATACAAAATATATAATGCTCAACAAGTAACCATGAATATACAAAAATATATAATGCTCAACAAGTAATCATGAAAAAAGAAACAATTGGCAAAACATGAAATCTGATAAAAAAAATATTACAGTGAGTGAATAACCAATTTAGATTCATATGTAAATAACCAATTTAGAACTAAGTTCTACATTGAGATCCACACCAAAAATCCTGAATAAAGTGAAATGGACACAAAATTAGAATAGAAGAAAATCTCCATGGGCTTGGTGTGAGAGAAAAATCCATGCGAGTGAGACAACAACAAACGCGATGCCACCTACAACCATGGTACTCATTGTGCAGCGATTGGTCGACCTGCGTTGAGGGACGTGTTTGGTTCATGGCTTCTCAGGCAGCAGACTGCTAGGTAGATCTGACGAGCGAGTCAAACGGGTTTTGACTCAGACACGCGATGTGTAGATATAGATGGCAAAGATAAATTGAACGATCTAGAAACCGTGTGATGAAAACAAATAAATCACTCAAAGCAAAGTATAGTGCAGTGTGTTAAGAAAAAAGGGCAAATATGTGGGAAAGTGGATAGACATGTAATTCAATCTAGTGCTCCTTAATTCTATCTCAAAACATAGTCACAGTCTCACTGATTTTATAATTTATACAAACTATATATTATACAGGCGCAGAGCCAGGTATACCTCCAACGGACATCAGTGGTCAATAATAATCAACCCTTCAAACCGGCGGCGGCTCCGGCTGGCCGGCGGCGTTGGGTTCCACGGGCACGGCAGCACGGCAGACGGGGCACGTCGAGTGCGACCGCAGCCACATGTCAATGCACTCCACATGGAACAGATGCTTACACACCGGCAGCCGCCGCACCACCTCGCCGACCTGCACCAGCCCCAGGCATATGACGCACTGCGCCCACCCTGTCGCGTCTCCACCAGCCTCCCGCTTGTACGCAAACGCCGGATCGCGGGCAGGACAACCGCCGCTAAAGCTTCCGTCCGGCCACCGCTCCGCGCAGCGTGCAGGGCCGCTCTGCGACGCAGAGCGGCACGCTGGCGAATCTTGAGGTAGCAGAAGGAGAGCGTGACACCGCTGGCGGTGACGGCGGAGGCCCAGATAACGCCGGCGACGAGGTAGAGTAGATGAAGGAGAAGAAGATGCCGAAGGTGAGGAGCACCGTCAGGTTGTGGTCCCTGTCGTCGGACGGAGCAGCTGATGCATCGCCTGGACTACCCCCTGGCTGCTGGTGGTACGAGAACCCGGAGAAGAACATGCTAATTAATTAATAGCTGCTCAGCTAGCTGCAGATAACGGCCAAGTGTTGATGATCCAGCAAACACTGAGCGAGATATTCCTATGCACCACCCCACCACCACCACCAGTGGTAGCAACATTATTTATATATATATGCGGACACCGTACAGCATGGTAGTGTGCTGCAAGAGGCAAAGCCAAAATCTATCCACAGGATAGAAAGAGTTTAGTTACTGAACACTGCAAAGAATGAGGGCTATAATATTAGTATAGTCAGAGGCTCAGCATCCGGTCAATGAGATAGACGACTAAGAGTTGTTGGGCCTGTTAGGTTTGACTTTGATGTATGTTTCATGCTGCAGCAGTTGCACAAATGAAGTCAGACATCCTTGGGTCGATCATGCATGCATCATGTTGTCAAGTATTTCATTGTTGCAGGCAAATGTGCACGGTTATGCCATAGCCCAATTCATCAGCCAGTCACATCACATCATCACCCATGAAGTTAATCTTTATTTATATATTGTTCCACTTGTCATGAAACTATCTATACACGCTATATCAGCGTGGACAAGAGCTAGCACTAAACAATGATCCCTGCTCGATTCGCCGCACTGCTTCAGTGCCCTTGAAGAACTGATTTGCACCATGTTGCTGTGTCAAACCTATCGAAAATAACAAGCAGGGTATTAGAATATAATTAAGTTCGAAAATGACAGTCATAATGGAGAACAATAATTAAAAAATCAGGGTGCCTTTGGTTTGGCTTTTGCGATCAGTTTTTGCCTCCCAAAAGCCAAAGCCAACCAAAGGCTTGTTCCAGTCCAACAGCTTCCTTCCAAAGCCAGCTTCCTCCTAGTGGAAAAAATCACAGTCCGTCTGAACTTGCTTCACCGGCTTCGGCTCAAAAAAGTTGGCTAAAATTACCCGCATTGCCACACATAAGTGGAAAATACCCTTCACTTCACCATCCAAACCTGTACGGACAGAAACGAGAGCGCAGAGAGCAGCAAAGGTATGGCTCCTCTTATTTCTTCCCTGATTTGCACAATTGACGACCGGATCCATAATCTAGGTACTGGATCTCTCCTATTTTCTCTTTTAATCTGTCCAGAATTAATCATGCTTGATTAGTAGAAAAATGAATTTTTGGAGTATGTTGTACACTGTTGCTTGCTTATTTTTGGCTTGGTATACACTAAGCACACTGAATCATTGGCAATGTTTCTGTGGATTGTTGGAGGCCCTCAGTCTTTTTCACAAGCAGAAAATCGGTTTATTTGGTTACTTTGGACAGTTCACACCAAGTTTCATGAAGTCCTACGATGTTGCGTAAGTTAGCAAAGGACATTATTTAAACCAAGAGATCCATCTTTCTCTACTGAGCATGACATAGTCAAGGAGGACCGCTTTTGACCTTATTTTAAAGGCGCGATTGAGCTATAGATGCTCACAAAGTTCGAGTTACAGTGCCAACGGATGAAGTGGTTAACCACATATGTCGACATGGATATACATCTCAGACTTGCTATTTGTGACTTTGACATGAGATTTACCTTTGTGGTGGCCAGTTGGCCGGGTTCCGCAAATGACAGCAGATCCTCAATCATGCATTAGCCAATTTCCCTACGTTTCCTGTCCCTCCGAAAGATATAAATAATTCCTTATTAAATTATGGACTTCAATTATTATTACACCTATATGCTAGCGGATGTTATAGGAAAATATTATCTTGTGGACTCGGGTTATCCAAACCGAACAGGATACCTTGCCCACTTCAAAGGAACCACATACCATAGATCAGAATATCGTCATCGTGCTGGGCGTCCACCTCAGGGAAGTATGAGAAGTTTAACTTTTTGCATTCATCCCTTTGAAATGTTATTGAACGGTCTTTTTGAGTCTTGAAGCAAAGGTGACATATATCGAAGGAAATGCCAAGTTTCTCTCCTCTGACTCAAAAGCATATCATTCTTTAATGTATGGCGTTGCATAATTTTATTCGTGATAGAAATTTGCATGATATGGAGTTTCATAGATGTGATGTTGTTGATGAGGAGTATCTGGCACACCCGAGCAATGCTGCAGCAGCACAAACAAGGAGATGACATTCCACATGACGAGAATGGGAAAACCATGAATACCATT
Organism: Coix lacryma-jobi var. lacryma-jobi; assembly: GCA_009763385.1. Taxonomy (NCBI): domain Eukaryota; kingdom Viridiplantae; phylum Streptophyta; class Magnoliopsida; order Poales; family Poaceae; genus Coix; species Coix lacryma-jobi. Next base: position 111,287,390 of record CM019826.1, on the reverse strand, counting down.
GAATTGCGATAGCTGATTTTGTTTAGTGCAAGAGGGAGATAATTATGTAGATGGAGGAAATCATTATATTATCTTTGCAAATTTGTATGACCTACTTATGTGGACAAGATGTTGATGGATGCAAAACTGTTGAAAACTAATGTTCTTTTATATAATTATTATTTATAGTGATTCATTGAATAGCATAGTATTTTTTACAACCAATTTACATATAAACAGCGTCTGAAGCAGACAAGACATTATAGACTTTTTATATAGCTAACAACTCACAACAACTTGTTTAACTGATTCAGCCAAACGACTTTCAGCTTTCTCACAGCTGACACTCCACAATAGATTTGGCTACAACAATTTGCTTACAGCCACAGCTCCACCAAGGCACCCTTAATGTTTGTTGACATGTTGATCCAAGTGTGTTGAGCTGGACCGATCCGCTGATCCGTTGACATTGTCAAGCTCATTTTTGCGGATACATGGGTGTATGCCGAGTCTCTGAGTGATGAGTGATTGTCAACGGGTTTGATCGCAGGGTCTTTGGCTTGTGTTGTGCAGGTGCCGAGCACGGAGTCAGTGATCGAGGGCAAGGTGAAGGTCAAGTTGAGATGGGTCGTGCGACGGACCGGGTGCGGTGAAGGATGGGCGTGCCGTGCGGCGGACGTGCCATGCGATAAACCGAGCGTGAAGGGCGGACGTGAGGCTTGGACTGAGGGACCAGAGTGCCTGAGGATCAGCTGTGGTGGCTGGCAGCCTGGGACAACGACAAGTGAAGACTTGCGGGGCACGGTGTTGCTCGGGTCGAGGACCTGGGGACATGTGTCGGTGGACGGGGTGCACGGGCGGTGCATCCCCCTCTACAGCTTCGGTGGTGGTAGAGCCAGTGAAAAACCATCGGGAGGACGGTTTCCAGGTTTGGGCCTCAAAACCTGGGCGTGGACGGTTTCCGAGTTTGGCCACAAAACTCGGGCTGGGTTTCCGAGTTTGCCACAAAACTCGGGCTGAGGACGGTTTCCAGGTTTGGGCCTCAAAACCTGGGCTCTGAGGGTTTGCTGAGTTTGGCCTCAAAACTCAGGTTGCTGGTGGGCTGGTTTCCCGGGTTGGGCTCAAAACGGGGGTTGGCTGGAAAAGGCTGGTTTCCCGGTTTGGGCCACAAAACCGGGGTGTGCAGAGCGGGCGGCACGTGGCGGCAATCAGAAGGTTGCGTGGAGGCAACGCGGGACGAGTTGTGCGGCGTGGCCGTCGGATACACCTACCACCGAGTTGGTCCAGAATAACCCTAGGTTTAGCTGGTCGCTCTGTAATTAGATTAGAGAGGGGTATTGTGGGAATTGTACTTAGACTAGATTAGGATAAGTAGTCGGGGAGACACCCTCCTCCCCTTATCTCAGTTCATTTGCTCTTTCGCACTTAGGGTTTCCTGCTCTCCCATTCCCTGCTATAGCTAGCTGAGATCCGCAGAGAGACTTGCCTCTGTGTACTGTTGATTGTGAGGAAGTGAGACCGTAATCTCACGGTTGCAGTGCAGATCGATGACTTGATTCGCGTTTTGATTCGTGTTCTTCGCGTTCTTCGTTTCCTCGCGATTTTCCCGTCACTTGATCTCCCTCTCCGGTGCGTCTTTGCGAAATCCGTTTGAACAACCATTTGTTCGTATCATTGAGGAGGTCATTTCGACAAAGGAATTCATCTAACTTCTCATGATCGAATAGATCGGGACGATTTCGTTTTCGTGGCGCTTTTTCCGTTCATCCACCTCCCCTTTTGATTTCCTGGTGATTTGTTGATTTGAGCGGATGATTTCTTGGGGATAGTCTCCTAACTACCCCGTGATCATCTTCTCCAAGTTTGGGAACTTGGGATTTTGAGTTGGATCGGATTTGGAGAGATTTGGAGAGAAGGCGATCAAAATCGCCCTCTCTGCAAGGTCGCGGACAGTCCGCGGTTTTGACCGGGGACAGTCCGGGCGTCGGGGGAGCAGCCTGTTCAGTGGCTGAGTTCCTCGGTCGGGTACTGTTCATTGACCGGCGGACAATCCGCCGTTGTGATTGGCGGACAGTCCGGGACTCGTCCAGCAAGGGTTCAGAACCTTGCTGTTTTGGTGTTTCTGCCGGCGGACAGTCCGGGACTGCTTGGCGGACAGTCCGCTCATACCGCGGAGATCCGGGACCCCAGGGCCGGACAGTCCGAGAATTGCCTGAGTCTTTCGGTTCAGTGCGTTTGCTCTCCCGGCTTGTTCGCTTGGGTTCCGGACTTCTCGTTTGGGCCTTGTAGTTGACCAAGGAACCTCTCTAAGTATCTTTGCTACTTGTTAGCATGGTATTTAGGAGTTTCTCGACGTAGCCGTCTATCTACGTCCGGGACTTGGTTTTTAGGGTTGTGTTCGAGCCGGAATTTTGGAGTTTGGTTTGCTTCTTCTTGGTGGTGCTCCGCTGTGATCCTAGGGATCATCCACCCTCTTCCAAGGGTCGTGAGCATCACATTTGTCGCCGTTTCTCGGGGTTGATTTGGGGCATTTGGCCAAAGTTTCTGAGAAGAATTTGAGCTCCCATTCACCCCCTCTGGTCGCCTTGCTAGTGCTTTCTCGGTCCTTCAATTGGTATCGGAGCGGGTTAAGGATCTTCCACCTTAGCCGGTTCCAGATCCACAGAAGGCGACATGGATCGCGGCGTGGGCAAACCGCCGTTCTTTGATGGGACGAACTATGCGTATTGGAAGATACGCATGTCGGCCTATCTCAGAGCATGGCTCTTCTGTTGGGAGATTTGCAACAGGGACGATTACGTTGTCTTGGCTGCTCGTGTCACTCAGCTCCAGATGATGAGCACGAGGCCAATAGCCGGGCACGTAACGCCTTGTTCTCCTGTTTGAACATGGGTGAGTTTGATCGCGTTTCTCACCTCTCTACGGCTCGAGAGATTTGGGCCACCCTCATGCGCTTTCATGAGGGCACCTCTCAAGTCAAAACCCGACTCTACGAGTCGTTAAAGAGAGTATGAGAATTTTCGACATCAGCCTGGCGAGAGCATAGAAAGTTTATTCGCTCGCTTTCAGGTGATTGTCAACAGGATGAGGGCTAACAAGGAGCAGTTGCCTTTCGACGATCATGAGAGAGCTTTGAAGCTTTTGCACACTCTTGATCGGTCGGTGTGGGATTCCAAGGTTCAGGCGATCATCGAATCGCCTAACTATGAGACCCTCACGTGCGACGAGCTCTTCAGTAAGCTCAAGGCCAGTGAGATTGACGCCATGTCGAGGGCTTCTTACGAGAATTCTTCTGGCCCGACTATGGCTTTGGTTTCTGGCTCTTCCGCTAACCCTCTGCTGGCTTTGCACACTCTCTTCACTCTTTCTGTCACAGAGGACCAGCTGGAGTCTTTGGGAGACGAGGAGTTGGCTTTGCTTGCAAACGGTTCACGCGGTTTCACAACAACCACATGAACCGTCGCCGCGGAGGAGGACGCTCAGGATGCTATGAGTGCGGCGATCCCGACCACTTCATCACCAACTGCCCAAGAAGAACAAGCATCGGGGAAGGGCGATCATGGGCACAAGTACGACTCCAAGCGCAAGGAGAAGCATGTCCCCCCAAGGCGCAAGAAGAGGGCGGCTTCGACAAAAGTACATCAAGAAGAAGTACTTGGAGAAGGCCCAGGCTGAGCAGCGTGCGTTCTTTGCCACGCTCAGCGACGTCGACGGCTCGGATGACGACTCCGCTTCCTCAAGCGACGACGAGTCCAAGAAGATGAAGAAGATCGAGGACAAGCTGAACGGTCTTGCTTCTTCGCCGACGACGACGGCTTCTGCACCATGGTGCTTGGTGATGAGGTCGGAGGCGAGCTGGAGCACACCCCTCGGAACGACGACGACGACGACGACACCTCCCAGGTATCTCTCACCTACGACGACCTTTCCGCTGAGGTTGAGAAACTTACTGCTGCCCTCCTTAGCCAAATAAACTGCTTAGGCGTGCTGCTAGAGAGCGCAAGGAGTTTAGGCAGAAGTGGGAGGACACGGTGAAGGAGCTTGAGTTCGCTCATTCCACCGTGGTTGTGTCGGAGGAGAGTGAGTGTGAGTCGTGCCACCAAGCACATGACTGACCTTCTCACTTTGAGGAGCAAGTATGTTGCTTTGGTTGGAGAGGTGGATGAGCTCCGTGCTAGGCCGCAGCTGTTGGGTGCATGCAAGACTTGTCCTGTCTTGCAATCCGAGTTGGCAGAGAAGAATGCCAAGATTGAGTCTTTAGAGAAGGCCAACTCGGGTAGCACTTGTGTCACGAAGTGTGCTTTGTGTGAGGGTTGGAGATGGAGATTGCCAATGTGAAAGCATGGCAAGATGCAAACTGAGGAAGAAAACACATACCTTCGGACCATCTTGTCATGGGTCTCTTGTGGTGAGCCACAGCTCGGGATGATGATCTCCAATTCAAGCGAGCTGCTGGAGGTCCAGATGTAGGTTTTGCTCGGGTGTTGATCTTTTGCTTTTGGGAAGATTGGAGAGTCAAGTGGTCTGAACCCGAGTGAGAAGCCCAACTCCACCACTACTCCCAAACTTACCAAGCTTCCACCTAAAGAGCCTGCTAAGCCTACCCAAGGATGGGTGTTTGAGGAACCTCCGAGAGCTCCACCCAAGAACCAAGTGTGGGCACCCAAGCCAAACCACCTCAAGAACAAGCTTGACACAATGCCACCCATCCAAGAGGAGTGCTTGCCACAGAAGGGCAAAGTGAACCATACCCACAACCCTGCCTACCAACAACCCCTTTGCGCGCGGTGAGGTATCATGTGACTTCTGTGGGAGGGATGGTCACTTGAGTGAGTTCTGTTTTCGGCGCAAGAGAGAGGCGCGCCGTGCTCGGGAGATGGACAACCCGGACATGTACCACCCTTTCCATGGTGTGCATGTGCCGAACGTCCAGAGGAGAGCTGCTAGGCCCAGAGGTCCAGAACCTCAAGTCCCCAGGCCTAGGCAGCAGAGAGCTCCGAGGAGAGATGCTAGGCCTAGAGGCGCAGTGCCTCAAGTTGCTAGGCCTAGGCCTCGTAGAGAGCGTGCCCGGCGGGGTCCTGCTTTTGCAGGCTACGGACCCCGTGGCGGAGGCTTGTTTGAGCGCTTTCCCCCACCGCGTTTGGAGTATCGCGGTGAGCGCTTCTTCCCCAGCGAACCACGCTTTCCTGTGCGTGGTGATCGCTACCCTCGTAGACGTGCTAGGAATGGTTTTTCTGCTAACCGTTCTTTTGAGCAGCCGGCCCAACACTGGTATTCTTCCTACTTCACTAACCCCAGTGTTGGACCGTATGCTCACCCTATGTCTTTTTATTGATGTAGGTAAAACAGTGGAGGACATTTGGTTGGTGGATTCCGGTTGCTCGAGGCACATGACCGGAAACGCCAAGTGGTTCTCCAGCCTTAGCCCTGTTGCCGAAAAGGAGTACATAACCTTCGGCGACAATAGCAAAGGTAAGGTATTGTCTCGCGGGTCGGTGCGAGTTAATGAGCACTTTGTGTTGCGCGATGTTGCTCTTGTTTCTAACTTGCATTTTAACCTTCTTTCTGTTTTGCAACTCTTTTACGACGACTATGAGGTTCGTTTTAAACCGAATCTCAGTCGTATTTTGGATCCTCAGGGCAATCTTGTGTGTTTGATTTCGCCCTTTGGAAAAGTCTTTCGTGCGAATTTCTCGGAGTCTTTTGGCACTTCTCGTTGTCTTGTGGCTGGACCTTCCTCCTCCGATCTTTGGAAGTGGCATAGGAGACTTGGACATTTGAGCTTCGACTTGCTTGCAAGGCTTAGTTCACTTGGCCTAATCCGAGGATTGCCCAAGTTGCATATGGAGAAGGAACTTGTTTGCCACTCTTGTAGACACGGGAAGATGGTTGCCGCTCCCCACCATCCAGTGACTCAGGTCATGACCAAGCACCCTGGAGAGCTTTTGCACATGGACCTTGTTGGTCCGGCTCGGGTGAGCTCGGTTGGGGGAAGTGGTATGTGCTTGTTGTTGTTGATGACTTTTCGAGATATTCGTGGTTCTTCTTTTTAGCTGAGAAGACCGAGACTTTCTCCTCTGCTCGCAATCTGATTTTGCGTCTTCAGAACGAGTTCCCTTTGAACTCGATGCGAGCAATTAGGAGTGATAATGGCTCTAAATTCAAGAATTCGGATTTTGAGAAGTTTTGTAACTCTTTGGGTGTAGAGCATCAGTTCTCTTCCCCCTACACACCCCCTCAGAATGGTGTTGTAGAGAGGAAGAATCGGACCCTTGTTGAGATGGCCAGGATGATGCTCGATGAGCATAGGACTCCTAGGCGATATTGGGCTGAAGCTATGAACACTGCATGCTACATTTCAAATCGCATTTTTTTGAGAGCTTTCTTGACGAAGACTTCTTATGAGTTGCGTTTTGGTAGACAACCCAAAGTGAGTTATTTTAGAGTTTTCGGTTGCCATTGTTTTATATTGAAGAAAGGCAACCTGGACAAATTTGAGTCTCGTTCTTCTGACGGTGTATTTTTGGGTTATGGCACTCACACTCGTGCATATCATGTACTTAACCTTGATACTAACCGAGTCATGGAGACATCAGATGTCACCTTCGATGAGACTCTCATTTGTCCTTCTTCTCATTTTGAGCGTGCAGGTGATCATGAGGTTGGTGAGCCTCTTTTTGATGACGAGGACGAGGGTGCTGAAGGTATGGATGATCCAGCACCCCCTCCACCTGTCATGCCGCAAAGAGCGGCTTCTACGACGACTCACGGCCCCGACACCTCTTGCTCCTGGGGGCCGTGGGATCCGCCACCCCGGCGGTACATTTGTACCCGGGGAGGCACCAGCTGCTGTTGAGGGGGAGGCTACTTCAGCTCGGGAGGCGCCTCGACACATTCAGCGCCAGCACCCGCCTCAGCAGATGATCGGCAGCATCGACAAACGGGTTACTCGATCCAGGTCACAGCACATCTCTCAATTCGCTCATTCTGCTTTTGTTGCTAATTTTGAGCCCCGAGATGTTGGACATGCTTTGACGGATCCGGATTGGGTCAATGCCATGCATGAGGAGTTAGAAAACTTTGAGAGAAATCGGGTTTGGGTTCTAGTTCCTCCTCCTGTTAACTGTAATCCTATTGGGACAAAATGGGTTTTCAAAAATAAACAAGGAGAGGACGGCCACATTGTGAGGAACAAAGCGCGTCTTGTGGCCAAGGGTTATAGTCAGAAGGAGGGGATAGACTTTGAGGAGACTTTTGCTCCTGTAGCTCGTTTGAGGCTATTAGGATACTCTTGGCTTTTGCTGCATCCAAAGGTTTTAAACTCTTTCAAATGGATGTCAAGAGTGCCTTCTTAAACGGCTACATAGAAGAAGAAGTGTATGTTGAGCAACCCCCCGATTTTGAAAATCCCAAGTTTCCAAACCATGTTTTTAAACTTCACAAAGCTTAATATGGTTTGAAACAAGCCCCTAGAGCCTGGTATGATAGATTGAAAACCTTTTTGCTTGCTAAGGGTTTTAAAATGGGATGTGTAGATAAAACGCTCTTTCTCCTCAAGCAAGGCAAAGACACTCTCTTGGTCCAGATTTACGTGGATGATATCATTTTCGGTGGTTCTTCTCATGCTTTGGTTGCCAAGTTTGCAGATATTATGAGCAGGGAGTTCGAGATGAGCATGATGGGCGAGCTGACATTCTTTCTCGGGTTGCAAATTAAGCAATCCCGAGAGGGGACGTTTGTGCACCAGGGCAAGTACACCAAGGACTTGCTGAAGCGGTTCGATATGGGTGAGGCCAAGCCTCTTCCAACACCCATGTCGACGACGACTGCCCTGGATGCGGATGTGGATGGAGAAGCAGTGGACCAGAAGGAGTATCCGAAGCATGATGGGGTCGCTCCTCTACCTGACGGCGACACGCCCGGACATCCAGTTCGCGGTGTGTCTGTGTGCGCGCTTTCAGGCGTCGCCGCGCACATCTCATCGTCAGGCAGTAAAGCGCATATTCAGGTACCTTCGTTTCTCACCTGAGTTCGGGATTTGGTATTCTGCTTCCTCCACCCTCTCCCTTTGTGGTTATTCGGATGCCGATTTTGCTGGTTGCCGTATTGAGCACAAGTCCACTTCTAGGACTTGTCAGTTTATTGGTTCTTCTCTTGTTTCATGGTCTTCTCGCAAGCAGTCTAGTGTCGCTCAGTCCACTACAGAGGCTGAATATGTTGCTGCGGCTAGCTGCTGTTCCCAGTTGCTTTGGATGATGGTCACTTTGCGTGATTTTGGTCTGAGCTTTACTCGTGTTCCTTTGCTTTGTGACAGCACGAGTGCTATTAGCGTTGCTAAGAACCCCGTGCTTCACTCGAAGACCAAACACATTGATGTGCGCTTTCATTTCTTGCGAGACCACCAGGAGAAGGGTGATATCGATCTTCGCCATGTCGATACTCATCATCAACTGGCTGATATTTTCACCAAGCCTTTAGACGAATCAACCTTTAATCGGTTGAGGGGTGAGCTTGGTGTGTGTTTCCCCTTTTAGATGGGGGAAACATTTTGGATCTTGTATAATAGACTGACTTTCTTTCGTTTGTCTTTCTTTTCTTTTGCATTTTAGCATACGCATTTACATTCTGAGCTTCATGTCTATAATCACTAGAATGTAATTATGCTCTATGTAGTATGCTCCGATGCTTATGTTGATGCTTGTAGCTTATGCTCTTTCTGATCACTAGTACATGTTGTGAGCTGAGCTATTTTTGAAATGGTGAATTTGCTTAATAACTTAAAATCTGAAAATGTTCCACCATTGAGAATGCAACTAGCATGTGTAGGATGTGTTGAGTTCACTCGTGCTTTTCATATATGCTAGGTTGCTATATGTCTCTAGTCTGAGTCATTCACTTGCTGGGTCTGTCATATCTTGCTTAAAATTTGAACCAAGTCTAGTGAATTGAAAAGATCGCGATGGGACTGCTTGTCAAAACATCACGGTATCGAGACCGTTTTCATTGCATTTGAGTTAAAATTGAGCCGTGTAGTGTATGACGAAACCGCAGCTTTAAGCTTCTGATTGCTTCGGATAGGCTTCGCTCGGTTGAAAAGTTAGGCAATGACAAGCTTTCAACCTCTCGCAATCACATGCTAATAATTGAACTTGTGAAATTTTCACCGCTGCAACTCCGATATTAATTTGAAATCACAAGTGTATGTTCATTCCTATGCATGATGATTAACTTTGCTATGGGTAGTTCACCTTGTATACATGTTTAGCACTCGTTTGGATTCCTGTCTATACATGTGTAGTGCTATTTTGATGTGACTCCCTTTTTTGGCTAAAAACTGCTCACATGCTCATATGTTCATATTTCGTATGTGTGATCAGTTTGAGCCTTTGCTATTTGAGTGCCTAGTTGAGTCATTGGAGTTCTACTGTTTAGAGCATCTTTGCACTCTTGTGAATATATGCCTGAAGCTACTAACTTGCATTTCTGACTTCATATGCATGTTGGAAGGGGGAGTTTCTTGCCTTGATGCCTTTCTTGATAAGTGCATTTTCAACTAAGGGGGAGAGTTTTTGCAATCATATACTCCTGGATGTTCAACTAAGGGGAATTTCCTAGTGCTTGCACTTGTCGAGGGGGAGTGGGGGAGTTTGCTAGTGTGGTGAGCCTTTGCCTCTATCTTGGGGACTAGCAAACATTTCAGGGTTTTTCGATCGATTGGTTCTCTTTTGGTTTGGAGTCATTCCAATTGGTTCGGAGCATGTTTGGCCGAAAGGCATTGGTTTTGAGCTTCTTCTGTGCTAGTTGTGTTGAGCCTTGTTGCCTCTATTGAGGGACTAGCATTTTGCTTCGATTTTCATTCGGCTTCAATTGGTTTTGAGCTCTTTTCTCTGGAGTTTCCAATTGGTATCTGCTAGCGTGGTGTTGAGCCTGTTCTACCTCTTCTTGAGGGCTAGCTTGCTTTGCTTGGTTGCGTCGAGCCGTTGCCCATGTCTTTGGGGACCAAGTTCTTTTGCTTCTTCCACTTGAACCTCTTCGGCGTTGCTATGCTTTGGGTCACTTGGTCGAGTTCTCTCTTCTCTTCTTCCTTCTTCTTTCTTTTCATTATGATTTGTGTGAGTAGTTGACAATGCACTCATCAAGGGGGAGATTGCGGATACATGGGGTGTATGCCGAGTCTGAGTGATGAGTGATTGTCAACGGGGTTTGATCGCAGGGTCTTTGGCTTGTGTTGTTCAGGTGCCGAGCACGGGAGTCAGTGATCGAGGGCAAGGTGAGGTCAAGTTGAGACGGGTCGTGCCGACGGACGGGTGCGGTGAAGGATGGGGCGTGCCGTGCGGCGGAGTGCCATGCGATAAAACCGAGCGGTGGAAGGGCGGACGTGAGGCTTGGACTGAGGGAACCAGAGTGCCTGAGGATCAGCTGTTGGTGGCTGGCAGCCTGGGACAGCGACAAGTGAAGACTGGGGGGACGTGTTTGCTTGGGTCGAGGACCTGGGGACACGTGTTGGTGGACGGGTGCACGGGCGGTGCATCCCCTCTACAGCTCGGTTTGGTGGTGGTAGAGCCAGTGAAAAACCATCGGGATGGACGGTTTCCAGGTTTGGGCCTCAAAACCTGGGCGTGGACGGTTTCTGAGTTTGGCCACAAAAACTCGGGCTGAGGGTTTCCGAGTTTGGCCACAAAACGGGCTGAGGACGGTTTCCAGGTTTGGGCCTCAAAACCTGGGCTCTGAGGGTTGTGTGAGTTTGGCCTCAAAACTCAGGTGCTGGTGGGGTGGTTTCCGGTTTGGGCCTCAAAACCGGGGGTTGGCTGGAAAAGGCTGGTTTCCCGGTTTGGGCACAAAACCGGGGTGCAGAGCGAGGGCGGCACGTGGCGGCAATCGGAAGGTGCGTGGCGGGCAACGCGGACGAGTTGTGCGGGCGTGGCCGTCGGATACACCTACCACCGAGTGGTCCAGAATAACCCTAGGGGTTTAGCTGGTTTGCTCTGTAATTAGATTAGAGAGGGGTAGAGTGGGAATTGTACTTAGACTAGAATTAGGATAAGTAGTCGGGGGAGACACCCTCCTCCCCTTATCTCAGTCATTTGCTCTTTCGCACTTAGGGTTTCTTGCTCTCTCCATTCCCTGCTATAGCTAGCTGAGATCCGCAGAGAGACTTGCCTCTTTGTACTGTTGATTGTGAGGAAGTGAGACCGAATCTCCGGTTGCAGTGCAGATCGATGGCTTGATTCGAGTTTTGATTTCGTGTTCTTCGCGTTCTTCGTTTCCTCGCGATTTCCCATCACTCGATCTCCCTCTCGGTGCGTCTTTGCGAAATCCGTTTGAACCAATTTGTTCGTATCATGAGAGGAGGTCATTTTGACCAAAGGAATCATCTAACTCCTCATGATCGAATAGATCGGGATGATTTCGTTTTCGTGGCGCTTTTTCCATTCATCCACCTTCCTTTTGATTCCCGGTGATTTGGTTGATTTGAGCGGATGATTTCTTGGGGATAGTCTCCTAACTACCCCATGATCATTCTTCCAAATTTGGGAACTTGGGATTTTGAGTTGGATCGGATTTGGAGAGATTTGGAGAGAAGGCGATCAAAATCGCCCTCTCTGCAAGGTCGCGGGCAGTCCGCGGTTTTGACCGGCGGACAGTCCGGGCGTCGGGGAGCAGCCTGTTCAGTGTCTGAGTTCCTCGGTCGGGTTACTGTTCATTGACCGGCGGACAGTCCGCCGTTGTGATTGGCGGACAGTCCGGGACTCGTCCAGCAAGGGTTCAACAACCTTGCTGTTTTGGTGTTTCTGCCAGCGGACAGTCCGGGACTGCTTGGCGGACAGTCCGCTCATACCGCGGACAGTCCGGGACCCCAGGGCCAGACAGTCTGGGAATTGCCTGAGTCTTCCGGTTCAGTGCGTTTGCTCTCCCGGCTTGTTCGCTTGGGTGCCGGACTTCTCGTTTGGCCCTGTAGTTGACCAAGGAACCTCTCTAAGTATCTTTGCTACTTGTTAGCATAGGTATTTAGGAGTTTCTCGACATAGCCATCTATCTACGTCCGGGACTTGGTTTTTAGGGTTGTGTTCGAGCCGGAACTTTTGGAGTTTGGTTTGCTTCTTCTTGGTGGTGCTCCGCTGTGATCCTAGGGATCATCCACCCTCTTCCAAGGGTCATGAGCATCACGGTTTCGGTCGCCGTTTCTCGGGGTTGATTTTGGGAATTTGGCAAAAGTTTCTGAGAAGAATTTGGAGCTCCCATTCACCCCCCCTCTGGTCGCCTTGCTAGTGCTTTCTCGGTCCTTCAAATTTGGTGATATTGGTTCATTCTAGTTAGCTGTTGTGCTTATCAGGAAACAAATATTGCATTGGTGTGCAATGCTAGAATCCTTCTTTGCATCCGTACAAGTCTTGTTTGGATTTTGAAGAAAATTAAAGAATAACAAGTTGCCATCACCACTCTACAAGTTTCCACCATGGCAAAGCCAAATTTCATTACTCAAAAGCAATGAAATTACAAGAGTTCATAAATGTAAAACAAACAAAACAAATGATCTCACAGAAAGCCACATTAATATGAACACCAAGGGTTTAATCAATGGGCAGAATCTACCGGTAAAACCTAGCAACGACATACGATTTATGATCAACATAACCAAATTAGACTAATGTGTTTGCAAGAGTTTGTTTTGTAGTCTAGTAGGATGCAAATGTGACTTGAACGAAGATAAAGTGATGATCCGATGAACAACACCTCAAGCAAGACCTAAGAAGATGTTTTGAAGACCTTACAAAGATCAAGCAAAGTCTAAGACATAACACAATGAAGTTAAGTCGGTCAAGCCGACACAAAGAGGTGTTTGAATTGGAACTGCCTCATGATCTTGGATTTGCTCAAACTCATATGAAACTAGCATAAAGTTGTAGAACTTTTCATTAGCTTTCCAAAAAGTCCAAGACCATCAAAATGAAGTTCTGAGCTAAAAGTTGTGCCCAAAATACGAACACTTGTCTCGCTGAAAAAGAGCAATGGTCACGTCCGATGCTCGACTCAAGCGAGTTTGATGCTCACAAAAATCAGCCCGAACTCAACAGTAACATAGGCAAGTCTGATGCCCACAGACGCGTCCACAGCTAGTTTTCCAATGACTATTCAATATAGCCACATCGGACGCGTCTGATGCCATTACTATAACGTTCGATGCTCTATAGAATTGCTGTTTTTAGCCCCTAACAACTAGTTTCGAGTTGGGGCTTATAAATACCACTTCTAACCGGCCAAATGAGGTGTGGAGTGAGGAAGTGCTCTGGGCTTCGTCATGTTGAATACGGCCAAATGGGCTTCAAAATATTACTATAACGTCCGATGCTCTATAGAGGTTTTGGATGGGCCGGAAGTGCTCTGGGCTTTGTCATGTTGAATTTTGTATGCACTTTTGGCCCATCCCAGGTATGGTTTTATCGTGATTCCTGCAAAACAATTGATACATCCAAAACTCGTGGAAACTATGAGTTTAATACCTAATCCTAAGTTTTGGTTTTTGATATAGCAGGTTTTCAAAGAAAGTTGGCGGTATAAAATGTGAGTTAAGACCCGCCAAACCCCCCCCCCCCCCACACTTAGCCCTTTGCTCGTCCTCGAGTAAAGCTCAGACTAAGGTGATTCATCTCCTTTGATTTGAAGAACCTGCACACAAGTTATTCCAGGCTTTTCCCTGCATCTGTGAACATTCATAGTGTCTACCAGCATATCTTGAGTGATTGGATAATGGAACAGTCTGGATTCAAATCTTCTTGCTCACCTTTGCTAAGAGAAACTTGGGTTTTTTATAGAATGTTAAAAATCAAAAGTTAGCACATGTTCCTCATATGATTCTCTCAAGTCGCTCATGTATGTAGATGGATCCTTACCAAAGGCTTTGTTGTGCCTTCTGTTTCATCCTACCTGCTATAAGGCATATGTGGATTTTGGGTATGGATAAATTGAAGCATACTTGTATCATATAATATTCCTAAGTCAAAAACTGAACTACATGGAGATGCAAGTCTTACACTTTGATTTGAGATGTACAAGGTGTGGAACTTTTGACATTTTTGTGCTTGTGTCAGGATCTCTCTCTTTTTGGAATATTTTGGAACTACGAGCTATCTGTTTTTTTTTCAGGTGGGTATTTGATTATACCCCTAATTCTACATCGGCCATGTGTCCATTTTTCCAACATGCCTGTTGGCATGTATTTTTTGTCTCATACCGTATTGGTATGGATATCTCTTTTTGCATAGCCCATAGTTTTTTTGGAGGATTTTTGTGAGAGAGATGTATGACTGATCGATCAGAGCTTTGTTGGTGGTGGATGGATGGTATGTTTTGTATAACTCTTAGTGTAAGAGTTAGCGATATATGTGGTGTGTACCTGAATCTCAAATCGTGGGTGTATGACCAGAATCTCACATAAGTCACAACAATTTGACTAAGCTCAAAATGATAACAAGTAGCATGTAAATACTGGTTGTTTATGATTTGAAATGATTCATATGGCTTTGGTAGGATATTGCATCATAGAGGAACATGCTTTTTTGTAATATTTTTGAAAATGCAAATCCCAAGTAAATACCAGGAGGCCAGAGGACCAGCTGTGGTAGCTGGCATGTGGCATCAGCGAGCAAGAGCACATGGGGATGTGCAATGCATCGGCCGAGTAGGGAGGAAGACGATGGCGTCGTGGCACTTGGCGGGAGGTCGGACATGCGCTTGCGTGCGGCGCAAGTGCCGTCGGCCGAGTCAAGAAGGAAGGCGAAGGCGTTGTGCCTGGCGGGAGGCTGGACATGCATCGGCATCGGTGCCGGTGGTCGGGTGTGAGAACCACACTCCGTCTACAACGCGGGTTCGGTAGTTGAACCTCAAAAAGCTACCCGCAACGGTTTCCAAGTTTAGTCCGCAAAACTCGGGGTGGTGGGTTTCCGAGTTTGGGCCTCAAAACTCGGGGTGGATGGTTTCCAGGTTTGGGCCTCAAAACTTGGGTTGGCGGGTTTACCGTTTGGGCCTCAAAATCGAGCGGAGGTTCCTATGCGGAACGGTCGACGTGTGGCGGCACCGAGAGGCTTGCGTTGCGGCGAAGCTATCGATGAGGAAGGCGCGGTGGTCGACGTGACGGCACATGGCGGCATCCTGGAGCTTGCGTCGAGGCGAAGTGAAGGATGAGGAGGCGCGTGGACGTCGGATGGAAACTGCCAGAGTTGGACGGTTTTACCCCTAGGGGGTATTTGGGGTTAGTACTTCATGTTAGGGCGTTTGTGTCTTTTGACGTGCACCTATATATATATGTGAAGGGGCTGTGTTGGACAGCTATCCTTGGAGGTGTTGCCATTCTCATTTTGTTGTTGTGAGGAGAGGCTAGGGTTAGAGGAGAGGTGGCTCTTGTTCTTGAGCTTTTCGCCATCCGAGCTTTGTTGTGAGGAGGAGTGGCTTGTAACCCAACACCGTGAGCTAGACAATCCTTCATCTTGTTCAAATCCATGGATCAATTTTGTGCTTCCCTTTGTTGGCTGCAAGTTTGATTGAATTCGTGTTTTGTTCTTCGCGTTTCTCTCTATTCCCCCTCGTTGATTTCACGAATTCTTTCAATTGGAGGGATGGATTGCGATTCCGTTTGAACCATCTTGTGCTAGGACGTGAGAGGCATCTTTCCACCGAAGGAATTCATCTAATTCCTCACGAGCACTTAGATCGGGCGGATTTCGTTTTCGGTTCTAAACTTTTCCCTTTTGCATGAGATCTGTAATTCATGAATTTCTAGTTGGGTTCGAGTCATGATCTCTTAGAGATACCAACATACTTGTGATCATCTGTGCAAAATTTGGTGAAGTTTGGAGTTGATTTGACTGAGTTTTGGATCGATTTGGTGTTTGAACAACGCTATTTTCGGGCTGACCGGACTCTGCTACAGTATGACCGGACGCTACAGTAATTTGCTACAGTGCGTCTGGTGCTACAGTAACTGCTGCGGTGACGACCGGACCTGCCGTTGTTTTTCGACCGTACTCTACGCTATTACTGCTCATGCGTCCGATGCTACAGTAACAGTGCCAGACGCTACAGAAGCTGCTACAGTGCGTTCGGGACTACAGCGACCGGATGACGCTACAGTACCACCGTCCGGTCAGTGCTGTTTTCGCGCTGTTTCGTCCGTAGTTTTTGCGTTCGAGCTCCGATTCGAGTTCCGTTTGTTGCGTTGGTTTCCTAACTCTGTGAGGAACATTCTAAAGTACTTTTGTCACCAGTTGACTCAAGTATTTTTGGTTGGGCACTTGCTTCTTCTCCATAGGAGTGTAGTGCTTCCTGTTCGGAGCTCCAGTTTTGGTGGTGTGCTTAGTTGATCGCGTGTGTGCTGTCCCGCTGTGTTCCTAGGGAACATCCACCCAATATTTTGGGTCGTGGACATCACGGTTTGTGATCTTTGCTCTTGGGGTTGTGGATTTGGGACAACGGTCTAATATTTCTGAAAAGAAATTTGAGGCTCCCATTCACCCCCCTCTGGTCGCCCTTTTCGGTCCTTCAAAAAGCAACTGGACAAAATTTGCACAAGATAAAATGAGGGAGACAAAACCACTTGAAATTTATTAAATGATAACTATAGGCACATTACATGATAGGAATTGAAAATTCAAAGGGAAATAAACTAAGAGAACATGTGTCTATTTTTATTCTGTGTGGAGGGTGGTCTAAGCCAAAGGATGTGGTGGACCCTCCACACCAGCAACGCTAGCAACCTTGTTAATTCGGTTGTTGAGACCAAGCTTAACAACATCGAGCTCTTTCCTGAGCTCGTCAATCTTGAGCAGAGTGCTCGCCTGCTCTCCGTGCAAGTCGTTTACGGTCTTTCTAAGAGACCATAAGGACATCATGAGCGATGCGATGGTTGGGCCTGGCGGTGGTGTTTCCATGTCGCTATCGCTAAAGAAACCCTTGGGCTGCCCTCTAACAACCTTGTAAGTACGCTTGAAGCGCAGGGGTTGAGATGAGGACTCAACTGTGGTGGTGCTAGCGGGCTTTCGTGCGGGTTGTTCTACGAACTCGCTAGGGAGTGGCAGTTGCCTGCGCATGGGTCCTTTCCCATACCCACCACCGGGTTTTTTGTACCCGTATACGGTGTAGGTTGGAGAAAGGCGAGCCATAGAATCGGAACCTAGAAGACTACTCGGTACATAACCATGCGGCGGTACATCAACACGTCGAGTGTCGCTAGTTTCCGGGGCCTTCCTCTTTAGGCCGACGCTGGGACGGCGTGCAGGCGCCGTTGTTTCCCTTCTTGCAGCGGTCGCGAGCGCTGTCGTCTCCCTTCTTGCAGCATCCGGGGCGCCACCGAATGGCCCGTAGAGGTGAAGTTGGAGCCACGGCTTGCACCGCTCCGAGATGGTGGCATCGTGGCTAGCGGCACCACCGACAAAGCTTCTGATGAGCGAAGTGGTGCTTCGTGGACGTCGGACGGGGAGGCGGTGTAAAGAGCGAGGGCGTGCTCCATTGCTACTAGAGAAACTTTGTTGAAAGACCAAAGTTTTGGAGGGAGAGCTTCAGAGCTTTGTGGAGAGGCCATGGGTGTGTGTATATAGGAGAAGAGGGCCTCTCTGGAATGGAAATGTGCAAAACCGACGTGACCACCATGGTAACAGGCATCAGCACTAGAAGGAAGCACTGCTGGAGAAGGGGGGCTGCGAGGGGACACCCTGGCGGTGCGGCCGCACCCCCAGGTGCTCCTCCCTACCCCATTTTCTCGAGGTTGCTTCTTCTGTTGATGCACTATTAAGGTATTGTGGTTTCAAATTTGAATTCAAACGTTGGTGCACAAATCCTGTGATTCTCCACATTATAACTAAGATCAAATATATATGATTTGCATGGATCACAAGATCAAGTGTTTTAATGACATGGATATTTGTGATCAGATCCAGATGTGCAAGGATCATGGTGGTTTAGTGAGGGTAAAATGGTAAACTACACATGATCACCTTGCTTGAAGCAAAAGAAAAGACTATTGTACAAATTGAATTAATGAATCATGTTAGCAAGTTAATTGTTTATAGCTTTTTGTAATTTTTAGTCAAGGGTATAATTGTCAAAAAAAACTAAATCTATTCTATCTAATTCTAAGTTATTACGAGGAGGCTCAAGGAAAACTTTCAAACGTTGGCCATTTACCTTGAAAATGTTGCCGTCGTCGTCTTGTATGGTGATCGCTCCATGTGGTGATGTGTTGACGATGGTGTATGGGCCCTTCCACTTACTGCGCAGTTTTCCTTCAGCGAATAGCTTGACCTTGGAGTTGAAGAGTAATACCTTGTGAAAGTGCAATGGTCCCCTAATGTGGGTTTTGGTATTGATGACACTTAATTTAGAGACTAATATGTTTCAATGAAGTTGACTCGCAGCTTTAGTCCCTTGGAAGTAATAGAGAAATAAAGTAAGGCAAAGGAAGTCCCTCAATTCGATGTTTCAAAGACGACAATTAAACTTGAAGAAGTGTTTCGATTGCTTTTCTTTCGCTTTGAGTTTAGGAATGCCGTACTATAAAGAGGGATGCAAAGTTATGTGGTCTGAAGAGGATAGAGTGCTCAAGTATAAAAATAAAATCAAAAGAGAGACACAAAATCGCTTCACGATTACATAGAGAGGCTGCTGTCAACTTCCAGTGTCGGAAGTTCTGACCTTAAAGTCAGAAGTTCTGGCCCTGGGAGTTCCAACGAGTTGTGCCTTGACTTCCTAGTGTCAGAAGTTTTGACATCCCAGTGTTGGAAGTTTTGACTTCCCAGTGTCGGAAGTTACGACGTCCAGCGTCGGAAGTTCCGACAGTGCATTCTCAGCCTGCTCAGCCTCCTGCCCAGGGAAACGTCAGAAGTTCCGGTTATCTCTCGGAAGTTCCGACGTGCCGGAAGTTCCGACGTGCCGGAAGTCCAGGTGGACTTCCGGTAGTAAATAGTGGTTTCAGTGTAAGCCGGAACTTCCGAGATCTGCGTCAGAAGTTCCGACTGTGTTAAAATGTGACCATTGACCCTCTGTGAACAGTGTTTCCAGTGGACGCCAGAACATCCGAGATCTGGACCGGAAGTTTTGACCTTCACTTTTTCAGCACCCCATGGGTTGACCTATAAATACCCCTCTTCACTATTCCAACAGTTACCGAACTCATTTACTTCCACCAACCTCTGTCCAAACCGACCCCCAAGCATTCAAGGCTCCTCCCAACTCTCCCCTTCATTCCCTACTTCAATTCTTGCAAGGATTTGAGTGGAGAGCTAGTGGATTGAGTGAGATTGACATCTAGCAAGCTTGAGCACTTGATTTCTTCGTCACGTCGATTGATTTTGCATTCATTACTCTTGGGTTCTTGGAACCCTAGCCGGCTAGGCGTTCTTCGGGAGAGCCTTGCTCTTGTGTTGGCTTCCCTGAAGTGTTTGTATTACCCTTGTGATTCTAGTGGATAAGCTCAAGAATCCTTTGTGGTTTCTTTGAGAGAGTCTAAGGAGGTGAAAGAGACTCCGACCTTTGTGGTCACCTCAACAATGAGGAAGTAGGAGCTCCTTTATGGAGTGGATGAACCTCGGGATAAATCCTCGTGTCTCATGTGCTCCTTGTTGTTGAGATTATTTGAAGGACCAAAAGTGCTATCCAAAGGCGACCAGAGGGGGGGGGGGGGGGTGAATGGGAGCTTTAAATTTTTTTTTAGAAACCTATCGCCACTGTCCCAAGAATCAACCCCAAAAGCAGACCTAGAACTTGATAGAGTCCACGACCCTAGATGTAGGGTGGATGCTTCCAAGAAGCACAGTGGGTCACTACACAATTCTAGAAACCCAACGCAAAAACCCGAAACCAAAGCTGACACCAAGCAAACGAACCACGGTGGAAAGTGTGCGAAACTGCACTAACCAGACTCTGATGAGCGTCCGGTCAGGCTGGATCGGACGCGTCTGGTCGGTTCAAAACCGATTCAGGACCTCTCTGTACTGGACTGGACTCACTGAGTCTGAGCGTCCAGTCACTGCCTGAGCGTCCGGTCACATAAAACACAAACAATGAACAGTACCAGAGTCACGTCCGGTCACGGAGAAGAAGAGCGTCCGGTCAGAGACAGTACGGTGTACAGTGAACACATTCAACGACCGGACTCACTGGTCAGAGTCCGGTCATCTCGAGTCGTGCGTCCGGTCACCCTGAAATAGTCCTGTTCGTCCACCGATTCAACTCAATCTCACCAAAACGAAACCTCTATGGCTCAAACTTGGTGAAAAGAGTCACAAGGAGGATAGTGAGCTACTCCTAGGAGATCATGGCTTGAACCCATCTCCAAATCGATGAATCGAAAGGATTCAGGAAAACAGAGAAGAAACTCGATCAAAACCGAAACTTGACCGATCTGTTGGTACAAGTGATTAGAGAGCAATTCCTTCGGTCAAAAGATCACAAACCCGTTCATGCATAAAGTGGTTCAAGCGGAATCGCAAAACTACTCACGGAGAGAAAGAACGAGGCAAATCTCCGTGAGGGCCAAAAATGAAAACACGAAGAACACACAAGCAAGAACGTGATTCGATCTCAATTTCTAGCCAAAACTCCTCCACACGAGGAGACAACGAGATTACGGTCTCGTTTCCTCAAAAAGCAAATACACAGAGGTATGATTCACCGTCTCTGCAGATGTCAGTAGCTACAGCAGGGGTGTGGGAGAGCAGGACACCCTAAGTGAAAATAGCAATGGCTGAGATAGTCTAGAGGGAGGGGTTGCCTCTCCTTATATAGCCTAATACAATTATTCCCCTTCTACCCTTACAGCTAAGGAGCGAGCAAGCTAACCCTAAGGGTATTCCTGACCAACTCGAGGTAGGTGGTGATCCGACGGCCACGCCCGCACAACTGGTAGCTTCGCCTCGACGTGACCTCACTGATTGCCACCACGTGCCGCCACCGCTCTGCTCGTCCTTTTCACGGACCTCCCCCCGATTTTGAGGCCGAAACCGGGAAACCTGGGCCATCCCCCGGTTTTGAGGCCAAAACCGGGAAACCTGTCGTCCGTCGCCTGAGTTTTGTGGTTGAAACTCAGAAACCCGCCAGCGCCCAGGTTTTGAGGCCCAAACCTGGAAACCGTCCTCAGCCTTAGTTTTGTGGCCCAAATTCGGAAACCAGCCGCACCCAGGTTTTGAGGCCCAAACCTAGAAACCGTCCACTCGGTGGTTTTTCTGTGGCTCAACCACCAAACCGAGGCCGTAGAGGGATGCACCGCCCGTGCACCCCGTCCACCCGCAAGTCTTCACTTGTCGCTGTCCCAGGCTGTCAGCCACCACGGCCGATCCTCAGGCCACTGGTCCGTCAGTCCAAGCCTCACGTCCGCCCTTCACCACTCCGGGTCCATCGGCATGACACGTCTCTACTTGACCTTCACCTTGCCTTTGATCACCGTCTCTGTGCTCGACACCTGCACAACACAAGCCAAAGAACATGCGCATCATCCCAGTTGACAATCACTTATCATCTCAAGATCCGGCATACACCCATGTATCCGCAATCTCCCCCTTGATGAGTGCATTGTCAACTACCAACACAAATCATATGAAGGTAGAAGAAGGAAGGAAGAAGAAGTAAGAGAACTCAACCAGTCGACTAAAAGCGAAGCAAAGCTAGGAAAAGTCGAATGGAGTGAGCGAGACAACTTGGTTCCCAAAGACATGGGCAACGGCTCGACGCAACCAAGCAAAGCAAAGCTAGCCCTCAAGAAGAGGTAGAACAGGCTCAACACCGCTAGCGAGAAGGTCGGAGCAAGAGGGACAGAGACAAGCTAGTCCCTCTAGAAAGAGGCAAAGGCTCAACACAACTAGCAGAACCGCTCCAAACCAATTGAAAAACCACACAAGCTAAAAATCGCTCCAAACTAATTGAAAAAACTGCTTACTGCTTCAAACCAATTGACCAATAAAACAAGCACGCAAACTCCCCCTACAATAGTGTACACAACTAGGGACATGATTTGTCAAATTTCTCCCCCTTAGTTGAAAATGCACACAACAAGGCAAATGCATATGAGTTACAAATGCAGGTTAGTAGCTTCAGGTATATAGTCGATAGAAAGAATAGATGCTCTAAAAAAATGCTGATCCAATGATTCAACAATAAGCATAAGTGCCAGCAAAGGCTCAAACTGATCACAGAATACGAAATATGAACATATGAGCAAAGTGAGCAGTTTTTAAGCCATTTAGAAAGGGTTTTACCATCAAAATAGCATCAAACATGTATAGACAGGAAGTTACACAAGTGCTAAACATGTATACAAGGTGAACTACTCCTAGCAAAGTTCAATCATCATGCTGTAGAATGAAACATAGACTTGTGTTTTTAAAATTTTATCGGAGTTGAAGTGGTGATTACACAAGTTTAAATTTTCAGCATGTGATTGCGAGAGGTTGAAGACTTGACATTGCCTAACTTTTCAACTGAGGTAAGCCTATGCATAAGCAATCAGAAGCTTGAAGCAACAGTTTCGGTCTTACACTACACGGCTCAAGTTTGACTCAAAGTGCAATGAGAAATAGTCTCGATACCGTGATGTGATGTCTCGATACCATGATGTGATGTCAAGTAATCCCATCTCCATCTTTTCAATTCACTTAGACTTGGTTCAAATTTTAACAGGATATGAACATACCAAGCAAGTGAAGGACTTAAAACTAGAGACATAGCAACCTAGCATATATGAAAAGCACAAGTGACTTCAACACATTCTACACATGCTAGTTGCCAAACTCAATGGTGAACATGTTTCAAATTTTTATGTTGAATTATGCATATTCACAGTTCTGAAAATTAGCTCAGCTCACAACATGTACCAGTGATCAAAAGGAGCCTAAGCTAGATGCATTATCATATATTATTAGAGTATACACTAATCAGAGCATAGATTCATTCTACAGATTATAGACATGAAGCTCAAGAAGATAAAGATGCAAAAAATGATGAACTGCAAAAGCTAAAACAAGAACAAAATATAAGAAGTCAGTCTATGATATAATAACCAAATGTTTCCCCAACTAAAAGGGGAAACACACACCAAGCTCACCTCTCAACCTAGCAAAGGTTGATTGGTCCAGAGGCTTGGTGAAAATATCTGCCAACTGAAGATGAGTATCGACATGATGAAGGTCAATATCACCCTTCTCATAGTGGTCTCGCAAGAAATGAAAGTGCACATCAATGTGTTTGGTCTTAGAATGCAACACAGGGTTCTTAGCAACGCTAATCGCACTCATGCTGTCACAAAGTAAAGGAACTCGAGAAAAGCTCAGACCAAAATTGTAACACCCCGGGTGTTTAATTAATTAAAATAAAATAGAATTTAATAAGAAAATAGCCAAAATCCTAGATGGAGGAAAATTCTAACCAGATGTTTGTTGCATTCATGCCATTGCAATTTGTTTTGGTGAAAAAGAATTTATTAAACCCGTATAGGGCGAATCAATTTTTATTCAATTTAGAAAACAAATAAAAGTTTTATAAACTTTCAAACTCAAAACTTTATTTTCGAAACCTAGGAAAAATATTTCTAAAGTTGCAAAAGTGATTTGGTTTCAATTGATTTGAATTTCAAACAGATCTAAAAAGAATTTGAAAAAGAAAAGAAAGGAAAAAGAAAAGGGCAAGGAGTCTTCCTCTTCCTTCTGCAATCTGGCCCAGGCCCTCTTCCCTTTTCCTTCTCTCCCTGGGCCCGCCCCACACCTCCCCGCCGCCCCCTTCACCCTCTTCCACCTCTCCTGCGCCGGCCCAACTCCCAAACCCAGCCGGCATCCTACCCCCCTCTCCCTCCTCTCTCTCGGCTTGGGCCGAGCCCACCATTTTCCCTTACGCGCACGGCCCGACGTCTGGCTTTTCCCTCCCAAGCCCACCTCCCCTCGGCCGCAACGTGCGTGCCTGCATCGCCCGCAGCCCGCCGCGCGCTCACTCCCCTTCCCTCTCTGTCTGACTAGTGGGTCCCGTTTATCGGCGCCGTTTCTCCCTCTCGTTCACTGACAAGTGGGACCCACCTGTCAGATTATCCCCAACCTCCAGCCGTTTTCCTCGACAACCGAATCCCCTCCCACCGGATCGAGCCTCGCCCGCGCATCTAGGCAGCTGGAGCCCTGAGCGCCCTAAATAGGGGGCCAAACCCTACCTCGCGCACACCTCCGCCACCCCTCAGAGCCCTCCCACCTCTTCCAGCCGCCGCCGTCACACCGCCGAGGTGACCCATCGCCACCGTCACCATTGCTGACCACCGAGCGCCGCGGCCAGCCGCCTTCAGTTTGCCCTCGCCCTTTTGAGGAGGTTCGGGGCATCTATCAACATCGCCGCCACCGCACAGACCTTCCCCGTGCCTCGTCGCTCCACTTCGCCATCTCCAGAGCTCGACGAAGGTGACCACGCCGCCTTCGCCGTGAACTCCCTCCTCCGTGCCCGAATCCTCAACAACAGCACCTCCAGTGGACGCGTGGTAAGCTCCTCCGTTGTTTCCGCTTGACCCCATAGATGCTACTGGCCCCTAGGGCAGATCCGAGCCACACCATGGACCCCAGCCATGGCGCCACCGTGCAAGGCCCTCGCACCGCCGTGTTTTTGCAGTCGGCTCTGGTGCCGCATCCCTCCTCCCCACCCTGGGCCGTCTGATCTCGTTTCGGCGGCTCAGATTAGATGGAACCGACGACCCGGTATGAGCCGTTTACGCAAAGACATGGACACAGTCCACACACACCACACCGGCGGTCCACAGCCAAGTGGTGCACCGCCCCCAACCCCGAGCAGCCACGTGGCGGCCAGTCAGTGGCCATGCCAGCGTCCACTCGACCGGCTCGGGTCATCTTGCAGAAAACCCCCTAGACTTCCTTGAAACCAACCCGCAGTCCATCCGTCCTATTCACTGAGTCTTGCAAAAGTCGCATCCTAGCCCCTGTGCTTTCAGCAAAGTGACACCCAGTCTTGATGCCTTTTCTTTTCAGATTCATTTATTTAAATTATGAAAATCAGTTCAAATGATTTACATTTTTGCCATCCAAATTCAAATGCCCATAACTTGCTCGTTTTAACTCTGTTTTGACCCGTTCAACTTGCGTTAGATTCGCCTCGTCGAGCTCTACGCAGTAGATTCATTTACATTCTATTTTCATAATGTTTGATGTACTATTTATTATATGCTATTTTTGGGCCATGTTTGATGGTTGATCCAGCGAGTGCGAGCTACGCGGAACCCCAAGATCCAGTTCGTGCCTTCGTCGATCCGACCCAGCCCGAAGGCAAGTGTCCTTGCACATCTTGCTCCCGTATTTATTTTACTTTTATTAGAGTAGTTAGATCCAGTAGATGCATGCGGTCTTAAATTGAATCCCATGATATGGTTTACGAGCAATTGATTATATTTCCCTTGACACCTGGTTTGTGTAGAAGTCATACTTAGCCTTGCTGTCTTGGGTTGGGATGGTTAATTATAATTAATTCTGATTAATGATCTATGGAACATGGACCGGTAATGAGTAGTATGGTGAGTAGGTAAATCCGGCAGGATGGACCATATTGGTGGTTTTGTGCCGTGGGACTCGACAGCTCCTTTTGGTTTTGGTTCTGTGCTTGTGCTAGACATATCCTGCCTGCATCCCTAGGACCCAGTTCTTGGAGCATGTAACCCGGCAAAACAGCGCAAACCATGAGGCCTATATGGCTCTGGGACTGGCTAATTAATTAATTTCCTCCAAGTTGAGGGTTCACATGGGGTTTGTTTTAGTGGCTCACGAGGGGGCCCTGGGGGTCGTAGACCTTTGTACGGGGTGAAACCTTAGAGGTACGTGTGGAATGGACTTGGAGGCGGCTTTGTAAAGGCCTTGTAGTGCGACCCCGCTGTGCACCATGGCAGTGTTTAGCGTGATGGGGAACACATGACTCATGGGTAAAGATGTGCGAACTCTGCAGAGTATTAAAACTGATATATCAGCCGTGCTCACGGTCACGAGCGGGCTTGGACTTCTTCGTAGATTAGCTGGTGGTGTTCTGGTTCGTCAGAGAAGCCTTATGTGGTCATTAGTCTCATGACATGGGTACAAAGGCTTCTTCTACGCGGTTACTGCTTGGTACGGGAGTGATTCCCAGGCTCGGGCGCAGACCTGGTGTTATTACGAAGGTAGCTTTCTATGTCGTGACGTATGGAACTAATACACATAGGACTCCTTGTAACGGCCTGGTTCGGTTCATCTGATGGATTTCAGGTGTGGTTTGCCTGATGGACTTCAGGTGTGGGTTTGCTTGGTGTGACTCCAAGTGTGGTTGCTTGGTGGACTCCAAGTGTTGGTTGCTCGGTGTGACTCCGACTGTGGTTTGCTCGGTGCGACTTCGAGTGTGGTTACACTTCTGAGGAGACTGTGGTTATAACCTAGTAAATAGGTGCATAGGAAATAGGATTTAATAGGATATGTTGCTTTAGGCGCTTGAGTCAAACAGAGTCAGCCTACTTTTGTTAATAGCCTCATAAGCATATATTTTCCACACTTGTGAAGTACATTTTGATGTACTCACCCTTCCTCTTTGAACCCCCTACTTCCCCACCCAGACATTGGAGTCTACGACGCGGAGCAGGAGTACCCAGAAGACGGTGGCTTCGACCCTGATGACTTGTACTAGGATGGCGCAGCCCCCGGTCGACCTTCCAGTGGAGATGGCATCCAGTTTCCGCGAGTCTACATTGGAGTTAGACTGAGAGTCTGTACTTTTCTTTTGGACTCGAGGGTCATTTTTGTAATAATGTTCGATATATTAATAAAACATTGTTTTGATATTTACTATGATGTGGATATATGTATGAAAATTGA
This sequence comes from Coix lacryma-jobi var. lacryma-jobi, assembly GCA_009763385.1. NCBI lineage: Eukaryota > Viridiplantae > Streptophyta > Magnoliopsida > Poales > Poaceae > Coix > Coix lacryma-jobi. The sequence goes on along the minus strand of CM019826.1, from coordinate 111,260,559 downwards.
TCCTGGCATACATATATTGTGCTCCAATTTTGTTCTTAAAATTGGGGTGTCACAAAAATCCCGCAAAGTGGCCATCATCCACAACAACTGGGAACAACAACTAGCTGCAGCAACATATTCAGCCTCTATGATAGACTGTGCGACACTAGACTGCTTGCGAGAAGACCAAGACACTAGAGAAGAACCCAAAAACTGACGAGTCCCAGAAGTGGACTTGCGCTCAAGTCAACAACCAGCAAAATCAGCATCCGAGTAACCGCAAAGGGAGAGGGTGGAAGAAGCAGAATACCAAATCCCAAACTCAGGTGTGAAACAGAGGTACCTCATAATGCGCTTGACCACCGGACAGTGAGAGGGCGATGCCTGAAAGCGCGCGCAAAGGCACACCGCGAACTGAATGTCCGGGCGTGTCTCCGTCAGGTACAGCAGCGACCCGATCATACTCTGGTACTCCTTCTGGTCCACAACTTCTCCATCCTTGTCCGCATCTAGGGCCGTCGTGGTCGATATGGGTGTTGGATGAGGCTTGGCCTCACCCATATCGAACTTCTTCAATATGTCCTTGGTGTACTTGCCCTGGTGCACAAACGTCCCCTCTCGGGATTGCTTGATTTGCAACCCAAGGAAAAACGTCAACTTGCCCATCATGCTCATCTCAAATTCCCTGCTCATAGTATCTGCAAACTTGGCAACCAAAGCATGAGAAGAACCACCGAAAATGATATCATCCACGTAAATCTGAACTAACAAAGTGTCATTTCCTTGCTTGAGGAGAAAAGTGTTTTATCCACACATCCCATTTTAAAACCCTTAGCAAGCAAAAAGGTTTTCAACCTATCATACCAGGCTCTAGGGGTTTGTTTCAAACCATACAAAGCTTTGTGAAGTTTAAAAACATGGTTTGGAAACTTGGGATTTTTGAAACCGGGGGGTTGTCTCACATACACTTCTTCTTAAATGTAGCCGTTTAGGTTGGCACTCTTGACATCCATTTGAAAAAGTTTGAAACCTTTGGATGCAGCAAAAGCCAAGAGGATCCTAATTGCCTCCAAACGAGCTACAGGAGCAAAAGTCTCCTCATAATCTATCCCCTCCTTCTGACTGTACCCCTGGGCTACAAGTCTGGCCTTGTTTCTCACAACATGGCCATCTTCTCCTTGTTTGTTTTTGAAAACCCATTTTGTCCCAATAGGGTGACACTCAGAAGGAAGAGGAAGAAGAACCCAAACCTGATTTCTCTCAAAATTTTCAACCTCCTCATGCATGGCATTGACCCAGTCCGGATCAGATAAAGCATGTCCAACATCTCGGGGTTCAAAATCAGCAACAAATGCAGAATGAGCAAAGTGAGAGATTTGTTGTGACCTAGACTGAGTAACGCGTTCGTGGATGTCGCCGGTCATCTATTGAGGTGGATGTTGGTGCTGAATGTGTCGTGGCGCCTCCCTTGCTGAAGTAACCTCCCCCTCAACAGTAGCTGGTGCCTCCTCGGGTACAAGCGGTATAGCCCGAGGTGGTGGATCACACGGCCCCCATGTAGTAGAGGAAGAAGGGTCGGGGCCACGTGCAGTCGTGGTCGAAGTCAATCCAATCGGCACCGCAGGTGGAGGTAGTGCTGGGTCATCAATCCCTTCAGCACCTTCTTCCTCATTATCAAAAAGAGGTTCGCCAACCTCGTGATCACCTGCACATTCAAATCTAGAAGAAGGACAATGCATGGTCTCGTCGAAGGTGACATCGAATGTCTCCATGACTCGGTTAGTATCAAGGTTCAGTACACGATATGCACGAGTATGATTACCATAACCCAAAAATACCCCGTCAGAAGAACGAGACTCAAACTTGTCCAAGTTGCCTTTCTTGAGTATAAAGCAGTGGCCACCAAAAACTCTAAAACAACTCACTTTGGGTTGCTTCCCAATCGCAACTCATAAGAAGTTTTCTTCAGGAAAGCACGAAGAAAAATGCGATTGGAAATATAGCAAGCAGTGTTAATAGCCTCGGCCCAATACCGCCTAGGAGTCCTATGCTTATCGAGCATCGTCCTGGCCATCTCAACAAGGGTCCGATTTTTCCTCTCTACAACACCATTTTGTGGCGGTGTGTAGGGGGAAGAAAACTGATTCTCTAAACCCAAAGAGTTACAAAACTTTTCAAAATCCGAGTTCTTAAACTCGAAACCATTATTGCTACGAATAGCTCTCATCGAGTTCTTAGGGAACTCATTCTGAAGTCGCAAAATCAGATTGCGAGTAAAAGCGAAAGTCTCAGTTTTCTCAGCTAAAAAGAAAACCCACGAATATCTCGAAAAGTCATCAACAATAACAACCACATACCACTTCCCCCAACCGAGCTCACCTGAGCCGGACCGACAAGGTCCATATGTAAAAGCTCTCCAGGGCGCTTAGTCATAACTTGATTCACTAGATGGTGGGGAGCGGCTACCATTTTCCCATGTCTACAAGAATGACAAACAAGATCTTTGTCCATGCACAACTTGGGCAATCCTCGGATTAAGCCAAGTGAACTAAGCCTTGCAAGCAAGTCAAAGCTCAGGTGACCTAGTCTCCTATGCCACTTCCAAAGATCAGAGGAGGAAGGTCCAGCCAAAAGACACTGAGAAACTCCAAATGACTCCGAGAAATTCGCATGAAAGACTTTCCCAAAGGGCGAAATCAAACACACAAGATTGCCCTGAGGTTCTAAAATACGACTGAGATTCGGCTTAAAATGAATCTCATAGTCATCATCAAAGAGTTGCAAAACAGAAATAAGGTTAAAATGCAAGTTAGAAACAAGAGCAACATCACGCAACATAAAGTGCTCATTAACTCGCACCGACCCATGAGACAACACTTTACCTTTGCTATTGTCACCGAAGGTGATAAACTCCTTTCCAGCAACTGGACTAAGACTGGAGAACCACTTGGTGTTTCCGGTCATATGCCTTAAGCACCCAGAATCCACCAACCAAATGTCCTCCAATCGTTTTACCTACATCAATAAAAAGACATAGGGTGAGCATACGGTCCAACATTGGGGTGAGTAAAATGGGAAGTATACCAGTGTTGGGCTGGCTGCTCAAAAGAAACGTTAGTAGCAAAACCATTCCTAGCACGCCTACAGGGAAAGAGGTCACCACGTATAGGAAAACGTGGTCCGCTAAGAGAAGAGCGTCCATCCCGATAGTCAAAACACAGTGGGGGGTAACGCTCAACAACAAAGCCACCGCCACGGGGTCCATAGCCTACGAAAGCAGGCTCCCGCCGAGCACGTCCTCCTTGCGGCCTAGGACCTTGAGGCATTGGACCTCTAGGCCTAGTAGCTCTCCTTTGAGCATTCGGCATATGCACATCATGGAAGGGATGGTACATGTCTGAGTTGTTCATTTCCTTTGCACGACGTTCCTCTCTCTTGCGCCGAAAGCAAAACTCCCTCAAGTGTCCATCTCTCCCACAATGCTCATAATGGTACCTCACCGCTCTCATAGGGGGTTGTTGGTACTCACGGTAGTGGGTGTGGATCACTTGGCTCTTTTGTGGCATAAGCTCCTCATGGATTGGTGGCATAATGTCTAGCTTGTTCCTGAGGTGGTTTGGTTTTGGAGCCCATGTCTTGTTTTCTTGGGTGGAGCTTTTGGAGGTTCCACCAACACTCCATCTTTGGTGTTAGGTTTGACAGGCTCTTTGGGTGGTATCTTGGTTAGCTTGGGAGAAGTGGTGGAGTTGGGCTTCTCACTAGGATTAAGACCACTTGACTCTCCAATCTTTCCAAAAGAAGCAGCACTAACCGACCCTTGAGCAAAACCAACACCAGGACCTCCAGCAGCACGTTTGAATTGGGCTATCATCATCCCAAGCTGCGGCTCACCACTAGACACCCATGACAAGATGTCCGAGGTATGTATTTTCTTCCTCGGTTTGCATCTTGTCATGCTTCACATTCGCATCTCCATCTCCAAACCCTCACACAAAACGCATCTAGACACACAAGTGCTATCCGAGCTGGCCTTCTCAAGAGACACAATCTTGGCATTCTTCTCTGCCAAATCGGATTGCAAGCCTGCCAAGACTTGCATGCACCAAGCACGGAGATCTACTCTAAGTTCATGCACATCTCCAACCAAAGCAACATACTTCCCCCTCAATGAGAAGGTCATCATGTGCTTGGAGCACATCTCACACTCATCCTCTTCAGACACGACAACGGTGGCTTGACAGATTCAAGTTCCTTCACCGCATCCTCCCACTTCTGCCTAAACTCCTTCCTCTCTCTAGCAGCACACCTAAGCAGCTTATCTTGACTAAGGAGGGCGGCAGTAAGTTTATCAACCTCAGCAGAAAGCTCATCGGGGGTCTATGATACCTGGGAGTGTTCGTCGTCGTCGTCGTCGTTCTGAGGGATTTCCTCCAGCTCGCCGTTCACCTCATCACCGAGGGCCATGGTGCAGAAGCCGTCATTGTCGGCGAAGAAGCAAAGACCATTCAGCTTGTCCTCGATCTTCTTCTTTTTCTCGGACTTGTCATCGCTTGATGCAGCGAAGTCGTCATCCGAGTCGTCGACATCGCTGAGAGTGGCGAAGAAGGCACGCTGCTCGGCCTGGGCCTTCTCCAAGTACTTCTCCTTGATGTACTCCTTGTTGAAGCCGCCCCTTCGCTTGTGCTTGGCGGGGACGTACTTCTCCTTGCGCTTGCCGGAGTCGTACTTGTGGCCATGATCCGCCTTGCTGTAACACCTCTGGTGTTTAGCATGTAATTAACTTGACCTATCATCATTATCATCTTTAAGCATCTGGATCATGATTTCATGTGTATGCATTTTTTCTAAGTGTAGCATTTTATGTGAAATACCTCTATTGCAAAAAACCCTAATTAGCCCACTTGTCTCTACTAGGGCAAATGGTAATTTCATCTCTGTGACTAGCTTTGTGTAATTCTTGTTCCTTTTGTGTCTTGAAGTTTTGTTGTGTTGACCAAGTTCAAAAATCAAAATCAGATTTCAAATCCCTTTGCAAAACCCTGATTTCCAAACCTTGGATTTTATCCCTCTTTTTGTAGATTCAAAAATTATCAAAATTTGGGATTGGTCCAAAAAGCCAAGTTTGTAGATCTGTCGAAGAGAAACAACTTTGGTATTTACAACTTTTCAAGTTGCAGTACAAAGTTTTGAGTTATTTCAAATTCATTCAAACCCCAACTTTTGTCCCCTTTTCAGTTTTCAAATTAACTTAAAAACTAATGAGTTTTCTGGAAATGTGTATTATAGCAAAGTTGTAGGTTTTGATAAAAGGAAACTTTCAACTTCATATTTGCAGATTTTCAAGTTTCAGTTTAAAATTCAAAGTAATTTTGAATTGATTCAAATCTCAAAAGTGTCCCCTTTTCTGATTTCAAATGTTGTTCAAAACTATTTGGATTTTGAAAATGTTCTTATTGACAAGTTGTAGATCTCTTTTTTCTGAACAACTTTGATGTTTTGAGTTTTTGTTGCCCAGTTCAAATTTTGGGAGCAATTTGCAAAATTCAGAAACTAGCCAAAAGTCAAACCCTACACCCTACACTGTTCCTCTTCTTCCTAGCGACAGGGGGGGGGGGCCCGGCCATGCCAGCCCGCCCGCGCTGGCGTGCGCGTGCCGCGTGCTTGGCAGCTCCTCGCCTGCCTCCAGCCTGTCGCCGTTGTCGCCACCATCATTTCGCGCCCGCACGCGCACAGTTGACCCCGTTCCCGTCCCCTACAGTGCTCTGCGCGTCGCCGCCGCGTGGCCATCGCCGGTGAGCTTGCGTCCGAGCCCCGGCTGCACGCCAGCTTATCCGCTAGAGCGCAATCGAGTGCGCATGCCCCCGCAAACCTTACCCGCGCAACCCCGAGGTCTCTACCGGCCCCTGGCCGTGCCTATAAAAGCCCCGCCGGAGCCCGACCTCTCTCCCTCAGCTCCGCCGCCGTCGTCACCCCACTCCAGAGCTTCCCAAGCCCAACCATCTAGCTCAGGAGCTCCGCCGTGTTCTTGCGCAGCTTTCCCACCCTCCAATTTGGTCTCTACCGCTCTCGTTTGCCCGGCGTAGCTCGTCGTTGCCATCTCCGGCAAGAGTTCGGCGAGCTCGGGTTCGTAAAATTCGCCGTCTCCGGCCATGATCATCCCTCACTGACCCCCGCATCACCTTCCTTACTCCCTTGCGACTCTAACCTCGCCCCTGTGGCCTTGTTTGGTGCTCAGGGTCGTCGGAGCGTCGTTCACCGCCATCCGCCGTCCGCCGGTCACCGTCGACCACCTCCACCGTTCATCCCCTTCCCTCGCCGAGCCGCTCAATCGACGCCGGTGAGCTCCCTGTTGCCTCCCGTGCCCTTGGTTCCGCCGCGGAGCGCTCGTAGAGCCCGGCGTAATCGCGCCGCCGTCGTCCGGCGATCGCCGGCGTGCGGGAACGAAGCACAGTGCCGTTTTTCTTTTTCTTCATACATGTGAATAGTGTTCAGATTTCATCTTTTTGTATGATTTTCTGTGTTGATCCTAAAATTCTGAAATTTTTGTGGTAGACTCTTTATGCTCTGAAGTATTTTATAAAAATATAAACTTGACCTTTCTGCAAAAATTTGAAAATGAAAAATCTCCCTTTTAATTAATAAATGATGGTTTTGGATTTTTTAGAAAAGATTTATAACTCCAAAATTTATGAGATCACTTTTTGTGAGCTAGTTTTGCCATGACAAGTCTCTGGTGAAATTGTGAAGTCTTTTTAAACAAGTTGATTTTGGGCATTTATTTTAATTCCTAAATAGTGCCTTTTGTTAATTAATGCCTAGATTTAATTGAGCACCTTAATGACCTCCAAAAATTATGAAATTTGTTTTGCCATATACTTGTACCCTAATAAACTTGTGTGATTAATTTGGTAATTTTTGGAGCACCTTCATAAAATGACCTTTTTAATATTAAGAAAAATAGAAAAAGGTGATTAGGGTTAGCGTTGAATGCCGTGTGATGTGACTTTTGGATTGCTTGATGTTCATAGACCCATACCCCTGGTCTATGATGTTTGTGATGCCTTGCTATGTCCATGCTTAGGCTTAATAAAAGTTGCTTAGTAAGTTGGCTAATATTGCTAAAAAGGGATAAGTAATCTATTGTCCACCACTTAACCACCACTCATAAATTGCAAAGCTATACTCTATTTTTTATCCTATGCACTTTGTCATACTAGCATACTCATGTGCATGCATCATTGCATACGTATAGTGACCGAGGAAGAAGGCCCTGAAGTCGAGGTAGCCACCGAAGGATCTGTTCCCGAGGCGACCCCCCGAGCTCCAACACCTATACCTACCCCGAGTCTGCTCTCTTTGCCATCCAAGGCAAGCCCCGGTGCATTTAACCCTTTCCTTGAATTATAAAATGTTTCCTTAAATGTCTTTGAGTTAAATGATTGCATTAGGTTGATAGGAGTTGAGTGAAATCCTATCTGATGCATTATCTACCTTGACCAATGATACACCCGATACCTGCTTTCAAAAACTATTTGCAAAATGCTTAGCAATGCTATATGATAGATTTGCAATAAAATGCCAATTTCAAAAGTGTGATCACTTTAAGAATATTTATGGGAATTTCTGGTTTACTTCCACTATTGGCTAAGTATCTGATCCGTACTTAGTCAATGGGAAGGAGAGGTTGTCCTTGCGTACGGTGCCGTCATGTTGTAGTCCGGGACTCAACAGTTGACACCGACCGGGACAGGGTTGAAAACTGACAGGACCTGTACTCTCGGGTTAGAGTCCCGAGGTGCTGTCGCTGGCTGGAAAATTAGGGACCACCTGTATGGGGGCCTGCTGACTAAGACTTGCAACTATTCACATACTACGGAAAGCTTCGGCTCCGAGGAATCCTTGATTGGACCGACAACCGCGCACTGGGAGTGGAGAGATGGCGGAAGTAGCATGTACCCACGTGAGTTAAAGTCCCGGATTGGAGTGGTGTACTGTACTTCCGGGTGGCGTAGGACCGGGCCCATCTTGGGGAATCATGGTAAACGAGTTGGCATATGCAAGCTTGGGTGCTACATATGCAGTGTGGATAGGGATCCTCAGCTGAGTATTATTTATCCGGATTAACGTTGCTCCTCGTTTATGGAGACTTAGTCACTGACTGTCAACAGGGAGTGGTTCTCAACTAGGTCTGATTTTGGAAAGTAAAATGAATCAAGGATTATGATGAAACAAGGAATTTTGAGTCTTTTCAAAATAAGGATAGAAAAATGCTTTTCTGCAAAATGCTTGAACTTGCTTAAAGCCTTACCTTGACTACCCTAAGCCTCTCATACCTGAGTCTTCTCCCCTTTTTCTTTAGTCGGGTAAGTCTTGTTGAGTACCTTTGTACTCAGGTTCTATTACCCATGTTGCAGGTATGGCAGATTCCTCAGTATGCCTTGGACCCTGCTGTGTGACTGTTGTTCAGAAGAGGCCGATGAGGCCGATGAGTGATTACTCACCCTCGGGCTGGGTGAAGTATCTTTATCTTTAGTTGTTGTCATATGCTACTCTGCCAACTCTATCTATTTGAACTATGGTCTGTAATAACTTCACTTTAATTTTATGTTGAACCCTGGTTTGTAAAACTATTGTTATCTAAGTCTTCCGCTATTTACTCCGATGTTATTTGTCAATATGTTCAAGAGATTGTAACTGAATTGTGAGATGATCCTGCGGACATCGGGCACTGATGTAGCCCAGTGGCGGAACCGATCTTAATCTCTTGGCTGTATGGATCGTCTGTCAGTGGTTGACAATGATCAGTGGGCCATGGGATTAGGGCCGTTATGTCACACTTGCCGAAAGCTTGCTTGTTCTTCTTCGGGCAATTGGTGATGAAGTGGTCCGAGCCTCCACACTCGTAATAGCCACCTCGTCCTCCTCCGCGACGACGGTTCATGCGGTTGTTGTGGAACCGTGAGAACCGGTTGGCAAGCAGGGCCAACTCATCGTCCGCCATGAACTCCAGCTGCTCCTCTGTGATAGAAAGAAGTGATGACAAAGCAAAGCCTCCAGAGGTGTTAGCAGAAGAGCCAGAAACCAAAGCCATCAACGGACAAGAAGAATTTTCATAAGAAGCCCTTGCCATGGCGTCAATCTCATTGTACTTGAGTTTACTAAAGAGCTCGTTGCACATGAGAGTCTCCTAGTTAGGCGATTCGATGATCGCCTGAACCTTGGAGTCCCACACCGACCGATCGAGAGTGTGTAAAAGCTTGAGAGCCCTCTCATGATCGTCGAAAGGCAACAACTCCTTGTTAGCCCTCATCCTGTTGACAATCACTTGAAAGCGAGCGAATAAACTTTCTATGCTCTCGCCAGGCATGTGTCAAAAGTTCTCATACTCCCACTTGTGCGACTCGTAGAGACGGGATTTGACTGGAGTGGTTCCCTCATGGAAACGCATGAGGGTCACCCAAATCTCCCGAGCCATGGGGAGGTGAGAAACGCGGTCAAACTCAGACATGCTCAAACATGAGAAAAGAGCATTATGGGCTCGGTTATTGGCATCGTGCTCATCGATCTGCAGCTGAGTCACACGAGCAGCCAAGACCACGTAATCAGCCTTGTTGCAAATCTCCCAGACAGAAGCACCCATACTCTGAAGATAGGCCGACATACGTATCTTCCAATACGCATAGTTCGTCCCATCGAAAAACGACGGTTTGCCCACGCCGCGATCCATGTCGCCTTCTATGGCTTGAACCAGCTAAGGTGGAAGATCCTTAACCTGCTCTGATACCAATTGAAGGACCGAAAGTGTTATCAAAAGGCGACCAGAGGGGGGGGGGGTGAATGGGAGCTTTAAATTTGTTTTCAGAAACCTATCGCCACTGTCCCAAGAATCAGCCCCAAAAGCAGACCTAGAACATGATAGAGTCCACGACCCTAGATGTAGGGTGGATGCTTCCAAGAAGCACAGCGGGTCACTACACAATTCTAGAAACCCAACGCAAAAACCCGAAACCAAAGCTGACACTAAGCAAACGAACCACGGTGGAAAGTGTACGAAACTGCACTGATCAGACTCTGATGAGCTTCCGGTCAGGCTGGATCGGACGCGTCCGGTCGGTTCAAAACCGATTCAGGACCTCTCTGTACTGGACCGGACTCACTGAGTCTGAGCGTCCGGTCACTGCCTGAGCGTCCGGTCACATAAAACACAAATAATGAATAGTACCAGAGTCACGTCCGGTCACAGAGAAGAAAAGCGTCCGGTCAGAGACAGTACGGTGTACAGTGAACACATTCAACGACTGGACTCACTGGTCAGAGTCCGGTCATCTCGAGTCGTGCGTCCGGTCACCCCGAAACAGTCGTGTTCATCCACTGATTCAACTCAATCTCACCAAAATGAAACCTCTATGGCTCAAACTTGGTGAAAAGAGTCACAAGGTGGATAGTGAGCTACTCCTAGGAGATCATGGCTCGAACCCATAACCAAATTCATGAATCGAAAGGATTCGGGAAAAGAGAGAAGAAACTCGATCAAAACCGAAACTTGGCCGATCTGTTGGTGTTGGTAGTTCTTAACTTCACTAAAGATAGAGCTAGGCAACTATCCCCCCGTAAAAACGTCCAGAAATGCTTGGTTGAACACTAGCTAATGTCGTTACTAGGAGTAACTATGAATCTATCCCTGGCAATGGCGCCAGAAAGGTGCTTGTAGCAAGTGCAGTCACTATACCTAAAGGATGAAGCTAAGCAGCTATCTACTAATGTCAAATGGGGTTGTCCATCCCGACACTAGTAGGAGCTAGCTAGAGAGATTGTAATCTACCTAGAGGAGATTCTGCAAGCGCACATAACTATCATAGTAGCACTTCGCCTGGGGTAGTACTAGGTGTCGATTTATTCGATCCCAAAGGAAGGCTAAGGTGGGTATGAGTTCGAGTCAAGGAGGGGATGAGAGTCAAAGAATAAGAAAGGGAAAGGAAAGAAGAAGAGAGAGAGGAGATGAAAGGCTCGAAAGAATTTATGATGGATAGTGGTAAGGATGAAATGAATGGTTAAGGTAAGGTGGATTGGCATAGTAGATAAGGGGAATAGATAACTAAGGATAACTAACTAATAATTAACTAATACCTAATAACTACTCCTAGATAACTACGAAGCAAGATAGGCAAATGCCAAAGAAGCAACCAAGTTAAGTATAGTGTTTATTCCTATCTTTGTCAATACCGAGGCGTACTAGCCTTTACCACTGACTAGGTTAACGCTAGCAAACGAGCCTTACTGTTACACTAGACCAACGACTTGGTGGAATTCAAGGGCGCACATGGCTGTCAACCCTGCTTGCTACCACACCTATCTGGGGGTCTAGCCATATCTGAAGTAAGTCTATAACTAAGCACCCAGCCTAATTATATTCAAAACTATCTCTATCCTTCCTGCCTAGAATAGAGACACCCTTAACGGACGTCAGAGCAAATACTTGACTTAATAAAATAAACACTAACTAACTAAGCACCTATTGGCAAAGATCAAACACTAAGCTCACTAGAGATTAACTACTATGCTAAGTGAATTGAAATGTAGGATAGCTAGGCACTCACGCAATCAATCAAGTATACTACTCAATACTGGTAAGGAAGAATACAGTAATACTTGAATGATGACTAAAAAAATAGTATAAGTTGCTTGAGCAAACAAGAGCAAACCTGAACTGATGAAGGAAAGACTCTTCCCAACTCCAGGACCAGAGACACTCACTCGCACGCCTCTACTCTTGATAAAGCCTTGAGCAGCACTTCCCGCGAGGGCAATGAGCAAGGATCCTTGCTCTACAAGCTACCTACTTGCCTAAGCTTGGCTAAACCCTAAGCTATTAGCTCTCTAGCTCTAGCCTTGCTTCTTGCTTCCTTCCTTTCCTTCTTGCTTTCCTTGCTTGCCTTGCTTGATATGAAGTGACGCCTCTAGGGGGTATTTATAGCCCAAGTGAGTGAGGGGGGTACTTATAGGGGGCAGCCAACCGACCTAGGGCAAACCCTAGTGGCGGGCGGCAGCCCTAGGTGGCGGCCACCACCCCCCTGGCCGTTGGATGCACCGTCATTGATCCTACGGTCTCCAGGACTCCTCCAAGGCGTTGCATGTCGTTGCATGTCCAGATAACCGTCATTAGGTCATGATCCACGCCACTCCCCTCCTGAGCCCTCCGATGGCACTGACCTAGTGACCAAGGGCCAAGATTTGCCCTAGGGTGGTCACACGGATCAGTGATGTGGCAGGGGGGGTTTTGGCCTCTCCCTGGTGGCGGGTGCCACCTAGGGGTGGCGGGTGCCACCCCACTAGGCCCAAATGGGCCTGGTGAGTGGGCCTGGCCCCTGGTGGGTCCATGCTCCAAATTTGGTTCAAATCCTGCATTCAAATAAAAATCTATGGACATGTGGAATTTGGTTAGTTTGAAACTATTTGACTACTTTTCATGCCTTTTTGGTGAATTTTTGGGTAAAGTGTTGATGGTAAAACAGTGTTTAAGGACCATCAACAAGCTCCCCCAAGCTAACCTGTTGCTCGTCCTCGAGCAACAATGCGTTTTAAGCATTGAGCATGAAATAGATAGCAACTTAAGATGTATACAAGTGCATATTGTATAGTGAGAAATAACTTAGTATATATCATTAATCATAGCAATGTGGGGCTTATAGCTTTTCACTTCAAACATGCAAGAGTGAAATAAAGCAGTATAGATAGGAAACTTTTATCTTGCTTAGGTTTGACTAGGATTCTCTAGAGGTTTTTTTAAGGTTTTCAAAGATAAAAACTGCTTAAGTCCTCCAAGATTCACTCAATCACTCATGGTGTTTAAATCCTCACTTAGGCCAAAATGTAGCCTCTCCTATTTCTAAAGAATGATATGTGGAGTTATAGGTAGGCTAAGAATCATGAGCAAATTGCATAATGTTTATTGCTAAGCTAGACACTCAGATCATAGGAGCAGCAAATCATAAATATTGATCAAGATGTGCATGTGTGGTTATGTGGAAGTGTATAGAGAGATATTTCATAATCCTTCCTAGTTAATTTCTGGGGTCTAGAGCTAATGATAACTCTCTCTCTCTCTTTTTTTTACTCGATACATAGTGAGTAGACAAAAATGTGTCCTCACATTTTCTTAGGACATAGTCCTCTCTTGAGCTACTTTGCTCATTTTTTTTTCATATCTCTCTTTTTTAGCTCTAGATTTCCCCAGATTGTCTATAGGAAAGGATTTTAGAAATGAAAAGGAGGAAGAGAGAGAAATGCTTATTCCCAGTGTAGGAATAGCATAAGGCTGGCAATGGAACGTTTGGCAAGGTATTGCATATCTCCAGTGTAGAGAATGAGCAATTTATTTGGTGGTTGCAAACTTCCAAGTGGAGAGTAAGTAATTTATTGTGGTGTGTGAATCTTGATCAAAAGTTATGATAGGCTTCTCTACTAAGATCTATGAGGTCTAACAAAGCTCAACATAAACAAAGCTCTTTGTGGTTTTGACTAACAAATATTTGGCTAGTGGTGGGATGGGATAAAATCTAGGAGGAAATTTAGCAATGTTTTCATGATTTTTAAAAAAATCCTCCAGCTTAGGTCCTAATTTCACCTTAGCAAGTTTAAAGAATAACTCCATTTCTAACTATCTTTATTCACTAAGCATGATTTTAGTTAAAACATGTGCAACCCACAAAAGCCACAACTTAGATAAAACTAGTTATTACTAACTATAACAATAGCCATTTGCATGACATATTGTTTTCTTATTCAGGTTCCAACATTTTTAAGTAGATTTTATCATTTTTACTCATGGGATAATTACTTAGGCAAGTATATTCAAAAGATATAGAATTTAAGAACCGAACATAAAGAGTAAGGTTGAAACATACCTTATTGGCGCGAGGATTGTGGCGGAACCGTCCTGATTATAAGAGCTCAAGTACCGTCTTAGTCAAATCCGTCTGACATCAACTCATACTTGAACCCATATAACCCCGGTAGTCCGGAAATCTCGAAGGATTTCTATCATCATACAACATACAAGATCACATCGTCCAAGAATTACATTCGCAAGGATACATCACAGATAACGAAACTGGATTGAAAACATCAGAGTGCGAATTTAAGACAGAGTTATTACAAACCCAAATTTAAAGTGCGAAAGCTTAAATAAGTTTTGAAACACGACCACCACACATGTGGTCCCAATAAAACATTGTTTGATAACTTAACTCAACACAACTCACTCCTCCTTTTTCAAGTAATGTGCCACTAGAAGTCTCAGACCAGCAAAAGAAAAAGGAAAGCTTCTAGACGACCCTGCCCGGGGCCTACTCCTGATCACCTTCCACTGGGTAGAGGCAGTGCTTACAATAGCCATAGTAGACCTGGCCATCTGCAACAAACGGGATAAACCCTGAGTACGGGAATGTACTCAGCTAGACTTACCCGTCCAACTGAAAATAAAGACACCAAGGGTATGCAAGGCCTTTTGGTGGAGCTGGGATCTTTAGTTGCGAAAAGCTCAATTCAGATAAGTGAGTAATTAATGATAATGATGAGCTGTCAGTTTTTAGACCTATCCCTTATTCTAGGTTTGCACCTGAACTATTACACACACTTGAGTCTAACAAACAATACTATAACCATATCCAGTTGACTTATCCACATTTTAGTTGAACCTTTAAACATCACATGGAGTTGCATCATGGTGAAGCTCGCCATAGTTTCCCACTAACCGGGGGAGACGACGACTCGAATCGAATTCCAAACCAGCTGGTGAAAGACCTTTAATACCAGCCCACACTTCCCCGTCGGGTCCATGCATTGGGCAACCGCTCGATGCTTGTTCGTGGTGGTAATCGTCGCGACTCACAGCACGGACCCCCAATTGGAACCTGGCGATTACCTCACGCGGCAGATCGCATTTCCATACTAGAGGGCACGACACGGGTTGAGACCGGCCGAACAGCGTCTAACCGGCTTGGGGGTCGATGATTACAGCACCGACATATCCCTAAGTAAAAGGCGCGTTCAAAGATGAACGAGGGCCAACATCGATACAAACCTACACGATCCAACGGACGGACTGCCCCAAGTTTCCAACTTGTGCCTTGCCTTCCAGTTGACCGTATTTCATTACTACTCAGGTTTTTTTCCACGATAGCAAATATAGCCAACCGTGATCCGGTAAATACCCACCAGGGGTATTACGGGAACATCCTTAACTACTACTTTTATTTAGCAGACTAAGCAATTCTACATATAAATAAGTAGCAGGATAACAAGGCAGGTAATAATCAATAATCAAGGAATGGTAATGCAGCAAGTAGGATCCAATCAACTCCTATACCTAATGCATCACAATATAAAAAAAATTACTCAAATAGATTTATTGCAAAAACTGGGAGACTTAGAATGCTCCGGGGCTTGCCTTGAGCGAAGACCGAGGCCTCGTGGGAGGGGCACTCGGGCAAGTTAGTGTCTGCCGCGGGGTCGACTTCCTCTGCTTGATGAAGTTCCGGGATCTCCTACTCGACGTTTGCCTCCTGCTCCTAGTCTTGTTCCTGAACTGTCGATCCTATTGCAATGGAGTTGGAAATAATGAATAACTAATATGTGGTGCGGGATGCGGTGGTAAGAAAAATAATATTTATTGCAAACCAACAAAACCAACTTGTTGAACCACTTTTGACATTGAGGTAAATACTTATTTATCTCATAAAATAAAAATCATTAATTCAACCATTTCCTATTTAGAAATTCAAAAGAAATTCAGGTTTGAACTGCAAGTGCATTTTTCTAAACTCAGAAAAATCCACAAAAATTTCAGGAAGCAACTAACACCATCAGAACTTTACTGCACAAATTTCAGCAAGAAATCAAATGCAGAACAGTAGCCACAAAAAGATGAAATAAACTGCTCAAAAGGTGCTTTGAACTAACTTTTCTCCGAAAAAGTGTCAACCAGCGGGTTTCATAATTTTCCTAGCTTCATCTACTCATAAATACTCTACTGTAGAAAATGCACAGCCAAAACATAATTATATCACCCTACACAAAATAAACAAATTTAAACCAAAACAACCCAATTGAACTACAACCCTACTGGAACAGGGTGCTAAACTCATGTTCATATTTTTCCCAGATTCTACTCTACATTTCATATTTATCAAGAAAGTTCCATGAACAGAAACATTATATTATTCCTTACATGAATTTTTAAAGAAAAACATAGAAAAGCACATTTGTAAAGTAACTTCACATTTTTCCATACAACAACCTATACTTAATATTTTTCTTAGCTTGAACATCACACACAGACTGCACAAATTTTCCAACATTTTATTTTGACATATAAGACACCTTAACACTTATTCCAAGAAATCAGCTAAAAAGAACTTTAAACCATAACAGAAACTTTTTCCACATAAATAGTGCCTCATACATTTTTCATAGGTACATAACATGATAAGAAACCTACACAAAATTTTATCTCAACAAAAAACACATATTTTCATTTATCCAAACAAAAGCACATAAACTAAATTAAATGAAAATAGTGAAATAAACTTCTACTAAAAATACTTTCATATTTTTCCATGATAGATCTACTCATAAACAAGCTAACAAAACTGAAAGCACTTCATTTGGACTTTTAAAACGAGCTACACAAAAATAACTAGTGTTCCTGGAAAATAAAACAAAAAGGAAAAACCATTTGAATCTCCCGGCTCACTTGCATGGACTCGGTCCATAGGCCCTGGGTGACTGACGTGTGGGGTCGCGTGGTCAACGGGGTCCACTGGTCAGTGAAAGCCGGACAGGGGACGAGGGTTGACCGGCGATTGCTCGCCGCCGGTGGGGTTGCCGGCGGTGAGGCTAGGCTCAACGTGCTCCCCTTGACGAGGCGGATCCAGAGGTGGGGATTGTAACACCCTAGGTGTTAAGCATTCCTTAAACTGCATAATTTGTCATGGCATAGCATCATCTCATCTTTTCATGTGCATATGTTTGTTGAAGTGCTTAAGTCCTTGTTTGGTCTCTAGTGTAACCTTTTTATGCTTTCTGTTTCTGACCAAGTGCCTTATAACAAAGTTGTAGATCTTGATGAAAGGAACAACTTTGCTTTAAAGCACTTTCTCAGAAAAGCTTTTAAATTATGATTTCTTGCATTAGAAAAATGGTTTAGCACTAAATTTCTTTTTCTAAGCAGAATTTGGACTGGAGCCTTAAATGATTTGTTCCTTATAAAATTCTAAGCAACTTTGCTTTAGGACCTCTCCTAATTCGGCTTAGTTTAGGAGTTATAGAGCATCAAAGTTTTAAAACCAAACTTCATTAGTTTAAACCCCAGTGGGACCCCCTGTCAGCCCCTCTCTTCTCCCGCGCGCGCGCCGCTCCCCTCCGCGCCGGCAGAAACCGCCTCGCCGCCGCGAGACCGCCCTCGCCGGCCGCCAACCACACCGACTTCGCCGCCCGTGGTTTGCGCAGCAAGCGCCACGTCGCCCCATGCACCCCGTCCCCCGTCTCGCCGCGTGTCGCGCGATGCCTGACGCCGCCGCGCCGGTCGGGAGCTCCTCCCCGACGGCAACCGGCCAGGTGCAATGCACCTGCGCCCCTCCCGCTCTCTTTGCATCCTCTCCACTCCGCGCTCGTGCTCTCACGCTCACTCACTCGCTCACTCTCTCGCCACAAGCTCGCCACCACTCCACCATCTTCTCCAGTTCGCCCAAACCGCCATTTGCCGCCGAACTCCGGCGAGCAATTTCTCGCTCCACCGTTCACCGCCGTCCAATTCCTCTCGCCAGTCTCTCCGCCCTGATCTCCTCTTTCTCCGGCAAGGGTTGGTTTCCCCTCTCTCTCTCCTCTCTGGCCGCCGGAACAGCGGATGCCATCCTCAAGCTTCCGCCATGGCCGCCGCCGTGACCTTCACGTGAACCGGCCATCTCCGGCCAAACCCCCATCCGAGCCCAGTTCTTACCTTCCCAACCTCCATAGTAGCTTAGGGTCAGATGGAGACCTCTCTCGTGCCTTGAGTTCGCCGGATCAGGGGCCAGTCGCGCCGTGTCCGCCGTGGACCGCCGCCGCGCATGGCGCCGAGCAATGCCGAGGATGCCGAGGCCCGAAAGTTGCTCCAATAGGCTTTGGACGTGCTTGGGCTAGTTTAGTCTCGCCGAGTCTCAAGCTCGCTCGGGAAGAGCTTCGCCGCCGAGCCGCAAGCCGCCGCTCCACCACGCGGCCGCCGATGGCTGCCGCGAGCTTGCTCCGGTATCCCTCTGGCTCGGCAAGTCAGTCAGTCGTGTTCGTCTCGCAAACCCGCGTCCAGTGGTAGCCTCGACATCGCCAAAAGCCTCACCGCCGGTGAGCTAGGGCCGGTCAACAGCGACGGTGCCAAAGTCCGTCGTTGACCGCCGAGCCTGGCCTCGCGCGGTAACGTGCCGAGCCTGGCCTCGGTAGCTTGGTCGCCTGTCTAGTGGGCCTCGACCGCAGAGAAGGAGTGAGTACGAGAGAAAAAGGGAAGTCTGTGTGCAGTGAGGCTCGGGATAGCCGGGTGTGCCGAGCGTTTGCCTCAGGCCTCGGCTGAGTCAAGTTGGGTGTCCGTAGCGTTTTAGGTCAAGTTTTCTTTTAAATAAGTTTTGCAGAATTTATGTAAAGGCTTCAAAAATTCCTACAAGGCTCATTTTAAGTCCAAATCCTGTGAAACAAATTTTGTTGTGTTCAGCATGATTAGATCTATCTGTGAAAAATGTTAAATGCATTATTGGTGATATTTTTATTGGAAATGCATAACTAAAATTATGTATAAGTCAGAAAAATGTGATTCCAGTTTTGTTAGGTTTGTATGGATATATAGTTTCAGGGAAAAATAATATAAGGTTGTTCTGTGAATTATTTGGGCAGTAGTAATTAAAATGGTTAAATGCTGCTTTCTTGTTTATTTTGTAGTAATTAAATATGAGAGTATGGACTTGGTAAATTTTTGCTGACTGCTCTTGTGCTAAGAAGTTCAGAAGAAAATTATGAAATCTGTTGTTTGACACTTTTGGCTAGGGTGTGTAGTTCAAAGCACCTTTCCACGGTAGAATTTGTCTTTTTCATAGGGGATAGAGTTTAAGTCCAAATGGGTTGAAAATTTGACAGAGACTAGTTTGAGTGTTGTTAACTTCCAGTAATTTTTGTAGATTTTTCTGAAGCCGTCTAGAATGGGTTGCTGTTTTAAGCATGTTTAAATAGATTTATTTCAGTAAGTATTAGAAGGTAATAAACTCGTTAAGTAAACTTTGATGTGGTGACAACATAGCTTAACAAGTTGATTATGATAGGTTAAATAGTTGGGATAATGTTGACTACCTTGTTGAAGAGAATGCAGTAGATGACATGTGCTTATCCCCTGATTGCTGTTGATCATGTGCATCACATATGCATTCTATGTGCATTCATCCTATTCATGCACATTATGCATCATACAGGTCAGCGGAGGAGATCCAGACCCAGTCGACACCGGAAGAACCCAGTCCGGAGGAAACCGGACAGAGGAAGCCGGAGGGACAGACGCCGACGAGCTACCAGAGTGCCGCGACCACCGTCCGTCGGACTTTGAGCAAGGCAAGCCCCGGAGCATTCTAACTCCTACGGTTTGCAAATGCTTTACAATTAACCTGATGATGGATGTTGCATTAGGTTATAGGAATTGATTGCTACCGTTGATGCATTATTACTTATCCTTGTCCACCTGCAATATATCTTGATATCCCTGTTTAGGTCTAGGCTCGTTATATGCTTAGCCCTGCTTAGACCGGTAAAAGTCGGGTGATTTCCTGTCTCCCGCAATAGGTGGATACTGATCATGTTTAGCCTGTGCTATCATGAGATAACCATGTGATAATTAATCTGAGACGGAGGCGGGATGTAAGAGCAGCAGGACATGGGTTCTGTGTGCTAGTAGTCTCCCGTCTGTGTCGCCTAGGACCCGTTCGGGAATGTAACTTCAGTCAAATTGAACGCGTCGATCACTTAACGGAGTAGGTCTGAGTACCTCCCGCGAAGCCGAGTAAGGTTATTCGAGCCGGTGATGGAGATGTTGACGCCTAACACCCAGGGCCTCAGCTGTACCGTGGGCAACTATTCTGATCAACCTGGCATGGTCCGAGGGCAGGCAGGGCCTGATCGACCTGGCATGACCGTGGGCAGTTATAGATTGAGCGACCTGGCACTGAGATAACCCCCGGTGTAGAAGGGCCCATGGCCGTCCCGCGCATTGTGTTCTCGAATCCCCTGACTGGTAGCTTACGACTGCCGTAGCCGGAATGTGCCGGGCGAGTGTGAGACATTTTATCCCCAGCTGGGTAGGAATCGATTATAATCGCCATCGCTCCTGGACAGTGAGCAGTTGACTTTAGATCATCTCCCGTAGAACTTATGGAACTAAAATGGTTATGGAATCTGAAAGGCTATTGATGAAATAGTCACTCTTGATTGATTAATTAGCAAGTGCTTGTTTAGTACAGGTGCAAATCTAGTAAGGTAGAGTTAATGACTAAAAGCAATTGCCAACATCTGAAACTGAGTTTTAGTACTAAAGCTTTCATGCAAAGGAGTATGTACAGCCAACCCCACTTATATAGCCTACATGATCCTTGGTGTCTCATTATTTCTGATTTTGTCGGGTAAGTCTAGCTGAGTACCTTCTCGTACTCAGGGTTTATTTCCCTTGTTGTTGCAGATGGCCAGTGCTTTTATGGCTACTGCGAGAACTGCTTGTACCCGGTAACGGGTGATGACTAGACCAAGGGCATGGTCAACACTTATCTCATCAGTTGCTTTTGTGGACCCGGTCAACTGATGGCACCGTATTTATGATCAATCCCAACTTATGTTTTAAAGACTATGTTGCTTCCGCTACTACTATCAAAACTATGGTTTGTAATATTATTTCGTACTCCGATGTAATTTGAACTTTATGCAACTATGATGTAACCCGTGAGCATATTCGTGGAACAAGTACGATCTTGGCTGGATGTCGTTGAATGATTTGAAATCCTTCGAGATTTCCGGACTACCGGGTTTGTACGAGCTTAAGTACTCGATGATTTCTGCGAGAGCAGAGGTTTTCAGTGCTTAATCTGGTGCAAATTGGTCGGTTCTGTTACAGCTGGCATCGGAGCAAGTTCTGCGTTACTGTTCATGGGTGTATTTTAAAAACAATATTTTATAAAGGATAAAACTATATTTGCCAACTTATAGTTATATTAGGATTTGGAAAATCTTAAGGATTAAAGCTAAGGTGTGCCAGTGACCAAGTCCTTATGCCCAATAGGAATTTAGGTGGCTATTTAAGTACTAACTTGGGGGTTGTGCATCATATTTAAATTCTGTTTTCTGTCGTCCACAATTCGTTATTTCGTGCAGCGTCATACGGCAAGGGTACAATTGTCTGGGTGCTATTCCTCGGAATAGTAATTATGGATCAATTGCCTCTACGCAAGGTAATAAGTGAGTTGTGAGAGCATGATTGACAACCGCCAACTAGGGGAGCACTTGAATGATGCTGACATGTATACCTGTTACACACAAGTATATGTGAAAGTATTAATTGTGGGAGTAATACTTTTCTGATGGGGGCATATACTGCTTACGTGTATACCGGGTGTGCACCTAAGCTAGTATTAGATTTAAAATTTCAGCAATGCATGATATTCATATTGTGGGCAGGGCTGAATGGGCTGGAATGAACTTTCTGCAGGTACGCTAACTTGCGAACGTGTAGTACGCTAGTTAACGCTATGAGTGAACGTTGTGTATGTCACCGTCTAGGTTAGATTGTTAGGCAGTGAGGACGTATGTTACGCTCATGCATCATGATCATATAATTTTGCATTAATCTTACTTCCTACCTTATGTTATCCGTCCCGATCTTAAATAAAAGTTGTTCTCAACTAATTAAAAACTATGTGGATACACTTCTTCAGATGGCCCGCACTAAGCGTACCGCCCGCAAGTCGACTGGAGGCAGGAGGCCCAATTACATGCTGGGTCCTTGGACCGAGGAGGGATCCGAGGATTTTCTGGAGGAGTTCGGCATGCCTACTCTTTTGTGGAAGGTGCTGCACTTAGTCGGATACCAGGAGGGCCAAGAGCCGCAATATGAGTGGCATCGAGTTCAGTTTTCAGAGGATCGCTACATGTACACAGTTGAGGTGGACGTGCCCAGCCGTGATCCGCAGGATCATGTGTGGTGCCGCAGGGTGTTTGCTCTTCAGGGCAGGACTCCTTGGGATGGAGCCAACCAGGTTGCTTACACTGTTCTTCGGGACATCATGGAGGATCATCCAGAGGTAGTTGCCCAGGCCACAGCCGTGTCTTCCCTACAGCAGATCCGTACCAGTCAGTGTGGCGTCAGCCGGGTGCCACTGTGTTGGGGACCAGTTCTTCAGAGCGTGAGCACTGCGCAGGCCAGCTGGGAGTGCGATGGCTGCACTCATGGCTACCTACGGGTGTCTGTCACGTAGCTACGACCACCTGGACCACATCCTTAGTGAGCAGATAGCTGCACATCACCAGGGTCAGGAGGCGCATGCTACAGAGGTCGACCTTCTTACCACTCAGCTAGCTCACATGACCGTTGAGAGAGACCAGGCTCGTCAGAGGGAGCAGGAGACGGCACAGCAGCTTAGTGACCAGCAGGGTATGACGACCTTCTTATCCACCATCATGGCCAGACTGAGGAGTCGCTACGTAGTGTTTGTCTCGAGGGCATGCGTGCGACTGAGCAGAACAGGCTTCTCAGGCTACAGGTTGGAGAATTGGAGCTGCAACTTCATCATCTCCAGGACTACAATGATCGCCTACATGAGGAGATTCATCGCCGTGAGAATGAGAGGAACCCTATCCTTCCTCAGGAGGACCCGGTTCTCATGCTTCGTCCAGTGGTTCTTCGAACATCTCGAGTGATGATGATGACAACGACGATGATGACGATGGTGCCATTAGGGAGTAGACTAGTTAGTGTTAGCGCGTAGTGATCTTGTCTCATGTCCTAGCGCTTGATCTTTTGGGGTTATCATGTGGATGTAAGGTTGGTGATGGACCTATGCGCGTGTGGCGCAAAACCTTTGAAAGTCCTGGATGTATGTGACCTATGGATGTTGTGGACCTATGGATGTTATGTTGACTTTTGTATGTTATGTGATGAGCATCTTTTATCATGTGATGATGCGATGTGGATCGAAATTATTATGCCTCTGCAATTGTTTGGCGAATTCGTTTTTCGAATAATTTCCGTTGGCATGATTTATTGTTCTCCGCAATAATGGCAGCGTCATTTAATGATTATTGCTATCACTACATGCAGATGACGATGACTCGCAGTGGAGCGGGTGGTAGTGGTGGTGGTAATGATGATAGCAGGGGGAACCGCAATCCACCACCTCCTCCACCACCCCGGCAGAGCAACTCTTCGCCCAGTTCTGGGAAGTCAACGCAACATCGAGGCGCTTCTGCGAGAAAATTGGCGCATGGCAATCAACGCCCTGAGCCGAATCAGTACAGCTCGTTCAAGGATTTTCTGGACACAAGGCCGCCAATTTTCAAGGAAGCCACAGAACCTCTAGAAGCAGAAGAGTGGTTGCATACAATGGAGCAGAAGTTTTGACTGCTCAGGCTTACAGAGGAGTTGAAGGCAGAATATGCTGCACATCAGCTACAAGGACCAGCCAGAATTTGGTGGGGACATCACCGTACCACCTACCCGCCAATGTTTCCATCACCTGGAGAGTGTTCACTAACGCTGTTCGTGGGCACTATATTCCGCCAGGCTTGACTCAGATGAAGGTGGCTGAATTCATGAGCTTAACACAAGGAACTCGATCAGTGACCGATATCATCACTTGTTCAACTCGCTGTCTCGATATGTTCCAGACTTCGTCGACACAGATGCTAAGAAGATTGCTAGTTTCAAGAGAGGCTTGAACACTAAAATGGCAAAGTCAGGGGTACATCTTCCGTACCACCTTCAATGACTTCATAAGTGACTGCCTGATTCAAGAGGGTCATAACAACAAGCATGCTGCAAGTAAGGCCCGGAAGAGGACCTTTGATTCAGGACCGTCCCAACCTAGAGGACCACCAGCTCAGCGTAACCAGTATCGACCACCAGCGCGGGGGCACGTTTCAGGCCACCGCAAAAGAAGAATCAGCCGCAAGCTCAGCGTAATCAGAGGCCATACAAAGTAGCTGCTAATCAAGCTCATGGAGGTCAGGGCAGCTCGACCGGAGGAAAACCTTCAGTTCGTGGGCCGTGTTACAATTGCAACCAAGATGGGCACTTTGCAAGGTATTGCCCACATCCCAAGAAGCAGCAGGCTAATTATCCAGCGCGTCTGCATAACATGACTGCTGAAGAAGCTCGTGCAGGAGAACCTGTGACTGCCGGTATGTGTCTCGTGAACCATCATCCTACAGTTGTTTTATTTGATACTGGATCATCGCATTCTTTCATGAGCAAGGCATTTGCACAAAAGCATAATCAAGAAATCTCTGAAATGGATTATGGGTTTCGCGTGAGCTCCGTGGGGAGTAGCGTGTTATCTAGACAGATGGTGTGTAATGTGACCATCGATATTGGAGGGCATAAATTTGGAGCCAACTTAGTGGTTTTGCCAGGACTAAGTATGGATGTAGTCTTAGGAATGAGTTGGATGACCATGTGGAATGCGGTGTTAGACACTGCAAACAGAACTCTTACCTTATCTGATTATCGGACAGGTAACAAGCTTCGCGTATCTCTTCCTCGAGGTGCCGATCTTGTTGACTTATCTTGTACTCTTGCTATAGAAGACCTCTCCAAAATTCTAGTTGTGATAGAGTTACCAGGGTTACCACCAAAGAGAGCAGTGGAGTTTGTGATAGAGTTGTTACCAGGAACTGCACCAATCTCTAGGAGACCGTATCGAATGCCGCCCAATGAGCTGGCAGAACTCAAGACCCAGATCAGGAACTCTTGGACAAGGGATTCATTCAACCTAGTGTATCAGAATGGGGTTGCCCAGCTTTGTTTGTCAAAAAGAAGGATAAGTCTTTACGCATGTGTGTGGATTATCGTCCACTCAATGCTGTGACTGTTAAGAATAAGTATCCGCTACCCAGAATAGATATCCTTTTTGATCAGCTATCAAGAGCCAAGGTGTTCTCCAAGATCGATTTGAGGTCAGGTTATCATCAGATTCGAATCCGACCGCAGGATATTCCAAAGACCGCTTTCTCAACCAGATACGGGTTATATGAGTATCTTGTCATGTCCTTTGGATTAACAAATGCTCCAGCATACTTCATGAGTTTGATGAACTCTGTTTCATGCCAGAATTGGACAAGTTTGTGGTAGTGTTCATTGACGATATTCTGGTTTACTCGAAAAATGCAGAAGATCATGCAGAACATTTGAGGGTTGTCTTATCTAGACTCAGGGAACACAAGCTCTATGCTAAATTCAGCAAGTGCGAGTTTGGATGAGAAAAGTACAATTTCTTGGTCATATTCTGTCAGAAGAAGGAATTTCAGTTGACCCTAGCAAAGTACAGGAAGTAATGGACTGGAAAGCTCCTACTTCAGTTGGTGAGATTCGTAGTTTCTTGGGCTTAGCAGGATATTACCGCCGTTTTATTCCAGAATTCTCCAAGATTGCAAAGCCAATGACCAGTTTGTTGCAAAAGAATCAGAAATTTGAATGGACCGAGAAGTGCGAAACTGCTTTCCGTACCTTGCGGAAGCTGTTGACCACTGCTCCTGTTTTAGCTCAACCGGATGTTGAGAAACCCTTTGATGTCTTTTGTGATGCGTCAAAGGTAGGCCTAGGTTGTGTTCTCATGCAAGACGGCAGAGTGATTGCGTATGCTTCGCGGCAATTGCGAAAGCATGAAGTGAATTACCCAACTCACGATCTGGAATTAGCAGCCGTTGTACATGCGTTGAAGATTTGGAGACACTATCTACTTGGGAATGTCTGCAATATGTACACCGACCACAAGAGTCTTAAATATATTTTCACGCAAGCAGAACTGAATATGAGGCAAAGAAGATGGCTGGAATTGATTAAGGACTATAATCTTCAAATTCACTATCATCCAGGCAAGCAAAATGTGTGGCCGATGCTCTGAGCCGGAAATCACACTGTAATGCTATGAAGCTTCTACCAGAGGATGAGTTCAGCTTAACACATGCTGCAGTGCTACATGATTAGAGTTGCGCAATGCGTTAGTTGACCAAATTATAGAAGGCCAGAAAACCGATAAAGGGATCTATCATATTAAGGAAAGGCTCAAGGATGAAAAAAGAGGCCGATAAGCATTTTCGAGTTGACGAAAATGGAGTTCTATGGTTTAACCAGCGATTAGTGGTGCCTAAGGATAGAGAACTCAGGAATCGGATCATGGATGAAGCACATTTGTCCAAATTATCTATTCATCCCGGAAGTACAAAAATGTACCAAGATTTGCGCCCGAGATTTTGGTGGACCAAAATGAAGAAAGAAATTGCTGCTTATGTTGCAAGGTGTGACACGTGTTGTCGAGTAAAAGCTATTCATTTGAAACCAGCTGGAATGCTTCAGCCATTAGCTATACCTGAATGGAAGTGGGAAGAAGTGAGTATGGATTTCATTGTTGGTTTACCCACGACTCAGAAAGGTAATGATTCAATTTGGGTAATTGTGGATCGTCTCACAAAGACCGCACATTTCATTCCAGTCAAGACCAACTATAAGGCCCCAGATTATGCAGAGATCTACATAAGTCAGATTGTGCGACTGCACGGTGTACCAAAGGTTATAGTCTCTGATCGCGGACCACAGTTTACTGCACCGTTTTGGGAAAAGTTGCAGAAGGAGTTAGGCACGGATTTAGTCCGAAGCTCAGCCTATCATCCGCAAACATCAGGGCAGACAGAGAGAGTGAATCAAGTTCTAGAGGATATGTTAAGAGCCTGTGTTTTATCAGCAAAAGGTTCTTGGGAAAAATGGTTACCATTAGCAGAGTTTGCCTACAACAATAGTTATCAAGAAAGTATACAGATGGCTCCTTTTGAAGCTCTGTATGGTAGAAGATGCAGAACACCGATAAACTGGGTAGAACCAGGGGAACGTCGGTACTATGGTATTGACTTTGTTAAAGAAGCAGAAGAACAAGTTAGAACGATTCAGCAACATATCGCGTCTGCACAATCTCGCCAGAAAAGCTATGCTGATAAACGAAGGAAACCACTTGAATTCAATGTTGGTGACTATGTCTATTTGAAGGTTTCACCAATGAAGGGTGTAAAACGTTTTGGAGTTAAGAGGAAGTTAGCACCAAGGTTTGTGGGACCCTATCGGATAGTGCAAAGGAGGGGAGAAGTGGCTTATCGTTTGCAATTACCAGAACATTTAAAGGCTATTCCCTGTATTCCATGTGTCACAATTAAAGAAATGTCTTCGAGTACCAGAAGAAGAGGTACAACCAGCCCGTATCAAGTTGCAATCCGACCTCACCTACTCAGTGAAGCCTTATCGAGTGCTCGATGAGAAAGAGAGAGTAACTCGCGGAAGAGTTGTGAAGCAAATAAGGTATCTTGGAGTGAGCAAGATGATCGAGATGCTACTTGGGAGACGGATGACTATCTAAAGGAGGTGTACCCACACTTTTATAAGCAATGGTTCGTAATCCAAATCTCGGGACGAGATTTCTTTTAAGGAGGGGAGGGCTGTAACACCCTAGGTGTTAAGCATTCCTTAAACTGCATAATTTGTCATGGCATAAGCATAGCATCTCATCTTTTCATGTGCATATGTTTGTTGAAGTGCTTAAGTCCTTGTTTGGTCTCTAGTGTAACCTTTTTATGCTTTCTGTTTCTGACCAAGTGCCTTATAACAAAGTTGTAGATCTTGATGAAAGGAACAACTTTGCTTTAAAGCACTTTCTCAGAAAAAGCTTTTAAATTATGATTTCTTGCATTAGAAAAATGGTTTAGCACTAAATTTCTTTTTCTAAGCAGAATTTGGACTGGAGCCTTAAAGATGATTTGTTCCTTATAAAATTCTAAGCAACTTTGCTTTTAGGACCTTCTCCTAATTCGGCTTAGTTTAGGAGTTATAGAGCATCAAAGTTTTAAAACCAAACTTCATTAGTTTAAACCCCAGTGGGACCCCCTGTCAGCCCCTCTCTTCTCCCCCGCGCGCGCGCCGCTCACCTCGCGCCGGCGAGAAACCGCCTCGCCGCCGCGAGACCGCCTCGCCGGCCGGCCAAACACCGACTTCGCCGCCCGTGGTTTGCGCAGCAAGCGCCACGTCGCCCCATGCACCCGTCCTCGCTCGCCGCGTGTCGCGCGATGTCTGACGCCGCCGCGCCGGTCGGGAGCTCCTCCCCGACGGCAACCGGCCAGGTGCAATGCACCTGCGCCCTCCCGCTCTCTTGCATCCTCTCCACTCCGCGCTCGTGCTCTGCACGCTCACTCACTCGTCACTCTCTCGCTCACAAGCTCGCCAGCCACTCCACCATCTTCTCCAGTTCGCCCAAACCGCCATTTGCCGCCGAACTCCGGCGAGCAATTTCTCGCTCCACCGTTCACCGCTGTCCAATTCCTCTCGCCAGTCTCTCCGCCCTGATCTCCTCTTTCTCCGGCAAGGGTTGGTTTCCCCTCTCTCCCTCTCTGGCCGCCGGAACAGCGGATGCCATCCTCAAGCTTCCGCCATGGCCGCCGCCGTGACCTTCACGTGAACCGGCCATCTCCGGCCAAACCACCCCAATCCGAGCCCAGTTCTTACCTTCCCAACCTCCATAGTAGCTTAGGGTCAGATGGAGACCTCTCTCGTGCCTTGAGTTCGCCGGATCAGGGGCCAGTCGCGCCGTGTCCGCCGTGGACCGCCGCCGCGCATGGCGCCGAGCAATGCCGAGGATGCCGAGGCCCGAAAGTTGCTCCAATAGGTCGCTTAGGACGTGCTTGGGCTAGTATTAGTCTCGCCGAGTCTCAAGCTCGCCGGGAAGAGCTTCGCCGCCGAGCCGCAGAGCCGCCACTCCGCCATGGCTGCCGTCGAGCTTGCTCCGGTATCCCTCTGGCTCGGCAAGTCAGTCAGTCGTGTTCGTCTCGCAAACCCGCGTCCAGTGGTAGCCTCGACGTCGCCAAACAGCCTCACCGCCGGTGAGCTAGGGCCGGCAACAGCGACGGTGCCAAGTCCGTCGTTGACCGCCGAGCCTGGCCTCGCGCTGTAACGTGCCGAGCCTGGCCTCGTTAACTTGGTCGCCTGTCTAGTGGGCCTCGACCGCAGAGAAGGAGTGAGTACGAGAGAAAAAGGGAAGTCTGTGTGCATGAGGCTCGGATAGCCGGGTGTGCCGAGCGTTTGCCTCAGGCCTCGGCTGAGTCAAGTTGGGTGTCCGTAGCGTTTTAGGTCAAGTTTTCTTTTAAATAAGTTTTGCAGAATTTATGTAAAGGCTTCAAAAATTCCTACAAGGCTCATTTTAAGTCCAAATCCTGTGAAACAAATTTTGTTGTGTTCACCATGATTAGATCTATCTGTGAAAAATGTTAAATGCATTATTGGTGATATTTTTATGTGTAGATTTACTTAAGTTAGAAAAGTGCTGTTAACTTGGAAAATGCATAACTAATTATGTATAAGTCAGAAAAATGTGATTCCAGTTTTGTTAGGTTGGTATGGATATATAGTTTCAGGGAAAAATATAATATAGGTTGTTCTATGAATTATTTGGGCAGTAGTAATTAAAATGGTTAAATGCTGCTTTCTTGTTTATTTTGTAGTAATTAAAATATGAAGAGTATGGACTTGGTAAATTTTTGCTGACTGCTCTTGTGCGAAGAAGTTCATAAGAAAATTATGAAATCTGTTGTTTGACACTTTTGGCTAGGGTGTGTAGTTCAAAGGACTTTCCACGGTAGAATTTGTCTTTTTCATAGGGGATAGAGTTTAAGTCCAAATGGGTTGAAAATTTGACAGAGAACTAGTTTGAGTGTTGTTAACTTCCAGTAATTTTTGTAAATTTTTTCTGAAGCCGTCTAGAATAGGTTGCTGTTTTAAGCATGTTTAAATAATTTATTTCAGTAAGTATTTAGAGGTAATAAACTCGTTAAGTAAACTTGATATGGCGACAACATAGCTTAACAAGTTGATTATGATAGGTTAAATAGTTGGGATAATGTTGACTACCTTGTTGAAGAGAATGCAGTAGATGACATGTGCTTATCCCCTGATTGCTGTTGATCATGTGCATCACATATGCATTCTATGTGCATTCATCCTATTCATGCACATTATGCATCATACAGGGTCAGCGGAGGAGATCCAGACCCAGTCGACACCGGAAGAACCCAGTCCGGAGGAGAACCGGACAGAGGAAGCCGGAGGGACAGACGCCGACGAGCTACCAGAGTGCCGCGACCACCGTCCGTCGGACTTTGAGCAAGGCAAGCCCCGGAGCATTCTAACTCCTACGTTTGCAAATGCTTTACAATTAACCTGATGATGGATGTTGATTGCTACCGTTGATGCATTATTACTTATCCTTATGTCCACCTGCAATATATCTTGATATCCCTGCTTAGGTCTAGGCTGTTATATGCTTAGCCCTTGCTTAGACTGGTAAAAGTCGGGTGATTTCCTATCTCCCGCAATAGGTGGATACTGATCATGTTTAGCCTGTGCTATCATGAGATAACCATGTGTAATTAATCTGAGACGGAGAGAGGGATGATGTAAGAGCAAGCAGGGACATGGGTTCTGTGTGCTTGTAGTCTCCCGTCTGTGTCGCCTAGGACCCGTTCGGGAATGTAACTTCTGTCAAATTGAACGCGTCGATCACTTAACGGAGTAGGTCTGAGTACCTCCCGCGAAGCCGAGTAAGGGTTATTCGAGCCGGTGATGGAGATGTTTGACGCCTAACACCCAGGGCCTCAGCTGTACCGTGGGCAAACTATTCTGATAACCTGACATGGTCGGAGGCAGGCAGGGCCTGATCGACCTGGCATGACCGTGAGCAGTATAGATTGAGCGACCTGGCACTGAGATAACCCCCGGTGTAGAAGGGCCCATGGCCGTCCCGCGCATTATGTTCTCGAATCCCCTGAATGGTAGCTTACGACTGCGTAGCGGAATGTGCGGGCGAGTGTGAGACATGAGTATTGAGACATTTTTCCCCGCTGGTAGGAATCGCTTATAATCGCCATCGCTCCTGGACAGTGAGCAGTTGACTTAGATCATCTCCGTAGAACTTATGGAACTAAATGGTTATGGAATCTGAAAGGCTATTGATGAAATAGTCACTCTTGATTGATTAATTAGCAAGTGCTTGTTAGTACAGGTGCAAATCTAGTAAGGTAGAGTTAATGACTAAAAGCAATTGCCAACATCTGAAACTGAGTTTTAGTACTAAAGCTTCATGCAATGGAGTATGTACAGCCAACCCCACTTATATGCCTACATGATCCTTGGTGGCTCTTATTTCTGATTTTGTCGGGTAAGTCTAGCTGAGTACCTTCTCGTACTCAGGGTTTATTTCCCTTGTTGTTGCAGATGGCTAGTGCTTTATGGCTACTACGAGAACTGCTTGTACCCGGTAACGGGGTGATGACTAGACCAAGGGCATGGTCAATACTATCTCGTCCGTTGCTTTTGTGGACTCGGTCAAACTGATGGCACCGTATTTCTGATCAATTCAAACTTATGTTTTAAAGACTATGTTGCTTCCGCTACTACTATCAAAACTATGGTTTGTAATATTATTTCGTACTCCGATGTAATTTGAACTTTATGCAACTATGATGTAACCCGTGAGCATATTCGTGGAACAAGTACGATCTTGGCTCGATGTCGTTGAATGATTTGAAATCCTTCGAGATTTCTGGACTACCGGGTTTGTACGAGCTAAGTACTCGATGATTTCTGCGAGAGAGTAGAGGTTTTAGTGCTTAATCGGTGCAAAATGGTCGGTTCTGTTCAGGGATGGTTTGGCAGGGGTGGCCGGAGCTCGCGGGACGAGCCACGGTGGCGGCGGCCGGCGGCGGCGGGCAGTGCTTGGCTTGACCGTTTCGGTGGTCGCCGGTGAAATTGGTGGAGGCAAGAGCTTAAGTGAACCCTAGGGAGTGAGACCAGGTGGTTGGTTGGGCTTGGGAAGCTCGGTGGAGCCGGACCTCGGCGCGGCCATGGCGGCAGTGGTGGCGTTCGTTTGGGGAAGAAGAGGGGGGTTAGGGAGCGGTAGAGACCTCGCAGAGGTGTGTTCTCACCTTGCCTTTGCCTGGCGGTGCTTGCGGGCGAAGGAGGGCGGTGGCGAAGCTTGGGGTCGCGGGAATAGGTTCGGGCTCCGGGCGGCGATGATGGCGTCCGCAGCGGCGCTCCTCGGGTTCCGGCGTCGGTGAAGCTCGGCGGACGGTGCGGAGGTGCACACCGTGTGTCCGAGGTGAAGGTGAGGTAGTGTGCAGAAGGAATCAACAGCGGTGGCTCGGGGGAGTGGGAACGGAGAGGGGAGTGATGGTGGTGAACGGCGGCGAGCGGCCGCTCGGCTTGCGCGTTCGCAAGGGAGAGAAGAGGAGTGAGGGCGAGAGCGAATGCGGGGTTGGTGTGCGCGGGTGAGAGGGAGCGAAGGGATGCTCGGGGTTTTGGTCGGCCTTGGCCGGCCGGTGATCGTGGCGGGGACGGCGGAGTGACGAGCGGCGAGAGGCGGGCGCGGTTGGCGAGGCGGCTCGGCAGGCGAGGCGAGCGGAGAGTGGCCGGGGAGGATTGCTTGCGTGCTCGGGTGAGGGGAGGGATCGAGAGAGGAGTGGCGGCGAGGATCCTCGGCAGGATGCGGCGGCCACGTGGCGGTTGCGTCCGGCGTACGGCGCGGCGGCGCTGTAGCGCGCGGAGAGCGCGCGCGGGCGGCGCGGGCGAGCGTGGCTAGGCCGACACGGCACTGGCGGGCCGAAAGGCTAAGCGGGCGGATGGGGATTGCGGGAAAGAAACGTTTCCCTTTTTCTTTTTTCCAAAAACTTTTCAAACTTTGACCACTCAAAAACAGTTTCAAAAACGCCAAACTAGACTTTGACCCAAAAATAAAAGTTGATCAAAATAATTTTCTCTACAACTTTTATATAGGACACTTTTTCTGAAAACCATTTTTACAACCCCTCATAAATAAAGCCAATTTTTGAGACTTAAACCATTTTGTTTTCCTCCTTTATTTGATAAACTATTTTGAACTACGTCAAGATGTCAACAAGAAAAACATTTTACTCAATATTCTTTATTTATGAAACTATTTGCCAAGACAGAAAGTTACTCAAACAACCAAGTCCAATAGAAACAAAAAATCTATTTAAACAAGCAAAAGCCAAAAACACTTTCATGCACATGAAAGTGTGCAATGCATTGCTTATGCATTTTAGTAGCTAAATGCAGTTCCTAATGCAGTGCTTGACACTAGGGTGTCACAGCCCTTCCCCCCTTAAAGAAATCTCGTCCCGAGATTTGAGTTACGTACCAATCTTTATAAAAAGCGGATAGTTCACTCGCAAGTACTCGTTTCCCAAGTCGCATCGTTGGGCCCGTGGTTGCTCCAGAGAATCTTGTAAGTCTTCACTGTTCGGTTGCGAGTCTCTCGGGTCTTGGTGTCCAGAATTTCCTTGGGTTGTTCATAGTATTCCAGATCGATCTGATAGCAACATCCGGAATCTGAACTTCTTCCCGTTCTGGAACTCGAAGACACTTCTTTAACTGAGATACATGAAACACAGGAAAGACTGCGCTCATCTCTGAGGGTAACTGTACTTCATAGGCCACTTCTCCCTTTTTAGCTATGATCTGATACGGTCCCACGTACCGAGGTGCTAACTTCTTCTTAATTCCAAAGCGTTGGACCTTTCTCATAGGTGAGACCTTGAGATAAACATAATCTCCTACTTGAAATTCCAAGGGTCTCCTTCGTGTATCAGCGTAGCTTTTCTGTCGGGACTGTGCTGTTTTGATATGTTGTTGCACTGTTTGCACAATCTCTTCAGCATCCTTTACATAATCTGACCCATAAAATCCTCGATCTCCTGATTCAACCCAATTTACCGGGGTTCTGCACCTTCGTCCATATAAAACTTCAAAACGGTGCCATCTTTATGCTTTCTTGATAGCTGTTGTTATACGAAAACTCGGCGAGGGGTAACCACTTTTCCCATGACTCTCGGAGGATAAACACAAGCTTCGAGGATATCCTCCAGAATTTGATTCACTCTTTCTGTCTGTCCTGCGGTCTGGGGATGATAAGCGGAACTTCTTACCAGCTTAGTTCCTAGTTCCTTGTGCAACTGTTCCCAAAAACGCGCTATGAACTGGGGTCCTCTATCAGAGACAATCCTTTTTGGAACTCCGTGTAACCTCAAGATGTTCTGAATGTACAAGTCTGCATACTGATGCGGCGGTGGGTAGTCTTAACTGGTATGAAGTGAGCCACTTTAGATAACCGATCCACGATAACCCAGATAGAATCATTTCCTTTTTGAGTGGTGGGAAGACCTGTGATGAAATCCATACTAATCTCTTCCCACTTCCATTCTGGGATGGACAATGGTTGCAACAATCCGGCAGGTCTTAGGTGTATGGCCTTTATCCTGCAGCAAGTATCTGCTACTTCTTTCTTCATCCTAGACCACCAATACCTGGTTCTCAGATCTTGGTACATCTTACTGCT
This sequence comes from Coix lacryma-jobi var. lacryma-jobi, assembly GCA_009763385.1. Taxonomy (NCBI): domain Eukaryota; kingdom Viridiplantae; phylum Streptophyta; class Magnoliopsida; order Poales; family Poaceae; genus Coix; species Coix lacryma-jobi. Next base: position 111,225,874 of record CM019826.1, on the reverse strand, counting down.
TCCTAGATGGATAGACAACTTTGAATTGTGAGCTTCATTCAGAATTCTTTCTTTTAGCTCTGTATCCTTAGGAACAACCAATCTGATTATACCACAGAATTCCTGTTCATCGGTTCTGAAGTTCAAAGAACTATCAGTTTCCAACCTCTTCTTAATCTGACAGATCTCTTCATCGGTCTTTTGTCTTTCGATGATGTCACTTTCTAAGTGCACTGAAGAGTGATATTGTTAGCATAACGGGGTGTATAAGGTTGAATCCATCTTCCAAAAGTGGTTGTAGGGAGTTGCAATGAGTCTTGCGACTCAAGGCATCTGCTACAACATTCGCTTTTCCGGGGTGATAATGCACTTCCAGGTTGTAATCCTTAATCAACTCTAACCACCTTCTCTGCCTCATATTCAACTCTGGCTGGGTGAAAGATATTTCAGACTTTTATGATCGGTGTACACATGACATAGGTTACCCATAAGATAATGCCTCCAGATCTTGAGTGCATGCACTATGGCTGCTAATTCCAAATCATGAGTGGGGTAATTCTCTTCATGCGGTCTCAACTGGCGTGAAGCATAGGCGATAACTCTTCCATTCTGCATGAGTACACATCCAAGTCCAACCTTGGATGCGTCACAAAACACATCAAAAGGTTCCTCCAAATCTGGTTGTGCCAAAACTGGCGCCGAAGTCAACAAAGTTCGCAGGGTGCGAAAAGCTGCCTCACACTCTGGAGTCCATTCAAACTTCTTATTTTTCTGAGTTAGACGGTCATAGGCTTTGCGATCCTTGAGAAATCTGGAATGAACCGACGGTAGTACCCGGCCAATCCTAGAAAGCTGCGTACCTCATGTACGCTAGTGGGTGCTTGCCAATCCATAACTTCCTGTACCTTCGTGGGATCCACGAAAATTCCTTCCTCTGATGAAAGAACGTGACCAAGAAAGGGTACCTTCTTTAACCAAAACTCACACTTGCTAAACTTAGCATACAACTTGTGCTCTCGAAGTCGAGCTAAGACGACTCGAAGATGTTCAGCATGATCCTCTTTATTCTTAGAGTAGACCAAGATATCATCGATGAACACCACAACAAACTTATCCAACTCGGGCATGAAGACTGAATTCATCAGGTACATGAAATGTGCCGGTGCATTGGTTAACCCGAAGGACATAACTAGATACTCATAGAGTCCGTATTGGTGGAGAAAGCTGTTTTTGGTATATCTTCTCTTCTGATCTTAATCTGATGGTATCCTGACCTTAAGTCGATCTTGGAGAACACTTTTGCCTTTGATAACTGATCAAACAAGACATCGATTCAGGGTAAGGGATATTTATTCTTTATGGTTACCGCATTAAGCGGCCTGTAGTCCACACACATCCTTAAAGTTTTATCCTTCTTCTTTACGAAGATGGCGGGACATCCCCAAGGTGACGAACTAGGACGAATTAACCTTTATCCAAAAGCTCTTGCAACTGAGCTTTGAGCTCCGCTAACTCATTAGCTGGCATCCTATACGGCCTCTGAGAAATGGGTGCCGTTCCAGGGATTAACTCTATAGCAAACTCCACATCCCTATCTGGCGGTAGTCCAGGCAACTCATCAGAAAAAACATCTGGAAACTCACATACTATCGGGATCTCGGCTATCTGCTTTGCCGTGATATTGAACAACACTCCGATCTCATGGGGGTTTCGGGGTAACTTAAACCGAAAGGTTGACCCACTGCGAGGGCTAACCATAGAAACTACTCGCTCTGCGACGTCAAGATTGACCTTCCAGAGTTTCATCCAACCCATACCCAAGATCACATCCAAACCCAGACTAGGGATTACGATGGGATCCACTATGGCCTTCTTATCCCAAAAGTCATTTACTCTTTAGCCATTTTACGCGCGGAGAGAACAGCTCCGGCGGAACTTATCTGATATCCCCGATCTAACTCTACCAACTCAAGATTACTTCTTATAACAAAGTTCTCACTTATGAAGGAATGCGATGCTCCCGAATCAAACAACACAACTGCGGGGGTATTGATTAACAAGAAAGTACCAGCGGTGACCTCTCCTTCAGGCACTTCTTCCACGGTAGTATAATGCACATGACCTGCGCGAGGTGGAGGCTGGGTGTACTGCTTCTTTGGACGAGGGCACTGACGTGACAGATGTCCAGTCTGACCACAGTTGTAGCACGGCCCATCACATATGGGGTCTTGGAACCTCCTGCACTTCCTGCCTTAGCCTTGTTCTGCATCAAAGGAGCGGTGTAGGGCTTCTGAAAATCGGGACGGGGACGGTTGGTGGTGATCTTCCTCTGCGGGGGTCGGAACCTTGCTCCAGCCACTGGCGGGCGATACGGGGTGCGTGCTCTGAAAGGGGTTCTCTATTGAGACGAACCTCCTTCGTTCGCACGGCGACGGGTCTCTGTCGCCAGCCTGCTGTCATTGGCCTCTTGATTTAGGCAGTCACTGACGAAGTCACTGAAGGTAGTGCGGTGACTGTTGCCCATTTTTGAAAGCATGGCGGCACTCATGCCACGTTTGAAGCTTGCGATCTTCTTGGCCTCAGTGTTGACAAAGTCTGGAGCGTAGCGAGCTAGGTTGTTGAAGCTGTGCAGATACTCGGACATAGACCTGGTTCCCTGAGACAGCCTCATGAACTCTGCAATCTTCATTTCCATCAGACCACTGGGGATGTAATGGTTGCGCATAGCAGTCAAAAACTGATCCCAAGTGACACGTGCATTTGCAGGAAAGGATGCACGGTACTAGGCCCACCACAAACCTGCGGGTCCTTCCAACATGTGGGCGGCGTACTCCGCCTTGAGCTCTTCTGTCAGACGAAGCAGACGGAACTTCTGGGTGATGGAGTTGAGCCATTCATCAGCCTCAAGCGGTTCGGTGACTTCCTTGAACACGAGGGACGGGTGTCCAAGAAGTCACGGTAGGAGCTGTACTGGTTGGGCTTCGGGCTTGGCGCTGCTGATGCTGCTGCGCGGTGTTGTTAGCGATGTTGCGGAGGGTGGCCTCCATGTGCCTTGCATCTCTTCCATGTTCCTTTGGCTGCCCAAGAACTGGCCGAAAAAACGCTTCCGGCGTCATCGGCGGCGGTGGGGGAGGTGGCAAGTTCTCCTCCTGTCCTGCCCCCTATCCACGCTGGCTGCGAGTGTGTGCCGGCATCTGCATATCCCATTAATAAGCAATCATTAGGTGATGTTACATCGATCATGAATAAATACTGCGCTGTACATAATTCGAAAATTTAGCACACGACCAAGTATAATTACTCATTTCCATACAACATCACAGAATAATCGCTCGAAATTAGTCATGCAAACGACGAATCTCCATAAAAGATGCCAGATCGAAGTCTGGACTTTGTCCAAAAGCCATACATGCCATCAAACATCTAAAACATAAAACCAACACATGTTTAGGGTGTTACACCATCAGCGAGCGTGCTCAAGCTATACAAAAGAAAAACGGCTCCTAGAGAAACTAACGCTCAGACGTCTCCAGCGGCGGATGCGGCGTCCTCTGCGTCGGCGTCGATCATCGGCTCGTCAGCATGATCCTCCTCCGGTGGGGCGTCAGGACCAAGGACCTCTCCGTCCTGGGGATCCTGGGCCTCGGCTGCGGGAACCTCGGCAGCTGCTGGGGCGGCGGCCTCCTGTGCGGCGTGATGCATCTGATGGACTGCCTCGTGGAGCTGGTCGATATAGGCCTGCTGTCCATGGATCTGCTGTATCAGGAGGTGAGCTCCCTCTCTGAGCTGGTCGAGCGCGGTGCGGGCCTCATCCTCTGAAGGCGGTAGTCAGGTACATGCTCGGCGATGGTCCTGGCGGTGGTCTTTGCACCTGCGGTGGCACGTGCATCGTCACGCTCAAGGGTGATCTGCTGAATCTTCTCCGAAGATGGGCTACCTTAGCGTCAAATTCTTCCTGTAGCTTCCTCTTGCTCTGGTAGGTGGCTGTGAGGGTGAAGGACACGCTCTCGAGAGTGTGCTCCAAACTCTCACATACACCTAACAAAGCTCCGGTGGCACTCATCGCAGGCGTCTCACAGTAGAACCTCTCCTCTGGGCTCCCTATCAAGACTGACTCCAAAGTCTGCTTCCAGCGCAACGAAAAAGTGATCCACGGGGAAACACTCCTGCCATAGCACTAGCTGGGTCGGCGGGAAAACGGGCGATGATATCCTTCAACACAAGATATGCTGCCCTGTTGGCTCCGTCCTTGGCACATGTGCCTCTGGTGATCTCTGTCCATCCTCTCCAGTGAGGCTTGGCGGGCAAAGCTTTGACTTTGATTTCCACCATGACCACGAATCCTGCCCGTAGATCTCCTTCTGCCACGAGTACCTGGGCTCCTGTCCTTCCTCATAGCCCACGACTGCAGAATCCTCCAAAGGATAGTCGGCAACCCGAAGTAGGTCAAGAACGTCATCCGGGTCAGCTTGGTGGCCAAGCGGTGACGCGGAACTCCTCTTCCTCGGTGGCCTTGCGAGCAGTCAGCTTAGTCCGGGCCATCTGTAGAAACAAAAAGGGTTTCGAACTCTCGTGAGACGGATATTAAGTTGGCAAATTTTTATATAAGGAGGCAACTTTTAATTAGGGGAGGTAATGTAAATGCAAGAATTTAAACATGATGCATGATCGTACTTACGTTCTCACTCACTAACATGACTCGTAAGTCCTAACATTCTAGTCGGTGGTGGCAAGAACGATCTCTCATGCGTTATCTACACGTTCTACTCGAGCGCATAGTCAGTGTACCTGCAGAAGATTCATTTCAGCCCAAAGCAATTCCCAATGATAAAACAACTGAGTATTGGCTAATATGCGCAAAATGCATAGAAGCCAACACTAAACACTATGCACCAAAAGAGAAAACACCCTCAAAACATTGATACCCTCGTATGTGTCTGCGTGGAGCTCGCACATACTTGGTATAAGAACTCTCACCTAGACCGACGGTTGGACGGTCATGCTCTCATATCTCACAAAATCATTTTATGCAGGTTTTCGCGATCGACGCATTCTCTTTTTCCCGAGAATGGACCAGCAAATAAAGATCCAGCATGAAGCAAAACCCTGAACCCTGTTAGCAGTTAAGCCACCTGATTCCTAGTATAGGCTTAAGGACGAGACTGGGCACACTTAGTAATCAATAATAGTTTTGAAATACCCATTTTAGTTTGGAAATAGCTTTTTGTGGATGCAATAACTTGAACCATGCTCCGATACCAGCTGTGGCGGAACCGTCCTGATTATAAGAGCTCAAGTACCGTCTTAGTCAAATCTGTCTGACATCAACTCATACTTGAACCCATATAACCCCGGTAGTCCGGAAATCTCGAAGGATTTCTATCATCATACAACATACAAGATCGCATCGTCCAAGAATTACATTCGCAAGGATACATCACAGATAACGAAAGTGGATTGAAAACATCAGAGTGCGAATTTAAGACAGAGTTATTACAAACCCGAATTTAAAGTGTGGAAGCTTAAATAAGTTTTGAAACACGACCACCACACATGTGGTCCCAATAAAACATTGTTTGATAACTTAACTCAACACAAACTCACTCTCCTTTTTCAAGTAATGTGCCACTAGAAGTCTCAGACCAGCAAAAGAGAAAGGAAAGCTTCTAGACGACCCTGCCCAGGGCCTACTCCTCATCACCTTCCACTGGGTAGAGGCAGTGCTTACAATAGCCATAGTAGACCTGGCCATCTGCAACAAACGGGATAAACCCTGAGTACGGGAATGTACTCAGCTAGACTTACCCGTCCAACTAAAATAAAGACACCAAGGGTATGCAAGGCCTTTTTGGTGGAGCTGGGATCTTTAGTGCGAAAAGCTCAATTCAGATAAGTGAGTAATTAATGATAATGATGGGCTATTAGTTTTTAGACCTATCCCTTATTCTAGGTTTGCACCTGAACTATTACACACACTTGAGTCTAACAAATAATACTATAACCATATCCAGTTGACTTATCCATATTTTAGTTGAACCTTTAAACATCACATGGAGTTGCATCGTGGTGAAGCTCGCCATAGTTTCCCACTAACCGGGGGAGACGGCGACTCGAATCGAATTCCAAACCAGCTGGTGAAAGACCTTTAATACCAGCCCACACTTTCCCCGTCGGGTCCATGCATTGGGCAACCGCTCGATGCTTGTTCGTGGTGGTAATCGTCGCGGCTCATAGCACGGACCGCCCAATTGGAACCTGGCGATGGCCTCACGCGGCAGATCGCATTTCCATACTAGAGGGCACGACACGGGTTGAGACCGGCCTGAACAGCGTCTAACCGGCTTTGGGGTCGATGATTACGGCACCGACATCCCTAAGTAAAAGGGCGCGTTCAAAGATGAACGAGGGCCAACATCGATACAAACCTACACGATCCAACGGACGGACTGCCCCAAGTTTCCTTGCCTTCCAGTTGACCGTATTTCATTACTACTCAGGTTCTTTTCCACGATAGCAAATATAGCCAACCGTGATCCGGTAAATACCCACCAGGGGTATTACGGGAAACATCCTTGACTACTACTTTTATTTAGCAGGTTAAGCAATTCTACATATAAATAAGTAGCAGGATAACAAGGCAGGTAATAATCAATAATCAAGGAATGGTAATGCAGCAAGTAGGATCCAATCAACTCCTATACCTAATGCATCACAAATAAAAAAATACTCAAATAGATTTATTGCAAAAACTGGGAGACTTAGAATGCTCCGGGGCTTGCCTTGAGCGAAGACCGAGGCCTCGTGGGAGGGGCACTCGGGCAAGTTAGTGTCTGCCGGGGGTCGACTTCCTCTGCTTGATGAAGTTCCGGGATCTCCTGGTCGACGTTTGCCTCCTGCTCCTGGTCTTGTTCGTGAACTGTCGATCCTATTGCAATGCAGTTGGAAATAATGAATAACTAATATGTGGTGCGGGATGCGGTGGTAAGAAAAATAACATTTCTTGCAAACCAACAAAACTAACTTGTTGAACCACTTTTGACATTGAGGTAAATACTATTTATCTCATAAATAAAAATCATTAATTCAACCATTTCCTATTTAGAAATTCAAAAGAAATTCAGGTTTGAACTGCAAGTGCATTTTTCTAAACTCAGAAAAATCCACAAAAATTTCAAGGAAGCAACTAACACCATCAGGACTTCACTGCACAAATTTCAGCAATAAATAAAACGCAGAACAGCGGCCACAAAAAGATGAAAGAAACTGCTCAAAAGGTGCTTTGAACTAACTTTTCTCCAAAAAAGTGTCAAACTAGCAGTTTCATAATTTTTCTAGCTTCATCTACTCATAAATACTCTACTACAGAAACTGCACAGCCAAAACATATTATATCACCCTACACAAAATAAACAAATTTAAACCAAAACAACCCAATTGAACTACAACCCTACTGGAACAGGGTGCTAAACTCATGTTCATATTTTTCGCAGATTCTACTCCACATTTCATATTTATCAAGAAAGTTCCATGAACAGAAACATTATATTATTCCTACATGAATTTTTAAAGAAAAACATAGAAAAGCACATTTGTAAAGTAACTTCACATTTTTCCATACAATAACCTATACTTAATATTTTTCTTAGCTTGAATATCACACACAAGACTGTACAAATTTTCCCATTTTATTTTGACATATAAAACACCTTAACACTTATTCCAAAAAAATCAGCTAAAAAGGACTTTAAACCATAACAGAAACTTTTCCACATAAATAGTGCCTCATACATTTTTCATAGGTACATAACATGATAAGAAACCTACACAAAATTTTCCATGAATTATCTCAACCAGAAAACACATATTTTCATTTATCCAAACAAAAGCACATAAACTAAATTAAATGAAAATAGTGAAATGAACTTCTACCAAAAATACTTTCATATTTTTCCATGATAGATCTACTCATAAACAAGCTAACAAAACTGAAAGCACTTCATTTGGACTTTTAAAACGAGCTACACAAAAATAACAAGTGTTCCTGGAAAATAAAACAAAAAGGAAAAACCATTTGAATCTCCGGCTCACTTGCATGGACTCGGTCCATAGGCCTGGGTGACTGACGTGTGGGGTCGCGTGGTCAACGGGGTCCACTGGTCAGTGAAAGCCGGATAGGGGACGAGGGTTGACCGGCGATTGCTCGCCGCCGGTGGGGTTGCCGGCGGTGAGGCTAGGCTCAACGTGCTCCCCTTGACGAGGCGGATCGGATCGAGAGGTGGGGATGGTTTGGCCAGTGGGTGGCCGGAGCTCGCGGCGATGAGCCTGGCGGTCGGCGGTGGCGGCGGTGCTTGGCTTGACCGTTTCCGTGGTTGCCGATGAAATTGGTGGAGGCAAGAGCTTAAGTGAACCCTAGGGAGTGAGACCAGGTGGTTGGTTGGGCTTGGGAAGCTCCGGTGGAGCCGGACCTAGTGCGCGGCCATGGCGGCAGTGGCGGTGCTCGGTCGGGGAAGAAGAGGGGGGTTAGGGAGCGGTAGAGACCTCGCAGAGGTGTGTTCTCACCTTGCCTTTGCCTGGCGGTGCTTGCGGGCGAAGGAGGGCGGTGGCGAAGCTTGGGGTCGCGCGGAACAGGTTCGGGCTCTGGGCGGCGCTGATGGCGTCCGCGGTGGCGCTCCTCGGGTTCGGCGTCGTCGGTGAAGCTCGGCGGATGGTGCGGAGGTGCGCACCGTGTGTCCGAGGTGAAGGTGAGGTGGTGTGCAGAAGGAATCGACTAGCGGTGGCTCGGGGGAGTGGGGGTGGGGAGGGAACGGAGAGGGAGTGATTGTGGTGAACGGCGGCGAGCGGGCGCTCGGCTTGCGCGTTCGCAAGGGAGAGAAGAGGGAGTGAGGGCGAGAGCGAATGCGGGGTTGTGTGCGCGGGTGAGAGGGAGCGAAGGGGGTGCTCGGGGTTTGGTCGGCCTTGGCCGGCCGGTGATCGTGGCGGGGCCGGCGCGCGGCGAGCGGCGAGAGGCGGGCGTGGTGGCGAGGCGGCTCGGCAGGCAAGGCAAGCGAAGAGTGGCGCCGGGGAGGATTGCTTGCGTGCTCGGGTGAGAGGGGATCGAGCGAGGATTGGCCGGCGAGGATCCTCGGCAGGAATGCGGCGGCCACTTGCGGTTGTGGCCGGCGTTATGGCGCGGCGCGCTTGTCGCGCGTGGCGCACGCGCGGGCGAGCGCGGATGGGCCGACACGGCGCTGGCGGGCCGAAAGGCTAAGCGGGCCGGATGGGGAGCGCGGGAAAGAAACGTTCCCTTTTTCTTTTTTCCAAAAACTTTTCAAACATTGACCACTCAAAAACAGTTTCAAAAACGCCAAACTAGACTTTGACCCAAAATAAAGTTGCTCAAATAATTTTCTCTAAAACTTTTCATATAGGACACTTTTCTGAAACCATTTTTACAACCCCCTCATAAATAAAGCCAATTTTTGGAGACTTAAACCATTTTGTTTTCCTCCTTTTTATTTGATAAACTATTTTGAACTAGGTCAAGATGTCAACAAGAAAACATTTTACTCAGTATTCTTTATTTTATGAAACTATTTGCCAAGTCAGAAAGTTACTCAAACAACCAAGTCCAATAGAAACCAAAAATCTATTTAAAAGCAAGCCAAAAAAACTTTCATGCACATGAAAATGATGCAATGCATTGCTTATGCATTTAGTAGCTAAATGCAGTTCCTAATGCGTGTTGACACTTGGGTGTCACAGGATCTCCCCCAAGCTGGTTTCTTGCTTGGTGAAGGGTCTTCATCTTCTCGGTCGGAGCTCTTGTTCTCATTTTATTAAAAAGGGAACTATCTAATGTTGTGAAAAAGGGAAACTATCCTATTATGATATTTATTATTCTAGCTAAGTTAACATATTACTTATCATATAACTAAGGATAACTGATTTTTTTAGTTACATGCATGACATATGTTATTATTTGAAAAAGGGAAATTTGAAAGTAAATCAATACCTTAGATCCATGGAATTTCATCCTTATTAGGTGGATCTCTTCCTTGGGTGCTTCTTCTTTAAGTACTTCATCGGGTTCTTCTTCTTTTGGCACCTCTCCTTTGTTATGTGAATTACACAACTCAAGAGAAGGTGGTTCTTTCTTTCTGTTCCACCTGTTCTTGGGCGCCCTTCTTGGTATGATGACGGGTTTTGCTTCCTGCATGTTAGTGGATATGCGGGACCACGAGAAAAGGAGAAATATTCCTTCCTCCCTCCTAAGTCATTTGCATTTTACCACTCCCCACATATATGCAGCATCAACAGTGTTCAAGAAAGGTCTACCTAAGATTAGAGGCACATCTTTCCTATTTCCCATATCTAGTATTCTGAAATCAGCAGGAACATATGAACCTCTAATATGAACAGGTAATTCATGAATGGTCTTGTGGCCATCGTGAAGGTAGAACGAGATAAGAAATAAAGAAGTTGAAGAGGATGAAGGAAAAAAGATAAGAAGGACTAAGGAAGAAAGAATGGGGAAAGATGGGATTCGCTAAGCAGAAGCTTAAGCGAAGATAAATTCGACAAGGACTCAAAGGATACACCGATTGCCTTCCTCGGCAACGGCGCCAGAAATGCTTGTTGGTAGTTCTTAACTTCACTAAAGATAGAGCTAGGCAACTATCCCCGTTAACGGTCCAGAAATGCTTGTTGACACTAGCTAACGTCGTTACTAGGAGTAGACTATGGAATCTATCCCTGGCAACGACGCCAGAATGCTTGTAGCAAGTCCAGTCACTATACCTAAAGGAGTGAAGCTAAAGCAGCTATCTACTAATGTCAATGGGGTTGTCCCGACACTAGTAGGAGCTAGCTAGAGAGATTGCAATCTACCTAGAGGAGATTCTGCAAGCGCACAGAACTATCATAGTAGCACTTCACCTGGGAGTACCAGGTGTCGATTTATTTGATCCCAAAGGAAGGCTAGGGTGGTGTATGAGTCGAGTCAAGGAGGGGATGAGAGTCGAAGAATAAGAAAGGGAAAAGGAGAGAAGAGAAGATAGAGGAGATGAAAGGCTCGAAAGAATTTATGAGTGGATAGGTAAGGATGAAATGAATGGTTAAGGTAAGGTGGATGGATAGGTAGATAAGGGGAATAGATAACTAAGGATAACTAACTAATAACTAATAACTACTCCTAGATAACTACGAAGCAAGATAGGCAAATGCCAAATAAGCAACCCAGTTAAGTATAGTTTTATTCCTATCTTGTCAAGTACTGAGGCGTACTAGCCTTTACCACTGACTTAGGTTGAACGCTAGCACAACGAGCCTTACTGTTAAACTAGACCAACTACGTGGTGGAATTCAAGCGCACAGGGCCGAACTAAAGATGAAGGAAGGCTCTTCCCCAACTCCAGGACCGATCACTCGCACTCCTCTACTCTTGAGCTAAGCCTGAGCAGCGCTTCCGCGAGGGCAATGAGGCAAGGATGCCTTGCTCTACTAGCTACCTACTTGCCTAAGCTTGGCTAAACCCTAAGCTATTAGCTCTCTAGCTCTAGCCTTGCTTTCTTTGCTTCCTTTCCTTCCTTGCTTTCCTTGCTTGCCTTGCTTGATATGAAGTGATGCCTCCAGGGGGGTATTTATAGCCCAAGTGAGTGAGGGGGGTACGGGGTACTTATAGGGGGCAGCCAACCGACCTAGGGCAAACCCTAGTGGCGGGGCCAGCCCTAGGTGGCGGCCGCCACCCCCCTGGCCGTTGGATGCACCGTCATTGATCCTACGGTCTCCAGGGACTCCTCCAATGCGGTTGCATGTCGCTTGCATGTCCAGATAACCGTCATTAGGTCATGATCCACGCCACTCCTCTCCTGGGCCCTCCGATGCCACTGACCTAGTGACCAAGGGCCAAGATTTGGCCCTGGGGTGGTCACACGGATCAGTGACATGGCAGGGGGAGTTTGGGCCTCTCACTGGTGGCGGGCGCCACCTAGGGGTGGCGGGCGCCACCCCACTAGGCCCAAATGGGCCCTGGTGAGTGGGCTCGGCCTCTGGTGGGTCCATGCTCCAAATTTGGTTCAAATCTCGCATTCAAATAAAAACCTATGAACATGTGGAATTTGGTTAGTTTGTTTGAAACCTATTTGACTACTTTTCATGCCTTTTTGGTGAATTTTTGGGTAAAGTGTTGATGGTAAAACAAGTGTTTAAGGACCATCAACAGTTGGTACAAGTGATTAGAGAGCAATTCCTTCGGTCAAAAGATCACAAACCCGTTCATGCAAAAAGTGGTTCAAGCGAAATCGCAAAACTACTCACGGAGAGAAAGAACGAGGCAAATCTCCGTGAGGGCCAAAAACGAAAACACGAAGAACACACAAGCAAGAACGTGATTCGATCTCAATTTCCAGCCGAAACTCCTCCACACGAGGGGACAACGAGATTACGGTCATCGTTTCGTCAAAAAGCAAATACAACAGAGGTCTGATTCGACGCGTCTCTGCGGATCTCAGTATCTCAAAAAAATAAACAACCAGGGTGTGGGAGAGCAGGAAACCCTAAGTGAAAAATAGCAAAGGCTGAGATAGTCTGAGGGAGGGGTTGCCTCTCCTTACATAGCCTAATACATTATTCCCCTTCTACCCTTACAGCTAATGAGCGAGTAGGCTAACCCTAAGGGTATTCCTTACCAACTCGAGGTAGGTGGTGATCCGACGGCCACGCCCGCACAACTGGTACTTTGCCTCGATGCGACCTCACACCGATTGCCGCCACGTTCCGCCAACCGCTCTGCTCGTCCTTTTCACGGACCTCCCACCGGTTTTGAGGCCAAAACCAGGAACCTGGGCCATCCCCCGGTTTTGAGACCGAAACCGGGAAACCTGTCATCCTGGCCTGAGTTTTGTGGCCCAAACTCAGATACTCGCCAACGCCCAGGTTTTGAGGCCCAAACCTGGAAACCGTCCTCCAGCCCGAGTTTTGTGGCCCAAACTCAGAAACCGTTCGCACCCAGGTTTTGAGGCATGTTTGTATAAATTAACGCACACTCTACTTTATCCGCAAGCGCACAGATAAAATCTACCGATGTAGCACTTCACCGGAGTAACCCAGTTTTAATATCGAACCCAAAGGAAACGGATAGTGTTAAGTCTTAAAGTCTAACCCCTGAGTAGCTAACAAGGCGGAGAATCTAGAGTATAGAGGGGATCATTAAGGCGGTCTAATTCCAATTTAAGAGTGATATGTTTATATTATTCTTAGTGGGGAAGTTGCCATAAAAGGTCACAAACAGAGTATGAATCTTTTATGCAAATGTGTAATCCTACCGAGCCTACACACGGTAAGTGGACTATAGAAGAATCAACAAGGCCATAAGAGTCACCCTTTCGAAACACTACACATACCTACCGGCGTAATAGGAGGCATATATGAGCTATCAAGTCTAAGCACCACGCTTACACTATCCAACTACTCTAACTCTAGAATGACTAGAATTAAAGTACTCAAAGAGAGTCATAAATCTTTAAGAATAATAAGAACAATAGCTCAAACTTAAATATAGATGTTGATTACCGAAACAATCGCTGAAGTTGATGATGAACTTGAATCCACAGGTACAAGATGAAGAAGTGGATCCGACAGGCTAGAGCTCCTTGATCTTGATCTCCTTCCTCTCTCTCTCTCTCTCCTCTTCTAGTTCTAATATAAGACTAGGTTCTAAACCTAACTAGAGGGGTAAGTAGTCTTCTACTTGAAAGCTGGCTCTTGATTACAACTAGATGAACTAGATCTAATTCTAGATGAACTAGAAGAGATTCATCTAGAGGGACCTCTACTTCTAATTGAAACCCTAGTTTCTGATGTGGAGATGAATAATGAAGATGGAGATGCCTGGAGAGGGGGGGGTCTGGGTCCTCTATATATAGCTCTGAGCTGAGGGATCAACCGCAGCCGTTAGATCAAACCGACTTCAGGGACGGTAGAGATGCATCCTAGGAGGCGGTGGAGGAAGCTTGCAGAAGACGGAAGCCAGCGGGCCCGGGGGCAGACCAGTCGGTCTAAGGGTGGGACCGACCGTCCCACCTGGAGGCCTCTCGCGGTGGTCGACCTCCTCCTGGTGTCTTCTTGTGTCCTCTGGAGTCTTCTAGAATATTCCTGACGTGGTGGTGGCGTTATCTCCCGTCGGTTTCCTTCTATGGGAAGCTATTGGTGCTGATTTCCTGGTTTAGTCCCTGCAGAATCATAGTTCACCAAAACTCGTGAATATTGTCAGTTGAAACCCTAAACCTTTGTTGGTGATCCAATTCTTGCCCTTTTCATATTTATTTATACCTTTATTATGATAGATAACCAGTGTCAACAATTCTCCCAAGCTTACCCTTTGCTAGTCCCTTAGCAAAACCAAAATGGATCAGGAGTTGCTACAATATCTTTACTTCCAGCAAGTACACCCTGCTGTAAACAAAAATTCTCCGAAATATATCATGTTATTCTTAATGGGGCATATTACTCTTACCTTAGGTCTTGAATAATTGAGAGATTGAACGTTCAAATCAGCACTATGTCTCTAGTTCTTTCACTTCATCCCTTTATCCCGGAGTTTTAATTAATTTCAAAAGCATTAATACATATGTTGTCAAATTAAACAATGGATCCAAGAGAAAAGTCATCCAGCCATTGAATCAAGAAGTGCATGTGTATGGAAAAATGGAGTCAGATGCTCTTTTGAATGTATTCACTCTCTTCTGTCTATCAGAGACATATGGCTATCAGGCTAATTCTACTGTCGGGCACGTGCCCATTTTTTTCTGACATCTTTTTTTTCTTTTACTTCGAGGTTCCGGACACTTGTCCCTTTTTATTCCTCGGGATCTATTTTTTTGAGGTTTCGGACACTTGTCCCTTTTTATTTCCTCAGATCTTTCTCTTTCTTTTCTCTCTTTTTTTCTCTTTTTAAATAGCCACATGCCACATGCTTCCAACAACTTCTGAGAGGGTAGCAACAGATATTATGAGCATTTATGCGAAAGATGGATGAAATGTGTAAGTGATCTCAATTCAAGGTAAGATAAATCTACAGATAACATCTCAAGCTTACAATAACTTATTTAATGCAATTATTAGTCATATTCATATTAGAAATCTCTGGAACTTTAGTGTTGTTTAGAACAAGATAATAGCACTCAGATCATCACATGTCATATCCCAACTACCTGGACCTTAGATTAAGTATTTGTCACCATGCATTAAAAATTTTTTAGGCATCATTATTAATGAGGAGAACTCATGCTTTGAAGACTAGTACTTGAAAGAAATTAGATAGAGCAACTATTCATCATTTCCATGCAAAAGATTAGAGAGAGAGTTCTCTTTAGTCATCAACTTCTTAAAACAAAATAGACTATTTTATTTATTTAATCTAACACACTTTAAGAATATAAAGTTAAAAGTAATAAAGACATACCTGAATTGCGAAGATAACGGGGGTGCGTCTCCCGCAAGCTGGTTCTCTTAATAGCGTTGAGCCTTCATGTGCTCATATATTTTTGTCTTTTTTAATTAATGGTGAGCCTTCATGTGCTCACATATTATTTGTTCTTTTCTTTTTAAGGGTGAGCCTTCATGTGCTCACATATTTTTGGTGTTTTGAATTTATTTATAGAATAAAAAACTTAAGAGGATAAAGATACTTACGTGGATACATGGGGTGCCTTCCCCGAAGCTGAATGTTGACGTAGTCGTTCGATCTTGCAATGGAGCAGACTGGCAGTGGATATGTCCTTCCTCTATCGGAGCTTTGATTGATGTTGATGATTGTTGAGACAGTGCTCCAACAGTTGATGGAGCATTCACTTACTCGTCAGCTTTTCTTGGCGTTTCAAATCCTGTGAACTCAAATAGACAACAAAACTTGTGGAACAGATTAAGCATTAGTGGTTGGCCACTTAAGCCTTAGTTGTCTAGAATTTTAGTAAGATCTCTTTCTTAATATTTTTGTATTTTATATTTTTATGATGCAAGAGAAATGCACAGATGAATGCATGCATATTTATTTTTATTATTTTTATGCCACCACGGTGAACATTCCTGTGGGTTTTTACACGCCATAGAATTATTCACATGGGGCTTTATGATGGTGAAAAATATTTTTATTTTTTTTCTAATGTAATGTAGAAATTAAAAAATGTGTTGTGAATTAAATATGATGATGCAAGAAATGGTTATGGATTAAATATGAGAAATATGCAGCAAAGTAAATATAAAGATAACCACCGATTTTTACCTTTTGGCGAAGGTTCGGATATTTAGGTCCGACGAACCGGACATTCCCTTGGTTCAGACCTCCCAAGGTATGTCAGACGTTTGAAAAGTTGTTATTGATTGTACCTCTGAGGGGCAGACATTTTCTTTCATACTTTCTTGGTCTGAGTCTTCACTTCCTGTGGTTCACTGTCTCGAGGTTTCTCTCCTTTCTTTTCTGGGACAGTTGTCGATATAGCTTCTTCTTCATGATTGGCCTCTCTATTCTTGATAGTTTGTCTTCTTTGGCTTTGAGAGCGGCGTCTTTCACTTCTATTCTTCTTGGGTGCTTCATTGGGCAGTATGTTGATGAAGTTGCATCGTGCCTTTTCTCCAGGAAAGTGAAAATAGATTTCCTCTTGTAGATTATTGCACTTTGTAGCATAGAGGAATCATCTTCCTAGGATGAGGTGGACATCATTGTCTTCTCATGTCGAGGAACAAGAAGTCTGTGGGGACCTCATGACCTCTAATTCTAACTACGACGTCTTCCATCATTCCTTCTTTTTTATGTCTCTTGATATGGTGTCACTCAAGTCATATGTTCGTCCAGTAGTTTGAAGTGAAGTGTTAATTGTGGATGCTGACAGCATCTTGCTCAGTGTGCATGTTCTTGTAGATCTAGGACCTCCACTATGTAGAATTTGGGAGTGACAAACTTCTCCATGTTTTGCTCAAGAGTGTGGCCTGCTCATAAAGACAAGGTAGAGATCAAGTGCATGGGCTCTGTTGGTGGAAAAACACCAACAGAACCAAAAGTTTTGTTTATTCTCCTCTAACCTTAGGCACATTGCACATGAAAAACTTGTTGTTTATGTGTTCTATTCAATCATGAGTGATAGGATCAGCTGATGAGCATAAAAGTAGCATCTTAGAATATTTAACAGATCAATTTACTTAACCCAGGAAGGATAATCTATACATAAAGTGTCAATCTTTTCATAATTGAGATATATCATCTTCCAAAGGTTGGATGAACAACATTTTAGCTCATTTAGTTAAGACAGTGAGATTCAAGAGAGTAGAGCTAGGAACAAAGATCAAAGGACTGAACATGTTGAGTTGATTAGGTGGATCAAGTGAGGTGCAACTTAAACATGTTTAGTTCTTATTTATGTTCATACTAGCATCAAGAAGAAGCTTTTAATGTGATGGTTACTTACCTTGAAATGTTACTTTGTCATTGGAAAGTGATTATGCTGAACCATCTTGTGGAAGCTCCTCTTGTCTAGCATGGTTGTTGTTTTATGAATGACTTGTCTTCTCTTGTTTGTCTCACAGTGTGATTGTGAGGAGGAAGACCATAGTGGAATCATCTTTAGAGGTATCGACCTCCTTCTCTTTGTCAACTTATCAGTGAAGGCACATTGTTCCTCGAGTATGCTGACTAGGATCCTCTCTCTTTCTTATTTAATTCTGTACTATGAGGATGTAGGGACAGTTCCACATTCTTCTCTTGTCAACCCTTCTTGTTTTCCCTTAATCATTGGGTTGGCAAGAGACTTGAATTTAGAGCTGCTACTCGAGTGCCTCCATGAGAGTCTTTTGTCTTGTAATGTCACAACTGAGACTTGTTCTCTCAATAGTGTCTAGATGATGGAGATCATATCGGCTATTCTTCTTGATTTGCTAGCTCAGGCAATCTCATCATCTTCTAACCCTTGTGGTGCAGTGGCTTCATCCTTCATGATGCCCTCCTCAATTCTTGGCAGTTGGTTCTCCCCTTCGACGTCTTCTCTTGGTTCTCTTTGGCTGCTCATAAGTGATGTAGATGTTGAAGATGCAGCGAAAGATCCAAAAGTTGACTTCTCCAGGTCCGGCAAAGATGATAACATTGATGGTGTTCAAGAACGATCTTCCAAGAATGAGTGTTGGATCATATTCTTCTTCTGGCCTGGGGGACAACATTGTGGTTTATTGATCAAAGTGTGAGTAGGAGATCAATATGTTTGAAGTTGGGTTTCTCCTCCTTCCTCCCTTTGATTGTGAAACACATCTAGACAAGGATTATCTCTCCCAGGCTGGCTTATCATGTAGATGGCCTCCCAACAATATGTTCATGTGTTTGACTTGTAGATCTTTCTATTGTTGTAGTGGTCCATCTTGTCTCCCAAGCTAGGTCTTGATTAGAAAAGAGGATAACTTCCTACTTCTTGTCTTGATGTCTTGGGTAATGATGGTTGCAGACATAGGTTGTCTCATATGAGGTAAGTTGCATCCTGTTTGTCATCAGCGACGCCCAAGCAAGACTCAAAGCTATACTAGCACCATTTGTGATCTGAGAGTAGGTTTGTGTGTCTATGGTTTGAGTTTTGGATCTTCAATGTTCAGACAAACCATAGATGAACAAAATCTCTCTCTTGCGTATTGTTAGTGGACATATACCCGAATTGCAAGAATTTGAAGCATGGGTTATTATCCACAACTTATGTATTTTGCATCTATGCTAATAAAAAGGTGTTTTTAGGATTGTTTTAGCATAGACTAGTATTTTGTGTTGGCTGCACTTTAACATGATTCAAGGCAAAAGATAACTTGCAGTAGAAGACATAATAAATAAACTTTGATACTCACAGTTCTTTCATCCATGATGAATGAGCTGAGTCTTCATTGTGCAAGAGTTGTTGAAGTTCATTGTATGCCTTGCTTCATCTCCAGTGTGAGTTCATCTCCGGATTTTCCCAAATTAATAATGAAAGTTTTCCTGCAGGGGTTAGTCCAAAAAAAATCCAATATCTACTATAGCATACTATCAGTTCAGAAATCAACCTAGACACCACGTCTAATTTGATCTAGGAAGGCATTTTAATCTAAGCACCATACTTAATTTAAAAGCCTTTAGAAGTAAAATCAGCACACCTTTTAGCTCAAGAATCAAACCAGATGCCATGTCTTACTTTAATTCATGAAAATAGTTAAACTAAGCTCCATGCCTAATTTAAAAGGTGTATGATAATACTTCAAAACCAAAGAATATACTATAGCAAATAAAGATAACATGAAAGCATTGTAGAGATTTATTCAGATGGTGATGAAAGAGTATGATTAGTATATGAGCATATCCTAAAGGTAGGGACAACCAACATATCAACATGGCAAGAAATATTCTTAGAAAGTCTATTCCCCAAGCTTGGATTTTGCACAAATCAAGATTGGATGAATGTAATTCAATGTTGCATGATGATTGGTAGGACATACCTTGTATTTGTTGTTCCTTCGTTCATTTCTGCTCCAGACCTGGGAAGGTTAGTGACAAAAATACCCGAAGGAATATTTTTATAATTATATTTCTATGCTCATTACAAGGACAGTGCAGCAGAAAGGTAGGCATAGCTAATAACCAGATGTTATGATAGGATATAAGGATTCTACTGGTTATAGCTTGCTCATGGGGTTGTGATGGATAAGAGTGGAATTAAAACAACATTCATAAGAATGAAAACAAAATAATGAAAAGACTGGGACAAAAAGGAAAAAGATAAAAGTATGATTACAACGTTAAACTAAGACTTAAGTTGATCTACCGTTCCCCGGCAACGGCGCCAGAAATGCTTGTTGGTATAAATTAACGCACACTCTACTTTATCCGCAAGCGCACAGATAAAATCTACCAATGTAGCACTTCACCGGAGTAACCCAGTTTTACTATCGAACCCAAAGGAACGGATAGTGTTAAGTCTTAAAGTCTAACCCCTGAGTAGCTAACAAGGACGGAGAATCTAGAAGTATAGAGGGGATCATTAAGGCGGTCTAATTCCAATTTAAGAGTGATATGTTTATATTATTCTTAGTGGGAAGTTGCCATAAAAGGGCACAAACAGAGTATGAATCTTTTATGCAAATGTATAATCCTACCGAGCCTACACACGGGTAAGTGGACTATAGAAGAATCAACAAGGCTATAAGAGTCACCCTTGCGAACAACCACTACTACCGGCGTTATAGGAGGCATATATGAGCTATCAAGTCTAAGCACCACGCTTACACTATCCAACTACTCTAACTCTAAATGACTAGAATTAAATTACTCAAAAGAGAGTCATAAATCTTTAAGAATAATAAGAATAATAGCTCAAACTTAAATATAGACGTTGATTACCGAAACAATCGCTGAAGTTGATGATGAACTTGAATCCACAGGTACAAGATGAAGAAGTGGATCCGACAGGCCGGAGCTCCTTCTTGATCTCTTCCTCTCTCTCTCTCTCTCTCTTCTAGTTCTAATATAAGACTAGGTTCTAAACCTAACTAGAGGGGTAACTAGTCTTCTACTTGAAAGCTGGCTCTTGATTACAATTAGATGAACTAGATCTAATTCTAGATGAACTAGAAGAGATTCATCTAGAGGGACCTCTACTTCTAATTGAAACCCTAGTTTCTAATGTGGAGATGAATAATGAAGATGGAGATGCCTGGAGAGGGGGGTCTGGGTCTGCTTATATAGCCCTGAGGGATCAACCGCAGCCGTTAGATCAAACTGACTTCAGGGACGGTGCAGATGCATCCTAGGAGGCGGTGGAGGAAGCTTGCAGAAGACTGAAGCCAGCGGGCCCGGGGGCAGACCGGTCGGTCTAAGGGTGGGACCGACCGGTCCCACCTGGCGGCCTCTCGCGGTGGTCGACCTCCTGGTGCCTTCTTGCGTCCTCTGGAGTCTTCTAGAATATTCCTGATATGGTGGTGGCGTTATCTCCCATCGGTTTCCTTCTATGGGAAGCTATCGGTGCTGATTTCTTGGTTTAGTCCCTGTAGATTCATAGTTCACCAAAACTGTGGCAGAACCTCCCGGCAAAGTGGCCCACCTGCACACATCATCATCTCCCAGAGCTCTGATGACCATGCACGCGTACCACTTTACTGGAAAGATCCGTCGGGTGTCCCCGAGAGAACCCCGAATTATCCACGAGTTACAGGATCATCCTCACTACGAGTGAAATAACCACAACATTACAACAGTTGATACAAAATTAACATCGGAGAGCGGAAGCAAGGTAAGATAAAAATTTTACAAAGCATGAATAAGTTACATTTCAAATAAACTTTACTTGGACTGCGGAAGAAGAGCACACTACAACCTGCTGACTTAGGTAGAGCACCTAAGTCTAAGAGAGAACCACCAGATCATATCGAGC
The DNA here is from genome assembly GCA_009763385.1 of Coix lacryma-jobi var. lacryma-jobi. Lineage (NCBI taxonomy): Eukaryota > Viridiplantae > Streptophyta > Magnoliopsida > Poales > Poaceae > Coix > Coix lacryma-jobi. The sequence continues at coordinate 111,204,491 of CM019826.1, read as the reverse complement.
CCGCGGACAGATCCATCCAGACAGACCCACAAGCTAAAACCTGCAACAGGGGATTAACAAACCCTGAGTACATGAAGGTACTCAACAAGACTTACCCGACTAAGAAAAAGACTCCAAGGGCATGCTGGCTTAGGGGATGTATTGGGCTAGCAGAAGAAAGAGCTTTGCAGAAAAGCATTCTACTAGTTCATCCTATTTTTTCCAAGTTTTAGCGGTGCCTTAAGTTATTAAGCAGTATCCCTTTGCACATATCTAAGTCAAACACTGTTGTTTAAGCATCACATCTCATGATAAACTTTTCTTGCCATCATCTTCACTTGATTAAACTACGCTGAGGGGGCGAGGACGAGCTCCTTTTCTCGTGGAGCAACGATGATTCGAACCGCTTGATCTACCCAGCTGGGGCTTCCTTAGCACACGACACATGCAGACTGAACTTGCATATATCAACCGTCCCGTGGATCCGCTCAGATCGGACCGGAGGCCGCGCCACCCGGGAGTACAGTACACCACCCCCCCCTACTACCTCGGCCTTGCTGAGTCCGTCCAACAGGGGACCGAGCAGGTGGGTACACCCTACTCCGCCATCTCTCCACTCCCCCAGTGCGCGGGTGCGCCGTTCCAATAAGAGCATAGCCACAGTAGGGCTTACCGTAGCATGTGACCAGTACTACACATAGTTCTCGATCCAACGGGCCAAGCGAACGGGCCCTAGGCTGACACAGGCGGAAACACTACACCAGGACTCCATTCCTGTGCAACACCCCGCCCGGTCTCAGTTTAAATATCATCATATTGGGGTTCTCACGACCCATAGACAGAGTCGAAGAGAGAAAAGGTAACAACCTATATCTCGCGAACGATGAAACCATCGATCGACTTCTAACCGAAGTCTAAGCATTGCTAAGCATTTGAGATCGTCTTATCACTACTGATAGATATCATCAGGGGATATCTGGAAATCAAGGTATTCATGCAGCAACGGTTTCATTCACTCCTACTTCTTAATGCACATTCACAAGACCTACAGTGTAATAAAGTATTTGTAAACAGAGAGTGGCGTATGCACCGGGGCTTGCCTGTGTTTGCAGAGAAGACTAGGATCTCCGAAAGATCCACAGTTGTTTTCCTTATTGATTTGAAGTCGAATCCTCCCGAAGAAGCTTGTCCCGACGAAGTTGATCAACTGGACCACATCGATCTGAAGCTTGCTCAACGCAACCTTTCGAAGCTTGCTCAACACGACCATCGACGCTCCGACTCTCTCGTATGACTACACGTATACAATGATGCATGCTTAGTATGATGCAATGCATGCTAAGGGTGCAGGACAAACAAATGCAACAAAAGTTAACACAGGATAGAAAGGTCAGTACAACTCTTCGCAGTAGAGTTGCAAACCAAAACTTAATTATTTATTAACCATTTTTTTACAGTTGTTGAAGCAGACTATTCTAGTTCACCCTAAGCAAGGATAAGGTTATACTAACTCTTCTGAAAGTTCATTAAGTTAGCTATCACTTCATTTTTATTATCTTTAAGTGATTCTAGAGTTAAACTAAGTCAAACAATACAATGAAACACTGCAGTCCAGATTTTGGGCAGATTTGCACAATCAACTTGATTTATCCATAACTAGAGTTCCAGACCTCCAAAAATATGATTGAGGACAATTTGGAAATCCTATATAAATGTCTACAAACTTGTTATTAACATCGAAGGTTTGATTCTAAACTTAACAAGATCAAACAGTGCAAAGAAGAAGTTCTGTCCAGAATTTGGACAGCTTCCAACACTGCACAAAGAACAGCCATATCTGGAGTTTCAAAATATTTTAAACTATGAACTAGACTTTTCGGAAAGCTTTTCTATTACCTACACTTTTGTTATTATGAACTTGAGTTGATTCTACAACAATTTAAGTCAAACAACTTGGGCAAACATCTCTATCCAGATCTGGACAGATTTGATCATCCAACTTCAACAGCTCTAACTGGAGTTCTAGATCATCACAAGATATGATCCTTAACAATTTAGAAAGCTTAAGAAGTTTACTACACATTTCATATTATAGTTAACAATGATTCCCAAGTGAAGTAACCTAAACAGATCACCTTCTCAGATTCGTCCAGAGAATAAAAGATTCAATCTGGTAACTTAGAAAATCTATAACTCCTAATCTAAGAGTTCTAAAATCATGAAATTCTTGGACAAGCTAGAAATGGAAGTTAGCTTCAACTTTGCTGTACAAATGATTTGCAGAAAACATAATCTTGCTCATGAAACAGTCCCTCAAGGAGACTGGTCCAGCAGCCATACCAATATGGGTGCAAGATCAAGTGCATTATTTGATTCACTTCACAACTAAATATGACTCATCCCAAATTTGAAATACAAACAATCAATTAAAGGATCATTAGAGTGGTAAAGGTTAACCTTACCAAGGCTAACTCTAACTTCTTACTAATTACCTTGATAAAATGAACAATTAATTAAGTGATTAAAGCTTAAGTTTTATTTAAGCGATTAAGTGGCTTAAGATTTACACTCAACAAAGAACATTAGGGTGTTTGAGCTGATCATCAGAGCACAACCATGTATTAGTCTTAACTAAAATTAGCAAAGGATAATTAGTTGTTTAGGCTTCATTAGTTTTCTCTATTATTTAATTAATTATATACAATAGGGTTAATTTAAAGTTTGTCAAAATGAGCCCAAACTTTTGTGATGGTGTGTTACAGCAAATAAAGGTTACAAAACAAATTTGAGAATTTTTGGATTATTATATTAATCTACAGCAATTATTTAAGTTCTACACATTATTTAATTGATTAAATAAGCTTAAATGAAGAATGAAATTTATTTCCACCAAAGGTGCTCAAAATTTTTTTGAAGCTTAGTTATATGATACAAACAGTGGGAAAAAATAGTTTCATGATTTTTGGATAAATAAATAAGCCTATAAAAATTATTCAAAGTGCATTTATTAATTAAATGACCTATTTAAAGCACCATCAAAATTTATCCAAACACCAAGTTTCATATTTTCCTGTGTAGAGCACCTCATCAGGAACACAACAAATTTTTTTCACAATTTTTGGAGCTGTATTTATTTACCTATGCCTTTATCTATTTTCATCAGCACATTTAGGCAATTTCCGAAATAGGAAAAAGGCAAAACCCTAATGCTTACTGGGCCAACCGGCCCAACGTCACTGACGGACGGGAAGCCGAGGGTCAGGCTTCGGCCTCGGCCTCGGCCTCGGGCTTGACCGCGGCGCGGGGCGTGAACTCGAGGCTCGGCCTCGGGCGGGACGCGAACTCGAGGCTCGGCCTCGGGCGAGACGCGAACTCGAGGCTCGGCCTCGGGCGAGACGCGATCTCGAGGCTCGGGTTCACCAGGACTTGCGGACCGCGGGGTGGCGCTCCCGGCGGCGCTGACCGTGCGCTGCGGCGTTGACCGCCGGCCCAACTCGCCAGCGGCGAGGCCACGGGCTCATCCGAGGCTACCTACTTGTTCGGCTCGGCCTCGCGATCACACCCAAGGTCTCGGTCGGGCTAGGGGGTGAATGCAAATGGAGCTAGCTTCGGCTACGAGAATGGCGGCTCGGTTCCGCCGTTCCCGACGCTCGCCAGCGTTCTAGCCAAACCAAGGCGGTCGAGGCTACACGAACGCGAGTATCGGCATCAGAGGCCTCACCTAATAGGGTTGGTGCTCGCGTTGGATAGGTCGGAGTGCTCGGGGAGATGAAGGTCGACCGTCGCGGCGAAGATGGCGGCGGAGACCGGGGCTTCACGGTGGCGTTCTGGCCCTCCGGCGCGGTACGACCTGGACGTCGAGCCGATCAAAGGGAGTGGGTCAAGGCGGATCGAATGGCGCAAACGAATTAGACCGAGGAGCTTCGTACCCACCGGACGACGACGAACGTGGCCGCGGCGGCACTCCACCGGAGTTGGAGAAGACGACCACGGACCGGGCAATGCTGGCGACAAGAACTCGATTCAGTGAGTTGGGAAGGTGGGTGAGGTCATGGCGAGCTCTGGTTAAGCCGGCGACAGCAGAGGAGGCCCGTCCGCGGTGAATTTCACCGGCGGCGCTCCCTGGTCTTGCCGGCCGAAAATGGAGAGAAAGGGAAAGAAGAGAACCACGGCGACCATAGGGTTTTTGTAGGCGGCGAGGAGCTCAGGGAGTGCGCCAGCGAGTTGTCCATGCAGTGGGAGCGAGTGGCGGTGATAGGGACGTGTCGATGCCAGAACGCCGCTGTGTCCACGACGGCCGCCGTGGAGGCCATGCAAGCCTCCATGACTGTAGCTACAGTGAGTTCTGTCCCTTTGAATTGCGCCCAAATTTTTAACTAAAGTGCAAAATCTGTAAGAATGAAAGTTGTTCAGAATTTTGTGATCTACAGACTTACTTAAAGAACTATGTTCCAATTCGGCCTAGTTTTTTGAATTATAGTTTGAATTCAAATTTGCCCCAAACTGATTTCTCAAATTACTTTGAAATTTTCTGAAGAACTTCAAAATCTGTGAATATGAAAGTTGTCACATATGGCATTCCCTACAACTTTGATTAAAGGACCAAGGTCAGATTCTCAATGGTTTGAAAGTTGTAGTTCAAGGGTAAATTCTAGGGTTTAAGCAAATTTGATTTAATTCAAATTCTATGCAAATTCTGTGTTAACTTTATATACCAAAGTTGTTCCATTCATTAGTATCTACAACTTTGTTTAAGGGCCATGCCCAGATTCAGCTTGGATTTTAGTCTTATCATAGAGCCACTATAAGGACTTATTCTCATGAACCATATAACCCTATTGGTCTATCTTCACTATTGGTTAGAGCAAAAGTTGACCCGACAAATAGTGCCTTAGTTGCCCCAAGTTTATTTCCAAGAATTCATTTAGAATTAGCCAAAGTTTCTTAAGTATGGTTTTGGGATTGTTATTTCATGTGACACACATTACACACTCATACAACACACAATTAAACATGGGAAATCATCACACATGATATGCTTACATGCCATGACACTAGATGATTTATGCATATTATTCGCCATACTTAGAGTCTTAATTAACGCTTAACACTGGGGGTGTTACAGCTCCTCCCCCCTTAAAGAAATCTCTTCCGGAGATTTTAGAAGCACCTAAAGTCTGGGTTAAGTAATGGAAAGGAATTGTGTCAAGAAGGTTTACAGACAGGAGTTCACAAAGCAGTTGGGGTTGGTTTTTCGAATCACAACCGTGGGCAAAACATAGTTTCAACAAGGTAGTGGATATTTGGGAGGCATGAAGGAGGATTATCAAGAGAGAGAGTGTACATTGGTCGTGGGCTATAATGGATCATGACTTTGACCTCGATACCAGCGCGCGCCCAGCGGAAACTTGTGTAGGCCCGTCACACAAGATTCCTTCGGGTTTCCGTCGCGGCACCGTGGTCACGATCATGGCACCACAATAGAGCACAACTTCTGTAACTCTCATCTCGTATTGAGGAAATTATAACCAAATCTTGGGTTGGTTATAATTACAAGGATTTAAAGAAAATTACATGGAATATGGTTCTGAACTCTATTTTGGGAATTCAAAAACGAAAGCACATTAATAGTGAACTAGAAAGAATCACGATCAACGACCTGGATATTAGCGAGCGCCCAGCAGTAACACCATATGCGTCCATAGGTGACCCCAGGTTTCGACGCCTTTATCCAGTCCACGGACCATGGTTCCTTCATAGGAACAATCTCAGTAACTTCCGACCACCATTCGTTGTTTTCACAGTATCAACAAATAGCACGTGTCAATTTAAGGCTTGACACGCACATCAAGAGGAATCAAGGAGGTTACCGTGATTCTGATTTATGTAGTGGAATATATAAGGATATCCAAAGTCCCAAGGATCAGAACTTAGAAAAGGGGTAACAAAATCTAGAGACGGATTTCTATTAGGGGATCATAGCTGCTCTCAGAATTAGGTGAGAAAGTTTAGCATATTTATTTATTATTTATGCATGATATCATTGTTAACACTGGATTTTGGTCAACATTAAGAAGATGAAGGAGGGACCCAACCAACAGCAATGAGAAGAGAATTTGGTAGACGGCAAGCGATGGTTATTCCATTCAGGAAATAATTATGGCAGAGAAGCCGATCACGAGAATAATCGACCATGACCGTGACAGATTAAACGAGTATTTCAAGAAGCCATAGAGGGTCTGTTCTCATTGGCCAGGAGTTGGATTTAGTGGCGTTGTGATTTGGCAAGCGTGCAAAGAAGGCAATATATATAAAGCATGCACCTCTCGACATCCAGTTCTATATTTAGCCTAAAGGAAAGGCTAGAAGACGGGTGCATGTCCAGTTCTATATTTAGCATAAAGGAAAGGCTAGGAGGCGGCGTGCATGTCCAGTTTCTATATTTAGCATAAAGGAAAGGCTAGAAGACGACATGCATGTCTAGTGTGCGGAGATGGGCGTATGAGGCATTCGGCAAGTATCCATGCGGTCGGCTAGTTTCCAAGGATTCGGCAACTGCCCTCTAGGTCGCTACAAGAAAATGGAGGTTCCATTGAAACGATGGAAGCGGGAGCCGATCGAGCAACAAATTGCGTCAATTAAGGCAATGAAGATCGAAGGAGTTGAAGGCCAAGAATATTGTATTTTCCTTTAATATTTCATAGTCGTGTCCTCTTTAGGACTTGTATTGCGTCCGGGGTATAAAATATAAGCCCTTGATTATCTATTGAAAAACGTTTCACAATCAATACAACCAACCCGCCCCGTGCCGTCTTCGAGTCCAAGTCGTGTCGTTCGTGTTCTTCGAGAGGGGCCATCGACCGTCGACCTCCGTAAGTTCCGGCAACCTTGTTACCATGTCTAGTATCGTGCGGCGGATTTAGATATGGTGCAAGTAGTCTCGTACGTTAAGCTTAGTTCGTGCGGCGGATTTAAGCTTATGACGGGAAGTTTTTGCTTATGCTTGTATCGTGCGGCGGATGGAGTCATGAGTAAAAATAGTTATCGGCTCTGTTAGATTTGGCAAATCTGATAGAAATTCATTAAGTTACCTTTGGTTATATGTTTTGTTATGTTTATTTTCATTCATAACTTTTGCCCCATCTAGATACCGTTCGGTTCGGCTTTATCTTTTTATAGATCTGCTCTGTTCTTTCACGGTTTATTATTGAAAAGTCTTTTTATGCAGTAGATCTAGTGTTCGTAATAAGCCGATCGGTCGTATCTGGTGTCAAATGGTGAGGGTTCATGCATGCGGATACATGGGTGTATGCCGAGTCTCTGTGTGATGAGTGATTGTCAATGGAGATGATGCGCATGTTCTTTGGCTTGTGTTGTGCAGGTGTCGAGCACGGAGACAGTGATCGATGGCGGGTGAAGGTCAAGTTGCGACGTGCCGTGCCGACGGACCGGGCGCGATGAAGGATGGGCGTGCCGTGCGGCGGACGTGCCATGCCGATGTATCGGACGGTGAAGGGCGGACGTGGACTTGGACTGATGGACTGGAGGCCGGAGGATCAGCTGTGGTGGCTGGCAGCCTGCGACAGCGACAAGCGGAGAAGTGCGATCATGTCGGTGGAAGGGGTGCACAGGCGGTGCATCCCCTCTACGACGCCGGTTTGTTGGTAGAGCCCGGGAAAAACCAACGGTGGACGGTTTCCAGGTTTGGGCCTCAAAACCTGGGTGCTGGGTTTCCAGGTTGAGCCTCAAAACCTGGGAGTGGGCCGGTTTCCGAGTTTGGGCCTCAAAACTCGGGCGCTGAGGTTTCCGAGTTTGGGCCACAAAACTCGGGCTGGAGGCTGGTTTCCCGGTTTGGGCCTCAAAACCGGGGGCTGATGGAAAAGGCTGGTTTCCCGGTTTGGGCCGCAAAACCGGGGGTGCAGAGTGGTGGCGGCACGTGGCGGCGATCTGAAGGTTGCGTGGAGGCGACGCGGAAGACCGTGCGGGCGTGGCCGTCGGATCTACCTACCACCAGCGGGTGGACTAGAATAGCCTTAGGGTTAGGCTGGTCCGCTCTGTAAATTAGAGTAGAGAGGGGTAGAGTAGGAAATAGACTTAGGCTAGGTTAGTATAAGTAGTCTAGGGGAGACACCCTCCTCCCTATCTCAATCTCAGTTAGAGCTTTCATTTCCTAGGGTTTCCACTCTCCCCACCCCTGCTTTAGCTAGTTGAGATCCGCAGAGAGACTCCACTCTGTGTACTGTTGATTCGAGGAAGTGAGGCCGTATCCTCACCTTGGATCCCATCTCTTGGTGTCAATTCGCGTTTTGATTTCATGTTCATCATGTTCTTCGCGGATTGCTTTGTGCCTTGAGTTTTCCCGTCGCTTGATCTTTGTGCTCGGTTCATCTTTCACGATTCCGTTTGAACTGAGTTGCTCTAGATCGTGAGGCACTTCTTTCCACCGAAAGAAATCATCTCTAACCTCACGGTCTAGGAGATCGATCAAGTTTTAGTTTCGGGTCTCTCTTTCTTCTTTCCCCGAATTCCTTCGATTCACCGATTTGGAGTTAGGTTCGAGCCATGATCTCTTAGAGATAGCTCACTAACCTCCTTGTGACTCCTCAGATCGAATCCCAAGCCTAGAGCACTTGATTCGGAGGAGATCGGGTTGAATCGCCGGAGTTTCAGTGCAGTCGCGGGGTGACCGGACGCTCTGTCGGGCTGACCGGACGCACGCTTTCAGAGTCCGGTCGTTGAGCACGGCGCCAAGCTTTTCTGCGTACTGACCGGACGCTCTCGACCGGACGCTCTGTTTGCACTTCGACCGGACGCTACGCTTGCACTGTTCCCGTGTCATTGTCTCATCTGACCGGACGCTCAGTGAACGACCGGACGCTTGAGCTCCGTGCGTCCGGTCGCGAACAGAGAGCTCCCAGAGCTGTTTTCTGACGACCGGACGCGTCCGGTCCCTGCTGACCGGACGCAGGCCAGAGTCCGGTCGCTGCAGTTTCGCGCGTCTTCGTTCGCGGTTCGTTCGTTCTTGATCGGATTTGAGTTCCGTCTTTTGGGTTGGCTTTCTAGGGTTGTCTAGTGTCCCGCTGTGCTTCTAGGAAGCATCCACCCTACATCTAGGGTCGTGGACATTAGCAAGCTCTAGGTTTCGCTTTTGGGGTTGATCTTGGGACAGTGGCATCTAGTTTCCGAAAGGAATTTTTGAAGCTCCCATTCACCCCCCCTCTGGTCGCTTTCGGGTAGCTTCTCGGTCCTTCAATTGGTATCGGAGCGGGTTAAGGATCTTCCACCTTAGCCGGTTCCAGATCCACCGAAGGCGACATGGATCGCGGCGTGGGCAAACCGCCGTTTTTCGATGGGACGAACTATGCGTATTGGAAGATACGTATGTCGGCCTATTTGCAGAGCTTGGGCGCTTCGATCTGGGATATTTGCAACTCCCCTGATTACGTGGTCTTGGCTGCTCGTGTGACTCAACAGCAGGTCGATGAGCACGATGCCAATAGCCGAGCCCGTAATGCTCTTTTCTCTTGTTTGAGCATGGGTGAGTTTGATCGTGTTTCTCACCTCGCTACGGCTCGGGATCTGGGACACTCTCATGCGTTTTCATGAGGGCACCTCTCAAGTCAAAACCCGACTCTACGAGTCGTTCAAGCGAGAGTATGAGAACTTTAGACATCAACCTGGCGAGAGCATAGAAAGTTTATTCGCTCGCTTTCAGGTGATTGTCAACAGGATGAGGGCTAACAGAGAGCAGTTGCCATTTGACGATCATGAGCGTGCTTTGAAGCTTTTGCACACTCTTGACCGTTCGATGTGGGACTCCAAGGTTCAGGCAATCATCGAATCGCCGAACTATGAGACTCTCACCTGCGACGAGCTCTTCAGTAAGCTCAAGTCCAGTGAGATTGATGCTATGGCGAGGGCTTCTTTTGAAAATCCTTCTCGCCCGTCCATGGCTTTGGTTTCCGGCTCTTCCTCTAACCCCTCAGCTGGCTTTGCGCTTTCTCTCTCTTTTTCTGTGACAGAGGACCAGCTGGAGTCTTTGGGAGACGACGAGTTGGCTTTGCTTGCCAACCGGTTCTCGCGGTTCCACAACAACCGCATGAACCGTCGTCGCGGAGGAGGACGCACCGGATGCTACGAGTGCGGCGACCCCGACCACTTCATCGCCGACTGCCCCAAGAAGAAGAACAAGCATCTTGGGAAGGGCGATCACGGCCACAGGCGCGACTCCAAGTACAAGGAGAAGCACGTTCCCCAAGGCACAAGAAGCGGGGCGGCTTCAACAAAGAGTACATCAAGAAGAAGTACTTGGAGAAGCAGCAGGCTGAGCAGCGAGCGTTCTTCGCCACGCTCAGCGACGTCGACGGCTCGGATGACGACTCCGCTCGATCGAGTGATGACGAGTCCGAGAAGAAGAAGCTGGAGGACACGTTCAACGGCTTGTGCTTCTTCGCCGGCGACGAAGGCCTGTGTACCATGGCGCTCGGAGATGAGGTCGACGGCGAGCCGGAGCGTACCCCTCGGAACGACGACGCGACGACGACACCTCCCAGGTATCTCTCACCTACGACGAGCTTTCCTCCGAGGTTGAGAAGTTGACTGCTGCCCTCCTTAGTCAAGACAAGTTGCTTAGGCGTGCCGCTAGAGAGCGCAAGGAGTTTAGGCAGAAGTGGGAGGACACGGTGAAGGAGCTTGAGTTCGCTCGGTCCACCGTGGTTGTGTCGGAGGAGTTGGAGTGCGAGAGTTGCGCCGCGCACATGACGGATCTTCTCACTCTGAGGAGTAAGTATGCTGCGCTGGTAGATGAGGTGGATGAGCTCCGAGCTAGACCGCAGCTGTTGGGTGCGTGCAAGACTTGTCCTGTCTTGCAATCCGAGTTGGCAGAGAAGAATGCCAAGCTTGAGTCTTTTGAGAAGGCCGGCTCGGATAGCACTTGTGTCAAGAGGTGTGCTTTGTGTGAGGGCCTGGAGCAGGAGATGGCCAATGTGAGGCATGACAAGGTGCGTACCGAGGAGGAAAACACATACCTTCGGACCGTCTTGTCATGGGTGTCTTGTGGTGAGCCTCAGCTCGGGATGATGATCTCCCAATTCAAGCGAGCTGCTGGGGCTCCTGGTGTAGGTCTTGGCCAGAGTGTTGATCTTTCAGCTTTTGGTAAGATTGGAGAGTCTAGTGGTCTGAACCCCTGTGAGAAGCCCAACTCCACCACTACTCCCAAACTAACCAAGCTTCCACCCAAAGAGCCTGCCAAGCCTGTCACCAAGGATGGAGTTGTAGTTGAACCCCCAAGGCTCCACCCAAGAATCCACAATGGCAACCCAAGCCAATCACCTAAAGAACAAGCTTGACACAATGCCACCCATCCGAGAGGAGTTGCCACAGAAGGGCAAGGGCAAGGTGAACCATACCCACATCCCTGCAAACCAACAACCCCCTTTGCGCGCGGTGAGGTTTCAGTGTGACTTTTGTGGGCGGGATGGTCACCTGAGTGAGTTCTGCTTTAGGCGCAGGAGAGAGGCGCGCCGAGCTAGGGAGATGCAGAACCCGGACATGTTTCACCCAGCTCGTGGTGGACATGCTCCGAAGCCTCAGGGGAGAGCTGCTAGGTCTGGAGGGAAGCATACCCCCTAGGCAGCAGGAGAGAGCCCCTAGGAGGGAGACTAGGCCTAGAGGTAGAGCACCTCAGTTTGTGAGGCCTAGGCAGGAGAGAGCTCCGAGGAGAGACGCTAGAGTTGAGCAGCAGGCTCCTAGGCGTAGACCTCGTAGAGAGCGTGCCCGACGGGTCCTGCTTTTGCAGGTAACGGACCCCGTGGCGGAGGCTTTGTTGAGCGCTTTGTCCCACCGCAGGTAGAGTTTCGCGGTGAGCGCTTCTTCCCCAGCGGACCACGTTTTCCTGTGCGTGGTGATCGCTATCCCCTAGACAGGATGGTTTTTACACTGACCGTTCTTTTGAGCAGCCGGCCCAACACTGGTTTCCTTCTTATCTTACTAACCCCAGTGTTGGACCGTATGTTCACCCTATGTCTTTTTATTGATGTAGGAGGAGCGGTTGGAGGACATTTGGCTTGTGGATTCCGGTTGCTCGAGGCACATGACCGGAAATGCCAAATGGTTCTCCAGCCATAGTCCGGTCGCCGGAAAAGAGTACATAACCTTCGGCGACAATAGGTAAGGGCAAGGTATTGTCCGTTGGTGCAGTGCGGGTTAATGAGCACTTTGTGTTGCGCGAGGTTGCTCTTGTTTCTAACCTGCATTTCAACTTGCTTTCTGTTTCGCAACTTTTTCGTGAAGGCTATGAGATTCGTTTCAAACCGAACCTTAGCCGGATCTTAGATCCTCAGGGTGATCTTGTATGTCTGATTTCACCCTTTGGGAATGTCTTTCGCGCGAATTTCTCAAAGTCGTTTGGATCTTCTCGCTGTCTTTTGGCTAGTCCTTCTTCTTCTGATCTTTGGAAGTGGCATAGGAGGCTCGGTCACCTGAGTTTTGACTTGCTTGCAAGACTTAGCTCACTTGGCTTAATCCGAGGATTGCCCAAGCTTTCGTTGGAGAAGGATCTAGTTTGCCATGCTTGCCGGCATGGAAAGATGGTTGCTGCTCCCCACCATCCTTGACCAAGGTTATGACCTCGCACCCCGGAGAGCTTTTGCATATGGACCTTGTTGGTCCGGCTCGGGTGAGCTCGGTTGGTGGGAAGTGGTATGTGCTTGTTATTGTTGACGACTTTTCGAGGTATTCGTGGGTCTTCTTTTTAGTTGAGAAGTCCGAGACATTCTCCTTCGCTCGCGATCTGATTTTGCGTCTTCAGAACGAGTTCCCTTTGAACTCGATGCGAGCGATTAGAAGTGATAATGGTTCCGAGTTTAAAATTCGGATTTTGAGAAGTTTTGTAAACGCCTTGGTTTGGAGCATCAGTTTTTTCTCTCCCTATACACCACCCCAAAATGGTGTTGTAGAGAGGAAGAATCGGACCCTTGTTGAGATGGCCAGGACGATGCTTGATGAGCATAGGACTCCTAGGCGCTATTGGGCCGAAGCTATGAACACTGCATGCTATATTTCGAATCGCATTTTCTGAGAGTGTTTTTGAAGAAGACCTCTTATGAGTTGCGTTTTGGTCGCCAGCCCAAGGTGAGTTATTTTAGAGTCTTTGGTTGCCACTGTTTTATATTGAAAAAAGGCAACCTAGACAAGTTTGAGTCTCGTTCTTCTGACGGTGTGTTTTTGGGTTATGGCACTCACACTCGAGCTTATCGTGTACTTAACCTTGACACTAACCGAGTCATGGAGACATCAGATGTCACCTTCGACGAGACTCTTGTTTCTCCTTCTTCTCGTTTTGAGCGTGCAGGTGATCACGAGGTTGGAGAGCCTCTTTCGATGACGAGGAAGAGGGTGCTGAAGGTATAGATGATCCAGCACCCCCTCCGCCTGCCGCGCCGCCGGGAGCGGCTTCGACGACGACCCGTGGCCCCGAGACGTCTTCTTCCTGGGGGCCGTGGGATCCACCTCGCGCGGTACCTTTTGTACCCGGGTGGAACCAGCTACTGTTGAGGGGGAGGTTACTTCTTCCCGGGAGGCGCCACGACACATCCAGCGCCAGCACCCCCCTGAACAGATGATCGGCGACATCGACGAGCGAGTATACTCGCTCCAGGTCACAGCACATCTCGCACTTTGCTCATTCTGCTTTTGGTGCGTCTTTTGAGCCCCGAGATGTTGGACACGCATTGACGGATCCGGATTGGGTCAATGCCATGCATGAGGAGCTAGAGAACTTTGAGCGAAATCGGGTTTGGGTTCTAGTGCCACCACCTCCTGACTGTAAACCTATGGGACAAAATGGGTATTTAAAACACAAGCAAGGAGAGGAGGGCCACATTGTGAGAAACAAGGCCCGGCTTGTAGCGAAGGGTTATAGTCAGAAGGAGGGGATAGATTATTAGGAGACCTTCGCTCCTGTAGCTCGTTTGGAGGCTATTAGGATACTCTTGCTTATGCTGCATCCATGGGTTTCAAACTTTTTCAAATGGATGTCAAGAGTGCCTTCTTAAACGGCTACATTGAGGAGGAGGTCTATGTCCAGCAACCCCCCCCGGTTTTGAAAATCCCAAGTTTCCAAACCATGTCTTTAAACTCCACAAAGCTTTGTATGGTTTGAAACAAGCCCCTAGAGCCTGGTATGAGAGATTAAAAACCTTTTTGCTAGCTAAGGGTTTTAAAATGGGATGTTTAGATAAAACGCTCTTCTCCTCAAGCAAGGCAAAGATACTCTCTTGATCCAAATTTACGTGGATGATATCATTTTCGGTGGTTTCTTCTCACGTTTTGGTTGCCAAGTTTGCAGATACTATGAGCAGGGAGTTCGAGATGAGCATGATGGGCGAGCTGACTTTCTTTCTCGGGTTGCAAATTAAGCAATCCCGAGAGGGGGACGTTTGTGCACCAGGGCAAGTACACAAGGGACTTGCTGAAGCGGTTCGACATGGGTGAGGCCAAGCCTCTTCCACCGCCCATGTCGACGACGACTGCCCTGGATGCCGACACGGATGGAGAAGCAGTGGACCAGAAGGAGTACCCGCAGCATGATTGGATCGCTGCTCTACCCTGACGGCGACACGGCCGGACATTCAGTTCGCCGTGTGCTTGTGCGCGCGCTTTCAGGCTTCGCCACGCACTTCTCACCGTCAGGCGGTGAAGCGCATCTTCAGGTACCTTCGTTTCACGCCTGAGCTCGGGATTTGGTATTCTGCTTCTTCCACCCTCTCGCTTTGTGGCTTTTCTGATGCTGATTTTGCTGGTTGTCGCATTGAGCGCAAGTCTACTTCTTCAGGACTTGCCAGTTTATTGGATATTTCTTGGTGTCGTGGTCTTCCCGCAAGCAGTCTAGTGTCGCTCAGTCTACCACGGAGGCTGAATATGTTGCTGCGGCTAGCTGCTGTTCCCAGTTACTCTGGATGATGGCCACTTTGCGTGATTTTGGTTTGAGCTTTACTCGAGTTCCTTTGCTTTGTGACAGCACGAGTGCCATTAGCGTTGCTAAGAACCCTGTGCTTCACTCGAAAACCAAACACATTGATGTGCGCTTTCATTCTTGCGAGACCACCAGGAGAAGGGTGATATCGACCTTCGCCATGTCGATACTCATCACCAATTGGCTGATATTTTCACCAAGCCTTTAGACGAATCAACCTTTAATAGGTTGAGGGGTGAGCTTGGTGTGTGTTTCCCCTTTTAGATGGGGGAAGCATTTTGAGATGTACAGACTGACTCTTTTATTTTGAGGCTCTTTTCTTTTGAGTTTCTTGAGTCTCTCCTTTTGGTATCTTCTTTCCTTCAGTTCTGTGTCGGGCATACGCATTTACATTCTGAGCTTCATGTCTATATTCACTAGAATGTAATTATGCTCTTGTTAGTATTGCTCCGATACTTATGATGATGCTTGTAGCTTATGCTCTTTCTGATCACTGTTACATGTTATGAGCGAGCTAGCTATTTTTTTTTGGAATGGTGAATTATGCCTAATGTATAAATCTGAAAATGTTCACCATTGAGATATGCAACTAGCATGTGTAGGGTGTGTTGAGTCCATTCCTGCTTTTCATATATGCTAGGTTGCTATGTCTCTAGTTCTGAGTCATTCACTTGCTTGGTTGTTCATAACTTGCTTAAAATCTGAACCAAGTATTGTTGAATTGAAAAGATCGAGATGGGATTGCTTGTCAACACCTCATGGTATTGAGACTGTTTCTCATTGCACTTTGAGTTAAACTTGAGCCATGTAGTGTATGACCGAAACCGTTGCTTTAAGCTTCTGATTGCTTCGGCATAGGCTTCGCACGGTTGAAAAGTTAGGCGATGACAAGCTTTCAACCTCTCGCAATCACATGCTAAAAATGAACTTGTGAATTCTTTTACCGCTGCAACTCCGATATGAATTTGAAATCACAAGTATATGCTTCATTCTATGCATGATGATTGAACTTTGCTAGGGGTAGTTCACCTTGTATATATGCTTAGCACTTGTTTGGATTCCTTCTATACATGTCTAGTGCTATGTTGATGGTGACTATCCTTTTGGCTTAAAACTGCTCACATGCTCATATGCTTCATATTTCGTATAAGTGATCAGTTTGAGCCTTTGCTATTTGAGTGCTTAATTGAGATGTTGGAGCTATACTGATTAGAGCATCTTTGCACTCTTTTGACTATATCCTTGAAGCTCCTAACTTGCATTTTGACCTCATTGCATTGTGGAAGGAGATCTTGTGTTCAGGGGGAGTTTATGTGAAGAGAGTTGCTTCTCCGATACCTTTTGGCCTTGATAAGTGCATTTTCAACTAGGGGGCAGAAATTTACGCAATGCATATGCCCTACCATCTTTTGTCCTAGTTTTTCTTGCATTTTGGAGGGGGAGTTTGCTAGTTGTGTTTGAGCCGTTGCCCTCTGTCTTGAGGGACTAGCAACGTTCCTAGCTTCGCATAGCTTTCATAGCTTTCTCATTTGGCTTTCAATTGGTATCGTCTGGTGTGTTCCCATTTGGTTTGGGTTGATTTTCAATTGGTTCGAGTGATTTTCTTGCTAGTTGTGTTGAGCCTCTTCTGGCCTCTACTTGAGGGACTAGCATTTTGCTTCTGTTGTCCTCCGATCTTCAATTGCTATCTGCTAGCGTGTTTGAGCCTGTTCTACCTCTTCTTGAGGGCTAGCTTTGCTTTACTTGGTTGCGTCAAGCCGTTGCCCATGTCTTTGGGGACCAAGTTTTTGCTTCATCCACTTGACCTTCTTCGGCTTTTGTTAAGGCTTCTGGGTCATTTGGTTGGGTTTTCTCTTCCCACTCCCTCCCTCCTCCTACCTTCTTCTTTCTTATTCATGATTTGTTGTGGAGTTGACAATGCACTCATCAAGGGGGAGATTGCGGATACATGGTGGTATGCCGAGTCTCTGTGTGATGAGTGATTGTCAATGGAGATGATGCGCATGTTCTTTGGCTTGTGTTGTGCAGGTGTCGAGCACGGAGACAGTGATCGATGGCGGGT
Source organism: Coix lacryma-jobi var. lacryma-jobi (assembly GCA_009763385.1). NCBI lineage: Eukaryota > Viridiplantae > Streptophyta > Magnoliopsida > Poales > Poaceae > Coix > Coix lacryma-jobi. Next base: position 111,187,476 of record CM019826.1, on the reverse strand, counting down.
GAAGGTCAAGTTGCGACGTGCCGTGCCGACGGACCGGGCGCGATGAAGGATGGGCGTGCCGTGCGGCGGACGTGCCATGCCGATGTATCGGACGGTGAAGGGCGGACGTGGACTTGGACTGATGGACTGGAGGCCGGAGGATCAGCTGTGGTGGCTGGCAGCCTGTGACAGCGACAAGCGGAGAAGTGCGATCATGTCGGTGGAAGGGGTGCACAGGCGGTGCATCCCCTCTACGACGCCGGTTTTTGTTGGTAGAGCCCGGGAAAACCAACGGTGGACGGTTTCCAGGTTTGGGCCTCAAAACCTGGGTGCTGGTTTCCAGGTTGAGCCTCAAAACCTGGAGTGGGCCGTTTTCCGAGTTTGGGCCTCAAAACTCGGGCGCTGAGGGTTTCCGAGTTTGGGCCACAAAACTCGGGCTGGAGGCTGGTTTCCCGGTTTGGGCCTCAAAACCGGGGGCTGATGGAAAAGGCTGGTTTCCCGGTTTGGGGCCGCAAAACCGGGGGTGCAGAGTGGTGCGGCACGTGGCGGCGATCTGAAGGTTGCGTGGAGGCGACGCGGAAGACCGTGCGGGCGTGGCCGTCGGATCTACCTACCACCAGCGGGTGGACTAGAATAGCCTTAGGGTTAGGCTGGTCCGCTCTGTAAATTAGAGTAGAGAGGGGTAGAGTAGGAAATAGACTTAGGCTAGGTTAGTATAAGTAGTCTAGGGGAGACACCCTCCTCCCTATCTCAATCTCAGTTAGAGCTTTCATTTCCTAGGGTTTCCACTCTCCCACACCCCTGCTTTAGCTAGTTGAGATCCGCAGAGAGACTCCACTCTGTGTACTGTTGATTCGAGGAGTGAGGCCGTATCCTCACCTTGGATCCCATCTCTTGGTGTGAATTCGCGTTTTGATTTCATGTTCATCATGTTCTTCGCGGATTGCTTTGTGCCTTGAGTTTTCCCGTCGCTTGATCTTTGTGCTCGGTTCATCTTTCACGATTCCGTTTGAACTGAGTTGCTCTAGATCGTGAGGCACTTCTTTCCACCGAAGAAATCATCTCTAACCTCACGGTCTAGGAGATCGATCAAGTTTTAGTTTCGGGTCTCTCTTTCTTCTTTCCCCCGAATTCCTTCGATTCACCGATTTGGAGTTAGGTTCGAGCCATGATCTCTTAGAGATAGCTCACTAACCTCCTTGTGACTCCTCAGATCGAATCCCAAGCCTAGAGCACTTGATTCGGAGGAGATCGGGTTGAATCGCCGGAGTTTCAGTGCAGTCGCGGGGTGACCGGACGCTCTGTCGGGCTGACCGGACGCACGCTTTCAGAGTCCGGTCGTTGAGCACGGCGCCAAGCTTTTCTGCGTACTGACCGGACGCTCTCGACCGGACGCTCTGTTTGCACTTCGACCGGACGCTACGCTTGCACTGTTCCCGTGTCATTGTCTCATCTGACCGGACGCCTCAGTGAACGACCGGACGCTTGAGCTCCGTGCGTCCGGTCGCGAACAGAGAGCTCCCAGAGCTGTTTTCTGACGACCGGACGCGTCCGGTCCCTGCTGACCGGACGCAGGCCAGAGTCCGGTCGCTGCAGTTTCGCGCGTCTTCGTTCGCGGTTCGTTCGTTCTTGATCGGATTTGAGTTCCGTCTTTTGGGTTGGCTTTCTAGGGTTGTCTAGTGTCCCGTTGTGCTTCTAGGAAGCATCCACCCTACATCTAGGGTCGTGGACATTAGCAAGCTCTAGGTTTCGCTTTTGGGGTTGATCTTGGGACAGTGGCATCTAGTTTCCGAAAGGAAATTTTGAAGCTCCCATTCACCCCCCCTCTGGTCGCTTTCGGGTAGCTTCTCGGTCCTTCAATGCACTTGAGTATGTTTGACCTATGATAGAGCCAGGTGTCGTGCGGCAGGCGCAGGCCTTAGATTAGCTTAGTCATGCTTAGTTTGTATGTTCAATCCCCATGGACCCCAACTCGGTTGAACAATCGAGATTGGTTAAGTTTTAACTTATATTTAATACGTCATGCAAGTACGATTCTCATGCAAACGTGTTCGGCAACCTGTTATTCACGTAACTCTGTCCATATTGCCGAATAATCTTTAAACCTGTTGGCAGATATAGCTTTCATAGCTATATGTCGTTGTAAGTGGCTTCATGGCCGTATATTTTGGAACTGTCTGGTCATACCCGGCACGTTCCAGCTCTGAATTTAACAGTTTCTTTCCCTTGTTAGTTACAGGGCAAACTAACTGGCACGCACCGGACTTCTGAGCACCCGTGCCACGTTTGAAGAAGCCAGCTTTTCCGGCTTGCTGTGTGATTGGCACAGTGCGTCACTTTTTGTGTCAACACACTTTTTGGCACGCCCGGGGGGACCGAACGGTATTCACCCATGACAATAAGTATTTGATCGGAAGTCAGATTCTCTCTCTAATATTTATCACCTTCCAGATCAGATCATGATGGAGATGCCATTTAATTTTTTCGTCAACAAGGTCCAATAAGCCGATGAAACAAATAGGAGATGCAATCGGCTAATTGAGTTCCACAAAAATATTGTTGTACAGGACCTGCCTAACGATGTTCATCCAATCTTGACTAATAATGCCTCAGGGACAGTACGTCAAGTCGGCCAATAAAACGGAATTGCAAGAATACTCATCAAGTCAGAATTGAAAGATCAAGGTATTTGGCCGATGTTACCGTATATGTGCTCATCAAATTTTAATTATCAGGGCTATTGCAAACGAACAATCAAGAGTGAAGAAGATGGATTCAACTAGTCTGGGCAGTTTAGGATATTCTCATATCTGGTCGATAGCTGATTATGTTTAATCGGCTAAATCAATAGTTCAGATTGGTGGGTTCAAAATCAAAATGAAGGCAGTGCACCATCAGCTAAATTTCACATGTACATCAATGTCAGGGAACATTAAGGTAATAGCCGATGGAACATTTTAAAATTGATTAGGTGACTTTCGATGCCTGGAGTTAGAGTCCAGATGAATTGATGCATGCGTAAAGGAAGAAAGCAAGATAATTAGAAGATGCATGCATGCCAAAAGCATGCCATGATCAAGTAAGAAAATACGACATCGGAAGCTCCTGTCTCATTAGATTTCAATGTTAAAAATCAGAATCCAAGAAAGAGGCACATTGGCTAGCTGCAGCGCGGTCGTCAAGATGGAGAGCAATTTTCTTGCGAGCCAATTTGATGGCCGATATCATTATCAAATCAGATACAAGGCCAAGTCCGCCACATGTCACTACACGCTACTGCTACAAGGATTCTGAGGTCCTAAGAGAGAGAAGGCATGTGCATGTTCTCTTAATGATTCTTTAGCCGAAGACATATAATTGGAGAGCTGTTACCTTAGTTTGTCGTCTTTGGCTGCTTGACTTTGCTGATTGGTTTATGGGAGAGCCAGTTCCTGTCATAGATGTGTCAAAGTGTCCTGAAGGTTCACACGTAGTCGACACATGGTAGTTTTGGTATACTTCATTCAGTCGCTGCCACGACATTGCCGGAGACGCCAACAAGTCAAGTAGCATGGCAGAATTCCTAATCTCTAATCGATCAGACCCATGAACTACACCAACCGACCTGAAAGAAGCTAAGTGACCAAAATAGAGGTAGCCTTCAGTATGGGGAGCTAGAGTGGGAGCAGTTGTAGGATCTGTGATAGCCGATCATATGCGCAAAGATGACTGACATGTGTAATATCGGCTCAGTATTCTCCACCAAGATGTCGTAAAGACACTGAGGAGAGGGTTCAACAAGTAATTCAGGACATATACATGAAGCCGCATGGGTGCCAGTACACGAAATTGAGAAGACATAGCTGATGGCGGCATTGAAAAAGAAATCGGCTATTTTCTGAAGCTGAATCGGCTATCCTAAAGTTGAATCGGCTATCCTAAAGCTGAATCGGCTTTCCTAAAACTGAGTCGGTTGTTAGCCTTGAAGATCGAAACATTGCTTTATGTCTTTCTCTGACTAGTCGATCACATATATGTGATATCTTCGGTTATTACTGCCCGATCATGTGCAGCAATCATGGCAATCTAAGTACTGCATATACAAGTCTGAAGTGTGCTGGTCAAGAAAGTGAAAGACGGACAAGCATGCTTGGAAGGCCTAAAAGGTTGCTCATGCCATCAACTAAGGAAAGGTCCCCAAAACATTGCACACATCCGGGTGTTTTTCTGTCAAGAATTGGAGCTATACGTGGTGAAGGCCATGGTGTAGTTCGGCGAGCACCACTGAAAGTCACATAGTGCGCATGCCTATTTTGGTCGTATGGAGGAAGCATGCGAGCGAAGCATTGACCATCAGGAAAGTTCTCTCCGTGGCAAAGACTTAAGCATGCAAGACTCGAGCAGTACATGTGCATTTGTATGTTCAGGCCGATTCAGGAACCAGAGAATCGGCAAGCATGTATAGCATCATGTGCTGGATTGCCACCGTAATGTTGCAAGTTTCCAAACACACGTTGGCACTAATGAGGGACAAAAGAAGTCAAAAGCTGATATTTCCATGGCTCAAAGATGGTTCTATCGGCTAAGCAAGGATATGCTGAGGACAACGTGCATGACATGATGAGTATTGCCTTTGGTCGTTGGAAGCAGAGTCCAGTTTAATTATTTGAGGAAAAAGATGCTATTTGCCGGGAATACATATGAGAGACATATCACGTACGCACATACACATGGCTCGGCAAGGTGATGTGTTTCTATACAGGGATTCTGCTACATAAAGCCGAAAGCAAGGAGGACATGTACAGAAGTCATTAAAGTATCAGTGAGACATGGTCAGAGTACCCGAATCGCGTTGTTTTCTTTTAACCGATATCAACGCCAAATCACGGATCATGACGATTTGATAGCTAAAGATCCAAGAAGGAGATATTAATTGCACGTGGTGCGGAGTTGAATATGACATGGAGAGTATAAAATCCAAAAACTACAGGCGTCGAGATATTCAAGCCATGATGAGGCCGATGGTCCGTGACAGAATCAATTTGTTTTCCTCCATCGGTCCATTATTATCAACTATTCTGTCACCATTTTCAACCAAGATACCTCTATACCAATCATCAAGTTTTTAGAAGTGACCATGCTAAGGATTCGAAGAGTAATCCAGGATGTACACGAAGTCGCACGGTGTCAGTACACTGAATTGGAAGGACATAGCCGGCGGCAACATCAAAAGAAGAAATCGGCTATTTGTATCGGCTGTCTGGCACACGTTAGTAAAAGCTGATGACATCTTTTACCAAAGCAGAAACAAATATACACAAATTAGCTCGGGGGGCCAGTGCTAGCTCTTTTAGCTGACGCACCAAGTGATGACTCGACGAGGCCAGCTCGAAGATCTCCACGGTGACAATCAAGATCTACAGGTGCGACTCAAAAGTCACAAAAGGTATTAACCGGCTCACTAGATTTTTAAGCTAATAGAAACGAGCAGTTGGCCAGCAAGAGCAAAGCAGAAGGGTTACATATATATACGTGGTCACCGGACTAACGAGATGGGTTTTAAGAAGTTGACCATTGAGCATGATCATGCACAAGCGGCCCATTGGCATATTTGGCTTGTGTGTTCAGTTTTGATGTACAGAAGGAAATACTCTTGACATATTTGGGAAAGCTAGAGGAGTTCACGAGAGGAGAATAGATCGGCTATTCTAACCGAAGTACCAATGATACAGGGTCCAGTAAAAGCCGATGAGATCACTTCTCTCATGTAAAGGCCGGGCAAATGAAGAAGATTATATTAGCAAGAAAGATACTGTTGTTTGGCCAAGTTACCCAAAGATAATACAAGGATTGATGGAGCTCGTACGTGAAATAGTGGAAGCTTTCAGGAGTCCAAAGGGAGTACGTGGCCAAGCAAGCAATCGGCTATTTTTGCCGATACTATGCGACAGGAGGCCTTACGCAGGAATTCAAAGTTGGTGCAAGCAAGAGGCAAGGCTTCCAAGTTTTCATGACCGAAGTGCCTGATGTTGACTTTGATTCAGGAAAGTTCTATGGCAAGTGTTAGTGGCCAATTAAACAGAGTTATGGAGATCTGCTGTCCTAAAATTGAGTCGGCTGTTAACCTCAATGCTGAATAGATCGACGCGTGAAGATTGAAATAAATTTCCAGGATTCCAAGGAAGCATAAGAAAGGCTAGCGACTATTTCGAGCCTAACAGGATTGGCTATTCAGAAGAAGTAATGGATAGTAGCTAATTGGCAAAAGTGCAGATCGGCTATCCAAGGGAAGCATTGGCTGTCTTACAAATAAATAGCCGATGGTTTCGGCAACCTACAGTGGCAACTCTTAAGTTAAAACAAACCATGCCTCGTTGTCCAAAAACCTCAAGAGGATTTGTCAGCGGTCAGGGGAGAAAGTTCTATTCAGATTTAGTCAATAAAGAAGAAAAAGGCCATGTATTGAATCAACAGAGGCTGATGTCCATTATTGGTTCGGCTAGATATTGCACGATGATTTGAAGCTGAGTCGTATCTTGACTTCGATGGTGCTGAGGAAGGACATTGAACGTTATGGAAGCTGCAGAGTATCCAAGAGATCCTAGCAAATACGAGCCGCCGGAAACCAGATAGATTTGCCGATTTCAAGGAATTAGTTCATCTGCTAAACATATATGCTACGAGAGCAAAGGCAAAATATTTCTATACATAGCAGTGTGCTAAAGGAAGATGATAAATGAGGTCATTGGGAATCATCTATACAGATGCAGGCCTCAATGGGCACATATCTAAGTGGAATATACCGACCAGGAAGAAGTCCGAAGAACAAATTAAATGATGATTCAGATTGGAAACCATGCATGCAGGTGTCAGACACGCATCGGTCATTGGCTTGGAAAATTCCAAATCAACTAAGAACCCTATCCTCAGACTGATGACATGCTTGTTTCCTCGTAAGCTGATGAGATATCACGGATCGGTTATTCAGGAGAAGATCAGATACGGTAATCGGCTTAAGAACATTGTATGGCACGGAAGAGATCTGTGATTCTTCGCATCTATGACGCATGCATACCAGGTTTTTTACGTGAAGGAGAAGATCAAAAGCTGCAGCCATTGTGCTCCACCACATTCAAGGAAGCAGAAACAGAGGCTCACGCGCTTGGTGTTCAAAGATATATACACATATATACACCAATAAAAGAAGAGCAAATAGCATGCATGCGCAAGATATTAGTCTTGGAAATATTCGTGCATGTACGACCAATGAACGTTCGTATTTGGCCATGCCTTTTGGTTCGGATAGTATATATGAGAGGGAGTTCATGTACAGAAGTGGAGTTCAAGCTCAGGATTATTCACATCCGAACTGCAAGCAACAGGTGTAATTAAGCGGCAAACTACAAGTAAGATGTGCATCCTCAGGAAACACGAAGAAAAGGGAGATACATAACCGCAGGAGGCACATATGCATGCAAGCTGTTGTTGTTGGACGTGGCAGTCGGACGTCTGATCATGGTGACACAAAGGAAACATATCAAGAGAAGCTTCATTGATTCCAAGATATTCTGCGAAAGCCGGTTGTTCCAGGCGATCTGGTTTGGCTCACTCTTCGCCATCACCACCATTCCTAATTCCCTACATCAAGGACAAGGGTATGTTCGAAGATTGATGCAGATAGCCAACGCCACGCATGGAAAGGTGTACCGGCTAAAGGCTATTATCAGTATGCATCAGCAGGAATTAATGTACGCTTACAGGAGAAGACAAGCAGCAATGGGGGAAGAAGAATGAATATCATGCAGAAGAAATCATTGATATCAAATTTCAATCAGCCCAAATCTCATATTGCAACGGCGATTTAAGGTAATGAATCACCAGCATCTTCTTCGGCTCAGAATAAAGGGGCGCGTATGCGGATGAGGAGCCAATGGCGAGGAAAACCCTTGAAGAAAACATGCTCAGTAGTTCAAGCTTCTGCATAGCTATGGCTCGGGGGGCCTGGATTCGCCATACATGTACATTGAGCGACGTCGGGTGATTCATCACAATGAGAACAAGACGGCTTCCGTTGGCTTCTTTATCTTCAACGTTGGTTTGCAAAATTCTATCTCCACTTCTTCAGCAGTTTTAATTTTGAATTGAAATATCCATGTTACTGCTGGAACTAAAATCTCGAGAACAATTCCACCCTACATATGTGATATAAGTGTTTTGGTTTATCCACTTGTTGAAATGATAAATAGATGCTTTGTTTTATGTTTCACCTGTGTCTGGTTTATAGCTTTGATTCTTTAAGATTTGGGTCTAATGGTTATTTATTTATCTTGAAGTCTTTGAAATTTGTGGGTGCATAGAATTTAAATTTTTCTGAAAGTAGTTGCGGGATATGAATAGAGGTAGAATTTGCTATGACATTATTCTGAGAGATACTTGAAATTCGGAGATTTAATGAAATAATAAAAATTTACTTAATGTCATATTGAGCACTGTCAAATCATCGTGACTACTAGTTGAGATTACAATCATATTCTCAAGATCAAGATTCACGTACACGTTATAAACTAATAAGTGTTTTGCATGTGCATTCTCTCTTTGATTAAAAATATGAGGCTATTCTTAAATCTCAGAAATAAAAACGACGGACACGTGTCCGCCAGAACTGAGAAAGAAAAAAAAGGGGTTCAAGTGACCGCCGAAATAAAAATATGAAAAAGAAAAAGGTCAAGTGACCGCCAAATAAAATAAAAGATGGCCGAAGGCCCAGTAGCCTCATAATTTTAAAAGTAGGGAGAATGACATATGCAAAAGGAAAAGTAATAAAAATATTCACTTGCACTTCTTGATCTAGGTTTATGGCTTGTATCTCCTTATGGTCGAAACTTTGACTTTGCAATATTATGTGATACGATTTTATATAAAGATAATGATAAAACTCCGCAATGGGCGAAACTTTGATTTGAATATTATGTGACTTTGACGATTATATAAAGATAAGATAATAAATCCGATGAAAAGTGATCAAGGGATAAAGATAAGCATTTCTGTAGCTATTCTGTTTTGCAATCGCTTGAAGATTCAGTGAGATCTAAAGCCCCATAATAAAGAGACGGATGGATGAGTAAGGTACCATTTTATTCAAGTTTAAAAGAAATCTTGGTTATGAAATATGATACTTTTGAGGTGTAGTCGGCATTGCAGCATCTTCTGATCAATAAAATGGAAGAACTATAATGTTTATGCACATATGCATTTGTAACTAATTTGTTTCCACATGTATCGGAGAATTATTGTTTTACAGGCAAAATTGTGGAAACATGGTGAGAAAATGTTATTGCTATCAGTGGACTCTTGGCTTATTGAAGAAGACCAACAGAGATCAAATAGTTCGAAGCATGACAATTCATACTCCGAACTAGGGGGGCCTGTGTTAACACTGGATTTTGGTCAACATTAAGAAGATGACAGGTGGACCCAACGAGCAATGAGAAGAGAATTGGTAGACGGCCAAGCGATCGGTTATTCCATTCAGGAAATAATATGGCAAAGAGAAGCCGATCACGAGAATAATCGACCATGACCGTGACAGATTAAACGAGTATTCAAGAAGCCAGAGGGGTCTGTTCTCATTGGCCAGGAGTTGGATTTAGTGGCATTGTGATGTGGCAAGCGTGCAAAGAAGGCAATATATATAAAGCATGCACGTCTCGACGTCCAGTTCTATATTTAGCCTAAAGGAAAGGCTAGAAGACGGCGTGCATGTCCAGTTCTATATTTAGCATAAAGGAAAGGCTAGGAGGCGGCGTGCATGTCCAGTTCTATATTTAGCATAAAGGAAAGGCTAGAAGACGGCATGCATGTCTAGTGTGCGGAGATGGGCGTATGAGGCATTCGGCAAGTATCCATGGGTCGGCTAGTTTCCAAGGATTCGGCAACTGCCCATGCGGTCGGCTATTCTGAGAAAAGGGAGTTTCCATTGAAACGATGGAAGCGGGAGCCGATCGAGCAACAAATGCGTCAATTAAGGCAATGAAGATTCCGAAAGGAGTTGAAGGCCAAGAATATTGTATTTTCCTTTATATTTCATGTCGTGTCCTCTTAGGACTTGTATTGCGTCCGGGGTATAAATATAAAACCTTGACTATTGTAAAAACATTCACAATCAATACAACCAACCCGGCCCCGTGCCGTCTTCGAGTCCAAGTCGTGTCGTCGTCTCGTCGTTTGTTCTTCGAGAGGGGCCACGATCCGTCGACCTCCGTAAGTTCCGGCAACCTTGTTACCATGTCTAGTAATCGTGCGGCGGATTTAGATATGGTGCAAGTAGTCTCATACGTTAAGCTTAGTATCGTGCGGCGGATTTAAGCTTATGACGGGAAGTTTTTGCTTATGCTTGTATATCGTGCAGGCAGATGGAGTCATGAGTAAAAAAAGTTATCGGCTCTGTTAGATTTGGCAAATCTGATAGATTCATTAAGTTACCTTGTGTTATATGTTTTGTTATGTTTATTTCATCATAACACTTTTGCCCAATCTAGATACCGTTCGGTTCGGCTTTATCTTTTATAGATCTGCTCTGTTCTTTCACGTTTTTATATTGAAAAGTCTTTTATGCAGTAGATCTAGTGTTCGTAATAGCGATCGGATCGTATCTGGATTGTACATGGTGAGGGTTCATGCACGTGAGTATGTTTGACCTATGATAGAGCCAGGTGTCGTGTGCGGCAGGGCAGGCCTTAGATTAGCTTAGTCATGCTTAGTTTGTATGTTCAATCCCCATGGACCCCAAACTCGGTTGAACAATCGAGATTGGTTAAGTTTTAACTTATATTTAATAGTCATGCAAGTACGATTCTCATGCAAACGTGTTCGGCAACCTGTTATTCACGTAACTCTGTCCATATTGCCGAATAATCTTTAAACCTGTTGGCAGATAGCTTTCATAGCTATATGTCGTTGTAAGTGGTTTCAGGGTCGTATATTTTGGAACTGTCTGGTCATACCCGGCACGTTCCAGCTCTGAATTTAATAGTTTCTTTCCCTTGTTAGTTACAGGGCAAACTAACTGGCACGCACCGGACTTCTGAGCACCCGGCCACGTTTGAAGCCAGCTTTTCCGGCTTGCTGTGTGATTGGCACAGTGCGTCACTTTTTGTGTCAACAATCATGTATGCTCGTCCTATACGGTCTCTCATGTTAGGAGTTTTCTACCTCCAATATGTTAGTTAGATATAGGGCTATACTTTATACATTAGCTTTCCCGGTGTGTTACTGTTGGAGTCACTAGTAGCTCCACAAGGTTCTTCAACAAGAAATTGAGAAAAGAGCATTTTTAGTTTGTTACTTTCAAAAACTTTTAGATAAGAAATCATTTTGAAGTTTTTCAAAAGTAATGTTGTAACTATTCCCCTCTGAGGAGGATCCTGCTCCGATACCATTCTTGTGGCAGAACCTCCCGGCAAAGTGGCCCACCTGCACACATCATCATCTCCCAGAGCTCTGATGACCATGCACGCGTACCACTTTACTGGAAAGATCCGTCGGGTGTCCCCGAGAGAACCCAAATTATCCACGAGTTACAGGATCATCCTCACTACGAGTGAAATAACCACAACATTACAACAGTTGATACAAAAATTAACATCGGAGAGCGGAAGCAAGGTAAGATAAAATTTTACAAAGCATGAATAAGTTTACATTTCAAATAAACTTTACTTGGACTGCGGAAGAAGAGCAGCACTACAGAGCCTGACTTAGGTAGAGCACCTAAGTCGAAGAGAAGAACCACAAGATCATATCGAGCCCACGGACATGATCCAGAAAGAACACCACAAGCTAAAACCTGCAACAGGGGATAACAAACCCTGAGTACATGAAGGTACTCAACAAGACTTACCACACGACGATTCGAACCACTTGATCTACCCAGCTGGGGCTTCCTTATCACACGACATATGCAAGACTGAACTTGCATATATCAACCGTCCCGTGGATCCGCTCAGACCGGACCGGAGCCGCGCCACCCGGGAGTACAGTACACCTCCGCCCTACCTCGGCCTTGCTGAGTCCGTCCAACAGGGGACCGAGCAGGGTGGGTACACGCTACTCCCGCCATCTCTCCACTCCCAGTGCGCGGGTGCGCCGTTCCAGTAAGAGCATAGCCACAGTAGGGCTACCGTAGCATCGTGTGACCAGTAATAACAAATAGTTCTCGATCCAACGGGCCAACAGCGGACGGGCCTAGGCGACACAGGCGGAAACACTACACCAGGACTCCATTCCTGTGCAAGTTACCCGCCCGGTTCTCAGTTTAAATATCATCATATTGGGGTTCTCACGACCCATAGACAGAGTCGAAGAGAGAAAAGGTAAAACCTATATCTCGCGAACGATGAAACCATCGATCGACTTCTACCGAAGTCTAAGCATTGCTAAGCATTGAGATCGTCTTATCACTACTGATAGGATATCATCAGGGGATAATCTGGAAATCAAGGTATTCATGCAGCAACGGTTTCATTCAACTCCTACTTACTTAATGCACATTCCACAAGACCTACAGTGTAATAAAGTATTTGTAAACAGAGAGTGGCGTATGCACCGGGGCTTGCTGCTGTGTTGCAAAAAAGACTAGGATCTCCGAAAGATCCACAGATGTTAGTTCCTTATTGATTTGAAGTCGAATCCTCCCGAAGAAGCTTGTCCGACGAAGTTGATCAACTGGACCACATCGATCTGAAGCTTGCTCAACGCAACCTTTCGAAGCTTGCTCAACACGACCATCGACTCTCTCGTATGAACTACACGTATACAATGATGCATGCTTTAGTATGATGCAATGCATGCTAAGGTGCAGGACAAACAAATGCATAACAAAAGTTAACACAGGATAAGAAAGGTCGAGTACAACTCTCCTTCGCAGTAGAGTTGCAAACCAAAAACTTAATTATTTATTAACCATTTTTTTACAGTTGTTGAAGCAGACTATTCTAGTTCACCCTAAGCAAGGATAAGGTTATACTAACTCTTCTGAAAGTTCATTAAGTTAGCTATCACTTCATTTTATCATCTTTAAGTGATTCTAGAGTTAACTAAGTCAAACAATACAATGAAACACTGCAGTCCAGATTTTGGGCAGATTTGCACAATCAACTTGATTTATCCATAACTAGAGTTCCAGACCTCCAAAAATAGTGATTAAGGACAATTTGGAAAGCTTATATAAATGTCTACAAACTTGTTATTAACATCGAAGGTTGATTCTAAACTTAACAAGATCAAACAGTGCAAAGAAGAAGTTCTGTCCAGAATTTGGACAGCTTCCAACACTGCACAAAGAACAGCCATATCTGGAGTTTCAAAATATTTAAACTATGAACCTAGACTTTTCGGAAAGCTTTTATAATTACCTACACTTTTGTTATTATGAACTTGAGTTGATTCTACAACAATTTAGGTCAAACAACTTGGGCAAACATCTCTGTCCAGATTCTGGACAGATTTGATCATCCAACTTCAAACAGCTCTAACTGGAGTTCTAGATCATCACAAGATATGATCCTTAACAATTTAGAAAGCTTAAGAAGTTTACTACAACTTTCATATTATAGTTAACAATTGATTCCCAAGTGAAGTAACCTAAAACAGATCACCTTCTCAGATTCGTCCAGAGAATAAAACAGATTCAATCTGGTAAATTAGAAAATCTATAACTCCTAATCTAAGAGTTCTAAAATCATGAAATTCTTGGACAAGCTAGAAATGGAAGTTAGCTTCAACTCTGCTGTACAAATTATTTGCAGAAAACATAATCTTGCTCATGAAAACAGTCCCTCAAGGAGAACTGGTCCAGCAGCCATACCAATGGGTGCAAGATCAAGTGCATTATTTGATTCACTTCACAACTAAAATGACTCATCCCAAATTTGAAATACAAACAATCAATTAAAGGATCATTAGAGTGGTAAAGGTTAACCTTACCAAGGCTAACTCTAACTTCTTACTAATTACCTTGATAAAATGAACAATTAATAATTAAGTGATTAAAGCTTAAGTTTTATTTAAGCGATTAAGTGGCTTAAGATTTACACTCAACAAAGACCATTAGGGTGTTTGAGCTGATCATCAGAGCACAACCATGTATTAGTCTTAACTAAAATTAGCAAAGGATAATTAGTTGTTTATGGCTTCATTAGTTATTCTCTATTATTTAATTAATTATATACAATAGGGTTAATTAAAGTTTGTCAAAATGAGCCCAAACTTTTTGTGATGGTGTGTTACAGCAAATAAAGGTTACAAAACAAATTGAGAATTTTTGGATTATTATATAATCTACAGCAATTATTTAAGTTCTACACATTATTAATTGATTAAATAAGCTTAAATGAAGAATGAAATTTATTTCCACCAAAGGTGCTCAAATCTTTTGTGAAGCTTAGTTATATGATACAAACAGTGGAAAAAATAGTTTCATGATTTTTGGATAATTAAATAAGCCTATAAAAATTATTCAAAGTGCATTTATTAATTAAATGACCTATTTAAAGCACCATCAAAATTTATCCAAACACCAAGTTTCATATTTTTCCTGTGTAGAGCACCTCATCAGGAACACAACAAAATTTGTTTCACAATTTTTGGAGCTGTATTTATTTACCTATGCCTTTATCTATTTTCAGCACATTTAGGCAATTTCCGAAAATAGGAAAAAGGCAAAACCCTAAATGCTTACTGGGCCTAAACCGGCCCAACGTCATGACGGACGGGAATCCGAGGTCAGGCTTCGGCCTCGGCCCTTGGCCTCGGCCTTGACCGCGGCGCGGGCGTGAACTCGAGGCTCGGCCTCGGGCGGACGCGAACTCGAGGCTCGGCCTCGGGCGAGACGCGAACTCGAGGCTCGGCCTCGGGCGAGACGCGATCTCGAGGCTCGGGGTTCACCAGGACTTGCGGACCGCGGGGTGGCGCTCCGCGGCGCTGACCGTGCGCTGAGGCGTTACCGCCGGCCCAACTCGCCGGCGGCGAGGCCACGGGCTCATCCGAGGCTACCTACTTGTTCGGCTCGGCCTCGCGATCACACCCAAGGTCTCGGTCGGGCTAGGGGGTGAATGCAGACGGAGCTAGCTTCGGCTACGAGAATGGCGGCTCGGTTCCGCCGTTCCCGACGCTCGCCAGCGTTCTAGCCAAACCAAGGCGGTCGAGGCTACACGAACGCGAGTATCGGCATCAGAGGCCTCACCTAGGGTTGGTGCTCGCGTTGGATAGGTCGGAGGTGCTCAGGGAGATGAAGGTCGACCGTCGCGGCGAAGATGGCGGCGGACCGGGGCTTCACGTGTGGCGTTCTGGCCCCTCCGGCGCGGTAGCGACCTGGACGTCGAGCCGATCAAAGGGAGTGGGTCAAGGCGGATCGAATGGCGCAAACGAATTAGACCGAGGAGCTTCGTACCCACCGGACGACGACGAACGTGGCCGCGGCGGCACTCCACCGGAGTTGGAGAAGACGACCACGGACCGGGCAATGCTGGCGACAAGAACTCGATTCAGTGAGTTGGGAGGTGGGTGAGGTCATGGCGGAGCTCTGGTTAAGCCGGCGACAGCAGAGGAGGCCCGTCCGCGGTGAATTTCACCGGCGGCGCTCCCTGGTCTTGCCGGCCGAAAATGGAGAGAAAGGGAAAGAAGAAACCACGGCGACCATAGGGTTTTTGTAGGCGGTGAGGAGCTCAGGGAGTGCGCCAGCGAGTTGTGCATGCAGTGGGAGCGAGTGGCACGTGGATAGGGACGTGTCGACGCCAGAACGCCGCTGTGTCCACGACGGCCGCCGTGGAGGCCATGCAAGCCTCCATGGACTGTAGCTACAGTGAGTTCTGTCCCTTTTTGAATTGCGCCCAAATTTTTAACTAAAGTGCAAAATCTGTAAGAATGAAAGTTGTTCAGAATTTTGTGATCTACAGACTTACTTAAGAACTATGTTCCAATTCGGCCTAGTTTTTGAATTATAGTTTGAATTCAAATTTGCCCCAAACTGATTTCTCAAATTACATTGAAATTTCTGAAGAACTTCAAAATCTGTGAATATGAAAGTTGTCACATATGGCATTCCCTACAACTTTGATAAAGGACCAAGGTCAGATTCTCAATGGTTTGAAAGTTGTAGTTCAAGGGTAAATTCTAGGGTTTAAGCAAATTTGATTTAATTCAATTCTATGCATGATTTGTGTTAACTTTATATACCAAAGTTGTTCCATTCATTAGTATCTACAACTTTGTTTAAGGGCCATGCCCAGATTCAGCTTGGATTTTAGTCTTTATCATAGAGCCACTATAAGGACTTATTCTCATGAACCATATAACCCTATTGGTCTATCTTCACTATTGGTTAGAGCAAAAGTTGACCCGACAAATAGTGCCTTAGTTGCCCCAAGTTTATTTCCAAGAATTCATTTTAGAATTAGCCAAAGTTTCTTAAGTATGGTTTTGGGATTGTTATTTCATGTGACACACATTACACACTCATACAACACACATAATTAAACATGGGAAATCATCACACATGATATGCTTACATGCCATGACACTAGATGATTATGCATATTATTCGCCATACTTAGAGTCTTTAATTAACGCTTAACACCGGGGGTGTTACAAAAACTCATGGAATATTGTCAGTTGAAACCCTAAACCTTTGTTGGTGATCCAATTCTTGCCCTTTTCATATTTATTTATACCTTTATTATGATAGATAACCAGTGTCAACAAGGCACAAACCTGGAAACCGTCCACTCGGTGGTTTTTCCGTGGCTCAACCACCAAACCGAGGCCGTAGAGGGATTCACCGCCCGTGCACCCCGTCAACCCGCAAGTCTTCACTTGTCGCTGTCCCAGGCTATCAGCCGCCACGGCCGATCCTCAGGCCACTGGTCCATCAGTCCAAGCCTCACGTCCGCCCTTCACTGCTCCGGGTCCATCGGCACGACACGTCTCTAGTTGACCTTCACCTTGCCTTTGATCACCGTCTCTGTGCTCGACACCTGCACAACACAAGCCAAAGAACATGCGCATCATCCCATTTGACAATCACTCATCATCTCAAGATCCGGCATACACCCATGTATCCGCATTATTGCATATATCACTTGTATTGTTTCACTCTGTCTCTCAAGTCACTAACTAGGTGGTGGACTCGTTCATCGTTGAAAGGCTATACAACACCATGGAAGGGTCTCTACTCCCTTACCCTTTCATTAGGTTGTGGGTTTGTAAGAAAGCTCTAGCTCAAAGTGCATTTCTGCACTTGTTGTAGTTTCCACGTAGGTGTCAGAACTTCCGACAGTTAGCACCGGAACTTCCGACCCCCGGAAGTTCCGACCCTAACTGCCGAAACTTCCGACTGGCTGCTAACAATTTACATTAGTGTGTGTAGAATTTTTCAATAGCCTATTCACCCCCCCCCTCTAGGCACTGTTTGATCCTTTCAATTGGTATCAGAGCCTAACCCTCGTGTTAGCGCTTCACCGCGTGAGGCAAAAACAATGTCTACTCTAAGTGAGCAAGAGCTCAACTCGATTGCCGAGAGAATTGCCAAGAAAATTATGGAAAATCAAGCAAAGAAATTTGAGGACCAATTGAGCAAGATGCAAAAAGAGATAGAAAGCTTGAAGGAAGCCTTGAGCAACAAGAATGATGTATCCATTAGTGGGTCGACCCCTCAAGGTGGTGGAAATGAAGATGGTGGAAAAGGTGATGGAAATGAAGATGGAAAAGGTGGAGAAGACTTCACTCGTACATCTTGACTACAATCAAATGAGCAAGGTCCTTCAAATGTCTAGTGTCAATCTTGGCAAACACCATCATTTGACGGCATCAACTACAACGATTGGTCACACAATTAAGCTACATCTCATTGCGGCAAGAGCTTGGGAGATTGTTGAGATTGGACCTAGTCACATCGAAGGAGAAGAGTTCACCGCTCAAGATGCTATAGAGATTCAACAAAATGCTCAAGCCGCCTCCTTGATACTATCATGCCTCAAGCCCGAAGAAAGCGCCAAGGTCCATGGCATGGAGGTTGCTAAACAAATTTGGGACACTCTCAAGATATCATTTGAGGGTGATGCTAGTGTAAGAAGGTGCAACATTGAGCTACTTCAAGGAAAGATTGAGAACTTCACAATCAAGAGTGGAGAAACAACTCAACAAATGTTTGATAGATACATGACCTTGATCAACAAGATAAGAGCCCTTGGATATAAAAATGGGATGACAACTCGGTGACAAGAAAGCTATTGAGAGCTTATAGGGCAAAGAACAAGACACTTGCATCCATCATTTTGGAGAGACCAAACTATGAGAGTATGGGACCTCATGAGATGCTTGCCAAGATAAAGCATCATGAAGTGCTTGATGATGAGGCTATAGAAGATCAAGAAGCAAGCAACAAGAGAGTAGTGGCTTTCAAGGCAAATCAAGAAGTAAGAAGAAAAGCTCAAAATGATCATTCAAGTGAAGAAGATGATGATTCCGATGAAGAGACTGCACTCCTTGTCAAGAACTTTAGAAGAATCATAAGAAGAAAGATGTTCAAGAAAGGTAGTGGAGGTGACTACAAGAAAGCAAAGAAGAGATATTGCTATGGATGTGGTGCGGATGATCACTTCATAGCCGATTGTACAAGTGAGAAGAAGAAGAACAAGTACAACAAGGATGATGACAAGAAGCAAAGAAGAGGAAGACGAGGTGAAGCTCATATTGGGCAAGAGTGGTACTCGGATGATGACTCAAGTGATGATGAGAAGAGCAAAGGGAAGGACAAGGAGAAAGTAGCCGCCAACATTGCTATTCACAAGACTTCTTCTCCAAGCCTCTTCACCAACAATGGTTCAACAACTTCTTCATCACGCCTCTTCGAGTGCCTCCCCGATGATGACTTCACTCATTCTTGCTTCATGGCTAAGGATGAGAAGGTACCACCTAACTCTCCTATTTGCTCAAGTGATGAATATAGTGATGATGATGAAGTTGAATATGAGCAAAACATGATAAAGAAATTTGGAAAGGGACCTAAAATAATAAAATTGCTAACTAAGATAGAGAGTCAGAATGCGAGTCTTTCTATGCAAGGGGACATTATCTCTCAAGAGAGAGAAAAGAACCTTGCATTGGAAGCCTCTCTTGCCGAGGAGAAGTTGAAGGTTGAGAAATTGACCTTGGAACTATCTTTAGTCAATGACTCTTACAAGAGATTGACTAAGGAGTGTTCCATGGGCAATGACTTAATTGCTAATCTAAAGAATAAAGAAAGCTTCATTCAAGAAACCCTCATAAGCTTGCAAGAGAAATATCAAACTTTTGAATTAAGTTACAATACTCTTTGGAATAGCACCTCTTCAACTACTCCTATGGATTACGATAGCTCTAATGCCTCAACTAGTCAAGGTTGCAAGAGATGTTACAAAATTGATATAAATTCTTGTACAACTAACCTTGTTGAGTTAGAGAAGAAGGATGTTGGGTATTTTAAACGCACACAGAAGAATCCACAAGCGCACGGATACCGATATAGCTTTCACCCGAGAGTATTCCAGGGTATCGATTTCCACGGGGAACGTGAAGTGTACTAATCAAGGGGCAAGCCGTCCAAGAAAAGAATGATAAAATGGGTAGAGAGCGATTTAGGGTTTTCTAAGCAGGTCTATCTAATTAAAGGCTCACTATACTTTACTTACTTCGGGACATCAGAACACTAGCCACAGAAAGGGATGAGAAAGGGGCTAGGAAGCTCCGACTACGGTCCTACAAACACCAACTCGAACGTGGTGGACTACGTCGGCCGTCAAGGCTGTCACCACCTGGGGCTACCACAACTATCCGTGGGGCTGGGTGCAAACTCAGGTAAACCCTAGTCTAGACACCACGTCTACACTAACGCTTACTACTCTAATTAACTAGTATAATTAGAGTACTCGATACAAGCGGAGATCCAGTAAATGAAATAAAGCAAGAACTGAAATTAAATATAATACTTGGAAATAGTAAATGAAGAACCTGGAGATTACTTGAAGACGAACTAGATGTTGCACCAATACAATGTCGAGGAAGATCCGACAGATCCGGCTCCTCCTCAGCTCTCTCCTTTCTCTCTCTCCAGATTACAACTAGATGATGAACTAGAACTAGATCTAGAACTAGAAGATGAACTAGAACTAGAACTAGACGATCAACTAGAGGGATCTCTACTTCTAATTGAAACCCTAGTTTCTGATGTGGAGATGAATAATGAAGATGGAGATGCCTGAAGAGGGGGGTCTGGGTCTGGTTTTATAGCCCGGAGCGTGGAACATGAGCCCTTGGATCAAACCGACTTCAGGGACGGTAGAGATGCATCCTAGGAGGCGGTGGAAGAAGGTTCCAGAAGAAGGAGGCGAAACGGCCTCTGTGGCCGACCGGTCGGTCCCCGGGTGGGACCGGTCGGTCTGGCCCAGTGGGCCCACATGTTGGCCCGCCTCGTGGTGTCTTCTGGTGTCTTCTAGATCCTTCTTTTGCAGATTTCGCTTCAAAATTAATATCTTTTCATCCGGGACTCCGAATATAGCAAATCACATGTCTGTTTCAATCGTCTCGATGAGCTCTTCGCAATAGTGGACTCCAATTCATCACTTGAGATGCTTTTATATGGTAAAAACAAGAATGTCCTACAAAACAAGTGAGAGCACCAAAACTCGTGGAACTTGTTAGTTTCAAACCCTACAACTATGCTTTGTGATTCATTTAGTGTCATTTCATGCAATAGTTGATGGTTAATTTTCAGCATTAGTGAGCGTCAACAAGTTCCCCCAAGCTTAACCTTTGCTAGTCCCGAGCAAAGCCAATCTCTATAATGGATCAGGAGTTGCTGCAATATCTTCACTTCCAACAAGTACACATGCATTCAAACAAAAGTTCTCATAAAGAAATCATATTATTCATCATGGGGCTTAGTACTTTACCTTGAATCTTGAGTAATTAAAAATAGAACGATCAAATCAAGCACCATGTCTCTAGCTCTTTCACTTCACCATTATTCCGGAGTTTTTATGAATTTTCAAATGTTTAAGAACATATGTTGCCAAATTAAACAAAGGATCCAAAGAGAAAGTCAACCACACTATTGAGTCGAGAAGTGTATGTGTATGGAAAATGGAGTCGGATGCTCTTTTGAATATATCACTCTCTTCTGCTTATCAGAAACACATGACTATCAGGCTAATTCTACTGACGGGCACATGCCCATTTTTTTTCTGATATTCATTTTTTCATCATTTTTTTCGAGGTTCCGGACACTTGTCCCTTTTTATTTCCTCGGGATCTTTCTTTTTGAGGTTTCGGACACTTGACCCTTTTTATTTCCTTGGATTTTTTTTCTCTCTTTTTTTCAATAGCCACATGCTTCCAACAAACTTTTGAGAGGATTGGAACAAACAATCATGAGCATTTATGCGGAAAATGGATGGAATGTGTAAGTGATCTCAATTCAATAGCATGATAACTTCTCATAGGGCAACAATGCTTAATTTAAGTCAATGCAATTATTAGTCATATTAATATTGGAAACTCTCCGGAACTCTAGTGTTGTTTAGAACAAGATAACAGTAGCTCAGATCATCACATATCATATCTGTCAATTACCTAGACTCTGGATCAAGAATTTGATACTCATATATTTAATTTCATTTTTAAGTATCATTATTAATTAGGAGAACTCATGTTTTGAAGGCTAGGTACTTGAAAGAAATTAGATAGAGCAACTATTCATCATTTCCATGTAAAAGATTAGAGAGAGAGTTCTTCTTTTATTATTAACTTCTTAAAACAAACTAAGGAAACTTAACACACTATTTATTTAACTTAACACACATTTATTATAAATATCTAAGATAGTGAATATACATACCTGGATTACGAAGATAACGGGGGTGCATCTCCCTCGCCGGTTCCCTTAATAGCATTGAGCCTTCATGTGCCCATATATTTTTTTTTTCTTTTTAATTAATGGTGAGCCTTCATGTGCCCACATTTTTTTCATTTTATTTTATTTATGTATAGAAATAAAACTTAAGAGGATAAGGATACTTACCTCGATACACGGGGTGCTTTCCCCCAAGCTGAATGTTATCATAGTCGTTCAATCTTGCCATGTAGCGGACTGGCGGTGGAAATGCGTTTCCTCTGTCGGAGCTTTGATTGATGTTGATGGTTGTGGAAACAGTGCTCCAACAGTGGATAGAACATCCACTTGCTCGTTAGCTTTTCTTGGTCTTTTAATCTGTGAAACTCAAATAGACAACAAGACTTGTGGAACAGATTAAGCGTTAGTGGTTGGCCACTTAAGCCTTAGTTGTCCAGAGTTTCAGTAAGATCTCTTTCTCAATATTTTTGTATTTTAATATTTTCTTTGATGCAATGATATTGAATGCATTTTTATTTTTATGCCACCACGGTGAATATCCCTATGGTTTTTACACACCATAGAATTATTCACATGGGGCTTTTAGGTTTTATGATGCAGTGTAATATTTTTATTTTCTCTTTTTTTATGCACTACTAATGCAGAAAAGTAAATATGCTATGGAGAAATGATTATGCAAATGATAGAAAGTAAACATGCAAAAAGAGATATTAATGCAAAAAAAATATGGATAACTACCGATTTTACCTTTCGGCGAGGGTTCAATGTTTTAAGTCCTCTGAACAGGACTTCTCACCATGTTCATTCCTGAGGTGTATCATTTGATCTCGATATGTAGACCATGATAAATACACCTCTTGATATGGTGTCACCATGTTCTTCCGTTGGCCCAGCAACTTGAAGTGAAACATTAGTTGTGGAAGCTGGCAACATCTTGCTTAGTGCGCGTATTCTTGTAGATTCAGGACCTTCACTCTGTAGAATTTGTGAATTGACAAACTCCTCCTTGTTTTGCTTAAGAGAGTGTCCTGCTCATAAAGACAGGTAGAGATCAAGTGCATGGGCTCTGTTGGTGGAAAAACACCAACAGAACCAAAAGTTTTGTTCATTCCTCTCTAACCTTAGGCACATTGCACAATATAAACTTGTTGTTTATGTGTTCTATTCAATCTTAACATGAATGATAGGATCCAAAGATGAGCATGGAATTAGCATCTTAAAATATTTAACTGATCAGATTGTTTAACCAAGGAAGGATAATCTATGCATAATGTGTCGATATTTTCATGATTGTGATATATTATCTTCCAAAGGTTAGATGCATAATATTTAGCTCATTGGTTAAGATAGTGAGATCCAAGAGAGTAAAGCAAGGAACAAAGAGTAAAGAAATGAACATGTTGAGTTGATTAGGTTGGATCAAATGAGGTGCAACTGAAACATGTTTGGTTCTTATTTATGCACATACCAGAATTAAGGAGAAGCTTTTAAAGTGATGTCACATACCTTGAGATGTTACCTTTATCATTGAAGAGTGATGTCTCAATCCACCTTGTGGAAGCTTCTCTTGTCTGGCTGGTTGTTCTTCACGAATAGCTTGTCTTCTCTTGCCTATCTCACAGTGGGCCAACTGAGTCTTGTTCTCAACAGGTCCAGAAGATGGAGACTTTGTCAACTATTTTCTTGATTTGTAGGCTCGGGTACTGTCTCTACATCTTCTGATTCTTGAGGTGTAGTAGCTTCATCCTTTATGATATCCCCTCTATTCCTGGTAGTTGGTTCTTCCTTTGTCGGTTGAGTCAACGTCTTCTCTTGGTTTTCTTTGGCTGCTCATAAATGGTGCAGTTGTTGAAGAAGCAGCGAACATTTTGGTCAAAGATCCAAAAGTGGATTTCTCTAGTTCCGACATAGATGATAACATTGAAGGTTTTGAAGAACGATCTTCCAAGAATGAGTGGTGGAGCATATTCTTCTTCTTGATTGGGATAGCATCCAGTGGCTTGTACTGATCAAAGTGTTGAAGCTGGATTTCTCCATCCTCCACTTTAAGCAGATCTAGACAACGAATTGTGTCTCCCCCAAGCTGGCTTGTGAGGTAGGTGGTTGCCCAAATTTCTTCAACAACATGTTCATGTGTTGAATTTGTAGACCTTGGTGTTGTTGAAGTCGTTCCACCTCATTCTGCAAACTAGCTCTTGTGTTGCATTAATTGGAAGATAGGACTAGTTCCCACTACTTGTGTTTGTACTGTTTGATCTGAGGGTTCAGAGATGAGAGCCCACACGATGGTCTCTGTCTTCAAGTGGCCGAGCTCAGACTTGTTCACCTATTTCCATGGAGTGAGTGCTTTGATTGTAGGTATTTGTTTTGTGGCACTCATCTTCTGTCTTGTTCTATGGATCTCATTTCTCCATGATCAGTGAGCTGTGTCTCCCTTGTGCAAGTTGTTGAAATTCATGTGTCTCTTCATCTCCAGTATGAGTTCATCTCAAGACTTTCCCAAATTGATATTGAAAGTTTTCCTGCAGGGGTTAGTCCAACAAAATATCCAACCCACTATAACATACTATCGGCTCAGAAAAATCAACCTAGACACCACGTCTAATTTGATCTAGGAAGACATTTTAACCTAAGCACCATACTTAATTTAAAGCCTTTAGAGGTAAAATCAGGACACCTTTTAGCTCAAGAATAAACCAGACACCATGTCTTACTTTAATTCATGAAAACAGTTAAACTAAGCTCCATGCCTAATTTAAAAGGTGTATGAAAATACTTCAAAACCAAAGTATATTTATAGAAAATGAGGGTAGCATTAAAGCATTAAAGAGATTTACTCAAATGGTGATGAGGAGCATGATTATTTAAAGCACATGAGCATGTATTAAAGGTAGGGGCAACCAACATAGCAACATTGCAAGAGATGTTCTTACAAAGTGTCAATGTTGCATGATGATTGGTTGGACATACCTTGTTTTTGATGTTCCTTCGAACATTTTTGCTCCAGACCTGCAAAGGTTAGTGACAAGAATACCCGAAGGAATATTTTAACAATTATATCCTTATGCTCATTACATGGGGCAGTGTAGCAGGAAGGTGAACACTGATCTGAAAAGTGCTTGTTTTAGGACACTGAGCTTGTCTTTGGGAAACCTTCAAGATGTGATTTGGTGAAGTGGTTTCCCCTCCAACACCAACTTTAAAGAGCACAACAAGATCTACAACATTTGTGATAAACATATGCATCTACAACCACCCTTTTGAAGTTTTTGTAAAAGAAAGTGTGAGGGGGTTGAAAATCTCAAGTGTGGCAATGTTAGACAGACCAACTGAATTAGGACATGTCTCATATGAGCATAGATTTAAAGAGGTGTTTATGAAGCAGCTTCCATGCTCTTTGATATCATCTTCCTCGATTTCAGAGAAGAACACCGAAGGATGGGGTTTATCATTTTCTAAAGTGTGGGGTGTTTTCTCTATGGAAGGTTTTGTGACAACCAAATTATTAGAAGGATTTGAAGGAATTTCAAATTTGGTTGTGTGTTCCTCCTCGTGTTGGTCGGGTTGGGATCGACTTCTTCTTCGGGGAATTCATCAAAATGCCAGTGTAAGGAGTGTTTTCAATGATTTTCTCTAGGATGGCTTTCCCTTCACTAACAGTTTTATGAGTGAATGATCCTCCCGAAGAGGTATCAAGAAAAGGGCAGCTTCTTTGCTAAGACCATAATGAAGTGTTGTAAAATAACGTCTTCAGGCAAAGAGAGATTTGGGCCATTGTTGACAAGGCTCATAAATCTAACCCAAGCTGCTCCTATTGTCTCCTTCTCTCTTTGTTGAAAGGTAAGAATTTCTATTCGAAGGGCAGTGACTCGAGAAAGAGGGAAGAAAGCAAGACAAAATTTGTCCCAAAGTTCATCCCAATTTCCATCTACTCCTCTTATGTTTTGAGCATACCACGGTTTCGCTCTTCCAAAAAGGGAGAACGGAAACAATTTCCATTTAATGGTCTTTTGTGTCATGCCAGCAATAGACAAGCAAGAACACAATTGCTCAAATTCATGAAGGTGGGTGTAAGGATTCTCGTTTTCTAGCCCAGAGAAGGGTTGCTCTCGAACCATGGCTATAAAGCTGGGATGAAATTGGTAGCCATTAGTAAGAATAGGATGTGATGATGGTGGTGGCTCCAACAATTCGCCCTTTGGAGCGGAGTATTTATAGATAGGAGTGGAATTCATGTGGTAAGAAGTGTGGTGGTGAGGTAAAGGTGGTGGTAAGAGAAAAGGTGGTAAAAGAAAAGAAACACGGACGACTTGGTTCGAAACTAGCACAACTACCGTTCCTCGGCAACGGCGCCAGAAAGCTTGTTGGGTATTTTAAACGCACACAGAAGAATCCGCAAGCGCATGGATACCGATGTAGCTTTCACCCAAGAGTATTCCAGGGTATCGATTTCCACGGGGAACGTGAAGTGTACTAATCAAGGGGCAAGCCGTCCAAGAAAAGAATGATAAAATGTGTAGAGAGAGATTTAGGGTTTTCTAAGCAGGTCTATCTAATTAAAGGCTCACTATACTTTACTTACTTCGGGACATCAGAACACTAGCCACAGAAAGGGATGAGAAAGGGGCTAGGAAGCTCCGACTACGGTCCTACAAACACCAACCCGAACGTGGTGGACTACGTCGGCCATCAAGGCTGTCACCACCTGGGGCTACCACAACTATCCGTGGGGCTGGGTGCAAACTCAGGTAAACCCTAGTCTAGACACCACGTCTACACTAACGCTTACTACTCTAATTAACTAGTATAATTAGAGCACTCGATACAAGCGGAGATCCAGTAAATGAAATAAAGCAAGAACTGAAATTAAATATAATACTTGGAAATAGTAAATGAAGAACCTGGAGATTACTTGAAGACGAACTAGATGCTGCACCAATACAATGTCGAGGAAGATCCGACAGATCCGGCTCCTCCTCAGCTCTCTCCTTTCTCTCTCTCTAGATTACAACTAGATGATGAACTAGAACTAGATCTAGAACTAGAAGATGAACTAGAACTAGAACTAGACGATCAACTAGAGGGATCTCTACTTCTAATTGAAACCCTAGATTCTGATGTGGAGATGAAATAATTAAGATGGAGATGCCTGAAGTGGGGGGTCTGGGCCTGGTTTTTTATAGCCCGGAGCGTGGAACGTGAGCCCTTGGATCAAACCGACTTCAGGGACAGTAGAGATGCATCCTAGGAGGTGGTGAAGAAGGTTCCAGAAGGCGAGGCGAAACGGCCTCTGTGGCCGACCGGTCGGTCTAGCCCAGTGGGCCCACGTGGTTGCCCCGCCTCGTGGTGTCTTCTGGTGTCTTCTAGATCCTTCTTTTGCAGATTCGCTTCAAAATTAATATCTTTTCATCTGGACTCCGAATATAGCAAATCACATGTCCGTTTCGATCATCTCGACGGGTCTCTTCGCAATGGTGCACTCCAATTCATCACTTGAGATGCTTTTATATGGTAAAAACAAGAATGTCCTACAAAACAAGTGAGAGCACCAAAACTCGTGGAACTTGTTAGTTTCAAACCCTACAAACTATGCTTTGTGATTCATTAGTGTCTTTCCATGCAATAGTTGATGGTTAATTTTCAGCATTAGTGAGCGTCAACAAAGGACAAGGAGATCCATAGGTTGAACATGATCTTGAAGAATGGTTGCAAATGTAAGTTGCAACAACCTAAGGACATCCTCAAGACCGCAAGGCATCCTTCCATTAAGGAAGGCATTGGCTATAGTAAGTATGATGGAAAGCCAATGGAAGGAAGATGGTCAATGGAGTACCCTTTGTTAACTTTAGCAAAGGGGCCTCACTCTTTGACCTCATGAACAAGGCCAACAAGGTTGCCATTCCAAAGACAACACTTGCAAATGACAAGAACAACAAGAAGAAGCAACTGGAAACCCTCAAGCAACAAGTGCCCATCTCTCGCAACTATGCTAGTGATATATGTGTTGTTGGGCAAGGATGGCAAGATAGTTGTAAAATATGTTGGTGCACTCAAGAAGAGAGAGATAATGAGAAGTGTTTGGGTGCCCAAGACTTATGTGACTAACCCCCTAGGACCCAATCTATTTGGGTACCTAAATCAAGAACATGATCTTGTTTTGTAGGAATATGCCTCCGGTGAAACAAGTTGGGTGTTGGATAGTGGATGCACCAATCATATGACCAGGGCAAAGGATATGTTCACCTCTTTCCAACCAAACCACAACTCATGTGACAACATTGTGCTTGGTGACAATGGGGGAAAGGAGAAGTGCTTGGTTTGGGTAAATTGCTATCTCAACCGATAATTCCATATCTAATGTTTTACTTGTGCATTCGTTAAGTTCAATTTATTATCCATTTCTCAACTTTGTGAAATGGGTCATGATTGTCTCTTTACGGATAAGGGTGTGACTGTCTATAGAAGAAGGGATTCCTCTATTGCATTCACGGGTGTGTTGAAGGGAAAACTTTACTTAGTTGACTTTTCAACTAGTAAGGTGGAACCTAAGACATGCTTAATGGCAAAAATCTAGCATGGGTTGGCTATGGCATCGTCGACTAGCTCATGTTGGGATGAGGAACTTGGCCCAACTTCAAAAGGGTGGGCACATCCTTGGACTAATGAATGTCTCTTTTGAGAAAGATAGAATTTGTAGTGCATGCCAAGCTGGGAAGCAAGTTGGAGCCAAGCATCCAACAAAGAACATCGTGACAACCACAAGACCGTTGGAGCTACTACATATGGACCTCATCAGACCCGTTGCCTACCAAAGCATTGGTAGCAATAAGTATGGCTTTGTGGTTGATGATTATTCTTGCTTCACTTGGGTGTTCTTTTTAGTAGATAAAAGCGAGACCCAGGCGTCTTCAAGAAGTTTGCAAGAAGAGCTCAAAATGAGTTTGAGCTTAAGATCAAGAAAGTGAGAAGTGATAACGGGACCGAATTTAGGAACACCAACATAGAAGAGTATCTGATGATGAAGGAATCAAACATGAGTTTTCGGTTCCATACACTCCACAACAAAACAGTGTTGTGGAGAGGAAGAACCAAACTCTTGTTGAAGTCGCAAGATCTATGTTGGATGAGTACAAGACCTCTCATGACTTTTGGGCGAGGCAATGAACACCGCATGTCATGCAATCAACCGCCTCTACCTTCACAAGCTAAGAGAGAAGACTCCATATGAGCTACTAACCGGTACAACCGAAGGTGCATTACTTTAGAGTCTTTGTAGTAAATGTTTCATACTTAACAAGAGAAACAAAAGCTCAAAGTTTGCACCCAAGGTACATGAAGGTTTTCTACTTGGTTATGGTACTAACGAACATGGCTACCGTGTGTTCAATAATGTCACTGGCACTATTGAACTAACGGTAGAATGTGACCTTGATGAATCCGACGGCTCTCAAAAGGAGCAAGTCAATGATGAGCTTGTAGGTAATGACATGCCTCCATCCCAAGCTATCAAGAAGCTCGCCACCGGTGATGTGAGGCCCATTGAAATTCAAGATGATGAAGATGAGCTTGTGCATGTTCCCCAAGATCCTTCTACTCATCATGTGCACTCAAATGTGCATGGTGAAGTTTCCGCATCAAGTACTCCGATGGTGGGAAATGCAAATGAAGCTCAACTAACACATCAAGATGATGATCAAGTTCGACAAGGTCATCAACAAGCAAATGGAGACAACTCCACACATGGTCATGACCTTGATCCTCCCAATGATCAAGGACATGATGATGATGAAGATGGACCTATTCAATGCAGGTCACTAGTACCCCATCCTCGGGTGCATCATAGTGTTCAACGGGACCATCCCGTTGACAACATATTGGGAAGCATTCGACGTGGGGTAGTCACTCGCTCTCATTTAGCTTCTTTTTGTGAGCATTACTTGTTTGTGTATTCTCTTGAACCTCTCAAGGTAGAAGATGCTCTCAATGTGCGGATACATGGGTGTATGCCGAGTCTCGAGTGATGAGTGATTGTCAACTGGGATAATGCGCATGTTCTTTGGCTTGTGTTGTGCAGGTGTCGAGCACGGAGACAGTGATCGAGCGCAAGGTGAAGGTCAAGTAGAGACGTGCCGTGCCGACGGACCGGGAGCGGTGAAGGGCGGACGTGAGGTTTGGACTGAGGGACCGGTGGCCTGAGGATCAGCTGTGGTGGCAGACAGCCTGGGACAGCGACGAGCGAAGACTTGCGGGACATGGTGTTGCTCGGGTCGAGGACCTGGGGACACGTGTCGGTGGACGGGGTGCACGGGCGGTGCATCCCCTCTACAACATCGGTTTTGGTGGTAGAGCCAGAGAAAAACCATCGGGGTGGACGGTTTCCAGGTTTGGGCCACAAAACCTGGGCGTGCTGCGGGTTTCCGAGTTTGGGCCCCAAAACTCGGGCTGAGGACGGTTTCCAGGTTTGGCCTCAAAACCTGGGCGCTGGCGGGTTTCCTGGTTTTGGCCTCAAAACCAGGGGATGGACTTGGAGGCTGGTTTCCCGGTTTGA
Source organism: Coix lacryma-jobi var. lacryma-jobi (assembly GCA_009763385.1). Taxonomy (NCBI): domain Eukaryota; kingdom Viridiplantae; phylum Streptophyta; class Magnoliopsida; order Poales; family Poaceae; genus Coix; species Coix lacryma-jobi. The sequence continues at coordinate 111,157,030 of CM019826.1, read as the reverse complement.
GCCTCAAAACTGGGGTTGGCTGTGAAGGCTGGTTTCCCGGTTTGGGCCAGAAAACCGGGGGCGGAGTCCGTGAAATAGGACGCAGAGTGGTGGTGGCACGTGGCGGCAATCGGTGAGGTTGCGTCGAGGCAACGCTACCTATTGTGCGGGCGTGGCCGTCGGATCACAACCTACCACGAGTTGGTCCAGAATAACCTTAGGGTTTAGCTGGTTCGCTCTGCAAGTAGTTAGGGGTAGAGTAGGAATTAGAATTAGGATAAGTAGAGGGAGACACCCTCCTCCCATTCAATCTCAGCCATTTGCTATTTTGCCTTCTAGGTTTTCCTGCTCTCCCTCTCCCTTGCTGTAGCGAACTGAGATCCACAGAGAAGAGAACAATACCTCTGTGCCCGTGAGATTTTGAGGAAGTGAGGCCGTAACCTCACTATTGTAGCGTGTGGTAGCCACACGGTTGCAAATTCGTGTTTTTGATTCCGCATTTTGTTCTTGTTCTTCGCGATTTCTTTTCTCCATCACGATTTTCCTCCCGTTGATTGATCTCTTTGTTTTTGCATCTTTTGCGATTCCGTTTGAACAGAGATGTTCTAGATCTGTAGGCCCTTCTTTCCACCGAAGGAATTCACCTCTAACCTCACGACCTAGTAGATCGTTTGATTTTCGTTTTGGGTCAAGTTTTTCTCCCTTCCCCCGAGTTTCTTCGATTCATCGATTTGGAGATAGGTTCGAGCCATGATCTCTTAGAGATAGCTCACTAACCTCCTTGTGACTCATCTCACCAAGTTTGATCCCTAGAGGATTCGTTTTGGGTGAGATCGAATCAAATCGGTGGACGAACAACACGAAATCAGGGTGACCGGACACTGCCTGTTCAATGACTGGACGCTGTCAGTGATTCCGGTCGATGAACACTTTCGCTGTGTTTATTTCATGACTTGACCGGACGCTTGCGCGTTACTGTTCATTGGATTTGGCACTTGTGACCGGACGCTTGACCCTTGACCGGACGCTCAGACTCAGTGAGTCCGGCCAAGAACAGTAAGGTTCTAGATCGGCTTTTGGCTTACCGGACGCATCTGGTGCCTACTGACCGGACGCACCAGTGAGTCCGGTCAATACTATTTCGCGCGGTTTCGTTCGCGGTTCGTTCGATCATTGACGGATTTGGTTTCCATCTTTTGCGTTGGCTTTCTAGGGTTGTGTAGTTTCCCCCGCTGTTCTTCTCGGAAGCATCCACCCTACATCTAGGGTCATGGACACTTGCAAGCTCTAGTTTGCTCTGGGGTTGATTCTCCGGACAGTGGCGACAAGCTTCCGAAAGGAAAATTTGAAGCTCCCATTCACCCCCCCCTCTGGTCGCTTTCTGGTGGCGGTCCTTCAATTGGTATCAGAGTGGGTTAAGATCTTCCACCTTAGCCGGTTCCAGATCCACAGAAGGCGACTGGATCGCGGCGTGGGCAAACCGCCGTTCTTTGATGGGACGAACTATGCGTATTGAAAGATACGCATCTCGGCCTATCTCCAGAGCATGGCTCTTCTGTTTGGGAGATTTGCAACAGGGACGATTACGTTGTCTTGGCTACTCTCATTACTCAGCTTCAGATGGATGAGCACACGATGCCAATAGCCGAGCGCGTAATGCTCTTTTCTCCTGTTTGAGCATGTCCGAGTTTGATCGCGTTTTCTCACTCCCCATGGCTCGTGAGATTTGGGCGACCCTCATGCGCTTCCATGAGGGAACCTCTCAAGTCAAATCCCGTCTCTACGAGTCGCACAGCGGGGTAAGACGAGAACTTTCGACACATGCCTGGCGAGAGCATAGAGAGTTTATTCGCTCGCTTTCAGGTCATTGTCAACATGAGAGCGAACAAAGAGCTGTTGCCTTTTGACGATCATGAGAGGGCTTTGAAGCTTTTGCACACTCTTGATCGGTCGGTGTCGGACTCAAAGGTCCAGGCGATCATCGCATTGTCTAACTATGAGACCCTCACTTGCGACGAGCTCTTTAGTAAGCTCAAGTCTAGTGAGATTGACGCAATGTCGAGGGCTTCTTATGAAAATCCTTCTGGCCCGACTATGGCTTTGGTTTCTGGCTCTTCTGCTAACCCCTCTGGAGGATTGCACTTTCTTCACTCTTTACTGTCACAGAGGACCAGCTGGAGTCTTTGGGGGATGACGAGTTGGCATTGCTCGCCAACCGGTTCTCGCGGTTCCACAACAACCGCATGAACCGTCGCCGCGGAGGAGGATGCTCAGGATGCTTTGAGTGTGGCGATCTCGACCACTTCATCGCCAACTGTCCCAAGAAGAAGCAAACATCTGGGAAGGGCGATCATGGGCACAAGTACGACTCTGGCAAGCGCAAGGAGAAGTACATCCCCGCGAGGCACAAGCGGAGGGGCGGCTTCGACAAGGAGTACATCAAGAAAGTACTTGGAGAAGGCCCAGGCTGAGCAGCGTGCGTTCTTCGCCACGCTCAGCGACGTCGACGGCTCGGATGACGACTCCGCTTGCTCAAGCGATGAGGAGTCCGAGAAGAAGAAGAGGATCGAGGACAAGCTGAACAACCTCTGCTTCTCCACCGACGACAACAACCTCGGCACCCTGGCCCTTGGTGATGAGGTCGACAGCAAGCTGGAGGACACCCCTCGGAACGACGACGACGACGACGACCCTCTCAGGTATCTCTCACCCACGAGCTTTCTGCTGAGGTCGAGAAGCTTACTGCCGCCTTGCTTAGTCAAGATAAGTGCTTAGGCGTGCTGCTAGAGAGCGCAAGGAGTTTAGGCAGAAGTGGGAGGACACTATGAGGGAGCTTGAGTTCGCTAAGTCCACCGGGTCATGTCTGAGGAGGGTGAGTGTGAGATGTGCACCAAGCACATGACTGACCTTCTCACCTTGAGAGGTAAGTATGCTGCTTTGGTTGGAGAGGTGGATGAGCTCCGGGCTAGACCCCTGTTGTTGGGTGCGTGCAAGTCTTGTCCAGTCTTGCAAACCGAGTTGGCAGAGAAGGATGCCAAGATTGAGTCTCTTGAGAAGGCCAGCTCGGGTAGCACTTGTGTGACTGACTAGGTGCGCTTTGTGTGAGGGTTTGAAGATGGAGATCGCTAATGTGAAGCATGATAAGATGCAAACCGAGGAGGAAAACACATACCTCGGACCATCTTGTCATGGTGTCTAGCAGTGAGCCACAGCTCGGGATGATGATCTCCCAATTCAAGCGAGCTGCTGGAGGTCCTGGTGTAGGCTTTGCTCTGGGCGTTGATGTTTCTGCTTTTGGGAAGATTGGAGAGTCAAGTGGTTTTAACCCAAGTGAGAAGCCCCACTCCACCACTACTCCCAAACTTACCAAGCTTCCACCCAAAGAGCCTATCAAGCCTAACACCAAGGATGGGGTGTTTCAAGAACTTCCACGAGCTCCACCAAAGAACCAGCAATGGGCTCCTAAACCCAATCACCTGAAAAACAAGCTAGACACAATGCCACCTATCCAAGAGCTTAAGCCACAGAAGGCAAAGTGATCCCACCCACAACCGTGGGTACCAACAACCCCCTTTGAGAGCGGTGAGGTACCATTGTGAGCACTGTGGGAGATATGGACACTTGAGTGAGTTCTGCTTTCGGCGCAAGAGAGAGGCGCGCCGTGCTAGGGAGATGAACAAGCGGACATGTACCATCATTTCCATGATGTACATGCGCCGAATGTTCAGAGGCGTGCTGCTAGGCCCAGAGGTCCAGAACCTCAAGTTCCCAGGCCTAGGCAGCGGAGAGGACATGCCCGGTGGGAGCCTGCAGTTGTAGGCTATAGACCCCGTGGTGGTGGCTTTGTTGTAGAGCGTTTTCCTCCACCGCGTTTTGAGTATCGCGATGAGCGCTCTTTCCCCAACGGACCACGTTTTCCTCAACGTGGTGATCGCTTTCCCCGTAGGCGTGCCAGGAATGGTTTTTCTTCTAACCGTTCTTTTGAGCAGCCGGCCCAACACTGGTATTCTTCCTACTTCACTAACCCCGTGTTGGACCGTATGCTCACCCTATGTCTTTTTACTGATGTAGGTAAAACGATTGGAGGACGTTTGGTTGGTGGATTCCGGTTGCTCGAGGCACATGACCAGAAACGCCAAGTGGTTCTCCAGTCTTAGCCCTGTCGCCGGAAAGGAGTTTATCACCTTCGGCGACAATAGCAAAGGTAAGTGTTGTCTCGTGGGTCAGTGCGAGTTAATGAGCACTTTGTGTTGCGTGATGTTGCTCTTGTTTCTAACTTGCATTTTAATCATCTTTCTGTTTCGCAACTCTTTGATGATGACTATGAGATTCGTTTTAAGCCGAATCTCAGTCGTATTTTGGATCCTCAGGGCAATCTTGTTTGTGTGATTTCGCCCTTTGGGAAAGTCTTTTGTGCGGATTTCTCGAGTCGTTTGGATTTTCTCATTGTCTTTTGGCTAGACCTTCCTCCTCTGATCTTTGGAAGTGGCATAGGAGACTAGGACATTTGAGCTTCGACTTGCTTGCAAGACTTAGCTCACTTGGCCTAATCCGAGGATTGCCCAAGTTTCGATGGAGAAGGATCTTGTTTGCCATTCTTGTAGACATGGGAAGATGGTTGCCGCTCCCCACCATCCAGTGACTCAGGTCATGACACAACGCCCTGGAGAGCTTTTGCACATGGACCTTGTTGGTCCGGCTCGGGTGAGCTCAGTTGGGGGGAAGTGGTATGTGCTTGTTGTTGTTGATGACTTTTCGAGATATTCGTGGGTCTTCTTTTTAGCTGAGAAGACCGAGACTTTCTCCTTTGCTCGCAATCTGATTTTGCGTCTTCAGAACGAGTTCCCTTTGAACTCGATGCGAGCTATTAGGAGTGATAATGGTTCCGAATTCAAAATTCAGATTTTGAGAAGTTTTGTAACTCTTTGGGTTTAGAGCATCAGTTTTCTTCCCCCTACACACCCCCTCAAATGGTGTTGTAGAGAGGAAAAATCGGACCCTTGTAGAGATGGCCAGGACGATGCTCGATGAGCATAGGACTCCTAGGCGATATTGGGCCGAAGCTATGAGCACTGCATGCTACATTTCAAATCGCATTTTTCTCTGAGCTTCTTGAAAAAGACTTCTTATGAGTTGCGTTTTGGAAAACTGCCCAAGGTGAGTTATTTTTGAGTTTTTGGTTGCCACTGTTTTATACTTAAGAAAGGCAACCTGGACAAGTTTGAGTCTCGTTCTTCTGACGGTGTGTTTTTGGGTTATGGCACTCATACTCGTGCTTATCGTGTACTTAACCTTGACACTAACCGAGTCATGGAGACATCAGATGTCACCTTCGACGAGACCATGGTTTGTCCTTCTTCTCGTTTTGAGCGTGCAGGTGATCATGAGGTTGGTGAGCCTCTTTTTGATGACGAGGATGAGGGTGCTGAAGGTATGGATGATCCAGCACCCCCTCCACCTGCTGTGCCGCAAGGAGCGGCTTCTACTACGACTCACGGCCCTGACACTTCTTCTTCCTGGGGGCCGTGGGATCCGCCACCCCGAGCGGTACCTTTTGTACCCGGGGAGGCACCAGCTGCTGTTGAGGGGGAGATCACTCTGCACGGAGGCGCCACGACACATCCAGCGCCAACACCCCCTCAGCAGATGATCGGCAACATTGACGAACGTGTCACTCGGTCCAGGTCACAAATCTCTCACTTTGCTCATTCTGCTTTTGTTGCTGATTATTTTGAGCCCCGAGATTTGGCCACGCTTTGACGGATCCGAATTGGGTCAATGCCATGCATGAGGAGTTAGAGAATTTGTGAAGCGAAATCGGTTGGGTTTTAGTTCCATCTCCTCCAGACTGTAAGCCTATTGGGACAAAATGGGGTTTCAAAAACAAGCAAGGAGAGGATGGCCACGTTGTTAGAAACAAGGCCAGGCTTGTAGCGAAGGGCTATAGTCAGAAGGAGGGGATAGACTATGAGGAGACTTTTGCTCCTGTAGCTCATTTGGAGGCTATTAGGATACTCTTGCATTTGCAGCTTCCAAGGTTTCAAACTTTTTCAAATGGATGTCAAGAGTGCCTTCTTAAATGGCTACATAGAAGAAGAGGTTTATGTTGAACAACCCCCCGTTTTTGAAAATCCCAAGTTTCCAAACCATGTTTTCAAACTCCACAAAGCTTATATGGTTTGAAACAAGCCCCTAGAGCCTCGTATGATAGGTTGAAAACCTTTTTGCTTGCTAAGGGTTTTAAAATGAGATGGTGGAATAAACCTCTTTCTCCTCAAGCAAGGCCAAGACACTCTCTTGGTCCATTTTACGTGGATGATATCATTTTCGGTGGTTCTTCTCACGCTTTGGTTGCCAAGTTTGCAGATACTATGAGCAGGGAGTTCGAGATGAGTATGATGGCGAGCTGACTTTCTTCTCTCGAATTGCAAATTAAGCAATCCGAGAAGGGACGTTTGTGCACCAGGGCAAGTATACCAAGGACTTGCTGAAGAGTTCGATATGGGTGAGGCCAAGCCTCTTCCAACACCCATGTCGACCACAACGGCCCTGGATGCGGACAAGGATGGAGAAGCTGTAGACCAGAAGGAGTACCGAAGCATGATCGGGTCGCTGCTCTACCTGACGGCGACACGCCCGGACATCCAGTTCGCGGTGTGCCTGTGTGCGCGCTTTCAGGCATCGCCGCATACTTCTCACCATCAGGCGGTCAAGTGCATTTTCAGGTACATTCATTTCACACCTGAGTTCGGGATTTGGTATTCAGCTTCCTCCACCCTCTCCCTTTGCGGTTATTCTGATGCCGATTTTGCTATTTGTCGCATTGAGCGCAAGTCGACTTCTGGGACTTGCCAATTTATTGGTTCTTCTCTTGTATCGTGGTCTTCTCGCAAGCAGTCTAGTGTCGCCCAGTCCACCACGGAGGCTGAGTATGTTGCTGCGGCTAGCTACTGTTCCCCGTTGCTTTGGATGATGGCCACTTTGCGTGATTTTGGTCAGAGCTTTTCTCGCGTTCCTTTGCTTTGTGACAACATGAGTGCGATTAGCGTTGCTAAGAACCCTGTGCTTCACTCGAAGACGAAGACCAAACACATGATGTGCGCTTTCTTTTCTGCGAGACCACCATGAGAAGGGTGATATCGACCTTCGCCATGTCGATACTCATCATCAGTTGGCTGATATTTTCACCAAGCCTTTGGACGAATCAACCTTTAATCGGTTGAGGGGTGAGCTTGGTGTGTGTTCCCCCTCTTAGATGGGGGAAACATTTTGGATCTTGTATCATAGACTGACTCTTTTTTGTTTGTCTTGCCTTCTTCTTTTCCATTTCAGCATACGCTTTTACATTCTGAGCTTCATGTATATAATTTTTAGAATGTAACCATGCTCTATGTAGTATGCTCCGATGCTTATGTTGATGCTTGTAGGCTTATGTTCTTTTTGATCACTGATACATGTTCTGAGCTGAGCTATTTTTGAAATGGTGAATTTGTTAATGAACTTAAAAATTGAAAATGTTCACCATTGAGATATGCAACTAGCATGTGTAGGATGTGTTGAATTCACTCCTGCTTTTCATATATGCTAGATTGCTATGTCTCTAGTTCTGAGTCATTCACTTGCTTGGTATGTTCATATTCTGTCAATAAAATTTGAACCAAGTTTTTAAAGTGAATTGAAAAGATCGAGATGAGATTGCTTGTCAAACACATCACGGTATCGAGACTGTTTCTCTTTGCACATTTGAGTTAAACTTGAGCCGTGTAGTGTATGACCGAAACCGATGCTTTAAGCTTATGATTGCATATGCATAGGCTTCGCTCGGTTGAAAAGTTAGGCAATGACAAGCTCTCAACCTCTCGCAATCACATGCTCAGTTTTGCACTTGTGTAATTTCACCGCTGCAACTCCGATTTAAAACTGAAATCACAAGTGGTTGTATCATTCTATAGCATGATGATTGAACTTTGCTAGGGGTAGTTCACCTTGTATACATGTTTAAGCATTTGCTTGTTTTCCTGTCTATACATGTGTAGTGCTATTTTGATGGTGAATACTCTTTTGGCAAAAACTGCTCACTGTGCTCTCATGTTCATATTTCATATTTAGTGATTAGTTTGAGCCTTTGCTAGCATTTTGTGGATGTATTGAGTCATCGGATCAGAACTGTGTAGAACATCTTTGCATTCTCTTGACTATATTCCCGAAGCTGCTAACTTGCATTTTGATTCATATGCATGTTGGAAGGGGGAGTCTTTCTCTCATTGGCACATTTGGTAGTGCATTTTCAACTAAGGGGGAGAGATTGCAAATCATGTGCTTCCTGTGTGTTCAACTAAGGGGGAGTTTTCCTGGTTGCGAGCACTTTTTGAGGGGGAGTTTGCTAGTTGTGTTGAGCCTTTGCCTCTTTCTTGAGGGACTAGCAAACATTTTTTAGTTCGATTGGTTTCGATTGGTTCGGAGCGATCTTCTTGCTAGTTGTGTTGAGCCTCTGTGCCTCTATCTTGAGGGACTAGCATTTTGCTTCGATTTTTATTTTTCAATTGGTATCGAACCTTTTCCTGCTAGTTGTGTTGAGCCTGTTATACCTCTTCTTGAGGGCTAGTTTTGTTTTGCTTGGTTGCGTCGAGCCGTTGCCCATGTCTTTGGGGACCAAATTGTCTTTCTCTTTCCACTTGACCTTCTTCGGCTTTGATATGCTTTTGGGTCATTTGGTTGAGTTCTCTCTTCTCCTTCCTCGTTCTTCTATTTCCATTATGATTTGCGAGTGTAGTTGACAATGCACTCATCAAGGGGGAGATTGCGGATACATGGGTGTATGCCGAGTCTCGAGTGATGAGTGATTGTCAACTGGGATAATGTGCATGTTCTTTGGCTTGTGTTGTGCAGGTGTCGAGCACGGAGACAGTGATCGAGGGCAAGGTGAAGGTCAAGTAGAGACATGCCGTGCCGATGGACCGGGAGCGGTGAAGGGCGGACGTGAGGCTTGGACTGAGGGACCGGTGGCCTGAGGATTAGCTGTTGTGGCTGGCAGCCTGGGACAGCGACGAGCGAAGACTTGTGGGACATGGTGTTGCTCGGGTCGAGGACCTGGGGACACGTGTCGGTGGACGGGGTGCACGGGCGGTGCATCCCCTCTATAGCATCGGTTTGGTGGTAGAGCTAGAGAAAAACCATCGGGTGAATGGTTTCTAGGTTTGGGCCACAAAACCTGAGCGTGTTGCGGGTTTCTGAGTTTGGGCCACAAAACTCGGGTGAGGACGGTTCCAGGTTTGGGCCTCAAAAACCTGGGCGCTGGCGGGTTTTCTGGTTTCGGCCTCAAAACTAGGGGATGGACTTGGAGGCTGGTTTCCCGGTTTGGGCCTCAAACCGGGGGTTGGCTGTGAAGGCTGGTTTCCCGGTTTGGGCCACAAAAACAGGGGCGGAGTCCGTGAAAAAGGACGCAGAGCGGTGGCGGCACGTGGCGGCAATCGGTGAGGTTGCGTCGAGGCAACGCTACCTATTGTGCGAGCATGGCCGTCGGATCACCACCTACCACGAGTTGGTCCAGAATAACCTTAGGGTTTAGCTAGTTCGCTCTGTAAGTAGTTAGGGGTAGAGTAGGAATTAGAATTAGGATAAGTAGAGGGAGACACCCTCCTCCCATTCAATCTCAGCCATTTGCTAGTTTGCCTTCTAGGTTTTCCTGCTCTCCCTCTCCCTTGCTGTAGCGAACTGAGATCCACAGAGAAGAGAACAATGCCTCTGTGCCCATGAGATTTTGAGGAAGTGAGGCCGTAACCTCACTATTGTAGCGTGTGGTAGCCACACGGTTGCAAATTCGTGATTGTGATTCGCATTTTGTTCTTGTTCTTCGCGAATTGCTTTTCTCCACGATTTTCCTGTCAATTGATCTCTTTGTTCGTTGCGTATTTTGCGATTCCGTTTGAACAGAGATGTTCTAGATCGTGAGGCACTTCTTTCCACCGAAGGAATTCACCTCTAACCTCACGACCTAGTAGATCGATTGATTTTCGTTTTGGGTCAAGTTTTTCTCCCTTCCCCCGAGTTTCTTCGATTCATCGATTTGGAGATAGGTTCGAGCCATGATCTCTTAGAGATAGCTCACTAACCTCCTTGTGACTCATCTCACCAAGTTTGATCCCTAGAGGATTCATTTTGGGTGAGATCGAATCGAATCAGTGGACGAACAACACGAAATCGGGGTGACCGGACGCTGCCTGTTCAACGACCAGACGCTGTCAGTGAGTCCGATCGATGAACACTTTCGCTGTGTTTATTTCGTGATTGACCAGACGCTGGGTTGTCCAAGTGACCGGACGGTTGCGCATTACTGTTCATTGGATTTGGCACTTGTGACCGGACGCTTGACCCTTGACCGAACGCTCAGACTCAGTGAGTCCGGTCAAGAACAGTAAGGTTCCAGATTGGCTTTTGACTGACCGGACGCGTCCGGTGCCTACTGACCGGACGCACCAGTGAATCCGGTCAATACTGTTTCGCGCCGTTTCATTCGCGGTTCGTTCGATCATTGATGGATTTTGTTTCCATCTTTTGTGTTGGGTTTCTAGGGTTGTGTAGTGTCCCGCTGTGCTTCTCGGAAGCATCCACCCTACATCTAGGGTCATGGACACTTGCAAGCTCTAAGTTTGCTCTTGGGGTTGATTCTCAGGACAGTGGCGACAAGCTTCCAAAAGGAAAATTTGAAGCTCCCATTCACCCCCCCTCTGGTCGCTTTCTGGTAGCACTTTCGGTCCTTCACAATGATCTGGATTGGATGATGGCGATGCAAGAAGAGCTAAACAACTTCACTTAGAATGATGTCTAGTCCTTAGTGGAAAGGCCAAATCAAAATGTGATTGGAACCAAATGGGTCTTCCGCAACAAGCAAGATGAGTATGGCGCGGTTACAAGAAACAAGGCAAGATTGGTGGCTTAAGGATTCACTCAAGTAGAAGGTTTGGATTTCGGTGAAACCTATGCACCCGTAGCTAGACTTGAGACAATTCGTATATTACTTGCCTATGCTACTCACCATGATTTTAAGCTATATCAAATGGATGTGAAGAGTGCATTCCTCAATGGCCCCATATCCGAGTTGGTGTATGTTGAGCAACCACCGGGTTTTGAAGATCTAAAGTTTCCCAACCACGTCTACTAGCTTGCCAAAGCACTCCATGGGCTCAAGCAAGCCCCTAGAGCTTGGTATGATTATTTAAAGGATTTTCTTCTCCAACAAGGGTTTGAGATAGGGAAGGCCGATCCCACTTTATTTACTCGCAAAGTCAAAAATGATATAATTGTGTGCCAAATATATGTCGATGACATAATATTTGGTAGTACTAATGAAGTTTATTGTGAGGAATTTAGTAGGATTATGACAAATAGGTTTGAGATGTCTATGATGGGCGAGTTGACGTACTTCCTCGGATTTCAAATCAAGCAACTTAAGGAAGGGACGTTCATATGCCAATCCAAGTACACAACAGACATGTTGAAGAAATTTGACATCGACAAGGCCAAACCCATGAAGACACCTATGCCAACAACCGTGCACAATGATCTTCTCAAAGAAGGCAAACCCGTTGATCAAAAGGTGTACCATTCCATGATTGGATCCCTCCTTTACCTTTGTGCATCTAGGCCTGATATCATGCTTAGTGTTGGTATGTGTGCAAGATATCAATCTAATCTGAAAGAATGTCATTTGATGGCGGTTAAGAGAATCTTTAGGTATTTAGTCCTCACTCCTAATCTTGGCCTATGGTAGCCTAAGGCTCCACATTCTATTTAGTCGGTTACTCCGACTCGGACTACGGTGGTTGTAGAATTAATCGAATGAGTACATCCGGGACTTGCCAATTTCTTGGTCGATCCTTGGTGTCATGGAGTTCCAAAAATCAAACGAGTGTTGCCATGTCCACCGCCGAAGCCGAGTATGTTGCGGCCGGTGCTTGTTGTGCCCAACTACTTTGGATGAAGCAAACCATAAAAGACTTTGGTTGTGAGGTAACCAAGATTCCCCTTTTGTGTGACAACGAGGGTGCCATTAATTGGGCAAACAATCCCATGAACCACTCTCGTACAAAGCACATAGACATCCGGCATCACTTTTTGAGAGACCATGAAGCCAAAGGGGATATCGCTCTTACACATGTGAGAACCGATGATCAACTAGCCGATATCCTCACAAAGCCCCTAGATGAGTCAAGATTTTGTGCTTTGAGGAGTGAACTAAATATCATTGATTTTAGTAACCTAGGTTGACATGTTGCACATGTATTTGTTTGCAAAATCTTTGTGAAAATTCTTGTGTGAAAATTCAGAATCTATATTCTATATTCTTCTCAAAAGTGACTATTGCTATGTGATGCTTGATTGACATCTAGTCACTATTGAGAAGTGGTGTCCATCCTAGTGCTCTACATCAATATCTTGAGCCTGCTGTTTTTACCAGAGTCGAAAGTTCCAACCTTAAAGTCGGAAGTTCCGACCCTGTGCCAGCAACAGCCTGTTTCCCAGCATCGGAAGTTCCGCGTTTTCGTCGGAAGTTCCGACACTGGACTTCGCCGAAGCTATTTTTCCCAGCGTCAGAAGTTCCGAGATCCGAGCCGGAACTTCTGACACCCGTTCGGCAGACCGTTTTGGGTTAAAAAGTTTTCTCCGCCACCTCTCCCTCAGTCATTTCTTTTCACCTCCAGTCAAACCCGTCGCCCCTCCCCTCCCCTCTCCGTCCCCGACCTCCAGAGCTGCCCTCCTCGGGAGCTCCGGCCGCAGCCCCCTCCCCTCCCTTGCCCCCCTGGCTGCTCCCCTCCCTAACCCCCCATCTCCTCCATCCCTTCCTTTCCTTGGTAAAGGACTTCAAGCCCTAAGTGGAAGCCGTGGTGTTCTTGTGAAGCTTTTCGGTGCTCTTCACGTCTTGGTGGTTGGTGGAGCCATGGGGGTGGTGGATCTACTCTGGGAGAAGACTTGGCTAGTGGAGGTCTTCGGATTTCTACGCTTCTCCCTCCTCCCCAAGGTATACTTTGGTGCTAGTGCTTCTATTGTCCAATGTACCTTGTGGTGGCTTGTTTTTCCACCCTTCCAAGTATCTTTTCATAGTTTGTGTGATGTTTGTGTGCTAAGCTTTGGAGATCCTTGTGGTAGTTTGGGTTGCTCAGTTTTGGCAGGGTCAGAAGTTCCGAGATTCGTGCCGGAACTTCCGACTGTCGGAACTGCCGACGTTATCTTCGGAAGTTCCGACCCTGACCGAACAGCCCGAACAACCCTAGTCTCTTCATCTTTTTGCTCACATTCTCCACAACTTTGGTCCGACTCTTACCCTTTGCCTTATCGTTTCAGTGCTTTCCATGGATGCTGGTGGTAGTAGTGGTGGTAGTCGTCGTCCAAAGCGTGCTTCAAGTGGCGCTCCTCGAGAGAGGCGTGCCAAGCAGCGCCAGGATGCACCTCCCCGTGCTTCTCGGGCTCGGGGTTCTGTTGTGTCTCGTGAGCCTTCAGCGGAGGAGCGGCTTGATCGTGAAGGTCGTTCCATGGCTACGGCGATTCCCCACACTCCTCGTGGGCCTACTACGTACACCGACTTGGTGCCCTTTAATGGCCCCATGCCGATGCTTCGTCGTCTGAAACTTGCTCCTAACCCAGACGGCGCGTGTCAGCCACATATGAGGATCAACTACCGGTCAAGGGTTCAAGATATTGAGCATTGGCGGGCCACCAATGTGTATGCTGACAATGCTAAGGATATCAGGCTGGAAGACAGGTTCTATCATCACTTTCACTTCGACTTTTATGATAGCCTCATCATCAGCAAGGTTCAGGCCAAAGGGAACTCCTCCTGTTCTTCTTCCTATGAAGTGCATTGACACTCAAGCCCTTCGGCAGTTCCCTGAGCCCGAACTCCAGCAGATGGTTCGGGATTTGGAAAAGCTTAAGCTCGATCAGCTCATTGCCTTCAAGAAGGACTGGAACAATGAGATCATTTGCCAGTTCTATGCTTCATATTATCATGAGATCGTTGATGATATTCCTATCATGCATTGGACGACTGAGGGCAAGCATTACAAGATTGATCTTCCTACATTTGGCCGGCTGCTTGGCTTTGGGCGTAGTGATCATGCAGCTATTGATATTCATGATCTCCCCGATGTGGCATTCAGTGAGCTCCAGCATATGTATCTCAGGGGATTTGTTGTTGATGGGCAGACCACATATTGAAGGACCTAGAATGCAATAGCAAGGTGACCAGAGGGGGGGGTGAATGGGAGCTCAAAAATTTCTCTCAAAACTTTGGCCTTTGTCCCACAAATCAACCCCCAAAAGCTTTGATCAAAACCGTGATGCCCACGACCCTTGGAAGAGGGTGGATGATCCCTAGGATCATAGCAAGGCACCACAAAGTGATTGCAAACCAAACCCCAAAAGCATGGGCACAAGTTTGCCCCCCTAAAAACCAAGTCCCGAACGTAGATGGAAGGCTACGTCGAGAGATCCCCAAATACCAATGCTAATAAGTAGCAAAGATACCTAGAGAGGTTCCTTGGTCAACTCTAGGGCCAAACGAGAAGTCCGGAAACCAAGCGAAGAAGCCGGGAGAGCAAACGCACTAAAACTCAACACTCAGCCAACTCGCGGACTATCCGGGCTACAGACCGCGGACTGTCTGCCCAACGGTGGACTGTCCGGGCTCTGGTGGCGGACTGTCCGGCGGCCAATTGAGCGAAACATCAAGGCTGCTGAACAGTCCCTGGACGACTCCTGGACTGTCCGCGGATTACCGCTGCGGACTGTCCGCCGGTCAATCTGAACAACAACACCAGCCGCGCCCGCTCACTGCTCGCTCGCCCGACTCGCGAATACCACGCGCGGGATGTCCGCGCCCCCTAATTGGCGGACTGTCCGCGGTCACTCAGGGAGGGCGATTTCAAATGCCCTTCTCCCAACACTTCCCAAATCCGATCCAAAACAAAATCCCTTGTTCCCAATCTTGGAGCAAATGATCACAAGGTAGTTGGAAGACTAACCCCAAGAAATCATCCGCTCAAATCGATCCAATCAACGGGAAATCAAAGGGGAAGGTGTATGAACCAAAAAAGCGCCACGAAAATGAAATCAACCCGATATACTTGTTCGTGAGGAGTTAGATATATTCCTTCGGAGGAAATGATCTCCTCACTATAAAGAACAAGTTGATTCAAACGGATTTGGAAAAGACGCAGTAGAGAGGGAGATCGAGTGACGGGAAAATCGCGGAGAAACGAAGAACACGAAGAACATGAACAAAACGCGAATCAAGTCATCGATCTGCAACCGTGTGGCTACCACATGCTACAACAGTGAGATTATGGTCTCACTTCGTCAAAATCTCCAGTACACAGTGTGGCGGAACGGTCCTAATCCCATGGCCCACAAGTCCCTGTCAACCTCTGACAGCCGAACCTATGTTCCACGTGACCAAGACAGTTCGTCACCGGGCTGCATCAGCGCCCATCGTCCGCAGGATCATCTCACCATTCGGTTACAACACTGGATACTTTTATAAATAATATCGGAATACAGAGCGGAAGACTTAAATAACATTAGTTTTACAAAACCGAGGTCCAAATAAGATTAAAGGTGCAGTTATTACAAACCAAGTTCGGATAATAGAAATAGGCAACGTAGCGGAGTACAACAAAATAAAGATACATGCAAACACCCAGCCCGAGGGTGCACAATTATTCATCGGCCTCATCGGCTCTTCCTGGACGATGGTCATGCAGCAGGGCGCAAGACACATCGGGGACTCAACCATACCTGCAGCATGGGTAACAAACCCTGAGTACTAGGGTACTCAACAAGACTTACCCGACTAAAGAAAAGGAAGAAGACCCAGGGATGAGAGGCTTAGGGTAGTCAAGGTAAGGCTTAAGCAAGATCGAGTATTTTGCAGAAAAGCATTTTGTAAACCTTGTTCCTTTTTTTGGAAAGATTCAAGTATTCCTCAATTCTTCATTGTTCATGATTCATTTTACCTTTCAAAAACATACCTAGTTGAGAACCACTCTCCGTTGACAGTCAGTGACCAAGTCTCCATAACCGAGGAGCAACGTTAATCCGGATAAATAATACTCAGCTGAGGATCCCTATCCACACTGCATATGTAGCACCCAAGCTTGCATATGCCAACTCGTCTACCACGATTCCTCCAAGATTGGATCGGTGCTACGCCACCCGGAAGTACAGTACACCACTCATATCCAGGCACGACGACCACGTGGGTACAAGCTACTTCCGCCATCTCGCCACTCCCAGTGCGCGGTTGTCGGTCCCAATCAAGGAGTCCTCGGAGCCAGAGCTTTCCGAAGTATGTGAATAGTTACAAGTCTTGACCAGCAGGCCCCCAAAACGATGGTCCCTAATTTTTCTGCCAGAACTATACCTCGGTTATATCTCACCCAAGCGTAATAGTCCTGTCAGTTTTTCAACCCTGTCCCGGTCGGTGTCAACTGTTGAGTCCCGGACTACAACATGACGGCACCGTACGCTCAGACAACCTCTCCTCGCTGTTGACTAGGTACGGATCAGATACTTAGCCAACAGTCGGGGAGTAAAGCCAAATTCCCATAAAATTTTTAAGTGATCATACTTTTGAAATTGGCATTTTCATTGCAAATCTATTGTATAGCATGACTAAGCATTTCGCAAATAATTTTTAAACAGGGCGGGGTATTTGCCGGGTGGAGGTAAATAGTGCAGGCAATAGGTCATCACACAACTCCTATAACCTAATGCAGTAGTTTAACTCAAAGGCATTTTAAGTAAACTTTTATAAAAACAAGGAAGGGTTAAAATGCACCGGGGCTTGCCTTGAAGAGCAAAAGGACAGGCTCGGGGTCGGCAGTGCAGGTGTCGGAGCTCGGGGTCGCCTCGGGGGTAGGTTCGTCAGCGGCTGCCTCGACTTTGATGCCTTCTCCTTCAGACACTACACGTATGCAATGATGTATGCTTATGAGGGTGCTAACAGGAACAAGACTTGCTAAAGCGCAGAACAATTCCACTGATTCTAGAATACAACTTTCCATCGTGAAAGTAACTCCTAGTGTGGACATAAGGTTACTTATCTCTTTCCCTAAGCAAGATTAATCAAACCTATTAAGCATCATCTAGTAAACCTAAGCATAAGTCATGCATGGCATCACAAACATCATAGACCCGTGGGTGGGGGTCTATGAACAGCAAACAATCCCAAAGGTCAAATCACAGGGCATACAAATGAACCCTAATGCTTTTCTATTTTTCCTAATTATTTAAAAAGGTCATTTTATGCAGTTGCTCCCAAATTTACCCAATTAATCTCATAAGTTCATTATGGTATAAATAGATGACAAAAAATTTCATAATTTTTGGAGATCATTAAGGTGCTTAACAAAAATCAAACATTTAATTAACAAAAGGCACTATTTAACAATTAAAATAAATGCCCAAAAAACAACTTGCTCCAAAAGGCCTCAAAATTTTACCAGAGACTAAACATGACATAACTAGCACATAAAAATTTATCTCATGATTTTTGGAGCTACACATGATTTCCTAAAAATCTAAAACCATCCATTTCTTAATTAAAAGAAGGATTTTTCATTTTCTAAGTTTTGCAGAAAGTAGGGTTTCTTATTTTTCTAAAATACTACACAGTGCAAGGAGCATACCACATTTTTCTCAGGATTTATGGAACAACAGATTAATTCACAAAAAAGAGAAAACAGAACACTATTCACATTTTTCAAAAAAAAGAAAGAGCACTGTGCTTCTTCCCGCGGGCTCGGCGCACACGCCGGCGAGCGCGCGGCGGACCGCCGCGGCCGCTCGGGCCTCGCGCTGGGAAAACAGAGGGCAGGGGGAGCTTCGTGGGCTCACCGGGGTCGGGAACGAGGAACGGCGAGGCGATGCAAGGGTCGGAGGAGGGAGTTCGACGACGGCGGCACCTCGGCGGAGCTCTTTGGCGGCGAGCAAGCGTTCCGGCGGCTCTGTTCATCAAAAGGGATCACCGGTGTGCGGTTAGGAGCGCACCGAGGTGAGGAAAAGAGGACGGGGGTCGGAGGGACGGGAGGAACACTCACGGCGACGAATTTCGCCCTTCACCGCGGCGGGGCCGTTCGCCGGAGTTGGGGACGGATCGCTTGCGCCGGCGAAAGGAGGGGCGGAGGGGTGAAATTGGTTGCTCGGGAAGGTGGAGAAGCTCAAGGCGAAGGCGATGGTGTGCTCAGCGGGCTCCGGGGCGGTCTGGTGGCTCGGGTTGACGGGGTTGCGCCGGTGCGGCAACGGCGGGAGCTCGGCGGCTTTTATAGCCGCGGGGCGGCGCTGGGGGTCCGGGCGAGGGGTGAGGAGCGTTCGCGCGGCACTAACGGAGGTAGGGGAGCAAGGTAGGGCGGCGCGACGTGGGCAGGGAGCTCGCGGCGGCGCGGCGGCTTGCCGGCGGCCGGCATCCGCCCCTCCTCCGTCCGCGGCCGTAGGGGAAAAGGAGGAGGGTAGGGGTCGGCGAGGCGGTGGTAGGGGACCGGGGAGGTCGAGCGCCTGCGCTGACCGCGCGCGGCACGGGCGCGGGTCAGCCGGTCGGCGTGGCCGGCGCTCCGCCGCCGGCGGCCGGGCCCCCCTGCTTTAAAGTTCGTGCGCAGTGACATCATCACCCTTCCTTTTCTGAATTTTTGAAAATACTCCCAAAATTTGAACTACACAAAGAAAACTCAAAATACCAAAGTTGCTTAAAATTTTGAGATCTACAACTTTGCCAATATAAACTTTTTCTGAAACTCAATAGTTTTTGAGATAATTTTGAAAACTGAAAAGGGGACAAAATTGAAGTTTGAAAGAATTTGAAATTACTTCTAATTTTGTATTGAAACTTGAAAATCTGCAAACACCAAAGTTGTTCCTTATAGCAAGATCTACAACTTTTCTTAAAGGGCCAACTTCAAATTTTGAATAGTTTTTGAATTAGAAAAAGAGGGGTAAAACTAGGGTTTGGAAATTTAGGGTTTTTCAAAAGGAATTTAAATTCTATTTCTGATTTTGAACTTTGATCAACACAACAAAACATCAGGACACTCAACTGAACAAGATTCACACAAAGCTAGACACAGAGATGAAATTACCATTTTGCCCTTATAGAAAGATTTGGGCCTTTAGGGTTTTTGAAAAAGAGATCACTACACAAGTCACTACAAAAAGGTAAATGCAAAACAAGTATTAGGCAAACATAATGCATGGCAAGGATGATTAATGACTAAAGATGATGACATGTCAGGTTTTCATATTAATCACCAGAGGTGTTACAGCCTTCCCCCCTAAAAGAAATCTCGCCCCGAGATTCTGCGTCTTAAGAAAGACAAAGACAAAACTTTACATCTACAGAGTATCGAGAAAGTCGGGATAAGTCTTCGCTAAGAAGTCTTCGGATTCCCAAGTGGCTTCTTCTTCAGAGTGTTGGTTCCACTGGATCTTGTACCATCTTGTGGTAGTCCTCCGGTAACACGGTCCTTGTAATCCAACACGCGAACTGGATACTCGGAGTATGACAGATCGGGTTCTAACTCAACACCTTCAACTTCCACCACGTGTTCGGGTACTCGGAGACACTTTTTGAGTTGGGAGACGTGAAACACATTATGGACTGCGGAAAGATGACCGGGCAACTTCAGTTTGTAAGCTACCTTGCCACAACGTTCCAGAATTTCAAAGGGACCAATATAGCGTGGTGCTAACTTTCCCTTGACTCCAAAACGAGTAACTCCTTTGGTGGGTGAGACCTTCAGATACACATAATCCCCGATTTGGAACTTCAGAGGTCGACGTCTTTTGTCAGCATAGCTCTTCTGTCGAGACTGCGCAATCTATCATATTCTCTTGTATATTTTGACTTTTTCTTCCATATTTTACTAGGTCAACTCCAAAGAATTCCCTTTCTCCAGGTTCAGACCAAATGAGAGGTGTACGACAACGGCGACCGTACAGTGCTTCAAAGGGTGCCATTTTGATGCTTTCTGGTAACTGTTATTATATGAGAATTCTGCCAAGGGCACACACTCATCCCAAGTATCTGCGAAGGTGAGCACGCAGGCTCTCAACATGTCCTCTAACACTTGGTTGACTCGCTCAGTTTGTCCATCCGTTTGTGGATGATATGCCGTGCTATGCAAGAGTTTGGTTCCAAGTGAGGTATGGAACGCTTTCCAGAATTTTGCGACGAACTGGGTGCCACGATCAGAGATCATGGTCTTGGGTAGGCCATGGAGTTTTACTATGTTGTTCTTGTACAAAGTGGCGTAAGTGGGGACGGTGTAGCTGGTCTTGACTGGCAGGAAGTGAGCTTGCTTAGGAGGCGATCCACGATCACCCAGATGGAATCAAAACCCCTTGGTGTTTGGGTAGCCCATTATGAAGTCCATACTGATATCGTCCCATTTCCAAGCAGGTACAGGTAAAGGTTGCAATTCTCCTCCGGGCTTCATGTGTACAGCTTTGACCCTCTGGCAAGTATCACATCGAGCGACATACCGGGCGATCTCAATCTTCATCTTTGTCCACCAGAATCTCTGCCTCAAGTCTTGGTACATCTTGTTGCTGCCGGGGGGTGGAGGAACCTAGTCAAGTGTGCTTCATCAAGGATTAACTGCCTAACTCCGCAACTCAGGCACTTTGGAACTACCAGTCGTTCTTGAACCAAACCACTCCTACATCATCAATCCTGAAACAATCAGCTTTTCCGGCTCGGACCCTTTCGATGATGTGTTTGATTCCGGGTTATCTTTCTGTGCTGTGATGATTTGTTCCCTGATAGGTGTTTCTATCCTGATATTATTCAGCGTTCCTTGTGGAACCATTTCAATACCCAGCTTTTCTAGTTCATAACATAGGGAAGAATTACAGGGCTTCATCATCTGACAGTTGTAGTATGGCTTGCGACTGAGCGCATCAACGACTACATTCGCCTTACCCGGATGGTAATGTACTTCGAGATCATAGTCCTTAATTAACTCAAGCCATCTTCTTTGTCTCATATTCAGTTCTTCTTGAGTGAAGATATATTCAGGCTTTTGTGATCAGTGTACACATTACAGGTACTGCCCAAAAATAATGACGCCAGATCTTTAAGGCATGCACCACTGCTGCTAACTCAAGATCATGGGTTGGATAATTCTCTTCATGTCGCTTAAGCTGCCATGAGGCATAAGCGATCACTCGACCTTCTTGCATCAAAACACACGCCCAAACCAGTACCAGATGCATCACAGTAGACATCAAAGGGCTTTTCGATGTTTGGCTGGGCTAGCACTGGTGATGTGGTTAACAGTTTCTTCAGCGTTTGAAAGGCCTGCTCACAGGCTGGTGACCAGACAAACTTCACAGAATTCTTTAATAACTCGGTGATAGGCTTGGCGATTCTGGGAAATCCGGGATGAAACGGCGATAATATCCAGCCATTCCCATGAAGCTGCGGACTCCGTGAACAGTGGTAGGTGGCTCCCAATCCAGAATGTCTGCCACCTTTCCGGGATCGACTGACACTCCTTTAGCGGATAGGACATGACCAAGGAACTGTATCTGGTCCAACCAGAACTCACATTTACTGAACTTGGCATAAAGCTGATGATCTCTGAGGCGGGATAGAACGATACGAAGATGTTCGGCATGTTCTTCAGGGGTTTTTGAGTAGACAAGGATGTTGTCAATGAACACGACCACAATTTATCAAGCTCCGGCATGAATACGGAGTTCATGAGGTACATGAAGTGGGCAGGGGCATTGGTCAACCGAAGGACATTACCAGGTACTCATATAGGCCGGACCTAGTAGTGAAAGCTGTTTTAGGAATGTCTTCGGGACGTATTTTTATTTGGTGGTAGCCAGATCTGAGGTCAATCTTGGAGAATACTCTGGCTCCAGCTAGCTGGTCAAAAAGAAGGTCAATACGAGGTAAGGGATATTTATTTTTGATGGTGACCTCGTTGAGTGGGCGATAATCAATGCATAACCTGAGACTCTTGTCCTTCTTCTTCACAAAGATTGCAGGACAGCCCCAAGGAGATGAACTTGGGCGAATGAAGCCCTTATCCAGCAACTCTTGTAACTGGATTTTTAGCTCTGCCAACTCTCTGGGAGGCATTCGATAAGCTCTGCGGGATATAGGAGCAGTCCCGGGCTTAAGCTCTATGGCAAACTCAACATCACGGTCAGGAGGTAGGCCAGGTAAGTCCTCTGGAAAAACATCAGGAAATTCACAGACCACGGGGATGTCTCTGGTCTCCTGAACATAGGTGGTATTCAACTGCGTGGCTGCTGGTTTCGGAGGCATTGGGAGTTGGAGAAGGAGCTTGGAGGTACTGTTAGGAATGTCCACTCTCACAACCCTATTCAGGATGTCAATCATGGCTTTATACTGGCACATCCAATTCATGCCTAAAATGACATCTATTTCCTGATCACGAGCACTATCATGGTGGTAGGAAAACATGTTCCCCCAACATCACTGGTATATTACGAATTACCTCTTTAGTACTTATACGCCCTCCAGGCGAAATATGCAGAAATTTTCTTTCAATTCCCCAATTGATATCCCATGCTCAATGACAAAAGTACGACTGATGAAGGAATGCGATGCACCGGAATCAAACAGCACGACTGCGGGATGATTGGCAACGGGAAACCTACCGATCATGACGGGCTCCCCTTCTGGGATGTCGCTGACAGTGGTGTAGTAGACTTGCCCGTGCTTCTTGACAACCTTGCCCTTCTGAGCATGCTGCTGCTGGACACGGTCTGCTGCTGCTGAGGTCCTCCAGGACCCTTCTGAGTGTTCTGAGCATACCTCTTGGGCTTTGGGCACTCACGAGCCCAGTGGCCAGTCTGGCCGCAGTTGTAGCAGGGATGGTTGTAGGCGGTTTGTGGGGTGGTGATACGAACACCTGGGGCGTTCGGCTGCGTGGCACTTTGCTGGTTGGCGTTGTGGGTGGTGGCCGCAGTACGGACGACCACTTGCTGGTGGGGGTAAGGTGGGCGATTTTTAGTGGTGGCTAGGGTGATAAATGACCCTCTGGCGCTTGTGACTGCCAGAGAAACTGCTAGATCCTGCTTTCTTCTTCTTCTTCTTTTCCTCTTGGTACTGGCGATTGCTCTCCTCAAAAGCAACAGCCCGGTCAACGGCATCATGATACGAGCCGGTCAGGTTATTGGACATACTTCTGCGGATCTTGGGGTGCAGTCCCCTAAGGAAACAGTCCCTCTTCTTCTCGTCCGTGTTGACGTACTCCGAGGCATACTGGCTAAGGTGATTGAACTGACCCACGTACTGCATCATCGTGGAGTCCTTCTGCTGCAGAGCCAGAACTGATCAAGCTTCATCTTCATCACTCCAGAAGGGATGTGATGTGCACAGAAAGCTGTGCGGAACTCTTCCCAGGTCAACTGATGGCCCTCTGGCTGGGCAGCCAACAGGTTGGCATACCAAGCGCTTGCTGGACCACGAAGCTGCTGAGAAGCGAACCGGGGCTTCTGGGTGTCGGTGCAGTGGAGAAGACCAAACTTCTGCTCCATGGTGCGGAGCCAATCATCAGCTTCAAGGGGTTCATCGGCCTTCGTAAAGACCGGTGGACGGGTTTCGGTGAAATCCACATGTGGTCTCATGGTTGATGTTGTGGCGACCACGGTGGCCATTGTTCTGCTGCCCTTGGTTTTGAGCATCTCAGGTTAGCAGCGGCTGCCAAGGCTGCGATGGCATCTGCTAGCGTAGCAGGTACAGGTGGAGGGTTTGGAAGGTCAGCCCCCTGAGAACTTCCAGCTCCAGTGCGAGTGTTCACAGGCATCTGTTAAAACTTGGAACTTAGCATCCATTGATTAAGTTCTGAAAACAACTGACTGAAAAACTTCACTGATACAAAGGTAGGTGATTGATAAAGATGACTGACAGATAACAACAGACTGATAAGGGGAAAAAGATACGAAAAGAAAGATACAGACCCGACTAAACAAAAGACAGACTAGCCCCCAAACCTAGACTAAGGGTTTAGGTAAGCAGGTGGTACAGACACACGGGATCTCCATCCTCTAACAACGAGTCTAGTCTTCATCGATGATGATCATGTCCTCGTCGTCGTCTTCCTCGAGGATGAGCTCAGGCTCAACCTCCTCGTCCTCATCTTCAGCGTGGATGTTCTCGGCAGGTTCAATCTCCTCGTCCACGCTTGGCTCCTGCTCCACGTCCGGCTCTTCCACTACTCCGTCCTCAGGGTCCTCAACAACCGGGGAACCACGGGGTGGAGTTGGTTGTACAGCTGGTGTACCTCCTCATGAAGCATATCATTGAACTGTTCAATCTGAGTTGTGTACTGCCGCAGTCCGTGAAGCTCAGCCCTGGTGACGTCCTCGCGAATCCAGGTGGCATCGCGCTGCTGGATGGCGCGAATCACGTTCCGGTTGGCCTGCTCCAGGGAGGCTCGGGCCTCATAGAACTCCAGACGTGAGTGGTAGAAGTCATGCTCCAAGTTCTCCAGCTCAGCCTTCAGATTCTTGATCTCCTCCTTTAGGTGTTTGCGGGTGCGACGGGGAAAGCGACGACCGTTGGAGGCTTCGCCCGTCTCTTCTCTCCGTGCGTGGCGCCAGTTGGTGGCGTGGCACACCATTGGGTCCAGTCGACTTGCGAGCAGTCAGCTTGATGCGAGCCATGTCTGGATAAGGTAAGTTGGATGAGGAGTGAAAAGGCTAGCAAGAAAAGGTAAAGACATACTATCCCAACGAACTTAGAGAGGAAGTTATTATACTAACTTAAGTGAACATGACATGATGCATGATTCGTTTCTACGGAACACGGCAATGTAATAAATAAACAAGGTACTTAGGGCTTAAAACATGTTGTCTCACTATCTAATGTTGCCATAAATAAGCCAAGATGAGAAAAGCAGTTTGGACCCAAAATAGCCAAGTTTAGTTTGTTTGGACTCAAAGATCTTTTGAAGTTTTCACAAGAACACTGCAACGTTATAGTGAGATGCTCCGATACCACTCTGTGGCGGAACGGTCCTAATCCCATGGCCCACAGGTCCCTGTCAGCCTCTGACAGCCGAACCTATGTTCCACGTGACCAAGACAGTTCGTCACCAGTCTGCATCAGCGCCCATCGTCCGCAGGATCATCTCACCATTCGGTTACAACACTGGATACTTTTATAAATAATATCGGAATACAGAGCGGAAGACTTAAATAACATTAGTTTTACAAACCAAGGTTCCAAATAAGATTAAAGGTGCAGTTATTACAACCAAGTTCGGATAATAGAAATAGGCAACGTAGCGGAGTACAACAAAATAAAGATACTTACTGCAAACACCCAGCCCGAGGGTGCACAATTATTCATCGGCCTCATCGGCCTCTTCCTGGACGATGGTCATGCAGCAGGGCGCAAGACACATCAGGGACTCACCATACCTGCAGCATGGGTAACAAACCCTGAGTACTAGGGTACTCAACAAGACTTACCCGACTAAAGAAAAGGAAGAAGACCCAGGGATGAGGCTTAGGGTAGTCAAGGTAAGGCTTAAGCAAGATCGAGTATTTTGCAGAAAAGCATTTTGTAAACCTTGTTCCTTTTTTTTTGGAAAGATTCAAGTATTCCTCAATTCTTCATTGTTCATGATTCATTTTACCTTTCAAAACATACCTAGTTGAGAACCACTCTCCGTTGACAGTCAGTGACCAAGTCTCCATAACCGAGAAACAACGTTAATCCGGATAAATAATACTCAGCTGAGGATCCCTATCCACACTGCATATGTAGCACCCAAGCTTGCATATGCCAACTCGTCTACCACGATTCCTCCAAGATTGGACCGGTCCTACGCCACCCGAAGTACAGTACACCACTCATATCCAGCACGACGACCACGTGGGTACAAGCTACTTCCGCCATCTCGCCACTCCCAGTGCGCGGTTGTCGGTCCCAATCAAGGAGTCCTCGGAGCCAGAGCTTTCTGAAGTATGTGAATAGTTACAAGTCTTGACCAGCAGGCCCCCAAACGGATGGTCCCTAATTTTTCTGCCAGAACTATACCTCGGTTATATCTCACCCAAGCGTAATAGTCCTGTCAGTTTTTCAACCCTGTCCCGGTCGGTGTCAACTTGTTGAGTCCCGGACTACAACATGACGGCACCGTACGCTCAGACAACCTCTCCTCGCTGTTGACTAGGTACGGATCAGATACTTAGCCAACAGTCGGGGAGTAAAGCCAAATTCCCATAAAAATTCTTGAAGTGATCACACTTTTGAAATTGGCACTTTCATTGCAAATCTATTGTATAGCATGACTAAGCATTTCGCAAATAATTTTAAACAGGGCGGGGTATTTGCCGGTGGAGGTAAAGTGCAGGCAATAGGTCATCACACAACTCCTCTAACCTAATGCAGTAGTTTAACTCAAAGTCATTTTAAGTAAACTTTTATAAAAACAAGGAAGGGTTAAAATGCACCGGGGCTTGCCTTGAAGAGCAAAAAGGACAGGCTCGGGTTCGGCAGTGCAGGTGTCGGAGCTTGGGGTCGCCTCGGGGGTAGGTTCGTTAGTGGCTGCTTCGACTTTGATACCTTCTCCTTCAGACACTACACGTATGCAATGATGTATGCTTATGAGGGTGCTACAGGAACAAGAGACTTGCTAAAGCGCAGGACAATTCCACTGATTCTAGAATACAACTTTCCATCGTGAAAGTAACTCCTAGTGTGGACATAAGGTTACTTATCTCTTTCCCTAAGCAAGATTAATCAAACCTATTAAGCATCATCTAGTAAACCTAAGCATAAGTCATGCATGAAATTACAAACATCATAGACCAGCTGGGTGGGGGTCTATGAACATCAAACAATCCCAAAGGTCATATCACAGGGCATACAACATGAACCCTAAATGCTTTTCTATTTTTCCTAATTATTTAAAAAGGTCATTTTATGCAGTTGCTCCAAAATTTACCCAATTAATCTCATAAGTTCATTATGGTATAAATAGATGACAAAACAATTTCATAATTTTTGGAGATCATTAAGGTGCTTAACAAAAATCAAACATTTAATTAACAAAAGGCACTATTTAGCAATTAAAATAAATGCCCAAAAAACAACTTGTTCCAAAAGGCCTCAAAATTTTACCAGAGACTAAAAAACATGATATAACTAGCACATAAAAATTTGTCTCATCATTTTTGGAGCTATACATGATTTCCTAAAAATCTAAAACCATCCATTTCTTAATTAAAAGAAGGATTTTTCATTTTCTAAGTTTTGCAGAAAGGTAGGGTTTCTTATTTTTCTAAAATACTACACAATGCAAAGAGCATACCACATTTTTCTTAGGATTTATGGATAACAGATTAATTCTCAAAAAAGAGAAAACAGAACACTATTCATATTTTTCAAAAAAAAAGAAAAGAGCCTGTGCTTTCTTCCCCGCGGGCTCGGCGCACACGCCGGCGAGAGCGCGCGCAGCGGACCGGCCGCTCGGGCCTGGCGCTGGGAAAACAGAGGGCAGGGGGAGCTTCGTGGGCTCACCGAGGGTCGGGAACGAGGAACGGCGAGGCGATGCAAGGGTCGGAGGAGGGAGTTCGACAGCGGCGGCACCTCGGCGGAGCTCTTCGGCGGCGAGCAAGGCGTTCCGGCGGCTCTGTTCATCAAAAGGGATCGCCGGTGTGCGGTAGGAGCGCACCGAGGTGAGGAAAAGAGGACGGGGTCGGAGGGAACGGGAGGAACACTCACGACGACGAATTTCGCCCTTCACCGTGGCGGGGCCGTTCGCCGGAGTTGGGGACGGATCGCTTGCGCCGGCGAAAGGAGGGGCGGAGGGGTGAAATTGGCTGCTCGGGAAGGTGGAGAAGCTCAAGGCGAAGGCGATGGTGTGCTCAGCAGGCTCCGGGGCGGTCCGGTGGCTCGGGTTGACGGGGTTGCGCCGGTGGCGGCAACGGCGGGAGCTCGACGGCTTTTTATAGCCGCGGGGCGGCGCTGGGGGGTGGTCCGGGCGAGGGGTGAGGAGCGTTCGCGCGGCACTAACAGAGGTAGGGAGCAAGGTAGGGCGGCGCGACGTGGGCAGGGAGCTCGCGCGCGCGGCGGCTTGCCGGCGGCCGGCATCCGCCCGTTGTCCGCGGCCGTAGGGGAAAGGGGGAGGGTGGGGTCGGCGAGGCGGTGGTAGGGGACCGGGGAGGTCGAGCGCCTTGCGCTGACCGCGCGCGGCACGGGCGCGGCCAGCCGGTCGGCGTGGCCGGCGCTCCGCCGCTGGCGGCCGGGCCCCCCCTGCTTTAAGGTTCGTGCGCAGTGACATCACCCATTCCTTTTCTGAATTTTCAAAAATACTCCCAAAATTTTGAACTACACAAAGAAAACTCAAAATACCAAAGTTGCTTAAAATTTTGAGATCTACATATTTGCCAATATAAACTTTTTCTGAAACTCAATAGTTTTTGAGATAATTTTGAAAAGTGAAAAGGGGACAAAATTGAAGTTTCAAAGAATTTGAAATTACTACTAATTTTGTATTGAAACTTGAAAATCTGCAAACACCAAAGTTGTTCCTTATAGCAAGA
Source organism: Coix lacryma-jobi var. lacryma-jobi (assembly GCA_009763385.1). Classification (NCBI taxonomy): domain Eukaryota; kingdom Viridiplantae; phylum Streptophyta; class Magnoliopsida; order Poales; family Poaceae; genus Coix; species Coix lacryma-jobi. The sequence goes on along the minus strand of CM019826.1, from coordinate 111,128,467 downwards.
TCTACAACTTTTCTTAAAGGGCCAACTTCAAATTTTGAATAGTTTTTGATTAGAAAATGAGGGGTAAAACTAGGGTTTGGAAATTTAGGGTTTTTCAAAAGGAATTTAAATTCTATTTCTGATTTTGAACTTTGGTCAACACAACAAAACATCAGGACACTCAACTGAACAAGATTCACACAAAGCTAGACACAGAGATGAAATTACCATTTTGCCCTTATAGAAAGATTTGGGCCTTTAGGGTTTTTGAAAAAGAGATCACTACACAAGTCACTACAGAAAAAGGTAAATGCAAAAACAAGTATTAGGCAAACATAATGCATGGCAAGGATGATTAATGACTAAAGATGATGACATGTCAGGTTAATTACATATTACCCACCAAAGGTGTTACACACAGAGGTATGGTTCTCTGCAGATCTCAGTTGCTACAGCAGGGGATTGGGAGAGCACGAAAACCCTAGAAGGCAAAGAGCAAATGACTGAGATGATTTGGGAGGTGGGTGTCTCCCCCTACTTATCCTAATTCTAATTCCCACTCTACCCCTAATTATTTACAGAGTGCCTAGCCAACCCTAAGGCCATCCTGGACCAACCCGAAGATGATGGTGATCCGACGGCACACGCGCCGCACAACTGGTAGCGTTGCCTCGACGCAACCTCACCGATTGCCCGCCACGTGCCGCCACCGCTCTGCCTGTCCTTTTCAACGGACTCCGCCCCGGTTTTGTGGCCAAAACCGGGAAACCAGGCCTTCAAGTCCATCCCCCGGTTTTGAGGCCAAAACCGGAAACCCGACGTCCGTCGCCTGAGTTTTGTGGCCCAAACTCAGAAAACCGCCAGTGCCCAGGTATTGAGGCCCAAACCTAGAAACCATCTTTAGCCCGAGTTTTGTGGCCCAAACTCGGCAAACCCGCAGCACCCAGGTTTTGTGGCCCAAACCTGGAACCGTCCACCCGGTGGTTTTTTCTGTGGCTCAACCACCAACCCGGAGCTGTAGAGGGGATGCACCGCCCGTGCACCCCGTCCACCGACACGTGTCCCCAAGTCCTCGACCCGAGCAACCCATGCCCCGCAAGTCTTCGCTCGTCGCTGTCCCAGGCTGTCAGCAACCAGCTGATCCTCAGGCCACCGGTCCCTTAGTCCAAGCCTCACGTCCGCCCTTCACCGCTCCCAGTCCATCGGCACGGCACGTCTCTACTTGACCTTCACCTTGCCCTCGATCACTGTCTCCGTGCTCGACACCTGCACAACACAAGCCAAAGAACATGCGCATCAAACCCATAACAATCACTCATCACTCGAGACTCGGCATACACCCATGTATCCGCAATCTCCCCCTTGATGAGTGCATTGTCAACTAGTCACACAAATCATAATAGAATAGAAGAAGAAAGGAAGAAGGAGAGAGAACTTGACCAAATGACCCAAAAGCATAGCAAAAGCCAAAGAAGGTCAAGTGGAAAGAGCAAGACAACTTTGTCCCCAAAGACATGGGCAACGGCTCAACGCAACCAAGCAAAGCAAGCTATCCCTCAAGAAGAGGTAGAACAGGCTCAACACCGCTAGCAGGAAAGCTTGATACCAATCGAAAAATCAATTGAAACCCAAAGCAAAGATAGAGCTAGCCCTCAAGAAGAGGCAAACGGGCTCAACACCGCTAGCAGGAAAGCTCGATACCAACTGAACAAGCACAAAGCAAAGACGCTAGTCCCTCAGAAAGAGGCAAAGGCTCAACACAACTAGCTATCAAAAATGCCAAAAGTGCTCCGAACCAATTGGAAAAATCAAAATCCGAAAAATCCGAGACAGCTCAAGCTCCCCCTCCAATAGTGCACACAACCAGGAAATCTCCCCGTAGTTGATCTAATTTCTCCCCTTAGTTCAACTCGAAAAGCACATGATTTGCAATATTTTCTCATCCCTTAGTTGAAAATGCACCATCAAGGATCTCCCCTCCAAAATGCATATGAGTCAGAATACAAGTTAGCAGCTTCAGGATATAGTCGATAGAAAGAGAAGATGCTTGACAAAAATGCTGTTCCGATGATTCAACAATATGCACAGAATGCTAACAGAGGCTCAAACTGATCACCAAATACGAAATATGAACATGTAAGCAAGTGAGCAGTTTAGCCATTCAGAAAAGGATGTTCACCATAAAAATAGCACTGACATGTATAGACAGGAAGTCAACCAGGTGCTAAACATGTATACGAAGTGAACTACCCCTAGCAAGGTTCAATCATCATGCTACAGAATGAAACATAGACTTGTGTATTCAAATTTTATCGGAGTTGCAGCGGTTAAATTACACAAGTTCAAATTTCAGCATATGATTGCGAGAGGTTGAAAGCTTGTCATTGCCTAACTTTCCAACTGTGCAAAGCCTATGCAGAAGCAATCAGAAGCTTAAAGCAACAGTTTCGGTCATACACTACACGCTCAAGTTTAACTCAAAGTGCAATGAGAGACAGTCTCAAAACTTGATGTGCTGACAAGCAAACCCATCTCGATCTTTCCAAATCACTTAAACTTGGTTCAAATTTAAGGCAGTATATGAACATACCAAGCAAGTGAATGACTCAGGACTAGAGACTAGCAACCTAGCATATATGAGAAGCACAAGTGATTTCAACACATTCTACACATACTAGTTGCATATCTCAATGGTGAACATTTTCAAGTATTATGTTCATTTAAGCAGGTTCACCATTCAAAAATAGCTCAGTTCACAACATGCATCAGTGATCAGAAAGAGCATAAGCTACAAGCATCATTATATAGCATCAGAGCATACACTAAGCAGAGCATAGTCATATTCTAAGGATTATATTAATGAAGCTCTGAATGTAAATATGCAAGAAGACATGCAAAAATGCATGATGAAACGAAAAGAAGGAAAGAGTCGGTCTATAATACACGAACCAAAATGTTTCCCCCATCTAAAAGGGAAAACACACTCCAAGCTCACCTCTCAACCTAGCAAAAGTTGATTGGTCTAAAGGTTTGGTGAAAATATCTGCCAACTGATGATGAGTATCGACATGGTGAAGGTCGATATCACCCTTCTCATAGTGGTCTCGCAGAAAATGAAAGCGCACATCAATGTGTTTGGTCTTAGAATGCAGCACGGGGTTCTTAGCAACGCTAATCGCACTCGTGCTGTCACAAAGCAAAGGAACACAAGAAACTCAGACCAAAATCACGCAAAGTGGCCATCATCCAAAGCAATTGAGAACAGCAGCTAGCCGCAGCAACATACTCAGTCCGTGGTAGATTGGGCGACACTAGACTGCTTGCGAGAAGACCACGATACAAGAGAAGAACCAATAACTGACGAGTCCCAGAAGTGGACTTGCGCTCAATATAGGAACAACAAAATCAGCATCAGAGTAACCGCAAAGGGAGAGGGTGGAGGAATCCGAATACCAAATCCCAAACTCTGAAGTGAAGCATAAGTACCTCATAATGAGCTTGACCGCCTGACGGTGAGAAGTGCACGGCGACGACTGAAATCGTGCGCACAGACACACCGCGAACTGGATGTCCGGGCGTGTCGCCGTCAGGTACAACAGCGGCCCGATCATACTCCGATACTCCTTCTGGTCCACAGCTTCTCCATCCACATCCGCATCCAGGGCTGCAGTAGTCGGCATGGGTGTTGGAAGAGGCTTGGCCTCACCCATGTCGAACTTCTTCAGGACATCCTTGGTGTACTTGCCCTGGTGCATGAACGTCCCCTCTCGGGATTGCTTGATTTGCAACCCGAGGGAAGAATGTCAACTCGCCCATCATTCTCATCTCAAAGTCCCTGCTCATAGTGTCTGCAAACTTGGCAACCAAAGCGTGAGAAGAACCACCGAAAATTATATCATCCACGTAAATCTGGACCAAGAGAGTGTCATTGCCTTGCTTGAGGAGAAAGAGCGTTTTATCCACACATCCCATTTTAAAACGCTTAGCAAGCAAAAAGGTTTTCAACCTATCACACCAGGCTCTAGGGGCTTGTTTCAACCATACAAAGCTTTGTGAAGTTTAAAAACATGGTTTGGAAACTTGGGATTTTCAAAACTGGGGGGTTGTTTCACATATACTTCCTCTTCTATGTAGCCGTTTAGGAAGGCACTCTTGACATCCATTTGAAAAAGTTTAAACCCTTTGGATGCAACAAAAGCCAAGAGAATCCTAATTGCCTCCAAACGAGCTACAGGAGCAAAGTCTCCTCATAGTCTATCCCCTCCTTCTGACTATAACCCTGGGCTACAAGCCTGGCCTTGTTTCTCACAACATGGCCATCCTCTCCTTGTTTGTTTTTGAAAACCCATTTTGTACCAATAGGATGACAGTCAGGAGGAAGAGGAACAAGAACCCAAAACCTGATTTCTTTCAAAATTCTCCAACTCCTCATGCATGTCATTCACCCATCCGAATCAGATAAAGCGTGTCCAACATCTCGGGGTTCAAAATCAGCAACAAATACAAGTGAGAGATTTGTTGTGACCTAGACCGAGTGACACGTTCGCCGATGCTGCCGATCATCTGTTGAGATGGGTGTTGGGGCTGGATGTGTTGTGGCGCCTCCCAGCTGAAGATACCTCCCCCTCAACAGCAGCTGGTGCCTCCTCGGGTACAAAAGGTATCGCTTGAGGTGGCGGATCCCACGGCCCCCAAGTGGTAGAGGAAGAAGGATCGGGGCCGTGAGTCGTAGTAGAAGCCGCTCTTTGTGGCTCAGCAGGTGGAGGTGGTGTTGGGTCATCCATCCCTTCAGCACCCTCGTCCTCATCATCAAAAAGAGGTTCGCCAACCTCATGATCACCTGCACGCTCAAAACGAGAAGAAGTACAAACCATGGTCTCGTCGAAGGTGACATCTGATGTCTCCATGACTCGGTTAGTATCAAGGTTAAGTACACGATATGCACGAGTATGAGTGCCATAACCCAAAAATACACCATCAGAAGAACGAGACTCAAACTTATCCAGGTTGCCTTTCTTGAGTATAAAACAATGACAACCAAAAACTCTAAAATAACTCACCTTGGGCAGTTTTCCAAAATGCAACTCATAAGAAGTCTTTTTCAAGAAAGCTCGGAGAAAAATGCGATTGGAAATATAGCATGCAGTGCTCATAGCTTCGGCCCAATATCGCCTAGAAGTCCTATGCTCATCGAGCATCGTCCTGGCCATCTCTACAAGGGTCCGATTCTTCCTCTCTACAACACCATTCTGTGGCGGTGTGTAGGAGAAGAAAACTGATGCTCCAAACCCAAGAGTTACAAAACTTCTCAAAATCCGAATTATTGAATTCGGAACCATTATCACTTCGAATTGCTCGCATCGAGTTCAAAGGGAATTCGTTCTGAAGACGCAAAATTAGATTGCGAGCAAAGGAGAAAGTCTCAGTCTTCTCAGCTAAAAAGAAGACCCACGAATATCTCGAAAAGTCATCAACAACAACAAGCACAAACCACTTTCCCCCAACCGAGCTCACTCGAGCCGGACCAACAAGGTCCATGTGTAAAAGCTCTCCAGGGCTTTGGTCATGACCTGAGTCACTAGATGGTGGGGAGCGGCTACCATCTTCCCATGTCAACAAGAATGGCAAACAAGATCCGTCTCCATGGACAACTTGGGCAATCCTCGGATTAAGCCAAGTGAGCTAAGCCTTGCAAGCAAGTCAAAGCTTAAGTGACCTAGTCTCCTATGCCACCTCCAAAGATCAGAGGAGGAAGGTCCAGCCAAAAGACAATGAGAAATTCCAAACGACTCTAAGAAATTCGCACAAAAGACTTTCCCAAAGGGCGAAATCAAACACACAAGATTGCCCCGAGGATCCAAAATACGACTAAGATTCGGCTTAAAACGAATCTCAAAGTCATCATCAAAAAGTTGCGAAACAAAAAGAAGGTCAAAATGCAAGTTAGAAACAATAGCAACATCCCGCAACACAAAGTGATCATTAACTCGCACCGACCCACGAGACAACACTTTACCTTTGCTGTTGTCGCCGAAGGTGATAAACTCTTTTCCGGCGACCGGACTAAGACTGGAGAACCACTTGGCGTTTCCGGTCATGTGCCTCGAACAACCGGAATCCACCAACCAAATGTTCTCCAATCGTTTTACCTACATCAATAAAAAGACATAGGGTGAGCATACGGTCCAACACTGGGGTTAGTGAAGTAGGGAGAATACCAGTGTTGGGCCGGCTGCTCAAAAGAACGGTTAGCAGAAAAACCATTCCTAGCATACCTACGGGGAAAGCGATCACCATGCTGAGGAAAACGTGGTCCGCTAGGGAAGGAGCGCTCACCGCGATACTCAAAACGCGGTGGGGGAAAACGCTCAACTACAAAGCCACCGCCATGGGGTCCATAGCCCACAACTGCAGGCTCCCGCCAGGCACGACCTCCTCGCGCCCTAGGCCTAGGGACTTGAGGTTTTGGACCTCTAGGCCTAGTAGCACACCTCTGAACATCCGGCACATGTACATCATGGAAAGGATGGTACATGTCCATGTTGTTCATCTCCTTTGCACGGCGCGCCTCTCTCTTGCGCCGAAAGCAAAACTCACTCAAGTGTCCATCTCTCCCACAGTGCTCACAATGGTACCTCACCGCTCTCAAAGGGGGTTGTTGGTACTCACGGTAGTGGGTGTGGATCACTTTGCCCTTCAGTGGACATAAGCTCCTCTTGTATGGGTGTCATTGTGTCTTACTAGCTTGTTCTTGAGGTGGTTTGGTTTTGGAGCCCCTGACTATTTTCTTGGGTGGAGCTCTCGGAGGTTGAACAAACAACCCCATCCTTGGTGTTAGGCTTGAAGGCTCTTTGGGTGGAATCTTGGTAAGCTTGAGAGTAGTGGTGGAGTTGGGCTTCTCACATGGGTTTAGACCACTCGACTCTCCAATCTGCCAAAATTTGACACATCAACACCCTGAGCAAACCTACACCTGGACCTCCAGCAGCATGCTTGAACTGGGAGATCATCATCCCAAGCTGTGGCTCACCCAATACACCCATGACAAGATGGCCGAAGGTATGTGTTTTCCTCCTCCGTGGTTCGCATCTTGTCATGCTTCACTTCGCAATCTCCATCTCCAAACCCTCACACAAGCGCATCTAGACACACATGTGCTACCCGAGTTGGCCTTCTCAAGAGCACAATCTTGCATTCTTCTCTACCATCTCGGATTGCAAGCCAGCACAGGACTTTGCACCGCAGCCAACACGCGGATCTAGCCTTAAGCCACTCACTCTCCTACCAATGCAACAACTTTCCCCTCAAAGTGAGAAGGTCAGTCATGTTCGTGGTGCACATCCGCACTCACCCTCCTCAGAGACACTATCGGTGGACTTGGCAAAATCAGGTCCTTCACCGTATCCTCCCACTTCTCCTAAACTCCTTACGCCTCTAGCAGCACGCCTAAGCAATCTTTTTTATCTGACTAAGAAGATCGGCAGTAATTTTCTCGACCTCAGTAGAAAGCTCATCGGGGGTCTGAGATACCTGGGAGGTGTCGTCGTCATCGTCGTTGTTTTCTGAGGGTCCCCTCCAGCTCGCCGTCGACCTCCTTGCCAAGGGCCATGGTGCAGAAGCCCTCATTGTCGCGAAGAAGCAGAGACCGTTCAGTTGTCCTCAATTCCTCTTCTTCTTCTCGACTCGTCGTCGCTTGAGCAGCAGTCTTCCGTCATCCAGTCATCGACGTCGCTGAGCGTGGTGAAGAAAGCACGCTGCTCAGCTGGGCCTTCTCTCCAAGTACTTTTTCTTGATGTACTCCTTGTCGAAGCCGCCCTTCCGCTTTGTGCTTCATGAGGACGTACTTTCTCTCCTTGCGCTTGTCTGAGTCATACTTGTGCCCATGATCCGCCTTGCCGAAGACTTGCTTTTTCTCTTCGGGCAATTAGCGATGAAGTTGGTTGGGGTCGCTGCAACTCGAAACCATCAGCGTCCTCCTCTGCGGCAACGGTTCATGCGGTTGTTGTGACCATGAGAACTGTTTGGCGAGCAAAGCCTTCAAGGGGTTAGCAGAAGAGCTAGAAAGCAAGCCAAATCGACGGGCCAGAAGGATTTTCATAAGAAGCCTCGCCATGGCATCGATCTCATTGGACTTGAGCTTACTGAAAGAGCTCGTCGCATTGAGGGTCTCATAGTTAGGCGATTCGATGATCGCCTGAACCTGGAATCCCACCCGACCGATCGAGAGTTGTTAACACCGAGTTTTTGTCACTATGACAAGTGGACCGTCACTATGATAATCGGCGAACGCTACCACTTGAAGGATTCGGCATACGGCGTATGCGGTCGGCAACTCAAATGTATTCGGCAAGGCGGGAAAGCAATTAGTCAACACGAGCGGATTCGGCAACGTATGCTACGGTCGGTTACCTCGACCAAAGTCAGTTTGCGACGAATACACATGTCGAGAAGATTTAGAAGCCGACGGAATTCTCGTTCAGTTTAGCGCATGTGCCGGCTATTAAAAAGGAAGCTTGGAGCAAACGGCATCTGTCTCTGATAGTTTCCATTTATCATTGTAATCGGATTCTTCTAGGACTCCGATGGTTTTCCTGTTTTAAAATCGTTGTAAGCTTGTCCCCTAGACTCGTCGGACACCATGGTATAAATAAACCCCTGAGACGATTGTAAAAAATCTGTTCACAATCAATACAACCACCCCGGCCCCCGTGCCTCCTTCGATTCTGCGGATACATGGGTGTATGCCGAGTCTCTGTGTGATGAGTGATTGTCAATGGAGATGATGCGCATGTTCTTTGGCTTGTGTTGTGCAGGTGTCGAGCACGGAGACAGTGATCGATGGCGGGTGAAGGTCAAGTTGCGACGTGCCGTGCCGACGGACCGGGCGCGATGAAGGATGGGCGTGCCGTGCGGCGGACGTGCCATGCCGATGTATCGGACGGTGAAGGGCGGACGTGGACTTGGACTGATGGACTGGAGGCCGGAGGATCAGCTGTGGTGGCTGGCAGCCTGCGACAGCGACAGGCGGAGAAGTGCGATCATGTCGGTGGAAGGGGTGCACAGGCGGTGCATCCCCTCTACGACGCCGGTTTTTTGGTAGAGCCCGGGAAAAACCAACGGTGGACGGTTTCCAGGTTTGGGCCTCAAAACCTGGGTGCTGGGTTTCCAGGTTGAGCCACAAAACCTGGGCGCGACGGTTTCCAGGTTGAGCCTCAAAACCTGGGCGTGGGCCGGTTTCCGAGTTTGGGCCTCAAAACTCGGGCGCGGACGGTTTCCGAGTTTGGCCACAAAACTCGGGCTGGAGGCTGGTTTCCCGGTTTGGGCCTCAAACCGGGGGCTGATGGAAAGGCTGGTTTCCCGTTTGGGCCGCAAAACCGGGGGTGCAGAGTGGTGGCGGCACGTGGCGGCGATCTGAAGGTTGCGTGGAGGCGACGCGGAAGACCGTGCGGGCGTGGCCGTCGGATCTACCTACCACCAGCGGGTGGACTAGAATAGCCTTAGGGTTAGGCTGGTCCGCTCTGTAATTAGAGTAGAGAGGGTAGAGTAGGAAATAGACTTAGGCTAGGTTAGTATAAGTAGTCTAGGGGAGACACCCTCCTCCCTATCTCAATCTCAGTTAGCGCAGTCATTTGCTTCCTAGCACCTAGGGTTTCCACTCTCCCATCCCCTGCTCTAGCTAGTTGAGATCCGCAGAGAGACTCCACTCTGTGTACTGTTGATTTGAGGAAGTGAGGCCGTATCCTCACTTTGGAGCACAGATCGATGGCTTGATTTGCGTCCTTAATTCGAGTTCGTGGCTGTGATTCGCGTTTCTTTGTGTTCTTCGCGGAATCCTTTTTCTCCACGATTTTCCCGTCGCTTGATCTCTTTGCTCGGTTCATCTTTTGCAATTCCGTTTGAACCAAGTTGTTCTAGATCGTGAGGCTCTCCTTTCCACCGAAGGAATTATCTCTAACCTCACGGTCTAGGAGATCGATCGATTTTCGTTTTGGATTGCGTTCTTGCCTCCATGCCCCGAAATTTCTTGATTCACCGATTTGGAGTTAGGTTCGAGCCATGATCTCTTAGAGATAGCTCACTAACATCCTTGTGACTCCTCAAATCGAATCCTAGGCCTAGGGCAATTTGATTCGAAGGAGATCGGGTTGAATCGTAAGAACACAGCGCTGTTTTCGGGGCATCGGACGCTATCACGGGAGCATCGGACGCTAGGGTTCCTAGCATCGGACGCTCCGGTGACGCGTGTCACGTTTTCAGCGTTTTAGTTTGCATCGGACGCTAGGCATCGGACGCGTCCGTTGTCCATCGGACGCGCCGGAGTCTTTGCATCGGACGCTGGGTGATCACTGTTCACAGCGTCCGATGGTGGAACAGTAAGGTTCCAGAACCGCCCAGTCTGCATCGGACGCGTCCGGTGGTCTGGCATCGGACGCAGGCCAGCGTCCGATGCGACTGGTTTCGCACGGTTTCGTCCGCGGTTCGCTCGTTCGTTGTCGGAATTGATTTCCGTCTTTTGCGTTGGCTTTCTAGAGTTGTCTAGTGTCTCGCTGTGCTTCTAGGAAGCATCCACCCTACATATAGGGTCGTGGACATTAGCAAGTTCTAGGGTTCGCTCTTGGGGTCGATTTTGGGACAGTGGCATCTAGTTTCCGTAAGGAAATTTTGAAGCTCCCATTCACCCCCCCCTCTGTCGCTTTCGGTTAGCTTCTCGGTCCTTCAATTGGTATCGGAGCGGGTTAAGGATCTTTCCACCTTAGCCGGTTCCAGATCCACCGAAGGCGACATGGATCGCGGCGTGGGCAAACCGCCGTTTTTCGATGGGACGAACTATGCGTATTGGAAGATACGTATGTCGGCCTATTTGCAGAGCTTGGGCGCTTCGATCTGGGATATTTGCAACTCCCCTGATTACGTGGTCTTGGCTGCTCGTGTGACTCAACAGCAGGTCGATGAGCACGATGCCAATAGCCGAGCCCGTAATGCTCTTTTCTCTTGTTTGAGCATGGGTGAGTTTGATCGTGTTTCTCACCTCGCTACGGCTCGGAGATCTGGGACACTCTCATGCGTTTTCATGAGGGCACCTCTCAAGTCAAAACCCGACTCTACGAGTCGTTCAAGCGAGAGTATGAGAACTTTAGACATCAACCTGGCGAGAGCATAGAAAGTTTATTCGCTCGCTTTCAGGTGATTGTCAACAGGATGAGGGCTAACAGAGAGCAGTTGCCATTTGACGATCATGAGCGTGCTTTGAAGCTTTTGCACACTCTTGACCGTTCGGTGTGGGACTCCAAGGTTCAGGCAATCATCGAATCGCCGAACTATGAGACCCTCACCTGCGACGAGCTCTTCAGTAAGCTCAAGTCCAGTGAGATTGATGCTATGGCGAGGGCTTCTTTTGAAAATCCTTCTCGCCCGTCCATGGCTTTGGTTTCCGGCTCTTCCTCTAACCCCTCAGCTGGCTTTGCGCTTTCTTCTCTCTTCTCTGTGACAGAGGACCAGCTGGAGTCTTTGGGAGACGACGAGTTGGCTTTGCTTGCCAACCGGTTCTCGCGGTTCCACAACAACCGCATGAACCGTCGTCGCGGAGGAGGACGCACCGGATGCTACGAGTGCGGCGACCCCGACCACTTCATCGCCGACTGCCCCAAGAAGAAGAACAAGCATCTTGGGAAGGGTGATCACGGCCACAGGCGCGACTCCAAGTACAAGGAGAAGCACGTTCCCCCAAGGCACAAGAAGCGGGGCGGCTTCAACAAAGAGTACATCAAGAAGAAGTACTTGGAAGCAGCAGCAGGCTGAGCAGCGAGCGTTCTTCGCCACGCTCAGCGACGTCGACGGCTCGGATGACGACTCCGCTCGATCGAGTGATGACGAGTCCGAGAAGAAGAAGCTGGAGGACACGTTCAACGGCTTGTGCTTCTTCGCCGGCGACGAAGGCCTGTGTACCATGGCGCTCGGAGATGAGGTCGACGGCGAGCCGGAGCGTACCCCTCGGAACGACGACGACGACGACACCTCCCAGGTATCTCTCACCTACGACGAGCTTTCCTCCGAGGTTGAGAAGTTGACTGCTGCCCTCCTTAGTCAAGACAAGTTGCTTAGGCGTGCCGCTAGAGAGCGCAAGGAGTTTAGGCAGAAGTGGGAGGACACGGTGAAGGAGCTTGAGTTCGCTCGGTCCACCGTGGTTGTGTCGGAGGAGTTGGAGTGCGAGAGTTGCGCCGCGCACATGACGGATCTTCTCACTCTGAGGAGTAAGTATGCTGCGCTGGTAGATGAGGTGGATGAGCTCCGAGCTAGACCGCAGCTGTTGGGTGCGTGCAACTTGTCCTGTCTTGCAATCCGAGTTGGCAGAGAAGAATGCCAAGCTTGAGTCTTTTGAGAAGGCCGGCTCGGATAGCACTTGTGTCAAGAGATGTGCTTTGTGTGAGGGCCTGGAGCAGGAGATGGCCAATGTGAGGCATGACAAGGTGCGTACCGAGGAGGAAAACACATACCTTCGGACCGTCTTGTCATGGGTGTCTTGTGGTGAGCCTCAGCTCGGGATGATGATCTCCCAATTCAAGCGAGCTGCTGGGGCTCCTGGTGTAGGTCTTGGCCAGAGTGTTGATCTTTCAGCTTTTGGTAAGATTGGAGAGTCTAGTGGTCTGAACCCCTGTGAGAAGCCAACTCCACCACTACTCCCAAACTAACCAAGCTTCCACCCAAAGAGCCTGCCAAGCCTGTCACCAAGGATGGAGTTATAGTTGAATCCCCCAAGGCTCCACCCAAGAATCCACAATGGCAACCCAAGCCCAATCACCTAAAGAACAAGCTTGACACAATGCCACCCATCCGAGAGGAGTTGCCACAGAAGGGCAAGGGCAAGGTGAACCATACCCACATCCCTGCAAACCAACACCCCCTTTGCGCGCGGTGAGGTTTCAGTGTGACTTTTGTGGGCGGGATGGTCACCTGAGTGAGTTCTGCTTTAGGCGCAGGAGAGAGGCGCGCCGAGCTAGGGAGATGCAGAACCCGGACATGTTTCACCCAGCTCGTGGTGGACATGCTCCGAAGCCTCAGGGAGAGCTGCTAGGTCTGGAGGGAAGCATACCCAGCCTAGGCAGCAGGAGAGAGCCCCTAGGAGGGAGACTAGGCCTAGAGGTAGAGCACCTCAGTTTGTGAGGCCTAGGCAGGAGAGAGCTCCGAGGAGAGACGCTAGAGTTGAGCAGCAGGCTCCTAGGCGTAGACCTCGTAGAGAGCGTGCCCGACGGGGTCCTGCTTTTGCAGGTAACGGACCCCGTGGCGGAGGCTTTGTTGAGCGCTTTGTCCCACCGCAGGTAGAGTTTCGCGGTGAGCGCTTCTTCCCCAGCGGACCACGTTTTCCTGTGCGTGGTGATCGCTATCCCCCTAGACAGATGGTTTTTACACTGACCGTTCTTTTGAGCAGCCGGCCCAACACTGGTTTCCTTCTTATCTTACTAACCCCAGTGTTGGACCGTATGTTCACCCTATGTCTTTTTATTGATGTAGGAGGAGCGGTTGGAGGACATTTGGCTTGTGGATTCCGGTTGCTCGAGGCACATGACCGGAAATGCCAAATGGTTCTCCAGCCATAGTCCGGTCGCCGGAAAGGAGTACATAACCTTCGGCGACAAAGGTAAGGGCAAGGTATTGTCCGTTGGTGCAGTGCGGGTTAATGAGCACTTTGTGTTGCGCGAGGTTGCTCTTGTTTCTAACCTGCATTTTAACTTGCTTTCTGTTTCGCAACTTTTTCGTGAAGGCTATGAGATTCGTTTCAAACCGAACCTTAGCCGGATCTTAGATCCTCAGGGTGATCTTGTATGTCTGATTTCACCCTTTGGGAATGTCTTTCGCGCGAATTTCTCAAAGTCGTTTGGATCTTCTCGCTGTCTTTTGGCTAGTCCTTCTTCTTCTGATCTTTGGAAGTGGCATAGGAGGCTCGGTCACCTGAGTTTTGACTTGCTTGCAAGACTTAGCTCACTTGGCTTAATCCGAGGATTGCCCAAGCTTTCGTTGGAGAAGGATCTAGTTTGCCATGCTTGCCGGCATGGAAAGATGGTTGCTGCTCCCCACCATCCTTTGACCAAGGTTATGACCTCGCACCCCGGAGAGCTTTTGCATATGGACCTTGTTGGTCCGGCTCGGGTGAGCAGCTCGGTTGGGGGAAGTGGTATGTGCTTGGTGTTGTTGACGACTTTTCGAGGTATTCGTGGGTCTTCTTTTTAGCTGAGAAGTCCGAGACATTCTCCTTCGCTCGCGATCTGATTTTGCGTCTTCAGAACGAGTTCCTTTGAACTCGATGCGAGCGATTAGAAGTGATAATGGTTCCGAGTTTAAAAATTCGGATTTTGAGAAGTTTGTAAATGCCTTGGTTTGGAGCATCAGTTTTTCTTCTCCCTATACACCACCCCAAAAATGGTGTTGTAGAGAGGAAGAATCGGACCCTTGTTGAGATGGCCAGGACGATGCTTGATGAGCATAGGACTCCTAGGCGCTTTGGGCCGAAGCTATGACACTGCAGGCTATATTTCGAATCGCATTTTTCTGAGAGTGTTTTTGAAGAAGACCTCTTATGAGTTGCGTTTTGTCGCCAGCCCAAGGGGATTATTTTAGAGTCTTTGGTTGCCACTGTTTTATATTGAAAAAAGGGCAACCTAGACAAGTTTGAGTCTCGTTCTTCTGACGGTGTTGTGTTTTGGGTTATGGCACTCACACTCGAGCTTATCGTGTACTTAACCTTGACACTAACCGAGTCATGGAGACATCAGATGTCACCTCGACGAGACTCTTGTTTCTCCTCTTCTCGTTTTGAGCGTGCAGGTGATCACGAGGTTGGAGAGGCCTCTTTTCGATGACGAGGAAGAGGGTGCTGAAGGTATAGATGATCCAGCACCCCTCGCCTGCCGCGCCGCCGGGAAGGGCTCGACGACGACCCGTGGCCCCGAGACGTCTTCTCCTGGGGGCCGTGGGATCCACCTCGCGCGGTACCTTTTGTACCCGGGGTGGAACCAGCTACTGTTGAGGGGGAGGTTACTTCTTCCCGGGAGGCGCCACGACACATCCAGCGCCAGCACCCCCCTGAACAGATGATCGGCGACATCGACGAGCGAGTTACTCGCTCCAGGTCAAAGCACATCTCGCACTTTGCTCATTCTGCTTTTGTTGCGTCTTTGAGCCGAGATGTTGGACACGCATTGACGGATCCGGATTGGGTCAATGCCATGCATGAGGAGCTAGAGAACTTTGAGCGAAATCGGGTTTGGGTTCTAGTGCCAACCACCTCCTGACTGTAAACCTATTGGGACAAAATGGGTTTTTAAAAACAAGCAAGGAGAGGAGGGCCACATTGTGAGAAACAAGGCCCGGCTTGTAGCGACGGGTTATAGTCAGAAGGAGGGGATAGATTATGAGGGACCTTCGCTCCTGTAGCTCGTTTGGAGGCTATTAGGATACTCTTGGCTTATGCTGCATCCATGGGTTTCAAACTTTTTCAAATGGATGTCAAGAGTGCCTTAAACGGCTATATTGAGGAGGAGGTCTATGTCCAGCAAACCCCCGGTTTTGAAAATCCCAAGTTTCCAAACCATGTCTTTAAACTCCACAAAGCTTTGTATGGTTTGAAACAAGCCCCTAGAGCCTGGTATGAGAGATTAAAAACCTTTTTGCTAGCTAAGGGTTTTAAAATGGGATGTGTAGATAAAACGCTCTTTCTCCTCAAGCAAGGCAAAAGATACTCTCTTGATCCAAATTTACGTGGATGATATCATTTTCGGTGGTTCTTCTCACGCTTTGGTGCCAAGTTTGCAGATACTATGAGCAGGGAGTTCGAGATGAAGCATGATGGGCGAGCTGACTTCTTTCTCGGGTTGCAAATTAAGCAATCCCGAGAGGGGACGTTTGTGCACCAGGGCAAGTACACAAGGGACTTGCTGAAGCGGTTCGACATGGGTGAGGCCAAGCCTCTTCCAACGCCCATGTCGACGACGACTGCCCTGGATGCTGACACGGATGGAGAAGCAGTGGACCAGAAGGAGTACCGCAGCATGATTGGATCGCTGCTCTACCTGACGGCGACACGGCCGGACATTCAGTTCGCGTGTGCTTGTGCGCGCGCTTTTCAGGCTTCGCCACGCACTTCTCACCGTCAGGCGGTGAAGCGCATCTTCAGGTACCTTCGTTTCACGCCTGAGCTCGGGATTTGGTATTCTGCTTCTTCCACCCTCTCGCTTTGTGGCTTTTCTGATGCTGATGCTGGTTGTCGCATTGAGCGCAAGTCTACTTCAGGGACTTGCCAGTTTATTGGATCTTCTTTGTGTCGTGGTCTTCTCGCAAGCAGTCTAGTGTCGCTCAGTCTACCACGGAGGCTGAATATGTTGCTGCGGCTAGCTGCTGTTCCCAGTTACTCTGGATGATGGCCACTTTGCGTGATTTTGGTTTGAGCTTTACTCGAGTTCTTTGCTTTGTGACAGCACGAGTGCCATTAGCGTTGCTAAGACCCTGTGCTTCACTCGAAAACCAAAACACATTGATGTGCGTTTTCATTTCTTGCGAGACCACCAGGAGAAGGGTGATATCGACCTTCGCCATGTCGATACTCATCACCAATTGGCTGATATTTTCACCAAGCCTTTAGACGAATCAACCTTTAATAGGTTGAGGGGTGAGCTTGGTGTGTGTTTCCCCTTTTGATGGGGGGGAAGCATTTTGAGATGTACAGACTGACTCTTTTATTTTGAGGCTCTTTCTTTTGAGTTTCTTGAGTCTCCTTTTGGTATCTTCTTTCCTTCAGTTTTGTGTCGGGCATACGCATTTACATTCTGAGCTTCATGTCTATATTCACTAGAATGAATTATGCTCTTGTTAGTATTGCTCCGATACTTATGATGATGCTTGTAGCTTATGCTCTTTCTGATCACTGTTACATGTTATGAGCGAGCTATTTTTTTTGGAATGGTGAATTATGCCTAATGTATATAAATCTGAAAATGTTCACCATTGAGATATGCAACTAGCATGTGTAGGGTGTGTTGAGTCCATTCCTGCTTTTCATATATGCTAGGTTGCTATGTCTCTAGTTCTGAGTCATTCACTTGCTTGGTTGTTCATAACTTGCTTAAATCTGAACCAAGTATTGTTGAATTGAAAAGATCGAGATGGGATTGCTTGTCAACACCTCATGGTATTGAGACTGTTTCTCATTGCACTTTGAGTTAAACTTGAGCCATGTAGTGTATGACCGAAACCGTTGCTTTAAGCTTCTGATTGCTTCGGCATAGGCTTCGCACGGTTGAAAAAGTTAGGCGATGACAAGCTTTCAACCTCTCGCAATCACATGCTAAAAATGAACTTGTGAATTCTTTACCGCTGCAACTCCGATATGAATTTGAAATCACAAGTATATGTTTCATTCCTATGCATGATGATTGAACTTTGCTAGGGGTAGTTCACCTTGTATATATGCTTAGCACTTGTTTGGATTCCTTCTATACATGTCTAGTGCTATGTGATGGTGACTATCCTTTTGGCTTAAAACTGCTCACATGCTCATATGCTTCATATTTCGTATAAGTGATCAGTTTGAGCCTTTGCTATTTGAGTGCTTAATTGAGATGTTGGAGCTATACTGATTAGAGCATCTTTGCACTTTTTTGACTATATCCTTGAAGCTCCTAACTTGCATTTTGACTTCATATGCATTGTGGAAGGAGATCTTGTGTTCAGGGGAGTTTATGTGAAGAGAGTTGCTTCTCCGATACCTTTTGGCCTTGATAAGTGCATTTTCAACTAGGGGGAGAAATTTACGCAAATCATATGCCCTGAAAATCTTTTGTCCTAGTTGCTTGCATTTGTCGAGGGGGAGTTTGCTAGTTGTGTTGAGCCGTTGCCTCTGTCTTGAGGGACTAGCAAACGTTCCTAGCTTCTCATGAGCTTTCATAAGCTTTTTCATTTGGCTTTCAATTGGTATCGTCTGGTGTGCTTTCCCATTTGGTTTGGGTTGATTTTCAATTGGTTGGTGAGTGATTTTCTTGCTAGTTGTGTTGAGCCTCTGTGCCTCTATCTTGAGGGACTAGCATTTTGCTTCTGTTGTCCTCCGATCTTCAATTGCTATCTGCTAGCGTGGTGTTGAGCCTGTTCTACCTCTTCTTGAGGGCTAGCTTTGCTTTGCTTGGTTGCGTCAAGCCGTTGCCCATGTCTTTGGGGACCAAGTTTTTGCTTCATCCACTTGACCTTCTCGGCTTTTGTTAGGCTTCTGGGTCATTTGGTTGGGTTTTCTCTTCCCACTCCTTCCTACCTCCTTCTTATTCATGATTTGTTGTGGAGTTGACAATGCACTCATCAAGGGGGAGATTGCGGATACATGGGTGTATGCCGAGTCTCTGTGTGATGAGTGATTGTCAATGGAGATGATGCGCATGTTCTTTGGCTTGTGTTGTGCAGGTGTCGAGCACGGAGACAGTGATCGATGGGGGGTGAAGGTCAAGTTGCGACGTGCCGTGCCGACGGACCGGCGCGATGAAGGATGGGCGTGCCGTGCGGCGGACGTGCCATGCCGATGTATCGGACGGGAAGGGCGGACGTGGACTTGGACTGATGGACTGGAGGCCGGAGGATCAGCTGTGGTGGCTGGCAGTGCGACAGCGACAGGCGGAGAAGTGCGATCATGTCGGTGGAAGGGGTGCACAGGCGGTGCATCCCCTCTACGACGCCGGTTTGTTGGTAGAGCCGGGAAAAACCAACGGTGGACGGTTTCCAGGTTTGGGCCTCAAAACCTGGGTGCTGGGTTTCCAGGTTGAGCCACAAAACCTGGGCGCGACGGTTTCCAGGTTGAGCCTCAAAACCTGGGCGTGGGCCGGTTTCCGAGTTTGGGCCTCAAAAACTCGCGGCGCGGACGGTTTCCGAGTTTGGCCACAAAACTCGGGCTGGAGGTGGTTTCCCGGTTGGGCCTCAAAACCGGGGGCTGATGGAAAAGGCTGGTTTCCCGGTTTGGGCCGCAAAACCGGGGGTGCAGAGTGGTGGCGGCACGTGGCGGCGATCTGAAGGTTGTGGAGGCGACGCGGAAAGGAAGACCGTGCGGGCGTGGCCGTCGGATCTACCTACCACCAGCGGGTGGACTAGAATAGCCTTAGGGTTAGGCTGGTCCGCTCTGTAATTAGAGTAGAGAGGGGTAGAGTAGGAAATAGACTTAGGCTAGGTTAGTATAAGTAGTCTAGGGGAGACACCCTCCTCCCTATCTCAATCTCCGTTAGCGCAGTCATTTGCTTCTAGCACCTAGGGTTTCACTCTCCCATCCCCTGCTCTAGCTAGTTGAGATCCGCAGAGAGACTCCACTCTGTGTACTGTTGATTGGAAGTGAGGCCGTATCCTCACTTTGGAGCACAGATCGATGGCTTGATTTGCGTCCTTAATTCGAGTTCGTGGCTGTGATTCGCGGTTTCTTGTGTTCTCGCGGAATCCTTTGTCTCCACGATTTTCCCGTCGCTTGATCTCTTTGCTCGGTTCATCTTCTGCAATTCCGTTTGAACCAAGTTGTTCTAGATCGTGAGGCTCTCCTTTCCACCGAAGGAATTATCTCTAACCTCACGGTCTAGGAGATCGATCGATTTTCGTTTTTGGATTGCGTTCTTGCCTCCATACCCCGAATTTTCTTCGATTCACCGATTTGGAGTTAGGTTCGAGCCATGATCTCTTAGGAGTAGCTCACTAACATCCTTGTGACTCCTCAAATCGAATCCTAGGCCTAGGGCAATTGATTCGAAGGAGATCGGGTTGAATCGTGAAGAACAGCGCTGTTTTCGGGGGCATCGGACGCTATCACGGGAGCATCGGACGCTAGGGTTCCTAGCATCGGACGCTCCGGTGACGCGTGTCACGTTTTCAGCGTTTTAGTTTGCATCGGACGCTAGGCATCGGACGCGTCCGTTGTCCATCGGACGCGCCGGAGTCTTTGCATCGGACGCTGGGTGATCACTGTTCACAGCGTCCGATGGTGGAACAGTAAGGTTCCAGAACCGCCCAGTCTGCATCGGACGCGTCCGGTGGTCTGGCATCGGACGCAGGCCAGCGTCCGATGCGACTGGTTTCGCACGGTTTCGTCGCGGTTCGCTCGTTCGTTGTCGGAATTGATTTCCGTCTTTTGCGTTGGCTTTCTAGAGTTGTCTAGTGTCTCGCTGTGCTTCTAGGAAGATCCACCCTACATATAGGGTCGTGGACATTAGCAAGTTCTAGGGTTCGCTCTTGGGGTCGATTTTGGGACAGTGGCATCTAGTTTCCGTAAGGAAAATTTGAAGCTCCCATTCACCCCCCCCCTCTGGTCGCTTTCGGTTAGCTTCTCGGTCCTTCAGAGTCCAAGTCGTGTCGTCGTGTTCTTCGAGAGGGGCCATCGATCCGTCGACCTCCGTAAGTTCCGGCAACCTTGCTATCATGTCTAGTATCGTGCGGCGGATTTAGATATGGGTGCAAGTAGTCTCGTACGTTAAGCTTAGTATCGTGCGGCGGATTTAAGCTTATGACGGGAGGTTTGTTTGTGTCTTGTATCGTGCGGCGGATTGAGACATGAGTAAAGATAGTTATCGGCTCTGTTAGATTTGGCAATCTGATAGATTCATTAAGTTACCTTGTGTTATATGTTTTGCTATGTATTTTCATCATAACACTTTTGCCCAGTCTAGATACCGTCCGGTTCGGCTCCATCTTTATAGATCTGCTCCGTTCTTTCACGCTTATTACTGAAAAGTCGTTATGCAGTAGATCTACTGTTCGTAATAGCCGAATTGGATCGTATCTAGGTTGCCACGTGGTGAGGGTTCACGCATGTTAAGCATGTTTGATCTATGACAAGGCTAGGTGTCGTGCGGCAGGCGCAGGCTTTAGATTAGCTTAGTCATGCTTAGCTTGTATGTTCAATCCCCATGGACCCCAACTCGGTGTACAATCGAGATTGGTTAAGTTTTAACTTATATAGAATACGTCATGCGAGTACGATTCTCATGCAAACGTGTTCGGCAACCTGTTATTCATGTGACTCTGTTCATATTGCCGAATAATCTTTAGACCTGTTGGCAGATAGCTTTCATAGCTATATGTCGTCGTAAGTGGCTTCAGGGCCGTACATCTTGGAACTGTCTGGTCATACCCGGCACGTTCCAGCTTTGTATTTAACGGTTTATCTCCCTTGTTAGTTGCAGGTCAAACTGACTGGCACGCACCGGACTTCTGAGCACCCGGGCCACAATTGAAGCCAGCTTCTCCGGCTTGCCGTGTGCCTGGCGCAGAACGCCACTTTTGCGCCAACACACTTTTTGGCATGCCCGGTGGGACAAACATTTTTTCCTGCAGCAATGGTCGAAGTCACTGAAGCCGAGGCCAGCAACAAGGCGGGGCTCGTGCAGGTGCAGCTCACCGAACTACCGACGAGTACAGAGAGAGTAGGTGGAGGATGCTTGTGCCGAATTCCAGGCCAAGTGCCTAGAAGCCTTTCCAAGAACAAGAGCGGAAAGGTTCGTCGTCTGCACGATCTGCCGAAACCCGTCCAGCCCAACCCGAATGATCCGGGGGGAGCGGAGGCAGTGTTGAAAATGTCTCATATGATCAACGAAGCTGTCTCTGGTGCCATCGGTCGCATGCATGGGGCGTTTCTCAACACCTTCCGCACCATCATGATCGCCCAATTCGGCCCCAAGGCCGATGAACTTATGGAGGCCGAGTTTGGCCCTATAGCAGGACCACATCTTTTCAATCTGCCGAATCACCTCAAGGGGGCAGGAACTGCTGTGAGGGAGGAAACCCCGCCTAAGGCTCAGTCGAGCGGAATGACCATTCAAGAGAAGCACACGCCAGAAGGCCAGTTGCCGACCATGGGTCAGCTCACGTTCGGCTCTAAGGGTCAGCCGCCAGAGTCAACACGCAAGATCTCCCGCAAACCTACAGGCTCATAAAGGACTACTATGGAACGGGTACCATGAGATGCTTGAGCCTCACAACATAGAGGGTGCCCCACATCCAGGATACGGGAAGCCGACGGCGACAGAAAACCGCCGACTCTAATGTCGATGTCATGCTAGAGAGGATGGCAGATATGATGCAGCGCACTTTCGGCCTGAAGCCTAAGGGCACTTATGCTTACAGATCTCCGTTCCCCGAATGGTTCCACCGTGTGGCTCTGCCTCCTAGAGTCAAGGTGCCGACAGACCTGTCCAAGTTCTCCAGCTTAGACGACACTAGCACGGTGGAGCACATCAGTCGCTATCTGCTCCAGCTTGGAGAGGCCAATACCGAGGATGCCTTCAGGGTTCGGTACTTCCCGTCTTTGCTCACTGGGCCGGCGTTCGCTTGGTTCACGTCTCTGCCAGGGCTCTATTCTCTCTTGGGCAGACTTGGAACAGAAGTTCCATACGCACTTCTACACGGGCACCAAGGAGAAGAAGCTGGTGGACATCATGTATGTGCGCCAGAGGCGAATGAGACACCGCAGGACTACCTGCGCAGGTTTAGGGAAGTCAAAAGCCAGTGCTTCGGCATGTACCTGCCGGACGACCAGCTTCCACCATTGGCCGTGGCGGGCATGCTCCCAAGCATCAGAGACAAGCTCTTCGGCCAGGAGTTCGAGGACCTGGGTCATCTCTCTCGCCGGCTGAATGAAATGACTATCCAGGCGCAGGGCTTCCGGAGGGAAGGACGCTTCCAGAGGGACAATGTCGCGGCCCAGATGTATCAAGCTTTCCTGGATGAAGCCGATGACTATTCCGATGCCGAAGAAGAGGTGGCCGCTGCAGAGTTCAACTGGGACAAAGAACCGACCCAGGTCAATAAGCAGTGGCTGCGCCAGCAGAAAGGGGCATACGACTTCGACGTCACCAAGGCCGACAAACTCTTCGAGTTTCTGATTGCCGAAGGGAGAGTCAGGCTACCCCCGGATCACCCGATGCTGCGTCCTGGAGGGGTTAAGGACAAGAAGTACTGGCTTTCATAACACTAACACCATTCTATTAATGACTGCGCGTGTGTTCAGGACAGGATCCAGAAGGCCATCCAGGATGGGCACATCAAGTTCAATGGCAAGATGAAGATCGATGCCAACCCTTCGCCCAGAACTCCGTGTTCGTCTCAGTAAACATGGTAGCCCCGGAAGATCCCAGAGGCAAGGGCAAGGTCAGAGTCCTCACCTCCGACAAGGCGCGAGTCTGGCGCAGTGGATCCCGATCGGCAAATCACTGGCGATGAGCTCCGACAGCACGCCCAAGCGCGAATAGCCGATACGAGCACGGAGAGTCGTCTTCCAGGCGCAGGCCTACCCACAGGGATCTCCTTAACAAGTGGCGCCGGCAAAAGGAGAAAGAGCAGATGCGTCTCCAACGCGGAAGAGCAAGAATTCACAGAGGAATACCAGCATGAAGACGATCACGCGGCAGAGCACCGGTATCGTCTGGAGGAGAGGGCTTACCACAGAGAACGGGCCCATCGCTGGGAGCAAGAACGCCGCCAAGAGCGGGAGCAAGCTCACTGGGGCTGTCCGTTCTTCCGCCACTGCTGGAACGAAGGCTTGAAACTGCCTGCCGTCAACAACTGCCCCGAATGCAGCGATCAGTACAAGGGTATAGGCAGGATCGGGTCAACCGCCGTCCCGTCCATGAAAGGTTGGGAACACGCATCCCAATGGACGATCGGCGCCTAAAAATGAGAACCCCGGGTCGGCAAGCCAAAAGATGTGCCGACCAGGAGTGGGTGCATCACCGGGACGACAGCGAGGAGGTACAGCCCCGCCCATATAGGTGGCAAAAGGGGCAATGGTGCCCACCAGGGCTCAGGAAAAGCCAGAAAAGGAGAGTGCAACGCCTCCGGAATAGGGAGTTGGAAGAAGCAGCTGCCGGTGGGAAGAAGCAAGAAGAGTGGCGTCCGAAGGAAAAGCCAGACAACAACGGCAAAGGCGCTGGCGTGGCCATGACCTTCTTCCTTCCCCTGGAATTCATGGCTCCAATCGGCCAGGGGGCACAGGACGAAGCGCGTTCGGACTCCGATGAGGCCGAGCACAATGAGCTCGCGCACAGCTCGTGTTGTCTCAGAAGGCAGCATTTGACAAGCCAGCTAAGCATCGGCATTTGAAGCCGTTATATGTCAAGGGGTACGTCAACGGAAAGCCGCTAACCAAGATGTTTGTCGATGGCGGCGTGCAGCGCGATCAACATCATGCCTTACGCCACCTTCAGAAAGCTGGGCATGAACGATGAAGATCTGCTCAAAACGGACATGATACTCCGTGACTTTGCCGGCAATCCCTCTGACACTCGGGGTGCCGTGCACGTGGAACTGATGATAGGATCCAAGACGCTCATCACGACCTTCTTTGTCATTGACGGCGGCAAGGGGGCATACAGCCTGCTTTTGGGCAGGGATTGGATCCATGCCAACTGTTGCATACCTTCGACCATGCACCAAATACTCATCCAGTGGGTTGGAGATGACATCGAGATTGTCCAAGCAGATGACTCGGTGAGTGTTGCTACCATTGAGCCCACTTACTGGGAATTTGACGGAGTAGATTGCTTCTCCGATCGTGTGTGGGGAGAAGGTCCTGTCAACATCTACGGCAGAGATCAACCAGCCGATCCAAGCATCGGCTCTCAAAGTTTCTTTTAGATGGACAACCCAACTAACAGTAGCGAGGGCAAACTGGGACGTGGCTTCGCATCGGCCGACCAACTGGAAGAAGTGGATGTTGGCGACACAAGTAAAGAAGGCCGATGTTCATAAGTTCTAATTTAGACCCTCTTTCAAGTACAGTTAGTAGATCTCCTAAAAGATTTCAAAAGATTGTTTTCGCCTGGACTAACGGAGATGCCCGGATTGGATCGGTCCATCGTTGAGCATAAGTTGCCGATCAAGCTGGATACCGTCCATACAACAACCTCCGCGCAGGATCTACAAGGAGGAGGTATTGGCCGACGTGAAAAAGAAGTGGAAAGATTACTAGAAGCTAACTTCATTCGGCCGTGTCGATATGCGGAGTGGATCTCCAATTGTCCCGGTGTAACAAGAAAACGGGAAGATGAGGGTCTGCATCGACTTCAGGAACCTCAACAAAGCCACTCCTATGGACAGTTATCCAATGCCGGTGGCCGATTTTGCTAGTAGATGCTTCGGCCGGTTTTGAATCATAAGCTTTATGGACGGCAACGCGGTTACAATCAGATCTTCATGGCCGCAGAGGATGTGGCGAAGACGACCTTCAGGTGCCCCGGCCATATAGGTTTTGAATGGACGGTCATTGACTTTTGGTTTGAAAAATGCGGTGCCACTTACCAGCGAGCCATGAATTACATATTCCCTTGGGCTGATCGGCAAGATCGTAGAGATCTACATTGATGAGTGGTGGTCAAATCCGAAGCAAGGAAGGACACTTAGCCGATTTAAGGAAGACCTTGGAGTGCACGAGAAACATGGCTTAAAGATGATCCAACCAAGTGTGCATTTGGGGTGTCGGCTGGTGAGTTTCTTCTGGGATTCCTGGTCCACAAAAAAGGGATCGAAGTCGGTAGGAAGAGCATGGAAGCAATTGATAAGGTAGTGCCACTGACCCAATCTCAAAGAACTATCAATCACTGCTCGGCAAATCAACTTTGTCAGAAGGTTCATATCCAACTTGTCTGAGCGCGTGCTGCCATTTTCTCCACTATTGAAGTCTCAAGAAAGATCAGGAGTTCGTGTGGGGTGACGTGCAACAAAAGGCTTTCGATAGATCAAGGAGTACATGAAGGCACCACCAGTATTGGTCCTCCACAAACTCGACAAGCCTTTCAAGTTGTACGTGGCGGCCGACACCCTAACGATAGGGTCGCCCTCATGCAAGAATTCGAAGGGAAGAGAGAGTCATAGCCTATCTTAGCCGAAAGCTACTGGACCCCGAGACAAGGTATTCGGCTACGGAAAAGTTGTGCTTGTGCGTTTTTCTATTCCTGTACCAATTTCGGCACTATCTAACTGAATGCCGAATGCGTGGTAGTATCAAATTTGATGTAATCAAGCAATGTTTATTAATGCCGATTTTAAAGTGGAAGGATCGGTAAATGGGTTTTGGCCCTTTCTGAATTTGATTTGCGTTTTGAATCGACAAAGGCTGTTAAAGGCCAGATTATGGCTGATTTTGTCACTCACCACCGTGATCCTAATGCTAACATGGTAGCCATTATCTTGGGCATTGTTTTTTGATGGATCCTCGTGCAGCAAAGGTGGTGGAGTCGGGATAGTGTTGATTTCTCCCAAGGGGGCCCCCTTCAAGTACTCTATACCATCGAGTACCCGGTAACTAATAATCAAGCAGAGTACGAAGGCACTGCTCCGAGGGCTACGGTTGCTGTGGACATAAAGGCAGACGCCGTGGAGATCTTCGGTGACTCGGAATTAGTGATCAAGCATTGACCGGCAATACGAGTGCAAGAACGACACGCTGCAGGAATATCTCGAAGGTTCCAAGAGCTCCTCAGACAGTTTCGATCGGTAACCTTGCAACATATTCCTAGGGGGCAAAGAAGGAGCAAACCAGTTGGCTCAGGCAGCATCCGGGTATAGGGAGAATCAAACATTTTGCACTTGAGGGAGAACAAACAACCCCAGAAGGTGATCAAGCAGTCCCAAGTCGTGATCAGGCAATTGAAGATTGGAGAGACAACATTGCCGATTACCTCAGGAACCCATCCAGGAAAGTCTCCCGAAAACTCAGGTACAAGTCTCTTAAGTTCACACTCTTGGACATCAATTGTACTACAAATCCATAGATGGGGTTGCTTAAGTGCCTGAACCAAGACGGGCTAGGAACTGATGTATGAGGTGCACGAAGGCGTATGTGGTGCACACCAGTCGGCTCACCGTATGAGATGGTTATCAGGAGGACTGGATATTTTTGGCCGACTATGCTCGAAGATTGCTTTAAGTATTACAGAGGTTGTCAGGATTGTCAGCGATTCGGCAATGTGCAAAGGGCTCCACATCGGCCATGAATCCGATCGTTAAGCCTTGGCTTTCAGAGGATGGGGCATTGATTTGATCGGCCAGATTCACCCTCCATCTAGCAAAGGACATAAGTTTGTCTTGTTGGCCACGGACTATTTCACAAAGTGGGTTGAAGCCGTCCCGTTGAAGAAGGTGACGTCAGAGAACATGGTGTCTTTCGTCAGGGAGCATATCATTTACCGATTCGGCATTCCTCAGTCCATCACTACCGATCAGGGAACTCAGTTCACTTCCTCGGAGTTTTGTGACTTTGCCGAAGAGATGGGGATTAAACTCTATAATTCTTCTCCTTACTATGCATAGGCAAATGGACAGGCAGAGGCTTCTAACAAAATCATGATTAAAATCATTCAAAAGAAGATCGAAGAGAAACCTAAAAGATGGCACTTGGTACTCAACGAAGCTTTGTGGGCGTACCGAATGGCTTGTCATGGGTCGACTCAGACGTCGCCATACGAGTTGGTCTACGGGCATCATGCAGTGCTACCATGGGAGTTGCAGTCGGGGTCAAGACGAGTTACATTGCAGAACGATCTGGCTAAAGAAAATTATAAGGATTTGATGATGGATGAGCTAGAGGATTTGCATTTGATTCGTCTCAAGGCCTTGGAAAATATTGAGAAGAATAAGATACGCGTTGCCAAGTACTACAACTCGAAGTGAGAGAAAAAGGATTCGAAGAGGGAGACTTGGTTTGGAAAATTATCTTGCCAATCGGTACCAAAGACAAGGTATTCAGCAAATGGTCCCCTAACTGGGAAGGGCCTTTTCGGATTCTGAGACGTGCTCCGGGTAATGCGTACATTCTGAAAACCCTCCAAGGAGAAGAGTTTGCTAGGGCAATTAATGGACGTTATCTAAAGAGATTTCATCCTAGCGTGGAGGTCGGTGCATAACGGAATCAAGGACTAGCGGGCACCGATGGCCGATACAAAATGGTGTCACCCTTAGCGCAAAAAATGGCCGATAGATTCTATCGTCCTTAGAACAAAAACAGCTGACATGGCATGTGTCGCCTCTAGCACAAAAAACGCAGAAATACGGGGCCAAGTGCACGCGATGCTGTGCAATCGGCTAGATAAATCAAACGCTCAACAAGCGCAGGACAGGAGAACAGGTTGTGCATATAAGCATAGCAAATAGAATATTGTTCGTAGTGGGAATGTGCAAAAGATGCAATCAGTTATCGAACATCCTGTTGATGACCGTCTGCGGATTGGTGACCGCGGCGAGGGTGCGAGCATGATCCTCGTAGGAGTCCAGAAGATCATCAATCTGCTCGACGTCCTCCGGGCCTGCTCCGCCGGGGAAGCCAACCGGCGTCACGGAGAAGTCCTCCTCTGCGCGGACCGTTAGCGCCGACAGCCCCAGCGCCACGCCATGGTGCACACCTTGCAGGGCGACCTGCTCGACGCGGCCGTGTAAATTGGCCAGACGCGCCTCGGCGGTGTCGCCCTGGGCGTTCACCCGGTCTGCGACGGCGTTCGCCGCCATCTTCAGGCGCTCCAGCTCTTCAGACAGTGCTATGGACGACGAGTTGAAATGGATCGGTTAAGAGATCAACAAGAACGACCGAAAACCGATCTAGGATTGGGTGTTCATACCCGTGATTGCGTCGCAGAACTGCCGGCGCTGGTCCTCCCACTCCAGCTGATCTATCCCATACTGCTTCGAGACGGCGGCCAGCTCTTCCCGGGACTCGTCCCGCAGCGCCATGAAGTTCAAGGCATCGTTGTGGTCGTAAAGACCGCCGTCGGAATCCCGGTCCGGGCTCGCCTCCCAAGGATGGGAGTGGTAGGAAAGACTGTCGGAGGAGCTTGGCGAATCCAATGGTGGAGCCTCTGGCCTCCCCGACGCTGAAGAAGGCCGGGCATGCCCGCCGGCGGAGGAAATAACGGGGACCCTGTCAGCAAGCAGCAAACCGAGCGTGAACGAAGTTTTCAAGAAAACCGCCACAAAGGACGTAAGCGAGGAGTCCTACCCGCGCCGACGGAGGCGCCGAGCGCGGCTCCCTTCGGCCTCCTCGGTCACCGGGCGCTTGCCGCGGTCGTCATGGCTCGCCATTGCACTCGGAAAGTTAGGGTTTCCTGGGGCGGAACGAACAAGGAAGCCGAGGCGGCGGAGTGCTGAAGGAGTGGATGCAAGATTGGGAAAGGCAGGCCTCCAGGGACGATTTATGTCGAATATCAACCGACGGATTGGGGTTTTTTCTGTTCCCCAAGATGGGCCTCTACAGTAATGGGCTGTGCAGGCCATCTGAGTGCACTCACGTACGCGTTCGGCAGGGAATAGAGCGCCTGTCTTCGGCAAAACTGCCGATTTAGGTTTCGAGACAAACACTGGCCAGATTGCCGAACAGGTTCACACGGTTAAACACGGTGTCATCAGAACGGTAACCGATTGGATGCAAAATGCAGATATGTCACAAATGGCCATGTACATGGAATAGAGTAGTACGCCCTGATTCCGAAGGATCAGTCACAGATTGATTTCAAGGAAAAGATGAAAGGACTTCTATCCACATAACAGGAGTCGATTACAAATAAAGGATCAGTTCGTCCATGTCATTCTATTCTAATCGGAAGATCCGAATCAAAGAGTCGGCCAAGTCTGTTCCGGCTTCTTTCATATCCTCAACAGAGCGTGCTATCCTAAATTCTAGTCCTCGCCACAAACGTCAAAATGGCGATAGTCGGCGCCAGAATGGATCCGGACGGCATTGAAAGCAAGTGCTGCGTCGTAGCCCATGCCGGCCCTAGAAATGTCAGGAGGATCCGCTTGATCTCATTCACCTGCCTTAGAGACACCATGTCTGGCACATTGGCTGAAGTAGCAAGGTCGGCGATAGCAGCTTCAAGGGAGTGGAGCCTAGTCTCCAGAGCTGAATGGAAAAGGGGTCAAGCAGAAGGAAGGGCTAAGAAAAGGACAGTTGAGGGATGCTTACCGATGGCTTGTTCCCGAAAGGTATCGCGCTCCTGAGAGATTTGAATAATCTCCCGATTCTTCTTTCCTAGATCAGACTAGAGATCTGTAACCTTCTGAGCCAGGTCCTCGGTGAGGTCGTCGCCAGTCCTCCTGAAGGGGAAACAAAATAAGGCATAATTATCCAAAGCGAAAAGATCAAAGCAGAAGCAACCGTCTCTTGGAAGTGCTGGTGTCGCCATGCTCGAGGCTGTAATGGCTTGCTTGGGAAGACATTTTCCGGTTCAGGGCAAGAGAAGAGAGGGTTTTTCTAGATGAAGAAGCTGAACAGAGGAATTCGGAAGTTCAGGCCGAAGTAGAATAGAGAGGAATTTTTAAGGGTCTCGAATGCATTGGAAGGCGAGTCGGCAGCTGTGATGATTAATGACAAAGGAAGTCGGACGCTTCCAGAGACTCTACAGTGGTGCGAAAAGAAGAAGACGAATCTTTTAGGAATAAAACATTTATCCCAAAATTAGGGGGGGCATATGTTAACACCGAGTTTTCGCACTATGACAAGTGGACCGGGCACTATGATAATTCGGCGAACGCTACCACTGAAGGATTCGGCAGACGGCGGATGCGGTCGGCTAAACTCAATGTATTCGGCAAGGCTGTGAAAGCAAAGCATTAGTCAACAACGAGCGGAGGATTCGGCAACGTAATGCTACGGTCGGTTACCTCGAGCCAAGTCAGTTTGCGACGAATACAGCATGTCGAGAAGATTTAGCGACGGGAATCTCGTTCATTTAGCGCATGCGCCTAGGCTATTAAAGGAAGCTTGGAGCAAAAGGCATCATGTCTCTGATAGTTTCCTAATTTATCATTGTAATCGTATTCTTCTAGGACTCAGATAGGTTTCCTGTTTTTTATCGTTGTAATCGTGTCCTCCTAGGACTCGTAGGACACAGGGTATAAATATAACCCCTGAGACTATTGTAAATCTGTTCACAATCAATACAACCAACCCCGGCCCCGTGCCGTCTTCGAGTCCAAGTCGTGTCGTCGTGTTCTTCGAGAGGGGCCATCGATCCGTCGACCTCCGTAGTTCCGGCAACCTTGCTATCATGTCTAGTATCGGCGGCGGATTTAGATATGGTGCAAGTAGTCTCGTACGTTAAGCTTAGTATCGTGCGGCGGATTTAAGCTTTATGACGGGAGGTCTTTGTTTGTGTCTTGTATCGTGCGGCGGATTGAGACATGAGTAAAGATAGTTATCGGCTCTGTTAGATTTGGCAATCTGATAGATTCATTAAGTTACCTTGTGTTATATGTTTTGCTATGTTTATTTCATCATAACACTTTTGCCCAGTCTAGATACCGTCCGGTTCGGCTCCATCTTTATAGATCTGCTCCGTTCTTTCACGCTTATTACTGAAAAGTCGTTATGCAGTAGATCTACTGTTCGTAATAGCCGAATTGGATCGTATCTAGGTTGCCACGTGGTGAGGGTTCACGCATGTTAAGCATGTTTGATCTATGACAAGCTAGGTGTCGTGCGGCAGGCGCAGGCTTTAGATTAGCTTAGTCATGCTTAGCTTGTATGTTCAATCCCCATGGACCCCAACTCGGTGTACAATCGAGATTGGTTAAGTTTAACTTTATAGAATACGTCATGCGAGTACGATTCTCATGCGAACGTGTTCGGCAACCTGTTATTCATGTGACTCTGTTCATATTGCCGAATAATCTTTAGACCTGTTGGCAGATAGCTTTCATAGCTATATGTCGTCGTAAGTGGCTTCAGGGCCTACATCTGGAAACTGTCTGGTCATACCCGGCACGTTCCAGCTTTGTATTTAACGGTTATCTCCCTGTTAGTTGCAGGTCAAACTGACTGGCACGCACCGGACTTCTGAGCACCCGGGCCACAATTGAAGCTAGCTTCTCCGGCTTGCCGTGTGCCTGGCGCAGAACGCCACTTTTTGCGCCAACAAGAGTATGCAAAAGCTTCAGAGCTCTCTCATGATCGTCGAAAGGAAACAACTCCTTGTTAGCCCTCATCCTGTTGACAATCACCTGAAAGCGAGCGAATAAACTCTCTATGCTCTCGCCAGGCATATGTCGAAAGTTCTCATACTCTCGCTTGTGCGACTCATAGAGACGAGTTTTGACTTGAGAGGTTCCCTCATGGAAACGCATGAGGGATGCCCAAATCTCCCGAGCCATAGCGAGGTGAGAAACGCGATCAAACTCCGCCATGCTCAAGCATGAGAAAAGAGCATTACGGGCTCGGCTATTGGCATCGTGCTCATCGATCTGATGCTGAGTAACACGAGCAGCCAAGACCACGTAATCAGCAAAGTTGCAAATATCCCAGATGGAAGCACCCATACTCTGCAGATAGGCCGACATGCGTATCTTCCAATACGCATAGTTCGTCCCATCGAAAAACGGCGGTTTGCCCACGCCGCGATCCATGTGGCCTTCGGTGGATCTGGAACCAGCTAAGGTGGAAGATCCTTAACCCGCTTCGATACCAATTGAAGGACCGATAATGCAATAGCAAGGTGACCAAAGGGGGGGTGAATGGGAGCTCAAAAATTTCTCTCGAAACTTTGGCCTTTGTCCCACAAATCAACCCCCAAAAGCTTCGATCGAAACCGTGATGCCCACGACCCATGGAAGAGGGTGGATGATCCCTAGGATCACAGCGAGGCACCACCAAAGTGATTGCAAACCAAACCCCAAAAGCACGGCACAAGTATGCCCCCCTAAAAACCAAGTCCCGAACGTAGATGGAAGGCTACGTCGAGAGATCCCCAAATACCAATGCTAACAAGTAGCAAAGATACCTAGAGAGGTTCCTTGGTCAACTCTAGGGCCAAACGAGAAGTCCGGAAACCAAGCGAAGAAGCCGGAGAGCAAACACACTAAAATCACACTCAGCCAACTCGCGGACTGTCCGGGCTACAGACCGCGGACTGTCTGCCCAACGGCGGACTGTCCGGGCTCTGGTGGCGGACTGTCCGGCGGCCAACTGAGCGAAACAGCAAGGCTGCTGAACAGTCCCTGGACGACTCCCGGACTGTCCGTGGATTACCGCTGCGGACTGTCCACCGGTCAATCCGAAACAACACAGCCGAGCCGCGCGACCACTGCTCGGTCGGAGCCCGACGCGCGGACTGTCCGCGCCCTGAGTGGCGGACTATCCACGGTCACTTAGGGAGGGTGATTTCAAATGACCTTCTCCCAAGACTTCCCAAATCCGATCCAAAACAAAATCCCTTGTTCCCAAACTTGGAGCAAATGATCACAAGGTAGTTGGAAGACTATCCCCAAGAAATCATCCGCTCAAATCGATCCAATCAACGGGAAATCGAAGGGGAAGGTGTATGAACCGAAAAAGTGCCACAAAAACAAAATCAACCCGATCTACTTGTTCGTGAGGAGTTAGATAAATTCCTTCGGTGGAAATGATCTCCTCACTATAAAGAACAAGTTGATTCAAACGGATTTTGAAAAGACGCAGTAGAGAGGGATCGAGTGACGGGAAAATCGTGGAGAAGAAACGAAAAAGAACGCGAAGAACAGAACAAAATGCGAATCAAGTCATCATTCTGCAACCGTGTGGCTACCACATGCTACAACAGTGAGATTACGGTCTCACTTCCTCAAAATCTCCAGTACATAGAGGTATGGTTCTCTGCGGATCTCAGTTGCTACAGCAGGGGATTGGGAGAGCAGGAAAACCCTAGAAGGCAAAGAGCAAATGACTGAGATGATTTGGGAGGTGCATATCTCCCCCTACTTATCCTAATTCTAATTCCCACTCTACCCCTAGTTATGTATAGAGCGACCCAGCCAAACCCTAAGGCTATCCTGGACCAACCTAAAGATGATGGTGATCCGACGGCCACGCCCGCACAACTGGTAGCATTGCCTCGACGCAACCTCACCGATTGCCGCCACGTGCCTCCACCGCTC
Organism: Coix lacryma-jobi var. lacryma-jobi; assembly: GCA_009763385.1. Classification (NCBI taxonomy): domain Eukaryota; kingdom Viridiplantae; phylum Streptophyta; class Magnoliopsida; order Poales; family Poaceae; genus Coix; species Coix lacryma-jobi. The sequence continues at coordinate 111,094,597 of CM019826.1, read as the reverse complement.
TGCCTGTCCTTTTCACGGACTCCGCCCCTGATTTTTTGGCTGAAACCGGGAAACCAGGCCTTCAAGTCCATCCCCCGGTTTTGAGGCCAAAACCGGGAAACCCAACGTCCGTCGCCTGAGTTTTGTGGCCCCAAACTCAGAAACCCGCCAGCGCCCAGGTTTTGAGGCCCAAACTGGAAACCATCCTCAGCCCGAGTTTTGTGGCCCAAACTCGGCAAACCCGCAGCACCCAGGTTTTGTGGCCCAAACCTGGAAACCGTCCCACCCGGTGGTTTTTCTGTGGCTCAAACCACCAAACCAGAGCTGTAGAGGGATGCACCTCCCGTGCACCCCGTCCACCGACACGTGTCCCCAAGTCCTCGACCCGAGCAACACCATGCCCCGCAAGTCTTTGCTCATTGCTGTCCCAGGCTGTCAGCAACCACAGCTGATCCTCAGGCCACCAGTCCCTCAGTCCTAGCCTCACGTCCGCCCTTCACCGCTCCCGGTCCGTCGGCACGGCACGTCTCTACTTGACCTTCACCTTGCCCTCGATCACTGTCTCCATGCTCGACACCTGCACAACACAAGCCAAAGAACATGCGCATCAAACCCGTTGACAATCACTCATCACTCGAGACTCTGCATACACCCATGTATCCGCACATATCTTTCGACATCCTTCTTTGTGCTCAACTTGATTTTTCGGCAGACCCTTTATCCCAAGATTGGTGATTCGACCTGGCTCCGTGATGACACCCCACAATTTTGAACTATTTTAGGGAAGATTTCACTTTGTTTTCGGTCACCGGCTTCATTTGGACGAAGATCAGGATTGCTAGCACCGACACTGTACGACATTATACATATGCCTCGTACCTCATGCATATTATTGAGCAAGTGTCCGGTCTTAGCTTTCCTTGTGATGCCAAGCACCGCACTCTTGTCATAACCAATAAGAGTCCAAGCTGCATTAAGCCCTTCAGAAGACAAAAGCTGCAGCTATTGTTGGGTCCTTCGGGCTCGCTCCCGTAGGGAAACTCCCAAGTTCATTCGGTGAGCGTCACCACTTCCTCCCGCTCCTCATGTGGTAAGAAGCCTTCGCGCTTCAAATATTCTATGAGCAAGATCGTTGAGATGCTTTGCTACTTCTATGGAGTGTGAGGATAAGCTGCTTAGCCGCTTGGAGGCAAAAGGCTGGCCTCTGCCCACATCTCATCTTCGTGGTTTTTGCGATCCCAAGAGCTTTATGATGAAGAGATTGCTCTTCCTCTCGCCCGCATGGCAAGGATGTGCCTCGTGATGACTCTCCGATGAGGAGGAAGAGGAGGAGGCGGAAGAAGAGGAGGCCAACCCACCCTATCGGTCATCGCAAGGGGTGATTCTTCGGATGATGGTGATGAGGATTATGATGGAGAGAGTAGCCTATGATGGTTTTCTTATGAAGCCCACCCTTTTTGGCATTTGAGTTCCAAAGGGGAGTGTGAGGCTCTATCCTTTTGTGTGACGTAACGGCCCTAATCCCATGGCCCACTGATCACTATCAACCACTGACAGTCGATCCGTACAGCCAAGAGATTAGGACCGGGTTCGCCACTGGGCTACATCAGTGCCCGATGTCCGCAGGATCATCTCACAATTCAGTTACAATCTCTTGAACATTTTGACAAAAACATCGGAGTAAATAGCGGAAGACTTAAATAACAATAGTTTTACAAACCAGTGTTCAACATAAACTTAAAGTGAAGTTATTACAGACCATAGTTCAAATAGATAGAGTTGGCAAGGTAGCATATGACAATAATAAAGATACTTCACCCAGCCCAAGGGTGAATAATCACTCATCGGCCTCATCGGCCTCTTCCTGAACAACAGTCACACAGCAGGGTCCAAGGCATACTGAGGGATCTGCCATACCTGCAACATGGGTAAAAGAACCCTGAGTACAAAGGTACTCAACAAGACTTACCCGACTAAAGAAAAGGGAGAAGACTCAGGAATGCAGGCTTAGGGTAGTCAAGGTAAGGCTTAAGCAAGTTCAAGTATTTTGCAGAAAAGCATTTTTGGTAAACCTCATTTTTATTTTGAAAGATTCGGTATTCCTTGTTCCATCATAATCCTTGATTCATTTTACTTTCCAAAACAGACCTAGTTGAGAACCACTCCCTGTTGACAGTCAGTGACTAAGTCTCCATAACCGAGGAGCAGCGTTAATCCGGATAAATAATACTCAGCTGAGGGTCCCTATCCACACTGCATATGTAGCACCCAAGCTTGCATATGCCAACTCGTCTACCACGATTCCTCCAAGATTGGGCCCGGTCCTACGCCACCCGGAAGTACAGTACACCACTCCACATCCGGGCCTCTAACCCACTGGGTACATGCTACTTCCGCCATCTCTCCACTCCCAGTGCGCGTTGTCGGTCCAATAAAGGATTCCTCGGAGCCGAAGCTTTCCGTAGTATGTGAATAGTTGCAAGTCTTAGTCAATCAGGCCCCCATACAGTGGTCCCTAAATATACCAGCCAGCGACAAGCACCTCGGGACTCTAACCCAAGAGTACAGGTCCTGTCAGTTTTTCAACCCCCTGTCCCGGTCGGTGTCAACTGTTGAGTCCCGGACTACAACATGACGGCACCGTACGCAAGGACAACCTCTCCTTCCCATTGACTAGGTACGGATCAGATACTTAGCCAATAGTGGGAGTAAACCAGAAATTCCCATAAATATTCTTAAAGTGATCACACTTTGAAGTTGGCATTTTTATTGCAAATCTATCATATAGCATTGCTAAGCATTTGCAAATAGTTTTTGAAAAGCGTATCGGGTGTGATCATTGGTCAAGGTAGATAATGCATCAGATAGGATTTCACTCAACTCCTATCAACCTAATGCAATAATTTAACTCAAAACATTTAAGAAACATTTATAAAAGCAAGGTAGGGTTAAATGCACCGGGGCTTGCCTTGGATGGCAAAAAGCAGAGTCGGGGTAGGTATAAGCGTCGGAGCTTGGGGTTGCCTCGGGGACAGATCCTTCGGCGGCTACCTCGACTTCAGGGCCTTCTTCGTCAACTATACGGATGCAATGATGAATGCTCATGAGAATGATGACATGGACTTCAGGTGCAAGACAATACCACAGATTCAAGATTACTCTAAGGCAAGGCATAATCGAAATCTAGGTTGAGCATAAAAGTTAACCATTTCTTCCTTAGCAAAATTGATTAAACTAGACTTTATCATAACTATCCTAAGCATCAATCAAACATAGCATCACAAACATCATAGACCAAAGGGTAGGGTCTATGAACATCAAGCAATCCCAAAAGTCACATCACAGGCATTCAACGCTAACCCTAATCACCTTTTCTATTTTTCTTAATTATTTAAAAAGGTCATTTTATGAAGGTGCTCCAAAAATTACCAAATTAATCACACAAGTTCATTAGGGTACAAGTATATGGCAAAACAAATTTCATAATTTTTGGAGGTCATTAAGGTGCTCAATTAAATCTAGACATTTAATTAACAAAAGGCACTATTCCTTAATTAAAATAAAGCTCAAAAATCAACTTGTTCCAAATGACTTCAAAATTTCACCAGAGAGACTTGTCATGGCATAACTAGCTCACAAAAAGTGATCTCATAAATTTTGGAGTTATAAAACACTTTTCTAAAAATCCAAAACCATCATTTATTAATTAAAAGGGGATTTTTCATTTTCAAATTTGCACAAAAGTCAAGTTTCATATTTTTATAAAATACTTCAGAGCATAAAGAGTCTACCACAAAATTTCAGAATTTATGGATCAACACAGAAATCACACAAAATATGAAATCTCAGCACTATTCACATGTATGAAAAATAGAAAAGAGCACTGTTCTTCTCCCTCGCTCACCGGCGGCCGGCCGACGGCGGCGGCGCTGCTGCGCCGGCCACTGCGGGCTCTCCGCGGCGAAACCGAGGGTAGGGACGGCATCAGGAGCTCACCGTGAGTCGATTAAGCGGCTCGGCGAGGGAAGGGGATGAACGGAGGGAGGTGGTCGACGGTGGCCGGCGGAAAGCTCACGGCGGCGATCGTCGTCCCGATGATCCTGCGCGATACAAGTGACCGCAAGGGGTCTGTCAGAGGCGCAAGGAGCAAGGAAGGTGATGCGGGGGTCGGAGGGAGATGATCAAGGCCGGAGAGGGAGTATTTCACGATCCCGACCTCGACGGGCTTCTCGCCGGAGATGGGAACGGCGAGTTACGCCGGGCAACCAGGGACGGTAGAGACCAAATTGAGGGGTGGTGAAGCTGCACAAGGACACGGCGGAGCTCCTGAGCTAGATGGTTGAGCTCGGGAGGCGCTGGTGTGAGCTGGCGACGGTGGCGGAGGCGGTGAGGGCTTCGGCTCACCGGCGGGGAGGTTTTATAGGCGCGCTCGGGGGCGGAGAGGTGCACGGGCAGGCGGGTAAGCTTCACGGAGGCGTGCGCACTCGATTGTGCTCTGGCAGCAGGGTGACGCGCGCTCGGGGCCTGGGCGTGAGCTCGCCGACGTTGAACACGCGGCGGCGTGTCGGGGAGCAGTGGGGGACGGGTGCGAGGGTCAGCGGTTGCGCGTGCGGGTGCGCGTGCTGTCGCGGTTGCAGGCGGCTGGTCGGGAGCAGGCGGACAGCAGCCAGGCGCGTGGCGCCGCGCGGCGACGGCGAGGCGGCCATGGCCGGACCCCCCCCCCCCCTACCGGAGAAGATGAACAGGGTCTAGGCTAGGGTTTGACTTTGGCTGGTTTCTGTATTTTGCAAAATACTTCAAAAACTTGAACTGAGCGACAAAACTCAAAACACCAAAGTTGCTCAGAAAAACGAGATCTACAACTTTGTCAATATGAACATTTTCAAATTCCAAATAGTTTTTGAACAATACTTGAAAACAGTAAAGGGGACACTTTTTCAAACTTGATTCAAATCAAAATTACTCTGGATTTCAAACTAAACTTGAAAATCTTTATATATGAAAGTTGTTCCTTTGTCAAAACCTACAACTTTGCTATTATACACTTTTCCTGAAACTCATTAGTTTTTGAACTCATTTTGAAAACTGAAAAGGGGACAAAAACTGGAGTTTGATTGAATTTGAAATAACTCAAAACTTTGTACTGTAACTTGAAAATTTGTAAATACCAAAGTTGTTTCTCTTTGACAGATCTACAACTTTGCTTTTTGGACCAATCCCAAATTTTGAATAATTTTTGAATCACAACAAGAGGGATAAAATCCAGGATTTGGAAATCAGGGTTTTGCAAAGAGTTTTGAAATCAAATTCTGATTTTTGAACTTTGGCCAACACAACAACACTTCAAGACACCAAAGGAATAAGAATTACACAAAGCTAATCACAGAGATGAAATTACCATTTTGCCCTAGTAGAGAGAAGTGGGCTAAATAGGGTTTTTGCAATAGATAAATCACATAAAATGATACACTTAGCAAAATGCATACACATGAAATCATGATCAAGATGCTTAATGATGATATGTCAAGTTAATTACATGCTAAACACCAGAGGTGTTACAGCCTCCCCCCCTAAAGAAATCTCGCCCCGAGATTCCACGTCTTACAAAGGACAAAGAAGGGATAAAGGCAAAACTTTACATTGACAGAGATTCGAGAAAGTCGGGGTAGTTCTTTGCTAAGAAGTCTTCAGATTCCCAAGTAGTTCTTCTTCAGAGTGCTGGTTCCACTGGATTTTGTACCATCTTGTGGTGGTTCTTCGGGTAACGCGATCCTTGTGGTCCAACACGCGAACTGGGTATTCTGAGTAGGACAGATCAGGCTCTAGCTCGACACCTTCAACTTCCACGACATGTTCTGGTACTCTGAGACACTTCTTGAGTTGGGAGACATGGAAAACATTGTGGACAGCGGAGAGATGATCAGGCAACTTCAGCTTGTAAGCTACCTTGCCACAACATTCCAAAATCTCAAACGGACCAATGTAGCGAGGTGCTAACTTTCCTTTGACTCCAAAACGAGTGACTCCTTTGGTTGGTGAGACCTTGAGATATACATAATCTCCAACTTGAAACTTCAAAGGTCGACGTCTCTTGTCTGCGTAGCTCTTCTGTCGAGATTGGGCAATCTTCATATTCTCCTGTATCTGCTTGACTTTCTCTTCCATATCTTTAACCAGGTCAACTCCGAAGAATTCTCTTTCTCCGGCTCAGACCAACTGAGGGGTGTACGACAACGACGACCGTACAGTGCTTCAAAGGGTGCCATTTTGATGCTCTCTTGGTAGCTGTTATTATACGAGAACTCTGCCAAAGGCAAACAGTCATCCCAAGTATCTGCGAAGGTAAGAATACAGGCTCTCAACATGTCTTCCAGCACTTGGTTGACTCGCTCTGTTTGTCCATCAGTTTGAGGATGATAAGCTGTACTATGCAAGAGCTTGGTTCCAAGTGAGGTATGGAACGCTTTCCAAAACTTAGCGACAAACTGGGTACCACGGTCAGAGACAATGCTCTTGGGTATGCCATGAAGCTTCACTATGTGTTCTTGTACAAGGTGGCATACATGGGGACAGTGTAACTGGTCTTGACTGGCAAAAAGTGAGCTTGCTTAGTGAGTCGGTCCACGATTACCCAAATGGAATCAAAACCTTTCTGGGTTCTGGGTAGTCCATTAACAAAATCCATACTAATGTCGTCCCATTTCCAAGCGGGTACTGACAAAGGTTGCAATTCTCCTCCAGGCTTCATGTGTACTGCCTTGACTCTTTGGCAGGTATCACACTGAGCGACATACCGAGCAATCTCAATCTTCATTTTAGTCCACCAGAATCTCTGCTTTAAGTCTTGGTACATCTTGTTGCTGCCGGGGTGAATAGAGAATCTGGTCAAGTGTGCTTCATCAAGGATTAACTGTCTCAATTCAGGCACCTTGGGAACTACTAGACGGTTCTTGAACCAAACAACTCCTACATCATCGATCCTGAAACAATCAGCCTTTCCGGTCTGGACCTTTTCGATGATGTGCTTGATTCCAGGGTTATCCTTCTGAGCAGCAATGACTTGATCCTTGATGGATGTTTCTATGCTGACATTGTTCAGGCTTCCTTGCGGGATCATTTCGATACCCATCCTTTCAAGTTCATGGCACAAGGAAAGATCATAGGGCTTCGTCGTCAGACAGTTGCAGTGTGACTTGCGACTGAGGGCATCGGCAACTACATTTGCCTTACCAGGATGGTAATGTACTTTGAGATCATAATCTTTAATCAGCTCAAGCCATCTTCTCTGCCTCATATTCAATTCTTCTGAGTGAATATATACTTTAGGCTCTTGTGATCCGTATACATATTGCAGGTACTGCCTAACAGATAGTGACGCCAAATCTTCAAGGCATGCACGACTGCTGCTAGCTCAAGATCATGGGTGGGGTAGTTTTCCTCATGTCGCTTAAGCTGTCGTGAGGCATAAGCGATTACTCGTCCTTCTTGCATCAAAACACAGCCCAAACCAGTACCAGATGCATCACAGTATACATCGAAGGGTTTCTCGATATCTGGTTGAGCTAGGACTGGTGATGTAGTTAGCAGTTTCTTCAGGGCTTGAAAGGCTTGCTCACAGGCTGGTGACCAAACGAAATCCACGGAATTCTTCAACAACTCTGTGATAGGCTTGGCGACTCTGGAGAAATCTGGGATGAAACGACGATAGTATCCAGCCATTCCCATGAAGCTGCGAACTTCGCGGACAGTGGTAGGTGGCTTCCAATCCAAGATATCTGCCACTTTTTCAGGGTCAACTGACACACCTTCAGCGGACAGGACATGACCAAGGAATTGAATTTGATCTAGCCAGAATTCGCATTTACTGAACTTGGCATACAGCTGGTGATCTCTGAGACGAGAGAGAACGATTCGAAGATGCTTGGCGTGATCTTCAGGAGTTCTTGAATAGACAAGGATGTCGTCAATGAACACGACTACAAATTTATCGAGCTCTGGCATGAACACAGAGTTCATGAGATACATGAAATGAGCGGGGGCATTGGTCAAGCCAAAGGACATGACCAAGTACTCATATAGGCCGTATCTGGTGGTGAAAGCTGTTTTAGGAATGTCTTCTGGACGGATTTTTATTTGGTGATAGCCAGATCTGAGATCAATCTTGGAGAACACTCTGGCTCCAGACAACTGGTCGAAAAGAAGGTCAATGCGAGGCAAGGGATATTTATTTTTGATGGTGACCTCGTTGAGTGGGCGATAGTCAACGCACAGACGAAGACTTTTGTCCTTCTTCTTCACAAAGATAGCAGGACAGCCCCAAGGAGATGAACTTGGGCGAATGAGACCCTTGTCCAAAGCTCTTGCAATTGGATCTTCAGCTCTGCCAACTCTCTGGGAGGCATTCGATAAGCTCTACGGGATATAGGAGCAGTCCCGGGCTTTAGCTCTATGGCAAACTCAACATCGCGGTCGGGGCAGACCAGGTAGATCTTCTGGGAAGACATCAGGGAACTCACAGACCACGGGAATATCCCTGACTTCCGCACACAGGCGGCATTCAACTGGGTGGTTGCTGGTTTTTGAGGCATAGGAAGTTGGAGAAGGAGTTTGGAAGTGCTGTTAGGAATATCCACTCTCACAACTCTATTCAAGATGTCTATCATGGCTTTATACTGACACATCCAATTCATGCCTAAGATGACATCTATCTCTTGATCGCGCAGTACTATCATGGTGGTAGGAAAGACATGTTCCCCCAACATTACTGGTATACTGCGGACCACTTCCTTAGTATTTATCCGCCCTCCAGGCGAAAGTATGCAAAACTTTCTTTTAACTCCCCCATGGGTAACTCATGCTTGATGACAAAAGTGCGACTGATGAAGGAATGCGATGCACCAGAATCGAACAAGACGACTGCAGGATGATTGGCAACAGAGAACCTACCGAGCATGACGGGCTCTCCTTCTGGGATGTACTACTGACGGTGGTGAAGTAGACTTGCCCGTGCTTCTTGACAAACTTGCCCTTCTGGACGTGCTGCTGCGGTGCACGGTGCTGCTGCTGTGATCCTCCAGGGCCTTTCTGTGCATGCTGGGCATTCTTCTTCTTGGGTTTCGGACAATCGCGAGACCAGTGACCAACTTGGCCACAGTTGTAGCATGGATGGTTGTAAGCTGTTTGAGGGGTGGTGATACGAACACCTGGGGCGTTCGGCTGAGTGGCACTTTGCTGGTTGGCATTATGAGTGGTGGCCGCGGTACGAACGACCACTTGCTGATGGGGATATGGGGCACGGTTTTGGTGGTGGCTGGGGTGGTAGATGATTCTTGGGCGCTTATGGTTGCTGGAGAAGCTGCTAGACCCAGCCTTCTTCTTCTTCTTCTCCTCCTGATACTGGCGGTTACTTTCCTCGAAAGCGACAGCACGGTCAACGACATCATGATAAGATCCGTTGAGGTTGTTGGATAGACCTCTGCGAATCTTAGGGTGCAGACCCCTAAGGAAACAATCTCTCTTCTTTTCCTCTGTGTTGACATAGTCGGAGGCACAATACTGGCTCAGGTGATGACTGACCCACATACTGCATCACTGTGGATTCCTTCTGCTGCAGAGCTAGGAACTGATCAAGCTTCATCTTCATCAGACCTGACGGGATGTGATGTGCACGGAAAGCGGTGCGGAACTCCTCCCAGGTCAACTCATGACCTTCAGGTGGGCAGCCAAGAGGTTGGCATACCAAGCACTTGCTGGACCACGAAGCTGCTGAGAAGCAAACCGGGGCTTCTGGATTTCAGTGCATCGGATGAGACCAAACTTCTGCTCCATGGTGCGGAGCCAATCATCAGCTTCGAGGGGTTCATCGGCTCTGGTGAAAACCGGTGGACGGGTTTCAGTGAACTCCACATAGGTGGTTTCTTGGTTGTGACGACCACGGTGACCAACATTCTGCTGTCCTTGGTTCTGAGCCATTAGGTTGGCAGCGGCGGCCAAGGCTGCAATGGCATCTGCCAGGGTAGCAGGAACTGGTGGAGGGTTTGGAAGGTTGGCACCTCCGGAACTTCCGGCTCCAGTGCGGGTGTTCACAGGCATCTGTTAAGAATTGGGAACTTAGCATCCAAAGATTGCTTTTGAACGAAACTGACTGATAAGATTCATTGATGCAAGGTAGATAACTGATACAGAGGTTCGACTAAAACTGACAAAGGAAAGGTACAAGACGCGATACAGACTCGACTAGACAGAAGACCAACTAACGTCCCAAACCTAGACTAAGGCTTTAGGTGAGCAGATGGTACAGACACAACGAATCTAGTCGTCATCGATGATGATCATCTCTTCATCGTCATCTTCATCTTCGATGATGAGCTCAGGCTCTTCCTCCTCATCTTCATCTTCAATGTGAACATCTTCAGCAGGTTCCACTTCTACATTCTGGACTGGCTCATGTTCTACTTCAGGTTCCTCCACGACTCCATCTTCTGGATCCTCAGCAACAGGTGGAATCATGGGGTGGAGCTGGTCGTACAGTTGATGTACCTCCTCATGAAGCATATCGTTGTACTGCTCAATCTGGGCAGTGTACTGCTGCAGTCCATGGAGCTGGGCTCTGGCGACGTCCTCGCGGTTCCAAGCCTCGTTGCGCTGCTCGATAGCGCGAACCGTGTTCCGATTGGCCTGCTCCAAGGAAGCTCGTGCCTCATAAAACTCCATGCGGGAAAGATAGAAGTCATGCTCCATGTTCTCCATCTCAGCTTTGAGATTCTTGATCTCCTCCTTCAGCTGCTTGCGGGTGCGGCGGGAAGGGCGACGTCCGTTGGAGGATTCTCCAGTCTCTTCTCCGGTGCGTGGCGCCAGCTGGTGACGCGGCACACCATGCGGTCCAGTCGACTTGCGAGCAGTCCGCTTGAGGATGACCATATCTGGACAAGAGGTTACAGGTGAGAAAGGCTAGCAAGAAAAAGGTAAAGGCATACTAACCCAACCGACTTAGAGAGGAAGTTATTATCTTAAGTGATTATGACATGATGCATGATTCGTTCCTACGGAACAAGGCAATGCAATGCTACTAAGGTAAGGTACATAGGGCTTAAACAAGTTGTCTTGCTACTAGTTGCCAAAGAAGAGATGAGATGAGAGAGAGAAGCAATTTGGACTCAAAATAGTCAAGTTTAGTTTTTGGACTTAAAACCTTTTGAAGTTTTCGCAAAAAAGATTGCAACGTCGTAGTGAGATGCTCCGATACCACTCTGTGACGTAACGGCCCTAATCCCATGGCCCACTGATCACTATCAACCACTGACAGTCGATCCGTACAGCCAAGAGATTAGGACCGGGTTCGCCACTGGGCTACATCAGTGCCCGATGTCCGCAGGATCATCTCACAATTCAGTTACAATCTCTTGAACATTTTGACAAATAACATCGGAGTAAATAGCGGAAGACTTAATAACAATAGTTTTACAAACCAGTGTTCAACATAAACTTAAAGTGAAGTTATTACAGACCATAGTTCAAATAGATAGAGTGGCAAGGTAGCATATGACAACAATAAAGATACTTCACCCAGCCCAGGGTGAATAATCACTCATCGGCCTCATCGGCCTCTTCCTGAACAACAGTCACACAGCAGGGTCCAAGGCATACTGAGGGATCTGCCATACCTGCAACATGGGTAAAAGAACCCTGAGTACAAAGGTACTCAACAAGACTTACCCGACTAAAGAAAAGGGAGAAGACTCAGGAATGCAGGCTTAGGGTAGTCAAGGTAAGGCTTAAGCAAGTTCAAGTATTTTGCAGAAAAGCATTTTTGGTAAACCTCATTTTTATTTTGAAAGATTCGGTATTCCTTGTTCCATCATAATCTTGATTCATTTTACTTTCCAAAACAGACCTAGTTGAGAACCACTCCCTGTTGACAGTCAGTGACTAAGTCTCCATAACCGAGGAGCAGCGTTAATCCGGATAAATAATACTCAGCTGAGGGTCCCTATCCACACTGCATATGTAGCACCCAAGCTTGCATATGCCAACTCGTCTACCACGATTCCTCCAAGATTGGGCCCGGTCCTACGCCACCCGGAAGTACAGTACACCACTCCAATCCGGGCCTCTAACCCACGTGGGTACATGCTACTTCCGCCATCTCTCCACTCCCAGTGCGCGGTTGTCGGTCCAATAAAGGATTCCTCGGAGCCGAAGCTTTCCGTAGTATGTGAATAGTTGCAAGTCTTAGTCAATCAGGCCCCCATACAGGTGGTCCCTAAATTTTCCAGCCAGCGACAAGCACCTCGGGACTCTAACCCAAGAGTACAGGTCCTGTCAGTTTTTTCAACCCTGTCCCGGTCGGTGTCAACTGTTGAGTCCCGGACTACAACATGACGGCACCGTACGCAAGGACAACCTCTCCTTCCCATTGACTAGGTACGGATCAGATACTTAGCAATAGTGGGGAGTAAACCAGAAATTCCCATAAATATTCTTAAAGTGATCACACTTTGAAGTTGGCATTTTTATTGCAAATCTATCATATAGCATTGCTAAGCATTTGCAAATAGTTTTTGAAAGCGGTATCGGGTGTATCATTGGTCAAGGTAGATAATGCATCAGATAGGATTTCACTCAACTCCTATCAACCTAATGCAATAATTTAACTCAAAACATTTAAAGAAAACATTTATAAAAGCAAGGTAGGGTTAAATGCACCGGGGCTTGCCTTGGATGGCAAAAAGAGCAGAGTCGGGGTAGGGGTATAAGCGTCGGAGCTTGGGGTTGCCTCGGGGACAGATCCTTCGGCGGCTACCTCGACTTCAGGGCCTTCTTCGTCAACTATACGGATGCAATGATGAATGCTCATGAGAATGATGACATGGACTTCAGGTGCAAGACAATACCACAGATTCAAGATTACTCTAAGGCAAGGCATAATCGAAATCTAGGTTGAGCATAAAAGTTAACCATTTCTTCCTTAAGCAAAATTGATTAAACTAGACTTTATCATAACTATCCTAAGCATCAATCAAACATAGCATCACAAACATCATAGACCAAAGGGTAGGGGTCTATGAACATCAAGCAATCCCAAAAGTCACATCACAGGCATTCAACGCTAACCCTAATCACCTTTTCTATTTTTCTTAATTATTTAAAAAGGTCATTTTATGAAGGTGCTCCAAAAATTACCAAATTAATCACACAAGTTCATTAGGGTACAAGTATATGGCAAAACAAATTTCATAATTTTGGAGGTCATTAAGGTGCTCAATTAAATCTAGACATTTAATTAACAAAAGGCACTATTCCTTAATTAAAATAAAGCTCAAAAATCAACTTGTTCCAAATGACTTCAAAATTTCACCAGAGACTTGTCATGGCATAACTAGCTCACAAAAAGTGATCTCATAAATTTTGGAGTTATAAAACATTTTCTAAAAATCCAAAACCATCATTTATTAATTAAAAGGGGGATTTTTCATTTTCAAATTTTTGCACAAAAGTCAAGTTTCATATTTTTAAAAATACTTCAGAGCATAAAGAGTCTACCACAAAAATTTCAGAATTTATGGATCAACACAGAAAATCACACAAAAATATGAAATCTCAGCACTATTCACATGTATGAGAAAAATAGAAAAGAGCACTGTTCTTCTCCTCGCTCACCGGCGGCCGGCCGACGGCGGCGGCGCTGCTGCGCCGGCCACTGCGGGCTCTCCGCGGCGAAACGAGGGTAGGGAGGCATCAGGAGCTCACCGTGAGTCGATTAAGCGGCTCGGCGAGGGAAGGGGATGAACGGAGGGAGGTGGTCGACGGTGGCCGGCGGAAAGCTCACGGCGGCGATCGTCGTCCCGATGATCCTGCGCGATACAAGTGACCGCAAGGGGTCAGTCAGAGGCGCAAGGAGCAAGGAAGGAAGGTGATGCGGGGGTCGGAGGGAGATGATCAAGGCCGGAGAGGGAGTATTTCACGATCCCGACCTCGACGGGCTTCTCGCCGGAGAGGAACGGCGAGTTACGCCGGGCAACCAGGGACGGTAGAGACCAAATTGAGGGTGGGTGAAGCTGCACAAGGACACGGCGGAGCTCCTGAGCTAGATGGTTGAGCTCGGGAGGCTGGCTGGTGTGAGCTGGCGACGGTGGCGGAGGCGGTGAGGGCTTCGGCTCACCGGCGGGGAGGTTATAGGCGCGCTCGGGGGCGGAGAGGGGTCACGGGCAGGCGGGTAAGCTTCACGGAGGCGTGCGCACTCGATTGTGCTTGGCAGCAGGGTTGACGCGCGCTCGGGGCCTGGGCGTGAGCTCGCCGACGTTGAACACGCGGGGCGGTGCGGGGAGCAGTGGGGGACGGGTGCGAGGGTCAGCGGTTGCGCGTGCGGGTGCGGCGGCTGTCGCGGTTGCAGGCGGCGGCTGGTCGGGAGCAGGGCGGACAGCAGCCAGGCGCGTGGCGCACGCGGCGACGGCGAGGCGGCCATGGCCGGACCCCCCCCCCCCTACCGGAGAAGATGAACAGGGTCTAGGCTAGGGTTTGACTTTGGCTGGTTTCTGTATTTTGCAAAATACTTCAAAAACTTGAACTGAGCGACAAAAACTCAAAACACCAAAGTTGCTCAGAAAAACGAGATCTACAACTTTGTCAATATGAACATTTTCAAATTCCAAATAGTTTTTGAACAATACTTGAAAACAGTAAAGGGGACACTTTTCAAACTTGATTCAAATCAAATTACTCTGGATTTCAAACTAAAACTTGAAAATCTTTAATATGAAAGTTGTTCCATTTGTCAAAACCTACAACTTTGCTATTATACACTTTTCCTGAAACTCATTAGTTTTTGAACTCATTTTGAAAACTGAAAAGGGGACAAAAACTGGAGTTTGATAGAATTTGAAATAACTCAAAACTTTGTACTGTAACTTGAAAATTTGTAAATACCAAAGTTGTTTCTCTTTGACAGATCTACAACTTTGCTTTTGGACCAATCCCAAATTTTGAATAATTTTTGAATCACAACAAGAGGGATAAAATCCAGGATTTGGAAATCAGGGTTTTGCAAAGAGTTTTGAAATCAAATTTGATTTTGAACTTTGGCCAACACAACAACACTTCAAGACACCAAAGGAATAAGAATTACACAAAGCTAATCACAGAGATGAAATTACCATTTTGCCCTAGTAGAGAGAAGTGGGCTAAATAGGGTTTTTGCAATAGAGGTAAATCACATAAAATGATACACTTAGCAAAATGCATACACATGAAATCATGATCAAGATGCTTAATGATGATATGTCAAGTTAATTACATGCTAAACACCAGAGGTGTTACATTATGTAATAGGCTAGTGGTTCCTCAAAACGTTTTGATCAATGGGCTTGTAATAACTTCTTATGGGGTTCTACTAAGTGAGGACAAAATATGTATTATGTGTGATTGATGTGTGTTAGGAAGAGTTATGCTTAAAAGTATCTATCTTTGTTTGTTTTATCTCTATTTTATGATGACGAAATGTTGTAATTTGCGTATGGCCATTGATGCATATTGATTTATCTCGTTTTGGTATATTTCTCTTTTTGTTGTGGATCTAACATTCATATTGCATGACATCTTCTATACTTGTCACACTCACCTTAGGCACCCCAAAAATTGCGAGATTTAGGGGGAGCTGTCCTTTCAACATATGCAATGATTGATGTATATCAAGTCTATGGAAATCAAATACCATGCATATGTTAAGGGGGAGCTTTCCGTAAATGTTGGAACTGAAAAGCTAAATTTACTTATCCTTTTATCAAAGCCTAAGTTGGTTGTCATCAAGTACCAAAAAGAGGGAGAATGAAAGTGCAATGGCCCCTAATGTGGGTTTTGGTATTGATGACACTTAATTTAGGGACTAATATGTTTCAATGAAGTTGACTCGCAGCTTTAGTCCCTTGGAAGTAATAGAGAAATAAAGCAAAGGAAGTCCCTCAATTCGATGTTTCAAAAGATGGCAATTAAACTTGAAGAAGTGTTTCGATCGCTTTTCTTTAGCTTTGAGTTTAGGAATGCCGTACTATAAAGAGGGATGGAAAGTTAGGTGGTCTGAAGAGGATACAGTGCTCAAGTATAAAAATAAAATCAAAAGAGAGACACAAAATCACTTCACGAGCACTTAGAGAGGCTGTTGTCAACTTCCAGTTTCGGAAGTTCCGACCTTAAAGTCAGAAGCTCCGGCCCTGGGAGTCTAGCGAGTTGTGCCTTGACTTCCCAGTGTCAGAAGTTCCGACTTCCCTGTGTCGGAAGTTCCGACGTCCAGCGTCGGAAGTTCTGACAGTGCATTCTCAGCCTGCTCAGCCTCCTGCCCGGGGAAACTTCAGAAGTTTCGGTTATCTCCCGGAAGTTCTGATGTGTCAGAAGTCGAGGCGGACTTCCGGTAGTAAATAGTGGTTTCAGTGTAAGCCAGAACTTCCGAGATCTGCGTCGGAAGTTCCGACTAGCTGCTGGCAGTTTACATTTAGTGTGTGTAGAATTTTTCAATAGCCTATTCACCCCCCCTTTAGGCACTGTTTGATCCTTTCACCTTGTCTCCTTGCTTGAACTACTTCGGCTTGATTCGGTTGTCGTGCCATCTTTTTATTCTTTCCTTGTATAGTTTGGCACTATGGTAAGCCTTCTACCTCCATTCTTCTAGCTCGGCGATTTGTTTTTGTCGGTTTTTGCCGGCTAGCCTGATATCCATGTTCCAGGTCTTGATAGCCTAGTGAGCTCGATGCTCAAGCTCAACTGGTAAATGACAGCTTTTCCCGTAGAGCAGCTGGAACAATGACATGCCAATGGGGGTTTTGTAAGCTGTCCTGTATGCCCAAAGAGCATCAGGTAGCTTGCTTTTCCATCCTTTTTCCATGTCGTTGACTGTCTTCTGTAGTATGCACTTTATTTTTTTATTGGATGTTTCAGCTTGACCACTTGTCTGTGGATGGTAGGGGGTAGCGATGTTGCGGTTATCCACGAGATCTCTGAGGAAAACTCGGAACTTCATGTCAATGGAGTGCGATCCCCCGTCGCTGATCACCATGCGGGGTACTCTGAAGCGTAGGAAAATTATCTCGTGGAACACCTTCCGAGCGTGCTTGCAGTCCGCTGCTCGACACGGCAGGGCTTCCACCCACTTGGACACGTAGTCCACAACAACCAGGATGTATTCGCAATCTTGTGACTTCGAGAATGGTCCCATGAAGTCTATGCCCCACACATCAAATATTTCTATTTGAAGGATGTAGTGTAGGGGCATGGCGTTGCGAGATGTGATACTGCCCTTCTGATGAATTCTTTTATGTCTTCATACATCATCGGCCAAAAGAATCTGCATTGCTAGATTTTGTCCTGGTTGCGAAATATTCCGTAGTGGCCTCCTTATGGTCCAACATGGCATCTCTCGATGATCTGCATTCCTTCTGCTATGGGCACACATCTCCTCAGCAACCCATCAGAGCATACCCGGTACAGGTACGGGTCATCCCAAAGGTGACGATGACTTTCCATCTGGAGCTTCCTTTTGTCCTCCCCCGGTGGTACGTACCCTGCAACCATAAAATTTACAATGTTTGCGTACCATGGGGTAGCAGCATGTCGTCGTGTAGGAAGTTATAAGGTGGTTTGTGCATGTTAGTGACTTGCATACACGAAAGATGGGCTGCTACTGTATTTTCCACACCTTTCTTATCTTTAATTTCTAGATCAACTTCTTGTAGCAGCAGAATCCATCTTATTAGCTGAGGGTTCGCATCTTTCTTAGTGAGCAGATATTTTAAAGCAGCATGATTGGTGAAAACAATGATCTTGGCTCCTACTAAGTAAGACCGAAACTTGTTTATAGCAAAGACAACAACAATGAGCTCTTTTCTGTGGTAGCATAGTTATGCTGGGCTCCTGTCAGAGTCTTGCTAGCGTAAGCGATCGCATGATGCTTCTTATCTTTGGTTTGGCTGAGAACCGCACCGACAGCATAGTCACTAGATAGCATCACACATGATCTCAAACGGCAGCGTCCAATCTAGAGGTTGGATGATGGACGCTGACATGAGTGCCTTTTTGAGGGTATGAAAGGCATTAAGGCACTCATCTGTGAACTCAAAGGGTGTGTCCTTAGCTAACAGGTTCATGAGGGGTCTAGCGATACGAGAAAAATCTTTTAGGAACTGCCTATAGAACCATGCATGACCTAGGAAACTGCGGATCCCTTTTATGTTCACCGGGGGAGGTAGCTGTTCAATTACTTCAATCTTTGCCTTGTCTACCTCGATCCCCCTCTCGGACACTAGATGCCCGAGAACGATGCCTTCGCGGACCATAAAGTGGCACTTTTCCTAATTAAGTACCAGGTCCTTCTCCCGGCATCTCCGCAAGACCTTGTCTAAGTTCTCGAGACAATCAGTGAAAGTTTTTCCATAGATGGAGAAATCGTCCATGAAGACTTCCATGATTTCTTCAATCATTTCAGAGAAGATAGAAATCATGCACCATTGGAACAAAGCGGGTGCATTGGAGAACCCAAAAGACATACTTCTGTAAGCATAGGTTCCATATGGGCAAGTAAAGGTTATCTTGCTTTGATCATCAGGGTGGATTGGGATCTGATGATATCCTGAATACCCATCAAGGAAACAGATAAAAGAATGCTTCGCCAGCCGCTCTAGCATTTCATCAATGAAGGGCAGCGGGAAGTGGTCTTTCTTTGTTGCCGTGTTGAGTTTTCTATAATCGATGCACATTCTCCACCCTGTGATGGTTCGTTGTGGGATTAATTCATTTTTATTGTTTTCAACGACCGTCATACCCCTTTCTTGGGGACCACTTGTACGGGACTTACCCAGTCACTATGTGGTACATGATAAATGATCCCCGCATGAAGAAGTTTTAGCACTTCTTTCTTCACGACTTCCTGCATCGCATTACTGAGCCTGCGCTGAGGTTCTCGTGAAGGAGTGCTCTCAGGGTCCATAGGAATGCGATGGGTACACAAGGTTGGGCTAATTCCCTTGAGATGTTGCAAGGAATACCCGAAGACTGAGCGATGTTTTTCTAGCACGACAATGAGTTTGGTCATCTCCTCGTCTTTAAGTTTATCACTGATGATGACAGGAGTTTGTTTGTTGCCATGCAGAAAAACGTAGTGTAAGCCACTGGGTAAAGGTTTTAGATCAACTTGTGGTGGTGTCGGCACTTCCTCTTTTGGAAGTTCTATGGTTTCTTCTGAGTCGCTCTTTTCGTGTACAAAGTGCTCAGCATCTTTTTCTAAGGTTGACTCAGGAGATTCGAAGGGTTCTACCGACATAGCTATTTTGGGCTCATAGGAGGTAGAGAGGGATTCCGCTACCGAGTTTGTGGCTTGTAGGATCGGTATAGAAAAGGTGTCCCTCCCTAACTTGACATCTAATTCCCCAGTCATTGGAGGTTCTTCCAATAGTTTCTGTAGGGGGAACCCTATCAAGACATCAAAGTCTTGAATGTCAAAGACGTGGAAGTCTAGCATCAGCACGCTATCATCATGTTTAAATGATATCTCGTGAAGGATGCATAGACCATTTGTGACTGTTCTCGTGTCGAGCCTTAATCTTTTTCCAGCCGGGATGAAAGGCTCATGCGGGAACGTGTTCGCAAACGATGCAGACATTATGTTCACCCCGACCGTAGGATTATAAGGCACCTCAATCTAGTTCCGCCCTATTCTAGCATGGATATTAGAACAAGCGGGGCTAATCAAAACTTTTTCGGGAGATCATTTTGCTTCTTCCACCCATTCGCTGCTCATGACTGATGATAGTTCCTTTAGGGACCCTGTTAGAAAGGATTCTTCCAGAGGCTCTCGAGGAATTGAGGAGACTGGAGGGTTCTTCTGATACGCATGCTTCGAGGTATCTCCATATTCATCAAGATGTTCTTCCTCGAAGAACGTAAAGTCTGAAGGAAGAAAGACTTCCTTTGGAGATTCCGTCAGCAGTGAGGGTCTCTGAGTTTGAATCTCAGTTTTGGTTTTAACCAAAGAGACCTCTTCATGCTGTGGTTCACTTTCCGATAGGAGGGGATCAAGAAGGGACGTGTTTTCTAGAATGAGATCTAGAAGGGCCTCTCCTTCCTCTGTGGTTTTGCACAGAAAGGATCCTCCAGAGGAAATGTCCAGCCGTAGGGTAGATTCCTTATTTAGCCCTAACCAGAAATGTTGTAACATTACATGGTTAGGGAGAGACAAGTCTGGGCCTGATCGTGAAAGAGTTGTAAATCGATCCCAGGCTGCACCTAATGACTCCTTCACATTTTGATGGTAGTTGAGTACCTCTTGTCGTAGGTTTATGATACGAGATATAGGAAAGAACGCAATACAAAATCTGTTTCATAGTTCTTTCCAATCTTCCTTGACTTTTCCTACGTTATTATTGTACCATTGTTTCGCTCTCTCGAAAAGAGAGAATGGGAACAACTTCGAATGCAGTGTTTCTTGTGACATGCTCGCGATTGTCAGGTATGCAGAGTTGCTCAAACTCCCGTAAGTGGTGGTAGGGGTTTTCACTATCGAAACCTGAGAAGGGCTGTTCATGAACCATGGCTATAAAGCCAGGGCGGAGTTCATAGCCAGAAGCTATGATTGGCTTTGACGATTGTGGTGGATCGTAGAACTCGGCCCGTGGAGCCGACAGGTTTTGGATAGAGGTTGATGACTCCATGAGTTATGGGTAAATAAAAAGAAAGATAGAATGCAAAGGATAAACGGGCGAACTAGGTTTGGAGACTAAAGGCGACAACCATTCCCCGGCAACGGCACCAGAAATGCTTGTTGGTATTTCTTAGCGTGAGCAGAAAGGTTTTCAAGCGCACAGAAGTACCGTTGTAGCACTTCACCCGGAAGTATTTCAGGGTATCGTATTTTTCACAGGGAACGGTGTGCTATTGTCTCTGGGTATAGATCTCCTGGCTTAGGTGACGAGGATATCGCCAAGATGGAGTCGAGGACGACTCCAATTCAAAAAGGGGAGGATGATGAGGACATTGCCACGCTAGACACTCCGATGCCATGGTCTTCCCCAAGATGCAATTCGTCTCCAACTCAACTTCCGCGTCACCCTTGGAATCCAGGAGTAGTCCCGGGTAAAATCAACGCCCCGAACGCATACGAACTCCGTTTTTGACGAACCAGATATGCTTGGAAAGATAATTTGATAAGCTAACCAATGGCTTTGGAATCACGTCAAAATACATCCGGAGTCATTGGGAATCGTAGAAACAAGTCAGCGTCTAGAATCTATCAGGCTGCTGCGACACCGTCTTTTGGTCCGTTGGGCCGTGTATCATCTTAGAGCCCATTAGGGGGCGCGTCCAGCATAGATGACATCCTAAACCCTATAATTAGCCACTGTCGTTGTTGTTAGGGCTTAGGTTTTGTTTAGAGTTTAGTTTTTCATCGAGGAACTGAATTGTTCATTGTAACTGTGGTGTCGAATCCTTTTACAGTGATCCAGGGCCCCCGTTCTTGATCTCCTCCACTGTGTTGATTAGTCCTTTGGAATCGAGTTCTTGAACCGTTCTATTATATTTGTGACATTCATATCTGCAATTTTAGATTGCGTGCTTTACCTTCTTGCTTGTGTTCTACGATTCGCTTGCAGGAATAGCCTTCTTGGCGAGGTCAATCAAGTTGTGCTTGGTTGATAACCAATGAAGCAGTGGTATAATATTTGTAGGGTTCGAATCGTGTCTGATTTGAAGCCGGATCGCCAACGTCGAGTTCTCCACCAATCGAACCTATCGCTACCTCATGGAAGATCGGACCGTCCCTCATCAATTGGTATCGGATATTTCAGGTTTCCCGCGAGGTATAATCTCGTTTTCCCTTAGATTCATATTTGTTCATTACCTAGAGTCCACAAAAGCCTAAAAAAATATTTCAATTTCCGCTGTCCCATCGCCCTTTGTGCCTTTGCAATTTCATTTCAGTTTCGCATTGTTGAGTTTGTGTCCGTGGTCGAGTCTTGTTGCTGGTTTAGGGTTGTGTTCGTCGTTGTAGTTCAACGTGCTCGTCGTTGTTTCTTTGTTTCCGCCGCTATCCCATCCACCGTTCCTAAACAACAAGTCGAAACCACCACATTACTCGACTTGCCCCGCTAGCCGCCTTGTGTAACTTCTCGCCACCGCGCAAACCTTAGATAGGTTGCCAACCGCTCTAATTTCTGCCTCCATCGCAGCCCTCCTTACATCATCTGGCATCTACCTACCGCTGTTAGTCACAAGAACGTTTGGTCTTGTGATCGGTGTTGAAGTTTAGGGTCGCTTTGCCCTAACTGCCACTATCGCTTTGCCCTAACTGCCGCTTTCGTGTTGTGTCTTTCCAAAAACATAACTTGAGGTACCTTTGGTAAAACAGGCATAACTTTTCGCTCGTTTATCGTCGCGGTATGGGAGGTAATATTCATGGTAATAATGATCCTTTTGCTAAAATTAAATTTAGCCTACCTCCTTTTGCTGGTAATATGGATCCAGAGGCATATTTAGATTGGGAACTTGCTGTTCAACAAAAATGATTCTCATAATGTTCCTGCTGAGCATAGAGTTAGACTTGCTACTAGTGAGTTTACTAATTTTGCCTTGTTCTGGTGGAGTGATCTTTGCAATGCTAATAATGCTGCTATTGTACCTCAAACATGGAATGGTTTAAAGCAACATATGAAATCTCATTTTGTTCCTCCTTATTACCAACGTGATTTACGTTTGAAACTACAATCTTTAAAACAAGGTGATAAAGAGAGTAGATGCATTATCAAGAATTGCTTATTGGTTTAGCACGTTGTGGTATACATGAAGATGATAATGATGCTAGTGTTAGATTCTTTGGTGGTTTGAATCGTGATATCGAGGATATTCATGATTACAAAGATTGGAATAGGTTCAGCCAATTATATCATCTCGCTCTTAAAGCTGAACGAGAAGTACAGGGACGCAAACAACACCAAGCTTTCAGGTCGAACAATGGGAGGAATTTTCTGCAGCGTTCCGAGCCAGAGATGCCCAAGCTTCCTGTTGCACCACAACCTTCTACACCTTCCGGGGTAAGTAAATTGTCTAATGTGCAGTTTCCACAGCTGAAGAAAGGTGCCACTCCGGGTGCTTCTACTAGCTCTTCCCCGTCCAGCTCTAAAATCATTTGCCACCAATGTAAGGGCATGTGACATGTCATGAAGGATTGCCCCAGCCGTCGCGCTTTCATTGCTACCGACGATGGATATGTAAGTGCTAGTGATGTTGAAGATGATTTATCCCTTGTTGCTAACATTGATGCAGATTCCACCGAGGACGATCAAGACAAGGAGACCATCGCCATTGACTCTTGTGGCTTGCTGCCGCGGACTACCCTAGTTTTTGTGCAGCGTGTTTGAGTACACGTGTGGGACATGACGAAGAAAGATGAAGATCCAATGCCACAATTTGTTCCACATGTATCTCATTGTGCAGGGTGTCGTGTTCTCACTATCGTGAGCGGGAGTTGCAACAACTTGGTGAGTTCAGATTGGTTGAGAAGCTTGGCTTGACCACATGACAACATTCGTATCCATACAAACTTCAATGGTTCAATAATAATGGTATGACTAAGGTAACTAAATCAGCACACATTAGCTTTTTCACAGGCTCTTATCATGATACTGGTGATTTTGATGTTGTTCCTATGCAAGCTTGTTCCATTTTGTTAGGTCGCCCATGGGAATTTGATAATGATGCTTTACACCACGGTAGAACTAATTGTTAACACAGAATTTTTGCACTATGACAAGTGGGCCAGCACGGCGCACGTTCGGGAGAAATCACCATCTGAGGGATTCGGTAGATAGCAAGCACGGTCGGCTAATCCAATCGATTCGGTAAGGCTGTGGAAGCGACTGGTCAAATGGGGGGTGGATTCGGCAATATGGCGCTGCGGTCGGCTACCTCAGGCTAAGTCGGTTTGCGACAAATACGGCATATCAGAAGATTCGGCAACAGAAGATCTCGTCATTGTTAGCACGTGCCGATTATTAAGGGAGGCTTAGAATAAAAGGCATCGTGTTTAGATAAGTTTCCTGTTTTGTTGTTGTAATCGTGTCCTCCTAGGACTCGTGGAACACCAGGGTATAAATATAAACCCTGAGACTATTGTAAAGACGTTCACAATCAATACAACCAACCCAGCCCCGTGCCGTCTTCGAGTCCAAGTTGTGTCGTCGTGTTCTTCGAGAGGGGCCATCGATCCGTCGACCTCCGTAAGTTCCGGCAACCTTGTTATCATGTCTAGTATCATGCGGCGGATTTAGATATGGTGCAAGTAGTCTCGTACGTTAAGCTTAGTATCGTGCGGCGGATTTAAGCTTATGACGGGAAGTTTTTTGCTTATGCCTTGTATCGTGCGGCGGATTGAGTCATGAGTAAAAATAGTTATCGGCTCTGTTCGATTTGGCAAATCTGATAGATTCATTAAGTTACCTTGTGTTATATGTTTTGTTATGTTTATCATCATAACACTTTTGCCCAATCTAGATACCGTTCGGTTCGGCTTTATCTTTTACAGATCTGCTCTGTTCTTTCACGTTTATTATTGTAAAGTCTTTTATGTAGTAGATCTATTGTTCGTAATAGCCGATTGGATCATATCTGGATTGTCACGTGGTGAGGGTTCATGCATGTCAAGTATGTTTGACCTATGATAGAGCCAGGTGTTGTGCGGCAGGCGCAGGCTTTAGATTAGCTTAGTCATGCTTAGTTTGTATGTTCAATCCCCATGGACCCCAACTCGGTTGTACAATCGAGATTGGTTAAGTTTTAACTTATATTTAATACGTCATGCAAGTACGATTCTCATGCAAATGTGTTCGGCAACTTGTTATTCACGTAACTCTGTTCATATTGCCGAATAATCTTTAAACCTGTTGGCAGATAGCTTTCATAGCTATATGTCATCGTAAGTGGCTTCAGGGCCGTACATCTTGGAACTGTCTGGTCATACCCGGCACGTTCCAGCTTTGTATTTAACAGTTTATCTCCCTTGTTAGTTGCAGGGCAAACTGACTGGCACGCACCGGACTTCTGAGCACCCGGGCCACGTTTGAAGCCAGCTTCTCCGGCTTGCTGTGTGATTGGCGCAGTGCGTCACTTTTTGTGCCAACACACTTTTTGGCACGCCCGGTGGGACCCTCTTTTCCTGCAGCAATGGTCGAAGTCACTGAAGCCGAGGCCAGCAACAAGGCGGGGCTCGTGCAGGTGCAGCTCGCCGAACTACCCGACGAGTACAAAGAGCAGGTGGATGAAGCTTGTGCCGAATTCCAGGCCAAGTGCCTAGAAGCCTTCTCCAAGAACAAGAGCGGAAAGGTTCATCGTCTGCACGATCTGCCAAAGCCCGTCCAGCTCAACCCGAATGATCCCGGGGAGGCGGAGGCAGTGTTGAAAATGTCTCACATAATCAACGAAGTTGTCTCTGGTGCCATCGGTCGCATGCATGGGGCGTTCCTCAACACTTTCCGCACCATCATGATCGCCCAATTCGGCCCCAAGGCCGATGAACTATGGAGGGCGGAGTTTGGCCCTATAGCAGGGCCACATCTTTTCAACCTGCCGATCACCTCAAGGGGCAGGAGCTGCTGGTGAGGAGACCCCGCCTAAGGCTCAATCAGGCGGGCTGACCATTCAAGAGAAGCACACGCCAGAGGGCCAATTGCCGACCATGGGTCAGCTCACGTTCGGCGCTAAGGGTCAGCCGCCAGAGTCAACACGCAAGATCTCCCCGCAAACCTATAGGCTCATAAAGGACTACTACGGGAACGGGTACCATGAAATGCGATGCTGCTTGAGCCTCACAACATAGAGGGCGCCCCACATCCAGGATATGGGAAGCCAACGGCCGAAAAGACCGCCGACTCTAATGTCGATGTCATGCTAGAGAAGATGGCAGATATGATGCAGCGCACTTTCGGCCTGAAGCCTAAGGGCACTTATGCTTACAGATCTCCGTTCCCCGAATGGTTCCACCGTGTGGCTCTGCCTCCCAGAGTCAAAGTGCCGACAGACCTGTCCAAGTTCTCCAGCTTAGACGACACTAGCACGGTGGAGCACATCAGTCGCTATCTGCTCCAGCTTGGAGAGGCCAATACCGAGGATGCCTTCAGGGTTCGGTACTTCCCGTCATCACTCACTGGGCGGCGTTCGCTTGGTTCACGTCTCTGCCACCGGGCTCTATTCTCTCTTGGGCAGACTTGGAACAGAAGTTCCATACGCACTTCTACACGGGCACCAAGGAGAAGAAGCTGGTGGACATCATGTATGTGCGCCAGAGGCCAAATGAGACACCGCAGGACTACCTGCGCAGGTTAGGGAAGTCAAAAGCCAGTGCTTCGGCATGTACCTGCCAGACGACCAGCTTCCACCATTGGCCGTGGCAGGCATGCTCCCGAGCATCAGAGACAAGCTCTTCGGCCAGGAGTTTGAGGACCTGGGTCATCTCTCTCGCCGGCTGAATGAAATGACTATCCAAGCGCAAGGCTTCCGGAGGGAAGGGCGCTTCCAGAAGGACAATGTCGCGGCCCAGATGTATCAGGCTTTCCTGGACGAAGCCGATGACTATAGACCGATGATGAGTGGCGCTGCAGAGCTCAGCTGGGGCAAAGAGCCGACCCAGGCCAACAAGCAATGGCTGCGCCAGCAGAAGGGGGCATACGACTTCGACGTCACCAAGGCCGACAAGCTCTTCGAGTTCTGGTCGCCGAAGGAAGAGTCAGGCTACCCCCGGATCACCCGATGCTGCGTCCTGGAGGGGTTAAAGACAAGAAATACTGCGGCTTTCATAACACTAACACTCATTCTATTAATGATTGTCGTGTGTTCAGGACAAGGATCCAGAAGGCCATCCAGGACGGACACATCAAGTTCAATGGCAAGATGAAGATCGATGCCAATCCCTTCGCCCAGAACGCCGTGTTCTTCTCAGTGAACATGGTAGCCCAGCAGATCCCAGAGGCAAGGGCAAAGTCAAAGTCCTCACCTCCGACAAGGCACGCGAATCTGGCGCAGTGGATCCCGATCGGCAAATCACTGGCGATGAGCTCCGGCAGCGCGCCCAAGCCACGAATAGCCGATACGAGCACGGAGAGTCATCTTCCAGGCGTAGGCCTACCCACAGAGATCTCCTTAACAAGTGGCGCCGTGCAAAATGAGAAAGAGCAGAGGGTCTCCAACGCGAAGAGCGAGAACTCGTGAGGAATACCAGCGTGAAGACGGTCACACGGGAGAGCACCGGTATCGTCTGGAGGAGAGGGCTACCACAGAGAACAGGCCCATCGCTGGGAACAAGAACACCGCCAAGAGCGGGAGCAAGAGCACTGGGGCTGCCCGTTCTTCCGCCACTGCTGGAACGAAGGCTTGAAACTGCCTGCCGTCAACAACTGCCCCGAATGCAGCGATCAGTACAGGGGGTATAGGCAGGATCGGGTCAACCGCCGTCCCGTCCACGAAAGGTGGGAGCACGCATCCCGATGGACGATCGGCGCCTAAAAACGGAAAGCCGGGTCGGCAAGCCAAAGAGATATGCCGATCGAGAGTGGGTGCACCACCAGGATGACAGCGAGGAGGCACAGCCCCGCCCATATAGGTGGCAAAAGGGCAGTGGTGCCCGCCAGGGCTCAGAAAGAGCCAGAAAAGGAGGGTGCAACGCCTCCGGAATAGGGAGTTGGAAGAAGAAGCTGATGGAAGAAGCAAGATGGCGCCCGAAGGAAAACCAGATGACGCCGACAAGGGCGCTGACGTGGCCATGACTTTCTTCCTTCCCCTGGAGTTCATGGCTCCTACGGCCGGGGGGCACAGGACGAGGTGTATTCGGATTCTGACGAGGCCGAGCACGACGAGCTCGCGGCACAGCTCGTGTTGTCTCAGAAGGCAGCATTTGACAAACCAGCCAAGCATCGGCATTTAAAGCCGTTGTATGTCAAGGGGTACGTCAACGGAAAGCCGCTGACCAAGATGTTTGTCGATGGCGGTGCAGCGATCAACATCATGCCTTACGCCCTTCAGAAAGCTGGGCATGAACGATGAAGATCTGCTCAAAACGGACATGATACTCCGTGACTTTGCCGGCAATCCCTCTGACACTCGGGGTGCCGTGCACGTGGAACTGATGATTGGATCCAAGACGCTCATCACGACCTTCTTTGTCATTGATGGCAAGGGGGCATATAGCCTGCTTTTGGGCAGGGATTGGATCCACGCCAACTGCTGCATACCTTCAACCATGCATCAAATACTCATACAGTGGGTTGGAGATGACATCGAGATTGTCCAAGCTGACGACTCGGTGAGTGTTGCTACCATTGAGCCCACTTACTGGGAATTCGACGGAGTAGATTGCTTCTCCGATCATGTGTGGGGAGAAGGTCCTGTCAACGTCTACGACAGGGATCAACAGCCGATCCAAGCAATCGGCTCTCAAAGCTTCTTTTAGATGGATAACCCAACCGACAACAGCGAGGGCAACTGGGACGTGGCTTCACATCGGCCGACAAGCTGGAAGAAGTGGATGTTGGCGACACAAGTAAAAGAGGCCGATGTTCATAAGTTCCAGTTTAGACCCTGATTTAGAGTGCAATAGTAGATCTTTGAAAGAGTTCAAAGACTGTTTTGCGTGGGACTACACAGAGATGCCCGGATTAGATCGGTCCATTTGAGCATAAAGTTGCCGATCAAACCTGGATACCGCCCATACAAACAACCTCCGCGCAGGATCTACAAGGAGGAGGTATTGGCCGACGTGAAAAAGGAAGTGGAAAGATTACTAGAAGCTAACTTCATTCGGCCGTGTCGATATGCGGATGGATCTCCAATATTGTCCCGGTGTACAAGAAGAACGGGAAGATGAGAGTCTGCATCGACTTCAGGAACCTCAACAAAGCCACTCCTATGGACGGTTATCCAATGCCGGTGGCCGATTTGCTAGTAGATGCTTCGGCCGGTTTTGAAATCATAAGCTTTATGGACGGCAATGCAGGTTACAACCAGATCTTCATGGCTGCAGAGGATGTGGCAAAGACCGCCTTCAGGTGCCCTGGCCATATAGGTTTGTTTGAATGGATTGTCATGACTTTTGGTTTGAAAAATGCCGGTGTGCCACTTACCAGCGAGCCATGAATTACATATTCCATGAGCTGATCGGCAAAATCGTAGAGATCTACATTGATGACGTGGTGGTCAAATCCAGAGGCAAAGAAAGACACTTAGCCGATTTAAGGAAGACCTTGGAGTGCACAAGGAAACACGGTTTAAAGATGAATCCAACCAAGTGTGCATTTGGGGTGTCGGCTGGTGAGTTTCTGGGATTCTTGGTCCACAAAAGGGGCATCGAAGTCGGCAAGAAGAGCATGGAAGCAATTGATAAGGTAGTGCCGCCGACCAATCTCAAAGAACTGCAATCACTGCTCGGCAAGATCAACTTTGTCAGAAGGTTCATATCCAACTTGTCCGAGCGCGTGCTGCCATTTTCTCCACTGTTGAAGCTCAAGAAAGATCAGGAGTTCGTGTGGGGTGACGTGCAACAAAAGGCTTTCGATGAGATCAAGGAATACATGAAGGCACCACCAGTATTGGTTCCTCCACAACTCGACAGGCCTTTCAAGTTGTACGTGGCGGCCGACAACCTAACAATAGGGTCGGCCCTCATGCAAGAATTCGAAGGAAAAGAGAGAGTCATAGCCTATCTTAGCCGAAAGCTACTGGACCCCGAAACGAGGTATTCGGCTACGGAAAAGTTGTGCTTGTGCGTTTTCTATTCCTGTACCAAGTTTCGGCACTATCTATTGAATGCCGAATGCGTGGTAGTATCAGAGTTTGATGTAATCAAGCACATGTTATCAATGCCGATTTTAAGTGGAAGGATCGGTAAATGGGTTTTAGCTCTTTCTGAATTTGATTTGCGTTTTGAATCGGCAAAGGCTGTTAAAGGCCAGATTATGGCTGATTTTCTCACTCACCATCGTGATTCTAACGCTAACATAGTAACCATTGCCCCCTGGGCATTGTTTTTTGATGGATCGTCGTGTAGCAAAGGTGGTGGAGTCGGGATCATGTTGATTTCTCCCAAGGGGGCACCTTTCAAATACTCTATACCGATCGAGTACCCGGTGACTAATAATCAAGCGGAGTATGAGGCACTGCTTCGAGGATTGCGGTTGCTCGTGGACGTTAAGGCAGACGCCGTAGAGATCTTCGGTGACTCGGAGTTGGTGATCAGGCAGCTGACAGGTGAGTACGAGTGCAAAAACGACACGCTGCTGGAATATCTCAAAGGTTGCCAAGAGCTCCTTAGACAGTTTCGATCAGCAACCTTGCAACATATTCCTAGGGGGCAAAACGAAGAAGCAAACCAGTTGGCTCAGGCAGCATCCGGGTATAGGGAGAATCAAAACATTTTTGCACTTGAGAAGAGCAAACAACCCCAGAAGGTGATCAAGTAATCCCAAGTGATAATCAGGCAATTGAAGACTGGAGAGACAACAATTGCCGATTACCTCAGGGACCCATCCAGAAAAGTCTCCCGAAAACTCAGGTACAAGGCCCTTAAGTTTACGCTCTTGGACAATCAATTGTATTACAAATCCATAGATGGGTTTTGCTTAAGTGCTGAACCAAGACGAGGCTAGGAAACTGATGTATGAAGTGCACGAAGGCGTATGTGGTGCACACCAGTCGGCTCACCGTATGAGATGGATAATCAGGAGGACTGGATATTTTTGGCCGACTATGCTCGAAGATTGCTTCGATATTACAGAGGTTGTCAGGATTGCCAGCGATTCGGCAATGTGCAAAGGGCCCCAGCATCGGCCATGAATCCGATCATTAAGCCTTGGCCTTTCAGAGGATGGGGTATTGATTTGATCGGCCAGATCCACCCTCCATCTAGCAAGGGACATAAGTTTGTTTGTTAGCCACGGATTATTTCACTAAGTGGGTTGAAGCCATCCCATTGAAGAAGGTGACATCAGAGAACATGGTGTCCTTCGTCAGGGAGCACATCATTTACCGATTCGGCATCCCTCAGTCCATCACTACCGATCAGGGAACTCAGTTCACTTCCTCGGAGTTTTGTGACTTTGCCGAAGGGATGGGGATTAAGCTATATAATTCCTCCCCTTATTATGCACAGGCCAATGGGCAGGCAGAGGCTTCTAACAAAATCATGATTAAGATCATTCAAAAGAAGATCGAAGAGAAACCTAAAAGGTGGCACTTGGTACTCAACGAAGCTTTGTGGGCTTACCGAATGGCTTGTCATGGGTCGACTCAGACGTCACCATACGAGTTGGTCTATGGGCATCACGCAGTGCTACCATGGGAATTGCAATCGGGGTCAAGACGAGTTACATTGCAGAACGATCTAGCCAAAGAGAATTATAAAGATTTGATGATGGATGAGCTAGAAGATTTGCATTTGATTCGTCTCAAGGCCTTGGAAAATATTGAAAAGAACAAGATACGCGTTGCCAAGTACTACAATTCGAAAGTGAAAGAAAAAGGATTCGAAGAAGGAGACTTGGTTTGGAAAATTGTCTTGCCGATCGGTACCAAAGATAAGGCATTCGGCAAATGGTCCCCTAACTGGGAAGGGCCTTTTCGAGTTCTGAGACGTGCTCCGGGTAATGCGTACATTCTGAAAACCCTCCAAGGAGAAGAGTTTGCTAGGGCAATTAATGGACGTTATCTAAAGAGATTTCATCCTAGCGTGGAGGTCGGTGCATAACGGAATCAAGGACTAGCGGGCACCGACGGCCGATACAAGGTTGTGTCGCCCTTAGCACAAAAATGGCCGATAGGTTCTATCGCCCTTAGAGCAAAAAT
The DNA here is from genome assembly GCA_009763385.1 of Coix lacryma-jobi var. lacryma-jobi. Lineage (NCBI taxonomy): Eukaryota > Viridiplantae > Streptophyta > Magnoliopsida > Poales > Poaceae > Coix > Coix lacryma-jobi. Next base: position 111,062,761 of record CM019826.1, on the reverse strand, counting down.
AGCCGACACGGCATGTGTCGCCTTTAGCGCGAAAAACGCTAAAACAGAACCAAATGCACGCGGTGCTGTGCAATCGGTTCAATGAAGAGATCGAACACTAGACAAGCACAGAAAGGGAAAACAGATTGTACGCGTGAACATGGCCAAGTAGAGCATTGTTCATAAGTTGGGGCGGTACGAAAGTGCAGATCAGTTACCAAGCACCTTGTTGATGACCGTCTGCGGATTGGTGACTGCGGTGAGGGCGTGAGCGTGATCCTCGTAGGAGTCCAGAAAATCGTCGATCTGTTCGACGTCCTCCGGACATGCCCCGCCGGGGAAGCCAACCGGCGTCACGGAGAAGTCCTCCTCCGTGCGGACCGTCAGCGCCGACAGCCCCAGCGCCACGCCGTGGTGCACACCCTGCAGGGCGACCTGCTCGATGCGGCCGTGCACGTTGGCCAGGCGCGCATCGGGGTGACGCCTGGGCGTTCACCCGGTCTGCGACGGCGTTCGCTGCCATCTTCAGGCGCTCCAGTTCTTCAGACAGCGCTGTGAGCGACAAAATGGAATGGATCGGTTAAAAGATCAACAAGAACGACCGAAAGCAGATCCAGGATTGGGCGTTCATACCGTGATTGCGTCGCAGAACTGCCGGCGCTGGTCCTCCCATTCCAGCTGGTCAATCCCGTACTGCTTCGAGACGGCGGCCAGCTCTTCCCGGGACTCGTCCCGCAGCGCCATGAAGTTCAAGGCGTCGTTGTGGTCGTAGAGGCCGTCGTCGGAGTCCCGGTCCGGGCTCGCCTCCCAAGGATGGGAGTGGTAGGAGAGGCTGTCGGAGGAGCTCGACGAGCCCGATGGTGGAGCCTCTGGCCTCCCCGCGCTGGAGAAGGCCGGGCATGCCCGCCGGCGGGAAGAGATAACGGGGACCCTGTCGGCGAGCAGTAACAGAGTGTGAGCGAGGTTTTCAAGAAACTGCCACAAAGGACGTAAGCGAGGAGTCCTACCCGCGCTGACGGAGGCGCCGAGCGCGGCTCCCCTCGGCCTCCTCAGTCGCCGGCGCTTGCCGCGGTCATCATGGCTCGCCATTGCACTCGGAAAGTTAGGGTTTTCTGGGGCGGAGTAAGCAAGGAAGCCGAGGCGGCGAAGTACTAGAGGAGCGGAAGCAAGATGGGAGAAGGCAGGCCTCCAGGGGGGATTTATGAAGTCGGAACAGTGATCGTGGCAAGTGTCCCGAGGGTAGCACGCCGAATATCAACCGGCGGATTGGGGTTTTCCTGCTTCCCGAGATGGCCTCTGCAGTAACGGGCTGGCGAAACCGTCTGGATGCACTCGCGTGTTCGGCGGAGAATAGAGCGCCTGGCTTCGGCAAAATTGCCGATTTAGGTGTTCGGGACAAACACTGGCCAGATTGCCGAACAGGTTCACACGGTTAAACACGATGTCATCAGAACGGTAACCGATTGGATGCAAAATACAGATATATTACAAGGAAATGTTCGAGTCATTCTGACACAGGATTACAGAAACTGAAGGATCATTGCGCAGTCATCTCAGTTGTTCAAGAATTGGTTTATGGCCGCCAGAGTATCGGCTTTGACCTGGTTAGCATGCTCCAGTGCCTTGTTGTCCTCCTCTTCGGTGCCCTGTGCCTGTGAGAGCCTCGTGCTAAGTTTGATATCCTCATCAAGCACTGATGACAGCTTGGAAGATGTTGTTTCAATGATATTCGGTAAACCCGATAGCCGAGAGGAGCATGACTGAATATCAGAGTCGACCTGGGCTAGTTGGGCTTCCAGTTCAGATCTCTTTCTTGTAGTTCTTTCAACTGAGCCTCCAGAGTCTCCTGAGAGTTCTTGGCCTCTTGGAACTGAGTGTACAGATCATTGACTTCCTGGGTGCATTTGGACTTGGCAGTCTGAAGATCAGCGCTTCTGATTGCTCGTTTTACCTTAGCAAAGCAGTCATCCAGCGTAGACACGGCCTCCAGATGGAGCCTCAGATTCTCTGGAATGTCCTCAGCAATGGGCTCGAGGAAATTTTAACTTCATCGGCGTCTCTGACTAAGGACAAGATGTCTTGACTCAGAAAGTTTGTTATGTTGCTCAGGACATCTTGGACGAGTGCCGATGGTCTTTTGGCCACTGCCCTTTTGTTTAGGAACTCGTTGACATCAAATGCATACTCGGAAGTTGAACTGATGAAAGTCTGTGTTGATTTAGACGGGTTAGCCGACTAAGGTGAAGTGCGAAGAAGGGATGAAATGAGGAATTAATTCTTACTCGATGAGTCGGCTGATTGACAGGGTCTTGATCTGGTTGAGAACCGGATTGGCCAGCAGGGTCTGGAGTTGAACCGATGAAAATCTCACCGGTTGTGTCATCTGTGAAATTACTGATCAGTCAAGAGAGGCAAGAATCTGCTGGTTGAAGGGATAATTAAAGGACCTACCAATGTTGACATCATCCGGGTTCTGGGTGTCCGTTTCCTCGGCATCTTCATGCTCATCATTTTCAAGGTAATAAAGATTGGGGGCACCGTCGTTTGAGCATTTTCTTGTTCAGGGGAAGAGGCCTGTAATGGTATATAAGCCAGTCAAGAATAAGTTGATAATGATGGAAGACTAGGACATCTTACCTTTGGAGGAGGTGTGTTTTGCTTGGTCTTGGTTCGCCTGGAGCTGGAAGTGCCTTAGTGGCCTTCTTTTCTCTCCTTTAGCTGAGAGGGTGGTTAATGAGACTGCTTGGGATTTCATAAGTTGAGTCAATGAAGGAGCATTGTGTCCCAGGACAGTGATTGGCCCTGCTTGATGATATTGGATAGGCCTGATGTCAGAATTGGGTGTGAAGTCCTGTGGAAGTTTTGAAAAGTTAGAAATCTCAAGGATCAAATACTAAAGCAACAGGTGGCTTGTTATTGTACCTCGCTGTCAGAGCTGAAGTCTGCTTGAAGTTCCAGGCACATGGGATGGACTGGGCTGTTGAAGATATGATCATGCCATTCTTGCCACCAGGACTCAAAAAGAGGATGAGCAGACTGGATCAAATGAAATGGTACTGGTTTGTAGTCTGGCAGATCTTGCCCCAGGCTGAATACTCGATGGGCCTGCATCCCTATTGTAATACGCTCTTTGGACTGAATCTGCTCCCTGGGCTTGATGATGGTGGAAAAGATGAGTTTTGGAGGGAGCTGTCCACAGCCTAATTGCCTAGCTGCTATGTTAGGATAATAGAATCATAAGTGTGCTTCACTTGTCTTCCTCTGTTGAATTCGGCTGGTAGGATACAGGGTTTGATAAATGAGTTGAAAACTCCTGTGGCCATTTCGTCTATGCAGCCATCATCAAAGCTGAATTTGATAGGGAAAGTGAGGTTGTCATTCTCCCTGTAGGGTAACCAGAGCACCTGATTAAAGCCCTTGAAGAATAATTTGAAGAGACTGCCAATACTCTTGTTTATGGTTATAGCAGTGGCTGCTTCCCCATAAGTTTGGCAAGCTTTCTCTGTGGCCTCTTCATCCTCAGCGAAGTTGCTGGAGGGAAAGCTGAGGTTGTCCAATGGCACAGCAATGATTTGGTGCATGTATAGCTGAAACCACATTTGAACAAACCACCAGGGGCCATTGACACAATCAATTGGTGGCAGTCCATCTGTGCTATCATGAGTGGCATGATACATTTGACTGGAGATCTGATGCATCATGTGGTATATGGATCCCAGGAAGAGCCTGCCTAGAGGGAGTTGCTTTCCTTTGGATAATTTATCAGCCAGTGCGATGTAGTTAAGGGTTGGCTCGTTGGATCTCCCACAGAAGATAAATCTGCATAGCCACATGTTTAGAAAAGCCTGTGCTCTGTTTCTGCTACTGGGCCTGACATTTTGTTGTGGATCTCTACATACTTCATCCATCCAACACTGACATCAATGGATCTCTGAGGAATTTTCTCTAGCAGTTCGTCGGCGTTCATGATCGAGGTAATGTTCAGGCCACTCATCATGAAGACATCGGCTAGTGTGATTGTCATTATGCCATGGCCGAACACGAAAGCATTGAGGGCATCTGACCAAAAATGAGAAGCTGCTATGAGCAATGACTCATTTTTGGGCATGTCGGCCAGGGACAGTTCCAGAGCATGATGGATGTCTTGGGTTTCCCAGTGAGGCCCAAATCTCGCCTGAGTTCTTCTGTACCAATTCCTCCAGCCGGTGACCGCGGGCAGGGGCCAGTTCTTGAAGGTATACCGCCACCTGTTCGGTGAAATGACTCCATGCTTGAAAGGGGTTCTGTTGGTCTCCATACCGATGATATTGGTTGGATTGGAGTTTCCCATCGGTCCCAAGAAGTAGGAGTGGGATCCGCATCGCAAGGAATCAGAATTTCATCCCTAAGGGCCTGAAAGGAGAAGGTGTGCGGAGGAAGCTAAATGAGCCGAATACCGATATAAATTGACCGAATGCGTTGAAAGGAAAAGTGAAATTTACCTCTGGGATCTCGTCGTGGGTCGCCATTGCGAAACTCGGGTGGAGTTTGAAGCTGTTGATGATTTGGAGAAGATGCAGAGTTTGAAGCAGTGCTGACCTAGAATGCGCGGCGGACTTGTGGTCAATTTCAGAACAAATGCCTTTGTGCAGAAATTGAGGGGGCATGTGTTAACACAGAATTTTCGCACTATGACAAGTGGGCCAGCACGGCGCAGGTTCGAGGAGAAATCACCACCTGAGGGATTCGGTAGATAGCAAGCACGGTCGGCTAATCCAATCGATTCGGTAAGGCTGTGGATGGGCGACTGGTCAAAGGGGGGGTGGATTCGGCAATATGGCGCTGCGGTCGGCTACCTCAGGCTAAGTCGGTTTGCGACAAATACGCATATCAGAAGATTCGGCAACAGAAGATCTCGTCATTGTTAGCACGTGCCGATTATTAAGGGAGGCTTAGAATAAAAGGCATCGTGTTTTAGATAAGTTTCCTGTTTTGTTGTTGTAATCGTGTCCTCCTAGGACTCGTAGAACACCAGGGTATAAATATAAACCCTGAGACTATTGTAAAGACGTTCACAATCAATACAACCAACCGGGCCCGTGCCGTCTTCGAGTCCAAGTCGTGTCGTCGTGTTCTTCGAGAGGGGCCATCGATCCGTCGACCTCCGTAAGTTCCGGCAACCTTGTTATCATGTCTAGTATCGTGCGGCGGATTTAGATATGGTGCAAGTAGTCTCGTACGTTAAGCTTAGTATCGTGCGGCGGATTTAAGCTTATGACGGGAAGTTTTTGCTTATGCCTTGTATCGTGCGGCGGATTGAGTCATGAGTAAAAATAGTTATCGGCTCTGTTAGATTTGGCAAATCTGATAGATTCATTAAGTTACCTTGTGTTATATGTTTTGTTATGTTTATTTCATCATAACACTTTTGCCCAATCTAGATACCGTTCGGTTCGGCTTTATCTTTTATAGATCTGCTCTGTTCTTTCACGTTTATTATTGTAAAGTCTTTTATGTAGTAGATCTATTGTTCGTAATAGCCGATTGGATCGTATCTGGATTGCCACGTGGTGAGGGTTCATGCATGTTAAGTATGTTTGACCTATGATAGAGCCAGGTGTCGTGCGGCAGGCGCAGGCTTTAGATTAGCTTAGTCATGCTTAGTTTGTATGTTCAATCCCCATGGACCCCAACTCGGTTGTACAATCGAGATTGGTTAAGTTTTAACTTATATTTAATACGTCATGCAAGTACGATTCTCATGCAAACGTGTTCGGCAACCTGTTATTCACGTAACTCTGTTCATATTGCCGAATAATCTTTAAACCTGTTGGCAGATAGCTTTCATAGCTATATGTCGTCGTAAGTGGCTTCAGGGCCGTACATCTTGGAACTGTCTGGTCATACCCGGCACGTTCCAGCTTTGTATTTAACAGTTTATCTCCCTTGTTAGTTGCAGGGCAAACTGACTGGCACGCACCGGACTTCTGAGCACCCGGGCCACGTTTGAAGCCAGCTTCTCCGGCTTGCTGTGTGATTGGCACAGTGCGTCACTTTTTGTGCCAACACTAATACATACACTATCATACATAAGGACAAGAAAATTATTTTGTTGCCTTTGTCTTCTACGGATATTATTAAACATGCTAAAAAGATTAAAAATAAAAATAAACCTCCAACAGACATTGCTAAAAATAATGAGATTACGTTAAAAGGAGGTGCTTTTCTTGCTACAACTTCTACTACTGCTGAGTTATGTGATAATAATGATGCTCCTTGTTATACTATGCTTTGTCGACATGTTAGTGTTGCTGCACATGATCCTATACCTTGTGTTTCGCTTTGTGCGGTCACTACCTTTTGCAGGAGCTTGGAGATGACATGGAGTCGCGGACGACTCCAATTCTAGAAGGAGGGGATGATGAGGACATCACCAAGATGGAGTCGAGGACGACTCCTATTCAAGAAGGGGAGGATGATGAGGACATCGCCACGCTAGACACACCGACGCCATGGTCTTCCCCAAGTTGCAATTCGTCTCCATCAGCTTCCGCGTCACCCTCGAAATCCAGGAGCAGTCCCCGGGTAAAATCAACGCCCGGACGCATATGGACTCTATTTTGGACGAACCAGATATGCTTGGAAAGTTAATTTGATAAGCTAACCAATGGCTTTGGAATCATGTCAAAATATGTTGATACATGGATGTATGCTGGATCTTGAGATGATGAGTGATTATCATCTAGTATGATGCGCATGTTCTTTGGCTTGTGTTGTGCAGGTGTCGAGCTCGGAGACGGTGATCGAAGGCAAGGTGAAGGTCAAGTTGAGACATGCCATGCCGATCTATCCGGAGCGGTGAAGGGCGGACGTGAGGCTTGGACTGACGGACTGGTGGCCTGAGGATCAGCTGTGGTGGCTGACAGCCTGGAACAACGACAAGTGAAGACATGTGGGTGGACGGGGTGCACGGGCGATGCATCCCTCTACGGCTTCAGTTTGTTTGTTGAGCCCCAGAAAAACCACCGAGTGGATGGTTTCCAGGTTTTGCCCTCGAAACCTGGGTGCTGGCCGGTTTCCGAGTTTGGGCCTCAAAACTCGGGCTAAGGACGGTTTCCAGGTTTGGGCCTCAAAACCTGGGTGATGATGGGTTTCTGAGTTTAGGCCACAAAACTCAGCCTGAGGAAAGGTTTCCCGGTTTCATCCTCAAAACCGGGGGGAGGTCCAGGAAAAGGACGGACGACGAGTGGCGGCACGTGGCGACATCAGGTGAGGTTGCGTCGAAGCGAAGCTACCGGATGTGCGAGCGTGGCCGTCGGATCGACTACACTTCGAGTTGGTCAGGAATACCCTTAGGGTTAGCATGCTCGCTCATTAGTAGTAAGGGTAGAAGGGGAATAATTGTATTAGGTTATATAAGGAGTGGCCACCCCCTCCCTCCAAACCATCTCAACCATTGCTATTTTCACTCTAGGGTTTCTTGCTTCCCATTCCCTGCTGTAGCTCCTGAGATCCATAGAGACGGCTTAATCATACCTTTGTGTATTTAGATTTTGCGGAAACGGGACCGGATTCCCGTTGTCTCCTCGTGGGGATGAATTTCGGCTCAGAATTGAGATTGTGATTCGCGTTCTTGAGTTGTTCTTCGCGTTTTGCCTTTTGTCTCAATTTTCTAGTCGCTCGATCTCCCTCTACGATGCGTCTTTTTTGAATCCACTTGAATCAACATGTTCTTTGATGTGAGGAGAACATTTCCACCGAAGGAATTCATCTCAATCCTCATGAACAAGTAGATCGGGTCGATTCAACTTTCGTGGTGACTTTTTCGTTCCTACACCTTCCCTTTTGATTTCCCGGATTTTTAGTCGATTTGAGCGGATGATTTCTTAGGGATAGTCTTCCAACTACCTAGTGATCATCTTCTCCAAGTTTGGGATCAAGGGATTTTGATTTGGATCCATTTTGGGAAGATTCGGGAGAGGGGCGATTGAAAACGCCCTCTCTGGGTGCTCACGGACAGTCCGCCACGGGAACCACGGACAGTCCGCGCATCGGGACTTAGCCGAGCAGTGGCTGTTCGTCGTGGTGTGCTGTGACTCGTTTTGACCGGCGGACAGTCCGCCGTTGTGACTCGCGGACAGTCTGGGACTGTCCAAGGAGGTTTCAGTAGACTTGCGTTTTTCGCTTTTGGTCGGCGGACAGTCCACCACCAGACCGTGGACAGTCCAGCACAGGGCGGACAGTCCGGGACTGTACCAGCGGACAGTCCGGGATCCTGCCGTGTTGTGTGTTTTAGTGCGTTTGCTCTCCCGGCTTTTCGGCTTCGTTTCCGGACTTCTCATTTGCTCCTAGAGTTCACAAAGGAATCTCTCTAGGTATCTTTGCTACTTGTTAGCATAGGTATTTGGAGGAATCCCGACGTAGCCTTCCATCTACGTTCCGGGAGTGGGTTTTTGGGAAGAACACTACTCGGAGTTCTTGGGTTTTGGTTTCCTCCCGTTTGGTGGTGCCTCGCTGTGATCCTAGGGATCATCCACCCTCTTTCCGAGGGTCGTGGGCATCACGCTTGTGTCCGAAGCTTTTGGTGTTGATTTGTTGGGACAAAGGCCAAAGTTTCGAAAGAAATTTTTTAGGCTCCCATTCACCCCCCCCTTTGGTCGCCTTTGGTAGCATTCTCGGTCCTTCAATTGGTATCGAAGCTAGGTTAAGGATCTTCCACCTTAGTCGGTTCCAGATCCACAGAAGGCAACGTGGATCGCGGCGTGGGCAAACCGCCATTTTTTGATGGGACGAACTATGCGTATTGGAAGATACGCATGTCGGCCTAATGTTGTTTCGGGTCCAAGGCCCCGAAACAACGGGTTGTCGCATGAATGAAGGCACGAAGCGAAAGCGGAAAACGGACGGGAAAGTAGGGAAACAGTTGAAGTGAACAGTGCTCTCCCCCCCTGGGAGTACGGGAGCCTTTTATATCATTCAAATCCGTTTAAAAGTACATGAATGCCCTTCCAACTACTCCTGATGTAATTACAAAAATGCCCTATCCAAATGCCTCGCGGCCTTTGTGCGTCCCCCTTCTTGAGGGGTGTTGTCGTCATTCTGTCTCCCGGCGGGCTCGGGGCTACCCGGGCCCTCCCCCTCCGTAGATGTGGGTCTGGCCCTCGCGACGAAAGCCCTTGGCGCACCGCGAAAACCTGCAGAAAGCAAAACGAGAATTCGGACAGCGCAAGCTTACTTCTAGCGAAATCCTCTGGAAATCACCCGCGGCTTGCTTCGCGCGAAAGGAGCGCGATTGGCGAACCCGCCCGCTCGATTACGCTCCTTTCACACGAGAGGTCAGTCGCGGGCCAGGGCTTGGGCCGTCTGCTGACCATCCATGTGAATGCGACAGCCCAAGCTTCCCATCCACGCGAAAAGGCCACTTCGGCCCATAAACAACCACATTTTCGATCACCGAGCGCTCATGCGCGCATTCGTGCGAAAGCGAAGCTTCGCCAAGCCCACTCTTTCGCGCGAAAACCCCACTCCCTGTCCGGCTAGCGGGCCGAGGGTGCCGGTGTCGTGGGTATCGCCCCAACAATAGCCCCTCACGGTCGAATCTTGCAAGCCGGCGAAGTTCGACCGTGCCTAACCGCAAGGCGCCCCGCGCCCGCCCGCGAACGGACGGGGAAAGCTGGGAACGGTTTTCGCTCGTCCTTGAAGCTTTTTAGCTTTTTTGACCTGTTTATTTTTCTTTATTGACATTTGCGCGTACTGTTTTGTGGGCCTGACGGTCAGCTCAAGTTTTGAGGATTAACGGCTTGTTGCTCCTCGTTACGCGCGCCTTGCCATTCACACTTAGAGGCGACGGTTCGATTTTCGAGACGCAGTGGTTACCTTTTTCTGCAACTTCTCGGGTCTCGTGCCCGCTCGCATGCTTGTATATAAGGGGGGGGGGGCTAGCCCACGGATGACTTACACGCTGGCTGCCTCCGCACTCTTGTCGGCTTTCATCTTGCCTTCGCGGTGTTTTGTTTCTTTCGACTTCCTCAAGATTTTGGGCCTTTGGTTTCGCCTTGCACCGACCCTTCGCTTACTCGGTAAGTCAACTCTTCTCAATGAGCTGAAGTTATGCTTTCGCTTGCCTTAGCGGTTTATGTTTTTTAGGTTTGCACTTTTTGCTTTCTTGTTCATTATTTTCTCGCTTTTCGCCGCCATGATAGATGGCGTCCACGAGTTCATCTTCATCTACTTCCAGTTCTTCTAGCGAAAGCTAGAGCACCTCGTTAAGCGATACCAACTCAGTGGCGCACGAACCCAGTGAGACGGTGTCTATCGGGTCCGGGATCGCTGAAGCACGCATGGAACCCCAGTCTGAGGGCAAAGACTCGGATGCGGGGGAATCATCATCGATTTCAATTCCGGACGATTGTTCCTTCTATGTTGGCTGCTCGCGTGTGACCCCTTCGGTTTTACGGAGTTACGCCGACAAAGGGATCTTCACAGAGCACGTGTTTTCTCTTTGCCGTGCCCCTGGGGACGAGGCGATTCCGATGCCCCGGCCGTATGAGGCCATAGTATTTCACGATTACTTCGTCGCTGGACTGGACTTCCCGTTGGAGCGGTTTGTCGCCGAGGTGCTTGACGCTTTTGAAATTCAGATTCACCAGCTTACACCTAACGCGTTTTCGCGATTAAGCATTTTCGCTATGGCTTTGAAGATGATGGGGCACCGACCACGAGCCGATGTTTTCGTTAAGTTTTACGATATACATCGCAGCCGTAGCCAAGTGACTGATTACATTCTTAAGAAGAGGCTGCCGAGCGAGATTGGGTCTGTGAATTTTGTTCCTCGCAAGGCCAGAGGCAATGCTTCTATTTCGCCTACATATAAGAACAAGTGGCCGCAATGGTCGGATTTTTGATTTTACATCCGCGTCTGCTCGAATGATGCCGTTCGGGAAGCCAAGCGAAAACACCTTGGCAAGGCCTCTTCTCTCTCGTCCAAGTTGGAAGAAAATGTTGGGGTCCATGCACGACCCGCCGCTCTAATGGACGACGAAGGTATCAGCTGTGTTGAGCTCTTGCCCTTACCTCCCGCTATCAGATTAGCCGGGATCTCGTTTAGGAATGGGTGAGCATAGGACAAAACCCCCTCTGCTCTGATACGGAGTTCGGAGATTTCGTTGTTCAGAACGGGTACTGCGGCCCGACGCTCATGATTGAACGACCCGCTGACTTTGGTGACGACGCCTCTTACGTGAGCCATGTCGAAAAAGAGGCAAACAAGATTTGTGGTCCTTATCTGACGAAAGAGAGCCAATTCAAGCTTAATTCTATTGGGGGCCGGAAATGCGTGAACAGGGCTTTCGACGCGATGGGGGTTTTTTACGGGGAGCGCCCTTTGCCCGCGGACAATGATGCCGGTGGTGTTGACGTGAAAGGTAAAAAATCTGTGAGCAATCGCGCCAAGGTTGGGGCTAAATGCAAGCCTAAGGAGCTCGGGGATATTCGCTTGGGACGATCGACCTCAAGACCGCCAAGCGAAGTTGGCAGTAGGCCCTCGGGACAAGTTTGCAAGTTCGTTCCTCCGGGGGACGCTGAGGTAGCGAAAACAGCGTCTGCTGCTAAGTTGAACTGGCCATCTCGCCTTGCCTTGGTGTTATGCCACTACTACAGATATAGGCCTTTAGCCACGGTTGGGAAGGGGCTTTAGCCCCGGTTTCCCAACCGGGACTACCAATCCGGGACTAAAGGCTCTCACCTTTAGTCCCGGTTGCTCCGAACCGGGGCTAAAGGCTCCCACGAGAAAAAATAAATTTGCGTTTGTGAGTTTCGAACTCAACACCTCTCGCCTCAGGCACGCTTACCAACTGAGCTACACAACCCACGTGATGTAGTTCTGGATGTTTTCCTTTTGAATCCACTCGGGAAGGACCTTTAGCCCCGGTTGGTAACACCAACCGGGGCTAAAAGGACCTTTAGTCCCGGTTGGTAACACCAACCGGGGCTAAAGGTTCACCCTTTAGCCCCGGTTGGTATTACCAACCGCGACTAAAGGTTGGGGGACCTTTAGTCCGGGTTGGTAATACCAACTGGGACCTTTAGTCCCGGTTGGTTTTACCCACCGGGACTAAAAGTCTCTTTAGTCCCGGTTGGTTTTACCCACCGGGACTAAAAGTCTTTAGTCCCGGGCGCAATTTGTTGCCGAGACTATAGCTCAATTGTTAGATCGGCCTATGACCATATTCTGTAGTAGTGTGCGTAGGTTCCTTAATTAACTTTCTCCTGCGCTTTTCAGGTTTCGCTGGCATCTGCATTCATGGGATCCCGCAAAGCTGCGGCGGCCACTTTCTTCGATGAAGATGTGTCGGATATGCCAGCGGTCGCAAAGCCTGGGGTTCGAAAGCCCATCTGGCCCGAAGATGAGCGCGAAATGAAACGCGCCCGCGCCACATCAACGGCCACGCCCGTTTGCGCCCCGACGAAGGTACAGCGGAAACTTCCGCCGCTAAAGGTAAGAGCAGGTTCTATCGCGAATCCGTCCGCTTGACCCAAGCCATGGTCGATAACCAATTCCTGGGTCACGGCCGGTTGGTGCTTGACTCTCGACCTGGGGACTACGAGAACCCACAGTTTTACACTGGTGCAAGCTCATCGAGCGAAATGGACGAAGCGCGAGAGGAATCTTACAGGATCGCTCGTTCTTTGGGTGCAGCTTCCGAGTCCCAGCTTGCATGCCGTTTCGACAGTCGCCAGGTGGGCATTTTACCAGCCGCGTCTGACGAAGCGGCAAAATTTATTGAGTTCGCCGATAAGGCTTTCGTCGCCCTGGAAGTCGAGCGCGACCTTCTTTCCATTGAAGATCAAGCGCTAGGAGAGGCGATGTCGTTCCACCTTGCCAGTGTGAGCGTTTGTGCAGCTTTCGCTTGTGTTATTGATTTATTTTCACCCTTGCTTAACTGCATTTGTTGGCTATCCCATTTTTTGATTATAGGCAATGTTAATCGCACAGAGCCGGGGCCGCTAGCAAGATCTCGTCAGCCGAGAAACCGATACTCAGCGGCGTGAAGCGGCGCGTCGGTTGAAGAGCTTGGAGGAATCGAACAAAAACCTGAAGAAGAAGGCTGAGGAGGAGAAAGAGACTCGCCGCGCTCTTCAGCGCAAAAATGAGCAGCTAAAGAGGGAACTTTCTGGGCTGAAGTCTGCTGCGGACGAGAAAGACAAGCGACACCGACGAACTACCGCTTCTGATCTGGCTGCCCGCTATCACCGTGCATTGCAATATCTTGGCGTGCACTCCAGCGGTCCAGGCGAAAGCACGGCTGATGCCTCGTTCGCTTGGCTTGGAACTGAAATTGACTCGCTGGAGGGATACGTTTCGCTTTCACGAGACTATGCCGCCGCGGCGGGTATAAAAGCCATAGGACACAGTCTTGTTGATGCACGTTGCACGCACATGCATGACTTGCATGTAAAGGACGTCGATTCATACTGGCGTTCCCCGAGCGAGGCGAAAGCGCTGGGTGCGAAATTCTTTGAAGAGTTCTGGCTGGCGAGGGGCAACGACATGGCGCTGATTCCGTCGGCTGTGAGTCGTGGCAAGGTTCGGCACATCTCCGTACTTCGTACTTCGCGGTACTTTTCGCACTTTTTGTTTTTCTTTGTGCTTCTTTTTTTCTGATTTCCCTTCTGCTGTTATAGACTTCGGAGGAGCGGGCGCAGATCAAGCAAGCATTCGCCGCATACATTGCGGAGCGCCGGAGTCGTGAGGCCGAAAAGGACGCGGAAAGGGGCATCGGGTTGACTCCTGCTAAAAATCCCAAAGGCTCAACTGCCGGAGCGTCGTGTGCTGGCGAGGAAGCTCACGATGGGGTAGCCTGAGTCTTATCGAAATCTAGAAGTTTTTGTGTAATTTTCTGGAGCGAAATGAACGCTAAGGACTTGTAATGCGGTTAATGAACCTTCAGTACTGTTGTGAATCAGGTTTCGGATGCGGGAACTGCGGAGGTTCTCGACGTCTGCCCTTTAATGATTAAATTCGGCAATTTGTATGTTGGCGGCGATTTGTGGCGGAGTTTTCACGCGAAGTTTCCTACGGCGACGCTTTCGTCTTACTTGAGAAAGCTAGCCGACAAGCTTCGCCGGACCGAAGAAAAACTTCGGGAATTTTATGAGCACTTCGATCGCCAGGAGCTGGAAGTGCGGCGGAAACGGCGAAACGACTCCCGCGCGAACTTAGCTGCTTTCGAGGAGATTACCGTGAAGGAGGAGCCGGAGGACTTTTCATTTTCTCCCGACTCCCATCGGTTTAGCATGTCGCTCGGCGGGGCTAGTGGGTCTTAGGTCCGCTTTTTAGCGGGCTTTTGTTTTTATTTTGGGGAATTGTAACTTTTTGCGGTAATAAAGATGCAGGGCTTCGTCATTGGTTTTTGGTTGTTGCTTTTCCTTTGTTTCTCGGGTGACGTTTTTTCGATTACTGCGTTCCGTCTCGTCTGTTCGAGGGGTGAGGGGGGTGTGTTTCTTTCCGCGCATGAACGCTTTCGCCTCAACCCTGGGTTATTGCATGACTCACCCGCCCCTTAATCACCTAGGCAAGGGGCGGTGCTAATCGCGCGAGGGCGCTTTCGGTGCAAGCCCCACAACCGATAGTAAACACGCGCCTGCCCCCGCTCACTTTAGATGAGGTGCGGTGGAATTCGCGCGAGGGAGGTTTCGGTGCTAACCCCTCGGCCGATAGTAAACACGCACCCGCCCCCACTCACTTTAGACGAGGGGCGGTGGCATTCACGCGAGGGAGGTTTCGGTGCGAGCCCCTCGGCCGATAGTAAACACGCGCCCGCCCCCACTCACTTAGACGAGGGGGGGTAGCATTCGCGCGAGGGGGCTTTCGGTGCGAACCCCTCGGCCGATAGTAAAGACGCGCCCGCCCCCACTCACTTAGACGAGGGGCGGTAACGTTCGCGCGAGGGCGCTTTCGATGCGAGCCCCTCGGCCGATAGTAAACACACGCCCGCCCCCACTCACTTAGACAAGGGGCGGTACCATTCGTGCGAGGGCGCTTTCGGTGCGAGCCCCTCGGCCGATAGTAAAGACGCGCTCGCCTGCACTCACTTAGACGAGGGGCGGTAACGTTCATGCGAGGGCGCTTTTGGTGCGAGCCCCTCGGCCGATAGTAAACACGCGCCCGCCCCCACTCACTTAGACGAGGGGCGGTAGCATTCGCGTGAGGGCGCTTTCGGTGCGAGCCCCTCGGCCGATAGTAAACACGCGCCCGCCCCCACTCACTTAGACGAGGGGCGGTAGCATTCATGCGAGGGCGCTTTCGGTGCGAGCCCCTCGGCCGATAGTAAAGACGCGCCCGCCCCCACTCACTTAGAGGAGGGGCGGTAGCATTCGTGCGAGGGCGCTTTCGGTGCGAGCCCCTCGGCCGATAGTAAATACGCGCCCGACCCCACTCACTTAGCCGAGGGGCGGTAACGTTCGCGCGAGGGAGCTTTCGATGCGAGCCCCTCGGCCGATTTGACCGCGAGATCGGGTGTTAGCGGTTAGCTGAAGTTAGTGAAAATTGATTGACGAAAGTGCCTTTATATAGTGCTGAGGGGAGGTTTACAACCGGCTATAACTACGACATTGCTCTTATTGTCATCCGGCAGCGTGCACGGCCTGGTTCATCTCCTAGCCGTACATTGAGATGGGATTGCCACTCGAAGCAACTCTCGCCTATAGTTACTGGATTGGTGACGATAGGTGGACGCGATGCCGATGACACAATCATCAAAGCGAAAGCGTGGCTCCTGATGCTTCCTATTCGTATTTTTGCTAATGATCCGAGTGCTTGGGACTAACATTTGCGGAGACACGGCGGTTTTGGATGGTTGGGAGGCTTGCACCCTGGTGTCTATTTATATTGCCTTGCCCTTGTTGCGGGAGGACTGCATTTACTCCCTTGGCTGTACCTTGTAGGAGTTTGGTAGGTGAAATGTTATTATAGCATTTATGCTTGCTCCTTGCGGCTACTGGGGCCTGCCAGTTGTCCTTGTCGCCTGGCAAGGGCTGTTCGACTTGCTTCCTGGCTTTCGTTCCGGCCCTCACGTTTTGTCGGAGGGTCGGTTTTCACATAGCCCGCGGGCTTTCGTTCCGCCCTCGCGTTTTGTCGGAGGGTCGGTTTTTTTATAGCCCGCAGGCTTTCGTTTCGGCCCTCATGTTTTGTCGGAGGGTCGGTTTTTATATAGCCCGCAGGCTTTCGTTTCGGCCCTCATGTTTTGTCGGAGGGTCGGTTTTCACATAGCCCGCAGGCTTTCGTTCTGGCCCTCACGTTTTGTCGGAGGGTCGGTATTCACATAGCCCGCTGGCTTTCGTTCTGGCCCTCACGTTTTGTCGGAGGGTTTGTTTTTACATGGCCCGCAGGCTTTCGTTCCGGCCCTCACGTTTTGTCGGAGGGTCGGTTTTTATATAGCCCGCAGGCTTTCGTTCTGGCCCTCACGTTTTGCCGGAGGGTCGGTTTTTATATAGCCCGCAGGCTTTCGTTCCGGCCCTCACGTTTTGTCAGAGGGTCGGTTTTCACATAGCCCGCAGGCTTTCGTTCCGGCCCTCACGTTTTGTCGGAGGGTCGGTTTTTACATGGCCCGCAGGCTTTCGTTCCGGCCCTCACGTTTTGTCGGAGGGTCGGTTTTCACATAGCCCGCAGGCTTTCGAGATTGTCGGTGGATGTGAAGGGTCTCTTTCGCCCCACCTCCCCGACATTCTCTTTTCATCACATTTTGATGACGAATGTCTCAACCTTATGTTTGGTTGACTTCGTGTTTTTCCGAGCCACGCGATATTTTTTGGGGAATTACGTTTACTTTCGCAATGTAGCGATTACATTCGGCTGCCTCGTTAAAAAACCTCGCACCCCGATGAAGGGCTTCCCCAGCGAGGAAAAAGAGTGCAGCCGACCTTTGATTACAAAAATGGTGAAAAATGGAAAAGAAGCTTACATCAAAGTACAAAAAGATAAATTACGGGTAGAAACGGCGCAAATTGCTCGCGTTCCATGTGTGGGCTGACTCTTTGCCCTTATCATCCAACAACCGGAATACACCGGGTGCTGCCATGCTTGCCACGATGAAGGGGCCTTGCCATTGCGATTGCAGCTTACCTTGCTTGTCTGGTTGCCGAATGGTGACCATGTCTCCAAGCTTGATATCCTTTCGGACTATCGTCTAGTCCCTGTGATGCTTCGTTTCGGCATGGTACTTCTCGAGATTATCTGCGACTTGCAGTCTTATTTCTTAGATAGTGTTGAGTTCAAGGTGTCTTTGCTTTTGAGTATTTGAGGCCATTTCGGTTCGGAAGGATCCTAGCTTTACCTCTTCCGGGGGGTGCTGCTCCTCGCCGTAAAGTAACTTGAACGGGGTGAAGCCGGTAGCTCTGGACCGTGAGATGTTGTGTCCCCACACAGCCGTTGTTAGGGTGTTGGCCCACTTGCCTTTCGGCGAGTCGTATAAGGTTTTCGAAATTGCCGAGAAGATTAGGCCATTCGCTCTCTCGACAGCCCCGTTTGCCTGCAGGTAATTTATTGAGGCGAAATTAAGCTTTATGCTGAGCTCATCACAGAAACTCCTGAATTCGGCGCAATCGAACTACTTCCCATTGTCGCAGGTGATGAATGACGGAACACCAAAATGACAAATTATGCTCTGCCAGACGAATTTGGTGAAGGAAGTAGAAGTTATGCTAGCAAGGGCCTTCGCTTCCACCCACTTGGTGAAATACTCGAGAGCAACTGCTGCAAAACACAAGTTGCCCGGAGCTGCCGGTAGCAGGCCGACTATGTCGATGCCCCATCTCTGCAAGGGCCAGGTCGGTACTATCGGCGTGGTTTCATTTGCTGGGGCTTTCTGGTTTTTGGCGAACATCTGGCAACCTTTGCAACATTTGACCAGCTCTCTGGCGTCTGATGCGGCGAAAGGCCAATAAAATCCTTGCCTCATTGCTCTGTGTGCTATTTCGTGAGGCCCTCTGTGCGCTCCACACATTCCGGTGTGCATTTCTTCGAGTAGCTGAATGCCTTCGCGCTTGCTTATGCATTTTAGAAGAGGAGCTGTTATCCCATTTTTGAACAACTGCTCTCCGATGATTGCGTAACCTTTCGCTCTGCTGGCCATCCTTTCGGCATCCTTCCTAGACTCCGGCTCGTATGTCCCGGCTAGATAAGCGAATATCTGTGACCTCCAGTCATCACTGACGATGGCGTGTACCGAACTCGGATGATCTTCCTCCTCTTTCACGGCTCTGGACGAAAGGACTTGATAGAACACGTCTAGTGGTAGTGGCAGATTTTGTGCTGCGGCTTTGGCTAGTTCATCTGCCTCTGTGTTTTCGGCTCTTGGAATGTGACGTAAGGTGAAACTGGCGAAATGCTTCTCCATTCTTCTGATTGCTGCCAGATACTTGGCTAACTCTGGTTCTCTTGCTGTGAAATCCTTTTCGGTGTGACCAACAACGACTTGGGAATCTGAATTGACTATGCATCTTCTCGCTCCGATTGCTCGGAGCTTTCGTAATCCCAACAGCACGGCTTCATATTCGGCGGTGTTGTTGGTCGTGAGGAATTGTAGCCTTGCGGCGAACCTGACCTTCGGTCCTCTTGGCGGGTTAGATCGCCGATTGGGCGATTCTGGCTCTAGCCATTCCCCAGGCACCATCACAATTTACGGTCCATACGGGCTCCTCGAACTCGAGAGTTGTGTCGAAGGCCGCGGGACTCCAGTCTGCTATGAAATCTGCCAACGCCTGCGACTTGATTGCAGACCGGTGTTGGAAGTCGATCACATATTCGTTTAGCTCCGCCTCCCATTTGCCGATTCAGCCGATAGCTTCGTTGTTGCGGAACAAGGCTTCCAATGGCTGAGCCGATAGGACTATGATGTGGTGGGATTGAAAGTAGTGCTTTAGTATCCTAGAAGCCATTACCACCGTATAAGCTATCTTCTCTAGCTCTGAATAATTCAGTTTTGCTCCCGACAGGGCCTCAGAGACGAAGTAGATCGGGAACTGCATCATCTTGTTTTCGTGTTCCCTTTCTTCCACCAATACTGCGCTCACAGTGGTGTGAGATGCTGCAAGATACAACAAAAGTGTCACTTCTGGCGACGGTTTAGATAGCGTGGTTAGCTTTGTTAGGTACTCCTTAAGCTGCTGGAAAGCCTGCCGCTACTCTTCTCCCCAATCGAATGGATCGGAGCTGCGCAAAGTTCTGAAGAATGGTAGCCCTTTTTCGGCGGACCTTGCGATGAATCTGTTCAAAGATGCCAGCCTTCCTGTCAACCATTGCACTTGCTTTCGGCTTGAGGGCGGTTGCATGTTGACGCTTGCCGCTATCTTGTCGGGATTAGCTTCGATTCCTCTTGCCGAAACCAGGCAACCGAGGAGCTTGCATTTCTTGATACCGAAAATGCACTTGTCAGGGTTGAGCTTCAAACCACTTTTTCGGAGATTGCCGAAAGTCTCGAGTAAGTCTGCTTCATGATCTTCTTGTCTGTCGCTCTTGACCACTATATCGTCAACGTAAGCTAACAAGTTTTTCTTTTGCTTCTGGCTTTCAAACACCTTGTTAGTCATCTGCGAGAATGTAGGGCCTGCATTGCGCAGCCCTTCCGGCATCTGCCGATAGCAATATGTGCTTGTTGGGGTGATGAAACTGGTTTTCACCTCATCGTCGGGATGGAGCCATATCTGGTGATAACCTGAAAAACAATCTAGCAAACTCATTATTTCACAACCGGATGCGATGTCAACGAGCTTGTCGATACGAGGCAAAGGGTACGGATCCTTCGGGCAGCATTTGTTGAGGTCGGTGAAATCGACGCACATTCGCCACTTTCCATTCTTCTTTTTCACCAAGACAACATTCGCCAGCCATTCGGGGTACTGGACTGGTCGGATTACTCCTGCATCGAGTAATCTTTGCACTTCGCCTTTCGCCGCATCTGCCCTTTCGTTTGACATCTTTCTCAGTTTTTGCTTTCTGGACTTAGCGCCGCTTGCGACGTTCAAACTCTGCTGGGCGAGATCTCTGCTAACGCCTTGCAAGTCGTTTGTTGACCAAGCGAAAATGTCATCGTTGTTAGCGAGGAAAGATGCCAGAGCGCTTCTTTCTCCTTCCGGCATGCTGGACCCAATGTGCACAGTTCTTTCGGGCCTGGAGGCCGTGAGCGGAATCCTTACCGTTTCTTCGGCTGCCCCAACCTTGCATTCCGACGGGCTGACTATGGCTTGCTCTTCGGTAGATGGTTGCCTTTCGTCTTTCTTTGCCACTTCATTTATGAGGCTGTAACCTGGAGTTGGCCTGCCTTCTATTCTTCTGGAGGCTTGCTGATCTCCGTGCACGGTGATAATGCTGAAAGGGGATGACATTTTCATGCACAAGTAACTTTGCTTGATTATGACATTGAACTTGTTGGTGAAACCTCTGCCGAAAATGGCGGTGTATGGGTAGTCCATGTTAACTATGTCGAACGTCACCATTTCGGTGCGCACTCTTTCTTCCTCGGCAAAAGATACCAGGATTTGTTTCTTGCCGATGGCGTCGATCTTTCTTCCTCCGAAACCATACAAGGAATTGCCAGCGGGGTCCAAACTGCGCCTGTCCATCCCCATCGCTTCGAAAGCTTTGACGAACAAGATGTCTGCTGAGCTTCCGGTGTCAATCAAAATGTTGTGCAAGGTGAAACCGACCACATTGGCCATGGCGACGAAAGCGTCACAATGCGAAAAATCACGAACTTTGAAATCCGACTCATCGAAACATATTGGCACTAGCGACCAAGCTGGCCTGTTTAGCGGAAGCCTTGGTGATACCGTCTGGACCCTTCGATGATAGTCCTTCCTTGCCCTTTTACTTTCGTTTTCCAGGTTGGATCCGCCCGTGATGGCGAAAATATGGCCTCGTGACAGAAGAATGTTGTTAATTGCGCTAGTTTCGTTTTCAATCTCCTGCCCCTGCTGGTAGCTAGGTTGTGCTTGGTGCCCCTAGGGTTGGGCTTGAGCCGGAAGCACTGGTGGTGGTGTGGGCTGGCACTGGTAGTGCATAGGTGACGAAATTGCCACTGACTGGGGCGCAAAGACCGGGAACTGGTAACCCTGTTATGCCGGATTGTACCAGTGTAAATTTTGGGGAGGCATGTACTGCGGGGGATGCATAGGCGTGCTTGCCTAGTTGCCGCACGCTAACGCCCCTACTGCCGGGTCTTGCGAGTTGTGAAAAACATGCTTGGAGCTTTCGGCAGAAGCTGATGCTTGATCCTTGTCTTTTAGCTCTTTCGCCATCTTGCTATATTTGCAGTCTCGGGTGGTATGGCCAAAATTACCGTCGCAGATGACGCAATACGGAGGCTTGGCTCCTCTTCTGCGGCCTCTACCATCTCGACCGCCACGAGTTGTCCTTCCGCCACATCCTCCACGGAAATATTGATCAAACCCTCTTTGCGGCTGGAAGTTGGCCATATCGGGCCTCTCCATGCCCGCCTCTGATTGCGCTGGTTCTTCCCTCAGAGTGTTGATTGACCGGTAGGGCCTAACCATTCTTTGATTCGGCACCGGCGGTGGTCGACTTGCTTTCGTCGCTTGCTTCTGCATCAAGCGGGCGGCTTTACGCCGCCGAAAGTCATCGTCCGATCTTGCGTATGCGTTCATCACGTCGAACAATTCCTTAACAGTTTTCGGTGGTTCCCTGGACAAGTGAGCGGCGCACTGCCCGGTTCCCAAGCCTTCGGTGGCTGCTGCAATTACCGCAGCTTCCAGCACATTCGAAGCTTGAGCTTTTAGCTGGATGAAACGCTTGAGATACTCGGATAAAGGCTCATTGACTTGCTGAGTGCAGTTCATGAGGTCTCGCGTGGTCTTGACATCTGGCCGGAATCCTTGGAAGGTGGCAAGCAATTTGGCCTTCAACTGAGCCCACGAATAGATGGATAATGGCCTGAGCGTGGTGTACCAATCGTGCGCCACATCTTCGACTGCCAGAATGAGAGATTTCGCCAGGGCCTGATTGTCCCCGCCTGCCGAAAACACGGCTGTCTCGTAGCTCGCTAAGAATTTGCGCGGGTTCGCCTTGCCGTCAAAAGACGGAATACGTGGCTTGTAGTTGAGTGGCCACAGATGGGCTTGTAATTCTCTTGAGAGCGGCGAGGTTTTGTCGATTGCATTGTCGAAAACAGGTGGCTGCTCTCGCCTTGGCTCGAACACATTTTCTTGATTTACTGGGATCAGGCCTCCTCCAGCCTTTCGCAGTTCCTGAATCTCCTTTTCCAGTTGCCTTCTCTGCGCCTCCGCTTGACGAAAGGCGTTGCGAGTTTCATCCTCCCTTGCTTTTGCTGTGAGCTGCCGCTGCAGCTGATCTCTTTGCTGAATCAACCTTTCGATTTCTTCTTGCTGCTCTGTCAGCATTCTGATTGCTTGAGCATGCCTGGTAACTTCGGCATCGTCGTCTTCTTCGTCGCCGGGCTCATCTTGGACGTCCCCTTCCGGCGTGCCATCTCTGCCGAAAGGCGGTGGGTCACGGCTTGAGGTTGTTGTCGGCGGTATCTGGGTTTCGGTCGGGAGCGTGCCGCCGAAAGCTTGGGTGTTTTGGGATGTATTCGGTGGTATTTGTGTAGCTAAGACGGATGCCGCGAGTGTGCCTTGGCCATCCTTGTTCGTAGCAGCAGTCTCGGGTTTGTCGACCGTTTTCGGCACCTTCCTCGGTGGCATGGTAAGCTTGGGCAACAACCACGGTGGGTGCCAATGTTGTTTCGGGTGCGAGGCCCCGAAACAGCGGGTTGTCGCACGAACGAAGGCACGAAGCGAAAGCGGAAAATGGACGGGAAAGTAGGGAAACAGTTGAAGTGAACAGTGCTCTCCCCCCTAGGAGTACGGGAGCCTTTTATATCATTCAAATCCGTTTAAAAGTACATGAATGCCCTTCCAACTACTCCCGATATAATTACAAAAATGCCCTATCCAAACGCCTCGTGGCCTTTGTCGCATCCTGCTGCTTGAGGGGTGTTGTTGTCATTCCGTCTCCCGGCGGGCTCGGGGCTGCCGGGCCCTCCCCCTTCGTAGATGTGGGCCCGGCCCTCGCGACAAAAGCCCTTGGCGCACCGCGAAAACCTGCAGAAAGCAAAATGAGAATTCGGACAGCGCAAGCTTACTTCTAGCGAAATCCTCTGGAAATCGCCTGCGGCTTGCTTCGCGCGAAAGCAGCGCGATTGGCGAACCCGCCCGCTTGATTACGCTCCTTTCGCGCGAGAGGTCAGTCACGAGCCAGGGCTCGGGCCGTCTGCTGACCATCCGCACGAATGCGACAGCCCAAGCTCCCATCCGCGCGGAAAGGCCACTTCCGCCCGTAAACAACCACATTTTCGATCACCGAGCGCTCATGCGCGCATTCATGCGAAAGCGAAGCTTCACCAGGCCGACTCTTTCGCGCGAAAACCTCACTCCCTGTCCGGCTAGCGGGCCGGGGGTGCTGGTGCCGTGGGTATCGCCCCAACACCTATCTTCAGAGCATGGGTGCTTCGATTTGGGACATTTGCAATTCTGCTGATTACGTGGTCTTGACTCCTCGTGTGACTCAACAACAGATCGATGATCATGATTCCTATAGCCGAGCCCGCAATGCTCTTTTCACCTATTTGAACATGTCTTAGTTTGATCGTGTCTCTCACCTCACCACGGCTCGGGAGATTTGGGCGACTCTCATGCGCTTTCATGAGGGAATCACTCAAGTCAAAACCCATCTCTACGAGTCGCACAAGCGTGAGTATGAGAACTTTTGACACATGCCTAGCGAGAGCATAGAAAGTTTATTCGCTCGCTTTCAGGTGTTTGTCAACAGGATGAGGGCGAACAAGGAGCTGTTGCCTTATGACGATCATGAGAGGGCTCTCAAGCTTCTTCATACTCTCGATCGGTCGGTGTGCGACTCTAAGGTTCAGGCGATCATCGAATCGTCTAACTATGAGACTCTCACGTGTGACGAGCTCTTTAGTAAGCTCAAGTACAGTGAGATTGACGCCATGGCAAGGGCTTCTTTTGAAAATCCTTCTGGCCCGTCGGTGACTTTGGTTTCTGGTTCTTCCGCTAACCCCTCTAGAGGCTTTGCATTGTCTTCTCTTCTTTTTGTCACAGAGGAGCAGCTAGAGTTCATGGCAGACGATGAGTTGGCTTTACTTGCCAACCTGTTCTTGCGGTTCCACAACAACCGCATGAACCATTGCCGTAGAGGAGGACGAGGTTGCTGTTACGAGTGTGGAGGCTCGGACCACTTCATCGCCAATTGCCCGAAGAAGAACAAGGAAGCTTTCGGCAAGGCGGACCATGGCCACAAGTACGACTCTAGCAAGCGCAAGGAGAAGTACGTCCCTACAAAGCACAAGCGGAACGGCGGCTTCAACAAGGATTACATCAAGGAGAAGTACTTGGAGAAAGCCCAGACCGAGTAGCGTGCTTTCTTCGCCACGCTCAGCGACGTCGACGACTCGGACAACGACTCCACTGCATCAAGCGATGATGAGTCCGAGAAGAAGAAGATCGAGGACAAGCTGAACGGTCTTTGTTTCTTCACTAACGACGAGGGCTTCTGCACCATGGCCCTCGACAATGAGGTCGACGGTGAGCTGGAGGAGATCCCTCGGAACTACGATGACGATGACACCTACCAGGTACCTCAAACTCCTGATGAACTCTCTGCTAAAGTTAAGAAACTTACTGCTGCTTTGCTTAGTCAAGACAAGTTGCTAAGGCTTACTGCTAGAGAGAGAAAGTAGTTTAGGAAGAAGTGGGAGGATGCGGTGAAGGAACTTGAGTGTGTCAAGTCCACTGTTGTCGTGACTGAGGAGGATGAGTGTTAGATGTGCTCCAAGCACATGACTGACCTTCTCACTTTGAGGGGGAAGTATGTTGCTTTGGATGGAGAGGTGGATGAGCTTAGGGCTAGACTCGTGTTGCTGGGTGCGTGCAAGTCTTGTGCAGGCTTGCAATCCGAGTTGGCAGAGAAGAATGCCAAGATTGTGTCTCTTCAGAAGGCCAACTCGGGTAGCACTTGTGTGTCTAGGTGTGCTTTGTGTGAGGGTTTGGAGATGGAGATTGCAAATGTGAAGCATGACAAGATGCAAACCGAGGAAGAAAACACATACCTTCGGACCATCTTGTCATGGGTGTCTTGTGGTGAGCCGCAGCTTGGGATGATGATTGCCCAATTCAAGCGTGCCGCTGGAGGCCCAGGTGTTGGTTTTGCTCAGGGTGTAGACAGTGCTACCTCTTTCGGGAAGATTGGTGAGTTTAGTGGTCTTAAGCCGAGTGAGAAACCCAACTCCACCACTACTCCCAAATTGACCAAGATTCCACCCAAAGAGCCTCTCAAGCCTAACACCAAGGATGGAGTGTTTGTGGAACCTCCAAGAACTCCACCTAAGAAACAAACATGCGCTCCAAAACCAAATAACCTGAGGAACAAGCTAGATACCATGCCACCTATCCAAGAGGAGCTCATGCCATAAAAGAACCAAGTGATCCACACCCAATATAGTGAGTACCAACAACCCCCTGTGAAAGCGGTGAGGTACCACTGTGAGCACTGTGAGAACATATATGATGAATGATTGACTTTGATGAGGAAGGTTTGAGGCTTTTACCCGGTTTAGTTAGTCCATATATCGCTATGCACTTATTGTTTATGACTAACCGGTGGCGTGAGTTGTGTTGTGTTTATGTGTTGGTGTGTGTGTGCAACATGTGTCTCTTGGCTGTGTTGATGTGCAGGTGTTGAGCTCAGATACAGTGGTCGATGGCGAGGTGAAGGTCAAGTAGAGACGTGCCGTGCCGACGGACCGGGAGCGGTGAAGGATGGGCGTGCCGTGCGGCGGACGTGCCATGCGGATGGACCCAGAGCGGTGAAGGGCGGACGTGAGGCTTGGACTGACGGACCAGAGGGCCAGAGGACCAGCTGTGGTAGCTGGCACATGGCATCGGCGAGCGAGAGCACATGGGGATGTGCGATGCATCGGCCGAGTCGGGAGGAAGACGTGGCGTCGTGACACTTGGCGGGAGGTCGGACACGGGCTTGCGTGCGGCGCAAGTGCCGTCAGCCGAGTCAAGGAGGATGGCGAAGGCGTTGTGCCCGGCGTTGAGGCTGGACATGCATCGGCATCGGTGCCGGTGGTCGGGGTGTGCGAACCACATCCCGTCTACGGTGCGGGTTCGGTAGCTGAGCCTCAAAAAGCTACCCCGACGGTTTCCAGGTTTGGGCCTCAAAACCTGGGGTGGCCGGTTTCCGAGTTTGGGCCTCAAAACTCGGCAAGGACGGTTTCCAGGATTGGGCCTCAAAACCTGGGCGCGCGAGTTTCCGAGTTTGGGCCTCAAAACTCGGGGTGGACGGTTTGCCAGGTTTGGGCCTCAAAACCTGGGCTGGCGGGTTTACCGGTTTGGGCCTCAAAACCGGGGGTGGTCCGAAAGGACGGTCGACGCGTGGTGGCGTGGAGAGGCTGGCACGGCGGCGAAGCTATCCACGAGGAAGGAGCGGTGGTCGACGTGACGACACGTGGCGACATCAGGGAGGTCGCGTCGAGGCGAAGCTACTGGATGTGCGGGCGTGGCCGTCGGATGAAGATCGTCAGGACTGGACGGTTTTACCCCTGGGGGTATTTGGGTTGAGTGCTTAATGTAAGGGCGTTTTGGTCTTCGAACGTGCGCCTATATATATGAAGGGGGCTGCTAGGGCAGCCGTATCCTTGGGAGTTCCTGGTGGTGTCTCTCTCATTTTGTTCCTGTGAGAGTAGGCTAGGGTTAGGGAGAGTTGGCTCTTGTTCTTGAGCTTTTTGCCATCCAAGCTTTGTAATGCTAGGATTGGCTTGTAGCCCGACACCAAGTGATTAATCAATTATCCATTCCTCTGAATCCAAGGATCAAATTCGTGGTTGAATTCGCGTTTCGATTTTGTTCTTCGCGTTCTTCTTTTCTCCATTTTTTTCTCCTCCCTCGATCTCCCTCTACGCTGCGTTTTTGCGATTCCGTTTGAATCAACTTGTTCTTTGATGTGAGGAGAACATTTCCACCGAAGGAATTCATCCCTACCCTCACGAACAAGTAGATCGGCTCGAAATCGTTTTTTGTTCTTCCCTCTTCCCCTTTCTAGTGTTCTTCGGATTTCTCATGGATTAGTTGGGATGGAGCGATGATATCCTAGGATTAGCTTCCCAACACGTAGAAGAACACTTGGGAGAAGTTTGGTTGAAGCCCCATTCGATTTGTTGAAGATCCAATCGATTTTGGTTTTGTCCCGTGGTGTTTTTGGGGTCTCTGGTCATTGGCGGACTGTCCGGCCCCCCAGTGGCGGACTGTCCGGCCATCAGGCTCGGCCAGACCAGAACAGCGCAGTGTGCACTGCTCATGGTCACTTTGACCGGCGGACAGTTCGCCGTATAGGGCGCGGACAGTCCGCGAGTCGCGCAGGGGTTTGCAGCAGCGTTGCTGTCTTTGCAACTTGGCCGGCGGACAGTCCACCGTACAAAGGCGCGGACAGTCCGGGAGTCTCGCAAGGAGGGTTCAGCAGCCATGCTGATTTTGCTTTTTGACCTACGGACAGTCCGCCCCTGGCGCGGACAGTCCGGCACCCCCAGCCCGGACAGTCCGCGAATCGGCTGTAGGTTCCGGTTTAGTGCGTTTGCTCTCCTAGCTTTTCCGTTTCGCTTCCGGACTTCTCGTTTGCTCCTATAGTTCACCTAGGAACCTCTCTACATATCTTTGCTACTCGTTAGCATTGGTATTTGGAGGAATCCCGACGTAGCCCTCTATCAATGTTTGGGAGTGGTCTTTTAGGCACGAACTTGACTCGGGGTTTTTGAGAGTTTTGGTTTGTGCGGTTACATGGGTGTATGCTGAGTCTCTGAGCGATGAGTGATTGTCAACGGGTTTGATCGCAGGGTCTTTGGCTTGTGTTGTGCAGGTGTCGAGCACGGAGACAGTGATCGGGGGCAAGGTGAAGGTCAAGTTGAGACGGGTTCGTGCCGACGGACCGGTGGCAGTGAAGGATGGGTGGCCGTGCGGCGGACGTGCCATGCCGATGAACCGAGCGGTAAGGGCGGACGTGAGGGCTGGACTGAGGGACCAGAGTGCCTGAGGATCAGCTGTGGTGGCTGGCAGCCTGGGACAGCGACAAGTGAAGACTTGTGGGGCACGCTGTTGCTCGGGTCGAGGACTTAGGGACACGTGTCGGTTTGGTGGTAGAGCCCGAGAAAAACCATCGGATGGACGGTTTCCAGGTTTGGGCCTCAAAACCTGGGCGTGGACGGTTTCTGAGTTTGGCCACAAAACTCGGGCTGAGGGTTTCCGAGTTTGGCCACAAAACTCGGGCTGAGGACGGTTTCCAAGTTTGGGCCTCAAAACCTGGGCTCTGAGGGTTTGCTGAGTTTGGCCTCAAAACTCAGGTGCTGGTGGGCTGGTTTCCCGGTTTGGGCCTCAAAACCGAGGGTTGGCTGGAAAAGGCTGGTTTCCCGGTTTGGGCCACAAAACCGGGGGTGTAGAGCGAGGGCGGCACGTGGCGGCAATCGGAAGGTTGCGTGGAGGCAACGCGGACGAGTTGTGCGGGCGTGGCCGTCGGATACACCTACCACCGAGTTGGTCTAGAATAACCCTAGGGTTTAGCTGGTTCGCTCTGTAATTAGATTAGAGAGGGGTAGAGTAGGAATTGTACTTAGACTAGAATTAGGATAAGTAGTCGGGGAGACACCCTCCTCCCCTTATCTCAGTTAGTCATCTCAGTCATTTGCTCTTTCGCACTTAGGGTTTCCTGCTCTCCCATTCCCTGCTGTAGCTAGCTGAGATCCGCAGAGAGACTTGCCTCTGTGTACTGTTGATTTGAGGAAGTGAGGCTGTAACCTCACCGTTGCAGTGCAGATCGATGACTTGATTCGCGTTTTAATTCGTGTTCTTCGCGTTCTTCGTTTCCTCGCGATTTTCCCGTCACTCGATCTCCCTCTCTAGTGCGTCTTTGCGAAATCCGTTTGAATCATTTTGTTCGTATCATTGAGGAGGTCATTACGACCAAAGGAATTCATCTAACTCCTCATGATCGAATAGATCGGGACGATTTCGTTTTCGTGGCGCTTTTTCGGTTCATCCACCTTCCCTTTTGATTTCCCGGTGATTTGGTTGTTTTGAGCGGATGATTTCTTGGGGATAGTCTCCTAACTACCCCGTGATCATCTTCTCCAAGTTTGGGAACTTGGGATTGTGATTTGATTCGGATTTGGGAGGAGTTTTGAGAAGGGCGATTGAAATCGCCCTCACTGGGCATTGGCGGACAGTCCGCCGTACCAGGCGCGGACAGTCCGCGCGTCGGGGCTGGTTCAGACCAGCCGCGGCCAGTCCCTGTTGTTCTTGGCTCATGTCACCGGCGGACAGTCCGCCGTGCTAAAGCGCGGGCAGTCCGGGACCGAGCAGGAGGACTCCAGCAACTGTGCGGTTTTGCACTTTTGACCGGCGGACAGTCCGCCACCAGAGCGCGGACAGTCCGGCCTTGGGCGGACAGTCCGGGACTCCAGGTCCGGACAGTCCGGGACCCTTCTGATTGCTCCGGTTTAGTGCGTTTGCTCTCCCGGCTTGTTCGCTTGGTTTCCGGACTTCTCGTTTGGCCCTGTAGTTGACCAAGAAACCTCTCTAGGTATCTTTGCTACTTGTTAGCATAGGTATTTAGGAGTTTCTCGATGTAGCCGTCTATCTACGTCCGGGACTTGGTTTTTGGGGTTGTGTTCGAGCCGGAACTTTTGGAGTTTGGTTTGCTTCTTCTTGGTGGTGCTCCACTGTGATCCTAGGGATCATCCACCCTCTTCCAAGGGTCGTGAGCATCACGGTTTCAGTCGCCGTTTCTCGGGGTTGATTTTGGGACATTTGGCCAAAGTTTCTGAGAAGAATTTTTGAGCTCCCATTCACCCCCCCCTCTGGTCGCCTTGCTAGTGCTTTCTCGGTCCTTCAATTGGTATCGGAGCAGGTTAAGGATCTTCCACCTTAGCCGGTTCCAGATCCCCAGAAGGCGACATGGATCGCGGCGTGGGCAAACCGCCGTTCTTTGATGGGACGAACTATGCGTATTGAAAGATACGCATGTCGGCCCATCTTCAGAGCATGGGCTCTTCTGTTTGGGAGATTTGCAACAGGGACGATTACGTTGTCTTGGCTGCTCGTGTCACTCAGCTCCAGATCGATGAGCACGAGGCAAATAGCCAGGCACGCAACGCCTTGTTCTCCTGTTTGAGCATGGGTGAGTTTGATCGCGTTTCTCACCTCTCTACGGCTCGGGAGATTTGGGCCACCCTCATGCGCTTTCATGAGGGCACCTCTCAAGTCAAAACCCGACTCTATGAGTCATTCAAGAGAGAGTATGAGAACTTTCGACATCAGCCTGGTGAGAGCATAGAAAGTTTATTCGCTCGCTTTCAGGTGATTGTCAACAGGATGAGGGCTAACAAGGAGCAGTTGCCTTTCGACGATCATGAGAGAGCTTTGAAGCTTTTGCATACTCTTGATCGGTCGGTGTGGGATTCCAAGGTTCAGGCGATCATCGAATCGCCAAACTATGAGACCCTCACGTGCGATGATCTCTTTTGTAAGCTCAAGTTCAGTGAGATTGATGTCATGGCAAGGGCTTCTTATGAGAATCCTTCTGGCCCGTCTATGGCTTTGGTTTCTGGCTCTTCCGCTAACCCCTCTGCTGGCTTTGCACTCTCTTCACTCTTTTCTGTCACAGAGGACCAGCTGGAGTCTTTGGGAGACGAGGAGTTGGCTTTGCTTGCCAACCGGTTCACGCGGTTCCACAACAACCGCATGAACCGTCGCCGCGGAGGAGGACGCTCAGGATGTTATGAGTGCGGCGATCCCGACCACTTCATCGCCAACTGCCCCAAGAAGAACAAGCATTCGGGGAAGGGCGATCATGGGCACAAGTATGACTCCAAGCGCAAGGAGAAGCACGTCCCCCAAGGCGCAAGAAGAGGGGCGGCTTCGACAAAGAGTACATCAAGAAGAAGTACTTGGAGAAGGCCCAGGCTGAGCAGCGTGCGTTCTTTGCCACGCTCAGCGACGTCGACGGCTCGGATGATGACTCCGCTTCCTCAAGCGACGACGAGTCCGAGAAGATGAAGAAGATCGAGGACAAGCTGAACGGTCTCTGCTTCTTCGCCGACGACGACGGCTTCTGCACCATGGCGCTTGGTGATGAGGTCGGAAGGGAGCTGGAGCACACCCCTCGGAACGACGACGACGACGACGACACCTCCTAGGTATCTCTCACCTACGACGACCTTTCCGCTGAGGTTGAGAAACTTACTGCTGCCCTCCTTAGCCAAGATAAACTGCTTAGGCGTGCTGCTAGAGAGCGCAAGGAGTTTAGGCAGAAGTGGGAGGACACGGTGAAGGAGCTTGAGTTCGCTCGGTCCACCGTGGTTGTGTCGGAGGAGAGTGAGTGTGAGTCGTGCACCAAGCACATGACTGATCTTCTCACTTTGAGGAGCAAGTATGCTGCTTTGGTTGGAGAGGTGGATGAGCTCCGTGCGAGGCCGCGGCTGTTGGGTGCATGCAAGACTTGTCCTGTCTTGCAATCCGAGTTGGCAGAGAAGAATGCCAAGATTGAGTCTTTAGAGAAGGCCAACTCGGGTAGCACTTGTGTCACGAAGTGTGCTTTGTGTGAGGGATTGGAGATGGAGATTGCCAATGTGAAGCATGGCAAGATGCAAACCGAGGAAGAAAACACATACCTTCGGACCATCTTGTCATGGGTCTCTTGTGGTGAGCCGCAGCTCGGGATGATGATCTCCCAATTCAAGCGAGCTGCTGGAGGTCCAGGTGTAGGTTTTGCTCCGGGTGTTGATCTTTCTGCTTTTGGGAAGATTGGAGAGTCAAGTGGTCTGAACCCGAGTGAGAAGCCCAACAACACCACTGCTCCCAAACTTACCAAGCTTCCACCTAAAGAGCCTGCTAAGCCTACCACCAAGGATGGGGTGTTTGAGGAACCTCCGAGAGCTCCACCCAAGAACCAAGTGTGGGCACCCAAGCCAAACCACCTCAAGAACAAGCTTGACACAATGCCACCCATCCAAGAGGAGTGCTTGCCACAGAAGGGCAAAGTGAACCATACCCACAGCCCTGCCTACCAACAACCCCATTTGCGCGCGGTGAGGTACCAGTGTGACTTCTGTGGGAGGGATGGTCACTTGAGTGAGTTCTGTTTTCAGCGCAAGAGAGAGGCGCGCCGTGCTCGGGAGATGGACAACCCGTACATGTACCATCCTTTCCATGGTGTGCATGTGCCGAACGTCCAGAGGAGAGCTGCTAGGCCCAGAGGTCGAGAACCTCAAGTCCCCAGGCCTAGGCAGTGTAATAGAACCGACCAATTTGCACCAGATTAAGCACTGAAAACCTCTGCTCTCGTAGAAATCATCGAGTACTTAAGCTCGTACAAACCCGGTAGTCCGGAAATCTCGAAGGATTTCAAATCATTCCACGACATCCAGCCAAGATCGTACTTGTTCCATGAATATGCTCACGGGTTACATCATAGTTGCATAAAGTTCAAATTACATCGGAGTACAAAATAATATTACTAACCATAGTTTTGATAGTAGTAGCGGAAGCAACATAGTCTTTAAAACATAAGTTTGGATTGATCAGAAATACGGTGCCATCAGTTGACAGGGTCCACAAAAGCAACGGACGAGATAAGTATTGACCATGCCCTTAGTCTAGTCATCACCCGTTACCGGGTACAAGCAGTTCTCGCAGTAGCCATAAAAGCACTGGCCATCTGCAACAACAAGGGAAATAAACCCTGAGTACGAGAAGGTACTCAGCTAGACTTACCCGACAAAATCAGAAATAATGAGACACCAAGGATCATGTAGGCTATATAAGTGGGGTTGGCTGTACATACTCCTTTGCATGAAAGCTTTAGTACTAAAACTCAGTTTCAGATGTTGGCAATTGCTTTTAGTCATTAACTCTACCTTACTAGATTTGCACCTGTACTAAACAAGCACTTGCTAATTAATCAATCAAGAGTGACTATTTCATCAATAGCCTTTCAGATTCCATAACCATTTTATTTCCATAACTTCTACGGGAGATGATCTAAAGTCAACTGCTCACTGTCTAGGAGCGATGGCGATTATAATCGATTCCTACCCAGCTGGGGATAAAATGTCTCACACTCGCCCGGCACATTCCGGCTACGGCAGTCGTAAGCTACCAGTCAGGGGATTCGAGAACACAATGCGCGGGATGACCATGGGCCCTTCTACACCGGGGGTTATCTCATTGTCAGGTCGCTCAATCTATAACTACCCATGGTCATGCCAGGTCGATCCGGCCCTGCCTGCCCTCGGACCATGCCAGGTTGATCAGAATAGTTGCCCACGGTAGAGCTGAGGCCCTGGGTGTTAGGCGTCAACATCTCCATCACCGGCTCGAATAACCTTACTCGGCTTCGCGGGAGGTACTCAGACCTACTCCGTTAAGTGATCGACGCGTTCAATTTGACTGAAGTTACATTCCCGAACGGGTCCTAGGCGACACAGACGGGAGACTACTAGCACACAGAACCCATGTCCTGCTACTCTTACATCCCGCCTCTGTCTCAGATTAATTATCACATGGTTATCTCATGATAGAACAGGCTAAACATGATCAGTATCCACCTATTGCGGGAGACAGGAAATCACCCGACTTTTACCAGTCTAAGCAGGGCTAAGCATATAACGAGCCTAGACCTAAACAGGGATATCAAGATATATTGCAGGTGGACAAGGATAAGTAATAATGCATCAACGATAGCAATCAATTCCTATAACCTAATGCAACATCCATCATCAGGTTAATTGTAAAGCATTTGCAAACCGTAGGAGTTAGAATGCTCCGGGGCTTGCCTTGCTCAAAGTCCGACGGACGGTGGTCGCGGCACTCTGGTAGCTCGTCGGCGTCTGTCCCTCCGGCTTCCTCTGTCCGGTTCTCCTCCGGACTGGGTTCTTCCGGTGTCGACTGGGTCTGGATCTCCTCCGCTGACCCTGTATGATGCATAATGTGCATGAATAGGATGAATGCACATAGAATGCATATGTGATGCACATGATCAACAGCAATCAGGGGATAAGCACATGTCATCTACTGCATTCTCTTCAACAAGGTAGTCAACATTATCCCAACTATTTAACCTATCATAATCAACTTGTTAAGCTATGTTGTCGCCACATCAAAGTTTATTTAACGAGTTTATTACCTTCTACATACTTACTGAAATAAATCTATTTAAACATGCTTAAAACAGCAACCCATTCTAGACGGCTTCAGAAAAATCTACAAAAATTACTGGAAGTTAACAACACTCAAACTAGTTCTCTGTCTAATTTTCAACCCATTTGGACTTAAACTCTATCCCCTATGAAAAATACAAATTCTACCGTGGAAAGGTGCTTTGAACTACACACCCTAGCCAAAAGTGTCAAACAACAGATTTCATAATTTTCTTCTGAACTTCTTAGCACAAGAGCAGTCAGCAAAATTTACCAAATCCATACTCTTCATATTTTAATTACTACAAAATAAACAAGAAAGCAGCATTTAACCATTTTAATTACTACTGCCCAAATAATTCACAGAACAACCTTATATTATATTTTTCCCTGAAACTATATATCCATACAAACCTAACAAAACTGGAATCACATTTTTCTGACTTATACATAATTAGTTATGCATTTTCCAAGTTAACAGCACTTTTCTAACTTAAGTAAATCTACACATAAAAATATCACCAATAATGCATTTAACATTTTTCACAGATAGATCTAATCATGCTGAACACAACAAAATTTGTTTCACAGGATTTGGACTTAAAATGAGCCTTGTAGGAATTTTTGAAGCCTTTACATAAATTCTGCAAAACTTATTTAAAAGAAAACTTGACCTAAAACGCTACGGACACCCAACTTGACTCAGCCGAGGCCTGAGGCAAACGCTCGGCACACCCGGCTATCCCGAGCCTCACTGCACACAGACTTCCCTTTTTCTCTCGTACTCACTCCTTCTCTGCGGTCGAGGCCCACTGGACAGGCGACCAAGTTACCGAGGCCAGGCTCGGCACGTTACCGCGCGAGGCCAGGCTCGGCGGTCAACGACGGACTTTGGCACCGTCGCTGTTGACCGGCCCTAGCTCACCGGCGGTGAGGCTTTTGGCGACGTCGAGGCTACCACTGGACGCGGGTTTGCGAGACGAACACGACTGACTGACTTGCCGAGCCAGAGGGATACCGGAGCAAGCTCGACGACAGCCATGGCGGAGTGGCGGCTCTGCGGCTCAGCGGCGAAGCTCTTCCCGGCGAGCTTGAGACTCGGCGAGACTAATACTAGCCCAAGCACGTCCTAAGCGACCTATTGGAGCAACTTTCGGGCCTCGGCATCCTCGGCATTGCTCGGCGCCATGCGCGGCGGCGGTCCACGGCGGACACGGCGCGACTGGCCCCTGATCCGGTGAACTCAAGGCACGAGAGAGGTCTCCATCTGACCCTAAGCTACTATGGAGGTTGGGAAGGTAAGAACTAGGCTCGGATTGGGGTGGTTTGGCCGGAGATGGCCGGTTCACGTGAAGGTCACGGCGGCGGCCATGGCGGAAGCTTGAGGATGGCATCCGCTGTTCCGGCGGCCAGAGAGGGAGAGAGGGGAAACCAACCCTTGCCGGAGAAAGAGGAGATCAGGGCGGAGAGACTGGCGAGAGGAATTGGACAGCGGTGAACGGTGGAGCGAGAAATTGCTCGCCGGAGTTCGGCGGCAAATGGCGGTTTGGGCGAACTGGAGAAGATGGTGGAGTGGCTGGCGAGCTTGTGAGCGAGAGAGTGAGCGAGTGAGTGAGCGTGCAGAGCACGAGCGCGGAGTGGAGAGGATGCAAGAGAGAGGGAGGGCGCAGGTGCATTGCACCTGGCCGGTTGCCGTCGGGGAGGAGCTCCCGACCGGCGCGGCGGCGTCAGACATCGCGCGACACGCGGCGAGCGAGGACGGGGTGCATGGGGCGACGTGGCGCTTGCTGCGCAAACCACGGGCGGCGAAGTCGGTGGTTTGGCCGGCCGGCGAGGCGGTCTTGCGGCGGCGAGGCGGTTTCTGCCGGCGCGGAGGTGAGCGGCGCGCGCGCGGGGGAGAAGAGAGGGGCTGACAGGGGGTCCCACTGGGGTTTAAACTAATGAAGTTTGGTTTTAAAACTTTGATGCTCTATAACTCCTAAACTAAGCCGAATTAGGAGAAGGTCCTAAAAGAAAAGTTGCTTAGAATTTTATAAGGAACAAATCATCTTTAAGATTTCAGTCCAAATTCTACATAGAAAAAGAAATTTAGTGCTAAACCATTTTTCTAATGCAACAAATCATAATTTAAATGCTTTTTCTGAGAAAGTGCTTTAAAGCAAAGTTGTTCCTTTCATCAAGATCTACAACTTTGTTATAAGGCACTTGGTCAGAAACAGAAAGCATAAAAAGGTTACAATAGAGACCAAACAAGGACTTAAGCACTTCAACAAACATATGCACATGAAAAGATGAGATTCTATGCTTATGCCATGACAAATTATGCAGTTTAAGGAATGCTTAACACCTAGGGTGTTACAGCCCTCCCCTCCTTAAAAGAAATCTCGTCCCAAGATTTGGATTACGAACCATTGCTTATAAAAGTGTGCGTACACCTCCTTTAGATAGTCATCCGTCTCCCAAGTAGCATCTCGATCATCTTGCTCACTCCAAGATACCTTATATTGCTTCACAACTCTTCCGCGAGTTACTCTCTCTTTCTCATTGAGCACTCTATAAGGCTTCACTGAGTAGGTGAGGTCGGATTGCAACTTGATACGGGCTGGTTGTACCTCTTCTTCTGGTACTCGAAGACATTTCTTTAATTGTGACACATGGAATACAGGGAATATAGCCTTTAAATGTTCTAGTAATTGCAAACGATAAGCCACTTCTCCCCTCCTTTGCACTATCTGATAGGGTCCCACAAACCTTGGTGCTAACTTCCTCTTAACTCCAAAATGTTTTACACCCTTCATTGGTGAAACCTTCAAATAGACATAGTCACCAACATTGAATTCAAGTGGTTTCCTTCGTTTATCAGCATAGCTTTTCTGGCGAGATTGTGCAGACGCGATATGTTGCTGTATCGTTCTAACTTGTTCTTCTGCTTCTTTAACAAAGTCAATACCATAGTACCGACGTTCCCCTGGTTCTACCCAGTTTATCGGTGTTCTGCATCTTCTACCATACAGAGCTTCAAAAGGAGCCATCTGTATACTTTCTTGATAACTATTGTTGTAGGCAAACTCTGCTAATGGTAACCATTTTTCCCAAGAACCTTTTGCTGATAAAACACAGGCTCTTAACATATCCTCTAGAACTTGATTCACTCTCTCTGTCTGCCCTGATGTTTGCGGATGATAGGCTGAGCTTCGGACTAAATCCGTGCCTAACTCCTTCTGCAACTTTTCCCAAAACGGTGTAGTAAACTGTGGTCCGCGATCAGAGACTATAACCTTTGGTACACCGTGCAGTCGCACAATCTGACTTATGTAGATCTCTGCATAATCTGGGGCCTTATAGTTGGTCTTGACTGGAATGAAATGTGCGGTCTTTGTGAGACGATCCACAATTACCCAAATTGAATCATTACCTTTCTGAGTCGTGGGTAAACCAACAATGAAATCCATACTCACTTCTTCCCACTTCCATTCAGGTATAGCTAATGGCTGAAGCATTCCAGCTGGTTTCAAATGAATAGCTTTTACTCGACAACACGTGTCACACCTTGCAACATAAGCAGCAATTTCTTTCTTCATTTTGGTCCACCAAAATCTCAGGCGCAAATCTTGGTACATTTTTGTACTTCCGGGATGAATAGATAATTTGGACAAATGTGCTTCATCCATGATCCGATTCCTGAGTTCTCTATCCTTAGGCACCACTAATCGCTGGTTAAACCATAGAACTCCATTTTCGGCAACTCGAAAATGCTTATCGGCCTCTTTTTCATCCTTGAGCCTTTCCTTAATATGATAGATCCCTTTATCAGTTTTCTAGCCTTCTATAATTTGGTCAACTAACGCATTGCGCAACTCTAAATCATGTAGCACTGCAGCATGTGTTAAGCTGAACTCATCCTCTGGTAGAAGCTTCATAGCATTACAGTGTGATTTCCGGCTCAGTGCATCGGCCACGACATTTGCCTTGCCTGGATGATAGTGAATTTGAAGATTATAGTCCTTAATCAATTCCAGCCATCTTCTTTGCCTCATATTCAGTTCTGCTTGCGTGAAAATATATTTAAGACTCTTGTGGTCGGTGTACATATTGCAGACATTCCCAAGTAGATAGTGTCTCCAAATCTTCAACGCATGTACAACGGCTGCTAATTCCAGATCGTGAGTTGGGTAATTCACTTCATGCTTTCGAAATTGCCGCGAAGCATACGCAATCACTCTGCCGTCTTGCATGAGAACACAACCTAGGCCTACCTTTGACGCATCACAAAAGACATCAAAGGGTTTCTCAACATCCGGTTGAGCTAAAACAGGAGCAGTGGTCAACAGCTTCCGCAAGGTACGGAAAGCAGTTTCGCACTTCTCGGTCCATTCAAATTTCTGATTCTTTTGCAACAAACTGGTCATTGGCTTTGCAATCTTGGAGAATTCTGGAATAAAACGGCGGTAATATCCTTCTAAGCCCAAGAAACTACGAATCTCACCAACTGAAGTAGGAGCTTTCCAGTCCATTACTTCCTGTACTTTGCTAGGGTCAACTGAAATTCCTTCTTCTGACAGAATATGACCAAGAAATTGTACTTTCCTCATCCAAAACTCGCACTTGCTGAATTTAGCATAGAGCTTGTGTTCCCTGAGTCTAGATAAGACAACCCTCAAGTGTTCTGCATGATCTTCTGCATTTTTTGAGTAAACCAGAATATCGTCAATGAACACTACCACAAACTTGTCCAATTCTGGCATGAACACAGAGTTCATCAAACTCATGAAGTATGCTGGAGCATTTGTTAATCCAAAGGACATGACAAGATACTCATATAACCCGTATCTGGTTGAGAAAGCGGTCTTTGGAATATCCTGCGGTCGGATTGGAATCTGATGATAACCTGACCTCAAATCGATCTTGGAGAACACCTTGGCTCTTGATAGCTGATCAAAAAGGATATCTATTCTGGGTAGCGGATACTTATTCTTAACAGTCACAGCATTGAGTGGACGATAATCCACACACATGCGTAAAGACTTATCCTTCTTTTTGACAAACAAAGCTGGGCAACCCCATTCTGATACACTAGGTTGAATGAATCCCTTGTCCAAGAGTTCCTTGATCTAGGTCTTCAGTTCTGCCAGCTCATTGGGCGGCATTCGATATGGTCTCCTAGAGATTGGTGCAGTTCCTGGTAACAACTCTATCACAAACTCCACTGCTCTCTTTGGTGGTAACCCTGGTAACTCATCTGGAAAAATGTCCGGAAAATCCCTAACAACTGGAATTTTGGAGAGGTCTTCTATAGCAAGAGTACAAGATAAGTCAACAAGATCGGCACCTCGAGGAAGAGATACGCGAAGCTTGTTACCTGTCCGATAATCAGATAAGGTAAGAGTTCTGTTTGCAGTGTCTAACACCGCATTCCACATGGTCATCCAACTCATTCCTAAGACTACATCCATACTTAGTCCTGGCAAAACCACTAAGTTGGCTCCAAATTTATGCCCTCCAATATCGATGGTCACATTACACACCATCTGTCTAGATAACACGCTACTCCCCACGGAGCTCACGCGAAACCCATAATCCATTTCAGAGATTTCTTGATTATGCTTTTGTGCAAATGCCTTGCTCATGAAAGAATGCGATGATCCAGTATCAAATAAAACAACTGCAGGATGATGGTTCACGAGACACATACCGGCAGTCACAGGTTCTCCTGCACGAGCTTCTTCAGCAGTCATGTTATGCAGACGCGCTGGATAATTAGCCTGTTGCTTCTTGGGATGTGGGCAATACCTTGCAAAGTGCCCATCTTGGTTGCAATTGTAACACGGCCCACGAACTGAAGGTTTTCCTCCGGTCGAGCTGCCCTGACCTCCATGAGCTTGATTAGCAGCTACTTTGTATGGCCTCTGATTACGCTGAGCTTGCGGCTGATTCTTCTTTTGCGGTGGCCTGAAACGTGCCCCCGGCGCTGGTGGTCGATACTGGTTACGCTGAGCTGGTGGTCCTCTAGGTTGGGACGGTCCTGAATCAAAGGTCCTCTTCCGGGCCTTACTTGCAGCATGCTTGTTGTTATGACCCTCTTGAATCAGGCCAGTCACTTATGAAGTCATTGAAGGTGGTACGGGAAGATGTACCCACTGACTTTGCCATTTTAGTGTTAAAGCCTCTCTTGAAACTAGCAATCTTCTTAGCATCTGTGTCGACGAAGTCTGGAACATATCGAGACAGCGAGTTGAACAAGTGATGATATTCGGTCACTGATCGAGTTCCTTGTGTTAAGCTCATGAATTCAGCCACCTTCATCTGAGTCAAGCCTGGCGGAATATAGTGCCCACGAACAGCGTTAGTGAACACTCTCCAGGTGATGGAAACATTGGCAGGGTAGGTGGTACGGTGATGTCCCCACCAAATTCCGGCTGGTCCTTGTAGCTGATGTGCAGCATATTCTGCCTTCAACTCCTCTGTAAGCCTGAGCAGTCGAAACTTCTGCTCCATTGTATGCAACCACTCTTCTGCTTCTAGAGGTTCTGTGGCTTCCTTGAAAATTGGTGGCCTTGTGTCCAGAAAATCCTTGAATGAGCTGTACTGATTCGGCTCAGGGCTTTGATTGCCATGCGCCAAATTTTCTCGCAGAAGCGCCTCGATGTTGCGTTCACTTCCCAAGAACTGGGCGAAGAGTTGCTCTGCCGTGGGTGGTGGAGGAGGTGGTGGATTGCGGTTCCCCCTGCTATCATCATTACCACCACTACCACCCGCTCCACTGCGAGTCATTGTCATCTGCATGTAGTGATAGCAATAATCATTAAATGACGCTGCCATTATTGCAGAGAACAATAAATCATGCCAACGGAAATTATTCGGAAAAACGAATTCGCCAAACAATTGCAGAGGCATAATAAATTTCGATCCACATCGCATCATCACATGATAAAATATGATCATCACATAACATACAAAAGTCAACATAACATCCATAGGTCCACATACATCCATAGGTGCCCATACATATGGGACTTTCAAAGGTTTTGCGCCACACGCGCATAGGTCCATCACGCAACCTTACATCCACATGATAACCCCAAAAGATCAAGCGCTAGGACATGAGACAAGATCACTACGCGCTAACACTAACTAGTCTACTCCCTAATGGCACCATCGTCATCATCGTCGTTGTCATCATCATCACTCGAGATGTTCGAAGAACCACTGGACGAAGCATGAGAATCCGGGTCCTCCTGAGGAAGGATAGGGTTCCTCTCATTCTCACAGCAATGAATCTCCTCATGTAGGCAATCATTGTAGTCCTGGAGATGATGAAGTTGCAGCTCCAATTCTCCAACCTGTAGCCTGAGAAGCCTGTTCTGCTCAGTCGCACGCATGCCCTTGAGACAAACACTACGTAGCGACTCCTCAGTCTCGGCCATGATGGTGGATAAGAAGGTCGTCATACCCTACTGGTCACTAAGCTGCTGTGTCGTCTCCTGCTCCCTCTGACGAGCCTGGTCTCTCTCAACGGTCATGTGAGCTAGCTGAGTGGTAAGAAGGTCGACCTCTGTAGCATGCGCCTCCTGACCCTGGTGATGTGCAGCTATCTGCTCACTAAGGATGTGGTCCAGGTGGTCGTAGCTACGTGACAGACACCCGTAGGTAGCCATGAGTGCAGCCATCGCACTCCCAGCTGGCCCTGCGCAGTGCTCACGGTCTGAAGAACTGGTCCCCAACACAGTGGCACCCGGCTGACGCCACACTGACTAGTACGGATCTGCTGTAGAGAAGACACCGGCTGTGGCCTGGGCAACTACCTCTGGATGATCCTCCATGATGTCCCGAAGAACAGTGTAAGCAACCTGGTTGGCTCCATCCCAAGGAGTCCTGCCCTGAAGAGCAAACACCCTGCGGCACCACACATGATCCTGCGGATCACGGCTGGGCACGTCCACCTCAACTGTGTACATGTAGCGATCCTCTGAAAACTGAACTCGATGCCACTCATATTGTGGCTCTTGGCCCTCCTGGTATCCGACTAAGTGCAGCACCCTCCACAAAAGAGTAGGCATGCTGAACTCCTCCAGAAAATCCTCGGATCCCTCCTCGGTCCAAGGACCCAGCATGTAATTGGGCCTCCTGCCTCCAGTCGACTTGCGGGCGGTACGCTTAGTGCGGGCCATCTGAAAGAAGTGTATCCACATAGTTTTTAATTAGTTGAGAATAACTTTTATTTAAGATCGGGACGGATAACATAAGGTAGGAAGTAAGATTAATGCAAAATTATATGATCATGATGCACGAGCGTAACATACGTCCTCACTGCCTAACAATCTAACGGCTAGACGGTGGCATACAACGTTCACTCTTAGCGTTAACTAGCGTACTACACGTTCGCAAGTTAGCGTACCTGCAGAAAGTTCATTCCAGCCCGGCCCACAATATGAATATCATGCATTGCTGAAAATTTAAATCTAATACTAGCTTAGGTGCACACCGGTATACACGTAAGCAGTATATGCACCCATCAGAAAAGTATTACTCCCACAATTAATACTTTCACATATACTTATGTGTCGGTGGTACAAAAAAGGGGTACCCCCAATCAACGCAAACAAATAGGTTAAATTTAGAACATCGATTAATAAACCCAGCTAAGCTAGACTCGCCAAAACCTTACCGACCGCCTCCTGGTAGCCTACCCCTCGAACCCACTACAGCTGCGCACCGCTCCTCGAGAACCCACGCGGGGACCTCGAGCCCGTCCAGCACGATAGCCTATCCCTCGAGGCTCGTCGCGTCCCAGGCCTCGAGCTGGAGCTCGTTCTCCGTCTCGCTCGAGCCCTCCAAGCCAGGCCTCGGGCTGGCGCTCCGTCCTAGCCCCATACTGCGCATTCAATGCGTCCTCTTGCCCCGGTACACAGCGTGTGCCACAGTGAACTGGAGCCAGAGTCAAACCTCGTTTTCACCACAAGCATGGGCAAAAAGGCACAAGTACGGCACTATTCAGCCATACCACGCACTGTTGCATGCTCAAGCCACACCTCGAGACCTGGTTTCCCGCCGTTCAGAGGGTTTTTCCGGGACTCGCCCGTAGCTGCGGGAACTCGAGCCCCCCGTGGGCACCGCCTCGAGGCCGGCTCCGCGCCCCTCGAGCCCTAACTGCTTTCATGCTATTGGAGGACAGGTACCCCAAGACCCGGAGGGACCCCGCTGTGTCCTGTACGTTCCGGGATGGGCGCTGTACGACTTCCACGACGCCACGTCTCCACGTCCGCG
This sequence comes from Coix lacryma-jobi var. lacryma-jobi, assembly GCA_009763385.1. Classification (NCBI taxonomy): domain Eukaryota; kingdom Viridiplantae; phylum Streptophyta; class Magnoliopsida; order Poales; family Poaceae; genus Coix; species Coix lacryma-jobi. The sequence continues at coordinate 111,019,259 of CM019826.1, read as the reverse complement.
CCCGGGATGGAGGCCACGCTCCAAGGACGCCTCAACAGCAGCACCCACGTCGGCTCCAGTGGCCCCGACAAGACAGAATTCCTACCCTTCGCCATATCGAACGCTGTTCATGACACCCTTGTGTAACCCCGGCCTCCCCTTGCTCTATAAAAGGGGACACCGGGGCCCTCGTTCGGCAGGGGACGCAACTCCGAGAGACAACGCACCAGTCCACCCACGCATTCGAGTCCGGACTCCGGTCCACGCTCATCGAGCTTGTATTCGCCCCTGTACAAGCACTTAGGTGCAAGTAATACAAAAACCTCCTCCTCCGCTGGACGTAGGGCCTTCTTTGCCCGAACCAGGATAAATCCTTGTATCATCTTGCATCACCATCCAGGAAGAGAGCACGCGATCATATTACTCGTTGGTGTCATACCCCCGGGGTAGAAACACCGACAGTTGGCGCGCCAGGTAGGGGGCTTCGCGTGTCGGAGTCGATTTCTCGTTGTTTTCTGGATGGCTTCATCTACTCCTTCGTTCTCTGCCGGTGCCGTCGACTGGTTCGGGAACCTTGAGTCCCTAGCCGCCGGCAACGGCGACGAACCGACCCTGCTCTCCACGGAGGGCCCGAGCGGAAGACGTGCCACACCACCCCGCGCGGGGGACATGACGTGTCATCTGCACCACCACGCGTCGCCACCTCGTGAGCAGCGCCGTGGTCATCATCGTCGCCAGGCACAGGCAGTGCCGGCGGCGTACGCCCACTTCCCCGCGGCCGGCGCAGAATCCCCGAGGGGAAACCTGCCCGGCACGCGGCCAGCGACCTCCAGGGCGCGGGCGCGCTCCCCCAGCAAGTTCGCGTCTGTCACGCACGCGGACCGGGGCGTATGGTATCCCACCAGGGAGTGCTTCCAGCTCGAGGGGGTTGTGAGCGATGCCGAGGGCGACAATGACGACGACGTCAGGCCAACGCTCAACCTCGGAGCGCCCAACGACGTGGCTGCGGTGGGCGGTTCACGCGTTCAGGCAAGAAGCAAACCCTCGGCCTCGGATGCACCGCCTCAACACAACGACAGCCGGGCGGCGCAACTCGCCCAGGTGCGGGAGGCAATCATCAAGACCGAGGAGGAACGACAACGCCTGCTGCAGCTCCAGCAAACTCTGATGCAGGAACCACCCCAGCCTCGAGGAGCCAGAGCTCGAGGTTGGGCTCGAGAAGCCCACCGACGGACCCTCGAGGACGAGGCGCCAGCACGCCCCGAGGTGTGCTTCCCACGAGCCGGGCAAAACGTGGTGGCGGCCGCAATGCTGCTCCGCGATCTGCCCGCTGTCTCCAACCCCGACGCCAGACGCATGCTTGGGGAAGTAAAGAACCTCCTCGAAACGGCCGCTGTGCAGATAGCCGAGAGCTCGGCCTCGCGCCAACGCAGGGTAGCCTCGGAGAAGCCAGTGGACGCGCCCCGCAGCAAGCATGAGACGTCCGTCCGCCAGCCGGACGCCCCTCGAGCCAAACCAGCCCAGGAGCAGATCGCTGACAGCCGGCGAACCCTCGAGCCCCCGGGCCCCAGGGTCTTTAGCCGAGCCATCCGCAGCTCGACCCTCCCCGACCGCTTTCGACCGCCGACCAACATAGTGAAGTATGACGGGGAGGTCGAGCCCAAGCTCTGGCTCTCAGACTTCCGCCTAGGCTGCCAACTGGGCGGAGCAAAGAACGACGACTGTGTGATCATGCGCCAACTCCCACTTTACCTCTCGGACACCGCCCGCCGGTGGCTCGAGGGGCTCCCGCCGGATCAGATCCATGACTGGGCCGACCTAGTCAGGGTCTTCGACGGGAATTTCAAGGGGACTTGTGCGCGCCCAGGCAACTCCTGGGATCTACGACGTTGCAGGCAGGCAGCGGACGAACCCCTCCGCGACTTCGCTCGACGTTTCTCGAAGCAGCGCCTCAAGCTCCCTCACATGCCCGATGAGGAGGTCATCTTAGCGTTCCTCGCAGGCACGACGTGCCAAAAGCTAGTCCACGAGTTAGGGCGCTACCGTCCCAGGACGATCGAAGGCTTGATGGATCAGGTCACTAGCTTCGCCTCCGGCAACGAGGCAGTGGGGGCCTTCTTTGGCCACTCCGCGGGCCAAGGCGAAGGTCAGAAGGCAAGGCGCGACGACGAGGACGACGACGACGAAGAAGTGCGCGTGGGCGCCCGCCGCAGACGAGCTGACTAAGTTGGCTCCCAAGCACGACGCCACTCCTCGAGCCGGACTCGGGGCCCGACCTTCGACGCCCCACCTCGAGCCGGACTCAGGTCTCGACCTTCGACGCCCCACCAAGAGCTGGACTCGGGGGATGGACCTTCGACGCCCCACAACTCGAACCGGGCTCGGGGGCTTGACCTTCGACGCCACCCCTCAAGCCAAGCTCAGGGACTCGGCCTTCAACGTTGCCCCTCGAAAGCAACCCCGAGCCCAGCTCGGAGCGTCGATCAGCCGCGGTCCGGTGCTCCTCCCCAGGATCTTCTGCCGCAGGCCCAGCCTCGACGTCTGAGCCGGGAGGTGAAAGACCACCAATGCCACCGTCCGCATCAGGAAGCAGCGCGCCCTCATCGAACAATCGGTGCCATCTCCCACGACGTCGAGAAGGTAACCGAATACCTTTTATGTGCCTATCTAACTGCGTCTCGAGCCGGTTGACAGGCACACACGGCGATTCCACATTCGCTCGACTACCGGGGCCCTCCGCGGCCGCCGCTCCGACTTCCTGACCGTCGTCTTGGTGCCACGAACTCCACTCCCGACGAAGGCTTCTTCAGGAAGGTAAAAGCGGGCTCAGGCCCTAAGTCTCGAAGCAGCGAAGGCTGGCCCTCGAAAAAGGGTTCGACAGCCGGCTTCGAGCACCCAAAAACGGGCCCCGGCCCTAAGTCTCGAAGCAGCGAAGGCTGGCCCTCGACGAAAGAGGGTTCGACAGCCGGCTTCGAGCACCCGAGTCAGGGACACTAAGGGGCGCCACTCGCAGCATCGCTCGAGGGCCAAGCCCTCGAGGCCCCTCACGTGTATCCAAGGCTGGGAGCACGACATGTAGTGAAATCCCCTCGTGGGGAGGCACCGAGCCACCGGGTCCTATCGAACGGACCCGGCATTCTTGCAGACTGAGCACCTAAGCTTTATGAGACCGCCTCCGGGCCACAGTCGACCCCTATCGAACGGGGCACGAGCTCTCACTTGGATTCCCCCGTTACCAGCTCACCGGGAACCTCGATACTCGCCCGATCCGTTCGTGGTAGTACGAGGCATCCCACCCCGCATCCTTTCGAAAGGGTTCAACGGGATGACAAGCCAGGGTAGCCGGCGTACCGGATAGCTAGCCGGACGGTCGGCTCAGCCTGGCACCCCTCGACGAAAGAGGGTTAAATAACTCGAGCAGTTGCGACTGATCTTTTTTCTTTGTGTGAGCATGAGATTTTCAGGCTTCGGACGAACGCCCCTCCGAGCCAGGCCTCGGGCGGAGTTTCCCACGACAAAGAAGAAAGGCGCGCCTAGCGGGCAGAAGGTTTCCCAGCGACGGAGGTTTCTTCAAAAGGATCCAAAACTCGGGGACTCGACACTCGCGAAAAGCCCACGAGGAAGTTCCGACCACTCCCCCGTGGCCTCGGGGGCTACACCCACGGGTGTCGCACGCGCGACACCCATGGAATCAGCACGGCTAAAACCCCCTCGAAAACCAACACAGTCAAAGCCCTCAAAACCCAGGTCAAAGAGCCCCTGCTCGAGTGCAAGCACTCAAACAAGGGCTCGGGGGCTACTGTCGGTGGTACAAAAAAGGGGTACCCCCAATCAACGCAAACAAATAGGTTAAATTTAGAACATCGATTAATAAACCCAGCTAAGCTAGACTCGCCAAAACCTTACCGACCGCCTCCTGGTAGCCTACCCCTCGAACCCACTACAGCTGCGCACCGCTCCTCAAGACCCCACGCGGGGACCTCGAGCCCGTCCAGCACGATAGCCTATCCCTCGAGGCTCGTCGCGTCGCAGGCCTCGAGCTGGAGCTCGTTCTCCGTCTCGCTCGAGCCCTCCAAGCCAGGCCTCGGGCTGGCGCTCCGTCCTAGCCCCATACTGCGCATTCAATGCGTCGTCTTGCCCCGGTACACAGCGTGTGCCACAGTGAACTGGAGCCAGAGTCAAACCTCGTTTTCACCACAAGCATGGGCAAAAAGGCACAAGTACGGCACTATTCAGCCATACCACGCACTGTTGCATGCTCAAGCCACACCTCGAGACCTGGTTTCCCGCCGTTCAGAGGGTTTTTCCGGGACTCGCCCGTAGCTGCGGGAACTCGAGCCCCCCGTGGGCGCCGCCTCGAGGCCGGCTCCGCGCCCCTCGAGCCCTAACTGCTTTCATGCTATTGGAGGACAAGTACCCCAAGACCCGGAGGGACCCCGCTGTGTCCTGTACGTTCCGGGATGGGCGCTGTATGACTTCCACGACGCCACGTCTCCACGTCCGCGCCCGGGATGGAGGCCACGCTCCAAGGACGCCTCAACAGCAGCACCCACGTCGGCTCCAGTGGCCCCGACAAGACAGAATTCCTACCCTTCGCCATATCGAACGCTGTTCATGACACCCTTGTGTAACCCCGGCCTCCCCTTGCTCTATAAAAGGGGACACCGGGGCCCTCGTTCGGCAGGGGACGCAACTCCGAGAGACAACGCACCAGTCCACCCACGCATTCGAGTCCGGACTCCGGTCCACGCTCATCGAGCTTGTATTCGCCCCTGTACAAGCACTTAGGTGCAAGTAATACAAAAACCTCCTCCTCCGCTGGACGTAGGGCCTTCTTTGCCCGAACCAGGATAAATCCTTGTATCATCTTGCATCACCATCCAGGAAGAGAGCACGCGATCATATTACTCGTTGGTGTCATACCCCCGGGGTAGAAACACCGACATTATGTGTAACAGGTATACATGTCAGCATCATTCAAGCGCTCCCCTAGATTGGCGGTTGTCCAATCATGCTCTCACAACTCACTTATTACCTTGGCGTAGAGGCAATTGATCCATACATTACTATTCCGAGGAATAGCACCCATACAATTTCACCCTTGCCGTATGGACAACAGAAATAACAGAATTTAAATATGATGCACAACCCCCAAGTTAGTACTTAAATAGCCACCTAAATTCCTATTGGGCATAAGGACTTGGTCACTGGCACACCTTAGCTTTAATCCTTAAGATTTTCCAAATCCTAATATAACTATAAGTTGGCAAATATAGTTTTATCCTTTATAAAATATTGTTTTTAAAATACACCCATGAACAGTAACGCAGAACTTGCTCCGATGCCAGTTGTAACAGAACCGACCAATTTGCACCAAATTAAGCACTAAAAACCTCTGCTCTCGCAGAAATCATCGAGTACTTAAGCTCGTACAAACCCGGTAGTCCGGAAATCTCAAAGGATTTCAAATCATTCAACGACATCCAGCCAAGATCGTACTTGTTCCACGAATATGCTCACGGGTTACATCATAGTTGCATAAAGTTCAAATTACATCGGAGTACGAAAAAATATTACAAACCATAGTTTTGATAGTAGTAGCGGAAGCAACATAGTCTTTAAAACATAAGTTTGGATTGATCAGAAATACGGTGCCATCAGTTGACCGGGTTCACAAAAGCAACGGACGAGATAAGTATTGACCATGCCCTTGGTCTAGTCATCACTCGTTACCGGGTACAAGCAGTTCTCGCAGTAGCCATAAAAGCACTGGCCATCTGCAACAACAAGGGAAATAAACCCTGAGTACGAGAAGGTACTCAGCTAGACTTACCCGACAAAATCAGAAATAATGAGACACCAAGGATCATGTAGGCTATATAAGTGGGGTTGGCTGTACATACTCCTTTGCATGAAAGCTTTAGTACTAAAACTCAGTTTCAGATGTTGGCAATTGCTTTTAGTCATTAACTCTACCTTACTAGATTTGCACCTGTACTAAACAAGCACTTGCTAATTAATCAATCAAGAGTGACTATTTCATCAATAGCCTTTCAGATTCCATAACCATTTTAGTTCCATAAGTTCTACGGGAGATGATCTAAAGTCAACTGCTCACTGTCCAGAAGCGATGGCGATTATAATCGATTCCTACCCAGCTGGGGATAAAATGTCTCACACTCGCCCGGCACATTCCGGCTACGGCAGTCGTAAGCTACCAGTCAGGGGATTCGAGAACACAATGCGCGGGACGGCCATGGGCCCTTCTACACCGGGGGTTATCTCAGTGTCAGGTCGCTCAATCTATAACTGCCCACGGTCATGCCAGGTCGATCAGGCCCTGCCTGCCCTCGGACCATGCCAGGTTGATCAGAATAGTTGCCCACGGTACAGCTGAGGCCCTGGGTGTTACGCGTCAACATCTCCATCACCGGCTCGAATAACCTTACTCGGCTTCGCGGGAGGTACTCAGACCTACTCCGTTAAGTGATCGACGCGTTCAATTTGACTGAAGTTACATTCCCGAACGGGTCCTAGGCGACACAGACGGGAGACTACTAGCACACAGAACCCATGTCCTGCTGCTCTTACATCCCGCCTCCGTCTCAGATTAATTATCACATGGTTATCTCATGATAGCACAGGCTAAACATGATCAGTATCCACCTATTGCGGGAGACAGGAAATCACCCGACTTTTACCGGTCTAAGCAGGGCTAAGCATATAACGAGCCTAGACCTAAACAGGGATATTAAGATATATTGCAAGTGGACAAGGATAAGTAATAATGCATCAACGGTAGCAATCAATTCCTATAACCTAATGCAACATCCATCATCTGATTAATTGTAAAGCATTTGCAAACCGTAGGAGTTAGAATGCTCCGGGGCTTGCCTTGCTCAAAGTCCGACGGACGGTGGTCGCGGCACTCTGGTAGCTCGTCGGCGTCTGTCCCTCCGGCTTCCTCTGTCCGGTTCTCCTCCGGACTGGGTTCTTCCAGTGTCGACTGGGTCTAGATCTCCTCCGCTGACCCTGTATGATGCATAATGTGCATGAATAGGATGAATGCACATAGAATGCATATGTGATGCACATGATCAACAGCAATCAGGGGATAAGCACATGTCATCTACTGCATTCTCTTCAACAAGGTAGTCAACATTATCCCAACTATTTAACCTATCATAATCAACTTGTTAAGCTATGTTGTCGCCACATCAAAGTTTATTTAACGAGTTTATTACCTTCTAAATACTTACTGAAATAAATCTATTTAAACATGCTTAAAACAGCAACCCATTCTAGACGGCTTCAAAAAAATCTACAAAAATTACTGGAAGTTAACAACACTCAAACTAGTTCTCTGTCAAATGTTCAACCCATTTGGACTTAAACTCTATCCCCTATGAAAAAGACAAATTCTACCGTGCAAAGGTGCTTTGAACTACACACCCTAGCCAAAAGTGTCAAACAACAGATTTCATAATTTTCTTCTGAACTTCTTAGCACAAGAGCAGTCAGCAAAATTTACCAAGTCCATACTCTTCATATTTTAATTACTACAAAATAAACAAGAAAGCAGCATTTAACCATTTTAATTACTACTGCCCAAATAATTCACAGAACAACCTTATATTATATTTTTCCCTGAAACTATATATCCATACAAACCTAACAAAACTGGAATCACATTTTTCTGACTTATACATAATTAGTTATGCATTTTCCAAGTTAACAGCACTTTTCTAACTTAAGTAAATCTACACATAAAAATATCACCAATAATGCATTTAACATTTTTCACAGATAGATCTAATCATGCTGAAGACAACAAATTTTGTTTCACAGGATTTGGACTTAAAATGAGCCTTGTAGGAATTTTTGAAGCCTTTACATAAATTCTGCAAAACTTATTTAAAAGAAAACTTGACCTAAAACGCTACGGACACCCAACTTGACTCAGCCGAGGCCTGAGGCAAACGCTCGGCACACCCGGCTATCCCGAGCCTCACTGCACACAGACTTCCCTTTTTCTCTTGTACTCACTCCTTCTCTGCGGTCGAGGCCCACTAGACAGGCGACCAAGTTACCGAGGCCAGGCTCGGCACGTTACCGCGCGAGGCCAGGCTCGGCGGTCCACGATGGACTTTGGCACCGTCGCTGTTGACCGGCCCTAGCTCACCGGCGGTGAGGCTTTTGGCGACGTCGAGGCTACCACTGGACGCACGTTTGCGAGACGAACACGACTGACTGACTTGCCGAGCCAGAGGGATACCGGAGCAAGCTCGACGGCAGCCATGGCGGAGTGGCGGCTCTGCGGCTCGGCGGCGAACCTCTTCCCGGCGAGCTTGAGACTCGGCGAGACTAATACTAGCCCAAGCACGTCCTAAGCGACCTATTGGAGCAACTTTCGGGCCTCGGCATCCTCGGCATTGCTCGGCGCCATGCGCGGCGGCGGTCCACGGCGGACACGGCGCGACTGGCCCCTGATCCGGTGAACTCAAGGCACGAGAGAGGTCTCCATCTGACCCTAAGCTACTATGGAGGTTGGGAAGGTAAGAACTAGGCTCGGATTGGGGTGGTTTGGCCGGAGATGGCCGGTTCACGTGAAGGTCACGGCGGCGGCCATGGCGGAAGCTTGAGGATGGCATCCGCTGTTCCGGCGGCCAGAGAGGGAGTGAGGGGAAACCAACCCTTGCCGGAGAAAGAGGAGATCAGGGCGGAGAGACTGGAGAGAGGAATTGGACAGCGGTGAACGGTGGAGCGAGAAATTGCTCGCCGGAGTTCGGCGGCAAATGGCGGTTTGGGCGAACTGGAGAAGATGGTGGAGTGGCTGGCGAGCTTGTGAGCGAGAGAGTGAGCGAGTGAGTGAGCGTGCAGAGCACGAGCGCGGAGTGGAGAGGATGCAAGAGAGCGGGAGGGCGCAGGTGCATTGCACCTGGCCGGTTGCCGTCGGGGAGGAGCTCCCGACCGGCGCGGCGGCGTCAGACATCGCGCGACACGCGGCGAGCGAGGACGGGGTGCATGGGGCGACGTGGCGCTTGCTGCGCAAACCACGGGCGGCGAAGTCGGTGGTTTGGCCGGCCGGCGAGGCAGTCTCCCGGCGGCGAGGCGGTTTCTGCCGGCGCGGAGGTGAGCGGCGCGCGCGCGGGGGAGAAGAGAGGGGCTGACAGGGGGTCCCACTGGGGTTTAAACTAATGAAGTTTGGTTTTAAAACTTTGATGCTCTATAACTCCTAAACTAAGCCGAATTAGGAGAAGGTCCTAAAAGCAAAGTTGCTTAGAACTTTATAAGGAACAAATCATCTTTAAGATTCCAGTCCAAATTCTGCATAGAAAAAGAAATTTAGTGCTAAACCATTTTTCTAATGAAAGAAATCATAATTTAAAAGCTTTTTCTGAGAAAGTGCTTTAAAGAAAAGTTGTTCCTTTCATCAAGATCTACAACTTTGTTATAAGGCACTTGGTCAGAAACAGAAAGCATAAAAAGGTTACGCTAGAGACCAAACAAGGACTTAAGCACTTCAACAAACATATGCACATGAAAAGATGAGATGCTATGCTTATGCCATGACAAATTATGCAGTTTAAGGAATGCTTAACACCTAGGGTGTTACAGGCAGCAGAGAGCTCCGAGGAGAGATGTTAGGCCTAGAGGCGCAGTAACTCAAGTTGCTAGGCCTAGGCCTCGTAGAGAGCGTGCCCGGCGGGTCCTGCTTTTGCAGGCTACGGACCCTGTGGCGGAGGCTTTGTTGAGCGCTTTCCCCCACCGCGTTTGGAGTATCGCGGTGAGCGCTTCTTCCCCAGCGGACCATGTTTTCCTGTGCGTGGTGATTGCTATTCTCGTAGACGTGCTAGGAATGGTTTTTCTGCTAACCGTTCTTTTGAGCAGCCGGCCCAACACTGGTATTCTTCCTACTTCACTAACCCCAGTGTTGGACCGTATGCTCACCCTATGTATTTTTATTGATGTAGGTTAAACGGTTGGAGGACATTTGGTTGGTGGATTCCGGTTGCTCGAGGCACATGACCGGAAATGCCAAGTGGTTCTCCAGCCTTAGTCCTGTTGCCGGAAAGGAGTACATAACCTTCGGCGACAATAGCAAAGGTAAGATATTGTCTCGCGGGTCTGTGCGGGTTAATGAGCACTTTGTGTTGCGTGATGTTGCTCTTGTTTCTAACTTGCATTTTAACCTTCTTTCTGTTTCGCAACTTTTTGACGACGACTATGAGATTCGTTTTAAACCGAATCTCAGTCGTATTTTGGATCCTCAGGGCAATCTTGTGTGTTTGATTTCGCCCTTTGGAAAAGTCTTTCGTGCGAATTTCTCGGAGTCTTTTGGCACTTCTCGTTGTCTTGTGGCTGGACCTTCCTCTTCTGATCTTTGGAAGTGGCATAGGAGACTTGGACATTTGAGCTTCGACTTGCTTGCAAGGCTTCGTTCACTTGGCCTAATCCGAGGATTGCCCAAGTTGCATATGGAGAAGGATCTTGTTTGCCACTCTTGTAGACACGGGAAGATGGTTGCCGCTCCCCACCATCCAGTGACTCAGGTCATGACCAAGCACCCTGGAGAGCTTTTGCACATGGACCTTGTTGGTCCGGCTCGGGTGAGCTTGGTTGGGGGGAAGTGGTATGTGCTTGTTGTTGTTGATGACTTTTCGAGATATTCGTGGGTCTTCTTTTTAGCTGAGAAGACCGAGACTTTCTCCTTTGCTCGCACTCTGATTTTGCGTCTTCAGAACGAGTTCCTTTTGAACTCGATGTGAGCAATTAGGAGTGATAATGGTTCCGAATTCAAGAATTCAGATTTTGAGAAGTTTTGCAACTCTTTGGGTTTAGAGCATTAGTTTTCTTCCCCCTACACACCCCCTCAGAATGGTGTTGTAGAAAGGAAGAATCGGACCCTTGTTGAGATGGCCAGGACGATGCTCGATGAGCATAGGACTCCTAGGCGTTATTGGGCCGAAGCTATGAACACTGCGTGCTATATTTCCAATCGCATTTTTCTGAGAGCGTTCTTGAAAAAGACTTCTTATGAGTTGCGTTTTGGTAGACAGCCCAAGGTGAGTTATTTTAGAGTCTTCGGTTGCCATTGTTTTATATTGAAGAAAGGCAACCTGGACAAATTTGAGTCTCGTTCTTCTGACGGAGTATTTTTGGGTTATGGTACTCACACTCGCGCATATCGTGTACTTAACCTTGATACTAACCGAGTCATGGAGACATCAGATGTCACCTTCGACGAGACCATGGTTTGTCCCTCTTCTCGTTTTGAGCGTGCAGGTGATCATGAGGTTGGTGAGCCTCTTTTTGATGACGAGGACGAGGGTGCTGAAGGTATGGATGATCCAGCACCCCCTCCACCTGCCGTGCCGCAAAGAGCGGCTTCTACGACGACTCACGGGCTCGACACCTCTTCCTCCTGGGGGCCGTGGGATCCGCCACCCCGAGCGGTACCATTTGTACCCGGGGAGGCACCAGCTGCTGTTGAGGGGGAGGCTACTTCAGCTCGGGAGGTGCCACGACACATTCAGCGCCAGCACCCGCCTCAGCAGATGATCGGCAGCATCGACGAACGGGTTACTCGGTCCAGGTCACAGCACATCTCTCACTTCGCTCATTCTGCTTTTGTTGCTAATTTTGAGCCCCGAGATGTTGGACACGCTTTGACGGATCCGGATTGGGTCAATGCCATGCATGAGGAGTTAGAAAACTTTGAGAGAAATTGGGTTTGGGTTCTAGTTCCTCCTCCTCCTAACTGTAATCCTATTGGGACAAAATGGGTTTTCAAAAATAAACAAGGAGAGGACGGCCACATTGTGAGGAACAAAGCGCGTCTTGTGGCCAAGGGTTATAGTCAGAAGGAGGGGATAGACTTTGAGGAGACTTTTGCTCCTGTAGCTCATTTGGAGGCTATTAGGATACTCTTGGCTTTTGCTGCATCCAAAGGTTTTAAACTCTTTCAAATGGATGTCAAGAGTGCCTTCTTAAACGGCTACATAGAAGAAGAAGTGTATATTGAGCAACCCCCCGGTTTTGAAAATCCCAAGTTTCCAAACCATGTTTTTAAACTTCATAAAGCTTTATATGGTTTGAAACAAGCCCCTAGAGCCTGGTATGATAGATTGAAAACTTTTTTGCTTGCTAAGGGTTTTAAAATGGGATGTGTAGATAAAACGCTCTTTCTCCTCAAGCAAGGCAAAGACACTCTCTTGGTCCATATTTACGTGGATGATATCATTTTCGCTTGTCGAGGGGGAGTTTCCTAGTTGTGTTGAGCCTTTGCCTCTATCTTGAGGGACTAGCAAACATTTTCAGGGTTTTTCTATCGATTGGTTCTCTTTTGGTTTGGAGTCATTCCAATTGGTTCGGAGCATGTTTGGCCGAAAGGCATTGGTTTTGAGCTTTCTGTGCTAGTTGTGTTGAGCCTCTGTGCCTCTATCTTGAGGGACTAGCATTTTGCTTCGATTTTCATTCGACTTCAATTGGTTTTGAGCTCTTTTCTCTGGAGTTTCCAATTGGTATCTGCTAGCGGTGTTGAGCCTGTTCTACCTCTTCTTGAGGGCTAGCTTTGCTTTGCTTGGTTCCGTCGAGCCGTTGCCCATGTCTTTGGGGACCAAGTTGTTTTGCTTCTTCCACTTGACCTTCTTCGGCGTTGCTATGCTTTTGGGTCACTTGGTTGAGTTCTCTCTTCTCCTTCTTCCTTCTTCTTCTTTTCATTATGATTTGTGTGAGTAGTTGACAATGCACTCATCAAGGGGGAGATTGCGGATACATGGGTGTATGCCGAGTCTCTGAGTGATGAGTGATTGTCAACGGGTTTGATCGCAGGGTCTTTGGCTTGTGTTGTGCAGGTGTCGAGCACGGAGACAGTGATCGTAGGCAAGGTGAAGGTCAAGTTGAGACGGGTCGTGCCGACGGACCGGGTGCGGTGAAGGATGGGCGTGCCGTGTGGCGGACGTGCCATGCCGATGAACCGAGTGGTGAAGGGCGGACGTGAGGCTTGGACTGAGGGACCAGAGTGCCTGAGGATCAGCTATGGTGGCTGGCAGCCTGGGACAGCGACAAGTGAAGACTTGCGGGGCACGGTGTTGCTCAGGTCGAGGACCTGGGGACACGTGTCGGTGGACGGGGTGCACGGGCGGTGCATCCCCTCTACAGCTTCGGTTTGGTGGTAGAGCCAGAGAAAAACCATCGGATGGACGGTTTCCAGGTTTGGGCCTCAAAACCTGGGCGTGGACGGTTCCGAGTTTGGCCACAAAACTCGGGCTGAGGACGGTTTCCAGGTTTGGGCCTCAAAACCTAGGCTCTGAGGGTTTGCTGAGTTTGGCCTCAAAACTCAGGTGCTGGTGGGCTGGTTTCCCGGTTTGGGCCTCAAAACCGGGGGTTGGCTGGAAAAGGCTGGTTTCCCGGTTTGGGCCACAAAACCGGGGGTGCAGAGCGAGGGGGCACATGGCGGCAATCGGAAGGTTGCGTGGAGGCAACGCGGACGAGTTGTGCGGGCGTGGCCGTCGGATACACCTACCACCGAGTTGGTCCAGAATAACCCTAGGGTTTAGCTGGTTCGCTCTGTAATTAGATTAGAGATGGGTAGAGTAGGAATTGTACTTAGACTAGAATTAGGATAAGTAGTCGGGGAGACACCCTCCTCCCCTTATCTCAGTTAGTCATCTCAGTCATTTGCTCTTTCGCACTTAGGGTTTCCTGCTCTCCCATTCCCTGCTGTAGCTAGCTGAGATCCGCAGAGAGACTTGCCTCTGTGTACTGTTGATTTGAGGAAGTGAGGCCGTAACCTCACCGTTGCAGTGCAGATCGATGACTTGATTCACGTTTTGATTCGTGTTCTTCGCGTTCTTCGTTTCCTCGCGATTTTCCCATCACTCGATCTCCCTCTCTAGTGCGTATTTGCGAAATCCGTTTGAATCATTTTGTTCGTATCATTGAGGAGGTCATTACGACCAAAGGAATTCATCTAACTCCTCATGATCGAATAGATCGGGACGATTTCGTTTTCGTGGCGCTTTTTCGGTTCATCCACCTTCCCTTTTGATTTCCCGGTGATTTGGTTGTTTTGAGCGGATGATTTCTTGGGGATAGTCTCCTAACTACCCCGTGATCATCTTCTCCGAGTTTGGGAACTTGGGATTGTGATTTGATTCGGATTTGGGAGGAGTTTTGAGAAGGGCGATTGAAATCACCCTCACTGGGCATTGGCGGACAGTCCGCCGTACCAGGCGCGGACAGTCCGCGCATCGGGGCTGGTTCAGACCAGCCGCGGCCAGTCCCTGTTGTTCTTGGCTCGGGTCACCGGCGGACAGTCCGCCATGCTAAAGCGCGGACAGTCCGGGACCGAGCAGGCGGACTCCAGCAACTGTGCGGTTTTGCACTTTTGACCGGCGAACAGCCCGCCACCAGAGCGCGGACAGTCCGGCCTTGGGCGGACAGTCCGGGACTCCAGGTCTGGACAGTCCGGGACCCTGCTGATTGCTCCGGTTTAGTGCGTTTGCTCTCCCGGCTTGTTCGCTTGGTTTCCGGACTTCTCGTTTGGCCCTGTAGTTGACCAAGAAACCTCTCGAGGTATCTTTGCTACTTGTTATCATAGGTATTTAGGAGTTTCTCGACGTAGCCGTCTATCTACGTCCGGGACTTGGTTTTTGGGGTTGTGTTCGAGCCGGAACTTTTGGAGTTTGGTTTGCTTCTTCTTGGTGGTGCTCCGCTGTGATCCTAGGGATCATCCACCCTCTTCCAAGGGTCGTGAGCATCACGGTTTCGGTCGCCGTTTCTCGGGGTTGATTTTGGGACATTTGGCCAAAGTTTCTGAGAAGAATTTTTGAGCTCCCATTCACCCCCCCCCCCCTCTGGTCGCCTTGCTAGTGCTTTCTCGGTCCTTCAGTTTGCTCTCTTGTGTGGTGCCTCGCTGTGATCCTAGGGATCATCCACCCTCTTTCCAAGGGTCGTGGGCACCACGTTTGAGTCTGAAGCTTTTGGGGTTGATTTTATTGGGACAGAGGCCGTAATTTCTGAGAAGAAATTTTAGGCTCCCATTCACCCCCCCTCTGGTCGCCTTGCTATAGCATTTTCGATCCTTCACACTGTGGGAGAGATGGACACTTGAGGGAGTTTTGCTTTCGGCGCAAGAGAGAGGAGCGTCGTGCAAAGGAGATGAACAAATGAGACATGTACCATCTTTTCCATGATGTACATGTGCTGAATGTTTTAAGGAGGAGTACTAGGCCTAGAGATCCAATGCCTCAAGGTCCTAGACCACAAGGAGGTTTTGCCCGGCGGGATCCTAATTTTGTAGGCTATGTACCCCGTGGCGGTGGCTTTGTTGTTGAGCGTTACCCCCCACTGCTGATGGTCCTTATAGTCAACATTATACCATCAACTAGTGCATAAAACAATGATAAACATGTGACAATGCATAGTTGTAGGGTTTGATTCTAACAAGTTCCACGAGTTGTGTAGTTCTCACTTATTTTGCAGGAACATCAACATTTCACTACATAAAAGTATCTCAAGTGATGATGTTGGGGGAAAGGACCCTCGGCAGAGGCGCCGCCCGAACTGGTGGTCGAAATCAGCCCTCGCGCAACGATCTGGTGCGCTTGCGAGGTCCCTCTCCTATTGGAGACCGTCACCCTGACCCCCGGATGCGGGGACAACCCTCGTCGCTTTGTTGTGCTTTTGTGCAGGTCTGAGGCGACGGTCGCACCGCAGGAAACCTTCGCTGACTCACGACGCCACCTTCGCTAGGAGCGAAGGTCCAGGCAAGCAGCGAAGGTACAGGCAGGCAGCGAGTGTGCGCTGCACCAAAGGCAAGCGAGACCGAAGGTCCGGCGAGCACGGCCGAAGGCTAAAACCTTCGTCCTTCTCCCGGGAGGCAAGTGAAGCCGGAGGTCCGGCAGATGACGGAGGTGTGCAGGCCCAAGGGCGAGCGCAGCCGAAGGTCAGGGCCGCCGCACCTCTCCCCGAAGGTGAACAAGGGCCAGGTGGCAGCGCGCTGGAGTGTGACCGACTAGGGTTTCCGCTTCAGCTGTGTATTTACATTTTTGCCCTTCCTCCCTGCGCGGAGGCGAAGAATCTTTGCTGTACCCTTTTGTAATTTGGCCCGTGCCCCTTGGCATTCCCTATAAGTACCAGGGGGATGAACAGTGTAAGGAGGACCTGGGGGGAAATTCGAGTACTTTCCATTTCCGTTTCACCTTCGCTATTGCATCCGACGCTTGGCCACCTTCGCTCTCTCCCCTGCACAAGTGCGGAGGTTGGGCAAGTGTGTTCCCAACAGTTTGGCGCCGTCCGTGGGGATCGAAGTCTGGAATGGCGGGAAACAGGAGAGCACTTTCGGCGCGGGACCAGCGCGTTGCTAGAGAGGCGGCAGCGGTGGTCCCGCCCGCTGAGGAAATTGCACAGCCCTCGGGAGGAGAGAATGTCACCCCGGAACCCCAATCCCTGGGCCCCCAGGCCCGAGTGGCGACGCAACCACACCCACACACTTCGGGAGAAGGAGAGGGGGAAGAAGAAGAGGTGGGCCTCGAAGCCCTCGAAAGGCTCGAGGCTGAGCTGCAAGAGAAGAAGAGGCGCCTGGAACAGCTTGAGAAGCATAACCGACTGCGCTCAATCAGACAGAGGGCAGACGAAGCCAGGGAGCAGCTTCGCCGTATGGAAGAATCCCTCGCCGCGGCAGAAGCCGAAGCCGAAGGCTGGGATAATGAGGAGATACCCCCGCTGCGAGAGGGGAATGAGGAGCCGGTTCAAGATAACCTTCGTCACCATCCACCACCCCCACCACCACCAGTACACCCAGAGCCATATCCTGTGAGACACCCAAATTTCCGCCAGCTCTACCCAGACGAGAGGGAACAAAACCTTCGCATTCAGCGAAGGCATCAGCAACACCAAATGCCGTACGATCCAAAGTCACCACTCTCCCAAATACTCCAAACCCAGCCCTGGCCACCATGCTACAATCCACAAAACCTACCCCGCTATGATGGACTTTCCGACCCTCGCCAGTTCATCATGAGCTACGAAGCAGCGGTTGCCGCAGCAGGCGGTGACGAATCAACAATGGCAAAATCCTTTGTCATCATTCTGCGAGACATCGCACAAACTTGGTACAGCAACCTTCGCCCTGGAACTGTGGATTCCTGGGCCTCCCTCAGAGACAAGCTGTGTACAAACTTCAAGGGCATCACTCCAGCCCCGTTAAACCCCATCGAGCTGTTCAATTGCAAGCAAGAAGAGCGCGAGCCGCTCCAAGATTACTGGCGAAGGTTCATTCAAATCAGAGCAAGGACCCCCGGGATTTCTGACGAGGCTGTCATCCTCGCTGCAGTCAGCGGCCTGCGCCCAGGACCATGCTCCTCCAAATTTGCCAGAAAACCGGCAAACTCAATCGAGGAGTTGCACGAAACAATGGAAAGATACTGTAGAGCTGATATGGATTTCAGAGCGAAGTCCGACGCTCGGAGGTCCCAGCAGAGGCCACAGCCGAGGCCTCACCTGAGAGAAAGCAACCTTCGCCAAGAGCAAAGCAACGTCGGTGCAATCAACAAAGCAACAAACTATGAACATCAAGCACGGGACGCTCAACACCCGAGCTGCCAAGCCCCGCAGGTTTTGCCACCTCCGCCGAACCAGCGCTACCAGCAGCGAGATCCTGCCAAAATGTATTGTCACTTCTGTGGAATGGGAAAGGGGCACACAACAAAGCAATGCGAATGCTTCGCCAAGGGAAAGGAATTCCAGGAATCCAGGAAACCTGCTCTGTCAGACCCCCGAACCATAAACCACACAAGGAAACCAAGCTTCCACCCACCAAATCCAACATACCACTACACCCCCATAAACTACGGCTTACCTTCGCAACAACCCCCCCACACCCACCACCCACTCTACAACCAAACCCATTATCAGCCAACCATCACCCCACAACGCCAAAACCCACCTTACACAGTCACATACCCAGCTACCCCCCAAAACCAAATTCCAACAACCCATCAAGCCACCAGCGCTCTGCCACCACCACCGCCAATCCCCGCGTTACCAGCACCACAACCCGTGAAAGCCGAAGCCTCGAGCCAAACGACCATCAACAATCCAACTTCGACCTTCGGTGTGATCCTAGCTATCACCGGAGGTTCAAATGAAGACCATGGCAACAAACGGCAGAGGAAGGAACATGCCAGACGCGTGCATCACGTGGCCGTCGAAGGACCACATAAATTCGGCCGGTGGTCTCACATCCCCATAACCTTCGATTCCAGAGACATGAAGTTAAGAGATTACCCTCACACAGATGCCATGGTGATCGAAACCAACCTCGCTGGGTGGACTGTCACCAAAATACTGGTCGATACAGGTAGCTCCGCTGACATCTTGTTCGCGTCAACCTTCGACAGCATGAAGCTTGACAGAAATCTTCTCCAACCGGCCGACAACCCCCTATACGGTTTCGGTGGTCAACAAGTGAGAGCCGTTGGGAAAATCTCGCTGCCCGTAACCTTCGGCGACCAAATCAACTGCAGGACCGAGCACATCACATTTGATGTGGTTGATATGTTTTACCCATACAACGCCATTTTTGGCCGAGGGGTAACAAACGCGTTCAACGCTGTTATCCACCCCGCCTACCTCTGCATGAAGCTCCCCGCTCCGAAGGGTGTGGTCGCAGTATATGGAGACCAGGATATTGCGAGAGCAGCGGAAGGAAACGTAGCCCCAGGGCAACGCAATGTGCACAATCTGTCCAAACCACAAACCCCCGCTATCAACGACGAGGGTGAAGTCTGTAAAGACAAAGTGAAGGCAGCCCCAAAGGAGGAAACAAAACAAGTTCAACTACTCGAGGGCAACACAGAAAGAAAGGTGCTCATATCAGCCAATCTAGACCCTCAGTCCGAAGGCAACCTCGTTACTTTCCTCAGGGAAAATTCAGACACCTTCGCTTGGTCCGCGGAAGACCTAAAAGGAGTCAACAGGTCAATGATCGAGCATAGCCTGAACATCAAAACAGGTTATCGGCCAATCAAGCAAAAGCTTCGCAAAATGTCAGAAGAAAGAAAGGAGGCAGCGAAGGCTGAGGTAAAAAGGCTTTTGGACGCAGGCGTCATTCGCCCGGTCAAATACCCAAGTTGGCTCTCAAATGTGGTCCTAGTTCAAAAGAAGAACAAAAAATGGCGAATGTGCGTAGACTTCACTTGCTTGAACAAAGCCTGTCCGAAGGATGACTTCCCTCTTCCGAACATAAGCACCCTCGTTGACAGAGCGGCAGGCTGCCAGATGCTATCCCTTCTTGATTGCTTCTCAGGCTATCACCAGATCTGGATGAATGAAGAGGACGAGGACAAAACAAGTTTTATCACACCTTCGGGAACCTTTTGCTTCCGAAGAATGGCAGAAGGGCTGAAAAACGCAGGCTCAACCTTCGCTCGCATGACCTCTGAAGTTTTCAAGGACGAACACGCCGTCTCTGCCTATGTCGACGACCTAGTTGTTCAAAGCAAGCTGAAAGAAGATCACATTTCAGACCTATCAAGGGTGTTCAGCAACCTCCGGTCCGCCGGACTGAAACTAAACCCGGAAAAATGTGTGTTCGGGGTAAGCGAGGGTAAATTGCTAGGCTGCATCGTCTCAGTCAAAGGAATCGAAGCTAACCCCGAGAAGATTGACGCCATCATGAACATGGAACCTCCGGCAACCAAGAAAGCAGCCCAGCGTCTGACCGGTCGGTTGGCAGCTCTTAGCAGATTCATCTCAAGATCCGCAGAGCGAGGGTTACCCTTTTTCGAAACACTCAGAAGCAACGCTCCATTCAATTGGGGCCCCCACCAACAAAAGGCCTTCGAGGAGTTAAAAAAGTATCTGACCAGCTTGACTGCATTAACCAGCCCAAGCAAGGGAGATTTATTGTTACTTTACGTCGCAGCCTCGCCTCACGCTGCAAGCGCGGTTCTCATCAAGGAGCTTCGCGCAAACGACAAGACCAGACAAGCCCCAATCTATTATGTTTCAGAAACCCTCGAGGGACCAAAGAGAAATTATTCGGAGCTTGAGAAAATAGCATACGCAGTCGTCATGGCATCAAGAAAGCTCAAACACTATTTCCAGGCTTACGAGATCCAAGTACCTTCGTCATACCCTCTCGAGAACATTTTCAAAAACAGCGAAGCAGTGGGGAGAATAGCAAAATGGGCAGTGGAGCTTAACAGTCATGCTATAACCTTCGTTGGTAGAACAGCGATCAAATCGCAGGTGCTGGCTGATTTCATAGCAGAATGGACACCCGACCCTCGCACCGGTGAGCTGCAGCAGGACCAGCTTTGGACCGTCTACGTCGACGGGGCCTGGGGTGCAACCGGAGCCGGTGCCTCGGCCATCTTAATCTCGCCCTCCGGGTCGAAGCTGAGATACGCACGAAGGCTGGACTTCAAGTGCACAAACAACTCCGCTGAATATGAGGCTGTGATTCTGGCACTTTCAAGGTTGCGATCGTTATCAGTCCGAAGGGCATTCATCAACACAGACTCTCAAGTCATTGCGGGGCACATTGAAAAGAACTACAAAGCAAAAGATCCAGAGCTTCAAAAGTACTTTCAGTATGTGCGAAGGTTAGAATCCTTTTTCCTCGGCATAACAGTAAAAGCGATATCGAGGACTGAGAACAATGAAGCAGATTGCTTAGCCAAAGCCGCCGCACAGCAGCTACAGCTCCCTCCGGACGTATTCTACGAGGTTTCCACTCGGTCAGCTTTCGAAGCTTCTGAAATCAGCACCAAGCTTATCAGCACAATCCAGTGCGAGGATTGGAGGGCACCTATCATGGCCTACATCAAAGGACTGCACGAGCCCAGCTCCAAAGAAGAAGAGAACAGACTAAAGCAAAGAGTGCGAGGGTACAAGATTATGGATAACACCTTGTTCAAAGCTTCAGTAACCTCACCTTGGCTCAAGTGCGTGTCACAGTCCGAAGGTAACGACATCCTCAAACTCATCCACGAAGGTATATGTGGTTCACACAATGGCCCGAGGGCACTGGTAGGAAAGGCTTTCCGGCAAGGTTTCTACTGGCCAACCGCGCTGAGAGACGCTGAAACCATCGTCAAGAAGTGCGAAGGTTGTCAACTGACAGCAAAACACCAAAACACCCCAGGGGCTCCCACAACCCTCATACGCCCAACCTGGCCCCTACAAAGGTGGGCAATGGACCTCGTGGGCCCATTACCGACGGCTCCGGGGAACCTTCGCTACGCGGTGGTAGCCGTGGAATATTTCACCAAATGGACCGAAACAAGACCGCTGTCCTCCATAACATCCCTCGCAGTAAAAAGGTTTTTCTGGCAGCAGATAGTTTGTCGCTTCGGAGTCCCCCAACATCTAACCGTCGACAACGGCACCCAGTTTGACAGCGAGGTTTTCAAAGAATTCTGTGCACAAATCGGAACAATCCTATGCTTCGCCTCAGTCCGACACCCGCAGTCCAACGGCCTAGTCGAAAGGGCCAACGCAACAATCTTCCAATCCATATCCAAAAAATTGCAAGGCAGACCCAAAGGCAAATGGGCAGACGAGCTAACTGCAGTCACCTGGTCTCACAATACCTCCGAATGCAGAGCAACCAAGTTCACACCCTTCAAACTTTTGTTCGGCGAAGAAGCCGTGTTACCAGAGGAGCTAAGATTCATCTCACCAAGAACAACCCTCGCAAGTGATGAGCCAGCCATACTAACCGACAAGGACTTGCTAGAAGAAACAAGATGCAGCGCAGTTCACAACCTGCGCAAATATCAGGAAGAGACCAAGAAGTGGAGAGATAAAAAGGTCAGAATCAAGAACCTGCAGAAGGGTGACCTCGTCCTCATCCGAAAACAAAACGCCAGCATGGCCGGAAAGTTCCAGCCTAAGTGGACAGGCCCGTTCCTGATCGCAGAATGCAATCGCCCAGGCTCTTTCCACCTCTCCGACAGCGAAGGTAATATCCTACCACACACCTGGAACACCGACGACCTTCGCAAATTCTACCCATAGCGGAGCCTTAGCGACCCCTCGCGCTATGTAATTTTTGTCACTTTCTATGTTACCTACTCTCATGTACTTAACAAAAACAGGAGCTGCACTCTTTTTCCTTACGAAGGGGCATAAGGTTTTTTAACGAGGCAGTGTCCAAAGCACAAATACAGGCTAGAACCCCCAAAAAAGCAAAGTCTCCAGCTTTCCACTTCCAAGCATCGAAAAAGCGGATCTCTTTCAAGAGCGCTACATTCGATGAAAACCCGCTAAGATTGCTTTGCAAAACGTTCCTGTTCTTTTCAAAGCAAACTTCACCTCCGCCTAAAAAGGGGAGGAAAGTCGAGCACCCTGGCACAAACGACAGGGGCTCGCAAAAGCAATTTCCACCTCCGCCTAAGACAAGGGGAGGTCGAAAAAGTCGAGCACCCTGGCACAAACGACAGGGGCTCGCAAAAGCAATTTCCACCTCCGCCTAAGACAAGGGGAGGTCGAAAAAGTCGAGCACCCTGGCACAAACGACAGGGGCTCGCAAAACCAATTTCCACCTCCGCCTAAGACAAGGGGAGGTCGAAAAAGTCGAGCACCCTGGCACAAACGACAGGGGCTCGCAAAAGCAAACTCACCTCCGCCTAAGATAAGGGGAGGAAAGTCGAGCACCCTGGCACAAATGACAGGGGCTCGCAAAAAAGCAAACTTCACCTCCGCCAGAAATAAGGGAGGGCGCGAAGTCCAAAAAGTCAAGCTTTCTCGCTCAAGCAAACCAGGCATCGGCGCGGGCCCCACTTTCTCCGTCTCGCCCGAGCCCTCCAAGCTAGGCCTCGGCGCGGGCCCCACTTTCTCCGCCCCGCCCGAGCCCTCCAAGCCAGGCCTCGGCGCGGGGCCACATCAACGCGATCAAAAAGAAACGCGCGAGCCCCGCTAAAAGAAAAAGGGGGCGTCGCTGTTTTTTTCAAAACAAGCTCACGAGAGCAAACGCGCGAGCCTCGCTAAAGAAAAAGGGGGCGTCGCTGTTTTTTCAAAACAAGCTCACGAGAGCAAACGCGCGAGCCTCGCTAAAGAAAAAGGGGGCGTCGCTGTTTTTTCAAAACAAGCTCACGAGAGCAAACGCGCGAGCCCCGCTGAAAGAAAAAGGGGGCGTCGCTGTTTTTTCAAAACAAGCTCACGAGAGCAAACGCGCGAGCCTCGCTAAAGAAAAAGGGGGCGTCGCTGTTTTTTCAAAACAAGCTCACGAGAGCAAACGCGCGAGCCTCGCTAAAGAAAAAGGGGGCGTCGCTGTTTTTTCAAAACAAGCTCACGAGAGCAAACGCGCGAGCCTCGCTAAAGAAAAAGGGGGCGTCGCTGTTTTTTCAAAACAAGCTCACGAGAGCAAACGCGCGAGCCTCGCTAAAGAAAAAGGGGGCGTCGCTGTTTTTTCAAAACAAGCTCACAAGAGTAAACGCGCGAGCCTCGCTAAGATTCAAGCAGGGCGTCACCGTTAAAACAACTTAAGAAACGTCAAAATAGCACAGCAAATATGGCACACAACCCATACGCTTCTCATACCGTTACAAAACAATGTTACAACAACAAACATATCCCAAAATAAAAAATCCTTACAAGGGACCACCGCTCCCCTCTTTTAACTCCAAATCATCCAAACCTTCGGCCTCCACCTCAAACCCCCCCTCCACTGGAACCAGGGGTCCCCACAACAAAGGAACTGCAGGGACAATTGGCAGCTCCCCCGGGCAAAACCCTCGCCCTATACATGTACCTATGCCTCGTCTCAACTTCCGAAGGTTCCTCCTTCGGGATCACAAGCGCCCCATCCGAACCAACTTCAAGCTCCTTTCGACCAAACAAATATTCCAAAGCCGTGTTCTCGTCAATATCATCATCACCGCCAGCTTGCGAAGTCGACGAAGACCCAAACAAATAACGATCGGCTTGACGGTCTGTATAGTCTGTTTCGCGCCAAAATCGACTCGACCTACTATTCTTTAAATCATATCTCCGCACCTTCGACCACCAAAAACGTTCAAAGGAAAGCGAAGGATACTTAAATCTAGCGCGAGCCCATGATTCACCAGTTATAAAAACATCTTGGTAGTTCAACATCAGCGGGGTCACGTCGAACACGTCTAGCACGGTTCCGTCAGGAACCTGCATGTTACACAAAAATACGAGATGTCTCAGCCTCGCCAAGTTTTTACAAACAACCATAGTATCTACAAAAATGCCTCCCTCGCCCCAACAAACCCAGGCATCACACCTGCCCAGCTTCCCCCCGATTGATGTCCGCACCCTCGCCAGCGGTGGCAGTCGAGGTCCCAGCTGACGCCTCCTCCGCCGTGTTCTCCTTCGCGGCATCTCCTTCCACGATCGGCCCGCTCCCGGTCAACGCCTCGATCGGCCCCCCACAGCTTGGCTCAGGAGCGGCTTCGGGGTCACCCCTCGCTGCATCTTCCGTGGTCGGCGAGGGCATCGCATCTCGTCGAGCCTACAAGAAAAATAAAGGACAAACCTCGCCAAAATCAACAAGCAACCCCTCTAAAACAAAAGCAACACAGACCACAAAACTTAAACAAAGGTGCGAACCTGGCGCGTAGCCTCGGCAGCTTCTTCGAAGGCGAGAGCCCGGCCACCTCCGGAGATCCAAAACTTGCGAAGCAAACGCATCGCACAGTTCCGGACATCTGCGTCATCAACCTTCATCTGGCGAACCTCTTCAACCGTCGGAAAGACATGGCTCGGCCTTTTGACCTTGCGAAGATGATCACAATCCGCCAGTCGAAGCGTGCTTGCCATTGCCAAGGCCCCGGCGTAGCCACCAAAATCGGCTGCATTGGAGACTAGCGAGCTAAACACATCAAGCTCGTTGCCCAGCCAGCCCTCGAAGGCCTCTGCATCAACCGCAGGCAACGGCTCTCCGGCCGAACCCCCAGCCTCGGTCAGACAACAATCAAGTTTACGCTTGACGTTCTCCATGCTCGCCCGCCAAGAATTCTTCAAATCAACTAGCCGACCCTCGGCCTCGGCTAAAGCCTTGTCTTTCTCCTTTCCCGCGGCGATCAGATCAGCATTACGCTTCGCCAGCTCAACCGCCTCCTCTCGAGCCTCCGCGGCCTTCTCCGAAGCAATTCTCATTTCACTTTCTCTGTTCACCAGGCTCCGCGCCAGCTTGCTGTTCTCCTTCTCAAGTTCAGTCATATGATTCCTCATAAACTCCATGTCGGAGCTAACCTTCCGCCTCGCTGAGCGGTTCAAGAGCATCAGCTCCGCCAATTTGACGTCAACATCATCCAAGGTGTCGCCAACCGCTTGACCCGCAAGAAGGACCTCCGCCTCCGGCACACAAATGCGGCCGAAGATCCGGCCCAGAAAACGCCTTTCCTCCGGGCTACACTGCAGGTGGCAACCCCGAAGGTCCGGACTGGTGAACAGTGCAGTGGCCGGATCAGAAATCCCAAGCTCCCTGGCGTATTCTGGAAGGCTCGACCGGCTAGCCTCGCCAAACGGCCTTTTTCCCCGCGACCGCGCAGAGTCAAGTTCCCCATCAAACTCTGCCCCCTCCACCCAGAGGTGTGAGCCCGCGAAGCTGGGAACCGCACCTCGTCGAGGGCCACCCGGCTCAATATCTCGTGAAAGCTCATCTGCGCCCCGGGTAGCCATCCCACCAACAACCGGCGAGGCTCCGCCTCCAATCGACACCTCCTCATCCGTGTCATGCCCTCCAGAAGAACCCTCGCTACCATCTTCAGACGAACCCTCGCCCGTCCCCCCCTCCTTCGCGTCCTTCTCCACCTCATCATCAGATTCATCCTCGTCGCCCGAAAGTTGGACCAAAGCACCGATCCCTCCAACGCGAGGCACGCGTGCCCCGACCGAACTGGCACCCCGGCCGCTCCGAGCCGCGGCCAAAGAAGCGCCCGCACCAACAGAGCCAGTAGCGACCCTCGTCGCAAGCACCTTCGCTCGTCCGCCAGCCCCTCCACGGCCTCGACCACGGCCCCGCTTCGGCCGAGACACGATCTCCGCTTCTCCCGAAGCCTTCCGCTTCCTTTTCTTCGGCGCGTCGTCGCTCGAAGGAGCAGGCCAGTCGGCGTACCGAATACCAAGAATATCAAACATTCTGTTCACGCGACCTTCGCCGCCCACCAAGCTATGGATAGTTTTCACTTCCAGTGGGGAAAGCTTCCCCACGAGCTCGTCCGTCCACTGTTGAACTCGTTTAAAAACAGCTTCGTTCCCATCCTCGCGCCTCGGAAATTTTTTAAGAGTTCTTTCCCACACCTTCTCTAGATCCAAACTAGGCTTCTTCAAGCCCCTACCTTCGTACCTCGGGTCATCCTCCACAACGAACCAAGTTTGCCTCCGGCCAAGAGGCCAAATCTTGGCACAGCAATATTCCTCCACCAAATCACGGGCGCACTGGGAACGCGCAACAACCCTCAGGCAATCAACAGCAGCATGGGCCTCGATGCTCATCTTAGCTTCGGCACCCACATCTCCAAGCACCGGAAGCTCGCCGCAAAGCTCGGAGCTGTCACTAAGTTTGTAATAGAACCAGAACTCCTGCCATCCGCTGCTCCACTTGTTCCTCTGTGCTTGCACCGGCAGCTCCGCGCCGGCGCGATGGCAAAAAGTGTACACCGCAAATTGCCCAAGGCTGGTCTTGCCCTCGCTGTCCGTAATCTTGCGAGGCTGCATGTGAACGCGATGAGTACGAACAAAACCCTCGACATGCGGGACAACCCCCTGAGACCTGCAGGCCCAGACGTAGACCGACATCTTTGTGAAGCAAGAAGGCGTAAGCTGATGAAACCGCAGGTTGAACCTTCGCAAGACCGAAGTCACGAAGGAGTCAGCTGGGAAGCGAAGGCCAGCCGAAAAGAACTCTTCAAACACCACAACCTCGTCTGCATCCGGCTTCGGCACGGTCTCCCCACTGCTGGCCCTCGCTCTGCCTTCCTCAATCCAGCCCCACCGCACGTAAGATGCAACCTCACTTGCACAAACCCGGCTCAAACCAAACTCAAAGCTAATCCCCTCATCCGCGGCTGCGGGAGAAACAGCGCGAGCAGTTTGCTTCAACCTAGCCATCTCTTCAACTGCAAACACTACCGAACAACGAACGCCTATCTCAACCCTCGCAGACAAGCTCAAACAAACCTTCGCTACAAGCAAATTGCAACAGCAAGATGGCTATAGCAACAGAGAGCACAATCGAAACTCCACACCTACTCGTGCTTTTTATAGGCCGGGAAAACAAGCCCTTCACCCGACGAAGTCGGCACGACAACCAAAGAACGCGGCGCAAAAAACGAAACAGGCCTCAACAGTATAAAACAACAACGCAACGGCCCAGCCCAAAGCAGCCGCGGGCGTCGCTGCCGAGGGCCCCTTTCTGTCCCCATTAAAAGGCGCTGCTTGGGCCTAAACACGGTTTTTAGATCCAAGACAACGAGGGGCTACTGTTGGGGGAAAGGACCCTCGGCAGAGGCGCCGCCCGAACTGGTGGTCGAAATCAGCCCTCGCGCAACGATCTGGTGCGCTTGCGAGGTCCCTCTCCTATTGGAGACCGTCACCCTGACCCCCGGATGCGGGGACAACCCTCGTCGCTTTGTTGTGCTTTTGTGCAGGTCTGAGGCGACGGTCGCACCGCAGGAAACCTTCGCTGACTCACGACGCCACCTTCGCTAGGAGCGAAGGTCCAGGCAAGCAGCGAAGGTACAGGCAGGCAGCGAGTGTGCGCTGCACCAAAGGCAAGCGAGACCGAAGGTCCGGCGAGCACGGCCGAAGGCTAAAACCTTCGTCCTTCTCCCGGGAGGCAAGTGAAGCCGGAGGTCCGGCAGATGACGGAGGTGTGCAGGCCCAAGGGCGAGCGCAGCCGAAGGTCAGGGCCGCCGCACCTCTCCCCGAAGGTGAACAAGGGCCAGGTGGCAGCGCGCTGGAGTGTGACCGACTAGGGTTTCCGCTTCAGCTGTGTATTTACATTTTTGCCCTTCCTCCCTGCGCGGAGGCGAAGAATCTTTGCTGTACCCTTTTGTAATTTGGCCCGTGCCCCTTGGCATTCCCTATAAGTACCAGGGGGATGAACAGTGTAAGGAGGACCTGGGGGGAAATTCGAGTACTTTCCATTTCCGTTTCACCTTCGCTATTGCATCCGACGCTTGGCCACCTTCGCTCTCTCCCCTGCACAAGTGCGGAGGTTGGGCAAGTGTGTTCCCAACAGATGAATTGGATCATACCATTGCGAAGAGCTCGTCGAGACGATCGAAACGAACATATGGTTTGATACATTTGGAGTCCCGGCGAGAGAGTCCTTATTAGCTACGACATGGAAGCTTCTAGAACAACTTAGAGTGATCACCAAGCAACATAATACAGGGACTAAACTGACAGATTCAACAGCATTGGTGAATTACTGTTTTCCAGGGAGTTTTATAGAAGACGGCGAGAGGTTGAATCCTTCTCCAACAAGACAAATCGTTCAAATGGATGGAAAGGCGCATTAGAGCAATAAGGAAGGTTCCAGAAGACGTGACGATAAAGCAAAAACCTGGGGGCTGCCAGGTGGGGCCGACCGGCCCCACCCCCACGCCAGCCGGACTGGGCCAGGTTCCCCCTTGGCCCATCTTCACGGAGCATGACCTAATCGACCTCCTCGATGCATCTAAGCCCTTGATCAAGGTCAGTTTCATTTGAAGGTCGCGGTTCATCCCACCGGGCTATATAAGCAGCCCAAACCCCCCCTCCCTGAAGGCATCCTCATAACCCTCAATTCATATTGATCAGATCTATCTTCGTCAGGCAATTAGAGAGACAGAGTTAGGGATTCAGAGATTTGAGATTAGATTAGAGGCTCTACTTCGAGATTATAATTAGAATTAGATAGAAACAAGTAGAGTTGAGCACGGCTCAGGATTCCGGATCGTCATCAGGAGTTCTGGTAATTCTTGTATTCGACTTTGTGCTATTTCAATTATCATTATGTTTCTCATTATTATGTTCTTCGTTTATTCTAGTTATATGCTTGATATAGTTCTAATTGATAGTAAGTTCATACATATGTTCGTAAAGCGCTTAGTTCGATTCTGGATTGGATTAAGTGCTCAATATAATGTAGGCATGGTGCTTAGTGTTGACACTGGTTATCTATCAAAATTAAAGGATAAATAAATATGAAAAGGGCATAAATTCAATCACCAACAAAGGTTTAGGGTTTTAATTGACAATATTCCATGAGTTTTGGTGAATTGTGATTCTGCAGGGACTAAACAGGAAAACCAGCACTGATTAATTCTCCTAGAAGGAAACCGACGGTAGATTACTCCACCGCTAAGTCAGGAATTCTCCAGAAGACTCCAGAGGACACCAGAGGACTCCACGAGGCGGGGCACCCCGAGACCCCGACAGGTAGGACCGACCGGTCTAGTGGGCCCACCGGTCGGTTGGGTCTGGGCCCCCACGCCTCCTCCTTCTGGAACCTTCCTCCACTGACCCCGAGGACTCATCTCAGCCCTACTTGAAGTTGGTTTGATCTAACGGCCACGGTTGATCCCTCAGGGCTATATAAACAGGCCCCCAGGACCTAGGGAAGATCAAGTCTCTCTTCAGAAAAGCCTACGCCTCATTCAGAAACCCTAGAAGAAGACTTCAAGAGCCAGCTTTCAAGTAGAAGACTAGTTACCCCTCTAGTTTAGGTTTAGAACCTGCGGATACATGGGTGTATGCCGAGTCTCTGAGTGATGAGTGATTGTCAACTGGGATAATGCGCATGTTCTTTGGCTTGTGTTGTGCAGGTGTCGAGCACGGATACAGTGATCAGAGGCAAGGTGAAGGGCAAGTAGAGACGTGCCATGCCGATGAACCGAGAGTGGCGAAGGGTGGACGTAAGGCTTGGACTGAGGGACCGGTGGCCCGAGGATCAGTTGTGATGGCTGACAGCCTGGGACAGCGACGAGCGAAGACTTGCGGACACGGTGTTGCTTGGGTCGAGGACCTGGGGACACGTGTCGGTGGACGGGGTGCACGGGCGGTGCATCCCCTCTACGGCTCGGTTTGGTGGTTGAGCCATAGAAAAACCAGCGAGTGGACAGTTTCCAGGTTTGGGCCTCAAAACCTGGGCGCTAATGGTTTCCGAGTTTGGGCCACAAAACTCGGGCTGTGGACAGTTTCCAGGTTTGGGCCTCAAAACCTGGGTGCTGCGGGTTTGCTGAGTTTGGGCCACAAAACTCAGGCGATGGACTTCGTGTTTCCCGGTTTGGGCCTCAAAACCAGGGGTTGGTCGTGAAGGCTGGTTTCCCAGTTTGGGCCTCAAAACTAGGGGCGAAGTCCAGGAAAAGGACAAACGGAGCGGTGGCGGCACGTCGCGGCAATCGGTGAGGTTGCGTCGAGGCAACGCTACCAGTTGTGCGGGCGTGGCCGTCGGATTACCAGCATCTTCGAGTTGGTCCAGAATAACCCTAGGGTTTAGCTGGTTCGCTCTGTAATTAGAGAGGGGTAGAGTAGGAATTAGAATTAGGATAAGTAGAGGGAGACACCCTCCTCCCATTCTCATCTCAGCCATTTGCTCTTTGCCTTCTAGGTTTTCCTGCTCTCCCAATCCCCTGCTGTAGCAACTGAGATCCGCAGAGAACCATACCTCTATGTACTGGAGATTTTGAGGAAGTGAGACCGTAATCTCACTGTTGTAGCGTGTGGTAGGCACACGGTTGCAGATCGATGTGTTGATTCGTGTTTTGGTTCGTGTTCTTCGCGTTCTTCGTTTCTCCGCGATTTTCCCGTCACTCGATCTCCCTCCCTACTGCATCTTTTTGAATTCCACTTGAATCAACTTGTTATTTATAGTGAGGAGATCATTTCCACCGAAGGAATTTATCTAACTTCTCACGAACAAGTAGATCGGGTCGATTTCGTTTTCGTGGTGCTTTTTTGGTTCATACACCTTCCCCTTCGATTTCCCGTTGATTGAATCGATTTGAGCGGATGATTTCTTGGGGATAGTCTCCTAACTACTTCGTGATCATCTTCTCCAAGTTTGGGAATGTGGGATTGTGATTTGATTCAGATTTTGGAGGTTGTGTGTGAAGGGCGACCGAAATCGCCCTCACTGTGAGGTCGCGGACAGTCCGCGGTTTGACCGGCGGACAGTCTGCGCGTCGGGGACGAGCCGGACCAGTAGCTGTGTTCCTCGGCCGTTTTGCTTTCGAGTGACCGGCGGACAGTCCGCCGTTGGAGCTCGCGGACAGTCCGGGAGCTTCCAGGGGACTTGCAGCAACAGTGTTGTTTCAGGGATTTTGCCGGCGGACAGTCCGCCATCCCCCCGCGGACAGTCCGCGGTTGAGCCGGACAGTCCGGGACCGTACTGTCGGACAGTCCGGGAGTCGGCTACTTGTTGAGGTTTAGTGCGTTTGCTCTCCTGACTTCTTCGCTTGGTTTCCGGACCTCTCGGTTGGCTTCTTAGTTCACCTAGGAACCTCTCTAAGAATCCTTGCTACTTGTTAGCATCGGTATTTGGGGATTTCCCGACATAGCTTTCAATCTAAGTTTGGGACTCGGTTTCTAGGGATCGAACTTGTGCCGGTGCTTTTGGCTTTTGGTTTGCTATCATCTTGTGGTGCCTCGCTGTGATCCTAGGGATCATCCACCCTCTTCCAAGGGTCGTGGGCATCACGGTTTTGATCGAAGCTCTTGGGGGTTGATTTGTGGGACAAAGGCCAAAGTTTTGAGAGAAATTTTTGAGCTCCTATTCACCCCCCTTTGGTCGCCTTGCTATTGCATTCTCGGTCCTTCAATTAGTATCAGAGCGGGTTAAGGATCTTCCACCTTAGCTGGTTCTAGATCCACAGAAGGCGACATGGATCGCGGCGTGGGCAAACCGCCATTTTTCGATGGGACGAACTATGCGTATTGGAAGATATGCATGTCGGCCTATCTGCAGAGTTTGGGTGCTTCCATCTGAGATATTTGCAACTCTGCCGATTACATGGTCTTGGCTGCTCGTGTCTCTCAGCTTCAGATCAATGAGCACGATGTCAATAGCCGAGCCTGTAATGCTCTTTTCTCATGTCTGAGCATGAGTGAGTTTGATCGCGTTTCTCACCTCGCTACGGTTCGGGAAATTTGGGTTACCCTCATGCGTTTCCATGAGGGAACTACTCAAGTCAAAACCCGTCTCTACGAGTCGTTCAAGCGAGAGTATGGGAACTTTCGACACATGCCTGGCAAGAGCATAGAAAGTTTATTTGCTCGCTTTCAGGTGATTGTCAATAGGATGAGGGCTAACAAGGAGCTGTTGCCTTTCGATGATCATGAGAGAGCTCTCAAGCTACTCCATACTCTTGATCGGTCAATGTGGGATTCCAAGGTTCAGGCGATCATCGAATCGCCTAACTATGAGACCCTAACGTGCGACGAGCTCTTCGGTAAGCTCAAGTCCATTGAGATTGATGCCATGTCAAGGGCTTCTTATGAGAATCCTTCTGGCCCGTCGATGGCTTTGCTTTCTGGCTCTTCTGCTAACACCTCTGGAGGCTTTGCACTTTCTTCTCTTCTTTCTGTCACAGAGGAGCAGCTGGAGTTCATGGGGGATGACGAGCTGGCATTGCTCGCCAACCGGTTCTCGCGGTTCCACAACAACCACATGAACCGTCGCTGCGGAGGAGGACGTCGGGCTGCTTCGAGTGCGGCAACCCCAACCTCTTCATTGCCAATTGCCTGAAGAAGAACAAGCAGACCTTCAGCAAGGCGGATCATGGGCACAAGTACGACTCCGGCAAGCGCAAGGAGAAGTACGTCCCCGCGAACCACAAGCGGAAGGGCGGCTTCAACAAGGAGTACATCAAGACGAAGTACTTGGAGAAGGCCCAGGCTGAGCAGCGTGCATTCTTTGCCACGCTCAGCGACGTCGACGACTCGGATGACGACTCCGCTTCCTCAAGCGACGACGAGTCCAAGAAAAAGAAGAGGATCGAGGACAAGCTCAATGGCCTCTGCTTCTTCGCCGATGACGAGGGCTTCTGCACCATGGCCCTCGGTAAGGAGGTCGATGGCGAGCCAGAGGACATCCCTCGGAACGACGACGACGACGACGACACCTCCCAGGTATCTCTGACCCCCGATGAGCTTTCTGCTGAGGTCGAGAAACTTACTGCCGCTCTCCTTAGTCAAGATAAGCTGCTTAGGCGCGCTGCTAGAGAGCGTAAGGAGTTTAGGCAGAAGTGGGAGGATACGGTGAAGGAGCTTGAGTTTGCCAAGTCCACCATGGTCGTTTCTGAGGAGGGTGAGTGCGAGATGTGCACCACGCACATGACTGACCTTCTCACTTTGAGAGGTAAGTATGTTGCGTTGGTAGGAGAGGTGGATGAGCTGAAGGCTAGATCCTTGCTGTTGGGTGCGTGCAAGTCCTGTGCGGGCTTGCAATCCGAGTTGGCAGAGAAGAATGCCAAGATTGTGTCTCTTGAGAAGGCCAGCTCGGATAGGACGTGTGTGACTAGGTGTGTTCTCTGTGAGGGTTTGGAGATGGACATTGCAAATGTGAAGCATGACAAGATGCAAACCGAGGAGAAAAACACATACCTTCGAACCATCTTGTCATGGGTGTCGAGTGGTGAGCCGCAACTTGGGATGATGATCTCCCAGTTCAAGCGTGCTGCTGGAGGTCTAGGTGTAGGCTTTGCTCAGGGTGTTGATGATTCATCTTTTGGCAAAATTGGAGAGTCGAGTGGTCTAAACCCATGTGAGAAGCCCAACTCCACCACTACTCCCAAGCTTACCAAGATTCCACCCAAACAGCCTCTCAAGCCTAACACCAAGGATGGGGTTTTTGTTGAACCCCCGAGAGCTCCACCCAAGAAACAATCATGGGCTCCAAAACCAAACCACCTCAAGAACAAGCTAGACACAATGCCACCCATCCAGGAGGAGCTTATGCCACAGAAGGGCAAAGTGATCCACACCCACTACCGTAAGTACCAACAACCCCCTTTGAGAGCGGTGAGGTACCATTGTGAGCACCGTGAGAGAGATGGACACTTGAGTGAGTTTTGCTTTCGGCGCAAGAGAGAGGCGTGCCGTGCAAAGGAGATGAACAACCCAGACATGTACCAACCTTTCCATGATGTACATGTGCCGAATGTTCAAAGGCGTGCTGCTGGGCCTAGAGGTCCAAAACCTCAAGTTCCTAGGCCTAGGCAGCGAGGAGGTCGTGCCCGGCGGGAGCCTGCAGTTGTAGGCTATGGACCCCGCGGCGGTGGCTTTGTAGTTGGGCGTTTTCCACCACCGTGTTTCGAGTATCGCAATGGACACTCCTCCCTTAGCGGACCATGTTTTCCTCAGCGTGGTGATGGCTTTCCCCGTAGGCGTGCTAGGAATGGTTTTTCTGCTAATCGTTCTTTTGAGCAGCCGGCCCAACACTAGTATTCTTCTTACTTCACTAACCCCAGTGTTGGACCGTATGCTCACCCTATGTCTTTTTATTGATGTAGGTAAAACGATTGGAGAACATTTGGTTGGTGGATTCCGGGTGTTCGAGGCACATGACCGGAAACGCCAAGTGGTTCTCCAGTCTTAGTCCAGTCGCCGAAAACGAGTTTATCACCTTCGGCGACAATAGCAAAGGTAAAGTTTTGTCTCGTGGCTTGGTGCGAGTTAATGAGCACTTTGTGTTGCGCGATGTTGCTCTTGTTTCTAACTTGCATTTTAACCTTCTTTCTGTTTCGCAACTCTTTGATGACGACTATGAGATTCGTTTTAAGCCGAATCTCAGTCGTATTTTGGATCCTCAGGGCAATCTTGTTTGTGTGATTTCGCCCTTTGGGAAAGTCTTTCGTGCGGATTTCTCGGAGTCATTTGGAGTTTCACGTTGTCTTTTGGCTAGACCCTCCTCCTCTGATCTTTGGAAGTGGCATAGGAGACTAGGACATTTGAGCTTCGACTTGCTTGCAAGACTTAGCTCACTTGGACTAATCCGAGGATTGCCCAAGTTATCCATGGAGAAGGATCTTGTTTGCCATTTTTGTAGTCATGGGAAGATGGTTGCCGCTCCCCACCATCCGGTGACTAAGGTCATGACCAAGCGCCCTGGAGAGCTTTTGCACATGGACCTTGTTGGTCCGGCTCGAGTGAGCTTGGTTGGGGGGAAGTGGTATGTGCTTGTTGTTGTTGACGACTTTTCGAGATATTCGTGGATTTTTCTTTTTAGCTGAGAAAACTGAGACTTTCTCCTTTGCTCGCAATCTGATTTTGCGTCTTCAGAACGAGTTCCCTTTGAACTCGATGCGAGCTATTAGGAGTGATAATGGTTCTGAGTTCAAAAACTCAGATTTTGAGAAGTTTTGTAACTCTTTGGGTTTAGAGCATCAGTTTTCTTCTCCCTACACACCGCCTCAGAATGGTGTTGTAGAAAGGAAGAATCGGACCCTTGTAGAGATGGCCAGGACGATGCTCGATGAGCATAGGACTCCTAGGCGATATTGGGCCGAAGCTATGAGCACTACATGCTACATTTCCAATCGCATTTTTCTCCGAGCTTTCTTGAAAAAGACTTCTTACGAGTTGCGTTTTGGAAGACAGCCCAAAGTGAGATTTTAGAGTCTTCGGTTTCCATTGTTTTATACTCAAAAAGGGCAACTTGGATAAGTTTGAGTTTCGTTCTTCTAACGGTGTATTTTTGGGTTATGGCACTCATACTCGTGCATATCGTGTACTTAACCTTGATACTAACCGAGTCATGGAGACATCCGATGTCACCTTCGACGAGACAATGGTTTGTCCTTCTTCTCGTTTTGAGCGTGCATGTGATCATGAGGTTGGCGAACCTCTTTTTCATGATGAGGAAGAAGGTGCTGAAGGGATGGATGACCCAGCACCTCCTCCACCTGCTGTGCCGCAAAGAGCGGCTTCTACTACGACTCACGGCCCCGATCCCTCTTCTTCGACTTGGGGGTCGTGGGATCCGCCACCCCGAGCGGTACCTTTTGTACCCGGGGAGGCACCAGCTGCTGTTGAGGGGGAGATCACTTCTACTCGGGAGGCGCCATGACATATCCAGCGCCAACACCCGCCTCAACAGATGATCGGCAGCATCGGCGAACGTGTCACTCGGTCAAGGTCACAACAAATCTCTCACTTTGCTCATTTTGCATTTGTTGCTGATTTTGAACCCCGAGATGTTGGACACGCTTTATCTTATCCAGATTGGGTCAATGCCATGCATGAGGAGTTAGAAAATTTTGAAAGAAATCGGGTTTGGGTTCTTGTTCCTCCTCCTCCTGAGTGTCATCCTATTGGGACAAAATGGGGTTTCAAAAACAAACAAGGTGAGGATGGCCATATTGTGAGAAACAAGGCCAGACTAGTAGCCCAGGGGTATAGTCAGAAGGAGGGGATAGACTATGAGGAGACTTTTGCTCCTGTAGCTCGTTTGGAGGCAATTAGGATACTCTTGGCTTTTGCTGCATCCAAAGGGTTTAAACTTTTTCAAATGGATGTCAAGAGTGCCTTCTTAAACGGCTACATAGAAGAGGAAGTGTATGTGAGACAACCCCCCGGTTTCGAAAATCCCAAGTTTCCAAACCATGTCTTTAAACTTCACAAAGCTTTATATGGTTTGAAACAAGCCCCTAGAGCCTGGTATGATAGGTTGAAAACCTTTTTGCTTGCTAAGGGTTCTAAAATGGGATGTGTGGATAAAACGCTCTTTCTCCTCAAGCAAGGCAATGATACTCTCTTGGTCCAGATTTACGTGGATGATATCATTTTTGGTGGTTCTTCACACGCTTTGGTTGCCAAGTTTGCAGACACTATGAGCAGGGAGTTTGAGATGAGCATGATGGGCGAGTTGACGTTTTTCCTCGGGTTGCAAATCAAGCAATCTCGAGAGGGGACGTTCGTGCACCAGGGCAAGTACACCAAGGACATCCTGAAGAAGTTCGACATGGGTGAGGCCAAGCCTCTTCCAACACCCATGCCGACCACGGCGGCCCTGGATGCGGATGTGGATGGAGAAGCTGTGGACCAGAAGGAGTACCGGAGTATGATCGGGTTGCTACTGTACTTGACGGCGACACGCCCGGACATCCAGTTCGCGTTGTGTCTCTGCGCTCGAATTCAGTCATCGCCGCGCACTTCTCACCGTCAGGCGGTCAAGCGCATTATGAGGTACTTATGCTTCACTCCAGAATTTGGGATTTGGTACTCTACTTCCTCCACCCTCTCCCTTTGCAGTTATTCTGATGCCGATTTTGCTGGTTGTCGCGTTGAGCGCAAGTCCACTTCTGGGACTTGTCAGTTTATTGGTACTTCTCTTGTATCGTGGTCTTCTCGCAAGCAGTCTAGTGTCGCCCAGTCTACCACGGAGGCTGAGTATGTTGCTGTGGCTAGCTCCTCAAGCAAGGCAATGATACTCTCTTGGTCCAGATTTACGTGGATGATATCATTTTCGGTGGTTCTTCTCATGCTTTGGTTGCCAAGTTTGCAGACACTATGAGCAGGGAGTTTGAGATGAGCATGATGGGCGAGTTGACGTTTTTCCTCGGGTTGCAAATCAAGCAATCCCGAGAGGGGATGTTCGTGCACCAGGGCCAGTACTCCAAGGACATCCTGAAGAAGTTCGACATGGGTGAGGCCAAGCCTCTTCCAACACCCATGCCGACCACGACGGCCCTGGATGCGGATGTGGATGGAGAAGCTGTGGACCAGAAGGAGTACCGGAGTATGATCGGGTCGCTGCTGTACATGACGGCGACACGCCCGGACATCCAGTTCGCGGTGTGTCTCTGCACTCGATTTCAGTCGTCGCTGCGCACTTCTCACCGTCAGGCGGTCAAGCACATTATGAGGTACTTATGCTTCACTCTAGAATTTTGGATTTGGTACTCTGCTTCCTCCACCCTCTCCCTTTGCGGTTATTCTGATGCCGATTTTGTTGGTTGCCGCGTTGAGCGCAAGTCCACTTCTGGGACTTGTCAGTTTATTGGTACTTCTCTTGTATCGTGGTCTTCTCGCAAGCAGTCTAGTGTCGCCCAGTCTACCACGGAGGCTGAGTATGTTGCTGCGGCTAGCTGCTGCTCCTAGTTGCTTTGGATGATGGCCACTTTGCGTGATTTTGGTCTGAGCTTTTCTCGCATTCCTTTGCTTTGTGACAGCATGAGTGCGATTAGCGTTGCTAAGAACCCCGTGCTGCACTCTAAGACCAAACACATTGATGTGCGCTTCCATTTTCTGCAAGACCACTATGAGAAGGGTGATATCGACCTTCGCCATGTCGATACTCATCATCAGTTGGCTGATATTTTCACCAAGCCTTTGGACCAATCAACGTTTGCTAGGTTGAGAGGTGAGCTTGGTGTGTGTTTCCCCTTTTAGATGGGGGAAACATTTTGACTCTTGTATCATAACCTGACTTTGTGTTTTTCATTCGATATCTTTTCTGCATTTCATCTTGCATATCTACATTCAAAGCTTCATGAATATACTCTTTAGACCGTGACTATGCTCTATATAGTGTATGTTCTGAAGCTTTATGATGATGCTTGTAGCTTATGCTCTTTCTGATCACTAATACATGTTGTGAGCTGAGCTATTATTAGATGGTGAACCTGCTTAATGAACATAAAACTTGACACTGTTCACCATTGAGATATGCAACTAGCATGTGTAGAATGTGTAGAATTCACTCGTGCTTTTCATATATGCTAGGTTGCTATGTCTCTAGTTCTGAGTCATTCACTTGCTTGGTATGTTTTTTTTCTGAGATAAAATTTGAACCAAGTTAAGTGAATTGGAAAGATCGAGATGGGATTGCTTGTCAGCACCTCATAGTTTCGAGACTGTTTCTCATTGCACTTTGAGTTAAACTTGAGCTGTGTAGTGTATGACCGAAACTGTTGCTTTAAGCTTCTAATTGCTTCTGCATAGGCTTCGCACAGTTGAAAAGTTACGCGATGACAAGCTTTCAACCTCTCGCAATCACATGCTGAAATTGAACTTGTGTAATTTAACCGCTGCAACTCCGATAAAATTTGGATACACAAGTCTATGCTTCTTTCTATAGCATGATGTTTGAACTGTGCTAGGGGTAGTTCACCTTGTATACATGTTTAGCACTTGTTTGACTTCCTGTCTATACATGTTCAGTGCTATTTTGATGGTGAATACCTTTTTGGCTAAAAATTGTTCACTTTGCTCACATGTTCATATTTCGTAGTTGGTGATCAGTTTGAGCCTTTGCCAGCATTCTGTGCATTTTTAATGAGTCATCGGATCAGCACTTTGTCGCGCATCTTCATATTCTATCCACTATATTCCTGAAGCTGCTAACTTGCATTTTGACTCATTAGCATTTTGGAAGGGGGAGTTCTTTTGTCAAGGGGGAGTTTCTTGATAGTGCATTTTCAACTAAGGGGGAGAAAATCTTGCAAATCATGTGTTCTCCGTCTCCGACCTTGGGGGAGAAATGTTTTCCTGGTTGCGTGCACTATTTGAGGGGGAGTTTGCTCGTTCTTTGAGCTTTCCAATTGGTTCGA
Organism: Coix lacryma-jobi var. lacryma-jobi; assembly: GCA_009763385.1. Classification (NCBI taxonomy): domain Eukaryota; kingdom Viridiplantae; phylum Streptophyta; class Magnoliopsida; order Poales; family Poaceae; genus Coix; species Coix lacryma-jobi. The sequence goes on along the minus strand of CM019826.1, from coordinate 110,979,756 downwards.
AGCACTTTTGATAGCTAGTTGTGTTGAGCCTTTGCCTCTTTCTTGAGGGACTAGCGTCTTTGCGTTTGTGCTTGTTCAGTTGGTATTGAGCTTTCTCGCTAGCGGTGTTGAGCCTGTTCTACCTCTTCTTGAGGGCTAGCTCTATCTTTGCTTAGATTTCAATTGATTTTTCGATTGGTATCGAGCTTTCCTACTAGCGGTGTTGAGCCTGTTCTACCTCTTCTTGAGGGCTAGCTTTGTTTTGCTTGGTTGCGTCGAGCCGTTGCCCATGTCTTTGGGAACCAAGTTGTTTCGCTCTTTCCACTTGACCTTCTTCGGCTTTGACATGCTTTTGGGTCATTTGCTCGAGTTCTCTCTCCTTCTTCCTGCCTTCCTCTATTCCATTATGATTTGTGTTGGTAGTTGACAATGCACACATCAAGGGGGAGATTGCGGATACATGGGTGTATGCCGAGTCTCTGAGTGATGAGTGATTGTCAACTGGGACAATGCGCATGTTCATTGGCTTGTGTTGTGCAGGTGTCGAGCACGGATACAGTGATCAGAGGCAAGGTGAAGGTCAAGTAGAGACGTGTCGTACCGATGGACCGAGAGTGGCGAAGAGCAGACGTAAGGCTTGGACTGAGGGACCGGTGGCCCGAGGATCAGCTGTGGTGGCTGACAGCCTGGGACAGCGACGAGCGAAGACTTGCGGGCATGGTGTTGCTTGGGTCGAGGACCTGGGGACACGTGTCGGTGGACGGGGTGCACGGGCGGTGCATCCCCTCTACGGCTCGGTTTGGTGGTTGAGCCACAGAAAAACCATCGAGTGGATGGTTTCCAGGTTTGGGCCTCAAAACCTGGGCGCTGATGGTTTCTGAGTTTAGGCCACAAAACTCGGGCTGAGGACGGTTTCCAGGTTTGGGCCTCAAAACCTGGGTGTTGCGGGTTTGCTGAGTTTGGGCTACAAAACTCAGGAGATGGACTGTGGGTTTCCCGGTTTGGGCCTCAAAACTGGGGGTTGGTCATGAAGGCTGGTTTCCCAGTTTGGGCCTCAAAACCGGGGGCGAAGTCCGGGAAAAGGACAAGCGGAGCGGTGGTGGCACGTGGCGGCAATCGGTGACGTTGCGTCGAGGCAACGCTACCAGTTGTGCGAGCGTGGCCATCAGATTACCAGCATCTTCGAGTTGGTCCAGAATAACCCTAGGGTTTAGCTGGTTCGCTCTGTAATTAGAGAGGGGTAGAGTAGGAATTAGAATTAGGATAAGTTGAGGGAGACACCCTCCTCCCATTCTCATCTCAGCCATTTGCTCTTTGCCTTCTAGGTTTTCCTGCTCTCCCAATCCCCTGCTGTAGCAACTGAGATCCGCAGAGAACCATACCTCTGTGTACTAGAGATTTTGAGGAAGTGAGACCGTAATCTCACTGTTGTAGCGTGTGGTAGCCACACGGTTGCAGATCGATGTGTTGATTCGTGTTTTGGTTCGTGTTCTTCGCGTTCTTCGTTTCTCCGCGATTTTCCCATCACTCGATCTCCCTCCTAACTGCATTTTTTGAATTCCACTTGAATCAACTTGTTCTTTATAGTGAGGAGATCATTTCCACCGAAGGAATTTATCTAACTCCTCACGGACAAGTAGATCGGGTCGATTTCATTTTCGTTGTGTTTTTTCGGTTCATACACCTTCCCTTCGATTTCCCGTTGATTGAATCGATTTGAGTGGATGATTTCTTGGGGATAGTCTCCTAACTACCTCGTGGTCATCTTCTCCAAGTTTGGGAACGTGGGATTGTGATTTGATTCAGATTTTGGAGGTTGTGTGTGAAGGGCGACCGAAATCGCCCTCACTGTGAGGTCGCGGACAGTCCACGGTTTGACCGGCAGACAGTCCGCGCGTCGGGGACGAGCCGGACCAGTGGCTGTGTTCCTCGGCCATTTTGCTTTCGAGTGACCGGCGGACAGTCCGCTGTTGGAGCTCGCGGACAGTCCGAGATCTTCCAGGGGACTTGCAGCAACAGTGCCGTTTCGGGGATTTTGCCGGTGGACAGTCCGCCATCCCCACGTGGACAGTCTGGGACCGTACTGGCGTACAGTCCGGGACCGTACTGGCGTACAGTCCGGGAGTCGGCTGCTTGTTGAGGTTTCGTGCGTTTGCTCTCCCGACTTCTTCACTTGGTTTCCGGACCTCTCGGTTGGCTTCTTAGTTCACCTAGGAACCTCTCTATGTATCCTTGCTACTTGTTAGCATCGGTATTTGGAGATTTACCGACGTAGCTTTCAATCTACGTTTGGGACTCGGTTTCTTGGGATCAAACTTGTGCCAGTGCTTTTGGCTTTTGGTTTGCTATCGTCTTGTGGTGCCTCGCTGTGATCCTAGGGATCATCCACCCTCTTCCAAGGCTCGTGGGCATCACGGTTTTGATCGAAGCTCTTGGGGGTTGATTTGTGGGACAAAGGCCAAAGTTTCGAGAGAAATTTTTGAGCTCCCATTCCCCCCCCCCCTCTGGTCGCCTTGCTATTGTATTCTCGGTCCTTCAGAACCTAGTCTTATACTAGAACTAGAAGAGAGAGAGAGAGGAAGAGATCAAGAAGGAGCTCCAGCCTGTCGGATCAATTTCTTCATCTTGTACCTCCGGATTCAAGTTCATCTTCAACTTGCTTCAGCGATTGTTTCGGTAATCAGCGTCTATATTTAAGTTTGAGCCATTGTTCTTATTATTCTTAAAGTTTATGACTCTCTTTTGAGTACTTTAATTCTAGAGTTAGAGTAGTTGGATAGTGTAAGCGTGGTGCTTAGACTTGATAGCTCATAAATGCCTCCTATAACGCCGGTAGTAGTGGTTGTTCGCAAGGGTGACTCTTATAGCCTTGTTGATTCTTCTATAGTCCACTTACCCGTGTGTAGGCTCGGTAGGATTATACATTTGCATAAAACATTGATACTCTGTTTGTGACCTTTTATGGCAACTTCCCCACTAAGAATAATATAAACATATCACTCTTGAATTGGATTTAGACACCCATAGTGATCCCCTCTATACTTCTAGATTCTCCGTCCTTGTTAGCTACTCAGGGGTTAGACTTTAAGACTTAACACTATCCGTTCCTTTGGGTTCAATATTAAAACTGGGTTACTCCAGTGAAGTGCTACATCGGTAGATTTTATCTATGCGCTTGCGGATAAAGTAGAGTGTGCGTTAATTTATACCAACAAGCATTTCTGGCGCCGTTGTCGGGGAACGGTAGATCATCTTAAGTCTTAGTTTAACCTTGTAATTATACTTTTATATTTTTCTTTTTTTGTCCCAGTATTTTCATTATTTTTGTGTTCATTCTTATGAATGTTGTTTTTGAATTCCACTCTTATCTATCACTACACCATGTGCAAGCTATAACCAGTAGAATCCTTATACCCTATTATAACACCTGATTATTAGCTATGCCTACCTTTCTGCTGCATTGTCCTTGTAATGAGCATAGAAATATAATTATAAAAATATTCCTTCGGGTATTCTTGTCACTAACCTTTCCAGGTCTGGAGCAGAAAAGAACGAAGGAACAACAAACACAAGGTATGTCCAACCAATCATCATGCAACATTGAATTACATTCATCCAATCTTGATTTGTGCAAAATCCAAGTTTGGGGAATAGACTAAGAACATCTCTTGCCGTGTTACTATGTTGGTTATCCCTACCTTTAAGATATGCTCATATACTAATCGTCACCATCTGAATAAATCTCTATAATACTTTCATTCTACCCTCATTCGCTATATTATATGTTTAGGTTTGGAGTACCTTCATACATCTCTTAAATTAAGCATGGTGCCTAGTTTAGGAGTGGTGATCTTGCTTTCAAAGGCTTTTAATTTAAGCAATTAAGTTAAAATGTCTTCCTAGATCAAATTAGACATGGTCTATAGGTTGATTTTTGAGCCGATAGTAAGCTATAGTGGATGTTGGATATTTTGTTGGACTAACCCCTGCAGGGAAACTTTCAATATCAATTTGGGAAAGTCCGGAGATGAACTCACACTGGAGATGAAGCAAGGCGTACAATGAACTTCAACAACTCTTGCACAATGAAGACTCAGCTCATTCATCATGGATGAAAGAACTGTGAGTATCAAAGTTTATTTATTTTGTCTTCTACTGCAAGTTATCTTTTGCCTTGAATCATGTTAAAGTGCAGCCAACACATAAAATACTAGTCTATGCTAAAATAATCCTAGCTAAAAACATCTTTTTTATTAGCATAGATGCAAAATACATAAGTTGTGGATAATAACCCATGCTTCAAATTCTTGCAATCCTTCTGGTAGATGTCCACTAACATTACGCAGGAGAGAGATTTTGTTCATCCATGGTTTGGTCTAAACATTGAAGATCCAAAACTCAAACCATAGACACACAAACCTACTCTCAGATCACAAATGGTGCTAGCCTAGCTTTGAGTCTTTCTTGGGCACTGATGACAAACAGGATGCAACTTACCTAGTATGAGACAACCTATGCCTGCAACCATCATTGTCCAAGACATCAAGAAAAGAAGTGGGGAGTTATCTTCTCTTCTAATCAAGAGCTAGCTTGGGAGATAAGATGGTACCACTACAACAATAGCAAGATCTAAAAATCCAAAACATGAACATGTTGTTTTGGAATCCATCTACATCACAAGCCAGTCTGGGAGAGAATTCTGTTGTCTAGATGTGTTTCACAATCACAGGGAGGAAGGAGAAACCCAACTTCAAACATATTGATCTTCTACTCACCACTTTGATCAATACAAACCACTAGATGATGTCCCAGTCGAAAAGGAGAATATGATCCACCACTCATTCTTGGAAGATCGTTTTTGAACACCATCAATGTTATCATCTTTGCCGGACCTAGAGAAGTCAACTTTTGGATCTTTCGTTGCATCTTCAACATCTACATCACTTATGACCAGCCAAAGAGAACCAAGAGAAGACGTCGAAGGGAGAACCAATTGCCAAGAATTGAGGAGGGCATCATGAAGGATGAAGCCACTGCACCACATGAGTTAGAAGATGGAGAGATAATACCTGAGCCGGCAAATCAGGAAGAACAGTCGATAACATCTCCATCATCTAGACACTATTGAGAGGACAAGTCTCAGTTGTGACACTAAAAGACAAAGACTATCATGGAGGCACTCGAGTAACAGTTCTTACTTCAAGTCTCTTATCAACCCAATAATTAAAGAAAAAAACAAGAAAGGTTGGCAAGAGAAGAATGCAAAACTGTCCCTACATCCTCATAGTACAAAATTGATACAAGAAAGAGAGAGGATCCTAGACAGCATACTCGAGGAACAATGCGCCTTCACTGATAAGTCGACACAGGAGAAGGAAGGTCAATACCTCTAAAGATGATTCCACTGTGATCTTCCTCCTCTCAAGCACATTGTGAGACAAGCAAGAGGAGACAAGCCAGCTAGACAAGAGAAGCTTCCACAAGGTGGTTCGACACATCACTCTTCAATGACAAAGTAACATTTCAAGGTGAGTGACCATCACTTTAAAAGCTTCTTCTTGATTCTAGTATGAACATAAATAAAGAACAAAACATGTTTAAGTTGCACCTCACTTGATCCAACCTAATCAACTCAACATGTTTATTCCTTTAATCTTTGTTCTTTACTCTCTTGAATCTTACTATCTTAACTAAATGAGCTAAAATGTTGTGCATCTAACATTTGGAAGATGATATATCTCAGTCATGAAAAGATCGACACTTTATGCATAGATTAGCCTTCCCTGGGTTAAGTAATCTGATCTGTTAAATGTTTTAAGATGCTACTTTAAAAGCTTCTTCTTGATTCTAGTATAAACATAAATAAAGAACAAAACATGTTTAAGTTGCACCTCACTTGATCCAACCTAATCAACTTAACATGTTTAGTCCTTTGATCTTAGCTTTACTCTCTTGAATCTCACTATCTTAACTAATGAGCTAAAATGTTGTGCATCTAACCTTTGGAAGATGATATATCTCAATTATGAAAAGACCGACACTTTATGCATAGATTATCCTTCCTTGGGTTAAGTAATTTGATCTGTTAAATATTTGAAGATGCTACTTTCATCCTCTGATCATATCACTCATGTTAAGAAAGAATACATAAACAACAAGTTTGTCTTGTGCAATGTGCCTAAGGTTAGAGGAGAATAAACAAAACTTTTGGTTGTGTTGGTGTTTTTCCACCAATAGAGCCCATGCACTTGATCTCTACCTTATCTTTATGAGCAGGACACACTCTTAAGCAAAACATGGAGAAGTTTGTCACTCCCAAATTATACAGAGTAAAGGTCCTAGATCTACAAGAACATGCACACTGAGCAAGATGCTGCCAGCGTCCACAATTAATACTTCACTTCAAACTACTGGACGAACAAATGACATGAGTGACACCATATCAAGAGGCATAAACAAGAAGGAATGATGGAAGACATCGTAGTCAGAATTAGAGGTCATGAATTCCCCACAGACTTCTTGATCCTCGACATGACAAGACGATGATGTCCACCTCATCCTAAGAAGACCATTCCTCTACACTACAAGTACAATCATTTACAAGAGGAAATCCATTTTCATTTTCCTAGAGAAAAGGCACGATGCAACATCATCAACTAAATGCCTAATGAAGCACCCAAGAAGAATAGAAGTGAAAGACGCCGCTCTCAAAGCCAAAGGAGACAAGCTATCGAGAATAGAGAGGCCAATCATGAAGAAGAAGCTATCAACACTGTCCCATAAAAGAAGAAGAGAAACCTCAAGACAGTGAACCACAGGAAGTGAAGACTCAGACCAAGAAAGTATGGAAGAAAAAGTCCGCACCTAAGAGGAACAATAAATAACAACTTTCCAAACGTCTAACAACCTTGGGAGGTCTGAACCAAGGGAAGGTCCGGTTTGTCGGACCTAAATATCCGAGCCTTCGCCAAAAGGATTTGAAAGGCCAAGAAAAGCTGATGAGCAAGTGAATGTTCCATCCACTGTTGGAGCACTGTCTCAACAAACATCAACATCAATCAAAGCTCTAATAGAGGAAGGACATATCGACTGCCAGTCTGCTACGTTGCAAGATCGAATGACTACGTCAACATTCAGCTTGGGGGAAGGCGCCCCCATGTATCCACGTAAGTATCTTTATCCTCTTAAGTTTTTCATTCTATAAACAAATTCAAAAAAAGATGTGAGCACATGAAGGCTCACCCCTAAAAAGAAAAGAACAAAAATATGTGGGCACATGAAGGCTCACCATTAATTAAAAAAGAAAAAAAAATATGAGCACATGAAGGCTCACCATTAATTAAAAAAGAGACAAAAATATATGGGCACATGAAGGCTCAACGCTATTAAGGGAACCAGCTTGGGGGAGACGCACCCTCGTTATCTTCACGATTCAGGTATGTGTTATCTTCGCGATTCAGGTATGTCTTTATTATTATTACTACTACTACTATTATTAGCTTTTATATTATATCTTAAAGTGTGTTAGATTAAATAAATAGAATAGTGTGTTTTAAGAAGTTGATGACTAAAAAGAGAACTCTCTCTCTCTAATCTTTTGCATGGAAATGATGAATAGTTGCTCTATCTAATTTCTTTCAAGTACCTAGTCTTCAAAGCATGAGTTCTCCTAATTAATAATGATGCCTTAAAATAAAAGTAAATGCATGGTTGGCAAATACTTAATCTAAGGTCTAGGTAATTGGGATATAATATGTGATGATCTAAGCTGCTATTATCTTGTTCTAAACAACACTAGAGTTCCAGAGATTTCTAAATATAAACATGACTAATAATTGCATTGAGTTAAATTAAGCTTTGTTGACCCTATGAGTAGTTTATCATGCCATTGAATTGAGATCACTTACACATTTCATCCATTTTCCACATAAATGCTCATAATTATCTATTGCTACCCTCTCAGAAGTTTGTTGGAAGCATGTGGCTTTTATTTAAAAAAAAGAAAAAAAATGAAAGAAAAGAGAAAAAAAGAGAGATACGAGGAAATAAAAAGGGACAAGTGTCCGAAACCTCAAAAAGATAGATCCCAAGGAAAAAAAGGGACAAGTGTCCGGAAGCTTGAAATAAAGAAAAATCAGAAAAAAATGGGCACGTGCCCGACAGTAGAATTAGCCTAATAACCATATGTCTCTGATAAACAGAAGAGAGTGAATACATTCAAAAGAGCATCCGACTCTATTTTTCCATACACATGCACTTCTTTATTCAATTGTTGGTTGACTTTCTCTTTGGATCCATTGTTTAATTTGACAACATATGTATTAAAGCTTTTAAAAATTAATTAAAACTCCGGAATAAAGGTGAAGTGAAAGAACTAGAGACATAGTGCTTGATTTGATCGTTCAATCTTTCAACTACTCAAAATCTAAGGTAAAAGTAATAAGCCCCATGAAGAAAAACATAATATATTTTGGAGAATTTTTGTTTAGCAGCAGGAATACTTGTTGGAAGTGAAGATACTGTAGCAACTCCTGATCCATTGTTAAGTTTTGGTTTTGCTAAGGGACTAGCAAAAGGTAAGCTTAGAGGAGTTGTTGACACTGGTTATCTATCAAAATTAAAGGATAAATAAATATGAAAAGGGCATGAATTCAATCACCAATAAATGTTTAGGGTTTTAATTGACAATATTCCACGAGTTTTGGTGAATTGTGATTCTGCAGGGACTAAACAGGAAAACCAGCAATGATTACTTCTCCTAGAAGGAAACCGACGATAGATTACTCCACCGCCAAGTCAGGAATTCTTCACAAGACTCTAGAGGACACCAGAGGACTGCATGAGGCGGGGCACCCTGACACCCTGACAGGTGGGACCGACCGGTCTGGTGGGCCCACCGGTCAGTTGGGTCCCGGGCCCCCACGCCTCCTCCTTCTGGAACCTTCCTCCACCGACCCCGAGGACTCATCTCAGCCCTACGTGAAGTCGGTTTGATCTAACGGCCGCGGTTGATCCCTCAGGGCTATATAAACAGGCCCCGAGGCCCCAGGGAAGATCAAGTCTGTCTTCAGAAAAGCCTAAGCCTCATTCAGAAACCCTAGAAGAAGACTTCAAGAGCCAGCTTTCAAGTAGAAGAGTAGTTACCCCTCTAGTTTAGGTTTAGAACCTAGTCTTATACTAGAACTAGAAGAGAGAGAGAGGAAGAGATCAAGAAGGAGCTCCAACCTGTCGGATCAACTTCTTCATCTTGTACCTGCGGATTCAAGTTCATCTTCAACTTGCTTCAGTGATTGTTTCGGTAATCAACGTCTATATTTAAGTTTGAACCATTGTTCTTATTATTCTTAAGGTTTATGACTCTCTTTTGAGTACTTTAATTCTAGAGTTAGATTAGTTGGATAGTGTAAGCGTGGTGCTTAGACTTGATAGCTCATAAATGCATCCTATAACGCCGGTACTAGTGGTTGTTCGCAAGGGTGACTCTTATAGCCTTGTTGATTCTTCTATAGTCGACTTATCCGTGTGTAGGCTCAGTAGGATTATACATTTGCATAAAAGATTCATACTCTGTTTGCGACCATTTATGGCAACTTTCCCACTAAGAATAATATAAACATATCACCCTTGAATTGGATTTAGACACCCTTAGTGATCCCCTCTATACTTCTAGATTCTCCGTTCTTGTTAGCTACTCAGGGGTTAGACTTTAAGACTTAACACTATCTGTTCCTTTGGGTTCGATATTAAAACTGGGTTACACTGGTGAAGTGCTACATCGGTAGATTTTATCTGTGCGCTTGCAGATAAAGTAGAGTGTGCGTTAATTTATACCAACACTTAGATTATGTTTACCTATGAATGCACCCTATTCTCTGGGCCAACAAGTGGTAGATCGTGAGGGTGACTCTTATAGCCTTGTTGAGTCCTTTGTAGTCCACTACCCGAGTCTAGGACAAGTAGAACCTGGTTACACTGAAGGAATTACTCTGGATATGAACTTCTTTCGTAATTGTGACACCCTAGTGTCAAGCACTGCATTAGGAACTACATTTAGCTACTAAAATCCATAAGCAATGCATTGCATCATTTCATGTGCATAAAAGTGCTTTTTGCTTTTGTTTGTGTATTTGGATTTCGATTTCTATAAGACTTGGTTGTTTAAATGGATTTCTGTTTTGGCAAATAATTTTATGAAAAGGATAATTTTGAGTATAAAACTTTGTATATTGACACTTTGACTTAGTTCAATATAGTTTAATAATTTAAAAATGTGAGAACAAAATGATTTATGGCTCAAAAATTGGCTTTATTTGGGTGGAGGTTGTGAAAATGATTTTCAGAAAAGTGTCTTATATGAAAGTTGTAGAGAAAATTATTTTGAGCAACTTTTATTTTTGGGTCAAAGCCTAGTTTTGAGTTTTTGAAACTGATTTAAATGGTCAAAGTTTGAAAAAGTTTTGGAAAAAGAAAAAGGAAAATTGTTTTCTTCCGCGCCCACCTTTCGGCCCATCTGGCCTTACGGCCCAGCCAGCGTCCGCGCCGGCCCGCGCACCCCCACGCTCGCGCACACGCTCGCCGCGCATGACGCGCCGGTCAGCCCGACACGGCCGCGCCGTACGCCGGCCGAGCCGCCACGTGGCCGCTCCTCCCTGCCGCGTATCCGCTCCCGCTAATCACCTCCCGATCTTCCCCGCTCGGTCACACAAGCAATCGGCCGCAGCCCGTCGTGCGCTACCTCGCCTGCCGCACCGCTTGCCCGCCACTCGCCGCTTGCCACCGCGGGACCCGCCACCACCATCGGTCGCCCGCTGGCCGAACCAAAGCCCCACGCACCACACTCCCTCTCTCCACTCCCTCACTCTCCATTCGCACACACCCGCCTGCTCTCTCTCCCTCTCATCTCCCGCGAACGCGCCGAGCACTCTTCTACTCACCACCGTTCGGCACCGAAAGCCTGCACCGCCGTTCCGCCCTAGCCGAGCCACCGCCGGCCGATTAACTCCGGCCACCACTCCGCCATCATCTAGACCACGTGGTGCTCCCGCTTTCACTTTCGCTGGAGCCCCACCACCGCCGGAACAAGAAGTGCCACCTCTCGGCCGCCATCGACGACCGGGAGTGCAAGCCGTTGTTCCACGCCACCTAAGCCTTCGCCGAGCCCCATCTTCCTCGTCGAGCCCCGTCACACCAAAGCAAGGTGAGAACACCCACCCGTCTCAACGCTACCGTTCCCCACCTCTCTCTCTCACCCGGCCGAGCGCCATGGGCGCCGCCATGACCTCCACTCGTGGCCAAGCTCCTCTGGAGCCTTTCGAGCCAATCCAACCCACTAGCCTTGCTCCCTAGGGTTCACGAAGCACAGCACACACCTTGATTTGGCCAGTGACCACCGGAGATGACCTAGCCGAGCAATTCCGCCGCCGCCGTCCGCCATCGCTCGCCGCCGGCGAGCTACGGCCGTGCGCTGGCCCAACCAACACCACCACCCGAACCGCCTAGCCAAGGGGAACACGCCGAGCACCACCGCACCGCCGGCGACCTCACCGCCGGCGAGAACCGCGCGGTCAAACCCCGCCTCTGCTCTGCTCTCACTGGCAGGTGGGACCGTTGACCCACGGGCCCCGCACGTCAGCCACACATGGTCTATGGACCTAGTCTACGCAAGCCGGGCCGGGAAAAGTTTAAATGTTTTTCCTTTTGTTTTGTTTTCCAGAAACATTTGTTATTTTTGTGTAGCACGTTTTAATGATCCAAATAAGGTGTTTTTAGTTTTGTTAGCTTGTTCATGAGTAGATCTGTCATGGAAAAATATGAAAGTATTTTTGATGGAAGTTTATTATACTGTTTTTATTTAATTCAGTTTATGTGCTTTTGTTTGGATAAATGGGTTTATGTGTTTTCTGGTTGAGATAATTCATGGCAAAATTTATGTAGGTTTCTTATCATGTTATGTGACTGTGAAAAATTTATGAGGCACTGTTTATGTAGAAAAAGTATTTGTTTAGATTTAAATTCCTTTTTAGCTGTTTTTTAGAATAATTGTTAAGATGTTCTATATGTGAAAATAAAATATGAGAAAATTTATGTAGTCTCTGTATGTTATGAGTAAGCTGGGAAACATGCTAAACATGGGTTGTTGTATGGAAAAATAAGGAGTTGCTGTACAAAGGTGTTTTTTTGTATTTTTCTTGGAAAATTCTTGTAGAAAAGAATATAATGTTTCTGTTCATGGAACTTCCTTGATAAATATGAAATGTGAAATAGAATCTGGGAAAAATATAGAAATGAGTATGTCACCCTTTTCCTATAGAGTTGTAGTTCAAATGGTTTAATCTGTAGTAAATTTGTTTATTTTGTGTAGGTTTATGTGTTTATGCTTTGACAGTGAATTTTCTGCAGTGGGGTGGCTTTAAGTATGTAAAGCTAGGAAAAATATGAAATCTATTGTTTGACACTTTATATGAGAAAAGTTAGTTCAAAGTACCTTTTGAGTAGTTTATCTCTTGCTGGAATTTGGACTTGAGCCTTAAAGGCATTTTGTTCCTTGCAAAATTCTAAGCAACTTTGCTTTTAGGACCTTTTCCTAGTTCGGCTTAGTTTGGGAGATATAAGGCAGAAAAGTTTTTAGCAAAAACCTCTTTAGTTTAAACCCAGTGGGACCCGCTCGTCAGCCTCATCTCCTCTTCCCCCCGCGCACCACACCACACCGTACACCGGCGCTAGCGCTGCAGCCGCCGCCCGCTCACCTGTGACAGCACAACAAGCAGCAAAACTGCCCGCTCAGCGCCCACCGACTCCACTCACCCGACGAAACCCTCTGTCCCCTCTCTGCTTCGCCGCCGCGTGGTCGCCGCTCTCTTGCCACACCGCTGCCCGGTCGGAATAGCCGACGGGAACCGGCCAGGTTCAATGAACCCAGCGTCCGCGCCCGCCTTCGTCTTCTCCACCCCGCGCTCGAGTCGGTAGAACCGCTCACACACTCACTCGCTCGCTCGCTCACGCCTTTGTCATCTTCCTCCTCTGCAAAACACTACTGCCATTTCTGCCAAGCTTCGCCGGCCAAATACTCGTCACACAGAGCACTGCCATTCGATTCCTCCTGCCAACCTCTCCGCCTTAACCTCCTCTTTCACCTGCACGGGTTGGCTTCCCTTCTCCTTCACTCTAGCCGGCGGAACGCCGAATGCCATCCTCGGGCACCCGCCATGTCCGCCACCGTGACCATGACGTGGTCCGGCCATCTCCGGCCAAACCATCCCGAACCGAGCACCGTCCTAGCTTTCTCTACCTCCGTAGTTGCCTAGGGTTAGATGGAGACCTCTTTCTCACCGTGTTTCAGCCGGAACCGAGCCTTGTCACGGCCATGTCTGCCGCGGACCGCCGCTGTGCATAGCACCGAGCAATGCCAGGGTTGCCGAGGCTCGATAGTTGCCCCAATAGGTCGCTTAGGGCTTGCTTGAGCTAGTGCTAGTCTCGCCGAGCCTCGGACTCGTCAGGATGAGCCTCGCCGTCGCGTCGCAGCGCCACCGCTCCGCCATGGCCGCCGTCGAGCTTGCTCCGGTATCCCTCTGGCTCAGCAAGTAGGTCGACCTTGTCCGCCTCGCAAACCCACATCTAGAGGTAGGCTCGGCGTTGCCAGGTGACGTGGTCACTCAATGATGATGGCGCAAATGTCCGCCATTGACTGCCGAGCCTGGGGTAGCCAGGTGACGTGGTCGCATGACCAGTGGGCCCCGCTGAGAGAAAAAGAGAGTGTGAGAGAGAAAAGGAAAGTTTGGGTGCAGTAGGGCTCGGAAGTTTTGGGTGCGCATAGCAGTTCGATTGAGCCCCCGGATGTGTTAAGCTAGGTGTTCGTAGTGTTTTAGATTGGTTTTCCTTAATCTAGTTTTTGCAGGAATAGATTAAAACTGCTTCTAAAATGTGTGCAAGGCTCATATTAAGTCCAAATGATGTGAAACAAATTTTGTTCTGCTAGAAATGAATAGATCTACCTGTTAAAAGTGGTGGATGCATATTTTGTGACACTTTTTACATGCAGTTTTGTTTAAGTAAGTAAATAGTTGTTAACTTAGAAAATGCATAACTAATTATGTATAGCTTCAAAAAATGTGATTCCAATTTTGTTAGGATTGTCTTGCTGAGTAGTATCTAGGAAAAATATATCATGTGTATGTTCTGTGAAAGATATTGGCAGTAGCATTTAAAGTTGTTAAATGTTGTTTTCTTTATGTAATTTTATTAAATAGAAATGCTTAGATTCTGGGCTTGGTAATTTTTGTGTAGCTAAGTTAGGTTATAAAGTTACTGTGAAAAGTGCTAAGTAGGAATGATCTGATAGTTGGTAGTACAAACTATGAAAAGTGTCTAATTTATGAATTAGTAAGGTTAATTTCTATTGCATGCTAAATTTACTGTTTTGGGCTGAAATTTTTATGGTAGTCTAGTTTTAGTCTGTACTAGCCTGTATAAAAGTTTGGGAATTTTCTGGAGTCATTTCAGTATCATGGTAGTTATGCCCTGTTTAGTATACCAAATAAAAAGGATCAAGTGGATAGATAAGTGGGGTTGTATAAGTTAAATAATGCTGTTGTTATCGGGCATGTGCTTATCTACTGAATTGCCCTCTCTTATGTTGCACCGCATAAGCATCTCATGTCCATTCATCATATTTATACTTGCAATGCACCATATAGGATCGCTAGAGGAGAACCTGAACTCACCGCAGCCGGAGGAGCAGATTCCGGAAGAGACGTTGTTCGAGAGGACCGAGGAAGACGCCGGAGAGTTACCCGAGTGTCAAGACCACCGCCCGTCTGACTTTGAGAGAGGCAAGCCCCGGAGCATTTAAACTCCCTACTGTTTGCAAATCACTTACAATTTAACCTGGTATGCTTGTTGCACTAGGTTTTAGGAATTGATTGCTGCCATTGTAGCATTATTACTATACCTTGTCCACCACAATGATTATCTTGATATCCCTGTTTAGGTCTAGGCTTGTTATTTGCTTAGCCCTGCTTAGACCGGTAAAAGTCGGGTGATTTCCTGTCTCCCGCATATAGGTGGATACTGATCATGATTAGACTGGTGCTATCATGAAATAACCATGTGATAATGAATTGGAGACCGGACGGGATGTAGGAGCAGCAGGACATGGGTTCTGTGTGCTAGTAGTCTTCCGTCTGTGTCGCATAGGACCCGTTTCGGGGAGCGTCCGTTGTTGACACTTGCTAACGTCGTTACTAGGAGTAGACTATGGAATCTATCCCCAGCAACGGCGCCAGAAAGGCTTGTTGGTACTTCTTAATGTAAGAAGTATAACTAACTATTCTTATGACTATTGGTAAATTCTGCAAGCGCATAGAATAAGTCAACTGTAGCACTTCACCCGGGAGTAACCGAGTATCGTATTTATTTCCACAGGGAAGGTACTATGGCAGAACTAACACTAGGACTGCTATGAACAACTAGTGATTCTAGCAAGGTTGATCGAAATATATGAATGGGGTCTATTTCTACTACTACTAAAAAGAAAGAAAAACTAACTATTATTAAACTAAATCGGCGGGGTCTGGCCGATGAACAGATTAATGTTTTCCTACACACTTACGATCACAACTAACTTAGCAATAAAGGTTTTATCTAGTTCTTCGAACCGTACACACCCTCTGAACTATTTACCTCAGACGTGCACAACGAGGTTTATGATTTAAGAACTAACCCAACTACGTGGTGGAATTCAAGGCTCCCAGGGCTGTCACCACCTATTTGCTACCACAGCTATCCGGGGGGCTAGCCACAAACTAAGGTATAACTAGTCTAAGCACCGCGCTTACACTAATATATACTACTCTAATCTTGCGTCCAAAACTAGAGCACTAATTACTCAGCAAAGAACCCAAACTAGATACAAACTAAATACTAAGTTATCTATGATCGAAAGCACTCAACAAGAACAATAAGTAAAGAACTTAAAGTAAATGCTGAAAGTAGAAGAACATTAAGATAAATGAAGAAAGACTTGGAATTATACCAGAGACTCTGGAAGATCCTCTATTACAACTCCAGCTCTTCTCTTCTTCACTCTCGCTCTCACTCTAAGTCTCTCAACTATAGTGTTACTTCACTAGAGCTTCGCTCACAATAGAGTGGGACTAATGAGGTGAGGTCTGAGTACAAGTGAGCTCGGGGGATCCTATTTATAGCCTAAGGGACCTAGGGGGTACTTATAGACCTAGGGTTAGGTCAGGGGGGTGAGTGAGGTGGCGGACGCCAGCCCTAGGTGGCGGCCGCCACCCCCCTGGTCGTTGGATCCACCGTCATTGCTTCAACGGCATCTAGGAGCTCCAGGGAGGCGGTTCCAAGGTCAGTTGCATGTCCAAAACCATCACATGGGCAATTTAGGTCATGATCCACGTGAAATCTCTTCTTAGCCCTTGGATGCAACGACCTAAGTGATCAATGGCTGCAAATGAATGTGGCATGCCTCCCCTGGATCAGTGACGTGGCAGGGGAGGAGTTTGGGCCTCACTCCCCTGGCGGCCGCCAGTGAGGGGTGGCGGGCGCCACCCCACCTTGGCCCAAAGTGAGCCCAGGTGAGTGTGCTCGCCTCCTGGTGGGTCCTCTTGGTCAATTTGCTCAAAAACCCTGCAATTACCTACATTCAAATAAAACTTAAGGACAAGTGGAAATCGTTAGTTTATAAAAGGTTTTTGGTTGATTTTAGGTCCTTGTGTTGTGTTATATGACCTTGTTGATGCTAAGAATATGACACTTAGTGAGCATCAACACCCGTCAATCAAATTGAACGCGTCAATCACTTAATGGGCGGAGTAGATCCGAGTACCTCCCATGAAGCCGAGTAAGGTTATTTGAGCCGGTGATGGAGATGTTGACGCCTAACACCCAGTGCCTCAGATGTACTATGGGCAACTATTCTGAGCAACCTGGCATGGTCCGTGGACAGGCAGGGCCTGACTGACCTGGCATGACTGTGGGCAGTTATAGCTTGAGCGACCTGGCATTGAGATAACCCCCGGTGTAGAAGGGCCCATGGCCGTCCCGCGCATTGTGTTCTCGAATTTCCTGAGTGGCAGCTTACGACTGCCGTAGCCGGACATGTCGGGCAAGTGTGCGACATTTTATCCTTAGCTGGGTAGGAATCGATTATAATCGCCATCGCTTTTGGACAGTGAGTAATTGACTGTTGTCTGCTACCCGTAGAACATATGGAACTAAAGATGGTTATGAGTTGAATCTGAAAGGCTATTGATGAAATAGTCACTCTTGCTTGATTAAGTAGTCAAGTGCTTGTTATAGATCAGGTCCAAACCTAGTAAGGTAGAATTAATTATAAAAATTGACTGCCAACACCCTAAACTGAGTTTTACTTACAGAAAGCTTTCATGCAAATGGTATTGTAGCCAACCTCACATATATCCTACATGATCCTTGGAGTCTCATTATTTCTGGTTTATGTCAGGTAAGTCTAGCTGAGTACCTTCTTGTACTCAGGGTTTTATTCCCTTGTTGTTGCAGATGGACAATGCTTTTATGGCTACTGTGAGAATTGCCTGTACTCGGTTACGGGTGATGACTAGACCATGGGCATGGTCGCTTCTTATCTTCCCTGATGCTTTTGCTGGACTCAGTCAGGTTGATGGCACCGTATTTTGGACAAACTGAACTTGTGTTTCAAAACTATGTTGCTTCCGCTACCTTTATCAAACTATGGTTTGTAATATTGTTTCGTACTCCGATGTATTTGAACTATGTGCAAACTGTGATGTAACTTGTGAGCATGTACTCTGAACTATTACGATCTTGGCTAATGTTGAAATGATTAAGAAATCCTTCGAGATTTCTGGACTACCGGGTTTGTACGAGCTTAGGTACATGATAATCTTTGCGAAAGCAGAGGTTTCGGTGCTTAATCTGGTATAAATTGGTCAGTTCTGTCACACAAAGGGTGGTACTAGGGGTAGATGGTTGATGCTTGAATATTGTATTTTTGATGGACACCACCACTTATGTTGAAATGAGACCATCTGTAGATACCAAGTGTAGGATCTTTGACCTTGATACCAATTTATGGGGCTTCTCCCCCTATGGCCAAGCATGGGTCATACCACTTGATGAACTTGAGCACAAGATAATGGATTCTTTCTTGATTTAATCCCTTAAAGTTGAGGATCACTTGAAGTTATTGGATACCACTTATAAGCTTGATTTAGACGACACCACTTGTAATACCACTTGATAATAGCACATATATGAAAGGTTGTATCACAAGATGCAAGTCTAGATACCACTTTAGAATGTTGAACTTGATATCCATTTTCATTTCTATCTTCTTCTTGAACTAGATTGTCTCCAAGAACTTCGTTCTCTTATGGTCTAAACTAGCAAACTTGCATAAGCAACCTAATTCTGTTTAAACCAATGACAAGCTTCTTCACACATCTTGCAATTGTTATCCTGTAAATGTTGAATTAGATCCTTTCTTGCTCATTTAACTAGATTAACCACTAGGTTCACATGCTCATGAATAAGTCATATGTAGCCACTAGACCTTATCAAACATAGAAGCAACAGTGGCATCATATGTGCTCTAAAACATTTTATTTTCATGAATGCTCCTTGTCACTATTTTCGGATGTCTATATGCTCTAAACAAGTCCTAAGCAATGTATGTGTGCATATGACAAACAATGATACCTTTGCTATCTTGGAATAGAGGATAGTCAATATGATTCCAATAATAACTTTAAAATAGCAATGTGAAATCCATTATGTAGCTTGGTGAAGACCACTTGATAGATACCAATCAATAGAACAAATCTTCACTCATATGAAATGAAAACCACTAAAGATCAAGTGCACTATCTTGTTGTTGTGGTTGGCTTGCTTATTTATTTCTTCATTTGCTTGCATGAGAGCATCATATGAGAATACCACTTGAATTATCATGACTAGCACTCTTTTGGGCGTTGCTTGCTTATCTTGATCAAACTCTAGATTGCTTCTAGATCAATTCAAAACCAAACTTAGGTCCCTCAAACACTTATAAACATGATTACAACTTGAGGGCCTTTCAATCAAGTGAGTTCCAAAATTCCACAGATTTGCAGTTTTCATGGCAGATTCTGTACCTCCGAGTGAAAAATTCATATCTCCCAAAATATATATCCAATACCCATGAACTTTGGTGGAGATGTGCTTCAATGTGTCTTCTAGCAGCTGTAAAAATTTGAGCTTCATTGGATTTATAGATTGCTACCAGATTTCATATCTTCCCACACTGCTATATGCTGAAAACTGCTGCACTGGTATTGATAAGATCCACTCCAAAACCAAAGCATCACTTATCCAATAATCATGAAATTTGTACAGAAACTAGTATCATAGTAGTAGAACATGCATACCAAATTTCAAGCCAATCCAAATAGATTTGATCACTCAAACATGGTTATTATCACAACTAGCTCAGATTTTGTAATATTGGATTTCATCACTTGAGCTATTCTTCCTCAAATTGAACCAAATCTGAAATCAATTTACTTGAATACCAACACAAGACATATGTCCATTCAACCCACTTACTAAAAGTCATCTTGTGAATATATCCAATCAAACTAACTCAAACTTGATCACTAAACAATTTATCCATTCAATCATCTTATAGCAAGCAACATATGCATATTTCCAATTCAATCAACTCATATGCACATAAATGAATATGATCAACAGGAATATACCTTAGTAGCTCATGATCATCCATTAGCAAGCTTCTACTTCAATATTTGCAAGCAACCAAAGAATTCAATAAATCACCACAACTTAAAACATAACACTTGTATGTTGTAGCACATTTGGACTTCACTTGTTGTCATGGCATTGGGATAATGATTATCACTTTTCAATACTTTGCTCAATCATATAATCAACATAATAAATATCACTTGAACCGAGTCTCTAATGCCAATGGTACCTACAAATGATCATATACTTTTTGATGGTACCCAAATCTTTTTGGGTCCTCCAAGGTTAGTTACTAGGCTCTTGGGCACCCAAATAGCTTTCTTCTTTGAGCCCACAATAGGTGCACCAATGAACTTAGGCCTTGTTTGGTCAGGCTTTTGGCCCCAAAAGCCAAAAGCCCAACCAAAGGGGTTGCAGCTGGATGTGGCTTTTGTAGAAGCAGGTGCTTTTCCGTAGTATATTTTTGAAAGTTATTTTGACCCTGCTTTTGGCTTTTGGATTTCAGCTTTTCAAAATAGGTGAAATAAAAAATGTTTTTGTAATTATTTAAAAAAACAAAACTAAAATATATACTTTATACTTGTTTAACTAAACAACTTTCAGCTTTTCCATAGCTCAAAGCCCACAACAGCTTTTCCACAGCTCACAGCCACAACAGCTTTTTCCCATAGCCACAACTCAACCAAACAGGCCCTTAGCCTTCACACCATTAGCACCCTTGGAAAGAACATAGCAAGAATCATAAATAAATGAGGATACAAAATTATTAGCTCTCTTGTTCTTGCAATGTTGCTCTATGTGTCCAACTTGCTTGCACCTATCGCAAAACCGACCATTGCTTCTCACAAAACTAGTTTTGGGAGTTGCAGAGGCCATCTTGCCTTTCTAAGGGGTGTAGTCAATTCCTTCTTTTGCAAGGGGAAATCTTTGGCTACCCAAGCACTTTAGCAAGCGGGCATCTCCACCATAGGCATTGCCTAAGGCACGAGTGAGCTCATTGACCTTGTTTTTCAAGGTCTCATTCTCTACCATTAGTGAGGCATCACATGTGAAACTAGCACTCATAGTAGAAGTAGTTGTTGTGGATGAGCTGCATGAAGGGTTAGTGGGAGCAATAGTAATAGGATTATAAAAATATTCATCAAGAATATCACAAGTAACTCCTATGTCACATGTTGGGGCAACATCCTCAACCTTGACATGATCAAGGAGGGAAGAGTGAGCTTCTTCAAGCTTAGTGTGAGCTTTGCAAAGCTTCTCATGGGCTTCCTCTAGCCTCTCATGAGTAGACTTGAGCTCATCAAGTGATTGCTCAAGAAGACTAAGCATCTTGCGCAATTCCTTGCAATCTTTCCTCTTTGTTTCAAAGCAAGTGTGAGCTTGCTCAAACATGTCCATGAGTTCCTCATTAGAATATTCCTCATTTTCATCACATTCATTATCATCATCACTCTCATCATAGGATTTTACCTTGGATGTCCTAGCCATCAAGCATGTAGGTGGAGTATCAAATAGAGAAGGCTTCTTGTTGATGGCAATATTTGCAAAAGCTTTCTTCTTGATGTTGTTTTGCTCTTCATCATCACTATCATCGAAAGAAGCCTCACTATCCCAAGTCACCACATAAGATCCACCCTTCTTCTTAGTGAGTGAGAGTTTCTTCTCTTTCTTTCCCTTCTTGTCCTTCTTCTCCTGCTTCACATCTTCATCACTGTCACTATTGTAAGGACAATTGGCTATCACATGATCTTCACTTTTGCACTTGTAGCATCTTCTCACATAGCCTTTGTTCTTGAAGTTGTCTCTTCTCTTTCTAGTACCATAAACTTTCTTCTTCATAAATTTGCCAAATTTTCTAACAAGAAGAGCCATGGCTTCATCATCAATGTCACTTGAATATTCATCATCATCTTCACTTGATTTAGCTTGTTTGACCATGCTCTTGCCTTTGGATGAGGTTGCTTTGAATGCTAAACTCTTCTTCTTATCTTACTCAACTTCTTCCCCTTCCCTTTCCACATGGTAGGTGTCATGAGTGATCACCTCACCTAGTACTTGGTTGGGGTCCTTTGTGTCCATGTCCTCTCTCAAGAGTATGATAGTTAGCATTCCAAATCTTGAACGCAAGCAATGCAAAAACTTGAATATGAAATCCTTGTTCTTGACATCCTCACCCAAACTCTTGAGATCATTGACAATTATTTGCAATGTATTGAATATCTCGACAATTGATTCATCTTCTTGCATCTTGAAGCTTGCAAACTTGTCCTTGAGAATGTATAGCTTGGCACCCTTGACTTCTTTGGTGCCCTTATATGTATCCTCCAATCTCTTCCATATATCAAAGGCAAACTCAAGATCTTTGATTCTCTCAAATATCTTTGGATCAAATGCATTGTACAAGGCATTGATGGCATGCACATTGCATTTGAGCTTCTCTTGCTCGGCCGCGGTGGGAGCTTGGGGATTGGCTATCCCAATTTTTATCTCTGTCACATTCCACACCTCAGAACTCGTTGTCCTCAAATGATTTGCCATCTTCCTCTCCAATGATCATAGCTAGTGGCATCAAAATACGGAGGCTTGCCAATTTGATTAATTTGATCCATTTCAACACCGAAGGTTGTTAAGCCTTGATTGAACGGTGACGACAGCTCTGATACCACTTGAAAGGTCCTAAATGGCTAGAGGGGGTGAATATCCTAATTAAAAATTCTACAAAGCACTAGATCAAAACTTGGTATGACAACAATATGGTGATAAAGCGGGTTTGCTCTAGCTCTATGTCAAATGCAAGCCACCTATATCACAATTCTAGTTATTTATAATCTATATGCACACACAAAGGCTAAGTTGCTACACTCTAACTAGTGAGCTAGCAAGAAATAATTATTTCTTAAAAAGAGCTAAGCTAGCTAACTAAACCTATACTACACAAGAGAGAAGTTACTAATAAATATAACTACCACTACACAAGTATATAAGAATGTAATACAAGAGATAGAAATATTTACCACCACCAGCAAGAGATAATTAATCGCAATATATATGCCATGTGAATACCGGGAGATATCCAAATAGAGAATTGACACACAAAGTTTCTCCCGAGGTTCACGTGCTTGCTGGCACGCTACTCCCTGTTGTGTCGACCACACACTTGGTGGTTCAACGGCTAATAGGTATTTCACAAACCTAGCTCAACAAATGAGCGCCACAAGAAACCACTCACAAGTGAGGGTAGCTCAATGACACGAGCAATCCACTAGAGTACCTTTTGCGATCTCCCGCGGGGACAAGGTCAAGAACCCCTCACAAATCCTTGATTGGGGGCGGATACAATCACCAAATCCCCTCACCAATAACAAATCCACCAACCGTCTAGGTGGTGGCAACCACCAAGAGTAATAAGAAATCCACAATCACAACAATCACCTAGTGCCAAGAAATTGAATCACAAATACATGCACCTAGGGTTTCCCAAATCCTCTCATGAACAAGCATTCACCATGGAAATGGAGAGGGAAGGGAGGAGATCCTCTTGGAGCTCTCAAATCGATCTATGGAGCCCTCTCTCTCACTTGCTTGCACCTCAAATCAATGGAGTGAGAGAGATGGAGGAATGAAGCTCTCAAAATTTTTGCAATGTGAAGAATGGGGAGAGGGAGGAGAGGAACAGTGGAGAGGGGGAGGCCTTATCCAACCATCCATCCAGCTCCCCTCTCCTGACTGTTGCTCAGCAGCAACCCAATCCCACACTGGAAATTCCAGACTGCGCGGCTTGGGAATTCTAGTGCGGGAGCAATCCAAATGGTCGACCCCGCACTGGAAATTCCAGGCAGCGCGGCCTAAAAATTCCAGGGCAGGAGCAGCTCAACCCCTCATCATCTAACCCGCACTGGAAATCCCAGGCGGTGCTCACTGAAATTTCTAGGGTGGGAGCGTCTCCCGGCCATTGCTTCTGTACCAAACCGCACTAGAAATTCTAGGCGGCGCGCCTTGGAAATTCCAAGGTGGGAGCAGCCTCCGCATCGAAAAGAACTCGCACTGGAATTTCCAGCTCGGGCGACACCAGTTTCTGGATAATTCCACAAAACCAATAGAGGACCCCTTCCTAGAATATCAATCGAGCCCAACTGGAAAATCCGACCACAACCAAACTTCCTTCTCTATTTAAACCCTTTTAAGTGTTATCTCTTCCCACAAGCACCAAACCGAATTTAGCACTTGAGATATGAATCATGTTAGCAAGTTAATTGTTTATAGCTTTTTGTAATTTTTAGTCAAGGGTATAATTGTCAAAAGAAATTAAATCTATTCTATCTAATTCTAAGTTATTATGAGGAGGCTCAAGGAAAACTTTCAAACGTTGTCCATTTACCTTGAAAATGTTGTCGTTGTCGCCTTGTATGGTGATCGCTCCATGTGGTGATGTGTTGATGATGGTGTATGGGCCCTTCCACTTACTGCGCAGTTTTCCTTCACCGAATAGCTTGACCTTGGAGTTGAAGAATAATACCTTGTCTCCTTGCTTGAACTCCTTCGGCTTGATTCGGTTGCTGTGCCATCTTTTTTTTCTTTCCTTATATAGCTTGGCACTATGGTACCCATTCTTCTAGCTCGGTGATTTGTTTTTGTCGGTTGTTGCCGGCTAGCCTGATATCCATGTTTCAGGTCTTGATAGCCCAGTGAGCTCGATGCTCAAGCTCAACTAGTAAATGACAGCTTTTCCCGTAGACCAGCTGGAACGGTGACATGCCAATGGTGGTTTTGTAAGTTGTCCTGTATGCCCAAAGAGCATCAGGTAGCTTGCTTTTCCATCATTTTCCCATGTTGTTGACCGTCTTCTGTAGGATGCTCTTTATTTGTTTATTGGATGTTTCAGCTTGACCGCTTGTCTGTGGATGGTAGAGGGTAGCGATGTTGTGGTTAGCCCCGAGTTCTCTAGAAACTCGGAACTTCTTGTCAATGAAGTACGATCCCCTGCCGTTGATCACCCATGCGGGGTACTCCGAAGCGTGGGAAGATCATCTCATGGAACATCTTCCGAGCGTCCTTGGAGTTTGTTGCTTGACACGGCAGGGCTTCCACCCACTTGGACACGTAGTCCACAACAACCAGGATGTATTCGAAATCTTGTGACTTTGGGAATGGTCCCATGAAGTCTATGCCCCACACATCAAATATTTCTATTTGAAGGTTGTAGTGTAGGGGCATGGCGTTGCGAGCTGTGATACTACCTTGGAACTGACACTTTCTACATCTTCTGATGAATTCTTTTGTGTCTTCATACATCATCAGCCAGAAGAATCCGCATTGCCAAATTTTGGTCTGGGTGCGAAATACTCCGTAGTGGCCTCCGTTTGGACCAACATGGCATTTCTCGATGATCTGCATCCCTTCTGCTATGGGCACTGAAGGACCTAGAACTCTACCAGAAAGCGACCAGAGGGGGGTGAATGGGAGCTTTAATTTTCTTTTCAGAAACTTATCGCCACTGTCCCAAGTGTCAGACCCAAGTGCAAACCAAGAGCTAGTTAGTGTACACGACCCTAGATGTAGGGTGGATGCTTCCAAGAAGCACAGTGGGACACTACATGACTCTAGAAAACCAACGCAAAAACCGGAAACCAAATCCAAAGTCGGACGACCAAACAGCGGAAGAAATAGTGTAGAGATTACTACATCAGATGCTGGTGTGCGTCCGATGTCCAAGCACTGGACGCGTCCGATGCAAAATGTGTAGTTCTGGAACCTTACTACATGACCATCGGACGCTGCTACAGTGAAAGCTCAGCGTCCGATGCTCAGGCTCTGGCGCGTCCGATGGTCATCGGAGCGTCCGATACCTAGTGTCCGATGCTCCTTCAAAAACGCTATTCTTGACACGTGGCGTCTGAGCGTCCGATGTGATGAACTCAGCGTTCGATGTCCCCGAGCCGAGCGTCTGATGCCCTTGATAGTAGTGCTGTTCTTCGCCAATTCAAACCGATCTCCTCCGAATCAAAAGCTCTAGAGCCAAGACTCGATCTGAGAGGTCACAAGGATGTTAGTGAGCTACTCCTAAGAGATCATGGCTCAAATCTAACTTTGAATCGCTGAATCAAAAGAATTCGGGGCAAAGGGAAGAAAATCAATCCAAATGCAAAAACCAACGGATCTACTTGTTCGTCAGGGTAGAGATGAATTCCTTCGGTGGAAACGATCCCCTCATGACAAAGAACAAGTTGATTCAAACAGTTTTCCAAACATAGCAACGAGGAGTGAGATCGAGTGATCGGAAAATCGTGAAGAAACGAAGAACGTGAAGAACAAGTTCAAAACGCGAATCACAATCACGATTGCCAGCCAAAATTCGTTCCCACGAGGAGACAATGGGAATCCGGTCCCGTTTCCGCAAAATCCAAATACACAGAGGTATTGTTCACCGTCTCTGCGGATCTCAGTAGCTACAACAGGGATGGGAGAGCAGGAAACCCTAGAAAGGAAATAGCAATGGCTGAGATATTCTGGAGGGAGGGGTGGCCTCTCCTTATATAGCCCAATACAATTATTCCCCTTCTACCCTTATAGCTAATCAGCGAGCAGGCTAACCCTAAGGGTATTCCTGACCAACTCGAGGTTGATGTTGGTCCGACGGCCACGTCCGCACATCAGGTAGCTTCGCCTCGACGCGACCTCACCAGATGCCGCCACGTGCCACCACTGCATCGCTCGTCCTTTTTATGGACCTCCCCCGGTTTTGAGGCCGAAACCGAGAAACCTGGGCCATCCCCCTATTTTGAGGCCGAAACCGAGAAACCTGTCGTCCGTCGCTTGAGTTTTGTGGCCCAAACTCAGAAACCCGTCAGCGCCCAGGTTTTGAGGCTCAAACCTGGAAACTGTCCTTAGCCCGAGTTTTGTGGCCCAAACTCGGAAACCAGCCGCACCTAGGTTTTGAGGCCCAAACCTAGAAACCGTCCACTTGGTGGTTTTTCTGTGGCTCAACCCCCTAACCGACGCCGTAGAGGGGATGCAACGCCCGTGCACCCCGTCCACCCGCAAGTCTTCACTTGTCGCTGTCCTAGGCTGTCAGCCACCACGACCGATCCTCAGGCCACCAGTCCGTCAGTCCAAGCCTCACATCCGTCCTTCACCGCTCCGGGTCCATCCGCACGACACATCTCTACTTGACCTTTACCTTGCCCTTGATCACCGTATCCGAGCTCAACACCTACACAACACAAGCCAAAGAACATGCGCATCATACCAGTTGACAATCACTCATCATCTCAAGATCCGGCATACACCCATGTATCTGCAATCTCCCCTTGATGAGTGCATTGTCAACTACCAACACAAATCATATGAAGGTAGAGGAAAAAAGGAAGAAGAAGTAAGCGAACTCAACCAATCGACCAAAAACGAAGCAAAGCCAAAAGAAGTCAAATGGAGTGAGCGAGACAACTTGGTTCCCAAAGACATGGGCAACGGCTCAACGCAACCAAGCAAAGCAAAGCTAGCCCTCAAGAAGAGGTAGAACAGGCTCAACACCGCTAGCGAGAAAGTAGTCGGAGCAAAAGAGACAAAGACAGGCTAGTCCCTCCAGAAAGAGGCAAAGGCTCAACACAACTAGCAGAACCGCTCCAAACCAATTGAAAAACTGCTTCGAACCAATTGACCAACAAAACTTGTCAAATAAAACAAGCAAGCAAACTCCCCCTACAATAGTGCACACAACTCACAACTAGGGACATGATTTGTCAAATTTCTCCCCCTTAGATGAAAATGCACACACAAGGCAAAATGCATATGAGTCACAAATGTAGGTTAGCAGCTTCAGGTATATAGTCAATAGAAAGAATAGATGCTCTGAAGAGTGCTGATCCAACGATTTAATAACAAGAATAAATGCCAGCAAAGGCTCAAACTGATCACAGAATATGAAATATGAACATATGAGCAAAGTGAGTAGTTTTAAGCCATTCAGAAAGGATTTCACCATCAAAATAGCACCAAACATGTATAGACAGGAAGTTACACAAGTGCTAAACATGTATACAAGGTGAACTACCCCTAGCAAAGTTCAATCATCATGCTATAGAATGAAACATAGACTTGTGCTTTCAAAATTTTATCAGAGTTGCAGCGGTGATTACACAAGTTTAAAAATTCAGCATGTGATTGCGAGAGGTTGAAAACTTGACATTGCCTAACTTTTCAACCGAGCTAAGCCTATGCATAAGCAATCAGAAGCTTGAAGCAACAGTTTCGGTCTTACACTACACGGCTCAAGTTTAACTCCATGTGCAATGAGAAACAGTCTCGATACCGTGATGTGCTGTCAAGTAATCCCATCTCGATCTTTTCAATTCACTTAGACTTGGTTCAAATTTTAATAGAATATGAACACACCAAGCAAGTGAAGGACTCAGAACTAGAGACATAGCAACCTAGCATATATGAAAAGCACAAGTGACTTCAACACCTTCTACACATGCTAGTTGCCAAACTCAATGGTGAACATGTTTCAAATTTTATGTTGAATTATGCATATTCACAGTTTTGAAAAGTAGCTCAGCTCACAACATGTATCAGTGATCAAAAAGAGCCTAAGCTACAAGCATATTCATATATCATTAGAGCATACACTAATCAGAGCATAGATTCATTCTACAGATTATAGACATGAAGCTCGAGAAGATAAAGACACAAAAATGATGAAATGCAAAAGCTAAACAAGAAGAAAATAAAAGAAGTCAGTCTATGATACAATAACCAAAATGTTTCCCCCAACTAAAAGGGGAAACACACACCAAGCTCACCTCTCAACCTAGCAAAGGTTGATTGGTCCAAAGGCTTGGTGAAAATATCTGCCAACTGAAGATGAGTATCGACATGGTGAGGGTCGATATCACCCTTCTCATAGTGGTCTCGCATGAAATGAAAGCACACATCAATGTGCTTGGTCTTAGAATGCAGCACAGGGTTCTTAGCAACGCTAATCGCACTAGTGCTGTCACAAAGCAATGGAACTCGAGAAAAGCTCAGACCAAAATCACGCAAAGTGGCCATCATCCACAACAACTGGGAATAGCAACTAGCCGTAGCAACATATTCAGCCTCTGTGTTGGACTGAGCGACACTAGACTGCTTGCGAGAAGACCAAGATACATGGGAAGAACCTAAAAACTGACAAGTCCCAGAAGTGGACTTGCGCTCAAGTCGGCAACCAACAAAATCAGCATCCGAGTAACCACAAAGGGAGAGGGTAGAAGAAGTAGAATACCAAATCCCGAACTCTGATGTGAAACATAAGTACCTCATAATGCGCTTGACCACCTAACGATGAGAAGTGCGCGGCGACGCCTGAAAGCGCGCGCAAAGGCACACCGCGAACTGAATGTCCGGGCGTGTCGTCGTCAGGTACAGCAGCGACCCGATCATACTCCGATACTCCTTCTGGTCCACAGCTTCTCCATCCTTGTCCGCATCCAGGGTCGTCGTGGTCGACATGGGTGTTGGAAGAGGCTTGGCCTCACCCATATCGAACTTCTTCAATATGTCCTTGGTGTACTTGCCCTGGTGCACAAACATCCCTTCTCGGGATTGCTTGATTTGCAAGTCGAGGAAAAATGTCAACTCGCCCATCATGCTCATCTCAAATTCCCTGCTCATAATATCTGCAAACTTGGCAACCAAAGCGTGAGAAGAACCACCAAAAATGATATCATCCATGTAAATCTGAACCAAGAGAGTGTCATTGCCTTGCTTGAGGAGAAAGAGCGTTTTATCTACACATCCCATTTTAAAACCGTTAGCAAGCAAAAAGGATTTCAACCTATCATACCAGGCTCTAGGGGCTCGTTTCAAACCATACAAAGCTTTGTGAAGTTTAAAAACATGGTTTGGAAACTTGGGATATTCAGAACCGGGGGTTGTCTCACATACACCTCTTCTTCTATGTAGCCGTTTAGGAAGGCACTCTTGACATCCATTTGAAAAAGTTTGAAACCTTTGGATGCAGCAAAAGCCATGAGGATCCTAATTGCCTCCAAACGAGCTACAGGAGCAAAAGTCTCCTCATAATCTATCCCCTCCTACTGACTATACCTCTGGGCTACAAGTCTGGCCTTGTTTCTCACAACATGGCCATCTTCTCCTTGTTTGTTTTTGAAAACCCATTTTGTCCCAATAGGGTGACACTCAGGGGGAAGAGGAACAAGAAGCCAAAACTGATTTCTCTCAAAATTTTCAAGCTCCTCATGCATGGCATTGACCCAATCTGGATCAGATAAAGCGTGTCCAACATCTCGGGGTTCAAAATCAGCAACAAATGCAGAATGAGCAAAGTGAGAGATTTGTTGTGACCTTGACCGTGTGACGCGTTTATGGATGTCGCCGATCATCTGTTGAGGAGGGTGTTGGCGCTGGATATGTCGTGGCCCCTCCCTTGCTGAAGTGACCTCCCCCTCAATAGTAGCTGGTGCCTCCTCGGGTACAAGTGGTACAGCCCGAGGTGGTGGATCACACGGCCCCCATGTAGTAGAAGAAGAAGGGTCGGGGCCGCATGCAGTCGTGGTCGAAGTCGACCCAATCGGCACAACAGGTGGAGGTAGTGCTGGATCATCAATCCCTTCAGCACCTTCTTCCTCATCATCAAAAAGAGGTTCACCAACCTCGTGATCACCTGCACGCTCAAATCTAGAAGAAGGACAATGCATGGTCTCGTCGAAGGTGACATCGGATGTCTCCATGACTCGGTTAGTATCAAGGTTAAGTACACGATATGCACGAGTATGATTAACATAACCCAAAAATACACCGTCAGAAGAACGAGACTGAAACTTGTCTAAGTTGCCTTTCTTGAGTATAAAACAGTGGCAACCAAAAACTCTAAAATAACTCACTTTGGGTTGCTTCCCAAATCGCAACTCATAAGAAGTTTTCTTCAAGAAAGCACGGAGAAAAATGCGATTGGAAATATAGCATGCAGTGTTTATAGCCTCGGCCCAATATCGCCTAGGAGTTCTATGCTAATCGAGCATTGTCCTGGCCATCTCTATAAGGGTCCGATTTTTCCTCTCTACAACACCATTTTGTGGCGGTGTGTAGAGAGAAGAAAACTGATGCTCTAAACCCAAAGAGTTACAAAACTTTTCAAAATCCAAGTTCTTAAACTCGAAACCATTATCGCTACGAATAGCTCTCATCGAGTTCTTAGGGAACTCGTTTTGAAGTCGCAAGATCAAATTGCGAACAAAAGTGAAAGTCTCAGTTTTCTCAGCTAAAAAGAAAACTCACGAATATCTCAAAAAGTCATCATCAACAACAAGCACATACCACTTCCCACCAACCGTGCTCACCCGAGCCGGACCGACAAGGTCCATATGCAAAAGCTCTCCAGGGCGCTTGGTCATAACTTGATTCACAGGATGGTGAGGAGCGGCTACCATCTTCCCATGTCAACAACAATGGCAAACAAGATCCTTCTCCATGGACAACTTGGGCAATCCTCGGATTAAGCCAAGTGAGCTAAGCCTTGCAAGCAAGTCAAAGCTTAAGTGACCTAGTCTCCTATGCCACCTCCAAAGATCAGAGGAGGAAGGTCCAGCCAAAAGACAACGAGAAATTCCAAATGACTCTAAGAAATTCGCACAAAAGACTTTCCCAAAGGGCGAAATCAAACACACAAGATTGCCCCGAGGATCCAAAATACGACTGAGATTCGGCTTAAAACGAATCTCAAAGTCATCATCAAAAAGTTGCGAAACAGAAAGAAGGTTAAAATGCAAGTTAGAAACAAGAGCAACATCACGCAACACAAAATGCTCATTAACTCGCACAGACCCACGAGACAACACCTTACCTTTGCTATTGTCGCCGAAGGTGATAAACTCCTTTCCGACAACTGGACTAAGACTGGAGAACCACTTGGCGTTTCCGGTCATATGCCTTGAGCACCCGGAATCCACCAACCAAATGTCCTCCAATCGTTTTACCTACATCAATAAAAAGACATAGGGTGAGCATACGGTCCAACACTGGGGTAAGTAAAATGGGGAGTGTACCAGTGTTGGGCCGGCTGCTCAAAAGAACGGTTAGTAGCAAAACCATTCCTAGCACGCCTACGGGGAAAGCGATCACCACGTATAGGAAAACATGGTCCGCTAAGGGAAGAGTGTCCATCGCGATACTCAAAACGCGGTGGGGGGTAATGCTCAACAACAAAGCCACCGTTACGGGGTCTGTAACCTACAAAAGCAGGATCCCGTCGGGCATGTCCTCGTTGCGCCTAGGACCTTGAGGCATTGGACCTCTAGGCCTAGCAGCTCTCCTTCGAATCCTCGGCGTATGTACATCATGGAAGGGATGGTACATGTCTGATTTGTTCATCTCCTTTGCACAGCGCTCCTCTCTCTTGCGTCGAAAGCAAAACTCCTTCAAGTGTCCATCTCTCCCACAGTGCTCACAATGGTACCTCACCGCTCTCATAGGGGGTTGTTGGTACTCACGGTAGTGGGTTTGGATCACTTGGCTCTTTTGTGGCATGAGCTCTTCATAGATTGGTGGCATAGTGTCTAGCTTGTTCGTGACGTGGTTTGGTTTTGGAGCCCATGTCTGTTTCTTGGGTGGAGTTTTGGAGGTTCCACAAACACTTCATCTTTGGTGTTAGGTTTGAGGGGCTCTTTGGGTGGTATCTTGGTTAGCTTGGGAGTAGTGGTGGAGTTGGGCTTCTTAATCGGATTAAGGCCACTCGACTCTCCAATTTTTTCCAAAAGAAGCAGCACTCACCGACCCTTGAGCAAAACCTACACCAGGACCTCCAGCAACACGCTTGAATTGGGCAACCATCGTCCCAAGCTACGGCTCACCACAAGACACCCATGACAAGATGGTCCTGTTCGATGATATTTTGTCATTTTTTCTATAAACTTTTGATTGGCGAGGAAAAAGCAAAAATAATTGAAATATTATGAATTCTGACACCCATGACAAGATGATCCTGTTCGATGATATTTTGTCATTTTTTCTATAAACTTTTGATTGGCGAGGAAAAAGCAAAAATAATTGAAAAATTATGAATTCTTTTCAGAAGTTTATCTGGTTTTAGCATTAAACATCAATTCTATATATGGGTTAGTATTATTCTAACTCACAGTGAACAACAGTTTACAAGTACGTACACAACTATATGTGGTACGTGCAAATACGTACAAATTTAGTGTACACCTGCATCCTGCATGCGAGCATGACAAAATTGTTAAGTGGACTCAAATAGCAGTTAGATAATGAAGCCTTCAGACCCGCTCAGAGCAGCATGCCGATACTGCAGTTTCTCCACATTGTATTTAATGGACAGCATGCAACCGTACATACATGATCAGTACCTGAGAAGCGCTGCCTCACGATGTCCATGGCAGCCGCACGTTGCACGATCGAGCACGGAAGCCACGAGTCTCGGCCACGAAGTCCATGTCAGGAAGCAGCGATCGCTTCCAGTTCCCTCATTATCGCTCAACCGGCTGCCCAGTGCTCTGGTATAAAAGCAGAGCTCGTTTTCTTCTTGAGGGGCGGCCGGAGGCACCCATGACATGGAGATGCCCTGCGCAAATACCACGCCGCCGCTGCCCTGCACCCCGTGCTAGCCCGAGCTATCTTCTTCTACCTCTAGCACATCTTCTACCCCACTTACATGTTGCCGAGGCTTATACAAATCATGCATAGCGCATCAGCCATGCACCAGTTGCTGCAGGCACACAAGTTCTCGCCGCCGCCTAGCTCGACGTACATCGGCACGGTTGCGCATACTCCGGCAATGGAGTCAACCGCATAGCTCTTTGGGTCTCTCCTCGTGCTCTTGCACAAGCTCCGCCTCGACGAGGCCGGCCAACTCCAGAAAGGAGCAGATCAATGTGGGTTGGTGATGATCGGCATGGCACTGGTTTCAGTCCATGGCCTTGTGTTCGCTTGATTCAGAAAGTGGCATGTCTGGCTTGGATCTTGGATTCATGATCCATCATCCATGGGTTTGTGGTGTGATCAGTGATGAATCTGCACTTGTTGCAGTCGTGGGTTTGCGGCTTAAAGGCACGAACGAGGCGAAATGTCGTGGAATTAGTTTTGGTGCCAATAAGTTTCTGAGTTGTACCTTATGACAGTGTTAGAGAATTGAGAAGGGAGAACACATTCTTTGTTGATGCTGAACTTGAGTAGCAGTAACAGGAACCGTAATGTAACAATGAGCATGTGCTCACCATCATGAGACAAATAAGTCTGTTATATGTATTCATTCTGTTTGAACCATGCTCATCAATTCTGTACGGTTTGGCACATGAAAGATGCCCTGTACTGTATGTGGCCGATATAGTGTTATATGTAAAGAGGAGTACCTGATTATTATTACTCTTTAAATCCTTGAAGAGATTGCATCTCTAATTTTTCAGAGACGTGTAGTAAATTCAAGTGGGCCCTACAAGCAACATCAGACTCTCTACTGAATATATGAGTAATACTATTATTAAGGAGATTGGATCTCTAAGCTAGTTTCAGTGGATCATGACACATGGGAAGGCATTGACTCATTCATATATTCAGCATGTAACGTATAAAACCAATTTGGATAGTTTGTCCCCTGATACTATAAATAGTCAAGACATTGCCGAAATTTCTAAAGTTGAGACCTTCGCTCACTGCCGCCTCCCTTATGAATGATGAGATTATTCCCAGCATGGCTGTGCTGGATGACTCTCGCAAGTTGTTGTCAACAAAGACAAATCAACGCCTTTTTAGCGCAGTATGTATATTATAATTCCAGGACTCGTGCAAGGTAGTCGGAAAGTGCAGGCTCGTGCAACGTATATCATGTGGCATTGCAACATTTGCCCATCGAAGTATCGGATCCAAAGTGCTATTTCCTTGACATAGGAAATACAATGGTATAATTTGGGCTTTAGATAGTCCATAAAAAAACCACTCAATGATAAATTACACGCCTAGTATGTGTGTGTTTGAGTTATCTCAAGGCGACTTTGTTTATAGCGCCTGAGTTCAAAGATTTGTCTCCGATCACTTGGTTCCAAAAACTTGTCCGTACCCGATATGAGCGGAGTATCACTATAAAGTCTCTCAAGTAACGATCAGAACACATATGTCCTCACGACAAGCTAAGATACATTTCTCTCCTTGACTGACAAGGCCCAGAAGTCATCACAATTCTGTGACTGACGAGGCCGAAAACATATCTAGACGAGGCCGACAAGGCTAGGTCCCCTTTTTGTTCGCGACCGACGAGGCCGAACATACACTTGAGATTTTATCATGAATTCCGTGACCGACGAGGCCGGAGATGTTAACCCTGACCGACGAGGCAGGATATTTATTCGTTCGCGACCGACGAGGCCGAACATCTTTATTTTGCAGACTTCTTGATATGAATTACGTGACCGATGAGGCCGAATTCTTCTCACCAAAGACCGACGAGGCTTTGGGTATATTATCTGGCTATTCTTGCCACCAAATTATACTTGGACAATATCCATGTAGAATTCAAGACGACGACCATTTTCGCAGCTTAATCGGAGGTTTTCTACGGTCTAACACTGTGGATGTAATTAATCGGCGGCTTTACGCCAAGAACTACATGTCGACCTGATTAGTCAGATGTATTAAGTGCAACTCAATGTAATCTCAGTGGAACGTGTACTTTGTAATTCTCCAAAGAATTAATAAAGATCCGAGTTCCCTGAATTGTTGTTGTCCCTTTTTATAAATTATTTGTATACTTATGTATACCGGCAGGCCCGCATATTTATTTATTCAGTTCCGCATTAGGGCCTACTCCCTAGTCGGGAGCGGTTTCTTTTTGACGAAACAAATTGGCACGCCCAGTGGGACATGGTTCTCCTCCCATCTTCGCTGCGCTCCGTGGTCGTCTCAAATCGTCTTGTTCTCCAATTGAATTGCCCCAACAAATAAAAGTTCTTTCCAGTAACTTTGCCTTTTGCTGGGGGGCATCAGTCTATGATGTTAGCATCCATCTTTCTAGAGCCTGGGGGCAGATATATTTACAAAAGTTTTGGTATAAAGCAGTGCTGACGGCTAGGGGCAAAAAAAAAAAAACGAAGTTTGTCCTCCGATTACAAGGTTTTATTTGGAAGTTGATACGTGCTCAAGTATGCAAGATCATTGTTATAGAAAGATTGGTGAATTCCGTATCATGACAAAGTTCTTTTGCACTGAGAATGCCAAAAAAAAACAGTGGCTTGCTGCACATGTAAGTCACAAACAGACATGCATGGACCCTCTACACGGGCCAATTTTTTTTTTTTTCATCGTGCCAAGTGAGAGATGGCACGGGTTTTACGGCAACAAATTGTCAGATCAGTTCACAGGAAGGAGATTGATCATTGGCCCAAGATGATTTCCCACATACGATCGTTAGAAGTTGATCATTTAGTTCTTCTATATGATGACCTGAGTCTTGGTCACCTGGGAACTCGTCGATGGAAAATGATGGTCGAGAACAATCTGCCTCACATCATAAATCATAACAATAATACAAAAAGGAGCATGCCACATGTTCGTGACCAGTGTACTAGATGACTGACTTGAATCTGATCTGAAGTGATGAGCTTGTTGCACACCATTGATATCCTCTTGCTTTGTCCAGCGGAGACATCCACCAAAGGGGAAAACTTTAGGTACAAGAGCATGAGAGGGTTACCTACCTCAACACAAGTTGTGTTGTAGTGTGAAGCTTCATGCCACTCCAAAATATGTTGAACAAGGGACCTCAAAAAAAAAAAAGATGGTGCCCGCGAGGTTTTAGTAACACAAAGTGTGGAAGGTGGGATCTCAAAGGTCATGAAGAGACTTCAAGCATATCCTCAAATGCCACGTCAAGTGTCGAAGCAAAAAAAAAAATAGGAACAATGAATCAAATGCTCAAATTCAAAGTCAAGAGTCCAAGCAAATCTATGGATAAGTTACTCAAGTGCCCAAATAGGGTACAAGTCAAAAAAAATATTGTCAATCAGGTTTCAAGTAGATCAACGAAGACTCTTCCATGCTAGAGAGTGATTACCTTCCACCACCCTCGCAGCAAAGTGAGGCATCCCACAAGCCTTTTACCCCTCAAAACCACTTCTGTTTAACCATACCCAATGTCTCTCGAGGAGAGCGAGGTTTGCAACTTGTTCTCACTAAGAAAATGATTTGGGAAGATCTCCAGTACACTGGGAACATACATTGTAGCATGTTACGTCTCAAAATAAACATAATGAAATCAATCGCATTGAGTGCAGAGCATTACGACCCGTCATTATCACCTGAAGGTCGAGTTCCCTTGTGACCTTGCTTGCATCATGTTTA
Source organism: Coix lacryma-jobi var. lacryma-jobi (assembly GCA_009763385.1). Lineage (NCBI taxonomy): Eukaryota > Viridiplantae > Streptophyta > Magnoliopsida > Poales > Poaceae > Coix > Coix lacryma-jobi. The sequence continues at coordinate 110,942,670 of CM019826.1, read as the reverse complement.
TGGTTCAACTTCCAAGCTCTAATGGGAAGCCTTCAAGTCTCGTGCTCCCTCTTAATATGCTTTGCTTGGGTTGTCTACCTTACCTACAATTGTGTCGTTTGGGATTGCTTTAGCTATGGGAGCAGTGAAACACACCACCGCGGATTGTGTAGAGCTGTGGAACCCTTCAATTCTATTGGCTGGCACCGTGTTAGCTATACGGTCGCAATAGAGTTGATAAATTCCCTTTGAATAGCGGCATGGTCTTTCGCCACTAATCAAAGAAGATCAAAGGCATTCTGTTGGCTGACACCGTGTTAGCTATACGGTCGCAATGGAGTTGATAAATTTCCTATGGATAGTAGCATGGTCTTTCGCTACTAATCAAAGAAGATCAAAGGTATTCTGTTGGCTGGCACCGTGTTAGCTATACGGTGGCAATGGAGTTGATAAATTTCCTTTGGATAGTAGCATGGTCTTTCGCTACTAATCAAAGAAGATCAGAGACATTTTATTGGCTGGCACCATAGCAGCTATACGAACTCCCTTTGGATAGTAGCATGGTCTTCGATCCGCTACTAATCAAAGACGCTTGAAGGCAATTTATTGGCTGGCTCCGTAGTTGCAGTACGGACGCAATATATTTCCTTTCTCTTCCTAGACCATGGTATGGACTTTCGCCATTGTCCGGAAAATAAATACGATGTGGTTTATAGATCGTGACATGGACATTCGTTGCTGATGCTAACCATATAAATATGGCATGTACTTTCGTCAAATATAAAGCAGTCCCAGAGACATTCTTGAGTTACCTCATAATAATTTCTACAAGCAAGTGGCATGGATTTTTGCTACACTGTAGTGAGAGCACAAGTTTAGTGGCAACAGTGCTAATTACCACATGGCATGGACTTACGCCATGGATTAAAAAAAGGGCATTTACCATCAGCTTCTTTTTTCTAAAAACAAATATAATATCTCCTTCCTGCAGCATGGGATATCCTGTAAAAAATAGGGGCATGCAAAGTTCTTTTGTGGGTTCAAGGTGTTCTTACGCCAACTTCATGTGGTATTTTTGTGCTTAACACAGAATAATCTCTCCGCTAGAAATGGATGTAATGATACGCCATTTGGTAGAGTGATCTTGCAAGCTTCCATGAAAATGGAGGGATGGCAAAAGGGAGTAGTAAAAAAAAAAAAGTCTATGATTTCCTAACTGTCAGTCAAACAGCTATACAGGTAGTGTGATCGGTGCTAAGATAATTTCTCGCTAACTTCACCATAAACATCGTTTCTCTGAGCAAAGAGTAAATCTGGTTGCTGGTTCAGTTGTGCTAGGCTGCTAGCCCACATCCCAAGTAGAATGTCAGGTGCTCTGCCCTTTGTATTTTAGGAGGGTAAAAAAAAACAGTTCATGAAGATAGTTCAGGAAATTAAAAGGAAAGACAAATGGAAGTGAAGAATGATGTGAATATGTGACAGGTATCAGTGTTTGCTGGGTGTAGCAGGTCCGACATCAGCTGAACAGCGGCTCATTATTTATAGTTTGGGGGTTCTGTTTACTATCCTCTCAATGTCAGGATCAAAATATAATGTAGCAAGACAAGTGAGATGTGGCTGGCACTATTACAATTAGCAAAAGCAAAAGAGTGCCTAAATCAGGAAAGCATACACATGTTTATTGCGGACCATGTACAGACCATGTGCAGGAAGTGTCTGGCTTGCAGATTGTTGAACATAAAAACAATTTTCCTGAGAAGTGGTTTCTATCTACGTGTTTCATTGATATGTGCTGGCTGCTGTGGCCCCCCAAATGGCTGGCCTCTCTTCGTTTGCACTAAAACATGCAGCAGGGTTCAACAAAAAGAAAGAAAGAAAGAGAGAGATTTTTACATGTCAGGGTTCAGGTTACTGTTACTATCTTTCTTGCCTCTAATTAAGTCATCTCAGTAGGCAAACTATAAATTTCTCCAAGTAGCCAAACACCTGCTCATTCCACTGAGAAAATGGCATTTGGGATGGCTCTATCAGAAATCACATGAAGCTTCCTTAGACAGCAATATTAACAGGCATGCAAAGCTATTACATATATGGTTGTTGCCACTGACAGTACAAAAAGCAGGGTGTACTTCATGATTAAATTAAATGGCATTCCTCAAAATAACATGTCCTAGAGTTCCTTGACTGAATGAAAATGACAAGTTCTGAATGTTTTAGGAAAGGCAAACCGCTGAATTCCTAGAGAGGGAAATATGAAGTAAGTTGCAAGATAAAGAAAGGGATTATTCCTCATAGGAGGATGACTTCATATAAGAAATCAAAGATTGAATAGGCTTGGACTGAGCTGATCCTGAGTCACCCTTGATGTACTGCATGCTTTCTTTCAGATCACTACAATAACTGTAAAATTGTTGGCGAGTGGCTCCACCCTTGTCGAGAAATTCATTAATCTCAGCTTCTTGGTCCTTTATTTCTCCAAGGCTCTTCTCTGCCAACGCAAGTGAGGCTTTCAGCTTGGCAACCTTCTTTTCCTCCTTGTCTTTTTGAGTAGTCAGGGTTCTCTGTTTGAGCTGAGCTGCAGTTTCAATATCATCAACTTGTTTGAGCTTCTCTGGGATGGCCTTGCAAATAGCAGAAGCCTCCTTCAGTGTTTCAACACATAATTTTTGTTTAGTTGCATCAGATGGACCTTCAGAAGCATCATCAGCTGCAAGAAGCCTCCTGAGCTCCTCTAACGCCACCTTCATTTCCATCATCCCCGCACTAAAGTGGTCAGAAAACAGCTTTGACCAGCGAGAAAGGATTTTATCTATCTGATGGGAGAGGCCTGCCATGTCAAGTGTTTCAGCACTGACAATAACTTGGAGACTTTTCATGTCCTGCGGAACATAGGTGAAGAAGTCTTGTTCTGATGGATCAGTAATGTCTGCGGCTTTTAGGATGATGCCCGGCAGTCCATCATACTTGTCTTGGACTCGTTCGAACAATGGCATGAAAGCATCACCCATGCTTTTCTGGAATGCCTCAACTCGAGATTTCATGTTGGAACTTATTTCCTCCAACCTTGCCAAACTAGATGCAGCATCCCAGTTGGTGTTTACTGCATGAAAGAAAATGCGTGGCTCAGTATAAAATGAATGTAAGAAAATATATTGAAAAGGGGCGGTCACTGTCGGTACCCTTACATTTTTGGTTCGCAGCAAGTGCCCTTTTGGACTTGGTGCCCTCAGTATCATCTTTCTCATCTGTGCTTTTTCGCTTCTTGGAACTCGTTGTTTTCTTCAGCAGCTTCCTTCTTGCCACGGATTGGGTGCCATCCTTTTTGCCATCGAGTTTCTTGACTGTTAAATCATCTGATGCGTCTAACTCATCACCAGCTTGAGCAGGCTGCTCCTTTCCTTTATCAGGTGCCTCATCATCACTAAGATTAATAGGATTCAGTTCAGGCTTGTTTTCAACAGTTGGAAGGGTAGCCTGCTCATCTGGTCTATGAGAGCGAGCAGAACTCTCTCCCTCTTCAGTTGATCCTTTAACTGGGGGCAAAACAGAACTCTCTCCCTCTTCAGTTGATCCTTTAACTGGGGGCAAAATAGAGCTCTCCCCCTCTTCAGTTGATCCTTTAACCGGGGGCAAAATAGAGCTCTCCCCCTCTTCGGTTGATCCTTTAATTGGGGGCAAAACAGAACTCTCTCCTTCTTCAGTTGATGCTTTAACTGGAGGCAAACCTGAAATACCAGTAAGGCAAATAGTGTTGTTTGAGCAAGGTATATTGCGATGATTATGAAAATAAAAAAACAAGGAGAAGAGGGGAAGGTACAGTACATGTTTGCATCACACCTTTCTTCTTCATATCAGTTACATAAGATTTTATCCCAGAACAGAAGACACTTGCTTCTTTGAGAAAGTTAAGTGAAGTGGTGACACCACCGCATATATCCCGCCGTGCAGGCCGGAATTCGGTCACGGACTTGTGCCTCAAAGGTATGCCCATTGGGTAGCCAGTATGCCAAAAGACGACGCAGCAACTCAGTTGTCCCATTTATATCACCTTGTGACTGATCAAAAAACCGAAGAAGCCCATTCATATCGAAATCCGGGATGGCCTGATCACAATTGAACATTCTAGCAAAGCGATGTGGACAGTATGCTTGATTGTTGTATACTCCTTCCGTCCGATTAAAAGTGTCGTTTTAGATTTTCAGACTTCTTCTTTGATCATTCGTCTTATTCAAAAAATTTGTATGAATATTATTTATTTTGTGATAATTTATTTTATCAATAGAGATACTTTAATAATTATTTTATTTATTTTATTATTTTTATAAATTTTTTGAATAAGACGAACGGTCAAACGAGAAGTGGAAAAGTCAAAAATGTCACTCTTTATGGCACGGAGGGAGTATGTGGCAACGGCGGTGAGCGACCCCACCAACAGTACTGCTTATCAATAGGTCAATTTCTGAAATTCTGAGCTGCCTTGAATTCCTAGGGGCTCTCCTTCTGTCAACTATGAGATTCACTTCTGTTGACACTCGAAAGTGTCACAGATAAAGATGAATTTAGAAGAAGTGTTCGGCCTGTAATATTAGGGTCGAATTTGTCTTTTGAGAGATTAGATGTTCTAAGTTGAATGGGCCTGATCATTTTGGGTTTCCGATCACTCATGTTATGTCCGACCAGGTGGCCCTAGTCGGAGGTCTTATGGTTCTGATGAATGCTGAGTCTGACGCTAAATATATGGATCCTTCTCTTGTAAGGATGATTTGTTGACCAGTATGGGCTGATGAAGCCCATTAGACCGATCTGGTCGATCCAAGGATCGGTGAGATCAGGGTTATCTTGTCGCGTCCGAATTAGATTCTATACGTTGATAGAGTCCGGATAGGAAACTTGGAAATTGTATTTGGAGATGTTTCCTATTGGGATAAGACCAGCCTCCTCTATATATATGAGAGGATCATGGCCAATTAAGGCATCCAACCCTAATCGATCAAAATCAATCTACTACCCTTTTACACCTTTTTTCCCTCTACTTTGCTGTTCGGCGCGTCTCCCGGCGAGACTCGACGGCGTTCTAGGCGGTCTTGCTGGTCCTAGGACACCCTCTACGTGCTTCTCCCCGACGGGTCTTCCCGGGAGGAGTTCTAGAGTTATCAACACAAGAGCCCAAAATCCTAGATCGATCTAAACCGGTCTCTAGATCAGTTTTCGTCGGTTTAGCCAGGGTTCCTGCTGTCTCAGGTTGAAGTGCAACCTCTCCGGGCGTTCTAGCCCTGTTGGTGTTTGATTCGGATCACTTCCGACGTCAACACACTTTTTGGCTACTCCGCTGGGGAAGATTGAAATTTCATCTACTACCAGCATAGGCGGTAAAGACGGTGCTACTGATAAAGATAATATCGTCCGTCCTGCGGGCGTTGACGAGCTTCCCGACGAATTAAAGCAACAAGCATAGGCCAAGCTCGACGCCGTCTTGAAGGCTTTCCTGGAAAGCTGCTCGAAGGATCGGCGCGGCAGGGTCACTCAAGACAAGGAACCGGACTTCAGCGAGGTCATCCCTACCACGTCAACTACAACCGCTGATGACGCTACTGACAAGGTAAACACCAAGGTACCGGAAGATTCTTACCCTACCCATGCTAATTATTCTGCGATGCTGGTTGATACTTCAAAAACTCTTACCAATACTATTCAGCATTCGTTTAAGTTACTTAGTGACCGCATGGATAAGCCAGAGGGTAAGACCGTTGAACCTGATCGCCCTACCGGACAACCAAAGTTCGGTATGCCTTTTAATTTCCTCAAAGGCCAAACCTGTGGCAGAACCTCCCATTAATGTGGCCCACCTGCACACGTCATCGTCTCCCCCAAGCCCTAATGACTGTGCACATGTACCACATCACTGGAAAGATCTGTCGGGTGTCCCCGAGAGAACCCCGAATTATCCACGAACCACAGGATCATCATCATGAAGGTTGGAATAATTACAACATTACAATATTTATTACAAAATACCATCGGGGTGCGGAAGCAAGATAGATAAACTATACAAAACATGAATAAGTTACTTTTTACATAAACATAACTTGTATTGCGGAAGTATAGAAGTATTATGGAGCCACACTTAAGTAGAGCACCTAAGTTGGAGAAGAAGGACAACCAGATCACGTCGAGCCCACTGACATGATCATGATCAACATCCCCTATTAGAAACCTGCAACATGGAATTAACAAACCCTGAGTACGGTCGATACTCAGCAAGACTTACCCGTCAACAGAAAAGACTTCAGGGTCATGCTGGTTTGGGTAGGCTCAACAGTATTTTTCATTTGCATAAAAGCTTACTAAAGTAATCCTAGATCCAAATTTTAGTTAATCATCTAAGTACTTGGTAAGAACTGAAAGTGAACCTTAGTGAAAGATCATTGTCATTCTTTCTTAAACCAGCTCCATTTTTCTTCTACGGTGCGGGTCAGTGGATTGAGGCTCCATATCCGAGGAAACACGGCGATTCCAATCGATTAAACCCAGCTGGGGATTCAGTACCACACGACATATGTAGAACTTAATCTTGCATACGTCAACCCTATCTATAGATCCTCCCATACAAGAACGGGTCCAGCGTCACCCGAGAGTACAGTACACCTCGAACCCGACTATCTCATAGCCCCGAGGGTACACGCTACTCCCGCCATCTCTCCACTCCCAGTACGCGGTTGGCCGTTCTCAAGTATCGGAATAGCTATAGACGAGGCTTACCACCGCATGTGGGCTGTACTCAATGGTCTCAATCACAGCAGGCCAACAACGATAAGGTCCTATTCCGACACATCCGGGTCACCACACATCGATCCAGGGGTCGATGCCTGTGCCCATCTGGTCTTAACCATCATTCTTTCTCATTATCATTCCAAAACGATAAGTATTGAAAACATTTATCAAAAGCTTCATAAAGCAAGGCTAAGCATTTCTATCATTTTGCACAAAGCAGGAATCAAGGAATGATCTATCGATAACAAGGTTGATCATGCATCAACAGGTTTAAAGCATTTATTTGATAAACATTTAATGCATCAGGTTATCGAAAGTAAGTGTAATTGTAAATCCAAGAAAATGGTTAAATGAACCGGGGCTTGCCTTTGTTGCAGGGAAGATAAGATCCAAGAATGATCCACAAAGGTTAGTTCCTTCATCTAGAAGTTAAGTCTTCTCGACGAAGCTTGTTCAACAAGGATCTCCTTCCGAGGCTTGATCGACAAGGGTGATAACCAAAGCTTGATCAACACGAATCAAACACTTTCGGATACTACACGTAGATAAATGATGTATGCTTAGTATGATGCCATGTGATGTATGCTAAGGTGCAGGACAATTATAACATAAGATTAAACAAACTTAAGGAAAGTCGAGTACAACTTTCCTTCGCGGTAAAGTTGCAAACCAACAAAACCAACTTGCAACCCACCAACTAGAGTTTCTAAATAACACGTAATTATCATCAAACAACATTAGGTGGGTTAACTAAAATGACTATGGTTTATCAAAACATCAATCAAGCCATGGGGCAACGGGGTGGGGATGTCCCATGGTCTTCACTTATGAATCAAGTCCATGTTCTCATAGGTAAGCAAGATCAATGCATGTTATCATATGCATGCAAAACAATGCATTAACCTTAAAATCAAACATGGCAACTAACATCATGAAAAGCAATCCATCAAGCAAAGGGTCACTAGGGTAACCAAGGTGAACCCTAATCACCCACCAAACACTTTAATTAACTAATTACTTTAAACAAAGCTTTATTAATCATTCTTTATTAATTAATTATAGAAAATAGGGTTCCATTAAAGTTTGTCAAAATAATCTCAAACCTTTAGTGATGGTTGGTTATAGCAAATCATGGTTGCAAAACAAATTTCATAATTTTTGGATCATTATTTTAGCTTATAGAAATTATGCAAGTGTTATGCATTATTTAATTATTTAACAAGCATAAAAGGAGAATAAAATTTATTTTTACCAAAAGATCTCAAATTTTTTATGAAGGTTTCTTACATGATACAAACAGTAACAAAATTGGTTTCATAATTTTTGGACTTATAAATAAGCCTATAAAAATCATCAAAGTCCCATTTATTAATTAAAAGACATATTTAAATCATATACAAAAATCATCCAAACATCAGGTTTCATATTTTTCATGGATAGAGCACATCACAAGGAACACAACAAAACTTATCTCATAATTTTTGGAGCAAACATAAATTAGTTATGCATTAATCAAACAATCAGCACAAAATTAACATTTTAGAAAAACACAAAAAGGCTTTTGTTACTCACCCTCCACTTACCCCTCTCTCTCTGGCTCGCGGGCCCGGTCAACAGAGCCCTGGCCAGGCCAAGACTCGGCCCTGACCAGGCAAGCCCGACGGCGGGTCAGCCGCCTAGCTCACCGGCGGCGATTTCTCCGGCGACGGAAAGAGCACCAACATGCTCAGGGTGATCCCGTGGATCAATCTAGGTGGTCAGGTGAAGGAGTCTGGGCTCCGACCGGACGCAGCGCCGACCATGGCGGCTCGCCACGGCAGAGCACGACGGCGCTGTGGCGGTCCGGCATCGACTGATCGGTAGAGACCGAGCTAACGAGCCGAGCACGACCACAACCCTATGAGGAAGCCTAAACACTAGCTGGGTGGGGAGTTAGGGTACTAGGGGAGCTCGGCCACCGGTCATGGCGGACGGTGACGATCAACGCGGCGGCGCACGGCGGTTCCGGAGAGGAGGAGGCAGTAGCGACTGAGATGGGCACGGGAAAAGCTCACGAGTGCTCGCCTTGCCTCTATGCTCGCACTGGGAAGGACGGGGACAGGAGGGACAAGGACGACCACGACTATGGCGGCGGCGGCGGCATGACCCGACGCGGTGATGGTGGTTCTAGGGCTATGGCGCGGTAGCGACTCGGATGATGGGCTGACCAACACCAGGGTGCCTAGAGGGAGCTTGAACGCGGTTTAGAAAGGGGCATAGCTCGTCGGAGGAGCGTGGCTACGACCAAGCTTTCCACGGCGGCGCCTTGCCGGCCATGGGGAAGAAAAGGATGGTGCGATGGCTACCGACGGCCAGAGCTTGCACAAGCTAGCTCTAGAGGAGCGCAAGGATGGAGTGGTGCTAGGAACCAGAGGAATTGGATAGAGGATGATCAACGACGACGAGCAAGACCAGCGAACTTGCTCTATTCTTGCCGGACAGAGAAAGAAGAAGGAAGAAGAGAGGGCTCGGCACGGCGCTAAAAGATGATGGAGCGGCTTCTGGATGAGGACACCTCATGCTATAGCTTGTAGACGTGGACGAACGCGCGGCGCACGCACACAGCCGGCCAAACGGGCACGGCGCGACGGCGGCGGCGTCCAGAGTACTCTGCTCTGATATTTTCCCCTTCGGCTACTGTTCATCAGAGAGCTAAAACGTTTTCTTGCTTTTATTTCTCCCAAAAACACTATACAACAAGCAAAACTTCCAACATGAAAGTTGCTCCAAAAATTAGGATCTACAACTTTCATTTAAGGAGCACACCCAAAAACTGCCAAGATTTTGAAATCACATTTAGAATTTGAAAAGACCTCAAACTTGGATTCAAAATTACTTTTGAATTTTCTAAACAACTTTAAATTTTACCAAAATAAAAGTTATTCCTTATGAAAATATCTACATCTTTGGTTTTGGTCCCATATCAAAATTATGCTTCATTTTTTAACTACATAAAAGGGGATAAAACTAGGTTTTGGGAATTGATTTTCAATTTGAAACAAAATCAAACTTGTTCTCTAAATTACTTCAGATTTTCTTTAGTAACTTGAAAATCTATCTTAATAAAAGTTGTTTACTTTAATCTTCTCTACAACTTTGATTAAAGGACCAAAGTCTAATTATTTTTACTTTTTGAAATCTAGTTTTGGGGTAAAATTCAGGGTTTGAAAGATTTTGAATTTATTCAAACTTTTGTACAGAAACTTTGAAAACTTTGAATACAAAAGTTGTCCCTCTCAACAAGAGCTACAACTTTGCTTTTAAAATCATTTTAAAATTTGACTTACCTATTGACTTATTACAAAGGGGACAAAAAGAGACATTTAGAAACCAGGATGTTTCTCATTTCCCCTTTCATGCAACACCCAACAACAAAATTTAGCCACACACCTAGCAAACATGGAAGTCATCACTCAAAATCATACAGCACTTATGTCAAACATATAAATGCATCACATTTATGCCTTAAACATGAAAACATGAAATGCTTTTATGCCATGATGCCAGATGATTATGCATACTAAACATATTAATTAGAACTTTAATTACTGCTTAACACCAGGGGTGTTACAAAACCTCACACACAGAGTTTGGCCAAACGCAATCAGGAAACGATACTGGCAGGACCGCTCACGGTGAAGCTAGTACATCGATGTATACCAATAGTCTCCACCGTGGCGCTGGTCGGACCACACAGACCGACCAGGGTACAGCGACAAATAGAACTTCAGGGGGGGACAGGGAACAGTGTTGCCCAATCCACCGAAGTCTCCGAGCCATAACCTCATGCATAGTGGCACTCCTAACCTTGCTGACACCGATTTTGGATGAGCCATAAATCGGTTTAAGGAAGAAATAACTAGGTCTCTCGAGACCAGTTTAGGGGTCCAATTTAAGCCTACTAGGACCACGTATTCAAAACCGTACCCTTCATGTTTTGATTTTATGAAGGCACCTGACGGTTGGAGGATACCAGATTTTTATAAGTTTAGCGGTGACGGTAGAAAAACAACTATGGAGCATGTCAGCATGTTCCTTGCATAGATGGGTGAAGCCAGTAGTTTAGATTACATGAATGTGCGATATTTTCCTTTGTCTTTAACTGGTACGGCTTTCGCCTCGTTTACGTCACTACCAGAATGCACCATAGGTTCTTGGGCCAAGTTAGAAGAAAATTTTCATAATCACTTTTATGACGGGGTTCAAGAAAATAGGTTGTCACACCTCACGTCGGTTCGACAAGGGCGTAGCGAGTCTGTGGTCAATTTCTTTAAGCGTTTTAAAGAAATTAAGAACCGATGTTTCCATTTGATGATCTCCGATAGAGATCTAACAGATCTATGTCTAGCTGGTCTACGTCGAGAGATCAAGGATAAACTTGAGCATCATGATTTCTTTAATGTAAATCAACTGTTGCAGAAGGCCGTTTTGATAGAATCGCGCCTTAAAGAACCATACGATCCTCATAAGACTCATCGATCGGGCGTGCATATTGCCGAGATAAATTCTGATAGTTCTGACGATGAGTCTAAGGATTGTTACGCTGCCAAAGTTTTATGGCCAGCGCAGAATAAACTAGTCACTTGTCCTTCCCTTAAACCGATTCAAAAGAATTGGGGTGAGGAGGTGAAGTTTACCTTTGATTTTTTTAAATGTGACCGAATATTTGATGAATTACTTAAATTCGGTTACCTCAAAATTAATTATATTTTGCCATCACCCGACGAATTAAAAAGGAGGGCTTACTGCAAATACCATAATTCCAATCGGCCCTCAACGAAGGACGATTAAGTCTAACTGAGATGCAGATCAGTACTACCCCTTTCCCAGTGCACATGGTGGAAGCAAGGAATCCTGCTGTTATGATTTGTCCAGAGCAAGCCGATACGACCAGAGGAAAAAATGTGGTCATCGGCGAACCACGAGTTACACCGAATACTGAGAGTGATTCGAGGCGTAAGGTGGTGCTCGAGAAAGGTGATGATGGCAAAAGCAAGCTCACAATTACTGCAGGGTCAGTATGACACATGCATAAACAAAGATATTTCGAGACCAGGGCGGCACAACAGAGGCCGACCAGGTCGGGTCCTCAAATCAACCAGTTTGGTTCATCTTCAAAGCAACCAGTGCAGTTGGAGCAGAAAGCCGACCAGGTCAAGTAGGTTCTTCCTGACCCTAGTGGAAGCAATAAGCCGACTAATGTGGTCGGTCTAGCTGGTTCTAAAGACCCTACCCCTTCCGGAGTACATGTCCTACGCACATTTGTCCCGCAGAAGCCCGAGGTCGGCACTTGGAAGACCAATGCAGATAGGAGTAAGGGGAAAGTTGCTAGGGAACCATGCACCTTTGATAAGCTCATGGCTAAGTACAAGCAGCAAAAGGCCGATTCTCAGAGTCGGCCCTTAAAAAAGAGGGAGTCTACTCCCCCTAAGCGTGAAAATGAGAAGCCTAAGCAAATGGTGGTGTCTCGGGCAGTGTCTCCAACACCGAAGGCCGTTCCATATCGGCACCAATGGGCACCTCCCATCACGCCACCACCACAATGGGGTCCTCAAGGAGTGTGGGTACCTTACCCTATGCCAGCACATATGTACTACCAACCAGGATGGGGAATGCCCATCAGTCAGCCCACAAGGATCTCAGTGTTCGATCGTTTAGGTGATCGGCCAAGCTCTAGTGGCATAAATCAAAATTGACTGATCACGTCAAGGACTTTGACCTCTCAGGAAACGGGGAAGGCGCAAGTGCGACAAATCTATATACCTAAGAAGGTGCAAAGTGTCCCTGTTATTTCTCTGACCAGATCCGATCCTGTACCTACTATTACGATCGGGTCTATGAAAGTCCCTCTTGCCGACGAACCCAAGCCGATGGCGGTTGAGGAACCAACTGTAGAAAAGGGTCCAGAAACTCAAAATACTTCAACCGGGGCAGAAGTAGAAAAGCCTCTTGAGCGTAATCCCAAATAAATTCAGCCCAAGTGGTGCCCTCCTAGTTTAAGTAAGACTCAGCGAAGGAAGCTGCAGAGGGCCCGCTGCAACAAACAGAGGCAGGAACGGCTCGAGAAAATGAGAGAAGATATATTTAACTCGACACATCCTGTTTTCCCTCAGGGCAAGCGAGGGGGTGAAGAGCCGGCTTGTAACCAAAAGCCGACTTTGACAATTGTAGAGCTAGATAGGTTGGATCCTGAGTCGAAGAAGGACCGAATTGGCGACCAGAGGGGGGTGAATGGGAGCCTCAAATTTCTTCTCGAGAAATGATGGCCCTTGTCCAAGAAAATCACCCCAAAATCGAAGACTCAAACAACCGGTGAGATCACGACCTACGAATAGGTGGATACCCTAGGAGATGTCTTAGAGGTACAGCGGAACTACCGAAGAACCCCCAAAACCAGGCGCCAAAGCAACGGGGCAAAACTGCACAAGCAAGCTCCTAGAACAATCGAACCTCCGATAACGGAACACCCCACTCCTATGGAGAAGAGGAAAGTGTTCGACCAAAACTACTAAGGCCAACCAGTGGCAAAAGCACCTTGGAAAGATCCTTATGAAGTTAGGAAACTAACGCAACATACGTATCTCAAATCGGAGCTCGAATGCAAAAGATACGGCCGCTAGAACCAACGAAACTCCGAAAGCGGAACACTTAACTCCTATGGAGAAGAAGGAAGTGTCCGACCAAAAATACTTTAACCAATGGTGGCAAAAGTACTTTGGAATGATCCTTAAGAAGTTAGGAACCTAACGCAACAAACGGATCACAAATCGGAGCTCGTACGCAAAAGATACGGACGAAAACAGCAAAACTGTGCAGTGGCGAACTGTCCGCTAGTGAACCGCGGACAGTCCGCTATTGAACCTCGGACAGTCCGGGAATGAGTCCCGGACAGTCTGCCGTTCAAACACGAAAACAGCAACCTTGCTGCCCGTGAACAGCGTTGACCCCCGGACAGTCCGGGGATGAGTCCCGCACAGTCCGCCACTGTCCAGAAAACCCAAAAACAGCTCTGGACAAAACCAAAATCGATTGGATCTTCACCAAATCGAACGAGGCTGCAACCAAACTTCTCCCAAGTGTTCTTCTATGTGTTAGGAAGCTAATCCTAGGATATCATCGCTCCAAACCAACTAATCCATGAGAAATCAGAAGAACACTAGAAAAGGAGGAAGAACGAAGAACGAACGCGATTTCGACCCGATCTATGTGCTCGTGAGGTTAGAGAAGAAATCCTTCGGTGGAAAGAAGGATCTCACGACATAGAACAATTTGATTCAAACAAAATCGCAAATCGTTGCTCGGAGAGGGAGAATGAGGCAAATCTTCGGGAGGGGAAAAACCAAAACGTGAAGGACAAAAACGCGAATCGATCCAAATTTCAGCCAACACAAGAGGAGTAAGAAATTGATCCTTGGATTGGTACGGGATGATGAATTGTGTAGCACACTATGTCGGGTTACAAGCCACTCCTCGCAACAACAAAGTGTGGATGGCGAAAAGCTCAAGAACAAGAGCCAGTCCTCTCTCTAACCCTAGCCTCCTCTCAAATCAACAAAATGAGAGTGACACCTCCAAGGATAGGCTGCCGTAACCAGCCCCCTTCATATATATAGGCGCACGTCCAAAGACCAGAACGCCCTCTCATTAAGCACTGACCCAAATACCCCCTTGAGGGTAAAACCGTCCAACTCGGTCATTTTCCATCCGACGGCCACGCGCCTTCTCATGCTTCGCTTCACCTCGATGCAAGGTCCAGGATGCCGCCACGTGCCGTCACCGTCGACCACCGCGCCTTCCTCACCGATAGCTTCGCCGCAACGCAAGCCTCTCGGTGCCGCCACGCGTCGACCGTTCCGCATAGGAACCTCCGCCCGGTTTTGAGGCCCAAACCAGTAAAGCCGCCAGCCCAGGTTTTGAGGCTCAAACCTGGCAAACCGTCCACCCTGAGTTTTGAGTCCCAAACTTAGAAACCGACCACCCCAGGTTTTGAGGCCCAAACCTGGAAACCGTCGAGGGTAGCTTTTTGAGGCTCAGCTACCGAACCCGCGTCATAGACGGGATGTGGTTCGCACACCCCGACCACCGACACCGATGCCGATGCATGTCCAGCCTCCACGCCAGACACAACGCCTTCGCCTTCCTTCTTGACTTGGCCAACGGCACTTGCGCCGCACGCAAGCCCGTGTCTGACCTCTCGCCAAGTGCCACGACACCATGGTCTTCCTCCTGACTCGGCCGATGCATCGCACATCCCAATGTGCTCCTGCTCGCCGATGCCAAGTGCCAGCTACCACGGCTGGTCCTCCGGCCTCTCGGTCCGTCGGTCTAAGCCTCACGTCCGCCCTTCACCGCTCTGGGTCCATCGGCATGGCACGTCCGCCGCACGACACGCCCATCCTTCACCGCTCCCGGTCCGTCAGCACGACACGTCTCTACTTGACCTTCACCTCGCCATCGACCACTGTCTCCGAGCTCCACACCTGCACATCAACACAGCCAAGAGACACATGTTGCACACGCACACCAACACAGAAACACCACAACTCAACACCACCGGTTAGTCATAAGCATTAAGCACATAGCGAGATAATGACTCAACCGGGAAAAGCCTCAAACCTTCCTTATCAATGTCAATCATTCATCATATATGTTCTCAATCTCCCCCTTGATGAATGCATTGACTAAAAATAAAACCACAAAGGAAGGGTTTGAAGGCAAGCCTCATTCAAGTGCCCAAAAGCCAAGCAAAAGCAAACACAAGGCCACTTGATACGAGGAAGGATCATGAAAACTCCAAATAAAAGCTCTCGGTCCTGAAAGAAACGGGAAAAGCGGGCAAATCCTCCACACAACCGAAGAGTCAAGAGAAACAAGAGTTTTATGAATCCCAAAAGGCACTCAAAAACCAATCTCAAATAAATTGTCAAACAATCATCACAAAGAAACCAAGGTTCTTATCCACTTCGGTTTCGAAATTTCTCCCCCTTGATGATTGAATTGACAAAAGCTAGGCACTAGAGATGGTTTGAGATACCAAAACCGAAAACTTGGTCCCCAAAGACATGGGCAACGGCTCAACGCAACCAAGCAAAGGATCGGAGCAACAACTCAACAAAGGATCGGAGCAACAACTCAACAAAGAGCAAAACTCGAGCACACAGAGCGAAAGACTTGGTTCCCAAAGACATGGGCAACGACTCGATGCAACCAAGTCATAAATGAGCTAGCCCTCAAGAAGAGGCAGAATGCGGATACATGGGTGTATGCCGAGTCTCTGAGTGATGAGTGATTGTCAACGGGTTTGATCGCAGGGTCTTTGGCTTGTGTTGTGCAGGTGCCGAGCACGGAGACAATGATCGAGGGCAAGGTGAAGGTCAAGTTGAGACGGGTCGTGCCGACGGACCGGGTGCGGTGAAGGATGGGTGTGCCGTGCGGCGGACGTGCCATGCCGATGAACCGAGCGGTGAAGGGCGGACGTGAGGCTTGGACTGAGGGACCAGAGTGCCTGAGGATTAGCTGTGGTGGCTGGCAGCCTAGGACAGCGACAAGTGAAGACTTGCGGGGCACGGTGTTGCTCGGGTCGAGGACCTGGGGACACGTGTCGGTGGACGGGGTGCACGGGCGGTGCATCCCCTCTACAGCTTCGGTTTGGTGGTAGAGCCAGAGAAAAACCATCGGATGGACGGTTTCCAGGTTTGGGCCTCAAAACCTGGGCGTGGACGGTTTCCGAGTTTGGCCACAAAACTCGAGCTGAGGGTTTCCGAGTTTGGCCACAAAACTCGGGCTGAGGACGGTTTCCAGGTTTGGGCCTCAAAACCTGGGCGCTGAGGGTTTGTTGAGTTTGGCCTCAAAACTCAGATGCTGGTGGGCTGGTTTCCCGGTTTGGGCCTCAAAACCGGGGGTTGGCTGGAAAAGGCTGGTTTCCCGGTTTGGGCCACAAAACCGGGGGTGCAGAGCGAGGGCGGCACGTGGCGGCAATTGGAAGGTTGCGTGGAGGCAACACGGACGAGTTGTGCGGGCGTGGCCGTCGGATACACCTACCACCGAGTTGGTCCAGAATAACCCTAGGGTTTAGCTGGTTTGCTCTGTAATTAGATTAGAGAGGGGTAGAGTAGGAATTGTACTTAGACTAGAATTAGGATAAGTAGTCAGGGAGACACCCTCCTCCCCTTATCTCAGTCATTTGCTCTTTCGCACTTAGGGTTTCCTGCTCTCCCATCCCCTGCTGTAGCTAGCTGAGATCCGCAGAGAGACTTGCCTCTGTGTACTGTTGATTGTGAGGAAGTGAGACCGTAATCTCACGTTTGCAGTGCAGATCGATGACTTGATTCGCGTTTTGATTCGTGTTCTTCGTTTCTTCATGATTTTCCTGTCACTCGATCTCCCTCTCCGGTGCGTCTTTGCGAAATCCGTTTGAATCACTTTGTTCGTATCATTGAGGAGGTCATTTCGACCAAAGGAATTCATCTAACTCCTCATGATCGAATAGATCGGGTCGATTTCGTTTTCGTGGCGCTTTTTCCGTTCATCCACCTTCCCTTTTGATTTCCCGGTGATTTGGTTGATTTGAGCGGATGATTTCTTGGGGATATTCTCCTAACTACCCCATGATCATCTTCTCCAAGTTGGGGAATGTGGGATTTTGATTTGGGTCGGATTTGAGAGGTTTTGGGAGAAGGGCGACTGAAATCGCCCTCTCTGTTCATCCGCGGACAGTCCGCCGTTGGACCCGCGGACAGTCCGCGCGTCGGGATTGAGCCAGGTCAGTGGCTACGGGTCTCGGTCGCGTTACTGTTCCTTGACTGGCGGACAGTCCGCCGAAGGAACTCGCGGACAGTCCGGGAGTCATCCAGGGACTGTTCAGCATCTTCACTATTTTAGCATTTGACCGGCGGACAGTCCGCCGTTGGGTCTCGCGGACAGTCCGGGAACGTCCAGTGGACTTGCAGCAGCACTGCGTTTTTGCTCGTTTGGCCGGCGGACAGTCCGCGACCTGAGCCCGGACAGTCCGCCACTGGGCAGACAGTCCGCGACCGTACCGGCGGACAGTCCGGGATTTGGCTGTTTGCTCCGGTTTAGTGCGTTTGCTCTCCCGGCATGTTTGCTTGGTTTCCGGACCTCTCGTTTGGCCCTGTAGTTGACCAAGGAACCTCTCTAGGTATCTTTGCTACTTGTTAGCATAGGTATTTAGGAGTTTCTCGACGTAGCCGCCTATCTACGTCCGGGACTTGGTTTTTGGGGTTGTGTTCGAGCCGGAACTTTTGGAGTTTGGTTTGCTTCTTTTTGGTGGTGCTCCGCTGTGATCTTAGGGATCATCCACCCTCTTCCAAGGGTCATGAGCATCACGGTTTCGGTCGCCGTTTCTCGGGGTTGATTTTGGGACATTTGGCCAAAGTTTCTGAGAAGAATTTTGAGCTCCCATTCACCCCCCCTCTGGTTGCCTTGCTAGTGCTTTCTCGGTCCTTCACAGAAAAGGCTCAACACCACTAGCTCAAGGCTCGGTACCAATTGAGGCTGAAACAACGCATTAGAATACAAAACTGCTAGTCCCTCAAGACAGAGGCAAAACGGCTCAACACGACTAGCAGGCTTGATACCAACTGAGAAAACACAAAAAGAAGCCCAAAACCAAATGGAGCACAAACATTCGGAGCACGCAGAGGAGTTGCAAAACAAAACAACTCCCCCTGAAAGCTAGCCTATACACAAATGTTATGCAACAAAACTCACTATGAAAGATACCAATTGAAGCACATAAAAGAGCTAAACTCCCTCTAGCTCAAAGCTCTCCCCAAAGTGCACGACTCTCCCATTTGTGCCAACACTTAAGCTCCTCCTTGCAAACAGCTTCTCCCCCTTGACAAAAGGGAACATGCTGAGGGGTTTTGACATTTCTTCACAAGGTTGACACAAACACAAGACAAGTTTTCAACCAAATGCACATGGGGGTTACCACAAGGAGTATCGGAGCTGGGGTATGAACACTAAGCTAAAATGCATGATATGTGCAACACAACAGCTTCAAGTGTATAGCAATTAGAATGAAAAGATGCTCAAAAGGGTGCTGCCCTGAAAGTGTAGCAACCAAAAAAAATGCTAGCAAAGGCTCAAACTGATCAAATGAATACGAAATATGAACAATTGAGCATATGAGCAGTTTTAAGCCATTCAAAAGCAGTTCACCACTAAAATAGCACTAAACATGAATAGACAGGAAATCAACCAAGTGCTAAATCAAGTATAAAAGGTGAACTACCCCTAGCAAAGTTCAATCATCATGCCATCGAATGAAGCATATACTTGTGTTGTTATCAAATTTTATCGGAGATTGCAGCGGTATTAACACAAGTTCATACTAAAGCATGTGATTGCGAGAGGTTGAAAGCATGGTCATTGCCTAACTTTTCAACCGGGCTAAGCCTATGCAAGAAAAGCAATTGGAAGCTTAAAGCACCGGTTTTGGTCTTACACTACACAGCTCAAGTTTAACTCAATTGTGCAATGAGAAACAGTCTCGATACCATGAGGTGCTAACACATGCAATCCCATCTCGATCTTTTCATTTCACTTAGACTTGGATCAAATTTTAAGCACAAGGTAAATATGAACAATCCAAGCAAGTGAATGACTCAGTGCAAGAGACATAGCAACCTAGCATACAAAAGATAGCACAAGTGATCTCAACACATCCTACCCAAGCTAGTTGCCAATCTCAATGGTGAACAAATTAAAGGTTTCATAGTCGATTAGTCAAATTCACCATTTGCAAAAGTAGCTTAGCTCATAACATGTATCAAGGGATCAAAAAGAGCCTAAGCTACAAGCATCATCATGAATCAATAGGGCATACCAAAAAGAGCATAGTCTCATTCTCATTACTATATACATGAAGCTCTAAAATGCAAGATATACATGATGAAATGCATGCAAAAGCTAGCCTATAAGGAACAACCCAAAACAAAAGGGTATCAGAGAAGTCAAACTATGAACCATCAAGCAAAATGCTTCCCCAACTAAAAGGGAAACACACACCAAAACCACAAGAAAAGAGCCAAGAAATGCTCAAGCAAACAGCTAGCAAAAACCACATCGGAAAGACCACACAACAGAAAGAGGTCGAAGAAGGAGAGTACCAAAACCCGAACTCAGAAGTGTGTCGGAGGTACCTCATGAAGTGCTTGACCGCCTGCTTGTGTGAAAACCGAGGGGACGCCTGAATCTACTGAAGTCTTCGGGCGCCTGCCTTGCTGAAGTCGTCTCCCCCTCGCCTGATGCTATCGCTCCCACAAGTGCAGCTAGTGCTCGCTGGAGAGCTGCTCGAATGGAACCCCAAGTCGCGGAAGAAGTGGGATCGGGTCCGTGAGCCGAAATGCTCTCTCTAGGCTCCTGTTCTCCTGCACACTCAAAGGCAGAAGAAACACAAGGTATTATCTCGTCCAGTGTGATCTCAAGGTCTCCACAAAACAGTTAGTCACATAATAAGCATAAGGTGAACTCTCAACAAAAAGAGGCCTACCTATGAATGATACTGCAAAGGAGATCTGAACTCAAACTAGTCAAGACTACCATGCAACAGGATAAAGCACTATGGAGCAAAATGCAACCTAGAGACATGATCAACCCAAACACAGCATAAACCTCAACACATGCTACAATGCAAGATAATGATAGCAATAGATCCAAAAGCATGTAACATGATAAAATTGTGGAAAGGCTAGTGCTCAAACTAATCATATCAACATGATACATGTAGCTAACCAAAACTAGCACCTGAAAAGTGATACCTAATGAACATCATACCTCTACAAGTAAAGCTCAAGGTGAAGTATGGTAAAGCATGGCATAATGTTCATGAGGATCACAAACTAGCATGAATGGCTACTCCACAAAAACTACACACAAGGCTAGCATGACATGACATACAAGATAGCACATGCTAGACTAAACAAAACATGATACACAGGAAAATGTACATGCAAGAACTATACAAGTGAGCACATGAAAGACCATCTCATACCACAAGACATAGATCATGGATGTACAAGGTATGAGTGTATATGAAAGCTCACCAGATAACAAAAGCCTCTTTGGAGGCAATTCTAAGCGGGGTATAGACAACCATCAAATCTTGGTCACATCTAAAAGACCAAGTTCCATCAGGTGCATGTTCTCCACCCCGCGTCCTCATATCTACACACAAGAGGACAAAGTAACCCGAGTCTTGGATCCCGAAGGGTTAGCAAGCATATACTTGGGAACCCAAGACTTGATCACAACTCTCAAAGGAGCACTCAACTTATCATGTGGGTTAGCATGATGCAAATGTTGGTTCAAATTTAGTGTTGAAACATCCTTGGAAGCATTCCTCGAAAGGACAACTCAAGGAGAAGAACGAGTCATACCACGGGAAAAGAGGCAAACATCTTCCAAGGTTTTTGTAGAAGAACCAATAGAAGCACCATGAGAAGCATGACGTGGACCAACACAAGAAGCACTAGAAGCATGTCCATGACCATGACCTAACCCACTAGAAAAGGAGTCATAAAATCCATCAACAAAGAGGGGCTTCTTACTAGGAACACAAGTGTTCATGCCATGAGAAGGGCCATTAACCTCCAACTTCCTAGAAGAGCGAGCTTGGCGCAAGCATTTGGCACGTTGATAGCAAAAGCTTTCTTGATGCCCATCTTTCTCACAAAAAGAGCAATGGTACAAAGGCCTATCGGAAGGCACACCATTCTCCAATAAGTGAGAAGTCCCTTGGGACTTCGAACAAGAAGCATCAACAACAGATTTGGTGCCAACACTAGGAGCACACGTGCCATGGGAAAGGCTATGTGGCTTCCTAAAAGCCTTAGCTCGAATACGTCGCTCGTGTTTGACATGGCGGAAACAAAAATCGAATGAATGTCCATCCTTCTTGCAAAAAGTGCAATGGAAAATTGGATTGGGAACACGAGTCCCAAAAATGTGAGGAGCACCCTTGTCATGAGAAGTCCCTTGGACATCACCCGACGAAACAACAAGGTTAGGAGTAGCTATGAAAGAGCTATCTGAAACCTTGGCACAAGTGCTACAGTCAAAAGACTCACGCGCAACACAAGAACTCAACTCCGGTTTCAAGGAATCAAGCTTAGAAACACCAACATCAGAGTGGAAAGAAACGCGTGACTCAAAAGACTTAGCACAAAGACTCTTGCATCTTTTGGCTAAAACCTCATTCTCAAACATGAGGCGATCACAAGTACCACAAGGAGCGTTTTTCAGATTTTCATCTCCTCTCTAATGCACTCGGCATATGTGGTACGCAAGAGTTCAACTTCTTTCTCAAGGTTGGCACTCATATCATTGTGCTCAACCAACTTAGCGCTCATATCATTGCGCAACACCTTCAAAGCCAAAACTTCTTTTTCCAAATCAATGCATGATGTGCACATGAGATCGGTGGAAGAAACATCACCATTCACAACAAGCAAAGAATCATGAATAGCACAAGAAGTAAGGCAAGCATTTTTATTCAAAGAGCACAAGCTACAAGGTCTAGAATTTATCGCATCAATTTCAGCCCTAGCATGCTCAAGTTCATCTACACATGTGGTGTGAGTCAATTTTAATTTATTAATTTCAGCAAGCAAAGACTCACAAGAATCACATGGTAACAAAGCATTTGACTTAAGCAAGGCTATTTTAGATTTAGCAGAATCAAGGTCCTTGTGCAAGTCAATGCAAACTAAACATGGTTTGGAAGCATTTGATTTCAACAATTCATTCTCAGATTTTAAGCTAGCAAGAGAAAAGCATAGCTCATCATTCTTCCTAACCATGTCACTACAAGAGGTGCAAGGTAAAGATGCACTAGACTTCCAATGAAAAAGACCACATCTTAATCTAGCAACAGAGCATTTCAACTTCTTGATCTTACTACGCAAGATATCACAAAGCTCATCATATTTACTATTGTCATCACAACAAGCATTAAATTGTTGGGACACAATACCAAGACAAGCAGCAAGTGTACCTTTCTTGGCCTTGCCAAGTTCACATATAAGATCCTTCGTCGAATGCTCGTCATCTCCTAGGAAGTCCAGCAAAGCATCTACCTCACGTTCCGTCTCAAGAGCCGCACTCCTTCTTCCCAAAATATCATCCTTGGTAACATTCAAACCTAAGGACAAAGACACACCAGAAGAAGAACATGGTGCCATTTCTAAAAGCACTGTCAGTGTTAGCAACACAAAAACTCAACACCTCGACAAACAAAGTCGGAAGCAAAATCGCTCTCAAAGGTCGCCTTCGCGGATCCGGAACCGGTTAAGGTAGAGAGATCCTTAACTCGCTCCGATACCAATTGAAGAACCGAATTGGTGACCAGAGGGGGGGTGAATGGGAGCCTCAAATTTCTTCTCGAGAAATGATGGCCCTTGTCCCAGAAAATCACCCCAAAAGCGAAGACTCAAAAAACCGGTGAGTTCACGACCTACGAATACGTGGATACCCTAGGAGATGTCCTAGAGGTACAGCGGAACTACCGAAGAACCCCCAAAACCAAGCGCCAAAGAAACGGGGCGAAACTGCACAAGCAAGCTCCTAGAACAATCGAACCTCCGATAACAGAACACCCCACTCCTATGGAGAAGAGGAAAGTGTTCGACCAAAACTACTTAGGCCAACCAGTGGCAAAAGCACCTTGGAAAGATCCTTATGAAGTTAGGAAACAAACGCAATAGACGGATCTCAAATCGGAGCTCGAACGCAAAAGATACGACCGCTAGAACCAACGAAACTCCGAAAGCGGAACACTTAACTCCTATGGAGAAGAAGGAAGTGTCCGACCAAAAATACTTTAACCAATGGTGGCAAAAGTATTTTGGAATGATCCTTAAGAAGTTAGGAACCCAACGCAACAAACGGATCACAAATCAGAGCTCGTACGCAAAAGATAAGGACAAAAACAGCAAAACTGTGCAGTGGCGGACTGTCCGCTAGTGAATCGTGGACTGTCCGCTAGTGAACCCCGGACAGTCCGGGAATGAGTCCCGGACAGTCTGCCGTTCAAACACGAAAACAGGAACCTTGCTGCCGTGAATAGCCCCGACCCCCGGACAGTCCGGGGATGAGTCCCGGACAGTCCGCCACTGTCTAGAAAGCCCAAAAACAGCTCGGGAAAAAACCAACATTGATTGGATCTTCACCAAATCGAATGGGGCTGCAACCAAACTTCTCCCAAGTGTTCTTCTATGTGTTGGGAAGCTAATCCTAGGATATCATCGCTCCAAACCAAATAATCCATGAGAAATCGGAAAAACACTAGAAAAGGGGGAAGAACGAAGAACGAACGCGATTTCGACCCGATCTATGTGCTCGTGAGGTTAGAGAAGAAATCCTTCAGTGAAAAGAAGGAGCTCATGACATAGAACAATTTGATTCAAATGAAATCGCAAATCGTCGCTCGGAGAGGGAGAAGAGGCAAATCTCCGGGTGGGGAAAAACCAAAACGTGAAGAACAAAAACGCGAATCGATCCAAATTTCAGCCAACACAAGAGGAGTAAGAAATTGATCCTTGGATTGCTACGGGATGATGAATTGTATAGCACACTATGTCGGGTTACAAGCCACTCCTTGCAACAACAAAGCAAGGATGGCGAAAAGCTCAAGAACAAGAGCCACTCCTCTCTGTAACCCTAGCCTCCTCTCAAATCAACAAAATGAGAGTGACACCTCCAAGGATAGGCTGCCCTAACCAGCCCCCTTCATATATATAGGCGCATGTCCAAAGACCAAAGCGCCCTCTCATGAAGCACTGACCCAAATACCCCCTTGAGGGTAAAACCGTCCAACTCGATCATTTTCCATCCGACGGCCACGTGCCTTCTGATCATTCGCTTCGCCTCGACGCAAGCTCCCGGATGCCGCCATGTGTCATCACCGTCGACCACCACGCCTTCCTCACCGATAGCTTCGCCGCAACGCAAGCCTCTCGGTGCCGCCACGCGTCGACCGTTCCGCATAGGAACCTCCGCCCGATTTTGAGGCCCAAACCTGTAAACCCGCCAGCCCAGGTTTTGAGGCGCAAACCTGGCAAACCGTCCACCCCGAGTTTTGAGACCCAAACTCGGAAACCGGCCACCCCAGGTTTTGAGACCCAAACCTGGAAACTGTCGAGGGTAGCTTTTTGAGGCTCAGCTACCGAACCCACGCCGTAGACGGGATGTGGTTCGCACACCCCGACCACCGACACTGATGCCGATGCATGTCCAGCCTCCACACTGGACACAACGCCTTCGCCTTCCTTCTTGACTTGGTCAACGGCACTTGCGCCGCACGCAAGCCCGTGTCTGACCTCTCGCCAAGTGCCACGACGCCATCGTCTTCCTCCTGACTCGGCCGATGCATCGCACATCCCCATGTGCTCCTGCTCGCCGATGCCAAGTGCCAGCTACCAGAGCTCGTCCTCCGACCTCTCGGTCTGTCTTTCCAAGCCTCACGTCTGCCCTTCACCGCTCTGGGTCCATCCGCATGGCACGTCCGCCGCACGGCATGCCCATCCTTCACCGCTCCCAGTCCGTCGGCACGACACGTCTCTACTTGACCTTCACCTCGCCATCGACCACTGTCTCCGAGTTCCACACCTGCACATCAACACAGCCAAGAGACACATGTTGCAGACACACACCAACACAAAAACACCACAACTCAACGCCACCGTTTAGTCATAAGCATTAAGCACATAGCAAGATAATGACTCAACCGGGAAAAGCCTCAAACCTTCCTCATCAATGTCAATCATTCATCATATATGTTCTCAGTCAACCAGCCTGGGCACCGAATATGCTGAAGAGGCATCGGAACCAATCAGGTCGGACCCCAATCCGACCACCTCGGGTCAGGTGTCGACCAGTCTAGGGATTGAGCAGGTTGGATCAGCTGCTGCTTAATTAGGGATTGAGCCGACGCGACTAGATTCCAAGACCAAATTGGTTCCTAGTACTCCGATGGAATCCGACATGTGTCTTAATGACCCTATTTCCTTCGCTGGTATTGTCATGGCCAGTGAAGAATTGCCTGAAGAACAAGATGAGGAGATGGTGGATTATGAGCCTTCCCCAGAGAGGGCAGAGGTCAATGTGGTTTACTTATCGGCCGACTACTACGTGGTCGGAAATGATTCGACAGCGGCAGAATTCAACTTCGCTACACAAACTGCTGTGTTCCAGAAGTCAGAGGAATCTGTCAATCATCTTAAGCTGTTGCATATAAAAGGTCACATTAATGGTGCACCAGTTCACAAGATGTTGGTCGACAGCGGGGCGATCGTAACTTGATGCCATACTCGCTTTACCAGAAGCTTGGTGGCACTGATGAAGAGCTGATCAAGACCAATATGACTATCACTGGAGTCGGAGGAGGAGATCCTATTCCGGCCAAAGGAGTTGCATCCATGGAGCTGACCGTTGGAAGCAAGACTTTGGCCACTGCTTTCTTCGTCGCTGACATACAAGGTAGCTATAACCTTATACTTGGGCGTGACTGGATTCACGCTAATCGGTGTATACCTTCTAGCCTATATCAGCTTCTCATTCAGTGGGTGGGGGACGATGTTGAGGTGGTACACTCAGATTCATCGACCTATGTAGCTACAGCCGATGCTCCTTTGCTCGGGGGGGCATGATACTATTGCTTGATTATCTGGTCAGGACCTTTCTGATTTTCCAATTTGTTAGTGTTACTAAAGGTTTCATACCAGTATCCTTAAAGCCGTCCGACAATCGGTTCAACATTATCATGTAATTTAAAGGATGCTAATCTTGATTGGTTAAAACATCATGTTGTACAATATCGGACCTGTAAGACCGATACTTGTGAGGCTATTGATGATTTTGATGAGCTCAATAAGTTGGGCCAAGGTTTCACGTCGGCCGACCCTTTAGAAAAAGTAGATATTGGGGATGGTTCTATGCCTAGGATGATCTTTGTAAATAAAAATCTTGAAGCCGATTATAAAATAAAATTAATCGCGCTTATGAAGGAGTATGTTGATTGCTTTGCATGGAGTTATACAGGGATGCCCGGGTTAAGCCGAGAACTTGTTGAGCATCGACTTCCTATTAAGCCGGGGTTCTGACCATTCAAGCAACATCGTCGCCGTTTTAGTTCTACAATATATGACCGGATTAAAGAGGAAATTAATCGGTTATTGCAAGCGGGGTTTATCCAGCCATGCAGATATGCAGAGTGGGTCTCTAATATCGTGCCTGTGGAGAAGGACACTGGGAAAATTAGGGTTTGCATTGATTTTAGAGATTTAAATAGAGCCACTCCCAAAGATGAGTATCCTATGCCTATAGCCGATATGTTGATCAATGATGCTTCAGGACACCAGGTTGTCAGTTTTCTTGATGACAACGCTAGTTATAATCAGATATTCATGGCCGAGGAGGATATGTCCAAAACGGCCTTCACTTGTCCGGGGTTTGTTGGTCTTCTTGAGTGGGTCGTGATGACATTTGGTTTAAAGAACGCAGGTGCTACCTATCAACGCGTTATGAATCTGATCTTTCATGATTTGATTGGGATAATCATGGAAGTATATATTGATGATATTGTGATCAAATCGGCTGCTCATGTATCTCATTTAGCCGATCTGCGTTTAGCGTTTGAGAGAATGCACCGCTATGGTTTGAAGATGAACCCACTAAAATGTGCTTTTGGTGTATCGGCTGTGAAGTTTTTAGGGTTCATCATTCACGACAAAGGCATAGAGATTGATCCTAAAAGGATAGAAAAGATCAAGAAAGTTCAGGTGCCTACGTACAAAAAGGACTTGCAGAAGTTCCTTGGAAAAGTGAACTACTTGAGGAGATTTATTGCAAATTTGTCCGGGAAAATTATTCCTTTTACCCCTATATTAAAGCTAAAGGATGAAATTGAGTTCGCTTGGGGGGGGGGGGCAGAGCAACAAGATGCATTTGAGAAAATAAAGGAATATTTGTCATCTCAACCAGTTCTTTGGGCGCCTAAGAGAGGAATTCCCTTCAGATTATATGTCACTGCTGAAGAGAAGGTCATTGGAGCTATCTTAACACAAGAAGATGGAGGTAAAGAGTACGTGATTGCTTATATTTGTCGTCGTCTTCTTGATCCCGAGACAAGGTACGCACATATTGAAAAATTATGCTTATCCTTGTACTATGCTTGTGCTAAAATGAAACACTATTTGCTATCTAGTACATGTGTTGTTGCATGCCAGGCCGATGTAATTAAGCACATGTTATATCGACCAATCCTTAGAGGAAGGATTGGTAAGTGGGCGTATGCGTTGATTGAGTTTGACTTGACTTATGAACCATTAAAAACTTTAAAGGGTCAAGTTCTTGCTGATTTCATTGTTGAGCATTGTATTAGTTTAGAAGATGAGATCAGTTATTTTACTTTTACTCCATGGAAGCTTTACTTTGATGGATTGGCTTGTAAGGAGGGCCAAGGTGTTGGTGTGTTCATCCTTTCTCCTAATGGTGCTGAGTTTGAAATGCTGAGCCAGTTAGATTTCCTGTGCACTAATAATCAAGCTGAATATGAAGCTCTTTTATTCGGTTTAGAAATGTTATGTTCCATGGAGGTTAAGCATGTTGAAGCTTATGGCGATTCCTTGCTAGTAGTGCAACAAGTTGCTGGTGAGTTTCAATGCCTAGAGGGATCGTTAAATGTTTATCTTTACATGTGCCTTGATATCATTACTCATTTTACCGAATTCCAGATTCGGCATATACCAAGGCATGAAAATCATAAAGCTAACATGTTAGCTCAACAAGCATCTGGCTATAATGTCAGTAGACGTAATTTTCACATAAAGCCGATGCAACAGCGTGCAGGAGTATTGTCGGCTCGTATAGCCGACCAGTTTGTTTTAAAACCAGTTCGGCCACTTTACCTTGGAGACCAGGTACATGTTAAGCATACTTGGGAAGACACTATGGCCAACCAGGTTGTTTATGAATCAAGTCAGTTAATTCGTCCGATTGACCTGGTCGATCATGGAACGATTAATTTTTCTAAAAGAACTCTAAATTGGTCTGAATCGAGTTCTAATGAAAGTGGAACTGATTTAGAGGATTGGAGAACTCCCCTGCTTAAATATCTTAATGATCCAAGTACTAATGTCGATCAAAGTGTTTGGCGGAGTGCATTTAAATATGTACTACACAATGATGAGCTTTATCGAAGAACTGCCGAAGACTTGTTACTTAGGTGTTTGGGATCTGATCAAGCAAAGGTAGCTATGGGGGAAGTTCATGAAGGTATTTGTGGTACACATAAATCGGCACCAAAAATGAAATGGCTATTGCGTAGAGCTGGGTTTTATTGGCCCACGATGATGGCCGATTGTTTCCGTTACTACAAAGGATGTGAAGAATGTCAACGGTTTGGAAACATACAACTTGCGCCTGCTGCTATGCTTCATCCTGTTATCAAGCCGTGGCCTTTTCGTGGTTGGGGGCTAGACTTCATTGGCCAAATTCATCCCCCATCTTCAAAGGGACATCGTTTTGTTCTGGTCGCTACAGATTACTTCACTAAGTGGACTGAAGCGGTGCCTTTGAAGAGTATGACACATAAGGAGGTAATTGAGTTTATTACTGAGCATATTATACATAGATTCGGCATACCTCAAACGTTAACTACAAATCAAGGGACATCTTTTATTTCTAAAGAGATACGAGATTTTGCTGAATTATACAAAATAAAAATGCTCAACTCATCTCCATACTATGCTCAAGCTAATGGTTAGGCTGAGTCTAGTAATAAGACTTTGATCAAGCTTATCAAAAAGAAGATTGAGGATAACCCAAGGAGGTGGCATGCAGTTTTGTCTGGAGCTTTATGGGCTCATCGTGTGTCAAGACATGGTGCTACAAGAGTTACTCCTTTCGAGCTGGTATATGGACAAGAAGCAGTGTTCCCCGTCGAGGTAAATCTGGATGCATATAGACTGGCTAAACAGAATGATTTATCTGCTGTTATGTATCATGATGTCATGATGGACAACATTGATGAAGTAACCGATAAGAGATTAAGGGCTCTTAAGGAGATGGAGAGAGACAAAGCCCGGGTTGCCAGAGCTTACAACAAAAGGGTGAAGAGTAAATCGATCCAAGTGGGGGAATTGGTATGGACGACTATATTACCACTTGGGTCGAGAAGCAACAAGTTCGGCAAGTGGTCGCCGAGCTGGGAGGGTCCTTATAAAGTGATCAAAGTGGTATTTGGAAATGCATATATGCTGGAGACGTTACAAGGTGAAAGACTCCCGAGAGCAATAAACGGGAGGTATTTGAAAAAATACTTTCCAAGTGTTTGGCAAGAAGCCTGAGTGCCTTTCAAGCAATGACGGATACATGTATCGCCCTTAGAACAAAAATAGTCAGAATATTTATCCTTAAATATCGAATAGCTGATGAGTTGGAATATCGAATAGCTGATGAGTTGGATATCGTTGTTATTCAGTTTGTTTTTAGGTTCTACCAAATATTACCTAAAAACAGGGGGGCATATGTTGACACTCAAAAGTGTCACAGATAAAGATGAATTTAGAAGAAGTGTTCGACCTGTAATATTAGGGTCGAATTTGTCTTTTGAGAGATCGGATGTTCTAAATTGAATGGGTCTGATCATTTTGGGTTTACGATCACTCATGTTATGTCCGACCAGGTGGCCCTAGTCAGAGGTCTTATGGTTGTGATGAATGCTGAGTCCGACGCTAAATATGTGGATCCTTCTCTTGTAAGGATGATTTGTTGATCAGTATGGGCTGATGAAGCCCATTAGACCGATCTGGTCGATCCAAGGATCGGCGAGATCAGGGTTATCTTGTCGCGTCCGGATTAGATTCTATATGTTGATAGAGTCGGGATAGCAAACTGAAAATTGTATTTGGAGATGTTTCCTATTGAGATAAGATCAGCCCCCTCTATATATATGAGAGGATCATGGTCGATTGAGGCATCCAACCCTAATCGATCAAAATCAATCTACTACCCTTTTACCCCTTTTTTCCCTCTACTTTGTTGTTCGGCGCGTCTCCCGGCGAGACTCGACAGCGTTCTAGGCGCCCTTGCTGGTCCTAGGACAACCTCTACGTGCTTCTCCCCGACGGGTCTTCCCAGGAGGAGTTCTAGAGTTATCAACACAGGAGCCCAAAACCCTAGATCGATCTAAACCAGTCTCTAGATCGGTTTTCGTCGGTTTAGCCAGGGTCCCTACTGTCTCAGGTTGAACTGCAACCTCTCCGGGCGTTCTAGCCCTGTTGGTGTTTGATTCGGATCACTTCCGACATCAACAACTTCATCTTTCGGAAAGCGAATTCGCAATCGTCCAAGGAAGTCTAAGTGTGTTAAACAGTGCCTTTCCAAATCAATATCAAGAAATAGCCGATGTGCCCCATGAAGATCAATATTAATCTCTACAGCCTTCCACACATCAGCTATGAAAGGAGGAAAATTTGTGATGGAGGTGAGTGATGTTGGTTCAGCCGGCATGGCTTTCCAATAGCATGCAAACCATCCCATAATAAAATGAATTGGAAGAGATGCATGGCACTTGCTAGCTGAACTAGAGCTGCTATAAATAGCTTCCTGGACAGAATCTACACTCTCATAGAAATAAGCCATACTCGCTACACCAATGGCTCTGCGAACACCTTTAGCAATAGTAGTTGCTGCCATAAATACTTCAGGACGTATGTAAGCCCCCATAGCAACTGGAACAAAGGCAACACGAAGATGCGTCTTTGAATAATTGCTATTGAAATGCATCACCTGATCAGAGAAATGTATAGCAGGGGGCAGTGCTTTACTGTTACCATCATCCATACGAAAATTCAAGTTTTGTAGCAATGGATCCTCAACATCAGCATAGAAATTTTCAGTTAAAGTAATGTTGGGGCAGTTCTCAATTTGGACTCCATTGTGCAGAAAATGATTGGTCCACTGAAAAAGTGTAACACGACCATCTGCCCCATTGTTGTTCTCAAGTTTTTCGAAACATATTGTCGTATGTGCAGAGAACAGTTCCCCAGCCACTGCATCTTGGAAGCATGAATCAGGGACATATTCATCATAAACACGCCCTGAAATCGGGATTCCCATAGCATCTTGCAGTGCTAACAGGGGAAAACACATTTCTCCCTGACTTGTTATCAAAGTATGTCCAGCTGAATTCCAAAATGTTAGAAAGGCTTGAACTAATGGCCAGTTGGGGCGGATTTCATACAGTGATCCCAATATGCCGGGCACAATGCCAGCACGTGCCAGAATATTTTTGTCAGTTTCAGATACTAAGAGTGCCCAAGCCCAAATCAGTAGCTTTTCACAGTAAAATGCTTCAACTTTGAGCCCTCGATCCTCATCATTCCACCAATTTTTCTGGGGATTTTTGATGAGTTCCTCTGCTAGAGTGGATGTTTGGTGTACAACAGCTTCATTCTCAATAACTTCAGCTTCTTTAATTACAGGCTGCAACGCAACAAGTGTCATATGTTCTGTCCCTAGATTTATTTCTCCTTCAAGATCATCCACAGTGGCAGATCGACGACGCAATGATCTTGTCAATGCTAAATGAGGTGTTGGAAGCATGCAGGTAGCAGGCTGCGTTGAAGGATCTGCAGTGATAATAATGCCATCGCTTCTATCTAAACCCATGCGAGTTAAGCATGAAGAGATACGCTCCTCTACCATTTCCATGAGCAAAGTTGAGTGAGTGGAAGCTGGTTTGACTGCTGCAACTGGAACATCACATTGTGGTTCATAATCAGCATTCCAAAAGGGTGAATTATCACTAGTGACGCTTGTATCAGATGGCTTCACAGCTTGTCCACGGGGACGGGGCTGCACCGTAGTAATCCCATCTTTCCTTTGGATAGCTTGGATCTAACAAAGATAAAATAATATGACATGAGTAACAAAAAGAAGAAGAAGTGATCAACACAGATGTTAAAATAGAAGACAATGAGTAACATTATGTGTTACATGTGATTCAGAATGCTTCACATCTCTAAAACCACTACCAGAAGAGTGCCTAGAAGCATCAGGATGTCGCTGCTGATTACGGTCATGGTCTCTATCGAATGAATTTTGACGGTTGCGAAAGCGATTCCCACCTCGCGTTGGCAGCGTTCCATTATGCCCAAACGGGCCTTGCTGGTTCCACGCTCAGGCATACCTCCATTATGAGAAGCCTGTTGTTGAAGGCCATAAGTTTCTTCATACCTGTCACGACTATACGAGCGACCTCGACGGTGATCCACATGACCACCTCGATGATCACCATGGTACGGAGCATGGCCCCCCTGATCGAATCCACTCCTTCGGCGAAAGCCACGGTTAAAGCCTGCCATGGATGAGTACCTGAACCAATTGATGGGAAATACAAGGGGTCATTATGCAGCTTGATATGTAAAAGTTTCAAATTCTTCCTGAATGTTTCAGAGCAACAGAGTAGTGATGTCTTAATAATGAGACAATTGCTCGAGAGAAAATTCAAATCTACATGGGGGCGCTAGATTAGCATATCGAGTGCCACAAGTCACTTTCTGGTTCTAATGGTTGCTTCAAAACACATGATTGCAGAGCCAAGAACAGCTTATTCTAGTACACAGAAAATGCATGATCTCATCACAAACTACGACTGCAGGGCCAACTGGCCAAGAACAGTCCAAAAAATTCACAAACTATGCATGCATGGGCATCTCAAATAGGAAGATATATACCTTCGCAGTGGCCGGCAATACGGACGTACACCAAGTTCCCCGTCGTGAACTTCAAAGCCCTGGTATGTGGCTCCCTTGTCCCAGCCACATACCGACGAGGCCGAATTCTTCTCACCAAAGACCAACGAGGCCTCATGTATCGGCGCACCTGGCGGCATCTGGTGGGGTCGCGTTGAGGCGAAGCTACCTGATGTGCAGGCGTGGCTGTCGGATCAACATCAACCTCGAGTTGGTCAGGAATACCCTTAGGGTTAGCCTGCTCGCTCATTAGCTGTAAGGGTAGAAGGGAAATAATTGTATTAGGCTATATAAGGAGAGGCCACCCCTCCCTCCAAACCATCTCAGCCATTGCTATTTTATTTCTAGGGTTTCCCGCTCTCCCACATCCCTGCTGTAGCT
The DNA here is from genome assembly GCA_009763385.1 of Coix lacryma-jobi var. lacryma-jobi. NCBI lineage: Eukaryota > Viridiplantae > Streptophyta > Magnoliopsida > Poales > Poaceae > Coix > Coix lacryma-jobi. Next base: position 110,908,720 of record CM019826.1, on the reverse strand, counting down.
ACTGAGATCCGCGGAGACGGTGAATCGTACCTCTATGTATTTGGATTTTGCAGAAACGGGACTGGATTCCCGTTGTCTCCTCGTGGGGATGATTTTCGGCTGAAAATCGTGGTGGTGATTTGTGTTCTTGAGTTGTTCTTCATGTTCACTTTTTCTCCATGTTTTTCTCGTCGATCAATCTCTCTCTACGGTTGTTCGTTTTTGAGTCCACTTGTTGCTACTTGTTCTTTACGGTGAGGGAAATATTTCCACCGAAGGAATTCAACTCTAACCACATGAGCAAGTAGATCGATTGGTTTTCGTTTTGGATCAACTTTTCTCTTCTCTTCCCCCAAACTTTTTTGATTTATTGATTTGGAGATAGGTTCGAGCGATGATCTTCTAGGAGTAGCTCACTATCCTCCTTGTGACTCCTCTCACCAAGTTTGGTCCCTAGAGGATTCGTTTTGGGTGAGATCAAGTCAAATCGGTGGACGAACTGCACTGCGTCGGGGTGACCAGACTCACTGATCGGGGTGACCAGACGCACGGCCTAGAGTCTGGTTGTTGAAGGAATTCGCTGTTATCTTTCTCACGACGTGACCGGACTCTTGATTGCCTAGTGACTGGAATCACCGATTCTACTGTTCACCGATTTTGTACTGCTGACCGGACGCTCCTAGAACAGAGTCCGGTCGGGAACAGAGAGCTCCCAAATCGGTTTTGGATCGACCGGACGCGTCTGATCTCTACTGACCGGACGCTCACTACAGTCCGGTCAGAGCTGATCAGCACGATTTCGTCTGCAGCTCGTTCGTCCGTTGTCGGTTTTGGTTTTTGATTTTTGCGTTGGGTGTTGACGGTCCTTAAACACCTGTTTTACCATCAACATTTGACCCTAAAATTCACCAAAAAGGCATGAAATATAGTCAAATAGGTTTCAAACTAACCAAATTCCACATGTCCATAGAATTCTATTCGAATGCAGGATTTGAACCAAATTTTGACATATGGACCCACCAGAGGCCAATCCCACTCAGCAGGGCCCAAATGGGCCTAAGAGGGGTGGCACCCGCTACCCCTAGGAGGCGCCCGCCACCTCTAAGTGGCGCCCGCCACTTGGGTTGGCCCAAGTGTCACCCCCTGCCACGTCACCGATCCGTGTGACCTCCCCAAGGCCAAATCCTGGCCCTTGGTCACTAGGCAGTGGCATCGGACGGCTCAGGGAGGAGTGGCGTGGATCAAGGCTGAATGTCGATTGCTAGGACATGCAACCGACCTCCAAACCGCCTTGGACAACCACCTGGATGCCGTTGAAGCAGAGGCGGTTCATCCAACGGCCAGGGAGCTGGCGGCCGCCAGTAGGGGGTGGCGCCCGCCACCTGACCTAACCCTAGGTCGGTTGGCTGCCCACTATAAGAACCCCCTCACTCATTTAGGCTATAAATACCCCCCTGGCGACACTACTTCATTCGTACCATCACACATTACCATCCCAGAGAAACAGAAGCAAGAGAAGCAATTGAGAGTTAGGTTAGAAGCATAGAGAGCTTAGGCAAGTAGGTAGCTAGTAGAGCAAGGCATCTTCGCCCTCGCGGTAGCGCTGCTCAAGGGTTAGCTCAAGAGAAGAGGCGTGCGAGTGATCGGTCTTGGAGCTGGGAAGAGTCTTCCTTCATCTCCAGTTCAGGTTTTGCTCTTGTTACTCAAGCACTTACTATATTCTAGTTCATCATTTCAAGTATTACTTTATTCTACTTATCAGTATTGAGTGGTATACTTGATTGATTGCTTGAGTGCCTAGCTATCCTACAGATCAATTCACTTAGCCATAGTAGTTAATCTCTAGTGAGCTTAGTGTTTGATCTTTGCCAATAGGTTGCTTAGTTAGTTTAGTGTTTATCTTATTATGTCAAGTATTTGCTCTGACGTCCGCAAGGGTGTCTCTATTCAAAGCTAGGGTAGAGATAGTTAGAATATAGTTAAGCGTGGTGCTTAGTTATAGACTTACCTTTAGATACGGCTGGACCCCCGGATAGCTGTGGTAGCAAGCAGGTGGTGACAGTCCTGTGCGCCTTGAATTCCACCACGTAGTTGGCCCAGTTTAACAGTAAGGCTTGTTGTGCTAGCGTTCAACCTAAGTAAGTGGTAAAGGCTAGTACACCTCGATACTTGACAAGATAGGAATAAAACTTTACTGAACTTAGTTGCTCTATTGTCTTTTGCCTGCCCTGCTTTGTAACTGTCTCGCTTCGTAGTTATCTTGCTTGGTAGTTATCTAGGATTAGTTATCAGTAGTTAGTAGTTATTAGTAGTTAGTTATCCTTAGTTATCCTAATCTCTTTATCTACCTATCCATCCACCTTACCTTAACCATCCATTTCGTCCTTACCTATCCACCCATATATTCTTTCTAGCCTTTCATCTTCCCTTCTCCCCTTTTCCTTTTTCTTATTTCTTCGACTCTCATCCCCTCCTTGTCTCAACTCATTCACCACCCTAGCCTTCCCTTGGGATCAAATAAATCGACACCTGGTACTCCCAGGCGAAGTGCTACTATGATAGTTCTGTGCGCTTGCAGAATCTCCTCCTGGTAGATTGCATTCTCGCTAGCTAGCTCCTATTAGTGTCGGGACTGACAACCTATCTACTTTAGTTACCCTATCCTAGGTGTAGCTAAGAACTACCAACATTGGGTTTCTAGAGTTGTGTAGTGTCCCGCTGTGCTTCTTAGAAGCATCCACTCTACATCCAGGGTCGTGGACACTACCTAGCTCTAGATTTGTTGTTGGGGTTGATTCTTGAGACAGAGGCGATATGTTTCTGAAAAGAAATTTGAAGCTCCCATTCACCCCCCCTCTGGTCGCCTGTTTGTAGCACTTTCGGTCCTTCAATTGGTATCGGAGTGGGTTAAGGATCTTCCACCTTAGCCGGTTCCAGATCCACAGAAGGCGACATGTATCGCGGCGTGGGCAAACCGCCATCTTTCGATGGGACGAACTATGTGTATTCGAAGATACGCATGTCGGCCTATCTTTAGAGCATGGGTGCTTCCATCTGGGATATTTGCAACTCTGTAGATTACGTGGTCTTGGCTGCTCGTGTGACTCAGCATCAGATTGATGAGCACGATTCCAATAGCCGAGCCTGTAATGCTCTTTTCTCCTGTTTGAGCATGTCTGAGTTTGATTGCGTTTCTCACCTCGCTACGACTTGGGAGATTTGGGCTACCATCATGCGTTTTCATGAGGGAACCACTCAAGTCAAAATGCGGATACATGGGTGTATGCCGAGTCTCTGAGTGATGAGTGATTGTCAACGGGTTTGATCGCAGGGTCTTTGGCTTGTGTTGTGCAGGTGCCGAGCACGGAGACAGTGATCGAGGGCAAGGTGAAGGTCAAGTTGAGACAGGTCGTGCCGACGGACCGGGTGCGGTGAAGGATGGGCGTGCCGTGCGGCGGACGTGCCATGCCGATGAACTGAGCGGTGAAGGGCGGACGTGAGGCTTGGACTGAGGGACCAGAGTGCCTGAGGATCAGCTGTGGTGGCTGGCAGCCTGGGACAGCGACAAATGAAGACTTGCGGGGCACGGTGTTGCTCGGGTCGAGGACCTGGGGACACGTGTCGGTGGACGGGGTGCACGGGCGGTGCATCCCCTCTACAGCTTCGGTTTGGTGGTAGAGCCAGAGAAAAACCATGAGATGGACGGTTTCCAGGTTTGGGCCTCAAAACCTGGGCGTGGACGGTTTCCGAGTTTGGCCACAAAACTCGGGCTGAGGGTTTCTGAGTTTGGCCACAAAACTCGGGCTGAGGACGGTTTCCAGGTTTGGGCCTCAAAACCTGGGCTCTGAGGGTTTGATGAGTTTGTCCTCAAAACTCAGATGCTGGTGGGCTGGTTTCCCGGTTTGGGCCTCAAAACCGGGGGACAGCTGGAAAAGGCTGGTTTCCCGGTTTGGGCCACAAAACCGGGGGTGCAGAGCGAGGGCGGCACGTGGCGGCGATCTGGAGGTTGCGTCGAGGCAACGCTTCGAGTCGAGCGGGCGTGGCCGTCGGATACACCTAGCACTCGAGTTGGTCCAGACTAACCCTAGGGTTTGACTGGCTCGCTCTGTAATTAGAATAGAGAGGGGTAGAGTAGGAATTGTACTTAGACTAGAATTAGGATAAGTAGTCGGGGAGACACCCTCCTCCCCTTATCTCAGTTAGTCATCTCAGTCATTTGCTCTTTCGCACTTAGGGTTTCCTGCTCTCCCAATCCCCTGCTGTAGCTAGCTGAGATCCGCAGAGAGACTTGTCTCTGTGTACTGCTGATTTGAGGAAGTGAGGCCGTATCCTCACCGTTGCAGTGCAGATCAATGACTTGATTCACGTTTTGATTCGTGTTCTTCGCGTTCTTCGTTTCTTCGCGATTTTCCCGTCACTCGATCTCCCTCTCTGGTGCATCTTTGCGAAATCCATTTGAACCAATTTGTTCGTATCATTGAGGAGGTCATTTTGACCAAAGGAATTCATCTAACTTCTCATGATCGAATAGATAGGGACGATTTCGTTTTCGTGGTGCTTTTTTCGTTCATCCACCTTCCCTTGTGATTTCCCGTTGATTGGATTGATTTGAGCGGATGATTTCTTGGGGATAGTCTCCTAACTACCCCGTGATCATCTTCTCCAAGTTTGGGAACTTGGGATTTTGATTTGGATTGGATTTGGAGAGATTTGGGAGAGGGGCGATCAAAATCGCCCTCTCTGCAGGGCCGCGGACAGTCCGCCACTTGGCCCGCGGACTGTCCGGGCGTCTGGGTCCGACCGTGCAGTGGTCGCGCAGCCTTGACTGTTCTTGCCTCGGGTGACTGGCGGACAGTCTGCAGGTCAAAGTCGCGGACAGTCCGCGAGTCGTTCAGCAAGGGTTCAGCAACCTTGCTATTTTTGGTTTTCTGTCGGCGGACAGTCTGCCAGTGAACCGCGGACAGTCCGGGAATTGCCTGAGTCTTCCGGTTTAGTGCGTTTGCTCTCCCGGCTTGTTCGCTTGGTTTCCGGACTTCTCGTTTGGCCCTGTAGTTGTCCAAGGAACCTCTCTAGGTATCTTTGCTACTTGTTAGCATAGGTATTTAGGAGTTTCTCGACGTAGCCATCTATCTACGTCCGGGACTTGGTTTTTGGGGTTGTGTTCGAGCCGGAACTTTTGGAGTTTGGTTTGATTCTTCTTGGTGGTGCTCCGCTGTGATCTTAGGGATCATCCACCCTCTTCCAAGGGTCGTGAGCATCACGGTTTTGGTCGCCGTCTCTTGGGGTTGATTTTGGGACATTTGGCCAAACTTTCTGAAGGAAATTTTTGAGCTCCCATTCACCCCCCTCTAGTCGCCTTGCTAGTGCTTTCTCGGTCCTTCAATTGGTATCGGAGCGGGTTAAGGATCTTCCACCTTAGCCGGTTCCAGATCCACAAAAGGCGACATGGATCGCGGCGTGGGCAAACCGCCGTTCTTTGATGGGATGAACTATGCGTATTGGAAGATACACATGTCGGCCTATCTTCAGAGCATGGGCTCTTCTATTTGGGAGATTTGCAATAGGGACGATTACGTTGTCTTGGCTGCTCGTGTCACTCAGCTCCAGATCGATGAGCACGAGGCCAATAGCCGGGCACGTAATGCCTTGTTCTCCTATTTGAGCATGGGTGAGTTTGATCGCGTTTCTCACCTCTCTACGGCTCGGGAGATTTGGGCCACCCTCATGCGCTTTCATGAGGGCACCTCTCAAGTCAAAACCCGACTCTACGAGTCGTTCAAGAGAGAGTATGAGAATTTTCGACATCAGCCTGGCGAGAGCATAGAGAGTTTATTCGCTCGCTTTCAGGTGATTGTCAACAGGATGAGGGCTAACAAGGAGCAGTTGCCTTTCGACGATCATGAGAGAGCTCTGAAGCTTTTGCACACTCTTGATCGGTCGGTGTGGGATTCCAAGGTTCAGGCGATCATCGAATCGCCTAACTATGAGACCCTCACGTGCGACGAGCTCTTCAGTAAGCACAAGTCCAGTGAGATTGATGCCATGGCAAGGGCTTCTTATGAGAATCCTTCCGGCCCGACTATGGCTTTGGTTTCTGGTTCTTCCGCTAACCCCTCTACTGGCTTTGCGCTTTCATCTCTCTTTTCTGTCACAGAGGATCAGCTGGAGTCTTTGGGAGATGAGGAGTTGGCTTTGCTTGCCAACCGGTTCACGCGGTTTCACAACAACCACATGAACCGTCGTCGCGGAGGAGGACGCTCAGGATGCTATGAGTGCGGCGATCCCGACCACTTCATCGCCAACTGTCCCAAGAAGAAGCATTCATCTGGGAAGGGCGATCATGGGCACAAGTACGACTCCGGCAAGCGCAAGGAGAAGTACGTCCCCGCAAGGCACAAGCGGAGGGGTGGCTTCGACAAAGAGTACATCAAGAAGAAGTACTTGGAGAAGGCCCAGGCTGAGCAGCGTGCATTCTTCGCCACGCTCAGCGACGTTGACGGCTCGGATGACGACTCCGCTTGCTCAAGCGATGACGAGTCCGAGAAGAAGAAGAGGATCGAGGACAAGCTGAACGGTCTCTGCTTCTTCGCCGACGACGACAGCTTCTGCACCATGGCGCTTGGTGATGAGGTCGACGGCAAGCTAGAGCACTCTCCTCGCGACGACGACGATGACGACTCCTCCCAGGTATCCCTCACCCACGACGAGCTTTCTGCTGAGGTCGAGAAGCTTACTGCCACGCTCCTTAGTCAGGACAAGTTGCTTAGGCGTGCCACTAGAGAGCGCAAGGAGTTTAGGCAGAAGTGGGAGGACACGGTGAGGGAGCTTGAGTTTGCAAAGTCCACCGTGGTCGTGTCGGAGGAGGTTGAGTGCGAGTCGTGCACCAAGCACATGACTGATCTCCTCACCCTGAGGAGTAAGTATGCTGCTTTGGTTGGAGAGGTGGATGAGCTCCGTGCTAGGCCGCAGCTGTTGGGTGCGTGCAAGACTTGTCCTGTCTTGCAATCCGAGTTGGCAGAGAAGAATGCCAAGATTGAGTCTTTAGAGAAGGCCAACTCGGGTAGCACTTGTGTCACGAGGTGTGCTTTGTGTGAGGGCTTGAGGAAAACACATACCTTCGGACCATCTTGTCATGGGTCTCTTGTAGTGAGCCGCAGCTCGGGATGATGATCTCCCAATTCAAGCGAGCTGCTGGAGGTCCTGGTGTAGGTTTTGCTCTGAGTGTTGATCTTTCTGCTTTTGGGAAGATTGGAGAGTCGAGTGGTCTGAACCCAAGTGAGAAGCCCAACTCCACCACTACTCCCAAACTTACCAAGCTTCCACCCAAGGAGCCACCTAAGCCTACCACCAAGGATGGGGTGTTTCAGGAACCCCCGAGAGCTCCGCCCAAGAACCAAGTGTGGGCACCCAAGCCAAACCACCTCAAGAACAAGCTTGACACAATGCCACCCATTCAGGAGGAGTGCTTGCCACAGAAGGGCAAAGTGATCCACACCCACAGCCATGAGTACCAACAACCCCCTTTGCGTGTGGTGAGGTATCATTGTGATTTCTGTGGGAGAGATGGACACTTGAGCGAGTTCTTCTTTAGGCGCAAGAGAGAGGCGCGCCGTGCTAGGGAGATGAACAACACGGACATGTACCATCCTTTCCATGATGTACATGTGCCGAATGTTCAGAGGAGTACTCCAAGGAGAGCAGCTAGGCCCAGAGGTCCAGAACCTCAAGTTCCCAGACCTAGGCAGCAGAGAGCTCCGAGGAGAGATGCTAGGCCTAGAGGCGCAGTGCCTCAAGTTGCTAGGCCTAGGCCTCGTAGAGAGAGTGCCCGGCGGGAGCCTGCAGTTGTAGGCTATGGACCCCGTGGCGGAGGCTTTGTAGTTGAGCGTTATCCCCCACCGCGTTTTGAGTATCGCGGTGGATGCTCCTTCCTTAGCGGACTACGCTTTCCTCTACGTGGTGATCGCTCCTCTCGTAGACGTGCTAGGAATGGTTTTTCTGCTAACCGTTCTTTTGAGCAGCCGGCCCAACACTTGTATTCTTCCTACTTCACTAACCCCAGTGTTGGACCGTATGCTCACCCTATGTCTTTTTATTGATGTAGGTAAAACGGTTGGAGGACATTTGGTTGGTGGATTCCGGTTGCTCGAGGCACATGACCGGAAATGCAAGTGGTTCTCCAGCCTTAGCCCTGTCGCCGGAAAGGAGTACATAACCTTCGGCGACAATAGCAAAGGTAAGGTATTGTCTCGCGGGTCGGTGCGAGTTAATGAGCACTTTGTGTTGCGCGATGTTGCTCTTGTTTCTAACTTGCATTTTAACCTTCTTTCTGTTTCGCAACTTTTTGATGACGACTATGAGATTCGTTTTAAACTGAATCTCAGTCGTATTTTGGATCCTCAGGGCAATCTTGTGTGTTTGATTTCGCCCTTTGGAAAAGTCTTTCGTGCGAATTTCTCGGAGTCTTTTGGCACTTCTCGTTGTCTTGTGGCTGGATCTTCCTCCTCCGATCTTTGGAAGTGGCATAGGAGACTTGGACATTTGAGCTTCGACTTGCTTGCAAGGCTTAGTTCACTTGGCCTAATCCGAGGATTGCCCAAGTTGCATATGGAGAAGGATCTTGTTTGCCACTCGTGTAGACACGGGAAGATGGTTGCTGCTCCCCACCATCCAGTGACTCAGGTCATGACCAAGCGCCCTGGAGAGCTTTTGCACATGGACCTTGTTGGTCCGGCTCGGGTGAGCTCGGTTGGGGGGAAGTGGTATGTGCTTGTTGTTGTTGATGACTTTTCGAGATATTCGTGGGTCTTCTTTTTAGCCGAGAAGACCGAGACTTTCTCCTTTGCTCGCAATCTGATTTTGCGTCTTCAGAACGAGTTCCCTTTGAACTCGATGCGAGCCATTAGGAGTGATAATGGTTCCGAATTCAAAAATTCGGATTTTGAGAAGTTTTGTAACTCTTTGGGTTTGGAGCATCAGTTTTCTTCCCCCTACACACCCCCTCAGAATGGTGTTGTAGAGAGGAAGAATTGGACCCTTGTTGAGATGGCCAGGACGATGCTCGATGAGCATAGGACTCCTAGGCGATATTGGGCCGAAGCTATGAACACTGCATGCTACATTTCAAATCGCATTTTTCTGAGAGCTTTCTTGAAGAAGACTTCTTATGAGTTGCGTTTTGGAAAACTGCCCAAGGTAAGTTATTTTCGAGTTTTTGGTTGCCATTGTTTTATACTCAAAAAGGGCAACTTGGATAAATTTGAGTCTCGTTCTTCAGATGGTGTGTTTTTGGGTTATGGCACTCACACTCGAGCTTATCGTGTACTTAACCTTGACACTAACCGAGTCATGGAGACATCCGATGTCACCTTCGACGAGACCATGGTTTGTCCTTCTTCTCGTTTTGAGCGTGCAGGTGATCATGAGGTTGGTGAGCCTCTTTTTGATGACGAGGACGAGGGTGCTGAAGGTATGGATGATCCAGCACCCCCTCCACCTGCTGTGCCACAAAGAGCGGCTTCTACGATGACTCACGGCCTTGACACCTCTTCCTCCTGGGGGCCGTGGGATCCGCCACCCCGAGCGGTACCATTTGTACCCGGGGAGGCACCAGCTGCTGTTGAGGGGGAGGCTACTTCAGCTCGGGAGGCGCCACGGCACATTCAGCGCCAGCACCCACCTCAGCAGATGATCGGCAGCATCGACGAACGGGTTACTCGGTCCAGGTCACAGCACATCTCTCATTTCGCTCATTCTGCTTTTGTTGCTAATTTTGAGCCCTGAGATGTTGGACATGCTTTGACGGATCCGGATTGGGTCAATGCCATGCATGAGGAGTTAGAAAACTTTGAGAGAAATCGGGTTTGGGTTCTAGTTCCTCCTCCTCCTAACTGTAATCCTATTGGGACAAAATGGGTTTTCAAAAATAAACAAGGCGAGGACGGCCACATTGTGAGGAACAAAGCGCGTCTTGTGGCCAAGGGTTATAGTCAGAAGGAGGGGATAGACTTTGAGGAGACCTTTGCTCCTGTAGCTCGTTTGGAGGCTATTAGGATACTCTTGGCTTTTGCTGCATCCAAAGGTTTTAAACTCTTTCAAATGGATGTCAAGAGTGCCTTCTTAAACGGCTACATAGAAGAAGAAGTGTATGTTGAGCAACCCCCCGGTTTTGAAAATCCCAAGTTTCCAAACCATGTTTTTAAACTTCACAAAGCTTTATATGGTTTGAAACAAGCCCCTAGAGCCTGGTATGATAGATTGAAAACTTTTTTGCTTGCTAAGGGTTTTAAAATGAGATGTGTAGATAAAACGCTCTTTCTCCTCAGGCAAGGCAAAAACACTCTCTTGGTCCAGATTTACGTGGATGATATCATTTTCGGTGGTTCTTCTCACGCTTTGGTTGCCAAGTTTGCAGATATTATGAGCAGGGAGTTCGAGATGAGCATGATGGGCGAGCTGACATTCTTTCTCGGGTTGCAAATTAAGCAATCCCGAGAGGGGATGTTTGTGCACCAGGGCAAGTACACCAAGGACTTGCTGAAGCGGTTCGATATGGGTGAGGCCAAGCCTCTTCCAACACCCATGTCGACGACGGCTGCCCTGGATGCGGATGTGGATGGAGAAGCAGTGGACCATAAGGAGTACCGAAGCATGATCGGGTCGCTCCTCTACCTGACGGCGACACGCCCGGACATCCAGTTCGCGGTGTGTCTGTGTGCGTGCTTTCAGGCGTCGCCGCACACCTCTCACCGTCAGGCGGTGAAGCGGATTTTCAGGTACCTTCGTTTCTCACCTGAGTTCGGGATTTGGTATTCTGCTTCCTCCACCCTCTCCCTTTGCGGTTATTCGGATGCCGATTTTGCTGGTTGCCGTATTGAGCGCAAGTCCACTTCTGGGACTTGCCAGTTTATTGGTTCTTCTCTTGTTTCGTGGTCTTCTCGCAAGCAGTCTAGTGTCGCCCAGTCCACTACAGAGGCTGAATATGTTGCTGCGGCTAGCTGCTGTTCCCAGTTGCTTTGGATGATGACCACTTTGCGTGATTTTGGTCTGAGCTTTACTCGTGTTCCTTTGCTTTGTGACAGCACGAGTGCCATTAGCGTTGCTAAGAACCTCGTGCTTCACTCGAAGACCAAACACATTGATGTGCGCTTTCATTTCTTGCGAGACCACCAGGAGAAGGGTGATATCGACCTTCGCCATGTCGATACTCATCATCAACTGGCTGATATTTTCACCAAGCCTTTAGACGAATCAACCTTTAACCGGTTGAGGGGTGAGCTTGGTGTGTGTTTCCCCTTTTAGATGGGGGAAACATTTTGGATCTTGTATAGTAGACTGATTTTCTTTCGTTTGTCTTTCTTTTCTCTTGCATTTTAGCATACGCATTTACATTCTGAGCTTCATGTCTATAATCACTAGAATGTAACTATGCTCTATGTAGTATGCTCCGATGCTTATGTTGATGCTTGTAGCTTATGCTCTTTCTGATCACTAGTACATGTTGTGAGCTGAGCTATTGTTGAAATGGTGAATTTGCTTAATAACTTAAAATCTGAAAATGTTCACCATTGAGATATGCAACTAGCATGTGTAGGATGTGTTGAGTTCACTCGTGCTTTTCATATATGCTAGGTTGCTATGTCTTTAGTTCTGAGTCATTCACTTGCTTGGTCTGTTCATACCTTGCTTAAAATTTGAACCAAGTCTTAGTGAATTGAAAAGATCGAGATGAGACTGCTTGTCAACACATCACGGTATCGAGATAGTTTCTCATTGCACTTTGAGTTAAACTTGAGCCGTGTAGTGTATGACCGAAACCGCAGCTTTAAGCTTCTGAATGCTTCGGCATAGGCTCTGCTCAGTTGAAAAGTTAGGCAATGACAAGCTTTCAACCTCTCGCAATCACATGCTAATAATTGAACTTGTGAAATTTTCATCGCTGCAACTCCGATATTATTTTGAAATCACAAGTGTATGTTTCATTCCTATGCATGATGATTGAACTTTACTAGGGGTAGTTCACCTTGTATACATGTTTAGCACTCGTATTGGATTCCTGTCTATACATGTGTAGTGCTATTTTGATGGTGACTCCCTTTTTGGCTAAAAACTGCTCACATGCTCATATGTTCATATTTCGTATGTGTGATCAGTTTGAGCCTTTGCTATTTGAGTGCCTAGTTGAGTCATTGGAGTTCTACTATTTAGAGCATCTTTGCACTCTTGTGAATATATGCCTGAAGCTACTAACTTGCATTTCTGACTTCATATGCATGTTGGAAGGGGGAGTTTCTTGCCTTGATGCCTTTCTTGATAAGTGCATTTTCAACTAAGGGGGAGAGTTTTTGCAAATCATATACTCCTGGACATTCAACTAAGGGGAATTTTCCAAGTTGCTTGCACTTGTCGAGGGGGAGTTTGCTAGTTGTGTTGAGCCTTTGCCTCTATCTTGAGGGACTAGCAAACATTTTTAGGGTTTTTCGATCGATTGGTTCTCTTTTGGTTTGGAGTCATTCCAATTGGTTCGGAGCATGTTTGGCCGAAAGGCATTGGTTTTGAGCTTTCTGTGCTAGTTGTGTTGAGCCTCTGTGCCTCTATCTTGAGGGACTAGCATTTTGCTTCGATTTTCATTCGGCTTCAATTGGTTTTGAGCTCTTTTCTCTGGAGTTTCCAATTGGTATCTGCTAGCGGTGTTGAGCCTGTTCTACCTCTTCTTGAGGGCTAGCTTTGCTTTGCTTGGTTGCGTCGAGCCGTTGCCCATGTCTTTGGGGACCTAGTTCTTTTGCTCTTTCCACTTGACCTTCTTCGGCTTTGCTAGGCTTTTGGGTCATTTGGTCGAGTTCTCTCTTCTTCTTCCTTCCCTCTTCTTCTTTTCATTATGATTTGTGTGAGTAGTTGACAATGCACTCATCAAGGGGGAGATTGCGGATACATGGGTGTATGCCGAGTCTCTGAGTGATGAGTGATTGTCAACGGGTTTGATCGCAGGGTCTTTGGCTTGTGTTGTGCAGGTGCCGAGCACGGAGACAGTGATCGAGGGCAAGGTGAAGGTCAAGTTGAGACGGGTCGTGCCGACGGACCGGGTGTGGTGAAGGATGGGCGTGCCGTGCGGCGGACGTGCCATGCCGATGAACTGAGCGGTGAAGGGCGGACGTGAGGCTTGGACTGAGGGACCAGAGTGCCTGAGGATCAGCTGTGGTGGCTGGCAGCCTGGGACAGCGACAAGTGAAGACTTGCGGGGCACGGTGTTGCTCGGGTCGAGGACCTGGGGACACGTGTCGGTGGACGGGGTGCACGGGCGGTGCATCCCCTCTACAGCTTCGGTTTGGTGGTAGAGCCAGAGAAAAACCATCAGATGGACGGTTTCCAGGTTTGGGCCTCAAAACCTGGGCGTGGACGGTTTCCGAGTTTGGCCACAAAACTCGGGCTGAGGGTTTCCGAGTTTGGCCACAAAACTCGGGCTGAGGACGGTTTCCAGGTTTGGGCCTCAAAACCTGGGCTTTGAGGGTTTGCTGAGTTTGGCCTCAAAACTCAGATGCTGGTGGGCTGGTTTCCCGGTTTGGGCCTCAAAACCGGGGGATAGCTGGAAAAGGCTGGTTTCCCGATTTGGGCCACAAAACCGGGGGTGCAGAGCGAGGGCGGCACGTGGCGGCGATCTGGAGGTTGCGTCGAGGCAACGCTTTGAGTCGAGCGGGCGTGGCCGTCAGATACACCTACCACTCGAGTTGGTCCAGACTAACCCTAGGGCTTGACTGACTCGCTCTGTAATTAGAATAGAGAGGGGTAGAGTAGGAATTGTACTTAGACTAGAATTAGGATAAGTAGTCGGGGAGACACCCTCCTCCCCTTATCTCAGTTAGTCATCTCAGTCATTTGCTCTTTCGCACTTAGGGTTTCCTGCTCTCCCAATCCCCTGCTGTAGCTAGCTGAGATCCGCAGAGAGACTTGTCTCTGTGTACTGCTGATTTGAGGAAGTGAGGCCGTATCCTCACCGTTGCAGTGCAGATCGATGACTTGATTCGTGTTTTGATTCGTGTTCTTCGCATTCTTCGTTTCTTCGCGATTTTCCCGTCACTCGATCTCCCTCTCCGGTGCGTCTTTGCGAAATCCATTTGAACCAATTTGTTCGTGATCATCTTCTCCAAGTTTGGGAACTTGGGATTTTGATTTGGATCGGATTTGGAGAGATTTGGGAGAGGGGCGATCAAAATTGCCCTCTCTGCAGGGCCGCGGACAGTCCGCCACTTGGCCCGCGAACTGTCCGGGCGTCGGGGTCCGACCGTGCAGTGGTCGCGCAGCCTTGACTGTTCTTGCCTCGGGTGACCGGCGGACAGTCCGCAGGTCAAAGTCGCGGACAGTCCGTGAGTCGTTCAGCAAGGGTTCAGCAACCTTGCTGTTTTTGGTTTTCTGCCGGCGGACAGTCCGCCAGTGAAACGCGGACAGTCCGGCGGTACCGCGGACAGTCCGGGACCCCAGGGCCGGACAGTCCGGGAATTGCCTGAGTCTTCCGGTTTAGTGCGTTTGCTCTTCCGGCTTGTTCGCTTGGTTTCCGGACTTCTCGTTTGGCCCTGTAGTTGACCAAGGAACCTCTCTAGGTATCTTTGCTAGTTGTTAGCATAGGTATTTAGGAGTTTGTCGACGTAGCCATCTATCTACGTCCGGGACTTGGTTTTTGGGGTTGTGTTCGAGCCGGAACTTTTGGAGTTTGGTTTGCTTCTTCTTGGTGGTGCTCCGCTGTGATCTTAGGGATCATCCACTATCTTCCAAGGGTCGTGAGCATCACGGTTTCGGTTGCCATCTCTTGGGGTTGATTTTGGGACATTTGGCCAAACTTTCTGAAGGAAATTTTTGAGCTCCCATTCACCCCCCCTCTGGTCGCCTTGCTAGTGCTTTCTCGGTCCTTCACAAAACCCGTCTCTACGAGTAGCACAAGCGAGAGTATGAGAACTTTCGACACATGCCTGGCGAGAGCATAGAAAGTTTATTTGCTCGCTTTCAGGTGATTGTCAACAGGATGAGGGCTAACAAGGAGCTGTTGCCTTTCGACGATCATGAGAGGGCTCTTAAGCTTTTACACACTCTCGATCGATCGGTGTGGGACTCTAAGGTTCAGGCGATCATCGAATTGCCTAACTATAAGACTCTCACGTGCGACGAGCTCTTTAGTAAGCTCAAGTCCAATGAGATTGACGCCATGGCGAGGGCTTCTTATGAAAATCCTTTGGAGGCTTTGCATTGTCTTCTCTTCTTTCCGTCATAGAGGAGCAGCTGGATTTCATGGCAGACGACGAGTTGGCCTTGCTTGCCAACCGATTCTCGCGATTTCGCAACAACTGCATGAACCATCACCACAGAGGAGGACGAGGTGGCTGCTATGAGTGTGGAGGCTCATATCACTTCATCGCCAATTGACCGAAGAAGAACATGTTCGGCAAGGCGGATCATGGCCACAAGTACGACCCTGGCAAGCGCAAGGAGAAGTACGTCCCTGCCAAGCACAAGCGGAGGGGCGACTTCAACAAGGACTACATCAAGGAGAAGTACATGGAGAAGGCCCAGGCTGAGCAGCGTGCTTTCTTCGCCACGCTCAGCGACGTCGACGACTCGGATGACGACTCCGCTGTATCAAGCGATGACGAGTCCGAGAAGAAGAAGAAGATCGAAGACAAGCTGAACGGTCTCTGCTTCTTCGCTGGCAACGAGGGCTTCTGCACCATGGCCCTCGGCGATGAGGTCAACAGCGAGCTGGAGGAGATCCCTCGGAAAGACGACGACGACGACACCTCCTAGGTATCATAGACCCCCGATGAGCTTTCTGTTGAGGTTGATAAACTTACTGCCGCTCTCTTTAGTCAAGATAAGCTGCTTAGGCGTGCTGCTAGAGAAAGGAAGGAGTTTAGGCAGAAGTCGGAGGATGCGGTGAAGGAGCTTGAATCTGTCGAGTCCACCGTTGTCGTGACTGAGGAGGATGAGTGTGAGATGTGCTCCAAGCACATGACTGACCTTCTCACTTTGAGGGGAAAGTATGTTGCTTTGGTTGGAGAGGTGGATGAGCTTAGGGCTATCCCTGTGTTGTTGGGTGCGTGCAAGTCTTATGCAGGCTTGCAATCCGAGTTGGTAGAGAAGAATGCCAAGATTGTGTCTATTGAGAAGGCCAACTCGTATAACACTTGTGTGTCTAGGTGCTCCTTAAGTGAGGGTTTGGAGATGGAGATTGCCAATCTGAAGCATGACAAGATGCAAACCGAAGAAGAAAACACATACCTTCGGACCATCTTGTCATGGGTGTCTAGTGGTGAGCCGCAGCTTGGGATGATGATTGCCCAATTCAAACGTGCTGCTGGAGGTCCCGGTGTTGGTTTTGCTCAGGGTGTGGAGAGTGCTACATCTTTTGGGAAGGTTGGAGAGTTTAGTGGTCTTAAGTCGAGAAGCCCAACTCCACCACTACTCCCAAACTAACCAAGATTCCACCCAAAGAGCCTCTCAAACCAAACACCAAAGATGGAGTGTATGAGGAACCTCCGAGAGCTCCACCAAAGAAGCAAGTGTGGTCTCCTAAGCCCAACCACCTGAAAAACAAGCTAGATACCATGCCACCTATTCAGGAGGAGCTCATGCCACAAAAGAACCAAGTGATCCACACCCAATACCGTGAGTACCAACAACCCCCTATGAGAGCGGTGTGGTACCACTGTGAGCACTGTGGGAGAGATGGACACTTGAGGGAGTTTTGCTTTCGGTGCAAGAGAGAGGAGCGTCGTGCAAAGGAGTTTAACAACACGGAGAAGCACCATCCTTTCCATGATGTACATGTGCCGAATGTTCAAAGGAGAGCTGCTGGGCCTAGAGGTCAAATGCCTAAAGGTCCTAGGCTACAAGGAGGACGTGCCCGACGGGATCCTACTTTTGTAGGCTATGGACCCCGTGGCAGTGGCTTTGTTGTTGAGCGTTTTCCCCCACCGTGTTTTTACTATTGCGATGGATGCTCTTCCCTTAGCGAACCACGTTTTCATATACATGGTGATCGTTTTCCCCGTAGGCGTGCTAGGAATGGTTTTGCTATGTCTTTTTATTGATGTAGGTAAGGCGATTGGAGAACGTTTGGTTGGTGGATTCCGGGTGCTCAAGGCATATGACCGGAAACGCCAAGTGGTTCTGCAGTCTTAGTCTAGTTGCCGGAAAGGAGTTTATCACCTTCGGCGACAATAGCAAAGGTAAAGTGTTGTCTCGTGGGTCGATGCGAGTTAATGAGCACTTTGTATGGCGTGATGTTATTCTTGTTTCTAACTTGCATTTTAATCTTCTTTCTGTTTTGCAACTCTTTGATGATGACTATGAGATTCGTTTTAAGCCAAATCTCAGACATATTTTAGATCCTCAGGGCAATCTTGTGTGTTTGATTTCGCCCTTTGGGAAAGTCTTTCGTGTGAATTTCTCGGAGTCATTTGGAATTTCTCGTTGTCTTGTGGCTGGACCTTCCTCCTCTGATCTTTGGAAGTGGCATAGGAGACTAGGTCACCTGAGCTTCAACTTGCTTGCAAGGCTTAGTTCACTTGGCTTAATCCGAGGATTGCCCAAGTTGTATATGGAGAAGGATCTTGTTTGTCATTCTTGTAGACATGGGAAAATGGTAGTCGCTCCCCACCATCCGGTGAATCAGGTTATGACTAAACGCCCTGGAGAGCTTTTACACATGGATCTTGTTGGTCCGGCTCGGGTGAGCTTTGTTGGGGGGAAGTGGTATGTTCTTGTTGTTGTTGATGACTTTTCGAGGTATTCGTGGGTTTTTTTAGCTGAGAAAACTGAGACTTTCTTTTTTGTTCGCAATTTGATCTTGCGACTTCAGAACGAGTTCCCTAAGAACTCGATGAGAGCTATTCGTAGCGATAATGGTTCCGAGTTTAAGAACTCAGATTTTGAGAAGTTTTGTAACTCTTTGGGTTTGGAGCATCAGTTTTCTTCCCCCTACACACTGCCACAAAATGGTTTTGTAGAGAGGAAAAATCGGACCCTTGTAGAGATGGCTAGGATGATGCTCGATGAGCATAGGACTCCTAGGCGGTATTGGGCCGAGGCTATTAACATTGCATGCTATATTTCCAATCGCATTTTCCTCTGAGCTTTCTTGAAAAAGACTTCCTATGAGTTGCGTTTTGGAAGACAGCCCAAGGTGAGTTATTTTAGAGTTTTTGGTTGACACTGTTTTATACTTAAGAAAGGCAACTTGGACAAATTTGAGTCTCGCTCTTCTGACGGTGTATTTTTGGGTTATGGTAATCATACTCATGCATATCATGTACTTAACCTTGATACTAACTGAGTCATGGAGACATCCGATGTCACCTTCGATGAGACCATGCACTGTCCTTCTTCTAGATTTGAGCGTGCAGGTGATCACGAGGTTGGCGAACCTCTTTTTGATGATGAGGAAGAAGGTGCTTAAGGGATTGATGATCCAACACTTCCTCCACCTGCTGTGATTGGGTCGACTTCGACCATGACTGCTCGCGGCCCCGACCCGTCTTCTTCCACTACATGGGGGTCGTGTGATCTGCCACCTCGGGTTGTACCACTTGTACCCGAGGAGGCACTAGCTACTATTGAGGGGGAGGTCACTTCAGCAAGGGAGGCGCCACGACACATTCTGCGGATACATGGGTGTATGCCGAGTCTCTGAGTGATGAGTGATTGTCAACTGGTTTGATCGCAGGTTCATTGGCTAGTGTTGTGCAGGTGTCGAGCACGGAGACAGTGATCGAAGGCAAGGTGAAGGTCAAGTAGAGACGTGCCGTGCCGACGGACTGGGAGCGGTGAAGGGCGGACGTGAGGCTTGGACTGAGGATCAGCTGTGGTGGCTGGCAGCCTGGGACAGCGACGAGTGAAGACTTGCGGGGCATGGTGTTGCTCGGGTCGAGGACCTGGGGACACGTGTCGATGGACGGGGTGCACGGGCGGTGCATCCCTTCTACAGCTTCGGTTTGGTGGCTGAGCCAGAGAAAAACCATCGAGTGGACGGTTTCCATGTTTGGGCCTCAAAACCTGGGTGCGGATGGTTTCCGATTTGGCCACAAAACTCAGGCTGAGGACGGTTTCCAGGTTTGGGCCTCAAAACCTGGGTGGTGCGGGTTTGCTGAGTTTGGGCCACAAAACTCAGGCGTTGGTGGGCTGGTTTCCCGGTTTGGGCTTCAAAAATGGGGGTTGATCGTGAAGGCTGGTTTCCCGGTTTGGGCCACAAAACCGGGGGTGCGACGTCCAAGAAAAGGATGCAGAGCGGTGGTGGCACGTGGCAGCAATCGGGAGGTTGCGTCAAGGCAACGCTACGAGTTGTGCGGGCGTGGCCGTCGGATCCACCTACCATCGAGTTGGTCCAGAATAACCTTAGGGTTTAGCTGGTTCGCTCTGTAAGTAGTTAGGGGTAGAGTGGGAATTAGGAATAGTTAGAATTACGATAAGTAGGGGGAGACACCCACCTCCCCATCTATCTCAGTTCATTTGCTCTTTGCTTCTAGGGTTTCCTGCTCTCCCAAATCCCCTGCGGTAGCTAGCTGAGATCCGCAGAGAATCATACCTCTGTGTACTGGAGATTTTGAGGAAGTGAGGCCGTAACCTCACTGTTGTAACGTGTGGTAGCCACACGGTTGCAGATCGATGACTTGATTCGCGTTTTGTTTGTGTTCTTCGTTTCTCCGCGATTTTCCCGTCACTCGATCTCCCTCTCTACTGCGTCTTTGCGAAATCCGTTTGAATCAACTTGTTCGTTTTTGAGAGGAGGTCATTCCGACCAAAGGAATTCATCTAACTCCTCACGAACAAGTAGATCGGGTTGATTTCGTTTTCATGGTGCTTTTTCGTTCTTGATCTTCCCCTTTCGATTTCCCGGTGATTGAATCGATTTGAGCGGATGATTTCTTGGGGATAGTCTCCTAACTACCCCGTGATCATCTTCTCCAAGTTTGGGAACGTGGGATTTTGATTTGGATCGAATTTGGAGAGATTTGGGGAGAAGGCGACTGAAATCGCCCTCTCTGCGCACTCGCGGACAGTCCGCGCGTCGGGACCCAGCCGAGCAGTGGTTGTGCGTCTCGGTGAACAGTGCCGAAGTTTGACCGGCGGACAGTCCGTAGTAGTTTTCCGTGGACAGTCCCGGAAGGGTCCAGGGAACTTCAGCAACACTGTTGGTTTGCGTTTTTGACCGGCGGACAGTCCGGGATCCCCTCGCGGACAGTCTGCAGTAGCGGCCGACAGTCCGGGACCCAGGGCCGGACAGTCCGCGGATTGCCTGAAGCTTCTGGTTTAGTGTGTTTGCTCTCCCGACTTGTTCGCTTGGTTTCCGGACTTCCCGTTTGATCCTAGAGTTGATCAAGGAACCTCTCTAGGTATCTTTGCTACTTGTTAGCATAG
This sequence comes from Coix lacryma-jobi var. lacryma-jobi, assembly GCA_009763385.1. NCBI lineage: Eukaryota > Viridiplantae > Streptophyta > Magnoliopsida > Poales > Poaceae > Coix > Coix lacryma-jobi. The sequence continues at coordinate 110,888,344 of CM019826.1, read as the reverse complement.
GTATTTAGGAGTTTCTCGACGTAGCCGTCCATCTACATTCGGGACTTGGTTTTTGAGGGTCGAACTTGTCTTAGTGCTTTCGACGTTTGGTTTGCTATTGCTTTGTGGTGCCTCGCTGTGATCCTAGGGATCATCCACCCTCTTCCAAGGGTCGTGGGCATCACTGTTTCGGTTGTAGATTTTTGGGGTTGATTTTGGGACACTTGGCCAAAGATTCGAAAGAATTTTTGTTGGCTCCCATTCACCCCCCCTCTGGTCGCCTTGCTAGTGCATTCTCGGTCCTTCAATTGGTATCGGAGCGGGTTAAGGATCTTCCACCTTAGCCGGTTCCAGATCCACCGAAGGCGACATGGATCGCGGCGTGGGCAAACCGCCGTTCTTTGATGGGACGAACTATGCATATTGGAAGATACGTATGTCGGCCTTTCTGCAGAGTATGGGTGCTTCCATTTGGGATATTTGCAACTCTGCCGATTACATGGTCTTGGCTACTCGTGTGACTCAGCGTCAGATAGATGATCACGATGCCAATAGCCGAGCCCGTAATGCTCTTTTCTCATGCTTGAGCATGACGGAGTTTGATCGCGTTTCTCACCTCGCTACGGCTCGGGAGATTTGGGCATCCCTCATGCGTTTCCATGAGGGAACCTCTCAAGTCAAAACCCGTCTCTACGAGTCGCACAAGCGAGAGTATGAGAACTTTCGACACATGCCTAGCGAGAGCATAGAGAGTTTATTCGCTCGCTTTTAGGTTATTGTCAACAGGATGAGGGCTAACAAGGAGCTGTTGCCTTTCGACGATCATGAGAGAGCTTTGAATCTTTTGCATACTCTTGACCGGTCGGTGTGGGATTCCAAGGTTCAGGCGATCATCGAATCGCCTAACTGTGAGACCCTCACGTGCGACGAGCTCTTTAGCAAGCTCAAGTCCAGTGAGATCGATGCCATGGCGAGGGCTTCTTATGAAAATCCTTCTGGCCTGTCGATGGCTTTGCTTTCTGGCTCTTCTGCTAACCCCTCTGGAGGAATTGCACTCTCTTCACTCTTTTATGTCACAGAGGACTAGCTTGAGTCTTTGGGGGATGACGAGCAAGCTTTGCTCGCCAACCGGTTCTCGCGGTTCCACAACAACCGTATGAACCGTCGCCGCGGAGGAGGACGCTCAGGATGCTATGAGTGCGGCGACCCCGATCACTTCATCGCCAACTATCCCAAGAAGAAGAACACATCTGGGAAGGGCGATCATGGGCACAAGTACAACTTCGGCAAGCGCAAGGACAAGTACGTCCCCGCGAGGCACAAGCGAAGAGGCGGCTTCGACAAGGAGTACATCAAGAAGAAGTACTTGGAGAAGGCCCAGGCTGAGCAGTGTGCATTCTTTGCCACGCTCAGCGACGTCGACGGCTCGGACGATGACTCCGCTTGCTCAAGCGATGATGAGTTCGAGAAGAAGAAGAGGATCGAGGACAAGCTAAACGGCCTCTGCTTCTTCGCCGACGATGACGGCTTCTGCACCATGGCCCTCGATGGCGAGCTGGAGCACACTCCTCGGAACGACGACAACGACGACGACACCTCCCAGGAATCTCTGACCCACGACGAGCTTTCCGCTGAGGTCGAGAAACTTACTGCCGCACTTCTTAGTCAAGATAAGCTGCTTAGGCGTGCCGCTAGAGACCGCAAGGAATTTAGGCAGAAGTGGGTGGACACGGTGAAGGAACTTGATTCGGTCAAGTCCACCGTGGTCGTTACTGATGAGGAGGAGTGTGAGATGTGCACCACACACATGACTGACCTTCTCACTTTGAGGAGCAATTATGTTGTGTTGGTAGGAGAGGTGGATGAGCTCCGTGCTAGACCCTTGTTGGGTGCATGCAAGACCTATCCAGGATTGCAATCTGAGTTGGCAGAGAAGAATGCCAAGATTGTGTCTCTTGAAGAGGCCAACTCAGGTAGCACATGTGTGGCTAGGTGTGTTCTTTGTGAGGGTTTGGAGATGGAGATCGCTAATGTGAAGCATGACAAGATGCAAACCGAGGAGGAAAACACATACCTTCGGACCATCTTGTCATGGGTGTGTAGCGGTGAGCCACAGCTCGGGATGATGATCTCCCAATTTAAGCGAGCTGCTAGAGGTCCTGGTGTAGGCTTTGCTCCGGGTGTTGATGTTTCTGCTTTTGGGAAGATTGGAGAGTCGAGTGGTCTGAACCCGAGTGAGAAGCCCAACTCCACCACTACTCCCAAACTTACCAAGCTTCCACCCAAAGAGCCTCTCAAGCCTAACACCAAGGATGGGGTGTTTGAGGAACCTCCGAGAGCTCCACCCAAGAACCAAGTGTGGCATCCCAAACCCAACCACCTCAAGAACAAACTGGACACCATGCCACCCATTCAGGAGGAGCTTATGCCACAGAAGGGCAAAGTGATCCACACTCACTACCGTGAGTACCAACAACCCCCTTTGAGAGCGGTGAGGTACCATTGTGAGCATTGTGGGAGAGATGGACACTTGAGTGAGTTCTGCTTTCGGCGCAAGAGAGAGGTGCGCCGTGCTAGGGAGATGAACAATGCGGACATGTACCATCCTTTCCATGATGTACATGCGCTAAATGTTCAGAGACGTGCTGCTAGGCCCAGAGGTGCAGAACCTCAAGTTCCCAGGCCTAGGCAGAGGAGAGCTCCGAGGAGAGATGCTAGGCCTAGAGGTGCAGTGCCTCAAGTTCCTAGGCCTAGGCCTCATAGAGAGCGTGCCCGGCGGGAGCCTGCTGTTGTAGGCTATGGACCCCGTGGCGGTGGCTTTGTAGTTGAGCGTTTTCCCCCACCGCGTTTTGAGTATCGCGATGGACGCTCCTCCCTTAGCGGACCACGTCCTTCTAAACGTGGTGATCGCTTCCTCCGTAGGTGTGCTAGGAATGGTTTTTCTGCTAACCGTTCTTTTGAGCAGCCGGCCCAACACTGGTATTCCCCTTACTTCACTAACCCCAGTGTTGGCCCGTATGCTCACCCTATGTCTTTTTATTGATGTAGGTAAAACGATTGGAGAACGTTTGGTTGGTGGATTCCGGGTGTTCGAGGCACATGACCGGAAACGCCAAGTGGTTCTCCAGTCTTAGTCCGGTCGCCGGAAAGGAGTATATTACCTTCGGCGACAACAGCAAAGGTAAGGTGCTATCTCGTGGGTCTGTGCGAGTTAATGAGCATTTTGTGTTGCACGATGTTGCTCTTGTTTCTAACTTGCATTTTAACCTTCTTTCTGTTTTGCAACTTTTCGATGATGACTATGAGATTCGTTTTAAACCGAATCTCAGTCGCATTTTGGATCCTCAGGGCAATCTTGTATGTGTGATTTCGCCCTTTGGAAAAGTCTTTCGTGCGGATTTCTCAGAGTCGTTTGGCATTTGCCGTTGTCTTGTGGCTGGACCTTCCTCCTCTGATCTTTGGAAGTGGCATAGGAGACTGGGACACTTGAGCTTCGACTTGCTTGCAAGACTTAGCTCACTTGGCCTAATCTGAGGATTGCCCAAGTTGTTGATGGAGAAGGATCTTGTTTGCCACTCTTGTAGACATGGGAAGATGGTTGCCGCTCCCCACCATCCAGTGACTCAGGTCATGACTAAGCGCCCTGGAGAGCTTTTGCACATGGACCTTGTTGGTCCCGCTCGGGTGAGCTTGGTTGGGGGGAAGTGGTATGTGCTTGTTGTTGTTGATGACTTTTCAAGATATTCGCGGGTCTTCTTTTTAGCTGAGAAGACCGAGACTTTCTCCTTTGCTCAAAATCTGATTTTGCGTCTTCAGAACGAGTTCCCTTTGAACTCGATGCGAGCTATTTGGAGTGATAATTGTTCCGAATTCAAGAATTCGGATTTTGAAAAGTTTTGTAACTCTTTGGGCTTGGAGCATCAGTTTTCTTCTCCCTACACACCGCCTCAGAATGGTGTTGTAGAGAGGAAGAATCGGACCCTTGTAGAGATGGCCAGGACGATGCTCGATGAGCATAGGACTCCTAGGCGATATTGGGCCGAAGCTATGAGCACTGCATGCTATATTTCCAATCGCATTTTTCTTTGAGCTTTCTTGAAAAAGACCTCTTATGAGTTGTGTTTTGGAATACTCCCCAAGGTGAGTTATTTTTGAGTTTTTGGTTGCCATTGTTTTATACTCAAAAAGGGCAACTTGGACAAATTTGAGTCTCATTCTTCTGACGGTGTGTTTTTGGGTTATGGCACTCATACTCGTGCTTATCGTGTACTTAACCTTGACACTAACCGAGTCAAGGAGACATCCGATGTCACCTTCGACGAGACCATGGTTTGTCCTTCTTCTCGTTTTGAGCGTGCAGGTGATCATGAGGTTGGGGAGCCTCTTTTCGATGATGAAGAAGAAGGTGCTGAAGGCATGGATGACCCAGCACCTCCTCCTCCACCTGCTATGCTGCAAGGAGCGGCTTCTACGATGACTCACGACCCCGACACGTCTTCTTCCTGGGGGCTGTGGGATCCGCCACCCCGAGCTGTACCTTTTGTACCCGGGGAGGCACCAGCTGCTGTTGAGGGGGAGGCCACTTCGGCAAGGGAGGCGCCACGACACATTCAGCGCCAGCACCCCCCTCAGCAGATGATCGACAACATTGACGAACGGGTCACTCGGTCCAGGTCTCAAATCTCTCACTTTGCTCATTCTGCTTTTGTTGCTGATTTTGAACCCCGAGATGTTGGACACACTTTGACGGATCCGGATTGGGTCAATGCCATGCATGAGGAGTTAGAAAACTTTGAGAGAAATCGGGTTTGGGTTCTAGTGTCTCCACCTTCTGAGTGTCATCCAATTGGGACAAAATGGGTTTTCAAAAACAAACAGGGAGAAGATGACCATGTTGTGAGAAACAAGGACAGACTCGTAGCCTAGGGATATAGTCAGATGGAGGGGATAGACTATGAGGTCACTTTTGCTCCTGTAGCTCGTTTGGAGGCTATTAGGATACTCTTGGCTTTTGCTGCATCCAAAGGTTTCAAACTTTTTCAAATGGATGTCAAGAGTGCCTTCTTAAACGGCTACATTGAAGAGGAGGTGTATGTTAGACAACCCCCCGGTTTCAAAAATCCCAAGTTTCCAAACCATGTTTTTAAACTTCACAATGCTTTATAAGGTTTAAAACAGGCCTCTAGAGCCTGGTATGATAGGTTGAAAACCTTTTTGCTTGCTAAGGGTTTTAAAATGGGATGTGTGGATAAAACACACTTTCTCCTCAAGCAAGGCACTGATACTCTCTTGGTCCAAATTTACGTGGATGATATCATTTTCGGTGGTTCTTCTCATGCTTTGGTTGCCAAGTTTGCAGACACTATGAGCAGGGAATTTGAGATGAGCATGATGGGTGAGTTGACGTTTTTCCTTGGGTTGCAAATCAAGCAATCCTGGGAAGGAACGTTTGTGCACCAGGGCAAGTACACCCGGGACATTTTGAAGAAATTCAACATGGGTGAGACCAAGCCTCTTCCAACACCCATGGCGACCATGATGGCCCTGGATGCGGACAAGGAGGGAGAAGCAGTGGACCAGAAGGAGTACCGGAGTATGATCGGGTCGCTGTTGTACCTGACGGCGACACGCCCGGACATCCAGTTCGCGGTGTGTCTTTGCGCGCGTTTTCAGTCTTCGCCACGCACCTCTCACCGTCAGGCGGTTAAGCGCATTATGAGGTACTTATCCTTCACTCCAGAATTTGGGATTTGGTATTCTGCTTCCTCCAACCTTTCCCTTTGCGGTTATTCCGATGCCGATTTTGCTGGTTGCCAGATTGAGCGCAAGTCCACTTCTGGGACTTCCCAGTTTATTGGTTCTTCTCTTGTTTTTTGTCCTCTCGCAAGCAGTCTAGTGTCGCCCAGTCTACCACGGAGGCTGAGTATGTTGCTGCAGCTAGCTGCTGTTCCCAGTTACTCTGGATGATGGCCACTTTGCATGATTTTGGTCTGAGCTTTTCTCGTGTCCCTTTGCTTTGTGACAGCACGAGTGCGATTAGCGTTGCTAAGAACCCCGTGCTGCACTCGAAGACCAAACACATTGATGTGCGCTTTCATTTTCTGCGAGACCACTATGAGAAGGGTGATATCGACCTTTGCCATGTCGATACTCATCATCAGTTGGCTGATATTTTCACTAAGCCTTTGGACCAATGAACTTTTAATCGGTTGAGAGGTGAGCTTGGTGTGTGTTTCCCCTTTTAGTTGGGGGAAACATTTTTGACTCTTGTATGATACACTGACTTTGTGTTTTTCAGTTGGTTTTGCTTCTTTTTGGTTTCTTCATGCATCTTTGCATTTCAGCATACGCTTTTACATTCTGAGCTTCATGAATATAGTCTGAAGAATGTAACTATGCTCTGTGTAGTCTTTGCTCCGATGCTTTATGTTGATGCTGTAGCTTATGCTCTTTCTGATCACTGATACAAGTTGTGAGTTGAGCTATTTTTGAATGGTGAATTTGATTAATGAACTTAAAACTTGAAAATGTTCACCATTGAGATATGCAACTAGCATGTGTAGAATGTGTCGAAGTCACTTATGCTATTTATGTATGCTAGGTTGCTATGTCTCTAGTGTTGAGTCATTCACTTGCTTGGTATGTCATATTCTGTTTAAAATCTGAACCAAGTTAAGTGAATTGAATAGATCGAGATGGGTTTGCTTGTTAGCACCTCACAGTTTCGAGACTGTTTCTCATTGCACTTTGAGATAAACTTGAGCTGTGTAGTGTATGACCGAAACTGTTGCTTTAAGCTTCTGATTGCTTATGCATAGGCTTCGCACAGTTGGAAAGTTAGGCAATAACAAGCATTCAACCTCTCGCAGTCACATGCTGATTTCTGGACTTGTGAAATTTCACCGCTGCAACTCCGATTAAAATTTGAAATCACAAGTACATGCTTCATTTTTCAATTGATATCAGCATGATGATTGAACTGTGCTAGGGGTAGTTCACCTTGTATACATGTTTAGCACTTGTTTGACTTCCTGCCTATACATGTCTGTGCTATTTTGATGGTGAATATCTTTTCGGCAGAAAACTGCTCCTTTTGCTCTGATTTCAGATTTAGTGATCAGTTTGAGCCTTTGCTAGCATTCTGTGCATTTTCTGAGTCATCGGATCAGAACTCTGTAGAGCATCTTTGCACTCTTTTGAGTATACTCCTGAAGCTCCTAACTTGCATTTTGACTCATATGCATTTTGGAAGGGGAGAAATCTGCGTGTTGGCACTTTTTGATGGTGCATTTTCTGAGGGGGAGCATTGTTTCTTGATAAGTGCATTTTCAACTAAGGGGAGAAATTGCAAATCATTACCCTCCGTTTGAACTAAGGGGGAGCTTTCCTGGTTGGTTGCACTTTTCGAGGGGGAGTTTTTTTCTTCGTGTTGGCCGTAAGGCATTGGTATCGAGCTCTCTTGTTAGTTGTGTTGCGCCTCTGTGCCTCTATCTTGAGGGACTAGCATTTTGCTTCGATTTTTGAAGTTGGTATTTGCTAGCGGTGTTGAGCCTGTTCTACCTCTTCTTGAGGGCTAGCTTTGTTTTGCTTGGTTGTGTCGAGCCATTGCCCATGTCTTTGGGAACCAAGTTATTTCGCTCTTCCCACTTGACCTTCTTCGGCTTTGCTATGCTTTTGGGTCATTTGGTCGACTTCTCTCTCTCCTTCTTCCTCCTTCTATTTCTATTATGATTTGTGTTAGTAGTTGACAATGCACTCATCAAGGGGGAGATTGCGGATACATGGGTGTATGCCGAGTCTCTGAGTGATGAGTGATTGTCAACTGGTTTGATCGCAGGTTCTTTGCCTTGTGTTGTGCAGGTGTCGAGCACGGAGACAGTGATCGAAGGCAAGGTGAAGGTCAAGTAGAGACGTGCCGTGCCGACGGACCAGGAGCGGTGAAGGGCGGACGTGAGGCTTGGACTGAGGGACCGGTGGCCTGAGGATCAGCTGTGGTGGCTGGCAGCCTGGGACAGCGACGAGCGAAGACTTGCGGGGCATGGTGTTGCTCGGGTTGAGGACCTGGGGACACGTGTCGGTGGATGGGGTGCACGGGCGGTGCATCCCTTCTACAGCTTCAGTTTGGTGGTTGAGCCAGAGAAAAACCATCGGGTGGACGGTTTCCAGGTTTGGGCCTCAAAACCTGGGTGCGGATGGTTTCCGAGTTTGGCCACAAAAATCGGGCTGAGGACGGTTTCCAGGTTTGGGCCTCAAAACCTGGGTGCTGCGGGTTTGCTGAGTTTGGGCCACAAAAATAAAGCGTTGGTGGGCTGGTTTCCCGGTTTGGGCCTCAAAACCGGGGGTTGGTCATGAAGGCTGGTTTCCCAGTTTGGGCCACAAAACCGGGGGTGCGACGTCCAGGAAAAGGACGCAGAGCGGTGGCGGCACGTGGCGGCAATCGGGAGGATGCGTCGAGGCAACGCTACGAGTTGTGCGGGCGTGGCCGTCGGATCCACCTACCATCGAGTTGGTCCAGAATAACCTTAGGGTTTAGCTGGTTCGCTCTGTAAGTAGTTAGGGGTAGAGTGGGAATTAGGAATAGTTAGAATTAGGATAAGTAGGGGGAGACACCCACCTCCCCATCTATCTCAGTTCATTTGCTCTTTGCTTCTAGGGTTTCCTCCTCTCCCAATCCCCTGCGGTAGCTAGCTGAGATCCGCAGAGAACCATACCTCTGTGTACTGGAGATTTTGAGGAAGTGAGGCCGTAACCTCACTGTTGTAACGTGCGGTAGCCACACGGTTGCAGATCGATGACTTAATTCGCGTTTTGTTCATGTTCTTCGCGTTCTTCGTTTCTCCGCGATTTTCCCGTCACTCGATCTCTCTCTCTACTGCGTCTTTGTGAAATCCATTTGAATCAACTTGTTCGTTTTTGAGAGGAGGTCATTTCGACCAAAGGAATTCATCTAACTCCTCATGAATAAGTAGATCGGGTTGATTTCGTTTTCGTGGTGCTTTTTCATTCTTGATCTTCCCCTTTCGATTTCCCGGTGATTGAATCGATTTGAGCGGATGATTTATTGGGGATAGTCTCCTAACTACCCCGTGATCATCTTCTTCAACTTTGGGAACGTGGGATTTTAACTACCCCGTGATCATCTTCTCCAACTTTGGGAACGTGGGATTTTGATTTGGATCGAATTTGGAGAGATTTGGGGAGAAGGCGACTGAAATCGCCCTCTCTACGCACTCGCGGACAGTCCGCGCGTCGGGACTCAGCCGAGCAGTGGCTGTGCGTCTCGGTGAACAGTGTCGAAGTTTGACCGGCGGAAAGTCCGCAGTAGTTTTCTGCGGACAGTCCAGGAAGGGTCCTGGGATCTTCAACAACACTGTTGGTTTGTGTTTTTGACCGGCGGACAGTCCGGGATCCCCTCGTGGACAGTCCGCAGTAGCGGCGGACAGTCCGGGACCCCAGGGCCGGACAGTCCACGGATTGCCTGAAGCTTCCGGTTTAGTGTGTTTGCTCTCCCGACTTATTCGCTTGGTTTTCGGACTTCCCGTTTGATCCTAGAGTTGATCAAGAACCTCTCTAGGTATCTTTGCTACTTGTTAGCATAGGTATTTAGGAGTTTCTCGACGTAGCCGTCCATCTACGTTCGGGACTTGGTTTTTGAGGGTCGAACTTGTCTCAGTGCTTGAAGGACCGAAAATGCTAAAGCAAGGCGACCAGAGGGGGGGGGGGGGGGGTGAATGGGAGCCTAAAAATTCTTCTTAGAAATTCCGGCCTCTGTCCCAACAAAATCAACCCCAAAAGCTTCGGACTAGAAGTCCGGAAGCGAAGCGGAAAAGCCGGGAGAGCAAACGCACTAAAACTGCTCAAGCAGCAGGTTCCCGGACTGTCCGGGCTGCTGGTGCCGGACTGTCCGGTCAAGGGTGGACTGTCCGCGCCTGGGAGTCCGGACTGTCCGCCGGCAAAAGACCCAAAAACAAACTGTTCTGCAACAGCTGCTGGACGGGTCCCGGACAGTCCACGGTTTGCACGCCGGACTGTCCGCGGTTCACATGAACAGTGAACGATGAGCGTCCGACCCGAGGCAAGAAGGCCTCGGGGAAAAACTCCGATTCGCCCGAGGCTCGTGGGTAGCCTCAGCCCGAGGCTCACGGGTCCGATTCGCCCGAGGCTTGGGTAGCCTCAGCCCGAGGCTCACGACTCCGATTCGCCCGAGGCTTGGGTAGCCTCAGCCCGATGGTAACCTCTCGAGGGTGGCCTCGGCGAGCTCGAGGGCTACAGTCCGAGGGTGGCCTCGGCTCGCTCGAGGGTAGCTGCTCGAGGGTGGCCTCGGCGTCCTCGAGGGTGGCCTCGGCGTGCTCGAGGGCTTGCTCGAGGGACGCTGCTCGAGGGTGGCCTCGGCTCGCTCGAGGGACGCTGCTCGAGGGAGGCCTCGGCGGGCTCAACGTCCGATGAGGACCCCGGACTGTCCGCGGCCAACACTGGCGGACTGTCCGCCGGTCACCTTGCAAAAACAGCAAAGCTGCTGGACCTCCCCTGCGCGATTCGCGGACTGTCCGCGATTAACACTGCGGACTGTCCGCCGGCCAAGTTGCTAAAACAGCAACACTGCTGGAACGTCCCTGCTTGTGCCCGGACTGTCCGTGCCCTACACTGGCGGATTGTCCGCGATCTCCCAGAAAACACAAAAACTGCTCGGGTCAAAACCAAAATCGATTGGATCTTCACCAAATCGAACGGGGCTGCGACCAAACTTCACCCAAGTGTTCTTCTACGTGTTGGGAAGCTAATCCTAGGATATCATCGCTTCAACCCAACTCAACCATGAGAAATCCGAAGAACACCGTAAAAGGGGAAGAACGAAGAACGAAAACGATTTCGGTTCGATCTACTTGTTCGTGAGGGTAGGATGAAATCCTCCGGTCGAAATGTTCTCCTCACATCAAAGAACAAGTTGATTCAAACGGAATCGCAAAAGACGCAGCTAGAGGGAGATCGGGGGAGGAGAAAATCGTGGAGAAAAAGGAGAACGCGAAGAACACGAAAAACAAAATCAAAACGCGAATTCCACCACGAATTTGATCCTTGGATTCAGCAAGATGAATTGTATTAAGCACTCGGTGTACGGGCTACAAGCCACTCCAGCAGATCAAAGCTTGGATGGCAAAAAGCTCAAGAACAAGAGCCAACTCTCCCTCACCCTAGCCTACTCTCACAGGAACAAAATGAGAGAGACACCACCTAGAACTCCCCAAGGATCGCGGCTGCCCTAGCAGCCCCCTTCATATATATAGGCGCACGTCCGAAGACCAAAACGCCCTTACATTAAGCACTCGTCCCAAATACCCCCCAGGGGTAAAACCGTCCAATCCTGACGATTTGCATCCGACGGCCACGCCCGCACATCCGGTAGCTTTGCCTCGACGCGACCTCACCCGATGCCGCCACGTGCCGTCACCGTCGACCGCCGCGCCTTCTCACCGATAGCTTCGCCGCAACGCAAGCCTCTCGGTGCCGCCACACGTCGACCGTCCTTTCGGACCAACCCCCTGGTTTTAAGGCCCAAACCAGGCAAACCAGCCACCCCGAGTTTTGAGGCCCAAACTCGGAAACCGGCCACCCCAGGTTTTGAGGCCCAAACCTGGAAACCATCGATGGCAGCTTTTTGAGGCTCAGCTACCAAACCCGCACCGTAGACGGGATGTGGTTCGCACACCCCGACCACCGGCACCGATGCCGATGCATGTCCCGCCTCCACGCCGGGCACAACGCCTTCGCCTTCCTTCTTGACTCGGCCGACGGCACTTGCGCCGCACGCAAGCCCGTGTCCGACCTCCCGCCAAGTGACACGACTCCAGCGCCTTCCTCCCGACTCGGCCAATGCACCGCACATCCCCATGTGCTCTTGCTTGCCGATGCCACGTGCCAGCTACCACAGCTTGTCCTCTGGCCCCTGGTCCGTCATTCCAAGCCTCACGTCCGCCCTTCACCGCTCGGTACCTCGGCATGGCACGTCCGCCGCACGGCACGCCCATCCTTCACCGCACCCGGTCCGTCGGCACGACACGTCTCTACTTGACCTTCACCTCGCCATAGACCACTGTCTCCGAGCTCCACACCTGCACATCAACACAGCCAAGAGACACATGTCGCACATGCACACCAACACAGAAACACCACACAACTCACGCCACCGGTTAGTCATAAACATTAAGCGCATAGCAAGATAATGACTCAACCGGGTAAAAGCCTCAAACCTTCCTCATCATAGTCAATCATTCATCATATATGTTCTCAATCTCCCCCTTGATGAATGCATTGACTAACAATAAAACCAAAAAGGAAGGGTTTGAAGGCAAGTCTCACTCAAGTGCCCGAAAGCCAGGTAAAAGCAAACACAAGGCCACTTGAGAGAGGAAGGATCATGAAAACTCCAAATAAAAGCTCTCGGTCCCGAAAGAAACGGGAAAAGCGAGCAAAGTCTCCACACAACCGAAGAGACAAGATAAACAAGAGTTTCATGAATCCCAAAAAGGCACTCGAAAACCAATCTCAAATAAAATTGTCAATCAATCATCACAAAAGAGAGACCAAGGTACTTATCCACTTGGTTTTGGGTCAAATTCTCCCCCTTTTTTTCTTTCTCTTTCTCTTTCTCCCCCTTGATGATTGAATTGACAAAAACTAGGCACAAGAGATGGTTTGAGATACCACAACCGAAAATCTCATTCAAGTGATCAAAAGCCATCGGAGGGCAAAAAAAAAGTCACTTGTCATGAGAAGATTATCCATTCAAATGCCATACCAATTGAAGGACCATTGAAGGACCAAAAAATCTAAAGAAGGGGCAATTTGAAATGGACATAACTTGGTCCCCAAAGACATGGGCAACGGCTCAACGCAACCAAGCAAGGGATCGGAGCAACAACTCAACAAAGAGCAAAACTCGATCACACAGAGCAAAAGACTTGGTTCCCAAAGACATGGGCAACGGCTCGACGCAACCAAGTCAAAAATGAGCTAGCCCTCAAGAAGAGGCAGAAAATGGCTCAACACCACTAGCTCAAGGCTCAATACCAATTGAGGCTAAATCAACGCATAAGAATGCAACAAATCACAATCAGCCAAGAATTGGTGAAATCAGGTAGCTCCTCAAGACAGAGGCACATAGGCTCGACGCAACTAGCTGAAGGGTCCATACCAATCGAAAATACCAAGCAAAAAACTGCTAGTCCCTCTAGACAGAGGCAAAGACGGCTCAACACGACTAGCAGGCTCGATACCGACTGAGAAAAGACCACAAAAGAGGCTCAACACTAAATGGAGCACAAACACTTGGAGCACGCGGAGTAGCAGCAAGACAAAAGCGACTCCCCCTGAAAGCAAGCCTATACACAAAAGCTATGCACAAAGCTCATGACACCAATTGCATTCCATACCAAGAGATGGATACCAATTGAGACACATAAAAGAGCTAAACCGAGTGATGAAAAACATAAAAGAGCTAAACTCCCCCTTGCTCAAAGCTCTCCCCAAAATGCATGACTCTCCCCTTTGTGCCAACACTCAAGCTCCCCCTTGAAAACAGCTTCTCCCCCTTGACAAAAGGGAACATGCTGAGGGGTACTAACATTTTTCCACAAAGTTGACACAAACACAAGATAAGTCATCAACAAAAACATATGGAGGCAATGAAAAACACTGAAAGTGACCACAAAGTGTATCGGAGCTGGGGGTTATGTACACTAAGCTAAAAATGCATGATATGCACAATGCAACAGCTTCAAACGTATAGCAATCAGAATGAAAAGATGCTCAAAAGGGTGCTGCCCTGAAAGTGTAGCAATCAATACACATGCTAGCAAAGGCTCAAACTGATCAAATGAATATGAAATATGAACAATTCAGCACATGAGCAATTTTAAGCCATTTGAAAAGGAGTTCACCACTAAAATAGCACTTAGCATGAATAGACAGGAAATCAAACAAGAGCTAACTTAAGTATAAAAGGTGAACCACCCCTAGCAAAGTTCAATCATCATGCAATAGACTGAAGCATAGACTTGTGTTATTTTTCAAATTTTATCGGAATTTGCAGCGGTAATAACACAAGTTCAAATTAAAAGCATGTGATTGCGAGAGGTTAAAAGCATGGTCACTGCCTAACTTTTCAACCGGGCTAAGCCTATGCAAGAAAAGCAATCGGAAGCTTAAAGCACCAGTTTCGGTCTTACACTACACGGCTCAAGTTTAACTCAAATGTGCAATGAGAAACAGTCTCGATACCGTGATGTGCTGACACATGCAATCCCATCTCGATCTTTTCAATTCACTTAGACTTGGGTCAAATTTTAAGCACAAGGTAAATATGCAATCCAAGCAAGTGAAAGACTCAATGCAAGAGACAAAGCAACCTAGCATACAAAAGATAGCACAAGTGATCTCAACACATCCTACCCATGCTAGTTGCCAATTTCAATGGTGAACAAGTTAAAGATTTCATAGTTGATTAGTCAAGTTCACCATTTGCAAAAATAGCTTAGCTCATAACATGTATCAAGTGATCAAAAAGAGCCTAAGCTACAAGCATCATCATGAATAAGTAGGGCATACCAAAAAGAGCACAATCTCATTCTCATTGTTATATACATGAAGCTCTAAAATGCAAGATATACATGATGAAATGCATGCAAAGCTAGCCTATAAGGAAAACCCAAAACAAAAGGGTATCGAAGAAGACCAACTAAGATACAACAAGCAAAATGCTTCCCCAACTAAAAGGGAAACACGCACCAAAGACACAAATAAAGAGCCAAGAAACGCTCAAGCGAACAGCCAGCAAAAACCACATCGGAAAGACCACACAGCAGAAAAGGGGTCGAAGAAGAAGAGTACCAAAATCCAAACTCAGAAGTGTGTCGGACGTACCTCATGAAGCGCATGACCTCCTGCTGGTGTGATACCCGAGGGGATGCCTGATGCTGCTGAACTCCGGGGCGCCTGCCTCGCTGGAGTCGTCTCCCCCTCGCCTGATGTTGTCACTCGCTCAGGTGCTGCTAGTGCTCACTGGAGAGCTGCTCGAATGGAACCCCAAGTCGTGGAAGAAGTGGGATCGGGTCCATGAGCCGAAATGCCCTCTCCAGGCTCCTGTTCTCCTGCACACTCAAAAGCAGAAGAAAACACAAGGCATTGTCTCGTCTAGTGTGACCTTAAGGTCTCCACGAAAACGGTTAGTCACATGAAAGTATAAGGTGAATACTCAACAAAAGAGGCCTACCTATGAATGATACCGCAAGGAGATATGAATCCAAACTAGACAAGACTACCATGCAACAGGATAAAGCACTATGGAGCAAAATGCAGCCTAAAGACATGATTAACCCAAACATAGCCTAGGTCTCAACACATGCTACAATGCAAGATAATGATAGCAATAGATCCAAAAGCATGTAACATGATAAAATTGAGGAAAGGCTAATGCTCAAACTAATCATATCAACAGGATACATGTAGCTAACCAACACTAGCACCTGAAAAGTGACACCTAATGAACATCATACCTCTACATGTAAAGCTCATGGAGAAATATGGTAAAACATGGCATAATGTTCATGGGGATCACTGGCTAGCATGAAAAGTGGATATTCCACAAAAGCTATACACAAAACTAGCATGCTAGACTAAAGCAAAAACATGATACAAAAGAAAATGTACATGTAAAAGCTATACAAGTGAGCACATGAAGAACCATCTCATACCACAAGACATAAATCATGGATGTACAAGGTATGAGTGTATAAGAAAGCTCACCAGGCTATAAAAGCCTCTTTGGAGGCAAATCTAGGCGGGATGCAGAGAACCATCAAAACTTGATCACATCTAAAAGATCAAGCTCCATTCGGCGCATGTTCTCCACCCCGCGTCCTCATATCTACACACAAGAGGACAAAGTAACCCGAGCCTTGGATCCCGAAGGGTTAGCAAGCATGTACTTGGGAATCCAGGACTTGGTCACAAATCTCAACTTCTCATGTGGGTTAGCATGATGCAAATGCTGGTTCAAAAGCAATTTTGAAACACCCTTGGAAGCATTCCTCAAAAGGACAACTCGAGGAGAAGAACGAGTCGAACCATGGGAAAAGAGGCAAACATCTTCCAGGGTTTTTGTAGAAGAACCAATAGAAGCACCATGAGAAGCATGACGTGGACCAAGAGAAGAAGCAGTAGAAACATGTCCACGACCATGACCTATCCCACTAGAAAAGGAGTCATAAAACCCATCAACAAAAATGGGCTTCTTACTAGGAGCACAAGCGTTCATGCCATGAGACGGGCTATGAATCACCACCTTCCTAGAAGAGCGAGCTTGGCGCAAGCGTTTGGCACGCCGATAGCAAAAGCTTTCTTGATGCCCATCTTTCTCACAAAAAGAGCAATGGTACAAAGGCCTAGTGGAAGGCACACCATTCTCCGACAAGTGAGAAGTCCCTTGGGACTTAGAACAAGAAGCGTCAACAACCACCTTGGTGCCAACACTAGGAGCACACGTGCCATGGGAAAGTTTACGCGGCTTCCTAAAAGCCTTAGCTCGAATTCGCCGCTCGTGCTTGACACGGCGAAAACAAAAATCGAGCGAATGTCCCTCCTTCTTGCAAAAGGTGCAATGAAAAACCGGATTGGGAGGACGAGTCCCAAAAATATGAGAAGCACCCTTGTCAAGAGAAGTCCCTTGGACATCACTCAAAGAAACAGCAAGGTTGGGAGTAGCTATGAAAGAGCTATCCGAAACCTTGACACTAGTGCTATCATCAAAAGACTCACGCGCAACACAAGAACTCAACTCCGGTTGCAAAGATGCAGACTTGGAAATATCAACATCGGAGTTGGAAGAAATGCGTTACTCAAAAGACTTAGCACAAAGGCTCTTGCACTTTTTGGCTAAAACCTCATTTTCAAACATGAGGCGATCACAAGTACCACATGGAGCATTTTTAAGATTCTCCATCTCCTCTCTAATGCACTCGGCATATGTGGTACGCAAGAGCTCAACTTCCCTCTCAAGGTTGGCACTCATATCATTGTGCTCAACCAACTTAGCGCTCATATCATCGCGCATTTGCTTCAAAACCAAAACTTCTTTTTCCAAATCAATGCAAGATGTGCAAATGAAATCGGTGGAAGAAACATCACCATTCACATCAAGCATCGAATCATGAATAGCACAAGAAGTAGGGCAAGCATTTTTATTCAAAGAGCAAGATCTACAAGGCCTAGCATTTAACTCTACAATTTCAGCCCTAGCATGCTCAAGTTCATCTACACATGTCCTGTGAATCAGACTATATTCTTTAAGTCTAGCAACAAAAGATTCACAAGAATCACATGGTGACAAAGCATTTGACTTTAGCAAGGTTATTTCAGTTTTAGCACAATCAAGGTCCTTGCGCAAGTCAATGCAAACTAGACATGGTTCGGAAGCATTAGATCTCAACAAATCAATCTCAGATTTTAAGCTAGCAAGAGAAAAGCATAGCTCATCATTCTTCCTAACCATGTCACTACAGGAGGTACAAGGCAAAGAGGCACTAGACTTCAAAACACAAAGCTCGTGCAAGCTCACAAGGCCACGAGCAAGTATACCTCTCTTGGCCTTGCCAAGTTGACATAGGAGATCCTCCGGTGAAAGCTCGTCATGTCGTAGAAGGTTCAGCAAATCGTTCACCTCGCGATCCCTCTCATCAACTGCACTCCTCCTTCTTCCCAAGATGTCGTCCATGGAACCGTTCATGCTGAAAGACAAAGACATACTTGAAGAAGAACTTGGTGCACTCCAAAAGCACCGTTAGTGTTAGCAAGATGAAAGCTTAACACCTCGGCAAACCAAAAGCCGGAAACACAACCGTTCTCAAAAAGGTCGCCTTCGCGGATCCGGAACCGGTTAAGGTGGAGAGATCCCTAACTGGCTCCGATACCAATTGAAGGACCGAAAATGCTAAAGCAAGGCGACCAGAGGGGGGTGAATGGGAGCCTAAAAATTCTTCTTGGAAATTCCGGCCTCTGTCCCAACAAAATCAACCCCAAAAGCTTCGGACTAGAAGTCCGGAAGCGAAGCGGAAAAGCCGGGAGAGCAAACGCACTAAAACTGCTCAAGCAGCAGGTTCCCGGACTGTCCGGGCTGCTAGTGCTGGACTGTCCGGTTAAGGGTGGACTGTCCGCGCCTGGGAGTCCGGACTGTCCGCCGGCAAAAGACCCAAAAACAAACTGTTCTGCAACAGCTGCTAGACGGGTCCCGGACAGTCCGCGGTTTGCACGCCGGACTGTCCGCGGTTCACATGAACAGTGAACGATGAGCGTCCGACCCGAGGCAAGAAGGCCTTGGGGAAAAACTCCGATTCGCCCGAGGCTCGTGGGTAGCCTCAGCCCGAGGCTCACGGGTCCGATTCGCCCGAGGCTTGGGTAGCCTCAGCCCGAGGCTCACGGCTCCGATTCGCCCGAGGCTTGGGTAGCCTCAGCCCGATGGTAACCTCTCGAGGGTGGCCTCGGCGAGATCGAGGGCTACAGTCCGAGGGTGGCCTCGGCTCGCTCGAGGGTGGCCTCGGCGTCCTCGAGGGTGGCCTCGGCGTGCTCGAGGGCTTGCTCGAGGGACGCTACTCGAGGGTGGCCTCGGCTCGCTCGAGGGACGCTGCTCGAGGGAGGCCTCGGCGGGCTCGATGTCCGATGAGGACCCCGGACTATCCGCGGCCAACACTGGCGGACTGTCCGCCGGTCACCTTGCAAAAACAGCAAAGCTGCTGGACCTCCCCTGCGCGATTCGCAGACTGTCCGCGATTAACACTGCGGACTGTCCGCCGGCCAAGTTGCTAAAACAGCAACACTGCTGGAACGTCCCTGCTTGTGCCCGGATTGTCCGCGCCCTACACTGGCGGACTTTCCGCGATCTCCCAGAAAACACAAAAACTGCTCGGGTCAAAACCAAAATCGATTGGATCTTCACCAAATCGAACGGGGCTGCGACCAAACTTCACCCAAGTGTTCTTCTACGTGTTGGGAAGCTAATCCTAGGATATCATCGCTTCAACCCAACTCAACCATGAGAAATCCGAAGAACACCGTAAAAGGGGAAGAACGAAGAACGAAAACGATTTCGGTTCGATCTACTTGTTCGTGACGGTAGGGATGAAATCCTCCGGTCAAAATGTTCTCCTCACATCAAAGAACAAGTTGATTCAAACAGAATCGCAAAAGACGCAGCGTAGAGGGAGATCGGGGGAGGAGAAAATCATGGAGAAAAAGGAGAACGCGAAGAACACGAAAAACAAAATCAAAACGCGAATTGCACCACGAATTTGATCCTTGGATTCAGCAAGATGAATTGTATTAAGCACTCAGTGTACGGGCTACAAGCCACTCCAGCAGATCAAAGCTTGGATGGCAAAAAGCTCAAGAACAAGAGCCAACTCTCCCTCACCCTAGCCTACTCTCACAGGAACAAAATGAGAGAGACACCACCTAGAACTCCCCAAGGATCGCGGCTGCCCTAGCAGCCCCCTTCATATATATAGGCGCACGTCCGAAGACCAAAACGCCCTTACATTAGGCACTCATCCCAAATACCCCCCAGGGGTAAAACCGTCCAATCCTGATGATTTGCATCCGACGGCCATGCCCGCACATCCGGTAGCTTCGCCTCGACGCGACCTCACCCGATGCCGCCACGTGCCGTCACCGTCGACAACCGCGCCTTCTCACCGATAGCTTCGCCGCAATGCAAGCCTCTCGGTGCCGCCACGCGTCGACCGTCCTTTCGGACCAACCCCCTGGTTTTGAGGCCCAAACCAGGCAAACCAGCCACCCCGAGTTTTGAGGCCCAAACTCGGAAACCGGCCACCCCAGGTTTTGAGGCCCAAACCTAGAAATCGTCGATGGCAGCTTTTTGAGGCTCAGCTACCGAACCCGCTCCGTAGACGGGATGTGGTTTGCACACCCCGACCACCGGCACCGATGCCGATGCATGTCCAGCCTCCACGCCGGGCACAACGCCTTTGCCTTCCTTCTTGACTCGGCCGACGGCACTTGTGCCGCACGCAAGCCCGTGTCCGACCTCCCGCCAAGTGACATGACTCCAGCGCCTTCCTCCCGACTCGGCCGATGCACCGCACATCCCCATGTGCTCTCGCTTGCCGATGCCACGTGCCAGCTACCACAGCTGGTCCTCTGGCCCCTGGTCCGTCAGTCCAAGCCTCACGTCCGCCCTTCACCGCTCGGTACCTCGGCATGGCACGTCCGCCGCACGGCACGCCCATCCTTCACCGCACCCGGTCCGTCGGCACGACACGTCTCTACTTGACCTTCACCTCGCCATAGACCACTGTCTCCGAGCTCCACACCTGCACATCAACACAGCCAAGAGACACATGTCGCACACGCACACCAACACAGAAACACCACACAACTCACGCCACCGGTTAGTCATAAACATTAAGCGCATAGCAAGATAATGACTCAACCGGGTAAAAGCCTCAAACCTTCCTCATCATAGTCAATCATTCATCATATATGTTCTCAGTGCTTTCAACGTTTGGTTTGCTATCGCTTTGTGGTGCCTCGCTGTGATCCTAGGGATCATCCACCCTCTTCCAAGGGTCGTGGGCATCACGGTTTCGGTTGTAGCTTTTCGGGGTTGATTTTGGGACAGTTGGCCAAAGATTCGAAAGAATTTTTGTTGGCTCCCATTCACCCCCCCCCTCTGGTCGCCTTGCTAGTGCATTCTCGGTCCTTCACATTCAGCGCCAACACCCACCTCAACAGATGATCGTCGACATCCACGAACGCGTCACTCGGTCAAGGTCACAACAAATCTCTCACTTTGCTCATTCTGCATTTGTTGCTGATTTTGAACCCCGAGATGTTGGACACGCTTTATCTGATCCGGACTAGGTTAATGCCATGCATGAGGAGTTAGAAAATTTTGAGAGAAATCAGGTTTGAGTTTTAGTTCCACCTCCTCCTGAGTGTCACCCTATTGGGACAAAATGGGTTTTTAAAAACAAACAAGGAGAGGATGGCCACATTGTGAGAAACAAGGCCAGACTTGTTGCCCAGGGGTATAGTCAGAAGGAGGGGATAGACTATGAGGAGACAATTGCTCCAGTAGCTCGTTTGGAGGCAATTAGGATCCTCTTGGTTTTTGCTGCATCCAGAGGGTCTAAACTTTTTCAAATGGATGTCAAGAGTGCCTTCTTAAATGGCTACATAGAAGAAGAGGTGTATGTGAAATAACCCCCCAGTTTTGAAAATCCCAAGTTTCCAAACCATGTTTTTAAACTTCACAAAGCTTTGTATGGTTTGAAACAAGCCCCTAGAGCCTGGTATGATAGGTTGAAAACCTTTTTGCTTGTTAAGGGTTTTAAAATGGGATGTGTAGATAAAATGCTCTTTCTCCTCAAGCAAGGCAATGACACTCTCTTGGTTCAGATTTACGTGGATGATATCATTTTCGGTGGTTGTTCTCACGCTTTGGTTGCCAAGTTTGCAGATATTATGAGCAGGGAATTTGAGATGAGCATGATGGGCGAGTTGACGTTTTTCCTCAGGTTGCAAATCAAGCAATCCCGAGAAGGGACGTTTGTGCACCATGGCAAGTACACCAAGGAAATATTGAAGAAGTTTGATATGGGTGAGGCCAAGCCTCTTCCAACACCCATGTCGACCACGACGGCCCTGGATGCGGACAAGGATGGTGAACCTGTGGACCAGAAGGAGTACCGGACTATGATCGTGTCGCTGTTGTACCTGACGGCGACACGCCCGGACATTTAGTTCACGGTGTGTCTTTGCGCACGCTTTCAGGCGTCGCCGCACACTTCTCACCGTCAGGCGGTCAAGCGCATTATGAGGTACTTATGTTTCACACCTGAGTTTGTGATCTGGTATTCTGCTTCTTCCACCCTCTTCCTTTGCGGTTACTCGGATGCAGATTTTGCTAGTTGCCGACTTGAGCGCAAGTCCACTTCTGGGACTTGTCAGTTTTTGGGTTCTTCTCTTGTATCTTGGTCTTCTCGCAAGCAGTCTAGCGTCGCACAGTCTACCACAGAGGCTGAATATGTTGCTGCGGCTAGCTGCTATTCCCAGTTGTTGTGGATGATGGCCACTTTGCGTGATTTTGGTCTGAGCTTTTCTCGAGTTCCATTGCTTTGTGACAGCATGAGTGCGATTAGCATTGCTAAGAACCCCGTGCTACATTCTAAGACCAAACACATTGATGTGCGCTTTCATTTCTTGCGAGACCACTATGAGAAGGGTGATATCGACCTTCACCATGTCGATATTCATCTTCAGTTGACAGATATTTTCACCAAGCCTTTGGACCAATCAACCTTTGCAAGGTTGAGAGGTGAGCTTGGTGTGTGTTTCCCCTTTTAGTTGGGGGAAACATTTTGGTTATTGTATAATAGACTGACTTCTTTTATTTTCTTCTTGTTTAGCTTTTGCATTTCATCATTTTTGCATCTTTATCTTCTCGAGCTTCATGTCTATAATCTGTAGAATGAATCTATGCTCTAATTAGTGTATGCTCTAATGATATATGATTATGCTTGTAGCTTAGGCTCTTTTTGATTACTGATACATGTTGTGAGCTGAGCTACTTTTCAGAACTGTGAATATGCATAATTCAACATAAAAATTGAAACATGTTCACCATTGAGTTTGGCAACTAGCATGTGTAGAAGGTGTTGAAGTCACTTGTGCTTTTCATATATGCTAGGTTGCTATGTCTCTAGTTCTGAGTCCTTCACTTGCTTGGTGTGCTGTTATTCTGTTAAAATTTGAACCAAGTCTAAGTGAATTGAAAAGATCGAGATGGGATTACTTGACAGCACATCACGGTATCGAGATTGTTTCTCATTGCACATGGAGTTAAACTTGAGCCGTGTAGTGTAAGACTGAACCTGTTGCTTCAAGCTTCTGATTGCTTATGCATAGGCTTAGCTCGGTTGAAAAGTTAGGCAATGTCAAGTTTTCAACCTCTCGCAATCACATGCTGAAATTTCAAACTTGTGTAATCACCACTGCAACTCCGATAAAATTTTGAAAGCACAAGTCTATGTTTCATTCTATAGGATGATGATTGAACTTTGCTAGGGGTAGTTCACCTTTTATACATGTTTAGCACTTGTGTAACTTCCTGTCTATACATGTTTGTTGCTTTTTTTATGGTGAAACCCTTTCTGAATGGCTTAAAACTGCTCACTATGCTGCTCATAAGTGATATAGATGTTGAAGATGCAGCAAAAGATTCAAAAGTTGAGTTCTCCAGGTCCGACAAAGATAACATTGATGGTGTTCAAGAATGATCTTCCAATAATGTGTGGTGGATCATATTATTCTTCTCGACTGGGACAACATCTAGTGGTTTGTAATGATCAAAGTGATGAGTTGAAGATCAATATGTTTGAAGTTGAATTTCTCCTTCCCCCTTTGATTGTGAAACACATCTAGACAACAGAATTGTCTCTCCCAGGCTGACTTGTGATGTAGATGGATTCCCAAACAACATGTTCATGTTTTGGATTTGTAGATCTTGCTATTGTTGTAGTGGTACCATCTTGTCTCCCAAGCTAGCTCTTGATTACAAAAGAGGATAACTTCCCACTTCTTGTCTTGATGTCTTGGACAATGATGGTTGCAGGCATAGGTTGTCTCATACGAGGTAAGTTGCATCTTGTTTGTCATCAGCGCCCAAGCAAGACTCAAAGCTAGGCTAGCACCACTTGTGATCTGAGAGTAGGTTTGTGTGTCTATGGTTTAGGTTTTGGATCTTCAATGTTCAGACCAAACCATGGATGGACAAAATCTCTCTCCTGCATAACGTTAGTGGATACATACCCGAAGGATTACAAGAATTTAAAGCATGGGTTGTTGTCCATAACATATGTATTTTGCATCTATGCTAATAAAAAAATGTTTTTAGGATTATTTTAGCATAGACTAGTATTTTATGTGTTGGCTGCACTTTAACATGATTCAAGGCAAAAGATAACTTGTAGTAGAAGACAAAATAAATAAACTTTGATACTCACAGTTATTTCATCCATGATGAATGAACTGAGTCTTCATTGTGCAAAAGTTGTTGAAGTTCATTGTACGCCTTGCTTCATCTCTAGTGTGAGTTCATCTCCGGACATTCCCAAATTAATATTGAAAGTTTCCTACAGGGGTTAGTCTAACAAAATATCCAACATCCACTATAACATAGTATCGGCTTAAAAATCAACCTAGACACCATGTCTAATTTGATATAGGAAGGCATTTTAACCTAAGCACCCACTACTAGAGAACAGGCCTTTGGACGATTTGCAAAATCAGCTTTAGTCACGGAAAAATTTGCGCCCGGGACTAGAAAGGTCTTTAGCCCCGGTTGGTAACACCAACCGGGGCTAAAGTTCCCCAACCCAACGGCTCATTTGTCAGAGGGACCTTTAGCCCCGGTTGGTGTCACCAACCGGGGCTAAAGATTGACCTTTAGCCCTGGTTGGTGACACCAACCGGGGCTAAAGGTTTTGCCCCGGTTGCTGTATCAAGCCGGGGCTAAATGTTGGCATCTTTAGCCCCGGTTGGTGTTACCAACCGGGACTAAAAGGTTTTGTCCTGGTTGGTCTATCCAGCCGGGGCTAAATGTTGGCATTTAGCCCCGGTTGGGAATAAGGACCGGGGCTAAATGTCCCTCCCTATATTTAAACTGTTCTTCCACCTCCAGCCGTGCCCGAGCTCCTGTCTTCATTTTTTTCTTCATTCAGTCACTTGCTTGCATGTTTGCTCTCTCTTCTCCGGTGATTTTTGTTTAACACATCTCCGGCGATTGATTTATTTCATCACATCTACGCCGCCATCGACTCCTTGAAAGGTTACTAGCTTCAGTTTTCCATTTTTGTAGCCGCCACTTATATATATGGTTTTTGAAGCTATTTTGAGTTCATTCACTTGATAGTTTAAATTAGTACCCTAAAAACAAAATGTGACCAGTTTAATTAGTTTATTTTAACCTTTTAGAGAAATAGAGATCATTTAAATCATTTGTTTATAGAAAATAGAAATATATAATACTTTAGTTTACAAAATGTGACCGGTTTAACTAGTTTATTTTAACTTTTTGAAGAAATAGAGATCATTTAAATCATTTGTTTACAGAAAATAGAAATATATAATACTTTAGTTTACAAAATGTGACCGGTTTAATTAGTTTATTTTAAGTTTTTGGAGAAATAGAGATCAGTTAAATCATTTGTTTACAGAAATTAGAAATATATAATACTTTAGTTTACAAAATATGACCGATTTAATTAGTTTATTTTAACTTTTTGGAGAAATAGAGATCAGTTAAATCATTTGTTTACAAAAATTAGAAATATATAATACTTTAGTTTACAAAATGTGACCAGTTTAATTAGTTTATTTTAATTTTTTAGAGAAATAGAGATCATTTAAATCATTTGTTTACAGAAAATAGAAATATATAATACTTTTGTTTACAAAATGTGACCGGTTTAATTAGTTTATTTTAATTTTTTGGAGAAATAGAGATCAGTTAAATCATTTGTTTATAGAAATTAGAAATATATAATACTTTAGTTTACAAAATGTGACCAGTTTAATTAGTTTATTTTAATCTTTTAGAGAAATAGAGATCATTTAAATCATTTGTTTACAGAAAATAGAAATATATAATACTTTAGTTTACAAAATATGACCGGTTTAATTAGTTTATTTTAATTTTTTAGAGAAATAGAGATCAGTTAAATCATTTTTTACAGAAATTAGAAATATATAATACTTTAGTTTACTGCTCAACTAAAATGCAGAAGGATGCCTGCTTGGTATGTCGTTTTCGAGGGCACCAAGCCAGGTATTTACACCAGCTGGGCCGACTGCAGTCAGTATGTCCTCAAAGTTAAGGGAGCTGTGCATGAAAAGTACAAGTCTTTTGAGGAAGCTTCTGCAGCTCTAGAGGCTTTCAACTCAAGAATCAACTCAATTCCTACTGCACCTACCCCTACCTTACCTTCCTATCAGGTTGGAGTGGCAGACAGTCCATCTTGTTGGACTGTGATGTAGGAAAAATATGCAGGTGTTGTTGGTTGCTTTGGTTGTGGCCAAGTGGATGAGGCTGCACTGTTATCTTGATGTAATAATTAATTAGACAAGTTCAACTGCTACTACTTATATGCCACCAGTGATGCTTACTAAATTTGGTGTCATGAACATGTTTATAAATTTGAGCTAGAAAATTAAATTTGTTGATAAGAATGAGAGATATAATTATGTGATATGTCATATAATGCAGACGATGACACGTCACTAGATGTACAATGTTGATCGTCGCTCAAAAGAGTTCATTGATGGCGTGCATTATTTTTTAAGAGTGGCCGAGGCAAACAAGCGGAATGGTTTTATGTGCTGCCCATGTGCCCTTTGTAATAATTTGAAGGAATATTCTAGCTCAAGGAGTCTTCACTCATACTTGTTCAAGTCAGGTTTCATGCCAAACTATAGTTGTTGGACGAAGCATGGAGAAATTGGTGTTATGATGGAAGAAGGTGAAGAAGAACAATTAGACCCTGACGATGATATTATTGCTCAATACGGTGACTTTGGTGATACTGCAATGGGGGAAGGTGAAGAAGAGGCAAGTGCAGAAGACACACTCGTTGAAGATGATGCTCTTGGTGATGTCATTCGTGATGCACAAAGAGATTGTGAAAGTGAAAGGGAGAAGGCTAAGTTTGACTGTATGCTAGAGGATCACAGGAAACTACTATACCCGTCTGCTGCAGATGGACAAAAAAAGTTAGGTACAACACTTGAGTTGCTATAATGGAAGGCACAGAATGGTGTATCTCACAAGGAATTTGGACAATTATTGAAGATTATAAAACAAAAGATGCTTTCGAAGCCTAACGAATTGCCCGCCACTATGTACGAAGCAAAACAAGTCGTCTGTCCATTGGGTTTAGAAATCCAGAAGATACATGCATGTCCTAATGACTGCATCCTGTACCGTGGCAAGGAATACGAGAATTTGGATGAATGCCCTGTATGTAAAGTGTCACGATATAAGATCAGGCAAGATGACCCTGGCGATGTTGAGGGTGAAGAACGTCCCCGGAAGAAAATCCCTGCCAAGGTTATGTGGTACGCTCCTATAATACCACGCCTAGAACGTCTGTTCAGAAACAAGGACCATGCAAAGTTGGTGCGATGGAACAAAGAAGACCGTAAGGTAGACAACATGTTGAGACACCCTGCTGATGGGTCCCAGTGGAGAACATTAGACAGAGAATTCCCAGAATTTACAAAATACGCTAGAACTTAAGGTTTGGTTTAAGTACGGACGAGATGAATCCTTATGGGGAACAAAGCAGTAGTCATAGCACGTGGCCTGTTACTCTATGTATCTACAACCTTTCTCCATGGTTATGCATGAAGCGGAAGTTCATTATGATGCCAGTGCTCATCCAAGGCTCGAGACAACCTGGCAACGACATCGATGTCTACTTGAGGCCATTAGTTGAGGAACTCCTACTTTTATGGAGTAAATCTGGTGTACGTGTGTGGGATGATTACAAATAGGAACACTTTGACCTGCAAGCATTGTTGTTCGTAACAATCAATGATTGGCCTGCTCTAAGTAATCTTTCAGGACGGACAAACAAGGGATATAATGCATGCACACATTGTTTTGATGACATGGATAGTATATATTTGAAAAAATGTAGAAAGATAGTGTACCTTGGCCACCGTCGATTTCTTTCTGTGAATCACCAGGTTAGAAAGAAAGGCAAGCATTTTAAAGGTGAGACAGACCACCGGAGCAAGCCTCGCAACAGAACTGGGGAAGATATACTTGAGATGATCAAGGATGTGAAAGTAGTCTTTGGAAAGGGGACGGGCAGTGAACCTATTCCGGAAGACGCCACGGGACACGCACCCAAGTGGAAGAAGAAATCAATATTTTGGGAGCTACCCTATTGGCATGTACTAGAGGTCCGCCATGCGATCGACGTGATGCACCTGACATAGAATCT
Source organism: Coix lacryma-jobi var. lacryma-jobi (assembly GCA_009763385.1). NCBI lineage: Eukaryota > Viridiplantae > Streptophyta > Magnoliopsida > Poales > Poaceae > Coix > Coix lacryma-jobi. Next base: position 110,860,292 of record CM019826.1, on the reverse strand, counting down.
TTGTGTCCACCTTCTAGGATTCATGGGTGTGTATGGAAAGTCTAAGGATACACTTGAAGCACGACAAGACTTGCAGCGCATGAAAAAGAACGAGACAACCTACATCCAGAGAAGACAGATGATGAACGCCATTACTTAAGACCTGCTAGCTATACTCTTAGCAATGAAGAGAAGGAAATCATGTTTCAATGCCTAAACAGCATCAAGGTCCCATCTGGATTCTCCTCCAATATAAAGGGAATAATAAATATGCAAGAGAAGAAATTCCTAAACTTAAAGTCGCATGACTACCACGTGCTTATGACACAATTGCTTCCGGTTGCTTTAAGAGGAATTCTACCTCCACATGTACGTCTGGCCACTGTGAAGCTATGTGCATTCCTCAATGCAATTTCTCAGAAGCCAATTAATCCACTAGAACTAGCTACTCTACAGAATGATGTGGTTCAATGTCTTGTGAGCTTTGAGTTGGTGTTCCCTCCATCCTTCTTTAATAGCATGACACACCTCCTAGTTCACCTGGTCAAGGAGATTCATATTCTCGGTCCTGTGTTCCTACACAACATGTTCCCCTTCGAGAGGTTCATGGGAGTACTGAAAAAATATGTTCACCAACGTGCTCGCCCAGAAGGAAGCATCGCCAAGGGCTTTCGAACAGAGGAGGTCATAGAGTTCTGTGTTAACTTTATTCCTGACCTTGACCCGATTGGTGTTCCTGAATCACGACAAGAGGGGAGGCTGTGTGGAAAGGGGACACTAGGGAAGAAAACATATATCGGTACACGGAATGATTATTTCAATAAAGCGCACTACACAGTTCTTCAAAACTCATCAGTGGTGGATCCATATATCAAGGTACACAAGGAGTTCCTACGATCCCAATTTCCTGGGAAGAATGAAGTTTGGATTACACGTGAGCACATGAATACTTTTAGCACTTGGTTGCGAAAAGAATGTCTGGGTGATAACAATATTGATGAGCAACTATATTTGTTGGCTAGGCAACCATCATGGCACATCCTCACATACAAAGGGTATGAGATAAATGGAAACACATTTTACACCATTGCCCAAGATAAAAGGAGCACAAACCAAAACAGTGGTGTTCGCGTAGATGCCACAGACCCAAATGGGAAGAGGCAAACATATTATGGCCGCATAGAGGAGATTTGGGAACTAGACTATGCACCTAATTTTAAAGTCCCTTTGTTTCGATGCCAATGGGTCAAGACGACCGGAGGCGGAGTAACAGTTGACAAGGAGTATGGAATGACAACAGTGGATCTCAACAATATTGGATACAAAGGTGAACCATTCGTCCTTGCTGCTGATGTGAATCAGGTGTTCTACATGAAAGACATGTCTACAAAACCCAAGAGAGGGAAAAATGATGAAAAATCAACCAAAGAGCCAAAACGCCACATAGTTCTTTCAGGAAGAAGAAACATCGTGGGAATTGAGGACAAGTCAGACATGTCGGAAGATTATGAAAGGGATGACCAAATACCGCCCTTCAGTGTGACCAAAGATCAAGCATCCTACTAAATACTGAGGAGACTCTATGGTTACGACATGATCATAACCAAGGGACATACGTCAAGAAGAAGATCACCAGTGTACCTGCTTGATATATAGTTATGCTTTAACTAATATTATCTATTACAATTTTTGTGTAATTAATAATGATTATGGATAGTCACGGTTCGTTGATGTCGGTGTTGAAATGACTTGATTTATTACATTATTTTAGTTATGGATAGTCATGGTTAATAATGATTATGGATAGCCATGGTTATTAATAATGATTATGGATAGTCATGGTTCGTTAATATGAGCCCAAATTTGTGCCCCACACGATGTGTTAGATTTTTCTGATCATGATTTTAATTATTGAAGGCCAAATTGATGCCCCACACAAGATGCCCAAAAATTTTCCAAGTCGGAGGCCTAGTTTATCCAATAATTATTGGGTGACGGTGCGCGGTAATTCGATTAAACCGGAAAAAGTACGAAACTATCTCCGAAAAATCACAAACTTGTTGGTTGCATTTGGACAATAAAAGATGAACAACCTAAAATTTAACGTTCAGATAATACAAAAATAATTTTTCTATCGAGAACCAGTTGTTTCAGATATTTAAATTTAACATTATATTTTTGCATTAATAAAATATGAATTGTTATTTACATTTATATTTGTTATTATAAGAAAAGAAAAAAAATTATGTTATAAAATTTTCTACTATACAATAAGGTAAAAGAAAATACAACTGCTATTTTTAAGAAATTTTATGCATAATATTGAATTTACTATGCAATTAACAAGTATTACAATATATTAATATAGTGAAAACCTAATACAAAACCCAAAATACAGAAAGCCCAAAACAGTGGCAGGAAAGAACCTTTAGTTCCCGGGGCGTAAGCCTGCCCGGGACTAAAGGTCCGAACCTTTAGTCCCAGGCGGGATTACGCCCCGGGACTAAAGGTCCTTTAGTCCCGGGTGGTGCCACCGCCCGCGACTAAAGGGTCCCCGAGTATATAGGGTACAGGGCCCTCCTACCTCCCCAGATCGACGTCAGAGTTTGCGCCGCCGCCTCCGTTGTCTTCGTTGTCTTCCCTGTGTGCTTCGCTGCCCCGTCGTCCTCTCTCCCTCGTCGTCGTCCTCGCTTCCGTCGCCGTCGTCCTCGGTCGGGTCTCCCCGCCGGCCGCGCCGCCGTTCGTCACGGCGCCCTCGGCCTCCCTCGCTGCCGCCGGTCAAGACTCGGTCTGCCGCGCACTGGCCGCCCTTGGCCGGGACTCCCCACCACGCCGTTTGCCGTTCGCCGCAGCGCCCTCGGCCTCTCTGGCCGCGCGGAGCCGTTTGCCGCCGTCCGCGCCTCGTCCTCGCGCGCGGCCACCACCGGTGAGGCCCGGCCCCACCGGAGTGTTTGCCGCCGCCGGCATGTGTGTCCTCGCCGTGTGCGTGTGTGCGTGTGTGAAGTGTGTGCGTGTGTGCATGTGCATGTGCTGTGTATGTGCAGTGTATAGAAAAAGAAAAAGAAAAAGAAAAGAAAAAGAATGAATGATATATTATATAGGAAAAAATGATATATATAGAAAATAAATGATTATAGAAAATGATTATAAATACATATATATTTATAGAAAAATGAATATATATTTATATAAATATAGTTATATAAATCATTTTTAGAAAATCATGTTTATAGAAAATTTTTCTTTGTAGTGTATACATATATATTTATAGAAAAATAAAGATATAAATCGTGTGTTCCTTTGCAACGTGCAGACATTTGTAGAAAATATTTTTTACCCTAACAAAATATTATGTTTACACGTGTAGATAAAAAGAGATTGGTCGCGTTGACCACGCCGCCGTCCGCCGTCATCCTCACAGCGACGTCATCCTCGCCACCGTCCGTCGTCATCCTCACCGCGACGTCATCCTCGCCGCCGTCCGTCGTCGTCCTCACCGCGATGTCATCCTCGCCGCCGTCCGTCATCGTCCTCACCGCGTCGTCATCCTCGCCGTCGTCCGTCGTCGTCCTCTCGTCAACAGTGTGTCCTTTGTGATAGATGGAGGAGGAATAATCACTTAGATACGTTTATGGAATAATCACTTAGATATGTTTATGGAATAATCACTTAGATATGTTTATGGAATAATCACTTAGATATGTTTATGCAATAATCACTTAGACATGACTTTTCGATCATGTCGGTAGTGTTATTCTTACGAATATGGTCGTGTATATGTTTATGGAATAATCACTTAGATATTTTGGTCTTTAGATATCTATACATTTATTTATATCGGTCGTGTATATGTATATGGACAAAACCCTAAACCCCAAACCCGAAACGCTAAACCCCAAACCTAAAACCCTAAACCATAAACACCAAACCTGAAACCCTAAACCCCAAACCCGAAACCCCAAACCCGAAACCCTAAACCACAAACCTAGAGCCTAAACCCTAAACCCTAAACCCCAAACCCAAAACCCCAAACCCGAAACACCAAACCCGAAACCCTAAACCATAAACTTAGAGCCTAAACCCTAAACCCGAAACCCTAAACCCCAAACCATAAACCTAGAGCCTAAACCCTGAACCCTAAACCCTAAACCCCAAACCCAAAACCCTAAACCCCAAACCCTAAACCCCAACCCTAAACCCCAAACCTAAAATCCTAAACCCACAACCCAAAACCCCAAACGCGAAACCCTAAACCCTAAACCTAGATCCTAAACCCTAAACCCTAAACCCAAAGTGTTTATTATTGATCGTTTTACCTTTACAAAGTGTCAAATAAAAAATAAATATGGTCTTTATGGAATAATCACTTAGATATTTTGGTCTTTAGATATCTATACATTTATTTATATCGGTCATGTATATGTATATGGACAAAACCCCCCAAACCCAAAACCTAAAACCCTAAACCCTAAACACCAAACCTGAAACCCTAAACCCCAAACCTGAAACCCCAAACCCGAAACCCTAAACCATAAATCTAGAGCCTAAACCCTAAACCCCAAACCCGAAATATGGTCTTTATGAATATACGTTATTTGCAGAAATATGGTGTTTATTATCGTCCATGTTATTCGCAGAATTGGCCGACCCAGTTGACAACATGGAGGAGGAAATGTACGACTTAATCAACAGCGGCGCTAATCAAGAATTAGCAGGTGATGATAACAATAATCAAGAAGTAGATGACGGCAGTCAATACTTTACCGATTATGAAGAAATCATGCAAGAAAATACTGGCGAGGTATACCTATAATCTCTATGTGCACCTGAAATTCTAAACAATTTATAAATGTATTTATAATGTACTATTCCTACATACGTATCCCTCCGGATCGACAACGACTACGGGGAAGAGTAGGACCGTACGAGGTCCGAAGAAGCCGTTGGATGGCGGGTACATTATCTCGGAATTCAACGATGAAGGACCGAGAAAGCACTAGCAAGGCGACCAGAGGGGGGGTGAATGGGAGCTCAAAAATTCTTCTCAAAAACTTTGGCCAAATGTCCCAAAATCAACACCGAGAAACGGCGACCGAAACCGTGATGCTCACGACCCTTGGAAGAGGGTGGATGATCCCTAGGATCACAGCGGAGCACCACCAAGAAGAAGCAAACCAAACTCCAAAAGTTCCGGCTCGAACACAACCCCAAAAACCAAGTCACGGACGTAGATAGACGGCTACGTCGAGAAACTCCTAAATACCTATGCTAACAAGTAGCAAAGATACCTAGAGAGGTTGCTTGGTCAACTACAGGGCCAAACGAGAAGTCCGGAAACCAAGCGAACAAGCCGGGAGAGCAAACACACTAAACCGGAGCAATCAGCAGGATCCCAGACTGTCCGGACCTGGAGTCCCGGACTGTCCGCCCGAGGCCGGACTGTCCGCGCTCTGGTGGCGGACTGTCCGCCGGTCAAAAGTGCAAAACCACACAGTTGTTGAAGTCCCCCTGCTCGGTCCCGGACTGTCCGCGCTTTAGCACGGCGGACTGTCCGCCGGTGACCCGAGCCAAGAACAGCAGGGACTGGCCGCGGCTGGTCTGAACCAGCCCCGACGCGCGGACTGTGCGCGCCTGGGACGGCGGACTGTCCGCCAATGCCCAGTGAGGGTGATTTCAATCGCCCTTCTCAAAACTCCTCCCAAAACCAAATCAAATCACAATCCCAAGTTCCCAAACTTGAAGAAGATGATCACGGGGTAGTTAGAAGACTATCCCCAAGAAATCATCCGCTCAAATCAACCAAATCACCGGGAAATCAAAAGGGATGGTTGATGAACGGAAAAAAAACGCCACGAAAACGAAATCATCCCGATCTATTCGATCATGAGGAGTTAGATGAATTCCTTTGGTCGAAATGACCTCCTCAATGATACGAACAAAATGATTCAAACGGATTTCGCAAAGATGCACTAGAGAGGGAGATCGAGTGACGGGAAAATCGCGAGGAAACGAAGAATGCGAAGAACACGAATCAAAACGCGAATCAAGTCATCGATCTACACTGCAACAGTGAGGTTACGGCCTCACTTCCTCAAATCAACAGTACATAGAGGCAAGTCTCTCTGCGGATCTCAGCTAGCTACAGCAGGGGATGGGACAGCAGGAAACCCTAAGTGCGAAAGAGCAAATGACTGATATAGATGGGAGGAGGGTGTCTCCCTACTACTTATCATAATTCTAACCTAAGTCTAATTCCTACTCTACCCCTCTCTATTCTAATTACAGAGCGAGCTAGTCAAACCCTAGGGTTAGTCTGGACCAACTCGAGTGGTAGGTGTATCCGACGGCCACGCCCGCTCGACTCGAAGCGTTGCCTCGACGCAACCTCCAGATCGCCGCCACGTGCCGCCCTCGCTCTGCACCCCCAGTTTTGTGGCCCAAACCGGGAAACCAGCCTTTTCCAGCCAACCCCCGGTTTTGAGGCCCAAACCGGGAAACCAGCCCACCAGCATCTGAGTTTTGAGGCCAAACTCAGCAAACCCTCAGAGCCCAGGTTTTGAGGCCCAAACCTGGAAACCGTCCTCAGCCCGAGTTTTGTGGCCAAACTCGGAAACCCTTAGCCCGAGTTTTGTGGCCAAACTCGGAAACCGTCCACGCCCAGGTTTTGAGGCCCAAACCTGGAAACCGTCCATCTGATGGTTTTTCTCTGGCTCTACCACCAAACCGACATCGTAGAGGGGATGCACTTCCCGTGCACCCCGTCCACCGACACGTGTTCCCGAGTCCACGACTCAGGCAACACATGACCGCACTTCTTCACTTGTCATCGTCACAGGCTGCCAGCCACCACAGCTGATCCTCGGGCCTCTGGTCCCTCAGTCCAAGTCTCATGTCCGCCCTTCGCCACTCTTGGTCCATCGGCACGGCACGTCTCTACTTGACCTTCACCTCGCCGTCGATGACTGCATCCGTGCTCGACACCTACACAACACAAGCCAAAGAACATGCGCATCATACCAGTTGACAATCACTCATCACTCAGAGACCCGGCATACACCCATGTATCCGCAATCTCCCCCTTGATGAGTGCATTGTCAACTACTCACACAAATCATAATAGAAAGAAGAAAAGAGGGAGGAAGAAGAGAGAACTCGACCAAATGACCCAAAAGCATAGCAACGCCGAAGAAGGTCAAGTGGAAGAAGCAAAACAACTTGGTCCCCAAAGACATGGGCAACGGCTCGACGCAACCAAGCAAAGCAAAGCTAGCCCTCAAGAAGAGGTAGAACAGGCTCAACACCGCTAGCAGATACCAATTGGAAACTCCAGAGAAAAGAGCTCAAAACCAATTGAAGCCGAATGAAAATCGAAGCAAAATGCTAGTCCCTCAAGATAGAGGCACAGAGGCTCAACATAACTAGCACAGAAAGCTCAAAACCAATGCCTTTCGGCCAAACATGCTCCGAACCAATTGGAATGACTCCAAACCAAAAGAGAACCAATCGATCGAAAAACCCTAAAAATGTTTGCTAGTCCCTCAAGATAGAGGCAAAGGCTCAACACAACTAGCAAACTCCCCCTCGACAAGTGCAAGCAACTAGGAAAACTCCCCTTAGTTGAACATCTAGGAGTATATGATTTGCAAAAACTCTCCCCCTTAGTTGAAAATGCACTTATCAAGAAAGGCATCAAGGCAAGAAACTCCCCCTTCCAACATGCATATGAAGTCAGAAATGCAAGTTAGTAGCTTCAGGCATATATTCACAAGAGTGCAAAGATGCTCTAAACAGTAGAACTCCAATGACTCAACTAGGCACTCAAATAGCAAAGGCTCAAACTGATCACACATACGAAATATGAACATATGAGCATGTGAGCAGTTTTTAGCCAAAAAGGGAGTCACCATCAAAATAGCACTACACATGTATAGACAGGAATCCAAACGAGTTGCTAAACATGTATACAAGGTGAACTACCCCTAGCAAAGTTCAATCATCATGCATAGGAATGAAACATACACTTGTGATTTCAAATTAATATCGGAGTTGCAGCGGTGAAAATTTCACAAGTTCAATTATTAGCATGTGATTGCGAGAGGTTGAAAGCTTGTCATTGCCTAACTTTTCAACCGAGCGAAGCCTATGCCAAAGCAATCAGAAGCTTAAAGCTGCGGTTTCGGTCATACACTACACGGCTCAAGTTTAACTCAAAGTGCAATGAGAAACTGTCTCGATACCGTGATGTGTTGACAAGCAGTCCCATCTCGATCTTTTCAATTCACTAAGACTTGGTTCAAATTTTAAGCAAGATATGAACAGACCAAGCAAGTGAATGACTCATAACTAGAGACATAGCAACCTAGCATATATGAAAAGCACGAGTGAACTCAACACATCCTACACATGCTAGTTGCATATCTCAATGGTGAACATTTTCAGATTTTAAGTTATTAAGCAAATTCACCATTTCAAAAATAGCTCAGCTCACAACATGTACTAGTGATCAGAAAGAGCATAAGCTACAAGCATCAACATAAGCATCGGAGCATACTACATAGAGCATAGTTACATTCTAGTGATTATAGACATGAAGCTCAGAATGTAAATGCGTATGCTAAAATGTAAGAGAAAAGAAAGACAAACGAAAGAAAGTCAGTCTACTATACAAGATCCAAAATGTTTCCCCCATCTAAAAGGGGAAACACACACCAAGCTCACCCCTCAACTGATTAATGTTTGATTCGTCTAAAGGCTTGGTGAAAATATCAGCCAGTTGATGATGAGTATCGACATGGCGAAGGTCGATATCACCCTTCTCCTGGTGGTCTCGCAAGAAATGAAAGCGCACATCAATGTGTTTGGTCTTTGAGTGAAGCACGGGGTTCTTAGCAACGCTAATAGCACTCGTGCTGTCACAAAGCAAAGGAACACGAGTAAAGCTCAGACCAAAATCACGCAAAGTGGCCATCATCCAAAGCAACTGGGAACAGCAGCTAGCCGCAGCAACATATTCAGCCTCTGTAGTGGACTGAGCGACACTAGACTGCTTACGAGAAGACCACGAAACAAGAGAAGAACCAATAAACTAGCAAGTCCCAGAGGTGGACTTGCGCTCAATACGGCAACCAGCAAAATCGGCATCCGAATAACCGCAAAGGGAGAGGGTGGAGGAAGCAGAATACCAAATCCCGAACTTAGGTGAGAAACGAAGGTACCTGAATATGCGCTTCACTGCCTGACAATGAGATGTGCGCGGCGATGCCTGAAAGCGCGCACACAGACACACCGCGAACTGGATGTCCAGGCGTGTCGCCGTCAGGTAGAGGAGCGACCCGATCATGCTTCGGTACTCCTTCTGGTCCATTGCTTCTCCATCCACATCCGCATCCAGGGCAGTCGTCGTCGACATGGGTGTTGGAAGAGGCTTGGCCTCACCCATATCGAACCGCTTTAGCAAGTCCTTGGTGTACTTGCCCTGGTGCACAAACGTCCCCTCTCGGGATTGCTTAATTTGCAACCCGAGAAAGAATGTCAGCTCACCCATCATGCTCATCTCGAACTCCCTGCTCATAATATCTGCAAACTTGGCAACCAAAGCGTGAGAAGAACCACCGAAAATGATATCATCCACGTAAATCTGGACCAAGAGAGTGTCTTTGCCTTGCTTGAGGAGAAAGAGCGTTTTATCTACACATCCCATTTTAAAACCCTTAGCAAGCAAAAAGGTTTTCAATCTATCATACCAGGCTCTAGGGGCTTGTTTCAAACCATATAAAGCTTTATGAAGTTTAAAAACATGGTTTGGAAACTTGGGATTTTCAAAACCGGGGGGTTGGTCAACATACACTTCTTCTTCTATGTAGCCGTTTAAGAAGGCACTCTTGACATCCATTTGAAAGAGTTTAAAACCTTTGGATGCAGCAAAAGCCAAGAGTATCCTAATAGCCTCCAAACGAGCTATAGGAGCAAAAGTCTCCTCAAAGTCTATCCCCTCCTTCAGACTATAACCCTTGGCCACAAGACGCGCTTTGTTCCTCACAATGTGGCCGTCCTCTCCTTGTTTATTTTTGAAAACCCATTTTGTCCCAATAGGATTACAGTTAGGAGGAGGAGGAACTAGAACCCAAACCTGATTTCTCTCAAAGTTTTCTAACTCCTCATGCATGGCATTGACCCAATCCGGATCCGTCAAAGCGTGTCCAACATCTCGGGGCTCAAAATTAGCAACAAAAGCAGAATGAGCGAAGTGAGAGATGTGCTGTGACCTGGACCGAGTAACCCGTTCGTCGATGCTGCCGATCATCTGCTGAGGCGGGTGCTGGCGCTGAATGTGTCGTGGTGCCTCCCGAGCTGAAGTAGCCTCCCCCTCAACAGCAGCTGGTGCCTCCCCGGGTACAAATGGTACCGCTCGGGGTGGCGGATCCCACGGCCCCCAGGAGGAAGAGGTGTCGGGGCCATGAGTCGTCGTAGAAGCCGCTCTTTGCGGCACAGCAGGTGGAGGGGGTGCTGGATCATCCATACCTTCATCACCCTCGTCCTCGTCATCAAAAAGAGGCTCACCAACCTCATGATCACCTGCACGCTCAAAACGAGAAGAAGGACAAACCATGGTCTCGTCGAAGGTGACATCGGATGTCTCCATGACTCGGTTAGTGTCAAGGTTAAGTACACGATAAGCTCGAGTGTGAGTGCCATAACCCAAAAACACACCGTCTGAAGAACGAGACTCAAATTTATCCAAGTTGCCCTTTTTGAGTATAAAACAATGGCAACCAAAAACTCGAAAATAACTTACCTTGGGCAGTTTTCCAAAATGCAACTCATAAGAAGTCTTTTTCAAGAAAGCTCGGAGAAAAATGCGATTGGAAATATAGCATGCAGTGCCCATAGCTTCGGCCCAATATCGCCTAGGAGTCCTATGCTCATCGAGCATCGTCCTGGCCATCTCAACAAAGGTCCGATTCTTCCTCTCTACAACACCATTCTGAGGGGGTGTGTAGGGGGAAGAAAACTGATGCTCTAAACCCAAAGAGTTACAAAACTTCTCAAAATCCGAATTCTTGAATTCGAAACCATTATCACTCCTAATTGCTCGCATCGAGTTCAAAGGGAACTCGTTCTGAAGACGCAAAATCAGATTGCGAGAAAAGGAGAAAGTCTCGGTCTTCTCAGCTAAAAAGAAGACCCACGAATATCTCGAAAAGTCATCAACAACAACAAGCACATACCACTTCCCCCCAACCGAGCTCACCCGAGCCGGACCAACAAGGTCCATGTGCAAAAGCTCTCCAGGGCGCTTGGTCATGACCTGAGTCACTAGATGGTGGGGAGCAGCAACCATCTTCCCGTGTCTACACGAGTGGCAAACAAGATCCTTCTCCATATGCAACTTGGGCAATCCTCGGATTAGTCCAAGTGAGCTAAGCCTTGCAAGCAAGTCAAAGCTCAAATGTCCAAGTCTCCTATGCCACTTCCAAAGATCAGAGGAGGAAGGTCCAGCCACAAGACAACAAGAAGTGCCAAAAGACTCCGAGAAATTCGCACGAAAGACTTTTCCAAAGGGCGAAATCAAACACACAAGATTGCCCTGAGGATCCAAAATACGACTGAGATTCAGTTTAAAACGAATCTCATAGTCATCATCAAAGAGTTGCGAAACAGAAAGAAGGTTAAAGTGCAAGTTAGAAACAAGAGCAACATCGCGCAACACAAAGTGCTCATTAACCCGCACAGACCCGCGAGACAATACCTTACCTTTGCTATTGTCGCCGAAGGTTATGTACTCCTTTCCGGCAACAGGGCTAAGGCTGGAGAACCACTTGGCGTTTCCGGTCATGTGCCTCGAGCAACCGGAATCCACCAACCAAATGTCCTCCAACCGTTTTACCTACATCAATAAAAAGACATAGGGTGAGCATACGGTCCAACACTAGGGTTAGTGAAGTAGGAAGAATACCAGTGTTGGGCCGGCTGCTCAAAAGAACGGTTAGCAGAAAAACCATTCCTAGCACGTCTACGAGAGGAGCGATCACCACGTAGAGGAAAACGTGGTCCGCTAAGGAAGGAACATCCATCGCGATACTCAAAACGCGGTGGGGGAAAACGCTCAACTACAAAGCCTCCGCCACGGGGTCCATAGCCTACAACTGCAGGCTCCCGCCAGGCACACTCTCTACGAGGCCTAGGCCTAGCAACTTGAGGCACTGCGCCTCTAGGCCTAGCATCTCTCCTCGGAGCTCTCTGCTGCCTAGGCCTGGGAACTTGAGGTTCTGGACCTCTGGGCCTAGCTGCTCTCCTTGGAGCACTCCTCTGAACATTCGGCACATGTACATCATGGAAAGGATGGTACATGTCCGTGTTGTTCATCTCCCTAGCACGGCGCACCTCTCTCTTGCGCCTAAAGCAGAACTCGCTCAAGTGTCCATCTCTCCCACAGAAATCACAATGATACCTCACCGCACGCAAAGGGGGTTGTTGGTACTCATGGCTGTGGTTGTGGATCACTTTGCCCTTCTGTGGCAAGCACTCCTCTTGGATGGGTGGCATTGTGTCAAGCTTGTTCTTGAGGTGGTTTGGCTTGGGTGCCCACACTTGGTTCTTGGGTGGAGCTCTCGGGGGTTCCTCAAACACCACATCCTTGGTGGTAGGCTTAGCAGGCTCTTTGGGTGGAAGCTTGGTAAGTTTGGGAGCAGTGGTGGAGTTGGGCTTCTCACTCGGGTTTAGACAACTCGACTCTCCAATCTTCCCAAAAGCAGAAAGATCAACACCCGGAGCAAACCCTACACCTGGACCTCCAGCAGCTCGCTTGAATTGGGAGATCATCATCCCGAGCTGCGGCTCACCACAAGAGACCCTTGACAAGATGGTCCGAAGGTATGTGTTTTCTTCCTCGGTTTGCATCTTGCCATGTTTCACATTGTCAATCTCCATCTCCAAGCCCTCACACAAACCACACCTCGTGACACAAGTGCTACCCGAGTTGGCCTTCTCTAAAGACTCAATCTTGGCATTCTTCTCTGCCAACTCGGATTGCAAGACAGGACAAGTCTTGCATGCACCCAACAGCTGCGGCCTAGCACGGAGCTCATCCACCTCTCCAACCAAAGCAGCATACTTGCTCCTCAAAGTGAGAAGATCAGTCATGTGCTTGGTGCACGACTCACACTCACTCTCCTCCGACACAACCACGGTGGACTGAGCGAACTCAAGCTCCTTCACCATGTCCTCCCACTTCTGCCTAAACTCCTTGCGCTCTCTAGCAGCACGCCTAAGCAGTTTATCTTGGCTAAGGAGGGCAGCAGTAAGTTTCTCAACCTCAGCGGAAAGGTCGTCGTAGGTGAGAGATACCTGGGAGGTGTCGTCGTCGTCGTCGTTCCGAGGGGAGTGCTCCAGCTTGCCGTCGACCTCATCACCAAGCGCCATGGTGCAGAAGCCGTCGTCGTCGGCGAAGAAGCAGAGACCGTTCAGCTTGTCCTCGATCCTCTTCTTCTTCTCAGACTCGTCATCGCTTGAGCAAGCGGAGTCGTCATCCGAGCCGTCGACGTCGCTGAGCATGGCGAAGAACGCACGCTGCTCAGCTTGGGCCTTCTCCAAGTACTTCTTCTTTATGTACTCTTTGTCGAAGCCGCCCCTCTTCTTGCGCCTTGGGGGGACGTGCTTCTCCTTGCGCTTAGAGTCGTACTTGTGCCCATGGTCGCCCTTCCCCGAGTGCTTGTTCTTCTTGGGGCAGTTGGCGATGAAGTGGTCGGGATCGCCGCACTCATAGCATCCTGAGCGTCCTCCTCCGCGGCGACGGTTCATGCGTTTGTTGTGGAACCGCGTGAACCGGTTGGCAAGCAAAGCCAACTCCTCGTCTCCCAAAGACTCCAGCTAGTCCTCTGTGACAGAAAAGAGTGAAGAGAGTGCGAAGCCAGCAGAGGGGTTAGCGGGAGAGCCAGAAACCAAAGCCATAGACAGGCCAGAAGGATTCTCATAAGAAGCCCTTGCCATGGCATCAATCTCACTGGACTTGAGCTTACTAAAGAGCTCATCGCACATGAGGGTCTCATAGTTAGGCGATTCGATGATCGCCTGAACCTTGGAATCCCACACCGACCGATCAAGAGTATGCAAAAGCTTCAAAGCTCTCTCATGATCGTCGAAAGGCAACTGCTCCTTGTTAGGCCTCATCCTGTTGACAATCACCTGAAAGCGAGCGAATAAACTTTCTATGCTCTCGCCAGGCTGATGTCGAAAGTTCTCATACTCTCTCTTGAACGACTCGTAGAGTCAGGTTTTGACTTGAGAGGTGCCCTCATGAAAACGCATGAGGGTGGCCCAAATCTCCCGAGCCGTAGAGAGGTGAGAAACGCGATCAAACTCTCCCATGCTCAAACAGGAGAACAAGGCGTTACGTGCCCGGCTATTGGCCTCGTGCTCATCGATCTGGAGCTGAGTGACACGAGCAGCCAAGACAACGTAATCGTCCCTGTTGCAAATCTCCCAAACAGAAGAGCCCATGCTCTGAAGATAGGCCGACATGCGTATCTTCCAATACGCATAGTTCATCCCATCAAAGAACGGCGGTTTGCCCACGCCGCGATCCATGTCGCCTTCTGTGGATCTGGAACCGGCTAAGGTGGAAGATCCTTAACCCGCTCTGATACCAATTGAAGGACCGAGAAAGCACAAGCAAGGCGACCAGAGGGGGGGGGGTGAATGGGAGCTCAAAAATTCTTCTCAGAAACTTTGGCCAAATGTCCCAAAATCAACCCCGAGAAACGGCGACCGAAACCGTGATGCTCAAGACCCTTGGAAGAGGGTGGATGATCCCTAGGATCACAGCGGAGCACCACCAAGAAGAAGCAAACCAAACTCCAAAAGTTCCGGCTCGAACACAACCCCAAAAACCAAGTCCCGGAGGTAGATAGACGGCTACGTCGAGAAACTCCTAAATACCTATGCTAACAAGTAGCAAAGATACCTAGAGAGGTTGCTTGGTCAACTACAGGGCCAAACGAGAAGTCCGGAAACCAAGCGAACAAGCTGGGAGAGCAAACGCACTAAACCGGAGCAATCATCAGGATCCCGGACTGTCCGGACCTGGAGTCCCGGACTGTCCGCCCAAGGCCGGACTGTCCGCGCTCTGGTGGCAGACTGTCTGCCGGTCAAAAGTGCAAAACCACACAGTTGCTGAAGTCCCCCTGCTCGGTCCCAGACTGTCCGCGCTTTAGCACGGCGGACTGTCCGCCGGTGACCCGAGCCAAGAACAGCAGGGACTGGCCGCGGCTGGTCTGAACCAGCCCCGACGCGCGGACTGTCCGCGCCTGGGACGGCGGACTGTCCGCCAATGCCCAGTGAGGGCGATCTCAATCGCCCTTCTCAAAACTCCTCACAAAACCGAATCAAATCACAATCCCAAGTTCCCAAACTTGAAGAAGATGATCACGGGGTAGTTAGAAGACTATCCCCAAGAAATCATCCGCTCAAATCAACCAAATCACCGGGAAATCAAAAGGGAAGGTGGATGAACGGAAAAAAAAACGCCACGAAAATGAAATCGTCCCGATCTATTCGATCATGAGGAGTTAGATGAATTCCTTTGGTCGAAATGACCTCCTCAATGATACGAACAAAATGATTCAAACGGATTTTGCAAAGACGCACTAGAGAGGGAGATCGAGTGACAGGAAAATCGTGAGGAAACGAAGAACGCGAAGAACACGAATCAAAACGCGAATCAAGTCATCGATCTGCACTGCAACAGTGAGGTTACGGCCTCACTTCCTCAAATCAACAGTACATAGAGGCAAGTCTCTCTGCGGATCTCAGCTAGCTACAGCAGGGGATGGGACAGCAGGAAACCCTAAGTGCGAAAGAGCAAATGACTGATATAGATGGGAGGAGGGTGTCTCCCTACTACTTATCCTAATTCTAACCTAAGTCTAATTCCTACTCTACCCCTCTCTATTCTAATTACAGAGCGAACCAGTCAAACCCTAGGGTTAGTCTGGACCAACTCGAGTGGTAGGTGTATCCGACGGCCACGCCCGCTCGACTCGAAACGTTGCCTCGACGCAACCTCCAGATCGCCGCCACGTGTCGCCCTCACTCTGCACCCTCGGTTTTGTGGCCCAAACCGGGAAACCAGCCTTTTCCAGCCAACCCCCGGTTTTGAGGCCCAAACCGGCAAACCAGCCCACCAGCATCTGAGTTTTGAGGCCAAACTCAGCAAACCCTCAGAGCCCCGGTTTTGAGGCCCAAACCTGGAAACCGTCCTCAGCCCGAGTTTTGTGGCCAAACTCGGAAACCCTCAACCTGAGTTTTGTGGACAAACTCGGAAACCGTCCACGCCCAGGTTTTGAGGCCCAAACCTGGAAACCGTCCATCTGATGGTTTTTCTCTGGCTCTACCACCAAACCGACGTCGTAGAGGGGATGCACTTCCCGTGCACCCCGTCCACCGACACGTGTTCCCGAGTCCACGACTCAGGCAACACATGACCGCACTTCTACACTTGTCATCGTCACAGGCTGCCAGCCACCACAGCTGATCCTCGGGCCTCTGGTCCCTCAGTCCAAGTCTCACGTCCGCCCTTCGCCACTCTTGGTCCATCGGCACGGCACGTCTCTACTTGACCTTCACCTCTCCGTCGATCACTGCATCCGTGCTCGACACCTGCACAACACAAGCCAAAGAACATGCGCATCATACCAGTTGACAATCGCTCATCACTCAGAGACCCGGCATACACCCATGTATCCGCAAACGAGGAAGCAGGCCAAGTACTTGGAGAACATGCACAAAAATTTGTTAACCACTGTGGGTACCTTGTAAGGGATAAGATACCGATCAGTGCTCGTGAATGGAAGGAAAAGAAAAGTGCTCCTCATATAAGGTTTGTCTCTGATCTTGATAAGGAACTGGTTTGGCAAGATGTCGTTGCACATTTCACGCTTGAAACAGAAGATAGAAATTTGAAGGAAAGGGTTCGGGAGTGGGCTATGAAGAAAATGGCAACACTATTCCAGGGCTGGAAGAAGAAGTTGTATAACACATTTATCAAGAAGGATCTAACTCCGGATTTCAACACTAAGGTCTACGTCAAGTTGAGGCCATTTTGGGATGAGTTCGTAGAATTCAAGAAATCAGAAGAGGGTGAGGCACGGGTCAGGAGGAACCAACAGAATGCCCGACAAAAACAATACCACCATCACTTGGGATCAGGTGGCTACAAGAGTGTCATTCCTAAATGGGAAAGAATGGAACGAGAGATGCTAGCCAAGGGCAGTGAACCAGAATCAATAAACTGGCCTGAGCACGCCAAGTATTGGTTTTTTGGTCATGGAGGAAGTCTGGACCTACAGACGGGAAGGATAGAGTATGGCGAAAAACTCCATAGAGCAGCAGAAAGATTTGCCTATGCTAGAGAAATAGCTCACAGTGGCAGGTGGCAGCCGAACAGAGAAAAGAACGAGCTGACATACGCCCTAGATTCCTGAACATGGCGGGAGAACCAGAGGCTATGGGGAGGTGTCGTGGGAGCATGCCTTCCCACAAGACAAAGAGACCTATAGAAGCCGCGTGAGAAAGGAGGAGGAGGCAGAGCAGATGCAAAGTTAGAGGAAATGGTTCTTCAGTCACAGGCCGCGGCTCGTGAAGCAGTTGAGCGAGAAAAAGCACTTGAAGACAAAATGAGCGAGGAAATAAAAAAGCAAGTGTAGTTAGCAGTAAGTTCGATGCAAAGGCAATCTGCATCAGAGCTGGGATTCAACATCAGTCCCCCAGATCAAATGAAAAGCAGTTGTGCTTCCAAAGAGGTGCCAGACGCAGGACTGCACTTTCCTGTGGATGACATCACCGAGCCTCTCAGGACATGTGAACTACACATTCCACAGGGGAATGCCACAGTCATGGTGGCTATAGGTGTTGTATCTCCTATCGATCCTACGAAGACACCAAGATGTCATGGAGCAATATTACCTCCTGGATATGCTAGCGTCTCGGTGGATAGGGTGGTGAAAGGTTACAACAATGTTGAACTTGACATTAAAGGAGGTGATGGCGAGAAGACATTAGGAGAAGCGGAGAAGACATTCATATGTTGGCGCAAGTGTTATATCATAATTCCTGGTGCATCACCTCCTCCTCCTCAACAACCTAACCCTAGGTGTGTATGAAATTAGTGAATGAATGTTAATAGTATTGGTGAGCTAATAGTATAAATGGATACTCATATACCATGTTGTTTTCGCAGCAGGACATCCCCCAACCTAAGTCCAATTATTCATTCACCACATGATCACAGTGTTGCGGGCGATGATGATCAAGATCTAACACGACGGGATCCATCACCGCCACTGGCCCCACCATCTCCTCCACGACGGGATCCAACACCGCCACCGGCCCCATCTCCCCCATGGCGTGATCCAGCACCGCCACCGGCCCCACCATCTCCTCCACAGCGGGATCCAACACCGCCACCTGCCCCATCTCCACGGCGGGTTCCAACACCGCCACGGCCAACAAAGAAGAGGCCTGTCACACAAACAAAGGCATCAGCCCCACCACCTCCGAAGAAGACAGCCTCTGTGAGAAAACCAGCGGCCATTCCCAAGATGACAAAACTTCCATATGACATGACTGATGAGGAGACTGAAGTTGTAGCGCAAAAAGACTTGAACAAGTTCTTCGACGCTGTCGTTGCTAGTAGTCGAGCAAAGCGAAACCCGGAGAAGCCGTACCTTTTTGTTCGTCCTGAAAAACTAAGGCAAACTGTAGACGCTCACCAGAAAAAGGTACGTGCTGCCCGTAAGGCTTCGCCAAAATCAGACTATGATCGCACGCTCAGCAAATCAATTGAGGAGGCGAAGAAGACAAAGAAGAGAGCAGGAAAGGGTGTCCCACAGCTCGGGGAACAAACGCAACAATCAGTGTCGGATCTAGCTGTTGGGAATGAATATGGTACAAACAGGGACATCATACAACAAACATATGGAGACGTTGATCCTGAGCAACTGCTCAAATTTTTTGAGGAAACTGGTTTAAATGTGGAAAACATACTCGAAGAAGCAGGCATCATAAGTGCTCCAGAAGTTGATAAATGGCAGAGGGCATATGTATATGGTCAAAGTCTATACAACCCAGCGGCCCTGAGGGATCTTGGTATGCAAATGCACTTGCTAAATCAGTGGTACCTCACGGCGTGTGGCAGAAAAGCTGATGACTATATTTGCGACAGAATTAGAGACCATGATTACTTTCGTGGTGATGACATAATATATGTTCAGTTTAATGAGTTACATCAGCTCTGCCACATGGACGCTCTAGACAAATCTCTCGCCAGCTGCTTTTGCCTGTAAGTGATTGTTTCTTTTAATAATCTCACTTTAGCTTATGTATATGTATAAGTAATTATCCTCACACTAGCAAGCGTTTCTAAACATACGCAGAAACATGATGAGACAACTAAGGCGTAAAAATGACAAGGAGATTGGTTTCATCGATCCATATATCGTCTTCAAGCACCCAAGCAATACTCTCTCGGATGCATGGAAAACTCAAACAGAGAGGAATTTGCGGAGGTTCTTCGTAAACCAAAGGGACAAAAGATATATACTATTCCCCTACAACTTTAGGTGAGTTTTGTTATCATATGCACATTTTATTACAGGTTGACATAAAGATATATGTGTTGACTTATAAATATATAAATGCAGCTTTCACTGGATACTAATTGTGATCGATCTCCACGAAAGTCATTTGCTAATCTATGACTCTCTGAGAAAACCACAAGAAGATTACCAAGATATAATAGATATTATCGGAGGGTAAATGTGATCTTTAAATATTGATTCCTGCTCTTTAACTCTGCAATACTTAATTAACGATCCAATTATATATATTGTGCAGGGTTTGGGCTTGGTTTGTTCAGAAACACCGTCCGGATCTAAAAGCGCAACTTCCTGATCCTCTACGACTAAATGTAAGTTGTACTACCTCCCTGCCTCTTTACCTTCATTAGCATCACTCAGCAGACGCACGCTCAGCCGAGAGTAATCTTTTTATATCTTGTACAATGGGTTCTACGGCAGTCACCGGGAAACAATTTATGTGCATACTATGTTTGCGAGTTCCTGACGGTGTATGAAAAAAGAACTCCTCTACAGAGTCAGTAAGTACGTAACATGTAAATGAATTTATTTCATTTTTTTGCTTTTACATAAATATTATGTATGCTAATACTTTCTTTTTCTTTTAATCCAAATTGAAGGAGACATGGTTGAAGCACCAGGTGATGGATAAGGTCCGCCTCAAAGAAATTCAAGAGACCATCGCGGGCTTCATTAACGACCATGTCCTTAAGTCTGGCACCGAGTATTGGTTTAACAAAGATGAACCAATGAAGCCAAAACAAGACGAACACTTGTATGACCTCTAAGTCAGGAACAATATTTGTGTTGTAAATATCAAGTTAAGGATGCATGATGGATAATGTTGTATATTTTATGTACATATGTATAGCTCGATCTATAATATATATAGTTTCATATTTCATTTGTGTATAATTGTAAATTTTATGTGTTTATATATATTTATTAGCAGCGAAGAATACAAATTTGAAACCCTAATGGAATATATTAGCAGCGAAGAATACGTATTAGAAACCCTAATGTAATTGTAAAACCAAAAATAATAACCAATTGAAAAGAAAAGAAAAAGAAAAAAGAAAAAAGGGGCGGCCTCTTTAGCCCCGGTTGGTAATACCAACCGGGACTAAAGAAGCCAGCAACTGTGGCTCGGCTGGAGACCTCTTTAGTCCCGGTTGGTATTACCAACTGGGGCTAAAGGTCCCCCCTTTAGCCCTGGGGCGGGGAACCGGGGCTAAAGGTCGGGCCTTTAGTCCCGATTCCTTAGCCCCGGCTCCATGCCCGGGGCTAAAGGCCCGTTCTCCAGTAGTGACCATACTTAATTTAAAAGCCTTTAGAGGTAAAATCAGCACACCTTTTAGCTCAAGAATCAAACCAGACACCATGTCTTACTTTAATTCATGAAAACAGTTAAACTAAGCTCCATGCCTAATTTAAAAGGTGTATGATAATACTTCAAAACCAAAGAATATACTATAGCAAATAAAGATAACATGAAAGCATTGTAGAGATTTATTCAGATGGTGATGAAAGAGTATGATTAGTATATGAGCATATCCTAAAGGTAGGGACAACCAACATAGCAACATGGCAAGAAATATTCTTAGAAAGTCTATTCCCCAAGCTTGGATTTTGCACAAATCAAGATTGGATGAATGTAATTCAATGTTGCATGATGATTGGTGGGACATACCTTGTGTTTGTTGTTCCTTTGTTCTTTTCTACTCCAGACCTAGAAAGGTTAGTGACAAGAATAACCGAAGGAATATTTTCATAATTATATTTCTATGTTCATTACAAGGACAGTGCAGCAGAAAGGTAGGCATAACTCATAACCAAGTATTATGATGGGGTATAAGGATTCTTCTTGTTATAGCTTGCTCATGGGGTAGTGATAGATAAGAGTGGAATTCAAAAACAACATTCATAAGAATGAAAACAAAAATAATGATGAAAAGACTGGGACAAAAAAGGAAAAGATAAAAGTATAATACAAGGTTAAATTAAGACTTAAGATGATCTACCGTTCCCCGGCAACGGCGCCAGAAATGCTTGTTGGTATAAATTAACACACACTCTACTTTATCCGCAAGCGCACAGATAAAATCTACCGATGTAGCACTTCACCGGAGTAACACTGTTTTAATATCGAACCCAAAGGAACAGATAGTGTTAAGTCTTTAAAGTCTAACCCCTGAGTAGCTAACAAGGACGAAGAATCTAGAAGTATAGAGGGGATCACTAAGGTTGTCTAATTCCAATTTAAGAGTGATATGTTTATATTATTCTTAGTGGGGAAGTTATCATAAAAGGTCACAAACAGAGTATGAGTCTTTTATGCAAATGTATAATCCTACCGAGCCTACACACGGGTAAGTGGACTATAGAAGAATCAACAAGGCTATAAGAGTCACCCTTGCGAACAACCACTACTATCGGCGTTATAGGAGGCATTTATGAGCTATCAAGTCTAAGCACCACACTTACACTATCCAACTACTCTAACTCTAGAATGACTAGAATTAAAGTACTCAAAAGAGAGTCATAAACCTTAAGAATAATAAGAACAATGGCTCAAACTTAAATATAGACATTGATTACCGAAACAATCGCTGAAGCAAGTTGAAGATAAACTTGAATCCGCAGGTACAAGATGAAGAAGTTGATCCGACAGGCCGGAGCTCCTTCTTGATCTCTTCCTCTCTCTCTCTTCTAGTTCTAGTATAAGACTAGGTTCTAAACCTAAACTAGAGGGGTAACTAGTCTTCTACTTGAAAGTTGGCTCATGAAGTCTCATCTAGGGTTTCTGAATGAGGCGTAGTCTTTTCTGAAGAGGGGCTTGATCTACCCTAGGGTTTGGGGTCTATTTATATAGCCCTGAGGGATCAACCGCGACCGTTAGATCAAACCAACTTCACGTAGGGCTGAGATGGATCCTCAAAGGCGGTGGAGGAAGCATCCAGAAGACGGAGCCCAGCGGGCCTAGGGGGAGACCGACCGGTCTAAGGGTGGGACCGGTCGGTCCCACCTGGCGGCCTCTCGGGGTGTCCCGCCTCGTGGTGTCCTCTGGTGTCCTCTAGGTCCTTCTGGAATATTCCTGACGTGTCGGTTGTGTTATCTCGCGTTGGTTTCCTTCTAGGGGAAGCAATCAGTGCTGGTTTTCCTGTTTTAGTCCCTGCAGAATCACAATCCACCAAAACTCGTGGAATATTGTCAATTAAAACCCTAAACCTTTATTGGTGGTTGAATTCATGCCCTTTTCATATTTATTTATCCTTTAATTTTGATAGATAACCAGTGTCAACACTCACTTTATTCGACTTCTCTTGGCTTTGCTATGCTTCTGGTCGATTGATTGAGTTTGCTTCCTTCTTTCTTTCTTTCTATTCTATATGATTTGTGTTGGTAGTTGACAATGCACTCATCAAGGGGGAGATTGCGGATACATGGGTGTATGCCGGATCTTGAGATGATGAGTGATTGTCAACTGGTATGATGCGCATGTTCTTTGGCTTGTGTTGTGTAGGTGTCGAGCACAGAGACAGTGATCGAAGGCAAGGTGAAGGTCAAGTAGAGACGTGCCGTGTCGATGGACCCAGAGCGGTGAAGGGTGGACGTGAGGCTTGGACTGACGGACCGGTGGCCTGAGGATCGGCCATGATGGCTGACAGCCTAGGACAGCGACAAGTGAAGACTTGTGGGTGGACGGGGTGCACGGGCGGTGCATCCCTCTACGGCGTTGGTTTGGTGGTTGAGCCACAGAAAAACCACCGAGTGGACGGTTTCTAGGTTTGGGCCTCAAAATCTTGGTGCGGCCGGTTTCCGAGTTTGGGCCACAAAACTCGTGCAAGGTACGATTTCTAGGTTTGGGCCTCAAAACCTGGGCGCTGGCGGATTTCTGAGTTTGGGCCACAAAACTCAGGCGACGGATGACAGGTTTCCCGGTTTCGGCCTCAAAACTGAGGGATGGCCAAGGTTTCCCGGTTTCAGCCTCAAAACCGGGGGGAGGTCCGTGAAAAAGGACGAGCGGCGCAGTGGCGGCACGTGGCGACATCCGGTGAGGTCGCGTTGAGGCGAAGCTACCTGATGTGCGGGCGTGGCCGTCGGATGAACATCAGCCTCAAGTTGGTCAGGAATACCCTTAGGGTTAGCCTGCTCACTCATTAGCTGTAAGGGTAGAAGGGGAATAATTGTACTAGGCTATATAAGGAGAGGCCACCCCTCCCTCCAGACCATCTCAGCCATTGCTATTTTCTTTCTTGGGTTTCCCGCTCTCCCACATCCCTGCTGTAGCTACTGAGATCTACAGAGATGGTGAATCATACCTCTGTGTATTTGGATTTTGCGGAAACGGGACCAGATTCCCGTTGTCTACACATGGGGACGATTTTCGGCTGCAAATCATGGTGGTGATTCGTGTTCTTGAGTTGTTCTTCGCGTTCACTTTTTCTCCACGTTTTTCCCATCGATCGATCTCTCTCTACGGTTGTTCATTTTCGATTTCGCTTGTTGCTACTTGTTCTTTATGGTGAGGGAAACATTTCCCCCGAAGGAATTCAACTCTAACCACACGAGCAAGTAGATCGATTGGTTTTCGTTTTGGATCGACTTTTCTCTTGTCTTCCCTCGAACTTTTTCGATTCATTGATTTGGAGTTAGGTTCGAGCCATGATCTCCTATGAGTAGCTCACTATCCTCCTTGTGACTCCTCTCACCAAGTTTGATCCCTAGAGGATTCATTTTGGGTGAGATCAAGTTGAATCGGTGTACGAACTACACTGCATCGGGGTGACCGGACTCACTGATCAGGGTGACCGGACGCACGGCCTAGAGTTCGGTTATTGAAGGAATTGACTGTTATCTTTCTCACGATGTGACCGGACTCTTGATTGCCTAGTGACCGGACTCACTGATTCTACTGTTCACTGATTTTGTACTGCTGATCGGACGCTCTGACCCTTTGACCGGACGCTCCTAGAACAGAGTCCGGTCGGGAACAGAGAGCTCCCAAATGAGTTTTGGATCGACCGGACGCGTCCGATCTCTACTGACCGGACGCTCACTAGAGTCCGGTCAGAGCTGATCAGCACGATTTCATCCGCAGCTCGTTCGTCCGTTGTCGGTTTTGGTTTTTGGTTTTTGCGTTGGGTTTCTAGAATTGTGTAGTGTCCCGCTGTGCTTCCTAGAAGCATCCACTCTGCATCCAGGGTCATGTACACTACCTAGCTCTAGATTTGCTCTTGGGGTTGATTCTCGGGACAGAGGCGATAAGTTTCTGAAAAGAAATTTGAAGCTCCCATTCACCCCCCTCTCTGGTCGCCTGTTTGTAGCACTTTCGGTCCTTCACCGAAGGTGAACGGTCGGTCCAGCTAGCTATGAAAGCAATAAGCTAGAACATGATAAGAATACATAAGCAAAGATAAACATGAACCTTAATACTCCAAATAGTATTGCGATTCGTCGAATTACAAGCGAAGTCGTACCGGCGATTCTTGTATTCCTTCCGCTAAGTGTAGAAGTACACTTGAGGAAGTAGCCGACAGCCCCGGCACTTCTCCGACTTGCACTCACTCGCTCCCTCTTCTAAGTAGCTACTAGAGCTATGAGACTTGAGGCACTATTTCTTCTCTAGAATGGATCCTTTACAAGGTGGGAATGGAACTAATCTAATTCTACAATGTGGCTTCTAAACTTCCAAGATTTGAAGAGAGATCCACCCTTGGTTTTATAGTGCCATGAGGTCCGTTTGGGCGAGACAAACATGGAAACCATCTTGCACCGCCTTAGCATGCCGCCATGCATCCGACCTCCAAAGGTGGGCCCGAGAGGCGCCAGGGTCGGTGCGGCCGCACCATGGCTGCGCTCGCACCCCTGGCCCCACCTCTGGCCACCGCCTTCACGTGGTGGACTACTCGCTAGGTCTGGATGCTTGTAATATGGGTTTCAAGCCCAATTGTGGAGTGTGATGGCCCTTGGGCTTCATTTCTCTTCATTTGGATGGTCTGGAAGTGCTCTGGGCTTTGTCATGTTGAATTTCATATGCACTTTTGGCCCATCCTAGGTATGGTTTTCCCGTGATTCCTGCAAAACAATTGATACATCCAAAACTCATGGAAATTGTGAGTTTAATACCTAATCCTTAGTTTTGGTTCTTGATATAGCAGGTTTTCAAAGAAAGTTGGCGGTATAAAATGTGAGTTAAGACCCGCCAATAGGGGCTCCAAATATGGCAAGTGATATGTCTGTTTTGATCGTCTCGACGAGCTTGTCACAATGGTGTGTTTTGATTCTTCACTTGAGATACTTTCTTATGATGAAATATTGAATATCCTGCAAAACAAGTGAGAACAACACAACTTGTGGAACTCGTTAGAATCAAACCCTATAGCTACACTCTTTGGATCATTGCGGGTCATTTATGGGGTTGGTTGACGGTTTAAAATAGGAGTTATCTACCATCAACAGTAGACGTGTCTATTTAACGATAGTCCCGTTACTGTCGTTTCTTGCGTTCTAGAGACCGTACCATCTAGCTTTTCTTTAGTATGTTGATTTCTCTTGTATGATGTATTGTTCTTAGTTTATCTCTTTCTGTGTGCTTGTATGTTTGTCTATGTGTGGTCCTTGCTATGAGTAGACGAGAACCGTTTCTGGGCGCTAATGATCAGAAGGTGATGAGCATAAGCTGATGGCGCGAGAGTTGAGCTAGTGTTACATGCAAGTATAGCATGGGACCATACTTGTTACCTATTCACCATTAATCACTAAATTCATGATGCATGTGTCTACCTTGTTGCAACCTAATCTTGATCTTATACCTTGTCACCTATGGGATTATGCATTGGGTACTTTAATGCTAGTGCTTCAATTAAACCATGATCTTGTAACTAGGCTAATGATATATGCGATAAACATCTAAAATATGACTTTTATAGAAACATGGTATAAGAACTAATATGTAAGTGATCACCCGGGACTCACAATACAACCATGAGGGAAACATGGCTCTGGCTTTAGCTCAGTATGAGGACTGTGAACACAAGGTTGATATGTGCCCTTATGGTTCCACCCTAAGTGATGAGCCATTGGTCAACAGGCTCACTGGGAGGGGTGAGCGAGGTCATGTGTCTCTTGGCTGTGTTGATGTGCAGGTGTGGAGCTCGAAGGCAGTGGTCGATGGCGAGGTGAAGGTTAAGTAGAGACGTGTCATGCCGACAGATGGGGAGCGGTGAAGGATGGACATGTCATGCAGCGGACATGCCATGCCGATGGACCCACAGCGGTGAAGGGCGGACGTGAGGCTTGGACCGACGGACTGGAGGGCCGAAGGACTAGCTGTGGTAGCTGGCACTTGGCTTCGACAAGCAAGAGCACATGGGGATGTGTGATGGCATCGATCGAGTCAGGAGGAAGATGATGGCGTCATGGCACTTGAAGACGATGGCACACGGGCTTGCATGCGGCGCAAGTGCCGTCAGCCAAGTCAAGAAGGAAGGCGAAGGCATTGTGGGTGACATCGGTGCCGGTGGTTGGGGTGTGAGAACCACACTGTTTATGGCGCGGGTTCGGTAGTTGAGCCTCGAAAAGCTACCCTCGACGGTTTCTGAGTTTGGGCCTCAAACTCAGGGTGGACGGTTTGCCAGGTTTGGTCCTCAAAACTTGGGCTGGCGGGTTTCTGAGTTTGGGCCACAAAACTCAGGGAGGACGGTTTGCCGGTTTGGGCTTCAAAACTAGGTGGAGGTTCCTATACGGAATAGGTCGACGCATGGTAGTACCGAGAGGCTTGCGTTGCAGCGAAGCTATCGGTGAGGAGGCACGGCGGTCGACGGGACAACACGTAGTGGCATCCTGGAGCTTGCGTCGAGGCAAAGCAAAGGATGGCATGGCGCGTGGCCATCAGATGAGCTCTAACAAAGTTGGATTGGAATACCCCTAGGGTTAGCTTGTTCGCTCTTGTATCTAGGAGTATGCGAACCCAAGGTTGATATGTGCCCTTGTGGTTCTACCCTAAGTGATGCGCGATTGGTCAACAGGCTCATCGGGAGGGGTGAGTGGTAACATGTGTCTTTTGGCTGTGTTGATGTGCAGGTGTGGATCTCGAAGACAGTGGTCGATGGCGAGGTGAAGGTCAAGTAGAGACGGGCCATGTCGATGGACCGGGAGTGGTGAAGGATGGGTGTGTTGTGCCATGGACGTGCCATGCCGATGGACACGAAGTGGTGAAGGGCGGATGTGAGGCTTGGACCGACGGACCGGAGGGCCGGAGGACCAGTTGTGGTAGCTGGCACTTGGCTTTGACAAGCAAGAGCACATGGGATGTGCGATGGCATAGATAATGATCGATACAAGTTGAGTTCCACTTAATTTAGAAGAACAACATAACATTGAAATGAATACCATAACATAGGTTAAAATATTTTGCTAGCTTGAGTGACATCCTCCAACAACAGCATAAGAGAAGAAGTATGGAACTGCCGAGCCCACCGACACTGGCCATCACCTCTCGGCATGCCTAACCTACACCTGCAACAAGGTGGGATAAACCCTAAGTACTCGAATGTACTCAGCTAGACTTACCCGTCATACACCAGAAATAAAGTGACACCAAGGAGTAGGCAAGCCTGATATAAGAGTGGGGCTGGCAATGACCACAGTTTTGCATAAAAGCATAAGTAATAAAGTAGCATTATCTTTTACTTACTAGCGGTAGGTTTTAGATAGATAATTAACCTATCCAACTAGATTAGCACCTGGCTAATACAATCATGAGCAGTGATTAAGCAATCACCACAATATAAGATAAATAGACCAATTAGCAATTGTCAATAGTGCCACGATATCTGTCATGTGTTCCTTACCTTCAGTATCAAGACCGACCGGAGTTCAAGTCAAGTGCTCACTGTCCAGGAGCGATGGCGATTATAATGAAGGACCGAGAATGCGACCAAAGGCGACCAGAGGGGGGGGTGAATGGGAGCCTAAAAATTTCTTTCGAAACTTCGGCCTTTGTCCCAACGAATCAACCCCAAAAACTTCGGACACAAGCGTGATGCCCACAACCCTTGGAAAGAGGGTGGATGATCCCTAGGATCACAGCGAGGCACCACCAACAAGAGCAAACCAAAACACGAAAGCACCGAGTCAAGTTCAAACCCAAATACCAACCCCCGAACATAGATGGAAGGCTACGTCGGGAATCCTCCAAATACATATACCAACGGGTGGCAAAGATACCTAGAGAGGTTCCTTGGTGAACTCTAGGAGCAAATGAGAAGTCTGGAAACGAAGCCGAGAAGCCGGGAGAGCAAACGCACTAAAACTAACACACAACAGGATCTCGGACTGTCCACCAGTACGGTCCCGGACTGTCCGCACCTACCCCGGACTGTCCGTGAATTCTTGGCGGACTGTTCGCTAGTCAAATCCCCAAAACAGCAAAGCTGCTGAACTCGTTGTGCTCAGGCCCGGAGTGTCCGCGACCTAGCACGGCGGACTGTCCGCCGCTGTCCCGAGCCCAAAACGCCGAGACGCACAACCACTGGTCAGATTGAGCCCCGGCGCGCGGACTGTCCGCGGTACCCACGGCGGACTGTCCGCGAGCATCGAGAGAGGGCTACTTTGATCGCCTCTCTCCCAAATCTCCTCAAATCTGATCCAAATTAAAATCCCTTGATCCCAAATTTGGAGAAGATGATCACTAAGTAGTTAGAAGACGATCCCTAAGAAATCATCTCCTCAAATCAACTCAAACTCTAGGAAATCAAAAGGGAAGGTGTAGGAACGAAAAAATCGCCACGAAACTTGAAACAACCCGATCTACTTGTTCATGAGGATTGAGATGTATTCCTTCGGTGGAAATGTTCTCCTCACATCAAAGAACAAGTTGATTCAAGTGGATTCGAAAAAGACGCAACGTAGAAGGAGATCAAACGACGGGAAAATTGAGACAAAAAGCAAAACACGAAGAATAACTCAAGAACGCGAATCACAATCTCAATTGCAAGCCGAAATTTGTCCCCACGAGGAGACAATTGGAATCCGGTCCCATTTCCGCAAAATCCAAATACACAGAGGTATGATGAAGCCCTCTCTGCGGATCTCAGTAGCTACAATAGGGAATGAGAAGCAAGAAACCCTAGAGTGAAAATAGCAATGGCTGAGATAGTTGGGAAGGGAGGGTTGCCTCTCCTAATATAGGCTAATACAATTATACCCCTACTACCCTTACTGCTAATGAGCGAGCAGGCTAACCCTAAGGGTATTCCTGTCGAACTCGAAGTGTAGTCGATCCGACGGCCACGCCTGCACATCCGGTAGCTTCACCTCGACGCGACCTCACCCGATGCCGCCACGTGCCGCCACTCGCCGTCCGTCCTTTTCCTGGACCTCCCCCTGGTTTTGAGGCTGAAACCGGGAAACCAGTCCTCAAGCTGAGTTTTGTGGGTCAAACTCAGAAACCCGCCATCGCCCAGGTTTTGTGGCCCAAACCTCGAAACCATCCTCAGCCCGAGTTTTGAGGTCCAAACTCGGAAACCGGCCAACTCCCAGGTTTTGAGGCCCAAACCTGAAAACATCCACTCGGTGGTTTTTCTGGGGCTCTACCACCAAACCGAAGCCGTAGAGGGATGCACCGCCCGTGCACCCCGTCCACCCACATGTCTTCATTTGTCGCTGTCCCAGGCTGTCAGCCACCACAGCTGATCCTCAGGCCACCGGTCCGTCAGTCAAAGCCTTACGTCCACCCTTCACCGCTCTGGGTCCATCGGCATGACACGTCTCTACTTGACCTTCACCTTGCCTTCGATCACCGTCTCCGAGCTCGACACCTGCACAACACAAGCCAAAGAACATGCGCATCATACCAGTTGACAATCACTCATCATCTCAAGATCCAGCATACACCCATGTATCCGCAATCTCCCCCTTGATGAGTGCATTGTCAACTACCAACACAAATCATATGGAATAGAAGAAAAAGAAGAAGGAAGAAGCGAACTCAACCAAATGACCGGAAGCAAAGCAAAGCCTAAAGAAGTCGAATGGAGTGAGCAAGACAACTTGCTTCCCAAAGACATGGGCAACGGCTCGACGCAACCAAGCAAAGCAAAGCTAGCCCTCAAGAAGAGGTAGAACGGGCTCAACACCGCTATCCAGAAATTTGGAGCAAAGCAGTCAAAACTCGAATAAATCAGCTAGTCACTCCAGAAAGAGGCAAAGGCTCAACACAACTAGCTAAAAACCACTCCAAACCAATTGAAAGCTCATCAAGCAAACAAAAACGAGCAAACTCCCCTGGACATGAACTCCCCCTTCAATAGTGCACACAACTAGGACATGATTTGTCAAATTTCTCCCCCTTAGTTGATAATGCACATAACAAGGCTAAACAAGGGAGCCCAAAATGAAAGAGCAAATGCATATGAGTCGTAAATGCAGGTTAGCAGCTTCAGGTATATAGTTATAGAATAAATAGATGCTATAAAGAGTGCTGATCCGACTACTCCAACAGCAAGTATAAATGCCAGCAAAGGCTCAAACTGATCACAGAATACGAAATATGAACATATGAGCATAGTGAGCAGTTTTAAGCCATTCAAAAAGGGTTTCACCATCAAAATAGCACCAAGCATGCATAGACAGGAAGTCAAGCAAATGCTAAACATGTATACAAGGTGAACTACCCCTAGAAAAGTTCAATCATCATGCTATAGAAAGAAACATAGACTTGTGTTTTCAAATTTTATCAGAGTTGCAGCGGTGATTATACACAAGTTTGAATTTTTAGCATGTGATTGCGAGAGGTTGAAAACTTGACATTGCCTAACTTTTCAACCGAGCTAAGCCTATGCATAAGCAATCAGAAGCTTAAAGCAACGGTTTCAGTCTTACACTACACGAATCAAGTTTTACTCAATGTGCAATGAGAAATAGTCTCGATACCGTGATGTGTTGTCAAGTAATCTCATCTCGATCTTTTCAATTCACTTAGACTTGGTTTAATTTTAACAGAAAATGAACATACCAAGCAAGTGAATGACTCAGAACTAGAGACATAGAAACCTAGCATATAGGAATAGCACAAGTAACTTCAACACATTCTACACATGCTAGTTGCCAATCTCAATGGTGAACAAGTTTCAAATTTTATGTTTGATTAAGCATATTCATAGTTCTAAAAAATCGCTCAGCTCACAACATGTATCAGTGATCAAGAAGAGCCTAAGCTACAAGCATCATCATATATCATCGGAGCATACACTAGTCATAGCATAGATTCATTCTAAAGATTATAGACATGAAGCTCGAAAAAGTAAATATGCAAACATGATGAAATGCAAAGGCTAAACAAGAACAAAATAAAAATAGACTAAAAAACCAAACAAAAAGGAGTCAGTCTATGTTACAATAACCGAAATATTTCCCCCAACTAAAAGGGGAAACACATACCAAGCTCACCTCTCAACCTAGCAAAGGTTGATTGGTCCAAAGGCTTGGTAAAAATATCTGCCAACTGATGATGAGTATCGATATGGAGAAGGTCGATATCACCCTTCTCATAGTGGTCACGCAAGAAATGAAAGCGCACATCAATGTGTTTGGTCTTTGAATGAAGCACGGGGTTCTTAGCAACGCTAATTGCACTCGTGCTATCACAAAGCAAGGGAACTCGTGAAAAGCTCATACAAAAATCACGCAAAGTGGCCATCATCCAGAACAACTGGGAACAGCAGCTAGCCGCAGCAACATATTCAGCCTCTGTGGTAAACTGGGCGACACTAGACTGCTTGCGAGAAGACCAAGAAATAAGAGAAGAACCCAAAAACTGACAAGTCCCAGAAGTGGACTTGTGGTCAAGTCGGCAACCAGCAAAATTAGCGTCAGAGTAACTACAAAGAGAGAGGGTAGAAGAAGCAGAATACCAAATCCCGAACTCTGGAGTGAAACGAAGGTACCTTATAATGCGCTTGACCGCCTGACGGTGAGAGGTGCGCGGTGACGTTCAAAAATCGTGCGCAAAGACACACCGCGAACTGAATGTCTGGGCGTGTCGTCGCTAGGTACAGCAGCGACCCGATCATACTCCGGTACTCCTTCTGGTCCATGGCTTCTCCCTCCTAATCCGCATCCAGGGCCGTCGTGGTCGACATGGGTGTTGGAAGAGGCTTGGCCTCACCCATATAGAAATTCTTCACTATGTCCTTGGTGTACTTGCCCTGGTGCACAAACGTCCCTTCTCAGGATTGCTTGATTTGCATCCCGAGAAAGAATGTCAACTCGCCCATCATGCTCATCTCAAATTCCCTGCTCATTGTATCTTCAAACTTGGCAACCAATGCATGAGAAGAACCATTGAAAATGATATCATCCACGTAAATCTGAACCAACAAAGTGTCATTGCCTTGCTTGAGGAGAAAAAGAGTTTTATCCACACATCCCATTTTAAAACCCTTAGCAAGCAAAAAGGTTTTCAACCTATCATACCAGGCTCTAGGGGCTTGTTTCAAACCATACAAAGCTTTGTTAAGTTTAAAAACATGGTTTGGAAACTTGGGATTTTCAAAACCCGGGGGTTGTCTCACATACACCTCTTCTTCTATGTAGCCATTTAGGAAGGCACTCTTGACATCCATTTGAAAAAGTTTGAAAACCTTGGATGCAGCAAAAGGCAAGAGCATCCTAATTGCCTTCAAACAAGCTACAGGAGCAAAAGTCTCCTCATAGTCTATCCTCTCCTTCTGACTAAACCCCTAAACTACAAGTCTGGCCTTGTTTCTCACAACATGGCCATCCTCTCCTTGTTTGTTTTTGAAAACCTATTTTGTCCCAATAGGGTGACACTCAGGAGGAGGTGGAATTAGAACCCAAACCCGATTTCTCTCAAAGATTTCTAGCTCGTCATGCATGGCGTTGACCCAATCTAGACCAGATAAAGCATGTCCAACATCTCGGGGTTCAAAATCAGCAACAAATGCAGAATGAGCAAAGTGAGAGATTTGTTGTGACCTTGACGGAGTGACGCGTTCGTGAATGTTGTCGATCATTTGTTGAGGAGGGTGTTGGCGCTGGATGTGTCATGGCGCCTCCCTAGCTGATGTGACCACCCCCTCAATAGTAGCTGGTGCCTCCTCGGGTCTCACTGGCAAACCCTGAGGTGGTGGATCGACCGACCCCCATGTAGTGGAAGAAGATGGGTCGGGGCCGCGAGCAGTCATAGTCGAAGTCGATCCCAAAGGAACAACAGGTGGAGGAAGATCTGGATCATCCATCTGTTTAGCTCCATCTTCCTCATCATCAAAAAGAGGTTCACCAACCTCATGATCTCCTACACTCTCAAATCTAGACGAAAGACAATGCATGGTCTCGTCGAAGGTGACATCGGATGTCTCCATGACTCGGTTAGTATTATGGTTAAGTACACGATATGTGTCGCGGAACCGTCCTGATTATAAGAACTCAAGTACCGTCTTAGTCAAACTCGTCTGACATCGACCCGTACTTGAATCCATATAACCCCGGTAGTCCGGAAATCTCGAAGGATTTCAAACATCGTACATCATACAGGATCGCATTGTTCAAGTATTACATTCGAAATGATACATCACAGATAGACAAAACCAAATTTTAACATCAGAGTGCGAAATTAAAACTGAGTTATTACAATACTGAGTTTATAACCGCGACGTATCCCTAAGTAAAAGGGCGCGTTCAAAAATGAACGAGGGACAACATCGATACAAACCTACACGATCCAACGGACGGACTGCCCAAAGTTTCCAAACTTGTGCCTTGCCTTCCAGTTGACCGTATTTCATTACTACTCAGGTTCTTTTCCATGATAGCAAAATATAGCCAACCGTGATTCGGTAAACAC
This sequence comes from Coix lacryma-jobi var. lacryma-jobi, assembly GCA_009763385.1. Lineage (NCBI taxonomy): Eukaryota > Viridiplantae > Streptophyta > Magnoliopsida > Poales > Poaceae > Coix > Coix lacryma-jobi. The sequence goes on along the minus strand of CM019826.1, from coordinate 110,825,813 downwards.
CCACCAGGGGTATTACGGAAACATCCTTAACTACCACTTTTATTAAGCAACTAAGCAATTCTACATTATAAATAAGGAACAGGATAACAAGGCAGGTATAAACAATATTCAAGGAAGGGTAATGCAGCAATTGGGATTCAATCAACTCCTATACCTAATGCATCACTATATAAAATACTCAAGTAAATTAATTATAAAAACTGGGAGACTTAAGGATGCTCCGGGGCTTGCCTTGGGAAAAGACTGAGGCCTCGTGAGCGGGGCACTCAGGCAGGTTAGTTTCCGGCTCGGTGTCGACTTCCTCGGTCCTGGGCAGCTCCGGTATCTCCTGCTCGTCGTTTACTTCCGGCTCCTGGTTGGGCTTCGGGGCTGTTGATCCTATTTGCAATGCGGTACATAATTAAATAATGCAAGGTGCAACATGTTGGTATAAAATGCATCATTTCTTGCAAACCAACAAAACCAACTTGTTGAACCACTTTTGACATTAAGAAAAAACACTTAAATAACACATAAAACAAAACCAATATTTCCACTATTTCCTATTTATTAAATTGAAGAAACTCAAGTTTGAACTGCAAGTATACTTTTTTGAACTCAGAAAATTCCACAAAAATTCCAGAAGGTAACTGATGCTAACTGGACTTCACTGCCCGAATTCCAGCAAGAGCTAAAATACAGAATAGCACGTACAAAAAGATGAAACAAAAAATGCTCAAAAGGGTGCTTTGAACTAACTTCCCACATGAAAAGTGTCAACCAGCAGGTTTCATATTTTTCCTAGCTTCACCTACTCATAACTATTCTACTGTAGAAAACTCACTGCTTAAGCATGCATATACCAACCTACACAAAATAAACAATTTTACTCCAGATAAAACCATTTGAACTACAACCCTGCTGGAAAAGGGTGACATGCTCATTTTCATATTTTTCCCAGGTTCTATTCCACATTTCATATTTATCAAGGAAGTTCCATGAACAGAAACATTATATTATTTCCTACATGAATTTCCTAAGAAAACCACAGAAAATCACATTTGTACAGCAACTATTTATTTTTCCATATAACAACCTATGCTTAACATTTTTACTAACTGGAATATTACATACAGAGACTGCACAAATTTTCCCATATTTTAATTTTACATATAAAACACTCTAGCACTTATTCTAAGAAAACAGCCAAAAAGAACATTAAACCATATTAGACACTTTTTCTACTATTTTTCACACATACAAATCATGATAAGAAACCTACACAAATTTTTCCATAAATTAACTCGACCAGAAAACATATCAATCTATTTATCTCAACAAAAGCACATAAACTAGATTAAATAAAAACAGTAATATAAACTTTCACCAAAAATACTTTCATGTTTTTCCATGATAGATCTACTCATGAGAAACCTACCAAAACTGAAAGCACCTCATTTGGACTTTTAATTCGTGATACACAAAAATAATAAGCTTTTCTGGGAAATAAAACAAAAAGGAAAAACATTTGAAAACTCCAGCCCAACTCGCGCAGACCCGGTCCATGGACCGTGAGTGACTGACGCGTGGGACCTGCTGGTCAACGGGACCCACTGGTCAGAGAGAGAAAACAGGGGAGTGGGTTTGACCGCACGGTTCTCGCCGGCGGTGAGGTGGTGCTCGGCGTGTTCCCCTTGACGAGGCGGACCGAGTGGTGGTGATGGTTGTGCTAGTGAATGGCCAAAACTCGCCGACGGCGAGCGGCGGCGGTGATGCGCGGCTACGCCGTTTCCGGCGGTCGCCGGCCAAATTAACGGGGGCGTAAGCTTATGCGAACCCTAGGAAGTGGAACTAGGTGGTTGATTCGGCCGGTGAAGCTCCGGTGGAGCTCGACCACGTGCGCGGCCATGGCGGCGTCCATGGCACTCGGTCGGGCATAATTGGGAGGCTAGGGGGGCGGTAGAGACCTTGCGGAGGTGTGTTCTCACCTTGCCTTGGCCTGATGAAGCTTGTGGGTGAAGATGGGAGACGGTGGAGCTCGGGTCGGGGAGGAACGACGACGTGGGCTCCGCGGTGGTGAACAGGGACCGAAGGGGACACTTCGTCCTCCGGTGGTGACGGGGCTTGGTTGGGGAAGATGGCATGCGCACGGCGTGTGCACGGTGAGGGCGGAGTGGCTGGCGAGAGGAATCGGACGGTTGCGGCCAGAACGGTGGGGTGCCCTCGCGGTGTCGAACGGCGACGGCACGAGCGTTCGCGCTTCGCGTTCGTTCGCAGAGAGGAGAAGTGAGGGCGAGAGCGAGGGAGTGTGCGTGCGGGTGAGTGAGGGAGCGGGAAGTGGTGCTCGGGGTTTTGGCCATGGCCTTGGCCGGCCGGTGGTCATGGCGGGGGCCACGCCGTCGCGGCGGGCGAGGCAGTGGCAGGCGCTGGCGTGGGCACGGCGGGCGAGGCGAGCGGGGAGTGGCCGGGGGAGATTGTGGCGTGATCGAGTGGTGAAGGATCGGGCGAGGAGTGGCGGAGGCGGATACGGCGCAGGATTTGGCGGCCACGCGGCGGTCGGGGCCGGCATACGGCGCGACCGTGTCAGGCTGACCGGCGCGTCGCGCGGCGCGCGCGCGGGCGAGCGCGGACAGGAGCGGGCGCGCGGCTGGGCTTGGGCCGAAAAGGCCGCATGGGCCGGAAGGGGCGCGGGAAGGAAAAAGGTTTTCCTTTTTCTTTTTCCAAAACCCTTTCAAACTTTGACCATTCAAAAACAGTTTCAAAAACTCCAAACTAGGCTTTGACCCAAATATAAAAGTTGCTCCAAATAATTTTCTCTACAACTTTCATATAAGGCACTTTTGCTGAAAAGCATTTTCTCAAACTCCACAGAAATAAAGCCAAATCTTGAGCCATAAATCATTTTGTTTTCAAACTTTTTAGTTATCAAACCACTTTGAACTAGCTCAACGTGTCAATATAAAAAGCATTAGACTCATTATTCTCCACTTTATAAAATTATTTGCCAAGATAGAAATCCACTTAAACCATCAAGTCCAATAGAAACCAAAATCCAATTAAACAAACAAAGCAACAAGCACTCAAATACACATGAAATGATGCAATGCATTGCTTATGCATTTTAGTAGCTAAATGTAGTTCCTAATGCAGTGCTTGACACTAGGGTGTCACAATATGCACGAGTATGATTACCATAACCCAAAAATACACCGTCAGAAGAGCGAGACTCAAACTTGTCCAAGTTGCCTTTCTTGAGTATAAAATAGTGGCAACCGAAAACTCTAAAATAACTCACTTTGGGTTGTCTCCCAAATCGCAACTCATAAGAAGTCTTCTTCAAGAAAGAACAGAGAAAAATGCGATTGGAAATATAGGATGCAGTGTTAATAGCTTTGGCCCAATAGCGCCTAGGAGTCATATGCTCATCGAGCATCGTCCTAGCCATCTCAACAAGGGTCCAATTTTCCTCTCTACAACACCATTTTGTGGCGGTGTGTAGGGGGAAGAAAACTGATGCTCTAAACCAAAAGAGTCACAAAACTTTTCAAAGTCCGAGTTCTTAAACTCGGTACCATTATCGCTATGAATAGCTCTCATCGAGTTCTTAGGGAACTTGTTCTGAAGTCACAAAATCAGATTGCGAGTAAAAGAGAAAGTCTCAGTTTTCTCATCTAGAAAGAAAACCTATGAATATCTCGAAAAGTCGTCAACAACAACAAGCACATACTACTTCCCACCAACTGAGCTCACCCGAGCCGGACCTACAAGGTCCATATGCAAAAGCTCTCCAGGGCGCTTGGTCATAACTTGATTCACAGGATGGTGGGGAGCAGCAACCATTTTCCCATGTCTACAAGAATGGCAAACAAGATCCTTCTCCATGTGTAACTTGGGCAATCCTCGGATTAAGCCAAGTGAACTAAGCCTTGCAAGCAAGTCGAAGCTCAAGTGACCAAGTCTCCTATGCCACTTCCAAAGATCAGAGGAGGATCCAGCCAAAAGACAACGAGAAATGCCAAAAGACTTTGAGAATTTCACACAAAAGACTTTTCCAAAGAGCGAAATCAAACATACAAGATTGCCCTGAGGATTCAAAATACGACTGAGATTTGGCTTAAAATGAATCCCATAGTCATCCTCAAATAGTTGAGAAACATAAAGAAGGTTAAAATGCAAGTTCGAAATAAGAGCAACACAAAATGCTCATTGACTCGCACCGAACCACGGGATTGCACTTTACCTTTGCTATTGTCATCGACGGTGATAAACTCCTTTCCGATGACTGGACTAAGACTGGAGAACCACTTGGAGTTTCTGGTCATGTGCCTTGAGCATCCAGAATCCACAAGCCAAACGTTCTCCTATCTGCTTACCTACATCAATAAAAAGACATAGGGTGAGCATACGATCCAACACTGGGGTGAGTAAAACGGGAAGAATACCAGTGTTGTCCCGGCTGCTCAAAAGAACGGTCAGTATAAAAACCATTCCTAACATTCCTACGGGGAAAGCGATCACCACGCACAGGAAAACATGGTCCACTAGGAGAAGATAATCTTGTGTATAAAAACCATTCCTAACATAATCTTGTGTGATTTACATAAGTGTTTTATGTAACATGAAATGATAAGTAGAAAACCATAATTTTCTATGTTCCTTTTTATCCCCTTTTTGTATAAGTCAAAAAGTAGGTCAAATTTCAAAATGGTTTCAAAAGCAAAGCTGTAGCTCTTTTTCAGAGGTACGACTTTGGTATTTAAAGTTTTCAAAGTTTCTATACAAAAGTTTGAATAAATTCGAAATCTTTCAAACCTTAAATTTGACCTCTAAACTTGATTTCAAAAACTACAAAGAATTAGACTTTGGTCCTTTAATCAAAGTTGTAGAGAAGTTTAAAAGAAACAACTTTTATTCAGATAGATTTTCATGTTCTTAAAGAAAATCTGAAGTAATTTGGAAAACAAGTTTGATTTAGTTTCAAATTGAAATCAATTTCCAAACCTAGTTTTATCCCCTTTTTGTGTAGTTCAAAATTATGCACAATTTGGATATATGACCAAAAACAAAGTTTTAGATAATTTTATAAGGAACAACTTTTATATTGGTAAAATTTGAAGTTGTTCAGAAAATTCAAAAGTAATTTTGAAATTCAGTTTGGTCCAAATTTGAATTTGAACTCCATTTCAAAATCCAGGCCGAATTTGACTTTGGTTCTTTAAGCAAGTTTGTAAAGCACAAAATTTGGAGCAACTTTTGTTTTGGGAGTTTTTATCATGCAGTACAAAAATCTGGAGATATAGAGAAGGGGGTAAATCTGGACGCTATAGTAGAATGGGAGAGGGGGCAAGAACAGAGCATGTGCTCTGCACCTCGAACCGCGCCGCCGCCGCCGTGGCCTCTGGCTGTCTCCGCGCAGCTCCACGTGTTCGGCCACGCAGCTAGCAACCTGCTTGCTTCACCTAGCGCGCTGGCGAGCTCTGATGAGCCTCTTGATCTCCCATCGTCCGCGTCCGCCACCTCCTCTCTCTCTTTCTCTGTTTTCTGGTTACGCTCCGGCGAGCGATTTCGCGGCCGCTGCTGCGTCTCGGCGCCCTCCATCTCTTAATCCTCTCCGTCTTGCTCTTGCATCACTCCAGAGTTAACCATCCCAAGCTCTAACATTCCCAATCATTGTAGCCTCGGCCATCTTCTTCCCCACCGGCCGAGCACCCCCAACCTCATGTTGGCAGTCGTGGGGTAATCTTGGAGCCTCTCCGGCCAAACCAGTCACACCAAAAGCTCCGTGGTGCTCTACTGATCACGGTCGGCCCGTTGGTTAGGTCTCTACCGTCGTGAGTCGGCCGGTCCGCGCGCTTTGCCATCGGCGCAAGTTATGCTTTCGCAGCCGCCATGGCCAGCCTGGGTCGGGTGATCCTCCAGAGAGTCTAGGGTGCGCGCCATGTTCGAGTTGAGTCCTTAAGTGTGTTGTGTCCCTTGTCTAGGTCTCTACCATGTCGTCTTGGTCTGGTGAGGGATGGTATGGGAGCGCCAGGTCAAGGGGTAGGGTTTGGTGTTCTCGCCGTCGCCGAAGACCTCGCCGGTGAGGAGGCCGACGGCCGGTCAAACCGGTCGGGTGGCCGATCAAGGCCAATCGGCCTTCGGTCCTGGCTTGAGCGTGAAGGAGGTAGAGCTGACGCCTAGGGCCCGCTGTCAGTGAGAGAAAGGGGTTTTTCTTTTTCCGGTTTAAGGGAATAGTGTTAAGTTTTGTCTTTTTGATATGTTTTTCTAGGGAGCTCCAAAAATTGTGAAATTTTTTGTGTAGCTTTCTCAAGATGTCTAGTATTTATGAAAAATATGAAACTTGAGTTTTGAACAAATTTTGAAAGTGATTTAAATAGGTCTTTTTATTAATAAATGATCTTTGATGATTTTTGTAGGCTTATTTAAATGTCCAAAAATCATGAAACTATTTTTTTCACTGTTTTTAGCTGAAAATGTATCTCCACAAAAATTTTGAGCTCTGTTGGAGAAAATAAATTTTATTCTTATTTCTATGCTTTATTTAATTATTTAAATGTTATAGTTTGATTTAATTCTGCAGGTTTATATGTTTGTTCAAAAAGTGTGATATTTGTTTTGCCACTGTTATTTTCCATAATGAATCATCTCAAAAAGTTTGGGCTTAATGTGAGAAACTTTAGTTTAAGCCTTTTTCCTATGCTTTAGTTAATAAAGAAATGGTTAAAAAAGTTTTGTTTAAGTAATTAGCTAGTTAAGTATTTATAAGAAGTTATGGTTAATCTTTGCATCTTCAGTTATCTTTTGTTTAATGGTTATATTTCATGTATTTTGTTAATCATGTTTAGTTTGTTATAGATTAAGTAATGCATTTGATTTTATATCCATGTTAATATGGCTGCATAACCAATGTTTGTTAATTTACTGTTTCCACTTAGAAGAATATGTTTTCTGTAAATGAGTTGTATACAAAAGTTGTAGTTCACTTCTGTCTCTAGCTTGTCCTAAAATTTCATAATTTTAGGCCCGCTAGATTAGGAGATATAGTTTTTATAAGTCAGCAGGACAGATCTGTCCTCCCTTCTGGACAGACCTGAGAGATGAAGTTGTTTGAGCCTTTTAAGTTGTAAATCACCTGTTAAGTATAATAGGAAAGTTTTAGAGTTTTTCATAAGCTTTCTAGATTATTAAGGATCACCCTTTTTGGTATCCCAAAGCTCCAGTTATAGCTGTTTAAAGTTGGGTCAGCAAATCTGTCCTAACTCTGGACAGAGATGTTTGTCCCAACTGTTTCACCTAGTTGCCTATAGAACCAACCATAGGTGATAATAACAAGTTTGTGGACAATTTGATAAGCTTTTCAAATTGTCTAGGATCACCCCTTTTGGATCTCGGTAGCTCTGGTTATGGCTTGATTAGTATAGGTGGTGTAATCTGTCCAAAATGTTGGACAGCTTTTGTGTGTTGTTTAGCTTAGTTAGATATGTCTAGCCAGCCTTAGGTAAGAAGTATGTGAGTCTTGGGTGACTTTGGGTTATTGTTTGAAGACCATGGGACACCCCTCATCTTGTGATCCTATGGCTTGAGTGATGTTTTAATGAACCTTAGCCATCCTTAGTTATCTTCCTAAAGGTGCTTGGTGGAAGTTGTATGTGTAGCTAGAAACTCTAGTAAGTAAGTTGCAAGTTGGTTTTGTTGGTTTGCAACTTTACCGCGAAGGAAAGTTGTACTCGACTTTCCTTAAGCTTGTTTAATCTTTTGTTATAATTGTCCTGCATCTTAGCATGCATCCCGCAACATCGTACTAAGCATACATCATTTATCTACGTGTATTATCCGAGAGTGTTGGAGTCATGTTGATCAAACTTTGATGATCACCCTTGTCGAACAAGCCTCGGAAGGAGATTCTTGTTGGACAAGCTTCGTCGAGAAGACTTAACTTCTAGATGAAGGAACTAACTTGTGTGGATCCTTCTTGGATCCTAGTATTCCCTGCAACATAGGCAAGCCCCGGTTCATTTAACCATTTCCTTGGATTTACAATTACACTTACTTTCGATAACCTGATGCATTAAATGTTTATCAAATAAATGCTTTAAACCTGTTGATGCATGATCAACCTTGTTATTGATATATCATTCCTTGATACCCGCTTTACGCAAATGATAGAAATGCTTAGCCTTGCTTTATGAAGCTTTTGATAAATATTTTCGATACTTGTCGTTTTGGAATGATAATGAGAAAGAATGATGGTTAAGACCAGACGGGCACCTGCACCGAACCTTGGGGCGGTGTAGGGTGACCCGGATGTGTCAGTTTAGGGTTAACCGTTCTTGGCCTGCTAGATTGAGAAACTGTGAAGTACCGATCATATGCTACGGTAAGCTCTGCCTTGGTGGTTCTTAAATGAGAACGGCTAATCGCGCACTGGGAGTGGAGAGATGGCGGGAGTACTAGCTACCCTCGTGGATTAAAGTCCCGGATTGGAGGTGTACAAGTACTCTCGGGTGGAGCGGACCCGGTCTTGTTTGGAGGATCCGAGATTGGGGTTGATATATGTGTCATCAAGGGTCTACATATATCGTATGATAGTGGAAAACTCCCAGATCTGGTTGAATCGGTTCGAATCGTCGTGCTCCTTGGTTATGGAGACTCAATCTACTGACCCGCACCGTAGAATGAAAATGGAACTGTTTTAAGAAAGAATGATAATGATCTTTCACTAATGTTCACTTTCAGTTCTTACCAAGTACTTAAATGATTAAGTAAAATTTGGATCTAGGATTACTCTAGTAAGCTTTTATGCAAATGAAAAGTACTGTTGAGCCTACCCAAACCAGCATGACCCTGGAGTCTTTTCTGTTGACGGGTAAGTCTTGCTGAGTACCGACAGTACTCAGGGTTTGTTAATTCCCTGTTGCAGGTTTCTAATAGGTGGTGTTGATCATGATCATGTCAGTGGGCTTGATGTGATCTGGTTGTTCTTCTTCTCCAACTTAGGTGCTCCACCTAAGTGTGGTTCTATAATACTATCCTGCTTCCGCAATACAAGTTATGTTTATGTAAAAGTAACTTATTCATGTTTTGTAAAGGTTATCTATCTTGCTTCCGCACTCCGATGGTATTTTGAATCAACTTTTGTAATGTTGTGATTATTCCACCCTTCATGATGATGATCCTGTGGTTCGTGGATAATTCAGGGTTCTCTCGGGGACACCCGACAGATCTTTCCAATAATGTGCTTCATTTGCACTGTCATTGGGCTCCTTATGACGATGACGTGTGCAGGTGGGCCACATTAATGGGAGGTTCTGCCACAGAACATTCGGCACATGTACATCATGGAAAGGATGGTACATGTCCGAGTTGTTCATCTCCTTTGCACGACGCTCCTCTCTCTTGCGCCAAAAGCAAAACTCCCTCAAGTGTCTATCTCTCCCACAGTGCTCACAGTGGTACCTCACCGCTCTCATAGGGGGTTGTTGGTACTCACGGTATTGGGTGTGGATCACTTGGTTCTTTTGTGGCATGAGCTCCTCTTGGATAGGTGGCATTGTATCTAGCTTGTGCCTCAAGTGGTTTGGTTTTGGAGCCCATGTTTGTTTCTTGGGTGGAGCTATTAGAGGTTCCACAAACACTCTATCCTTGGTGTTAGGCTTGAGAGGCTCTTTGGGTGGAATCTTGGTAAATTTGGGAGTAGTGGTGGAGTTGGGTTTCTCACTCGGCTTAAGACCACTAAACTCACGAAATCAAAATCCCTTGATCCCAAACTTGGAGAAGATGATCACTAGGTAGTTAGAAGACTATCCCTAAGAAATCATCTCCTCAAATCAACTCAAACTCCGGGAAATCAAAAGGGAAGGTGTAGGAACGAAAAAATCGCCACGAAACTTGAATCAACCCGATCTACTTGTTCGTGAGGATTGAGATGTATTCCTTCGGTGGAAATGTTCTCCTCACATCAAAGAACAAGTTGATTCAAGTGGATTCGAAAAAGACGCAGTGTAGAAGGAGATCGAACGATGAGAAAATTGAGACAAAAAGCAAAACGCAAAGAACAACTCAAGAACGTGAATCACAATCTCTATTGCAAGCCGAAATTCATCCCCACGAGGAGACAACGGGAATCCGGTCCCGTTTCTGCAAAATCAAAATACACAGAGGTATGATTAAGCCATTTCTGCGGATCTCAGTAGCTACAGCAGGGAATTGGAAGCAAGCAACCCTAGAGTGAAAATAGCAATGGCTGAGATAGTTTGGACGGAGGGGTTGCCTCTCCTAATATAGCCTAATACAATTATTCCCCTTCTACCCTTACTGCTAATGAGCGAGCAGGCTAACCCTAAGGGTATTCCTGTCCAACTTGAAGTGTAGTCGATCTAACGGCCACGCCCGCACATTCAGTAGCTTCGCCTCGACGCAACCTCACACGATGCCGCCACGTGCCGCCACTCGTCGTCCATCCTTTTCCTGGACCTCCCCCGGTTTTGAGGCTGAAACCGGGAAACCAGCCCTTAGGCTGAGTTTTGTGGCCCAAACTCAGAAACCCGCCATCGCCCAGGTTTTGTGGCCCAAACCTGGAAACCGTCCTTAGCTCGAGTTTTGAGGCCCAAACTCGAAAATCGGCCAGCACCTAGGTTTTGTGGCCCAAACCTAGAAACCATCCACCCGGTGGTTTTTCTAGGGCTCTACCACCAAACCGAAGTCATAGAGGGATGCACCGCCCGTGCACCCCGTCCACCCACATGTCTTCACTTGTCGCTGTCCCAGGCTATCAGCCACCATAGCTGATCCTCAGGCCACTGGTCCATTAGTCCAAGCCTTACGTCCGCCCTTCACCGCTCCGGGTCCATCGGCATGGCACGTCTCTACTTGACCTTCACCTTGCCTTCGATCACCGTCACCGAGCTCGACACCTGCACAACACAAGCCAAAGAACATGCGCATCATACCAGTTGACAATCACTCATCATCTCAAGATTCGCATACACCCATGTATCCGCATATAATCGATTCCTAATCAGCTGGTGATTTTATTCCCCACACAAACCACACTCACCGGCCAAAGTGAGCTACAGATAACCGCAACACTAGTCCAGGAAGCCGCGGATTCGACTGCCACCAACATACCCGGAGGCAAGCCCGACTACCAAGGAGTAGGACTTAATGTTGACGGTCCTTATAGTCAATATTATACCATTAACTATTGCAAGAACTAACATAAAATAAAACATAAAGCATAGTTGTAGGGTTTATTCTAACGAGTTCCACGAGTTTTGGTGATCTTCGTTGTTTTGCAGGATATTGAATTTTTCACCGAATAAAACTATCTCAAATGGCGAATTGGAGTACACCATTGCGTAGAGCTTGTCGCGCTGATCAAAACGGATATATTATTTGCTATATTCGGAGCTCGGAGCAAGGAGATATTAATTTTTGAAGGAATGATAATACTTGGTGGGACCCATAGGAAACAGTGCCATGCAGACCAACGAACAACGGACACATGGCATACCTTACATGCGCGCGCGTCTGCATGGGCGGTCGGCGCAGGCGGAAGCACAGGGTCAGGCACCACATGCGCAGGACCTATCGGGCATAAAAGGAGCAAGCACCGGTCTGCCCTCCACTCATCTGGCGACACGTGGCGCAGGGAAGGCAACACGCGCCCCGCGTGGGGAGGTGATGCATGCGGCCGTTCGGTCGGTTGGCTGGACAGGTGGCGAGCCTGGAATGGCCGTTCGGCCGGTTTGGCAGGCCGCGCGCGCGCTGGGGCAGTTGGACCGGCCCAACCAGGCGGCCCAGCTTGCCAGAAAGGCCTATTTTCTCCAGATAACGCAGACAGCGCCTGGTACAACATGTTTGGGTCCGGTTCGGGCCCTTAGAATCCGGTTCTTGACCGGTTTTCGACGTGGAACTGATCTACAACTCCTTGGCGTTCAAGATATGCTCTCCACCGACCTGGATAGGTCAGTTTCATCCAATGGTGGGCCAAATTTGGCGTATGCATCCAACGGTGGGCGATAAATGTGACGCGGATCGATGACGTGGCAATTCCTTGCCCATACTCCATCCATGACTATATAAGAGACCCCAGGGGCGCCCCCAAGAGCATCTCCATCTTCATTATTCATCTCCACATCAGAAACTAGGGTTTCAATTAGAAGTAGAGGTCCCTCTAGGTCTAGTTCTAGTTCTTGTTCTAGATGTCTAGTTCATCTAGTTGTAATTAGAGATTGGATTAGAGAGAGGAGGAGAGAGCTGAGGAGGAGCTGGATCTGTCAGATCTTCCTCGACATTGTATTAGTGCAACATCTAGTTCGTCTTCAAGTAATCTCCAGGTTCTTCATTTACTACTTCTAAGTATTATATTTAATTTTAGTTCTTACTTTATTTTATTTACTGGATCTCCGCTCGTTTTGAGTGCTCTAGTTATCGCACGTAATTAGAGTAGTAAGCGTTAATGTAGACACGGTGTCTAGACTAGAGTTTACCTAAGTTTGCGCCCAATCCTCCGGATAGTTGTGGTAGCTACAGGGGTGACAACTTTGTAGATTGTTATAATCCACCACGTTAGGATTGGTGTTTTCGTAGAGCTTTTTGGCAGCCTTCTCCCGATTACCCTTTTCCCAGTCTTTTTCGAGAATCGAAAAGGTACTGTTGCTCCAAAGTAAGTAAAGTATAGTGAGCCTTTAATTAAATAGACCGCTTAGAAAACCCTTATATCCCTCTCTAACCACATTACCATTCTTTTCTTGGACGTTCTTAATTATTCTAGTACACTTCAAGTTCCCCATGGAAATCGATAACCTGGAATACTCTCGGGTGAAAGCTACATCGGTATCTGTGCGCTTTCGGGTTATTCTGTGTGCGTTTAAAATACCCAACAAGCTTTCTAGCGCCGTTGTCGGGGGAATGGTAGCTGTTCTAGAATCGAACCAAGTTTGTCCATGTTTCTTTTCTTTTTACCACCTTTCCCATTTTACCACCTTTTTCTTTTATCATCCCATCACCACATGAATTCCACTCCTATCTTTAAATTCTTTGCTCCAAAGGGCGACTTGTTGGAGTCTCCACCATCATCACACCCCATTCATACAGATAGCTATAAGCTTCGCCCTGTTCTTATAGCCATGGTTCGGGAGAAATCCTTCTCTGGGTCAGAAGACGAAGATCCATACACCCACCTTAGGGAATTTGAGCAGTTGTGTTCTTGTCAAACTATTGCTGGCATGACACAAGAGACCATTAAATGGAAACTATTCCCGTTCTCCCTTTTGGGAAGAGCGAGAAAATGGTATAATCATTCCGTAGAGGGCATAAATGGAAATTGGGATGAACTTTGGGACAACTTTTGTCTTGCTTTCTTCCCTCTTTTTTGCATCTCTGATCTTAGAATCGAAATTCTTACATTCAAACAAAAAGAGAAGGAGACGCTAGGAGCAGCTTGGGCTAGGTTCAAACACCTTACCAATTCTAGCCCAACCCTTTCCTTGTCAGACCATGTGCTACACTTTCACTTTTATTGTGGTCTTAACAAGGAAGGTGCTCTACATCTCGATTTAGCTTCTGGAGGATCATTCCCACATAAACTTGTTAGTGAAGGAGGAGACATCCTAGAGAAAATCCTTGAAAGCACTCCTTACACTAGAACTCTTGACGAATTCCCAGAAGAAGAAGTCGAGCTCGACCTCGAACAACACAAGGAGAAACACACAACTGAATTTGAAATTCCTTTAAATCCTTCTCATAATTTGGTTGTCACAAAACCTTCTCTAGAGAAAACACCCCACACTTTAGAAAATTATAAACCCCATCCTTCGGTGTTCTTCTCTAAAACTGAGGAAGATGATATCAAAGAGCATGGAAGCTACTTCATAAACACCTCTTTAAATCCATGCTCATATGAGACATCTCCTGATTCTAGTGGTCTGTCTAACATTGCCACACTCGAGATTTTCAACCCCCTCATGCTTTCTTTTTACAAAAACTTCAAAAGGGTGGTTGTCGATGCATATGTTTATCACAAATTTTGTAGATCTCGTAGTGCTCTTAAGTTGGTGTTGGAGGGTAAACCACTCCACCAAATCACATCTTGAAGGTTTCCCCAGGACAAGCTCAGTGTCCTAAAACAAGCACTTATCATATCAGTGTTCACCTTCCTGCTACACTGCCCTTGTGTAATGAGCATAGGGATATAATTGTTACAACATTCCTTCGGGTATTCTTGTCACTAACCTTTGCAGGTCTGGAGCAAAAAGTTTAAAGGAATGACAAACACAAGGTATGTCCAACCAATCATCATGCAATATTGAAACAATCATTCAATCTTGATTTTTTTTATAAAATCTAAGCTTGGAGGATACACTTTGTATGAACATTTCATACCATGTTGCTATGTTGGTTACCCCTACCTTTAATACATGCTCATGTGCTATACACTAATCATGCTCTTTCATCACCATTTGAGTAAATCTCTTTAATGCTTTAATGCTACTCTCATTTGCTATAGTATATGTTTAGGTTTGAAGTACTTTCATACATCTCTTAAATTAAGCATGGTGCCTAGTTTAGGAGTGATGATCTTGCTTTCAAAGGCTTTTAAATTAAGCATGGTGCTTAGGTTGAAACACCTTCCTAAATCAAATTAGACGTGGTGTCTAGGTTGGTTTTTGAGCCGATAGTATGCTATAGTGAATGTTGGATATTTTGTTGGACTAACCCCTGCAGGAAAACTTTCAATACCAATTTGGGAAAGTCCTGAGATGAACTCACTTTGGAGAAGAAGAGACACAAGAACTTCAACAACTTGCACAAGGGAGACATAGAAATGAGATCCGTAGAACAAGACAAAAGATGAGTGCCACAAAACAATACCTACAATCAAAGCACTCACTCCATGAAAATAGATGAACAAGTCTAAGCTGGGCCACTAGAAGACAAAGACCATCATTGTGGGCACTCGTCTCTGAACCCTCAGATCAAACAGTACAAACACAAGCAGTGAGAACTTATCCTGTCTTCTAACACAAGAGCTAGTTTGGGGGATGAAGTGGAATGACTTCAACAACACCAAGGTCTACAAATTCAACACATGAACATGTTGTTAAAGAAATTTGGGCATCCACCTTCCTCACAAGCCAGCTTGGGGGAGACACAATTCCGTTGTCAAGATCTGCTTAAAGGGGAGGACAGAGAAATCCAGCTTCAACACTTTGATCAGTACAGGCCACTAGACGCTATCCTAATCAAGAAGAAGAATATGATCCACCACTCAGTCTTGGAAGATCTCTCTTGAAAACCTTCAATGTTGTCATCTATGTCAGAACTAGAGAAATCCACTTTTGGATCTTTGACCAAAAGGTTCACTGCCTCTTCAACAATTACACCATTTATGAACAGCCAAAGAAAACCAAGAGAAGACGTTGACTCAATCGACAAAGGAAGAACCAACTGCCAGGAATTAAGGGGATATCATAAAGGATGAAGCCACTGCACCACAAGAAGTAGAAGATGGAGAGACAGTACCTAAGCCTACAAATCAAGAAAATAGTTGACAAAGTCTCCATCATCTGGATCTATTGAGGACAAGACTCAGCTGGCTCACTATGAGATAAACAAGAGAAGACAAGCTATTCATGAAGAACAACCAGCCAGACAAGAGAAGCTTCCACAAGGTGGTTCGACACATCACTCTTCAATGATAAAGGTAATATCTCAAGGTATGTGACCATCACTTTAAAAAGCTTCTCCTTAATTCTGGTATGTACATAAATAAGAACTAAACATGTTTTAATTGCACATTAATTGATCCAACTCAATCAACTCAACATGTTCAGTTCTTTACTCTATGTTCCTCGCTTTACTCTCTTGAATCTCAATATCTTAACCAATGAGCTAAGATGTTATGCATCTAACCTTTGGAAGATGATATATCACAATCATGAAAATATCGACACTTTATGCAAATTATCCTTCCTTGGGTTAAGTAATCTGATGTCTTAAATATTTTAAGATGCTACTTCATGCTCATATTTTGATCCTATCACTCATGTTAAGATTGAATAGAATACATAAACAACAAGTTTATCTTGCTCGATGTGCCTAAGGTTAGAGAGGAATGAACAAAACTTTTGGTTCTGTTGGTGTTTTTCCACCAACAGAGCCCATGCACTTGATCTATACATTGTCTTTATGAGCAGGACACACTCTTGAGCAAAACATAGACGAGTTTTGTCAACTCTCAAATTCTATAGAGTGAAGGTCCTGGATCTACAAGAACTAGCACACTGAGCAAGATGCTGCCAGCTTCCACAACTAATGTTTCACTTCAAATTGATGGACGAACAAAGAACATGGGTGACACCATACCAAGAGGTGTAGTTATCAAGGCCTACATATCAAGATCAAATGATACACCTCAGGAATGAATATGGTGAGAAGTCCTGTTCAGAGAACTTCAAACATTGAACCCTCACCGAAAGGTAAAATCAGTAGTTATCCATATTTATCTTTTCTGCTTTAATTTCTCTTTTTACATGTTTACTTTCTATCATTTGCATAATCATTTCTCCATAGCATGTTTACATTTCTGCATTAACATTGCAAAAAAAAAAGAAAATAAAAATATTACACTGCATCATAAAACTTAAAGCCCCATGTGAATAATTCTATGGTGTGTAAAAACCCACATGAAATATTCACCGTGGTGGCATAAAAATAAAAATAAAAATGCATTCATTTTGTTAAACTGTCATTGCATAATAGAAAATAATAATAATAAATAAAATATTGAGAAAGAGATCTTACTCAAACTCTAGACAACTAAGGCTTGAGTGGCCAACCACTAACGCTTAATCTATTCCACAAGTTTTGTTGTCTATTTGAGTTTCACAGGATTGAAAGACCAAGAAAAACTGACGAGCAAGTGGATGTTCTATCCACTGTTAGAGCATTGTTTCCACAACCATCAACATCAATCAAAGCTCCGACAGAGGAAACACATTTCCACCGCCAGTCTACTACATGGCAACATTGAACGACTACGTCAACATTCAGCTTGGGGGAAAGCACACCCGTGTATCCAGGTAAGTATCCTTATCCTCTTAAGTTTTCTTTCTATACATAAATAAAATAAAATGAAAAAAATGTCGGCACACGAAGGCTCACCATTAATTAAAAAGAAAAAAAAATATGGGCACATGAAGGATCAACGTTATTAAGGGAACCGGCTTGGGGAGCGTTATTAAGGGAACCAGTTTGGGGGAGACGCACCCTCGTTATCTTCGTAATCCAAGTATATCTTATTCACTATATTCACTATCTTAGTTATTTATAATAAGTGTCTTAGGTTAAATAAATAGTGTGTTAAGTTTGTTTAGTTTGTTTTAAGAGTTAATAATAAAAGAAGGACTCTCTCTGATCTTTTACATGGAAATGATGAATAGTTGCTCTATCTAATTTCTTCCAAGTACCTAGCCTTTAAAGCATGAGTTCTCCTGATTAATAATGATGCTTAAAAATGAAATTAAATATATGGGTAGTAAATGCTTGATCCAGAGTCTAGGTAATTGACAGATATGATATGTGATGATCTGAGCAACTATTATCTTGTTCTAAACAACACTGGAGTTCCGGAGATTTCTCAATATAAATATGTCTAATAATTGCATTGAGTTAAATTAAGCTTTGTTGACCCTATGAGAAGTTATCATGCTATTGAATTGAGATCACTTACACATTTCAACCATCTTCCGCATAAATGCTCATGCTTATCTATTGTTATCCTCTTAAAAGTTTGTTGGAAGCATGTGGCTATTAAAAAAATGAGAGAAAGAAAAGAAAAAAAATCCGAGGAAATAGAAAGGGACAAGTGTCCGAAACCTCAAAAAGGTAGATCCCGAGGAAATAAAAAGGGACAAGTGTCCAGAACCTCAAAAAAAAGAGATAAAAAGAGAATATCAGAAAAAATGGGCATGTGCCCGTCAGTAGAATTAGCCTGATAGCCATGTGTCTCTGATAAACAAAAGGGAGTGATATATTTCAAAACAGCATCCGACTTCATTTTCCATACACATGCACTTCTCGATTCAATGGTGTGGTTGACTTTCTCTTTGGATTCATTGTTTAATTTGAATTCATAAAACTCTGGTATAAAGGTGAAGTGAAAGAGCAAGAGATATAGTGCTTGATTTGATCATTCTATCTTTCAATTACTCAGGATATAAGGTAAAGTACTAAGCCCCGTGAAGAATAATATGATACTTTTTTCTATTCCATATGAGAACTTTTGTTTGAATACATGTGTACTTGTTGGAAGTGAAGAAATTGCAGCAACTCCTGATCCACAGTTGAGTTTGACTATGCTAAGAGACTAGCAAAGGTTAAGCTTGGGGTACTTGTTGACGGTCCATATAGTCAATATTATACCATCAACTATTGCAAGAACTAACATAAAATGAAACATAAAGCATAGTTGTAGGGTTTATTCTAACGAGTTCCACAAGTTTTGGTGATCTTCATTGTTTTGCAGGATATTGAATTGCGAATTGGAGTACACCATTGCGTAGAGCTTGTCGCGCTGATCAAAACGAATATATTATTTGCTATATTTGGAGCTCGGAGCAAGGAGATATTAATTTTTGAAGGAATTATCATACTTGGTGGGACCCATAGGAAACAATGCCATGCAGACCAACGAACAACAGACACATGGCATACCTTACATGCGCGCGCGTCTGCACGGGCGGTCGGCGCAGGCGGAAGCACAGGGTCAGGCCCCACATGCGCACGACCTATCGGGCATAAAAGGAGCAAGCACCGGTCTCCCCTCCACTCATCGGGCGACACGTGGCGCAGGGAAGGCAACACGCGCCCCACGCGGGGAGGCGATGCATGCGGCCGTTCGGTCGGTTGGCCGGACAGGTGGCGAGCCTGGAATGGCCGTTCGGCTGGTTTGGTAGGCCGCGCGCGCTGGGTAGTTGGACCGGCCCAACCAGGCGGCCCAGCTGGACAGAAAGGCCTATTTTCTCCAGATAACGCAGACAGCGCCCAGTACAACCGGTTCGGGTTCGGTTCGGGCCCTTAGAGTCCGGTTCTTGACCGATTTTTGACGTGGATCTGATCTACAACTCCTTGATGTCCAAGATATGCTCTCCACCGACCTAGATAGGTCGGTTTCATCCAATGGTGGGCCAAATTTGGCATATGCATCCAACGGTGGGCGATAAATGTGACGCGGATCGATGACGTGGCAATTCCTTGCCCCTACTCCATCCAGGACTATATAAGAGACCCCAGAGGCGCCCCCAAGAGCATCTCCATCTTCATTATTCATATCCACATCAGAAACTAGGGTTTCAATTAGAAGTAGAGGTCCCTCTAGATGAATCTCTTCTAGTTCATCTAGATCTAGTTCTAGTTCTTGTTCTAGATGTCTAGTTCATCTAGTTATAATTAGAGATTGGATTAGAGAGAGGAGGAGAGAGCTGAGGAGGAGACGAATCTGTCGGATCTTCCTCGACATTGTATTGGTGCAGCATCTGGTTCGTCTTTAAGTAATCTCCAGGTTTTTCATTTACTACTTCTAAGTATTATATTTAATTTCAGTTCTTACTTTATTTTATTTACTGGATCTCCGCTCGTATTGAGTGCTCTAGTTATCGTACGTAATTAGAGTAGTAAGCGTTAGTGTAGAAAAGGTGTCTAGACTAGGGTTTACCTGAGTTTGCGCCCAATCCTCCGGATAGTTGTGGTAGCTACAGGGGTGACAACTTTGTAGATTGTTCTAATCCACCACGTTAGGATTGGTGTTTTCGTAGAACTTTTTGGCAGCCTTCTCCCGATTACCCTTTTCCCATTCTTTTTCGAGAATCGGAAAGGTACTGTTGGTCCGAAGTAAGTAAAGTATAGTGAGCCTTTAATTAAATAGACCGCTTAGAAAACCATTATATCCCTCTCTAACCACATTACCATTCTTTTCTTGGACGTTCTTAATTCTTCTAGTAGACTTAACGTTTCCCGTGGAAATCGATACCCTGGAATACTCTCGGGTGAAAGCTACATTGGTATCCGTGCGCTTGCAGATTATTCTGTGTGCGTTTAAAATACCCAACACTTAACCACCATCTCCCGGGTTTTACTCTTCGCGCTCCCATGTCCCAATACCCCCTTCGTGGCTTCGGCAGATGCGTGGGGTTCGAGAGCCGGCCTGGAACAATGAGCGGCTTCACGGTCAGAACGAGTTATCCTTCCAGCTAAATGTGAGGCATGCGTTCAACATGACAAGAAGGCCATCATAAGATGATACTGTTTTTCCCATTCGACACGGCTATAAATGTTGTAGTACAACACTACAGGAATTTGCCGATCTCCATTATCCACAACACTCAGTTATCTCACATACTGACAATTTTCAGCTAAAAGATCAAGTCGCGGGTAACATGAAGGTTGCCCGACTTCTACCAGTCTAAGCATGGCTAAGCATATAAGTCAAGCCTAGACCTAGCATGGTAACAAGGGTGTATATCTCAAGTAATCAAGGTGAGGATAAGTAATGCAACAACGGTTTCACACAACTTTTATAACTTAATGCAACAATCATTATATTAACTCAATTGCATTTATAAAAGGAGTGGGTAGGAGACTTAGAATGCTCCGGGGCTTGACTGGGAACCAACACTAGGTTAGAGTTAAGTGACAGTTGCTTGGCAAGCATCTCCACTTCGACACTTGCTTAGCTCTGCATCTTTGGGACCATCCACCAAACACCATCTTCGGGTTTAGCTTCACCATCCCGTCCTTCACGGCATATCTACCGTACCTAAATGAGATGCACAATGCAAGCGTATGAATGCAAGGCAAACACTTCATGAAACAAACACAAGACACACAACACAAGCATTACCAACTATTTCACATAAGCAATCAAGATAACTATACAAGAGAAGACATAATTTTACTATTAACTTAGCACACACATAGGATACTCTAGCAGGTCATGGTTATATTAAGGTGTTACACAAGGTTCATTAGGCATGTAAAAGGGTTTAGCTATAACAATCAATTAGGACTATATTACATACATCACCCAAAAGGAAGACATGCATGCACATACAACTTCTATTTTAGTTAAGCATGTTAACCGACATTATATGCATATTGACATACTATATTGGGTTGATTAATTTAGGAACATGGTATGCACCAGGTAATTATTAACAAGGCATGACATAACATCAAGGGTCACATAAACAATATTAAACTATAACAATTAACTTTGGTTCACTTATACAGTTTGGACAGTGACCAACATGTACTTTAAACCGTCATACTTGGAGCTACACATATCCAAAAAAGTTGATCCTAGGCTTTCTGGAAAGCTAATGAAATTATATAAAACTTTGATATTATTACCTAAACATGATTCAATCATTAAGAAGACCAAACATTACATGCAAGATAGTTCTGTCCAAACTTTGGACAGAATATGACTTCTACCTTCAAACAACCATAACCAGAGATTTAGATCACCAAAAGACTTGATCTAAGACTTGTTAGAAAGCTTATTAAGTTGTCTACAACCTATTTATTATCATATTAGGTTGATTAAACAGTTATCAAGGTCAACCAACATAATTAAATAAATCTGTCCAGACATGGACAGATTCTGACTTCTATCTTAAACACATGTATCTGCAGATCTGGACCACCAAAAATAGTGATCCGAGATATTTTAGAAAGCTTATAAAAAGCACTACACCTCTTATATTAACATCAACACCTGATTCACAAGATAAATTAGTCAAATAGTTCACTCTTTCAGATCTGCACAGAAGGGAATGAAAACCTGACAGCAAACTTCTAAAAGCTATAACTCCCAAACCACTTGGTCTAAAATCCTAAAATTTTAGGACAAGCAAGACGTGAAATTTATCTACAACTTTTGTATAGACCAAATCTACAGAAAACATCATTTATATTATGAATTAATTACCACAACAGAAACTATTCTAGCAGCCATTTCAGCATATAAACAAACTCACTTCACAACTTATTTGGTAAACATGTGAGCACATATGAGCTATGGGTAACATCAAACACTTATAAATGTAAGCAGACAACACCTATCTCAGATCAATATGCAACAAAGTCAAACACATCAACATATACATGTTCATCTATTACTATGTTTCTATTAATTACTTAATTATTAAACATAGATATTATTTTTAAGTGATGTTACAAATATATCATTCGGAGCTCATATTTTTATTGGTGAGAGATGACATCAAAATATAGCCACTGTAAAAATATTACATGCTCAGGTCTTATAAATTATTTATTAAAAAATATGACAATTTTAATTCACGAAAATGCATGTGAGAGCAAGATAAATCTACAAAACATAGTTTCTGCAAACGCATGACCATAATAAAATTCCCTAAGCTACAACAATACCATAGAAAGGAAGTGGATCCACCATTTCTATTTTGTTACATGCAACATTTACCATAGTTCATTTTAATCCATTTAATAAGCTGAAAGCTAGATAAATTCATAACTAAATTATACATGGACCAATAAATCTGAAATGTTTATCACAACACACACATCACATGAGAAGCCTACCATAAACATTTCACAGCAATCTAAGCATCACAACAGCAGATATCATTTTCTCCCTATTTAAGCCTATTTAACATAAATAAATCATCACAGCACAAAACATCCACTAACACCCAACATATTATGCATCCACTGGACAGATCTACTCACAAGGATTTCAAAAAGTGCTCACTTGCAATTCTTGGACAAACACACAATTTATTATGTAATTTTAAATTTTCAGCCAGATTTGCTATTTTAATTAAAAACGAAAACAGAAAACCCTTTTGCATCAGAGACCCTCAGATCTGCACAAAACGATTAAGGACTTGTTAGCAAATCTAATGAGTCATGCAATATTACATAAAAACCCAACGAAAAGCTTCAGCTTCGCTAGATGGTCCTCACCATGGATTTCAGGGAAGAAATTGATGGGGACCGAGGGGGAAGGAGCCGAGCTCGGCAGGGAGGATGGCCGGGCTCCAGGCTAGGGTTTGGGCGCCAGGGCTGTAGGGCTTCTGTTGTGGCACTGGAGGGGCGGCACGGCCGCTGTCTGGCACTGCTGGCGGCCGGCCCGCGGCCACGCCCGCCTGGGGTCGCGGCTTCGTAGTAGCGGCTCTGCCCGGCGCGGCCTGGCAGCAGAGGGGTCAGGCAGAGAGAGGGTGCCCGCTGCTGCTCACCCTTGGAGGGAAGAAGGGGGGACAAGGAGGATGGCCACGGCAGGGGAAGGAGCTCGAGCTGCTGCTGGTTTCTCCATGGAGGAAGGAGAAAGACTAAAGGAGAAAGGGAGAAGAACCGAGAGAAAATGAGGAGGAGAGGGAAAGCGCCGACCTTCTGTCGGGAAAAAAAGGAGTGCGGCCTCAAAAAGAGAGGCCGGTTGGCCACGGCCTGTTCTCCGAGAAATTTGTTTCCAATAATGGTAATAATGGCAAGTTTTCAGAAACTTTCGGTCAAACTCTAAAATTGCGAACACTGCTCAAACGGACTCCGATTTCAATAAAACCAATTTTGTTGTCGCCGTCTCGACGAGTACTCCGACTTTCCTTAAAGGCGCTTGGTCAAATTCCCAATTTTGTCCAGTAACGATCGTTGACGAAAGCTTCGCAGTGACCGAAATTCCAATTCGCAGTCCAAACTTAACCGATTTCCGGAACCTGAAATCTGCATGGTATTCCATCTTGCGAGCTCATTTTCACTATTTTTGGCATCGATCCAGGTCTTGGCCATAAAATGAAATTTGTTCCACTCGATCTGTACTATAACTTTCCTTTAGGGCGCACTGACATGCGAACACTTAAAAATGCTGTTTAATGCTGGTCAAAGTAGTCACCCGATAGGATCCGAATTAGGATTTCTCGTCGGTCCGAACATTTTCTGACCCTCTGCTCAACATGGAACTTTGATAACTTTTGATGGTGAGTCCATATATAGTTGATTGGGCATAATTGCAATACTTGGTTAAACCCAATTGATTTTCTTCAGTTAAACAACCATTACAGGCAAAGTTGTGACTCGTCATTTCATGTGATTTTTTGATTCCAAACTTCATGGAACTTTTTCACCAGTTACTATAGACATGAATGAAGGTGGGGCATATGAAAAATCCATGTTTATCATTAATCCTGAATATTCATAAATTGGCAATCATTATTAACTGGCTCTGTTAATTATTTCCCGAATAAATTAAACTAAGGTTCTGCCTTTGAGATTGTTCCTGATACTTTTGTCATCAGTGACTACCCTTGAATTTAGTTCTTCATCGTTGCTTGATATACCATGTCTGTGCTCAACTGACTGCTCAAGTGACGGCGAACACCTGGGTGTTGCAACGATGGCATCATGGCACTTGGCGGGAGGTCGGACACTGGCTTGCGTGCGGCGCAAGTGCCGTCAGCCAAGTCAAGAAGGAAGGCAAAGGCGTTGTGCCCGGCGTGGAGGCTGGACATGCATTGGCATTGGTGCTGGTGGTCGGGGTGTGAGAACCACACTCCATCTACGGCGTGGGTTCGGTAGTTGAGCCTCAGAAAGCTACCCTCGACGGATTCCGAGTTTGGGCCTCAAAACTGAGGGTGGACGGTTTTTCACGTTTGGGCCTCAAAACCTGGGTGGCGGGTTTCCGAGTTTTGGCCACAAAACTCAAGGAGGACGGTTTGCCAGTTTGGGCCTCAAAACCGGGCAGAGGTTCCTATGCGGAACGGGTCGACGCGTGGCGGCACCGAGAGGCTTGCGATGCAGCGAAGCTATCGGTGAGGAGGCACGGCGGTCGACGGGATGACATGTGGCGGCAACCTGGAGCTTGCGTCGAGGCGAAGCGAAGGATGAGAAGGCGTGTGGCCATCGGATGAGATCCTGATAGAGTTGGAGTGGAATACCCCTAAGGTTAGCCTGTTTGCTCTTTGTATCTACGAGTAGAAAGGGAATAATGTATTAGGACTATAAATAGAGAGGCAGCCCCTCCTCTCATTTTATCCATGCATTTTTCATTCTCGCAGACTCATATTCATCTGTTACGTTTCCCAGTCTGTAGCTGCTTGTGATCTGCAGAGATGGCAATTCCTCTATGTATTTTGTGTTTCAAAGAAAAGGGACCGTAATCCCTTTGTCTCCTCGTTGGAGATTTTCTGAAATCGAGTTGAATTCACGTTTTTGTTTCATTCTTCGCGTTTTCTCTCTTTGCTCCTCTTTGATTCATCACGAGATTTCTTGATTTGAGGGATGACTTGAAAAATCATTTGAACCATCTTCTAGAGCATCGTGAGAGACATATTTTGACTATAGGATTTCTTCCAATTCCTCACAAGCTAGTAGATCGTGCGATTTTTCTTTCGGTTCAAGTTCTTGCTCCCTTGCCACGAAATTCTTCGATTCACTGATTTGGAGTTAGGTTCGAGCCATGATCTCCTAGGAGTAGCTCACTAACATCCTTGTGACCCATCATACCAAGTCTAAGCCTTAGAGCTTTTGATTCAAGGGAGATCGGGTTGAATCCACGGAAGAACAACACAATTTCGTGGGCAACGGACGCTGGCATCGTGGGCATTGGACGCTGAGTTCATCACATCGGACGCTCCGGTGCCATGTGGCCAAGAACTAGTTTTTGTAGGGGCATCAGATGCTGACATCGGATGCTACAGTGCTGCTTCCGATGGTCATGAAGTGAGGTTCCAGAAACCCTCACTTCACATCGGACGCGTCCGTTGTCTTTGCATCGGACGCTACTGTTTCGTCGGACGAACCGTTGTTTTTCTGGCCCCATATCGAACGCAGGCATCGGACACTGAACTTTCACTGTAGCAGCGTCCGATGGTACTACAATAAGGTTCTAGAACCTCCCTTTTGACATCGGACGCGTCCGCCATCTGGCCAGATGCAGTGAGTTCAGCACCGTTTCGTCTTTCGTTCATCTGTCCGTCTTTGGATTTGAGTTCCGGCTTTTGCGTTGGATTCCCAGCTTTCATGCTCTATAGAAATCGGGCCTCCCGCTATACGAAATAGCCTGAATCCCCCGAGCAACGTGAACTTGGGTGAAAGATCTTTTTGTGGTGTCTCGCTGTGTTCCTAGGGAACATCCACCCAATCTCTTGGGTCATGGATGTGACGTGTGTCGGCTTTGCTCTTGTCGTTGTTTTTCAGGGATAGAAGCCTAAACATTCGAAAGAAATTTTATGGCTCTTATTCACCCCCCTCTGGTCACCAATCCGGTCCTTCAGGGTAGAAGGGGAATAATGTATTAGGACTATAAATAGAGAGGCAACCCCTCCTCTCATTCCATCCTCGCAGCATTTACATTTCATAGATTCATATTCATCTGTTAGGCTCTCCCATCCTGTAGCCGCTTGTGATCCACAGAGTGCTACAATTCCTCAGTGTATTTTGATTCAAGGAAAAGGGATCATAATCCCTTTGTCTCCTCATTGGAGGTTTTCTGAGATTGGAGTTGAATTGATGTTTTTGTTTCGTTCTTCGCGTTTCTCTCTTTTCCCCTCCCAACCTAGAATATATGAAATAGCTCAAGTGACCTCAACACATTGCGGATACATGGGTGTATGCCGAGTCTCGAGTGATGAGTGATTGTCAACTAGTTTGATGCGCATGTTCTTTGGCTTGTGTTGTGCAGGTGTCGAGCACGGATACAGTGATCGAAGGCAAGGTGAAGGTCGAGTAGAGACGTGCCGTGCCGATGGACCGGGAGCGGTGAAGGGCGGACGTGAGGCTTGGACTGAGGGACCGGTGGCCTGAGGATCAGCTGTGGTGGCTGACAGCCTGGGACAGCGATGAGCGGAGACTTGCGGGGCACAGTGTTGCTCAGGTCGAGGACCTGGGGACATGTGTCGGTGGACGGGGTGCACGGGTGGTGCATCCCATCTACGACATCGGTTTGATGGTTGAGCCACAGAAAAACCATCGGGTGGACGGTTTCCAGGTTTGGGCCACAAAACCTGGGTGCTGCGGATTTGCCGAGTTTGGGCCACAAAACTCGGGCTGAGGACGGTTTCCAGGTTTGGGCCTCAAAACCTGGGCGCTGGCAGGTTTATGAGTTTGGGCCACAAAACTCAGGCTATGGACAGCTGGCTTCCGGGTTTGGGCCTCAAAACCGGGGGTTGGTCGTGAAGGCTGGTTTCCCGGTTTAGGCCACAAAACCGGGGGCAAGGTCCAGGAAAAGGACGAGCAGAGCGGTGGCGGCACGTGGCGGCAATCAGTGAGGTTGCGTCGAGGCAACGCTACAAGTTGTGCGGGCGTGGCCGTCGGATCAGCATCTACATCGAGTAGGTCCAGAATAACCCTAGGGTTTAGCTGGTTCGCTCTGTAATTAGTTAGGGGTAGAGTGGGAATTAGAATTAGGATAAGTAGAGGGAGACACCCACCACCCATCCTATCTCAGCCATTTGCTATTTTCCTCTAGGGTTTCATACTCTCCCATATCCCTGCTGTAGCAACTGAGATCCGCAGAGACAGTGAACAATACCTCTGTGTATTTTCTTTTTGAGGAAACGAGACTGAATCTCGTTGTCTCCTCGTGGGGACGAATTTCGGCTGGAGATTCATGGTTGTGATTCGCGTTTTGGAGTTGTTCTTCGCGGGTTGATTTTCTACACGATTTTCTCGATGATCGATCTCTTTACTCGGTACATCTTTTGTGATTCCATTTGAACTGAGTTGTTCTAGATCGTGAGGCGCATCTTTCCACCGAAGGAATTCTTCTCTAACCTCACGAGCTAGTAGATCGGTCGATTTTCGTTTCGAATCGAGTTTTGCTTCCTTTCCCCTGAATTCTTCCGATTCACCGATTTGGAGTTAGGTTCGAGCCATGATCTCTTTGGGATAGCTCACTAACCTCCTTGGAACTCCTCATACCAAGTCTAAGCCTTAGAGCTTTTGATTTGGAGGAGATCGGGTTGAATCCGCGGAAGAACAGTGCAGTTTCGCGGGCATCGGACGCTGGAGTCATGAGCATCAGACGCTGTGTTCATCACATCGGACGCGTCCGATGCCACATGTTATCTGACAGCGTTTTTAAAGGGACATCAGACGCTGACCATCGGCACGTCCGTTGCCATCGGACGCGTCCGGGGGTCGAGCATCGGACGCTATGGTTCCACTGTAGCCAGCGTCCGATGGCCATGCAGTAAGGTCCCAGACTTGCTCATTCTGCATCGGACGCGTTCGTTGCTTGAACATAGGACGCAGGCCAGCGTAAGATGCTGTGTCTTCAGCACGTTTTCGTCCGCGGTTTGTTCGTCCATTGTCAGTTTTGGTTTCTGTCTTTTGGATTGGATTTCTAGGGTTGTGTTTTTGTCCCGCTGTGCTTCTCGGAAGCATCCACCCTACATCTAGGGTCATGGACACTCGCAAGCTCTAGGTTTGCTCTTGGGGTTGATTCTGGGGACAGTGGCAACAAGTTTCCAAAAAGGAATTTGAAGCTTCCATTCACCCCCCCCTCTGGTCGCTTTCTGGTAGCACTTTCGGTCGTTCAATTGGTATCAGAGCAGGTTAAGGATCTTCCACCTTAGCCGGTTCCAGATCCATAGAAGGCGACATGGATCGCGGCGTGGGCAAACCACCATTTTTCGATGGGACGAACTATGCGTATTGGAAGATACGCATGTCGGCCTATCTTCAGAGTTTGGGTGCTTCCATCTGGGATATTTGCAACTCTGCCGATTACGTGGTCTTGGCTGCTCGTGCGACTCAGCATCAGATCGATGAGCACGATGTCAATAGCCGAGCTCGTAATGCTCTTTTCTCTTATTTGAGCATAACGGAGTTTGATCGCGTTTCTCACCTCGCTACGGCTCGGGAGATTTGGGCTAGCCTCATGCGTTTCCATGAGGGAACCACTCAAGTCAAAACCCTTCTCTACGAGTCGCACAAGCGGGAGTATGAGAACTTCTGACATAAGCCTGGCGAGAGCATAGAAAGTTTATTCGCTCGCTTTCAGGTGATTGTCAACAGGATTAGGGCTAACAACGAGCTGTTGCCTTTCGACGATCATGAGAGGGCTCTTAAGAGTTTGCATACTCTCGATTGGTGGGTGTGGGACTCTAAGGTTTAGGCGATCATCAAATCACCTAACTATGAGACCCTCACATGCGACGAGCTCTTCAGTAAAGTCAAATCCAGTGAGATTGATGCCATGGCGAGGGCTTCTTATGAAAATCCTTCTGGCCCATCGATGGCTTTGCTTTCTGGCTCTTCTGCTAACCCCTCTGAAGGATTTGCACTTTCTTCTCTTCTTTCTGTCACAGAGGATTAGCTGGAGTTCATGGGGGATGACGAGTTGGCTTTGCTTGCCAACTGGTTCTCGCGGTTCCACAACAACCGCATGAACCATCGCCGCGGAGGAGGACGCTCTGGATGTTTCGAGTGCGGCGACCCCGACCACTTCATCGCCAACTGTCCCAAGAAGAACAAGCAAGCATTTGGGAAGGGCGATCATGGGCACAAGTATGACTTCGGCAAGCGCAAGGAGAAGTTCGTCCCCGCTAAGCACAAACAGAATGGCGGCTTCAATAAGGAGTACATCAAGAAGTACTTGGAGAAGGTCCTGGCTGAGCAGCGTGCTTTCTTCACCACGCTCAGCGACGTCGACGGATCGGATGATGACCCCGCTTCTTCAAGCGATGACGAGTCCGAGAAGAAGAAGAGGATCAAGGACAAGCTGAACGGCCTCTGCTTCTTCGCCGACAACGAGGGCTTCTGCACCATGGCCCTCGGCAAGGAGGTCGACAACCAGCTGGAGGAGATCCCTTAGAACGACGACGACGACAACGACACCTCCCAGGTATCTCAGACCCCCGACGAGCTTTCTGCTGAGGTCGAGAAACTTACTGTCGCCCTTCTTAGTCAAGACAAGCTGCTTAGGCGTGCTGCTAGAGAGCGGAAGGAGTTCAGGCAGAAGTGGGAGGATACGGTGAAAGAACTTGAATCTGTCAAGTCCATCTTTGTCGTGACTGAGGAGGATGAGTGCGAGATGTGCTCCAAGCACACGACTGACCTTCTCACTTTGAGGGGGAAGTATGTTGCTTTGGTTGGAGAGGTGGATGAGCTTAGAGCTAGATCCTCAGTGCTTGGTGCGTGCAAGTCTTGTGCAGGCTTGCAATCCGAGTTGGAGAGAGAAGAATGCCAAGATTGTGTCTCTTGAGAAGGCCAGCTCGGGTAGCACTTGTGTGTCTAGATGCGCTTTGTGTGAGGGCTTGGAGATGGAGATAGCCAATGTGAAGCATGACAAGATGCAAACCAAGGAGGAAAACACATACCTTCGGACCATCTTGTCATGGGTGTCTTGTGGTGAGCCGCAGCTTGGGATGATGATTGCCCAGTTCAAGCGTGCTGCTGGAGGTCCAGGTGTAGGTTTTGCTTAGGGTGTTGAGTGCGCTTCATCTTTTGGCAAAGTTGGTGAATTTAGTGGTCTTAATCCGAGTGAGAAGCCAAACTCCACAACTACTCCCAAGCTTACCAAGATTCCACCCAAAGAGCCTCTCAAGCCTAACACCAAGGATGGGGTGTTTGTTGAACCTCCGAGAGCTCCGCCCAAGAAACAGACATGGGCTCCAAAACCCAACCACCTGAGGAACAAGCTAGACACAATGCCACCGATCCATGAGGAGCTCATGCCTCAAAAGAGCCAAGTGATCCATACCCACTACCGTGAGTACCAGCAACCCCCTATGAGAGCGGTGAGGTAACATTGTGAGCACTGTGGGAGAGATAGACACTTGAGTGAGTTTTGCTTTCAGCGCAAGAGAGACGAGCGTCGTGCAAGGGAAATGAACAATGCGGACATGTACCATCCTTTCCATGATGTACATGTGCCGAACGTTCAAAGGGGAGCTGCTAGGCCTAGAGGTCCAATACCTCAAGGTCCTAGGCTGCAAGGAGGACGTGCCCGGCAGGAGCTTGCATTTGTGGGCTATGGACCCCGCGGCGGTGGTTTGTAGTCGAGCGTTACCCCCACCGTGCTTTGAGTATCACGATGGACGCGCTTCCCTTAGCGGACCATGTTTTCCTCAGCAAGGTGATCGCTTTCTCCATAGGCGTGCTAGGAATGGTTTTGCTACTAACCGTTCTTTTCAGCAGCTGGCCCAACACTGGTATAATTCCCATTTTACTCACTCCAGTGTTGGACCGTATGCTCACTGTATGTCTTTTTATTGATGTAGGTAAAACGATTGGAGAACGTTTGGTTGGTGGATTCCAGGTGCTCAAGGCATATGACCGGAAACGCCAAATGGTTCTCCAGTCTTAGTCCAGTTGCCAGAAAGGAATTTATCACCTTCGGCGACAATAGTAAAGGTAAGGTGTTGTCTCGTGGGTCGGTGCGAGTTAATGAGCATTTTGTGTTGCGCGATGTTGCTCGTGTTTCTAACTTGCACTTTAACCTTCTTTCCGTTTTGCAACTCTTTGATGATGACTATGAGATTCGTTTTAAACCGAATCTCAGTCGTATTTTTGATCCTCAGGGCAATATTGTATGTTTGATTTTGCCCTTTGGGAAAGTCTTTTGTGCGAATTTCTCGGAGTCATTTGGAATTTCTCGATGTCTTTTGGCTAGACCTTCCTCCTCTGATCTTTGGAAGTGGCATAGGAGACTCGGTCATCTGAGCTTCGACTTGCTTGCAAGGCTTAGCTCACTTGGCCTAATCCAATGATTGCCCAAGTTGTCCATGGAGAAGGAACTTGTTTGCCATTCTTGTAGACATGGGAAGATGGTTGCTGTGACACCCTAGTGTCAAGAACTGCATTAGGAACCCCATTAGCTATTAAAGAGCATAAGTAATGCATTGCATCATTTCATGTGCATATGAGTGCTTTTTGTCTTTGTTTAATTGTTGGGTTTTAGATTTCTATTTGACTCGATGATTTAAATGGATTTCTGTTTTGGCAAAGAGTTTTATAAAATAGAGAATATTGAGTAGAGTGCTTTTCATATTGGTATTTTGACTTAGTTCAAAATAGTTTATCAAGTAAAAACGAGGCAAAGAAAATGGTTTGTGTTGCAAAATTGGCTTTATTTATGTGGAGGTTGTAAAAATGGTTTTCAGAAAAAGTGTCTTATATGAAAGTTGTAGAGAAAATTATTTTGAGCAACTTTTATTTTTGGGTCAAAACCTAATTTGAAGTTTTTGAAACTGTTTTTGAGTGGTCAAAGTTTGAAGAGATTTTGGAGAAAGAAAAACGAAAACGATTTTTCTCTCGCGCCTCACTTTCGGCCCAACTCGCGCGCTGCCGGCCCAGCTCGCCTGCTCGCGTGCGCCGGCCCGCTCCCGCACTCGCCCGCACGCCGCGCGCGTCGCGCACCACCGCCCGCCTGACGCCCGCGCCGTACGCCGGCCGAAAGCGCCGCGTGGCCGCCTTCGCCTGCACCGTATCCCGCTCACCCTATCGCCGCAAGATCGTTGCTCGCTCGATCACGCCAAGATCTCCGCTCCCCCTCTCGCCGCTCGCCTCGCTCACCGCGCGCACGACATCGCCTGCCACCGCCTCGCCGCCGTGCCGCCGTGGCCCCGCCACGACCACCGGCCGACCAAGACCCTTGAGCGCACCGCACTCCCCTCGCTTCACTTGCCATTCCGCTCGCCCGCTCTCTCGCCCTCACTCCCTCTCCTCCCTCTCGCGAACGCGCAAGCCGAGCACCCGCCTCGCCGCCGTTCACCACCCGCACGCCCCTCTCCGTTCCCACTCCCACTGAGCCACCACCAGTCAATTACTTCCGCGCACCACCACACCTTCACCTCGAACACACGGTGCGCACCTCCGCGCCACCCGCCGAGCTCCACCGATGCCGGAGTCCGAAGAGCACCGCCGCGGACACCATCAGCGCCGCTCGGAGCCCAGAGCCGTTCGTCCCCGACCCGAGCTCCACCGCCTCCCTTCTTCGTCCTCGAGCCTCACCAAGCCAAGGCAAGGTGAGAACACTGACTGGCCTCAACGCTACCGCCTTCTACCTCCCTCTTCTCACCGACCGAGCGCCATGAGCGCCGCCACGGCCCTCTCATGTGGCCAAGCTCCCCTAGAGCCATCCGAGCCAAACCAACCCCCTTAGTAGCCTCCCTAGGGTTCGTATGAGCCCTTGCCTCCCCCAATTCCACCGGCGACCGCCGGAAACGGCGAAGCCGTGTGTTACCGCCACCGCCGTGCGCTGCCGCTCGCCGCCGGCACGCTCCGGCCATGCGCTGGCCAAACCAACACCACCACTGGATGCGCCTCATCGAGACGAGTCTATCTAGTCTAGCCTCACCGCCGGCGACCTCACCGTCGACGAGCTTTCGCCGGTCAACCATTCTCCCCTGTTTCCTCTCTCTGACGGGTGGGTCCCGTTGACCAGCGGACCCCACGCGTCAGCCTCTGCTTGGTCCATGGACCGCGTTCACCGAAGCCGAGCGCCGGGTGTTTTCAAAAGGATTTTTCTTTAAATGTTTTTCCTTTTTCCAGAAATGCTTGTTATTTTTGTGTAGCTCGTTTTAAAAGTCTAAATGAAGTACTTTCAGTTTTGCTAGCTTGCTTGTGAGTAGATCTATCATGGAAAAATATGAAAGTATTTTTGGTAGAAGTTTATTTTACTGCTTTTATTTAATTCAGTTTATATGCTTTTGTTGAGATAAATGGAAATAAGTAGTTTTCTGGTTGAAATAATTCCTGGAAAATTTTGTGTAAGTTTATTATCCTGTTTTACACCTGTGAAAAATATATGATGCACTGTTTATGTAGAAAAAGTTACCTGTTATGATTAAAAGTTACTGTTTATGTTAAGGTGTTTTATATGTCGAAATAAAATGTGGGAAAATTTTTATAGCCTCTGTTTATGATATTCAAGCTGAGAAAAATGTAGGCATGAGCTGTTATGTGCAGAAATCTGAAGTTACTTTACAAGGGTGCTTTTCTATGTTTTCCTTTGGAAATTCATGTAAGAAATAATATAATGTTTCTGCTCATGGAACTTTCTTGATAAGCATAAAATGTGAAGTAGAATCTGGGAAAAATATGAAATAGAGTTTTGCACCCTTTTCCAGTAGGGTTGTAGTTCAAGTGGTTTATATTGCAGTAGATTTGTTTATTTTGTGTAGGCTTGTATGTTTATGCTCTGCCAACAATATTCCTACAGTAGGATGTGTAGGAGTAGAAGAAGCCAAGAAAATTATGAAATCTGCTGTTTGACACTTTTTGAATGAGGAGCTAGTTCAAAGCACCTTTTTGGGCAGTTTGCTTGTCATTTTTATATCTGCAGTTCTATATCTTATTTTTGGCTGAAATTTGTTCAGTGGAGTCCAGCAACTGTTGTTTGCCTTCTGGAATTTTCGTGGATTTTTCTGAGTCAAGAAAAGTGCACTTGCAGTTCAAACCTAAGTTTCTTTTGAATTATTAAATAAGAAAAAGGTGAATAAATGGATTTTGTTTGATGAATTAAATAAGTATTTACCTCAATGGCGAAAGTGGTTCAATAAGTTGGGTTTATTGGTTTGCAAGAAATGGTCTTTTCATACCACACATCTTGCACCCGCATTGTAATTATTTATTAATCGTCGCATGCAATAGGATCGACCCCTCCGGAGCCCGACCAGGAGCCAGAGACAAACGCCGAGCAGCAGATCCCGGAGCTCCAGCAAGCCGAGGAAGCCGACCCCGCCTGCGACACTAACTTGCCCGAGTGCCCCTCCCACGAGGCCTCGGTCTTCACTCAAGGCAAGCCCCGGAGCATATTAAGCCTCCTATCTTTTGCAAATTAATTTACTTGAGTCCTTTTATATTGTGATGCATTAGGTTAGGAGTTGGAATGAATCCTACTTACTGCATTACCATTCCTTGGTTATTGATTAATATCTACCTTGTTATCCTGTTACTTATTTATAGTGTAGAATTGCTTAGCCTGCTTAATAAAAGTAATAGTTGAGGATGTTTCCGTAATACCCTGATGGGTAGTTACCGGATCACGGTTGGCTATATTTGCTATCGTGGAAAAGAACCTGAGTTGTAGTGAAATACGGTCAACTGGAAGGCAAGGCACAAGTTTGGAAACTTGGGGCAGTCCGTCCGTTGGATCGTGTAGGTTTGTATCGATGTTGGCCCTCGTTCATTTTTGAACGCGCCCTTTTACTTAGGGATATGTCGGTGCCGTAATCATCGACCCCAAAGCCGGTTAGAAGCTGTTCGGGCCGGTCTCAACCCGTGTCGTGCCCTCTAGTATGGAAATTGCGATCTGCCGCGTGAGGCCATCGCCAGGTTCCAATTGGGCGGTCCGTGTTGTGAGCCGCGACGATTACCACCATGAACAAGCATCGAGCGGTTGCCCAATGCATGGACCCGACGGGGAAAGTGTGGGCTGGTATTAAAGGTCTTTCACCAGCTGGTTTGGAATTCGATTCGAGTCGCCGTCTCCCCCGGTTAGTGGGAATCTATGGCGAGCTTCACCACGATACAACTCCATGTGATGATCTAAGGTTCAACTAAAACGTGGATAAGTCAACTGGATATGGTTATATTATTGATTGATAGATTCAAGTGAGTGCTCTAGTATAGGTGAAAAACCTAGAATTAAGGAATAGGTCTAAAAATGGCAGCTCATCTTTATCATCAATTACCTCTTATCGGAAATTGAGCTTTTCTTAACCAAAAGATCCCAGCTCCACCCAAAAGACCTTGCATACCCTTGGAGTCTTTATTTTCAGTTGGACGGGTAAGTCTAGCTGAGTACATTCCCGTACTCAGGGTTTATCCCATTGTTGCAGATGGCCAGGTCTACTTCGGCTATTGTAAGCACTGCCTCTACCCAGTGGAAGGTGATGAGGAGTAGGCCCAGGGCAGGGTCGTCCAGAAGCTTCCCTTTTTCTTTTGCTGGTCTGAGACTTCTAGTGGCACATTATCTAAAAAGGGAAGAGTGAGTTGTGTGAGTTGGTTTTATTTGGACCACATGTGTAGTGGTCGTGTTTCAAACTATTTCAGCTTCCGCACTTTTAAATTCAGTATTGTAATAACTCCATTTTAAATTGCACTCTGATATTTTAGATTCGGTTTCGTTTTCGCTATGATGTATCTTTACGAATGTAATCCTTGAACGATGCGATCCTGTATGATGTATGGTGTTAGAAATCCTTCGAGATTTTCGGACTACCAGGGTTATATGGGTTCAAGTATCAGTCGAAGTTAGACGGATTTGGCTAAGATAATACTTGAGCTCTTATAATCAGGACGGTTCTGCCACAGTTGCCGCTCCCCACCATCCAGTGACTCAGGTTATGACTAAGCGCCCTGGAGAGCTTTTGCACATGGACCTTGTTGGTCCGGCTCGGGTGAGCTCGGTTGGTGGGAAGTGGTATGTGCTTGTTATTGTTGATGACTTTTCGAGATATTCGTGAGTTTTCTTTTTAGCTGAGAAAACTGAGACTTTCTCTTTTGCTCGCAATCTGATTTTGCGTCTTCAGAACGAGTTCCCTTTGAACTCGATGCGAGCTATTCGTAGTGATAATGGTTCCGAATTCAAGAATTCGGACTTTGAGAAGTTTTGTAACTCTTTGGATTTAGAGCATTAGTTTTCTTCCCCCTACACACCGCCAGAGAATGGTGTTGTAGAAAGGAAGAATTAGACCCTTGTAGAGATGGCCAGGACGATGCTCGATGAGCATAGGCCTCCTAGGCGATATTGAGCCGAAGCTATGAACACTGCACGCTACATTTCCAATCGCATTTTTCTCCGAGCTTTCTTGAAGAAGACTTCTTATGAGTTGCATTTTGGAAAATAGCCCAAAGTGAGTTATTTTAGAGTTTTTGGTTGCCACTGTTTTATACTCAAGAAAGGCAACTTGGACAAGTTTGAGTCTTGTTCTTCTGACGGTGTATTTTTGGGTTATGGCACTCATACTCGTGCATATCATGTACTTAACCTTGATACTAACCGAGTCATGGAGACATCCGATGTCACCTTCGACGAGACCATGGTTTGTCCTTCTTCTCGTTTTGAGCGTGCAGTTGATCATGAGGTTGGTGAGCCTCTTTTTGATGATGAGGACGAGGGTGCTGAAGGGATGGATGATCCAGCACCACCTCCACCTGCTGTGCCGCAAGCATCGGCTTCTACTACGACGACTCACGGCCCCAGCCCCTCTTCGTCGACTACTTGGGGGCCGTGGGATCCACAACCTTGGGATGTACCTTTTGTACCCGAGGAGGCACCAGCTGCTGTTGAGGGGGAGGTTTCTTCAGCTCAGGAGGCGCCACGACACATTCAGCACCAACACCCGCCTCATCAGATGATTGGCAGCATCGACGAACGTGTCACTCGGTCAAGGTCACAACAAATCTCTCACTTTGCTCATTCTGCATTTGTTGCTGATTTTGAACCCCGAGATGTTGGACATGCTTTAACTGATCTGGATTGGGTCAATGACATGCATGAGGAGCTTGGAAACTTTGAGAGAAATCAGGTTTGGGTTCTTCTTCCTCCTCCTCCTGAGTGTCATCCTATTGGGACAAAATGGGTTTTCAAAAACAAACAAGGAGAGGATGGCCATGTTTTGAGAAACAAGGCCAGACTTGTACCCCAGGGGTATAGTCAGAAGGAGGGGATAGACTATGAGGAGACTTTTGCTCCGGTAGCTCGTTTGGAGGCAATTAGGATACTCTTGGCTTTTGCTGCATCCAAAGGGTTTAAACTTTTCCAAATGGATGTCAAGAGTGCCTTCTTAAACGGCTACATAGAAGAGGAAGTGTATGTGAAACAACCCCCCGGTTTTGAAAATCCCAAGTTTCCAAACCATGTCTTTAAACTTCACAAAGCTTTGTATGGTTTGAAACAAGCCCCCAGAGCCTGGTATGATAGGTTGAAAACCTTTTTGCTTGCTAAGAGTTTTCAAATGGGATGTGTAGATAAAACGCTTTTTCTCCTCAATCAAGGCACTGACACTCTCCTGGTTCAGATTTAAGTGGATGATATCATCTTCGGTGGTTCTTCTCACGCTTTGGTTGCCAAGTTTGCAGATCTTATGAGCAGGGAGTTTGAGATGAGCATGATGGGCGAGTTGACGTTTTTCCTCGGGTTGCAAATCAAGCAATCCCAAGAGGGGACGTTCGTGCACCAGGGCAAGTACACCAAGGACATCCTGAAGAAGTTCGATATGGGTGAGGCCAAGCCTCTTCCCACACCCATGTCGACCACGATGGCCCTGGATGTGGACAAGGATGGAGAAGCTGTGGACCAGAAGGAGTACCGGAGTATGATCGAGTCGCTGCTGTACCTGACGGCGACACGCCCGGTCATCCAGTTCGCGGTGTGTCTTTGCGCACGATTTTAGTCATCGCCGCGCACTTCTCACCGTTAGGCACTCAAGCGTATTATGAGGTACTTATGCTTCACACCAGAGTTTGGGATTTGGTATTCAGCTTCCTCCACCCTCCCCCTTTGTGGTTATTCTGACGCCGATTTTGCTGGTTGCCGACTTGATCGCAAGTCCACTTCGGTGACTTGTCAGTTCATTGGTTCTTCTCTAGTGTCTTGGTCTTCTCGCAAGCAGTCTAGTGTCGCTCAGTCTACCACAGAGGCTGAATATGTTGCTGCGGCTAGCTGCTGTTCTCAGTTGTTGTGGATGATGGCCACTTTGCGTGATTTTGGACTGAGCTTTTCTCGCGTGCCTTTGCTTTGTGACAGCACGAGTGCTATTAGCGTTGCTAAGAACCCCGTGTTGCACTCTAAGACCAAACACATTGATGTGCACTTTCATTTCTTGCGAGACCACTATGAGAAGGGTGATATCGACCTTCACCAGGTCGATACTCATCATCAGTTGGCAGATATTTTTACCAAGCCTTTGGACCAATCAACCTTTGCTAGGTTGAGAGGTGAGCTTGGTGTGTGTTTCCCCTTTTAGATGGGGAAACATTTTGGGTATTGTATCATAGACTGACTCTTTTTCTTTCATTTTGTTTTTATTTCTGATAAGTTAGTCTTTGCATTTCATCATGCATCTTTACTTTCTGAGCTTCATGTATATAATCTTTAGAATGTGATTACGCTCTATCTAGTATGCTCCGATGCTATATTGATGATACCTGTAGCTTATGCTCTTTCTGGTCACTAATACATGTTGTGAGCTGAGCTATTTTATGAATGGTGAACTTGCTTAATGAACATAAAACTTGAAATTGTTCACCATTGAGATATGCAACTAGCATGTGTAGAATGTGTTGAATTCACTTGTGCTTCTCATATATGCTAGGTTGCTATGTCTCTAGTTCTGAGTCTTTCGCTTGCTTGGTATGTTCATATTCTGTCATAAAATGAACCAAGTTAAGTGAATTGGAAAGATCGACATGGGATTGCTTGTCAGCACATCACAGTATCGAGACTGTTTCTCACTGCACTTTGAGTTAAACTTGAGCCGTGTAGTGTATGACCGAAACCGACGCTTTAAGCTTCTCATTGCTTCTGCATAGGCTTAGCTCGGTTGAAAAGTTAGGCAATGACAAGCTCTCAACCTCTCGCAATCACATGCTCAATTATGAACTTGTGTATTTTCACCGCTGCAACTCCGATTAAAATCTGAAATCACAAGTCTATGTTTCTTTCTATAGCATGATGATTGAACTTTGCTAGGGGTAGTTCACCTTGTATACATGTTTAGCACTTGTTTGTCTTCCTGTCTATACATGTTTAGTGCCATTTTCGTGGTGAACATCCTTTTCTGAATGGCTAAAACTGCTCACTTTGCTCAAATGTTCATATTTCGCATTTGGTGATCAGTTTGAGCCTTTGCTGGCACGTATGCTTGTTGATTGAGTCATCGGATCAGAACTTTGTAGAGCATCTTTTCATTCTATTGACTATATTCCCGAAGCTGCTAACTTGCATTTTTGACTCATATGCATTTGGAAGGGAGAAGTTTGCTTGATAGTGCATTATCAACTAAGGGGGAGAAATCTTAAAATCATATCCTAGTTGTGTGCACTATTGGAGGGGGAGTTTTGCTCGCTTTGTCTGATGAATTTTCAATTGGTTTGGAGCATTTTTCCAGTTGGTTCGGAGCATTTCTGGTAGCTAGTTGTATTGAGCCTTTGCCTCTTTCTTGAGGGACTAGCGACTTTGCCTATATGCTCTTCTCTTGGTATCGATCTCTTTTGCTTTTCAGTTGGCATTCCTTTAGTTGTTATCGAGCTTTCTCGCTAGCGGTGTTGAGCCCGTTCTGCCTCTTCTTGAGGGCTAGCTCCATTTTGCTTGATTTTCAACTGACATTTCAATTGGTGTCGAGCTTTCCTGCTAGCGGTGTGGGGCCTGTTCTACCTCTTCTTGAGGGCTAGCTTTGTTTTGCTTGGTTGCATCGAGTCGTTGCCCATGTCTTTGGGGACCAAGCTGTTTTGCTCTTTCACTTGACCTTCTTCTGGCTTTGTTGTGCTTTTGGGTCATTTGGTCGAGTTCTCTCTCCTTTTTCTTCCTTCTTCTATTCCATTATGATTTGTGTTGGTAGTTGACAATGCACTCATCAAGGGGGAGATTGTGGATACATGGGTGTATGCCCAGTCAAGAGTGATGAGTGATTGTCAACTGGTTTGATGCGCATGTTCTTTGGCTTGTGTTGTGCAGGTGTCGAGCACGGATACAGTGATCGTAGGCAAGGTGAAGGTCGAGTAGAGACGTGGTGTGCCAATGGACCGGGAGTGGTGAAGGGCGGACGTGAGGCTTGGACTGAGGGACCGGTGGCCTGAGGATCAGCTGTGGTGGCTGACAGCCTGGGACAACGACGAGCGGAGACTTGCGGGGCACGGGCAGTGCATCCCATCTACGACATCGGTTTGATGGTTGAGCCACAGAAAAACCATCGGGTGGACAGTTTCCAGGTTTGGGCCATAAAACCTGGGTGCTGCGGGTTTGCCGAGTTTGGGCCACAAAACTCGGGCTGAGGACGGTTTCTAGGTTTGGGCCTCAAAACCTGGGCGCTGGCAGGTTTCTGAGTTTGGGCCACAAAACTCAGGCTATGGACAGCTGGTTTCCCGATTTGGGCCTCAAAACCGGGGGTTGGTCGTGAAGGCTGGTTTCCCGGTTTGGGCCACAAAACCAGGGGCGAGGTCCAGGA
This sequence comes from Coix lacryma-jobi var. lacryma-jobi, assembly GCA_009763385.1. Lineage (NCBI taxonomy): Eukaryota > Viridiplantae > Streptophyta > Magnoliopsida > Poales > Poaceae > Coix > Coix lacryma-jobi. The sequence goes on along the minus strand of CM019826.1, from coordinate 110,784,678 downwards.
AAAGGACGAGCAGAGCGGTGGCGGCACGTGGCGACAATCGGTGAGGTTGCGTCAAGGCAACGCTACCAGTTGTGCGGGCGTGGCCGTCGGATCAGCATCTACTTCGAGTTGGTCCAGAATAACCCTAGGGTTTAGCTGGTTCGCTCTGTAATTAGTTAGGGGTAGAGTGGGAATTAGAATTAGGATAAGTAGAGGGAGACACCCACCTCCCATCATATCTCAGCCATTTGCTATTTTCCTCTAGGGTTTCCTACTCTCCCATATCCCTGTTGTAGCAACTGAGATCCGCAGAGATAGTGAACAATACCTCTATGTATTTGCTTTTTGAGGAAACGAGACCGTAATCTCGTGGTCTCCTCGTGGGGATGAATTTCGGCTGGAGATTCGTGGTTGTGATTCGCGTTTTGGAGTTGTTCTTTGCGGGTTGATTTTCTACACGATTTTCCCGATGATCGATCTCTTTACTCGGTACATCTTTTGCAATTCCGTTTGAACTGAGTTGTTCTAGATCGTGAGGCGCATCTTTCCACTGAAGGAATTCTTCTCTAACCTCACGAGCTAGTAGATCGGTCGATTTTCGTTTCGAATCGAGTTTTGCTTCCTTTCCCCCGAATTCTTCCGATTCACCGATTTGGAGTTAGGTTCGAGCCATGATCTCTTTGGGATAGCTCACTAACCTCCGTGGAACTCCTCATACCAAGTCTAAGCCTTAGAGCTTTTGATTCGGAGGAGATCGGGTTGAATCCGTGGAAGAACAGTGCAGTTTCGGGGGCATCAAACGCTGGAGTCGTGAACATCGGCGGCTGTGTTCATCACATCGGACGCGTCCGATGCCATGTGTCATCTGACAATGTTTTTAAAGGGACATCGGATGTTGACCATCGGCGCGTCCGTTGCCATCGGACGCGTCCGGGGGTCGAGCATCGGACGCTAGGGTTCCACTGTAGCCTGCGTCCGATGGCCATGCAGTAAGGTCCCAGACTTGCTCATTCTGCATCGGACGCGTCTGTTGCTTGAACATCGGATGCAGGCCAGCGTCTGATGCTGTGTCTTCAGCACGTTTTCGTCCGTGGTTTGTTCGTCAGTTGTCGGTTTTGGTTTCCGTCTTTTGGATTGGATTTCTAGGGTTGTGTTTTTGTCCCGCTGTGCTTCTCGGAGGAATCCAACCTACATCTAGGGTCGTGGACACTCGCAAGCTCTAGGTTTGCTCTTGGTGTTGATTCTGGGGACAGTGGCAACAAGTTTCTAAAAAGAAATTTGAAGCTCCCATTCACCCCCCTAGTTGCTTTCTGGTAGCACTTTCGGTCCTTCACACATTCTAATCATGCTAGTCGCCAATCTCAATGTTGAACAAGTTTCAAGTGTTATGTTCAATTAGTCAGGTTCACCGTTCACAGAGATGACCGGGATTCCTATATACTTCTCTAGTACTTGTGTTCTAAGGCAACAAAGATGAAAAGATATAACAGTCATAAACATTGGCACTTTGGAGCAGCAGGTCCTTTCCAACTCTCGAAGAAGACTGGGAAAAAGGTAGTTGGGAGAAGGCTACCAAAAGCTCTACGAAACATCAATCCGAACGTGGTGGGCTACGAAGGCCTAACAGAGCTGTCACCCCTGGAGCTACCACAACTATTCCGTGGGATTGAGCGCAACCTCAGATAACCTATAGACTAAACACCATGTCTAATCTATCGATTACTACTCTAATTACCTAGGATAACTAGAGCACTCAATACGAACAAAGATCCCATGCCAAGATATAACAACTACACTAATCATATGATAAAGCATAAAGTAAATAGAGAAGATAAATATATTAAAACATAAGTCTTACAAGAAAAGATACAAAGACATACCAAAACTCTGAAGACTCTTCTGGAACCGAAGCATAGCTCCGCTCTCCATAACTCCCGACTAGAGCTAATCTATTACATTGGAAAATCTAAACCTAATTCTCTAGAGAGGAGAGGTTGTCCTTCGAGGGACGCCTCTACAACTCCCTGATGATGTGTTGCCTCAGGGGAGTCTGGGGTTTATTGTATAGGGGCTCCTGGCCTCCCCTCCACCTTGAGCAAGCGATGTGATACTAAATCCTTCGCCATATGCACATGGGCCTTAATGGGCCAAGATGCGTCGAAGAGGTCGGTTGGAGTACGTCACGTGAAGGAGGACAAGCTTTCAAGTGGGCCTAGGCCGACCGGCCTAGGGGTGGGGCCGGCCGGCCCCACATGTTAGCCATCGGGCTCCGCCTTCGTCGTGGTGTCTTCTAGAACTTCCTTATTTCCCTAATGTGACTTTCCGTCCATTTGCTCAATTCGTCGTGTTGGAGTAGGACTCTATCTCTTTCTATCTTTTGGAAAACTCCCTGGAAAACAGTAATTCACCAATGCTGTGGAATCTATCAGTTTAACCCCTAGATTATGTTGCTTGGTGATCACTCTAGGTTGTTCTAGAAGCTTCTAAGTCGTATCCAACAAGGACTCTCTCGTTGGGACTCCAAATGTAGCAAACCATATGTCCGTTTCGATCGTCTCGATGAGCTCTTCGCAATGGTGTGCTCTGTTTCATCACTTGAGATACTTTTATATAGTGAAATATTGACAATCCTGCAAAGAAAGTGAGAACAACACAACTCGTGGAACTTGTTAGAATCAAACCCTACAACTATGCTTTATGGTTTATTTAATATCATTCTATGCATTAGTTGATGGTATAATATTGACATTAAGGAACGTCAACAGTGGTAGACTGCGCTATGCTAGACTGCTTGCGAGAAGACCATGAAATGAGTGAAGAGCCATGAAACTGACAAGTCCCTGAAGTAGACTTGCGCTCAAGCGGATAGCTGGAAAAATCCGCATCGGAATAACTACAAAGAAAAAGGGTCGAAGAAGAAGAAGAGTACCAAAGCCCGAACTTAGGAGTGTACAGGAGGTACCTCATGATGCGCTTGACCGCTTGCTTGTGGGAAGTCCAAGGGGATGCCTAAAAGCGAGCGCACAGACACACTGCGAAGTGTATGTCTGCCCTCATCGTCGTCAAGTACAGGAGTTAGCCGATCATGCTCTTGTACTCCTTCTATTCCACAGGCTCTCCGTCCTCATCCGCATCCATCGCAATCGTCGTCACCATGGGAGTTGTGAGAGGCTTGGCCTCGCCCATGTCGAAGCCATCATCCACATCGCAACCTTCCTACTCATAAAATCTGCAAAACTTGCCAACAAGACCATGAGAGGAGCCACCAAAGGTGATATCATCCACATCAATCTGAACTGGGTCAGAAAGTATGTGTCCAACATCTTTGGGCTCAAAAGGGGCAACAAAAGCAGAATGAGTGGAATGAGACATAAAAAGACCTGGACCGCATCTCGTGCTGGTCAATGTCGTCGTCCATTTGCAGAGGGGTGAATCTGCTGAATGCTCTGGGGCGCCTGCCTCGCCGAAGTCGTCCCCCCTCGCCAGATGATATCGCTCCCTCAGGTGTAGCTAGTGCTCGCTGGAGATGCTGCTTGAATGGAAGCCCAAGTCATGGAAGAAGTAAGATCGGGTCTGTTAGTTGAAATGTTATCTCCAAGTTCCTGTTCTCCTGCATGCTCAAAAGCAGAAGAAATACAAGGTATCGTCTCATCCATTGTTACCTCAAGGTGTCCACAAAATGGTTAGTCACATCATAAGCATAGGGTAAACTCTCGAAAAGGAGGCCTACCCAAGAATGATACCACAAGGAGATCTGAACTCAAACTAGTTAAAACTACCATGCAACGGGATAAAGCACTATACAACAAAATGCAACCTAGTGACATGATCAACTCAAACACAACCTAAATCTCAACACATGCTACAAAGCAAGATAATGATAGCAATAAATCCAAAGGCATGTAACATGATAAAAGTGTGGAAAGGCTAGTGCTGGAACTAAACATGTCAACCGGGTACATGTAGCTTAACCAAAACTAGCACATGAAGATGATACCTAATGAACATTATACCACTACAAATCAAGCTCATGGAGTAGTATGGTAAAAACATGGCAAAAAGTTCATGAGGATCACAAATTAGCATGAAAAGTGGCTAATCCACCCAACTGTACTGTTGACACTCCTTAATGGAATCACTCTAAGAATGAACCACATAAAATAATAATCTAGTGAAGGCACTAAATAGTGTATGAGACACTACTAGCATCACTTAATGTCAGGTTGTCATCCCCAACATGAAAATAGCAATGTGATTATATCATAGCACTGACTCTAAAGATAAATATTTAACCGCAAGCGCACAGATAAATACACCCGTTGTAGCAGCATTTTACCCAGAGATGTTCCAAGTATCGTTATTTATATTTAGCACTAGGAATGAAGTGAGATAAATAAGGACAAGAGCTACTCTACACATGTGATAGGAGAATTGAGAACAAAGTAAGAACACACTCCTTTATCCTAAACAGGGATCAATCACAATAATGAGGTACACTATAAATGATAAAAGATTAATCTATGATAGTCCTTAGAGCATTTCAACTTAGACAAGGCATGCGGATTAGAATAGACATTATAAAGAAGTATTCCTAAGTTATTCTAATTATAAGTCATAATATACATTGATTAGTGCAATTATATTCGGCAATCATTGGCTAGGTTATCCCATATTCATATTGTTAACACTGGATTTTGGTCAATATTGAGAAGATGATAGGTGGACCCAACGAGCAGTGAGAAGAGCATTCGGTAGACGGCCAAGCGGTCGGTTACTCCATTCAGGAAATAGATATGGCAAGAGAAGCTGATCACAAGGATAATCGACCATGACCGTGATAGATTAAACGAGTATTCAAGAAGCAGAGGGTTCTGATCTCATTGGCCAGGAGTTGGATTTAGTGGCGTTGTGATGTGCCAAGCATGCAAAGAAGGCAATATATATAAAGCATGCACATCTCGATGTCTACTTCTATATTTAGCATAAAGGAAAGGCTAGAAGACAGCGTGCATGTCTATATATAAAGCATGCACATCTCGATGTCCAGTTCTATATTTAGCATAAATGGCTTCACGATGAACGAAAGGCTAGAAGACTGCGTGCATGTCCAGTGTGCGGAGATGGGCGTATGAGGCATTCGGCAAGTATCCATGCGGTGGCTAGTTTCCAAGGATTCAGCAACTGCTCATGCGGTCGGCTATTCTGAGAAAAGGGAGTTTCCATTGAAACGACGAAAGCGAGAGCCGATCGGGCAACAAAATTGCGACAATTAAGGCAATGAAGATTCCGAAAGGAGTTGAAGGCCAAGAATATTGTATTTTCCTTTAATATTTCATAGTTGTGTCCTAATAGGACTTGTATTGCGTCCAGGGTATAAATATAAACCCTTGGCTATTGTAAAAATTGTTCACAACCACATCAATACAAACTGGCCCCGTGCCATCTTCGAGTCCCTCAGTCGTGTCGTCGAGTTCTTCGAGAGGAAACATCGATCCGTCGACCTCCGTAAGTACCGACAACCTTGTTATCATGTCTAGTATCATGCGGTGGATTTAGATATGATGCAAGTAGTCTCGTATGTTAAGCTTAGTATCGTGCAGCGGATTTAAGCTTATGACGGGAAGTTTTTGCTTGTGCCTTGTATCGTGCGGCGGATTAAGACATGAGTAAAAATAGTTATCGGCTCTATTAGATTTGGCAGATCTAGTAGATTCATTAAGTTATCATGTGTTATGTGTTTTATTTATTTAATTCCTATAACACTCTTTTGCCCAATCTAGATTGATCTCTATTCAGCCTTGTTTCACAAGTTTGCTTGTGCTTTCCTAATCATAAGATCATGATGGCCGGATCAGCTTTCAATCTACGTTGTTACATGTTGCGGGTTCATACATGTCAATCATGTTTATGCTTTGATAGAACTAGGTGTCGTGCGACAGATGCAGGTTTCAGATTAGTTTGATCATGCTTGCTTATATGTTCCTTCCTCATGGACCCCAACTCGGCTAGTTTGCCGATTTTGGTTAAGCTTACACGAGTAATGAGCTTTTATAGATCTGTACAAATATATGCATGCTTTTAGCTTGTTATAATTAGATTGTATCATGCGGTGGATTGATCTAATTATAAGAAGTGGTATAGACTTATAGCAAGTGGTATCATGCGGTGGATTAACTTCTCTTAAGTTTATGCTTGACGGGTTTACGAAGATTAAACGTGCGGCAGATTAGTTGGATTGGCCTATGCATGTATTATTTGAACAGATCTATTCTTGCAAGTTGCCTGTTTATAATATCTTTGATTGGTTCAAGCATGTCTTTCTTTTGCATTCTGCAGTTAATATACTTCATACACTCTGTTCTCATACTTGCCGAATAGCTTTATAAACATGCTCTGACAGACAGCTTCTGTAGCTGTGTGCCGTCGCGATTGGCTTTCAAAGCCGTACATATGGAACTGTCTGGTTTTACCCAGCACATTCCAGAGGTATTCTCACGTTTTATCCCTTGTTGGTTTTTAGGTCAAACTGACTGGCACGTCTCCGGATTCAGCACACTCTGGGCACCCGATTGAAGCTAGCCTCGTTCGGCTTAATTGCTGTGTGTCTTGGCGCAAGGTGTCACTTTTTGCGTCAACACACTTTTTGGCACGCTCGGTGGGACAACAATTCCTGTTTGATTGTCAAAGCCGATTCAACGTGTACGCACGGGATAGCTGCTGATCAACTGAGTGTATATGGCATCTACGAAGACGCAGATAGCATGCATGGGTGGATGTTCTCCGTGCAGGGACATAGAAACCAATTAAAGAAGCTAATGAACTTCTCCTAAAGATAGAATTGGCTGATATGGTTTCTCCTAAAAATAAAATGGCTTTAAATACATTATGCATGAATGTATCGGTCTCCAAATATATCATGGCACGGCATGCACATGAAGAGTTAAATAAAAGTAAGATTTTCCATGGAGATGTTCAAAGAGATAAAGTCCAAACTTAGATTTACTTGCATGCTGCTATAAATAGCCGATTGAGTATCAAGGGGTCATGCCGAGGGAAGTTGGTCGATAGCTAATTATCTGCATGTCATCTTTGGAATCGGCTATTCAGGAAAGGAATCGGTGGATACAACAACACGAGAAAATATACTAATTGGCCGATATGCATACAGGAATCGGCTGGAGTTATCATCGTGCACACATCCACGCACCGCCGAGCTCGTATTCGTCCTCTACAGCACACTCAGCCTCATCAAAAATGATGTTCTTCGAAGCTACCGTGAGTTACCTGACAGCATGCTTACCTAAAGCATTCCAGTTCCTCAACAAGAAGAAAGTCAAAGGCATACTAAGCAAAAGCCGATAAGACAGAACCTTCGGCTCCTATTAATATAACTTTACCTTTCCCTGAGTAACACAAAAAGCTCAGTCTGGTGATAAGGTTACGAAAGGCTACATCAGAAGCACAAAGGACGTTAGCAACCGGACTGCCGATAGAAGACCATCGGCTAAAACGTTTTCAGCACACTTCATATTGAAAGAGATACCTTTGCTGATGGCCTTGAATAAGGTGGTGCCAACAAGACACATGCAACGGTGACAAGTTCACTTATAGTCAGAACAGCTACAAGATCTGAAGCAGCTAGTCATTTGCAGAAGAAGGATTGACGTTTATGATTGGTTTCAAATATTTTCAACCCGTATTCGGCGAAGACAAGATGAGAGAAAGGAGGACACCGGTGAATCATCGATTATGCCGCTGTGACTACGTGTCAGGGGGGCTGAGCTCAACACACACACATCGTACAACATCGAGCGATCCATCGTGAAGAAGAACAAGACGAATGGCTGCTTCATCTTCAACGGTGGTTTGTGTAATTTTACCCTCGCTTCTCTAATAGTTTAGAGCTTAAAATTAAAATCATTAAAAAGCGAAACCTCTCATGTTGTATCTCCTTGAAAAATAAAATAAAAAATAAAAAATTCCAGTCTATGAATATGTGATATAAATATTTTGGGTTATCCATTGTTGAAATGATAAATAGATGCTATGTTTTATGTTTCACCTGTGTCTGGTTTATAGCTTCGATTTCTTTAAAATTTGGGTCTAGTGGTTATTATATTTATCTTGAAGTCTTTGAAATTTGTGGGTTGCATAGAATTTAAACTTTGTCTGAAAGTAGTTGTGAGATATGAATAGAGGTAGAATTTGCTATGACATTATTCCGAGAGATACTTGAAATTCGGAGATTTAATGAAATAATAAAATTTACTTAATGTCATATTGAGCGTTGTCAAATCATTGTGACTACTAGTTCAGATTATAGTCATATTCTCAAGATCAAGATTCACGTACACGTTATAAACTAATAAGTGTTTTGCATGTGCATTCTCTTTTTGAATAAAAATATGGGGCTATTCTATAAATCTCAGAAATAAAAACGACGGGCACGTGTCCGCCAGAACTGAGAAAGAAAAAGGTCAAGTGACCGCCCAAATAAAAATATGAACAAAGAAAAGGTCAAGTGACCGACAAATAAAATAAAAGATGGCTGAAGGCCCAGTAGCCTCATAATTTTTTAAAAAAGTAGGGAGAATGACATATGCAAAAGAAAAAGTAATAAAAATATTCACTTGCACTTCTTGATCTAGGTTTATGGCTTGTATCTCCTTATGGTCGAGTCTTTGACTTTGCAATATTATGTGATACGATTTTATATAAAGATAATGATAAAAACTCCGGATGAAAAGTGATCAAGGGGTAAAAGATAAGCATTTCTGTAGCTATTCTATTTTGTAATCGCTTGGGGACTTAGTGAGATCTAAAGCCCCATAATTAAAGAGACAGAGGGATGAGTAAGGTACCATTTTATTCAAGTTTAAAAGAAATCTTAGTTATAAAATATGATACTTTTGAGATGTAGTCGGCATTGCAGCATCTTCTGCTCAATAAAATGTAAGAACTATAATATTTATACACATATGCATTTGTAACTAACTTGTTTCCACATGTATTGGAGAATTATTGTTTTACAGGCAAAATTGTGGAAACATGGTGAGAAAATGTTATTGCTATCAGTGGATTTCTTGGCTTTTTGAAGAAGACCAACAGAGATCAAATAGTTTGAAGCATGACAATTCATACTCCGAACTAGGGGGGCCTGTGTTAACACTGGATTTTGGTCAATATTGAGAAGATGACAGGTGGACCCAACGAGCAGTGAGAAGAGCATTCGGTAGACGGCCAAGCGGTCGGTTACTCCATTCATGAAATAGATATGGCAAGAGAAGCCGATCACTAGGATAATCGACCATGACCGTGACAGATTAAACGAGTATTCAAGAAGCAGAGGGTTCTGATCTCATTGGCCAGGAGTTGGATTTGGTGGCGTTGTGATGTGGCAAGCATGCAAAGAAGGCAATATATATAAAGCATGCACATCTCGACGTCCACTTCTATATTTAGCATAAAGGAAAGGCTAGAAGATGGCGTGCATGTCTATATATAAAGCATGCACATCTCGACGTCCAGTTCTATATTTAGCATAAATGGCTTCACGATGAAGGAAAGGCTAGAAGACAGCGTGCATGTCCAGTGTGCGGAGATGGGCGTATGAGGCATTCAGCAAGTATCCATGCGGTCGGCTAGTTTCCAAGGATTCAGCAATTGCTCATGCGGTCGGCAATTCTGAGAAAAGGGAGTTTCCATTGAAATGACGGAAGCGAGAGCCGATCGGGCAACGAAATTGCAACAATTAAGGCAATGAAGATTCCAAAAGGAGTTGAAGGCCAAGAATATTGTATTTTCCTTTAATATTTCATAGTTGTGTCCTCATAGGACTTGTATTGTGTCCAGGGTATAAATATAAACCCTTGGCTATTGTAAAAACTGTTCACAACCACATCAATACAAACCTGCCCCGTGCCATCTTCGAGTCCCTAAGTCGTGTCGTCGAGTTCTTCGAGAGGAAACATCGATCCGTCGACCTCCGTAAGTACCGGCAACCTTGTTATCATGTCTAGTATCATGCGGTGGATTTAGATATGATGCAAGTAGTCTCGTATGTTAAGCTTAGTATCATGCGGCGGATTTAAGCTTATGACGGGAAGTTTTTGCTTGTGCCTTGTATCGTGCGGCGGATTAAGACATGAGTAAAAATAGTTATCGGCTCTATTAGATTTGGCAGATCTAGTAGATTCATTAAGTTATCATGTGTTATGTGTTTTATTTATTTAATTCCTATAACACTCTTTTGCCCAATCTAGATTGATCTCTATTCAGCCTTGTTTCACAAGTTTGCTTGTGCTTTCCTAATCATAAGATCATGATGGCCGGATCAACTTTCAATCTAGGTTGTTACATGTTGCGGGTTCATACATGTCAATCATGTTTATGCTTTGATAGAACTGGGTGTCATGCGGCAGATGCAGGTTTTAGATTAGTTTGATCATGCTTGCTTGTATGTTCCTTCCTCATAGACCCCAACTCGGCTAGTTTGCCGATTTTGGTTAAGCTTACACGAGTAATGTCCTCCGAAAGCAAAACTCAGCTAGGTGACCCTCACGGTGGCAATACTCGCACTCAAACCTTACCACTCTCTTGGGTTGTTGGTTTGCTTGGTTGCGGGGGTTGCACACTCTAGCTGGCTGTTTACCTCTCGGAAGGGCATCACTAGAGATGTCAGGGAGAGTGTCAAGTGTGTTCCTAAGATGGCTACGTTTGAGAACTCACACTTGTTTGCGAGGAGGAGCTTTGCGGGGTTCTTCAAAGACCCCATCTTTGGTCATAGGCTTGGGAGGCTCAGGTGGGGGATCTTGGTGAGCTTAGGTGTAGTGGATGGATTCTCACTTGGGTTCACACCACTGCACTCATCGATCTTGCCGAAAGAACTAGCGTCCTTCCCACCTAGAGCAAAGCCTACTCCTGGACTGCTAGTTCCCCTCTTGAACTGACTGATCATCATGCCAAACTGCGGCTCGCTGCATGACACCCAACTCAAGATGGACCGAAGGTATGTGTTTTCCTCCTCGGTTTGCATCTTGTCATGCCAGCAATTGGCAATCTCAAGCTCCATCCCCTCACATCGCTCACATGGAGCGGAATTGGTGCTAACTGAGCTGGCCTTCGCTACTTCAGCAAGCTTGGCACTAACTTCTGCCAACTCAGTCCACAAGCCTGGACAGAATTTGCATGCACCCTGTTGGTATTTATTAACACACAAAGAAAAAGATCCATAAGCGCACGGATACCATTATAGCTTTCACCCGGAGGTTTTAATATCGTATTCACAGGGAAACGTGTGAGAACTATAGTCTAACCTAACCCAGAGTAGCTCAAGACTTAGAAGGTTGAGAGGGTAGAGGTGATCACTAAGGTCTTGGTTAACATCTCTTAGCATCACTTTAGATAACGGTGCTAGAAATGCAGGTAGACAAATCTAACAACATTACCTTTAACGCTAGGCTGTCACCACTAGCAGCAACACTAGAGACGTGGATGGTATTTATGATCTTGCCCTTATAAAATATGAAATGAGATTATCCGCAAGTGCATAGATAAAATACATCCGTTGTAGCATTTCACCAAGGAAAGAGTTTCCAAGGTATTGTTATTTATAACGGAGCAATGCAGTTACCCGATATGAGATAAACATCTACAACTACAACACACACATGTATGATTATGATAAGAGTTCCACTAGATCTATACTCAACATAGGAATCAATCATGAATGATTAATAAGATAAATGTAATAGAACAGAGTAAACCATATAAAAGAAAAACAACAGAGCATTCTCACCCAAGGTCGGATCGTAGCCAAAACTAGAAAGAAATAGATTAAGTTTCTAACATGGTTCTAACTATATGTCATAGACTACATCAATTAGTGCAATTATGTTTAGCAATCATGGTTAGAATAACTTATATTTATACGCAGGAGACATCACGCATGGAGGATCAGATCTGGAGTCTATCACCTCCGGGTGACCAGGTCTTACTTGCCCTATATTCGGGGAGTGGACTACAAAGGACTCAACAAGGCTATAATAGTCACCCTCGCGATCTACCACTTGGTGGCCCGGAATATAGGGTGCATTCGTAGGTAAACAACATATAAGCACCATGCTTACACAATGTTGACCACTCAGCCCGCGATCGATAGAATGAGCGCTATACGAACAAGAGCATAAACATAGAGATACCCTAGCTATGCTAGACATATAATTAAAGTAGACGATGAACATTATAATTATGAACATGAAATAGTAACAAGTTATGGCATGTATCAACTAGAACACAAACTAGAAGATGAATAAGAACTAGATGAACAATTAGAAGTAGATTAGAACACAGAGATGAACTAGAGAGATAATTAGAACTAGATTAGATTACAGAGATGAACTAGATAGATTAGAAGATGAACTAGAACACAATTAGAACGTAAGATAATGAACTAGAAGACAATTAGACAATTAGAAGAACAATGTTGATACAAGAGAGAAGACAAGGCTAATTACCTAGCTTCTCCTGACTAGATCCGGAATCCGAGCTTCCTCGACTCTTCTAATTCTATTCTAGCTACGCCATTGGATGATGGAGCTTCTGGTTGTCTAGGCTACCTCTACTCTAAATGATTGATAAATGAGATATGATGATTTTATTTATACCGAGGGGGGCCTCGGGTTTCTTATATAGCCTGGTGGGATGAACCGCAGCCCTTGGATTGAACCGACGTTGAACAACAGTTGAGATACAAAGTAGAGGTCAGTTAGGTCACGCCACACGAAGGACGGGTGGCTTCCAGGTGGGCCCAGGTCAGTCGGCCTAGGGTTGAGGCCGGCCAGCCTCCCCCTGGCGCCGCCTGCCTCTTCCTTCGTTCGCAAGTCTTCTAACACCTTCCTTCTTTGTCTTGAGTCCTTGTTCGATTGGTTTGCGCAACAAGTCATGGCGTGGATGGATTCCTTGTCGTGTTCTTCCTTTCTAGTGCTTGGATATCTCTAGTATTCTATAGCTGTTGGAATCTTGTCTGTTACACCCCTGATCTTCATATGGATAAGGCTTCTAGAGGGTTCCAAAGTCTTCCTGGTTGTATTCATCGAGGACTCTTGCTTCGGGGCTCCAAATATGGCAAGTGGCATGTCCGTTGCGATCGTCTCGACGAGCTCGTCACATTGGTGTGCTCTAATTCTTCACTTGAGATACTTTCTTATGATGAAATATTGAATATCCTACAAAACAAGTGAGAACTACACAACTCGTGGAACTCGTTTGAATCAAACCCTATAGCTATACTCTTTGGATCGTTGCGGGTCATTTATGAGGTTAGTTGATGGTTTAAATAGGAGTTATCTACCGTCAACAAGTTCCCCCAAGCTTAACCTTTGCTAGTCCCTTAGCAAATATTTAGATGATATATTACGATGGATCAGGAAGTGCTACTATGCTTTCACGCCTCAAAAGTACACAAGTGTTCAAACAAAAATTTTCCTCCAAATTAGAATCAATCGTTTCAACTTTCAAACTTACCTCTTACCTTCGACTGTGGTGCTTGTAGCTTTCACTTGGGTCTTGAGCAATTTGAAAAGCAGAACGATCAAGTTAAACACTATGTCTCAAGTTCTTCGATCTACCTTCATTCTGGAGTTTTGTAAAGATTTTCAAAATAAAACTCAGAGATTCCTTCATATGATCCTTTCAAGTCTCTCATTTGTGGTATTTGTGGATTCTCTCCAAGACAGTGAATGTTGTGCCTTCTCTCACCATACAACTAATAAGCTTTTGTGGAGTTCATAGGTGGGAGACAACCTATACATACTTACATAGCATATATTGCAAAGTCAAAGCATGGATCCAGAGAAACTTAGCATACAATCAAATCAAGATGTGTATGTGTGTGGACCTCTATGAGGAATGGATGTGTATGGTGGAACAGTGGTGGTAAACAAGTGTGAGGGTGAAAACACAGTGATGACAATGGAAATGGATAATGGGTGTAGACCTTTACTTACTTTACTCCTTGTAGATACTTCTCTCTTGTATAACCTCTGCTATAGACAACATGGGCTATCATCTCTCTCTTTTTTTTAAGGTGGGCGTTGAAACACCCCTAATTCTATTGTCAGACACTTGTCCATTTTTTTTCTTTTCTTTTTTTAGATAACTTTTGCATAACCCATGCATCTTTTTGCAGCATAATGATTAAAGAGGTAACAATGATAACTTGGAGCATTTATGAATGGCAATGAAGGCATAAAAAGGTCATATGGATGAAGGGAAATATTTTTGTTGTTCACTCCCAGTATAGAAGTGAAACATTTTTGAGTGGATCTAATGGAAGGCATGTTGTTGCGTACTCCCAGTGTAGGAGCAGCATATATGGGTGGTGTATACGTGATCTTGATTTTAACTGTATAACGAGTCTCTAAGGGTCAACATGATTTGACAATACTTGTTGACACAAAAAGTGACGCACTGTGCCAATCACACAGCAAGCCGGAGAAGCTGGCTTCAAACGTGGCCCGGGTGCTCAGAAGTCCGGTGCGTGCCAGTCAGTTTGCCCTGCAACTAACAAGGGAAAGAAACTGTTAAATACAAAGCTGGAACGTGTCGGGTATGACCAGACAGTTCCAAAATATACGGCCCTGAAGCCACTTACGACGACATATAGCTATGAAAGCTATCTGCCAACAGGGTTAAGGATTATTCGGCAATATGAATAGAGTTACATGAATAACAGGTTGCCGAACACATTTGCATGATAATCGTACTTGCATGATGTATTAAATATAAGTTAAAACTTAACCAATCTCGATTGTACAACCGAGTTGGGCTCCATGGGGATTGAACATGCAAACCAAGCGTGACTAAGCTAATCTAAAGCTGGCGCCTGCCGCACGACACCTGGCTCTGTCATAGGTCAAGTGTACTCAACGTGCATGAACCCTCACCATGTGACAATCCAGATACGATCCGATCGGCTATTGCAAATAGTAGATCTACTGCATAAAAGACTTTTCAATAATAAACGTGAAAGAACAGAGCAGATCTATAAAAGATAAAACCGAACCGAACGGTATCTAGATTGGGCAAAAGTGTTATGATGAAATAAACATAACAAAACATATAACACAAGGTAACTTAATGAATCTATCAGATTTGCCAAATCTAACAGAGCTGATAACTATTTTTACTCATGACTCCATCCGCCGCACGATACAAGGCATAAGCAAAAACTTCCCGTCATAAGCTTAAATCCGCCGCACGATACTAAGCTTAACGTACGAGACTACTTGCACCATATCTAAATCCGCCGCACGATACTAGACATGATAGCAAGGTTGCCGGAACTTACGGAGGTCGACGGATCGATGGCCCCTCTCGAAGAACACGACTTGGACTCGAAGACTGCACGGGGCCGGGTTGGTTGTATTGATTGTGAACGTTTTTACAATAGTCAAGGGTTTATATTTATACCCCAGACGCAATACAAGTCCTAAGAGGACACGACTATGAAATATTAAAGGAAAATACAATATTCTTGGCCTTCAACTCCTTTCGGAATCTTCATTGCCTTAATTGACGCAATTTGTTGCTCGATCGGCTCCCGCTTCCATCGTTTCAATGGAAACTCCCTTTTCTCAGAATAGCCGACCGCATGGGCAGTTGCCGAATCCTTGGAAACTAGCCGACCGCATGGATACTTGCCGAATGCCTCATACGCCCATCTCCGCACACTAGACATGCATGTCGTCTTCTAGCCTTTCCTTTATGCTAAATATAGAACTGGACATGCACGCCGCCTTCTAGCCTTTCCTTTATGCTAAATATAGAACTGGACATGCACGCCGTCTTCTAGCCTTTCCTTTAGGCTAAATATAGAACTGGACGTCGAGACGTGCACGCTTTATATATATTGCCTTCTTTGCATGCTTGCCACATCACAACGCCACTAAATCCAACTCTTGGCCAATGAGAACAGACCCCTCTGGCTTCTTGAATACTTGTTTAATCTGTCACGGTCATGGTCGATTATTCTCGTGATCGGCTTCTCTTGCCATAATTATTTCCTGAATGGAATAACCGATCGCTTGGCCGTCTACCGAATTCTCTTCTCATTGCTCGTTGGGTCCACCTGTCATCTTCTTAATGTTGACCAAACTCCAGTGTTAACACAGGCCCCCCTAGTTCGGAGTATGAATTGTCATGCTTCGAACTATTTGATCTCTGTTGGTCTTCTTCAATAAGCCAAGAAATCCACTGATAGCAATAACATTTTCTCACCATGTTTCCACAATTTTGCCTGTAAAACAATAATTCTCCGATACATGTGGAAACAAATTAGTTACAAATGCATATGTGCATAAACATTATAGTTCTTCCATTTTATTGATCAGAAGATGCTGCAATGCCGACTACACCTCAAAAGTATCATATTTCATAACCAAGATTTCTTTTAAACTTGAATAAAACGGTACCTTACTCATCCATCCGTCTCTTTAATTATGGGGCTTTAGATCTCACTGAATCTTCAAGCGATTGCAAAACAGAATAGCTACAGAAAGGCTTATCTTTTATCCCTTGATCACTTTTCATCCGGAGTTTTATCATTATCTTTATATAAAATCGTATCACATAATATTGCAAAGTCAAAGTTTCGACCATAAGGAGATACAAGCCATAAACCTAGATCAAGAAGTGCAAGTGAATATTTTTATTACTTTTCCTTTTGCATATGTCATTCTCCCTACTTTTTAAAATTATGAGGCTACTGGGCCTTCGGCCATCTTTTATTTTATTTGGCGGTCACTTGACCTTTTTCTTTTTCATATTTTTATTTCGGCGGTCACTTGAACCCCCCTTTTTTTTTCTTTCTCAGTTCTGGCGGACACGTGTCCGTCGTTTTTACTTCTGAGATTTATAGAATAGCCTCATATTTTTAATCAAAGAGAGAATGCACATGCAAAACACTTATTAGTTTATAACGTGTACGTGAATTTTGATCTTGAGAATATGATTGCAATCTCAACTAGTAGTCACGATGATTTGATAGTGCTCAATATGACATTAAGTAAATTTTATTATTTCATTAAATCTCCGAATTTCAAGTATCTCTCAGAATAATGTCATAGCAAATTCTACCTCTATTCATATCCCGCAACTACTTTCAGAAAAAGTTTAAATTCTATGCAACCCACAAATTTCAAAGACTTCAAGATAAATATAATAACCATTAGACCCAAATCTTAAAGAAATCAAAGCTATAAACCAGACATAGGTGAAACATAAAACAAAGCATCTATTTATCATTTCAACAGGTGGATAAAACAAAACACTTATATCACATATGTAGGGTGGAATTGTTCTCGAGATTTTAGTTCCAGCAGTAACATGGATATTTCAATTCAAAAATTAAAACTGCTGAAGAAGTGGAGATAGAATTTTGCAAACCAACGTTGAAGATAAAGAAGCCAACGGAAGCCGTCTTGTTCTCATTGTGATGAATCACCCGACGTCGCTCAATGTACATGTATGGCGAATCCAGGCCCCCCGAGCCATAGCTTATGCAGAAGCTTGAACTACTGAGCATGTTTTCTTCAAGGGTTTTCCTCGCCATTGGCTCCTCATCCGCATACGCGCCCCTTTATTCTGAGCCGAAGAAGATGCTTGTGATTCATTACCTTGAAATCGGCCGTTGCAATATGAGATTTGGGCTGATTGAAATTTGATATCAATGATTTCTTCTGCATGATATTCATTCTTCTTCCCCCATTGCTGCTTGTCTTCTCCTGTAAGCGTACATTAATTCCTGCTGATGCATACTGATAATAGCCTTTAGCCGGTACACCTTTCCATGCGTGGCGTTGGCTATCTGCATCAATCTTCGAACATACCCATGTCCTTGATGTAGGGAATTAGGACTGGTGGTGATGGCGAAGAGTGAGCCAAACCAGATCGCCTGGAACAACCGGCTTTCGCAGAATATCTTGGAATCAATGAAGCTTCTCTTGATATGTTTCCTTTGTGTCACCATGATCAGACGTCCGACTGCCACGTCCAACAACAACAACTTGCATGCATATGTGCCTCCTGCGGTTATGTATCTCCCTTTTCTTCGTGTTTCCTGAGGATGCACATCTTACTTGTAGTTTGCCGCTTAATTACACCTGTTGCTTGCAGTTCGGATGTGAATAATCCTGAGCTTGAACTCCACTTCTGTACATGAACTCCTCTCATATATACTATCCGAACCAAAAGGCATGGCCAAATACGAACGTTCATTGGTCATACGTGCACGAATATTTCCAAGACTAATATCTTGCGCATGCATGCTATTTGCTCTTCTTTTATTGGTGTATATATGTGTATATATCCTTGAACACCAAGCACGTGAGCCTCTGTTTCTGCTTCCTTGAATGTGGTGGAGCACAATGGCTGCAGCTTTTGATCTTCTCCATCACATAAAAAACCTGGTATGCATGCGTCATAGATGCGAAGAATCACAGATCTCTTCCGTGCCATACAATGTCCTTAAGCCGATTACCGTATCTGATCTTCTCCTGAGTAACCGATCCGTGATATCTCATCAGCTTACGAGGAAACAAGCATGTCATCAGTCTGAGGATAGGGTTCTTAGTCGATTTGGAATTTTCCAAGCCAATGACCGATGCGTGTCTGACACCTGCATGCATGGTTTCCAATCTGAATCATCATTTAATTTGTTCTTCGGACTTCTTCCTGGTCGGTATATTCCACTTAGATATGTGCCCATCGAGGCCTGCATCTGTATAGATGATTCCCAATGACCTCATTTATCATCTTCCTTCAGCACACTGCTATGTATAGAAATATTTTGCCTTTGCTCTCGTAGCATATATGTTTAGCAGATGAACTAATTCCTTGAAATCGGCAAATCATATCTGGTTTCCGTGTGGCTCATATTTGCTAGGATCTCTTGGATACTCTGCAGCTTCCATAACGTTCAATGTCCTTCGTCAGCACCATCGAAAGTCAAGATACGACTCAGCTTCAAAATCATCGTGCAAGATATCTAGCCGAACCAATAATGGACATCAGCCTCTGTTGATTCAATACATGGCCTTTTTTCTTCTTTATTGAATAAATCTGAATAGAACTTTCTCCCATGACCGACAAATCCTCTTGAGGTTTTTGGACAACGAGGCATGGTTTTGTTTTAACTTAAGAGTTGCCACTGTAGGTTGCCGAAACCATCGGCTATTTATTTGTAAGACAGCCAATGCTTCCCTTGGATAGACGATCTGCACTTTTGCCGATTAGCTACTATCCATTACTTCTTCTGAATAGCCGATCCTGTTAGGCTCGAAATAGTCGCTAGCCTTTCTTATGCTTCCTTGGAATCCTGGAAATTTATTTCAATCTTCACGCGTCGATCTAATTCAGCATTGAGGTTAACAGCCGACTCAATTTTAGGACAGCAGATCTCCATAACTCTGTTTAATTGGCTACTAACACTTGCCATAGAACTTTCCCGAATCAAAGTCAACATCAGGCACTTCGGTCATGAAAACTTGGAAGCCTTGCCTCTTGCTTGCACCGACTTTGAATTCCTGCGTAAGGCCTCCTGTCGCATAGTATCGGCAAAAATAGCCGATTGCTTGCTTGGCCACGTACTCCCTTTGGACTCCTGAAAGCTTCCACTATTTTCACGTACGAGCTCCATCAATCCTTGTATTATCTTTGGGTAACTTGGCCAAACAACAGTATCTTTCTTGCTAATATAATCTTCTTCATTTGCCCGGCCTTTACATGAGAGAAGTGATCTCATCGGCTTTTACTGGACCCTGTATCATTGGTACTTCGGTTAGAATAGCCGATCTATTCTCCTCTTGTGAACTCCTCTAGCTTTCCCCAAATATGTCAAGAGTATTTCCTTCTGTACATCAAAACGGAACACACAAGGCCAAATATGCCAATGGGCCGCTTGTGCATGATCATGCTCAATGGTCAACTTCTTAATAACCCATCTCGTTAGTCCGGTGACCACGTATATATATGTAACCCTTCTGCTTTGCTCTTGCTGGCCAACTGCTCGTTTTCATTAGCTTAAAAAATCTAGTGAGCCGGTTAATACATTTTGTGACTTCTGAGTCGCACCTGTAGATCTTGATTGTCACCGTGGAGATCTTCGAGCTGGCCTCGTCGAGTCATCGCTTGGTGCGTCAGCTAAAAGAGCTAGCACTGGCCCCCCGAGCTAATTTGTGTATATTTGTTTCTGCTTTTGGTAAAAGATGTCATCAGCTTTTACTAGAACGTGTGCCAGACAGCCGATACAAATAGCCGATTTCTTCTTTTGATGTTGCCGCCGGCTATGTCCTTCCAATTCAGTGTACTGACACCTGTGCGGCTTCGTGTACATCCTGGATTACTCTTCGAATCCTTAGCATGGTCACTTCTCAAAACTTGATGATTGGTATGAGAGTATCTTGAGTTGAAAATGGTGACAGAATAGTTGATAATAATGACAGATGGAGGAAAACTCAAATTGATTCTGTCACGACCATCGGCCTCATGGCTTGAATATCTCGACGCCTGTAGTTTTTGGATTTTATACTCTCCATGTCATATTCAACTCCGCACCACGTGCAATTAATATCTCCTTCTTGGATCTTTAGCTATCAAATCATCATGATCCGTGATTTGGCGTTGATATCGGTTAAAAGAAAACAGCCGATTCGGGTACTCTGACCATGTCTCACTGATACTTTAATGACTTCTTGTAACACCCGGTTTTAAAGAACAAAACCAGGTACGCTATATGTGTGCCCAGGAAGTCCACACATACAACCACAGAGGGAAAAGATATCACAAACAGTGTTCTAGATATTGAAAACAACACTTACATCAAAGTTAAGCGGAACAGATACTAATCTTCTCTTCAGACTTCATTCTTCACAGGGACAGTTGACTGGGGGTAACATACGCCTAGCACTTCTGTCAGTATTCTGGAAACTCATCTGTGTCTTCACCACGCTTCCGCTGCGCAACTCTGATGGAGACTGAGGGTGTGGGGGAAATAGCAAGGGTGAGCACATGTCGTACTCAACAAATACAACATGGGGTTATGAAGCTCAAAAGGCTTGACACTGGTTTACTGCAGTTAGCGTTTTTAGTTGGTCAAGATTTTAGCTTTAGATAATCATCAAGTTGTGCTTGCAAACCCAATTAAGCCACATGAATAATAATATGACAACTTCATCAGAATCTCAAATATGATGGTAAAGTGAACAAGAGTAAATTTCATTAAAGTGTTTAGTCTGTGAGTTTTCCGGGCCGCTCTTGACCGTGAGCACGGCTGATATACCAGTTTATTACTCTGCAGAGTTTGTACAACTTTACCCGTGAGCCGTGATCCCCATATGCCAGGGGTTGCAAATCCCATATCACCTCTACCAAGGAGGTGCGGCAGGGTACACTATGAAGTCTTTCGAGGTTCCCCTAGCAAGATAGTGGCCACTAGGTTTCCAATCGGCAAGCAGTTATAGGAACCCCCCTTTCCGATGGCACATTCCTTCCCGGCTATACACATGAGACCAGAGGCTGTCCTATATCCGTCTCGGCAAGCCCCTTTTGTGCCCTTTCGGGTAACCACCATCAAGCGAGGAGAGGTCCTCGAACCAACTAAAACCAGAGCCATGTAGCCCTCACGGTTGTACTGTATGTCCCAGCTTTTGCCGACAGAAGATCATTTGAGGAGGGCCAAGAGCACGAAGGCTCCCACGCCCGGGGTTCACATTACCAAGAACAAGATAAGATCAGACGTTGCACATATCATTAATCATTTCGTTAGACCTTAGTTATAGGTTTTACAGCACTAGCAAATCTACCCAAATGCACATATCCCACGGTAGCAAGGAACAGGTCGAACATCTAGTTAATTCCTATGGTTATCATTTTGACACATGCACATGATTGGTAGATTAAAGTGCGTAGGTAACAAGGATGATCCCATGTATACTTGCCTGTTACACCTGACCAATTCTCACATCTTCAGCTCTGGGTCATCACCTTCTGATCTTTAGCGCGCACAACCGATCGACGTCTACTCGTAGCAAGCATCACACATAGACAGACATACAAGAAAACAACAAAAAGAGAGCTAAGAACAACACAAGACAAGACAAAACAACGTACTAAAAGAGAGCTCGTACTACGGTCGCGGGATCGCACGAAACGACTGAAAGACACGTCTACCGGGAATTTTATATTATAAAAAGAAAAACTACCGGCTTGCTTTATTTTAATTAAATAAGATCATGATAAAATATTAATTCAGATTAGAGAACAATATATTTTAATTATAAAGTCATGTTAGACTAATCATATTTTATTCATAAATATTGTCATATAATTTAATCAAGTTAAACCTTAGCTTAGTGAAAGAAAATAAATATGTGAGAGCATCTAAACGTAATCTATATGACAACGGTTAGCCTAATCAAATTATAAATTAAAAACATATTTGCGCTGGGTGATTAATCATATTAATATTTGTGTACAAAATATCGAAGTATAAAACCTACGTTGATTTTAATTATAAATCGGTTGTAGGTTTATTAATCAATTTAATATTTAACTTTAGAAGGAAAAACATGTGATATGAAAAACGTTAACACTGCTGCGTAGATCACGACGACACAAAACTAACGCAATTAAAAAGGACTAAAACAGAGACTAGATGATTAAACAGCGAAGGATTAATGAACAGTGGCAAAATCGTAATTACCAGCATCTTCGACCTTTGGACATGTCGTGCAGAACGTGGAATTCCAGAGAGCCACGGCCCGTGGCCGGCTGCATCACTGGCGGCCAAGGGAGGAGGGAGCTTTGGTTGGGGCGCTCGAGCAGGGGAGGCGCAGGGAGCACCTGCTCGTCTGAACGCACAGAGGAGGGCAGAGAACCTGAGGATGAAGACCGGACATGGACCTCTTCGCCGGAAAAAGAGAGGGATAGATGAGGAATGATTAAACGGTGATGGATTCGTATAAAGGAGGATATGACGGTGTAGAGAACAAAGAGACGAACCTCTTGGTGAAGACGACGATGACAACGACGAGTAGATCTGAGCGAGAAAATTTTAATTTGGCACCTTAGGTATTCCCAAACCAGGGGCTCCCCTTACGGTGAATTTTGATGTACTTTGGCCAAGGTATTGGTGGATATATATAGAGAGGAAAACTCCCCACCTCTAAATCAACTAGCAATGTGGTACTAATTGATGTTGCAACTTCCACCTTTACTAATGGACCTAAATAAATATAAAAGCCCATTAGTAAATAAGTACATGGGCCTTTAGGATTTAATTGAATTATTGCAGATGGGCTTCGTGGGATGGTGGGAAAAAAAAAATACAGATTTGATTATTTTCGGAATTAATTAATTTTGGGATTAAAATAATTCCAGAAAAGTCCAGAATTGTTGTTTAAGCCACGAAAAATAATCCGATGGCTCCGAAAATTCTAGGAAAATTCTCAGAGACACTTTGAAATATAATGAACTCAAATAAAGTATTTGGAGCTCATGAAAAGATATTTTGGAGCATCTAAAAATTAGATTATGCTTGCAGAAATATCGGAAACTGTTCCGAAAAAGGTCAGAAAAATAACCGAGAAGTTTGTAGCGATATGATGATGAATGATGAACTTAAAGGAGTGATTTGGGTCACAAGAATTGGATCTTGAAAAAAAGTCCAACAAAAGGATAGAGATGGAAACGATAAATTTGATTTCGAACGAAGACAGAAACGGACTGGATATAGAAAGACGGCCTACCAAACGTGTTTTAAAACTCTACCGATTCACAACACAAAGTCAAACAGCAACCAACCATCACATCAAACATAACCCATCGAATTAGTTTAGGAAAATTTTGAAAATTCTTGTTTTACTGCGACTAAAGTGGTGCTAGCTCTGACTAAACTTGTCAAATTTTATTCAAATATTAAAATTATTTATTTTATTTAATGTTTTCTACTCACAACCCAAAATCAAAAATTTTGGGGTGTGACAAACTACCCCACTTAACATGAATCTCGTCCCGAGATTCGAAGAGACTAGGGAGAAAGATAAAGTCGACCATTATTGATATGAGATTGATGCACGATAAGACATGGATCGAGGATGGCCAAACGAAGGCTAGAAAGATAAAGGTTGATCTTCAGTTCTTCTTGCCTTGTAACTTGAGAGACTCAGAGCTTGCTATTGGTGATAGTAGCCGCTACCCCACTTAACAAAAGCTTTGCTCATCTTCAAAACTTGATCTTCAGGGTCTTCTTCGGAACACAAGGATGGAGACGTCACACCAGCAACACACCAAGCAAGACAAACACGCAGCACAACAACGATACTATACATGCTTTTGTTCAACTGGTGGGCATCCTAATGGGTAGATTAGATGATGAGAGGCCATCGAGATTTTAAACAAGATGATTTCAAAATTTTAATAAAGCAAATAAAATACAAATTCAAGGATACCAGAAACCAATAGCTCAAAGGTAGCTATCAAGGAGAGGAAATAATGGGACAAGGATTGGGAAACAATTAATTCAAAGGACAAGGTGGTATAAAACATTTTATAGCAAAACAAACTTCAAAAGGCGTCCAGTACTAACTAGGCATACGTCCTACAGTCAACATTGCTCTGATACCAATCTGTAACACCCGGTTTTAAAGAACAAAACCAGGTACGCTATATGTGTGCCCAGGAAGTCCACACATACAACCACAGAGGGAAAAGATATCACAAACAGTGTTCTAGATATTGAAAACAACACTTACATCAAAGTTAAGCGGAACAGATACTAATCTTCTCTTCAGACTTCATTCTTCACAGGGACAGTTGACTGGGGGTAACATACGCCTAGCACTTCTGTCAGTATTCTGGAAACTCATCTGTGTCTTCACCACGCTTCCGCTGCGCAACTCTGATGGAGACTGAGGGTGTGGGGGAAATAGCAAGGGTGAGCACATGTCGTACTCAACAAATACAACATGGGGTTATGAAGCTCAAAAGGCTTGACACTGGTTTACTGCAGTTAGCGTTTTTAGTTGGTCAAGATTTTAGCTTTAGATAATCATCAAGTTGTGCTTGCAAACCCAATTAAGCCACATGAATAATAATATGACAACTTCATCAGAATCTCAAATATGATGGTAAAGTGAACAAGAGTAAATTTCATTAAAGTGTTTAGTCTGTGAGTTTTCCGGGCCGCTCTTGACCGTGAGCACGGCTGATATACCAGTTTATTACTCTGCAGAGTTTGTACAACTTTACCCGTGAGCCGTGATCCCCATATGCCAGGGGTTGCAAATCCCATATCACCTCTACCAAGGAGGTGCGGCAGGGTACACTATGAAGTCTTTCGAGGTTCCCCTAGCAAGATAGTGGCCACTAGGTTTCCAATCGGCAAGCAGTTATAGGAACCCCCCTTTCCGATGGCACATTCCTTCCCGGCTATACACATGAGACCAGAGGCTGTCCTATATCCGTCTCGGCAAGCCCCTTTTGTGCCCTTTCGGGTAACCACCATCAAGCGAGGAGAGGTCCTCGAACCAACTAAAACCAGAGCCATGTAGCCCTCACGGTTGTACTGTATGTCCCAGCTTTTGCCGACAGAAGATCATTTGAGGAGGGCCAAGAGCACGAAGGCTCCCACGCCCGGGGTTCACATTACCAAGAACAAGATAAGATCAGACGTTGCACATATCATTAATCATTTCGTTAGACCTTAGTTATAGGTTTTACAGCACTAGCAAATCTACCCAAATGCACATATCCCACGGTAGCAAGGAACAGGTCGAACATCTAGTTAATTCCTATGGTTATCATTTTGACACATGCACATGATTGGTAGATTAAAGTGCGTAGGTAACAAGGATGATCCCATGTATACTTGCCTGTTACACCTGACCAATTCTCACATCTTCAGCTCTGGGTCATCACCTTCTGATCTTTAGCGCGCACAACCGATCGACGTCTACTCGTAGCAAGCATCACACATAGACAGACATACAAGAAAACAACAAAAAGAGAGCTAAGAACAACACAAGACAAGACAAAACAACGTACTAAAAGAGAGCTCGTACTACGGTCGCGGGATCGCACGAAACGACTGAAAGACACGTCTACCGGGAATTTTATATTATAAAAAGAAAAACTACCGGCTTGCTTTATTTTAATTAAATAAGATCATGATAAAATATTAATTCAGATTAGAGAACAATATATTTTAATTATAAAGTCATGTTAGACTAATCATATTTTATTCATAAATATTGTCATATAATTTAATCAAGTTAAACCTTAGCTTAGTGAAAGAAAATAAATATGTGAGAGCATCTAAACGTAATCTATATGACAACGGTTAGCCTAATCAAATTATAAATTAAAAACATATTTGCGCTGGGTGATTAATCATATTAATATTTGTGTACAAAATATCGAAGTATAAAACCTACGTTGATTTTAATTATAAATCGGTTGTAGGTTTATTAATCAATTTAATATTTAACTTTAGAAGGAAAAACATGTGATATGAAAAACGTTAACACTGCTGCGTAGATCACGACGACACAAAACTAACGCAATTAAAAAGGACTAAAACAGAGACTAGATGATTAAACAGCGAAGGATTAATGAACAGTGGCAAAATCGTAATTACCAGCATCTTCGACCTTTGGACATGTCGTGCAGAACGTGGAATTCCAGAGAGCCACGGCCCGTGGCCGGCTGCATCACTGGCGGCCAAGGGAGGAGGGAGCTTTGGTTGGGGCGCTCGAGCAGGGGAGGCGCAGGGAGCACCTGCTCGTCTGAACGCACAGAGGAGGGCAGAGAACCTGAGGATGAAGACCGGACATGGACCTCTTCGCCGGAAAAAGAGAGGGATAGATGAGGAATGATTAAACGGTGATGGATTCGTATAAAGGAGGATATGACGGTGTAGAGAACAAAGAGACGAACCTCTTGGTGAAGACGACGATGACAACGACGAGTAGATCTGAGCGAGAAAATTTTAATTTGGCACCTTAGGTATTCCCAAACCAGGGGCTCCCCTTACGGTGAATTTTGATGTACTTTGGCCAAGGTATTGGTGGATATATATAGAGAGGAAAACTCCCCACCTCTAAATCAACTAGCAATGTGGTACTAATTGATGTTGCAACTTCCACCTTTACTAATGGACCTAAATAAATATAAAAGCCCATTAGTAAATAAGTACATGGGCCTTTAGGATTTAATTGAATTATTGCAGATGGGCTTCGTGGGATGGTGGGAAAAAAAAAATACAGATTTGATTATTTTCGGAATTAATTAATTTTGGGATTAAAATAATTCCAGAAAAGTCCAGAATTGTTGTTTAAGCCACGAAAAATAATCCGATGGCTCCGAAAATTCTAGGAAAATTCTCAGAGACACTTTGAAATATAATGAACTCAAATAAAGTATTTGGAGCTCATG
Source organism: Coix lacryma-jobi var. lacryma-jobi (assembly GCA_009763385.1). Classification (NCBI taxonomy): domain Eukaryota; kingdom Viridiplantae; phylum Streptophyta; class Magnoliopsida; order Poales; family Poaceae; genus Coix; species Coix lacryma-jobi. The sequence goes on along the minus strand of CM019826.1, from coordinate 110,757,210 downwards.
AAAAGATATTTTGGAGCATCTAAAAATTAGATTATGCTTGCAGAAATATCGGAAACTGTTCCGAAAAAGGTCAGAAAAATAACCGAGAAGTTTGTAGCGATATGATGATGAATGATGAACTTAAAGGAGTGATTTGGGTCACAAGAATTGGATCTTGAAAAAAAGTCCAACAAAAGGATAGAGATGGAAACGATAAATTTGATTTCGAACGAAGACAGAAACGGACTGGATATAGAAAGACGGCCTACCAAACGTGTTTTAAAACTCTACCGATTCACAACACAAAGTCAAACAGCAACCAACCATCACATCAAACATAACCCATCGAATTAGTTTAGGAAAATTTTGAAAATTCTTGTTTTACTGCGACTAAAGTGGTGCTAGCTCTGACTAAACTTGTCAAATTTTATTCAAATATTAAAATTATTTATTTTATTTAATGTTTTCTACTCACAACCCAAAATCAAAAATTTTGGGGTGTGACAAACTACCCCACTTAACATGAATCTCGTCCCGAGATTCGAAGAGACTAGGGAGAAAGATAAAGTCGACCATTATTGATATGAGATTGATGCACGATAAGACATGGATCGAGGATGGCCAAACGAAGGCTAGAAAGATAAAGGTTGATCTTCAGTTCTTCTTGCCTTGTAACTTGAGAGACTCAGAGCTTGCTATTGGTGATAGTAGCCGCTACCCCACTTAACAAAAGCTTTGCTCATCTTCAAAACTTGATCTTCAGGGTCTTCTTCGGAACACAAGGATGGAGACGTCACACCAGCAACACACCAAGCAAGACAAACACGCAGCACAACAACGATACTATACATGCTTTTGTTCAACTGGTGGGCATCCTAATGGGTAGATTAGATGATGAGAGGCCATCGAGATTTTAAACAAGATGATTTCAAAATTTTAATAAAGCAAATAAAATACAAATTCAAGGATACCAGAAACCAATAGCTCAAAGGTAGCTATCAAGGAGAGGAAATAATGGGACAAGGATTGGGAAACAATTAATTCAAAGGACAAGGTGGTATAAAACATTTTATAGCAAAACAAACTTCAAAAGGCGTCCAGTACTAACTAGGCATACGTCCTACAGTCAACATTGCTCTGATACCAATCTGTAACACCCGGTTTTAAAGAACAAAACCAGGTACGCTATATGTGTGCCCAGGAAGTCCACACATACAACCACAGAGGGAAAAGATATCACAAACAGTGTTCTAGATATTGAAAACAACACTTACATCAAAGTTAAGCGGAACAGATACTAATCTTCTCTTCAGACTTCATTCTTCACAGGGACAGTTGACTGGGGGTAACATACGCCTAGCACTTCTGTCAGTATTCTGGAAACTCATCTGTGTCTTCACCACGCTTCCGCTGCGCAACTCTGATGGAGACTGAGGGTGTGGGGGAAATAGCAAGGGTGAGCACATGTCGTACTCAACAAATACAACATGGGGTTATGAAGCTCAAAAGGCTTGACACTGGTTTACTGCAGTTAGCGTTTTTAGTTGGTCAAGATTTTAGCTTTAGATAATCATCAAGTTGTGCTTGCAAACCCAATTAAGCCACATGAATAATAATATGACAACTTCATCAGAATCTCAAATATGATGGTAAAGTGAACAAGAGTAAATTTCATTAAAGTGTTTAGTCTGTGAGTTTTCCGGGCCGCTCTTGACCGTGAGCACGGCTGATATACCAGTTTATTACTCTGCAGAGTTTGTACAACTTTACCCGTGAGCCGTGATCCCCATATGCCAGGGGTTGCAAATCCCATATCACCTCTACCAAGGAGGTGCGGCAGGGTACACTATGAAGTCTTTCGAGGTTCCCCTAGCAAGATAGTGGCCACTAGGTTTCCAATCGGCAAGCAGTTATAGGAACCCCCCTTTCCGATGGCACATTCCTTCCCGGCTATACACATGAGACCAGAGGCTGTCCTATATCCGTCTCGGCAAGCCCCTTTTGTGCCCTTTCGGGTAACCACCATCAAGCGAGGAGAGGTCCTCGAACCAACTAAAACCAGAGCCATGTAGCCCTCACGGTTGTACTGTATGTCCCAGCTTTTGCCGACAGAAGATCATTTGAGGAGGGCCAAGAGCACGAAGGCTCCCACGCCCGGGGTTCACATTACCAAGAACAAGATAAGATCAGACGTTGCACATATCATTAATCATTTCGTTAGACCTTAGTTATAGGTTTTACAGCACTAGCAAATCTACCCAAATGCACATATCCCACGGTAGCAAGGAACAGGTCGAACATCTAGTTAATTCCTATGGTTATCATTTTGACACATGCACATGATTGGTAGATTAAAGTGCGTAGGTAACAAGGATGATCCCATGTATACTTGCCTGTTACACCTGACCAATTCTCACATCTTCAGCTCTGGGTCATCACCTTCTGATCTTTAGCGCGCACAACCGATCGACGTCTACTCGTAGCAAGCATCACACATAGACAGACATACAAGAAAACAACAAAAAGAGAGCTAAGAACAACACAAGACAAGACAAAACAACGTACTAAAAGAGAGCTCGTACTACGGTCGCGGGATCGCACGAAACGACTGAAAGACACGTCTACCGGGAATTTTATATTATAAAAAGAAAAACTACCGGCTTGCTTTATTTTAATTAAATAAGATCATGATAAAATATTAATTCAGATTAGAGAACAATATATTTTAATTATAAAGTCATGTTAGACTAATCATATTTTATTCATAAATATTGTCATATAATTTAATCAAGTTAAACCTTAGCTTAGTGAAAGAAAATAAATATGTGAGAGCATCTAAACGTAATCTATATGACAACGGTTAGCCTAATCAAATTATAAATTAAAAACATATTTGCGCTGGGTGATTAATCATATTAATATTTGTGTACAAAATATCGAAGTATAAAACCTACGTTGATTTTAATTATAAATCGGTTGTAGGTTTATTAATCAATTTAATATTTAACTTTAGAAGGAAAAACATGTGATATGAAAAACGTTAACACTGCTGCGTAGATCACGACGACACAAAACTAACGCAATTAAAAAGGACTAAAACAGAGACTAGATGATTAAACAGCGAAGGATTAATGAACAGTGGCAAAATCGTAATTACCAGCATCTTCGACCTTTGGACATGTCGTGCAGAACGTGGAATTCCAGAGAGCCACGGCCCGTGGCCGGCTGCATCACTGGCGGCCAAGGGAGGAGGGAGCTTTGGTTGGGGCGCTCGAGCAGGGGAGGCGCAGGGAGCACCTGCTCGTCTGAACGCACAGAGGAGGGCAGAGAACCTGAGGATGAAGACCGGACATGGACCTCTTCGCCGGAAAAAGAGAGGGATAGATGAGGAATGATTAAACGGTGATGGATTCGTATAAAGGAGGATATGACGGTGTAGAGAACAAAGAGACGAACCTCTTGGTGAAGACGACGATGACAACGACGAGTAGATCTGAGCGAGAAAATTTTAATTTGGCACCTTAGGTATTCCCAAACCAGGGGCTCCCCTTACGGTGAATTTTGATGTACTTTGGCCAAGGTATTGGTGGATATATATAGAGAGGAAAACTCCCCACCTCTAAATCAACTAGCAATGTGGTACTAATTGATGTTGCAACTTCCACCTTTACTAATGGACCTAAATAAATATAAAAGCCCATTAGTAAATAAGTACATGGGCCTTTAGGATTTAATTGAATTATTGCAGATGGGCTTCGTGGGATGGTGGGAAAAAAAAAATACAGATTTGATTATTTTCGGAATTAATTAATTTTGGGATTAAAATAATTCCAGAAAAGTCCAGAATTGTTGTTTAAGCCACGAAAAATAATCCGATGGCTCCGAAAATTCTAGGAAAATTCTCAGAGACACTTTGAAATATAATGAACTCAAATAAAGTATTTGGAGCTCATGAAAAGATATTTTGGAGCATCTAAAAATTAGATTATGCTTGCAGAAATATCGGAAACTGTTCCGAAAAAGGTCAGAAAAATAACCGAGAAGTTTGTAGCGATATGATGATGAATGATGAACTTAAAGGAGTGATTTGGGTCACAAGAATTGGATCTTGAAAAAAAGTCCAACAAAAGGATAGAGATGGAAACGATAAATTTGATTTCGAACGAAGACAGAAACGGACTGGATATAGAAAGACGGCCTACCAAACGTGTTTTAAAACTCTACCGATTCACAACACAAAGTCAAACAGCAACCAACCATCACATCAAACATAACCCATCGAATTAGTTTAGGAAAATTTTGAAAATTCTTGTTTTACTGCGACTAAAGTGGTGCTAGCTCTGACTAAACTTGTCAAATTTTATTCAAATATTAAAATTATTTATTTTATTTAATGTTTTCTACTCACAACCCAAAATCAAAAATTTTGGGGTGTGACACTTCTGTACATGTCCTCTTTGCTTTCGGCTTTATGTAGCAGAATCCCTGTATAGAAACACATCACCTTGCCGAGCCATGTGTATGTGCGTACGTGATATGTCTCTCATATGTATTCCCGGCAAATAGCATCTTTTTCCTCAAATAATTAAACTGGACTCTGCTTCCAACGACCAAAGGCAATACTCATCATGTCATGCACGTTGTCCTCATCATATCCTTGCTTAGCCGATAGAACCATCTTTGAGCCATGGAAATATCAGCTTTTAACTTCTTTTGTCCCTCATTAGTGCCAACGTGTTGTTTGGAAACTTGCAACATTACGGTGGCAATCCAGCACATGATGCTGTACATGCTTGCCGATTCTCTGGTTCCTGAATCGGCCCTGAACATACAAATGCACATGTACTGCTCGAGTCTTGCATGCTTAAGTCTTTGCCACGGAGAACTTTTCCTGATGGTCAATGCTTCGCTCGCATGGTTCCTCCATACGACCAAAATAGGCATGCACACTATGTGACTTTCAGTGGTGCTCGCCGAACTACACCATGGCCTTCACCACGTATAGCTCCAATTCTTGACAGAAAACACCCGGATGCGTGCAATGTTTTGGGGACCTTTCCTTAGTTGATGTCATGAGCAACCTTTTAGGCCTTCCAAGTATGCTTGTCCGTCTTTCACTTTCTTGACCAGCACACTTCAGACTTGTATATGCAGTACTTAGATTGCCATGATTGCTGCACATGATCGGGCAGTAATAACCGAAGATATCACATATATGCGATCGACTAGTCAGAGAAAGACATAAAGCAATGTTTCGATCTTCAAGGCTAACAACCGACTCAGTTTTAGGATAGCCGATTCAGCTTTAGGATAGCCGATTCAACTTTAGGATAGCCGATTCAGCTTCAGAAAATAGCCGATTTCTTTTTCCAATGCCGCCATCAGCTATGTCTTCTCAATTTCGTGTACTGGCAACCATGCGGCTTCATGTATATGTCCTGAATTACTTGTTGAACCCTCTCCTCAGTGTCTTTACGACATCTTGGTGGAGAATACTGAGCCGATATTACACATGTCAGTCATCTTTGCGCATATGATCGGCTATCACAGATCCTGCAACTGCTCCCACTCTAGCTCCCCATACTGAAGGCTACCTCTGTTTTGGTCACTTAGCTTCTTTCAGGTCGGTTGGTGTAGTTCATGGGTCTGATCGATTAGAGATTAGGAATTCTGCCATGCTACTTGACTTGTTGGCGTCTCTGGCAATGTCGTGGCAGCGGCTGAATGAAGTATACCAAAACTACCATGTGTCGACTACGTGTGAACCTTCAGGACACTTTGACACATCTATGATAGGAACTGGCTCTCCCATAAACCAATCAGCAAAGTCAAGCAGCCAAAGACGACAAACTAAGGTAACAGCTCTCCAATTATATGTCTTCGGCTAAAGAATCATTAAGAGAACATGCACATGCCTTCTCCTCTTAGGACCTCAGAATCCTTGTAGCAGTAGCGTGTAGTGACATGTGGCGGACTTGGCCTTGTATCTGATTTGATAATGATATCGGCCATCAAATTGGCTCGCAGGAAAATTGCTCTCCATCTTGACGACCGCGCTGCAGCTAGCCAATGTGCCTCTTTCTTTGATTCTGATTTTTTAACATTGAAATCTAATGAGACAGGAGCTTCCGATGCCGTATTTTCTTACTTGATCATGGCATGCTTTGTGCATGCATGCATCTTCTATAATTATCTTGCTTTCTTCCTTTACGCATGCATCAATTCATCTGGACTCTAACTCCAGGCATCGAAAGTCACCTAATCAATTTTAAAATGTTCCATCGGCTATTACCTTAATGTTCCCTGACATTGATGTACATGTGAAATTTAGCCGATGGTGCACTGCCTTCATTTTGATCTTGAACCCACCAATCTGAACTATTGATTTAGCCGATTAAACATAATCAGCTATCGACCAGATATGAGAATATCCTAAACTGCCCAGACTAGTTGAATCCATCTTCTTCACTCTTGATTGTTCGTTTGCAATAGCCCTGATAATTAAAATTTGATGAGCACATATACGGTAACATCGGCCAAATACCTTGATCTTTCAATTCTGACTTGATGAGTATTCTTGCAATTCTGTTTTATTGGCCGACTTGACGTACTGTCCCTGAGGCATTATTAGTCAAGATTGGATGAACATCGTTAGGCAGGTCCTGTACAACAATATTTTGTGGAACTCAATTAGCCGATTGCATCTCCTATTTGTTTCATCGGCTTATTGGACCTTGTTGACGAAAAAATTAAATGGCATCTCCATCATGATCTGATCTGGAAGGTGATAAATATTTGGAGAGAATCTGACTTCCGATCAAATACTTATTGTCATGGGTGAATACCGTTCGGTCCCACCGTGCGTGCCAAAAAGTGTGTTGACACAAAAAGTGACGCACTGTGCCAATCACACAGCAAGCCGGAGAAGCTGGCTTCAAACGTGGCCCGGGTGCTCAGAAGTCCGGTGCGTGCCAGTCAGTTTGCCCTGCAACTAACAAGGGAAAGAAACTGTTAAATACAAAGCTGGAACGTGCCGGGTATGACCAGACAGTTCCAAAATATACGGCCCTGAAGGCACTTACGACGACATATAGCTATGAAAGCTATCTGCCAACAGGGTTAAGGATTATTCGGCAATATGAACAGAGTTACGTGAATAACAGGTTGCCGAACACATTTGCATGATAATCGTACTTGCATGATGTATTAAATATAAGTTAAAACTTAACCAATCTCGATTGTACAACCGAGTTGGGGTCCATGGGGATTGAACATGCAAACCAAGCGTGACTAAGCTAATCTAAAGCTGGCGCCTGCCGCACGACACCTGGCTCTATCATAGGTCAAGTGTACTCAACGTGCATGAACCCTCACCATGTGACAATCCAGATCGGCTATTGCAAACAGTAGATCTACTGCATAAAAGACTTTTCAATAATAAACGTGAAAGAACAGAGCAGATCTATAAAAGATAAAACCGAACCGAACAGTATCTAGATTGGGCAAAAGTGTTATGATGAAATAAACATAACAAAACATATAACACAAGGTAACTTAATGAATCTGTCAGATTTGCCAAATCTAACAGAGCCGATAACTATTTTTACTCATGACTCAATCCGCCGCACGATACAAGGCATAAGCAAAAACTTCCCGTCATAAGCTTAAATCCGCCGCACGATACTAAGCTTAACGTACGAGACTACTTGCACCATATCTAAATCCGCCGCACGATACTAGACATGATAGCAAGGTTGCCGGAACTTACGGAGGTCGACGGATCGATGGCCCCTCTCAAAGAACACGACGACACGACTTGGACTCGAAGACGGCACGGGGCCGGGTTGGTTGTATTGATTGTGAACGTTTTTACAATAGTCAAGGGTTTATATTTATACCCCGGACGCAATACAAGTCCTAAGAGGACACGACTATGAAATATTAAAGGAAAATACAATATTCTTGGCCTTCAACTCCTTTCGGAATCTTCATTGCCTTAATTGACGCAATTTGTTGCTCGATCGGCTCCCGCTTCCATCGTTTCAACGGAAACTCCCTTTTCTCAGAATAGCCGACCGCATGGGCAGTTGCCGAATCCTTGAAAACTAGCCGACCGCATGGATACTTGCCGAATGCCTCATACGCCCATCTCCGCACACTAGACATGCATGTCGTCTTCTAGCCTTTCCTTTATGCTAAATATAGAACTGGACATGCACGCCGCCTTCTAGCCTTTCCTTTATGCTAAATATAGAACTGGACATGCACGCCGTCTTCTAGCCTTTCCTTTAGGCTAAATATAGAACTGGACATCGAGACGTGCACGCTTTATATATATTGCCTTCTTTGCATGCTTGCCACATCACAACGCCACTAAATCCAACTCCTGGCCAATGAGAACAGACCCCTCTAGCTTCTTGAATACTCGTTTAATCTGTCACGGTCATAGTCGATTATTCTCGTGATCGGCTTCTCTTGCCATAATTATTTCCTGAATGGAATAACCGATCGCTTGGTCGTCTACCGAATTCTCTTCTCATTGCTCGTTGGGTCCACCTGTCATCTTCATAATGTTGACCAAACTCCAGTGTTAACAATACTCAATGCATATGCAAGTAGTAAATATAAAGAGTGGACTTCCTAGTCTAACAGACATGTATATCAGGTTGTGGTAGGAATTTCAAACACTCATCATAGAGGATCTCATCATGCAGTAATTTTAAGTTTTCAAGAGATAAATCTCCAGAACTCTAGTATCACTAGGAACAAGATAAATAGTAGTTCAACCTTTTCATATCAGACTCATCAAACACCTAGACTTAAGTCAAAACTTTTGCTACCCACAAGTCTCAGATTCAAAGTTAATTCTCATGTTAAAACAATCTCATCCAAAACTCGGGAAAATTCAAGACTGAACACTAGGCACTTGAAAAGAATTACGGTAGAGCAACTATTCATAATTTCCATTCAAATTAATTTTATTATCCTAGAGCTCAATTATTTCAGGGCAAGCTTTTATTCTAGATCATCATTGTTCTTTTTATTGACTCTAACATTAAACACACACACTCTAATATATAATATATAGACTAATAAAGATATAATATATGAAGGCTAATAATAATAATAGTAATAATAGTAGTAATAATAATAGCAATAGTAACATACCTTAATAGCGAAGATAACAGGGGTGCGTCTCCCCCAAGCTAATCCCTTCGATAGTGTCGAGCCTTCATGTGCCCGAATATTTTTGTTCTTTTTCTTTTTAAGAGTGAGCCTTCATGTGCTCACATATTTTTGGGGTTTTTATTTTTATGAGTGAGCCTTCATGTGCTCACATATTTTTGGTATTTTCTGTTTTTATGAAAAAATATATAGATATATTACCTTGGATAACGGGGGAGCCTTTTCCCCCAAGCTAGATGCTTGCGTGTCTCCTCTGGTCCTTAATAGAAAGTTGTTTGTTTTAGTCTCTCCAGAGTGAATGAAGGTATCTCGCCTTCTTATTAATTCCTGCTAAACTTAATAGACAACAAAGCTCATGAAATTGATTAAGTGTTAGTGGTAAAACCATTTATGTCTTCTCGAGCCTTATAGATGTTTAAACAAGCATGATTCAACAAGAGTTTAATATATATATATTTGGATTTTCTATGTTTAGATGCAAAAAGTAAGAAACATTTTTTTGTGCCTCCACAGTAAACAATTGAATTATTCACATGGGGCTTTAAGAGTTTTTCATTTTAAATACAATGCAAAAATGCAACAAAATTATTATTATTTTTCTTTTTCTAATGCAATGCAGAAATTAAAATGCTTATGCAATGATGCAATTATGATGATGCAGTAAATGATTATGGATCAAACATGATATATGCAGAAAAGTAAATATGAGGATAACTACCGATTTTACCTTTTGGCGAAGGTTCGGATATTTAGGTCCAACGAACTGGACATTCCTTGGGTCAGACCTCCCAAGGTGTGTCAGACGTTTGGAAAATTGTTTCTGGTTGTTCTTCTTTGGGCACAGTCTTTTTCTTTCGTACTTTCTTGGTCTGAGTCTTTACATCATGCTGTTCACTGTCTTGAGGTGTCTCTTCTTCTCTCTTTTCTAGGATAGTGTCACTAGCTTCTTCTCTATGATTGGCCTCTCCATTCTCGATGGCTTGTCTTCTTTGGTGTTGATAGCGGCATCTTTCACTTCTACTCTTCTTAGATTCTTCATTGGGTATGTAATTGATGAAGTAGCATCGTACCTTCTCTCCAGGAAAGTGAAAATGGATTTCCCCTTGCTTCATGTAGATGATTGCACTTGTAGTGTACAGGAACGGTCTTCCTAGGATGAGGTGGACATCATCGTCTTCTCCCATGTTGAGAACCAAGAAGTCTTTGAGGACTTCATGACCTCTAATTCTGACTACGACGTCTTCCACCCTTCCTTCCGAAAATCGGAATGTTTGGTCTTCTAGCTGTATCTGCAAGTATGTTGGTTATAATGGTGCATTACAAAATAAATGTTTATACGTTACTGTAGACATGATGTTGACACTTGAGCCGATGACGCAGAATATTTTGTAGAAGGTACTCTCCTTGATCATGCAGTCGATGGCAGGTACTTCTGGATCGTACAACTTCTCAAGGTGTAGTGGATGTTGAGTGGTGTCTTTTGGTGGTTCAACAGTGTTGACCATCCATACTGGTTCTTGTTCTTGTGGATTCGTCTTGTTCCTCCTCCTTCTATTGTTGTTCTTCTTCTTCGGGGCAGCAGGTGCATCCTCGTACTCATATGATGTCTGTGGGTGTACACGAGTCTTGAGTGTGCAATTCTTGAAACTTAACCTCTCCTTCCTATTGTTGATCATGAAGCAGATCTTGGCGCTTTCGGTGTAGATGATGGCTTTAGTTGTACTTAGGAATGGTCTTCCCAAGATGATGGGTGCTCTTTCATCTCCTCTAGTTTCCACTGTCACAAAATCCACTAGGACATAAGAGTGTCCAACTTGTACTTGAACATCTTCAAGGATTCCCTTGGGGTAGCAAAGTGTCTGATCTGCAAGCTGCAAACACATGGTTATGTACAACAATGGTTGACCATGAATTTTCTCATAAATTACCTTAGTCATAATCTTGACACTTGCTCCAAGATCACAGATGGCTTTGTCAAAGGTATGGGGTCCAATGGTGATTGGGATGACAGGTCTCCCTGGATCTCCTTTCTTCTCAGGCAGATTCTCATCTCCCCATCCTCTGTACTTTGGCCTTGGCAGTGCTGTGAAGTAATCTCCTGCATTGAAAATGTCTACAAGATTTGCAGTTTGTAATTCTTCCGGACTCCCCAGAATCTTACCTTTTTCGGTCACAGGTACAGAAGCGGCTAGCTGAGAAATTTGTGATTCTATCATCTTATTAAAGCTAAGCTGATTCTTAATAGCAGAAGTAAAGCTTTCCATTCTATTATTAATGGTTTCTAGTATTTTATCATTGGAAGCTATCTTAATAAAAGAAGTAAATCTTTCTTACGAAGCTAATGATATATGCGATAAACATCTAAAATATGACTTTTATAGAAACATGGTATAAGAACTAATATGTAAGTGATCACCCGGGACTCACAATACAACCATGAGGGAAACATGGCTCTGGCTTTAGCTCAGTATGAGGACTGCGAACACAATGTTGATATGTGCCCTTATGGTTCCACCTTGAGTGATGAGCCATTGGTCAACAGGCTCATCGGGAGGGGTGAGCGAGGTCATGTGTCTCTTGGCTGTGTTGATGTGCAGGTGTGGAGCTTAGAGGAAGTGGTCGATGGCGAAGTGAAGGTTAAGTAGAGATGTGTCATGCCGACAGACGGGGAGCGGTGAAGGATGGACATGTCATGCGGCGGACATGCCATGCCGATGGACCCACAACGGTGAAGGGCGGACATGAGGCTTGGACCGACGGACTGGAGGGCCGAAGGACTAGCTGTGGTAGCTGGCACTTGGCTTCGACAAGCAAGAGCACATGGGGATGTGTGATGGCATCGGTCGAGTCAGGAGGAAGATGATGGCGTCGTGGCACTTGAAGACGATGGCACACGGGCTTGCGTGCGGCGCAAGTGACGTCAGCCAAGTCAAGAAGGAAGGCGAAGGCATTGTGGGTGACATCGGTGCCGGTGGTTGGGGTGTGAGAACCACACTGTCTACGGCGCGGGTTCGGTAGTTGAGCCTCGAAAAGCTACCCTCGATGGTTTCTGAGTTTGGGCCTCAAAACTCGGGGTGGACGGTTTGCCAGGTTTGGTCCTCAAAACCTGGGCTGGCGGGTTTCTGAGTTTGGGCCACAAAACTCAGGGAGGACGGTTTGCCAGTTTGGGCTTCAAAACTAGGCGGAGGTTCCTATACGGAATAGGTCGACGCATGGTAGTACCGAGAGGCTTGCGTTGCAGCGAAGCTATTGGTGAGGAGGCGCGGCGGTCGACGGGACAACACGTAGTGGCATCCTGGAGCTTGCGTCGAGGCAAAGCGAAGGATGGCAGGGCGCGTGGCTGTCAGATGAGCTCTAACAGAGTTGGACTGGAATACCCCTAGGGTTATCTTGTTCGCTCTTGTATCTAGGAGTATGCGAACCCAAGGTTGATATGTGCCCTTGTGGTTCTACCCTGAGTGATGCGCGATTGGTCAACAGGCTCATCGGGAGGGGTTAGGGATGCAAGTATAAAATGTTTTGGGTCATTGGGTCGACCCAAAAAATTGATCAAATGAACTAGAGTGGCATTTTTGTAGTTTGAGGAAAGTGAAAAAATGAACTAGAATGGCATCCAATCGTAATTAGTTGACTGACCCAAAAAACACCATTGGGTACCCACTTGCATCCCTAGGAGGGGTGAGTGGTAACATGTGTCTTTTGGCTGTGTTGATGTGCAGGTGTGGAGCTCGAAGACAGTGGTCGATGGCGAGGTGAAGGTCAAGTAGAGACGGGCCATGTCGATGGACCGGGAGTGGTGAAGGATGGGTGTGTCGTGCCGTGGACGTGCCATGCCGATGGACCCGAAGTGGTGAAGGGCGGATGTGAGGCTTGGACCGACGGACCGGAGGGCCGGAGGACCAGCTGTGGTAGCTAGCACTTGGCTTCGACAAGCAAGAGCACATGGGATGTGTGATGGCATCGGCCGAGTCAGGGGGAAGATGATTGTGACAGAACCGTCCAATTATAAGAGCACAAGTGCGAAAACCTCTACTAGAGTAGCTGAATTAGCACACTTGAGCCCATATAAACCCAGTAGTCCATGAAATCCTAAGGGATTTCAAACTTTTTCAACATCTCAGCCAAGATCGCATGGTCAAGCAAATACAAATCATGTCCACGGAGCTTTGCAGCGGAAATAATATTACAATAGAGTTCGTAGATAATGATCGATACACGTTGTGTTCCACTTAATTTAGAAGAACAACATAACTTTGAAATGAATACCATAACATAGGTTGAAATATTTTGCTAGCTTGAGTGACATCCTCCAACAACAGCATAAGAGAAGAAGTATGGAACTGCCGAGCCCACCGGCACTGGCCATCACCTCTCGGCATGCCTAACCTTCACCTGCAACAAGGTGGGATAAACCCTAAGTACTCGAATGTACTCAGCTAGACTTACCCGTCATACACCAGAAATAAAGTGACACCAAGGAGTATGCAAGCCTGATATAAGAGTGGGGCTGGCAATGACCACAGTTTTGCATAAAATCATAAGTAATAAAGTAGCAATATCTTTTACTTACTAGCGGTAGGTTTTAGATAAATAATTAACCTATCCAACTAGATTAGCACCTGGCTAAAACAATCATGAGCAGTGATTAAGCAATCACCACAATATAAGATAAATAGACCAATTAGCAATTGTCAATAGTGCCACGATAACTGTCACGTGTTCCTTACCTTCAGTATCAAGACCGACCGAAGTTCAAGTCAAGTGCTCACTGTCCAGGAGCGATGGCGATTATAATGAAGGACCGAGAATGCTACCAAAGGTGACCAGAGGGGGGGGGTGAATGGGAGCTTAAAAATTTCTTTCGAAACTTCGGCCTTTGTCCCAACGATTCAACCCCAAAAACTTCGGACACAAGCGTGATGCCCACAACCCTTGGAAAGAGGGTGGATGATCCCTAGGATCACAACGAGGCACCACCAACAAGAGCAAACCGAAACACGAAAGCACCGAGTCAAGTTCAAACCCAAATACCTACCCCCGAACGTAGATGGAAGGCTACGTCGGGAATCCTCCAAATACCTATACCAACGGGTGGCAAAGATACCTAGAGAGGTTCCTTGATGAACTCTAGGAGCAAACGAGAAGTCCGGAAATGAAGCCGAGAAGCCGGGAGAGCAAACGCACTAAAAACTAACACACAACAGGATCTCGGACTGTCCGCCGGTACGGTCCCGGACTGTCCGCACCTACCCCGGACTGTTCGTGAATTCCTGGCGTACTGTCCACTGGTCAAATCCCCAAAACAGCAAAGCTGCTGAACTCGTTCTGCTCAGGCCCGGAGTGTCCGCGACCTAGCACGGCGGACTGTCCGCCGCTGTCCCGAGCCCAAAACGCCGAGACGCACAACCACTGGTCAGATTGAGCCCCGACGCGTGGACTGTCCGCGGTACCCATGGCGGACTGTCCGCGAGCATCCAGAGAGGACAACTTTGATCGCCTCTCTCCCAAATCTCCTCAAATCCGATCCAAATCAAAACCCCTTGATCCCAAACTTGGAGAAGATGATCACTAAGTAGTTAGAAGACTATCCCTAAGAAATCATCTCCTCAAATCAACTCAAACTCTAGGAAATCAAAAGGGAAGGTGTAGGAACAAAAAAATCGCCATGAAACTTGAATCGACCCGATCTACTTGTTCGTGAGGATTGAGATGTATTCCTTCGGTGGAAAAGTTCTCCTCACATCAAAGAACAAGTTGATTCAAGTAGATTCAAAAAAGACGCAACGTAGAAGGAGATCAAACGACGGGAAAATTGAGACAAAAAGCAAAACACGAAGAACAACTCAAGAACGCGAATCACAATCTCAATTGCAAGCCGAAATTCGTCCCCACGAGGAGACAATTGGAATCCGGTCCCGTTTCCGCAAAATCCAAATACACAGAGCTATGATGAAGCCCTCTCTGCGGATCTCAGTAGCTACAATACGGAATGAGAAGCAAGAAACCCTAGAGTGAAAATAGCAATGGCTGATATAGTTTGGAAGGGAGGGTTGCCCCTCCTAATATAGGCTAATACAATTATACCCCTACTACCCTTACTGCTAATGAGTGAGCAGGCTAACCCTAAGGGCATTCCTGTCCAACTCGAAGTGTAGTCGATCCGACGGCCACGCCCGCACATCCTGTAGCTTCGCCTCGACGCGACCTCACCCGATGCCGCCACGTGCCGCCACTCGCCGTCCGTCCTTTTCCTGGACCTCCCCCCCAGTTTTGAGGCTGAAACCGGGAAACCAGTCCTCAAGGTGAGTTTTGTGGCTCAAACTCAGAAACCTGCCATCGCCCAGGTTTTGTGGCCCAAACCTGGAAACCGTCCTTAGCCCGAGTTTTGAGGCCCAAACTCGGAAAACGGCCAACTCCCAGGTTTTGAGGCTCAAACCTGGAAACTATCCACTCAGTGGTTTTTCTGGGGCTCTACCACCAAACCGAAGCCGTAGAGGGATGCACCGCCCGTGCACCCCGTCCTCCCACATGTCTTCATTTGTCGCTGTCCCAGGCTGTCAGCCACCACAGCTGATCCTCAGGCCACCGGTCCGTCAGTCCAAGCCTTACGTCTGCCCTTCACCGCTCCAGGTCCATCGGCACGACACGTCTCTACTTGACCTTCACCTTGCCTTCGATCACCGTCTCTGAGCTCGACACCTGCACAACACAAGCCAAAGAACATGCGCATCATACCAGTTGACAATCACTCATCATCTCAAGATCCGGCATACACCCATGTATCCGCAATCTCCCCCTTGATGAGTGCATTGTCAACTACCAACAGAAATCATATGGAATAGAAGAAAAAGAAGAAGGAAGAAGCGAACTCAACCAAACGACCGAAAGCAAAGCAAAGCCTAAAGAAGTCGAATGGAGTGAGCAAGACAACTTGCTTCCCAAAGACATGGGCAACGGCTCGACGCAACCAAGCAAAGCAAAGCTAGCCCTCAAGAAGATGCAGAACGGGCTCAACACCGCTATCGAGAAATTCGGAGCAAAGCAGTCAAAACTCGAATAAATCAGCTAGTCACTCCAAAAAGAGGCAAAGGCTCAACACAACTAGCTAAAAACCACTCCAAACCAATTGAAAGCTCATCAAGCAAACAAAAACGAGCAAACTCCCCCTGGACATGAACTCCCCCTTCAGTAGTGCACACAACTAGGACATGATTTGTCAAATTTCTCCCCCTTAGTTGATAATGCACAAAACAAGGCTAAACAAGGGAGCCCAAAATGAAAGAGCAAATGCATATGAGTCATAAATGCAGGTTAGCAGCTTCAGGTATATAGTTATAGAATAAATAGATGCTATAAAGAGTGCTGATCCGACTACTCCAACAGCAAGTATAAATGCCAGCAAATGCTCAAACTGATCACAGAATACGAAATATGAACATATGAGCATAGTGAGCAGTTTTAAGCCATTCAAAAAGGGTTTCACCATCAAAATAGCACCAAGCATGCATAGACAGGAAGTTAAGCAAATGTTAAACATGTATACAAGGCGAACTACACCTAGCAAAGTTCAATCATCATGCTATAGAAAGAAACAGAGACATGTGTTTTCAAATTTTATCGGAGTTGCAGTGGTGTTTATACACAAGTTTGAATTTTCAGCATGTGATTGCGAGAGGTTGAAAACTTGACATTGCCCAACTTTTCAACCGAGCTAAGCCTATGCATAAGCAATCAGAAGCTTAAAGCAACGGTTTTAGTCTTACACTACACGACTCAAAGTTTAACTCAATGTGCAATGAGAAATAGTCTCGATACCGTGATGTGTTGTCAAGTAATCCCATCTCGATCTTTTCAATTCACTTAGACTTGGTTTAATTTTAACAGAAAATGAACATACCAAGCAAGTGAAAGACTCAGAACTAGAGACATAGAAACCTAGCATATAGGAATAGCACAAGTAACTTCAACACATTCTACACATGCTAGTTGCCAATCTCAATGGTGAACAAGTTTCAAATTTTATGTTTGATTAAGCATATTCATAGTTCTAAAAAATCGCTCAGCTCACAACATGTATCAGTGATCAAGAAGAGCCTAAGCTACAAGCATCATCATATATCATCGGAGCATACACTAATCATAGCATAGATTCATTCTAAAGATTATAGACATGAAGCTCGAAAAAGTAAAGATGCAAACATGATGAAATGCAAAGGCTAAACAAGAACAAAATAAAAATAGACTAAAAAACAAAACAAAAAGGAGTCAGTCTATGATACAATAACCAAAATGTTTCCCCCAACTAAAAGGGGAAACACACACCAAGCTCACCTCTCAACCTAGCAAAGGTTGATTGGTCCAAAGGCTTGGTAAAAATATCTGCCAACTGATGATAAGTATCGACATGGAGAAGGTCGATATCACCCTTCTCATAGTGGTCACGCAAGAAATGAAAGCGCACATCGATGTGTTTGGTCTTAGAACGAAGCACAGGGTTCTTAGCAACGCTAATTGCACTCGTGCTATCACAAAGCAAGGGAACTCGTGAAAAGCTCAGACCAAAATCACGCAAAGTGGCCATCATCCAGAACAACTGGGAACAGCAGCTAGCCGCAGCAACATATTCAGCCTCTGTGGTAGACTGGGTGACACTAGACTGCTTGCGAGAAGACCAAGAAATAAGAGAAGAACCCAAAAACTGACAAGTCCCAGAAGTGGACTTGTGGTCAAGTCGGCAACTAGCAAAATTAGCGTCAGAGTAACTGCAAAGAGAGAGGGTAGAAGAAGCAGAATACCAAATCCCAAACTCTGGAGTGAAACGAAGGTACCTTATAATGCGCTTGACCGCCTGACGGTGACAGGTGCGCGGCGACGACTGAAATCGTGCGCAAAGACAGACCGCGAACTGAATGTCCGGGCGTGTCGCCGCCAGGTACAGCAGCGACCCGATCATACTCTGGTACTCCTTCTGGTCCACTACTTCTCCCTCCTCATCCGCATCCAGGGCTGTCGTGGTCGACATGGGTGTTGGAAGAGGCTTGGCCTCACCCATATAGAAATTCTTCACTATGTCCTTGGTGTACTTACCCTGGTGCACAAACGTCCTTTCTCAGGATTGCTTGATTTGCAACCCGAGAAAGAATGTCAACTCGCCCATCATGCTCATCTCAAATTCCCTGCTCATTGTATCTTGAAACTTGGCAACCAAAGCATGAGAAGAACCACTGAAAATGATATCATCCACATAAATCTGAACCAACAAAGTGTCATTGCCTTGCTTGAGGAGAAAAAGAGTTTTATCCACACATCCCATTTTAAAACCCTTAGCAAGCAAAAAGGTTTTCAACCTATCATACCAGGCTCTACGGGCTTGTTTCAAACCATACAAAGCTTTGTTAAGTTTAAAAAACATGGTTTGGAAACTTGGGATTTTCAAAACCCGAAGGTTGTCTCACATACACCTCTTCTTCTATGTATCCGTTTAGGAAGGCACTCTTGACATCCATTTGAAAAAGTTTGAAAACCTTCGATGCAGCAAAAGCCAAGAGGATCCTAATTGCCTTCAAACAAGCTACAGGAGCAAAAGTCTCCTCATAGTCTATCACCTTCTTCTGACTAAACCCCTGGGATACAAGTCTGGCCTTGTTTCTCACAACATAGCCATCCTCTCCTTGTTTGTTTTTTAAAACCTATTTTGTCCCAATAGGGTGACACTCAGGAGGAGGTGCAACTAGAACCCAAACCCGATTTCTCTCAATGTTTTCTAGCTCGTCATGCATGGCGTTGACCCAATCTAGATCAGATAAAGCATGTCCAACATCTCGGGATTCAAAATCAGCAACAAATGCAGAATGAGCAAAGTGAGAGATTTGTTGTGACCTTGACCGAGTGACGCATTCGGGAATGTTGCCGATCATTTGTTGAGGAGGGTGTTGGCGCTGGATGTGTCGTGGCGCCTCCCTAGCTGATGTGACCACCCCCTCAACAGTAGCTGGTGCCTCCTCGGGTATCACTGACAAACCCCGAGGTGGTGGATCGACCGACCCCCATGTAGTGGAAGAAGATGGGTCGCGGCCGCGAGCAGTCATAGTCGAAGTCGATCCCAAAGGAACAACAGGTGGAGGAAGATCTGGATCATCCATCTGTTCAGCTCCATCTTCCTCATCATCAAAAAGAGGTTCACCAACCTCATGATCTCCTGCACGCTCAAATCTATACGAAGGACAATGCATGGTCTCGTCGAAGGTGACATCGGATGTCTCCATGACTCGGTTAGTATCAAGGTTAAGTACACGATATGCATGAGTATGATTACCATAACCCAAAAATACACCGTTAGAAGAGCGAGACACAAACTTGTCCAAGTTGCCTTTCTTGAGTATAAAATAGTGGCAACCAAAAACTCTAAAATAACTCACTTTGGGTTGTCTCCCAAATCGCAACTCATAAGAAGTCTTCTTCAAGAAAGAACGGAGAAAAATGCGATTGGAAATATAGGATGCAGTGTTAATAGCTTCAGACCAATAGCGCCTAGGAGTCCTATGCTCATCGAGCATCGTCCTAGCCATCTCAACAAAGGGTCCGATTTTCCTCTCTACAACACCATTTTGTGGCGGTGTGTAGGGGGAAGAAAACTGATGCTCTAAACCGAAAGAGTCACAAAACTTTTCAAAGTCCGAGTTCTTAAACTCGGTACCATTATCGCTACGAATAGCTCTCATCGAGTTCTTAGGGAACTTGTTCTGAAGTCGCAAAATCAAATTGCGAGTAAAAGAGAGAGTCTCAGTTTTCTCAGCTAGAAAGAAAACCCATGAATATCTGGAAAAGTCGTCAACAACAACAAGCACATACTACTTCCCACCAACCGAGCTCACCCGAGCTAGACCTACCAGGTCCATATGCAAAAGCTCTCTAGGGCGCTTGGTCATAACTTGATTCACAGGATGGTGGGGAGCAGCAACCATTTTCCCATGTCTACAAGAATGGCAAACAAGATCCTTCTCCATGTGTAACTTGGGCAATCCTCGGATTAAGCCAAGTGAACTAAGCCTTGCAAGCAAGTCGAAGCTCAAGTGACCAAGTCTCCTATGCCACTTCCAAAGATCAGAGGAGGATCCAGCCAAAAGACAACGAGAAATGCCAAAAGACTGAGAATTTCACACAAAAGACTTTCCTATAGAGCGAAATCAAACATACAAGATTGCCCTGAGGATCCAAAATACGATTGAGATTTGGCTTAAAACGAATCCCATAGTCTTCCTCAAATAGTTGAGAAACAGAAAGAAGGTTAAAATGCAAGTTCGAAACAAGAGGAACACAAAATGCTCATTGACTCGCACCGAACCACGGGATAGCACTTTACCTTTGCTATTGTCACCGAAGGTGATAAACTCCTTTCCGATGACTGGACTAAGACTGGAGAACCACTTGGAGTTTCTGGTCATGTGCCTTGAGCATCCGGAATCCACAAGCCAAACGTTCTCCAATCTACTTACCTACATCAATAAAAAGACATAGGGTGAGCATACGATCCAACACTGGGGTGAGTAAAACGGGAAGAATATCAGTGTTGTCTCGGCTGCTCAAAAGAACGGTCAGTATAAAAACCATTCCTAACATTCTTACGGGGAAAGCGATCACCACGCACGAGAAAACATGGTCCGTTAGGAGAAGAGCGCTCACCGTGATAGCCAAAACGCGGTGGGGGTAACGCTCAACAACAAAGCCACCGCCACGGGGTCCATAGCCTACAAAACTAGGATCCCACCGGGCAAAACCTCCTTGTGGTCTAGGTCCTTGAGGCATTGGACCTCTAGGCCTAGCACTCCTCCTTCGAACATTCGACACATGTACATCATGGAAAGGATGGTACATGTCCGAGTTGTTCATCTCCTTTGCACGACGCTCCTCTCTCTTGCGCCAAAAGCAAAACTCCCTCAAGTGTCTATCTCTCCCATAGTGCTCGCAGTGGTGCCTCACCGCTCTCATAGGGGGTTGTTGGTACTCACGGTATTGGGTGTGGATCACTTGGTTCTTTTGTGGCAAGAGCTCCTCTTGGATAGGTGGCATTGTATCTAGCTTGTTCCTCAAGTGGTTTGGTTTTGGAGCCCATGTTTGTTTCTTAGGTGGAGCTCTTGGAGGTTCCGCAAACAATCCATCCTTGGTGTTAGGCTTGAGAGGCTCTTTGGGTGGAATCTTGGTAAATTTGGGAGTAGTGGTGGAGTTGGGTTTCTCACTCGGCTTAAGACCACTAAACTCACCAAATCAAAATCCCTTGATCCCCAACTTGGAGAAGATGATCACTAGGTGGTTAGAAGACTATCCCTAAGAAATCATCTCCTCAAATCAACTCAAACTCCGGGTAATCAAAAGGGAAGGTGTAGGAACGAAAAAATCACCACGAAACTTGAATCAACCCGATCTACTTGTTCGTGAGGATTGACATGTATTCCTTCGGTGGAAATGTTCTCCTCACATCAAAGAACAAGTTGATTCAAGTGGATTCGAAAAAGATGCAGTGTAGAAGGAGATCAAACGACGGGAAAATTGAGACAAAAAGCAAAACGCGAAGAACAACTCAAGAACGTGAATCACAATCTCAATTGCAAGCCGAAATTCATCCCCACGAGGAGACAATGGGAATCCGGACCCGTTTTCGCAAAATCCAAATACACAGAGGTATGATTAAGCTGTCTCTGTAGATCTCAGTAGCTACAACAGGGAATTGGAAGCAAGAAACCCTAGAGTGAAAATAGCAATGGCTGAGATAGTTTGGACGGAGGGGTTGTCTCTCCTAATATAGCCTAATACAATTATTCCCCTTCTACCCTTACTGCTAATGAGCGAGCAGACTAACCCTAAGGGTATTCCTGTCCAACTCGAAGTGTAGTCGATCTAACGGCCACGCCCGCACATCCAGTAGCTTTGCCTCGACGCGACCTCACACGATGCCGCCACGTGCCGCCACTCGTCGTCTGTCCTTTTCCTGGACCTCCCCCCGGTTGTGAGGCTGAAACCGGGAATCCAGTCCTCAGGGTGAGTTTTGTGGCCCAAACTCAGAAACCCGCCATCGCCCAGGTTTTGTGGCCCAAACCTGGAAACCGTCCTCAGCTCGAGTTTTGAGGCCCAAACTCGAAAACCGGCCAACACCCAGGTTTTGTGGCCCAAACCTGGAAACCATCCACCCGGTGGTTTTTCTAGGGCTCTACCACCAAACCGAAGTCGTAGAGGGATGCACCACCCATGCACCCCGTCCACCCACATGTCTTCACTTGTCGCTGTCCCAGGCTATCAGCCACCACAGCTGATCCTCGGGCCACTGGTCCATTAGTCCAAGCCTTACGTCCGCCCTTCACCGCTCCGGGTCCATCGGCACGGCACGTCTCTACTTGACCTTCACCTTGCCTTCGATAACCGTCTCCGAGCTCGACACCTGCACAACACAAGCCAAAGAACATGCGCATCATACCAGTTGACAATCATTCATCATCTCAAGATTCGCATACACCCATGTATCCGCATATAATCGATTCCTAATCAGCTTGTGATTTTATTCCCCACACAAACCACACTCACAGGCCAAAGTGAGCTACAGATAACCGCAACACTGGTCCAGTTAGCCGCGGATTCGACTGCCACAAACATACCCGGAGGCAAGCCCGACTGCCAAGGAGTTGGACTTAATGTTGACGGTCCTTATAGTCAATATTATACCATTAACTATTGCATGAATTAACATAAAATAAAACATAAAGCATAGTTGTAGGGTTTATTCTAACGAGTTCCACGAGTTTTGGTGATCTTCGTTGTTTTGTAGGATATTGAATTTTTCACCAAATAAAACTATCTCAAATGCCGAATTGGAGTACACCATTGCGTAGAGCTTGTCACGCTGATCAAAACGGATATATTATTTGCTATATTCGGAGCTCGGAGCAAGGAGATATTAATTTTCGAAGGAATTATCATACTTGGTGGGACCCACAGGAAACAGTGCCATGCAGACCAACGAACAACGGACACATGGCATAGCTTACAAGCGCGCGTGTCTGCACGGGCGGTCGTCGTAGGCGGAAGCACAGGGTCAGGCCCCACATGCGCAGGACCTGTCGGGCATAAAAGGAGCAAGCACCGGTCTGCCCTCCACTCATTTGGCGACACGTGGCGCAAGGAAGGCAACACGCGCCCCGTGCGGGGAGGCGATGCATGCGGCCGTTCGGTTGGTTGGCCGGACAGGTGGCGAGCCTGGAATGGCCATTCGGCCAGTTTGGTAGGCCGCGCACGCGCTGGGGCAGTTGGACCGGCCCAACCAGGCCGCCCAGCTGGCCAGAAAGGCCTATTTTCTCCAGATAACGCAGACAGCGCCTGGTACAACCGGTTCGGGTCCGGTTTGGGCCATTAGAGTCCGGTTCTTGACCGGTTTTCGATGTGGAACTGATCTAGAACTCCTTGGTGTCCAAGATATGCTCTCCACCGACCTAGATAGGTCGGTTTCATCCAATGGTGGGCCAAATTTGGCGTATGCATCCAACGATGCCGATAAATATGACGCGGATCGATGACGTGGCAATTCCTTGCCCCCTACTCCATCCAAGACTATATAAGAGACCCCAGGGGCGCCCCCAAGAGCATCTCCATCTTCATTATTCATCTCCACATCAGAAACTACGGTTTCAATTAGAAGTAGAGGTCCCTCTAAATGAATCTCTTCTAGTTCATCTAGATCTAGTTCTAGTTCTTGTTCTAGATGTCTAGTTCATCTAGTTGTAATTAGAGATTGGATTAGAGAGAGGAGGAGAGAGCTGAGGAGGAGCCGGATCTGTCGGATCTTCCTCGACATTGTATTAGTGAAGCATCTGGTTCGTCTTCAAGTAATCTCCAAGTTCATCATTTACTACCTCTAAGTATTATATTTAATTTTAGTTCATACTTTATTTTATTTACTGGATCTCCGCTCGTATTGAGTGCTCTAGTTATCGCACGTAATTAGAGTAGTAAGCGTTAATGTAGACACGGTGTCTAGACTAGGGTTTACCTAAGTTTGCGCTCAATCCTCCGGATAGTTGTGGTAGCTACAGGGGTGATACCTTTGTAGATTCTTATAATCCACCACGTTAGGATTGGTGTTTTCATAGAGCTTTTTGGCAGCCTTCTCCCGATTACCCTTTTCCCAGTCTTTTTCGAGAATCGGAAAGGTACTGTTGCTCCGAAGTAAGTAAAGTATAGTGAGCCTTTAATTATATAGACCGCTTAGAAAACCCTTATATCCCTCTCTAACCACATTACCATTCTTTTCTTGGACGTTCTTAATTATTCTATTACACTTCAAGTTCCCCGTGGAAATCGATACCCTGGAATACTCTCGGGTGAAAGCTACATCGATATCCGTGCACTTGCGGGTTATTCTGTGTGCGTTTAAAATACCCAACAAGCTTTCTAGCGCCGTTGTCGAGGGAACGGTAGCTGTTCTAGAATCGAACCTAGTTTGTCCGTGTTTCTTTTCTTTTTACCACCTTTCCCTTTTTACCACCTTTTTCTTTTATCATCCCATCACCACATGAATTCCACTCCTATCTTTAAATTCTTTGCTCCAAAGGGCGACTTGTTGGAGTCTCCACCATCATCACACCCCATTCATACAGATGGCTATGAGCTTCGCTCTGTTCTTATAGCCATGGTTGGGGAGAATTCCTTCTCTGGGTTAGAAGACGAAGATCCATACACCCACCTTAGCGAATTTGAGCAGTTGTGTTCATGTCAGACTATTGCTGGCATGACACAAGAGACCATTAAATGGAAACTATTCCCGTTCTCCCTTTTGGGAAGAGCGAGAAAATGGTATAATCATTGAGACAACTTTTGTCTTGCTTTATTCCCTCTTTTTTGCATCTCTGATCTTAGAATCGAAATTCTTACATTCAAACAAAAAGAGAAGGAGATGCTAGGAGCAGCTTGGGCTAGGTTCAAACACCTTACCAATTCTAGCCCAACCCTTTCCTTGTCAGACCATGTGTTACACTTTAACTTTTATTGTGGTCTTAACAAGGAAGGTGCTCTACATCTCGATTTAGCTTCTGGAGGATCATTCCCACATGAACTTGTTAGTGAAGGAGGAGACATCCTAGAGAAAATCCTTGAAAGCACTCCTTACACTAGAACTCTTGACGAATTCCCAGAAGAAGTCGAGCTCGACCCCGAACAACACAAGGAGAAACACACAACCAAATTTGAAATTCGTTTAAATCCTTCTAATAATTTGGTTGTCACAAAACCTTCTCTAGAGAAAACACCCCACACTTTAGAAAATTATAAACCCCATCCTTTGGTGGTCTTCTCTAAAATTGAGGAAGATGATATCAAAGAGCATGGAAGCTACTTCATAAACACCTTTTTAAATCCATGCTCATATGAGACATCTCCTGATTCTAGTGGTCTGTCTAACATTGCCACACTCGAGATTTTCAACCCCCTCACGCTTTCTTTTTACAAAAACTTCAAAAGGGTGGTTGTCGATGCATATGTTTATCACAAATTTTGTAGATCTCGTAGTGCTCTTAAGTTGGTGTTGGAGGGTAAACCACTCCACCAAATCACATCTTGAAGGTTTCCCCAGGACAAGCTCAGTGTCCTAAAACAAGCACTTATCATATCAGTGTTCACCTTCCTGCTACACTGCCCTTGTGTAATGAGCATAGGGATATAATTGTTACAATATTCCTTCGGGTATTCTTGTCACTAACCTTAGCAGGTCTGGAGCAAAAAGTTTAAAGGAATGACAAAGACAAGGTATGTCCAACCAATCATCATGCAATATTGAAACAATCATTCAATCTTGATTTTTTTTATAAAATCTAAGCTTGGAGGATACACTTTGTAAGAACATTTCTTACCATGTTGCTATGTTGGTTACCCTACCTTTAAGACATGCTCATGTGCTATACACTAATCATGCTCTTTCATCACCATTTGAGTAAATCTCTTTAATGCTTTAATGCTACTCTCATTTGCTATAGTATATGTTTAGGTTTGAAGTACTTTCATACATCTCTTAAATTAAGCATGGTGCCTAGTTTAGGAGTGATGATCTTGCTTTCAAAGGCTTTTAAATTAAGCATGGTGCTTAGGTTGAAATGCCTTCCTAAATCAAATTAGACGTGGTGTCTAGGTTGGTTTTTGAGCCGATAGTATGCGATAGTGAATGTTGGATATTTTGTTGGACTAACCCCTGCAGGAAAACTTTTAATACCAATTTGGGAAAGTCCTGATATGAACTCACTTTGGAGAAGGAGAGACACATGAACTTCAACAACTTGCACAAGGGAGACATAGAAATGAGATCCGTAGAACAAGACAAAAGATGAGTGCCACAAAACAATACCTACACTACTAGAGAACAGGCCTTTGGACGATTTGCAAAATCAGCATTAGCCACGGAAAAATTTGCGCCCGGGACTAGAAAGTCCTTTAGCCCCGGTTGGTAACACCAACCGGGGCTAAAGCTCCCCAGCCCAACGGCTCAACTGTCAGAGGGGCCTTTAGTCCCGGTTGGTGTTACCAACCGGGGCTAAAGACCGGCCTTTAGCCCCGGGCCGTAACACCAACCGGGACTAAAGGTTTTGCCCCGGTTGGTGTATGCAGCCGGGGCTAAATGTTGGCATCTTTAGCCCCGATTGGTAACACCAACCGGGACTAAAAGGTTTTGTTCTGGTTGGTGTACCCAGCCGGGGCTAAATGCCAACATTTAGCCCCGGCTGGGAATAAGGACCGGGGCTAAATGTCCCTCCCTATATTTGAAATGTTCTTCTACCTCCAGCCGTGCCCGATCTCCTGTCTTCATTTTTCTTCATTCAGTCACTGCTTGCTCTTGCTTGCTTGTTTGCTCTCTTCTCCTCCGGTGATTTTTGTTTGTTAACACATCTCCGGCGATTGATTTATTTCATCACATCTACACCGCCATCGACTCGTTGAAAGGTTAATAGCTTAAGTTATTCATTTTTGTAGCTATTTTGAGTTCATTGACTTGATAGTTCAAATTATTAATCTAAAAACAAAATATGACCGTTTAATTAGTTTATTTTAGTCTTTTAGAGAAATGTGACCGGTTTAGAAAAACAAAATATATAATACTTTAGTTTAGAAAATGTGACCGGTTTAATTAGTTTTTTTTTGAAATAGAGATCATTTAAATCATTTGTTTACACAAAAATTAGAAATATATAATACTTTAGTTTAGAAAAATGTTACAGTTTAATTAGTTTTTTTTTTGAGGAATAGAGATCATTTAAATCATTTGTTTACAGAAATTAGAAATATATAATAATTTAGTTTACAAAATGTGACCGTTTTAATTAGTATATTTTATTATTTTGGAGAAATAGAGATTAGTTAAATTAGTTGTTTACAGAAATTAGAAATATATAATACTTTAGTTTACAAAATGTGACCGGTTTAATTAGTATATTTTATTATTTTGGAGAAATAGAGATCAGTTAAATTAGTTGTTTACAGAAATTAGAAATATATAATACTTTAGTTTACAAAACGCAGAAGGATGCCTGCTTGGTATGTTGTTTTCGAGGGCACCAAACCAGGTATTTACACCAGCTGGGCCGAGTGCAGTCAGTATGTCCTCAAAGTTAAGGGAGCTGTGCATAAAAAGTACAAGTCTTTTGAGGAAGCTTCTGCAGCTCTAGATGCTTTTAACTCAAGAATCAACTCAATTCCTACTGCACCTACCCCTACCTTACCTTCCTATCCGGTTGGAGTGGCAGACAGTACATCTTGTTGGACTGTGATGTGGGAAAAATGTGCAGGTGTTGTTAGTTGCTTTGGTTGTGGCCAAGTGGATTAGGCTGCACTGTTATCTTGATGTAATAATTAATTAATTAGACAAGTTCAACTGCTACTACTTTTATGCCACCAGTGATTGTTACTAAATTTCATGTCAGACATTTTATAATTTTATTTGTTTATAAGAATGAGAGATCGATATAATTATGTGATATGTCATATAATGCAGACGATGACACGTCACTGGATGTACAATGTCGATCGTCGCTCAAAAGAGTTCATTGATGGCGTGCATTATTTTTTAAGAGTGGCCGAGGCAAACAAGCGGAATGGTTTTATGTGCTGCCCATGTGCCCTTTGTAATAATTCGAAGGAATATTCTAGCTCAAGGAGTCTTCACTCACACTTGTTCAAGTCGGGTTTCATGCCAAACTATAGTTGTTGGACGAAGCATGGAGAAACTGGGGTTATGATGGAAGAAGGTGAAGAAGAACAATTGGACCCTGACGATGACATTATTGCTCAATACGGTGACTTTGGTGATACTGCAATGGAGGAAGGTGAAGAAGAGGCAAGTGCAGGAGACACAGTCGCTGAAGATGATGCTCTTGGTGATGTCATTCGTGATGCACAAAGAGATTTCAAAAGTGAAAAGGAGAAGGCTAAGTTTGAATGTATGCTAGAGGATCACAGGAAATTACTATATCCGTCTGCTGCAGATGGACAAAAAAAGTTAGGCACAACACTTGAGTTGCTACAATGGAAGGCACAGAATGGTGTATTTGACAAGGTATTTGGACAATTATTCAAGATTATAAAACAAAAGATGCTTCCGAAGCCTAACGAATTACCCGGCACTACGTACGAAGCAAAACAAGTGGTCTGTCCTTTGGGTTTAGAAATCCAGAAGATACATGCATGTCCTAATGACTGCATCCTGTACCGTGGCAAGGAATACGAGAATTTGGATGAATGCCCTGTATGTAACGCGTCACGATATAAGATCAGGCGAGATGACCCTGGCGATGTTGAGGGTGAAGAACGTCCCCGGAAGAAAATCCCTGCCAAGGTTATGTGGTACGCTCCTATAATACCACGCCTGAAACGTCTGTTCAGAAACAAGGACCATGCAAAGTTGGTGCGATGGCACAAAGAAGACCGTAAGGTAGACAACATGTTGAGACACCCTGCAGATGGGTCCCAGTGGAGAGCAATAGACAGAGAATTCCCAGAATTTGCAAAAGATGCTAGAAACTTAAGGTTTGGTTTAAGTACGGACGGGATGAATCCTTTTGGGGAACAGAGCAGTAGTCATAGCACGTGGCCAGTTACTCTATGTATGTACAACCTTCCTCCGTGGTTATGCTTGAAGCGGAAGTTCATTATGATGCCAGTGCTCATCCAAGGCCCGAGGCAGCCTGGCAACGATATCGATGTCTACCTGAGGCCATTAGTTGAGGAACTCCTACTTTTATGGAGTAAATCAGGTGTACGTGTGTGGGATGATTACAAACAGGAACACTTTGACCTGCGAGCATTGTTGTTCGTAACAATCAATGATTGGCCTGCTCTAAGTAATCTTTCAGGACAGTCAAACAAGGGATATAATGCATGCACACATTGTTTTGATGACATGGATAGTGTATATTTGAAAAAATGTAGAAAGGTAGTGTATCTTGGGCATCGTCGATTTC
This sequence comes from Coix lacryma-jobi var. lacryma-jobi, assembly GCA_009763385.1. Lineage (NCBI taxonomy): Eukaryota > Viridiplantae > Streptophyta > Magnoliopsida > Poales > Poaceae > Coix > Coix lacryma-jobi. The sequence continues at coordinate 110,727,562 of CM019826.1, read as the reverse complement.
TTTCGATGAATCACCAGGTTAGAAAGAAAGGCAAGCATTTTAAAGGTGAGACAGACCACCGGAGCAAGCCTCGCAACAGAACTGGGGAAGATGTACTTGAGATGATCAAGGATGTGAAAGTAGTCTTTGGAAAGGGGACGGGCAGTGAACCTGTTCCGAAAGACGCTACGGGACACGCACCCATGTGGAAGAAGAAGTCAATATTTTGGGAGCTACCCTATTGGCATGTACTAGAGGTCCGCCACGCGATCGACGTGATGCACCTGACAAAGAATCTTTGTGTCAACCTTCTAGGATTCATGGGTGTGTATGGGAAGTCTAAGGATACACTTGAAGCACGACAAGAGTTGCAGCGCATGAAAGAACGAGACAACCTACATCCAGAGAAGACAGATGATGGACGCCATTACTTAAGACCTGCTAGCTACACTCTTAGCAATGAAGAGAAGGAAATCATGTTTGAATGCCTAAACAGCATCAAGGTCCCATCTGGATTCTCCTCCAATATAAAGGGAATAATAAATATGCAAGAGAAGAAATTCCTAAACTTAAAGTCGCATGACTGCCACGTGCTTATGACGCAATTGCTTCCGGTTGCTTTAAGAGGAATTCTACCTCCACATGTACGTCTTGCCACTGTGAAGCTCTGTGCATTCCTCAATGCAATTTCTCAGAAGGCAATTAATCCACTAGAACTGTCTACTCTACAGAATGATGTGGTTCAATGTCTTGTGAGCTTTGAGTTGGTGTTTCCTCCATCCTTCTTTAATATCATGACACACCTCCTAGTTCACCTGGTCAAGGAGATTCATATTCTCGGTCCTGTGTTCCTACACAACATGTTCCCCTTTGAGAGGTTCATGGGAGTACTGAAAAAATATGTTCACCAACGTGCTCGGCCAGAAGGAAGCATCGCCAAGGGCTACGGGACAGAGGAGGTCATTGAGTTCTGTGTTGACTTCATTCCTGACCTTGACCCGATTGGTGTTCCTGAATCGCGGCACGAGGGGAGGCTATGTGGAAAGGGGACACTAGGGAAGAAAACATATATCGGTACGGGGAATGATTATTTCAATAAAGCGCACTACACAGTTCTTCAAAACTCAACCGTGGTGGATCCATATATCGATGTACACAAGGAGTTCCTACGATCCCAATTTCCAGAGAAGAATGAAGTTTGGATAACACGTGAGCACATGAATACTTTTAGCACTTGGTTGCGAAAGGAATGTCTGGGTAATAACAATATTGATGAGCAACTATATTTGTTGGCTAGGCAACCGTCATGGCACATCCTCACGTACAAAGGGTATGAGATCAATTGAAACACATTTTACACCATGGCCCAAGATCAAAGGAGCACGAACCAAAACAGTGGTGTTCGCGTAGATGCCACAGACCCATCTGGGAAGAGGCAAACATATTATGGCCGCATAGAGGAGATTTGGGAACTAGACTACGCACCTAATTTTAAAGTCCCTTTGTTTCGATGCCAATGGGTCAAGGCGACCGGAGCCGGAGTAACAGTTGACAAGGAGTATGGAATGACAACAGTGGATCTCAACAATATTGGATACAAAGGTGAACCATTCGTCCTTGCTGCTGATGTGACTCAAGTGTTCTACGTGAAAGACATGTCTACAAAACCCAAGAGAGGGAAAAATGATGATAAATCAACCAAAGAGCCCAAACGCCACATAGTTCTTTCAGGAAAAAGAAACATCGTGGGAATTGAGGACAAGTCAGACATGTCAGAAGATTATGAAAAAGATGACCGAATACCGCCCTTCAGTGTGACCAAAGACCCAAGCATCCTGCTAAATGCTGAGGAGACTCCATGGTTACGACATGATCATGACCAAGGAACATACGTGAAGAAAAAGATCACCAGTGTACCCGCTTGATATATATTACAGTTTTCGTGTAACTAATAATGATTATGCATAGTCATGGTTCATTGATGTCAGTGTCGATGCCCCACAAGTTTGGCTCCATTCTGGATTATTTTGTTGGTAGGCCTAATTGACCCTATAATTATTGGGTGAGAGTGTGCGGTAATTCAATTAAACCGGAAAAAGAAGCAAACCATCTCCGAAAAAACACAAACTTGTTGGTTGCCTCACCCGTGCCACGTGACAACCTAAGAAAAATTTTGAGACCAATATGACACAGAAACGTATATGAACTACACAAATTTATCTTTTAAAATTAAATTGTAATTTAACAGTGAATTTCTCTATCGTGCATTTGGACAATAAAAGATAAACAACCCAAAATTTAACGTTCATATAATGCAAAAAATATTTTCCTATCGAGCACCAGTTGTTTCAGATATTTAAATTTAACATTATATTTTTGCATTAACAAAATATAAATTGTTATTTACATTTATATTTGTTATTATAAGAAAAGAAAAAAGAATTTATGTTACAAAATTTTCTACAATACAATAATGTAAAAGGAAACACAACTGCTATTTTTAAGTAATTTTATGCCTAATATTGAATTGACTATGGAAGTAACAAGTATTACAACATATTAATATAGCCAAAACTTAATTCAAAACCCAAAACACAGAAAACCCAAAATAAAGGCGGCAGAAGACCCTTTAGTCCCGGGCCGTAGCACCACCCGGGACTAAAGGTACCTTAACCCAAAATAAAGGCGGGAGAAGAACCTTTAGTCCCGGGCCGTAACACCACCCGGGACTAAAGGTACCTTTAGTCCCGGGCCGTAGCACCACCCGGGACTAAAGGTCCCCCTCTTTAGTCCCGGGTGGGCTTATGCACCGGGGCTAAAGGTGTTTTAGTCCCGGGTGGTGCCACGGCCCGGGACTAAAGGTGCCCCGCGTATATAGGGCACAGGGCCCTCCTCCTTCCTCAGATCGACGTCAGAGTTTGCGCCGCCGCCTCCGTCTTCGCCGCCATCTCGTCCTCCCGCTCGGCGTCGTCCTCGGTGCCCTCGGCCTCCCTCGCCGTCGTTCGCGGCGCCCTCTGCCGTCGAGCTCGCTTTTGCCGCGCGCCGCCGTCGTGACATCCTCGCCATTCGCCGCCGGCCGTTGCTCCCCTTGTGCCGTCGTGTCTCGTCCTCGCCGTCGTCTCGCGGCCGCTCCGGCCGTGTGCCTCCGTCCTCGCGCTGCCGGTGAGGAGTGCCACCGCGCGTGCGTGCGTGTGTGTGTGAAGTGTTTGTGCGTGTGCGTGTGTGTGTGCACTGTGTGCAGTGTATGCATGTGTGTGTGCAGTGTGTAATTAAAGTGTGTGTGCACTGTGTGTAATAGGAAAAGGAAAATAGAAATCCATATGAATTGAAAATAGAAAATAGTTTTTACCCTAACAAAATATTATGTTTACACACATGTAGATAAAAGAGATTGGTCGCGTTGACCGCGCCGTCCGCCGTCATCCTCACCGTGTGATCCTCACCGCAACGTGATCTTCGGCGTCGTCTGTTGTCGTCCTCACCGCGACATCATCCTCGCCGTCGTCCGTCGTCGTCCTCTCATCAACGGTGTGTCCTTTGCATGTGTTAGATGGAGGAGGAATAATCACTTAGATAATTTGGTCTTTAGATATGTAAACATTTATTTATATCGGTCATGTATATGTTTATGAAATAATCACTTGGATATGTTTATGGAATAATCACTTGGATATGTTTATAGAATAATCACTTGGATATGACTTTTCGATCATGTCGGTAGTGTTATTTTTACGAATATAGTCTTCATGGATATATGTTATTTTTAATGTTGTCAAAACCTAGACCCCAAACCCTAAACCCTAAACCCGAAACCCCAAACCCCTAACCCTAAACCCCAAACCCGAAACCCCAAACACTAAACCCCAAACCCCAAACCCTCAACCCCAAACCCCTAACCCTAAACCCCAAACCCGAAACCCCAAACACGAAACCCTAAACACTAAACCCCAAACCCTAAACCCCAAACCCTAAACCCCAAACCCAAAACACTAAACCCTAAACCCCAAACCGTAAACCCTAAACCCGAAACCCAAAACCCGAAACCCTATGCACGTTAGTTGCAAAAATATGGTGTTTATTATCACTTGGATATGTTTATAGAATAATCACTTGGATATGACTTTTCGATCATGTCGGTAGTGTTATTTTTACGAATATAGTCTTCATGGATATATGTTATTTTTAATGTTGTCAAAACCTAGACCCCAAACCCTAAATCCTAAACCCGAAACCCCAAACCCCTAACCCTAAACCCCAAACCCGAAACCCCAAACACTAAACCCCAAACCCCAAACCCTCAACCCCAAACCCCTAACCCTAAACCCCAAACCCGAAACCCTAAACACTAAACCCCAAACCCTAAACCCCAAACCCTAAACCCCAAACCCAAAACACTAAACCCTAAACCCCAAACCGTAAACCCTAAACCCGAAACCCAAAACCCGAAACCCTATGCACGTTAGTTGCAAAAATATGGTGTTTATTATCCTCCATGTCATTCGCAGAAATGGCCGACCCAGTTGACAACATGGAGGAGGAAATGTACGAATTAATCAACAGCGGCGCTAATCAAAATTTAGCAGGTGATGATAACAATAATCAAGAAGTAGATGACGGCAGTCAATACTTTGCCGATTATGAAGAAATAATGCAAGAAAATACTGGCGAGGTATATACCTACAATAATCTCTATGTGCACATGAAATTCTAAATTATTTATAAATGTATTTATAATCTACTGTTCCTACATATGTAGCCCTCCGGATCGACAACGACTACCGGGAAGAGTAGGACCGTACGAGGTCCGAAGAAGCCGTTGGAGGGCCGGTACATTATCTCAGAATTCAACGAGGAAACAGGCCAAGTACTTGGAGAACATGCACAGAGATTTGTTGCCCACTGTGGGTGCCTTGTAAGGGATAAGATCCCGATCAGTGCTCGTGAATGGAAGAAAAAGGCAAGTGCTCCTGATATAAGTTTTGTCTCTGATCTTGATAAGGAACTGGTTTGGCAAGAGGTCCTTGCACATTTCACACTTGAAACAGAAGATATAAATTTGAAGGCCAGAGTTCGGGACTGGGCTATGAAGAAAATGGCAACACTATTCCAGGGCTGGAAGAAGAACTTATACAACAAATTTATCAAGAAGGACCAAACTCCGGATTTCAACACTAAGGCCTACGTCAAGTTGAGGCCATTTTGGGATGAGTTTGTAGAATTCAAGAAATCAGAAGAGAGTGAGGCACGGATCAGAAGGAACCAGCAGAATGCCCGACAAAAACAATACCACCATCACTTGGGATCAGGTGGCTATAAGAGTGCCATTCCTAAATGGGAAAGAATGGAACGAGAGTTGCAAGCCAAGGGCATTGAACCAGAATCGATAAACTGGCCTGAGCGCGCCAAGTATTGGTTTTTTGGTCAAGGAGGAAGCCTGGACCAACAAACAGGAAGGGTACACTATGGCGAAAAACTCCAAAGAGCAGCAGAAAGATTTGTTTATGCTAGAGAAATGGCTGCCAGTGGCAGGTGGCAGCCGAACAGAGACAAGGATGAGCTGACATACGCCCTGGAGAATCTTGAACATGGTGGGAGAACCAGAGGCTATGGGGAGCTGTCATGGGTACATGCCTTCCCTCAGGACAAAGAGACCTATAGAAGCCGCGCGAGAAAGAAGGAGGAGGAGGCACAGCGGATGCGCCGGTTAGAAGAAATGGTTATTCAGTCACAGGCCGCGGCTCTTGAAGCAGTTGAGCGAGAAAAAGCACTTGAAGGCAGAATGAACGAGGAAATAAAAAGGCAAGTGCAGTTAGCAATGCAAAGTCAATCTGCATCAGAGCCGGGAGTCAACATCAGCCCCCCTGAGCAAATGAAAAGCAGTTGCGCTTCCACAGAGGTCCCAGACGCAGCACTGCGCTTTCCTATGGACGACATCACCGAGCCTCTCACGACATGTGAACTGCACATTCCACAGGGGAATACCACAGTCATGGTGGCTATAGGTGTTGTATCTCCTATCGATCCTACGAAGACACCAAGAAGTCATGGAGCAATAATACCTCCTGGATATGCTAGCGTCTCGGTGGACAGGGTGGTAAAAGGTTACGAGAATGTCGAACTTGACATTAAAGGAGGTGATGGCGAGAATACATTAGGAGAAGCGGAGAAGACATTCATATGTTGGCGCAAGCGCTATATCATAATTCCTGGCGCATCACCTCCTCCTCCTCAACAACCTATCCCTAGGTGTGTATGAAATTAGTGAATGAAACTTAATAGTATTGGTGAGCTAATAGTATAAATGGATACTCATACCATGTTGTTTTCGCAGCAGGACATCCCCCAACCTAAGTCCAATTCTACATTCACCACATGATCACAGTGTTGCGGACGATGATGATCAAGATCAAATACGACGGGATCCATCATCGCCACCGGCCCCATCTCCTCCACGACGGGATCCAACACCGCCACCGGCCCCATCTCCCCCACGGCGTGATCCAACGCCGCCACCGGCCCCATCTCCTCCACGACGAGATCCAACACCGCCACCGACCCAACCATCTCCTCCAAAGCGGGCTCCGACACCGCCACCTGCCCCATCTCCACGGCGGGTTCCAACACCTCCACCGCCAACAAAGAAGAGGCCTGTCACACAAACAAAGGCGTCAGCCCCACCACCTCCGAAGAAGAAAGCACCTGTGAGAAAACCAGCTCCCAAGAAGACAAAACTTGCATATGACATGACCGAGGAGGAGACTGACGCTGCAGTGCAAAAAGACTGTAACAAGTTCTTCGAAGCTGCCATTGCTAGTGGTCGAGCAAAGCGAAACCCGGAGAAGCCGTACCTTTTTGTTCGTCCTGAAAAACTAAGGCAAACTGTGGACGCTCACCAAAAAAAGGTACGTGCTGCCCGTAAGGCTTCGCCAAAATCAGACTATGATCGCACACTTAGCAAATCACTTGAGGAGGCCAAGAAGGCAAAGAAGAGAGCAGGAAAGGGTGTCCCACAGCTCGGGGAACAAGAGAAGCAATCAGTGCCAGATCTAGTTGTTGATAATGAATACGGTACAAACATGGAAATCATACAACGAGCATATGGAGACGTTGATCCTGCGCAACTGCTCGCATTTTTCGAGGAAACTGGTTTGAATGTGGAAAACATACTCGGAGAAGCAGGCATCAAAAGTGCTCCAGAAGTTGATAAATGGCAGAGGGCATATGTATATGGCCAAAGTCTATACAACCCAGCGGCCCTGAGGGATCTTGGTACACAGATGCACTTGCTAAATCAGTGGTACCTTACGACGTGTGGCAGAAAAGCTGATGACTACATTTGCGTCAGAATTAGAGACCATGATTACTTCCGTGGTGATGACATCATATATGTTCAGTTTAATGAGTTACATCAGCTCTGCCACATGGACGCTCTCGACAAATCTCTCGTCAGCTGCTTCTGCCTGTAAGTGATTGTTTCCTTTAATAATCTCACTTTAGCTTATGTATATGTATAAGTAATTATCCTCACACTGCTAGCAAGCGTTTCTAAACATGTGCAGAAACATGATGAGACAACTAAGGCGTAAAAATGACAAGGAGATTGGTTTCATCGATCCATATATCGTCTTCAAGCACCCAAGCAATACTCACTCGGATGCATGGAAAACTCAAACAGAGAGTAATTTGCGGAGGTTCTTGGTAAACCAAAGGGACAAAAGATATATACTATTCCCCTACAACTTTAGGTGAGTTTTGTTATCATATGCACATTTTATTATAGGTTGACATAAAGATATATATATGTGTTGACTATATAAACATAAATGCAGTTTTCACTGGATTCTAATGGTGATCGATCTCCACGAGAGTCGTTTGCTAATCTATGACTCTCTGATAAAACCACAAGAAGATTACCAAGATATGATTAATATTATCCGAGGGTAATGTGATCTTTAAATATTGATTCCTACTATAGCTCTTTAACTCTGCAATAGTTAATTAACGTTCCAATTATTGTGAAGGGTTTGGACTTGGTTTGTTCAGAAACACCGTCCGGATCTGAAAGCGCAACTTCCTGATCCTCTACTCCTAAATGTAAGTTGTAGAGTACCTCCCCGCCTCTTTACCTTAATTAGCATCACTCAGCAGACGCACGCTCAACCGAGAGTACTCTTTTTACATATTGTATAGTGGGTTCTACGGCAGTCACCGGGAAACAATTTATGTGGGTACTATGTTTGCGAGTTTCTGACGGTGTATGAAAAAAGAACTCCTTTACAGAGTCAGCAAGTACGTAACATGTAAATAAATTTATTTTATTTTTTGTTGCTATTACATAAATATTATGTATGTTAATACTTTCTTTTTATTTTAATCCAAATTGAAGGAGACATGGTTGAAGAACCAGGTGATGGATAAGGTCCGCCTCAAAGCAATTCAAGAGACCATCGCGGGCTTCCTTAATGACCATGTCCTTAAGTCTGGCACCGAGTATTGGTTTAATAAAGACGAACCAATGAAGTCAAACCAAGATGAACACTTGTATGACCTCTAAGTTAGGAACGGTATTACATTTGTGTGTAAATATCAAGTTAAGCATGCATGATGGATAATGTTGTATATTTTATGTACATATGTGTGTATAGCTAGCTCTATAATATACATATATATATGTATAGTTTCATATTTCATTTGTGTGTAATTGTAAATTTTATGTGTTTATATATATTTATTAGCAGCGAAGAATAATACGTGTATTTGAAACTGGCCTAATATAATAGAATATATTAGCAGCGAAGAATACGTATTAGAAAACCTAATGTAATTGTAAAACCAAAAACAATAACCAATTGAAAAGAACAGAAAAAGAAAAAAGAAAAAAGCAGATGGATCTTTAGCCCCGGTTGGTAACACCAACCGGGACTAAAGAGGCCAGCAACGGTGGCCCGGCTGGAGGCCCCTTTAGTCCCGGTTGGTAACACCAACCGGGACTAAAGGGGCCTCCAGCCGGGCCACCGTGGCCATTAGCCCCGATTAGCCCCTCCATTAGCCCCGGGCCATGGAACCGGGGCTAAAGGTCGGGGCTTTAGTCCCGATTCCTTAGCCCCGGCTCCATGTCCGGGGCTAAAGGCCAAAATGGCCCGGGGCAATAGGCCTGTTCTGTACTAGTGCTACAATCAAAGCACTCACTCCATGGAAATAGATGAACAAGTCTAATCTGGGCCACTAGAAGACAAAGACCAGCATTGGGGGCACTCGTCTCTGAACCCTCAGATCAAACAGGACAAACACAAGCAGTGAGAACTTATCCTGTCTTCTAACACAAGAGCTAGTTTGGGGATGAAGTGGAACGACTTCAACAACACCAAGGTCTACAAATTCAACACATGAACATGTTGTTAAAGAAATTTGGGCATCCACCTTCCTCACAAGCCATCTTGGGGGAGACACAATTCCGTTGTCAAGATCTCCTTAAAGGGGAGGACGGAGAAATCCAGCTTCAACACTTTGATCAGTACAGGCACTAGTACACAACAATGATATTGTATCACTTTCTAGTAACATATTAGTCAATGTGTTCCAGCGAAATTACATAGTAACACAAAATTGTGCGTTACAAACTTCGGTTGTAACATAAAATACTTCTTTTATAAAAATGTGTTACTCACAATAGTTATAGTAACACAAAACTAATGTTACAAGTAAAATGTTACAAAAGTGTACTAGATTATAACACATGTAAAGAACACATAGAAAATTTGGTACAAACATATGCTCTGTGGTAACACAAAATAATGTTACAATACAAGTGTTACAAAGAAAAATATACATGTGGACCTTCTTGTTCATGGGAACGCCGACATCGCACCTAGATGTCGCCAAGGTTTGTTAGGGAAGCTAAGTATGTTGTCAACTTTTTAGGTCGAGGTCAAGACACTGTAGAAAGAGCCGGATCACAAAGAAAAAAATAAAACCAGAGAAATGAAATTAAATGAGAGTGATATAGATATTATTGATTTTTGTTGGGCGAACCCACAAACCTGCCACTGTACTACAAAGATGCTATAGACTACTATATTTTTCTATGTGAAATAATAGCATTTTTTTGATTTTCTACATGTCTTAAATCTAGAAATTTGAGAATAAAATATCATTGAAAATAAAAAAAATCCTGAAACAAGGATGCTTGAACCCACACCCTTGCATTGTTATATACTCCATATGACGTAAGCTGGCAAACTTGAGTTTAAACTGGTGGCCAACAAAAATAAGGCTCAACCTAAAGTCAACAAAAATGTTGTGCCAACCACGCTTTGAACATGGGACCTCTCTCTTTGGAGGCACATGACAAACCACTACACCATAAAGTTAATTTGAATTGTATCCACTTAGTTAATATACGTAGCTCATCAAGACAAAAGTATAAATTAAAGAATGAAAAATAACAAAAATATGATGCTCATCCAAAAAAATATATAAACAATTGTATTAAAAATAGTATTTTTGAACTTAAGATCTCCTTCCCAGAGCCAAGTGACATTCCATGTAGCAACCAAGAAAACAAAAAATGGCAAAAAAAATCTGCAAAAAACAACCACAAGGGTTCAAACCCGCAACCTCCCTCTAACCTCTAGATTCTTCTACCACTACAGCTCATGCTAACTTCTTATAATCCCTGTTGGTTCGTTACATACTATACTAAACCAAATATAAACTAATTGTTTAATTCCTAAAAGAGTACAAATTTAAAAGTTTGTTAACTACAAAGTTTTATAACTTTTTAAGATATATAATTTTGGTAGTTTCTCCATCAAGGCCATTTACAAAATTTAAATTTCAAATTTAAAAAATCCTTTACAAGATGTTTTCTCAAATCTAAAGTTTCATAACTTTTCAAAAAAATTTGTTTTTGCTATTAGCCCATCTGAGGTCATTTAAAATGTTAAAATTTTAAATTTTGAAAATTCAAATATAGTTTTTAATGAAAATATGATTTCAAATTCAAGAGTTTTTAGCTACAAATTTTCAAATTTTGGGGACCTACAACTTTCATTTTGGTTTTTTCATCATCAGTGGTAGCTCAAAAAATTCAAATTTCAAATTCAAGAAATTTAAACCTAGTTTTGCTTGACAAAATGAACTCTAATAAAAAAAGTTGCTAAACATAAAATTTTATAGAAGTTCCGAAATCTATAACTTTTATTTTGGTCATTTCTTATAGTTTATATAAACTATAAAAGGGATATGTAAATTTTGTGAACATTGTGAGTACCACTATATGAGATGAACTAATAACAAAAATAAAAGTTGTAAATCTTGATGAGTTCTATATTTTTTGTGTTCGTGACCTTTTTAGCTGAAATCATTTAATATTGTAAAATGGCTGCAATTTTTGAAATTAAAAATTTAAATAGATAAACACAATTGCATGAAAGGATTTCAAATGAAAAGAATTTTGGATTTTAGTGCCTAATTTTTACTATTCAAATTCTATTTCTAGTGGATCTAGTTTATTATTAGGCACACATATATTTATGAATAATTTTGTATGTCAATAAGATATCAATTAATTAAGAATCAATTTAGACAAAAAGTTATACCATGAAAATAAATCTTAGGCTCTCATCTTTTGTATTTGGCATCCAATTTAAATCAATATTTTGCCTATATATCTTGGCGAGGATTATTTGTTGAAATTTCCTCTAATCGATCAATATAAAAATCAAGAAAGCATGGCTCCCCCGCGCGGTTGATAAAATATTTTGAAATTTTCATGACACGTGCTCCACCAAAATCCAAAACAAAGTTAGGAAAAACCAGTACACATCCCACCAGGTGCCCGTGAAATCCAATCTAGCGCAGGCTCAAAATTTGGTGCTTCATTTTTACATTTGCCCGCCAGTTTCCGTCGGTCCTGACTCCTGAGATCTGAGTATCTGACGCGTCTTCGTCTTCGTTAACAAGGAGCGGTTCTTCAGAGCCCAGGCCGCCGCCAGGAACCCTAGGATCAGCCTTCTCCTGCTGCCTGCGCATCCCGTCTCCAGCCTCCAGGTGCACGACTCGGCCGGCGCAGTGCTCGCAAATTGCCCGGTGCAGCCTTCCCCCGTCCTCGCTTCGCGAGGGCCCGCCCACTGCGCCTCCGCGGCCGCCGGCCGGCCTCGCAACTTCGCCTGCCGCCATCGGCCCTGGCCTGCTGCACGCCCGAGCCCTCTGGCCAGACTACTCCGGCCTCCGCAGCTCCTCACTCTCCCTGAGCAGAGGCATCGGTGAATGCGTTGAGGATCTTGATGTGCGGCCGTGCTGGAGATGCAGCAGCTCGATGGCTTGGGATATGGTGGTTGTGGCAGCACGGGATGCGGCTGTCACACCGGCGGCGGTGGCTCGTGGTGTGACATTACCACAGGCATGGTGGACACCTGAAGCTCCGGTGTTTGTGCCCCATGGTGAGCGCATTGCAGGTTTCATGTATCTCTCCCACAATATCTTGATCTGTTGTCCTTCCATTTGTGTTTTTTCTCCAGAGTTTATTGACATGGGTTACATGTATCCATCATTCCGTGAATGTCTCCCTGCCTTGTAAAGTAATGATTGATTAGTACCGAATACTGACAGCACGTGCAAAGAACTGATCCAGGTAGTAACACATCTAGCACCTGTGCGCCATGCTCTTAGCTCTTACAAGGGAAGGGGTTCATAGTGCCATATGGAATCTGATAGATTGAATTCGTCATGTTCCTGTAAACCTAGTTGACTTAGTGGGATCCTGCTAAAATTCATAGTGACTACTGATTTTCATTCTGTGACACACAAGTGATCTTGTGCATGCTTACTCTACTACTTATGCTTTTGAAAAATAGATTGATTGTTAATGTCGTTTTATGTTGTTTTGGCACGATTTATTGGAACCCATGCTGCTGAAAATCTGGGGTTTAAACCTCAACTCTAGTGATTTGATATGGCTTTAAGAAAATTTTGTTAAGCTTGCTACAATTTTGTTTCTGCAGTCCTGTTCATTTCAACTTTTAGTAGCTTGCTCCGTATGGGCAATTCTCCATTGTTCTTCCTTGTGGTATTCTATTCATCTGTGGAGCTGTAAAGCAGCAGCAGCTTGACTGCATCAATTTTTAGAGATTAAGTTAGACTTCAGTACCTCGTAGCAGACAGATGCACGACTGACAAGCTGCTTTATCTGTCAGAAAACACCACTAGCTAATGGTAGCTCCTGTAGATTAATTATTGACCTGATTTGGAAAACCTAAATTAATTATACACAATAATATGTGATAATCTCTTTTGTTTAGTGTGGGCGACCAACAGAACAACACACGCCACCTTTGTACTCTGCACTGAACTTGTGTCAAATTAAAACCAAAATTGTTGAATTGAATCTAATGTTAAGCAAAGACTAATCAAGCCATTGTGTTTCACACAATAAAAAGATAAAAGCAAAACTTTATCATCAATGCAGTGCTTACAAATCTAAGTCTGGTTTACTATTTTTAGTTGTACTAAAAGACCTGATTCTAAGATCAAGTTTGACTAAGACAATACTAAGTTGTTAGATTAGCCTAATTGGCATGTCGTATAAGCAAGTATGTGATTAGCATTTTGTTTTGCAGATTAGAGGTGTGCCATTCATGTTCTCGCAAAACTGAGCACTTCTATAAAACAATGATAGCAGGAGGTGCTCCGCCGCTACACCTGGACAAGTAGGTAAGCAGATAGCTAGCAGCGTATCAGTGGACAATGATATGCACTATAATCTAATTGTTATTACTATATTATACTTATTTCTTATTTGAGAATAATCCTATGCTTTATTCTTTTTTTTTTATTTTAGCTAGATTGTATTTAGATTGTGGATTGTGCTACCATGGCGATGGATAACTGGACCATAAATCCTGAATGTGATGAGGCAGCTCAAGGAGAGAAACATGTGCAAATAGAAATGGATAGAGATGAGATATGCTACTACAGCTGGATTGATTTGATCGAGCTTCGTGGGTATGGGCCAGTCGAAAATATTGGTGATGCGTATGCCAAAGGAGCCTCAATTGCTTGGCCTTATGTTTGCATGTCCAAACTACCTTTCTTAACTTACATCAATGTACATATGTGGCCTAATTTGTAATACTATAACATATATTTTCTTTGTAGGTTCAAATAAGTAATGGTTGAATTCCTAAATTGATGTGCACAAAGAAAGTTAGAAGAAGAAGAAGCAATGGCTTTTTGGTTCCTAGCTAGTTCCCAAATTTTTCATTTCTAGTATGGACTATTTGTGTTTGCTCTCTCACCCATATATCGTCATGTACATATACAATGATTTGATTTAAACAACCACAATGTATGAAACCATCTGTTATCTGGATCTGCTATGATTATTGAGATATCTGCAAAGTGTCATGTTTGTGTGATTTCTATAATAATGTGTGTCAAATGGTGTTGCAGTTTATTTTATTACAACCATATTAGCATATTGCAACACCTTTAGGCTGTTGCATCGGACGTGAATCATTATGAATATGTTAGAATACACATAAAAAAAATGTTACAAACGATGTGTTACTTTGTCCCGTACAGTGCTCTACTGTAATATAGAAATGTTACTAGCACTAAAAAAGTGTTACAACATACAATCATTGTAACACTTGTCGATTGTTCCAATAGATAAATAAATATGTTACAAATTATGTGTTCTACCATAGCTTGAAGTGTTACTATAGCAAAGAAAAGTGTTACAACAAAAATCACTGTAACACTGAACAAATGTTCCAGTAGACAATTAAATGTGTTACAATAAACTAGTATATAGTAACATGGCCTATTGGAACACAAACAAAAATGTGTTACTAAGAAAGCTAGTAACACTTTTTTAAACCTATAGTAACACAAGCAGATGTTACTATATCCCTGTGTTGTAGTAGTGAGGCCACTAGACGCTATCCCAATCAAGAAGAAGAATATGATCCACCACTCATTCTTGGAAGATCGCTCTTGAAAACCTTCAATGTTGTCATCTATGTCAGAACTAGAGAAATTCAGTTTTGGATCTTTGACTAAAAGGTTCACTGCCTCTTCAACAATTACACCATTTATGAACAGCCAAAGAAAACCAAGAGAAGACGTTGACTCAATCGACAAAGGAAGAACCAACTGTCAGGAATTAAAGGGATATCATAAAGGATGAAGCCACTACACCACAAGAAGTAAAAGATGGAGAGACAGTACCAAAGCCTACAAATCAAGAAAAAAATAGTTGACAAAGTCTCCATCATCTGGATCTGTTGAGGACAAGACTCAGCTGGCTCACTATGAGATAAGCAAGAGAAGACAAGCTATTCATGAAGAACAACCAGCCAGACAAGAGAAGCTTCTACAAGGTGGTTCGACACATCACTCTTCAATGATAAAGGTAACATCTCAAGGTATGTGACCAACACTTTAAAAAGCTTCTCCTTAATTCTGGTATGTACATAAATAAGAACCAAACATGTTTTAGTTGCACATTAATTGATCCAACTCAATCAACTTAACATGTTCAGTTCTTTATTCTATGTTCCTAGCTATACTCTCTTGAATCTCAATATCTTAACCAATGAGCTAAGATGTTATGCATCTAACCTTTGGAAGATGATATATCACAATCATGAAAATATCGACACTTTATGCAGATTATCCTTCCTTGGGTTAAGTAATCTGATGTCTTAAATATTTTAAGATGCTACTTCATGCTCATATTTTGATCCTATCACTCATGTTAAGATTGAATAGAATACATAAACAACAAGTTTATCTTGCTCGATGTGCCTAAGGTTAGAGAGGAATGAACAAAACTTTTGGTTCTGTTGGTGTTTTTCCACCAACAGAGCCCATGCACTTGATCTGTACATTGTCTTTATGAGCATGACACACTCTTGAGCAAAACATAGAGGAGTTTTGTCAACTCTCAAATTCTATAGAGTGAAGGTCCTGGATCTACAAGAACTAGCACACTGAGCAAGATGTTGCCAGCTTCCACAACTAATGTTTCACTTCAAATTGCTGGACGAACAAAGAACATGGGTGACACCATATCAAGAGGTGTAGTTATCAAGGCCTACATATCAAGATCAAATGATACACCTCAGGAATGAACATGGTGAGAAGTCCTGTTCAGAGAACTTAAAACATTGAACCCTCACCGAAAGGTAAAATCGGTAGTTATCCATATTTATCTTTTCTGCTTTAATTTCTCTTTTTACATGTTTACTTTCTATCATTTGCATAATCATTTCTCCATAGCATGTTTACATTTCTGCATTAACATTGCATAAAAAAAGAAAATAAAAATATTACACTGCATCATAAAACTTAAAGCCCCATGCGAATAATTCTATGTTGTGTAAAAACCCACATGAAATATTCACAGTGGTGGCATAAAAATAAAAATAAAAATGCATTCAATTTGTTAAACTGTCATTGCATAATAGAAAATAATAATAATAAATAAAATATTGAGAAAGAGATCTTACTCAAACTCTAGACAACTAAGGCTTGAGTGGCCAACCACTAACGCTTAATCTATTGCACAAGTTTTGTTGTATATTTGAGTTTCACAGGATTGAAAGACCAAGAAAAGCTGACGAGCATGTGGATGTTCTATCCACTGTTAGAGCATTGTTTCCACAACCATCAACATCAATCAAAGCTCCGACAGAGGAAACACATTTCCACCGCCAGTCTACTACATGGCAAGATTGAACGACTACGTCAACATTCAGCTTGGGGGAAAGCACACCCGTGTATCCAGGTAAGTATCCTTATCCTCTTAAGTTTTCTTTCAATACATAAATAAAATAAAATGAAAAAAATTGTAGGCACATGAAGGCTCACCATTAATTAAAAAGAAAAAAAATATGGGCACCTGAAGGATCAACGTTATTAAGGTAACCGGCCTAGGGGAGACGCACCCTCGTTATCTTCGTAATCCAGGTATATCTTATTCACTATCTTAGTTATTTATAATAAGTGTGTTAGGTTAAATAAATAGTGTGTTAGGTTAAATAAATAGTGTGTTAAGTTTGTTTAGTTTGTTTTAAGAGTTAATAATTAAAGAAGAACTCTCTCTCTGATCTTTTACATGGAAATGATAAATAGTTGCTCTATCCAATTTCTTCTAAGTACATAGCCTTTAAAGCATGAGTTCTCCTGATTAATAATGATGCTTAAAAATGAAATTAAATATATGGGTAGTAAATGCTTGATCCAGAGTCTAGGTAATTGACAGATATGATATGTGATGATCTGAGCTGCTATTATCTTGTTCTAAACAACACTGGAGTTCCGGAGATTTCTCAATATAAATATGTCTAATAATTGCATTAAGTTAAATTAAGCTTTGTTGACCCTATGAGAAGTTATCATACTATTAAATTGAGATCACTTACACATTTCAACCATCTTCCGTATAAATGCTCATGCTTATCTATTGTTATCCTCTCAAAAGTTTGTTAGAAGCATGTGGCTATTAAAAAAATGAGAGAAAGAAAAGAAAAAAAAATCCGAGGAAATAAAAAGGGACAAGTGTCCGAAACCTCAAAAAGGTAGATCCCGAGGAAATAAAAAGGGACAAGTGTCCAGAACCTCGAAAAAAAGAGAGAAAAAAGAGAATATCAGAAAAAATGGGCATGTGCCCGTCAGTAGAATTAGCCTGATAGCCATGTGTGTCTAATAAACAAAAGGGGGTGATATATTTCAAAAGAGCATCCGACTTCATTTTCCATACACATGCACTTCTCGATTCAATGGTGTGGTTGACTTTCTCTTTAGATTCATTGTTTAATTTGAATTCATAAAACTTTCGGATAAAGGTCAAGTGAAAGAGCAAGAGATATAGTGCTTGATTTGATCATTCTATCTTTCAAATACTCAGGATTCAAGGTAAAGTACTAAGCCCCATGATGAATAATATGATACTTTTTCTATTCCATATGAGAACTTTTGTTTGAATACATGTGTACTTGTTGGAAGTGAAGATATTGCAGCAACTCCTGATCCACAGTTGAGTTTGACTATGCTAAGAGACTAGCAAAGGTTAAGCTTGGGGGACTTGTTGACGGTCCTTATAGTCAATATTATACCATCAACTATTGCAAGAATTAACATGAAATGAAACATGAAGCATAGTTGTAGGGTTTATTCTAACAAGTTCCACGAGTTTTGGTGATCTTCGTTGTTTTGCAGGATATTGAATTTTTCACCGAATAAAACTATCTCAAATGGCGAATTCGAGTACACCATTGCGTAGAGCTTGTCACGCTGATCAAAACGACTATATTATTTGCTATATTTGGAGCTCGGAGCAAGGAGATATTAATTTTTGAAGGAAATATCATACTTGGTGTGACCCACAGGAAACAGTGCCATGCAGACCAATGAACAACGGACACATGGCATACCTTACATGCGTGCGCGTCTGCACGGGCGGTCGGCGCAGGCGGAAGCACAGGGTCAGGCCCCACATGCGTAGGACCGATCGGGCATAAAAGGAGCAAGCACCGGTCTCCCCTCCACTCATCGGGCGACACGTGGCGCAGGGAAGGCAACACGCGCCCCGCGCTGGGAGGCGCTGCATGCGGCCGTTCGGTCGGTTGGCCGGACAGGTGGCGAGCCTGGAATGGCCGTTCGGCTGGTTTGGTAGGCCACGTGCGCGCTGGGCAGTTGGACCGGCCCAACCAGGCGGCCTAGCTGGCCAGAAAGGCCTATTTTCTCCAGATAACGCAGACAGCGCCTGGTACAACCGGTTCGGGTTCGGTTCGGGCCCTTAGAGTCCGGTTCTTGACCAGTTTTTGACGTGGATCTGATCTACAACTCCTTGGCGTCCAAGATATGCTCTCCACCGACCTAGATAGGTCGGTTTCATCCAATGATGGGCCAAATTTGGCATATGCATCCAATGGTGGGCGATAAATGTGACGTGGATCGATGACGTGGCAATTCCTTGCCCCCTACTCCATCCAGGACTATATAAGAGACCCCATGGGCGCCCCCAAGAGCATCTCCATCTTCATTATTCATCTCCACATCAGAAACTAGGGTTTCAATTAGAAGTAGAGGTCCCTCTAGATGAATCTCTTCTAGTTCATCTAGATCTAGTTCTAGTTCTTGTTCTAGATGTCTAGTTAATCTAATTGTAATTAGAGATTGGATTAGAGAGAGGAGGAGAGAGCTGAGGAGGAGACAAATCTGTCAGATCTTCCTCGACATTGTATTGGTGCAGCATCTGGTTCGTCTTCAAGTAATCTCCAGGTTTTCATTTACTACTTCTAAGTATGATATTTAATTTCAGTTCTTACTTTATTTTATTTACTGGATCTCCGCTCGTATTAAGTGCTCTAGTTATCGTACGTAATTAGAGTAGTAAGCGTTAGTGTAGACACGGTGTCTAGACTAGGGTTTACCTAAGTTTGCGCCCAATCCTCCGGATAGTTGTGGTAGCTACAGGGGTGACAACTTTGTAGATTGTTATAATCCACCACGTTAGGATTGGTGTTTTCGTTGAGCTTTTTGGCAGCCTTCTCCCAATTACCCTCTTCCCATTCTTTTTCGAGAATCGGAAAGGTACTGTTGCTCCGAAGTAAGTAAAGTATAGTGAGCCTTTAATTAAATAGACCGCTTAGAAAACCCTTATATCCCTCTCTAACCAAATTACCATTCTTTTCTTGGACGTTCTTAATTCTTATAGTAGACTTCACGTTTCCCATAGAAATCGATACCCTGAAATAGTCTTGGGTGAAAGCTACATCGGTATCCATGCACTTGCGGATTATTCTGTGTGCGTTTAAAATACCCAACACTTAACCACCATCTCCCGGGTTTTGCTCTTAGCGCCCTCGTGTCCCAATACCCCCTTTGTGGCTTCGGCAGATGCGTGGGGATCGAGAGCCGGCCTGGAACAATGAGCGGCTTCACGGTCAGAACGAGTTATCCTTCCAGCTAAATGTGAGGCATGCGTTCAACATGACAAGAAGGCCATCATAAGATGATACTGTTTTTCCCATTCGACACGGCTAGAAATGTTGTAGTACAACACTATAGGAATTTGCCGATCTCCATTATCCACAACACTCAGTTATCTCACATACTGACAATTTTCAGCTAAAAGATCAAGTCGCGGGTAACATGAAGGTTGCCCGACTTCTACCAGTCTAAGCATGGCTAAGCATATAAGTTGAGCCTAGACCTAGCATGGTAACAAGGGTGTATATCTCAAGTAATCAAGGTAAGGATAAGTAATGCAACAACGGTTTCACACAACTCCTATAACTTAATGCAACAATCATTATATTAACTCAATTGCATTTATAAAAGGAGTGGGTAGGAGACTTAGAATGCTCTTGGGCTTGACTGGGAACCAACACTAGGTTAGAGTTAAGTGACAGTTGCTTGGCAAGCATCTCCACTTCGACACTTGCTTAGCTCTGCATCTTTGGGACCATCCACCAAACACCATCTTCGGGTTTAGCTTCACCATCCCATCCTTCACGGCGTATCTACCGTACCTAAATGAGATGCACAATGCAAGCATATGAATGCAAGGCAAACACTTCATGAAACAAATACAAGACACACAACACAAGCATTACCAACTATTTCACATAAGCAATCAAGATAACTGTACAAGAGAAGACATAATTTTACTATTAACTTAGCACACACATAGCATACTCTAGCAGGTCATGGTTATATTAAGGTGTTACACAAGGTTCATTAGGCATGTAAAAGGGTTTAGCTATAACAATCAATTAGGACTACATTACATACATCACCCAAAACGAAGACATGCATGCACATACAACTTCTATTTTAGTTAAGCATGTTAACCAACATTATATGCATATTGACATACTATATTGGGTTGATTAATTTAGGAACATGGTATGCACGAGGTAATTATTAACAAGGCATGACATAACATCAAGGGTCACATAAACAATATTAAACTATAGCAATTAACTTTGGTTCACTTATACAGTTTGGACAGCGACCAGCATGTACTTTAAACCGTCATACTCGGAGCTACACATATCCAAACAAGGTGATCCTAGGCTTTCTGGAAAGCTAATGAAATTATCTAAAACTTTGATATTATTACCTAAACATTATTCAATCATTAAGAAGATCAAACATTACATGCAAGACAGTTCTGTCCAAACTTTGGACAGAATATGACTTCTACCTTCAAACATCCATAACCAGAGATTTAGAGCACCAAAAGACTTGATATAAGACTTGTTAGAAAGCTTATTAAGTTGTGTACAACCTATTTATTATCATCTTAAGTTGATTAAACAGTTATCAAGGTCAACCAACATAATTAAGTAAATCTGTCCAGACATAGACAGATTCTGACTTCTATCTTTAAACACATGTATCTGGAGATCTAGACCACCAAAAATAGTGATCCGAGATATTTTAGAAAGCTTATAAAAAGCAATACACCTCTTATATTAATATCAACACATGATTCACAAGATAAATTAGTCAAATAGTTTACTCTTTCAGATCTGCACAGAAAGGAATGAAAACCTGACAGCAAACTTCTAAAAGCTATAACTCCCAAACCACTTGGTCCAAAATCATGAAATTTTAGGACAAGCAAGACGCGAAATTTATCTACAACTTTTGTATAGACTAAATCTACAGAAAACATTATTTATATTATGAATTAATTACCACAACAGAAACTGTTCTAGCAGCCATTTCAGGATATAAACAAACTCACTTCACAACTTATTTGGTAAACATGTGAGTACACATATGAGCTATGGGTAACATCAAACACTTATAAATGTAATCACACAACACCTATCTCAGATCAATATGCAACAAAGTCAAACACATCAACATATACATGTTCATCTATTATTATGTTTCTATTAATTACTTAATTATTAAACATAGACATTATTTTTAAGTGATGTTACAAACATATCATTCGGAGCTCATATTTTTATTGGTGAGAGATGACATCAAAATATAGCCACTGTAAAAATATTACATGCTTAGGTCTTATAAATTATTTATTAAAAACATGACAATTTTAATTCATGAAAATGCATGTGAGAGCAAGATAAATCTACAAAACATATTTTCTGCAAACGCATGACCATAATAAAATTCCCTAAGCTACAACAATACCATTGAAAGGAAGTGGAACCACCATTTCTATTTTGTTACATGCAACATTTACCATAATTCATTTTAATCCATTTAATGAGCTGAAAGTTAGATAAATTCATAACTAAATTATACATGGACCAATAAATCTGAAATGTTTATCACAACACACACATCATATGAGAAGCCTACCATAAACATTTCACAGCAATCTAAGCATCACAACAATAGATATCATTTTCTCCCTATTTAAGCCTATTTAACATAAATAAATCATCACAACACAAAACATCCACTAACACCCAACATATTATGTATCCACTGGATAGATCTACTCACAAGGATTTCAAAAAGTGCTAACTTGCAATTCTTGGACAAACACACAATTTATTATGTAATTTTAAATTTTTAGGCAGATTTGCTATTTTAATTAAAAATGAAAACAGAAAACCCTTTTGCATCAGAGACCCTCAGATCTGCACAAAATGATTAAGGACTTGTGAGCAAATCTAATGAGTCATGCAACATTACATAAAAACCCAACGAAAAGCTTCAGCTTTGCTAGATGGTCCTCACCATGGATTTCAGGGAAGAAATTGATGGGGACCGAGGGGGAAGGAGCCGAGCTCGGCAGGGAGGATGGTCGGGCTGCAAGCTAGGGTTTGGGCGCCAGGGCTGTAGGGCTTCTGTTGTGGCACTGGAGGGGCGGCACGGCCGCTGTCTGGCACTGCTGGCGGCCGGCCCGCGGCCACGCCCGCCTGGGGTCGCGGCCTCGCGCGCCCGGGGTCGCGGCTTCGCGGTAGCGGCTCTGCCCGGCGCGGCCTGGCAGCAGAGGGGTCAGGCAGAGAGAGGGAGCCCGCTGCTACTCGCCGTTGGAGGGAAGAAGGGGGGACAAGGAGGACGGCCACGGCAGGGGAAGGAGCTCGAGCTGCTGCTGGTTCTGCTGGTTTCTTCATGGAGGAAGGAGAAAGACCGGAGGAGAAAGGGAGAAGAACCGAGAGAAAATGAGGAGGAGAGGGAAAGCGCCGACCTTCTGTCGGGAAAAAAAGGAGCGCGGCCTCAAGAAGAGAGAGGCCGGTCGGCCACGGCCTGGTCCCCGAGAAATTTGTTTCCAATAATGGTAATAATGGCAAGTTTTCAGAAACTTTCAGTCAAACTCTAAAATTGCGAACACTGCTCAAACGGACTCCGATTTCAATAAAACCAATTTTGTTATCGCCGTCCTGACGAGTACTCCAACTTTTCTTAAAGGCGCTTGGTCAAATTCCCAATTTTGTCTGGTAATGATCATTGACGAAAGCTTAGCAGTGTCCGAAATTCCAATTCGCAGTCCAAACTTAATCGATTTCCCGAACCTGAAATCTGCATGGTATTCCATCTTGCGAGCTCATTTTCACTATTTTTGGCACCGATCCAGGTCTTGGCCATAAAATGAAATTTGTTCCACTCGATCTGTACTATAACTTTCCTTTAGGGTGCACTGACAAGCGAACACTTAAAAATGCCGTTTAATGCTGGTCAAAGTAGTCACCCGATAGGATCCGAATTAGGATTTCTCGTCGGTCGGAACATTTTCTGACCCTCTGCTCAACACGAAACTTTGATAACTTTTGATGGTGAGTCCATATATAGTTGATTGGGCATAATTGCAATACTTGGTTAAACCCAATTGATTTTCTTCAGTTAAACAACGATTATAGGCAAAGTTGTGACTCGTCATTTCATGTGATTTTTTCATTCCAAACTTCACGGAACTTTTTCACCAGTTACTATAGACATGAATGAAGGTGGGGCATATGAAAAATCCATGTTTATCATTAATCCTGAATATTCATAAATTGGCAATCATTATGAACTGGCTCTGTTAATTATTTCTCGAAGAAATTAAACTGAGGTTCTGCCTTTGAGATTGTTCCTGATACTTTTGTCATCACTAACTACCCTTGAATTTAGTTCTTCATCGTTGCTTGATATACCATGTCTGTGCTCAACTGACTGCTCAATTGATGGCGAACACCTGGGTGTTGCAACGATGGCAGCATGGCACTTGGCGGTAGGCCAGACACTGGCTTGCGTGCGGCGCAAGTGCCGTCAGCCAAGTCAAGAAGGAAGGCAAAGGGGTTGTGCCCGGCGTGGAGGCTGGACATGCATTGGCATTGGTGCTGGTGGTCGGGGCGTGAGAACCACACTCCATCTACGGCGTGGGTTCGGTAGTTGAGCCTCAGAAAGCTACCCTCGACGGATTCTTAGTTTGGGCCTCAAAACTCAGGGTGGACGGTTTTCGACGTTTGGGCCTCAAAACCTGGGTGGCGGGTTTCCGAGTTTGGGCCACAAAACTCAAGGAGGACGGTTTGCCAGTTTGGGCCTCAAAACCGGGCAGAGGTTCCTATGCGGAGCGGGTCGACGCGTGGCGGCACCGAGAGGCTTGCGATGCGGCGAAGCTATCGGTGAGGAGGCACGGCTGTCGACGGGATGACATGTGGCGGCATCCTGGAGCTTGCGTCGAGGCGAAGCGAAGGATGATAAGGCGTGTGGCCGTCGGATGAGATCCTGATAGAGTTGGAGTGGAATACCCCTAAGGTTAGTCTGTTCGCTATTTGCATCTAGGAGTAGAAATGGAATAATGTATTAGGACTATAAATAGAGAGGCAGCCCCTCCTCTCATATTTGTCATTCTCGCAGACTCATATTCATATGTTAGGTTTCCCAGTCTGTAGCTGCTTGTGATCTGCAGAGACGGCAATTCCTCTATTTTGTGTTTCAAAGAAAAGGGACCGTAATCCCTTTGTCTCCTCGTTGGAGATTTTCTGAAATCGAGTTGAATTCACGTTTTTGTTTCATTCTTCGCGTTTTCTCTCTTTGCTCCTCTTTGATTCATCACGAGATTTCTTGATTTGAGAAATGACTTGAAAAATCATTTGAACCATCTTGTAGAGCATCGTGAGAGACATATTTTGACTGTAGGATTTCTTCCAATTCCTCACAACCTAGTAGATCGGGCGATTTTTCTTTCGGTTAAAGTTCTTGCTCCCTTGCCATGAAATTCTTCAATTCACCGATTTGGAGTTAGGTTCGAGCCATGATCTCCTAGAAGTAGCTCACTAACATCCTTGTGACCCATCATACCAAGTCTAAGCCTTAGAGCTTTTGATTCAAGGGAGATCGGGTTGAATCCACGAAAGAACAACACAGTTTCGTGGGCAACGGACGCTAGCATCGTGGCATTGGACGCTGAGCTCATCACATCGGACGCTCCGGTGCCATGTGGCCAAGAGCTGGTTTTTGTAGGGGCATCAGATGCTGACATTAGATACTACAGTGCTGCTTCCGATGGTCATCTAGTGAGGTTCCAGAAACCCTCACTTCACATCGGACGCGTCCGTTGTCTTTGCATCGGACGCTACTGTTTCGTCGGACGCATCGTTGTTTTTCTGGCCCCATATCAAACACAGGCATCGGACGCTGAACTTTCACTGTAGCAGCGTTCGATGGTACTACAGTAAGGTTCCAGAACCTCCCTTTTGACAACGGACGCGTCCGCCATCTGGCCATCGGACGCTGCCAGCGTCCGATGCAGTGAGTTCAGCATCGTTTCGTCTTTCGTTCGTCTGTCCGTCTTTGGATTTGAGTTTTGGCTTTTGCGTTGGATTCCCAGCTTTCATGCTCTATAGAAATCGGGCCTCCTGCTATACGAAATAGCCTGAATCCCCCGAGCAACGTGAACTTGGGTGAACTTGGGTGAAAGAGCTTTTTGTGGTGTCTCACTGTGTTCCTAGGGAACATCCACCCAATCTCTTGGGTCATGGATGTGACGTGTGTCGGCTTTGCTCTTGTGGTTGTTTTTCAGGGTTAGAAGCCTAAACATTCGAAAGAAATTTTATGGCTCTTATTCACCCCCCTCTGGTCACCAATCCGGTCCTTCAGGGTAGAAGGGGAATAATGTATTAGGACTATAAATAGAGAGGCAACCCCTCCTCTCATTCCATCCTCGTAGCATTTACATTTCGTAGACTCATATTCATCTGTTAGGCTCTCCCATCCTGTAGTCGCTTCTGATCCACAGAGTGCTACAATTCCTCAGTGTATTTTGATTCAAGGAAAAGGGATCATAATCCCTTTGTCTCCTCGTTGGAGGTTTTCTGAGATTGGAGTTGAATTGATGTTTTTGTTTCATTCTTCGTGTTTATCTCTTTTCCCCTCCCAACCTAGAATATATGAAATAGCTCAAGTGACCTCAACACATTGTGGATACAAGGGTGTATGCTGAGTCTCGAGTGATGAGTGATTGTCAACTGGTTTGATGCGCATGTTCTTTGGCTTGTGTTGTGCAGGTGTCGAGCACGGATACAGTGATCAAAGGCAAGCTGAATGTTGAGTAGAGACGTGCCATGTCGATGGACCGGGAGCGGTGAAGGGCGGACGAGAGGCTTGGACTGAGGGACCGGTGGCCTGAGGATTAGCTGTGGTGGCTGACAGCCTGGGACAGCGATGAGCGGAGACTTGCGGGGCACAGTGTTGCTCAGGTCGAGGACCTGGGGACATGTGTCGGTGGACGGGGTGCACGGGTGGTGCATCCAATCTACGACATCGATTTGATGGTTGAGCCACAGAAAAACCATCGGGTGGACGGTTTCCAGGTTTGGGCCACAAAACCTTGGAGCTACGAGTTTGCTGAGTTTGGGCCACAAAACTCGGGCTGAGGACAGTTTCCAGGTTTGGGCCTCAAAACCTGGGCGCTGGCAGGTTTCTGAGTTTGGGCCACAAAACTCAGGCTATGGACAGCTGGTTTCCCGGTTTGGGCCTCAAAACCGGGGGTTGGTCGTGAAGGCTGGTTTCCCAGTTTGGGCCACAAAACTGGGGGCGAGGTCCAGGAAAAGGACGAGTAGAGCGGTGGCGGCACGTGGCGGCAATCGGTGAGGTTGCGTTGAGGCAACGCTACCAGTTGTGAGGGCGTGGCCGTCGGATCAGCATCTACTTCGAGTAGGTCCAGAATAACCCTAGGGTTTAGCTGGTTCGCTCTGTAATTAGTTAGGGGTAGAGTGGAAATTAGAATTAGGATAAGTAGAGGGAGGCACCCACCTCCCATCCTATCTCAGCCATTTGCTATTTTCCTCTAGGGTTTCATACTCTCCCATATCCCTGCTGTAGCAACTAAGATCCGCAGAGACGGTGAACAATACCTCTGTGTATTTGCTTTTTGAGGAAACGAGACTGTAATCTCGTGGTCTCCTCGTGGGGACGGATTTCGGCTGGAGATTCATGGTTGTGATTCGCGTTTTGGAGTTGTTCTTCGCGGGTTGCTTTTCTACACGATTTTCCCGATGATCGATCTCTTTACTCGGTACATCTTTTGCGATTTCGTTTGAACTGAGTTGTTCTAGATCGTAAGGCGCATCTTTCCACCGAAGGAATTCTTCTCTAACCTCACGAGCTAGTAGATCGGTCGATTTTCGTTTCGAATCAAGTTTTGCTTCCTTTCCCCCGAATTCTTCCGATTCACCGATTTGTAGTTAGGTTCGAGCCATGATCTCTTTGGGATAGCTCACTAACCTCCTTGGAACTCCTCATACCAAGTCTAAGCCTTAGAGCTTTTGATTCAGAGGAGATCGGGTTGAATCCGCGGAAGAACAGTGCAGTTTCGGGGGCATCAGACGCTGGAGTCGTGAGCATCGGACGCTGTGTTCATCACATCGGACGCGTCCGATGCCACGTGTCATCTAACAGCGTTTTTATAGGGACATCAGACGCGGAGCATCGGCACATCCGTTGCCATCGGACGCGTCCGGGGGTCGAGCATCGGACGCTAGGGTTCCACTGTAGCCAACGTCCGATGGCCATGCAGTAAGGTCCCAGACTTGCTCATTCTGCATCGGACGCGTCCGTTGCTTGAACATAGGACGCAGGCCAACGTAAGATGCTTTCTCTTCAGCACGTTTTCATCCGCGGTTTGTTCATCCATTGTCAGTTTTGGTTTCCGTCTTTTGGATTGGATTTCTAGGGTTGTGTTTTTGTCCTGCTGTGCTTCTCGGAAGCATCCACCCTACATCTAGGGTCGTGGACACTCGCAGGCTCTAGGTTTGCTCTTGGGGTTGATTTTGGGGACAGTGGCAACAAGTTTCTAAAAAGGAATTTGAAGCTCCCATTCACCCCCCTCTGGTCGCTTTCTGGTAGCACTTTCGGTCCTTCAATTGGTATCAGAGTAGGTTAAGGATCTTCCACCTTAGCCGGTTCCAGATCCACAGAAGGCGACATGGATCGCGGCGTGGGCAAACTGCCATTTTTCGATGGGACGAACTATGCGTATTGGAAGATACGCATGTCGGCCTATCTTCAGAGTTTGGGTGCTTCCATCTGGGATATTTGCAACTCTGCCGATTATGTGGTCTAGGCTGCTCGTGCGACTCAGCATTAGATCGATGAGCACGATGCCAATAGCCGAGCCCGTAATGCTCTTTTCTCTTGTTTGAGCATGACAGAGTTTGATCGCGTTTCTCACCTCGCTACGGCTCGGGAGATTTGGGCTACCCTCATGCGTTTCCATGAGGGAACCACTCAAGTCAAAACCCTTCTCTACGAGTCGCACAAGTGGGAGTATGAGAACTTTCGACATATGCCTGGCGAGAGCATAAAAAGTTTATTCGCTCACTTTCAGGTGATTGTCAACAGGATGAGGGCTAACAACGAGCTGTTGCCTTTCGACGGTCATGAGAGGGCTCTTAAGCTTTTGCATACTCTCGATCGGTCGGTGTGGGACTCCAAGGTTCAGGCGATCATTAAATCACCTAACTATGAGACCCTCACATGCGACGAGCTCTTCAGTAAGCTCAAATCCAGTGAGATTGACGCCATGGCGAGGGCTTCTTATGAAAATCCTTCTGGCCCATCGATGGTTTTGCTTTCTGGCTCTTCTGCTAACCCTTCTAGAGGATTTGCACTTTCTTCTCTTCTTCCTGTCATAGAGGAGCAGCTGGAGTTCATGGGGGATGACAAGATGGCTTTGCTTGCCAACCGGTTCTCGCGGTTCCACAACAACCGCATGAACCGTCGCTGTGGAGGAGGGCGCTCTGGATGTTTTGAGTGTGGCGACCCCGACCACTTCATCGCCAACTGTCCCAAGAAGAACAAGCAAGCATTTGGGAAGGGCTATCATGGGCACAAGTACGACTTTGGCAAGCGCAAGGAGAAGTTCGTCCCCGCTAAGGACAAGCGGAATGGCGACTTCAACAAGGAGTACATCAAGAATGATGAGGACATCCTCCATAATTACAAGCTGGCAAAGACGCAACAAAGATGGGCCAAGAGGCCCAGTTGTAGTCGGACGGCGACCGTGTGAGCCTCTGAATAATCCCACCTTGCTTAGCTTGGGAGGAGGAAGCCACCTTAAAAGGGAGAGCCACCCTTCCCCTATCAGACTAGTCTTTTAGGGAGATTGGGTTTTTCCCCGAGTGGGTGTACATAAGATCTATTGGGGTCCGGGCAACCTTAATTTGTTGGGCCTCGGCCAGCCCCACGCCTGGGCTGGATGCATCATTTGGTACCAGAGCTGGGCCCTTGTTAAGAAGGGGAGAATGATGAGAACATCCTCCATTATTACCCGCTGGCAAAGACGCAACAAAGATGGGCCAAGAGGCCCAGTTGTAGTCGGGCGGCGACCGTGTGAGCCTCTGAATAATCCCACCTTGCTTATCTTGGGAGGAGGAAGCCACCTTAAAAGGGAGAGCCACCCTTCCCCTATCAGACTAGTCTTTTAGGGAGATTGGGTCTTTCCCCGAGTGGGTGTACATAAGAACTGTTGGGGTCCGGGCAACCTTAATTTGTTGGGCCTTGGCCAACCCCATGCCTGGGCTAGATGCATCATTTACTTGATGTGAACAAGGGTGCCCGATCTTCCAAAAGGTTCTGGTAACACTCGATTTGGTGGAAACGAGGCACAAGTCGATCCGGCTTCCGAACAACACGATCTGAGACCCCGCAATCGCAGCACCACGTCTCCTCTGGTTATCAACCGGCGTTGCATGGTTGACCTTGCCAAGAAGGCTAAAGTCCTTGCCTGCGAATCGAAGAACACGAGCAAGAACAAGAAAGAATGCAACCAAATTGCAGATGTATGATTAATCTCACAAATTGGGGTCTCACAAACCGATAAAACGGTGAAACTGTTATGAACAGAATAATCTAAGCAAAACCCAAACCCTAACGTAGGTGGCAGCTACTGATTATATAGCCTAAGGGGCGTCCAAGGACCTCTACTCACGTCACTAAGGTGCCCTAACAAGTTACAAGGCCCAAACGGCCCAAAAGACGACGATGCACCACCCTGACAGATTCTGGACGTCAACTTGTTTCGACGATTCCTGTTGATTCCGACGGAGTTTTAACCTCAAACCAAAGGCATTGGTTAGCTTATCAAATTATCTTTCCATCCATATGTGGATCATTGAAAACGGAGTCTGTATGTGTCCTGGGCGTCCGTTTTACCGCTGGCTGCTCCTGGATTCCGAGATGGACTCGAACTTGACACGGATTGGGCCTCCAACTTGGGTTGGACGACTTGGCTGCCCTTCTAAGGTGGTTGCCAAGGAGGAGGACATCTTTGAGCATCCTTGGGCTCTTCTCCACTTATTTTGGGTGTGCTCCAACTTGGGCCAGGATCCCAAGGTTGCATGACAAGACCATGTCGACGTCGTAGCACCCGGCAGAAATAGTAGCAGATTGTCGTGACAATTTGAAGACCTTGTTGATGTGATATTGATATGAGACCAAATCTATTTGAAAGCTTATCAAATAAGCTTTCCATCAAGTGCTTATTGACCTCAATCGCACTCAGGATGGATGAGTTATGGTCTTTCCACTGAAGCATGGTCGGGTTGTTGACGAACTTTGATATGTTTGTATCTACAAGCAAATAATGACATGTACATGTGGAACCAAATGAATTATACCAAAAATCTCTATGTAAATGTAGGAACAAGCTCACCTTATAATCAACGGTCGTATCCGAAGGTCTCATGCCCTCATCATCCTCCCCTTCTTGACCACAAACCGTCCTCGGTTTGAGCTTAGTTAAAGGATATGTTGTAGGTACTAGCCAATATTGCTCCTTTTTATGAAATCTAACATGTTGTTTTATAACAAAACTTGGGGATCTTGACAAGACATGATTATAGCCATTGCAGCCCTCTAATTGATCATATTGTTGCATATGAAAAGGAGATTTCAGATTTGAACAAATATAAACCCGGTGTACCATATACTCTCCTTTATAATTATACTTGCCAATAAAGTGATATGTACATCTACACAACCATGGCAAATCAATGCACAAAAATTTTCCCTTCAAATTACTTAAAGCACACAGAGTATCAAACTCAATATAACCCAAAGTATTTAAAGAAGATAATAATTCTAGCTCATCTTTTTCAATAGCAATTGGAAGCAAATGACTATTTTCAGCACAAGTATTTTGATCCAAAACAATAGAGTCAAAATCATTCACTAGTTGTGACACAAGTATTCTCAAAGCACTATCACACAACTCTTCTTTATCACAATGATTAGTTGAACAATTATTTTGTGACAAAGGTAAATCAGATTTAGTGTCCCCTAAATGTTGCTCTATTATAGCATGAGTGGTGGATAATTTGAGCACATCATCATCAATTTCATCAATATCAGATTTTGTAGCAAGTACAAAAGAATCATTCAATTTAGATATTTGGTAATTTTCAGAGTTCATATATAATTCTTTCTTTTCATCAGCAACTCTATCTTCAGTAATCTGTATAATTTCAGCATGCATTAAAATTTTACCTAACTCTTGAGTGGACGTGGGTGGTGGTGGTGAAGATGTTGTTGCAGCAGCAAAAGTGGCCACTCGCTTGCTTATCACATTCTCATGTCCCTGCAATTCTTTTTCTACACACAAAGCAAACTGAAACAACTTGTTGATATTATCAAATTCTTTATAATCAACAATATCCCGAATTTCACATCTCAAACCCGAATAAAATCGAATAATTGAATCAACGGGTCCCTCCACTATACCACCACGCAACAAACCCTTTTGAAGCTCATCATAGTAATCCTGCACAGATTTATCTCCCTGATCTAATTGAATCAAATTCTTACAAAGTTTTCTATAATAAGATGGGGGAATAAATCTATCACGCATAGAAACCTTAAGCTCTTCCCATGTACGAGGTGTGACACCATCTGCTGCTAAACTAGTCCACCAAATATAAGCAAAATCTTTAAACTCACTGGTGGTTTGTCTAACTCTATGTTGTTCAGGTACTTTGTGGGCACTAAATTTCTTCTCTACTATCATCTCCCAATGAAGATATCCCTCAGCATCATAATGTCCCAAAAAAGAAGGTATAGTAAATTTAACTTTAGCATAAGGATCTTCAGGAGCTCAATTACACATACCTCGACTATGGTGGTGATGTGGAATGCCACCCATACCTGTGGTGTTAATGCGAAGACAACGTCGTAATCTGTTGTGCATCGTCAACCTTGGATCAACAGTACCATCAGCATCAGACACCTCATCACCATTGTTGCTTCTAGTCGCATCTTCGTCATGTGCAGGGCGGTTTTCCAAAGCATTTACCCTGTCAGTAAACATAGATAACCGTTTGTCCACCCGCTCAACTACATTTGCAAGTTTCATCTCAATTATCGCTTCAGTGGCAGCCTTGATGACTGCCTCCTTCATCTCCTTCTGACTATTGTCTACAACAGCTTGTAGTTGCTTTTGGCTGACACACTCCTTGAAGTTCTTCGGCATTTTATATCCATCACCTCACATTGTGGACAGAAAAATAGCAACAAACAATGAACATTATCCATAATAATCGTACTAAAGGGTGGAGTGGTGTCTCTCAATCAAGATCAGCAAAAGGTAAACACCTTACGAAGCTCTTACCAGTGTTCTTACCCGCAAAGCAAAGGATACCTGGAAGACGTAGACTGCAATTGTCGAGATCACAAACCTATGTTGTTCTGAAGAATGTGGAGCTTGGAAGGCAAACAAAGAGAATAATATATATGTGGCACACAAGTCAGTAACAGATAGCAATATTGAATAAATGTCCAAAGCACTTGTCCTAGTTACTGGCCTATATATATGTTCCTATCACCTGTTGTGATAAACGAGGGAGTGAAACAAGGATGAAAGGAAACAAATATGAAAGATAGCAACAACTAGGAAAGACAAAAGACACCACAAATAACAGAGCTATTATGTGTTCCTTGTGTGCTCCTTTTCTCCTCTCTTCTCTTTTACTATTTTTCTTTTTTTTGTTCAAACTTTTTTTTTGCTTTTGACCTTTTGATATTTTCTTCTCAGTAAGAAACACACAAGAACAAACCATGAAAAATTTGAGCTCAAATGGATAAAAGATGTGGCCTATAGAAAATTAGGATTGTTCTATGAAAGGTATCTCAAAACTTATGGACCTGAAAACTCGATTTTCCTGATCGAATTTGACAATTCTAATTTTTACGAACCCAGCTAGGCTGGGATGAAACGGATCTAAAATTTTTTGGCGTTCTCCAGAGATATAAATTTCGCCCCGTTTCGAGTTCGGAGGCAAAGGTATGACTATTTTATGAAAGACAGTCTGAATCAAGGTTTTATGTGGACACAAGATGCAAACCGGATGGTGATACGAGATGGTGGTGGATAGAGAGATCAACACAAACAAGCAAAGAACAAAATCTAAACCAGCAACAAAACCTTGACCAAGGACACAAACTCAATACTACGAACTCTGAAACCGAAATATGCAAAGGCTATGGCGCGGAAGGTTCAGGACAGGAAAACAAATATGGCATCGGACTATGGGACGATGGAAAAACAATCGAAACTAATGGTAGATGTGAACCTAACGGTATACCTGAAGCTTTGATTACCACTTGATGTGAACAAGGGTGCCAGATCTTCCGAAAGGTTCTGGTAACTCTCGATTTGGTGGAAACGAGACACAAGTCGATCCGGCTTCCAAACAACACGATCTAAAACCCTGTAATCGCAGCACCACGTCTCCTCTGGTTATCAACCGGCGTTGCACGGTTGACCTTGCCAAGAAGGCTAAAGTCCTTGCCTGCGAATCGAAGAACACGAGCAAGAACAAGGAAGAATGCAACCAAATTGCAGATGTATGATTAATCTCACAAATTGGGGTCTCACAAACCGATGAAACGGCAAAACTGTTACGAACAGAATAATCTAAGCAAAACCCAAACCCTAACGTAGGTGGCGTCTACTGATTATATAGCCTAAGGGGCGTCCAAGGACCTCTACTCACGTCACTAAGGTGCCCTAACAAGTTACAAGGCCCAAACGGCCCAAAAGACGGCAACGCAGCACCCTGACAGATTCTGGATGTCAACTTATTTCGACGATTCCCGTTGATTCCAACGGAGTTTTAACGTAGAACAAAAGCCATTGGTTATCTTATTAAATTATCTTTCCATCCATATGTGGATCATCAAAAACGGAGTCTATATGTGTCCTGGGCGTCCGTTTTACCGCTGGCTGCTCCTGGATTCCGAGATGGACTCGAACTTGACACGGATTGGGCCTCCAACTTGGGTTGGACGACTTGGCTGCCCTTCTAAGGTGGTGGCCAAGGAGGAGGACATCTTTGAGCATCCTTGGGCTCTTCTCCACTTATTTTGGGTGTGCTCCAACTTGGGCCAGGATCCCAAGGTTGCATGACAAGCCCATGTCGACGTCGTAGCACCCGGCAGAAATAGTAGCAGATTGTCGTGACAATTTGAAGACCTTGTTGATGTGATATTGATATGGGACCAGATCTATTTGAAAGCTTATCAAATAACATTTCCATCAAGTGCTTATTGACCTCAATCGCACTCTGGATGGATGAGTTATGGTCTTTCCACTGAAGCACGGTCGAGTTGTCAACGAACTTTGATAGACTTACACTTCGAGATATGTTTGTATCTACAAGCAAATAATGACATGTACATGTGGAACCAAATGAATTATACCAAAAATCTCTATGTAAATGTAGGAACAAGCTCACCTTATAATCAATGGTCGTATCCGAAGGTCTCATGCCATCATCAAAGAAGAAGTACTTGGAGAAGGTCCTGGCTGAGCAGCGTGCTTTCTTCGCCACGCTTAGCGACATCGACGGATCGGATGACGACCCCGCTTCTTCAAGCGATGACGAGTCCGAGAAGAAGAAGAGTATCAAGGACAAGCTGAACGGCCTCTGCTTCTTCGCCGACAACGAGGGCTTTTGCACTATGGCCCTCGACAAGGAGGTCGACAACCAGCTGGAGTTGATCCCTCAGAACGACGACGACGACGACACCTCCCAGGTATCTCAGAGCCACGACGAGCTTTCTGCTGAGGTCGAGAAACTTACTGCCGCCCTTCTTAGTCAAGACAAGCTACTTAGGCGTGCTGCTAGAGAGCGGAAGGAGTTCAGGCAGAAATGGGAGGATACGGTGAAAGAACTTGAATCTATCAAGTCCATCGTTGTCGTGACTGAGGAGGATGAGTGCGAGATGTGCTCCAAGCACATGACTGACCTTCTCACTTTCAGGGGGAAGTATGTTGCTTTGGTTGGAGAGGTGGATGAGCTTAGAGCTAGATCCTCAGTGCTTGGTGCGTGCAAGTCTTGTGCAGGCTTGCAATCCGAGTTGGCAGAGAAGAATTCTAAGATTGTGTCTCTTGAGAAGGCCAGCTCGGGTAGCACTTGTGTGTCTAGATGCGCTTTGTGTGTGGGCTTGGAGATGGAGATAGCCAATGTGAAGCATGACAAGATCCAACCGACGAGGAAAACACATACCTTCGGACCATCTTGTCATGGGTGTCTTGTGATGAGCCGCAGCTTGGGATGATGATTGCCCAGTTCAAGCGTGCTGCTAGAGGTCCATGTGTAGGTTTTGCTCAGGGTGTTGAGTGCGCTTCATCTTTTGGCAAAGTTGGTGAATTTAGTGGTCTTAATCCGAGTCAGAAGCCCAACTCCACCACTACTCCCAAGCTTACCAAGATTACACCCAAAGAGCCTCTCAAGCCTAACACCAAGGACGGGGTGTTTGTTGAACCTCCGAGAGCTCCACCCAAGAAACAGACATGTGCTCCAAAACCCAACCACCTGAGGAACAAGCTAGACACAATGCCACCGATCCATGAGGAGCTCATGCCTCAAAAGAGCCAAGTGATCCATACCCACTACCGTGAGTACCAGCAACCCCCTATGAGAGCGATGAGGTACCATTGTGAGCACTGTGGGAGAGATGGACACTTGAGGGAGTTTTGCTTTCGGTGCAAGAGAGAGGAGCGCTGTGCAAGGGAAATGAACAATGCGGACATGTACCATCCTTTCCATGATGTACATGTGCCAAACGTTCAAAGGGGAGCTGCTAGGCCTAGAGGTCCAATACCTCAAGGTCCTAGGCCGCAAGGAGGACGTGCCCGACGGGAGCTTGCATTTGTGGGCTATGGACCCCGCGGCGGTGGCTTTGTAGTCGAGCGTTACCCCCACCGCGCTTTGAGTATAGCGATGGACGCTCTTCCTTAGCGGACCACGTTTTCCTCAGCAAGGTGATCGCTTTCCCCATAGGCGTGCTAGGAATGGTTTTGCTACTAACCGTTCTTTTGAGCAGCCGGCCCAACACTGGTATAATTCCCATTTTACTCACCCCAGTGTTGGACCGTATGCTCACCCTATGTCTTTTTATTGATGTAGGTAAAACAATTGGAGAACGTTTGGTTGGTGGATTCCGGGTGCTCAAGGCATATGACCAAAAACGCCAAATGGTTCTCCAGTCTTAGTCCAGTTGCCGGAAAGGAATTTATCACCTTCGGCGACAATAGTAAAGGTAAGGTGTTGTCTTGTGGGTCGGTGCGAGTTAATGAGCATTTTGTGTTGCGTGATGTTGCTCTTGTTTCTAACTTGCACTTTAACCTTCTTTCCGTTTTGCAACTCTTTGATGATGACTATGAGATTTGTTTTAAACCGAATCTCAGTCGTATTTTTGATCCTCAGGGCAATCTTGTATGTTTGATTTTGCCCTTTGGGAAAGTCTTTCGTGGGAATTTCTCGGAGTCGTTTGGAATTTCTCGATGTCTTTTGGCTGGACCTTCCTCCTCTGATCTTTGGAAGTGGCATAGGAGACTCGGTCATCTGAGCTTCGACTTGCTTGCAAGGCTTAGCTCACTTGGCCTAATCCGAGGATTGCCCAAGTTGTCCATGGAGAAGGAACTTGTTTGCCATTCTTGTAGAAATGGGAAGATGGCTGCCGCTCCCCACCATCCAGTGACTCAGGTTATGACTAAGCGCCCTGGAGAGCTTTTGCACATGGACCTTGTTGGTCCGGCTCGGGTGAGCTCGGTTGATGGGAAGTGGTATGTGCTTGTTGTTGTTGATGACTTTTCGAGATATTCGTGAGTTTTCTTTTTAGCTGAGAAAACTAAGACTTTCTCTTTTGCTCGCAATCTGATTTTGCGTCTTCAGAACGAGTTCCCTTTGAACTCGATGCGAGCTATTCGTAGTGATAATGGTTCCGAATTCAAGAATTCGGACTTTGAGAAGTTTTGTAACTCTTTGGGTTTAGAGCATCAGTTTTCTTCCCCCTACACACCGCCACAGAATGGTTTTGTAGAAAGGAAGAATCAGACCCTTGTAGAGATGGCCAGGATGATGCTCGATGAGCATAGGACTCCTAGGCGATATTGGGCCGAAGCTATGAACACTGCATGCTACATTTCCAATCGCATTTTTCTCTGAGCTTTCTTGAAGAAGACTTCTTATGAGTTGTGTTTTGGAAAACATCCCAAAGTGAGTTATTTTAGAGTTTTTGGTTGCCACTGTTTTATACTCAAGAAAGGCAACTTGGACAAGTTTGAGTCTCGTTCTTCTGACGGTGTATTTTTGGGTTATGGCACTCATACTCGTGTATATCGTGTACTTAACCTTGATACTAACCGAGTCATGGAGACATCCGATGTCACCTTCGACGAGACCATGGTTTGTCATTCTTCTCGTTTTGAGCGTGCAATTGATCATGAGGTTGGTGAGCCTCTTTTTGATGACGAGGACGAGGGTGCTGAAGGGATGGATGATCCAGCACCACCTCCACCTGTTGTGCCACAAGCATCGGCTTCTACTATGACAACTCACGGCCCCAACCCCTCTTCGTCGACTACTTGGGGGCCGTGGGACCCGCCACCTCGGGCTGTACCTTTTGTACCTGAGGAGGCACCAGCTGCTGTTGAGGGGGAGGTTTCTTCAGCTCAGGAGGAGCCACGACAGATTCAGCGCCAACACCCGCCTCAACAGATGATCGGCAGCATCGACGAACGTGTCACTCGGTCAAGGTCATAACAAATCTCTCACTTTGTTGCTGATTTTGAACCCCGAGATGTTGGACATGCTTTATCTGATTCGGATTGGGTTAATGTCGTGCATGAGGAGCTTGGAAACTTTGAGAGAAATCGGGTTTGGGTTCTTCTTCCTCCTCCTCCTGAGTGTCATCCTATTGGGACAAAATGGGTTTTGAAAAACAAACAACGAG
Organism: Coix lacryma-jobi var. lacryma-jobi; assembly: GCA_009763385.1. Classification (NCBI taxonomy): domain Eukaryota; kingdom Viridiplantae; phylum Streptophyta; class Magnoliopsida; order Poales; family Poaceae; genus Coix; species Coix lacryma-jobi. Next base: position 110,688,865 of record CM019826.1, on the reverse strand, counting down.
AGGATGGCCATGTTTTGAGAAACAAGGCCAAACTTGTAGCCCAGGGGTATAGTCAGAAGGAGGGGATAGACTATGAGGAGACTTTTTCTCTGGTGGCTCGTTTGGAGGCAATTAGGATACTCTTGGCTTTTGCTGCATCCAAAGGGTTTAAACTTTTCCAAATGGATGTCAAGAGTGCCTTCTTAAACGGCTACATAGAAGAGGAAGTGTATGTGAAACAACCCCCCAGTTTTGAAAATCCCAAGTTTCCAAACCATGTCTTTAAACTTCACAAAGCTTTGTATGGATTGAAACAAGACCCCAGAGACTGGTATGATAGGTTAAAAACCTTTTTGCTTGCTAAGAGTTTTCAAATGGGATGTGTAGATAAAATGCTTTTTCTCCTCAATCAAGGCAATGACACTCTCCTTGTTCAGATTTACGTGGATGATATCATCTTCGGTGGTTCTTCTCACGCTTTGGTTGCCAAGTTTGCAGATCTTATGAGCAGGGAGTTTGAGATGAGCATGATGGGCGAGTTGATGGTTTTCCTCGGGTTGCAAATCAAGCAATCCCATGAGGGGACGTTCGTGCACCAGGGCAAGTACACCAAGGACATCCTAAAGAAGTTCGATATGGGTGAGGCCAAGCCTCTTCCCACACCCATGTCGACCACGACGGCCCTGGATGCGGACAAGGATGGAGAAGCTGTGGACTAGAAGGAGTACCGGAGTATGATCGGGTCACTGCTGTACCTAACGGCGACACGCCCGGACATCCAGTTTGAGGTGTGTCTTTGAGCACGATTTTAGTCATCGTCGCGCACTTCTCACCGTCAGGTGCTCAAGCGTATTATGAGGTACTTATGCTTCACACCAGAGTTTGGGATTTGGTATTCAGCTTCCTACACCCTCTCTCCTTGCGGTTATTCTGACGCCGATTTTGCTGGTTGCCGACTTGATCGCAAGTCCACTTCGGGGACTTGTTAGTTTATTGGTTCTTATCTAGTGTCTTGGTCTTCTCGCAAGAAGTCTAGTGTCGCTCAGTCTACCACAGAGGCTGAATATGTTCCTGCGGCTAGTTGCTGTTCTCAGTTGTTGTGGATGATGGCCACTTTGCGTGATTTTGGTCTGAGCTTTTCTCGCGTGCCTTTGCTTTGTGACAGCACGAGTGCTATTAGCGTTGCTAAGAACCCCGTGTTGCACTCTAAGACCAAACACATTGATGTGTGCTTTCATTTCTTGCGAGACCACTATGAGAAGGGTGATATCGACCTTCACCATGTCGATACTCATCATCAGTTGGCAGATATTTTAACAAGCCTTTGGACCAATCAACCATTGCTAGGTTGAGAGGTGAGCTTGGTGTGTGTTTCCCCTTTTAGATGGGGGAAACATTTTGGGTATTGTATCATAGACTGACTCTTTTTCTTTCGTTTTGTTTTTATTTCTGATAAGTTAGTCTTTGCATTTCATCATGCATCTTTACTTTCTGAGCTTCATGTATATAATCTTTAGAATGTGATTACGCTCTATCTAGTATGCTCCAATGCTATATTGATGATACCTGTAGCTTATGCTCTTTCTGGTCACTAATACAGGTTGTGAGCTGAGCTATTTTATGAATGGTGAACTTGCTTAATGAACATAAAACTTGAAATTGTTCACCATTGAGGTATGCAACTAGCATGTGTAGAATGTGTTGAATTCACTTGTGCTTCTCATATATGCTAGGTTGCTATGTCTCTAGTTCTGAGTCTTTCGCTTGCTTGGTATGTTCATATTCTGTCATAAAATGAACCAAGTTAAGTGAATTGGAAAGATCGAGATGGGATTGCTTGTCAGCACATCACAGTATCGAGACTGTTTCTCACTGCACTTTGAGTTAAACTTGAGTCGTGTAGTGTATGACCGAAACCGACGCTTTAAGCTTCTGATTGCTTCTACATAGGCTTAGCTCGGTTGAAAAGTTAGGCAATGACAAGCTCTCAACCTCTCGCAGTCACATGCTGAATTATGAACTTGTGTATTTTCACCGCTGCAACTCTGATTAAAATCTGAAATCACAAGTCTATGTTTCTTTCTATAGCATGATGATTGAACTTTGCTAGGGGTAGTTCACCTTGTATACATGTTTAGCACTTGTTTGACTTCCTGTCTATACATGTTTAGTGCCATTTTCGTGGTGAACATCCTTTTCTGAATGGCTAAAACTGCTCACTTTGCTCATATGTTCATATTTCGCATTTGGTGATCAGTTTGAGCCTTTGCTGGCACGTATGCTTGTTGATTGAGTCATCGAATCAGAACTTTGTAGAGCATCTTTTCATTCTATTGACTATATTCCTGAAGGTGCTAACTTGCATTTTTGCCTGATATGCATTTGGAAGGGAGAAGTTTGCTTGATAGTGCATTATCAACTAAGGGGAGAAATCTTAAAATCATATCCTAGTTGTGTGCACTATTGGAGGGGGAGTTTTGCTCGCTTTGTCTGATGAATTTTCAATTGGTTGGGAGCATTTTTCCAGTTGGTTCGGAGCATTTCTGGTAGCTAGTTGTGTTAAGCCTTTGCCTCTTTCTTGATGGACTAGCGACTTTGCCTATATGCTCTTCTCTTGGTATCGAGCTCTTTTGCTTTTCAGTTGGCATTCCTTCAGTTGGTATCAAGCTTTCTCGCTAGCGGTGTTGAGCCCGTTCTGCCTCTTCTTGAGGGCTAGCTCCATTTTGCTTGATTTTCAACTGACATTTCAATTGGTTTCGACCTTTCCTGCTAGCGGTGTTGAGCCTGTTCTACCTCTTCTTGAGGGCTAGCTTTGCTTTGCTTGGTTGCGTCGAGCCGTTGCCCATGTCTTTGAGGACCAAGCTGTTTTGCACTTTCACTTGACCTTCTTCTGGCTTTGTTGTGCTTTTGGGTCATTTGGTCGAGTTCTCTCTCCTTTTTCTTCCTTCTTCTATTCCATTATGATTTGTGTTGGTAGTTGACAATGCACTCATCAAGGGGGAGATTGCGGATACATGGGTGTATGCCCAGTCAAGAGTGATGAGTGATTGTCAACTGGTTTGATGCGCATGTTCTTTGGCTTGTGTTGTGCAGGTGTCGAGCACGGATACAGTGATCGAAGGCAAGGTGAAGGTCGAGTAGAGACGTGCCGTGCCGATGGACCGGGAGTGGTGAAGGGCGGACGTGAGGCTTGGACTGAGGGACCGGTGGCCTGAGGATCAGCTGTGGTGGCTGACAGCCTGGGACAGCGACGAGCGGAGACTTGCGGGGCACAGTGTTGCTCAGGTCGAGGACCTGGGGACATGTGTCGGTGGACGGGGTGCACGGGCGGTGCATCCCATCTACGACATCAGTTTGATGGTTGAGCCACAGAAAAACCATCGGGTGGACGGTTTTCAGGTTTGGGCCACAAAACCTGGGTGCTGCGGGTTTGCCGAGTTTGGGCCACAAAACTCGGGCTGAGGATGGTTTCCAGGTTTGGGCCTCAAAACCTGGGCGCTGGCAGGTTTCTGAGTTTGGGCCACAAAACTCAGGCTATGGACAGCTGGTTTCCCGATTTGGGCCTCAAAACTGGGGGTTGGTCGTGAAGGCTGGTTTCCTTGTTTGGGCCACAAAACCGGGGGCGAGGTCCAGGAAAAGGATGAGCAGAGCGGTGGCGGCACGTGGCGGCAATCGGTGAGGTTGCGTCGAGGCAACGCTACCAGTTGTGCGGCGTGGCCGTCGGATCAGCATCTACTTCGAGTTGGTCCAGAAGAACCCTAGGGTTTAGCTGGTTCGCTCTGTAATTAGTTAGGGGTAGAGTGAGAATTAGAATTAGGATAAGTAGAGGGAGACACCCACCTCCCATCCTATCTCAGCCATTTGCTATTTTCCTCTAGGGTTTCCTACTCTCCCATATCCCTGCTTTAGCAACTGAGATCCGCAGAGATGGTGAACAATACCTCTGTGTATTTGCTTTTTGAGGAAACGAGACCGTAATCTCGTGGTCTCCTCGTGGGGACAAATTTCAGCTAGAGATTCGTGGTTGTGATTCGTGTTTTGGAGTTGTTCTTCGCGGGTTGCTTTTCTACACGATTTTCCTGATGATCGATCTCTTTACTCGGTATATCTTTTGCGATTCCGTTTGAACTGAGTTGTTCTAGATCGTGAGGCGCATCTTTCCACCGAAGGAATTCTTCTCTAACCTCACGAGCTAGTAGATCGGTCGATTTTTGTTTCGAATCGTGTTTTGCTTCCTTTCCCCTGAATTCTTCTGATTCACCAATTTGGACTTAGGTTCGAGTCGTGATCTCTTTGGGATAGCTCACTAACCTCCTTGGAACTCCTCATACCAAGTCTAAGACTTAGAGCTTTTGATTCGGAGGAGATCGGGTTGAATTCGCGAAAGAACAGTGCAGTTTTGGGGCATCAGACGCTGGAGTCGTGAGCATCGGACGCTGTGTTCATCACATTGGACGCGTCCGATGCCACGTGTCATCTGACAGTGTTTTTAAAGGGACATCGGATGTTGACCATCGACGCGTCCGTTGCCATCGGACGCGTCCGGGGGTCGAGCATCGGACGCTAGGGTTCCACTGTAGCCAGCGTCCGATGGCCATGCAGTAAGGTCCTAGACTTGCTCATTCTGCATCGGACGCGTCCGTTGCTTGAACATCGGACGTAGGCCAGCGTCCGATGTTGTGTCTTCAACACGTTTTCATCCGCGGTTTGTTCGTCCGTTGTCGGTTTTGGTTTTCGTCTTTTGGATTGGATTTCTAGGGTTGTGTTTTTGTCCTGCTGTGCTTCTCGGAAGCATCCACCCTACATCTAGGGTCGTGGACACTCGCAAGCTCTAGGTTTGCTCTTGGGGTTGATTCTGGAGACAGTGGCAACAAGTTTCTAAAAAGAAATTTGAAGCTCCCATTCACCCCCCCTAGTCGCTTTCTGGTAGCACTTTCGGTCCTTCACACATTCTAATCATGCTAGTCGCCAATCTCAATGTTGAACAAGTTTCAAGTGTTTTGTTCAATTAGTCAGGTTCACCATTCACAGAGGTAGCTTAGCTCACAACATGTATCTAGTGATCAAATAGAGTCTAAGCTACAAGCATCATTATATATCACCAGATCATAGTTTCATTCTAATGACTATAGACATGAAGCTTGAAAATGTAAGATATACATGACGAAATGCATGCAAAAAGTAATCTATCAAAGCAAGCCTACAAGAATCGAAGCAAGACTAGCAAAGTAAGCAAAACAAACACAAAAAGGTATTGGAGAAAAACACCTATGGTACAACAAGCAAAATGCTTCCCCCATCTAAAAGGGTAAACACACACCAAGCTCTCCTCCCAACCTAGCAAAAGTTGAGAGATCCAAAGGCTTGGTAAAGATGTCCACAAGTTGGTTGTGGGTGTCTATATGCGTCAAGTCGATGTCGCATTTCTTGTAGTGATCACAAAGAAAGTGAACACGAACATTGATGTGTTTAGTCTTGGAGTGCAAAACTGGGTTCTTTGCTACACTAATCGCACTAGTGCTATCACAAAGAAAAGGCACTCGACTAAAATCTAGACCAAAATCATGCAAGGTAGCAACCATCCACAAAAGCTGTGAAGCACAAGAAGCAGCAATGACATATTCGGCCTCGGTGGTTGTTGACGTTTGTTAACGCAAATAGAATAAGAAAGATTCTGCAAGCGCACAAAACATCATCGTAGCATTTTACCGGGAGTATTCCAGGATCGTTATTTATATTTTACCACTGGGAAGCTAGGGTCAAGAATCTGATAACTCACTATCATGCATCTACTAACTCAGAGTACTAATTAGACTAAAGCAGGAGTGATTGATATATGGTAATGATAGCACATCAAAGAGAATTCAATGATAAATGTATAGATAACTATAGTGGGAGGACAACGGGAGAGATCAAGGCTCCTATATACTTCTCTAGTACTTGTGTTCTAAGGCAACAAAGATGAAAAGATATAGCAATCATAAACATTGGCACTTTGGAGCAGCAGGTCCTTTCCAACTCTCGAAGAAGACTGGGAAAAAGGTAGTTGGGAGAAGGCTGCCAAAAGCTCTACGAAACATCAATCCGAACGTGGTGGGCTACGAAGGCCTGACAGAGCTGTCACCCCTGGAGCTACCACAACTATTCCGTGGGATTGAGCGCAGCCTTAGATAACCTATAGACTAAACACCATGTCTAATCTATCGATTACTACTCTAATTACCTAGGATAACTAGAGCACTCAATACGAACAAAGATCCCATGCCAAGATATAACAACTATACTAATCATATAATAAAGCATAAAGTAAATAGAGAAGATAAATATATTAAAGCATAAGTCTTACAAGAAAAGATACAAAGACATACCAAAACTCTGAAGACTCTTCCGGAATCGAAGCGCAGCTCCGCTCTCCCTAACTCCCGACTAGAGCTAATCTATTACATTGGAAAATCTAAACCTAATTCTCTAGAGAGGAGAGGTTGTCCTTCGTGGGACGCCTCTACAACTCCCACATGATGTGTTGCCTCAGGGAGTCTGGGGTTTATTATATAGGGGCTCCTGGCCTCCCCTCCACCTTGAGCAAACGATGTGATACTAAATCCTTCGCCATGTGCACATGGGCCTTAATGGGCCAAGATGCGTCGAAGGGGTCGGTTGGAGTGCGTCACGCGAAGGAGGACCAGCTTTCAAGTGGGCCCAGGCCGACCGGCCAAGGGGTGGGGCCGGCCGGCCCCACATGTGAGCCATCGGGCTCCGCCTTCGTCGTGGTGTCTTCTAGAACTTCCTTATTTCCCTAATGCGACTTTCCGTCCATTTGCTCAATTCGTCGTGTTGGAGTAGGACTCTATCTCTTTCTATCTTCTGGAAAACTCCCTGGAAAACAGTAATTCACCAATGCTGTGGAATCTGTCAGTTTAACCCCTAGATTATGTTCCTTGGTGATCACTCCAGGTTGTTCTAGAAGCTTCTAAGTCATATCCAACAAGGACTCTCTCATCGGGACTCCAAATGTAGCAAACCATATGTCCGTTTCGATCGTCTCGACGAGCTCTTCGCAATGGTGTGCTCTGTTTCATCACTTGAGATACTTTTATATAGTGAAATATTGATAATCCTGCAAAGAAAGTGAGAACAACACAACTCGTGGAACTTGTTAGAATCAAACCCTACAACTATGCTTTATGGTTTATTTAATATCATTCTATGCATTAGTTGATGGTATAATATTGACATTAAGGACCATCAACAGTGGTAGACTGCACTATGCTAGACTGCTTGCGAGAAGACCATGAAATGAGTGAAGAGCCATGAAACTGACAAGTCCCTGAAGTAGACTTGCGCTCAAGCGGATAGCTGGCAAAATCCGCATCGGAATAATCACAAAGCAAAAGGGTCGAAGAAGAAGAAGAGTACCAAAGCCCGAACTTAGGAGTGTACCAGAGGTACCTCATGATGCGCTTGACCGCTTGCTTGTGGGAAGTCCGAGGGGATGCCTAAAAGCGAGCGCACAGACACACTGCGAAGTGTATGTCCGCCCTCGTCGTCGTCAAGTACCGGAGTTAGCCGATCATGCTCTTGTACTCCTTCTATTCCACAGGCTCTCCATCCTCATCCGCGTCCATCGCAATCGTCATCACCATGGGAGTTGTGAGAGGCTTGGCCTCACCCATGTCGAACCCATCATCCACATCGCAACCTTCCTACTCATAAAATCTGCAAAACTTGCCAACAAGACCATGAGAGGAGCCACCAAAGGTGATATCATCCACATCAATCTGAACCGGGTAGAAAGTATGTGTCCAACATCTTTGGGCTCAAAAGGGGCAACAAAAGCAGAATGAGTGGAATGAGACATAAAAAGACCTGGACCACATCTCGTGCTGGTCAATGTCGTCGTCCATCTGCAGAGGGGTGAATCTGCTAAATGCTCCGGGGCGCCTGCCTCGCCGAAGTCGTCCCCCCCTCGCTAGATGATATCGCTCCCTCAGGTGTAGCTAGTGCTCGCTGGAGATGCTGCTCGAATGGAAGCCTAAGTCATGGAAGAAGTAAGATCGGGTATGTTAGCTGAAATGTTATCTCCAAGTTCCTGTTCTCCTGCAAGCTCAAAAGCAGAAGAAATACAAGGTATCGTCTCATCCAGTGTTACCTCAAGGTGTCCACAAAATGGTTAGTCACATCATAAGCATTGCGTAAACTCTCGAAAAGGAGGCCTACCCAAGAATGATACCACAAGGAGATCTGAACTCAAACTAGTTAAAACTACCATGCAACGGGATAAAGCACTATAGAGCAAAATGCAACCTAGTGACATGATCAACTCAAACACAACCTAAATCTCAACACATGCAACAAAGCAAGATAATGATAGCAATAAATCCAAAGGCATGTAACATGATAAATGTGTGGAAAGGCCAGTGCTAGAACTAAACATGTCAACCGGGTACATGTAGCTTAACCAAAACTAGCACATGAAGATGATACCTAATGAACATTATATCACTACAGATCAAGCTCATGGAGTAGTATGGTAAAAACATGGCAAAAAGTTCATGAGGATCACAAATTAGCATGAAAAGTGGCTAATCCACCCAACTGTACTGTACACAAAGCTAGCATGACATATGATATACGAGACAACACATGCTAGACTAAACAAAAGCATGAAAGAAAAGCAAATATACATGCAAGATCTATACAAGTGAGCACATGAATGACCATCTCATACCACAAGAAATAGATCATAAGAGTACAAGGTAGCAGTGTATATTAAAGGTCACGAAACTGCAAAAGCCTCTTGGAGGCCACTCCAACGGGGTGTAGAGAACCATCTGCGCACACAAGGTTGATACATGCCCTTTTGGTTCCACCGTGAATGATGAGCGATTAGTCAATAGGCTCACCGAGAGGGGTGCGTGTGCAACATGTGTCTCTTGGTTGTGTTGATGTGCAGGTGTGGAGCTCGGATACAGTGATCGATGGCGAGGTGAAGGTCAAGTAGAGACGTGCCGTGTCGACGGACCTGGAGCGGTGAAGGATGGGCGTGCCGTGCGGCGGACGTGCCATGCCGATGTACCCAGAGCGGTGAAGGGGGGACGTGAGGCTTGGACTGACGGACCGAGAGGCCAGAGGACCAGCAGTGGTAGCTGGCACGTGGCATCGGCGAGCGAGAGCACATGGGGATGTGCGATGCATCGGCCGAGTCAGGAGGAAGACGATGGCGTCGTGGCACTTGGCGGGAGGTCGGACACGGGCTTGCGTGCGGCGCAAGTGCCGTCGGCCAAGTCAAGAAGGAAGGCAAAGACGTTGTGCCCGGCGTGGAGGCTGGACATGCATCGGCATCGGTGCTGGTGGTCGGGGTGTGCGAACCACATCCCGTCTACAGTGCGGGTTCGGTAGCTGAGCCTCAAAAAGCTACAATCGACGGTTTCCGAGTTTGGACCTCAAAACTCGGGTGGCCGGTTTCCGAGTTTGGGCCTCAAAACTCGGGTTGGTCGGTTTCTAGGTTTGGGCCTCAAAACCTAGGCTCGCGGGTTTCCGAGTTTGGGCCTCAAAACTCGGGTGGATGGTTTCCAGGTTTGTGCCTAAAAACCTGGGCTGGCAGGTTTTGAAGGACCGAATTGGCGACCAGAGGGGGGGTGAATGGGAGCCTCAAATTTCTTCTCGAGAAATCGAAGGCCCTTGTCCCAAAGAGTCACCCCAAAAGCAAGACAAGGACTCGGTAGTGTCCACGACCCTAGATGTAGCGTGGATGCTTTCAAGAAGCACAGCGGGACACTACTCGAACTCAAAAGAGCCTCGGAGCAAATCGAAAACTGCAGTGACCAATCCTAGGAGAAAAACCAAAAAGAGTACCAAACGGTGTCCAAAAATTGTAAAATATGAACCACAGGTACTAGACAAACCCAGCAAGGTCTACCAAAAATTTGAGCTCAAAATTCCAAAGTTTAAATACCGGACACGTCCGGGATTCACACCGGACACATCTGGTATTCACTGCTCAGACCAGTTTTGGGAGAAAACTCCAAAACCCTATCAAACGGTGTCCAAAAATTATGACATTTTAACCAGAGCTAGTAGACACCTAAGGGAAGATCTCCACAAAATTTCAGCTCGAAATTCGAAATTTAAGTATACCGGACACGTCCAGGATCATACCGGACACGTCTGGTATTTGCGCTGAAGCTCCAGAAAATTCCGAATTCGAATCCAAAACTCTACCAAATGAACTCCGAAAAATCTGAATTTTTGCAGAGGTGTTCACAACAAGGTCAGTGAGCTATCTCTAAGAAACCATGGATTGATCCTAACAATAGTTTGCAGAATCAAAGAGAATTGAAGGTGAACGGGCAAAAAGGAGAAAAACGAAGAACGAACACGAATTCGACCCGATCTATGTGCTCGTGAGGTTAGAGGGGAAATCCTTCGGTGAAAAGAAGGAGCTCATGACAAAGCACGATCTGATTCAAGCGGAATCGAAAACCACCTCTCGGAGAGGGAGAACGAGGCAAATCTCCAGGAGGGGAAAAACCAAAACGCGAAGAACAAAAACGCGATTCCATCCAAATTGCAGACAACAAAGAGGAGGGGCAAAATTGATCCTTGGATTGCTACGGGATGATGAATTGTGTAGCACACTGTGTTGGGTTACAAGCCACTCCTCGCAACAACAAAGCGTGGATGGCGAAAAGCTCAAGAACAAGAGCCACTCCTCTCTCTAACCCTAGCCTCCTCTCAAATCAACAAAATGAGAGTGACACCTCCAAGGATGGCTGTCCAACACAACCCCTTCATCTATATATAGGCGCACGTCTGAATGACCAAAGCGCCCTCACATGAAGCACTCAACCCAAATACCCCCCAGGGGTAAAACTGTCCAACCCTAGCAGTTTTCATCCGACGGCCACGCGCCTTCTCATCCTTCATCCAACATGTGTCTCCAGCCCAGGTTTTGAGGCCCAAACCTGGAAACCGTCCACCCCGAGTTTTGAGGCCCAAACTCGGAAACCCGCGAGCCCAGGTTTTGAGGCCAAACCTGGAAACCGTCCATCCCGAGTTTTGAGGCCCAAACTCAGAAACCGGCCACCCGAGTTTTGAGGCCCAAACAAGGAAACCGTCGAGGGTCGCTTTTTGAGGCTCAGCTACCGAACCCGCGCCGTAGACGGGATGTGGTTCGCACACCCCGACCACCGGCACCGATGCCGATGCATGTCCAGCCTCCACGCCGGGCACAACGCCTTCGCCTTCCTTCTTGACTTGGCCGACGGCACTTGCGCCGCACGCAAGCCCGTGTCCGACCTCGCGCCAAGTGCCATGACGCCATCGTCTTCGTCCCGACTCGGCTGATGCATCGCACATCCCCATGTGCTCTCGCTCGCCGATGCCACGTGCCAGCTACCACAGCTGGTCCTCTGGCCTCTTGGTCCATCGGTCCAAGCCTCACATCCACCCTTCACCGCTCTGGGTACATCGGCATGGCATGTCCGCCGCATGGCACGCCCATCCTTCACCGCTCCCGGTCCGTCGGCACGACACGTCTCTACTTGACCTTCACCTCGCCATCGACCACTGTATCCGAGCTCAACACCTGCACATCAACACAGCCAAGAGACACATGTTGCACACGCACACCAACACAGAAACACCACAACTCAACGCCAACGGTTAGTCATAAACATTAAGCGCATAGTGAGTAATGACTCAACCTGGAGAAGCCTCAAACCTTCCTTATCAAAGTCAATCATTTATCATATATGTTCTCAATCTCCCCCTTGATGAATGCATTGACTAAAAATAAAACCACAAAGGAAGGGTTTGAAGGCAAGCCTCATTCAAGTGCCCAAAAACCAAGCAAAAGCAAACAAAAGGCCACTTGAGATGAGAAAGGATCATGAAAACTCCAAATAAAAGCTCTCGGTCCTGAAAGAAACGGGAAAAGCGGGCAAAGCCTCCACACAACCGAAGAATCAAGTGAAAACAAGAGTTTCATGAATCCCAAAAAGGCACTCAAAAACCAATCACAAATAATTTGTCAAACAATCATCACAAAAGAAACCAAGGTTCTTATCAACTTGGAAGGTTCTTATCCACATGGGTTTCGAAATTTCTCCCCCTTGATGATTGAATTGACAAAAACTAGGCACAAAGAGATGGTTTGAGATACCAAAACTGAAAACTTGGTCCCCAAAGATATGGGCAACGACTCAACGCAACCAAGCAAGGGATCGGAGCAACAACTCATAAAAGAGCAAAACTCGATCACATAGAGCGAAAGACTTGGTTCCCCAAGACATGGGCAACAGCTCGACGCAACCAAGTCAAAAATGAGCTAGCCCTCAAGAAAAGGTAGAAAATGGCACAACACCACTAGCTCAAGGCTCGATACCAATTAAGGCTGAATCAACGCATAAGAATGCAAAACTGCTAGTTCCTCAAGATAGAGGCACAGAGGCTCAACACAACTAGCAGAAGACTCGATACCAATCACAAGCAGCCAAAAATTGGTGAAAACAGCTAGTTCCTCAAGACAGAGCCACATAGGCTCGACGCAACTAGCCGAAGGCTCCATACCAATCGAAAATACCAAGCAAAAACTGCTAGTCTCTCAAGAGAGAGGCAACAATGGCCCAACACGACTAGCAGGCTCGATACCGATTGAGAAAAACACAAAGAGAAGCTCATCACTAAATGGAGGACAAACACTTGGAGCACGCGGAGAAGCAGCAAGACAAAAGCGTCTCCTCCTGAAGGCAAGCCTACACACAAAGGCTATGCACCAAAGCTCACTATGAAGGATACCAATTAAAACACATAAAAGAGCTATACCAATTGAAGAAGAACATAAAAGAGCTAAACTCCCCCTAGCTCAAAGCTCTCCCCAAAATGCATGACTCTCCCCTTTGTGCCAACACTCAAACTCCCCCATGCAAACAGGTTCTCCCCCTTGACAAAAGGGAACATGCTGAGGGGTTTTGACATTTCTCCACAAAGTTAACACAAACACAAGACAAGTCATCAACCAAAAGCATATGGGGGGTCATGAAAAGCATTGAAAGTGACCACCAAGTGTATCAGAGCTGGGGGTATGAACACTAAGCTAAAATGCATGATATGCACAATGCAATAGCTTCAAGTGTATAGCAATCAGAATGAAAAGATGCTCAAAAGGGTGCTGCCCTGAAAGTGTACCAATCAATACAAATGCTAGCAAAGTCTCAAACTAATCAAATGAATATGAAATATGAATAATTAAGCATATGAGCAGTTTTAAGCCATTTGAAAAGGAGTCCGCCACTAAAATAGCACTTAGCATGAATAGACAGGAAATTGAGCAAGTGCTAACTTAAGTATAAAAGGTGAAATACCCCTAGCAATGTTCAATCATCATGCAATAGAATGAAGCATAAACTTGTGTTATTTTCAAAATTTTATCAGAATTTGCAGCGGTATTACCACAAGTTCAAATTAAAAGCATGTGATTGCGAGAGGTTGAAAGCATGGTCATTGCCTAACTTTTCAACCGGGCTAAGCCTATGCAATAAAAGCAATCGGAAGCTTAAAGCACCGGTTTCGATCTTACACTACACGGCTCAAGTTTAACTCAATTGTGCAATGAGAAACAGTCTCGATACCGTGAGGTGCTGACACATGCAATCCCGTCTCGATCTTTTCATTTCACTTAGACATGGATCAAGTTTTGAGCACAAGGTAAATATGAACAATCCAAGCAAGTGAATGACTCAGTGCAAGAGACATAGCAACCTAGCATAGAAAAGATAGCACAAGTGATCTCAACACATCCTACCCATGCTAGTTGCCACTCTCAATGGTGAACAAAATAAAAGTTTCATAGTTGATTAGTCAAGTTCACCATTTGCCAAAAATAGCTTAGCTCATAACATGTATCAAGTGATCAAAAAGAGCCTAAGCTACAAGCATCATCATGAATAAACAGGGCATACCAAAAAGAGCATAATCTCATTCTCATTGGTCTAAACATGAAGCTCTAAGATGCACTAAAATACATGATGATATGCATGCAAAAACTAGTCTATCAAAGACAAAGCAAAACTAGCCTAAAAAGGAAAACCCAAAACAAAAGGGTATCGAAGAAGTACAACTAAGATACAACAAGCAAAATGCTTCCCCAACTAAAAGGGAAACACACACCAAACTCACGAATAAAGAGCCAAGAAATGCTCAAGCAACAATCAGCAAAATCCTCATCGAAAAGACCACAAAGCAACAAGAGGTCAAGGAAGAAGACTACCAAAACCCGAACTTAGAAGTGTGTCGGAGGTACCTCATGAAGCGTATGACCGCCTGCTGGTGTGATACCCGAGGGAACGCCTGAATCTGCTGAACTCCGGGGCACCTGGCTCGCCGAAGTCGTCTCCCCCTCGCCTGATGCTGTCGCTCCCACAGGTGCAGCTAGTGCTCGTTGGAGAGCTGCTCGAACAGAACCCCAAGTCGTGGAAGAAGTGGGATCGGGTTCGTGAGCTAAAATGCTCTCTCCAGGCTCCTATTCTCCTGCACACTCAAAAGCAGAAGAAAACACAAGGCATTGTCTCATCCAGTGTGACCTCAAGGTCTCCACGAAAATGGTTAGTCACATAATAAGCATAAGGTGAGCTCTCAACAAAAAGAGATCTACCTATGAAAGATACCGCAAGGAGATCTGAACTCAAACTAGTCAAAACTACCATGCAACAGGATAAAGCACTGTATAGCAAAATGCAGCCTAAACACATGATCAACCCAAACATAGCCTAAGCCTCAACACATGCTACAATGCATGATAATGATAGCAATAGATCCAAAAGCATGTATCATGATAAAATTGTGGAAAGGCTAGTGTTCAAACTAATCATATCAATAGGATACATGTAGCTAACCAAAACTAGCACCTGAAAAGTGATACCTAATGAACATCATACCACTACAAATCAAACTCATGGAGAAATATGGTAAAACATGGCACAATGTTCATGAGGGTCACAAACTAGCATAAAAAGTGGACATTCCACAAAAGCTATACACAAAGCTAGCATGACATATGATACAAAAGATAGCATATGCTAGACTAAACAAAACATGATACAAAAGAAAATGTACATGCAAGAACTATACAAGTGAGCACATGAAAGTCCATCTCATACCACAAGAAATAGAACATGGATGTTCAAGGCATGAGTGTGTAAGAAAGCTTACCGAGTAGCAAAAACCTCTTTGGAGGCAAATCTAAGCGGGGTGTAGAGAACCATCAAATCTTGATCACATCTAAAAGATCAAGCTCCATCAGGCGCATGTTCTCCACCCCGCGTCCTCATATCTATACACAAGAGGACAAAGTAACCCGAGTCTTGGATCCCGAAGGGTTAGCAAGCATATACTTGGGAATCCAAGACTTGGTCACAAAACTCAACTTATCTTGTGGGTTAGCATGATGCAAATGTTGGTTCAAATGCAATTGTGAAACGCCCTTGGAAGCATTCCTCAAAAGGACAACTCGAGGAGAAGAACGAGTCGTACCACGGGAAAAGAGGCAAACATCTTCCAAGGTTTTTGTAGAAGAACCAATAGATGCACCATGAGAAGCATGACGTGGACCAAGAGAAGTAGCACTAGAAACATGTCCAAGATCATGACCAAACCCATTAGAAAAGGAGTCATAAAACCCATCAACAAAGAGGGGCTTCTTACTAGGAACAGAAGTGTCCATGCCATGAGAAGGGCTATGAACCACCATCTTCCTAGAAGAGCGAGCTTGGCGCAAGCGTTTGGCACGCCGATAGCAAAAGCTTTCTTGATGCCCATCTTTCTCACAAAAAGAGCAATGGTACAAAGGCCTACTGGAAGGCACACCATTCTTCGACAAGTGAGAAGTCCCTTGGGACTTAGAACAAGAAGCATCAACAATCAACTTGGTGCCAACACTCAGAGCACACGTGCCATGGGAAAGGCTACGCGGCTTCGTAAAAGCCTTAGCTCGAATACATCGCTCGTGTTTGACACGGCAGAAACAAAAATCGAATGAATGTCCATCCTTCTTGCAAAAGGTGCAATGGAAAATCGGATTGGGAACACGAGTCCCAAAAATTTGAGAAGCACCTTTGTCAAGAGAAGTCCCTTGGACATTACTCGAAGAACCAACAAGGTTAGGACTAGCTATGGAAGAGCTATCCAAAACCTTGCCACTAATGCTACAGTCAAAAGACTCACGCTCAACACAAGAACTCAACTCCGGTTGCAAAGAAGCAATTTTAGATGCATCAACATCGGAGTTGCAAGAAGTGCGTGAATCAAAAGACTTGGCACAAAGACTTTTGCATCTTTTGGCTAAAACCTCATTCTCAAACATGAGGCGATCACAAGTACCACAAGGAGTGTTTCTCAAATTTTCCATCTCCTTTTCAATCCACTCGGCATATGTGGTACGCAAGAGTTCGATCTCTTTCTCAAGGTTAGCACTCATATCATTGTGCTCAACCAACTTAGCGCTCATATCATCGCGCATTTGCTTCAAAACCAAAACTTCTTTTTCTAAATCAATGCATGATGTGCAAATGAAATCGGTGGAAGAAACATCACCATTCACATCAAGCAATGAATCATGATTAGCACAAGAAGTAAGGCAAGCATCGTTATTTAAAGAGCATGAGCTACAAGGCCTAGAATTTAATTCAACAATTTTAGCCCTAGCATGCTCAAGTTCATCTACACATGTCCTGTGAATCAAACTGAATTCTCTAAGTTTAGCAACAAAAGATTCACAAGAATCACATGGTGACAAAGCATTTGACTTTAGCAAGGCTATTTCAGTTTTAGCACAATCAAGGTCCTTGCGCAAGTCAATGCAAACTAGACATTGTATGGAAGCATTTGATTTTAGCATTTCATTTTTCAGATTTTAAGCTAGCAAGAGAAAAGCATAGCTCATCATTCTTCCTAACCATGTGACTACAAGAGGTGCAAGGTAAAGATGCACTAGACTTCCAATGAAAAAGGCCACATTTCAACCTAGTGATGGAGCATTTCAACTTCTTGATCTTCCTATGCAAGGTATCACAAAGCTCATCATATCTAACGTTATCATCACAGCAAGCTTCATATCGTTGGGACAAAATCCCAAGACTAGCGAGAAGTGTACCTTTCTTTGCCTTGCCAAGTTCACAAATATGATCCTCCGTTGAATGCTCATCATCTCCTAGGATGTCCAGCAAAGCATCCACCTCACATTCTGCCTCAAGAGTCGCACTCCTCCTTCTTTCAGAAATGTCATCCTCGATCGCACGTCCATGATTCAAACCCGAGGACAAGGACACGCTGGAAGAACTAGATGCCATTTCTAAAAGCACCGTTAGTGTTAGCCAAACAAAATCTCAACACCTCGACAAGCAAAGTCAGAAACAGAAACCGCTCTCAAAAGGTCGCCTTCACGGATACGGAACCGGTTAAGGTAGAGAGATCCTTAACTGGCTCTGATACCAATTGAAGGACCGAATTGGCGACCAGAGGGGGGTGAATGGGAGCCTCAAATTTCTTCTCGAGAAATCGAAGGCCCATGTCCCAGAGAGTCACCCCAAAAGCAAGTCAAGGACTCGGTAGTGTCCACGACCCTAGATGTAGGGTGGATGGTTCCAAGAAGCACAGCGAGACACTACTCGAACTCAAAAGAGCCTCGGAGCAAATCGAAAACTGCAGTGACCAATCCTAGGAGAAAAACAAAAAGGAGTACCAAACGGTGTCCAAAAATTGTGACATTTGATCCACAGGTACTAGACACACCCAGGAAGGTCTCCCAAAAATTGCAGCTCAAAACTCCAAAATTTCAATACCGGACACGTCCGGGATTCACACCGGACATGTCTGGTATTCACTGCTCAGAACAGTTTTGGGAGAAAAATCCAAAACCCTATCAAACGGTGTCCAAAAATTATGAAATTTTAACCAGAGCTAGTAGACCCTAAGGGAAGATCTCCACAAAATTTCAGCTCAAAATTCGAAATTAAAGTATACCGGACACGTCCGGGATCATACCGGACACGTCTGGTATTTGCGCTGAAGCTCCAGAAAATTCGGAATTCGAATCCAAAACTCTACCAAATGAACTCCAAAAAATCAGAAATTTTGCAGAGGTGTTCACAACAAGGTCAGTGAGCTATCTCTAAGAAACCATGGATGGATCCTAAAAATAGATTGCAGAATCAAAGAGAATCGAAGGTGAACGGGCAAAAAGAAGAAAAACGAAGAACGAACACGAATTCGACCCGATCTATGTGCTCGTGAGGTTAGAGGGGAAATCATTCAGTTAAAAGAAGGAGCTCACGACAAAGCACGATCTGATTCAAGCGGAATCGAAAACCACCTCTCGCAGAGGGAGAACGAGGCAAATCTCCGGAAGGGGAAAAACCAAAACGCGATTCGATCCAAATTGCAGCCAACAAAGAGGAGGGGCGAAATTGATCCTTGGATTGCTACGAGATGATGAATTGTGTAGCACACTGTGTCGGGTTACAAGCCACTCCTCGCAACAACAAAGCGTGGACGGCGAAAAGCTCAAGAACAAGAGCCACTCCTCTGTGTAACCCTAGCCTCCTCTCAAATCAACAAAATGAGAGTGACACCTCCAAGGATGGCTGTCCAACACAGCCCCTTCATCTATATATAGGCGCACGTCTGAATGACCAAAGCGCCCTCACATGAAGCACTCAACCCAAATACCCCCCAGGGGTAAAACTGTTCAACCCTAGCAGTTTTCATCCGACGGCCACGCGCCTTCTCATCCTTCGCTTTGCCTCGACGCAAGCTCCAGGATGCCGCCACGTGCCGTCACCGTCAATCGCCGTGCCTTCTCACCGATAGCATCGCCGCAACACAAGCCTCTCAGTGCCGCCACGCGTTGACCGTCCTTTTGGACCTTCCCCCGGTTTTGAGGCCCAAACCGGGAAACCTGCCAGCCCAGGTTTTGAGGCCCAAACCTGGAAACCGTCCACCCCGAGTTTTCAGGCCCAAACTCAGAAACCCGCGAGCCCAGGTTTTGAGGCCAAACCTGGAAACCGTCCATCCCAAGTTTTGAGGCCCAAACTCGGAAACCGGCCACCCGAGTTTTGAGGCCCAAACTCCGAAACCGTCGAGGGTAGCTTTTTGAGGCTCAGCTACCGAACCCGCTCCGTAGACGGGATGTGGTTCGCACACCCCGACCACCGGCACCGATGCCGATGCTTGTCCAGCCTCCACGCCGGGCACAACGCCTTCGCCTTCCTTCTTGACTTGGCCGACGGCACTTGCGCCGCACGCAATCCAGTGTCCGACCACCCGCCATGTGCCACGACGCCATCGTCTTCGTCCTGACTCGGCTGATGCATCGCACATCCCCATGTGCTCTCGCTCGCCGATGCCACGTGCCAGCTACCACAGCTGGTCCTCTGGCCTCTTGGTCCGTCGGTCCAAGCCTCACGTCTGCCCTTCACCGCTCTAGGTACATCGGCATGGCACGTCCGCCGCACGGCACGCCCATCCTTCACCGCTCCCGGTCCGTTGGCACGACACGTCTCTACTTGACCATCATCTCGCCATCGACCACTGTATCCGAGCTCAACACCTGCACATCAACACAGCCAAGAGACACATGTTGCACACGCACACCAACATAGAAACACCACAACTCAACGCCACCGGTTAGTCATAAACATTAAGCGCATAGTGAGTAATGACTCAACCGGGAAAAGCCTCAAACCTTCTTTATCAAAGTCAATCATTCATCATATATGTTCTCAGGTTTCTCGGTTTGGGCCTCAAAACCGGGGGAAGGTCCAAAAGGACTGTCGACGCGTGGCGGCGTGGAGTGGCTGGCGCGGCGGCGAAGCTATCCACGAGGAAGGCGCGGTGGTTGACATGACGGCATGTGGCAGCATCAGGGAGGTCGTGTCGAGGCGAAGTTACCGGATGTGTGGGCGTGGCCGTCGGATGGAAACTGCCAGAGATGGACAGTTTTACCCCTAGGGGGTATTTGGGTTAGTACTTCATGTTAGGGCGTTTGTGTCATTTGGACATGCGCCTATATATAGATGAAGGGGTTGTGTTGGACAACCATCCTTGGAGGTGTCACTATTATTTTATTTAGGTGAGAGGAGGCTAGGGCTAGAGGAGAGACCGGCTCTTGTTCTTGAGCTTTTCGCCATCCGCGTTTTGTACTGCGAGGAGTGGCTTGTAACCTTACACAGAGTGCTACACAATTCATCATCTAGTAGCAATCCAAGGATCAATTTCGCCCCTCTTCTTTGCTGGCTGCAATTTGGATCGATTCGCGTTTTTGTTCTTCGCGTTTTGGTTTTTCCCCTCCTGGAGATTTGCCTCATTCTCCCTCTCCGAGCGACGATTTGCGATTCCATTTGAATCAAATTGTTCTATGTCGTGAGCTCCTTCTTTCCACTGAAGGATTTCTTCTCTAACCTCACGAGCACATAGATCGGGTCAAAATCGTGTTCGTTCTTCGTTATTTCCCCTTTTCTAGTGTTCTTCCGATTTCCCAAGGATTAGTTGGTTTGGAGCGATGATATCCTAGGATTAGCTTCCCAACACATAGAAGAACACTTGGGAGAAGTTTGGTTGGAGCCCCGTTCGATTTGGTGAAGATCCAATCGATTTTGGTTTTGTCCCGAGCTGTTTTTGGGCTTTCTGGACAGTGGCGGACTGTCCGG
Source organism: Coix lacryma-jobi var. lacryma-jobi (assembly GCA_009763385.1). NCBI lineage: Eukaryota > Viridiplantae > Streptophyta > Magnoliopsida > Poales > Poaceae > Coix > Coix lacryma-jobi. Next base: position 110,668,184 of record CM019826.1, on the reverse strand, counting down.
GACTCATCCCCGGACTGTCCGGGGGTCGGGGCTATTCACGGGTAGCGAGGTCGCTGTTTTCTTTTTTGAACGGCGGACTATCCGGGACTCATTCCTTGACTGTTCAGGGTTCAATAGCGGACAGTCCGCGGTTCACTAGCGGACAGTCCGCGACTGCACATTTTTGCTAATTTCGTCCGTATCTTTTGCATACGAGCTCCGATTTGTGATCTGTTTGTTGCATTGGTTTCCTAACTTCTTAAGGATCATTCCAAAGTACTTTTGCCACCATTGGTGAAAGTATTTTAGTTGGACACTTCCTTCTTCTCCATAGGAGTTAAGTGTTCCGCTTTCGGAGTTTCATTGTTTCTAGCGGCCGTATCTTTTGCTTTCGAGCTCCGATTTGAGATCCGTTTGTTGCGTTAGTTTCCTAACTTCATAAGGATCTTTACAAGGTGCTTTTGCCACTAGTTGGCCTAAGTAGTTTTGGTCGAACACTTTCCTCTTCTCCATAGGAGTGGGGTGTTCCGTTATCGGAGGTTCGATTGTTCTAGGAGCTTGCTTGTGCAGTTTTGCCCCGTTGCTTTGGCGCTTGGTTTTGGGGGTTCTTCGGTAGTTCCGCTGTACCTCTAGGACATCTCCTAGGGTATCCACCTATTCATAGGTCATGAACTCACCGGTTGTTTGAGTGTTTGCTTTTGGGGTGATTTTCTAGGACAAGGGCCATCGTTTCTCGAGAAGAAATTTGAGGCTCCCATTCACCCCCCTCTCTGGTCACCAATTCAGTCCTTCAATTGGTATCGGAGCCAGTTAAGGATCTCTCTACCTTAACCGGTCCCGAATCCGCGAAGGCGACCTTTTGAGAGCGGTTGTGTTTCCGACTTTTGTTCGTCGAGGTGTTTGAGCTTTTGTTTGGCTAACACTAACGGTGCTTTTGGAAGTGGCACCAAGTTCTTCTTCAAGTATGTCTTTGTCTTTTGGTTTAAATGTTTCCAAGGATGACATCTTGGGAAGAAGGAGGAGTGCAGTTGATGAGAGGGATCGCGAGGTGAACAATCTGTTGAACCTTCTACGACATGACGAGCTTTCACCGGAGGATCTCCTATGTCAGCTTGGCAAGGCCAAGAGAGGTACACTTGCTCGTGGTCTTGTGGCTTTGCACAACCTATATGAGGCTTGCTCTAGGGATGATGAGCTTTGTGATACCTTGCATAGAAAGGTAGAAAAATTAAAATGCTCCATTGCTAAGTTGAAGTCTAGTGCCTCTTTGCCTTGCACCTCTTGTAATGACATGGTTAGGAAGAATGATGAGCTAGGCTTTTCTCTTGCTAGCTTAAAATCTGAGAATGAATTGTTGAAATCCAATGCTTCTGAACCATGTCTAGTTTGCATTGACTTGCGCAAGGACCTTGATTGTGCTAAAACTGAAATAGCCTTGCTAAAGTCAAATGCTTTGTCACCATGTGATTCTTGTGAATCTTTTGTTGCTAGACTTAGAGAATTAAGTTTGATTCACAGGACATGTGTAGATGAACTCGAGCATGCTAGGGCTAAAATTGATGAGATAAATTCTAGGCCTTCTAGCTTGTGCTCTTTAAATAAAAATGTTTGCCATGCTTCTAGTGCTATTCATGATTCTGTGCTTGATGTGAATGGTGATGTTTCTTCCACCGATTTCATTTGCACATCTTGCACTGATTTAGAAAAAGAAGTTTTGGCTTTGAAACAAGCGCGCGATGATATGAGCGCCAAGTTGGTTGAGCACAATGATATGAGTGCCAACCTTGAGAAGGAGATTGAGCTCTTGTGTACCAAATATGCCGAGTGCATTGAAAAGGAGATGGAGAACTTGAGAAACACTCCTTGTGGTACTTGTGACCGCCTCATGTTTGAAAATGAGGTTTTGGCCAAAAGATGCAAGAGCCTTTGTGCTAAGTCATTTGAGTCACGCATTTCTTCCAACTCCGATGTTGATGTTTCCAAGTCTGCATCTTTGCAACCGGAGTTGAGTTCTTGTGTTGCGCGGGAGTCTCTTGACGTTAGCACTAGTGTCATGGTTTCGGATAGCTCTTTCATAGCTACTCCTAACCTTGCTGTTTTTTCGAGTGATGTCCAAAGGACTTCTCTTGATAAGGGTGCCTCTCATACTTGTGGGACTCGTGCTCCCAATCCGGTTTTCCATTGCACCTTTTGCAAGAAGGATGGACACTCATTCGATTTTTGTTTCCGTCGTGTCAAACACGAGCGACGAATTCGAGCTAAGGCTTTTAGGAAGCCACGTAGCCTTTCCCATGGCACGTGTGCTCCTAGTGTTGGCACCAAGTTGGTAGTTGATGCTTCTTGTTCTAAGTCCCCAGGGACTTCTCACTTGTCAGAGAATGGTGTGCCTGCTAGTAGGCCTTTGTACCATTGCTCTTTTTGTGAGAAAGATGGGCATCAAGAAAGCTTTTGCTATCGGCGTGCCAAATGCTTGCGCCAAGCTCGCTCTTCTAGGAAGTTGGTGGTTCATAGCCCTTCTCATGACATGAACACTTGTGCTCCTAGTAAGAAGCCCCTCTTTGTTGATGGGTTTTATGACTCCTTTTCTAGTGGGATAGGTCATGGTCGTGGACATGCTTGTAGTGCTTCTTCTCTTGGTCCACGTCATGCTTTTCATGGTGCTTCTATTGGTTCTTCTACAAAAACCTTGGAAGATGTTTGCCTCTTTTCCCGTGGTATGACTCGTTCTTCTCCTCGAGTTGTCCTTTTGAGGAATGCTTCCAAGGGTGTTTCACAATTGCATTTGAACCAACATTTGCATCATGCTAACCCGCAATATAAGTTGAGATTTGTGACCAAGTCTTGGGTTCCCAAGTACATGCTTGCTAACCCTTCGAGATACAAGACTCGGGTTACTTTGTCCTCTTGTGTGTAGATATGAGGACGCGGGGTGGAGAACATGCGCCTGATGGAGCTTGATCTTTTAGATGTGATCAAGATTTGATGGTTCTCTACACCCCGCTTAGATTTGCCTCCAAAGAGGCTTTTGCAGTTTGGTGAGCTTTCTCTTACACTCATACCTTGTACATCCATGTTCTATTTCTTGTGGTATGAGATGGACTATCATGTGCTCACTTGTATAGTTCTTGCATGTACATTTTCCTTTGTATCATGTTTTGCTTTAGTCTAGCATGTGCTATCTTGTATATCATGTCATGCTAGTCTTGTGTATAGTTTTGGTGGCTATTCCACTTTTCATGCTAGTTTGTGACCCTCATGAACATTGTGCCATGTTTTTACCATATTTCTTCATGAGCTTGATTTGTAGTGCTATGATGTTCATTAGGTATCACTTTTTAGGTGCTAGTTTTAGTTAGCTACATGTACCCTGTTGATATGATTAGTTTGAGCACTAGCCTTTCCACAATTTTATCATGTTACATGCTTTTGGATCTATTGCTATCATTATCTTGCATTGTAGCATGTGTTGAGGTTTAGGCTGTGTTTGGGTTGATCATGTCTTTAGGTTGCATTTTGCTATATAGTGCTTTATCCTGTTGCATGGTAGTTTTTGACTAGTTTGAGTTCAGATCTCCTTGCGGTATCATTCAAAGGTAGAACTCTTTTGTTGAGTGTTCACCTTATGCTTATTATGTGACTAACCGCTTTGTGGAGACCTTGAGGTCACACTGGACGAGACAACGCCTTTGAAGGGTCGAGATGGCGGACTAGAGGGGGGGTGAATAGTCTTTTCTAAAAACTTAAACTTAATTGCAGCGGAATGGCTAACCGAAACAAATGCGGAATTAAATCTATCGGTCTAGCCAAGACTACACCCCTCTACTTATACTCTATGACACCTTATAAAAGATCCTAAACAAAGCAAATAAGGTGTCGGGCTAGCTAGAGCTCACCTAAACAATTCTAGCTTGCAAGGTTACACAAACCTAAGCAACTAGTACTCAAACAACCGGGGAGCTCCTACACATGCCACTAAGCAAAAAGCACAAAGCCTAAGCTCACTAGCAATGCTCAATAACAAGGCTACACAAGCCAAATTAGAGAGCTCAACTTAGCTACACAAACTAAGCAATGTGACTAGCAAGACTACAAGTCAACTAGTCACTCATGGGATCAACTTCTATGCTACACAAGCAAGGAAGGTAACTAGCAAGCTACACAAGCCAACTAATCATAAGAGCAACTAGCACATGTATATGAACAAGTAAATACAAGCTAGTGAAAAGAGTTTGCAAACCACCGAGAAGATGAACACGAAGTTGACACGGTGATTTTTCTCCCGAGGTTCACTTGGTTGCCACCAAGCTAGTCCCCGTTGTGTCGACCACACACTTTGGTAGTTCGGCGGCTAATAGGCACCACACCTAGCTCGACACTCGAGCGCCGCAAGAACTCACCCACAAGTGAGGGTAACTCAATGACACGCGCAATCCACTAGAGTTGCTCTTCGCGATCCCCGCGGGGCGAGCACAATGCCCCTCACAATCCTTCTCCGGAGCCACGCACAATCTTCACGCGGGCTTCACGACGGAGACTCGATCACCAAGCCGTCTAGGAGGTGGCAACCTCCAAGAGTAATAAGCACCACCGGCTTGCAACTCGAACACCTAGTGCCACTCGATGCTATCTCTCAAAGCAACGCACTAGAATCGCTCACTCGCAATAGATTCGCGCACTAGCAAGCACAAGCGAGTTAGAGGGCTCCCAGGCACATCCACTCAAGCCACCAAGGCTTTGGAGTGCTCAGCATCCGGCCCTAAGCCGGCCTCAACTCCTATTTATAGAGAGGAGCGGCCAACTAGCCGTTTCCCCTTTCCTGCGCCTCGGTCGGTAGTACCGACCCTTCCTGGGCGGTACTACCGGCTTAGTCAAACTAGCCGTTACCTCACATCGCGCAGATTTAGGCAAACCACCGACCCCTGGTCGGTTCCTCCGAGGTCGGTAGTACCGAGGTCATGGCGGTACTACCGCCAGGCCAAAATCGCCGCGACCAGAGAGCTCTGCGAAAAACCAGACACTACCGACCTTGCGTCGGTACCACCGTGGGCGGTAGTACCGAGGTAATGGCGGTACTACCGGCAAGCCATTTTTTCAAAACAACAGAGAGCCTCGCGAAAAACCAGCCACTACCGACCTTGCGTCGGTACCACCGTGGGCGGTAGTACCGAGGTAATGGCGGTACTACCGGCAAGCCATTTTCAAAAACTACAGAGAGCCTCGCGAAACTCCTCAGGGCCACGGTACCACCGACCATCCGGTCGGTACCACCGCCGGCGGTAGTACCGAGGTAATGGCGGTACCACCGCCAGGCCAAAACCGCTTCGGTCCAGAGAGGTCTGCGCGCTGCATCCTTGGGCGGTACCACCGACAACCCAGGGTCGGTACCACCGACAACACACAGAAAACTTCATTTTCATCTCCGAGTTGATCCAAACCAACTCCAACAACTTCTCCTTTGCAAATGTGCTAACACCACCAAGTGTTCATCATCTTGTGCAAGTGTGTTAGCATTTTCACAATCATTTTTCAAAGGATTTTCACTTGCACTCACCACGCCACTCGATCATAGTAACATCGCAAAGTTAGATCGCTTGAGTGGCACTAGATGACCGATATGCAAACAAGTTTGCTCCTCTTAATAGTACGGCCATCTATCCTAAACCCGGTCATAATCTTCTCTACACACCTATGACCGGTGAAATGAAATGCCCTACAAATATACCTTTGCCTTGCGCATTCCATTCCATCTCCTTCGGTGTTGATGCAACACATGCACCAACCTATCTTCAAATGATATGATCCACTTCATATCATCACATGGCCTCCATGGTCCATCGATCTTGACATCACTTGCTCTTCACCATCGCTTCGGTCCTTCGGCGCCAAGTCTTGCTTAAGCCTCCCGACACTCGGTACCAACGGCTTCAAAGCCCCAACTTGCCCTTCACCTTCGCAACCGGTCCATCAAGCCAAGTCTTGCCTTGATCTTCTCCATCTTAGCCATATGACCACATGTCATGTCACATATGCATTAAGCTCCTTCTTCATCTTCATGCATGAGCATTGCAACATCCTCCAAGCCAATTCTCCTCTATGGCATATGTTGCTCACACATGATCACCTGTGGACTAATCACCTGTGTAATTCACTTTAAACACATATTAGTCCACCTAAGTTGTCACTCAATTACCAAAACCAAACAAGGACCTTTCAATCTCCCCCTTTTTGGTAATTGATGACAACTCTACAAAGATATGGAAATTAAGCTCTTTGGGTTCTATGTTACTTATCCAACATTAAGACCATATAAGAGAATTTGGATAAGCACCATACAACCCGACTTTGTAGTGTTAACTCCCCCTACATGTGTGCTCAAATGGTTTGGTTTCAAGCTTGCACACATGCATAAATATGAAATTTGTGGGAGTGTTAGCACTACTAAGTGATGCTAAGGTATACATGATGAAATTTTACCTTTGAAGCGTGCATACCACATTTTGATTCATCCTTAGCATCGAAGAGTAGCTAGACATCATAAAAACTAGAAAACCCCGTGAGATCAACATTAATAGCAAGGGTCTAGTTTTGCATTAAAAGCACAAGTCTAGCTATTAACCTATGCATGCTAGTTATCAATTCATCAATTAAATCCTATAACTAGCATACACCACACAAGCATGCATATAAAATTTTAAAACTTATGCAATGCAAGCAAGCACATGATTATGCACATATCAAATGCAACAACCAAGTTCATGAGCTTGCTCCCCCTACTTGTGTGCTCTCATTGTCCAAGAATTTTGATCCTTCAATCTTGCTCCCTCTTGATCCATGTCCATCTTCTTTTCTTGACTTCTCCCCTTTGTCCTTGACATATCATAAATGACATATCTTTGCCACAATTTCTCCCCCTTTGTCATCAATGACCACAAAAGGTATGCTTCTCTTGATACAAAGAGTTGGACTAGGGTAGATGGTTGATACTTGAGTCTTCATTTTTTATGGACACCACCATATGTGTTGGAATGACACCATGTGTAGGATCTTTGACCTTGATACCAATAGGTGGGGCACCTCCCTTATGTCATAGCATGGGTCATCCACTTGATAAACTTGAGCTCTTGATGGTGAGGGATGTTTTGCTTGAATTGATCACTTAAAGTTGAGGATCACTTGAAGTCTTGTAGGATACCAATTGAATGAAAATTGAAACTTGATATCCATTGGCATTATTGTCTTTTTCTTGAACTCTTGTCATCTTCATGAGCTTCTCATTTGTGACTTGAACTAGGCAATATTGCACAAGATATCTAACTCGGTTTGCTCTAGAGTAAGCTTCTTCACACATCTTTCAATGGTTATCTTACTCATGTTGAATTAGACACTTGAATGTTCATCTTCTAGATCAAGTACTTGGGTTCACTAGCTCATGAACAAATTCACATACTATCCACTAGATCATATAGTCAATCAAGCAATAGTGGTAGGCTATGAATTTAAACTTTTCAATTGTTATGCATGATCCTATTGAGCATGTACTATATGCACTAACCGCATACTAGTAAGGGATGAATATGATCATGCACATTACAATGATACCTTTGCTATCTTGGAGTAGAGGATAGTCATTTGATTCCAATTAAGCTCCAAATAGCAATGTGAAGTCCATGGTGAAGACCAATATATACCAATTGATAGAACAAATCTTCACTCATATGATTAAGTGCGCTATCTTGTTGTGGTTGGCTTGCTTCTTCATTTGAACATAGCTTGCATATGAATACCACTTGAATTGTCATGATTTGCTTTACTATCTTGCATGCTGCTTGCTTTGCTTGGTCAATCCTTTCATTGCTTCAACTAAGCATCTCAAATATCCTTTGAATCACCACTTCCATATTAGCCTTCCAAGTATCATACTTGGTTAACCTACCAAAGGCGGCAAGCCCCTACAAAAGGGAGAAGTGACCTCTCTCCAAAGAACCATCCTTGATACTCACTTGAATTGACCTTGTTTGATTGATCCAATTAAACTCTTCTTGAAAATGTGACTTTGAATTCCTCTTTGAGTCCTTTTCTTTCTTCCAAATGATCTTCAATTTGATACTAGAGCTTGATCTTTATCTTCATCTTGATGTTGGTCTTGATCTTCAATTTGAGTACCAAATGTGTGCCACATACACTTCCCAATCACATGAACTTGTACTCATATTTGCCATACTTCTAGCTCATCTCAAAACCAAACATAGGTCCCTCAACCACTTTATAAACATGATTCCAACTTGAGGGCCTTTCAATCAAAGTGACTCTAAATCAATCCAATATTTGTCACTTTTTGGCAGATTCTGTCCTTCTCAAAGAAACATGCATATCTCCCAAAATATAAGTCTAATGACTATGAAATTTTGTGGAGATGTGCCTCTCTAAGTGTTCTAGCAGCCATAAAAATTTGAGCTTCATTGGCTTTCTAGATTGCTACCAGATTTCAATTCTTTCCATAGTACTACATGCTGAAAACTGCTGCACAATAGTTGACAAGATCTACTCCAAAACCAAAGTACATCTTATCCAATAATCATGAATTTTGCACAGCGACTAATATCACAAGTGTAGAGCATGTGTACCAAATTTCAAGCCAATCCAAATAGATTTGATCATTCAAACATGGCTATTATCACAGCTAGCTCAGATTTCAGATTTTTGACAACTTTGAGCAATTGAGCTATACTCTACCAATTTGAATCAAACTTGAGCTAAACTTGTTTGAACATCAACACAAGACATATATCCATTCAAACCACTCACTAAAAGAAGTCTTATGAACATATCCATTCAAACTAACTCAATTTTGATCACTAAGCATCAAATCCATTCAATCATCTTATAGCAAGCAACATATGCATATATATCCGATTCGATCATCTCATATGCATCTAAAATAACATGATCAACTAGAGATATACCTTAGTAGCTCACGATCATCCAAATAGCAAGCTTCTACTCAATTAGATTGCAAGCCTTCAAATAATTCCAATCAAACATCACAACTTGATCTTTTGCACTTGTATGTTTTGCACTTGGACTTCACTTCTTTTGTCTTGGCATTGGGTTTGGATAGCACTAGGCTTCATTACTTGAATCAATCACATGATGAATAATATGAAATCAATTGAGTCAAGCCTCCAATGCCATGGTACCTACACACATTCATCCACTTTTTGATGGTACCCAAACTAGTTTGGGTCCTCTCAAGTTAGGAGCAACATACTTAGGCATAGCCTTAGTATGAGTAGCGGGATGAGTTGCAATAGTAGCCTTAGAGGTACCATTTTCATCCTTCCTAAGCATAGAATCATTAATAATTGAAATAGGCTTAGGGGTCATACCTAGGGGACATGAATGAGCCATGTGTCCCCTTTCCCGGCATGAGTAGCAACTTTTCTTGGATTGAGCCTTCTCTTCTTTGCTCATTTGTTGCTTCTCATTGCCTTGCCTCTCATGAGTTGCTTGAGCCTTCTTCTCAAGCTTGTTAGGACACTTCGAGGCAAAGTGTCCCATGTCACCACACTTGTAGCATTTGATGTGAGCCAAATCTTTCTTCTTTTCTTCATTCTTGCTCATCATCATCTTGGCATCATGGATATGAGTTGGATGCCTTGCTCTTCCGCCCCTTCTTGTTTTCTTCTTCTTCATCAAGTCACCATCATGATGGTTGTTCTTGATTTGAGCTTGGGGCTTCTTCTTGTTGGGGCAAGCTTTTGCAAGATGTCCCATCTCATGGCATTGATAGCACATGAAATGAGATAGCTTCTTTTCTTCTTGCTTCCTCATTTTCTTGCCCTTGGCATTGCTTTTGTTGAAGCCAATGCCACTCTTGTCACCATAGCTTCTTTGATTCTTCATCATGTGCTCATGGGTGACCTTTGATTTGCACCACCTCTCTAACTTGTTGCTCAAGTTCTTCACTTCACTTTTGAGCTCATTGTTCTCCTTCAAAAGGTTAGTCTCACAAGACATAGAAGTAGAACAAGCATCTAGATGTAAAGAACATGGCATAGATAATAAATCTTCACAAGAGGTGGATACATGCTTCTTTTCTTCATCACAAGGGTTAGCACAAGTATGCGATTGATCAATTGTCCCATGTGATGAGCTCTCACTAGTTTTAATTTGTTCATTAGAAAGCTTACTAGTGAGAAAAGCATGGTCTTTTACCAAATTATCATGAGTAACACATAGTTCCTCATGAGTCAATTTAAGCTCATCATGTGAACAAGTAGTAACATAAAGTAAATGATTTTGTTGTTCACATGCATTCTTTAGAAATGAGTTTTCTAATGTCAATTTTGCATTTTTAGCTAACTCATTTTCTAAAGCAATGGTCATGCTAGCGAGTCTACTAACAAGCTCATCATAGGAATCATGATTAATCATATTGCAATTTGATACCTTAGTGTCACCTTGTGACATGAAGCAATATGATGATGTTGGAGAGCTTGTAGTAGCATCATCATTGGAGCATGTACCATTATTACCATCAAGTGTGCTTGAGGTTGAATCATCACTTGCATCACTTGAGGCATCATCTTCCATCTTGTCAAGTGTGCTTGAAGTATTTTCATTGATTGCATCACTTGAACATGAGGTGGAGCAATCTTCCACAACAACTATGTTGCGGTCATGCTCAACATCCTCATGTACCACCGGTTCATCCTCCTTTATGAACTTGCCATCATCAAACGTGGAGGGATCACCGAAGGTGGTCTTGATGGAATCCCACATCTCATGGGCGGTCCCTTTGGAGTTGATCTTGTAAAACAACTCAAAACTCAATGCATCCATTAGATAACAATAAGCATTTGCATCAAGTTCAAAGAGATCCTTTTGAGCTTTGGTGAGATTTCTATGGTCCAAAACATGAGTGAGACCACTAGTGATAATCCACCAAAACTTTGGCCCCTTTGCACGAAAATGATCAAGCATATGGTGTTTCCATTGTGCAAAGTGTGTGCCATCAAAAATATGTGTATCACACACATTATCTAGCCCATAAGTCGCCATCCTCTCGGGTCGGTGAAGACCACAAATGAGAGACCTTGCTCCGATACCAATTGAAGGGTCGAGATGGCGGACTAGAGGGGGGGTGAATAGTCTTTTCTAAAAACTTAAACTTAATTGCAGCGGAATGGCTAACCGAAACAAATGCGGAATTAAATCTATCGGTCTAGCCAAGACTACACCCCTCTACTTATACTCTATGACACCTTATAAAAGATCCTAAACAAAGCAAATAAGGTGTCGGGCTAGCTAGAGCTCACCTAAACAATTCTAGCTTGCAAGGTTACACAAACCTAAGCAACTAGTACTCAAACAACCGGGGAGCTCCTACACATGCCACTAAGCAAAAAGCACAAAGCCTAAGCTCACTAGCAATGCTCAATAACAAGGCTACACAAGCCAAATTAGAGAGCTCAACTTAGCTACACAAACTAAGCAATGTGACTAGCAAGACTACAAGTCAACTAGTCACTCATGGGATCAACTTCTATGCTACACAAGCAAGGAAGGTAACTAGCAAGCTACACAAGCCAACTAATCATAAGAGCAACTAGCACATGTATATGAACAAGTAAATACAAGCTAGTGAAAAGAGTTTGCAAACCACCGAGAAGATGAACACGAAGTTGACACGGTGATTTTTCTCCCGAGGTTCACTTGGTTGCCACCAAGCTAGTCCCCGTTGTGTCGACCACACACTTTGGTAGTTCGGCGGCTAATAGGCACCACACCTAGCTCGACACTCGAGCGCCGCAAGAACTCACCCACAAGTGAGGGTAACTCAATGACACGCGCAATCCACTAGAGTTGCTCTTCGCGATCCCCGCGGGGCGAGCACAATGCCCCTCACAATCCTTCTCCGGAGCCACGCACAATCTTCACGCGGGCTTCACGACGGAGACTCGATCACCAAGCCGTCTAGGAGGTGGCAACCTCCAAGAGTAATAAGCACCACCGGCTTGCAACTCGAACACCTAGTGCCACTCGATGCTATCTCTCAAAGCAACGCACTAGAATCGCTCACTCGCAATAGATTCGCGCACTAGCAAGCACAAGCGAGTTAGAGGGCTCCCAGGCACATCCACTCAAGCCACCAAGGCTTTGGAGTGCTCAGCATCCGGCCCTAAGCCGGCCTCAACTCCTATTTATAGAGAGGAGCGGCCAACTAGCCGTTTCCCCTTTCCTGCGCCTCGGTCGGTAGTACCGACCCTTCCTGGGCGGTACTACCGGCTTAGTCAAACTAGCCGTTACCTCACATCGCGCAGATTTAGGCAAACCACCGACCCCTGGTCGGTTCCTCCGAGGTCGGTAGTACCGAGGTCATGGCGGTACTACCGCCAGGCCAAAATCGCCGCGACCAGAGAGCTCTGCGAAAAACCAGACACTACCGACCTTGCGTCGGTACCACCGTGGGCGGTAGTACCGAGGTAATGGCGGTACTACCGGCAAGCCATTTTTTCAAAACAACAGAGAGCCTCGCGAAAAACCAGCCACTACCGACCTTGCGTCGGTACCACCGTGGGCGGTAGTACCGAGGTAATGGCGGTACTACCGGCAAGCCATTTTCAAAAACTACAGAGAGCCTCGCGAAACTCCTCAGGGCCACGGTACCACCGACCATCCGGTCGGTACCACCGCCGGCGGTAGTATCGAGGTAATGGCGGTACCACCGCCAGGCCAAAACCGCTTCGGTCCAGAGAGGTCTGCGCGCTGCATCCTTGGGCGGTACCACCGACAACCCAGGGTCGGTACCACCGACAACACACAGAAAACTTCATTTTCATCTCCGAGTTGATCCAAACCAACTCCAACAACTTCTCCTTTGCAAATGTGCTAACACCACCAAGTGTTCATCATCTTGTGCAAGTGTGTTAGCATTTTCACAATCATTTTTCAAAGGATTTTCACTTGCACTCACCACGCCACTCGATCATAGTAACATCGCAAAGTTAGATCGCTTGAGTGGCACTAGATGACCGATATGCAAACAAGTTTGCTCCTCTTAATAGTACGGCCATCTATCCTAAACCCGGTCATAATCTTCTCTACACACCTATGACCGGTGAAATGAAATGCCCTACAAATATACCTTTGCCTTGCGCATTCCATTCCATCTCCTTCGGTGTTGATGCAACACATGCACCAACCTATCTTCAAATGATATGATCCACTTCATATCATCACATGGCCTCCATGGTCCATCGATCTTGACATCACTTGCTCTTCACCATCGCTTCGGTCCTTCGGCGCCAAGTCTTGCTTAAGCCTCCCGACACTCGGTACCAACGGCTTCAAAGCCCCAACTTGCCCTTCACCTTCGCAACCGGTCCATCAAGCCAAGTCTTGCCTTGATCTTCTCCATCTTAGCCATATGACCACATGTCATGTCACATATGCATTAAGCTCCTTCTTCATCTTCATGCATGAGCATTGCAACATCCTCCAAGCCAATTCTCCTCTATGGCATATGTTGCTCACACATGATCACCTGTGGACTAATCACCTGTGTAATTCACTTTAAACACATATTAGTCCACCTAAGTTGTCACTCAATTACCAAAACCAAACAAGGACCTTTCAGCCTTGTGGTTCTTCTGCCTTTGAGTGTGCAGGAGAACAGCAGCCTGGAGAGAGCATTTCGGCTCACGAACCCGATCCCACTTCTTCCATGACTTGGGGATTCGTTCGAGTAGCTCTCCAGCGAGCACTAGCTGCACCTGTGGGAGCGACAGCATCAGGCGAGGGGAGACGACTTCGGCAAGGCAGGTGCCCCGGAGTTCAGTAGATTCAGGCGTCCCCTCGGGTATCACACCAGCAGGCGGTCATGCACTTCATGAGGTACCTCCGACACACTTCTGAGTTCAGGTTTTGGTACTCTTCTTCCTTGACCTCTTTTTGCTGTGTGGTCTTTTCGATGTGGATTTTGCTGGCTGTAGATTGAGCGTTTCCTGGCTCTTCGCTTGTGAGTTTGATGTGTGTTTCCCTTTTAGTTGGGGAAGCATTTTGCCTGTTGTATCTTAGTTTGACTTCTCTGATACCCTTTTGTTTTGGGTTTTCCTTTTTAGGCTAGTTTTTTTCTTTGATAGACTAGCTTTTGCATGCATTTCATCATGTATTCTAGTGCATTTTAGAGCTTCATGTTTAGAGCAATGAGAATGAGATTATGCTCTTTTTGGTATGCCCTGTTTATTCATGATGATGCTTGTAGCCTAGGCTCTTTTTGATCACTTGATACATGTTATGAGCTAAGCTATTTTTGCAAATGGTGAACTTGATTAATCAACTGTGAAACCTTTAATTTGTTCACCATTGAGAGTGGCAACTAGCATGGGTAGGATGTGTTGAGATCACTTGTGCTATCTTTTGTATGCTAGGTTGCTATGTCTCTTGCACTGAGTCATTCACTTGCTTGGATTGTTCATATTTACCTTGTGCTTAAAATTTGATCCAAGTCTAAGTGAAATGAAAAGATCGAGAACGGATTGCATGTGTCAGCACATCACGGTATGAAGACTGTTTCTCATTGCACAATTGAGTTAAACTTGAGTCGTGTAGTGTAAGACCGAAACCGGTGCTTTAAGCTTCTGATTGCTTTTCTTGCATAGGCTTAGCCCGGTTGAAAAGTTAGGCAATGACCATGCTTTCAACCTCTCGCAATCACATGCTTTTAATTTGAACTTGTGTTAATACCGCTGCAAATTCCGATAAAATTTGAAAATAACACAAGTTTATGCTTCATTCTATTGCATGATGATTGAACTTTGCTAGGGGTAGTTCACCTTTTATACTTGAGTTAGCACTTGCTCGATTTCATGTCTATTCATGCTATGTGCTATTTTAGTGGTGGACTCTTTTTCAAATGGCTTAAAACTGCTCATATGCTTAATTGTTCATATTTCATATTCATTTGATCAGTTGGAGCCTTTGCTAGCATTTGTATTGATTGCTACACTTTCAGGGCAGCACCCTTTTGAGCATCTTTTCATTCTGATTGCTATACACTTGAAGCTGTTGCATTGTGCATATCATGCATTTTTAGCTTAGTGTACATACCCCAGCTCCGATACACCTTGTGATCACACGCCCCATATGCTTTTGGTTGATGACTTATCTTGCGTTTGTGTCGACTTTGTGAGAATTGTTAAAACCCCTCAGCATGTTCCCTTTTGTTAAGAGGGAGAAGCTGTTTGCAAGGGGGAGCTTGTGTGTTGGCACAAAGGGGACAGTCATGCATTTTGGGGAGAGCTTTGAGCAAGGGGGAGTTTTAGCTCTTTTATGTCCTTCTTCAATTGGTATAGCTCTTTTATGTGTTTCCATTGGTATCCATCTTTTGGTATGGAATGTAATTGGTGTCATGAGCTTGGTTGCATAGCTTTTGTGTATAGGCTTGCTTTCAGGGGGAGTTCTTTTGTTTTGCTGCTTCCTCGCGTGCTCCGAGTGTTTGTGCTCCATTTAGTTTTGAGCTTCTCTTTGTATTTTTTCTCAGTCGATATCGAGCCTGCTAGTCGTGTTGAGCTGCTTTTGGCTCTCTTTTGAGAGACCAGAAGTTTTTGCTTGGTATTTTTGATTGGGATGAAGCCTTCAACTAGTTGTGTCGAGCCTTTGTGCCTCTATCTTGAGGAACTAGCTGTTTTCACCAATTTTTGGCTGCTTGTGATTGGTATCGAGTTTTCTGCTAGTTGTGTTGAGCCTCTGTGCCTCTATCTTGAGGGACTAGCAGTTTTGCATTCTAATGCGTTGTTTCAGCCTTAATTGGTATTGAGCCTTGAGCTAGTGGTGTTGAGCCATTTTCTGCCTTTTTTTGGGGGCTAGCTCATTTTTGACTTGGTTGCGTCGAGCTGTTGCCCATGTCTTTGGGAACCAAGTTTTTCGCTCTGTGTGATCGAGTTTTGCTCTTTGATGAGTTGTTGCTCCGATCCTTTGCTTGGTTACATTGAGCCATTGCCCATGTCTTTGGGGACCAAGTTTTCGGTTTTGGTATCTCAAACCATCTCTTGTGCCTAGTTTTTGTCAATTCAATCATCAAGGGGGAGAAAAAGGGGGAGAAATTTTGACCCAAGTGAACCGAAGTGGATAAGTACCTTGGTTTCTTTTGTGATGACTGTTTGACAATTTATTTGAGATTGGTTTTTGAGTACCTTTTTGGGATTTCATGATTGGTTTCCGAGTACCTTTTGGGATTTCATGAAACTCTTGTTTTATCTTGACTCTTCGGTTGTGTGGAGGCTTTGCCCGCTTTTCCCGTTTCTTTCGGGATCGAGAGCTTTTATTTGGAGTCTTCATGATCCTTCGTCATATCAAGTGACCTTGTGTTTGCCTCTACTTGGCTTTTGGGCACTTGAATGAGGCTTGCCTTCAAACCCTTCCTTTGTGGTTTTATTTTTAGTCAATGCATTCATCAAGGGGGAGATTGAGAACATATATGATGAATGATTGACTTTGATGAGGAAGGTTTGAGGCTTTTCCCGGTTCAGTCATTATCTCGCTATGTGCTTAATGTTTATGACTAACCGGTGGCGTTGAGTTGTGGTGTTTCTGTGTTGGTGTGCGTGTGCAACATGTGTCTCTTGGCTGTGTTGATGTGCAGGTGTGGAGCTCGGATACAGTGGTCGATGGCGAGGTGAAGGTCAAGTAGAGACGTGTCGTGCCAACGGACCGGGAGCGGTGAAGGATGGGCGTGCCGTGCGGCGGACGTGCCATGCCGATGTACCTAGAGCGGTGAAGGGCGGACGTGAGGCTTGGACTGACGGACCGAGAGGCCAGAGGACCAGCTGTGGTAGCTGGCACGTGGCATCGGTGAGCGAGAGCACATGGGGATGTGCGATGCATCGGCTGAGTCAGGAGGAAGACGATGGCGTCGTGGCACTTGGCGGGAGGTCGGACACGGGCTTGCGTGCGGCGCAAGTGCCGTTGGCCAAGTCAAGAAGGAAGGCGAAGGCGTTGTGCCCGGCGTGGAGGCTGGACATGCATTGACATCGGTGCTGGTGGTCGGGGTGTGCGAACCACATCCTGTCTACGGTGCGGGTTCGGTAGCTGAGCCTCAAAAAGCTACCATCGACGGTTTCCGAGTTTGGACCTAAAAACTCGGGTGGCCGGTTTCCGAGTTTGGGCCTCAAAACTTGGGTTGGACGGTTTCCAGGTTTGGGCCTCAAAACCTGGGCTCGCGGGTTTCCGAGTTTGTGCCTCAAAACTCGGGTGGATGGTTTCCAGGTTTGGGCCTCAAAACCTGGGCTGGCAGGTTTCTCGGTTTGGGCCTCAAAACCGGGGGAAGGTCCAAAAGGACGGTCGACGCGTGGCGGCGTGGAGAGGCTGGCGCGGCGGCGAAGCTATCCACGAGGAAGGCGCAGTGGTCGACATGACGGCACGTGGCAGCATCAGGGAGGTCGCGTCGAGGCGAATCTACCGGATGTGCGGGCTTGGCCGTCGGATGGAAACTGCCAGAGATGGATGGTTTTACCCCTAGGGGGTATTTGGGTTAGTACTTCATGTTTGGGCGTTTATGTCATTTGGACGTGTGCCTATATATAGATGAAGGGGCTGTGTTGGACAACCATCCTTGTAGGTGTCACTCTCATTTTGTTTAGGTGAGAGGAGGCTAGGGCTAGAGGAGAGACCAGCTCTTGTTCTTGAGCTTTTCGCCATCCGCGTTTTGTACTGCGAGGAGTGGCTTGTAACCTTATACAGAGTGCTACACAATTCATCATCTAGTAGCAATCCAAGGATCAATTTCGCCCCTCTTCTTTGCTGGCTGCAATTTGGATCGATTCGCGTTTTTGTTCTTCGCGTTTTGGTTTTTCCCCTCCCGGAGATTTGCCTCATTATCCCTCTCCAAGCGACGATTTGCGATTACGTTTGAATCAAATTGTTCTATGTCTTGAGCTCCTTCTTTTCACTGAAGGATTTCTTCTCTAACCTCATGAGCACATAGATCGGGTCGAAATTGTGTTCGTTCTTCGTTCTTTCCCCTTTTCTAGTGTTCTTCCAATTTCCCATGGATTAGTTGGTTTGGAGTGATGATATCCTAGGATTAGCTTCCCAACACATAGAAGAACACTTGGGAGAAGTTTGGTTGCAGCCCCGTTCGATTTGGTGAAGATCCAATCGATTTTGGTTTTGTCCCGAGCTGTTTTTGGGCTTTCTGGACAGTGGCGGACTGTCCGGGACTCATCCCCGGACTGTCCGGGGGTCGGGGCTATTCACGGGTAGCGAGGTCGCTGTTTTCTTTTTTGAACGGCGGACTGTCCGGGACTCATTCCTGGACTGTTCGGGGTTCAATAGCGGACAGTCCGCGGTTCACTAGCGGACAGTCCGCGACTGCACATTTTTGCTAATTTCGTCCGTATCTTTTGCATACGAGCTCCGATTTGTGATCTGTTTGTTGCATTGGTTTCCTAACTTCTTAAGGATCATTCCAAAGTACTTTTGCCACCATTGGTGAAAGTATTTTTGGTTGGACACTTCCTTCTTCTCCATAGGAGTTAAGTGTTCCGCTTTCAGAGTTTCGTTGGTTCTAGCGGCCGTATCTTTTGCGTTCGAGCTCCGATTTGAGATCTGTCTGTTGCGTTAGTTTCCTAACTTCATAAGGATCTTTCCAAGGTTCTTTTGCCACTAGTTGGCCTAAGTAGTTTTGTTCGAACACTTTCCTCTTCTCCATAGGAGTGGGGTGTTCCGTTATCGGAGGTTCGATTGTTCTAGGAGCTTGCTTGTGCAGTTTTGCCCCGTTGCTGTGGCGCTTGGTTTTGGGGGTTCTTCGGTAGTTCTGCTGTACCTCTAGGACATCTCCTAGGGTATCCACCTATTCATAGGTCGTGAACTCACCAGTTGTTTGAGTGTTTGCTTTTGGGGTGATTTTCTGGGACAAGGGTCATCGTTTCTCGAGAAGAAATTTGAGGCTCCCATTAACCCCCCCCCTCTGATCGCCAATTTGGTCCTTCATCAAGGTCCTGTATACTTCTTCATTACTGTGGTTCTATTCTAGGTTAGACCAAAGAGATTAATCAAGTAAATGATAATAATAATGGATCACACTGGCGTGCCTAATGAAGATAACTACGTTTTACCGCAGCTTGCTTCCGTCTCCAGAGTATGCCTGGTCTGCCAAGCAATGCTGGTCAAAGCTCTACCTCAAGTCAAATGGGGGGATGCTAAGAACGGACAAGGCTGTCACCACCTGCCGTTATCCACCTCACCGAAGAAAGAGAGGCAAACCGAAGATAACGTCCAACCTAGACACCACGTCTATGTTGTTCGCTATTACTCTAGTGTGCGCGCAAAGGGTTACCCATGTCTAACAGGGCCCTTCTACTAGAGCATTCGCCACTAGGACGAACGTCGATCACACAAGCTATAGTAGCACAAAGATAAATCCTATAGGTTGCCAGGATATGACACAACTATAATTAACCATGCTTAATTAAACTACTAGGGAATAAACTAGATAACTGAATAATTAAATACAAGTAATAAAGAAGATAAATATATTAAATAATTGAGTCATAAAAGGAAAGATACAAAAATATACCAGACCTCCGAGGACTCCTCGGGAAATTGAGCATCTCCCTAACTCCAAACTCCTATACTACTACATCTTGGAATGAGAGAGGAGAGGACTCCTTGTTGTGTTGTTTGTTGTGTCTAATTGAGGTGGTGGAGGCCTCATTTTATAGCTTATGATTGGAGAGAACTGCTCCTAGCTAACCGAGGTGGTACTAATCCTTCTTCTAGGAATGTCTGCGCCTACCTCCATGCATTGCCATGCAACCACACAAGAAAGACCTCCATGTATTCACATGCAACCACACAAGAAAGGTCGTGCCATTTGGGGCCTGCTAGGGGCCTGCCGGCCCATGGGCTGAGCCTCCTGGCCACCGCCTCTGCATGGTGGGCTCTGGGGGGCCTCCTGATGAATGCCCTGGCATGTGGAATTTTGTTGGAGTTTGTTTGCTTGACGTCTTTGTTTATTTGGTTGTACAAATGTGCGTCGAAAAGCGCCTTTTGGGTATGTCTTCATGTATTTGTGTATGTGTCCTGTAAAAATATACTTCTCCAAATACATGTGGAATTATGTTAGAAGTAAATGCATATGCGATGTTGGTTTACCAAATTCCCCTATTTTTGATAGTAATTGACGGTCGGATTTCTGAGGTAACGACCGTTAACAAAATCCCCCACACTTCCTCTTTGATCGTCCTTGAGCAAATGTATAAGTAACTATGAAGCATGACTTTACTAGATAGGATGGTAGCATACAAATTATTCCATGTTATTCCTCATACCTGTGGATTTTGTAGTGTCTACCACGCCGCCTTGGGCGGTTGAGAAGTGGAACGGTTATGAGACCAAGTCATCACTATCTCTCTTTTAAATATTCTTGGAGTTTTTTATAACTTTTGGCAATGAAAACTTATAGCTCAAACTTCTCCTCAATTGATACTCTCAAGTCGCTCAAAGGTGCATCCTGACCAAAGGCTTTGGAATTTGCCTTCTTTTTCATCCTACTTGTAAAAAGGCTTATGTGGAGCTCAAGCAGTGCCGGCCCTAGGATTTTGAGGGCCCTCTGGCGAAATCATCGTGATGGTCCATCTAGACCATGCATAAAATCTTATATGAATGGTCAAATTTTAACTTAGGAGATTGTGTCATTCTAAACTGCGTCAGATAAAATGGACCGGAGGGAGTAACACCTAAATTAAAAAAAACATGAGTATATGAGTACAAAGTAGTAGAAGTCTGGAATACAATACAAATAATTAATTTGGATTGAAATGAACAAGCAAAAGCACATAGGCCTTCGACATGAAACAAAACAACTGATTAGCAATCACAATTCACAAGAAGTCAAGAACCAAGATGTCATTGTCATGGAGCCTTGCCTGGTCACCACAATTATGCCTCATTCTCCGGCAGTCCACTCATATAATAGTTAGATTTTTATCATTAATATATGACTTACTTGTCTCTCTCATAAATTTTATTAATTTTTGTGTCTGTTTATAGTCGACTTATCTCCTCTCTCATCTATCCTCTTTTCTCTCCTTCACCTCAACATTTAGCCAACATGGAGTCTGTTATTTTACTTGTTCTTAATTAGTTTGTTGATGCTTAATGAACTATAAGACTTCATGATTTGTATACATAGGTTTGGGCCCCTTAGCTGATTGGGCCCTCGGCCGTCGCACCTCTCGCCCTGCCCCTAGGGCCGACACTGAGCTCAAGATAGGATAAGAGTAAGGCATACTTGCATTGCATTTATTGCGATGTCAAACAATGGATCTACGGAGAAACATGTCATACCCTAGATCAAGAAGTGCATGTGTGTGGATGAAATGATGTAAAACCTATATTATACTCCTTAATATGAGTGATCTCTCTCATGATCTTTTATATTGAGAACATGGCTATCTTTCTCTTCTTTTTTTCACGAGCCTTCATGTGCTCATTATTTTTTTATATACTTGGACCTTCATGTATCCATATTTTTTTTAATCTTTTGGGACCTTCATGTGCCCCTATATTTTTTTATCTTTTGGGACCTTCATGTGCCCCAATATTTTTTTATATTTTTCTATAGCCCATGTCTCTTAATCCACATATGAGAGAGATATCACTGTACTCTAGAACGTGGAGTATTTTATTCTAAGACATACTTCTTTTTTTCCTCTACTCCTAGTGTAGCAGTAGAATATTTGGTGGATGGAGGCATGTTTTGCATACCCCTAGTGTAGGAGTAGCATGTATATGTGGAGTATACATGATCTTGATCTTGAAGGCAGGATAAGTTTCTCAACTCAGGTCAACAAAGTTTGATAAAGCTCAATACAAAGACAAGTAGCATATGTAGAAGGTTTTGCAACATGGTATTTCACCTTGGTAGGAAATTTCACCAATGAGGAGAAGCATTGCTATCATTTTTATAGTTTTAGCAAAAGAAATTCTCCAAGAGCTTTTGTAGAAAAGATAGGATTTCTATAGTCTATACCATATCACACTTCACAACAACTTAGTTGACATATTTTCCTAATAAAGATATGTCCACAAGTAGCAAGTATATGAACTAGGAAAAAAGTTTATACCGGCCAATCTTTATAAAGTCAAGTTCAATGTTTGGCAAGATTTTATTTAAGTTTGATTAGGCTTGTTGGCAGGATGTTTAACATAATCAAATTTATGGGAGAAAACATGGGTAAGAGATTTGGAGTGCAAACCGAATTTCTCGAAAGATGGCATGGTAGGGTCGGGTTCCCCCACACTTGGACTTTTATGTCATTTGACAATAAAATTCAACTGTGAGTGTTTGGAGCATCTCCTTAGCGTGTATAACAACACATGATAGCAGAAATCATTCCTTCTTCGTTCTGAAATTGTTAAATAACCGAAGGGAACTTTGTCTAATACCAAGATGTTTTTTTCATGGGAGTTAGGGAGGTTTTATTTGAAAGGTCTGGGTTCTTTTTAACTAAGTTATTATGTTTTATTTCAAAAAGCAAATTTTGTTATATAGTTTGTTTATGACTTCATTATTATGAGTAAGGGATAAATGTGAAACAAGATAAAGCAACCAACATGATTCTAATAAAGAATGGCTTAAGACATATTTTTTAGAGAAGTTCACCCCCACACTTCAATTTTGCAATATGCACAATTCAGGTTTGGATGGTAGCATTCTTCATTTCGAAAACTGTTTTGTTATTGAAGTGATGTTTGGTTGAATTACCTTTGCTACGCAGTCCTTCATTCTTTTTGTTCTCACCTGTAAGGTTAGCAATAGAAATAACCGAAAAAAACCATTTCACAAGTATGCCCTTATGCTTATTTTCAAAAAGTCATGTTATTCTTATTACTATATTTGGAAAGCAAAAGTTGTTATTTTATTCTATTTTATTATGTACTATTTTATTAATGACTTTATCATTTGAGCAAGGCATAAGGTGAAAATGATAAGAAAAAACCAACATGAATTTAATGAATGAAGCATGCTATGAAACATTTTTTTAGAGATGTTTACCCCACACTTGAATTTTGCGAGATGTAATAATAAGTTGGATGAAAACATTCCCCTTTTGAAAATGCTTCATTATTGGAATGATATTTCATTGGTTTTACCAGTATTTGATCTCCTTTGTTCTTTTTGTTCAAACCTGAAAAAGGTTAGTGACAAAAATACCGAAAGGAGCAATTTCCCAAATACGACCTTAAACTCAATTTCGAAAGTCATATCGTTTTTTCTTTTAATTGGAGGTAAGGTTGAAACATTTTTTTCTCTTTTTTTTATGAAAATCGATCTATTATTTTTCCTTTTCTATATTGATGTATATGCAATTTTGAAAACAACTTTAAAGAAACTTTATTATGCAAGTTTTGTTTTTTTATTTAAGGTAAAATTGTTTTTAGTTTTTATATGCAAAAGTATTTTGGTTGAAAGACAAACATGCAAGATTCAAATCGAAAGTTGAATGAAAATCAAATATGAGATACATACCGATTTACCTGTTGGCAAGGGCTCATCTTTTTGAGTCCATTGAGCAGGACTTCTCCATTGACTTATGTTTGATTTGGAATCATCCCATCCTGGAGATGGATAAGGATGATTGCACTTCTTATTTTGGCCATGCCATCATGATGTTTGAGTTGCTTTGGCTTGCAGGCGCTTGATTTATATATTTTTTTCTTTGATCAAGGGTTTCATCCCTACATAAGGTTAGTGAACAAACATACCCGAGAGATTTTACAAAGAATTAGAAATGATAAAGGTTGAAGTTATGAGATGAAGACTTCTCTCAATACTAATGAAAGATTGTTGTTTGGGTTTTAGCAAAGAGAGCCCATTTGTTCTTTTTTTGTTTGAAACCTTTGTCCATTCAAAGTTTACCAAATGAAATTTGAATTACCTTCGTTATGAATTCCTCTCAAGAACCTACCCTTATGAATTTGATGATTCCTGCAAGGGTTAGTCCATACATACAACTGAGGTCTGTACTAGAAGTGTTAGTTCAAAAATCAAAGTAGACTCCATGTCTAATTTGATCCAGGCAGGCAAGCTGATTAACCCAAGCACCATGCTTAATTTAATGAGCCTATGGAAGTATGATCATGACATTTAAACTAAGCACCATGCTGAATTTAAATGATATGTGAACATCTTCCAAACCAAATCATACTAGAATAGAAATGGGTAGCATGTGAATGATGAACATGAGATTCATTCAAACGAGAGTGTGAACATTGAATGATGAATCAGAGAACCATTTTTAGGAAATGCAAATGCAAACGGGGTGAATGAATGCAGTTTAAATAAATATGTCATGAAAAAGAAAATCTAATCAAACGAGTGATATGCATGCAAATCTAAGTCGAATACAACTTTAAAGACTAGGAGCAACACGATGAAAGCACTAGATATATGATTAAACAAACATGCAGTGGTGAAATTGAAATTAGAAGGATTAAAATGTTTTTATTGGTTCTCACCTTGATCAATTCATCACTTCATAGTTTATGATTGAATCATGAATCACTACTAGAGAACAAGCCTTTGGACGATTTGCAAAATCAGCTTTAGTCACGGAAAATTTTGCGCCCGGGACTAGAAAGGTCTTTAGCCCCGGTTGGTAACACCAACCGGGGCTAAAGTTCCCCAGCCCAACGGCTCATTTGTCAGAGGGACCTTTAGTCCCGGTTGGTGTTACCAACCGGGGCTAAAGACCGGCCTTTAGCCCCGGTTGGTAACACCAACCGGGACTAAAGGTTTTGCCCCGGTTGGTGTATCCAACCGGGGCTAAATGTAGGCATCTTTAGCCCCGGTTGGTAACACCAACCGGGACTAAAAGGTTTTGTCCCGGTTGGTGTATCCAGCCGGGGCTAAATGCCAACATTTAGCCCCGGCTGGGAATAAGGACCGGGGCTAAATGTCCCTCCCTATATTTGAACTGTTCTTCCACCTCCAGCCGTGCCCGAGCTCTTCATTTTTTTTTATTCAGTCACTTGCTTGCTTGTTTGCTGTCTTCTCCGGTGATTTTTGTTTGTTAACACATCTCCGGCGATTGATTTATTTCATCACATCTACACCGCCATCGACTTCTTGAAAGGTTACTAGCTTAAGTTTTTTATTTTTGTAGATATTTTGAGTTCATTGACTTGATAGTTCAAATTATTACTCTAAAAACAAAATATGACCGTTTAATTAGTTTATTTTAATCTTTTAGAGAAATAGAGATCATTTAAATCATTTGTTGACAAAAAATAGAAATATATAATACTTTAGTTTACAAAATTTGACCGGTTTAATTAGTTTTTTTTTGAGAAATAGAGATGAGTTAAATCATTTGTTTACAAAAATTAGAAATATATAATACTTTAGTTTACAAAATGTGACCGGTTTAATTAGTTTATTTTATTATTTTGGAGAAATAGAGATCAGTTAAATTATTTGTTTACAGAAATTAAAAATATATAATACTTTAGTTTACAAAATGTGACCGGTTTAATTAGTTTATTTTATTATTTTGGAGAAATAGAGATCAGGTAAATTATTTGTTTACAGAAATTAGAAATATATAATACTTTAGTTTACAAAATGTGACCGGTTTAATTAGTTTATTTTATTATTTTGGAGAAATAGAGATCAGTTAAATTATTTGTTTACAGAAATTAAAAATATATAATACTTTAGTTTACAAAATGTGACCGGTTTAATTAGTTTATTTTATTATTTTGGAGAAATAGAGATCAGTTAAATTATTTGTTTACAGAAATTAGAAATATATAATACTTTAGTTTACAAAATGCAGAACGATGTCTGCTTGGTATGTTGTTTTCGTGGGTACCAAGCCAGGTATTTACACCAGCTGGGCTGAGTGCAGTCAGTATGTCCTCAAAGTTAAGGGAGCTGTGCATAAAAAGTACAAGTCTTTTGAGGAAGCTTCTGCACCTCTAGAGGCTTTCAACTCAAGAATCAACTCAATTCCTACTGCACCTACCCCTACCTTACCTTCCTATCAGGTTGGAGTGGCAGGCAGTCCATCTTGTTGGACTGTGATGCGGGAAAAATGTGCAGGTGTTGTTAGTTGCTTTGGTTGTGGCCAAGTGGATTAGGCTGCACTGTTATCTTGATGTAATAATTAATTAGACAAGTTCAACTGCTACTATTTTTATGCCACCAGTGATTCTTACTAAATTTCATGCCAGTCATTTTATAATTTCATTTGTTTATAAGAATGAGAGATATAATTATGTGATATGTCATATAATGCAGACGATGACACGTCACTGGATGTACAATGCCGATCGTCGCTCAAAAGAGTTCATTGATGGCGTGCATTATTTTTTAAGAGTGGCCGAGGCAAACAAGCGGAATGGTTTTATGTGCTGCCCATGTGCCCTTTGTAATAATTCGAAGGAATATTCTAGCTCAAGGAGTCTTCACTCACACTTGTTCAAGTCGGGTTTCATGCCAAACTATAGTTGTTGGACGAAGCATGGAGAAACTGGGGTTATGATGGAAGAAGGTGAAGAAGAACAATTGGACCCTGACGATGACATTATTGCTCAATACGGTGACTTTGGTGATACTGCAATGGGGGAAGGTGAAGAAGAGGCAAGTGCAGAAGACACACTCGCTGAAGATGAGGCTCTTGGTGATGTCATTCGTGATGCACAAGGAGATTGCGAAAGTGAAAAGGAGAAGACTAAGTTTGACTGTATGCTAGAGGATCACAGGAAATTACTATACCCGTCTGCTGCAGATGGACAAAAAAAGTTGGGTACAACACTTGAGTTGCTACAATGGAAGGCACAAAATGGTGTATGTGACAAGGCATTTGGACAATTATTGAAAATTATAAAACAAAAGATGCTTCCGAAACCTAACGAATTGCCCGCCACTACGTACGAAGCAAAACAAGTCGTCTGTCCTTTGGGTTTAGAAATCCAGAAGATACATGCATGTCCTAATGACTGCATCCTGTATCGTGGCAAGGAATACGAGAATTTGGATGAATGCCCTGTATGTAACGCGTCACGATATAAGATCAGGCGAGATGACCCTGGCGATGTTGAGGGTGAAGAACGTCCCCGGAAGAAAATTCCTGCCAAGGTTATGTGGTACGCTCCTATAATACCACGCCTGAAACGTCTGTTCAGAAACAAGGACCATGCAAAGTTGGTGCGATGGCACAAAGAAGACCGTAAGGTAGACAACATGTTGAGACACCCTGCTGATGGGTCCCAATGGAGAGCAATAGACAGAGAATTCCTGGAATTTGCAAAAGACGCTAGAAACTTAAGGTTTGCTTTAAGTACGGACGGAATGAATCCTTTTGGGGAACAGAGCAGTAGTCATAGCACGTGGCCTGTTACTCTATGTATCTACAACCTTCCTCCATGGTTATGCATGAAGCGGAAGTTCATCATGATGCCAGTGCTCATCCAAGGCCCGAGGCAACCTGGCAACGACATCGATGTCTATCTAAGGCCATTAGTTGAGGAACTGCTACTTTTATGGAGTAAATCAGGTGTACGCGTGTGGGATGATTACAAACAGGAACACTTTGACCTGCGAGCATTGTTGTTCGTAACCATCAATGATTGGCCTGCTCTAAGTAATCTTTCAGGACAGACAAACAAGGGATATAATGCATGCACACATTGTTTTGATGACATGGATAGTGTATATTTGAAAAAATGTAGAAAGGTAGTCTACCTTGGGCATCGTCGATTTCTTTCTATGAATCACCAGGTTAGAAGGAAAGGCAGGCATTTTAAAGGTGAGGCAGACCACCGGAGCAAGCCTCGCAACAGAACTGGGGAAGATGTACTTGAGATGGTCAAGGATGTGAAGGTAGTCTTTGGAAAGGGCACGGGTAGTGAACCTGTTCCAAAAGACGCTACGGGACACGCACCCATGTGGAAGAAGAAGTCAATATTTTGGGAGCTACCCTATTGGCATGTACTAGAGGTCCGCCACACGATCGACGTGATGCACCTGACAAAGAATCTTTGTGTCAACCTTCTAGGATTCATGGGTGTGTATGGGAAGTCTAAGGATACACTTGAAGCACGACAAGAGTTGCAGCGCATGAAAGAACGAGACAACCTACATCCAGAGAAGACAGATGATGGACGCCATTACTTAAGACCTGCTAGCTACACTCTTAGCAATGAAGAGAAGGAAATCATGTTTGAATGCCTCAACAGCATCAAGGTCCCATCTGGATTCTCCTCCAATATCCGGGGAATAATAAATATGCAAGACAAGAAATTCTTAAACTTAAAGTCGCATGACTGCCACGTGCTTATGACGCAATTGCTACCGGTTGCTTTAAGAGGAATTCTACCTCCACATGTACGTCTGGCCACTGTGAAGCTATGTGCATTCCTTAATGCAATTTCTCATAAGGCAATTAATCCACTAGAACTGGCTACTCTACAGAATGATGTGGTTCAATGCCTTGTGAGCTTTGAGTTGGTGTTGCCTCCATCCTTCTTTAATATCATGACACACCTCCTAGTTCACCTGGTCAAGGAGATTCATATTCTCGGTCCTGTGTTCCTACACAACATGTTCCCCTTTGAGAGGTTCATGGGAGTACTGAAAAAATATGTTCACCAACGTGCTCGGCCAGAAGGAAGCATCGCCAAGGGCTACGGGACAGAGGAGGTCATTGAGTTCTGTGTTGACTTCATTCCTGACCTTGACCCGATTGGTGTTCCTGAATCGCGGCACGAGGGGAGGCTGTGTGGAAAGGGGACACTAGGAAAGAAAACATATATCGGTACGGGGAACGATTATTTCAATAAAGCGCACTACACAGTTCTTCAAAACTCAACCGTGGTGGATCCATATATCGATGTACACAAGGAGTTCCTACGATCCCAATTTCCAGAGAAGAATGATGTTTGGATAACACGTGAGCACATGAATACTTTTAGCACTTGGTTGCGAAAGGAATGTCTGGGTAATAACAATATTGATGAGCAACTATATTTGTTGGCTAGGCAACCGTCATGGCACATCCTCACGTACAAAGGGTATGAGATAAATGGAAACACATTTTACACCATTGCCCAAGATCAACGGAGCACGAACCAAAACAGTGGTGTTCGCGTAGATGCCACAGACCCAAATGGGAAGAGGCAAACATATTATGGCCGTATAGAGGAGATTTGGGAACTAGAGTACGCACCTAATTTTAAAGTCCCTTTGTTTCGATGCCAATGGGTCAAGACGACCGGAGGCGGAGTAACAGTTGACAAGGAGTATGGAGTGACAACAGTGGATCTCAACAATATTGGATACAAAGATGAACCATTCGTCCTTGCTGCTGATGTGAATCAGGTGTTCTACGTGAAAGACATGTCTACAAAGCCTAGGAGAGGGAAAAATGACGATAAATCAACCAAAGAGCCGAAACGCCACATAGTTCTTTCAGGAAGAAGAAACATCATGGGAATTGAGGACAAGTCAGACATGTCAGAAGATTATGAAAGGGATGACCGGATACCACCCTTCAGTGTGAGCAAAGACCCAAGCATCCTGCTAAATGCTGAGGAGGCTCCATGGTTACGACATGATCATAACCAAGGGACATACGTCAAGAAGAAGATCACCAGTGTACCCGCTTGATATATAGTGATGTTTTAACCAATATTATGTATTAGATTTTTTGTGTAATTAATAATGATTATGGATAGTCATGGTTCATTGATGTCGTTGTCGAAATGACTTGATTTATTTTTGGCAAGCATATGAGCCCAAATTGATGCCTCTGCGGTTTTTCATCAACCTCCACAACGTTCTTCTTCCTAGGCCATTCAAGATCCCGTGTAAAAGTTTGGCACCATTCTGGATTATTTTGGTGGTAGGCCCAGTTGACCCTATAATTATTGGGTGACGGTGCGCGGTAATTCAATTAAACTATCTCCGAAAAATCACAAACTTGTTGGTTGCCTCACCCGTGCCACGTGACAGCCTAAGAAAAAGTTTGAGACCAATACGACACAGAAACGTATATGAACTACACAAATTTATCTTTTTAAATTAAACTGCAATTTAACAGTGAATTTCGCTATCGTGTATTTGGACAATGAAAGATAAACAACCCAAAATTTAACGTTCAGATAATGCAAAAATAATCTTCCTATCGAGAACCAGTTGTTTCAGATATTTAAATTTAACATTATATTTTTGCATTAACAAAATATGAATTGTTATTTACATTTATATTCATTATTATAAGAAAAGAAAAGAATTTATGTTACCAATTTTTCTACTATACAATAAGGTAAAAGGAAATACAACTGTCATTTTTAAGTAATTTTGTACCTAATATTTAATTTACTATGCAATTAACAAATATTACAGCATATTAATATAGTCAAAACCTAATACAAAACCCAAAATATAAACCTTTAGTCCCGGGGCGTAAGCCCGCCCGGGACTAAAGGTAGCTCCTACAAAAACCAGAATAGAAAAAGCCCAAAACAGTGGCGGGAAAAAAAGCTTTAGTCCCGGGCGGTGGCACCACCCGGGACTAAAGGTTCCTTTAGTCCCGGGGCATAAGCCCGCCCGGGACTAAAGGTCCAAGCCTTTAGTCCCGGGCGGTCTTACGCCCCGGGACTAAAGGTCTTTTAGTCCCGGGTGGTGCCACCGCCCGGGACTAAAGGTTCCCCTCGTATATAGGGCACAGTGCCCTCCTTCTTCCTCAGATCGACGTCAGACCGCCCGCAGCGCCGCCGCTTCCCTCGTCGTCTCCGATCGAGTGCCGCGCCGCCGTTGTCCCGCCGCATCCCTCGCCGACGTCCGCCTCGCCGTCGTCCTCTCGCGTGGCCGCGCCGACGCCTCCTCTTCTCTCCCTCGCCGGCCCGCGCCGGCCTCAGCGGCCGCCTGCCTCGGCGGCCACGCACACTACTCGTCCTCTCGCGCCGCCGGTGAGGAGGCCGGGCGCGGTCGCGCCGCCGTGCTCAGTGCGTGCGTTGTGTGTGTGCGTGTGTGCGTGTTGTGTGCAGTGCGTGTGTGTGCACTGTGTGTGTGCGTGTTGTGTGCAATGCGTGTGTGTGCAGTGCGTGTGTGTGCACTGTGTGTGTGCGTGTGTGTGCACTGTGTTGTGTGCACTGTGTGTGTGCGTGTGTGTGTGCACAAAATGATATATATTGAATGATTATAGAAAAATGATTATAAATACATATATATTAATATTTATAGAAAAATAAAAAAGATATATATAGAAAATGAATGATTATAGAAAATGAATATATATACATATATATTTAGAGAATATCAGAAAATGTTATTAATGCACCGCAGTGTATATATGTTTATAGAAAAATGAATATATATTTATATAAATATATAGTTATATAAATCATTTTTAGAAAATCATGTTTTTTAATCTAAAAAAAAATATGTGACATGTAGATAAAAAGAGATTGGTCGCGTTGACCTCGCCGCCGTCCGCCGTCATCTTCACCGCAACGTCATCCTCGTCGTCGTGCTCACCTCCTCACCGCAAAGTCATCCTCGTCGTCGTCCGTCGTCGTCCTCTCCTCAACGGTGTGTCCCTTGTGATGGAGAAGGAATAATCAATTAGATATGTTTATGTCGTGTATATGTTTTTACGAATGTGTATGGAATAATGACTTAGCATAATCAATTAGATATATTTATGTCGTGTATATGTTTTTACGAATGTGTATGGAATAATCACCTAACCTAAAACCCCGAACCCCGAACCCTAACCCTAACCCCTAACCCTAAACGCTAACCCTAACCCTAACCCCTAACCCTTAACCCTTAACCGCTAACCCCTAACCCCTAACCCGAACCCTAAACCCTAACCCCTAAACCCTAACCGCTAACCCCTAACCCTAACCCTAACCCCGAACCGAACCTAACCTAACCCCTAACCCCTAACCCTAACCCTAACCGCTAACCCTAACCCTAACCGAACCCCGAACCCTAACCCCTAACCCTAACCGCTAACCCCTAACCCTAACCCTAACCCCGAACCCCGAACCCTAAACCCTAACCCCAACCCCGAACCCAAACCCTAACCCTAAACCCTAAAACCCTAACCCTAACCCTTAACCCTAACCGCTAACCCCTAACCCTAACCCGAACCCTAAACCCTAACCCCTAAACCCTAACCGCTAACCCCTAACCCCTAACCCCTAACCCTAACCCCTAACCCCGAACCCTAAACCCTAACCCCTAAACCTAACCGCTAACCCTAACCGCTAACCCCTAACCCCTAACCCCGAACCCTAAACCCTAACCCCTAAACCCTAACCGCTAACCCTTAACCGCTAACCCCTAACCCCTAACCCCGAACCCTAAACCCTAACCCCTAAACCCTAACCGCTAACCCTTAACCGCTAACCCCTAACCCCTAACCCCGAACCCTAAACCCTAACCGCTAACCCCTAACCCCTGACCCCTAAACCCAAAACCCTAAACCCTTAACAGGAAAATGGTCTTTATCCTCCATGGTCTGTATGAATATACGTTATTTGCAAAAATATGGTGTTTATTATCCTCCATGTTATTCGCAGAAATGGCCGACCCAGTTGACAACATGGAGGAGGAAATGTACGAATTAATCAACAGCGCCGCTAACCCAGATGTAGCAGGTGACGATAACAATAATCAAGAAGTAGATGACGGCAGTCAATACTTTATCGATTATGAAGAAATTATGCAAGAAAATACTGGCGAGGTATACCTACAATCTCTATGAGCACATAAAATTCTAATCAATTTGTAAATGTATTTATAATCTACTGTTCCTACATACGTAGCCCTCTAGATCGACAACGACTACCGGGAAGAGTAGGACCGTACGAGGTCCGATGAAGCCGTTGGATGGCCGATACATTATCTCAGAATTCAACGAGGAAACAGGCCAAGTGCTTGGAGAACATGCACAGAAATTCGTTTACCACTGTGGGTATCTCATAAGGGATAAGATCCCGATCAATGCTCGTGAATGGAAGGAAAAGAGTAGTGCTCCTCATATAAGTTTTGTCTCTGATCGTGATAAGGAACTGGTTTGGCAAGATGTCCTTGCACATTTCACGCTTGAAACAGAAGATAGAAATTTGAAGGCAAGAGTTCGGGATTGGGCTATGAAGAAAATGGCAACACTATTCCAGGGCTGGAAGAA
Source organism: Coix lacryma-jobi var. lacryma-jobi (assembly GCA_009763385.1). Classification (NCBI taxonomy): domain Eukaryota; kingdom Viridiplantae; phylum Streptophyta; class Magnoliopsida; order Poales; family Poaceae; genus Coix; species Coix lacryma-jobi. The sequence continues at coordinate 110,634,993 of CM019826.1, read as the reverse complement.
GAAATTGTACAACACATTTATCAAGAAGGACCTAACTCCGGATTTTAACACCAAGGCCTACGTCAAGTTGAGGCCTTTTTGGGATGAGTTTGTAGAATTCAAGAAATCAGAAGAGGGTGAGACACGTGTCAGAATGAACCAACAGAATGCCCGACAAAAACGATACCACCATCAATTGGGATCAGGTGGCTATAAGAGTGCCATTCCCAAGTGGGAAAAAATGGAACGGGAGATTCTAGCCAAGGGCATCGAACCAGATTCAATAAACTGGCCTGAGCGCGCCAAGTATTGGTTTTTTGGTCATGGAGGAAGTCTGGACCTACAGACAGGAGGGGTAGTGTATGGCACAAAACTCCAAAGAGCAGCAGAAAGACTAGCTTATGCTCGAGACATGGCTAACAGTGGCACGTGGCAGCCGAACAGAGAAAAGGATGAGCTTACATACGCCCTAGAGAATCCTGAACATGGTGGGAGAACAAGAGGCTATGGGGAGGTGTCGTGGGAGCATGCCTTCCCACAAGACAAAGAGACCTATAGAAGCCGCGCAAGAAAGAGGCAGGAGGAGGTAGAGCGGATGCGAAGGATGGAGGAAATGGTTATTCAGTCACAGGCCGCGGCTCGTGAAGCGGTAGAGCGAGAAAAGGCACTTGAAGACAAAATGAGTGAGGAAATCAAAAGGCAAGTGCATTTAGCAGTGAGTTCCCTGCAAAGGCAATCTGCATCAGAGCCAGGAGTCAACACCAGCACCCCTGGTGATCAGTTGAAAAGCAGTTGCGCTTCCACGGAGGTGCCAACGATTCAAGGTGACGCAGGGCTGCGCTTCCCCGTGGATGACATCACTGATCCTCTCACGACCTGTGAGCTGCACATTCCACAGGGGAATGACACAATAATGGTGGCTATTGGTGTCGTATCTCCTATTGACCCTACGAAGACACCAAGATGCCATGGGGCATTGGTACCACCTGGTTATGCTAGTGTCTCGGTGGATAGAGTATTGAAAGGGCATAGCAATGTGACTCTTGACATTGAAGGAGGTGATGGTGAGAAGACTTTAGGAGAAGCGGAGAAGGCATTCATATGTTGGCGTAAGCGCTATATCATTATTCCTGGGGCATCACCTCCTCCTCCTCCTCAGCAAACTAAACCTAGGTGCAGATGAAAGTCAATGAAACATTTTTTCACTGGTTATGTATTGACTTAATTAAATTATTGTTTACTCATACTATGTTGTTTTCACAGCAGGACCTCTCCGCACCTAAGTCCAATTATCCATTCACCACATAGTCATCATAGTGCTGCGGGCGATGCAGTGAAAGACACAGCTGCATCCCCACCGGCTCCATCCCCTCCACGATTGGCTCCATCCCCTCCACGATCGGCTCCATCCCCTCCACGACCGGCTCCATCTCCACCACGGGCTCCATCCCCGCCACCGGCCCCATCTCCTCCACCACGGGCTCCATCCCCGCCACCGGCCCCATCTCCTCCACCACGGGCTTCCCCACCACCGGCCCCATCAAAGAAGAGGCCAGCCACAAAAATGAAGGCATCGGCCCCACCGCCACCAAAGAAGAAAGCCTCTGCAGAAAGACATCAAGCTGTTCCTCAGAAGACGAAACTTCCCTATGATATGACTGATGAGGAAACAAATGCTGCAGCGAAAGCAGATTTGGACAAATTTTGGGCGGACGTCGAGGCTAAACAAAAAGCAAAGAAAAACCCAGAGAAGCCGTACCTTTTTGTACGTCCTGATATGCTCAGAAAAAGGTGGATGCTCATCAGAAAAAAGTGCGTGATTCTCGTAAGAAATCGCCACCATCAGACTATGACCGCACTATGACCAAGTCACTTGAGGAGGCGAAGCAGAAACAGAAGAGAGCAAGCAAGGGTGTCCCACAGCTCGGGGAACAATCGAAACAATCAGTGCCCCCGCTAGTTGTGAATGAATATGGTTCTAACTTGAAAGCGCTAGAACAACTTGAGGTGAATCTTGAGCATCTTGATGCATTTTTCGCAGAAACTGGTCTAACCTTGTCACAAATGCTCGGTGAAGCACCCATTGAAACTGCTCCGCAAGTTGATCAGTGGAAGCAGAATTATGTATATGGCCAGAGTCTATACAACCCTACGGCCCTCACAGAACTTGGCACTCAAATGTACTTGTTAAACCAGTGGTACATGGCAGCGTGTACCAAAAAAGCGGATGATTGGATATGCGTCAGAATTAGAGACCATCATTACTTCCGTGGTGATGACATTATACTTATCCAATTCAATGAGTTACACCAGCTATGCCACCTGGATGCTCTAGACAAATCTCTAGTCAGCCTCTTCTGTTTGTAAGTGATCCTTCGTTTTAATTATCTCACTCTAGCATATGTATATGTAAATGTAATTATGCTAACACTAGCTAGCGTGCCTATATATATACATATGCAGAAACATGATGAGAGACCTCACACGTAGAAATGACAAGGAGGTTGGTTTCATTGATCCATATATCGTATTCTCGGTCCCAAAGAAAGATCCCGCCTATGATATATGGAGAAATGAAACAGGGAGGAATCTCCGAAGGTTCTTGTTGAACCAAAAGAACAAAAGATATATACTCTTCCCATACAACTTTAGGTGGGTGTTGTTATCATGTGCATATTTATTTTTACCTACTCAATTTCTATGATATATGTTGACTATATAAGCAAATTAATGCAGCTATCACTGGATATTGATCGTCTTTGATCTCTCCGAAAGTCAATTGATAATCTATGACTCGTTGAGAAAACCACTGGGAGATTATCAAGATATCATAGACATTATCCAGGGGTAACTTTCGATCTCTAAATACTGATTTCTACACTTTAAATCTGCAATAGTTAATTACGATCCAATATTATATTGTGCAGGGTTTGGGCTTGGTTCGTTCCGAAACACCGTCCGAATTTGAAGGCGACACTTCCTCGTCCTATCCAATTGCAAGTAAGTAGTACTATCTCCCCGCGTCTTTACCACTGTAGCATGCTTTCATCACACGCGCGAGATGATGAGAGTAATATCTTTTTACATCGTGCAGTGGGTTCTACGGCAACCACCAGGGAACAATTTGTGTGGGTACTACGTTTGCGAGTTTCTCTCGGTGTATGCCAAAAGAACTCCTCTAGAGAGACAGAAGGAGCTATGGTTGAAGAACCAGGTGTTGGACATGGTGCGCCTGAAAGGAATTCAAGAGACAATCGCAGGAGTTCTTAATGACCATGTCCTCAAAGCCGGCACCGAGTTCTACTATAACCCGGAAGAACCAATGAAACCAAACCAAGACGACCATTTGTATGACATTTAAGTGACGGTCAATATTTGTGTTGTAAATACCAAGGATGCATGGATAATGCTGTAAATTTTATGTGCATAAAAATATTATACACATAATATGTATAGCTAGCCCATATATATATAGTTTCATATTTTATGTGTGTAATTATAAATTTTATGTGTATATATATATATGTGGATACATACATTAGCAGCGAAGAAATATACGTATTAGAAATCCTAATGTAATATATTAGCATCGAAGAAAACGTATTAGAAAACCTAATGTAATTGAAAAACTGAAAACAATAGCCAATTGAAAAGAAAAAAGAAAAGAAAAAGAAAAAAGGTCTTTAGCCCCGGTTGGTAATACCAACCGGGACTAAAGAGGCCAGTCTTTAGCCCCGGTTGGTATTACCAACCGGGGCTAAAGGTCCCCTCTTTAGTCCCGGTTGGTATTACCAACCGGGGCTAAAGGTCCCCCCTTTAGCCCCGGGGCCGGGAACCGGGGCTAAAGGTCGGACCTTTAGTCCCGATTCCTCAGCCCCGGCTCCATGCCCGGGGCTAAAGGCCATTTTCGACCGGGGCTAAAGGCCCGTTCTCCAGTAGTGAATGATGCATAGGATTATTTTTGTTGATGACGGCTACCTTCTCTTCATCTGCATAGGATTAGTATATGTATATATATATATATATATATTCCTACCTATGAGATGGCAGAGTAGCTCAAGAGGATCATTTAAGAAAGATCGGGCACCCTGGGCTCGTGATGAAATATATTTTTTTGATATACCCACAAAAGTTAGTGGTATACTAAATTAGCAGATATCAAAATCAATATCAAATTCTTTACGTCTTATGCTTCCCCGGCAACGGCGCCAAAAAGCTTGCTGGAACTTGCTAACGTCACTACTAAGAATAGATTATGAATCTATCCCCGGCAATGGCGCTAGAAAGCTTGTTGGTACTTGCTAATGTCGCTGCTAAGAATAGATTATGAATCTATCCATGGCAACAACGCCAGATAGCTTGTTTACATTTCTTAGTGTACTAGATGACACCAATACCAACTGGTATACATTATCCCACTAGACAAATCCGCAAGCGCATGAATACCGTTGTAGCTTTTCCCCAGGAGTATTCCAGGGTATCGTATTTATATCCTCAGGGAAGCAAAGGTTAAAGAGTTTGATGATTGAGGATCCTACATCTACTAATGTACTATACCGACTAGACTAATGTGGGAGATAACATATAAGCATCAGAGTTTTGTATATTGACACACATGAGATCTCTAAAAGAGTAGATAGGTTTAGCTCAGAGATCATTGGGAGAGTTCAAGGTCCTGTATACTTCATTACTGTGGTTCTATTCTAGATTAGACCAAAGAAATTAATCAAGTAAATGATAATAATAATCGATCACACTGGCGTGCCTAATGAAGATAACTTTGTTTTACCGCAGCTTGCTTCCGTCTCTAGAGTATGCCTGGTCTGCCAAGCAATGCCGCTCAAAGCTCTACATCAAGTCAAACGGGGGGATGCTAAGAACGGATAGGGCTGTCACCACCTGCCGCTATCCACCTCACCGGACAAAGAGAGGCAAACCGAATATAACGTCCCCTGTCTAATAGGGCCCTTCTACTAGAGCATTCGCCACTAGGACGAACATCAATCACACAAGCTATAGTAGCACAAAGATAATTCATATAGGTTGCCAAGGTATGACAGAACTATAATTAACCGTGCTTAATTAAAATACTAAGGAATAAACTAGATAAATGAATAATTAAATACAAGTAATTAATGAAGATAAATATAGGTTGCCAAGGTACTAATCCTTCTTCTAGGAATGCCTTTGCCTGCCACCATGCATTGCCATGCAACCACACAAGAAAGGCCTCCATGTATTGCCATGCAACCACACAAGAAAGGCCATGCCATTTGGTCACCCTGGGCAAAAATAACTGAGAACCTCGAACCGAACCGAAACCGAAATATTTGAAACTGAAAAATTTGGTTCCATATTCGGTTCTCACTTCTCAAGAACCGAAATTTAGGAGGTCAATTCGGTTCTCTACCTCGGTTAACCGAATGACGAACAGAACCGAATTTCATAAACAAGTCCAATAAACCTCATAATGTAGGCCTAATACTACCTTAACCCTATATATAAAAGGTGGATAACACCTCCCTCATAGCCTCACAACCTCACTTTTTAAAATTTTGGCTTTGTGTTTTTTAGAAAATTTTTGGCTATTTTTCTATTATTTTTTGCTACTTGGGTAAATTTTTGGTTAGTTCAGTTAGAACTGAAACCGAACCGAACTGACCGAAACCGATTTTGCTCGGTTCCAAGATTTCCGAAGAACCGATCAGTTCCTATTTCTAGGAACCGAATTTGTGTCGAGAACCAAAGAACCGAACCGATTGGTTTCGGTTAACCGAATGCCCAGGCTGACCATTTGGGTCCAGCCTGGGGCCGGCCGGCCCATGGGACTGGCCGGTCCCTGGGCTGAGCCTCCTTGTCACCGCCTCTACATGGTAGGCTCTGGGGGCCTCCTGATGAATGCCCCGGCGTGTGGAATTTCATTAGAGTTTGTTTGCTTGAGGTCTTTGTCTATTGTAACACCCTAAAAATTTTCTCCAAATTCAAATAGGTGAAAATGCTTTATTTATAAATTCTGTGAGCATTTAACCTAGGGGTTAAATAATTTTTTTATAGAATTAAAATAAATTTGGCAACATGTTTTCGCACTCATGCTGATGCATTGAATTTATTTGTGTGACTGGTTTTTACCAAAGTTTGAAAAGAATTCAAATTCCTTTTGAAATGTTTTTTATTTGAGTTGAAAATAACAAGAAAAAGGCTTTATTTTCTTTCTTCCCCTCTCCCTTGCTTCCGGCCCAGGCGGCCTGGCGGCCCGGTCCGCCTGCCGCTGCCCACCGGACTCCCCTCCCCCTCTCTTTCCCCCGTTGGGCCAGCGCTCTCCTTCTCTCCTCCCCCGCTCGGCCCGCAGGCCGGCCCAGCTTGGCGCTGCGAGTGCAACCGCCGCCTCCCTCCCTCGCTCGGTCACTGACCCTCCGGGCCGCGCGTCAGTGGTTTCCCCTTCCCCTCCGCGCGCGCCGCCCGAACGCATCTGCCGCACGTCCCCGAGTCCTCCGTGGGCCGCTCTCACGTCCTCGCTCTCCTCCTCGTGCATATAGCGGATGCACCCGCACCCCCCACTCTCCCTTTCCGCAGTTGCTCTCTCCGCTTTGGTTCTCAAACCCCCGCACTCCCCGTCGCCATTGCCGCCGCCCGCCGCCGTCAATCCGTCGATTCGACGCCGTCCGGCCGTTTGCGACCTTCCCCGAGCACCGCCGCGCCTCGGTGAAGTTGCCGAACCCCTTGCCTTCCTCCCCTTGCACTCGGCTTTGCCCTAACCGTCGTCGTTTGGTGCAGAGTCGCCGCCGGTGTTCGGACCCCCTGCGGACTTCGCCGTTCACTGCCGTCCGAGCCTCCCCGTCCCTTCTTTCGACGCGGTGAGAACCCCCTTGCAACCCGTTTCCTCTCCGCCCACTTGGCTCGGCTTAGGGTGCCTTCTGCATCGGAGTCCGCGAGCTCCCATGCCCCTGCCATGGCGTGTGCGCGCCCGGCGTCGTGACGCGGCCGCGACGTCGCGGCCTGTGCCTGCCCGCGGCGCGCCGTTGGCTTGCCCCACGTGCGCTCCCTCCCGTGTCTAATCCGCGCCGTCCGTTTCTGATCCGGCGGCCCCAAATCGCCGATACCCCTTCGGGGTGACGTTTTGCTTAAGAGCCCCCGAAGAAGTTGAGATTCAACCCGCGCTCCGCTTGGCACTGTTCCCTGTGCCTTGAAACATTTTCTACCAGGCCCCTGTGCTTCTGCGTAATTGTGGCACAGTGCAGCCGGCCGAGAATTTGGTTTAAAATTCAATTTAAATTCCGATTTAAATTCAAAAGCATTTCAGCTTATTTACAGTTTTGCCACTGCACTAAAACGCTTATAAAATCCACGCTTTAGCTCCGTTTTGATCCATTCAATTTGCGTTAGATTTGTAATTTAGTTATCCACCTGTTGACGTCTCTATTGGACGGTTTTAAACAGTTTAGTTGTAGGGTTCAAGTTAATCTTGTTTAGGGCTTTAGAATCACCGTTTCGGTCGTAGCTTTCGCGTCGTAACTCCGTTTTCGGTGAACCAGAACTTGTTGTGATCGTAGAAACACGTACTTCTATTTTATCAAAGTTTTATTTCTGTTTATTACTGTTTGGTGTATTGTTCTAATGTATAGCCCTGTTTGCACTGTATGTATGCACCTGGAATGCATGTTGATGTTGTGATCGAGTAGACGGTGAGCAAGTGTGGTACGACCTGGATCCATCCTTCGACGATCAGCAAGAAGACCAGTTTTTCAGCAATCAAGGCAAGTTAGCATGGGACCTCCTTGTTACCTATTCACTTTACTATTAATTTACTCATTTATGCATGTGTCCAATTGAGCAACCTTAGAGACCCACTTAGTTTTGTTATCTGTGATATTCTTGACGCCGTGGGATATATGCATATGGGTAGAATGCTAATGCTAACTGACTAATAACTGATCCAGTCCAATGCTGAATATTTTCTCATGTTGATATGATGTTAAACGGTTAATAAAACTTGTTGTTAGCAAAAGCTAGGACTGACAGTGCTACCATGAGTGCTATATGGCTCTGGTTTTAGCTCAGTAAACTGGACCTTTTCTAACTTGTTAGCGGTGACCCGGAAGGGCGCAAGAGGGGCTTGCCTCTACGGATGTAGTGCTGCTCCTGTTCCTATGAGTATAGCTGCGATGGCCTTATGCCATAGGAAAGGGGGTTTGCTACATTTGATTTCCAAGGAAACCTAGCGGCCCTAACCAGTTAGACGAACCAGCGAAAGGCTTCATAGTGTACCGTGCCGATCTACCTTGGATGTGGATCAAGAGGTTGGCCGCCTCGGGCACAAGGGCAACATGGCTTGTGGGTAAAGATGCACAACCTCTGCAGAGTGTAAAACTGATATATCAGCCGTGCTCACGGTCACGAGCGGCATAGAAAACTAGCAGAACTATGATACTTGAATAATTGTTACTTTATGTTGTTGACACTCTATATTGATTTAATTATCTTAGATGGATAAATGGATCGTGGGTTAAGGGTTAAGTACAATATTCGTTTACCTAAATGTTAAAACTTTGCCAACATAAAAGCTAATTGCAGTCAGACAGTGTCAGTCTTTTGAGCCTCATGAACCCTGTGTTAGCTTGCTAAGTACGTGGAGTACTTACGCTTGTTGTTTATCTTGTTTTTGGGCAAAATCCCGGTTGGGTAACAGATGAAGGTGGAGTTGGTGACTTCCCAGAGGACTTCTAGGCTAGTTGTTCAACCAGTCAGCTTTCCCTGTGGAGTTGGTCTTTGTTAGCAGTTTAGTTTTCTTTTGTTCCGCTATGATGTAAGACTCGGGATGACATTATCGTTATGTAATAAACACTGTGATCATGCCACTTTTTATAATTTGTCTAGCTTATGTGTGTGATTGTTTCCTGGGCACACTTGAGTTTACCGCCTCAATTTTATCCTTAAAGTTGGGGTGTGACAAATTGATATCAAAACTTTGTTGACTGTAGGACACAAGCCTAGCTAGGAAATGGTCGTTCTAACACCTTTTTGTTACCTGTTCATGCTTACCTTATTATCTTGTTATTTTATTAAAATTTACATGCTTCTTATTCTTATTCTATTATGTAAAACTAATTGTTTCCGCTTATCTTATCTTAAACCATAACGTCAGGATGCCTCACCTTAACGCCCGTGCGTATCGTGCTCTCTTCACCGCCAGCACCAGCCAGCCCCCTCCCCCAATGGTCAACATCTCCGACGGTGATGGCTCCTCCAGCTCCAACACTACTTTCAACGTGGAGGCTGAAGAGCTGACCTCCACCTCGACCGTCTCTGGGGAGCTTGCAGCGCCACCCCCGCCCCCTGCACTAGTTCGTGAGGCGCCAGCTCCTGAGGTGCCAGCTCCTATGGTGTCGTTCCTAAGGCTCCACTACCTGAGGCCCCTGCTCCGGAGGCACCTGCTCCTGCGGTGCCTGTTGCTCCACCAGCCGTGGAGATTCTAGCCACTCCAGCAGCTCCTGCAGCACCAGCAGCGGTGCCAGTGTACCCTGTGGTGCACTCCCCTACTGCCTCGTCAGCTTCAGCACCAGCACCCCCTGCCTCTCCAGCAGTGCAAGTGGTGGATGAAGACTTAGGATGGACTCACCGTTTCATATTCAAGAAGCCTGACGAGACAGCTTACTACCATAGTATGCTGGTTCGTCTGCTGAATGAATACTACCCGGAGTTGGAAGCCAAGCTCCAGTACCACTATGCCCAGTATACTCATCCCTTGGAGGCTACCTACTGGAAGTCCGATCTGATGGTTACGGGATGGAACAATGTGGACCAGGGCCACGTCGTTGAGACTGTCCACAGGACCCCTACCAAGCGTGGTCACTCTCTGGCAAGCATGGAGGATGCAGCGCAGGATGCTTTCCTGCACTACCGTGGACTGCGCCCAGTCCATGCGGGAGGATCGCTACCGCTACCTGCCCCACAGTGACCTGGAGGGCACGTGGCAGACCGTGCTTCCACCTGTGGAGTATCCAATTCTGGCCTCTACAGCCCGGCACGTCTACGAGGCGTAGAAGGCAGATAGTGTGCAGGATGACCTGCGCGCTTCTCAGAAGGTGATGAGGCGCCTGGAGCGAGAAGTGGACCATCTTCGTGCTGAGCTGGGACTCCCGGCTGTCTACAAGAAGCGGTTCAGGACCGCCAATGCCCCCGGTGGAGCCCAGTAGATGTCTACCATGTTTTGCTATCAAGTTTAGAAACGTTGTTTAAATTCAGTGTGTCTCTGGTGAACCTTTAGTGCATGTGTTGTTTATGTTGGTGAACTATGGTTGTTTGGATCTTTGTTTGTGTGTGGTGGAGAAGTATGGGTTATGTCTGTGCTTCTCCAGTTTAAAACATCTCTCTGTGATGAATAAAGTTTTTTATCCCGTACCTGTGATGCTGTTTTCTGAAGCAGCCTGTGGTTAAATCAGTATATCACTTAATATGTGTTCCCACAAATTATAAAATTTTTGTGGAAGTATCTAGACTAATGTATCTTTCAAACAAATCTGGAACCAAGTCTTTATCTATTGGGATCTGGGAGATATAGCTCCTCAAAGTTGATGTTTCTGCGCAGTCTGTCACCCAGAACAGGTTCTGTTCAATGCTGTTTTCGACCCAGAATCTGGCAGAATCTGAAAACGTGTTCTGAATAAAAGTTGTAGCATATTTCTTAAGATTTCCAACGGTGTATGGTTCGCCCCAGTTGGATTTCTGTAGCTTGAGTTATGTCAGTTTTCGTGCACTGCTGATGATAAAAATGTGCCCAGAAATTTTCAGCAATGCTATTTTATTCTTTAAAATAATTTATATGATGGATATGAGGGTCTAACTCTTGCACATTTGTTACGGAACACATGGCAGCAAGGGGTGGACGTGGAAGAGGTCGTGGCCATGGGCGTGGTGTTCCCGTGAACCCGCCACCGCCACCGCCGCCAGTGACCATCGAGTAGTTGATGGGCATGCAGAACCAGTTGATACAAGCCATGATGGACCGCCTGGATCAGGCACCAGTTGCAGCGCCCCCACCTCTCCAAGTCAGGGATCATCGGGGGGAATTCCTAAAGGGCCACCCACCTGTATTCTCCCATCCTTCTGAACCGTTGGAGGCCGATGACTAGCTTCGAGCGGTAGAGAAGCAGTTGAACATCGCCCAGTGCACTGATTATGAAAAAGTGCTCTATGCCTCTGGGCAGCTGCAGGGAGCAGCTCAAGATTGGTGGGATGCATACATGTTCGACCGTCCTCAAGATGCTTCAGTTGTCACTTGGCAGGAGTTCAAGGAAAACTTCAGGTCATATCACATCCCTGATGGCCTCGTGGAGCTAAAGCAAGAGGAGTTCCGCTCCTTGAGACAGGGATTTATGTCAATGGTAGAATACCGCGACAAGTTTGCTCAACTGTCGCGCTCTGCCCCATAGGAAGTGGCAGAAGACAAGGACAAGCAGCGCCATTTTCTGAAGGGACTATATGATGGGTTGCAGCTCCAGCTTATGTCAAACACATATCCAAACTATCAGGCCCTGGTCAATAGGTCGATTGTTATTGACAACAAGCGTAAGGAGATGGAAGCAAAGAAGAGAAGCTTCCAAGGACAGTCTTCGGGGAGCAACACTCGTCCCCGGATCAACCCCCAGCAAGGCTACCCCCAGAGGAACCAAGGCCCCTCCAACCAGTGGAATAGGGGACAACACACCCAGGGTAACCAGAACCAGCAGCGCCTTCCCTACCAACAGCAGTCAGGTGGGCAGCGCTATCAACAGCAGCCTGGAGGGCAGAGGTTCTAGCAACAGGGCAGCCTCACGCCAGGGAGCACCGAACTCCGCTCCCATGAAGAATGCAACTCAGCAGAACCCCAATGCTTGCTACCGCTGCACGAGGTAGGACACTGTGCCCATCAGTGTCCTAAGAAGCAGAACCCCCAGGCCCCGCAGAATCAAGTGGGAAACACGAAGCAGAACACTCAACCCACTAACACTGGGAGGGTGAACCATGTGGCTGCCCATACTGCCTTGGATGCACCAGATGTCATGATGGGTACGTTCAGTATCAACTCGATCCCAGCTACCATACTTTTTGATTCTGGTGCTTCGCATTCTTTCATTTCCCAGTCATTTGTTAGAATGCATGGTGTACCTCTATGTGCAATGAAAGAACCTATCATAGTGAACTCACCGGGGGGTAGCATGCGTGCAAACTTCTGGAGCCCCTCCTCTAGTGTCACCTTAAGGGGGGTAGAATTTAAAGTAAAGCCTATAGTGCTGAGAACAGCAGGCATAGATCTCATCTTGGGTATGGACTGGATGAAGCAACATGGAGCTGTCATTCAGTGTCAGGAAAGGTCAGTTGTTGTCTCTACACCCAAGGGAGATAGAATCTGTGTGGAAGTGGTGATGCAAGAGCAGCCTACTGCCACCATAAACCAGATGGATGCTAGTGGTGCAAATCAAGATCGGGTGGTGGACGAGTTCCCTGATGTTTTTCCTGATGATCTGCCAGGTATGCCACCTGATCGCGATGTTGAATTCATTATTGAATTATTGCCTGGAACTGCACCAATAGCTAAAAGACCATATAGAATGGGAGTAAATGAATTAGAAGAGCTTAAGAAGCAACTTAAGGAGTTGTTAGAGAAGGGGTATATACGCCCCAGTGCTTGTCCTTGGGGAGCACCGGTGATCTTTGTGGATAAGAAAGATGGTAGCCAGAGGATGTGTGTGGACTATAGGTCTTTAAATGAGGTTACCATTCAAAACAAATACCCTCTACCCAGGATAGATGATCTATTTGACCAGCTTAAAGGAGCATGTGTGTTCTCTAAAATAGATCTCAGATCTGGGTACCACCAGTTGAAAATCTGGAACTCGGACATTCCTAAGACCGCTTTCACAATGCGGTATGGATTGTATGAGTATACAGTTATGTCTTTTGGACTGACCAATGCCCTAGCCTACTTCATGTACCTGATGAATAAGGTGTTCATGGAGTACTTGGACAAGTTTGTGGTGGTGTTCATAGATGATATTCTAGTGTTCTCTTAAAGAGAAGAGGAACATGTTGAACATCTGAGGATGGTTCTGCGGAAATTGAGAGAGCATCAACTCTATGCATAGAGGAGCAAGTGTGAATTTTGGTTGAAAGAAGTCTCTTTCTTAGGGCATGTCATCTCTAACGGAGGTATACCCGTTGATCCTACTAAGGTGCAGGATGTGTTGGACTGGAACCCGCCAACCAATGCTAGCGAAATCCGAAGCTTTCTGGGTTTGGTCGGGTATTACAGAAGGTTCATTGAAGGATTCTCTAAGCTTACAAAGCCTATGACGGTCTTGCTAGAAAAGAGTGCTAAGTTTGTGTGGTCTAATAAATGCCAGGCAAACTTTGAAGAGTTTGTTGGAGATGCGGTCTCCAAACAGATGTGTCAAGATGAGGGTTCTAGATTCAACTGAGAGAGAGTCCCCCTTCTCTTCCTCTTCTTGTCCTCTATTATACAGGTGACATATATTGGGCCTCTTCGGGGAGAGTTGGCCCATATACCATATGGGCTCTCCCCAACAGTAGCCCCTCAACTACTAGATCAAGACTGGCTATTCATGATCTAGTAGTTGCTCATACACGAAGAGGCACAATACAACTCAAAACCTGGTTGCGAGGATCGCCCTTCGCAACCGACACGTGCACGCCTCACTAAAAACTCCATCCCAAAAACCCAGTGGGAAAAAAGGGCATGGAGAAAAGAGCACACGCACGATTCTGTCATATACATGTTCTAACTCCTAGGCTTGCACTTTGAAGCATTTTGTCATTGATCTTCCTGATGTCTCCACCTTTGAGCCTTCTTGGCTGGTGCTCGTAGTCGGGTCCTCAGCTACGCTTGATGTAGGCGAAGTAGTTGTAGCAGCGGAGGCAACCACTCGGGCGGACGTGGTCGCCAGACGAGGTTGGTCCCTTTTTCGGCTCATGAGCGGCGGCCAAGACATGTTCTTCGGGTTGAAGTGCCCCCCTCAACACACCCCCTAGCCCCTCTTGGCTGGTGCTTATGGGCGGGCAGATGACTTGTGCCTAGTTGACGAAGGTGTTGATGAGCCCCTTGTCGTGGTTGGCGAGGGTGCTGCTGATGTCGCCGAGGTCGATGGCGAGTCGAGTGTTATGTTGATGTCGCCGTGGTCGATGGCGAGTCCCTCGCCGAGGTCGAAGGCGAGCCCGGTGCTGATGTCGCCGAGGTCGAAGGCAAGCCCCTTGCCGTAGAGTCGGCGAGGGTGGTGTTGATGTTGCCGAGGTCGAAGGCGAGCCCCTTGCCGTAGAGTCGGCGAGGGTGGTGTTGATGTCGCCGAGGTCGAAGGCGAGCCCCTTGCCGTAGAGTCGGCGAGGGTGGTGTTGATGTCGCCGAGGTCGAAGGCGAGCCCCTTGCCGTAGAGTCGGCGAGGGTGGTGTTGATGTCGCCGAGGTCGAAGGCCAGCCCCTTGTCGTAGAGTCGGCGAAGGTGGTGCTGATGTCACCGAGGTCGAAGGCGAGCCCCTTGCCATAGATGGCCATAGAGTCGGCGAAGGTGGTGCTGATGTTGCCGTAGCTCCTTTTCTCATGGGGTTTCCCTTGTAGATAAGTTGAAGACCTATAAGGGAATCTCCGTAACCAAAGTGAAGTCGATAAAATTTTCGAGGGAAACATTCGACTTTTTTTTGTATTGTGGAAGCTGTGCAAGCGAGTAGCTCTGCAAAACAAAGTTATTTTCACATAGCGAGGAATCATAAGATTTGAGTCCTTCGCGTGTTTCTTTGCGAAGGTACTCATTTTAGACCTCCCTCTTCGTCGTCCGTTGTCTTTTGGAGGGCGAAGTGAGGTTTGGTTATGAAAAAAAATGCGACCTCCCTCTTCGTCTCCTTTGTCTTTCGGAGAGCGAAGTGAGGTTTGGTTATGAAAAAAGCGACCTCCCTCTTCGTCTCCTTTGTCTTTCGGAGAGCGAAGTGAGGTTTGGTGTGCATCATGAATATGCGATGCGATGATATGATGAATGAGTATGCTTGATGCGTTTATGATATGTACTTGCACAAAATCAGTGCAAATTTAAGCTGAGCCCGCAACAAGAAACAAAAAATGTGACATTTAGTGCACATGCCGAAACAAATAATTTGATCCCTGCAAAGTGAGTTATTAGTGAGGGTGCTTCGCATATTAGAGGTCATCCTATGTGGATGTTTCGATAAATTATATAATCAAAGTTTTGAAGTATTGCAAAAAATGAGGTCCTGCAAAACAGTTGGTAATAAGAGACATTCGCACACTTGAACATGAGAAGTAAGAGTTCGAGATTATCGAAAGGTTAGTTTTCCCGACAGATGAAATATGATGCAAAATTGGCTGATTTTGTGCGGTAGGGGATTCATTAACTTGAGTGAAACACGAAGGTCTGCAATAGTGCAATGCACTTATGTAATGTACGCGTGTGTATGATGATACAAACGAATATATTTGCGCAGTAATATTAAATAGAGGTAAATATATCATGCTCCCTGCAAAAATGACGGTTATGTTTGAACAAAAGGTTAGCTATGTATATAAGAAGTGCTGCCCTCAAAATGAGAAGGTTATAGTTTTAGATAACCAGTTGAGGTTACTATTCAAGGACCTGCATGGGTATAAATGTGACTTATAATATTGAATCATAAATAAGAAAGGTTTCCTGCAAAGATTAGCTGAGATATAATTTGAAGCATTTTATGAAAATTTAAAGAAAGAAAAAATAAAGAGGATTTAAAAAATACAACCTGCAAAAAAGATAAAAAATATGTTAGCGTTAGTTGGTTTGTAGGCTGAGTAGCTGCTGAGAGTTGATTTCTGAGATAGATGCTGCTGGCTAGAAAGCTGCCGAGAGACGAAGGTTGCCAAACTGACGAAGGTTGCTGAATAACAAATGCCAATGAGTGACAAAGGCTGCTGAGAACCACTGACGAAGGCTGATAGATGAAATCCATTAACAAAGGATGAGGATCAATCATTGACTAAGGCTGATGAGAATCAATGATAGATGAAATCCACTGACAGATGATGAAGGTCATTAACTGATGAAGGTTATTTACTGATGACGACCAATTATATTTGAAAGGTTACTAACTGACAACGGGCTAATCAAAATTCACTGACTGTCAAAAACCAATAACTGTCGAAAACCAATAACTGTGAAACGCTGCTGACTGATGAGAACCACTGACTAGTAGAAGATCTGTTGAACGTTGCCGACCGATGAAAACCACTGACAGGTAGAGAATCTGATGAACATTGCCGATGGATGAAATCCACTGACTAGTAGAGAATCTAATGAACATTGCCGATGGATGAAAACCACTGACTAGTAGAGAATTACTGAAGAATCTAATGAACGTTAAATATCTCATGAGAACTGTTGACTGGTGGAGGGTACTGACCGGAGCAAACTCAATAGTTACTGGACATATATGTGACTAAGGCTGAACCACTGACTGATATAGGTGACTGATTTGGTTTGGAAAGATAAAAACATGTATATGACAAAGAAAATATATTCTAGGAGGAAGGTGTTAGAATGAAGGGACAAGAGATACTTACAGTGATAGTAACCTGCATGTTAGAACAAAAAGAGGCTCAACTTAAGAAAATGATAGATGTTTTAAATTTGTCATTTAAGGCCGAGTAGCTATAGTTACCCAGGCCATGTTTTGATGCAGCTGAGGCCGCGACACTTTCTTTGTCATCATGGTGACAAGTTGTGTGCGAAAATAAAAAATTTTAAAATTTTGCCTCAAGAGGCAAGAGTTAGATCAAAATAGTAACAAAGCAAATCATAAGGGCAGAAAATATTAATGAATATAGACTGCTGAGAATTAATGAACCGATAAGAAATACTCACTTATGTTGGTTTGGTTTCACTATGCTGTCAACACGTGTCCAAAAGAGGTTAGTGACTAATGTTTATATAAATAAACATGTACTGATTATTTTCTTAAATAATATATAGTTCAAGAGGTGAATGATCAACTTTGAGTGCAATAAGCTTATCCAAGAAGAATAACAAGTAGATATTATGGTTAAGGTGTCATTTGTACCTTATTAGTTGAGAGACTGTTCCTGTCAATAATATTCTCAAGACATACATATTTGGTGATCAATTGAAATAAAAATAGTATATGATAAAATACATATATGTATATATGGACTTAGACATAAAGGATAAGCTTGGATTACTTACGTGTAGTCATTGTCTGGTGAAAGGCCGAGTGAGCCTTTTTGGATGATGAGAACCTTTTGGTTTTGCCTTTGACAGATAGTCCAGGACTCTTTTGATGAAAATATTCAGGTTTCAGATGTAAAAGAATATCCCAGAGTTTCATTCACGTGAGAAAGTAACCTTCGCTAAAGAACCAAAATTCACAAGGTTCCATTTTCACAAGATAAATAGCTTTGAGCTTGTAAAATAAAAACCCAACTTCCATTGTCAAGTTTCAGCTTCTCAAAATCGAGAGTATATGTCTGGATTAGCATGCAAAGATTTTGCTACCAAACTACCGAGTCCAGAAAAAAGGAGCTGAGGGCTCGCGATTCTTTGCAACTTGTTTTGGTGATCAAGAATTTTTTGCTAAATAGTGACTGCAAAGGCTATCTTGGTACTTTCGGTTTTAATAGAATATCTAGACATATAACACGTGTAACAGAGGTATGTATGTACTGGAAACCATGTCAAAACAGAACATTAAAGCTAATTTGTCTATGCAGAGCAGCGTGCTTGACGCAACTGCTAGATCATATAGAGTCTTATAAGCATATGCATATGTTATCTGCTGGCTACCTAAAGTTGTACTGAAAAAATATATAATTAAATAAACCAAACAGCAACATATGAAAGATCAAGCTGAGATAAGCAATATGCAGAATTTAGTTAAGGGAAATTGCGTATAGCATGATTCCTCTAATAAGTGAACAAAATGACATGCAAGAGCAGGCACCTTGATCATACCATTTCATCCAAAAATCCAAGCCATCACATTTCGTTCACATTATTCAGTTCATCTCTTCTAAAAGTGCAATACCATATGTGTAACAGTGAACGGTGAGCTGGTAGTCTGGGACTTTAGGTCAATAGAAATGTGGCCACCTAGTTACTGTAGTGGTCATTTCTCCAATCCTCCTTATTGTGCCAGGTTCCACGGTTCCACCACACAAAGGCATTATCACATTGAACTATAACATGAACTGCACTTCCTGTAGTCTGGCATGGATAGGCCAATGGAACAATGAAGCCATTTAAAAGCAAGAACAGTCCAGATATATCATATCTGAGTATGCAGAAGGTAAATGAAGCAGATATATCTATCTATCTATCTGAAGCCTGACACCAACTCATCAATATGCCACTGCTTGCCTATGGCAAATAATTGGTAAGTTACTGCAATTACATAATATGAATGCCTATTGCACAACAACCGTGCATGATATAGGGAGGGCAGACCATATTAATATTATCACTGTAAGCATGGCTGATGGCATAACATACTACAGGCCCATGCTAGCCCAGCATTTTTTGGTATTCAAATTCAGTAATGAGCATGTTTACTGGATCTGAACCTGAGTTGACTGCTCTGCTTTCATCCCTGCTTACATCCGCTTTATCCCAAATTCCCAATGCAATTGTGATTTAATGGGTTATAGCTCTGGCTGCAGGATAGCCAATACCCAATTTTGAACAGCGCTAACTCAGTATCTCACTGTAAAACTCACTTCCTCATAGAAACTAATTTATTTGTCCTCTGCAGCTGAAGGATCAACTGGAGCTGAGTCAAGAAGCTGCTATCCGGCGCCTCCTAGGATCGTGGATCTTGTTGCAGCCCGCTTCCGCTTGTCATCATCTAGCTCCTGGCTCAACTGACAGACACTATGAAATCAACTGAGAAATGCTGCTTCTGTCAACTAGCAGATGAGGTCAAACAGATATGTAACAAAGGTATGTATGAAAGCACAAACAGATGTTATCCGCTGGCTACGTGAAGCTGTACTAAGAAGTTATATAATTTAAATAAAGCAAACAGCTGCACACAAAAGGTCAAGTCGAGATAAACAGAGGAGCTCGTATTTTAATTGAGAAGGGAAATTGTAACTACCTTGCTTTTAAAACGATTTCTTTAATCACGTGAACAAAACAACATGCAAGAATTAGTTAAGGCATGCTAATTAAACTTGCATGTAATAAATGGTACCTCAACCGATGTACTGAACAAGAACTGATTTACCCCGGTTCCTCGAAACAAACAATCAACCAAACTGGTTGGTGTTCCTTCAGTGAACTGAAATGATTCGGATATGCTGCTACAACACTGCAGTGGTGCTAAAGGAATCTCCAAAGAACCCGAGCACAAGCAAACTTGTTGTCGAACAGGGAAAAGCACAACCATTCTAGACAAGATGCAGCTGAGAATTTTCTGACTGAGGTGCAAATGAAACTATCATTCCAAGCAAGATGTAGAGGAGAATTTCCTGATTGAACTGCACACAATGAAATGATTATTCCAAGCAAGATGCTGCTTGGACCAGGTTACTGTTGCAAAAATATAGCATCTCTGCATGTTGCTGCTTTAACTTCTTTGAGCCCAACTGACACTATGAGATACGTGAGAGCTAAGAAGTGTGGAGACAAGGGCAGCAAGCATTCGGCCAAACAAGTTTGTGGAGACAGATTCTCTTTGGTGGGAGGAACAAGAGTAGCCACATCTTTTCTTGGTTTTGATCCACAACAGATAAGATGCCTCAGATGTAAGCCAAAGTGTGAAAATTGCAGAGCAGAGTTCAGAAAAAGAGAGGACCAATGTCACAAACAGCAGATTGGGTCTTATGCCGAAGTTAGTACTATGATGATCACATATGCTTAAGTAAAATATCCTACTAGGAACCAATAGTTTGGCTCAATGAGGGTATGTTAAGCAAGAGTTCTTACTGGAGATCAACACAAATAGTGGACCTGCATCATCTTAGCTGCAAGCCTGCAACTGTGCCGCGACGGTGTGCGATTGCGTGGGGAGGAGCTTGGTGATGCACGTGGTGTTGAAGCCGTACTCGGAGAAGCCGTTCGCCACCCGGAGCCTCGCGCCACGGACCCTCACCACGACAGCGTTGTAGGTGTGGTCCACCACCGTGTAGGACGACGATGTCGTAGAGAAGAGCCTGGGGGCGGAGGCCTTGGCCCTGGAGAGGCCCCGCGAGACGCAGCTGCGCCGCATTGTGCCCCGGATCCAGGCGGCCCAGCGAGAAGAGCTTGGCTGCAGGCGCGTGCAGCAGGGAGATGGTGGAGGCGGCCACGCGCGGGGCGGCAGAGCTTGGCCAGGAGGCGGCCGTCGTTGATGTCGCCCTCGACGACGAACACGCCGTGGGAGGCGAGCAGCGCCCTACGCGCCTTCTTGAGCGACGGGTCGTAGTAGGCTTTGAAGCTGTTGACGCCGATGACGTCGTCGCTGTGCTTGCGGAGGGCGAGGGAGCAGTGGATGCCGACGAAGCCCGCGGCGCCGGTCACCAGCACCGACATCCCGGCCCCAGCGGCGGAACCTGGGGGCCGCCTGGGCGCGGCGGACGCGCGGATCTGCCGCTCCCAGTGCAGGCCACCCGAGGAGGCGGTGAAGTACTTGGAGGAGGAGGCCCGTGAAGGCGCCCGCGAGGGAGGAGTAGGTGACGCGGCGGATGGAGAGGTCGAGGCATGCGTCCCACTCGGCGTCCAGGTCGTACCACGGCGGGACCCCCGGCTTGGGAGGAGGGGAGGGGGCTGGCCGGCGGAGATAGCGGGGCGGCGGCGTGGGTGGTTGTTGCTCGCGCTCTGGACGGGGATTCGATCTTGCGGAAGAAAAACCGATGAGGAAAATTTTTGAACCGGACACCGAGGCTGCTGCTACCGGTGATGGAGGGGAGATGATGCGCCGGTCTTGCCTCGCGCGACCGTGCGGCCGGCGGAGAACGCGGCGGGTGAAATCGCCGCTCCCCATGATCGGCGCCAATGTTGGAGATGCGGTCTCCAAACAGATGTGTCAAGATGAGGGTTCTGGATTCAACTGAGAGAGAGTCCCCCCTCTCTTCCTCTTCTTGTCCTCTATTATACAGGTGACATATATTGGGCCTCTTCGGGGAGAGTTGGCCCATATACCATATGGGCTCTCCCCAACAGAGTTAAAGAAGAGATTAACCACAGCACCAGTCCTAGTTCTGCCAGACTTGAACAAAAGCTTCTCCATCTATTGAGATGCATCTCGTCTGGGACATGGATGTGTTCTGATGCAAGAAGGAAGAGTAGTAGCCTATGCATCCAGACGGTTGAGAAAGCACGAGGTGAACTATCCAGCCCATGACTTGGAGTTAACAGCTGTTGTCCATGCTCTGAAAATATGGAGACATTATCTAGTTGGGCATAAGTGTGATGTGTACACAGATCATAAAAGTCTGAAATACATATTTACTCAATCGGATCTGAATCTGAGGCAACGCCGTTGGCTAGAATTGATCAAAGACTATGACCTAGAGGTACATTATCACCCAGGAAAGGCCAATGTCGTGGCCGATGCCTTGAGAAGGAAAACTTATGCAAATGGACTGCAAGTAGAATACATGTCAGCAGAGTTGAGAGCTGAAATGACATATCTTAATCTATGTTTTGCAAACAATGTTGTGGAAATGACAGTTGAACCTACTCTGGAGAAAGACATCCGTGAGGGTCAGCTAAAAGATGAGAAGTTGCAAGAGATAGTAGAGAACATAGTGCTTGGAAAGGCACCAGGTTTCAGGATGGATGAAAATGAAACTCTATGGTTTGGAAAGAGGATATGTGTGCCTGAAGTAAAGCCTATTTGTGATGCCATCTTGCGAGATGCACATGAATCTGCCTACTCTATACATCCCGGCAGTACCAAAATGTACTTGGATCTGAAGGAAAAGTACTGGTGGTATGGATTGAAGCGAGATGTGGCAGAATATGTGGCACTATGTGACACCTGTCATAAGGTCAAAGCTGAACATCAGAGACCGGCAGGATTATTACAACCTATGCAGATACCCGAGTGGAAGTGGGAAGAAGTGGGAATGGACTTTATCACTGGATTACCCCGCACACAAAGAGGCTATGACTCTATATGGGTAATCGTTGATCGTCTCACTAAGGTCGCTCACTTCCTACCGGTTAAGACCACCTATAATGGAGCAAGGTTAGCAGAGCTGTACATGGAAAGAATCGTGTCCCTGGATGGTGTTCCTAAGAAAATAGTGTCTGACAGAGGAACACAGTTCACATCTCATTTCTAGCATCAGATACATCAATCGTTGGGGACCAAGCTAAATTTCAGTTCCGCATATCACCCGCAAACCGATGGGCAGACTGAAAGGATAAATCAGATCTTGGAGGACATGTTGAGAGCATGTGCCCTTCAGCATGGGGCTAGCTGGGATAAAAGTCTGCCATATGCTGAATTCTCCTACAATAACAGTCATCAGAAGAGTCTCAAAATGGCTCCTTTTGAAGCGTTGTATGGGAGAAAGTGTAGAACTCCTTTGTTCTGGAATTAGACAGGAGAAACTCAAGTGTTCGGACCGGATGTTCTTCGAAATGCTGAAGAACAAGTGAGAATAATCCGGGATAACTTAAGGATAGCTCAGTCCCGACAAAAGAGTTATACAGATACTCGCAGGAGGGACTTAGTTTTCAAAGTGGGAGACTATGTGTACTTGAAAGTGTCACCCATGAGAAGCGTAAAGAGGTTCGACATGAAAGGAAAATTTGCACCCAGATACATAGGTCCTTTCCGGATCTTGGCCAGACGTGGAGAAGTGGCCTATCAGCTTGAGCTACCTGAAAGTCTATCAGGCGTTCATGATTTGCTCCACGTCTCCGAGCTGAAGAAATGTCTGAGAGTGCCAGAAGAACAAGTTCCCCTAGAAGAGATCAGGATAGGAGAAGATCTCACTTATGAAGAGTACCCTATCAAGATCTTAGAGACCGCAGAATGAGTTACCAGGAGCCGAGTTATCAAAAATGTGCAAAGTACAGTGGAACAGATATACAGAAGAAGAAGCTACCTGGGAAAGAGAAGAAGATCTCCTGAAATCTTATCCGCAGCTTTTTGAGAAACATCAGTCGAATCTCGAGGACAAGATTCATCTTAAGGGGGGTAGAGTTGTAACACCCTAAAAATTTTCTCCAAATTCAAATAGGTGAAAATGCTTTATTTATAAATTCTCTAAGCATTTAACCTAGGGGTTAAATAATTTTTTATAGAATTAAAATAAAGTTGGCAACATGTTTTCGCACTCATGCTGATGCATTGGATTTATTTGTGTGACTCATTTTTGCCAAAGTTTGAAAAGAATTTAAATTCCTTTTGAAATGGTTTTGATTTGAGCTGAAAATAACAAGAAAAAGGCTTTATTTTCTTTCTTCCCCTCTCCCTTGCTTCCGGCCCAGGCGGCCTGGCGGCCCGGTCCGCCTGCCGTTGCTCACCGGACTCCCCTCCCCCTCTCTTTCCCCCGTTGGGCTAGCGCTCTCCGTCTCTCCTCCCCCGCTCGGCCCGCAGGCCAGCCCAGCTTGGCGCCGTGAGTGCAACCGCCGCCTCCCTCCCTCGCTCGGTCACTGACCCTCCGGGCCCGCGCGTCAGCGGTTTCCCCTTCCCCTTCGCGCGCACGCCGCCCGAGCGCATCTGCCGCACGTCCCCGAGTCCTCCGCGAGCCGCTCCCGCATCCTCGCTCTCCTCCTCGTGCATATAGCGGACGCACCTGCACCCGCCGCTCTCCCTTTCCGCAGTTGCTCTCTCCGCTTTGGTTCTCAGACCCCCGCACTCAGCGCACCAGAGCTTCCCAACCGCCATTGCCGCCGCCCGCCGCCATTGATCCATCGATTCGACGCCGCTCCGGCCGTTTGCGACCTTCCCCGAGCTCCGCCGCGCCTCGGTGAAGTTGCCGAACCCCTTGCCTTCCTCCCCTTGCGCTCGGCTTCGCCCTAACTGTCGTCGTTTGGTGCAGAGTCGCCGCCGGTGTTCGGACCCCCTTCGGACTTCGCCGTTCACTGCCGTCCGAGCCTCCCCGTCCCTTCTTTCGACGCGGTGAGAACCCCCTTGCAACCTGTTTCCTGTCTGTCCGCTTGGTTCGGCTTACAGTGCCTTCTACATCGGAGTCCGCGAGCTCCCATGCCCCTGCCATGGCGTGTGCGCGCCCGGCGTCGCGACGCGGCCGCGATGTCGCGGCCTGTGCCTGCCCGCGGCGCGCTGTCGGCTCACCCCGCGTGCGCACCCTCCCGTGTCTACTCTGCGCCGTCCGTTTCTGATCCGGCGGCCCCAAATCGCCGATACCCCTTCGGGGTGACGTTTTGCTTAAGAGCCCCCGAAGAAGTTGAGATTCAACCCGCGCTCCGCTCGGCACAGTTCCCTGTGCCTTGAAACATTTTCTACCAGGCCCCTGTGCTTCTGCGAAATTTTGGCGCAGTGCAGCCGGCCGAGAATTTCGTTTAAAATTCGATTTAAATTCCGATTTAAATTCAAAACCATCTCAGCTTATTTATAGTTTTGCCACTGCACTAAAACGCTTATAAAATCCATGTTTTAGCTCCGTTTTGTTCCGTTCAAGTTGCGTTAGATTCGTAATTTTGTTATCCACCTGTTGACGTCTCTGTTGGACGGTTTTAAACAGTTTAGTTGTAGGGTTCAAGTTAATCTTGTTTAGGGCTTTAGAATCACCGTTTCGGTCGTAGCTTTCGCGTTATAACTCCGTTTTCGGTGAACCAAAACTTGTGATCATAGAAACACGTACTTCTGTTTTATCAAAGTTTTATTTCTTTTTATTACTGTTTGGTATATTGTTCTAATGTATAGCCCTGTTTGCATTGTATGTATGCACCTGGAATGCGTGTTGATGTTGTGATCGAGTAGACGGTGAGCAAGTGTGGTACGATGAAACACCTCTGGTGTTTAAGTCAACTAAAACCTGATATGTCATCATGAGCATGGAAAGCATTCATGTAGCAACATCAAAGATGCATTTACAATTTGCATATAACTTAATCTCAAATGCATCATATGCTTATTAAATTCTGTTGTGTTCAATGGATGTGTGATATTTAAGGAATTGCTTGTGGCTGATTTCTAGTGAAGATAGGCTAATAGGACTATATTGTTTATGAAAACACGTCCCTATAGTAGCTCTATGATAAAGACTTGGATCTAAGCTGAATCTGGGCATGGCCCTTAAAACAAAGTTGTAGATACTAATGAAAGGAACAACTTTGGTATATAAAGTTAACAAAGATTCTGCACCGAATATGAATTAAAACAAATTTGTTTAAACCCTAGAATCTACCCTTGAACTACAACTCTCAAACCATTGAGAATCTGACCTTGGTTCTTTAATCAAAGTTGTAGGGAATGGCAAATGTGACAACTTTCATGTTCACAAATTTTGAGGTTCTTCAGAAAATTTCAATGTAATTTGAGAAACCAGTTTGGGTCAAATTTGAATTCAAACTCTAATTCAAAAACTAGGCCGAATTGGCACATGGTTTTTAAGCAAGTTTGTAGATCACGAAATTCTGAACAACTTTCATTCTTATAGATTTTGCACTTTAGTTCAAGTTTTGGTCGCAATTCAAAAGGGGACAAAACTTCCTGTAGCCACAGTGCTCGGAGCCCTGCATGGCGTCCACGACGGCCGTCGTGGGGGCAGCCGCATTCCGGCGTCGACACGTCCCCGTCCACGTGCCACTCGCTCGGTCTGCGTTCACCACTCGCTGGCGCACTCCCTGAGCTCCTCGCCGTCTACAAATACCACTCCACCGCCACACCCTCATCCTTTCTTCTCCTCTGTTCGCGCCGGCAAGTGCAGTGGAGTTCCCCGGCGAAATTCGTCGCCGTCGAGCTTCCACGATCGGCCTCCGTCCATCCACCGCGCTGCCATAACCTCGGCCACCTTCCCGACCCTTTGAATCGAGCCCAAGCCGTCTGCATTGCCCAGAACGAGCCTTTCTTCCCTGACTCCGGCGAGCTACCGCCGCAACCATGCCCATCATCGTGCGGTCTGTGTAGAGCTCCTCAGGTCAAATTGGTTGCATCATTGACTTCGCCTTGACTCACTCGTTCGCGTCGACTCGCTCTTTCGGTCGCTACTACACAGGGTTGCCCAGAACGTCGTCGTCAAGCTTCGGGCCGCCGCCACCATTGCCGCGGCCGTCGACCTCTACATCCCCGAGCCTCTCCGACCGAGCTAGCGCGAGCACAAGCCCTAGGTGAGCCCCCTGGTGCCGATGCTTGCCTCCATTCGGTCGCTACCGCGCCCCCTTGGCCGGAACGCCGGCGCGCCGCTGGGAACGGCGCGGCCGAGCCGCCATTGCCGCGGCCACCCTACCTCCGGTCGCCCCTAGCCCCAACCAAGCCCACCCGCGTGTTCGCCTTGCGTCGAGGAGCGCCATGGTGGTGTTGGTTTGGCCTCTGGCCTCACCGCCGGCGAGTTTGGCCGGCGGTCAACGCCGCCGTCGCGCGTTCAAAGCCGCCGCGCGCGCCGGGCCGGCCTGACGCCCCGGCCCCGCCTGTCAGTGGGATAGAGTTAGGGTTTTCTATTTTCAGCGTGTATGAACAGTAGAACAATTTGTTATTTTTGCTGCGTTTTTGTTACTGCTCCTAAAATCATGAAAATTTTGGTGTAAGCTCTCTAACATATGAAGAAAATTATAAAAATATGAAACTGAAGGTTTGGACAAGTTTTGTTGGAGAATTAAAATAGTTAAATAAATAGTTTAAGCACTTTAAATAATTTTGTAGGTCCTTTCTGAAGTCCAAAAATTGTGAAATCACTTTTGTAGTACTTTGCAGTACTTAACACATCTCTGCAAAAATTATGAGACTTTTTGGTAAAAATAAATTTTCAGCCTTAATAATCAAGCTATTAATTAAATAATAATTAGATAAGTGTTAGCATGGTTCTACAATTTCTAATGTTCTGTCAATGTCTATGGTTTAATGTGACATTGTTGTGTTGTTTGGGGCTGTTCACAAGGGTTTGGACTAAGTAAAAATCTGTGGGAGTTACCATGTTGGTGATTGACTAACAAAGCATAGTGCCTAATTAATAATTTATACTTATAATAAATTAATTACTGTTTTGAAGAAATCAGAAATTAAAATGTTACATGTACCATGTATAATCTTGATAGAACTCTACTGTGTAACCATGATATGGGTTGAGTACTTGCTCATAATTGATTATGCCCTTGAGAAGAAACTTGCTCTTGTTATATTCCTGTCATTTCTGGATCAGTTTTGGTGGAAGTAAGATATCACCATGATAATGAGGTTTTCTGTTGAAATTTTGTATAGCAAAGTTGTAGCACTTTTGTATTTCTAGCTGCTCCTAAAATTTCGTAATTGTGGGAAGTATATGCTGGGAGTTATGCTCTGTTCAATCTGGGTATGAGGTGCTGTCCAGAATCTGGACAGTTTCTGAAAACTGAACTGTTAGGAGTATTTAACTTGTGAATCAGCTTTGGTGTATTTTAAGAAAGTTGTAGAAGATTTTATATGCTTTCCAGAATGGTTTAGATCATGATTGTTGATGATTCTGAACTCCAGATATGATCTGTGGAACAGTGGTGTTTAAATCTGTCCAAAATCTGGACAGATTTGACCAAATGAATTGTTTTGTCTACATGACCCTGGAATCAGCTTTTGTGTATTACAGAAAAGTTGTAGAGAATTTGTTAAGATTTCCAGATTGTCTTATATCACCTGATTTGATGATCGTTAGCTCTGGTTATGGTTAAAATAAGTTGGAACATGAAATCTGTCCGGAATACCGTTTATGTCGATTTTGTTTCCGATTGTGATGTCAGTTTCAGAATTCAGTATAAGATTGTTGTATGATTGATGTACTCTTCCGCTGATAGTTGTCCAGCATCATGAGCAGTCATTCATTTACGCATCACATGCATCTTATATATACTTGTTTGTTATATTGCGTTTAGAAACTGAGGTTAGCACGGATCAGCCGAAAATCGCAGCAAGGGAGGCACCGGTCTTCTACGAGGTTGGATTTGATATCTGTGGGGACGAGCCAGAAGAGAAACCCCAAGGCAAGCCCCGGTGCATTTGCCCTACCTTGCAATTTTCAATAATATACTTTGATAAAATTGGTGCATTAAGTTTAGGAGTTGAATGTTACCTATTTGATGTATTGACTACCTTTATTACTCCTTATATTATCCTTGTCACTGGGTCATTTACAAAATGCTTAGACTGCTTAGCCTTGCTCAATAGAGTAGGTTTTTGAAAAGAGAGATGCTTTTGTTGGGAACCCTTCCCTCGGTATGGGATGGTATAATTAAAATGAGACCGGGCGGGTAACTTGCACAGGAAATGGAGTCCTGGTGTAGTGTTTCCGTCTATGTCGCCTAGGGCCCGTCCGCTGTTGGCTCGTTGGATCGAGAACTATTTGTTAGTACTGGTCACATGCTTCGGTAAGCCCTACTGTGGCTATGCCCTTACTGGAACGGCGCACCCGCGCACTGGGAGTGGAGAGATGGCGGGAGTAGCGTGTACCCACCCTGCTCGGTCCCCTGTTGGACGTTACTCAACAAGGCCGTTGTAGGGCGGTGGTGTACTGTACTCCCGGGTGGCGCGGCTCCGGTCCGGTTTGAGCGGATCCACGGGACGGTTGATATATGCGAGTTCGATCTCGCATATGTCATGTGATAAGGAAGCCCCAGCTGGGTAGATCAAGCGGTTGGAATCGTCGTTTGCTCCCTGAGAAAAGGAGACTCGTCCTCGCACCCTCAGCGTAGTTTAATGATGAAACATTGGAGGATTAATGGGTTCTTTATGAGATGGTTATTTATTTATTTAGTTAATATTAGCAACAAGGAATGAGACAACTACTTAGTAGTAGGAGCTTTTATGCAAAAGGAAAAACTTTTGATTCTTGCTAAAGCCTTACCTTGACTTCCCCTCAGCCTGCATTCCTGAGTCTTCTCCCCATTTTATTAGTCGGGTAAGTCTTGTTGAGTACTCCTGTACTCAGGGTTCCATGACCCCTTGTTGCAGGTGAGACCGTTGAACAGATGTGCTTCGGGCCGTGCTGCATGACCATCTTTCCGGTGGAGGATGATAAGTAATGTACCCTTGGGCAGGGTTTTAATATTATGGTTATGTTATCAGACTTCCAGCTAGCACTCTAGTACTATCGCAACTTGAACTCTTTATCACCTATGTTGTAATAATGAACACCGGTTTGTAATATTATGTTTATGTAAGACTTCCGCTGAAATCTCCGATCTGGTATTTTATATAAATGTAATGTGCTGTAATGATTGTACTCAGATGATTCCTATGACCTATGGATACGTCGACCGTATCCAACAAATTAATCCAGTCTTATGGCACACCTACATAGCGGTCAGAGGTCGTTGGACAGATGACAGGTGTAGGTGGGCCACATTATTGGGAGAGTCTGTTACATACGACCAGGATCCATCCTTCGACGATCAGCAGGAAGACCAGTTTTTCAGCAATAAGGCAAGTTAGCATGGGACCTCCTTGTTACCTATTCACTTTACTATTAATTTACTCATTTATGCATGTGTCCAATTGAGCAACCTTAGAGACCCACTTAGTTTTGTTATCTGTGGTATTCTTGACGCCATGGGATATATGCATATGGGTAGAATGCTAGTGCTAACTGACTAGTAACTGATCCAGTCCAATGATGAATATTTTCTCATGTTGATATGATGATAAACGGTTAATAAAACTTGCTGTTAGCAAAAGTTGGGACTGACAGTGCTACCATGAGTGCTATATGGCTCTGGTTTTAGCTCAGTAAACTGGACCTTTTCTAACTTGTTAGCGGTGACCCGGAAGAGCGCAAGAGGGGCTTGCCTCTATGGATGTAGGGCTGCTCATGTTCCTATGAGTATAGCTGCGATGGCCTTGTGCCATAGGAAAGGGGGGTTTGCTATATCTGATTGCCAAGGAAACCTAGCGGCCCTAACCTGTTAGACGAACCAGCGAAAGGCTTCATAGTGTACCCTGCCGATCTACCTTGGAAGTGGATCAAGAGGTTGGCCGCCTCGGGCACAAGGGCAACACGACTTGTGGGTAAAGATGCACAACCTCTGCAGAGTGTAAAACTGATATATCTGCCATGCTCACGGTCATGAGCGGCCCGGAAAACTAGCAGAACTATGATACTTGAATAATTGTTACTTTATGTTGTTGACACTCTATGTTGATTTAATTATCTTTGATGGACAAATGGATTGTGGGTTAAGGGTTAAGCACAATATTCGTTTACCTAAATGCTAAAACTTTACCAACAGGACCCTGTGTTAGCTTGCTAAGTACGTGGAGTACTTACGCTTGTTGTTTATCTTCTTTTTGGGCAAAATCCCGGTTGGGTAACAGATGAAGGTGGAGTTGGTGACTTCCCAGAGGACTTCTAGGCTAGCTGTTCCACCAGTCAGCTTTCCCTGTGGAGTTGGTCTTTGTTAGCAGTTTAGTTTTCTTTTGTTCCGCTATGATGTAAGACATGGGATGACATTATCATTCTGTAATAAACACTGCGATGATGCCACTTTTTGTAATTTGTCTAGCTTATGTGTGTGATTATTTCCTCGGCACACATGAGTTTACCGCCTCAATTTTATCCTTAAAGTTGGGGTGTGACATCTATTTGGTTGCGCAAATGTACGTCGAAAAGCGCCTTTTGTGTTTGTCTTCATGTATTTGTGTATGTGTCATGTAAAAATATACTTGTCCAAATACATGTGGAATTATGTCAGAAGTAAATGCATATGCGATGTTGGTTTGCCAAATTGCCCTATTTTTAATATAATTGACCGTCAGATTTCTGAGTTAACGACCATCAACACTAAACACACTATTTTATTTATTTAATCTAACACACTTTATCTTACTACTTAAAAACACTAAGATAGAAATAAAGACATACCTGAATCGCGAACATATAACGGGGGTGTGTCTCCCCTAAGTTGGTTTTCTTAATAGCGTTGAGCCTTCATGTGCCCATATATTTTTGTTCTTTTTTTTAATTAATGCAGAGCCTTCATGTGCCACATTTTTTGGAATTTATTTATAGAATGAAAAAAAAAACTTAAAAGGATTAGGATACTTACATGGATATACGGGAGTGCTTTCCCCCAAGCTGAATATTATCGTAGTCGTTCAATCCTGCAATATAGCGGACTGGCGGTCGAACTGTCCTCCTCTATCAGAGCTTTGATAAATGTTGATAGTTGTTGAAATAGTGTTTTAACAGTGGTTGGAATATTCACTTGCTTGGCAGCTTTTCTGGGTCTTTCAAATCATGTGAAACTAAAATAGACAACAAAACTTGTCGAACATATTAAGTGTTAGTGGTTGGCCACTCAAGCCTTAGTTGTCCAGAATTTTAGTAAGATCTCTTTCCCAATATTTTTGTATTTTAATATTTTTCATGATGCAATGACAACCCAACAAAATGAATGCATTTTTATTTTTATTTTTATGCCACCACGGTGAATATTCCTGCGAGTTTTTACACACCATAGAATTATTCACATGGGGCTTCATGGTTTATGATGCAGTGCAATAAGTAAAATATTTTTATTTTCTTTTCTAATGCAATGCTAATGCAGAAAATAAAATATGCTATGTAGAAATGATTATGCAAATGATGAAAAGTAATCATGCAAAATGAAAAACTAATGCAGAAAAGATAAATATGGATAACTACCGATTTTACCTCCTGGCGAGGGTTCAATGTTTTAAGTCGTCTGAATAGGACTTCTCACCATGTTCATTCCTAAGGTGCATCATTTGATTCCAAGGTGGAGACCTGAATAACCGCACCTCTTGACATGGTATCACCCATGTTCTTCATTCGCCCAGCAGTTTGAAGTGAAGCATTAATTGTGAAAGCTGGCAACATCTTACTCAGTGTGCGTGTAGATCTAGGACCTTCACTCTATAGAATTTGGGAGTTGACAAACATCTCCATATTTGCTCAAGAGTGTGTCCTGCTCATGAAGACAAGGTAGAGATCAAATGGAGGGCTCTATTGGTGGAAAAACACCAACAAAACCAAAAGTTTTGTTCATTCCTCTCTAACCTTAGGCACATTGCATAAGATAAACTTGTTGTTTATGTGTTCTATTCAATCTTAACATGAGTGATAGGATCAGAAGATGAGCATGAAAGTAACATCTTAAAATATTTAATAGATCATATTACTTAACCCATGAAGGATAATTTATGCATAATGTATCGATTTTTTCATGATTGTGATATATCATCTTCCAAAGGTTGGATGCACAACATTTTAGCTCATTTTGTTAAGATATTGAGATTCAAGAGAGTAAAGCTAGGAACAAAGATCAAAGGACCAAATATGTTGAGTTGATTATGTTGGATCAAGTGAGGTGCAACTTAAACATGTTTAGTTCTTTATTTATGTTCATACTAGAATCATGGAGAAACTTTTAAAGTGATGTTCACTTACCTTGAAATGTTACTTTATCATTGAAGAGTGAAGGTGTCGAACCACTTTGTGGAAGCTTCTCTTGTCTCGCTGGTTGTGTTCATGAATGACTTTTCTTCTCTTGCTTGTCTCACAGTGTACTTGAAAGAAGGAAGAGTACAGTGGAATCATCATTAGAGGGATCGACCTTCCTTCTCTTTGTGTCAACCTATCATTGAAGGCACATTGTTCCTTGAGTATGTTGGCTAGGATCCTCTCTCTTTCTTGTATTAATTTTGCACTACGAGGATGTAGGGAAAGTTCCACGTTCTTCTCTTGTCAGCCTTTCTTGTTTCCCCTTTAATTATTAGGTTGAAAAGAGACTTGAAATTAGAGCTGCTACTCGAGTGCCTCCATGAGAGTCTTTGTCTTTTAGTGTTACGACTGAGACTTGTTCTCTCAACAGTGTCTAGAAGATGGAGATCTTATCGGCTTCTTTTCTTAATTTGCTGGCTCAGGTACTATCTCTCCATCTTCTAATTCTTGTGGTGCAGTGGCTTCATCCTTCATGATGCCCCCTCAATTCTTGGCAGTTGGTTCTTCCTTTGATGTCTTCTCTTGCTTCTGTTCGGCTACTCATAAGTGGTGTAGTGAAAGATCCTAGAGTTGACTTCTCCAGGTCCGACATAGATGATAACATTGATGGTGTTCAAGAACGATCTTCCAAGAATGAGTGGTGGATCATATTCTTCTTCTTGGCTAGGGTAACATGTAGTGGTTTGTACTGATCAAAGTGGTGAGTAGGAGATCAATATGTCTTGAAGTTGGATTTCTCCTTCCTCCCCTTGAACGTGAAACAAATCTAGACAACAGAATTGTCTCTGCCATGCTGGCTTCTAAGGTAGATGGATTCCCAAACAACATGCTCATGTGTTGGATTTGTAGATCTTGCTATTGTTGTAGTCGTACCATCTTATCTCCCAAGCTAGCTCTTGATTAGAAGAGAGGATAGCATCCCACTTCTTGTCTTGATGTCTTGGACAATGATGGTTGCAGGCATATGTTGTCCCATACGGGGTAAGATGCATCTTGTTTCTCATCAACGCTGTTGGCGGTTCTTAACTCACATTTTATACCACCAAACTTTCTTTGAAAACCTGCTATATCAAGAACCAAATCTTAGGATTAGGCATTAAACTTACAATTTCCACGAGTTTTGGATGTATCAATTGTTTTGCAAGAATCACAGGAAAACCATACCTGAGATGGGCAAAAAGTGCATACCAAATTGAATATGTCAAATCCCAGAGCACTTCCGGTCCATCCAAATGAAGAGAAATGAAGCCCAAGGCCCATCACACTCCATAACTGGGCTGGAAACCCACATAACAAGCATCAGGGCCTAGCCAGCAGTCCACCACGCGAAGGTGGTGGCCAGAGGTGGGGCTAGGGGTGTGCCTGCACCCCTGGTGTGCCCGTACCGCCCTTGGCCCCCGTCAGTGTGATAGAACCGTCCAATTTATAAGAGCACAAGTGCTAAAACCTCCGTCGAAGCAGCTGAATTAGCACACTTGAGCCCATATAAACCCGGTAGTCCAGAAATTTCGAAGGATTTCAAACTTTTCCAACATCTCAACCAAGATCGCATGGTCAAGCAAATACAAATCATGTCCACGGAGCTTTGCAGCGGAAATAAGATTACAATAGAGTTCACAAATAATGATACAAGTCGAGTTCCACTTAATTTAGAAAAACAACATAGCTTTGAAATAAATACCATAACATAGGTTGAAATACTTTGCTAACCTGAGTGACATCCTCCAACATTAGCACAAGATAAGAAGTATGGAACTGCCGAGCCCACCAGCACTGGCCATCACCTTTCGGTAGACCTAACCTTCACCTGCAACAAGGTGAGATAAATCCTGAGTACTTGAATGTACTCAGCTAGACTTACCCGTCATAAACCAGAAATAAAGTGACACCAAGGAGTATGCAAGGCTGTATCTGGGGTTGGCCATACTTACCTTTTTGCATAAAAGTATTTTCATTATTAGAAAACCATCATTAGAGTATTAGCAGTCAATTTTATGTAATTAACCTGATTAACTAGATTTGCACCTGATCTAGAGCAATCACTTGGCTAATTTATCATGCAAGAGTGACTATTTCATCAATAGCCTTTCAGATTCAATACCATAACCATCTTTAGTTCCATAACTTACTGCGGTAACACATGCCCAGTCAAGTTACTCACTGTCCAGGAGCGATGGCGATTATAATCGATTCCTACCCAGTTGGGGATAAAATGTCACACACTCGCCCAACACTTCTGGCTACGGCAGTTGTAAGCTGCCACTCAGGACATTTGAGAACACGATTTGTGGGACAGCCATGGGCCCTTCTACACAGGGGGTTATCTCAATGCCAGGTCGATCAAGCTATAACTGCCCACGGTCATGCCAGGTCAATCAGGCCCCGCCTGTCCACGGACAATGCCAGGTTGCTCAGAATAGTTGCCCACGGTACATCTGAGGCCCTGGGTGTTAGGTGT
The DNA here is from genome assembly GCA_009763385.1 of Coix lacryma-jobi var. lacryma-jobi. Lineage (NCBI taxonomy): Eukaryota > Viridiplantae > Streptophyta > Magnoliopsida > Poales > Poaceae > Coix > Coix lacryma-jobi. Next base: position 110,599,976 of record CM019826.1, on the reverse strand, counting down.
CAGCATCTCCATCACCGGCTCGAATAACCTTACTCGGCTTCACGGGAGGTACCCACACCTACTCCGTTAAGTGATTGACGCGTTCAAAATGACTGAGGTGTGCCTTCGTCGAGTCCTAATCGACACAGACGGGAGACTACTAGCACACAGAACCCATGTCCTGCTGCTCCTACATCCCGCCCGGTCTCAGATTAATTATCACATGGTTATCTTCATGATAGCACCAGGCTAGTCATGATCAGTATACACCTATATGAGGGAGATAGGAAATCACCCGACTTTTACCGGTCTAATCTGGGCTAAGCATATAACGAGCCTAGACCTAATAGGGATATCAAGATAATAATTGCTGGTGGACAAGGATAAGTAAGTAATGCACCAACGGTATCACTCAACTCCTATAACTTAATGCAACAATCATTATATTGACTCGATTGCATTTATAAAAGAATGGTAGGAGTCTTATAATGCTCCGGGACTTGCCTGGGAAACAACACTTATGCTAGTGTTAGTTGGCACTGACATCGGGTCATCACCGCTCCAGGAACTTGTGGGGTTCGCCAAACACCTTCTTCGGGATGGTCACCTAACACCATCTTCGGGATTAGCTTCACCATCACGTCCTTCATGATACATCTATCGTACCTAAATGAGATGCGCAATGCAAGCGTATGAATGCAAGGCAAACACTCACGATGCAACATAGGCATACAACACAAGTATTACTGACTAGATCACATACGTCACACAAATGGAACACATGTATGCACATACAACTCCTATCTTAGTTAAGCATGTCAACCATCATTATTTAATAGATTTAAAGGTTTATTTGGTTTACTAATTAAGTCATGAAAGTTAGACCTATCAAGCAATCAAGTTGCACACAAGTCACACATCAAATTCTGGACAGCAGGATAGTAGTTTACTAATTTAAACATAACTCGAGCTACAGATATCCAAACAATCTAAACTAAGACTTTCTGGAAAGCTAACAAGATTTCATACAACTTTGCAATTCAACACAAAATCTAATTCAGAGGTTAACCTAGTCAAAAATAGAGGCAAAGCAGCTCTTTCCAATTCTTGGACAGAAAAGCTAACAAAATATCAAAATGGCATAACTCAAGAAATATTCATCACATAATCATACAATTAGACATTCTAGAAAGCTTACAAGATTATCTAAAACTTTCTTATTATTATCTAAAGGTGAATTAACAGTTAACCAAGTCAAATAACAAGATTAGTGCAGCTCAGTCCATACTTAAGCATAACTCGATGCACGACATCAACAATAACTTAAAACAATCATATCTAGAGATCTAGAGCACCAAAAGACTTGACATAAGACTTGTTAGAAATAGTATTAAGTTGCCTACAACTTATTTATAATCGTCTCAAGTTGATTAAGCAGTTATCAAAGTCAAACAAGTCAAGGAAGGCACTTCTGTCCAGACTTGGACAGATTCAGCCATTTATCTTAAAACAGCAATAACTCAAGCTCTATGTATCCAATAAAGGAGTTCTTGAACTTTATAGGACGCTTAGCAAAAGAACTACAACTTTGTTTTAAGCACCTACAGGTGATTCTACAGTTATCTAACCCAAACAACACAAACAAGCTAATCTGTCCAGACTTGGACAGATTTGGACAATTAAATTTAAACACCTGTAACTCAAGTTCTATACCACCAAAAATAGTGATCCAAGACAATTTAGAAATATTATGAAAAGCACTACAACTCTTATATTAACATCAACACATGATTCATAAGTTAAATTAGCCAAACCGTTCACTCTATCAGATCTGCACTGAAAGCAATGAAAACCCGACAGCAAACTTCTAAAAGCTATAACTCCTAAACCACTTGGCCTAAAATCATGAAACTTTAGGACAAGCAGGATGAGGAAGTTATCTACAGCCTTTGTATAGAACACACCTCCAGCAAACATTATTATCATCACAAACTAATCACCACAAAAGAAACTGGACTTGCAGCCATTTGAGCATATTAATAATTCACTTCACTACTTGTTTGCTTAGTCATTTAAACATACATATGAACTACAACATGCATCAAGCACTTATAAACATGAGGGCACACCACTTATCTCAAATAAATATGCAACAAAGATAAGCACATAAACATATACATGTTGATCCATTGCTATAATTCTATTAACTAGATAATTATTAAACATAGGTATTATCTTTAAGTGACGTTGCAAACATATAATTTGAAGCTCATATTTTTATTGATGATAGATCATGTGAAGTTATGACTACTATATAAATATCACATGCTTAAACATTATAGATTATCTACTAAAAACATGACAAGTTTAATTTACTAATATGCATGTGAGAGCAAAATAAATTTACAAATCATATTTCCTGTGAACACATGGCCATCATAAACTTATCTGAGCTGCAACAACATCATAGGAAGGCAGTGGAAGCACTATTTCTATTTTTACATGCAAACATTTATCACAAATTATTTTAATTCATTTAATGGGCTGAGAATAAGATAAATTCATAACTAATTTATACCTGCACCAAAAATCCTGAAATTTTTATCACAGCACACATGGCACATGGCAAGCCCACCATAAAAATTTCATAGAAATCTAAGCAACAGAACAACAGATATTATTTTCTCCCTATTTAATGCTATTTAACACAAATCAATAATCACAGCAGAAACTATCCACTAACACATATTATTTTACAAATTCACTGGACAGAGCTCTTCGCAAGGATTCCAAAAAGTCTTCACTTGAAATTTTTCGACGAACGCACAATTTAATATGCAATTTATAAATTTTCATCAGATTTATTAATTAAACAAAAACACAAATAATAAACAGATCTTGCATCTGGACCCCTAGACTCTGCAAAAAATAACCAAAGATTAATTAGTAAACATATTGAGTCATACAACATTGCACAAAAACCCAACAAAGAGTTTCAGCTTTACTAGGGCTTCTTCTTTGTTTTCACGAGGAATCGTCGCGAACCGACGGAGGCCGAGTTCGGGCGCAGGGGAGGGGGTCGGGCTTCAGAGCTATGGTTAGGGGCTTGCTGGCCGGCCGTCGGCCTGCTGCCCTCTGCTGCTGCCGCTGGCTAGCTGCTGCGAAGGGAGGCAGGAGCGCTGCTGCACGCCCTCAGCAGGGAGGCGCGCAGGAGACGGCGACTGCACGGCGCGGCTCTGTGCGGCTTCAGCAGGGCGAGCAGAAAAAGGGAGAGGGGAGGAGGGTGCCGTACATGGAGAAACGAAAGGAGCGCCTAGGCTGCTGGCTGCCTTCACCGGCGAGGAGGGCAGCAGCAAGGAAGAGAGGAGCTCGGAGGGAGGCGCAAAGAGGAGGAGCAGGAAGGGCACCGGGAAAAATGACGGGAGGGAGAGAGGGAGACCGTGAGGAGAGAGGAGAGCCGGCCTCGGCTTTTTGTTGGAGGGGGCAGGACGGCCTCGGGACCGGCGCGGCTTGGTCGGCCACGGCAATTTGTAGAGAAATTTCTTTCCTAATTTGGCATGTTTCCGGAAACTTTCGGTCAAACTCCAAAATTGCGAACACTACTCAAACAGACTCCGATTTCGATGAAACCAATTTTGTTGTCGTCGTCACGTCGAGTACTCCGACTTTCGTTACAGGCGCTCAGTCAAATTCCCAACGGTTTGCCCGGTAACGATCGTCGATGGCAGCTTCGCGGTGATCGAAATTCCAATTTCGCAGTATAGACAACCGTTTTTTTCAACCTGAAAACTGTGCGGTATCTCATCTTGCGAGGTCATTTTCACCATTTTCGGCATCGATTCAGGTCTCGGCCATAAAACAAAATTTGTTCGTTTCGATTTGCGCTACAACTTTCGTTTAAGGCGCACTGACATGCGAACATCCGAAAATACCGTTCAACGCCGGTCAAAGTAGTCACCCAGTAGTATCCAAATTAGGGTTTCTCGTCGGTCGGGATATTTTCCGTTCGTCTGCTCAACACGGAACATTCATAACTTTTGATCGTGAGTTCATATATAGCTGATTGGGCATAATCGCAACACTTAGTTGAACCCGAATGATTTTCTTCCGTTAATCAGCCAGTACTAGCAAAGCTGCGACTCGTCATTTCACGTGACTTTTTGATTCCAAACTTCATAAAACTTTTTCACTAGTTACTATAGACAGGAACTGAGATGGGACACACAAAAAATCTCTGTTTAGCATTAATCTTGAATACTCATAAATTAGTGATCATTATTAACTGGCTCCATTAACTATTTCCCGAATAACTCAAACGGATGTTCTGCCTCTGAGATTGATCCTGGCGCTTCTGTCATCACTGACTAACCTTGAATTTAGTTCTTCATCATTGCTTGATATACCAAGTCCATGCTCAACTGACGGCTTAACTAACGGCCAACACCTGGGGTGTTACAGGCCTCCCCTCTTAAAAGAATCTTGTCCCGAGATTCCGGACGAAAGACTTTTCAAGGGTAGAGAAGCATAGCACCCATCCTTAATCACACGCTATTGGAAGGTCAAGATATTGACTTCTCGTCATAACGAAATTGTTAGGAACAGAAGAACTTTCTGGTGTTTCATGTCGTTTACCTATTACTAGCTCTTGTCAGAAAAATTTTCTTTGCTGATTCCCATTGAATCATTGAGGTGCACTTAAGACATCACCTTTAGGTTGGAAGGAAAACCGAAATTGCATTGCTACTTTGGGAAGAATTCCCAAAATAATATTATTGCCAATATTGGATCTTCGTCTGATTGAGACTATACAAATAACATCCTTCGAGACTAGGAGGAACTCACTAACTGCAACCACTATTTATACTACTGTGAATGTCTGATGAATCAGATAGCAATGGATGGACAGCTACATAAGGTTCCATGTGTGCAATTCTCTTTCTCAAATGATAACACTGGATTATCTGAGTCTGATAAAAGAGCGGTGAATGTGATAGCTGACTCTACCAAATCCACGTTTTCACTGATCCTTCTTTACATAAATTCTTATTTCTTAAGCTGCGACATTCACTCAGGTTAAACTTGATGCAAACTCTTGGGTAAAAATACCAAGTTACTGAATCTTTGTACTACCAGCAAATCAACATCATTCTTCTTCATGGTGTAGTTGCAACTTAGTGGAACTAACTTGTTGAACTACTTGGGTCATAGAGTGATCTTCAAAAATTCTCCCAGCAATGCAGGAACATAATCTGAAATCGGTCGGTTGACACTACAATTTGTCATCAATCTGCACTTCTAATAGTTGATTTTTGGTAGGATACCTTGACTGCTCAATAATAAGAGACTGATTCTCAATGTCCTTCTTAGCTCCATCCAAAATAATCTGGAATAAATCTTCCCAGAGTACTCAAATGTATTAACAGGCAGTCCTTACTCGAGGCACAATTCTGACTGAGTTTCTAGGCTGGCGTACTATCTTGTATTACCATTAAAATTTCTCCAGGATAGAGTTAGCTGGAACATGTCAGAGGATTGGATGTACGAGTGCCACAAACAAAATCAGTTGTTTACAGACTTCGAGCATAACCTCGTTCTATGAGACATTGCCTTCATAGCTATCAAAGAGTCATTTCTGAACTGGAGATTAGCTTTGAAATGAACGAACTAATCAGTTGCATCTCAACACTAAAAAGCTCCAAGGTTTCAGCCTTTACTGCAAGCACTATCGGATATCAATGCACATGGTCACCACCAAAGTCAGTAGAGAATCAGACACATCTGAGAAGATTGGGCTGACTACAAGATCATCGTGCAAATATATGCATCAAGCTCAGACAGAAAACTTCTGGACCTCAGGTATTTGGTTCAATAACATATCATTTCTATTTCTCATCCTTCAGCTGATACTTGCCCACTTTTAAGAATTCGGTCCCACTTTGTTTCACTGTGACCATATACGCTGCTCACTCTTATGTTGTTGATCAAACATAATCCTTTGTCTACCACCTCTTATAGGCTATTACTGCTTTCATCTTTGACCGATTCTTGGAAAGGACATCCTTCTTGCCATTTTCAGAAAGAAACACTGCCTTATCCGAGCCGACATAAGAATTTTTCGGAAGGAATATAGGAGATAACAAGGAGGAAGCTTCATGAAAGATAACACATTGGCGTAGTTCTATAATATATCTTGATTAGAACCCACGATACCAGCGCGTGCCGAGCAGCACAACCAAGTGTGTGCACCCACCGGAGGCCCTCGGTTTCATCACAGCACCATTAGTTCTTAACCAAGACACCATTATCGAATCCACACCCAATGAGAAATACCACATGACACAGATAAATCTTGCATGGATAGGCATCACATGCAAGGCATAAGCTAGCAAAACAAGGATGATCACAAGGTTCGAAAATCAACAAGGAGGTGATTTCAAGGACAAGACAACAAGGATTCGTCTGGTGCACATCAAGGTCATGACAAGATGAAAGATTTCATAAACTTGATTTGGCCAAGCAGCAACAAAAGAGCAACCGAGGGGATACATGGGTTTGGGTAAGGTCCCCGCAACTGGGCAAGACAAGCTATGGTCAAAGGCTAAGGTTAACCAAAACTAAACTTGGCTAGGTCAAAACAAACAAGGGCCTTCACAACAAAGGGTACCCAACATCTATGGTTTAGGCAACACTCTAAGGCCAAACTTGGATCTACAGGTTGGTTAGAGGCATGGCTACACAACAAGCATAAGCATACCATGGTTTGGAATCTAGGATTTTTGGAAGGTTGGCCAGAGCCAACTGGTCCAACAAAAAGGCATGGACAGGCATAGGTACAAGTTTTTGGCACAAGCATTCTAAACCGTCAAAACTAGACACACAAACACAGGCCTTAAGCAACAGGGGTTCAACTAAAGGCATCTCGGCAGGTCAAGAGTTCTTGGGCACGACCCTAACCGAAGGCTGACAAACCACTCAAGCACTCACCGAGGACAAAGGGTTTGATTAACCAAGGCATCACTTAGATAACAACACATCTACACACAGCCTTAACAAGCACTTGGAATACACAATCAATCAACTTAAGAAATCAACACTAATCACCAAGCTTAAACTAGCCAAGCATACCAAATATTGTCATTATTTTATTTCCTGTTTACTAGATTGGAGCACAACTCTATATATCTAGGAGCAAACATACCAAGCAAACTAGAGCATACTTGTTTGTTAACTATAAGTGGTTTACACTTTTAAGTTGCAACTCACTTATTTAGCATATGAGGTAACAACAAGTAACAAACTCATGCATAGTCTATATTCCAAGAAGGAATAAACAGACACTAGGTAACAACAACTAACAAGCAGCATGCAACAACTTGATTTTTGGGTACAAGCAAGCGTAATCAACAGTTTAAAACATTCTACACATGTTAGAAAAGATAAATTGCAGCCACTCAAATTAGTTGCAAGAATTTAATTCTAACAAGCATACAAGATAATATGAATTAAGGCTAGATTAGTGAACAATTATAAAGCATGGTGCACGTAAAAATATAATTCTAGGCATAACCATGTATGAAAAAGCAGTTTGTATACATCTTAAGCATGTTAGTGTAGGGTTACGAGGATGCTACGCTAGCTGGAAAATAAAATTTTTTGACCTTATAAACCAGGAACTACTGCTAGTTATAGATCACGGGATTACCACTAGACGCGCAGATGCAGCGGAAGACGTCTCGGTGTAGACGTGCGCGTCGCAACGATGTCGTGTAGTTGTTCACGTCCGACCTTCATGTCTCCACGTGCAATTCATCCTTGAGCTCTAGATGCAGCACGTCCGAGGTATCCCACACGTACAGGGAGGAAGCGTCACGCCTCCAGACTGCTAGGTCTGCGAGGAGCAATAGGCGCAGGCGTGGGGTGGGTGACGGCTGTCTAATGATGTGGGTAAAAACACTGGTCGCCTCACCCCCTCTTTATATAGGCGTCCCTAATGAGCCGACCGACTTGGAGGCCCATTAGCAAACCCTAATCCCGGTCTGACTCGAGTCCAACTCGAATCAGGCTTCCAGCCCCTTAAGCGTGTGACCCTATGGGTTCACGCGCACATAGACACGGCCCGAGTACTCCTACTCGCCCGATAGTTGACAGCGACCTCTAGCAAGACGTGTCAACTCCTATGTATACGCAAAGATCATATCTGACGAACCACCACGATCACATATATGTAATTCGCTTGCCACACAATATTTGGTCCAACTCATTGGTTAACACTTAACCTAAGCACGGCCATGCATTTTATGATCCAATCATTTGAGTGGTCCAGTGATATCTCTCTCTCACGGAGAGGGGCAAATCCCATCTTGATCGTCTATGTCTCATAACATACTTCCTGACAAACCCGAAGACTATCTTTATAACTACCCTATTACGAAGTAGCGTTTGATAGTCCCTAAGTAAGCCGATTCATATCTTGAGTACATACCACAATCTCAGGTCTAAGGACATAACGTACATGATGTGTAAAGAGATAATAAGAACATCTCACGTTGGGTCAGTCCAGCCCCATGTCATACATGTGCCCACATTATTAGTTTGACATCTCCATGTCTATGACTTGTGAAACATAGTCATCAACTAATACATGTGCTGATCTAATATTCATGTGTGTCCTCACATGAACTCTGATCAGGGACAACTATTGAATAACCATACAAGTAAAAGAGTCTCACAGACAATTCACATAATTGTCAATCAATACAAGTTGTCTTTAATGGATATTCAATGAACATATAATAAATCATGGATACAATATAAATATCATCATCTCTATGATTACCTCTAGGGCATATTTCCAACAATCTCCCACTTGCACTAGAGTTAATCTTTTAGATATCTAATACCCATAGACCTCACGTGCGCCTCATGCTTAGGTTATGGAAGAGCATTTGTCAAAGGATCTGCTATATTCAAATCCGTATGTATTTTGCACATCTTAATCTCATCTCTTCCAATGAACTCTCTAATGAGGTGAAATTTCCGCAGTACATGATTGTTCTTCTGATGATTCCTTGGCTCCTTAGCCTGCGCGATCGCCCCATTGCTATCACAATGTAGAGACAATAGGCTAGACGCATTTGGAAACACACCAAGATCAATGAGGAACCTCCTCATCCAAACACCTTCCTTTGCAGCTCCACTAGCTGCAATGTACTCGACTTCTGCTGTAGAATCAGACACGGTCTCCTGCTTGGAGCTTTTCCAACTGACTGCACCACCATTTATTGTGAATACAAAACCTGATTGAGATTGTGAATCATCTGTGTCAGTTTGGAAGCTAGCATCGGTGTAACCATTTACAACGAGCTCCTCCTCACCTCCATAGATTAGGAACACATCTTTAGTCCGTCTCAAGTACTTAAGGATGTTTTTAACAAATGTCCAGTGACTCTCACCTGGATTAGCTTGATATCTGCTCGCAACACTTAGAGCATATGAGACATCCGGGCGTGTACATATCATGGCATACATGATGGAACCAATAGCCGAAGCATATGGAACCTTACTCATGCGCTCTCGCTCATCAGATGTCGAAGGACACTGTTTCTCGCTAAAGCGCATGCCATGTGACATAGGCAAGAACCCTTTCTTAGACTGTTCCATGTTGAACCGCTTCAACACCTTGTCAATGTACGTTTCTTGGCTTAATCCTATTAGCCTCTTTGACCTATCTCTATAGAACTTAATGCCCAGAATATATGTTGCTTCTCCTAAATCCTTCATAGAAAAATTGTTATTCAGTGAAGTCTTTACGGTTTGCAACATCGGAATATCATTCCCAATCAACAGTATGTCATCTACATACAAGATTAGAAACACCACAGTGCTCCCACTTTCCTTCTTGTAAACACAAGGTTCTTCTTCACTTTGACGAAAGCCAAACCCTTTGACCACCTCATCAAAACGAATATTCCAACTCCGAGATGCTTGCTTTAACCCATAAATAGATTTCTTAAGCTTGCATATTTTTCCAGCATTGCTACGATCAAGAAAACCTTCGGGTTGTATCATATACACGTCCTCTTCCAAATTTCCATTTAGAAAGGATGTTTTAACATCCATCTGTCATATCTCATAGTCATAATAGGCAGCAATTGCTAGAATGATCCGGATAGATTTAAGCATCGCTACCGGCGAGAAAGTCTCGTCATAGTCAACTCCTTGAACTTGCCGAAAACATTTTGCGACAAGTCGAGCTTTATAAACTTGGATGTTTCCATCCATATCCTTTTTCTTTTTATAGATCCATTTGCACTCTATGGGTCTTACCTCATCAGGCAGGTCAACCAAGTTCCAAACTTGATTGGCTCCCATGGAATCTATCTCGGATCACATGGCACTATGCCATTTCTCGGAATCAGGGTCCATCATTGCCTCGGCATAAGTTGTAGGTTCGTCATCGTCTAACAATAACACCCCCCCACACAACTCACAGATTCTTGCTGACCTTCGTGGTTGGGGCGGGGTGTCTGTTGCTAGAGGTAGCTCAACTTGTTCTGCTACATTAGCATTACTCGTGGAGTCAATCCCTGTTGGCTCATCCTGAACTTCTTCAAGATACACCTTCAGCCCTCTCTTGTCTCTTTTGAGAAACTCTTTCTCTAAGAAAACACCGTTTCAAGCAACAAACACTTTGCCCTCTGAGCGGTTGTAGAAGTAATACCCTAAAGTTTCCTTTGGGTATCCCACGAAAAAGCACATGTCCGACTTGGGTGTTAGTTTATCTGATATAAGTCGTTTGACATAAACTTCACAACCCCAAATCTTTAGAAAAGACAAACTGGGACTCTTACCAGTCCACATCTCATATGGTGGCTTAACGACGGACTTAGACGGTACCCTTTTTAATGTGAAAGCGGTTGTTTCTAAAGCGTATCCCCAAAATGGTAAAGGAAGGTCTGACTGGCTCATCATAGACCGAACCATGTCTAACAGAGTTCAGTTACGTCGCTCGGATACGCCGTTTCTCTGAGGCGTTCCCGGTGGCGTAAATTGTGGAACAATTCCACAACTCTTAAGATGATTGCTAAACTTGTGGCTCAAATATTCACCTCCACGATCAGATCGCAAGGCCTTAATTTGCTTGCCACGTTGATTCTCTACTTCATTCTGAAATTCTTTGAACCTTTCAAATGTTTCAGATTTATGCTTCATTAGATAGACATAGCCATATCTGCTAAAATCATCACTGACGGTTTTTTGCCCAGCAAACAAGCCTCACATGTCTCGTATGATTCAAAATCAAACGAAGTTAGAAACCCATCAGCATGGAGCCTCTTCATGCAATTCTCACTTATATGACCCGAATGACAATGCCACATATAGGTAGGGCTTAACTCATTAAGCCAAGGCCTTTTAGCAGTAATATTATAGATAGACATAGGTGCATCATCAAGATTTAAAATAAACAACCCATTCATAATGGATGCAAAAGCCAAGAACATATCATTCTTAGAGATTACACAACCATTGTCTTTACTCGCAAATGAATAGCCATCCTTCATCCAACATGAAGGTGACACAATGTTTCGACTTAAACTTGGAACAAAATAACAATTATTTAACTCCAAAATAAATCCTGATGGGAGGTGGAGTTGCATCGTCCCGACGTTCAACGCAGCAACTCTTGCATTATTGCCCACGCGGAAATCAACCTCCCCTTTTCCAACGCTTCTACCTCTTATCATTCCCTGCATCGTATTGCAAATATGAGCAACCGAGCCAGTATCAAATACCCAAGAATTAATATAAGAGTTAGCGAGGAAAATATCTGTAATATAAACAACAAGTGTATGAGCAGCGGGAGTACCTTTACCACCGCCATCCTTCATCAAGGATGCTAAGTACACCTTGTAGTTTCTTTTCAAGTGACCTTTCCCCTTACAGTGGAAGCACTCAGAATCAGCAGTTGGTCCAGCAGCGTCAGGCGCAGGAGGGTTTGGCTTAGAGATCACATCTTTGGCCTTGCCCTTGCCCTTCCTATTCTTCCAAAAGTTGCCCTTCCTTTTAAAGTTAGGCTTGTTTTGGATCGCCATCACATGGCTGCTGCCAGCACCTTTCTTGATGTCTGCCTCTGCTGTCGTAAGCATGCCACATAGCTCATTCAAGTCCCTCTCCGCACCATGCATATGGTAGTTCGAGATGAAGTTCCCATAGCTTGGTGGGAGAGAAGAGAGAATGAAATCAGTAGCCAGTTCTGGACCAATTGGGAAGCCTAGCTTGTCCAACCTCTGAGTGTAACCAACCATCTTGATCACATGTGGTCCAACTGCTACACCCTCTGCTAACTTAGTCTCAGCAAGAGACTTAGAAACATTGAACCTTTCAGTTCTAGCCTGAGTCTGGAACATCTCTTCTAGCGCTACGATCATATCGTAGGCTGTATGGTTATTATCAAACTGCATCAGCAAATCTGGTTCCATGCTCGCAAGCATCAGGCATCCCACTTCAAGATCAGCATCACATCCTTTCTTGTAAGCGGTTTTCTCAGTGGCAGGTGCATTATTAGCAGGTTCCTCTAGTAGTGGGGTGTCTAGAATATCTTCCTTTTTCTCAGCCCTGAGAAAAATGCTCAGGTTGCGGATCCAATCCGCATAGTTTGTTCCATTCAATTTATCTTTCTCAAGGATTGAACGTAAAGTAAATGGTGGATTGCTAGGTGCTATTGATCTACAACAAAAGTAAACGCAAAATACTAAGACAATGTATCCAAGACAGAGTAAATGATATTAAATCATTAATAAAATTTACTCCCACTAAGATCAATATCCCTCTATTGAATTTTAGTGATTCAAGACCCAAACTAACAAGTCTACTAGTGAGCTTTAGCATCACCGCTAGTGGACATGGTAGATCGGTAAGCAACTCTTTGCTAATCATATCACATATGACTCTTGTTGTTGGCTATCATCTCTATGCATGCTCAACTCCTTATGCTTCAAGGTCCCTAACCGTTAGGATGACCTTGTTCAAGCAACCAACCCATCTGTAGTAAGTATCCGATACGAACCTGCCTAGTTAAGGAAAATCAGTGATACCCTAATTTCATAGGCGCACCACCGATTGTACAAGACATATGACAGTGCAAGGTTTGGGGAAGCATATGACTTGAACATTACTGAGGGATCGTTCTACTCTTTCACTATGGCATGTAGACAATAAACATGAATTGCATGTGAAAGTAGAACATAATAAGAGAATAGCATCAACACAGATATGACATGGTATAGCCCATTGTGCATTTGGAGATCTCCATCTCCGCCAATCTGTTCACCACGATGATCTCCATCACATGGTGCATGTACGCCATCCTACGATTTTGACACGCAGGCCATTACATCAAATGGACAATGTATATGTGGCTCCAGCCATATTTTCATAATCACGACATGCAAGTCATGAAAAATTACATACATGCATCTCATACACATAAGGGCTATACCAGTCATCAATCCCTGCAAAACAGAGTTAAACGTTACCGACGTCTAACCTTGAATCGCAGAAAACATAATTTTCCCAGCCTTTTTTCGCAAATCTGAATTCGACAAAATGAGCCAAGGCCGGTGAAAATCGGATGTAAAATTTTCTACAGATCGATTTTCGTTTAAAGATCCTCTCAATCCGAGGTCGTATGCAAAAGTTACGGCCGTTTTACCGAACAACGCTCTTTTGCAGTTGCCGCGGTACATCTCATGCACCCGGCTCTTGACCTTGATTCGTTTCGATCAATCTGATTGATCTCCATAATTCCATGATTGGATTTACACGTATCACTTAACTCCGATGGTGGAATTCCGACAGGTAGGAGTAGATGGTTACATGACCAATACGACAAGATCATGAATCAAGATCGGAATTTGATCTACAACCGCGCATATCTCTATATGCACACAACCGAATCTATAACGAGGCAGTAACGGCTCCGATACCACTGTAGGGTTACGAGGATGTTACGCTAGCCGAAAAACAAAATTTTTCGACCTCATAAACCAGGAACTACTGCTAGTTATAGATCACGGGATTACCACTAGATGCGCAGATGCAGCGGAAGACGTCTCGGTGTAGACGTGCGCGTCGCAGCGATGTCGTGTAGTTGTTCATGTCTGACCTTCACGTCTCCATGTGCGGTTCATCCTTGTGCTCCAGATGCAGCACCTCCGAGGTATCCCACATGTACAGGGAGGAAGCGTCACACCTCCAGACTGCTAGGTCTGCGAGGAGCAATAGGCGCGGGCGTGGGGTGGGCGACGGCTGTCTAATGATGTGGGTAAAAACCCTGGTCGCCCTACCCCCTCTTTATATAGGCGTCCGTAATGAGCCGACCGACCTGGAGGCCCATTAGCAAAACCTAATCCCGGTCTGACTCGAGTCCAACTCGAATCAAGCTTCCAGCCCCTTAAGCGTGCGACCCTATGGGTTCACGCACACATAGACACAGCCCGAGTACTCCTACTCGCCCGATTGTTGACAACGGCCTCTAGCAAGACGTGTCAACTCCTATGTATACGCAAAGATCATATCTGACGAACCACCACGATCACATATATGTAATTCCCTTGCCACACAATATTTGGTCCAACTCATAGGTTAACACTTAACCTAAGCACAGCCATGCATTTTATGATCCAATCATTTGAGTGGTCCAGTGATATCTCTCTCTCACGGAGAGGGGAAAATCCCATCTTGATTGTCTATGTCTCACAACATACTTCCTGACAAACCCGAAGACTATCTTTATAACTACCCTGTTACGAAGTAGCATTTGATAGTCCCTAAGTAAGCCGATTCATATCTGGACTACATACCACAATCTCAGGTCTAAGGACATAACATACATGATGTGTAAAGAGATAATAAGAACATCTCACGTTGGGTCAGTCCAGCCCCATGTCATACATGTGCCCACATTATTAGTTTGACATCTCCATGTCTATGACTTGTGAAACATAGTCATCAACTAATACATGTGTTGATCTAATATTCATGTGTGTCCTCACATGAACTCCGATCAGGGACAACTATTGAATAACCATACAAGTAAAAGAGTCTCATAGACAATTCACATAATTGTCAATCAATACAAGTTGTCTTTAATGGATATTCAATGAACATATTATAAATCATGGATACAATAGAAATATCATCATCTCTATGATTACCTCTAGGGCATATTTCCAACAGTTAGACATTTCATGCTTAACCCAAATTAAATTTCTTACATGCACTTGTTACTTTACCTATTTTAGCAAGGTGAGACATAGAGTTGTTTCATTCTACTCCCAGAGAATTCTAGATAGACGATGGCAGCTCACTCATGCATTTAGTAGGTTATTACTAGCATTTCAACATATTTGAGCAAGTAAAATAGCCTACACCAATCTAGCAAGCATCATGCTTAAAATAACTGAAACAAGTTTAAGCTATTTAATGTTGTCAAACAACAAGTTTTACATTTTTCTTGCAGCAACATGATACTAGTGAGGTATGAAAATTGGTTTCACAAAATTTTAATTCATATAACTCTAGTTCTCATGATTGCAAGAAAACAAGCACTAAACAAAACCGCATCATTACAACATTTAAACAACATGTGTAGAACATTCCCTTGCTAGAGTATGTTAAAGCTAACAAAACTAGAATTACATGTCTAGGAAGCACTTAGCGTACCCAAACAAAACTGCATATAAAAATAAGCTCAAACAACAAGTTTTATTGTTTCTTTAGGTGAAGCATTTCAAAACAAAACTAACCCAATTGGTTTCACTCAAAAAGGAAGTTTCCTATCTCAAAGCAAGGAACCTACAAGCTTAGCATAGTTTTGCCATGCAAGCAAGATAACATCACACAAGCCATTTAGTTACTACAAGACATTTCAACAAAGGGGAACTTTTAACAGTTAGAAGCTTATTTTCTAACTCTCTTCTAGCATATAGGAAGCATAGCAAGACAACACACAATCATGATGAGTAAGACCACACATAATCATGATGAGCTAGCAGGGTTATATAAACAACATCATACATGCATTTACTTCTAGTCTAAACAAGCAATCACTTATCTTGACGACATGGAAACACTCATATAAAACCTTGCACACTACCAAACATCATGAACAAGGCCATATTACATCTAATTCAGGGCAACATATCTCATCAAACAGAAAATTTATTTCTAACTTTTACAAGCAAGCTAGCACATCATATTGAAGCACTAGTTCACAACAACTTTACCATTACAGGAACAAGGGTGGGGAAGCATTTGATGCTCAAACAACCATTATGTTTTATCATTACTTTAGTCACACTTGATAAAAAGTCATTTATTATCAGAACAAAGGTGAGAGAAGCTTGTTCATGGGCAATGCACAACAAGATGTATGCTCGTCCTATATGTCCTCACAAATTGCCAACCTGAGGTAGCAATCATGTTCTAGGTCGGTGGCATAACACACACTCTCGATATAGCTAGTCGTCAACTATACATACACATTCGAGGTTAGCGTACCTATAAAAAATCTCATTTCAGCCCATTCCCACAACAGATATAAATATATTGCAGAAATTTAAATCTAGATACTATCTTAGGTGCATACCCAGTATACACGTAAGTAGTATATGCACCCATCAGAATAGTATTACTCCTGCAATTAAATACCTTCATCCGCATTCGTGTGCTTACGAGTACAGGTTCCGGTACCAAACTAGCTCTTCCTAGACCAACGGTTGTTTGGTCATGCTCTCACAACTCACACTTACCTGAGCGTAGGTGCGATGTTGCATAAAATAAATTCAACTACCCCACATATATGAGTACATCATATGTGAGGGCTACCGCCAACATTAGACCACATGGTACCATAGTGCGGTCATCTACACATACCTTTTGAGTCGACGTGTCGTTGCAAGAAAGTAAAACCTCCAAAGTTAGTATTACTTAACTAAGCCGCCTGAATGTCCTAGTTGGGCATAACTGGAGTTTGTCGCTAGCAAATAGTTTACAAATTAGGTTTTGACAAACTTGCCTACTAGCTAAAGCTTTTTAGATAAAATAGGCTTTTCAAAACAAAACTTTGTTTTAAAACCATGCGCATGACAGTATTATGCTTAACCTTGCTTCGATGCCAGCTGTGACATAACCGTCCAATTTATAAGACCCTAAGTGAGAAAACCTCCGCCGAAGTAGCTGAATTAGCACACTTGAGCCTATATAAACCCGGTAGTCCGGAAATCTCGAAGGATTTCAAACTTTTCCAACATCTCAGCCAAGATCGCATGGTCAAGCAAATACAAATCATGTCCACGGAGCTTTGCAGTGGAAATACGATTACAATAGAGTTCACAAATAATGATACAAGTTGAGTTCCACTTAATTTAGAAGAACAACATAGCTTTGAAATAAATACCATAACATAGGTTGAAATACTTTGCTAGCCTGAGTGACATCCTCCAACAACAGCACAAGAGAAGAAGTATGGAACCGCCGAGCCCACCGGCACTGGCCATCACCTTTCGGCAGGCCTAACCTTCACCTGCAACAAGGTGGGATAAACCCTGAGTACTTGAATGTACTCAGCTAGACTTACCCGTCATAAACCAGAAATAAAGTGACACCAAGGAGTATGCAAGGCTGTATCTGGGATTGGCCATAGTTACCTTTTTGCATAAAAGTATTTTCATTATTAGATAATCATCATTAGAGTATTAGCAGTCAATTTTATGTAATTAACCTGATTAACTAGATTTGCACATGATCTAGAGCAATCACTTGGCTAATTAATCAAGCAAGAGTGACTATTTCATCAATAGCCTTTCAGATTCAGTACCATAACCATCTTTAGTTCCATAACTTACTACGGTAACACATGCCTAGTCAAGTTACTCACTGTCCAGGAGCGATGGCGATTATAATCGATTGCTACCCAGTTGGGGATAAAATGTCGCACACTCGCCCGACACTTCCGGCTACGGCAGTCATAAGCTGCCATTCAGGAAATTCGAGAACACAATTCATGAGACGGCCATGGGCCCTTCTACACCGGGGGTTATCTCAATGCTAGGTCGCTCAAGCTATAACTGCTCACGGTCATGCCAGGTCAATCAGGGCCCGCCTGTCCACGGACCATGCCAGGTTGCTCAGAATAGTTGCCCACGGTACATCTGAGGCCGTGGGTGTTAGGCGTCAACATCTCCATCACCGGCTCGAATAACCTTACTCGGCTTCATGGGAGGTACCCACACCTACTCCGTTAATTGATTGACGCGTTCAAAATGACTAAGGTGTGCCTTCGTCGGGTCCTAATCGACACAGACGGGAGACTACTAGCACACAGAACCCATGTCCTGCTGCTCCTACATCCCGCCCAGTCTCAGATTAATTATCACATGGTTATCTCCATGACAGCACCAGGCTAGTCATGATCAGTATACACCTATATGCGGGAGACAGGAAATCACCTGACTTTTACCGGTCTAAGCAGGGCTAAGCATATAACGAGCCTAGACCTAATAGGGACATCAAGATAATAATTGCTGGTGGACAAGGATAAGTAAGTAATGCACCAACGGTATCACTCAACTCCTATAACTTAATGCAACAATCATTACATTGACTCGATTGCATTTATAAAAGAATGGTAGGAGTCTTAGAATGCTCCGGGGCTTGCCTGGGAAACAACACTTATGCTAGTGTTAGTTGGTACCGACTTCAGGTCATCACCGCTCCAGGAACTTGTGGGGTTCGCCAAACACCTTCTTCGGGATGGCCACCCAACACCATCTTCGGGTTTAGCTTCACCATCACATCCTTCACGATGCATCTATCGTACCTAAATTAGATGCGCAATGCAAGCGTATGAATGCAAGGCAAACACTCACGATGCAACATAGGCATACAACACAAGTATTACTGACTAGATCACATACGTCACACAAATGGAACACATGTATGCACATACAACTCCTATCTTAGTTAAGCATGTCAACCATCATTATTTAACATATTTAAAGGGTTATTTGGTTTACTAATTAACTCATGAAAGTTAGACCTATCAAGCAATCAAGTTGCACACAAGTCACACTTCAAATTCTGGATAGCAGGACTGTAGTTTACTAATTTAATCATAACTCGAGCTACAGATATCCAAACAAGGTAAACTAAGACTTTCTGGAAAGCTAACGAGATTTCCTACAACTTTTCTATTCAACACAAAATCTAAATCAGAGGTTAACCTAGTCAAAAACAGAGGCAAAGCAGATTTGTCCAATTCTTGGACAGAAAAGCTGATAGAACATCAAAATGGCAAAACTCAAGAAATATTCATCACATAATCATACAATTAGACATTCTAGAAAGCTTACAAGATTATCTAAAACTTTTTTATTATTAGCTAAAGGTGAATTAACAGTTAACCAAGTCAAATAATAAGATTAGTGCAGCTCAATCCATACTTAAGCATAACTCAATGCACAACATCAACAATAACTTAAAACAACCATATCTAGAGATCTAGAGCACCAAAAGACTTGATATAAGACTTGTTAGAAAGCTTATTAAGTTGCCTACAACTTATTTATAATCATTTCAAGTTGATTAAGCAGTTATCAAAGTCAAACAAGTCAAGGAAGGCACCTCTATCCAGACTTGGACAGATTTAGCCATTTATCTTAAAACAGCAATAACAAAAGCTCTATGTGTCCAATGAAGGAGTTCTTGGACTTTATAGAAATCTTAGCAAATGAACTACAACTTTGTTTTAAGCACCTACAGGTGATTCTACAGTTATCTAACCGAAACAACACAAACAAGCAAATCTGTCTAGACCTATAACTCTGGTTCTAGACCATCAAAGTAGTGATCAAAGATAATTTAGAAAGATTATGAAAAGCACTACAACTCTTCTATTAACATCAATACATGATTCACAAGTCAGATCTGCAATGAAAGCAATGAAAACCCGACAACAAACTTCTAAAATCTATAACTCCTAAACCACTTGGCCTAAAATCATAAAATTTTAGGACAAGCAAGATGAGGAAGTTATCTACAACTTTTGTATAGAGCACACCTCCAGCAAACATCATTATCATCACAAACTAATCACCACAACAGAAACTGGACTTGCAGCCATTTGAGCATATTAATAATTCACTTCACTACTTGTTTGCTTAGTCATTTAAACATACATATGAACTACAACATGCATCAAACACTTATAAACATGAGGGCACAACACTTATCTCAGATAAATATGCAGCAAAGATAAGCACATAAACATATACATGTTGATCCATTGCTATATTTCTATTAACTAGATAATTATTAAACATAGGTATTATCTTTAAGTGACATTGCAAACATATAATTTGAAGCTCATATTTTTATTGATGATAGATCATGTCAAGCTATGACTACTGTATAAAGATCACATGCTTAAACATTATACATTATTTACTAAAAACATGACAAGTTTAATTTACTAATAATATGCATGTGAGAGCAAAATAAATTTACAAATCATATTCCCTGCGAACACATGGCCTTCATAAAATTATCTAAGCTACAACAACATCATAGGAAGGCAGTGGCAGCACTATTTCTATTTTTACATGCAAAAAATTATCACAAATTATTTTAATTCATTTAATGGGCTAAGAACAAGATAAATTCATAACTAATTAATACATGCACCAAAAATCCTGAAATTTTTATCACAGCACACATAGCACATGACAAGCCTACCATAAACATTTCATAGCAATCTAAGCATCAGAACAATATATATTATTTTCTCCCTATTTAATGCATTTTAACACAAATCAATAATCACAGCAGAAACTATCCAGTGACACACATTATTTTACAAATTCACTGAATAGAGCGTTTCACAATGATTCCAAAAAGTCCTCACTTGCAATTTTTCGACGAACACACAATTTATTATACAATTTATAAATTTCCATCAGATTTATTAATTAAACAAAAATGCAAATAATAAACAGATCTTTCATCTGGACCCCTGGACTATGCAGAAAATAACCAAGGATTAATTAGTAAATATATTGAGCAATACAACATTGCACAAAAACCCAACAAAGAGTTTCAGCTTTACTAGGTAGGGCTTCTTCTTTGTTTTCACGGGGAATCATCGGGAACCGACGGAGGCCGAGTTCGGGCGCAGGGGAGGGGGTCGGGCTTCAGAGCTAGGGTTAGGGGCTTGCTGGCCGGCCGTCGGCCTGCTGCCCTCTGCTGCTGCCGCTGGCTAGCTGCTGCGAAGGGAGGCAGGAGCACTACTGCACGGCCTCAGCAGGGAGGCGCGTAGGAGACCGCGACTCTGCACGGCGCGGCTCTGTGCGGCTTCAGCAGGGCGCGCAGAAAAAGGGAGATGGAAGGAGGGTGCCGTACAGGGAGAAAGGAAAGGAGCGCCTAGGCTACTGGCTGCCTTCGCCGTGGAGGAGGGCAGTGGCCAGGAAGAGAGGAGCTCAGAGGAGGGAGGCGCAGAGGGGAGGAGCAGGAAGGGCACCGGGAAAAATGCCGGGAGGGAGAGAGGAGAGCCGGCCTCGGATTTTTGTCGGAGGTGGCAGGACGGCGCGGCCTCGGGACCGGCGCGGTTTGGTCAGCCACGACAATTTGCAGAGAAATTTGTTTCCCAATTTGGCAAGTTTACAGAAACTTTCGGTCAAACTCCAAAATTGCGAACACTACTCAAACTGACTCCAATTTCGATGAAACCAATTTTGTTGTCGTTGTCACGCCGAGTACCCCGACTTTCGTTATAGGCGCTTAGTCAAATTCCCAATGGTTTGCCCGGTAATGATCGTCGACGGCAGCTTCGCGATGATCAAAATTCTAATTTCGCAATACAGACTTAACCGTTTTTTTGGAACCTAAAAACTGCGCGGTATCTCATCTTGCGAGCTCATTTTCACCATTTTCGGCATCGATTCAGGTCTCAGCCATAAAATGAAATTTGTTTCTTACAATCTGCACTACAACTTTTGTGTAAGGCGCACTGACATGCGAACACCCAAAAATACCGTTCAACGCCAGCCAAAGTAGTCACCCGGTAGGATCCAAATTAGGGTTTCTCGTCGGTCGGGATATTTTCCGGTCGGCCGCTCAACACGGAACGTTCATAACTTTTGATCATGAGTTCATATATAGCTGATTGGGCATAATCGCAACACTTGGTTGAACCCGAATGATTTTCTTCTATTAATCAGCCACTACTGGCAAAGCTGTAACTTATCATTTCATATGACTTTTTCATTCCAAACTTCACGAAACTTTTTCACCAGTTACTATAGACAGGAACTGAGATGGGACACATGAAAAATCCCTATTTAGCATTAATCTTGAATATTCATAAATTGGCGATCATTATTAACTGACTCCATTAATTATTTCCCGAATAACTCAAACGGAGGTTCTGCCTCTGAGATTGATCCTGGCGCTTCTGTCATCACTGACTAACCAGAATTTAGTTCTTCATCGTTGCTTGAGACGGCTTAACTGACGGCGAACACCTGGGGTGTTACAGTCGGGCCCACTTTCAGGGGTCGGTTGCATGGCGTTATGCTGAGGCGATTTATGAAGGTTTCCATGTTCATCACCCCCAAACCGACCTCAAGTCACTATAAAAGCATGGGTGGAGCTCTCTTCAAATCAGGGAAGTGTAGAGCAATACTTTGTAGAATTAGATTAGTCCATTCCCACCTTGTAGAGGATCCATTCTAGAGAAGAAGTAGTGCCTCAAGTATCATAGCTCTAGTAGCTACTTAGAAGAGGGAGCGAGTGACTGCAAGTCAGAGAAGTACCGGGGTTGTCGGCTACTTCCTCAAGTGTACTCCTACACTTAGCAGAAGGAATACCGGAACCGCCGGTACGACTTTAGTTGTACCTAGACGGATCACAATACTATTTGGAGTATTAAGGTTCGTGTTTATCTTTGCTTACACATTCTTATGGTGTTCTAGCATGTCGCTTTCGTAGCTAGCTAGACCGGCTGTTCACCTTTCGGTGGGTGCTCTAGTATGAGGGCGCATGTCCTAGCTACCGCTAGAGTAGTGGCCCTTAGCTTAAACGCGGTGTTTAGGGTAAGTGGTTACATCTTGGTTGCCTGGGTCTCCACGGTTGAGGAGGTAGGCGGCAGGTGGTGACAACCCTGTCCGTCCTTCGTAATCCACCCATGTTCGGGATTCCATGTAGATCTGTATCGACATAGACTGGAAAACTAGTTTCCACCCGTTGACCGAAGCAGGCTACGCTTAGTTAAGGCTAGATCACTTAGGAATACGTTACCTAGAGAAACCTCATTACCCTAAGGTCGTTCTTCTTCTCAACCTAAGCCGGGAGATCTATTCCCATAGACTGTAGCACACCGTTCCCTGTGGAAAATACGATACCCTGAAATACTTTCGGGTGAAGTGCTTCAACGATACTTCCCTGCACTTGCAGACTTTTGCTGCTTACGCTAAGAAATACCAACAAGAATTTCTGGCGCCGTTGCCGCAGAGCGGTTGTCGCCTTTAGTCTCCGAACCTAGTTTGCCCGTGTATCCTTTGCATTCTATCTTTCTTTTCTTTAGTTACCTTTATATATGGAGCCATCAACCTCTATCCAAAACCTGTCCTCTCCACGAGCAGAGTTCTATGAGCCACCACAATCGTCAAAGCCAATCATAGTTTCTGGCTATGAACTCTGCCCTAGCTTTATAGCCATGGTTCATGAACAACCCTTCTCGGGGTTCGATAGTGAAAACCCCTACCACCACTTACGGGAGTTTGAGCAACTCTGTGCATGCCTGACAATCGTGGGCATGTCACAAGAAACACTGTCACACCCAATTTTAAGAACAAAATTGAATGCAATAACTCATGTGTGCCCAGAGATCAATCACACACATAAGCCACAAATTTAGGAAGTACCATCACATATGTTTATTACATAACGAATATTATTCAAAGTCTTTACATAGCAGCGGATAAATAAAGTATCTCTCGCGGTAGCTCCATCACAGGGAAGATGACTGGTTGACAGCAAGACTAGAACTCTTCAGGGAAGTCATCATTACCATAGCAATCTGTTACCCATCCGGGATTTTTATCTAGGTAGAAAGAAATAAACAAGCATAAGTACATCTCGTACTTAACAAGCGTAACATGGGGTTCATGAGGCTCAAATAAGGCTGACACTGGTTAAACTGCGGTAGCTTTTAATTGGCAACATGTTAATATTAAAGTGAACATATATGAATGCTTAAACCCAATCCACATGATCATAATAACTAAAACATAGCAATAAGGTAATCAACATGAACAACATAAATAAACAACATATAACAACTAAATCTATGAGTTTTCCGGGCCGCTCGTAACTGTGAGCACGACTGATATATCAGTTTTACACTCTGCAGAGGTTGTACACTTTACCCGATGAGTCGTGATATCCAGATGCCCGGGTTAATTACTCCCATAACACTTCCGAGGTGAGCGGGCAGGATACACGCCAAGCCTTTCAAAGGTTCATCTAACAAGTTAGGGCCGCTAGTTCTTAAGGCAAGGGGATGTAGAGCCCTCCTTCCAGGTGGCACAAAAACACGCAGCCTATACACACGTGGACAGAAGCCGCACTATACCCATCTCGGCAAGATCCAACGCGCCTATACAGGTGTCCACTAACAAGCTAGAAAAGGTCCTTATACTGAGCTAAGGTCAGAGCCATATAACCCTCATGGTTGCAATGTATGTCCCAGCTTTTGCTGACAGGAGGTCCTAAACCATGTTGCTAAAAAGATCAAGTTTTATTCACCATTATTAGATCATGTTTGGTTTAAGTAAAGCTCTAGCAAAGATTCTACCCATATGCATAGCATCCCAAGGTTAACAAGGTAACGGGTCAAACACCTAGGGTAAACTAGATTAGGAGATCAAAATTAGACACATGCATATGAATTTAGATGTTTCATGGTGAATAGGTCAACAAGGAGGATCCCATGCTATCCTTGCCTGATTCCGAGAACTCTGGTTGCTCTTGGTTGTTGAAGAAGGCTTCCTGATCACCAGCGTATGTCTCACCGTCTATACTCGATTACCACATCAACACACAATCATCGGGACAACAATCATGCAAAGCAAACAAGCTATTATAAGAACATTACACCAACAGCAAGAAAATAATATAAAAAGTTTGAAAACAGAAACTACGGTCTACCACGATCACATAAACGCGAAGATCACGAAAAACGAAGTTATAACGCGAAAGTTATGAGCTAAACAAGTTACAAAACCTCAATTAGTATATTAAACCTAACTCAAATTTTACTTACTGAAAACAGTATATATCTTCATACAGATAGATAGATCTTTTCAAAACGAATCTAACGCAACTTGAACGGACTAAATCGGACTAAAAATGTAGAAGTTATAAGCATTTGAAACTGGTGGCAAATCTGTAAATAACTCAAACTCGAATTTGAATTTAAAATCGATTTAAATCGAATCTGCAGATTGGTTGGACTGCGCCTCAATTAAGAAGAAACGCAGGGACTTCAAGGCAAGTTTTCACAGACTCAGTGAACAGCGCCTGATGGACTGCGGGTTTGGGCTTAAAAACTCGGGGGACTCTTTAGCAAGATTGACACCGAAGGGGTATCGGCGGATTCTGAGCGTCAGATCTGAAACGGACGCTCCAGATTAAACGGGGAAGGGTCGGCGGCGCTGTGTCGCCGGAGAAGAGGGAGTACGGCGGCGCCATGGCCGGAAAACGGCGGCGCTTGCTCGGGTTAGGGCTACGGTACGGTAGAGACCTCGGGAGTGGGTCCAATCGAAAGAGGAGATCAAGGCGAACTCACCCGAGGCGAAGATGGCGTCGATGTTGGCTCAGGGACGGCGAATCGCTTGATTTGGCGGCGACGGGGTCCCTGTGAACAACGGCGAGCTCGGATGAGCGATTTAGATGACGAAAACAGAAAAGGAGAGGTCGAGCGTGATCACGAGGTCGACCCGAAGCTTTGGCGGAGCTTCGAAGCGGTTGAAAACCCTCAGAGCGTCAAGCGGACGGCGGCGGGGATCTTGCGGGTGGCGGAGCAAGCGGTCACGGCAAAATAGGGCACAAGAACGAGAGCTTTTTGCGTGAGGAGAGGCGGCGGGCTCTCGGGAGTTTTGTAGGGGCTCCAAAACAGATGGAAACCGAGGAGGAGGCGTGGATTCGATGGAGACCGGAGCTCTGACTCGTGTTCGGGTCGGACACGGGAGGAAGGAGGCGAGTGCGGGCGACGCTGAGGGACTGACTGGTGGAGCCCAGTCGTCAGCGAGAGAGAGAGGGGAACGCGCGCGCGGCTGGCAATTGGGCCGCGCGGGCGAAGAAGAGAAAAGGGGAGTGCGTGCTGCGGCTGCAGGAATGGGCCGACCGGGCGCCTTCGGCCCAAAGAGAGGAGTGGGGGAGAAACAGCCGGCGCTGGGCCAGGCGGGAGGAGAGGGAAGAAAGGGCAGGCCGACGGGAACAGGCCAGCAAGCCGCTCCGGGCCAAAAGCCAAGGAAGAAAGGAAGGGAGAAAGAAAATGCTTTTCAATTTTCAGAAATGAGATTTCAAAAGCATTTGGAATACAATTTGAATTCAAACAAGTTTTTGAGCAAAACCAAACATCACAGAATAAAATATGCAACAGCATGAATGCATCATCATGGTCTTTGGCCTAGAATTTATTTTAGCTTTTGTAAATAATTTATTAACTAGGTTTTATGCAACACATAAAGTGCAACAATTAAATCATATTGCCTATTTTCAAAATGATGCAATTTTTGGGATGTTACAAACACTGCGTTGGAAGTTGTTCCCGTTCTCTCTTTATGAGAGAGCAAAACAATGGTACAACAATACCATAGGAAAAGTCAACCGAGATTGGAAGGAATTGCGAAACAGATTCTGTATTGCACTCTTTCCTATATCTTGTATCGTAAACCTACAACAAGAGATACTCATCTACCGTCAACATGAGAAGGAGTCATTAGGTGTAGCCTAGGAACGATTTACCACTATTTCACGATCCGGCCCAGACTTGTCACTCCCTAACCATGTAATGCTACAACATTTTTGGTTAGGGCTAAACAAGGAATCTGCCCTACAGCTGGACATTTCCACCGGAGAATCCATTCTGTGGAAAACCATAGGGGAAGCAGAGGCTCTTCTAGATCTCATTCTAGAAAACACGCCCCTTCCCGATCCCCTCCTACCGGAAAGCGAACCACAACATGAAGAGGTCTCTTTGGTTAAAACCTGTTTACACCAGATTTTGGACCAAAGAGGATTTTTGTAAACATAAACGGCTGATTTACTAAGGAAAAGAATCAGCCTGAAAATATAAAAAGCTCGTATGAGTCGAAGGTGATTGTTGATGGTCCTTAAACACCTGTTTTACCATCAACATTTTACCCTAAATTTACCAAAAAGGCATGAAATGTAGTCAAATAGGTTTCAAACTAACCGAATTCCACATGTCCATAGATTTTAATTTGAATGCAGGATTTGAACCAAATTGGGATATTTGAACCACCAGAGGCCAAGCCCACTCAACAGGGCCCATTTGGGCCCTAGTGGGGTGGCGCCCGCCACGCCAAGGTGGCGCCCGCCACAAGGAAAGGCCCAAACTTGCCCCCTGCCACGCCACTGATCCGTGTGACCACCCCAGGGCCAAATCTTGGCCCTTGGTCACTAGGTCAGTGGCATCGGACGGCTCAAGAGGGGAGTGGCGTGGATCATGACCGAATGACGGTTATCTGGACATGCAACCAACTTAACCACCACCTTGGAGGAGTCCCTAGAGGCCGTAGGATCAATGACGGTGCATCCAACGGCCAGGGGGGTGGCGGCCGCCACTACGGTTTGCCCTTGGTCGGCTGGCTGCCCCCTATAAGTACCCCCCTCACTCCACAAGGCTATAAATACCCCCCTGGAGGCGTCACTTCATATCAAGCAAGAAAGCAAGAAAGCAAGGAAGAGAGGAAAGCAAGCAAGCAAGGCTAGATCTAGAGAGCTAATAGCTTAGGGTTTAGCCAAGCTTAGGCAAGTAGGTAGCTAGTAGAGCAAGGCATCTTTGCCTCATTGCCCTCGTGGAACCGCTGCTCAAGGCTTAGATCAAGAGTAGAGGCGTGCGAGTGATCGGTCCTAGAGTTGGGAAGAGTCTTCCTTCATCTCCAGTTCAGGTTATGCTCTTGTATCTCAAGCACTTTACAATATTCTAGTTCATCATTTCAAGTATTACTTTATTCTACTTACCAGTATTGAGTAGTATACTTGATTGATTGCTTGAGTGCCTAGCTATCCTACAGTTCAATTCACTTAGCCATAGTAGTTAATCTCTAGTGAGCTTAGTGTTTGATCTTTGTCAATAGGTTGCTTAGTTAGTTTAGTGTTTATCTTATTAAGTCAAGTATTTGCTCTGACGTCCACAAGGGTGTCTCTATTCAAAGCTAGGGTAGAGATAGTTAGAATATAATTAAGCGTGGTGCTTAGTTATAGACTTACCTTCAGATACGGCTGGACCCCTAGATAGCTGTGGTAGCAAGCAGGTGGTGACAGCCCTGTGCGCCTTGAATTCCACCACGTAGTTGGCCCAGTTTAACAGTAAGGCTCGTTGTGCTAGCGTTCAACCTAAGTCAGTGGTAAAGGCTAGTACGCCTCGGTACTTGACAAGATAGGAATAAAACTATACTTAACTTGGTTGCTTAATTGACTTTTGCCTATTTTGCTTCATAGTTATCTTGCTTCGTAGTTGTCTAGGAGTAGTTAGTAGTTACTAGTTAGTTATATTAGTTACCCTTAGTTACCCCCTATCTATCTAGTTATCCACCTTACCTTAGCCATTTCATTCATCCTTACCTATCCATCCATATAATCTTTCTAGCCTCTCATCCTCTCATCCCTTTAATCTCTTCTCTCCTTTTCCCTTTCTTATTCTTCGACTCTCATCCCCTCCTTGACTCGACTCATACACCACCCTAGCCTTCCCTTGGGATCAAATAAATCGACACCTGGTACTCCTAGGCGAAGTGCTACTACGATAGTTCTGTGCACTTGCAGAATCTCCTCCTGGTAGATTGCATTCTCGCTAGCTAGCTCCTACTAGTGTCGGGATTGACAACCCCATTTGACATTAGTAGATAGCTGCTTTAGGTTCACTCCTTTAGGTATAGTGACTGGACTTGCTTCAAGCATTTCTGGCGCTGTTGCTAGGGATAGACTCCATAGTCTACTCCCAGTAACGAAGTTGGCAAGTGTCAGCAAGCATTTCTAGGCCGTTACCGGGGATAGTTGCCTAGCTCTATCTTTAGTGAAGTTAAGAACTACCAACAGTGACCCGGAAGCTTCATATGGATCAGCACGACGGGCTTCGAAGATGTGTCGGACTTGACCAAAGAGTTCAAGTTCGGGTCGTCTTTTATTTTTTTCCTTTTTTGTAATCTACTCGTGTTAGGGCAGGAGTCAACTGAGTTATAAATAGCTAGAAACCCGGATTTTGTAAGGATCTCTCCAATCAATCAAACACAACCGGCCCTCGGCCAAAACCCTAGGAGTAGGAGTAAAGTAGATCTCGGCGAGACCTTGAATCAGGCAGGGCTGTGTCGGCATCGACCGACCTCCGGTTTGTTTGTAAGATTCACCAATGGCTTATGTTATCGCATAATAAGGCTGCATTGGCATCGACCAAACTCTTGTTAAGCTATGACATGACTAGTTATCGGTCTAAGCTCGTCTTTTGTAAGACTATCTTGACTCTGATCAATCTCTTACATTAGTCGATCTTGACTAGTTATCGGCTCTATTGGTTTGGCAAGCTAATAGATTCATTAAGTTATCGATGTTGTTTTACGTTTTAATTTGTTTATTTATGTTTTAAACAACATCTTGCCCAATCAAGGTTGACAAAGTAGCCTGCGCTTAAAGGATACTTAGTATCGGCTGTTTTGAGGTTTATATGCTCATAACAGGGGAAACAGCCGATACAAGCCTCTCATCGGCTATTTTGCCAATCTCTATTGTTACATGTTGTGCGTTCGAGATATTCGATAAAACCGTGATTTGATTTAAGAGTAGATATATTTGATCTAGCATGTCTAATACGGCTGTATTTCTGAACCCCACTGATATATATGATAGATTAAGTCTGTTTATCTTAGATTAAATCATGCTTTTTATCGGGTAGATCTTGTTCGTGCCTCATGGAACCTGTATCGGCTGAAATAGCCGATCCAGTTATGCTCTCTTCCTAATATGTTCTTTTAAGTGACTTGGAATCAACGGATCTACTTTATGCACCAGACGTGATCTAGCTAGCTTGACCATCATCAAGGCTGCATGGAGACACCCCACTGTTGGTGTTCAAGTTATTTTATCGATCTATTTGTTATTATGGCTGCATGGAGACACCCCACTGTTAATGAATAGAACTGCTTGCACATTTAGTCGATACGTTGGATTCATATTGCTTGAAAGTACATATAGATCTTTGTCTATCAATGTCACTTAAGCTTATCGGCTATTTGTTTATTATACGCATTCATCTTACATATGTCATAGCCGTTATGCTCTATATCTTTTTCATCACTTTATATGCAATCTCATGGGAGTTGACTTTGTAGTCAATATCCTAAAGACAAATGGCTATATCAGAGCCGCATAATTTGGGACTGTCTGGCACCAAACCGGCAGGTTCCGTGATTTAACGATCTCTTTCTTCTCCTTGTCAATTACATGTCAAATTGACTGGCACGCCCGAAGTCGATTTTGCTGAGAATCGACACAACCGCTTGTTAAAGGTCCAAGAGGTCAGGACTCGCTCCGTACCCCTCTGAGGACCGTACGTTCGAGTGTGTTGGCGCACCCTGACCGAGATTTTGTGTCAACACATTCTTTTGGCTTGCTCGTTGGGACACAATCGTCTGAAATCATGACTTTTGACAATGATGAAGTGATGCACGTGAAGATGGAGGACATCCCAGAGGAAACTCAGCGCTTAATAGGAGAAGCTATTGATCAATACCAACACTTATGTTTACTAAGTTTTGGCAAGACTAGGGATAAGAAGGTCGTTCAGAAAACCCATCTTCCGAGAGTAGTCTTTGATGGTCATGCTGATCCAATGATCCAAGTCCAGCATAATGCTATGCAAGAAATGATCAGCAAGGCAATGGTGTCCACTCTGATGAACCACAATGAGGCTTTTCTCAACAGCCTCACAAATACCATGAAGGAGGTTTTCAACATAAATAGTGATAGAAGAGGTCCAGCATATAATATTGGAAACAATCAAGGAGCTGGAAGTTCTACTGGACCTCAGAC
The DNA here is from genome assembly GCA_009763385.1 of Coix lacryma-jobi var. lacryma-jobi. Classification (NCBI taxonomy): domain Eukaryota; kingdom Viridiplantae; phylum Streptophyta; class Magnoliopsida; order Poales; family Poaceae; genus Coix; species Coix lacryma-jobi. The sequence continues at coordinate 110,568,608 of CM019826.1, read as the reverse complement.
CAATTGTCCAAATGGCAGTGTAAACCAGATGATGATCAACCCTGGGGGCATGACACCGCAGCCAGTGCAATAGCCGATTATGAGTAATAACATATACTCATTGGCTACAAAAATAGCTCCTCAGGCAAGGTGAATCACAAGAGATTTTAATACATCGCCATATCAAGGGAACGTGGCATCTGTGATATCCCTCAAGGGTATCATTATGTCTCTGACTTCTATACTTTGGATGCTCAAGAAAACCCAGGATATAATGGCAACAACTTCGGGGGGGCAGAACATCGGCTATCAGAAGCCGATGAATCAAATGGACCAGTTGATGAATCGGGTAACCGACCCGGTTCAGAAACAATTCGGCTTGACACCGAAATCTACAGTAACTGGTTACAAAAAGTCGTATCCAGAATGGTTTGATCAGGTTGTTCTTCCTCCAAAGATATAGAATTCCTGATTTTTCTAAGTTCACAGGAACTGGTTCAGTGTCAACCATGGAGCATATAACCCAGTTTTTAGTACAGATTGGAGAGATCAGTGATGAACAAGCACTCAAAGTCAGAATGTTCCCTCTCTCTCTGTCTGGCTCGGCTTTCTCGTGGTTTTCATCTCTGCCACCTAATTCCATTCAGAGCTGGGATGATTTGGAAGATAAGTTCCATAAATATTTTGGCTTCAGGGTATTGGAGAAAGGCTTAGTGGAATTAATCGATACAAGGCAAACTAATAATGAGTCTGGATGCCAATACCTCCAAAGATTCAGAGAGATAAAGAATCAATGCTATTCCTTGACATTGCCGGATTCAGAGGTTGTTAGCATTGCAATTCGAGGACTGATACATGCTATTAGAGAGAGAATCGGCTTTGGTTGTAATAATATGGCCGATCTAGCTAAAAAGGTAAAGAATATTGATGCCCAAAATCAATACAACCAAGTCTTCAAACCCAAGAAAGCTTACAATGCAGAGAGTCATGTTTTCCTACAGAATGAAAACGATGATTCAGAGGATGAAAGCGATGGGGAAGTGGCTGCTATAGACTGGGTTTGGAAAAACAATGAATTTATGCCTTGGGCAAAAGTTAAAAGTGCCGAAAGAGATGTAAAATATAGCTTTGATATCACTAAGGCCGATAAGATATTTGACTACTTGCTAGAAAAGGGTCAGATCAAGTTGACTGGGAATCATACTATCCCATTGGCCGAAGAGCTTAAAAATAAAAGGTATTGCAAATTTCATAATTCTGATACCCATACTACTAATGATTGCCGAGTTTTCAGAGATATGATACATAGGGCAATCGTTAAAGGGACGATTGGCTTAGAAAAGGCCAATGACATGGGCATCAACGACCATCCTTTCCCATAAAATATGGTAGCTCCAGCACCTCGAAGTGAAATCAGGGTGTTAACCTCTGATAGAGCCAGGACAGATCGGACAGTTGATCTAAAGTAGCAATTAACAGCTAGAGAGTATCAGGAGATGAAAGGGAAGAAAAACAATGATCAACCTGAGACTTCAAACGCTGGAGAAGCAAGAAGGCGTCCAACTGTCAGGATCCTGTTGAACAAGTGGTAGCGTCAGAAGGAAAGGAGCCAGATACAAAGGGAAAGAGATGAACAAGAATATCAAGAGTGGCTCGAAGAAGAACAGTACAGGAGGTCCTGGGAAGAAGAAAGACGCATCAAGGATGAAGAGAAGAATCATTGGGACTGTCCTTTCTTCAGGCATTGTTGGAATGAAGGCCTAAAACTTCCTACTCTTCGTAATTGCCCAGAGTGCAGTGATCAATAGCGAGAATATAGGCAGTTGAGAGACAACCGCTGATCTGTACATGCAAGATTGAAGTTTGAAAATTCAGATCGACGCATAAAAAATGAAAATGTTCATAATCGGCTTGGAGCAAGCTTGGTTGAGCATGATCATCCATGGCAGGAAGGACAATGGTGTCCTGGTGGCTTGACCTGAAGCTAGAAACGATGGGTTCAGAGATTGAGAAACGATGAAACCCAGAAGAAGAAATCCAAAGTCTACCAGGTAAAACAGATAACCGATAAGGGTGAGTCATGGGCTAACATCGCTGCTCTGTTCATGCTACCTGCTGAATTTAGATCCTCTGATCATGGAGAAGAATCTGATAATGAAGAGACTGTTGCTCAGTGGATCTATCAAGCGGAAGATGCTACATTTCAAAAACCCGAGAAGCATTCTCATTTAAAGGCTTCGTACTTGAGAGGGTTTGTCAATGGAAGACTTTGAATAGGATGCTAGTTGATGGAGGAGCAGAAGTGAACTTAATGCCATATGCCACATTTAGAAAGCTTGGTAAGACTGCAGAAGACTTGACTAAGACCGATATGAGGTTGACCGACTTTGCCGGCAATGTATCGGTTCCTAAAGGTGTCATATGTGTTGAGTTGACAATTGGCAGCAAGAGTATGCCGACTACTTTCTTTGTACTCGATGCAAAAGGATCCTATAGTGTGCTTCTTGGAAGGGATTGGATCCACGCCAATTGTTGCATTCCATCTACCATGCATCAGAATGTGATTCAGTGGATCGGTGACACTATGGAAGTAGTGCCAGCCGATTCAACTATTAGTATTGCTTATTCAGATCCTGATGTTTGGGACTTTGATAACATGGAGTGCTTTTCCGGAAGGATTCTCGAAGAATACTTTCTCAAGACAACCAACGAGAGTCAATGGCCGATCTAAGCAATTGGCTTCAAGAAATGTTCTAGAGGATTAATTTACTAGCAATAATTCGCATCGATGCCAATGAGCTAAGGCCGATGTTGTATCAGTCAAGATTAATACCTTTAGAATTAGAGCGAGGAATCAACCTGTTGGATTTTATAGCCGATAGTAATGTATCGCCTTTAGAATAAAAATAGCCGATATGTATGTATCGTCTTTTGGTTTTAATTGATAGCCGATATTGAGGAAGTATCGCCTTTAGAAGATTCATCAAAAGAAAAAGTTTTGAAAAAGCTCAAGCAATGCAATCCATATCAGGCAAACAATATTAAATAGAATTATTTAGCCTGACGATGCAGGGGCAGACTGATTGTTCAGATTTGTTTGGCCACCAGGCCAGATACACAAAAGAGACATTAAAAACAAAATAATCTAGGTGGAGCCGGTTCAGGAGGTCCTCCAGGTGTGACACCTCTGTCACGGCGAGCCCTAGGGGCTGAAACTCCAACACCAGCTCCCGGATGTCCTCCCTCATCCTGGTGCCGACAAAGGATGGAGAAACTTCCCCAGAGATCTCAGCACCGCTCAGTTCAGCTCCGGCGAGGGCGAAGGTGACGCCATGGCAGATGGAGTGAAGGGCCAACTCCCTGATGCGCGTCCGACGTCATCCAGGCGCGCCTGCAGATTGTCTCCCCGTGCGATCACGAAGTCGGCAATTGCCGTGGCTCGCCCAGGGAGCCAATCGAGTTGTTGTTGGAGTTCTGAAATTGAATAGAAGAAGAATATATTCCAGAAAGGTAGCCGATTAAATCGAATGAAATAACGAATCGGCTAAATATTTAGACAAATGGTTGCCAACAAAGTCATTGGTGCTGCTATACTAAAAGTAATCAGAATGACATGTTGGGAGATTTGGGGAAATGTAATAGCAACCCTGGCGTCGGATGCCTCTAGGTGCTCGAGAGCACTGTTGAGGCGAGCGCGGAAGGTCTCTCGCTCTTCCACCAGGCGGGCGGTTCGACGACGCTCCTCCTCCAGGAGGCGTCGGGTATCGGCGACGCCCGGGATGAAGGCCCACGCGTCGTCATCCAGTGCCAACCCGTGCTCTGATGGGGGTTGGCTAGGGCCTTGGTTGTCCACCGGAAGAGAAGGACTGTGGAAAAGTTAGGGTTTTTCCCTGGGTAAGTGAAGGATTTCGGAGCACAAGAGGGTGTTAGAGAAAGAAACTGTTACCCGAGCATGCGGCGACGGATCGCAGGAGGGCCATCCATGGACTCTGATGCCTCCGTGGGCCGTTTGCCACGGTTATCCACCATTGCTTCGGCCACCAAGTGAGGAAGAAGAATGTTTGGTGAATGAGAAGAGCAAAGGTCGAAGAGTAAAGCAATGAATGTGCGGTGTGTTCGAGAAGTCGGTGTCTGGCATTTATACATAAGACTCGAGAAGGTGAAAAGGCATCGGCTCGGGGACACCCTCGGATCTAGATTCTAAGGTGAATCGACTAAATAAGCCATTTTTATCAATCGGCTAAAAGATAGGTCATTCTGGTATTAATTGGCTAAGAGATAAGTTGTCTGGGTAACATCGGCTGAATAGTTGTTGAAGTTACAGAGTGTTAAATAAAAATAAAGTATCATGACGCCAGTCAACTAATGAAGAATGTTTACCGAGAAGGAACCGAAAGTCAGAGATTACAGATAAACAGAATTACATGTTTGGCAAAGACTTCAGTACACGCAGAGCATTCAAGCGGATAGCATCTATTTCATCGATCTCTTTCTGATCTTCTTCAATGGAACCTGGGATCGGTTTCTTCTTGGCTTTGATGTCCTGAAGCTCACCATGAAGAGTTGTTATCTTTTTCATATGATCACGAAGAGCAATGGGGATATCCTTTAAGCTATCTTTCTTCAACTTGATCTGTTCATCAATAGCTTGAAGCCTGCTCAGCAGTTCATTCCTCTCAATTTCCAGAGATGACAGATTGTCGATAGGCACAGTGGAGTCTGAATTTAGTTGGTCTATGGCGTTCTTTTCGGCAACCATATCAGAATTGCAACGCTGTTCACATGCTGGCAGATGTACTTGAGCCTCTCGTGCCCTGAATTTGGCTTTGACCTTGGAGAATCTTGGCTCAAGGAATCCTATGTGGGCAACAGAGGACAAAATTTCTTTCAGATCTCTTGGTATGCTATCTTTGATCAGATCGAAGATGTCCTTGATTCTCTTTGCATCCTGCATCAAGTCGGCTGTGTTGACCTCCAGAAGGGGGATTAATGTTCGAAGCCGAGTCTTGATTTCATCCGGTAGGTCTCCTAAGGATCTAGCTGCAAGAACTTCCTCTTCATCCATCTAATCTTCCAAGTTGAAAGGAATGACAGGGGAAGAAGGCTCTCCTTGTTCCTACACAAACAGGTGTATGAGTAGCTACAGATAAGGGGATATTGAAAGGAGAAGCAACGGTTGATTAGAGCACCTGGTCAGATGGGTTAATTTGAGGATCTAGGATAGCTAAAGAAAGCTCGGGAAGTACATCTGAAAGAAGATTTTCATCAGTTTTTCAAGAACACTCACTTAAGAAGATGGAGCTATCAGCTAAGAAATATACCTGGTTGGGGAAGTTCTTGATCAATGTCAGGAAAGGGAGGTGCCTCATGTTCTACATCTTGGGCATCCGCCTATTTTTGAGGCAACTCAACATTGTGAGTGTCGGCCTATTCTCAGAAATTAAAGGATAAAGGATTACAAATTTATTGATGGGAGTAGGGAAAAGCGGATTTTTTTTACCTCTGTGTCAACATTCTTGATCAAGGATTGGCTGCTACTAGAAGTATCTTTCTTCTTCTTTTTAGATACAACCTTGGTAGTTGGCTTGGCAATCTTTTGCTTCTTAGAAGAGCCAATTTCCTTTATGAAGGTACTGAGGGTTTGATCATCTGAAGCATCAGGAGCTTTCCTCTTCATCAAAGTCTTGATGGTAGGGGCGTCACAGCCAATCCTTGGATTTGGGCACCATATGTTATAATTTATTTCTGGGGGGGGTTCAAAGTGACCAAATCTTGCAAAAGTTTGGCATGTGTCAGGAGTGAGCAGGTGATAAAGATATGTAGTTTGAAGACGAGTTGAGTCATACCTCATCGGTTGCTTGAAAGTCTGAATCTAGTTTCAGACAGTAAGTGGCCACAGCCTCTCTGAAAAGGTGAGTGCTCCATTGCTGCCACCAGTTCTGGAAAGAGATTGAAGAGAAAGGTCTGCAGTCCCATTCTTTGACCATATTCAAGGAAACAGATTTTTCCAGTTGGAGTATTATGTCATACTCTAAGGCAGAATCTACTGCTTCCCGTGGCATGAGTTTATCAGCAAAGTACATGGATGGAGGCACTTGGCCGAAACCAATTTGTCTAGCTGTCATAACAGGATTGTAAAACTCGTAGGACATGGGAGGTTTTTCTCTACCATGCCTAATCTCAGTTGGCAGGAGACAAGGTTTCATAATTTGGCACAAGATCTTCAGACTTTCATCATCACATTCTTTTTGAAACCTGAAGGTGTATGGATTCTCGAAATCCGTAATGTCTGGGTATTGGAACCATTTGAAGATAGCAGCAGTGAATCCGTTGTAAAGGATCTTGAAAAAGAAGTTGGCTGGTTCATTGATAGATATCATAGCAGCAGCTTCTCCAAATGAAGTACACCATCTCACTTTGGCGTCTTTGGCCAGTAGCTTTTCTTGGCTGTTTGGGTATAGTTTTGGAAAGGACAGGGTCCTGAAATTTGTGGTTATCAACCTGTGAAGATGAAGGTTAAGCCAGAGTTGAAGCACCACTAGAGACCTGTTATTGATGGAATACCCTCATTTTCCATCATACTTTGGGCTACCTTATTCAGCATACTATATAGGGCGCCCAAAAGATATTTGCCTAAAGGTATGTCTGAAGTTGCAGACAGTTTTTCTGCCAGAGCCAAGAAATTTGAAGTTGGACCGCAGCTCTGCCCACAGAATAAATACTTCTCCAACCACATGTTTAGAAAGATAATGTGCTCTCATTCTGAAACACTGGACTGAAGGGTGTTGAAAGAAGAGACATAGCTGGACCACCCTCCTTTTAAGTTTCAAAGCTTGTTGGAGGGCTTCCTCTAGAGATTGTATGGGTTAGTGAATCCAGTGATGTTTAAGCCGATCACCATGTGCACATCGGCTAAATTGGGGGTCATAGGTCCTTGTTTGACCATGAAAGAATTGAAGGTATCAGACCAATAGTAGCAGGCTGCCTTCAGCATTTGTTCATTCCACTTCATGTCAGCCAAAGACAAGGTGATGCATTGACCTAAATTATGAAGAACCCAATTTGGCTTCTTCTTGGCTTCCACCTTGATCAGCCAATCCCTCCAGCCTGGGATAATCGATGGCCAGTTCCTGAAAGGAGTTTTGCCCCAATGCTTTGAAGCGAAATCTAAATTTTTTAAGGGGACTCTCTGAGTTTCGGCAATGATAACTTTGGTAGGATCAAGGTTGCCTACTGGACCAAGAAAGAAATTATCCAGGTTATCCTGAACCGGGATGAGGATCTGGTCGTGAAGCGCCTAAAAATTCAAAATTTGAGGGAGAACGCAAAGATGAAAGTTTACCAGAAGAGAAGGATGATGGGGAACCTTAGATTTTACCTCAAGGATGGAATCTTGAGTTGCCATTTGACTTGCGGAGACACTGGGTTTGAGCTCTTGGAAGGATTTTGCTCAAAATCAAATGGCGGCGGACTTCTTTGAAGGTTAGGGTTTTGAGAACTGAAAGAAAGCGATAACGGTTGGGGAAAGATTTGGCTGATCGACTAAAAGTAAGGAGAATCGATCGGATCCTAAAGGAAGGAAAGTGTCATTTTTGGAATAAAATAAATTTTATCCCAAAATTGGGGGGCATGTGTTTACACCAGATTTTGGACCAAAGAGGATTTTTGTAAACATAAATGGCTGATTTACTAAGGAAAAGAATCGGCTTGAAAATATAAAAAGCTCGTATGAGTCGAAGGTGACCCAGAAGCTTCATATGGATCGGCACGATGGGCTTCGAAGACGTGTCGGACTTGACCAAAGAGTTCAAGTTCAGGTCATCTTTTATTTTTTTTCCTTTTTTGTAATCTACTCGTGTTAGGGCAGGAGTCAACCGGGTTATAAATAGCTAGAAACCCGGATTTTGTAAGGATCTCTCCAATCAATCAAACACAACCGGCCCTCGGCCAAAACCCTAGGAGTAGGAGTAAAGTAGATCTCGGCGAGACCTTCAATCAGGCAGGGCTGCATCAGCATCGACCGACCTCCGGTTTGCTTGTAAGTTTCACCAATGGCTTATGTTATCGCGTAATAAGGCTGCATTGGCATCGACCAAACTCTTGTTAAGCTATGACATGGCTAGTTATCGGTCTAAGCTCATCTTTTGTAAGACTATCTTGACTCTGATCAATCTCTTACTTTAGTCGATCTTGACTAGTTATCGGCTCTATTGGTTTGGCAAGCTAATAGATTCATTAAGTTATCAATGTTGTTTTATGTTTTAATTTGTTTATTTATGTTTTAAACAACATCTTGCCCAATCAAGGTTGACAAAGTAGCCTGCGCTTAAAGGATACTTAGTATCGGCTGTTTTGAGGTTTATATGCTCATAACAGAGGAAACAGCCGATACAAGCCTCTCATCGGCTATTTTGCCAATCTCGATTGTTACATGTTGTGCGTTCGAGATATTCGATAAAACCGTGATTTGATTTAAGAGCAGATAGATTTGATCTAGCATGTCTATTACAGCTGTATTTCCGAACCCCATTGATATATATGATAGATTAAGTCTGTTTATCTTAGATTAAATCATGCTTTTATCGGGTAGATCTTGTTCGTGCCTCATGGACCCTGTATCGGCTGAAATAGCCGATCCAATTATGCTCTCCTCATAATATGTTCTTTTAAGTGATTTGGATTCAACGGATCTACTTGAAGCATGAGACGTGATCTAGCTTGACCATCATCAAGGCTGCATGGAGATACCCCACTATTGGTGTTCAAGTTATTTTATTGGTCTCTTTGTTATTAAAGCTGCATGGAGACACCCCACCGTTAATGAATAGAACTGCTTACGCATTAAGTCGATTCGGTGGTTTCATATTGCTTGAACCTACATATAGATCTTTGTCTATCAATGTCACTTAAGCTTATCGGTTATTTGTTTATTATACGCATTCATCTTACATATGTCATAGCCGTTATGCTCTATATCTTTTTCGTCACTTTATATGCAATCTCATGGGAGTTGACTTTGTAGTCAATATCCTAAAGACAAATGGCTATATCAGAGCTGCATAATTTGGAACTGTCTGACACCAAACCGGCAGGTTCCATGATTTAACGATCTCTTTCTTCTCCTTGTCAATTACAGGTCAAATTGACGGGCACGCCTGAAGTCGATTTTGCTGAGAATCGGCACCACCGCTTGTTGAAGGTCCAGGAGGTCAGGACTCGCTCCGTACCCCTCTGAGGACCGTACATTCGAGTGTGTTGGCGCACCCTGACCGAGATTTTGTGCCAATAGAACCGAATCTGAGATTCAAACTCAGAGGCCCTCATTGCTGACAGATTTTCCAAAGGAAGTCTTTCTTCCTTCAAACTTTCCGTTCTTCGAGGAGGAACATCTTGATGAATACGGAGATACCTCGAAGTATGCGTATCAGAAGAAGCCACCAGTTCCCGCCATTCCTCTAGAGCCGCTGGAAGAATTGTTTCTAACAGAGTCCCTAAAGGAACTATCTTCAGTCATGAGTAGCAAATGGGTAGAAGAAGCGGAATACTCTCCCGAAGAAATTTGGATTAGCCCTGCTTATTCTAATTTCCGTGCCAGAATATGGCGGAATTGGATCGAAGTGCCTTACAACCCAACGGTCGAGGTGAACATAATATCTGCATGCTTTGCGAACACGTTCCCACATGAGCCTTTCATCCCGACCGGAAAGAGATTAAGGCTCGATACACGAATAGTCACAGACGGTCTAAGGCATCCTTCATGGTATATCAATTAAGCACGATGATAGCTTGCTGATGCTAGACTTCCACGTCTTTGACATTCAAGACTTTGATGTCTTGATAGGGCCCCCCCTACGAAAACTGTTGGAAGAACCTCCAACGACTGGGGAATTAGAAAAGGATGTCGGTTTTAGGGGGGGACACCTTTTCTGTGCCAATCCTACAAGCCACAAACTCGGTAGTAGAACCCCTCTCTACCTCCTATGAGCCCAAAACAACTATGTCGGTAGAACCCTTCAAGTCTCCCGAGTCGACCCTAGAAAAGATGTCGAACACTTTGTGCATGAAAGGAGCCAATCAGAAGAAACCATAGAGCTTCCAAAAGAGGAAGTACCGACACCAGCACAGATTGAGCTAAAACCCTTACCCACTGGCTTACGCTATGTCTTTCTGCATGGCAACAAACAAACTCCAATCATCATTAGTGATAAACTTTCTGACGAGAAGACGACCAAACTCATTGTCGTGCTAGAGAAACATCGCTCAGTCTTTTGGTATTCCATGCAAGATCTCAAGGGAATTAGCCCAACCTTTGTACCCATCACATCCCTATTGACCCTGAGAGCACTCCTTCACGAGAACCTCAGCGCAGGTACAATAATGCGATGCGGGAAGTCATGAAGAAGGAACTGCTAAAACTTCTTCATGCCGGGATCATTTATCCTGTACCAAACAGTGACTGGGTCAGTCCCATCCAAGTCGTCCCCAAGAAAGGGGGATGACGGTCGTTGAGAATAATAAGAATGAATTAGTCCCACAACAAACCATCATAGGGTGGAGAATGTGCATCGATTATAGAAAACTCAATGCGGAGCTAAGAAAGACCACTTCTCGCTGCCTTCATTGACGAAATGCTAGAGCGGTTGGCGAAACATTCTTTCTTTTGTTTCCTTGATGGGTATTCAGGATATCATCAGATCCCAACCCACCCTGATGATGAGAGCAAGACAACTTTCACTTGCCCGTATGGAACCTATGCTTACAGACGTATGTCTTTTGGGTTCTGCAATGCACCCGCTTTGTTCCAACGGTGCATGATGTCTATCTTCTCCGAGATGATTGAAGACATCATGGTAGTCTTCATGGACGATTTCTCCGTCTATGGAAAAACTTTCACTGATTGTCTCGAGAACTTAGACAAGGTCTTGCAGAGATGCCGGGAGAAGGACCTGGTACTTAACTGGGAAAAGTGCCACTTCATGGTCCGGGAAGGCATCGTCCTTGGGCATCTAGTGTCCGAGAGGGGGATCGAGGTTGATAAAGCAAAAATTGAAGTAATTGAACAGCTACCTCCCCGGTGAACATAAAAGGGGTTCGTAGCTTCCTAGGTCATGCAAGGTTCTATAGGCGGTTCATAAAAGATTTCTCTCGTATCACTAGACCCCTCACGAACCTATTAGCTAAGGATGCACCCTTTGAGTTCGCAGATGAGTGTCTTACTGCCTTTCATACCCTCAACAAGGCACTCATCTCAGCGCCAATCATCCAACCTCCCGATTGGACGCTGCCATTTGAGATCATGTGTGATGCTAGTGACTATGTTGTTGGGGCGGTTCTCAGCCAAACCAAAGATAAGAAGCATCATGCGATCACTTACGCTAGCAAGACACTGACATGAGACCAGCTTAACTATGACACCACTGAAAAAGAGCTCCTTGTTGTTGTCTTTGCTATAGACAAGTTTCGTTCTTACTTAGTAGGATCCAAGATCATCGTTTTTACCAATCATGCTGCATTAAAATATCTGCTCACTAAGGAAGATGTGAAACCTTGTCTCGTAAGATGGATTTTGCTAGTACAAGAATTTTATCTAGAAATTAAAGATAAGAAAGGTGTAGAAAATACGGTAGCAGATCATCTTTCACGTATGCAAGTCACTAACCTGCAGGAACCACCCATTAATGACTTACTATGCGATGACATGCTGCTCAAGGTGATGGGCACCACCCCGTGGTACACAAACATTGTAAATTTTATGGTTGCAGGGTACGTACCACCAGGGGAGGACAAAAGGAAGCTCCAAATGGAAAGTCGTCGTCACCTTTGGGATGACCCTTACCTGTATTGGGTATGCTCTGATGGGCTGCTAAGGAGATGCGTGCTCATAGCAGAAGGGATGCAGATCATCGAGAAATGCCATGCTCGACCATACAGAGGCCACTATGGAGTCTTCCGCACCTAGGCCAAAGTCTAGTAGTGCGGATTCTTGTAACACCTCTGGTGTTAAAAATGTAATTAACCTGACATGTCATCATCCTTAATCATTAATCTTTGCTTGCCATGCATTTGTGTTGCTTAATTGCTATGCATTGATCCATTTTCAAAAACCCTAAGTGCCCAAAACTCCCTATAAGGGCAAAATGGTAATTTCACTTCTGTGTCTAGTTCTATGTATTTCTTATTCAGATTTGTGCTCTGATGTTTTGTTGAGTTAATCAAAGTTCAAAATTCAAAAGAGAATTGGTTTTCCTTTTGTAAAAACCCTAATTTCCAATTTATAGTTTTACCCCTCTTTTATTAATTCAAAAACTATTCAAAATTTGGGGTTAGTTCAAAAAGAAAAGTTGTAGATCTGATCAAGATGAGCAACTTTGGTATTTACAAATTTTCAAGTTTCCATACAAAATTTGACGTAATTTCAAATTCATTCAAACTCCAATTTTTGTCCCTTTTTGAGTTTTCAAAATTATTTCAAAAACTATCGAGTTTCAGAAAAAGTGTGTATTAGCAAAGTTGTAGGTTTTGACAAAAGAAACAACTTTCATATTTGCAGATTTTCAAGTTTCAGTTTAAAATCCAAATTAATTTTGAATTTATTCAAATTTCAAAAGTGTCCCCTTTTCTGATTTCAAATATAGTTCAAAAACTGTTTGGATTTTGAAAATGTTCTTATTGACAAAGTTGTAGATCCTAATTTTTTGCACAACTTTGGTATTTTGAGTTTTTCCTATGCAGTTCTTATTTTGGGAGTAATTTGCAAAATACAGAGATCAGCCAAAAGTCAAACCCTAGGGACATAGCCCTGTTCATCTTCCTCGCCGTAGGGGGGGGGGTCTGGCCATGGCGCTCGCCGGCGCTGCGCACGCCGCACGCCTGGCAGCTGCACGCGCGCCTCCAACCTGCCGCCGCTGACCCCGCCATCATTCTCCTCCCGCACGCGAGCGCTGACCTCCGCTCCCGTCCCCTACAGCGCCCAGAGCATCGCCGCCGCGTGGCCATCGCCGGCGACCTCACGCCCAGGCCCCGACTGCACGCCGTCCTTCCCGCCAGCCTGCATTCGAGTGCGCACGCCTCGGCCGAGCTCATCCACACCATCCCGTGCTCTCTACTGTCCCCGACCGTGCCCATAAAAGGGACCGCCGGAGTCCGAGCTCCTCACTCGTCTCCGCCGCCGTCGCCAGCCCACTCCGAAGCTCCCGCCGCCCAACCACCTAGCCCAACAGCTCCGTCTTGAGCTCGTGAAGCTTCCCCACCCCTCAATTTGGTCTCTACCGCCTCCTATCGCCCGGCGTAGCTCGCCGTTCCCATCTCCGGCGAAAGCCCGGCGAGCTCGGGTTCGGGAAATACTCCCTCTCCGGCCATGATCATCCCTCCCCGACCCCTGTTTCATCTTCCTTACTCCCTTGCGACTCTAACCAGGCCCTTGCGGTCTCGTGTTATGCGCAGGATCGCCGGAGCGCCGATCACCGCCGTGAGCCGTCCGCCGATCACCGTCGACCATCCTCCTCCGTCCCTTCCCTCACCTCACCGAGCTCCTTAATCGACGTCGGTGAGCTCCCTGAAGCCTCCATTGCCCTTGGTTTCGCCTGCCGAGCCTCGCCTTGCCCGGCGTAGCCAGCGCCGCCGCTGTCCGGCCGCCGGCGACGAGCAGGGCGAGCACTGTTCCTTTTTTTCCTTTTTCTTTTAAAATGTGAATATTGTTCAGTTTTCATCTTTTTGTGTGATTTTCTGTGTTGATCCAAAAATTCTGAAATTTTGATGGTAAACTCTTTATGTCTGAAGTATTTTAGAAAAATATGAAACTTGGTTTTTGTGCAAAAATTTGAAAATGAAAAATCTCCCTTTTAATTAAGAAATGAATGGTTTTGGATTTTTGGAGAGTTATTTATAGCTCCAAAAATCTTGAGATAATTTTTGTGAGCTAGTTATGCCATTCTGAGCCTCTGGTAAAATTTTGAAGTCATTTGGAGCAAGTTGATTTTTGAGCATTTATTTAAATAGTTGAATAGTGCCTTTTCTTAATTGAATGTCTGGAATTATTTGAGCACCTTAATGAACTCCAAAAATTATGAAATTTGTTTTGCCATCTATTTATGCCATAATGATCTTATGAGATTAGTTTGGTAATTTTTGGAGCAACTGCAAAAATGACCTTTTTAAATAAATTAAAGAAAATAAAAAAAAATGATTAGGGTTTATATTGATTGACCTATGATGTGACTTTTGGAATTGTTTGCTGTTCATAGATCCCACCCTCTGGTCTATGATGTTTGTGATGCCATGTTATGATGATGCATAGTTTGGTTAATGGTTTTAACTAATATTGCTAAAAGAAAGAAATAATAACTCTATGTCCTTTATAGAAAATTCTTATATTCTTGAATCAGTAGAATTGTCTTGCACCTTATTGTTCATGTCAGCATTCTCATGAGCATACATCATTGCATCCGTATAGTGACCGACGAAGAAGGTACCAGAGTCGAGGCCGCTGTTGACGAACCTACTCCCGAGGCGACCCCGAGCTCCGACACCTACACCACCAACCCCGAGTCCGTTCTTTTTGCTCTTCAAGGCAAGCCCCGGTGCATTTAACCCTACCTTGCTTTTATAAAAGTTTACTTGAAATGTTTTGAGTTAAACTACTGCATTAAGTTATAGGAGTTGTGTGACGACCTATTACTTGCATTATTTACCTCCACCAGAAGATCCACCCACCCTGTTTTAAAAACTATTTGCAAAATGCTTAGTGATGCTATGCAATAGATTTGCAATAAAATACCAATTTCAGAAGTGTGATCACTTAAGGAATGTTTATGGGAATTTGGTCTTACTCCCCGGCTGTTGGCTAGGTATCTGATCCGTACCTAGTCAATAGCGAGGAGAGGTTGTCTGAGCGTACGGTGCCGTCATGTTGTAGTCCGGGACTCAACAGTTGACACCGACCGGGACAGGGTTGAAAAACTGACAGGATTATTACGCTCGGGTGAGATATGACCGAGGTATAGCCCTGGCTGAAAAATTAGGAACCATCCGTTTGGGGGCCTGCTGGTCAAGACTTGTAACTATTCACATACTTCGGAAAGCTCTGGCTCCGAGGACTTCTTGATTGGGGCCGACAACCGCGCACTGGGAGTGGCGAGATGGCGGAAGTAGCTTGTACCCACGTGGTCGTCGTACCTGGAATGAGTGGTGTACTGTACTTCCGGGTGGCGTAGGACCGGTCCAATCTTGGAGGAATCGTGGTAGACGAGTTGGCATATGCAAGCTTGGGTGCTACATATGCAGTGTGGATAGGGATCCTAAGCTGAGTATTATTTATCCGGATTAACGTTGCTCCTCGGTTATGGAGACTCGGTCACTGACTGTCAACGGGGATTGGTTCATAACTAGGTATGTTTTGAAAGGATAAAATGAATCATGTAAGGATGAAGTTTTGAGAAATGCTTTTAAAACAAGTTCTCAAAAATGCTTTTCTTGCAAAATGCTTGACTTTGCTTAAGCCTTACCTTGACTACCCTAAGCCTCTCATTCCTGAGTCTTCTCCTTTCCTTTAGTCGGGTAAGTCTTGTTGAGTACCCCAGTACTCAGGGTTTGTTACCCATGCTGCAGGTATGTCTGAGTCGCCGATGTGTCTTGCGCCCTGCTGCGTGACCATCGTCCAGGAAGAGGCCGATGAGGCCGATGAGTAAATGTGCACCCTCGGGCTGGGTGTTACATGTATCTTTATGTTAATGTCTTCCGCTACGTTGTCTATTTTCAATTACCCGAACAATGGTCTGTAATAATTGCACTACTTATCTCATTTGAAACCTCGGTTTGTAAAACTAATGTTATTTAAGTCTTCCGCTCTGTTTATCTATGTTATTTGTGAAAATATGAAATGCTGTAACCGAAAGGTGAGATGATCCTGCGGACATCGGGCGCTAATGCAGCCCAGTGGCAAACTGTCTTAATCGTATGGATCATAAGTTCGGCTGTCAGAGGTTGACAGGGACTTGTGGGCCATAGGATTAGGACCGTTCCGTCACAGAGTGGTATCAAAGCATCTCACTTTAACGTTGCAGTGTTTTTGTGAAAACTTCCAAAGATCTTTTGAGTCCAAATAAAATTTAAACTTGACTATTTTGGTCCAAACTGCTTATCTCATCTTGTCTTTAATTGGCAACACTAGTAGCAGGACAACATATATTAAGCCCTATATATGTTACTTAATGCATTACCTTGTTCCGTAGGAACGATTCATGCATCATGTCATATTCACTTAAGTTATCTTAATAGTTCTCTTTAAGGTTCTTGGGGTAGAATACCTATACCTTTTTCTTGCTAGCCTTTTTCTCATCTATCTTCTCTTGTCCAGGCATGGCTCGCCTCAAGCTGACTGCTCGCAAGTCGACTGGACCGAACGGTGTGCCGCGTCACCAGCTCGCACCCCGCGCTGGAGAGGAGACTGGTGAATCCTCCAACGGTCGTCGCTTTCCCCGCTGCACCCGCAAGCAGCTGAAGGAGGAAATCAAGAATCTGAAGGCTGAGATGGAGAACATGGAGCATGACTTCTACCTTTCCCGCCTGGAGTTCTATGAGACACGAGCCGCTCTGGAGGAGGCCAACCAGAATGTGGTTCGCGCCATCCAGCAACGTGACGCAACTTGGGTCCGCGAGGACGTCACCAGAGCCCAGCTCCATGGACTGCAGCAGTACACCGCCCAGATTGAGCAGTTCAATGATATGCTTCATGAGGAGGTACACCAGCTGCACAACCAACTTCACCCCGTGGCTCCACCTGTTGCTGAGGATCCTGAAGACGGAATAGTGGAGGAACCAGAAATGGAACAGGAGCCAGACGAGGACGAAGAAGTTGAACCTGCTGAAGATGTCCACGCCGAGGACGAGGACGAGGAGGTAGAGCCTGAGCTCATCCTCGAGGAAGAAGATGACGATGAAGACATGATCATCATCGACGACGACTAGACTCGTTGTGTCTGTACCATCTGCTTACCTAAAACCTTAGTCTAGGTTTGGGGGCGTTAGTCTGTCTGTTGCCAAGTCTGGCATGTATCTTTCTTTTCGTATCTTTTCCCTTTATCGGTCTGTATCATCTGTCAGTCACCTTATCAAGTCATCTGCCTTTGTATCAGTGAAGCTATCTATCAGTTGTTGCAGAACTTTGTCTATGAATGCTGAGTTCCAAGTTGCTTAAACAGATGCCTGTGAACACTCGCACCGGAGCCGGAGGTGCTGGGGATGACCGCCTCCCAAACCCTCCACCTGTCCCAGCTACCCTAGCAGAGGCCATTGCAGCCTTGGCAGCCGCTGCCAACCTAATGGCTCAAAACCAAGGACAGCAGAACATTCACCGTGGTCGCCACAACATCAACCAAGAGACCACCTATGTGGATTTCACCGAAACCCGTCCACCGGTCTTCACCAGGGCCGATGAACCTCTCGAAGCTGATGATTGGCTCCGCACCATGGAGCAGAAGTTCGGTCTTCTCCGCTGTACTGAAATCCAGAAGCCCCAGTTCGCTTCCCAGCAGCTTCGCGGTCCAGCAAGTGCTTGGTATGCCAATCTGTTGGCCGCCCAGCCTGAAGGTCATCAGTTGACCTGGGAAGAGTTCCGTACCGCTTTCCGTGCACATCATATCCCTTCCGGATTGATGAAGATGAAGCTTGATCAGTTCCTGGCTCTGCAGCAGAAAGACTCCACAGTGATGCAGTATGTGGGTCAGTTCAACCATCTGAGTCAGTATGCCACAGAATACGTCAACACGAATGAGAAGAAGAGAGACTGTTTCCTGAGGGGATTACACCCTAAAATCCGCAGAAGCATGTCCAATAACCTGACCGGTTCATATCATGAGGCTGTTGACCGGGCAGTCGCTTTTTGTAACACCCCTGGTGTTCAAATATAATTAACTTGACATGTCATCATCTTAAGCATTAATTATTTCCTGTGATGCATTTGATTTGCCTAATTGCTATGCCTTGATTTCCTTTTCAAAAACCCTAAAAGCCCAATTCTCTCTATAAGGGCAAAATGGTAATTTCACCTCTGTGCCTAGTTATATTTAATTCTTGTTCAAATTTAGTGCCCTGATGTTTGCTGCAGTGATCAAAGTTCAAAAATCAGATTTGATTTGATTTTTCCCTTTTGCAAAACCCTAAAATCCCAAATCCTGGATTTATTCCCTTTTCATAACTTTTTCAAAAGTCAAAATTTTGAGTTGGTTCAAAAAGAAAAGTTGTGAATCTGATCGAGAGGAACAACTTTGGTATTTACAAATTTTCGAGTCTCAGTTTGAAATCCAAAGTAATTTTGGTTTGAATCAAGTTTGAAAAAGTGTCCCCTTTACTGTTTTCAAATATTGTTCAAAAACTATTTGGAATTTGAAAATGTTCATATTGACAAAGTTGTAGATCTCTTTTTTCTGAACAACTTTGATGTTTTGAGTTTTTGTTGCCCAGTTCAAATTTTGGGAGAAATTTGCAAATTTCTGAAACTGCTCAAAAGTCAAACCCTAGCCTAGTCTACTGTTCTTCTTCCTCGCGTAGAGGGGGGGGGGGGGGGGCCCGGCCATGGCCAGCCCGCCGGCAACTCGCACGCCGCACGCCTGGCTGCTCCCCACGCGCCACCAACCTGCCGCCGCTGTTCCCTTGTCCCCTCCGCGCCCGCACACGAGCGCTGACCCTCCACACCCGTCCCCTACAGTGCCCAGGGCGCCGCCGCCGCGTGGCCATCGCCGGCGAGCCTTCGCCCAGGCCCTGCACGCACGCCTGTCCTTCCCGCTAGAGCGCAATCGAGTGCGCACGCTCTCGCCGAGCTTATCCACCCCACCCCGTGCTCTCTACCGGCCTCTGGCCGCGGCTATATAAGCCCGCCGGAGCCCCGAGCTCCTCACTCATCTCCGCCACCGTGGCCAGGCCAGTCCAGTGCCTCCGCCGCTCCACCACCTAGCTCAGAAGCTCCGCCTTGAGCTCGTGAAGCTTTCCCACCCTTCAAGTTCATCTCTACCGCCCTCAATCGCCCGGCGTAAGCTCGCCGTTCCCATCTCCGGCAGAAACCCGGCGAGCTCGGGTTCGTGAAATTCGCCGTCTCCGGCCATGATTATCCCTCACCGACCTCGTGTCGTGTTCCTTGGTTCCGTGCGACTCTGACCAGGCCATTGCGGTCTCGTGTGTTGCGCAGGGTCGCCGGAGCGCCGCTCGCCGCTCGCCGCCGAAGGAGCTCCACCGAACCACCGCCCCTCGAGCCCGTGTCGAGCCTCACCCTCGAGCCTCCCCCTCGAGCCCGTGTCGAGCCTTACCCTCGAGCGCGTTCCCGAGCCACAACCTCGAGCACACCCTCGAACCCCGCCCTCGAAGCAGCCGAGCCTTGCCTCTGACTCTCGGTGAGCCCAGCCTCTGTTTCCTCAGCCGAGCCTCGAGCCTCGACGTCGAGCCCGCTCCGACTCGAGCTCAGTGCTCTTTTCCTTTTCAGTTATATGAATAGTCTTGTTATTTCATCTTTTCGTATGATTTTCTGTATTGCTCTAAAAATTCTGAAAATTTTACAGTTGAGTCTTTATACCATGTAGTATTTTATAAAAATAAGAAACTTGACTTTTCTGCAAGATTTTTAAAAAATGTAAAATTCCCCTTTTAATTGAAAAAATGGTTGGTTTTGGATTTTTAGAAAATAATTTATAACTCCAAAAATCATGAGATAAATTTTTGTGAGCTTCCTATGCCATGCTTAGTCTCTGGTGTAATTTTGAAGTCTTTTGGAACAAGTTGTTTTTTTTGGGCTTTTATTTTAAATTGTTAAATAGTGCCTTTTGTTGATTTATGCCTAGATTTAATTGAGCACCTGAATGACCTCCAAAATTTATGAAATTTGTTTTGCCATGTATTTATACCATAATGAACCTATGAGTTTAATTTGGCAAAGTTTGGAGCAACTTCGTAAAATGACCTTTTGAGTAGTTAAAATAGAAAAATAATTAGGTTTTGCTGTTGTATGCCTTTGTGTGTGACTTTCGGATTGTTTGCTGTTCATAGACCCCCACCCTTCTGGTCTATGATGTTTGTGATGTCATACCTTAGTCTATGCTTAGGTTAGATCAATAATGCTTAATAGGTTTAACTAATCTTGCTTAAAGATAAAAGATAGGTAACCTTGTGTCTACCCTAGAAGTTACTCCCTTGTTAGAAAATTATACTCTAGGAGCAGTGCTTTGTCCTGTGTTGCATTGTTCATGTGAGCATCCTCATAAGCATACATCATTGCATCCGTTTAGTGACCGAAGGAGAAGGCGTCAAGATCGAGGCAGCCGCTGACGAACCTGTCCCCGAGGCTACCCCGAGCTCCGACACCTGCCCTGCCGCCCTCGAGCCTGCCCTCTTTGCTCTTCAAGGCAAGCCCCGGTGCATTTAACCCTTTCCTTGATTTTATAAAATGATTTCCTTAAATGCTTTTGAGTAAACTACTGCATTAGGTTTATAGGAGTTGAGTGATATCCTATCTGATGCATTATCCACCTTGACCACTGATACACCCGATACCTGCTTTTCAAAAGTATTTGAAAAATGCTTAGCAATGCTTATTGAATTAGACTTTGAAATAAAATGTCATTTTCAAAAGTGTGATCACTGAAAGAATCTTTTATGGGAATTTGGCTTTACTTCCCGTTCGATGACTGCTTGCCTAGCTAGCATGTGGTCATTGTCGAGAAGAGGTTGTCCGCGCGTACGGTGCCGTCATGTTGTAGTCCGGGACTCAACAGTTGACACCGACCGGGACAGGGTTGAAAAACTGACAGGACTATTACGCTTGGGTGAGATATAACCAAGGTGTAGTTCTGGCTGGAAAATTAGGGACCATCCGTATGGGGGCCTGCTGGTCAAGACTTGTAACTATTCGCATACTTCGGAAAGCTCTGGCTCCGAGGAATCCTTTATTGGACCGACAACGGCGCACTGGGAGTGGAGAGATGGCGGAAGTAGCATGTACCCACGTGTCAGGACCTGTACTCTTGGGTTAGAGTCCCAAGGTACTTGTCGCTGGCGGAAAATTGGAGGGTTAAAGTCCCGAATTGGAGTGGTGTACTGTACTTCCGGGTGGCGTAGGACCGGGCCCAATCTTGGAGGAATCGTGGTAGACGAGTTGGCATATGCAAGCTTGGGTGCTACATATGCAGTGTGGATAGGGATCCTCAGCTGAGTATTATTTATCCGGATTAACGTTGCTCCTCGGTTATGGAGACTTGGTCCACTGACTGTCAACGGAGAGTGGTTCTCAACTAGGAATGTTTTGAAATGTAAAATGAATCATGAATGATGAAGAATTGAGAAATACTGAATCTTTCAAAAATAAAATAAGGTTTACAAAAAAATGCTTTCTGCAAAATACTTGATCTTGCTTAAGCCTTACCTTGACTACCCTAAGCCTCTCATTCCTGAGTCTTCTCCTTTTTTCTTTAGTCGGGTAAGTCTTGTTGAGTACCCCAGTACTCAGGGTTTGTTACCCATATTGCAGGTATGCCTGAGACCCCGATGTGTCTCGCACCCTGTTGCGTGACCTTCATCCAGGAAGAGGCCGATGAGGCCGATGAGTAAATGTGCACCCTCGGGCTGGGTGTTACATGTATCGTTATGTTAATGTTCCCGCTACGTTGTCTACTTTGAAATTCCCGAACAATGGTTTGTAATAATCGTACTCGTTATCTCATTTAAAACCTCGGTTTGTAAAACTATTGTTATTTAAGTCTTCCGCTCTTTATTCCGATATTATTTGTAAAAGTATGCAATGCTGTAACCGAATTGTGAGATGATCCTGCGGACATTGGGCACTGATGTAGCCCGGTGGCGAACGGGTCTTAATCACATGGAACATGGGTTCGGCTGTCAGAGGTTGACAGGGACACGTGGGCCATGGGATTAGGGTCGTTCCGTCACAGAGTGGTATCGGAGCATCTCACTTTAACGTTGCAGTGTTCGTTTTTGCGAAAACTTCAAAAAACCTTTTGAGTCCAAACAAACTAAACTTGACTATTTTGAGTCCAAATTGTTTCTCTCATCTTGTCTCTCATATGACAACACTAGCTAGTGGAGCAACATGTCTTAAGCCCTATATATGTTACTTAATGCATTACCTTGTTCCGTAGGAACAATTCATGCATCATGTCATAATCACTGAAGTTAACTTCCTCTCTAAGTTCGTTGGGGTAGAATACCTATACCTTTTCTCTTGCTAGCCTTTCTCTCATCTACCTTCTCTTGTCCAGGCATGGCTCGCATCAAGCTGACTGCCCGCAAGTCGACTGGACCGCATGGTGTGCCGCGCCACCAGCTGGCACCACGCGTTGGAGAAGAGACTGCCGAATCTTCAAATGGTCGTCGCTTTCCCCGCCGCACCCGTAAGAACCTGAAGGAGGAAATCAAGAATCTGAAGGCTGAGCTGGAGAACTTGGAGCATGACTTCTACCACTCACGTCTGGAGTTTTATGAGGCACGAGCTTCCCTGGAGCAGGCCAACCGGGACATGGTTCGCGCTATCGAGCAGCGCAATGATGCTTGGACCCGCGAGGACGTTACCAGAGCCGAGCTCCACGGACTGCAGCAGTACACAGCTCAGATTGAACAGTTCAATGATATGCTTCATGAGGAAGTGCATCAGCTGTATGATCAACTTCACCCCTTGGTACTCCCGGTTATGGAAGAACCTGAGGACGGAGTAGTAGAAGAACCTGATGTGGGTCAAGAGCCAGACGTGGACGAAGGAATTGAACCTGCTGAGGACATCCACGCTGAAGACGAGGACGAGGAGGTTGAGCCTGAGCTCATCCTCGAAGAAGAAGACGACGACAAAGAAATAATCATCATCGATGAAGACTAGACCCGTCTTTAGGAGATGGAGTTTCCCTGTGTCTGTACCACCTCCTTACCTAAAACCTTAGTTTAGGTTTGGGAGCGTTAGTCTGTAGTTTGTTAAGAGGAGTCTGTATCTTTCTTTCGTACCTTTTCCCCTTATCAGTCAGTTGTCACCTGTCAGTCATCTGTATCCATCATCTATCTTTGAATCAATGAAGTTTCTCAGTCAGTTGTTTCAGAACTTAATCTTTGTATGCTAAGTTCCAAGTTGTTTAACAGATGCCTGTGAACACCCGCTCTGGAGCTGGAGGTTCCGATGATGCCAACCTTCCAAACCCTCCACCAGTTCCTGCTACCCTGGCAGATGCCATTGCAGCCTTGGCCGCCGCTGCCAACCTGATGGCTCAAAATCAGGGGCAGCACAACAATGGTCACCGTGGTCGCCGCGACAACAACAACCATGAGAGTACATATGTGGATTTCACTGAAACCCGTCCACCGGTTTTCACCAGAGCCGATGAACCCCTCGAAGCTGATGATTGGCTCCGCACCATGGAGCAGAAGTTTGGTCTCATCCGATGCACTGAAATCCAGAAGCCTCGGTTTGCTTCACAGCAGCTTCGTGGTCCCGCAAGCGCTTGGTACGCCAACCTGTTGGCTGCCTAGCCAGAAGGTCATCAATTGACCTGGGAAGAGTTCCGCACCGCTTTCCGTGCACACCACATCCCGTCAGGTCTGATGAAGATGAAGCTTGATCAGTTCCTAGCCCTGCAACAGAAAGATTCCACCGTTATGCAGTACGTTGGACAGTTCAACCACCTGAGCCAGTATGCCTCAGACTATGTCAACACAGAGGAAAAGAAGAGAGATTGTTTCCTTAGGGGTCTGCACCCTAAGATTCGCAGAGGTCTATCCAACAACCTCAACGGATCTTATCATGATGTTGTTGACCGGGCTGTTGCTTTTGAAGAAAGCAATCGCCAGTATCAGGAAGAGAAGAAGAAGAAGAAAGCTGGGTCAAGCAGCTTCTCTGGCGGTCACAAACGCCAGAGGATCATCTATCACCCCAGCCACCACCACAACCGTCCACCTTACCCTCATCAGCAAGTGGTCGTCCGTACTGCGGCTACCACCCACAACGCCAATCAGCAAAGTGCCACTCAGCCGAACGCCCCAGGTGTTCGTATCACCACCCCACAAACAGCCTATAACCATCCCTGCTACAACTGCGGCCAACTTGGCCACTGGTCTCGTGATTGTCCGAAACCCAAGAAGTATGCACAGAACGCGCAGAAGGGTCCTGGAGGACCACAGCAGCAGCAGCACCGTGCACAGCAGCAGCATGCTCAGAAAGGCAGGATTGTCAAGAAGCACGGGCAAGTCTACTACACCGCTGTCAGCGATATACCAGAAGGGGAGCCCGTCATGATCGGTAGGTTTCCTGTTGCCAACCACCATGCAGTTGTGTTGTTTGACTCTGGTGCATCGCATTCCTTCATCAGTCGTACTTTTGTCATCAAGCATGAAATATCAATTGAGGATTTAAAAGAAAGTTTCTGCATATTTTCGCCTGGAGGGCGTATAAGTACTAAGGAAGTGGTTCGCAGTATACCAGTAAGGTTGGGGGAACATGTATTTCCCACCACCATGATAGTGCTTCATGATCAGGAGATAGATGTCATTCTAGGCATGAATTGGATGTGTCAGTATAAAGCCATGATCGACATCCTGAATAGAGTTGTGAGAGTGGACATTCCTAACAGTACCTCCAAACTCCTTCTCCAACTTCCAATGCCTCAAAAACCAGCAGCCACTCAAATAAATACCACCTATGTTCTGGAAACTAGAGACATCCCCGTGGTTTGTGAATTACCTGATGTTTTTCCTGAGGATTTGCCTGGTCTGCCTCCTGACCGTGACATTGAGTTTGCCATAGAGCTAAAGACCGGGACTGCTCCTATATCCCGCAGAGCTTATCGAATGCCTCCCAGAGAGTTGGCAGAACTAAAAATTCAATTACAAGATTTGTTGGACAAGGGTTTCATTCGCCCAAGCTCGTCTCCTTGGGGCTGTCCTGCAATCTTTGTAAAGAAGAAAGACAAGACTCTCAGAATGTGCGTGGATTATCGCCCACTCAATGAGGTCACCATCAAAAACAAATATCCCTTGCCTCGTATTGATCTACTCTTCGACCAGTTAGCTGGAGCCAAAGTATTCTCCAAAATCGATCTCAGATCTGGCTACCACCAAATAAAGATTCGTCCTGAAGATATTCCTAAAACAGCTTTCACCACCAGATACGGCCTATATGAGTACTTGGTCATGTCCTTCGGTTTGACCAATGCCCCAGCTCATTTCATGTACCTCATGAACTCTGTGTTCATGCCAGAGCTTGATAAATTCGTGGTCGTGTTCATTGACGACATCCTTGTCTACTCGAAAACCCCTGAAGATCATGCCGAACATCTTCGTATCGTTCTATCCCATCTCAGAGAACATCAGCTGTATGCCAAGTTCAGTAAATGTGAATTCTGGCTAGATCGAATTCAGTTTCTTGGTCATGTCCTTTCCGCGGAAGGTGTGTCAGTTGACCCTGAGAAAGTGGCAGATATCTTGGATTGGAAGCCACCTACCACTGTTCACCAAGTCCGCAGCTTTATGGGAATGGCAGGATATTATCGTCGGTTCATCCCAGATTTCTCAAGAATCGCCAAGCCTATCACTGAGTTAGTAAAGAATTCTGTGAAGTTTGTCTGGTCACCAGCCTGTGAGCAAGCCTTTCAAACTCTGAAGAAACTGTTAACTACATCACCAGTCCTAGCTCAACCAGATATCGAGAAACCCTTCGATGTATACTGTGATGCATCTGGTACTGGTTTGGGATGTGTTTTGATGCAAGAAGGTCGAGTGATCGCATATGCCTCCCGGCAGCTTAAGCGACATGAGGAGAATTATCCAACCCATGATCTTGAGTTAGCAGCAGTAGTGCATGCCTTGAAGATCTGGCGTCATTATTTGTTGGGCAGTACCTGCAATGTGTACACTGATCACAAAAGCCTGAAGTATATCTTCACTCAAGAGGAACTGAATATGAGGCAGAGAAGATGGCTTGAGTTAATTAAGGACTATGATCTTGAAGTGCATTACCATCCGGGTAAGGCGAATGTGGTCGCCGATGCACTCAGTCGCAAGTCTTATTGCAACTGTCTGATGATGAAACCCTATGATTCTTCTTTGTGTTATGAGCTGGAAAGGTTGGATATTGAAATGATTCCACAAGGAACTCTGAATAATATCAGAATAGAAACCCCTATCAGAGAGCAGATCATCGCTGCACAAAAAGATAACCCTGGAATCAGGCACATCATCGAAAAGGTCCAATCCGGAAAGGCTGATTGTTTCAGGATTGATGATGCAGGAGTAGTATGGTTTAAGAATCGGTTAGTAGTTCCTAAAGTGCCTGAGTTAAGAAAGTTAATCCTTGATGAAGCACATCTGACTAGATTCTCCATTCACCCCGGCAGTAACAAGATGTACCAGGATTTGAAGCAGCAACTCTGGTGGACAAAGATGAAGATTGAGATCGCTCGGTATGTCGCTCGGTGCGATACCTGCCAGAAAGTCAAAGCCGTGCACATGAAGCCCGGAGGAGAATTGCAACCTTTACCTGTACCTGCTTGGAAATGGGACGATATCAGCATGGACTTTATTAATGGATTACCCAAGACACAAAAAGGTTTTGATTCCATTTGGGTGATTGTGGATCGTCTCACTAAGCAAGCTCACTTCCTGCCAGTGAAGACTAGTTACACCGTCCCCACTTATGCCACTTTGTACAAGAACCACATAGTGAAACTCCATGGCATACCCAAGAGCATTATCTCTGATCGTGGTACCCAGTTTGTCGCAAAGTTCTGGAAAGCGTTCCATACCTCACTTGGAACCAAACTCTTGCATAGTACGGCATATCATCCGCAAACAGATGGACAAACTGAGCGAGTCAACCAAGTGTTAGAGGATATGTTGAGAGCATGTGTGCTCACCTTCGCAGATACTTGGGATGACTGTTTGCCCTTGGCAGAGTTCTCATATAATAACAGTTACCAAGAGAGCATCAAAATGGCACCCTTTGAAGCACTGTACGGCCGCCGTTGTCGTACACCTCTCAGTTGGTCTGAACCCGGAGAAAGGGAATTCTTTGGAGTTGACCTAGTAAAAGATATGGAAGAGAAAGTCAAACATATACAAGAGAACATGAAGATCGCACAGTCTCGACAGAAAAGTTATGCTGACAAGAGACGTCGACCTCTGCAGTTCGAGATCGGGGATTATGTGTACCTGAAGGTCTCACCCACCAAAGGAGTCACTCGTTTTGGAGTCAAAGGAAAGCTAGCACCCCGCTACATTGGTCCGTTTGAGATTCTGGATCGTTGTGGCAAGGTCGCTTACAAGCTAAGTTTGCCCGATCATCTTTCAGCAGTTCACAATGTTTTTCATGTCTCCCAACTCAACAAGTGTCTCCGAGTACCTGAACAAGTGGTTGAAGTTGAAGGCGTCGAGCTAGAACCAGATCTGTCATACACTGAGTATCCAGTTCGCGTGTTGGATCACAAGGATCGTGTTACCCGAAGAACCACCACAAGATGGTACAAGATCCAGTGGAACCAACACTCTGAAGAAGAAGCCACCTGGGAATCCGAAGACTTCTTAGCAAAGAACTACCCCGACTTCCTCGAATCTCTGTAGATGTAAGGTTTTGCTTTTTCCTTCTTAAGACGTGGAATCTCGGGGCGAGATTTCTTTTAGGGGGAAAGGCTGTAACACCCCTGGTGTTCAAATGTAATTAACTTGACATGTCATCATCTTAAGCATTAATTATTTCCTGTGATGCATTTGATTTGCCTAATTGCTATGCCTTGATTTCCTTTTCAAAAACCCTAAAAGCCCAATTCTCTCTATAAGGGCAAAATGGTAATTTCACCTCTGTGCCTAGTTATATTTAATTCTTGTTCAAATTTAGTGCCCTGATGTTTGCTGCAGTGATCAAAGTTCAAAAATCAGATTTGATTTGATTTTTCCCTTTTGCAAAACCCTAAAATCCCAAATCCTGGATTTATTCCCTTTTTCATAACTTTTTCAAAAGTCAAAATTTTGAGTTGGTTCAAAAAGCAAAGTTGTGAATCTGATCGAGAGGAACAACTTTGGTATTTACAAATTTTCGAGTCTCAGTTTGAAATCCAAAGTAATTTTGGTTTGAATCAAGTTTGAAAAAGTGTCCCCTTTACTGTTTTCAAATATTGTTCAAAAACTATTTAGAATTTGAAAATGTTCATATTGACAAAGTTGTAGATCTCTTTTTTCTGAACAACTTTGATGTTTTGAGTTTTTGTTGCCCAGTTCAAATTTTGGGAGAAATTTGCAAATTTCTGAAACTGCTCAAAAGTCAAACCCTAGCCTAGTCTACTGTTCTTCTTCCTCGCGTAGAGGGGGGGGGGGCCCGGCCATGGCCAGCCCGCCGGCAACTCGCACGCCGCACGCCTGGCTGCTCCCCACGCGCCACCAACCTGCCGCCGCTGTTCCCTTGTCCCCTCCGCGCCCGCACACGAGCGCTGACCCTCCACACCCGTCCCCTACAGTGCCCAGGGCGCCGCCGCCGCGTGGCCATCGCCGGCGAGCCTTCGCCCAGGCCCTGCACGCACGCCTGTCCTTCCCGCTAGAGCGCAATCGAGTGCGCACGCTCTCGCCGAGCTTATCCACCCCACCCCGTGCTCTCTACCGGCCTCTGGCCGCGGCTATATAAGCCCGCCGGAGCCCCGAGCTCCTCACTCATCTCCGCCACCGTGGCCAGGCCAGTCCAGTGCCTCCGCCGCTCCACCACCTAGCTCAGAAGCTCCGCCTTGAGCTCGTGAAGCTTTCCCACCCTTCAAGTTCATCTCTACCGCCCTCAATCGCCCGGCGTAAGCTCGCCGTTCCCATCTCCGGCAGAAACCCGGCGAGCTCGGGTTCGTGAAATTCGCCGTCTCCGGCCATGATTATCCCTCACCGACCTCGTGTCGTGTTCCTTGGTTCCGTGCGACTCTGACCAGGCCATTGCGGTCTCGTGTGTTGCGCAGGGTCGCCGGAGCGCCGCTCGCCGCTCGCCGCCGAAGGAGCTCCACCGAACCACCGCCCCTCGAGCCCGTGTCGAGCCTCACCCTCGAGCCTCCCCCTCGAGCCCGTGTCGAGCCTTACCCTCGAGCGCGTTCCCGAGCCACAACCTCGAGCACACCCTCGAACCCCGCCCTCGAAGCAGCCGAGCCTTGCCTCTGACTCTCGGTGAGCCCAGCCTCTGTTTCCTCAGCCGAGCCTCGAGCCTCGACGTCGAGCCCGCTCCGACTCGAGCTCAGTGCTCTTTTCCTTTTTAGTTATATGAATAGTCTTGTTATTTCATCTTTTCGTATGATTTTCTGTATTGCTCTAAAAATTCTGAAAATTTTACAGTTGAGTCTTTATACCATGTAGTATTTTATAAAAATAAGAAACTTGACTTTTCTGCAAGATTTTTAAAAAATGTAAAATTCCCCTTTTAATTGAAAAAATGGTTGGTTTTGGATTTTTAGAAAATAATTTATAACTCCAAAAATCATGAGATAAATTTTTGTGAGCTTCCTATGCCATGCTTAGTCTCTGGTGTAATTTTGAAGTCTTTTGGAACAAGTTGTTTTTTTTGGGCTTTTATTTTAAATTGTTAAATAGTGCCTTTTGTTGATTTATGCCTAGATTTAATTGAGCACCTGAATGACCTCCAAAATTTATGAAATTTGTTTTGCCATGTATTTATACCATAATGAACCTATGAGTTTAATTTGGCAAAGTTTGGAGCAACTTCGTAAAATGACCTTTTGAGTAGTTAAAATAGAAAAATAATTAGGTTTTGCTGTTGTATGCCTTTGTGTGTGACTTTCGGATTGTTTGCTGTTCATAGACCCCCACCCTTCTGGTCTATGATGTTTGTGATGTCATACCTTAGTCTATGCTTAGGTTAGATCAATAATGCTTAATAGGTTTAACTAATCTTGCTTAAAGATAAAAGATAGGTAACCTTGTGTCTACCCTAGAAGTTACTCCCTTGTTAGAAAATTATACTCTAGGAGCAGTGCTTTGTCCTGTGTTGCATTGTTCATGTGAGCATCCTCATAAGCATACATCATTGCATCCGTTTAGTGACCGAAGGAGAAGGCGTCAAGATCGAGGCAGCCGCTGACGAACCTGTCCCCGAGGCTACCCCGAGCTCCGACACCTGCCCTGCCGCCCTCGAGCCTGCCCTCTTTGCTCTTCAAGGCAAGCCCCGGTGCATTTAACCCTTTCCTTGATTTTATAAAATGATTTCCTTAAATGCTTTTGAGTAAACTACTGCATTAGGTTTATAGGAGTTGAGTGATATCCTATCTGATGCATTATCCACCTTGACCACTGATACACCCGATACCTGCTTTTCAAAAGTATTTGAAAAATGCTTAGCAATGCTTATTGAATTAGACTTTGAAATAAAATGTCATTTTCAAAAGTGTGATCACTGAAAGAATCTTTTATGGGAATTTGGCTTTACTTCCCGTTCGATGACTGCTTGCCTAGCTAGCATGTGGTCATTGTCGAGAAGAGGTTGTCCGCGCGTACGGTGCCGTCATGTTGTAGTCCGGGACTCAACAGTTGACACCGACCGGGACAGGGTTGAAAAACTGACAGGACTATTACGCTTGGGTGAGATATAACCAAGGTGTAGTTCTGGCTGGAAAATTAGGGACCATCCGTATGGGGGCCTGCTGGTCAAGACTTGTAACTATTCGCATACTTCGGAAAGCTCTGGCTCCGAGGAATCCTTTATTGGACCGACAACGGCGCACTGGGAGTGGAGAGATGGCGGAAGTAGCATGTACCCACGTGTCAGGACCTGTACTCTTGGGTTAGAGTCCCAAGGTACTTGTCGCTGGCGGAAAATTGGAGGGTTAAAGTCCCGAATTGGAGTGGTGTACTGTACTTCCGGGTGGCGTAGGACCGGGCCCAATCTTGGAGGAATCGTGGTAGACGAGTTGGCATATGCAAGCTTGGGTGCTACATATGCAGTGTGGATAGGGATCCTCAGCTGAGTATTATTTATCCGGATTAACGTTGCTCCTCGGTTATGGAGACTTGGTCCACTGACTGTCAACGGAGAGTGGTTCTCAACTAGGAATGTTTTGAAATGTAAAATGAATCATGAATGATGAAGAATTGAGAAATACTGAATCTTTCAAAAATAAAATAAGGTTTACAAAAAAATGCTTTCTGCAAAATACTTGATCTTGCTTAAGCCTTACCTTGACTACCCTAAGCCTCTCATTCCTGAGTCTTCTCCTTTTTTCTTTAGTCGGGTAAGTCTTGTTGAGTACCCCAGTACTCAGGGTTTGTTACCCATGTTGCAGGTATGCCTGAGACCCCGATGTGTCTCGCACCCTGTTGCGTGACCTTCATCCAGGAAGAGGCCGATGAGGCCGATGAGTAAATGTGCACCCTCGGGCTGGGTGTTACATGTATCGTTATGTTAATGTTCCCGCTACGTTGTCTACTTTGAAATTCCCGAACAATGGTTTGTAATAATCGTACTCCTTATCTCATTTAAAACCTCGGTTTGTAAAACTATTGTTATTTATGTCTTCCGCTCTTTATTCCGATATTATTTGTAAAAGTATGCAATGCTGTAACCGAATTGTGAGATGATCCTGCGGACATTGGGCACTGATGTAGCCCGGTGGCGAACGGGTCTTAATCACATGGAACATGGGTTCGGCTGTCAGAGGTTGACAGGGACACGTGGGCCATGGGATTAGGGTCGTTCCATCACACTTTTGAAGAAAGCAACCGTCAGTACCAAGAGGAGAAGA
Source organism: Coix lacryma-jobi var. lacryma-jobi (assembly GCA_009763385.1). Taxonomy (NCBI): domain Eukaryota; kingdom Viridiplantae; phylum Streptophyta; class Magnoliopsida; order Poales; family Poaceae; genus Coix; species Coix lacryma-jobi. The sequence continues at coordinate 110,536,887 of CM019826.1, read as the reverse complement.
AAAAGAAGAAAGCAGGATCTAGCAGCCACTCTGGCAATCACAAGCGCCAGAAGGTCATCTATCACCCTAGCCACCACCACAATCGTCCACCTTACCCTCACCAGCAAGTGGTTGTCCGTACCGCGGCTACCACCCACAACGCCAATCAACAGAGTGCCACCCAGCCGAACGCCCCAGGTGTTCGTATCACCACCCCACAAACCGCCTACAACCATCCCTGCTACAACTGCGGTCAGCTTGGTCACTGGTCTTGTGAGTGCCCAAAGCCCAAGAAGCCTGCTCCGAATGTTCAGAAGGGTCCTGGAGGACCACAGCAGCAGCAGCACCGTGTCCAGCAGCAGCATGTGCAGAAGGGCAAGTTTGTCAAGAAGCACGGACAAGTCTACTACACCACTGTCAGCGACATTCCAGAAGGGGAGCCCGTCATGATCGGTAGGTTTCCCATTGCCAATCACCCTGCAGTTGTGTTGTTTGATTCTGGTGCATCGCATTCCTTCATCAGTCATACATTCGTCTCTAAGCATGACATATCAATTGGGGAGTTGAAAGAAAGTTTCTGTATATTATCGCCTGGAGGGCGTATAAACACCAAGGAGGTGGTTCGCAGCATACCAGTGATGCTGGGGGAACACGTATTTCCTACCACCATGATAGTGCTGAGAGATCAGGAGATAGATGTCATTCTAGGCATGAATTGGATGTGCCAGTATAAGGCCATGCTTGACATTCTGAATAGAGTTGTGAGAGTGGATATTCCTAACAGTACCTCAAAACTCATTCTCCAACTTCCCATGCCTTCAAAACCAGCTACCACACAGCTAAATGCCACCTATGATCAAGGGATCAGAGACATCCCTGTAGTCTGTGAATTCCCTGATGTCTTTCCTGAAGACTTACCAGGTCTACCTCCTAACCGTGATGTTGAGTTTGCCATAGAGCTAAAGCCCGGGACTGCTCCTATATCTCGCAGAGCTTATCGAATGCCTCCCAAAGAGTTGGCAGAGCTTAAAATCCAGTTGCAGGAATTGTTGGATAAGGGCTATATCCGTCCAAGTTCGTCTCCTTGGGGCTGTCCTGCAATCTTTGTAAAGAAGAAAGACAAAAGTCTCAGGCTATGCGTTGATTATCGCCCACTCAATGAAGTCACCATCAAAAACAAATATCCCTTGCCTCGCATTGATCTTCTCTTTGACCAGCTTGCTGGGGCCAAAGTATTCTCCAAGATTGACCTCAGATCTGGTTACCACCAAATAAAGATTCGTCCTGAAGATATTCCTAAAACAGCTTTCACCACCAGATACGGCCTATATGAGTACTTGGTCATGTCCTTCGGTTTGACCAATGCACCTGCCCACTTCATGTATCTCATGAACTCTGTTTTCATGCCAGAGCTTGATAAATTCGTGGTCGTGTTCATTGACGACATCCTTGTCTACTCAAAAACCCCTGAACAGCATGCCGAACATCTTCGTGTCGTTCTATCTCGTCTCAGAGACCATCAGCTTTATGCCAAGTTCAGTAAATGTGAATTCTGGTTGGATCGGATACAGTTTCTTGGTCATGTCCTATCCGCTCAAGGTGTGTCAGTCGATCCCGGAAAGGTGTCAGATATTTTGGATTGGAAGCCACCTACCTCTGTTCACAAGGTCCGCAGTTTCATGGGAATGGCTGGATATTATCGTCGATTCATTCCGGATTTCTCCAGAATCGCCAAGCCTATCACTGAGTTAGTAAAGAATTCTGTGAAGTTTGTCTGGTCACCAGCCTGTGAGCAAGCCTTTCAAACTCTGAAGAAACTGTTAACTACATCACCAGTGCTAGCTTAGCCGAACGTCGAGAAGCCCTTTGATGTCTACTGTGATGCATCAGGCACTGGCTTGGGCTGTGTTTTGATGCAAGAAGGTCGAGTGATCGCTTATGCCTCACGGCAGCTTAAGCGACATGAGGAGAATTATCCAACCCATGATCTTGATTTAGCAGCAGTGGTGCATGCCTTAAAGATCTGGCGTCATTATCTGTTGGGCAGTACCTGCAATGTGTACACATATCACAAGAGCCTGAAGTATATCTTCACTCAAGAAGAACTGAATATGAGGCAGAGAAGATGGCTTGAGTTAATTAAGGACTATGATATCGAAGTGCATTACCATCCGGGTAAAGCGAATGTGGTTGCCGATGCGCTCAGTCGCAAGTCATATTGCAACTGTCTGATGATGAAACCCTATGATTCTTCTTTGTGTTATGAGCTGGAAAGGTTAAATATTGAAATGATTCCACAAGGAACTCTGAATAATATCAGAATAGAAACCCCTATCAAAGAGCAGATCATCACTGCACAGAAAGATAACCCTGGAATCAAGCACATCATCGAAAAGGTCCAATCCGGAAAGGCTGATTGTTTCAGGATTGATGATACAGGAGTAGTATGGTTTAAGAATCGGTTAGTAGTTCCTAAAGTGCCTGAGTTAAGAAAGTTAATCCTTGATGAAGCACACTTGACTAGATTCTCCATCCACCCCGGCAGCAACAAGATGTACCAGGACTTGAAGCAAAGGTTCTGGTGGACGAAGATGAAGATTGAGATCGCTCGATATGTCGCTCGCTGTGATACTTGTCAAAGAGTCAAAGCTGTGCACATGAAGTCCGGAGGAGAACTGCAACCTTTATCTATACCTGGCTGGAAATGGGAGGATATCAGTATGGATTTTATCAATGGATTACCCAAGACACAAAAAGGTTTTGATTCCATTTGGGTGATCGTGGATCGTCTCACCAAGCAAGCTCACTTCCTGCCAGTCAAGACCAGTTATACCGTTCCAACTTATGCCACGTTGTACAAAAGCAACATAGTGAAACTCCATGGCATACCTAAGACCATCATCTCCGATCGTGGTACCCAGTTTGTTGCAAAGTTCTGGAAAGCGTTCCATGCCTCACTGGGAACCAAGTTGTTGCATAGCACGGCTTATCATCCGTAGACGGATGGACAGACTGAGCGAGTCAACCAAGTGTTAGAAGATATGTTGAGAGCCTGTGTGCTCACCTTCGCAGATACTTGGGATAATTGTTTGCCCTTGGCAGAATTCTCATATAACAATAGTTATCAAGAAAGCATCAAGATGGCACCCTTTGAGGCACTGTACGGTCGCCGATGTCGTACACCCCTCAATTGGTCAGAGCCCGGAGAAAGGGAATTCTTTGGAGTTGACCTGGTAAAGGATATGGAAGAGAAAGTCAAACAGATACAAGAGAATATGAAGATTGCGCAGTCTCGACAGAAGAGTTATGCTGACAAGAGACGCCGACCTCTGAAGTTCCAGATTGGGGATTATGTGTACCTGAAGGTCTCACCCACTAAAGGAGTTACCCGCTTTGGAGTGAAAGGGAAGTTAGCACCCCGCTATATTGGTCCGTTTGAGATTCTGGAACGTTGTGGCAAGGTAGCTTACAAGCTAAGGTTGCCCGATCATCTCTCCGCAGTCCATAATGTGTTTCATGTCTCCCAACTCAAGAAGTGTCTCCGAGTGCCTGAACAAGTAGTGGAAGTTGAAGGTGTTGAGTTAGAACCCGATCTGTCATACTCTGAGTATCCAGTTCGTGTGTTGGATCACAAAGATCGTGTTACCCGGAGAACCACCACAAGATGGTACAAGGTCCAATGGAACCAGCACTCTGAAGAAGAAGCCACTTGGGAATCTGAAGACTTCTTGGCAAAGAACTATCCTGACTTTCTCGAATCTCTATAGGTGTGAGGTTTCATCCTCTATTCTTTGTAAGGCGCAGAATCTCGGGGCGAGATTCCTTTTAGGAGGAAGGGTTGTAACACTTCTGGTGTTAAAAATGTAATTAACCTGACATGTCATCATCCTTAATCATTAATCTTTGCTTGCCATGCATTTGTGTTGCTTAATTGCTATGCATTGATCCATTTTCAAAAACCCTAAGTGCCCAAAACTCCCTATAAGGGCAAAATGGTAATTTCACTTCTGTGTCTAGTTCTATGTATTTCTTATTCAGATTTGTGCTCTGATGTTTTGTTGAGTTAATCAAAGTTCAAAATTCAAAAGAGAATTGGTTTTCCTTTTGTAAAAACCCTAATTTCCAATTTATAGTTTTACCCGTCTTTTATTAATTCAAAAACTATTCAAAATTTGGGGTTAGTTCAAAAAGCAAAGTTGTAGATCTGATCAAGATGAGCAACTTTGGTATTTACAAATTTTCAAGTTTCCATAAAAAATTTGAAGTAATTTCAAATTCATTCAAACTCCAGTTTTTGTCCCTTTTTGAGTTTTCAAAATTATTTCAAAAACTAATGAGTTTCAGAAAAAGTGTGTATTCCAAAGTTGTAGGTTTTGACAAAAGAAACAACTTTCATATTTGCAGATTTTCAAGTTTCAGTTTAAAATCCAAAGTAATTTTGAATTTATTCAAATTTCAAAAGTGTCCCCTTTTCTGATTTCAAATATAGTTCAAAAACTGTTTGGATTTTGAAAATGTTCTTATTGACAAAGTTGTAGATCTCATTTTTTTGCACAACTTTGGTATTTTGAGTTTTTCCTGTGCAGTTCAAATTTTGGGAGTAATTTGCAAAATACAGAGATCAGCCAAAAGTCAAACCCTAGGGACATAGCCCTGTTCATCTTCCTCGCCGTAGGGGGGGGGGGCCCGGCCATGGCGCTCGCCGGCGCTGCGCACGCCGCACGCCTGGCAGCTGCACGCGCGCCTCCAACCTGCCGCCGCTGACCCCGCCATCATTCTCCTACCGCACGCGAGCGCTGACCTCCGCTCCCGTCCCCTACAGCGCCCAGAGCATCGCCGCCGCGTGGCCATCGCCGGCGACCTCACGCCCAGGCCCCGACTGCACGCCGTCCTTCCTGCCAGCCTGCAATCGAGTGCGCATGCCTCGGCCGAGCTCATCCACACCATCCCGTGCTCTCTACCGTCCCCGACCGTGCCTATAAAAGGGACCGCCGGAGTCCGAGCTCCTCACTCGTCTCCGCCGCCGTCGCCGTCGCCAGCCCACTCCGAAGCTCCCGCCGCCCAACCACCTAGCCCAACAGCTCCGTCTTGAGCTCGTGAAGCTTCCCCACCCCTCAATTTGGTCTCTACCGCCTCCTATCGCCCGGCGTAGCTCGCCGTTCCCATCTCCGGCGAAAGCCCGGCGAGCTCGGGTTCGGAAAATACTCCCTCTCCGGCCATGATCATCCCTCCCCGACCCCTGTTTCATCTTCCTTACTCCCTTGCGACTCTAGCCAGGCCCTTGCGGTCTCGTGTTATGCGCAGGATCGCCGGAGCGCCGATCGCCGCCGTGAGCCGTCCGCCGGTCACCGTCGACCATCCTCCTCCGTCCCTTCCCTCACTTCACCGAGCTCCTTAATCGACGCCGGTGAGCTCCCTGAAGCCTCCCATGCCCTTGGTTTCGCCTGCCGAGCCTCGCCTTGCCCGGCGTAGCCAGCGCCGCCGCTGTCCGGCCACCGGCGACGAGCAGGGCGAGCACTGTTCCTTTTTTTTCCTTTTTCTTTTAAAATGTGAATAGTGTTCAGTTTTCATCTTTTTGTGTGATTTTCTGTGTTGATCCAAAAATTCTGAACTTTTGATGGTAAACTCTTTATGTCCTGAAGTATTTTAGAAAAATATGAAACTTGGTTTTTGTGCAAAAATTTGAAAATGAAAAATCTCCCTTTTAATTAAGAAATGAATGGTTTTGGATTTTTGGAGAGTTATTTATAGCTCCAAAAATCTTGAGATAATTTTTGTGAGCTAGTTATGCCATTCTGAGCCTCTGGTAAAATTTTGAAGTCATTTGGAGCAAGTTGATTTTTGAGCATTTATTTAAATAGTTGAATAGTGGCTTTTCTTAATTGAATGTCTAGAATTATTTGAGCACCTTAATGAACTCCAAAAATTATGAAATTTGTTTTGCCATCTATTTATGCCATAATGATCTTATGAGATTAATTTGGTAATTTTTGGAGCAACTGCAAAAATGACCTTTTTAAATAAATTAAAGAAAATAAAAAAAATGATTAGGGTTTATATTGATTGACTTGTGATGTGACTTTTGGAATTGTTTGCTGTCCATAGATCCCACCCTCTGGTCTATGATGTTTGTGATGCCATGTTATGATGATGCATAGTTTGGTTAATGGTTTTAACTAATATTGCTAAAAGAAAGAAATAATAACTCTATGTCCTTTATAGAAAATTCTTATATTCTTGAATCAGAAGAATTGTCTTGCACCTTATTGTTCATGTCAGCATTCTCATGAGCATACATCATTGCATCCGTATAGTGACCGACGAAGAAGGTACCAGAGTCGAGGCCGCTGTTGACGAACCTACTCCCGAGGCGACCCCGAGCTCCGACACCTACACCACCAACCCCGAGTCCGTTCTTTTTGCTCTTCAAGGCAAGCCCCGGTGCATTTAACCCTACCTTGCTTTTATAAAAGTTTACTTGAAATGTTTTGAGTTAAACTACTGCATTAAGTTATAGGAGTTGTGTGACGACCTATTACTTGCATTATTTACCTCCACCAGAAGATCCACCCACCCTGTTTTAAAAACTATTTGCAAAATGCTTAGTGATGCTATGCAATAGATTTGCAATAAAATACCAATTTCAGAAGTGTGATCACTTAAGGAATGTTTATGGGAATTTGGTCTTACTCCCCGGCTGTTGGCTAGGTATCTGATCCGTACCTAGTCAATAGCGAGGAGAGGTTGTCTGAGCGTACGGTGCCGTCATGTTGTAGTCCGGGACTCAACAGTTGACACCGACCGGGACAGGGTTGAAAAACTGACAGGATTATTACGCTCGGGTGAGATATGACCGAGGTATAGCCCTGGCTGAAAAATTAGGAACCATCCGTTTGGGGGCCTGCTGGTCAAGACTTGTAACTATTCACATACTTCGGAAAGCTCTGGCTCCGAGGACTTCTTGATTGGGGCCGACAACCGCGCACTGGGAGTGGCGAGATGGCGGAAGTAGCTTGTACCCACGTGGTCGTCGTACCTGGAATGAGTGGTGTACTGTACTTCCGGGTGGCGTAGGACCGGTCCAATCTTGGAGGAATCGTGGTAGACGAGTTGGCATATGCAAGCTTGGGTGCTACATATGCAGTGTGGATAGGGATCCTAAGCTGAGTATTATTTATCCGGATTAACGTTGCTCCTCGGTTATGGAGACTCGGTCACTGACTGTCAACGGGGATTGGTTCATAACTAGGTATGTTTTGAAAGGATAAAATGAATCATGTAAGGATGAAGTTTTGAGAAATGCTTTTAAAACAAGTTCTCAAAAATGCTTTTCTTGCAAAATGCTTGACTTTGCTTAAGCCTTACCTTGACTACCCTAAGCCTCTCATTCCTGAGTCTTCTCCTTTCCTTTAGTCGGGTAAGTCTTGTTGAGTACCCCAGTACTCAGGGTTTGTTACCCATGCTGCAGGTATGTCTGAGTCGCCGATGTGTCTTGCGCCCTGCTGCGTGACCATCGTCCAGGAAGAGGCCGATGAGGCCGATGAGTAAATGTGCACCCTCGGGCTGGGTGTTACATGTATCTTTATGTTAATGTCTTCCGCTACGTTGTCTATTTTCAATTACCCGAACAATGGTCTGTAATAATTGCACTACTTATCTCATTTGAAACCTCGGTTTGTAAAACTAATGTTATTTAAGTCTTCCGCTCTGTTTATCTATGTTATTTGTGAAAATATGAAATGCTGTAACCGAAAGGTGAGATGATCCTGCGGACATCGGGCGCTAATGCAGCCCAGTGGCAAACTGTCTTAATCGTATGGATCATAAGTTCGGCTGTCAGAGGTTGACAGGGCCTTGTGGGCCATAGGATTAGGACCGTTCTGTCACAATTCTTCTGGCCGACGACGTATGAAGACACGAAGGAATTCATCAGATGATGCAGAAAGTGTCAGTTCCAGGGCAGAGTCACAACTCGCAATGCCATGCCCCTACACTACAACCATCAAATAGAAATATTGGATGTGTGGGGCATACACTTCATGAGACCATTCCCGAAGTCACAAGATTGCGAGTACATCCTGGTTGTTGTGGACTACGTGTCCAAGTGGGTGGAAGCTCTACCATATCGAGCATTGGACTCCAAGCATGCTCGGAAGATGTTCTATGAGATAATCTTCCCACGCTTCGGAGTACCCCGCATGGAGATTAGCGACGGGGGATCGCACTTCATCGACTAGAAGTTCCGAGTTTTCCTCAGAGAACTCGGGGCTAAACCACAACATCGCTACCCCCTACCATCCACAGACAAGCGATCGAGCTAAAACCTCAAATAAGCACATAAAGAGCATCCTGCAGAAGACGGTCAATGACATGGGGAAAAGGATGGAAAAGCAAGCTACCTGATGCTCTTTGGGCATACACGACAGCTCATAAAACCCCAATTGGCATGTCACCGTTCCAGCTAGTCTATGGAAAAAGCTGCCATTTACCAGTTGAGCTTGAGAATCGAGCTCACTGGACCATCAAGACCTGTAAAATGGATATCAGGCTAGCCGACAAGAACCGACAAAAACAAATAGCCGAGCTAGAAGAATGGAGGGAGAAGGCCTACCATAGTGCCAAGCTATACAAGGAATGAACAAAAAGATGGCACGACAACCGAGTCAAACCCTAGGAGTTCAAGCAAGGAGACAAGGTACTACTCTTCAACTCCAGGGTCAAGTTATTCGGTGAAGGAAAACTGCGCGGTAAGTGGAAGGGCCCATACACCATCGTCAACACATCACCGCATGGAGCGATCACCATACAAGACAACGACGACAATATCTTCAAGGTAAATGCCCAACATTTGAATGTTTTCCTTGAGCCTTCTTATAATAACATAGAATTAGATAGAATAGATTTAATTTCTTTTGACAATTATACCCTAGACTAAAAATTACAAAAAGTTATAAACAATTAACTTGTTAACATCATTCATTAATTCAATTTGTATAATATTCTCTTTTTCCCTTTTGCTTCAAGCAAAGTGATTGTGTAGTTTACCATTTTACCCTCACTAAATCACCATGATCATTGCACATCTTGATCTGATCACAAGTATCCATGTCACTAATACACTTGATCTTGTGATCCATGCAAATCATATAAATTTGATCATAGTCATAATGTGGAGAATCACAGGATTTGCACGCAAACTTTTGAATTCAAATTTGAAACCATAATACCTTAAATGTGCATCAACAGAAGAAGCAAGCTGGAGAAAATGAGGTAGGGAGGTGCCCCTAGGGGTGCGCCCGCACCGCCAGGGTGCCCCCTCGCCGCGCGCCCCCCTTCTCCAGTGTTGCTTCCTTCTGGTGCTGATGCCTGTTACCATGGTGGTCATGTCGGTTTTGTGCATTTCCAAACCAGAGAGGCCCTCTTCTCCTATATAAACACACCCATGGCCTCTCCTCTCCTCAAAAGCTCTCAAGCTCTCCCTCTATCCCTCCGAAACTTTGGTCTTTCACAAAGTTTCTCTAGTAGCAATGGAGCATGCCCTCGCCCTATACACCGCCTCCACGTCCGACATCCGTGAAGCACCACTTCGCTTGTCAGAAGCCATGTCGGTGGTGTCGCTCGCCATGATGCCACCATCCCAGAGCGATGCAAGCCGGGGCTCCAACTTCACCTCCACGGGCCATTCGATGGCACCCCCGGCTCCTGCGAGGATGGAGACAGCGGCGCCCGTGACCAATGCGAGAAGGGAGATGATGGCGCCCGCATGCCGTCCCAACGTTGGCCTCAAGAGGAAGGCCCCGGAAGCTAGCGATGCTCGACGTGTTGATGTACCGCCGCATGGCTTTGTACCGAGTAGTTTGCTAGGTTCTGACTCTACCTGTCGGTCGGTATGGGAAAGGACTCATGCGCAGGCAACTGCCACTCCATAGCGAGTTCGTAGAGCAATCCGCGTGAAACTCGCTAGGACCACCACAACTAGGTCCTCCTCTCAACCTTTGCGCATGAAGCGTAATTGCAGGGTTGTTAGAGGACAGCCCAAGGGCTTCCTTAGCGATAGCAACACAGAAACACCGCCGACAGGCCCAACCGTTGCCTCGCTAATGACGTCCTTACGGTCTCTTAGGAAGACCGAAAGTGACTTGCGCGGAGAGCAGGCAAGCACGCTGCTCAAGATTGATGAGCTCAGTAGAGAGCTCAAAGTTGTTAAGTTCGGTCTCAACAACTGAATTAACAAAGTCGCTCGCGCTGCCGGTGTGGAGGGTCCACCACTTCCTTTTGCTTAAAGATCACCCTCCACACCAAATAAGACTAGGCACATGTTCTCTAGTCCATTTCCCTTTTGAAATTTCAATTCATATCATGTATTGTGCCTAGAGTTATCTATAAATTCTAGTGGTTTGTCGCCCTTATTTTTATCTTGTGCAAATTTTGTCCACTTGCTTTTGTATATGTTGTCACAAAAATAAAAAGATAGGTACAAAAGCAAGTGTGGGGGTGGGGAGGCATTCCCCGATACGTCATGCAGGTATGATTACATTTCAATACAATTTCTTCTCATACCTGTCAGCTCCCTAAAAATGAAAATAAAAATGATCTATCATTAACACTACTTATTCCAAAAATTTTAAACCCATAAAACCATTTGATCTTTGTTTGAAAATCTGTTCACTTGTTGTTTTGGGAAAATACTTGCAAACTGTGAATAACTTTTATAGGGACCCCATTTTATCTGAGTAATTAGAAGATGAGATACAATAGGTTGATTTGACACTTGCCATCTTTTGCAAAAAGATACTTAGGATTTTAAAAAAGATATTACATAAAAAGCATGTTCCTCTATGATGCAATGTCCTACCAAAGCCATATCAATCATTTCAAAAATTATAAACAACCAGTATTGATATGCTACTTGTTATCATTTTGAGCTTAGTCAAATTGTTGTGACTTATGTGAGATTCTTGTCATACACCCATGATTTGAGATTCACGTACACACCACCATATACATCGCTAACTCTTACACTAAGAGTTACGCAAAATATGCCATCCATCCACCACAAATAAAGCTCTGCTCATTTAGTCACACATCTCTCTCACAAAAATCCTCCAAAAAGAACTATGGGCTATGCAAAAAGAAATATCCATACTAGTACGGTACGAGACAAAAAAATTCATGCCAAAAGGGCATGTTGGAAAAAATAGGGACGTGCCCAACGTAGAATTAGGGGTATAATCAAATACCCGCCTGAAAAAGAGAGAGATTGTGACACCCTAGTGTCCAGCACTGCATTAGGAACTACTTTTAGCTACTAAAATGCATAAGCAATGCATTGCATCATTTCATGTGCATAAAAGTGCTTTTTGTCTTTGATTTATTTATTTGGATTTGATTTCTATTGGACTTAATGGCTTAAGTGGATTGTGTTTTGGCCAACAATTTGAAGGACCGAGAATGCAACCAGAAAGCGACCAGAGGGGGGGGGGTGAATGGGAGCTTCAAAATTCCTTTCGGAAACTTGTCGCCACTGTCCCGTAAATCAACCCCAAGATTAAACCCTAGAGCTCGTAAGTGTCCACGACCCTAGAGACAGGGTGGATGCTTTCAAGAAGCACAGCGAGACACTTTACGACTCTAGCAATCTAATGCAAAAGCCGGAAATCAAAACCGACAACGAATGAACGAACCGCGGATGAAACTGCGTAGACTCAGCAGCATCGGACGCTGGCAGCGTCCGATGACCCAGCACTGGACGCGTCCGATGCAAACAGGACACTTCTGGAACCTTACTGGACACCCATCGGACGCTGTGAACAGTGCAACCCTAGCGTCCGATGTCTGACCCTCGGCGCGTTCGATGACAACGGACCCTCCGTTGGTCAGCGTTCGATGCTCCTTAAAGAGCACTGTCAGACGACACGTGGCACCGGACGCTCTGATGGTTTGAGCTTAGCGTCCGATGTTCACGAACTCAGCGTCCGATGGTCCCGAAACATTACAGTTCTTCCGCGAAATCCACTCGATCTCCTCCGAATCAAAAGCACTAAGGCTTAGTCTTGGTATCAGAAGTCTCAAGGAGGTTAGTGAGCTATCTCATGGGAATCATGGCTCGCATCTAACTCTAAATCGATGGATTGGAAGAAATCGGGACTAAAGGAGCAAAACCGATCCAAAACGAAAATCAACCGATCTACTAGGTCGTGAGGTTAGGGATGAATTCCTTTGGTGGAAAGAAGTGCCTCACGATCTAGAACAACTTGGTTCAAACGGATTTCCAAAAGATGCACCAAGCAAAGAGATCGATCGACGGGAAAAACGTGGCAAAAAAGGATTCTGCGAAGAACACGAACAAAACACGAATCACAACCACAAATTTGCAACCGTGTGGCTACCACACGCTACAATGGTGAGGTTACGGCCTCACTTCCTCAAAAATCTCATGGGCACAGAGGTATTGTTCTCTTCTCTGTGGATCTCAGTTCGCTACAGCAGGGAATGGGAGAGCAGGAAACCATAGGTGGAAAATAGCAAATGACTGAGATAGATGGGGAGGTGGGTGTCTCCCCCTACTTATCCTAATTCTAGCTATCCCTAATTCCCACTCTACCCCTAACTACTTAAAAGCGAACCAGCTAAACCCTAAGGTTATTCTGGACCAACTCGATGGTAGTGGATCCGATGGCCACGCCCGCACAACTGGTAGCGTTGCCTCGACGCAACCTCATCGATCGCCTCCACGTGCCGCCACCGCTCTGCGTCCTCTTCACGGACTCCGCCCCCGGTTTTGTGGCCGAAACCGGGAAACCAGGCCTTCACGTCCACCCCCGGTTTTGAGGCCCAAACCGGGAAACCAGCCACCAAGTCCATCCCCTGGTTTTGCGGCCGAAACCAGGAAACCCGCCTGCGCCCAGGTTTTGAGGCCCAAACCTAGAAACCGTCCTCAGCCCGTGTTTTGTGGCCCAAAGTCGGAAACCCACAACACCCAGGTTTTGAGGCCCAAACCTGCAAACCGTCCTCAGCCCGAGTTTTGTGGCCCAAACTCAGAAACCATCAGCGCCCAGGTTTTGAGGCCCAAACCTGGAAACCGTCCACTCGGTGGTTTTTCTGTGGCTCAACCACCAAACCGAGCCGTTGAGGGGATGCACCGCTCATGCACCCCGTCCACCGATACGTGTCCCCAGGTCCTCGACCCGAGCAACACCATGTCCCGCAAGTCTTTGCTTGTCGCTGTCCTAGGCTGCCAGCCACCACAGCTCATCCTCGGGCCACCGGTCCCTTAGTCCAAGCCTCACGTCCGCCCTTCACCGCTCCCGGTCTGTCGGCACGGCACGTCTCTACTTGACCTTCACCTTGGCCTCGATCACTGTCTCTGTGCTCGACACCTGCACAACACAAGCCAAAGAACCTGCGATCAAACCCGTTGACAATCACTCATCACTTGAGACTCGGCATACACCCATGTATCCGCACAATTTTATAAAATAGAGAATAGTGAGGATAACCCTTTTCATATTGATACCTTGACCTAGTTCAAAATGGTTTGACAAATAAAAATGTGAGAACAAAATGATTTATAGCTCAAGAATTGGCTTTATATATATGGAGGTTGTAAAAATGATTTTTTAGAAAAAGTGTTTTATATAAAAGTTGTAGAGAAAATTATTTTCAGCAAGTTTTATTTTTGGGTCAAAGCCTAGTTTGGAGGTTTTGAAACAGTTTTGAATGGTCACAGTTTGAAAAGTTTTTGGGAAAAGAAAAAGGAAAAACATTTTCTCTCGCGCCCACTTTCAACCCAGTTGGCCTTTCGGCGCGCCAGCGTCACGCCGGCCCGCTCGCCGCGCCCGTGCCGCTCCCGCGCCATGCACGCGCGCCCCGATCGCGTGGCCGCGCGGCCGCGCCGTACGCCGGCCGGAGCGCCGCGTGGCCGCCGGTTTCTGCCGCGCATCCGCTCCGCCCAATCCGCGCGCGATCTTCTCCACCGGATCATGCCAATAATCCGCCTCGCCCACTCCCGCTCCACCTCGCCTGCCGCGCCGCCTCGTCGCTCCCGCCGCTCTGCCACGATGTCGCGTCGGCCATGGCCCCCGCCACGAACTCGGGTCGCCGCCGGCCGGGCAAAGACCCCGCGCACCGCACCCCTCTTCCTCTCACTCTCCATTCGCACGAGCCGCACCCCCAGCTCTTCCCTCTCTCCCGCAAACGAACATGAGCCGAGCGTTCCCCTGTTCGTCGCCATTCACCACAGCCTTTCCCCTCTCCGTTCCGGCCACGCCCGAGCTCCACCATGCAATCCACCTCGCACCAAGCTCCGCCTTCGCCCCGCACAAACGGTGCGCGTGAAGGAACCACCGACCGAGCTCCACCGCGTCTGCACCACCGTCTCCCCCTTTTCGGTCGCCACCGACGCCGGAGAGCGCCAGCCACCGTTCCACATCAACCAAAGCTCCACCGTCTCCCATCTTCACGGTTGAGCTTCATCACACCAAGGCAAGGTGAGAGCACCCTTCCGCCTTAACGCTACCGTTCCCCATCTCTCATTCTCACCCGGCTGAGCGCCATGGGCGCTGCCATGGCCCGCACACGTGGCCGAGCTCCTCTGGAGCTTTGCTGGCAGAACCAGCCCACATAATAGCTCTCTTAGGGTTCACTGATGCTCCCCACTCCATCGATTGCACCGGCGACAGCCGGAAACGGCGAAGCCGTGCCTCGCCGCCGCCACCGCCCGCCATAGCTCGCCGCCGGCGAGCTACGGCCGTGCGCTAGCCCAACCACCACCACCGCTCGGTCCGCCTCATCAAGGGGAACACGCCGAGCACCACCTCACCGCCGGCGACCTCGTCGTCGACGAGAAACCCCCGGTCAAACCCTTCCCCTGCTCCACCCTCACTGCTTGCTGGGCCCCATTGACCAGCGGGTCCTAGGTGTCAGTCACCCACGGTCTATAGACCGAGTCCATGCAGGCCTGGCCGGGAAAGTTTAAATGATTTTCCTTTTTGTTTTATTTCCCAGAAAAGCTTGTTATTTTTGTGTAGCACGTTTTAATGGTCCAAATGAAGTACTTTCAGTTTTGGTATCTTGTTCATGAGTAGATCTATCATGGAAAAATATGAAAGTATTTTTGGTGAAAGTTTATATTACTGTTTTTATTTAATCCAGTTTATGTGCTTTTGTTGAGAAAAAGTGATTTATATGTTTTCTGGTTGAGTTAATTCATGGCAAAATTTGTGAAGATTTCTTATCATGTTGAGAATCTGTGAAAAATGTATGAGGCACTGTTTGTATAGAAAAAAATATCTGTTAAGGCTTAAAGTCTTTTTTGGCTGTTTTCTTGGAATAAGTATTAAGGTGTTTTATATGTGAAAATAAAATATGGTAAATTTTGTGTAGTCTCTATGTGTGATGTTCCAGCTAGGAAAAATGCTAAGCATAGGTTGTTGATGGAAAAATGTGAAGTTGTTGTAGGAAGTGTGTTTTTCTGTGGTTTTCTTAGGAAATTCTTGTAGAAAATAATATAATAATTCTGTTCATGGAACTTTCTTGATAAATATGAAATGTGGAGTAGAATCTGGGAAAAATATGAAAATGAGTATAACACCCTTTTTCAGTAGGGTTGTAGTTCAAATGGATTAATCTGGAGTAAATTTGTTTATTTTGTGTACATTTATGCGTTTAAGCTTTGCCAGTGAAGTTTCTGCAGTAGAGTAGTTATAAGTAGGTAAAGCTAGAAAAAATATGAAACCTGCTGTTTGACACTTCTTACATGAAAAGTAAGTTCAAAGCATCTTTTGAGCATTTTATTTCATCTTTTCGTACCTGCTATTCTGTATTTTATCTCTTGCTGGAATTTAGGCAGTAAAGTCTAATTAGTGTTAGTTACCTTCTGGAAATTTTGTGGATTTTTCTAAGTTCAAAAAAATGTACTTGCACTTCAAACTTGAGTTTCTTCGATTTAATAAATAGGAAATAGTGGAAATAATGGCTTTGTTTTATGTGGTAATTAAGTAGTATTTCCTCAATGTCAAAAGTGGTTCAACAAGTTGGCTTTGTTGGTTTGCAAGAAAATGTTTGCATTTCATACACCATATCTCGCACCCCGCATTATTTACTTAATTATTATTCACCGCATGCAATAGGATCGACAGTCCCGGAGACCGACCAGGAGCCGGAAGCAAACGACGAGCAGGAGATACCGGAGCTGCCTAGGACCGAGGAAGTCGACACCGCGCCAGAAGCTAACCTGCCTGAGTGTCCCGCTCATGAGGCCTCAGTCTTTGCCCTCGTTCATTTTTGTATCGATGTTTGTATCGATGTTGGCCCTCGTTCATTTTTGAACGCGCCCTTTTACTTAGGGATATGTCGGTGCTGTAATCATCGACCCCAAAGTCGGTTAGAAGCTGTTCAGGCCGGTCTCAACCAGTGTCGCACCCTCTAGTATGGAAACACGGTCTGCCGCGGAATGGCCATCGTATAGTTCCAATTGGGTGGTCCGTGCTGTCAGCCGCGACGATTACCACCACGAACAAGCATCGAGCAGTTATCCAATGCATGGACCCGACAGGGAAAGTGTGGGTTGGTATTAAAGGCCTTTCACCAGCTGGTTTGGAATTCGATTCGAGTCACCGTCTCCCCCAGTTAGTGGGAAACTATGGCGAGCTTCACCACGATACAACTCCATGTGATGTTTAAAGGTTCAACTAAAATATGGATAAGTCAACTGGATATGGTTATATTATTTTGTTGCTAGACTCAAGTGTGTGAATAGATCAGGTGCAAAACCTAGATAAAGAGGTAGGTCTAAAACCTGGCTA
The DNA here is from genome assembly GCA_009763385.1 of Coix lacryma-jobi var. lacryma-jobi. NCBI lineage: Eukaryota > Viridiplantae > Streptophyta > Magnoliopsida > Poales > Poaceae > Coix > Coix lacryma-jobi. The sequence goes on along the minus strand of CM019826.1, from coordinate 110,520,103 downwards.
ATCACTGATACCATTAAATATTTCTTCCCTCAATTTGAGCTTTTCACAACTAAATGATCCCAGCTGCACCAAAAAGCCTTGCATACCCTTGGTGTCTTTTATTTTCAGTTGGACGGGTAAGTCTAGCTGAGTACATTCCCGTACTCAGGGTTTATCCTGTTTGTTGCAGATGGCCAGGTGTATTATGGCTATTGTAAGCACTGCCTCTACCTGGTGGAGGGTGATGAGGAGTAGGCCCAGGGCAGGGTCGTCAAGAAGCTTCCCCTTCTCTTTTGCCAGACTGAGACTCCTAGTGGCACACTATCTGAAAAAGGAGGAGTGAGTTGTGTTGGGTTAAGTTATCAAACAATGTTTTATTTGGTCCACATGTGTGGTGGTCATGTTTCAAAACTGATTTAAGCTTCCGCACTTTTAAATTCAGTATTGTAATAACTCTGTTTAAATTTTGCACTCTGATGTTTTAAATTCGGTTTCGTTTATCTGTGATGTCTCCTTACGAATGTAATACTTGAACGATGCGATCCTGTATGTTGTACGATGTTGAAATCCTTCGAGATTTCCGGACTACCGGGGTTATATTGGTTCAAGTACGAGTCGATGTCAGACGGATTTGACTAAGATGGTAGGTTCCGTCACAGCTGGTATCAGAGCATGGTTCAAGTTATTGCACCCGAAAGGGGTTATTTTCGAATTAAAATGGTTATTTCAAAACTATTTTCAAAATTATTTTCAATTACTAAGTGTGCCCAGTCTTGTCCTTAAGCCCCACATTAGGATTCAGGTGGCTTAACTGCTAACAGGGTTCAGGGTTTTGCTTCATGCTGGATCTTTATTTGCTGGTCCATTCTCGAGGGAAAAGAGAATGCGTCGATCACGAAAACATGCATAAATGATTTTGTAAGATATGAGAGCATGACCGTCCAACCGTCAGTCTAGGTGAGAGTTCTTATGCGAAGTATGTGCGAGCTCCACGCAAACGCATACGAGGGTATCAATGTTTTGGGGTATGTTTTCTGGATTGTTGCATGGTGTTTAGTGTTGGCTTCTATGAATTCGTGCATAAGAGCCAATACTCTGATATTTTTACCATTGGGATTTGCTTTGGGCTGAAATGAATCTTCTGCGGGTACAATAACTACGTGATCGAGTAGAACGAGTAGATAACGCATGAGAGATCGTTCTTGCCATCGACTAGAACGTTAGGACTTACGAGCCACTATTAGTGAGTGAGAATGTAAGTACGATCATGCATCATGTTTATATTCTTGCATTTACATTACCTCCCCTTATTTAAAAGTTGTCCCTTTTCTATAAAATTTGCCAACTTAATGTGCGTCTCACGCGAGTTCAAAACCCTTTTGTTTCTACAGATGGCCCGGACTAAGTTGACTGCTCGCAAGGCCACCGGAGGCAAGGGAGTTCCACATCCCCGCTTGGCCACCAAGTTGACCAAGAAGACGTTTTTGACCTACTTCGGGTTGCCGACTATCCTTTGGAGGATCCTGCAGGAAATGGGCTATGAGGAGGGACAGGAGCCCAGGTACTCATGGCAGAAGGAGATCTATGGGCAGGATTTGTTAGTCATGGTGCAGATCAAGGTCAGAGCCTTGCCTGCCAAGCCCCACTGGTCAGGATGGACAAAAATCAAAATAGGCAGTTGTGCCAAGGATGGAGCTAACAGGGCAGCATATCTAGTGCTGAAGGACATCATCGCCCGCTTTCCTGCCGACCTGGCTAGTGCGATGGCAGGAGTGTTCCCTCGCGGATCACCTTTTCCATTGCGCTGGAGGCAGAATTTAGAGTCAGTCTTGACCGGGAGTCCTGAGGAGAGGTTCTACTGCGAGACGTCCGCGATGAGCACCACCGGAGCTTTGATTGGTGTATGTGAGAGCTTGGAGCGCAGCCTGGAGAGCGTGTCCTTTACCCTCACCGCCACCTACCAGAGCAAGAGGAAGCTGTAGGAAGAGTTTGATGCCAAGGTAGCCCGTCTACAGGAGAAGATCCATCAGATCACTCTCGAGCGTGACGATGCACGCGCCACCGCAGGTGCAGAGACCACCGCCAGGACCCTCGCTGAGCAGATGTACTTGACGGCATCCCTACAGCGAGACGAGGCCTGTACAACGCTTGATCAGCTCAGAGAAGGCGCCCATCAACTGATACAGCAGATACATCACCAGCAGGCCTACATCGACCAACTCCATGAGGCAGTTCACTAGATGCATCACGCCGCACAGGAGGCCGCCGCCCCAGCAGCTGACGAGGCCCCTGTAGACGAGGCCCAGGAGCCCTAGGATGGGGTAGTGCTTGGTCCAGAGCCTTCTTCGGACGATGAGGACCACGCCGACGAGCTGATGATGGACACCGATGAGGAGGACGCTGCATTCGCCGCTGGAGACGCCTGAGCGTTAGTTTCGCTAGGAGTCATTTTCTTTTGTATAGCTTGAGCATGCTCGCTGACGTTGTAATCCGGATATGTGTTGGCTTTAAGTTTAAGATGTATCATGTTATGTATGTCTTTTGGACAAAGCCCAGACTTCGATCTGGCATCTTTTATGGAAATCCGTCGTTTGCATGTCTAATTTCGAGCGATTATTCTGTGATGTTGTATGGAAATGAGTACTTATACATGGTTGTGTGCTAAATTTTCGAATTATGTACAGCGTAGTATTTATTCATGATCAATGTGACATCACGTAATGATTGCTTATTAATGGGATATGCAGATGCCGGCACACACTCGCAGCCAACGTGGACAGGGGTCCGGACAGGAGGAGAATCTGCCACCACCCCCACAGGCACCGATGACACCGGAAGCGTTTTTCGGCCAGTTTCTGAGCAGTCAGAGGAACATGGAAGAGATGCAGAGGAACATGGAGGCCACCCTCCGCAACATCGCTAACAACACTGCGCAGCAGCATCAGCAGCGCCAAGGCCGAGAGCCCAACCAGTATAGTTCCTACCATGACTTCTTGGACACTCGTCCCTCTGTGTTCAAGGAAGTCACCGAGCCGCTTGAAGCAGATGAGTGGCTCAACTCCATCATTCAGAAGTTCCGCCTGCTCCGTTTGACCGAAGAGCTCAAGGCAGAATATGTCGCCCACATGCTGGAAGGACCCGCAGGTTTATGGTGGTCCCAGTACCGTGCATCCCTGCCAGCTAATGCACCGGTCACTTGGGACCAGTTTTCTACCGCTATGCGCAACCACTACATCCCTAGTGGTTTGATGGAAACGAAGGTCACAGAGTTTATGAGGCTATCCCAAGGAACCAGGTCCATGTCAGAATATCTGCACAGCTTCAATAACCTATCTCGCTACGCACCTGACTTTGTCAACACTGAAGCCAAGAAGATCGCAAGTTTCATGCGTGGCATGAGTGCCACCATGCTCTCCAAGATGGGAAACAGTCACCGTACCACCTTCAGTGACTTTGTCAGCGACTGCCTGAACCAAGAGGCTAATGACAGCAGGCTGGCGACAGAAAACCACCGTCGTGCAAACGAAGGAGGTTCGTCTCAACAGAGGGCCCCTTTCGGAGCACGCACCCCATATCGCCCGCCAGTTGTAGGAGCAAGATTCCATCCCCCACAGAGGAAGATAACAAACAACCGCTCCCGCACGAGTTTCCAGAAGCCCTACACCGCTCCCATGATGCAGAACAAAGCAAAGGCAGGAGGTTCAGGAGGTGTCAAGACCCCGTATGTGATCGGACCGTGCTACAACTGCGGTCAGATTGGACACCTGTCACGTCAGTGCCCTCGGCCAAAGAATCAGTACACCCAACCTCAACCTCGCGCAGGTCATGTGCATTACACCACCGTGGAAGAAGTGCCAGAAGGAGAACCTGTCACTGCTGGTACGTTTCTTGTTAATCAGTACCCCGCAGTTGTGTTGTTTATTCCGGAGCATCGCATTCTTTCATAAGTGAGAATTTTGCTATAAGAAGTAATCTCGGGTTAGTAGAGTTGGATCGGGGATATCAGATAAGTTCTGCCGGAGCTGTTCTATCCGCCCGTAAAATGGCTAAAGGAGTGGAAATGACTCTTGGGGATAAAAAGGCCATAGTGGATCCCATAGTAATCCCTGGTCTAGGTTTGGATGTAATCTTGGGTATGGGTTGGATGAAACTCTGGAAGGTCAATCTTGACATTTCAGAGCGAGTAGTTTCCATGGTTAGTCCCCGGAGTGGGTCTTCTTTTCGGTTTAAGTTACCCTGAAACCCCCATGAGATTGGAGTGTTGTTCAATATCACAGCCAAGCAGATAGCTAAGATCCCTGTAGTATGTGAGTTTCCAGATGTCTTTCCTGATGAGTTGCTAGGATTTCCACCGGATAGGGATGTGGAGTTTGCTATAGAGTTGATCCCTGGAACGACACCCATTTCTCAGAGGCCGTATAGGATGCCGACTAATGAGTTAGCAGAGCTCAAGACTCAGTTGCAAGAGCTCTTGGATAAGGGTTTGATACGTCCTAGTTCGTCGCCTTGGGGATGTCCCGCCATCTTCGTGTAAAAGAAGGACAAAACTTTAAGGATGTGTGTGGATTATAGACCGTTGAATGCAGTAACTATAAAGAACAAATACCCCTTACCTCGAATTGACGTCTTGTTTGATCAGTTATCAAAGGTGAAAGTATTCTCCAAGATCAACTTGAGATCAGGTTACAATCAGATCAAGATTAGAAGAGAGGATATACCAAAAACCGCTTTCTCCACCAGATATGGACTCTATGAGTATCTAGTTATGTCTTTCGGACTGACAAATGCGCCGGCACATTTCATGTACTTGATGAATTCGGTTTTTATGCCCGAGTTGGACAAGTTTGTTGTGGTGTTTATCGATGACATCTTGGTGTACTCTGAAAATGAGAAGGGTCATGCTGAGCATCTACGAGTCGTCTTAGCTCGACTTCAAGAGCACAAGTTGTATGCTAAGTTTAGCAAGTGTGAGTTTTGGTTAAAGAAAGTACCCTTTCTTGGACACGTCCTTTCAGAAGAAGGAATTTTTGTGGATCCCACGAAGGTACATGAAGTTATCGATTGGCAAGCGACCACTAACGTACATGAGGTACGTAGCTTTCTAGGATTGGCCGGAGACTATCGTCGGTTCATTCCGAATTTCTCAAGGATCGCAAAACCGATGACTCGTCTAACTCAGAAAAACAAGAAGTTTGAATGGACTCCAGAGTGTGAGGCAGCATTTCGTACTCTGCGAACCTTGTTGACTTCGGCGCCAGTTTTGGCTTAACCAGATTTGGAGGAACCTTTTGACGTGTTTTGTGACGCATCCAAGATTGGACTTGGATGTGTGCTTATGCAGGATGGAAGAGTTATAGCATATGCTTCACGCCAGTTGCGACCACATGAAGAGAATTACCCCACTCATGATTTGGAATTAGCAGCCGTGGTTCATGCACTCAAGATCTGGAGGCATTATCTTATGGGTAACCTATGTCATGTGTATACAGATCACAAAAGTCTGAAGTATATCTTCACCCAGCCAGAGTTGAATATGAGGCAGAGGAGATGGTTAGAATTGATTAAGGATTACAACCTAGAAGTGCATTACCACCCTGGAAAAGCAAATGTAGTAGCAGATGCCTTGAGTCGCAAGACTCATTGCAACTCTCTACAACCACTGTTGGAAGATGGATTTAACCTTATGCACCCCGTTATGGTGAACAATATAACTGTTCAGTGCACCCTGGAAAGTGACATCATTGAAGGACAAAAGACCGATGAAGAGATCTGCCAAATTAAGAGGAGGTTGGAAACCAGTAGTTCGTTGAACTTCAGAACAGATGAACAAGGAATTTTATGGTATAATCAAAGGTTGGTTGTTCCCGAGAACACAGTGCTGAAAGAAAGAATTCTGAATGAAGCTCACCATTCAAAGTTGTCTATCCATCCAGGGAGCAGTAAGATGTACCAAGATTTGAGGACAAGGTTTTGGTGGTCAAAGATGAAGAAAGAGGTTGCAGCTTATGTCACAAAGTGCGATACTTGCTGCAGGATAAAGGCTATACACCTGAGACCTGCCGGATTGTTGCAACCGTTGTCAATCCCAGAATGGGAATGGGAAGAGATTAGTATGGATTTCATCACAGGTCTTCCAACCACTCAAAAAGGACACGATTCTATCTGGGTTATCGTGGATCGGTTATCCGAAGTGGCTCACTTCATACCAATCAAGACTACACATCGACCACACCAGTACACGGACTTGTACATTCAAAACATCTTAAGGTTACATGGAGTTCCTAAGAGGATTATTTATGATAGAGGACCCCAATTCATAGCATGTTTTTGGGAACAGTTGCACAAGGAACTAGGGACTAAGTTGGTAAGAAGTTCCGCTTATCACCCACAAACTGCAGGACAGACGGAAAGAGTGAATCAAATTTTGGAAGATATCCTCAGAGCTTGTGTTTTATCCTCGGGAGAATCATGGGAAAAGTGGTTACCCCTTGCTGAGTTTTCATATAACAATAGCTATCAGGAAAGTATAAAGATAGCACCATTTGAAGTTTTATATGAGCGAAGATGCAGAACCACGGTAAATTGGGTTGAATTAGGAGATCGAGAATTTTACAGGTCAGATTATGTAAAGGATGCCGAAGAGATTGTACAAACAGTGCCACAACATATCAGGGCAGCGCAGTCATGACAAAAAAGTTATGCTGATACACGAAGGAGACCCCTGGAATTCCAAGTAGGAGATTATGTTTACCTTAAGGTCTCGCCCATGAGAAGGGTCCAACGTTTTGGAATCAAGAAAAAGCTAGCACCCCGATATGTGGGACCATATCAGATCATAGCCAAAAAGGGAGAAGTAGCCTATGAAGTGCAGTTACCCCCAGAGATGAGCGCAGTTTTTCCCGTGTTTCATGTATCGCAGTTGAAAAAGTGTCTTCGAGTCCCGGAACAAGAAGAAGTTCGGATCCTAGATGTTGTTATTAGATCAGACCTGGAATACTATGAACAACCTCAGGAGATAATGGATACCAAGACTCGAGAGACTCGAAACCGAATAGTGTAGACTTACAAGATTCTTTGGAGCAATCACGAACCCAATGATACGACTTGGGAAACTGAGGAGTACTTACGCATGAACTATCCCGCTTTTGTTAAGAAATGGTACGTAACCCAAATCTCGGGACGAGATTTCTTTAAGGGGGGAAGGGCTATGTCACCCTAGTGTCTAGCACTGCATTAGGAACTACTTTTAGCTACTAAAATGCATAAGCAATGCATTGCATCATTTCATGTGCATAAAAGTGCTTTTTGTCTTTGATTTATTTATTTGGATTTGATTTCTATTGGACTTAATGGCTTAAGTGGATTGTGTTTTGGCCAACAATTTTATAAAATAGAGAATAGTGAGGATAACCCTTTTCATATTGATACGTTGACCTATTTCAAAATGGTTTGACAAAAAAAAAATATGAGAACAAAATGATTTATAGCTCAAGAATTGGCTTTATTTATGTGGAGGTTGTAAAAATGATTTTTTAGAAGAAGTGTTTTATATGAAAGTTGTAGAGAAAATTATTTTGAGCAACTTTTATTTTTGGGTCAAAGCCTAGTTTGGAGTTTTTGAAACTGTTTTGAATGGTCAAAGTTTGAAAAGTTTTTGGAAAAAGAAAAAGGAAAAACATTTTCTCCCGCGCCCCACTTTCGGCCCAGTTGGCCTTTCGGTCCGCCAGCGTCACGTCGGCCCGCTCGCCGTGCCCGCGCCGCTCCCGCACCACGCACGCGCACCCCGACCGCGCGGCCGCGCCGTACGCCGGTCGGAGCGCCGCGTGGCCGCCGGTTTCTGCCGCGCATCCGCTCCGCCCAATCCGCGCGCGATCTTCTCCACCGGATCATGCCAACAATCCACCTCGCACCAAGCTCTGCCTTCGCCCCGCACACACGGTGCGCGCGAAGGAACCATCAGCCGAGCTCCACCGCGTCCGCACCACCGTCTCCCCCTTTTCGGTCGCCACCGACGCCGGAGAGCGCCAGCCGCTGTTCCGCATCAACCAAAGCTCCACTGTCTCCCATCTTCACCGTCGAGCTTCGTCACACCAAGGCAAGGTGAAAACACCCTTCCGCCTTAATGCTACCATTCCCCATCTCTCATTCTCACCCGGCCGAGCGCCATGGGTGCCGCCGTGGCCCGCACACGTGGCCGAGCTCCTCTGCAGCTTTGCCGGCCGAACCAGCCCACCTAATAGCTCTCTTAGGGTTCACTCATGCTCCCCACTCCATCGATTGCACCGGCGACCGCCGGAAACAGCGAAGCCGTGCCTTGCCACCGCCACCGCCCGCCATAGCTCACCGCCGGCGAGCTACGGCCGTGTGCTAGCCGAACCACCCCCACCGCTCGGTCCGCCTCGTCAAGGGGAACACGCCGAGCACCACCTCACCGTCGACGAGAAACCCCCGGTCAAACCCTTCCCCTGCTCCACCCTCACTGCCTGCTGGGCACCGTTGACCAGCAGGTCCCAGGCGTCAGTCACTCACGGTCTATAGACCGAGTCCATGCAGGCCTGGTCGCGAAAGTTTAAATGATTTTCCTTTTTGTTTTATTTCCCAGAAAAGCTTGTTATTTTAATGGTCCGAATGAAGTACTTTCAGTTTTGGTAGCTTGTTCATGAGTAGATCTATCATGGAAAAATATGAAAGTATGTTTGGTGAAAGTTTATATTACTATTTTTATTTAATCCAGTTTATGTGCTTTTGTTGAGAAAAAGGGATTTATATGTTTTCTGGTTGAGTTAATTCATGGCAAAATTTGTGAAGATTTCTTATCAGGTTCAGAATCTGTGAAAAATGTATGAGGCACTATTTGTATAGAAAAGATATATCTGTTAAGGCTTAAAGTCCTTTTTGGCTGTTTTCTTCGAATAAGTATTAAGGTGTATTAAGGTGTTTTATATGTGAAAATAAAATATGGGAAATTGTGTGCAGTCTCTATGTGTGATGTTCCAGCTAGAAAAAATGCGAATCATAGGTTGTTGATGGAAAAATGTGAAGTTGCTATACAAGTGTGTTTTTGTGTGGTTTTCTTAAAAATTCTTGTAGAAAAGAATATAATGATTCTGTTCATGGAACTTTCTTAATAAATATGAAATGTGGAGTAGAATCTGGGAAAAATATGAAAATGAGTATAACACCCTTTTCCAGCAGGGTTGCAGTTCAAATGGTTTAATCTGGAGTAAATTTGTTTGTTTTGTGTACGTTTATGTGTTTATGCTTTAGCAGTGAAGTTTCTGCAGTAGAGTGGTTATAAGTAGGTAAAGCTACGAAAAATATGAAACCTGTTGTTTGACACTTCTTACATGAAAAGTTAGTTCAAAGCATCTTTTGAGCAGTTTATTTCATCTTTTTGTACCTGTGTTCTGTATTTTATCTCTTGCTGGAATTTGGGCAGTGAAGTCTAGTTAGTGTTAGTTACCTTCTGAAAATTTTGTGGATTTTTCTGAGTTCAGAAAAATATACTTGCAGTTCAAACTTGAGTTTCTTCGATTTAATAAATAGGAAATAGTGGAAATAATGGCTTTGTTTTATGTGGTAATTAAGTAGTTTTCCTCAATGTCAAAAGTGGTTTAACAAGTTGGCTTTGTTGATTTGCAAGAAAATATTTGCATTTCATACACCATATCTCGCACCCCGCATTGTTTACTTAATTATTATTCATCGCATGCAATAGGATCGACAGTCCAGGAGACCGACCAGGAGCCGGAAGCAAACGACGAGCAGGAGATACCGGAGCTGCCTAGGACCGAGGAAGTCGACACCGCGCCGGAAGCTAATCTGCCTGAAGCACATGAGGCCTTAGTCTTTTCCCAAGGCAAGCCCCGGAGCATTCTAAGTCTCCTATCTTTTACAATTAATGTACTTGAGTACTTTTATACTGTGATCCATTAGGTATAGGAGTTGATTGGATCCTAATTGCTGCATTACCATTCCTTGATTATTGATTTATATCTGTCTTGTTGTCCTGTTACTTATTTATACGTAGAATTGCTTAGCCTGCTTAATAAAAGTAGTAGTTAAGAATGTTTCCATAATACCCCTAATGGGTATCTACTGGATCACGGTTGGCTATATTTGCTATCGTGGAAAAGAACCTGAGTACTAATGAAATACGGTCAACTGGAAAGCAAGGCACCAGTTTGGAAACTTGGGGCAGTCCGTCCGTTGGATCGTGTAGGTTCGTATCGATGTTGGCCCTTATTCATTTTTGAACGCACCCTTTTACTTAGGGATATGTCGGTACTGTAATCATCGACCCCAAAGCCGGTTAGAAGCTGTTCAGGCCGGTCTCAACCCATGTCGCACCCTCTAGTATGGAAACACGATCTGCCATGGAATGGCCATCGTATAGTTCCAATTGGGTGGTCCGTGCTGTGAGCCGCGACGATTACCACCCCGAACAAGCATCGAGCGGTTACCCAATGCATGGACCCGATGGGGAAAGTGTGGGTTGGTATTAAAGGCCTTTCACCAGCTGGTTTGGAATTTGATTCGAGTCGCCGTCTCCCCCGGTTAGTGGGAAACTATGGCGAGCTTTACCATGATACAACTCCATGTGATGTTTAAAGGTTCAACTAAAATATGGATAAGTCAACTGGATATGGTTATATTATTTTGTTGCTAGACTCAAGTGTGTGAATAGATCAGGTGCAAAACCTAGATAAAGAGGTAGGTCTACAACCTAGCTAATCACTGATACCATTAAATATTTATTCCCTCAATTTGAGCTTTTTGCAACTAAATGATCCCAGCTCCACCAAAAAATCTTGCATACCCTTGGTGTCTTTTATTTGCAGTTGGACGGGTAAGTCTAGCTGAGTACATTCCCGTACTCAAGGTTTATCCCGTTTGTTGCAGATGGCCTGGTGTATTATGGCTATTGTAAGCACCGCCTCTACCCGGTGGAGGGTGATGAGGAGTAGGCCCAGGGCAGGGTCATCAAGAAGCTTCCCCTTCTCTTTTGTCGGCTGAGACTCCTAGTGGCACACTATCTGAAAAAGGAGGAGTGAGTTGTGTTGGGTTAAGTTATCAAACATTGTTTTATTTGGACCACATGTGTGGTGGTCGTGTTTCAAAACTGATTTAAGCTTCCACACTTTTAAATTCGGTATTGCAATAACTCTGTTTAAATTTCGCACTCTGATATTTTAAATTCGGTTTCGTTTATCTACGATGTCTCCTTACGAATGTAATACTTGAACGATGCGATCCTGTATGTTGTACGATGTTGAAATCCTTTGAGATTTCTGGACTACCGGGGTTATATGGGTTCAGGTATGAGTCGATGTCAAACAGATTTGACTAAGACGGTATTTGAGCTCTTATAATCAGGACGGTTCCATCACAGAGATAGCCCCTAAAATTTCAAAAGAGAGAGATCCTGACACAAGGGCACAAAAAAAAGTTAGAAAATTCCACACACTTGCACATCTCAATCAAAGTGTATGACTTGCATCTCCATGTAGTTTGATCTTTGATTTTAAGTATGCTTCGATTTTATCCATACCCAAAAATCCACATATGCCTTGTAGCAGGTTGGATGAAAAAAAAGACACAAGTCTTTGGTAAGGATTCACCTACATATATACATGAGCGATCTGAGAGAATCATATGAGGAACATTTGCTAAACTTTTGATTTTCAAAATTCTAGAAAAACCCAAGTTTCTCTTAGCAAAAAGATGAGCAGGAAAATTTGAATCCCGACTTTTCCATTATCCAATCACCTAAGATATTATGGTAGACACTTTGAATGTTCACAGATGCAGGGAAAAAGCCTGGAATAAGTTGTGTGCAGGGTCTTCGAATCAAGGGAGAATGTATCACCTTAGTTTGAGCATTATTCGAGGACGAGCAAAGGGTTAAGTGTGGGGGGTTTTGTTGGTAGTTCTTTACTCACATTTTATACTACCAACTTTCTTCAAAAACCTGCTATATCAAGAACCAAAACTTAGGATTAGGCGTTAAACTTACAATTTCCACGAGTTTTGGATGTATCAATTGTTTTGCAGGAATCACAGGAAAACCATACCTCAGATGGGCCATAAGTGCATACCAAATTCATCATGTCAAAGCCCAGAGCACTCATGGCCCATCCAAATGAAGAGAAATGAAGCCCAAGGCCCATCACACTCCACAACTGGGCTGGAAACCCACATAACAAGCATCAGGGCCCAGCCAGCAGTCCACCATGCGAAGGCGGTGGCCAGAGGTGGGGCCAGGGGTGCGCCCACACCCCTGGTGCGCCCGCACTACCCTTGGCCCCCCTCGGTCCCACCTTCGGGAGTTGGTTGCATGGCGGCATGCTGAGGCGGTTTATGAAGTTTTCCATGTTTATCACCCCCAAACGAACCTGAAGTCACTATAAAAGCATGGGTGGAGCTCTCTTCAAATCATGGATGTGTAGAGCAATACATTGTAGAATTAGATTAGTCCATTCCCACCTTGTAGAGGATCCATTCTAGAGAAGAAGTAGTGCCTCAAGTATCATAGCTCTAGTAGCTACTTAGAAGAGGGAGCAAGTGAGTGCAATTCGGAGAAGTGTCGGGGCTGTCGGCTACTTCCTCAAGTGTACTCCTACACTTTGCGGAAGGAATACCGGAATCGCCGGTACGACTTCACTTGTACCTCGATGGATCGCAATACTATTTGGAGTATTAAGGTTTGTGTTTATCTTTGCTTACATATTCTTATCGTGTTCTACCATGTCGCTTTCGTAGCTAGCTGGACTGGTCGTTCACCTTCGGGTGGGTGCTCTTGTAAGAGGGCGCAAGTCCTAGCTACCTCTAGAGTAGTGGCCCTTAGTGTAAACACGGTGTTTAGGCTAAGTGGTTACAGGTTGGTTGCCTGGGTCTCGTTAGTTGAGGAGATAAGCGGCAGGTGGTAACAACCATGTCCGTCCTTCGTAATCCACCCACGTTTGGGATTCCAGGTAGAGCTGTATCGGCATAGACTGGGAAACTAGTTTCCACCCGTTGACCGAAGCAGGATATGCTTAGTTAAGGCTAGATCACTTAGAAATATGTTACCTAGAGAAACCTCGTTACCCTAAGGTCGTTCTTGTTCTCATCCTAAGCCGGGAGATCTATACCTTGAAGGACCGAGAACGCTACCAGAAAGCGGCCAAAGGGGGGGGTGAATGGGAGCCTAAAAATTTCTTTTGAAACTTTGGCCCCTGTCCCACAAATCAACCCCTAAAGTTTCAAGTGCAAAACGTGATACCCATGACCCTTTGAAGAGGGTGGATGATCCGTAGGATCACAGCGGGGCACCACCAAACGAGAGCGAGTAAAAACCCAAAAGCTCCGGCTCAAGTTCAACTCTAAAAACCAACTTCCGAATGTAGATGGACGACTACGTCGGGAAATCTCCAAATACCGATGCTAACAAGTAGCAAAGATACCTAGAGAGGTTCCTTGGTGAACTCTAGGGCCAAACGAGAAGTCTGAAAACCAAGCAGAAAAGCTAGGAGAGCAAACGCACTAAAACTCAGCCAACAGCAGGTTGCCGGACTATCCGGGCTCCTGGTGCCAGACTGTCCGCGCCTACTGTGGACTGTCCGCGGTCCAGTGGCCGACTGTCCGCCGGCAAGTACCGAGAAACAACACTGCTGCTGAAGTCTCCCTGGACAGTCCCGGACTGTCCGCGGATGACAATGGTGGACTGTCCGCCGGTCGACCTAGACAGGAACAGTCGAGCGGCGCAGCCACTGATCCGGCTCGAGCCCGACGCGTGGACTGTCCGCGCCCTGAGTGGCAGACTGTCCGCCACAACTCAGGGAGGGCGATTTCAATCGCCCTTCTCCCAAATCTCCTCAAATTCGATCCAAATCAAAATCCCTTGGTCCCAAAATTGGAGAAGATGATCACGAGGTAGTTGGAAGACTATCCCCAAGAAATCATCTGCTCAAATCAACTCAATCAACAGGAAATCAAAGGGGAAGGTGCAAGAACCGAAAAACGCCACGAAACTTGAATTGACCTGATCTACTTGTTCGTGAGGATTGAGATGAATTCCTTTGGTGGAAATGTTCTCCTCACATCAAAGAACAAGTTGGTTCAAGTGGATTCGAAAAACACGCAGCGAGGAGGGAGATCGAGTGACGAAAAAATCGTGAAGAAACAAAGAACGCGAAGAACAAGTTCAAAACGTGAATCACAATCATGATTGCCAGCCGAAATTCGTCCCCACGAGGAGACAACGGAAATCCAGTCCCGTTGCCACAAAATCCAAATACACAGAGGTATTGTTCACCGTCTCTGCGGATCTCAGTAGCTATAGCAGGGATTGGGAGAGCAGGAAACCCTAGAATGAAAATAGCAATGGCTGAGGGATGGTTTGGTGGGAGGGGCTGCCTCTCCTAATATAGCCTAATACAATTATTCCCCTTCTACCCCTACTGCTAATGAGCGAGTAGGCTAACCCTAAGGGTACTCCTGACCAACTCGAAGTTGATGTTGATCCAACGGCCACGCCCGCACATCGGATAGCTTCGCCTCGACGCGACCTCACCGGATGCCGCCACGTGCCGCCAAGCACCGCTAGTCCTTTTCACGGACCTCTCCTTGGTTTTGAGGCCGAAACCGGGAAACCTGGGCCATCCCCGGTTTTGAGGCCGAAACCGTGAAACCTATCATCCGTTGCCCGAGTTTTGTGGCACAAACTCAGAAACCCACCAGCGCCCAGGTTTTGTGGCCCAAACCTGGAAACCGTCCTCAGCCCGAGTTTTGTTGCCCAAACTCGGAAACCAGCCAGCGCCCAGGTTTTGTGGCCCAAACCTGGAAACCGTCCACTCGGTGGTTTTTCTGTGGCTCAACCACCAAACCGATGCCGTAGAGGGGATGCACCACCCGTGCACCCCGTCCACACGCAAGTCTTCACTTGTCGTTGTCCCAGGCTATCAGCCACCACGGCCGATCCTCAGGCCACCGGTCCGTCAGTCCAAGCCTCACGTCTGCCCTTCACCGCTCCGGGTTCATCGGCACAACATGTCTCTACTTGTCCTTCACCTTGCCTTTGATCACCGTATCCGAGCTCGACACCTGCACAACACAAGCCAAAGAACATGCGCATCATCCCAGTTGACAATCAATCATCATCTTAAGATCTGACATACACCCATGTATCCGCAATCTCCCCCTTGATGAGTGCATTGTCAACTACCAACACAAATCATATGAAGGTGGAAGAAAGAAGGAAGAAGAAGTAAGCAAACTCAACTAGTCGACTAAAAGCGAAGCAAAGCCAGAAAAATTCGAATGGAGTGAGGAGGACAACTTGGTTCCCAAAGACATGGGCAACGGCTCGACGCAACCAAGCAAAGCAAAGCTAGCCCTCAAAAAGAGGCAGAACGGGCTCAACACCGCTAGCGAGAAGTCCAGAGCAAAGAAGCCAAAAACTGAGTAAATCAGCTAGTTCCTCCATAAAGAGGCAAAGGCTCAACACAACTAGCAGAACTGCTCCAAAACAATTTAAAAAATGCTTCTAACCAAATTGACTAACAAAACTTGTCAAATAAAACAAGTGAACCTCAAACCAAATTGACTAACAAAACTTGTCAAATAAAACAAGTGAGCAAGCTCCCCCTTCAATAGTGCACACAACTAGGGACATGATTTGTCAAATTTCTCCCCCTTAGTTGAAAATGCACACAAGGTAAAATGCATATGAGTCACTAAAGCAGGTTAGCAGCTTCAGGTATATAGTCGATAGAAAGAATAGATGCTCTAGAGAGTGCTGATCCAACGATTCAACAACAAGCATAAATGCTAGCAAAGGCTCAAACTGATCACAGAATACGAAATATGAACATATGAGCAAAGTGAGCAGTTTTAAGCCATTCAGAAACGGTTTCACCATCAAAATATCACCAAACATGTATAGACAGGAAGTTACACAAGTGCTAAACATGTATAAAAGGTGAACTACCCCTAGCAAAGTTCAATCATCATGCTATAGAATGAAACATAGACTTGTGGTTTGAAAATTTTATCGGAGTTGCAGCGGTGATGACACAAGTTTGAAATTTCAGCATGTGATTGCGAGAGGTTGAAAACTTGACATTGCCTAACTTTTCAACCGAGCTAAGTGTTGACACTGGTTATCTATCAAAATTAAAGGATAAATAAATATGAAAAGGGCATGAATTCAATCACCAACAAAGGTTTAGGGTTTTAATTGACAATATTCCACGAGTTTTGGTGAATTGTGATTCTGCAGGGACTAAAAAAGGAAACCAGCATTGATTACTTCTCCTAGAAGGAAACCGATGGAAGATTACGGAACCGGCATGTCAGGAATACTCCAGAAGGATCTAGAGGACACCAGAGGACACCACGAGGCGGGACACCCTGAGAGGATGCCAGGTGGGATCGGTCGGTCCCACCCTTAGACCAGTCTACCACCGGACCCGCTGGCCTCCGTCTTCTGGAAGCTTCCTCCACTGCCTTTGAGGATCCACCTCAGCCCTACGTGAAGTCAGTTTGATCTAACGGCCGCGGTTGATCCCTCAGGGCTATATATACAGGCCCCCAGGCCCCAGGGAAGATCAAGTCTCTCTTCAGAAATGTCTACGCCTCATTCAGAAACCCTAGAAGAGAACTTCAAGAGCCAACTATCAAGTAGAAGACTAGATACCTGTTGACACAAAAAGTGACGCACTGTGCCAATCACACAGCAAGCCAGAGAAGCTGGCTTCAAACGTGGCCCGGGTGCTCAGAAGTCCGGTGCGTGCCAGTCAGTTTGCCCTGCAACTAACAAGGGAAAGAAACTGTTAAATACAAAGCTGGAACGTGCCGGGTATGACCAGATAGTTCCAAAATATACGGCCCTGAAGCCACTTACGACGACATATAGCTATGAAAGCTATCTGCCAACAGGGTTAAGGATTATTCGGCAATATGAACAGAGTTACGTGAATAACAGGTTGCCGAACACATTTGCATGATAATCGTACTTGCATGATGTATTAAATATAAGTTAAAACTTAACCAATCTCGATTGTACAACCGAGTTGGGGTCCATGGGGATTGAACATGCAAACCAAGCGTGACTAAGCTAATCTAAAGCTGGCGCCTGCCGCACGACACCTGGCTCTATCATAGGTCAAGTGTACTCAACGTGCATGAACCCTCACCATGTGACAATCCAGATACGATCCGATCGGCTATTGCAAACAGTAGATCTACTGCATAAAAGACTTTTCAATAATAAACGTGAAAGAACAGAGCAGATCTATAAAAGATAAAATCGAACCGAACGGTATCTAGATTGGGCAAAAGTGTTATGATAAAATAAACATAACAAAACATATAACACAAGGTAACTTAATGAATCTATCAGATTTGCCAAATCTAACAGAGCCGATAACTATTTTTACTCATGACTCAATCCGCCGCACGATACAAGGCATAAGCAAAAACTTCCCGTCATAAGCTTAAATCCGCCGCACGATACTAAGCTTAACGTACGAGACTACTTGCACCATATCTAAATCCGCCGCACGATACTAGACATGATAGCAAGGTTGCCGGAACTTACGGAGGTCGACGGATCGATGGCCCCTCTCGAAGAACACGACGACACGACTTGGACTCGAAGACGGCACGGGGCCGGGTTGGTTGTATTGATTGTGAACATCTTTACAATAGTCTCAGGGTTTATATTTATACCCTGGTGTTCTACGAGTCCTAGGAGGACACGATTACAACGACAAAACGGGAAACTTATCTAAAACACGATGCCTTTTATTCTAAGCCTCACTTAATAATCGGCACGTGCTAACAATGACGAGATCTTCTGTTGCCGAATCTTCTGATATGCCGTATTTGTCGCAAACCGACTTAGCCTGAGGTAGCCGACCGCAGCGCCATATTGCCGAATCCACCCCCCGTTTGACCAGTCGCCTCCACAGCCTTACCGAATCGATTGGATTAGCCGACCGTGCTTGCTATCTACCGAATCCCTCAGGTGGTGATTTCTCCCGAACCAGCGCCGTGCTGGCCCACTTGTCATAGTGCGAAAATTCTGTGTTAACACATGCCCCCCTCAATTTCTGCACAAAGGCATTTGTTCTGAAATTGACCACAAGTCCGCCGCGCATTCTAGGTCAGCACTGCTTCAAACTCTGCATCTTCTCCAAATCATCAACAGCTTCAAACTCCATCCGAGTTTCGCAATGGCGACCCACGACGAGATCCCAGAGGTAAATTTCACTTTTCCTTTCAACGCATTCGGTCAATTTATATCGGCATTCGGCTCATTTAGCTTCCCCCGCACACCTTTTCCTTTCAGGCTCTTAGGGATGAAATTCTGATTCCTTGCGATGCGGATCCTGACTCCTACTTCTTGGGACCGATGGGAAACTCCAATCCAACCAATATCATCGGTATGGAGACCAACAGAACCCCTTTCAAGTATGGAGTCATTTCATCGAACAGGTGGCGGTATACCTTCAAGAACTGGCCCCTGCCCGCGGTCACTGGCTGGAGGAATTGGTACAGAAGAATTCAGGCGAGATTTGGGCCTCACTGGGAAACCCAAGATATCCATCATGCTCTGGAACTGTCCCTGGCCGACATGCCCAAAAATGAGTCATTGCTCATAGCAGCTTCTCATTTTTGGTCAGATGCCCTCAATGCTTTCGTGTTCGGCCATGGCATAATGACAATCACACTAGCCGATATCTTCATGATGAGTGGCCTGAACATTACCTCGATCATGAACGCCGACGAACTGCTAGAGAAAATTCCTCAGAGATCCATTGATGTCAGTGTTGGATGGATGAAGTATGTAGAGATCCACAACAAAATATCAGGCCTAGTAGCAGAAATAGAGCACAAGGCTTTTCTAAACATGTGGCTATGCAGATTTATCTTCTGTGGGAGATCCAATGAGCCAACCCTTAACTACATCGCACTGGCTGACAAATTATCCAAAGGAAAGCAACTCCCTCTAGGCAGGCTCTTCCTAGGATCCATATACCACATGATGCATCAGATCTCCACTCAAATGTATCATGCCACTCATGATAGCACAGATGGACTGCCACCAATTGATTGTGTCAATGGCCCCTGGTGGTTTGTTCAAATGTGGTTTCAGCTATACATGCACCAAATCATTGTTGTGCCATTGGACAACCTCAGCTTTCCCTCCAGCAACTTCGCTGAGGATGAAGAGGCCACAGAGAAAGCTTGCCAAACTTATGGGGAAGCAGCCACTGCTATAACCATAAACAAGAGTATTGGCAGTCTCTTCAAATTATTCTTCAAGGGCTTTTATCAGGTGCTCTGGTTACCCTACAGGGAGAATGACAACCTCACTTTCCCTATCAAATTCAGCTTTGATGATGGTTGCATAGACGAAATGGCCACAGGAGTTTTCAACTCATTTATCAAACCCTGTATCCTACCAGCCGAATTCAACAGAGGAAGACAAGTGAAGCACACTTATGAATTCTATTATCCTAACATAGCAGCTAGGCAATTAGGTTGTGGACAGCTCCCTCCAAAACTCATCTTTTCCACCATCATCAAGCCCAGGGAGCAGATTCAGTCCAAAGAGCGTATTACGATAGGGATGCAGGCCCATCGAGTATTCAGCCTGGGGCAAGATCTGCCAGACTACAAACCAGTACCATTTCATTTGATCCAGTCTGCTCATCCTCTTTTTGAGTCCTGGTGGCAAGAATGGCATGATCATATCTTCAACAGCCCAGTCCATCCCATGTGCCTAGAACTTCAAGCAGACTTCAGCTCTGACAGCGAGGTACAATAACAAACCACTTGTTGCTTTAGTATTTGATCCTTGAGATTTCTAACTTTTCAAAACTTCCACAGGACTTCACACCCAATTCTGACATCAGGCCTATCCAATATCATCAAGCAGGGCCAATCACTGTCCTGGGACACAATGCTCCTTCATTGACTCAGCTTATGAAATCCCAAGCAGTCTCATTAACCACCTTCTCAGCTAAAGGAGAGAAAAGAAAGGCCACTAAGGGCACTTCCAGCTCCAGGCGAACCAAGACCAAGCAAAACACACCTCCTCCAAAGGTAAGATGTCCTAGTCCTTCCATCATTATCAACTTATTCTTGACTGGCTTGTATACCATTACAGGCCTCTTCCCCTGAACAAGAAAACGCTCAAACGACGGTGCCCCCAATCTTTATTACCTTGGAAAATGATGAGCATGAAGATGCCGAGGAAATGGACACCCAGAACCCGGATGATGTCAACATTGGTAGGCCCTTTAATTATCCCTTCAACCAGCAGACCCTTGCCTCTCTTGACTGATCAGTAATTTCATAGATGACACAACCGGTGAGATTTTCATCGGTTCAACTCCAGACCCTGCTGACCAATCCGGTTCTCAACCAGATCAAGACCCTGTCAATCAGCCGACTCATCAAGTAAGAATTAATTCCTCATTTCATCCCTTCTTCGCACTTCACCTTAGTCGGCTAACCCGTCTAAATCAACAGACTTTCATCAGTTCAGCTTCCGAGTATGCATTTGATGTCAACGAGTTCCTGAACAAAAGGGCAGTGGCCAAAAGACCATCGGCACTAGTCCAAGATGTCCTGAGCAACATAACAAACTTTCTGAGTCAAGACATCTTGTCCTTAGTCAGAGACGCCGATGAGGTTAAAAATCTCCTCGAGCCCATTGCCGAGGACATCTACATTGGATGACTGTTTTGCCAAGGTGAAACGAGCAATCAGAAGCACTGATCTTCAGACTGCTAAGTCCAAGTGCACCCAGGAAGTCAACGATCTGTACACTCAGTTCCAAAAGGCCAAGAACTCTCAGGAGACACTGGAGGCTCAGTTGAAAGAAATGCAAGAAAAGAGATCTGAACTGGAAGCCCAACTAGCCCAGGTCAACTCTGATATTCAGTCATGCACCTCTCGGCTATCGGGTTTACCGAATATCATTGAAACAACATCTTCCAGACTGTCATCGGCACTTGATGAGGATATCAAACTTAGCACGAGGCTTTCACAGGCACAAGGCACCGAAGAGGAGGACAAAAAGGCACTGGAGCATGCTAATCAGGTCAAAGCCGATACCCTGGTGGCTATAAATCAGTTCTTGAACAACTGAGATGACTGTGTGATGAACTTTTAATTTCAGCAATCCTGCGTCAGAATGACTCAAACATCTTCTTGTAATATATCTATTTTTTGCATCCAATCGGTTACCATTCCGACGACATCGTGATTAGCCGTGTAAACTTGTTTGGCAATTTGGCCAGTGTTTGTCCCGAACACCTAAATCGGCAATTTTGCCGAATCCAGGCGTTCTAATCTCCGCCGAACACGTGAGTGCATCCAGACGGTTTGCACAGCCCGTTACTGCAGAGGCCCATCTCGGGAAGCAGGAAAACCCCAATCCGCCGGTTGATATTCGGCGTGCTACCCCGGGACACTCGCCACGATCACTGTTCCGATTTTAAAAATCGCCCCTGGAGGCCTGCCTTCTCCCCATCTTGCATTCGCTCCTCTAGTACTCTCGCCGCCTCGGCTTCCTTGCTTGCTCCGCCCCAGAAAACCCTAACTTTCCGAGTGCAATGGCGAGCCATGATGACCGCGGCAAGCGCCCGGCGACTGAGGAGGCCGAAGGGAGCCGCGCTCGGCGCCTCCGTCAGCGCGGGTAGGACTCCTCGCTTACGTCCTTTGTGGCAGTTTCTTGAAAACCTCGCTCACACTCTGTTACTGCTCGCCGACAGGGTCCCCGTTATCTCTTCCGCTGGCGGGCATGCCCGGCCTTCTCCAGCGCCGGGGAGGCCAGACGCTCCACCATCGGGCTCGTCGAGCTCCTCCGACAGCCTCTCCTACCACTCCCATCCTTGGGAGGTGAGCCCGGACCGGGACTCCGACGACGGCCTCTACGACCACAACGACGCCTTGAACTTCATGGCGCTGCGGGACGAGTCCCGGGAAGAGCTGGCCGCCGTCTCGAAGCAGTACGGGAGTGACCAGCTGGAATGGGAGGACCAGCGCCGGCAGTTCTGCAACGCAATCACGGGTATGAACGCCCAATCCTGGATCTGCTTTCGGTCGTTCATATTGATCTTTTAACCGATCCATTCCATTTTGTCGCTCACAGCGCTGTCTGAAGAACTGGAGCGCCTGAAGATGGCGGCGAACGCCGTCGCAGACCGGGTGAACGCCCAGGGCGTCACCGCCGATGCGCGCCTGGCCAACGTGCACGGCCGCATCGAGCAGGTCGCCCTGCAGGGTGTGCACCACGGCGTGGCGCTGGGGCTGTCGGCGCTGACGGTCCACACGGAGGAGGACTTCTCCGTGACGCCGGTTGGCTTCCCCGGCGGGGCATGTCCGGAAGACGTCGAACATATCGACGATTTTCTGGACTCCTACGAGGATCACGCTCACGTCCTCACCGCAGTCACCAATCCGCAGACGGTCATCAACAAGGTGCTTGGTAACTGATCTGCACTTTCGTACCGCCCCAACTTATGAACAATGCTCTACTTTGCCATGTTCACGCGTACAATCTGTTTTCCCTTTCTGTGCTTGTCTAGTGTTCGATCTCTTCATTGAACCGATTGCACAGCACCGCGTGCATTTGGTTCCGTTTTAGCGTTTTTCGCGCTAAAGGCGACACATGCCGTGTCGGCTATTTTTGCTCTAAGGGCGATAGAACCTATCGGCCATTTTTTGTGCTAAGGGCGACACAACCTTGTATCGGCCGTCGGTGCCCGCTAGTCCTTGATTCCGTTATGCACCGACCTCCACGCTAGGATGAAATCTCTTTAGATAACGTCCATTAATTGCCCTAGCAAACTCTTCTCCTTGGAGGGTTTTCAGAATGTACGCATTACCCGGAGCACATCTCAGAACTCGAAAAGGCCCTTCCCAGTTAGGGGACCATTTGCCGAATGCCTTATCTTTGGTACCGATCGGCAAGACAATTTTCCAAACCAAGCCTCCTTCTTCGAATCCTTTTTCTTTCACTTTCGAATTGTAGTACTTGGCAACGCGTATCTTGTTCTTTTCAATATTTTCCAAGGCCTTGAGACGAATCAAATGCAAATCTTCTAGCTCATCCATCATCAAATCTTTATAATTCTCTTTGGCTAGATCGTTCTGCAATGTAACTCGTCTTGACCCCGATTGCAATTCCCATGGTAGCACTGCGTGATGCCCATAGACCAACTCGTATGGTGACGTCTGAGTCGACCCATGACAAGCCATTCGGTAAGCCCACAAAGCTTCGTTGAGTACCAAGTGCCACCTTTTAGGTTTCTCTTCGATCTTCTTTTGAATGATCTTAATCATGATTTTGTCAGAAGCCTCTGCCTGCCCATTGGCCTGTGCATAATAACGGGAGGAATTATATAGCTTAATCCCCATCCCTTCGGCAAAGTCACAAAACTCCGAGGAAGTGAACTGAGTTCCCTGATCGGTAGTGATGGATTGAGGGATGTCGAATCGGTAAATGATGTGCTCCCTGACGAAGGACACCATGTTCTCTGATGTCACCTTCTTCAATGGGATGGCTTCAACCCACTTAGTGAAATAATCCATGGCTAACAGAACAAAACTTATGTCCCTTGCTAGATGGAGGGTGGATCTAGCCGATCAAATCAATACCCCATCCTCTGAAAGGCCAAGGCTTAATGATCGGATTCATGGCCGATGCTGGGGCCCTTTGCACATTGCCGAATCGCTGGCAATCCTGACAACCTCTGTAATATTCAAAGCAATCTTCAAGCATAGTCAGCCAAAAATATCCAGTCCTCCTGATTATCCATCTCATACGGTGAGCCGACTGGTGTGCACCACATACGCCTTCGTGCACTTCATACATCAGTTTCCTAGCCTCGTCTTGGTTCAGGCACTTAAGCAAAACCCCATCTATGGATTTGTAATACAATTGATTGTCCAAGAACGTAAACTTAAGGGCCTTGTACCTGAGTTTTCGGTAGACTTTTCTGGATGGGTCCCTGAGGTAATCAGCAATGTTGTCTCTCCAGTCTTCAATTGCCTGACTATCACATGGGATTACTTGATCACCTTCTGGGGTTGTTTGCTCTTTCTCAAGTGCAAAAATGTTTTGATTCTCCCTATACCCGGATGCTGCCTAAGCCAACTGGTTTGCTTCTTCGTTTTGCCCCCTAGGAATATGTTGCAAGGTTGCTGATCGAAACTGTCTAAGGAGCTCTTGGCAACCTTTGAGATATTCCTGCAGCGTGTCGTTTTTGCACTCGTACTCACCTGTCAGCTGCCTGATCACCAACTCCGAGTCACCGAAGATCTCTACGGCGTCTGCCTTAACGTCCACGAGCAACCGCAATCCTCGAAGCAGTGCCTCATACTCCGCTTGATTATTAGTCACCGGGTACTCGATCGGTATAGAGTATTTGAAAGGTGCCCCCTTGGGAGAAATCAACATGATCCTGACTCCACCACCTTTGCTACACGACGATCCATCAAAAAACAATGCCCAGGGGGCAATGGTTACTATGTTAGCGTTAGAATCACGATGATGAGTGATGAAATCAGCCATAATCTGGCCTTTAACAACCTTTGCCGATTCAAAACGCAAATCAAATTCAGAAAGAGCTAAAACCCATTTACCGATCCTTCCACTTAAGCTCGGCATTGATAACATGTGCTTGATTACATCAAATTCTGATACTACCACGCATTCGGCATTCAATAGATAGTGCCAAAACTTGGTACAGGAATAGAAAACGCACAGGCACAACTTTTCTGTAGCCGAATACCTCGTTTTGGGGTCCAGTAGCTTTCGGCTAAGATAGGCTATGACTCTCTCTTTTCCTTCGAATTCTTGCATGAGGGCCGACCCTATTGTTAGGTTATCGGCCGCCACGTACAACTTGAAAGGCCTATCGAGTTGTGGAGGAACCAATACTGGTGGTGCCTTCATGTATTCCTTGATCTCATCGAAAGCCTTTTGTTGCACGTCACCCCACACGAACTCCTGATCTTTCTTGAGCTTCAACAGTGGAGAGAATGGTAGCACTCGCTCGGACAAGTTGGATATAAACCTTCTGACAAAATTGACCTTGCCGAGCAGTGATTGCAGTTCTTTGAGATTGGTCGGCGGCACTACCTTATCAATTGCTTCCATGCTCTTTTTGCCTACCTCGATGCCTCTTTTGTGGACTAAGAATCCCAGAAACTCCCCGGCCGACACCCCAAATGCACACTTGGTTGGATTCATCTTTAAATCGTGTTTCCTTGTGCACTCCAGGGTCTTCCTTAAATCGGCTAAGTGTCTTTCTTTGCTTCCCGACTTGACCACCACGTCATCAATGTAGATTTCTACGACTTTGCCGATCAACTCATGGAATATGTAATTCATGGCCCGCTGGTAAGTAGCACCGGCATTTTTCAAACCAAAGGTCATGACAATCCATTCAAACAAACCTATATGGCCAGGGCACCTGAAGGCGGTCTTTGCCACGTCCTCTGCAGCCATGAAGATCTGGTTGTAACCCGCATTGCCGTCCATAAAACTTATAATTTCAAAATCGGCCGAAGCATCTACTAGCAAGTCGGCCATTGGCATTGGATAACCGTCCATAGGAGTGGCTTTGTTGAGGTTCCTGAAGTCGATGCAGATTCTCATCTTCCCGTTCTTCTTGTACACCGGGACAATATTGGAGATCCAGTCCGCATATCGACACGGCCGAATGAAATTAGCTTCTAGTAATCTTTCCACTTCCTTTTTCACGTCGGCCAACACCTCCTCCTTGTAGATCCTACGTGGAGGTTGTTTATATGGGCGGTACCCGGGTTTGATCGGCAATTTATGCTCAACGATGGACCGATCCAATCCAGGCATTTCTATGTAGTCCCAAGTGAAACAATCTTTGAACTCTTTTAGAAGATCTACTAGCTGCACTCTGAAATCAGGGTCTAAAATGGAACTTACAAACATCGGCCTCTTCTTACTTGTGTCACCAACATTCACCTCTTCCAACTCGTCGGCCGACGTGAAGCCACGTCCCAGTTTGCCCTCGCTGCTGTCAGTCGGATTATCCATCTAAAAGAAGCTTTGGGAGCCGATTGCTTGGATCGACTGTTGATCTCTACCATAGACGTTGACAGGACCTTCTCCCCACACACGATCGGAGAAGCAGTCTACTCCGTCGAATTCCCAGTAAGTGGGCTCAATGGTGGCAACACTCACCGAGTCGTCAGCTTGGACAATCTCGATGTCATCTCCAACCCACTGTATGAGTATTTGATGCATGGTTGAAGGTATGCAGCAGTTGGCGTGGATCCAATCCCTGCCCAAAAGCAGGCTATATGCCCCCTTGCCATCAATGACAAAGAAGGTCGTGATGAGCGTCTTGGATCCGATCATCAATTCCACGTGCACGGCGCCCCGAGTGTCAGAGGGATTGCCGGCAAAGTCACGGAGTATCATATCCGTTTTGAGCAGGTCTTCATCGTTCATGCCCAGCTTTCTGAACGTGGCGTAAGGCATGATGTTGATCGCTGCGCCGCCATCGACAAACATCTTGGTTAGCGGCTTTCCGTTGACGTACCCCTTGACATACAACGGCTTCAAATGCCGAAGCTTGGCTGGCTTGTCAAATGCTGCCTTCTGAGACAACACGAGCTGTGCCGCGAGCTCGTCGTGCTCGGCCTCGTCAGAATCCGAATAGACCTCGTCCTGTGCCTCCCGGCCGGCAGGAGCCATGAACTCCAGGGGAAGGAAGAAAGTCATGGCCACGTCAGCGCCCTTGTCGGCGTCATCTGGTTTCTCCTTCGGGCGCCACTCTTGCTTCTTCCCATTGGCAGCTGCTTCTTCCAACTCCCTATTCCGGAGGCGCTGCACTCTCCTTTTCTGGCTTTTTCTGAGCCCTGGTGGGCACCACTGCCCCTTTTGCCACCTATATGGGCGAGGCCGCGCCTCCTCGCCGTCGTCCTGGTGGTGCACCCACTCTCGATCGGCATATCTTTTGGCTTGCCGACCCGGGCTTTCCATTTTTAGGCGCCGATCGTCCATCGGGATGCGTGCTCCCAATCTTTCATGGACGGGACGGCGGTTGACGCGATCCTGCCTATACCCCCTGTACTGATCGCTGCACTTAGGGCAGTTGTTGACGGCAGGCAATCTCAAGCCTTCGTTCCAGCAGTGGCGGAAGAACGAGCAACCCCAGTGAGCCTGCTCCTGCTCTTGGCGGCGTTCCTGCTCTCTGTGGTAGGCCTGCTCTCTGTGGTAGGCCCTCTCTTCCAGACGGTACAGGTACTCCTCCGTGTGACCGTCTTCGCGCTGATACTCCTCTGCGAGTTCCTGTTCTTCGCGTTGGAGACGCTTCCGTTCTTTCTCATCTTGCCGGCGCCACTTGTTGAGGAGATCCCTGTGGGTAGGCCTGCGCCTGGAAGATGTCTCCCCGTGCTCATATCGACTATTCGTGGTCCGGGCGCGCTGCTGGAATTCATCGCTGGTGATTTGCCGATCGGGGTCCACCGTGCCAGACTCGCGTGCTTTGTTGGAGGTGAGGACTTTGACCTTGCCCTTACCCCTGGGGTCCTCTGGAGCTACCATGCTCACTGAAAAGAACACGGCGTTCTAGGCGAAGGGGTTAGCATCGATCTTCATCTTGCCATTGAACTTGATGTGGCCGTCCTGGATGGCTTTCTGGATCCTCGTCCTGAACACACGGCAATCATTAATAGAATGAGTGTTAGTGTTATGAAAACCGCAGTACTTCTTGTCCTTGACCCCTCCAGGACGCAGCATCGGGTGATCCGGGGGTAGCCTGATTCTTCCTTCGGCAACCAGGAACTCGAAGAGCTTGTCGGCTTTGGTGACGTCGAAGTCGTATGCCCCCTTCTGCTGGCGCAACCATTGCTTGTTGGCTTGGGTCGGCTCCTTGTCCCAGTTGAGCTCTGCAGCGGCCACCTCATCTTCAGCATCGGTGTAGTCATCGGCTTCGTCCAGGAAAGCCTGATACATCTGCGCCGCGACATTGTCCTTCTGGAAACGCCCTTCCCTCCGGAAGCCTTGCGCTTGGATAGTCATCTCATTCAGCCGGCGGGAGAGATGACCCAAGTCTTCAAACTCTTGACCGAACAGCTTGTCCCTAATGCTCGGGAGCATGCCTGCCATGGCCAATGGTGGAAGCTGATCGTCCGGCAGGTGCATGCCGAAGCACTGGCTCTTGACTTCCCTGAACCTGCGCAGGTAGTCCTGTGGTGTCTCATTTGGCTTCTGGCGTACGTACATGATGTCCACGAGTTTCTTCTCCTTGGTGCCCGTGTAGAAGTGTGTATGGAACTTTTGTTCCAAGTCTGCCCAAGAGAGAATAGAGCCCGGCGGTAGTGACGTGAACCATGCGAATGCCGGTCCAGTGAGTGACGACGGGAAGTACCGAACCCTGAAGGCATCTTCGGTATTGGCCTCCCCAAGCTGGAGCAGATAACGACTGACGTGCTCCACCGTGCTGGTGTTGTCTAAGCTGGAGAACTTGGACAGGTCCTTCGGCACTTTGACTCTGGGAGGTAGAGCCACACGGTGGAACCATTCGGGGAACGGAGACCTGTAAGCATAAGTGCCCTTAGGCTTCAGGCCGAAAGTGCGCTGCATCATATCCGCCATCCTCTCTAGCATGACATCGACATTAGAGTCGGCGGTTTTTTTGGCCGTCGGCTTCCCATATCCTGGATGTGGGGCGCCCTCTATGTTGTGAGGCTCAAGCATCTCATGGTACCCGTTTCCGTAGTAGTCCTTTATGAGCCTATAGGTTTGCGGGGAGATCTTGCGTGTTGACTCTGGCCGCTGACCCTTAGTGCCGAACGTGAGCTGACCCATGGTCGGCAACTGGCCCTCTGGCGTGTGCTTCTCTTGAATGGTCATCCCGCTTGATTGAGCCTTAGGCGGGGTCTCCTCACCAGCAGCTCCTGCCCCCTTGAGGTGATCCGGCAGGTTGAAAAGATGTGGCCCGGCTATAGGGCCAAACTCCGCCTTCATGAGTTCATCGGCCTTGGGGCCAAATTGGGCGATCATGATGGTGCGGAAAGTGTTGAGGAACGCCCCATGCATGCGACCGATGGCACCAGAGACAGCTTCGTTGATTATGTGAGACATTTTCAGCACTGCCTCCGCCTCCCCGGGATCATTCGGGTTGAGCTGGACGGGCTTCGGCAGATCGTGCAGACGACGAACCTTTCCGCTCTTGTTCTTGGAGAAGGCTTCTAGGCACTTGGCCTGGAATTTGGCACAAGCATCATCCACCTGCTCTTTGTACTCGTCGGGTAGTTCAGCGAGCTGCACCTGCACGAGCCCCGCCTTGTTGCTGGCCTCGGCTTCAGTGACTTCAACCATGGCTGCAGGAAAAAGAGTGTCCCACCAGGCGTGCCAAAAAGTGTGTTGACACAAAAAGTGACGCACTGTGCCAATCACACAGCAAGCCGGAGAAGCTGGCTTCAAACGTGGCCCGGGTGCTCAGAAGTCCGGTGCGTGCCAGTCAGTTTGCCCTGCAACTAACAAGGGAAAGAAACTGTTAAATACAAAGCTGGAACGTGCCGGGTATGACCAGACAGTTCCAAAATATACGGCCCTGAAGCCACTTACGACGACATATAGCTATGAAAGCTATCTGCCAACAGGGTTAAGGATTATTCGGCAATATGAACAGAGTTACGTGAATAACAGGTTGCCGAACACATTTGCATGATAATCGTACTTGCATGATGTATTAAATATAAGTTAAAACTTAACCAATCTCGATTGTACAACCGAGTTGGGGTCCATGGGGATTGAACATGCAAACCAAGCGTGACTAAGCTAATCTAAAGCTGGCGCCTGCCGCACGACACCTGGCTCTATCATAGGTCAAGTGTACTCAACGTGCATGAACCCTCACCATGTGATAATCCAGATACGATCCGATCGGCTATTGCAAACAGTAGATCTACTGCATAAAAGACTTTTCAATAATAAACGTGAAAGAACAGAGCAGATCTATAAAAGATAAAACCGAACCGAACGGTATCTAGATTGGGCAAAAGTGTTATGATGAAATAAACATAACAAAACATATAACACAAGGTAACTTAATGAATCTATCAGATTTGCCAAATCTAATAGAGCCGATAACTATTTTTACTCATGACTCAATCCGCCGCACGATACAAGGCATAAGCAAAAACTTCCCGTCATAAGCATAAATCCGCCGCACGATACTAAGCTTAACGTACGAGACTACTTGCACCATATCTAAATCCGCCGCACGATACTAGACATGATAGCAAGGTTGCCAGAACTTACGGAGGTCGACGGATCGATGGCCCCTCTCGAAGAACACGACGACACGACTTGGACTCGAAGACGGCACGGGCCCGGGTTGGTTGTATTGATTGTGAACATCTTTACAATAGTCTCAGGGTTTATATTTATACCCTGGTGTTCTACGAGTCCTAGGAGGACACGATTACAACGACAAAACAGGAAACTTATCTAAAACACGATGCCTTTTATTCTAAGCCTCCCTTAATAATCGGCACGTGCTTACAATGACGAGATCTTCTGTTGCCGAATCTTCTGATATGCCGTATTTGTCGCAAACCGACTTAGCCTGAGGTAGCCGACCGCAGCGCCATATTGCCGAATCCACCCCCCCGTTTGACCAGTCGCCTCCACAGCCTTACCGAATCGATTGGATTAGCCGACCGTGCTTGCTATCTACCAAATCCCTCAGGTGGTGATTTCTCCCGAACCTGCGCCGTGCTGGCCCACTTGTCATAGTGCGAAAATTCTGTGTTAACAATACCCCTCTAGTTAGGTTTAGAACCTAGTCTTATACTAGAACTAGAAGAGAGAGAGAGGAAGAGATCAAGAAGGAGCTCCGGCCTGTCGGATCAACTTCTTGATCTTGTACCTGCGGATTCAAGTTCATCTTCAACTTGCTTCAGCGATTGTTTCGGTAATCAACGTCTATATTTAAGTTTGAGCCATTGTTCTTATTATTCTTAAAGTTTATGACTCTCTTGAGTATTTTAATTCTAGCCATTCTAGAGTTAGAGTAGTTGGATAGTGTAAGCGTGGTGGTTAGAATTGATAGCTCATAAATGCCTCCTATAACGCCGGTAGTAGTGGTTGTTCGCAAGGGTGACTTTTATAGCCTTGTTGATTCTTCTATAGTCCACTTACCCGTGTGTAGGCTTGGTAGGATTATACATTTGCATAAAAGACTCATACTCTGTTTGTGACCTTTTATGACAACTTCCCCACTAAGAATAATATAAACATATCACTCTTAAATTAGAATTAGACAGCCTTGGTGATCCCCTCTATAGTTCTAGATTCTCTGTCCTTGTTAGCTACTCAGGCGTTAGACTTTAAGGCTTAAGACTATCCGTTCTTTTAGGTTCGATATTAAAACTGGATTACTCCGGTGAAGTGCTACATCGGTAGATCCTATCTGTGCGATTACGGATTAAGTAGAGTGTGCGCTAATTTATACCAACAAGCTCAAGGACCGAAATGGCGACCAGAGGGGGGTGAATGGGAGCCTCAAATTTCTTCTCTAGAAATCAATGGCCCTTGTCCCATAGAGTCACCCCAAAAGCGAGACAAGACTCGGTAGTGTCCACGACCCTAGATGTAGGGTGGATGCTTTCAAGATGCACAGCGGGACACTGCACGAACTCAGAAGAGCCTCGGAGCAAATGCAAAACTGCAGTGACCAATCCTAGGAGAAAAACCAAAAGGAGTAACAAACGGTGTCCACAAATAGTGAAATTTGATCCACAGGTAGTAGATACCCCCAGGAAGGTCTCCCAAAAATGGCAGCTCAAAACTCTAATGTTCAAATACCGGACATGTCCTGGAGTCACACCGGACAAGTCTGGTATTCCCTGCTCAGACTAGTTTTGGGAGAAAAATCCAAAACCTTATCAAACTGTATCCAAAAATTATGAAATTTTAACCAAAGCTATTAGACACCTAAGGAAAGATGTCCACAAAATTTCAGCTCGAAATTCGAAATTTAGGTATACCGGACATGTCCAGGATCATACAGGACATGTCTGGTATTTGCGCTGAAGCTCCAGAAAATTCCGAATTCGAATCCAAAACTCAACCAAATCAACTCTGAAAAATCTGAAATTTTGCAGAGGTGTTCACAACAAGGTGAGTGAGCTATCTCTGAGAATCCATGGTTTGATTCTAACTATAGATCAGAGAATCAAAGAAAATCGAAGACGAACAAGCAAAAAGGGGAAAAATAGAGAACGAACGCGAATTCGACCCGATCTATGTGCTCGTGAGGATAGAGGGGAATCCTTCGGTGAAAAGAAGGAGCTCACGACAAAACACGATCTGATTCAAACGGAATCGAAAAACATCTCACGGAGAAGGAGAACGAGGCAAATCTCCAGGAGATGAAAAACCGAAACGCGATGAACACGAACACAAAACGCGATTCGATTCAATTTCAGCCAAAATTCCTCCACACGAGGAGACAATGAGAATACGGTCTCGTTTCCTTAAAAGATCCAAATACATAGAGGTATGATTCCTATCTCTGCGGATCACAGGCAGTGAGGTATGATAGAGACCTAAGCGAGGGCTAGAGAGAGAGCTCAGTAAACAAATGCTGCAAGGATGAAGGGAGAGGAGGGGTGCATCTCTTATTTATAGCTTAATACAATAATCCCCTATCTAACCCTAGATACAAGAGCGAAGCGGACAACCCTAGGGGTATTCCGGTCCAACTCTGCTGATAGTTGATCCGACGGCCACACACCTTCCTCATCATTAGCTTCGCCTCGACGCAAGCCTCAGGAGGCCGCCACGTGCCGCCCTGTCGACTGCCATGCCTTCCTCGTGGATAGCTTCGCCGCCGCGCCAGCCTCTCCATGCCGCCACGCGTCGACCATCCTTTTTGCGGAACTCCCCACGGTTTTGTGGCCGAAACCGGGAAACCTGGGCCTTCCCCTGGTTTTGAGGCTAAAACCGGCAAACCTGTCCTCCCGCTGAGTTTTGTGTCCCAAACTCAGAAACCCGTGAGCCCAGGTTTTGAGGCCCAAACCTGGAAACCATCCTCGCCGAGTTTTGAGTGCCAAACTCGGAAACTGGCCTCCCTGAGTTTGGAGGCCCAAACTCGGAAACCGTCGAGGGTAGCTTTTTGAGGCTCAGCTACCGAACCCGCGCCGTAGACCGGATGTGGTTCGCACACCCCGAGTTCCAGCACCGATGCCGGAGAATGTCTAGCCTCCACGCCAGGCACAGTGCATTCGCCTTCCTTCTCGGCCTCCCGCCAAGTGTCACGACGCCATCACCTTCCTCCCGACTCGGTCGATGCACCGCACATCCCCATGTGCTCTTGCTTGCCGATGGCACGTGCCAGCTACCACAGCTGGTCCTCAGGTCTCCCGGTCCATCAGTCCAAGCCTCGCGTCCACCCTTCACCGCTCCCGGTCCATCGGCGCGACACGTCTCTACTTGACCTTCACCTCACCTTCGACCACTGTCTCCGAGCTCCACACCTGCACATCAACACAACCACATGTTGCCCGTTGACCGATCACTCATCACTCAGGAAGGGAACCACAAGGGCACACATCAACCTTGTGTTCGCAATCTCCCCCTTGATGAGTGCATCGTCAACTCATAGTAACCGTAATCAAACATAAAAAGAAAGCAGAATTAGGTAGAAGGAGAAAACTCACTCGAGATGTCCAAAAGCCAAGAGAAAGGCCGAAAATGAACAAATCGAGATAAGCAAAGCTTGTTCCCCAAAGACATGGGCAACGGTTCGACACAACCAAGCAACAGATCGGAGCAACGACTCATCAAAGAGCAAAACTCGATCACAATGGAGCGAAAATCTTGGTTCCCAAAGACATGGGCAATGGCTCGACGCAACCAAGTCAAGATCAAGCTAGTCCCCAAGAAGAGGCAGAAAGGGCTCAACACCACTAGCTGAAAGCTCAATACCAAATGAAGACTGCATAAAAGGCAAGTACTACTAGTCCCGCAAGATAGAGGCACAGAGGCTCAACACAACTAGCAGTAAGCTCGATACCAAACAAGAAACACCAAATCATGGTGAAAACAGTTAGTCCCTCAAGACAGAGGCACAGAGGCTCGACACAACTAGCTGAAACGATCGATACCAATGAAAACCGACTCAGAGCAAGGCAGAAATGCTCCCCCTCACTCAAAGGACTCCCCCTCAACAAGTGAAGCATAAATTGCAATTTGTCACCACATCAAGACACACTCCCCCTTGGACAATTTCTCCCCTTTGCGGGCAATTTGCAAACAAAAGAGAAGGTAAAGGAGCTCAAATAAGCGAAACGGGGCTGGGTCGTGCCTATCGGAGTCAAGCAAATGCACATGAGTCAGAAAATGCATGTTAGCAGCTTCGGGTATATAATCGATAGAGTGAATAAATGCTCTAAAGAGTGCTGATCCGACTATAAAGCAGCAAGCAAAAATGCTAGCAAAGGCTCAAACTGATCACCGAATACGAAATATGAAAGCATAAGCCAAGTGAGCAGTTTTAAGCCATTCGGAAAGGGTTTTCACCATCAAAATAGCACAGAACATGTATAGAAAGGAAGTCAAACAAGTGCTAAACATGTATACAAGGTGAACTACCCCTAGCACAGTTCAATCATCATGCTATAGAATGAAACATAGACTTGTGTTTTCAGATTTTATCGGAGAATATGCTGCGGTTATCACACAAGTTCAATTTTAGCATGTGATTGCGAGAGGTTGAAAACTTGTCATTGCCTAACTTTTCAACCGAGCTAAGCCTATGCATATGCAATCAGAAGCTTGAAGCATCGGTTTCGGTCTTACACTACATGGCTCAAGTTTAACTCAAGGTTCTATGAGAAATAGTCTCGATACTGTGATGTGCTGACAAAGCAATCCCATCTCGATCTTTTCAATTCACTAATACTTGGTTCATTTTAAGCATAATATGAATAGTCCAAGAAAGTGAAAGACTCAGAACTAGAGACATAGCAACCTAGCATATATGTGTAGCATAAGTAATTAACCTCAACACATTCTACACATGCTAGTTGCCAATCTCAATGGTGAACATGTATCAAGTTTTAAGTTCATTTAGCATGTTCATCATTCTGAAAGATAGCTTAGCTCAAAACATGTATTAGTGATCAAAGAGAGCCTAAGCTATAGACATCATCATATATCATCGAAGCATACACTAATCAGAGCATAAATTTATTCTAAGGAATATAGACATGAAGCTCGAAAATGCAAGATGTATACATGATGAAATGCATGCAGAAAACAGAATCTGAGTAAAACAAGACTAAAC
Organism: Coix lacryma-jobi var. lacryma-jobi; assembly: GCA_009763385.1. NCBI lineage: Eukaryota > Viridiplantae > Streptophyta > Magnoliopsida > Poales > Poaceae > Coix > Coix lacryma-jobi. Next base: position 110,484,773 of record CM019826.1, on the reverse strand, counting down.
AAACTCAAGAACAAGAGAGTAAGAAAAAGTTAGTCTATGGTACATCAAGCAAAATGCTTCCCCCATCTAAAAGGGGAACTCGCACCAAGCTCACCTCTCAACCTAGCAAAAGTTGAGAGATCCAAAGGCTTAGTGAAGATATCTGCAACCTGGTTATGGGTGTCTACATGGCTAAGGTCAATGTCGCCTTTCTCGTAGTGATCACGAAGAAAGTGAAAGTGAACATTGATGTGTTTGGTCTTGGAGAGAAGAACGGGGTTCTTTGCAACACTAATGGCAGAAGTGCTGTCGCAAAGCAAAGGGAACCGACTGAAATCTAGACCATAATCACGCAATGTAGCAACCATCCATAAAAGCTATGAAGCGCAAGAAGCAGCGACAACATACTCGTCTACCGTAGTAGACTGGGCTACGTTCGACTATTTGCGAGAAGACCACAAAACCAAAGAAGATCCAAGAAACTGACAAGTCCCAGAAGTAGACTTGCGCTCAAGATGACAGCCAGCAAAATCTGCATCGGAATAACCACAAAGCGAGAGGGTCGAAGAAGAAGAGTACCAAAGTCCGAACTTAGGAGTGTATCGGAGGTGCCTCATGATGCGCTTGACCGCTTGCTTGTGGGAAGTCCGAGGGGACGCCTGAAAACGAGCGCACAGACACACAGAAAACTATATATCCGACCTCATCGCCGTCAGGTACAGGAGCGAGCCGAAAATGCTCCTGTACTCCTTCTGGTCAACTGGCTCTCCGTCCTGGTCCGCGTCCATCGCAGCAGTCGTAGCCATGGGCGTCGTAAGAGGCTTGGCCTCACCCATGTCAAACTTCTTTAGAATGTCCTTTGTGTACTTGCCTTGATGCACGAACGTCCCATCTCGAGTTTGATTGATTTGCAACCCGAGGAAGATGGTGAACTCACCAATCATACTCATCTCAAACTCCCTGCTCATAGTATCTGCAAACTTGGCAACAAGTGCATGAGAAGAGCCACCAAAGATAATATCATCCACGTAAATCTGAATCAAAAGGGTGTCATTGCCTTGCTTGAGGAGAAACAGAGTTTTATCTACCCGTCCCATTTTAAAACCCTTGGAGAGCAAAAAGGTTTTCAACCGCTCATACCACGCTCTCGGGGCTTGTTTCAATCTATACAAAGCTTTTGACAGTTTAAGGACTTTGTTTGGAAACTTGGGATCCTTGAAACCAGGGGGTTGCCTAACATAAACCTCTTCCCCTATATACCCGTTCAAGAAAGCACTCTTGACATTCATTTGGTAAAGCTTAAAACCCTTCGAAGCAGCAAAGGCTAGAAGAATCCTAATGGCTTCTAAACGGGCTACAGGGGCAAAGGTTTCCTCATAATCTATCCCCTCTTTTTGGCAAAAACCCTGGGCCACTAGCCTAGCCTTGTTCCTCAATACCATCCCATCCTCACCCTGTTTGTTTTTGAAAATCCATTTGGTACCTATAGGGTGGCATTTTGTTGGAGGTGGAACTAGGGTCCAAACTTGGTTTCGCTCAAAGTTTTCTAACTCCTCATGCATGGCATTAACCTAGTTAGGGTCAGAAAGAGCATGTCCAACATCTTTAGGATCATAGGAAGCAACAAATGCAGAATGAGCAAAGTGTGAGATCTCATACGCTTGCGACCGCGTGACTCGCTGGTCGATGCCGTCGATCATCTGATGCGGGGGGTGTGCTTGCTGAACGCTTTGGGGCGCTTGCCTCGTCGAAGTAGCCTCCCCCTCGCCAGGTGCTATCGCTCCCTCAGGTGTAGCGGGTGCTCGCTGGAGAGGTGGCTCTAGAGGACCCCAGGAAGAAGAAGTCGTGGAATCGGGTCCTCGAGCTGATGTAGTCGCTGCAGGGTCGACAGGGGCAGCCAGTGGAGTTGGCTCGGGATCATCCCAATTGGCATCTTCCTGCTCCTCCTCCACAAAGATCGTCTCTTCCAGCTCCTATTCCCTTGCAACATCAAAAGCAGAAGAAACACAAGGCATAGTCTCATCGAATGTGACCTCACAGGTCTCCACTATCCGGTTAGTCTCAAGGTTAAGAACTCGATAAGCACATGAATGCGAAGCATAACCAAGAAACACACCATCAGCAAAGCAAGATTCAAATTTGTCCAAATTGCCTTGCTTTAGGATAAAACACTTGCACCCAAACACCCGAAAATGAGACACCTTGGGTACCCGTCCAAAACGCAACTCATAAGAAGTCTTCTTCATGAAAGCTCGAAGAAAGATGCGATTTGAAACATGGCAAGCGGTGTGGATCGCCTCGGCCCAAAAATGCCTAGGAGTCCTATGCTCATCGAGCATCGTCCTAGCCATCTCAACAAGGGTCCGGTTCTTGCATTCGACAACACCGTTCTGCTGGGGGACATAGGGAGATGAAAACTGATGCTCGATTCCATGAGAAGAACAGAAAGAGGCAAACTGCGAGTTATCAAACTCAGTACCATTATCGCTACGGATAGCTCTAATAGTATCAGGGGGAAACTCAATTTTCGACTTCAAAATCAAATCACGAGCAAAAGAAAAAGCTTCATCCTTACCCTCCATGAAGAACATCCAAGAATACCTCGAAAAATCGTCTACGATCACTAAAACGTACCACTTCCCTCCCGCTGAGCAAACCCGAGCTGGACCAACAGTGTCCATGTGTAAAATCTTGTCGGGTCGCTTTGTCATCACCTGATTAACAGGTGGGTGAGAAGCAGCAACCATCTTCCCGTGACGACAAGGATGGCAAACAAGGTCCTTCTGAAACTTAAGCTTGGGCAATCCCTGGATTAAGCCAAGTGAGCTAAGCCTTGCAAGCAAGTCAAAGCTCAAGTGACCAAGCCTCCTATGCCACTTCCACAAATCAGAAGAAGGACCAGCCATCAAACATCTAGCAGAGCCGAAAGAGCGAGAAAAATCGGCTCTGAAAACATGACCAATAGGAACAATCCAACAAACAAGATCTCCCCAAGGGTCTAAAACACGACTCAAACCATTCTTAAAACGCACTTCAAAATCATCCTCAAGGAGTTGCGAAACAGAAAGCAAATTAAAATGCAAGTTAGAAACCAAAGCAACATCCTTAAGAACGAAGTTCTCATTGAGCCGAATAGCTCCGTGAGAAACATCCTTACCTCTACTATTATCGCCAAAAGTGATGTACTCCTTGTGCACCACGGGGTCTAGGCTGGAGGACCATTCTTTCTTTCCGGTCATGTGGCGCGAACACCCAGAATCCATGAGCCACATGTTCTCCAACCGAAGTTGCTGCATCAATAGAAAGGCAGGAAATGAGCATATGGCACAACACTGGGGTTAGTATACTGAGAAGGATACTAGTGCTGTGTCATAGGCCCAGAAAAAGTGTTAGTAGCAACACCAAACTGACCTCGTCCCGTGGGTGGATAGCGATCACCACCAAACTGAAAGGGTGGTCCGCTATGGAACGGAAAACCTCCAAACTCACCTACATGTCCCATTTGAGCAAAGCGATCACCACCACTCTGAAAAGGTGGTCCGCTGTAGGACTGTGCAGCAAAACCTCTTACACCCGGCTCACGATCATATTGAGGACGACCGGAACCGCGACGGGCACGACCACCACCCCGTGGTCTAGCTGCCTGGGGCATAGCCACCTGAGGGGGTGCACCTCCAGGTCTAGCGCCCTGCCTCTGAACTCCCCGACCATGCACACCATGGAGAGGGTGGTGTCTGGCCTGGTTTTTCAGCTCCAACTCCTTCCTAGCATCTCTCTTCCTCCGAAAGCAAAACTCAGCTAGGCGACCCTCACGGTGACAGTACTCACACTCGAACCTCACCACTCTCTTGGGTTGTTGGTTCTTATGGTTGCGAGGGTTGTGCACTCTAGCTGGCTGCTTGCCTCTCGGAAGGGGATCACTAGAGACGTCAGGAAGGGTGTCAAGTGTGTTCCTAAGATGGTTAGGTTTGGGAACCCACACTTGCTTGCAAGGTGGAGCCTTGGGAGGTTCATCAAGGATTCCATCCTTGGTGATAGGCTTGGGAGGCTTAGGTGGGGTGATCTTGGTGAGCTTAGGGACAGCGGATGGCTTCTCACTCGGGTTCACTCCGCTAAACTCACTGATCTTGCCAAAGATACTAGCGCCCTTCCCACCTAAAGCAAAGCCTACTCCCGGGCAATCAGTTCCCCTCTTGAACTGACTGATCATCATTCCCAAATGCGGCTCACTGCATGACACCCAACTCAGGATGGACCGAAGGTATGTGTTTTCCTCCTCGGTTTGCATCCTGTCATGCCGACAGTTGGCAATCTCAAGCTCCATCCCCACGCATCGCTCACATGGAGCGGACAAGGTGCAAACTGAGCTAGCCTTCAAGGCTTCAGCAAGCTTGGCACTAACTTCTGCCAACTCAGTTCGCAAGACTGGACAGGACTTGCACGCACCCAACAAAGAAGACCATGCCTTCACTTCCTCCAGCTCCTTCTTCAGGGAGGGACACTCTTTGCAATCACCAACCAAGTCTAGCCTACTCTTCAGCTCATCATACACCTCAATCAAAGAGGCATACTTGGTTTGCAGGGTGGCAATGTTTGTCATATGCATCATGCACTCCTCACACTCCTCCTCATTGGTCACCTTCACCTCGGACCTAGCGAACTCAATCTCCTTAAGCGCCTCATTCATCTTAGCCTTAAACTTGTTGCGCTCTCGGATAGCTCGCTTGAGTTGCTTGTCCTGACCGAGAACTATGTCGACAAGAGAATCGCGCTCACCGGTAAGACGATCGACAAGAGAAGAGGTTGATACCTCGGAAGCGTCGTCATCGTCGTCGTCATCGTCAACGGCGTCGGCGTCCTTTGCCTGGCACTTGTGGTCCTCTTCGTTCAAGGCCATGGTGTAGAAGCCCTTGGAGGAGTGGCCAAAGAAGCAGAGTCCATTGAAGCGTTCTTCAGTCTTGTGCTCGGACCCGTCGTCGCTGGAGTCGCCATCGGAGGTCTTCTCGCTGTCGCTGATGGTGGCGAGGAAGGCACGCTGACCGGCGTCGAAAGCCTTCTCCACATCCTCTCGGCGGTAGCTGCCCTTCTTCTTCTTCCCGGCCTTGTTCTCCAGCTTGCCTTGCGCCTAGAGTTGCGGTTCTTGCCGGGGAAGCTCTTGTCACGCTTGGGATAGCTCGTGACGAAGTGATCTGGATCTCCACATTCATAGAAGCCCTCACGTGCGCCACCACGCCGGCGATTCAGACGGTTGTTGTGAAACCGCGTGAACCGGGTGATGATGAGGGCGAGCTTGTCATCGTCCAACACCTCCACCTGCTCCTCAGTCACTAAAAGCAAAGAAGACAAAGCAAAGAGAGGTGGTGAAGCGTTAACAGAGAGAATCGATCCACCCTTGCCTAAGACCAAAGCCATGGAATGTGAAGATGAGTTCTTCAGCTTGGCCTGAGTCAAGTGATCGATCTCGGTGGACATGAGCTTGCTGAACAGCTCGTCCACGGTGAGGGTATCATAGGATGGAGACTCTATGATGGTCGACACCTTCACCTCCCATACCCTCCGATCCAGGGCGTATAGCAACTTGAGAGCCCTCTCATGATCGTCATAGGGTAGGTTAGCCCGATTGGCACACATCTTGTTCACAATCATTTGGAAACGAGCGAACATGGCATCAATCGTCTCTCCCTCCAACTGAACAAAGTTCTCGTACTCTCGCTTGTAGGTCTCGAAGAGTCTGGTCTTGACTTGAGCGGTCCCCTCGTGATAGCTCTGAAGCTTCACCCAGATCTCTCGTGCCGTCTCAAACTCAGAGACACGCTCGAACTCAGGAAGGGAGATACTGGCCAAAAGAGCATTACGAGCCTTGGAGTTGGCCTCGTGCTGGTCAATCTGGATCTCACTCACACGAGCCGCAAGGACTACGTACTCAACATTCTCGCATATCTCCCAGACAGAAGATCCGATGCTGTTGAGATAAGCACGCATCTGAATCTTCCAATAGGGATAGTTCGTCCCATCGAAATAGGGAGCCTTGCTGTTCCCTCGATCCATGTCACCCTTAGGATCCGAAACCGATTAAGCTAGTGTAGATCCCTTAACCGGCTCCGATACCAATTGAAGGACCGAAATGGCGACTACAGGGGGGGTGAATGGGAGCCTCAAATTTCTTCTCGAGAAATCAATGGCCCTTGTTAGAGAGTCACCCCAAAAGTGAGAAAAGACTCGGTAGTGTCCACGACCCTAGATGTAGGGTGGATGCTTTCAAGATGCACAGCGGGACACTACACGAACTTAGAAGAGCCTCGGAGCAAATGCAAAACTGCAGTGACCAATCCTAGGAGAAAAACCAAAAGGAGTAACAAACGGTGTCCACAAATAGTGAAATTTGATCCACAGGTACTAGATACCCCCAGGAAGGTCTCCCAAAAATGGCAGCTCAAAACTCCAATGTTCAAATCCCGGACATGTCCGTGAGTCACACCGGACAAGTGTGGTATTCCCTGCTCAGACCAGTTTTTGGAGAAAAATCCAAACCATTATCAAACGGTGTCCAAAAATTATGAAATTTGAACCAAACCTAGTGGACACCTAAGGAAAGATCTCCACAAAATTTCAGCTAGAAATTCGAAATTTAGGTATACCGGACATGTTCGGGATGTCCGGGATCATACCGGACATGTCTGGTATTTGTGCTGAAGGTCCAGAAAATTCCGAATTCGAATCCAAAACTCAACCAAATCAACTCTGAAAAATCTGAAATTTTGCAGAGGTGTTCACAACAAGGTCAGAGAGCTATCTATAAGAAGCCATTGTTTGATTCTAACTATAGATCAGAGAATCAAAGAGAATCGAAGACGAACAAGCAAAAAGGGGAAAAACAGAGAACGAACTCGAATTCGACCCGATCTATGTGCTCGTGAGGATAGAGGGGAAATCCTTCGGTGAAAAGAAGGAGCTCACAACAAAGCACGATGTGATTCAAACAGAACCGAAAAACATCTCACGGAGAAGGAGAACGAGGCAAATCATAAGGAGATGAAAAACGAAAACGCGAAGAACACGAACACAAAACGCGATTCAATTTAATTTTAGCCGAAATTCCTCCACACGAGGAGACAATGAGAATACAGTCTCGTTTCCTCAAAAGATCCAAATACATAGAGGTATGATTCCCGTCTCTGCGGATCACAGGCAGCGAGGTATGATAGAGACCTAAGCGAGGGCTAGAGAGAGAGCTTAGAAAACAAATGCTGCAAGGATGAAGGGAGAGGAGGGGTGCCTCTCTTATTTATAGCTTAATACAATAATCCCCTATCTACCCCTAGATACAAGAGCGAAGCGGACAACCCTATGGGTATCCCGGCCCAACTCTGCTGATAGTTGATCCGACGGCCACGCGCCTTCCTCATCCTTAGCTTCGCCTCGATGCAAGCCTCAGGATGCCGCCACGTGCCGCCCTGTTGACCGCTGTTGACACCTCGGGTGGCACGCAGAAGAAACCGCAAGCGCACAGCTGTCAGTTGTAGCTTTTCACCTCAGAGTATTCCGGGGTATCGAATCCACGAGGAACGCGAAGTGATTTTGTGAAAACTAGGGGGATAAGGATATCTAGGATAGATGAAGGGGAACGGGCACTATCTACTGGGGTAGATCCTAGTTCTATTAGACTTCTAGGGATTTAAGTTCTTTACTAGTGTACTGTGGGCGTACTAGCCTTTACTACTGACTTAGGTTAAACGCTAGCACAACGAGCCCTACTATTAAACTAGACCAACTACGTGGTGAAATTCAAGGCGCACAAGGTTGTCACCACCTGCTTGCTACCACAGCTATCTGGGGGCCTAGCCGTACTCACTGGCAATATATAGCCTAAGTACCACACTTAATCTATATATTACTACTACTAGCCCTGTACTAGAACTAGATTACTTGAAACAAATATCAAGCAATGAAACGAGCACACAAGTACTGAAAATAATTACTTGAAGATAAAATAAATACTAAGTTACCAAAGTTGAAGCGCAGAGCAGAGAGAAGCAGCGGTCTCCGACAACTCCGGAACTCTCCAGACTTCTACTCTTCTCCTCTCCAGCTCCTCTTCTAGTGAGGCATTCACACTCTCTCTAATCTCTCTAGCATAGCAAGTGTGCTAATCTAACCAAATGGTGAAGAATGATGTGAGGCTCTCCGAATGAGAACTCTAGGGGCCTATTTATAGTGCTAGGAAGCTAGGGGGGTACTTATAGAGTGAAGGGGAGGTCAGTTAGGGTTTAGGGGGTGGCGCCCGCCACTAAACCCTGGCGCTCGCCACCCCTCTGCCATCCTTTGCAACCGCCATTCATCCAACGGTCTTCACTTGCTCCCCTAAGTCGGTTTGAGGGTCGGTTAGGGTTTTAGACACGTGTCCAAAGCCCACTATCCAGGTGATACTCCTCTTAGCCCTTGGATCAAACCGTCTTAGTGTGCAATGGCCAGGATTTGAGCCTGAGGTGACTCCCACGGATCAATGACGTGGCCAGGGCCACTTTGGGCAAGATGGACCTAGCGGCCGCCAGTAATAGGTGGTGGCCACCACCCTACTCAGGCCCAAATGGGCCAGAGTGGCTTGGCCTTGCTCCTGGTACACTTGTTTGGCCCAAATTCCATCATTTCCAGCATTAAGATAAGAAACTATGCACATGTGGAAATAGGTTAGTTATAAACCAAATCATCTACTTTTTATGTTATTTTACCTTGGTTTTGGGTGAAATGTTGATAGTGAAATGATGCTTTAAGCACCATCAACAAGCTCCCCCACACTAACCTCTTGCTCGTCCCGAGCAAGCATGGATTTTAAGAATTGCAACAATTTATTGAACTAAGCATTCACACAAGATGTTCAACTACCTATACTCATGTTAGTAACCTTTCCAAGTGGCTAATAAATCATACCTATGGCGGTTGAAAGATAGAATAGCTTGCAAATAAGAGAAACACACTTTCCTCTTCTACATGCCTTGGGGTTTTAGGATATTTTCAAAAAGAAAATCATGGTTCATTGAATCTCTCTTTAAATCTCAAGGCACTCATGGTGTATATCCTTACTTTATGGCAAAAGAAATGCCAGAGTCTATCCTATGGTTTATGTGGAGTTTATAGGGAAAGGAAAGAATGTAAGACACTTCTATCTCTCTTTTATTGCTAAGTCAAGTTTAGGATCATGGGAGAGTATAGTCATGCAATAGCCAAGGTATAAGGTGGACTAACTCAACTCCTTTGTTATTTTTGAATCTCTTCTCTTACCAAGGATCATGGCTATATGCATCTCTCTTTTTTTTCTTTTTTTTTCTTGGACACTTGTCCTATTTAGAGCATTTGCTCCTTTTTTTGAATACTTGGACACTTGTCCTTTTTAGAGCATTTGCTCTTTTTTTTAGATACTATATAGCCATGTCCTTTTAAGGAATGAGAAAATTTATTCAATTCTTTTAGAACAAAATTTTGGAGGAGAACTACATGAGTATACTCTCAGTGTGAGAGTTGTCTCAAAAAGGCATGGTTTGCCTTGGCTTTTAGAGCATGACTAAACTCTTCTACCTAGATCAACTATTCCTGACAAGGCTCAAAGATTGATTTAGAAGGCTTTATGGGTTGTTCTCCTATAATCTAATATGTTGGCTTTGGTAGGTGGATAGGAAAGAAAGATCATGAACCGTGGTAATTTTGGTTTTCAAATAAAAAACTCCCACGGTTGTAGCAGAGTACTAATGCAATTTCAATTACTACTTCTATATCTTATCAAGCAACAACCTAGGTTGATTTCCCTATCAAAATGAGTAGGCTACTACACATGAATAAAAGGTAGAATAACATGTCGTGTAAACACTCAATTCAAAAGAAATTGTTTCAGCATTTTTATTTCCTAGCTACATTTTTAGTTAAAACCGAGACATCCAGTGATCCAAATTGTACAGAATTTAAAACACAGGTTTAGGAGTTCATCAGGCGTGTTTCGGTGCAGAGTGGCCTGCCGGCCGCCAGTAATAAGTGGCGGCCGCCATGGGCTTTGTCCCAAACGGCTTGCAAACAGCGTGGTAGCTACCTTGCTAAGAACAGGTTACTGCTTTGAACATTTTAGCATGTTTTACAGTGGTGTTTAAAGAGGGGATTTCCCCCACACTAGAAGTTTTGGCACTTTTTATTTTTTATTTTTTTAAATGAACAATCTTGATGAAGGGAAAAAAATAAGGGTGTCTCTTTTTTATTCATTATAAGAATTTCCTAAACAAATATTCTAAATTGAAATTTAAACAAACTAAAATTTAAATCAAGCAAACTAAAAATTAAACTTAATCTAACTAAGAACCTAACTAGACACCCTAAACCTAATCTAATCTACTGAAGGAGTCTCGTAGAGATCCTCAAAGCCCGTCTCTTTGAAGAGACGCTTGATCTTCGAGGTGCAGCCCTTGCGGAGGATGGTGAACCGATCCTCCATATCCATCCGCCACAGGGCTATCTCTGCGACCTGATCCTCCAAGGCGCTCTTCTCCCTGCGCCGCTTCTTCACCTCTGCGGTGAGTTTTTCGAGGGTAACCCCTCCTCACCACCGCTGTGTTCCATCTCGCCGGGGACTCCTGCCGGCGATGGGTTGAGACGGCGGTGCACGGATGGCGCGGAGAGTGACCCATTGGAGTCATGAGTGCTCGCCTCGCGCTCATGCAGCACCTTCTCATAATGCCCATCGGGCATCCTCACGCCATACACCTACAGTTTAGCCCTTTTAGGATTGGGGCTGTAACTACGGGTGCGGCTATCCGAGCCAAATCTTACCCGGGATTTCACCCTTGATGGATTGGGCGTCTCATCGCCCCTGGTCTTGACGGCCGGAGACTTCCTCGGGGTGATCTCCCCCGTGGTCGGCCTAGTGGGCGACCTCAACTTCTTCCCGTGTGGTGTCACCGGAGGATGATGAAGACGGAGCGGAGGCGAGGCCAGGGGGCGCTTCACCCCTGGCGGCCGCCCAGCAGGGGTGGCGCCCGCCACTGGAGTGGTGGCTGGTGCCTTCCCCGCAATCTTCGGTGGTGTACCCTCGACATAGGTTCCGTCGGGCAGCACCATCGCTAAAGGAGGTACGTCAAGCACCTCCATGTCGTCGTCGAACAATGACCGGATGATGGCTTTGGTGGAGGACGAGACGGATCCTTGAGGGTTGTAGGACACGGATTTCCGTGGGGATGACATGGTTTTGGAGGAGGTTTGGCTAGACTTCATGGGTGGATGGAGGAAGAAGAAGGAGTTCTTCTTTTAAGAAGGGGGAAAAAGTGGAAGGATAGGCCTTAGATTAACTAACCCTCCCTCATCTTCTCCTTCTATCACTCTCCCAAGCTCGGGATTGGTTGCCACGTGGAGGGGGGCCTCTAAACCGCCGCCTAGCGTGGCGGGCGCCAGGGTTTGGTGGCGGGCGCCAGTTGAGAGTGGCGGCCGCCACTCCTCCTTCGCCGGGCATCGAGCGGGAGAAGGTAAGCCTCCTAAAATTCAAAGTCCAAAGGTCAAAATGGAATGGTTGGGCCTAAAGAGGTCTGTCTCAGGGTTTTGGATGGACTAGGTGCATGAAATGGACAAAAAACTAGGTCCATCTATTAATGGTCATGGGCTTGAGCTACTTCAAAGTCAATTATATCAATTTCGTTTAGCTCATTTTTATCAAAGTCATAGAACATTTTTAATCTTTGTCCATTGACTTTGAAGATTTGCCCATCATCACTTTCCAATGTGACGGCTCCATGGGACGAGGTTGCAACAACCTTGAAAGGTCCTTCCCATTTTCTTCGGAGTTTACCATGTCCAAAAAGTCGAACACGGGAGTTAAAGAGTAAAACTTTATCTCCTACATCGAACTCTTTCTTTTTGATCCGTTTATCGTGCCATCTCTTAGTCTTCTCTTTATAGAGCTTGGCACTATGATAGGCTTTCTCTCGCCATTCTTCTAGTTCGGAAATTTGCATCTTCCTATTTTGGCCAGCTTGGTCAAGGTCCATGTTCCATTTCTTAATGGCCCAATGAGCTTTGAACTCAAGCTCAACACGAAGATGACAAGTTTTCCCATAAACTAGTTGATATGGGGACATTCCAATTGGGGTCTTATAGGCGGTCCGATAGGCCCACAGAGCTTCGGGTAACTTATGTTTCCATCCCTTTCCCATTTCTTCTACCGTCTTTTGCAAGATATTCTTTATTTGTTTATTGGACGTTTCGGCCTGTCCACTTGTTTGGGGGTGGTATGCAGTGGCTACATTATGTTGGACTCCTTGACTAGCTAAGAAATGTCGGAAGCTCTTATCTATGAAATGAGGGCCTCCGTCACTAATGACTAGTCTAGGAACTCCAAAACGAGGAAAGATGTTTTCTTTGAACATTTTTTTCGAATGTTTAGCATCTGCCGCTCGATAGGGTATGGCTTCTACCCATTTCGAGACATAATCCACAGCCACAAGAATGTACTCGGCGTCATAGGATTTAGGAAAGGGGCCCATGAAGTCTATACCCCAAACATCGAACAACTCAACTTGGAGATTGTTCACGAGAGGCATAGCATCTCGGGCACTAATGTTACCATGCTTTTGGCAATGAGGATAACGTCTCACATAAGTCTTTGTGTCCTCGTACATGGATGGCCAATAAAAACCTATTTGCCATATTTTAGCATGTGTCCGAAAAGCTCCATAGTGTCCTCCATATTCGGCGGAGTGGCATCTATCTATGATTTTTGTTGCTTCTTCTATGGGGACACACTTTCTCAAGAGTCCATCTGCACAGACCTTATAGAGATATGGTTCATCCCATAGGTGCGTTCTGCTTTGATATAGCAGTTTCTTTTTATTCTCCCCCGGAGGGACATAGCCGCCGACTATAAAATTCACGATGTTTGCATACCAAGGGTTGGTATACATGACTTTTAAAAGGGTATCATCGCGAAGAAAGTCATTTATTGGGAGATTGTCCGAATTATTGACTTGTAGTCTAGACAAGTGATCAGCTATTGAATTCTCTACTCCTTTTATGTCTCTTATTTCTAGGTCAAATTCTTGAAGGAGTAGGATCTAGCGGATCAACCTTGGCTTAGCATCTTTCTTAGTGAAGAGATATTTCAGAGCAGAGTGATCGGTATAAACGATCACCTTAGCTCCCACTAAGTAAGATCTAAACTTGTCTATGGCAAAGACTACGGCCAAAAGTTCCTTTTCTGTGGTTGCATAGTTTAGCTTGGGGCCGGTCAGGGTCTTACTAGCATAAGAAATAGCATAATGCTTCTTATCTTTAGTTTGACCAAGGACGGCTCCCACAGCATAATCACTAGCATCACACATGATTTCGAACGACAAATTCCAATCTAGGGGTTGGATGATTGGTGCAGAAGTTAGAGCCTTTTTCAAAATATTGAAAGCTTGTAGACAATCCTTGTCAAATTTGAACGGGGCGTCTTTTGCTAACAGGCTCGTTAAGGGTCTAGCGATTTGTGAGAAATCCTTAAAAAACCTTCAGTAAAAGCCAGCATGGTCCAAGAAACTTCGGATTCCTTTCACATTAGTGGGTGGTGGCAATTGTTCAATTACATCGATTTTGGCTTTATCCACTTCTATCCCACATTCTGAAATTCGATGGCCTAGGACAATTCCTGCCCGCACCATGAAGTGACACTTTTCCCAGTTAAGAACTAGGTCCTTCTCTTCATAGCGTTGGAGGACTTTGTCTAAATTGGCTAGGCAATCGTCAAAGGTTTTCCCATAGACTGAAAATTCGTCCATGAATACCTCCATGATTTGTTCAATCATGTCGGAAAAGATGGACATCATACACCGTTGGAAAGATGCCGGCACATTGCAAAGTCCAAAGGACATGTGTCTATTGGCATAAGTTCCATACGGGCATGTGAAAGTGATCTTACTTTGGTCATCTGGATGGATTGGAATTTGGTGATAACCAGAATATCCATCCAGGAAACAAAAGAAGGAATGGTTTGCCAATCTCTCTAGCATCTCATCTATAAAAGGAAGTGGGAAATGATCTTTCTTTGAGGCTTTATTCAGCTTCCTATAGTATATACACATCCTCCATTCAGTGACAGTGCGTTGAGGGATTAACTCATTTTTCTCATTCTTAACGACTGTCATGCCTCCTTTCTTTGGAACTACTTGCACGGGACTTACCCATTCACTATAAGGAACTGGATAAATAATTCCCGCGTGCAAGAGTTTCAGAACCTCCTTTTTGATGACTTCATGCATAGCGTTATTAAGTCGTCTTTGGGGCTATCTTGAAGGGGGTATCTCAGGATCTAGAGGGATACGATGGGTGCAGAGATTTGGACTAATTCCCTTCAAATCTTGAAGTGAATAGCCAAAGACAGATCGGTGTTTTTCTAAGACAAGGGTCAACCTACGGACTTCCGCTTCAGATAGCTTACTGCTAATGATTACGGGAGTCTCGGGGTCATTGTTTAGAAAAATGTATCTCAGGCCTTCAGGCAGAGGTTTTAGCTCTATGGAAGGTCAAGATGGCTTTTCCGATTCGTCTAAGCGAAATGGTTCATCTGTCTCGGCTTCTTCTTCGACAAAGAACTCAGAATCTTCATCAAAATCAGGCTGAGCCAACTCATAAAGGGTAGAGGTTCTAGCTTGATCGAGAAGATCTGGTTCTGGTGATTGTTCGGCAATAGAATTTAATGCACGAACGAAAGGTAATGAGTACTCTTTTCCACCGATTTGAGCATTAAAGTGCTCTTGACATGGTCCTTGCAAGGCAAGTACGGACCAAGGTTGTCCTAAGAAGACGTCAAAAAGGACTACATCAAAAATGTAGAAATTTAAGACCATGTCCGCTCCATCTACTTGGATGGGGACCATCTTTAGGATTCCTTCACTTTCCAAGATGTCACCATTTGGGTCTCTTAGACACCTTTTAGTTGGTTGTCATTGAAGGTCGGGGAATGTTCTGGATACGTAATTACTAGCAAGAACATTAATTCCCACGATAGGGTCGTAAAAGGCAAAGGCTCTTTCTCCCCTAATTTGACATTTTATTATGCTAGGTACATTATCTATGCGAGGCATGTTTTCAGTTACTTCGGCTTCCATTGTCCATTCATGACTCATGACAGCTGAAAGTTCTAAAAGACGCTCTCGGCTATAGATTCCATCAGAAGACTCAGGAAGTGGTTTGTCGGATGGGAGAGCTTGAACGGAGTAGTTCATAGCATTTCAGTAATCCTCAACACATCATCCTCTATCTCGCCCAAAAATCCGAGGAAGAATGTCTTCCCCAGATGTGGACGGAATAGGCTCCGCTAGTCAGCGAGCTACACTCAGCTCTTCTTGTTTTCTACGGTCGAAATTTGAGGTTTCTACGACTTCTTCCTCAGGGATTTCTCGGAAACTCCAGTATAAGGAGTATTCTCGAGAATTCTATCAAGAACCTCCTTTCCACCTCATGGAGAAAGATGAAGAAACGCTCCACCTGACGAATGATCAAGACGAAGAGCGCTCTCTTTCTCTAAACCGACATAAAAATGCTGAAGGAGCATTGGATCAGGTATGGCTAAATTTGGGCCCGAATTGATTAAATCAATAAAACGGGCTCAAGCCTCCCCTAATGTCTCCTTATCATTTTGTCTAAAGGTCAACACTTCTACTCGTAGTTGTACCACTCGGTGGACAGGGAAATACGTTAAGAAAAATTGGTCCGTAAAGTTCCCCAGTCTCCTCTGGTACTTTCCATGGTTCGAGCATGCCATGTTTTAGCTGCTCCCGTCAAAGTGAACGGAAACTGAAGGACCGGATTAGCGACCAGAGGGGGGTGAATGGGAGCCTCAAATTCAATTCGTGAATAGTACGACCCTTGTCCCAGAAACTCACTCCAAATGTGAAGACTCGAAATGACCGCAGAGTTCTCGACCTACGAGTAGGTGGATACCCTAGGAGATGTCCTAGTGGTACAGCGGAACCTCCGGAGAAAGAAGAAAAACTCAAACCAACTGGAAGCCACGGAACAAACTGCACAATCAGCAGTTTCGCGGACTGTCCGGGGTCAGGGTCCCGGACTGTCCGCTGAGCGCCGGACTGTCCGACACTGGTGCGGATACATGGGTGTATGCCGAGTCTCTGAGTGATGAGTGATTGTCAACGGAGATGATGCGCATGTTCTTTGGCTTGTGTTGTGCAGGTGTCGAGCACGGAGACAGTGATCGATGGCGGGTGAAGGTCAAGTTGCGACGTGCCGTGCCGACGGACTGGGCGCGATGAAGGATGGGCGTGCCGTGCGGCGGACGTGCCATGCCGATGTATCGGACGGTGAAGGGCGGACGTGGACTTGGACTGATGGACTGGAGGCCGGAGGATCAGCTGTGGTGGCTGGCAGCCTGCGACAGCGACAAGCGGAGAGAGAAGTGCGATCATCGGTGGAAGGGGTGCACAGGCGGTGCATCCCCTCTACGACGCCGGTTTGTTGGTAGAGCCCGGGAAAAACCAACGGTGGACGGTTTCCAGGTTTGGGCCTCAAAACCTGGGTGCTGGGTTTCCAGGTTGAGCCACAAAACCTGGGCGCGACGGTTTCCAGGTTGAGCCTCAAAACCTGGGCGTGGGCCGGTTTCCGAGTTTGGGCCTCAAAACTCGGGCGCGGACGGTTTCCGAGTTTGGCCACAAAACTCGGGCTGGAGGCTGGTTTCCCGGTTTGGGCCTCAAAACCGGGGGCTGATGGAAAAGGCTGGTTTCCCGGTTTGGGCCGCAAAACGGGGTGCAGAGTGTGGTGGCGGCACGTGGCGGCGATCTGAAGGTTGCGTGGAGGCGACGCGGAAGACCGTGCGGGCGTGGCCGTCGGATCTACCTACCACCAGCGGGTGGACTAGAATAGCCTTAGGGTTAGGCTGGTCCGCTCTGTAATTAGAGTAGAGAGGGTAGTAGAGTAGGAAATAGACTTAGGCTAGGTTAGTATAAGTAGTCTAGGGGAGACACCCTCCTCCCCATCTCAATCTCAGTTAGCGCAGTCTTTGCTTCCTAGCACCTAGGGTTTCACTCTCCCATCCCCTGCTCTAGCTAGTTGAGATCCGCAGAGAGACTCCACTCTGTGTACTGTTGATTTGAGGAAGTGAGGCCGTATCCTCACCTTGTAGCACAGATCGATGGCTTGATTTGCGTCCTTAATTCGAGTTCGTGGCTGTGATTCGCGTTTCTTTGTGTTCTTCGCGGAATCCTTTTTCTCCACGATTTTCCCGTCGCTTGATCTCTTTGGTCGGTTCATCTTTTGCAAAACCGTTTGAACCAAGTTGTTCTAGATCGTGAGGCTCTCCTTTCCACCGAAGGAATTAAACTCTAACCTCACGGTCTAGGAGATCAATCGATTTTCGTTTTGGATTCGTTCTTGCCTCCATGCCCCGAAATTTCTTGATTCACCGATTTGGAGTTAGGTTCGAGCCATGATCTCTTAGAGATAGCTCACTAACATCCTTGTGACCCCTCAGATCGAATCCGAGGCCTAGAGCTTTTGATTTAGAGGAGATCGGGTTGAATCATCAAATAACTGCGCTGTTTTCGGGAGCATCGGACGCTATCACGGGAGCATCGGACGCTAGGGTCCCTAGCATCGGACGCTCCGGTGACGCGTGTCACGTTTTCGGCGTTTTGTTTGCATCGGACGCTAGGCATCGGACGCGTCCGTTGTCCATCGGACGCGCCGGAGCCTTTGCATCGGACGCTGGGTGATTACTGTTCACAGCGTCCGATGGTGGAACAGTAAGGTTCCAGAACCGTCCAGTCTGCATCGGACGCTTCCGGTGGTCTGGCATCGGACGCAGGCCAGCGTCCGATGTGACTGGTTTCGCACGGCTTCGTCCGCGGTTCGCTCGTTCGCTGTCGGAATTGATTTCCGTCTTTTGCGTTGGCTTTCTAGAGTTGTCTAGTGTCTCGCTGTGCTTCTAGGAAGCATCCACCCTACATATAGGGTCGTGGACATTAGCAAGCTCTAGGGTTCGCTCTTGGGTCGATTTTGGGACAGTGGCATCTAGTTTCCGAAAGGAAATTTTGAAGCTCCCATTCACCCCCCCCCCTCTGGTCGCTTTCGGTTAGCTTCTCGGTCCTTCAATTGGTATCGGAGCTGGTTAAGGATCTTCCACCTTAGCCGGTTCCAGATCCACCGAAGGCGACATGGATCGCGGCGTGGGCAAACCGCCGTTTTTCGATGGGACGAACTATGCGTATTGGAAGATACGTATGTCGGCCTATTTGCAGAGCTTGGGCGCTTCGATCTGGGATATTTGCAACTCCCCTGATTACGTGGTCTTGGCTGCTCGTGTGAATCAACAGCAGATCGATGAGCACGATGCCAATAGCCGAGCCCGTAATGCTCTTTTCTCTTGTTTGAGCATGGGTGAGTTTGATCGCGTCTCACCTCGCTCGCTCGGCTCGGGAGATCTGGGATACTCTCATGCGTTTTCATGAGGGCACCTCTCAAGTCAAAACCCGACTCTACGAGTCGTTCAAGCGAGAGTATGAGAACTTTAGACATCAACCTGGCGAGAGCATAGAAAGTTTATTCGCTCGCTTTCAGGTGATTGTCAACAGGATGAGGGCTAACAGAGAGCAGTTGCCATTTGACGATCATGAGCGTGCTTTGAAGCTTTTGCACACTCTTGACCGTTCGGTGTGGGACTCCAAGGTTCAGGCAATCATCGAATCGCCGAACTATGAGACTCTCACCTGCGACGAGCTCTTCAGTAAGCTCAAGTCCAGTGAGATTGATGCTATGGCGAGGGCTTCTTTGAAAATCCTTCTCGCCCGTCCATGGCTTTGGTTTCCGGCTCTTCCTCTAACTCCTCAGCTGGCTTTGCGCTTTCTTCTCTTTTTTCTGTGACAGAGGACCAGCTGGAGTCTTTGGGAGACGACGAGTTGGCTTTGCTTGCCAACCGGTTCTCGCGGTTCCACAACAACCGCATGAACCGTCGTCGCGGAGGAGGACGCACCGGATGCTACGAGTGCGGCGACCCCGACCACTTCATCGCCGACTGCCCCAAGAAGAAGAACAAGCATCTTGGGAAGGGCGATCACGGCCACAGGCGCGACTCCAAGTACAAGGAGAAGCACGTTCCCCCAAGGCACAAGAAGCGGGGCGGCTTCAACAAAGAGTACATCAAGAAGAAGTACATGGAGAAGCGCAGGCAGGAGGAGAGAGCGAGCGTTCGCCACGCTCAGCGACGTCGACGGCTCGGATGACGACTCCGCTCGATCGAGTGATGACGAGTCCGAGAAGAAGAAGCTGGAGGACACGTTCAACGGCTTGTGCTTCTTCGCCGGCGACGAAGGCCTGTGTACCATGGCGCTCGGAGATGAGGTCGGTGGCGGCTGGAGCACACACCTCGGAACGACGACGACGACGACACCTCCCAGGTATCTCTCACCTACGACGAGCTTTCCTCCGAGGTTGAGAAGTTGACTGCTGCCCTCCTTAGCCAAGATAAGTTGCTTAGGCGTGCCGCTAGAGAGCGCAAGGAGTTTAGGCAGAAGTGGGAGGACACGGTGAAGGAGCTTGAGTTCGCTCGGTCCACCGTGGTTGTGTCGGAGGAGTTGGAGTGCGAGAGTTGCGCCGCGCACATGACGGATCTTCTCACTCTGAGGAGTAAGCATGCTGCGCTGGTAGATGAGGTGGATGAGCTCCGAGCTAGACCGCAGCTGTTGGGTGCGTGCAAGACTTGCCCTGTCTTGCAATCCGAGTTGGCAGAGAAGAATGCCAAGCTTGAGTCTTTTGAGAAGGCCGGCTCGGATAGCACTTGTGTCAAGAGGTGTGCTTTGTGTGAGGGCCTGGAGCAGGAGATGGCCAATGTGAGGCATGACAAGGTGCGTACCGAGGAGGAAAACACATACCTTCGGACCGTCTTGTCATGGGTGTCTTGTGGTGAGCCTCAGCTCGGGATGATGATCTCCCAATTCAAGCGAGCTGCTGGGGCTCCTGGTGTAGGTCTTGGCCAGAGTGTTGATCTTTCAGCTTTTGGTAAGATTGGAGAGTCTAGTGGTCTGAACCCCTGTGAGAAGCACAACTTCACCACTACTCCCAAACTAACCAAGCTTCCACCCAAAGAGCCTGCCCAAGCCTGTCACCAAGGATGGAGTTGTAGTTGAACCCCCAAGGCTCCACCCAAGAATCCACAATGGCAACCCAAGCCCAATCACCTAAAGAACAAGCTTGACACAATGCCACCCATCCGAGAGGAGTTGCCACAGAAGGGCAAGGGCAAGGTGAACCATACCCACATCCCTGCAAACCAACAACCCCTTTGCGCGCGGTGAGTGTTTCAGTGTGACTTTTGTGGGCGGGATGGTCACCTGAGTGAGTTCTGCTTTAGGCGCAGGAGAGAGGCGCGCCGTGCTAGGGAGATGCAGAACCCGGACATGTTTCACCCAGCTCGTGGTGGACATGCTCCGAAGCCTCAGGGGAGAGCTGCTAGGTCTGGAGGGGAAGCATACCCAGCCTAGGCAGCAGGAGAGAGCCCCTAGGAGGGAGACTAGGCCTAGAGGTAGAGCACCTCAGTTTGTGAGGCCTAGGCAGGAGAGAGCTCCGAGGAGAGACGCTAGAGTTGAGCAGCAGGCTCCTAGGCGTAGACCTCGTAGAGAGCGTGCCCGACGGGATCCTGTTTTTGCAGGTAACGGACCCCGTGGCGGAGGCTTTGTTGAGCGCTTTGTCCCACCGCAGGTAGAGTTTCGCGGTGAGCGCTTCTTCCCCAGCGGACCACGTTTTCCTGTGCGTGGTGATCGCTATCCCCCTAGACAGGTTGGTTTTTACACTGACCGTTCTTTTGAGCAGCCGGCCCAACACTGGTTTCCTTCTTATCTTACTAACCCCAGTGTTGGACCGTATGTTCACCCTATGTCTTTTTATTGATGTAGGAGGAGCGGTTGGAGGACATTTGGCTTGTGGATTCCGGTTGTTCGAGGCACATGACCGGAAATGCCAAATGGTTCTCCAGCCACAGTCCGGTCGCCGGAAAGGAGTACATAACCTTCGGCGACAAAGGTAAGGGCAAGGTATTGTCCGTTGGTGCAGTGCGGGTTAATGAGCACTTTGTGTTGCGCGAGGTTGCTCTTGTTTCTAACCTGCATTTTAACTTGCTTTCTGTTTCGCAACTTTTTCGTGAAGGCTATGAGATTCGTTTCAAACCGAACCTTAGCCGGATCTTAGATCCTCAGGGTGATCTTGTATGTCTGATTTCACCCTTTGGGAATGTCTTTCGCGCGAATTTCTCAAAGTCGTTTGGATCTTCTCGCTGTCTTTTGGCTAGTCCTTCTTCTTCTGATCTTTGGAAGTGGCATAGGAGGCTCGGTCACCTGAGTTTTGACTTGCTTGCAAGACTTAGCTCACTTGGCTTAATCCGAGGATTGCCCAAGCTTTCGTTGGAGAAGGATCTAGTTTGCCATGCTTGCCGGCATGGAAAGATGGTTTGCTGCTCCCCACCTTTGACCAAGGTTATGACCTCGCACCCCGGAGAGCTTTTGCATATGGACCTTGTTGGTCCGGCTCGGGTGAGCTCGGTTGGTGGGAAGTGGTATGTGCTTGTTATTGTTGACGACTTTTCGAGGTATTCGTGGGTCTTCTTTTTAGTTGAGAAGTCCGAGACATTCTCCTTCGCTCGCGATCTGATTTTGCGTCTTCAGAACGAGTTCCCTTTGAACTCGATGCGAGCGATTAGAAGTGATAATGGTTCCGAGTTAAAAATTCGGATTTTGAGAAGTTTTGTAAACGCCTTGGTTTGGAGCATCAGTTTTCTTTCCCTATACACCACCCCAAAATGGTGTTGTAGAGAGGAAGAATCGGACCCTTGTTGAGATGGCCAGGACGATGCTTGATGAGCATAGGACTCCTAGGCGCTATTGGGCCGAAGCTATGAACACTGCATGCTATATTTCGAATCGCATTTTCTGAGAGTGTTTTTGAAGAAGACTTCTTATGAGTTGCGTTTTGGTCGCCAGCCCAAGGTGAGTTATTTTAGAGTCTTTGGTTGCCACTGTTTTATATTGAAAAAAGGCAACCTAGACAAGTTTGAGTCTCGTTCTTCTGACGGTGTGTTTTTGGGTTATGGTACTCACACTCGAGCTTATCGTGTACTTAACCTTGACACTAACCGAGTCATGGAGACATCAGATGTCACCTTCGACGAGACTCTTGTTTCTCCTTCTTCTCGTTTTGAGCGTGCAGGTGATCACGAGGTTGGAGAGCCTCTTTTCGATGACGAGGAAGAGGGTGCTGAAGGTATAGATGATCCAGCACCCCCTCCGCTGCGCGCCGCCGCGGGAGCGGCTTCGACGACGACCCGTGGCCGAGACGTTCTTCCTGGGGGCCATGGGATCCACCTCGCCGTCCGGCGGTACCTTTTGTACCCGGGGTGGAACCAGCTACTGTTGAGGGGAGGTTACTTCTTCCCGGGAGGCGCCACGACACATCCAGCGCCAGCACCCCCCTGAACAGATGATCGGCGACATCGACGAGCGAGTTACTCGCTCCAGGTCACAGCACATCTCGCACTTTGCTCATTCTGCTTTTGTTGCGTCTTTTGAGCCCCGAGATGTTGGACACGCATTGACGGATCCGGATTGGGTCAATGCCATGCATGAGGAGCTAGAGAACTTTGAGCGAAATCGGGTTTGGGTTCTAGTACCACCACCTCCTGACTGTAAACCTATTGGGACAAAATGGGTATTTAAAAACAAGCAAGGAGAGGAGGGCCACATTGTGAGAAACAAGGCCCGGCTTGTAGCGAAGGGTTATAGTCAGAAGGAGGGGATAGATTATGAGGAGACCTTCGCCCTGTAGCTCGTTTGGAGGCTATTAGGATACTCTTGGCTTATGCTGCATCCATGGGTTTCAAACTTTTTCAAATGGATGTCAAGAGTGCCTTCTTAAACGGCTATATTGAGGAGGAGGTCTATGTCCAGCAACCCCCGGTTTTGAAAATCCCAAGTTTCCAAACCATGTCTTTAAACTCCACAAAGCTTTGTATGGTTTGAAACAAGCCCCTAGAGCCTGGTATGAGAGATTAAAAACCTTTTTGCTAGCTAAGGGTTTTAAAATGGATGTGTAGATAAAACGCTCTTTCTCCTCAAGCAAGGCAAAGATACTCTCTTGGTCCAAATTTACGTGGATGATATCATTTTCGGTGGTTCTTCTCACGCTTTGGTTGCCAAGTTTGCAGATACTATGAGCAGGGAGTTCGAGATGAGCATGATGGGCGAGCTGACTTTCTTTCTCGGGTTGCAAATTAAGCAATCCCGAGAGGGGACGTTTGTGCACCAGGGCAAGTACACAAGGGACTTGCTGAAGCGGTTCGACATGGGTGAGGCTAAGCCTCTTCCGACGCCCATGTCGACGACGACTGCCCTGGATGCCGACACGGATGGAGAAGCAGTGGACCAGAAGGAGTACCGCAGCATGATTGGATCGCTGCTCTAACCTGACGGCGACACGGCCGGACATTCAGTTCGCCGTGTGCTTGTGCGCGCGCTTTCAGGCTTCGCCACGCACTTCTCACCGTCAGGCGGTGCGTGAAGCGCATCTTCAGGTACCTTCGTTTCACGCCCGAGCTCGGGATTTGGTATTCTGCTTCCTCCACTCTCTCGCTTTGTGGCTTTTCTGATGCTGATTTTGCTGGTTGTCGCATTGAGCGCAAGTCCACTTCAGGGACTTGCCAGTTTATTGGATCTTCTCTTGTGTCGTGGTCTTCTCGCAAGCAGTCTAGTGTCGCTCAGTCTACCACGGAGGCTGAATATGTTGCTGCGGCTAGCTGCTGTTCCCAGTTACTCTGGATGATGGCCACTTTGCGTGATTTTGGTTTGAGCTTTACTCGAGTTCCTTTGCTTTGTGACAGCACGAGTGCCATTAGCGTTGCTAAGAACCCTGTGCTTCACTCGAAAACCAAACACATTGATGTGCGCTTTCATTTCTGCGCGGACCACCAGGAGAAGGGTGATATCGACCTTCGCCATGTCGATACTCATCACCAATTGGCTGATATTTTCACCAAGCCTTTAGACGAATCAACCTTTAATAGGTTGAGGGGTGAGCTTGGTGTGTGTTTCCCCTTTTAGATGGGGGAAGCATTTTGAGATGTACAGACTGACTCTTTTATTTTGAGGCTCTTTTCTTTTGAGTTTCTTGAGTCTCTCCTTTTGGTATCTTTTTCGTCAGTTTGTGTCGGGCATACGCATTTACATTCTGAGCTTCATGTCTATATTCACTAGAATGTAATTATGCTCTTGTTAGTATTGCTCCGATACTTATGATGATGCTTGTAGCTTATGCTCTTTCTGATCACTGTTACATGTTATGAGCGAGCTAGCTATTTTTTGAATGGTGAATTATGCCCTAATGTATAAATCTGAAAATGTTCACCATTGAGATATGCAACTAGCATGTGTAGGGTGTGTTGAGTCCATTCCTGCTTTTCATATATGCTAGGTTGCTATGTCTCTAGTTCTGAGTCATTCACTTGCTTGGTTGTTCATAACTTGCTTAAAATCTGAACCAAGTATTGTTGAATTGAAAAGATCGAGATGGGATTGCTTGTCAACACCTCATGGTATTGAGACTGTTTCTCATTGCACTTTGAGTTAAACTTGAGCCATGTAGTGTATGACCGAAACCGTTGCTTTAAGCTTCTGATTGCTTCGGCATAGGCTTCGCACGGTTGAAAAGTTAGGCGATGACAAGTTTTCAACCTCTCGCAATCACATGCTAAAAATGAACTTGTGAATTCTTTTACCGCTGCAACAACTCCGATATGAATTTGAAATCACAAGTATATGCTTCATTCCTATGCATGATGATTGAACTTTGCTAGGGGTAGTCACCTTTGATATGCTTAGCACTTGTTTGGATTCCTTCTATACATGTTAGTGCTATTTTGATGGTGACTATCCTTTTGGCTTAAAACTGCTCACATGCTCATATGCTTCATATTTCGTATAAGTGATCAGTTTGAGCCTTTGCTATTTGAGTGCTTAATTGAGATGTTGGAGTTATACTGATTAGAGCATCTTTGCACTCTTTTGACTATATACTTGAAGCTCCTAACTTGCATTTTGACTTCATATGCATTGTGGAAGGAGATCTTGTGTTCAGAGGGAGTTTATGTGAAGAGAGTTGCTTCTCCGATACCTTTTGGCCTTGATAAGTGCATTTTCAACTAGGGGGAGAAATTTACGCAAATCATATGCCCTGAAAATCTTTTGTCCTAGTTGCTTGCATTTGTCGAGGGGGAGTTTGCTAGTTGTGTTGAGCCGTTGCCTCTGTCTTGAGGGACTAGCAAACGTTCCTAGCTTCTCATGAGCTTTCATAAGCTTTTCTTTTGGCTTTCAATTGGTATCGTCTGGTGTGCTTCCCATTTGGTTTGGGTTGTTTTTCAATTGGTTCGGAGTGATTTTCTTGCTAGTTGTGTTGAGCCTCTGTGCCTCTATCTTGAGGGACTAGCATTTTGCTTCTGTTGTCCTCCGATCTTCAATTGCTATCTGCTAGCGGTGTTCTACCTCTTCTTGAGGGCTAGCTTTGCTTTGCTTGGTTGCGTCAAGCCGTTGCCCATGTCTTTGGGGACCAAGTTTTTGCTTCATCCACTTGACCTTCTTCGGCTTTTGTTAAGGCTTCTGGGTCATTGGTTGGGTTTTCTCTTCCCACTCCTTCCTACCTCCTTCTTCTTATTCATGATTTGTTGTGGAGTTGACAATGCACTCATCAAGGGGGAGATTGCGGATACATGGGTGTATGCCGAGTCTCTGTGTGATGAGTGATTGTCAATGGAGATGATGCGCATGTTCTTTGGCTTGTGTTGTGCAGGTGTCGAGCACGGAGACAGTGATCGATGGCGGGTGAAGGTCAAGTTGCGACGTGCCGTGCCGACGGACGGGGCGCGATGAAGGATGGGCGTGCCGTGCGGCGGACGTGCCATGCCGATGTATCGGACGGTGAAGGGCGGACGTGGACTTGGACTGATGGACTGGAGGCCGGAGGATCAGCTGTGGTGGCTGGCAGCCTGCGACAGCGACAAGCGGAGAGAAGTGCGATCATGTCGGTGGAAGGGGTGCACAGGCGGTGCATCCCCTCTACGACGCCGGTTTGTTGGTAGAGCCCGGGAAAAACCAACGGTGGACGGTTTCCAGGTTTGGCCTCAAAACCTGGGTGCTGGGTTTCCAGGTTGAGCCACAAAACCTGGGCGCGACGGTTTCCAGGTTTGAGCCTCAAACCTGGGCGTGGGCCGGTTTCCGAGTTTGGGCCTCAAAACTCGGGCGCGGACGGTTTCCGAGTTTGGCCACACAAACTCGGGCTGGAGGCTGGTTTCCGGTTTGGGCCTCAAAACCGGGGGCTGATGGAAAAGGCTGCTGGTTTCCCGGTTTGGGGCCGCAAAACCGGGGGTGCAGAGAGTGGTGGCGGCACGTGGCGGCGATCTGAAGGTTGCGTGGAGGCGACGCGGGAAGACCGTGCGGGCGTGGCCGTCGGATCTACCTACCACCAGCGGGTGGACTAGAATAGCCTTAGGGTTAGGCTGGTCCGCTCTGTAATTAGAGTAGAGAGGGGTAGAGTAGGAAATAGACTTAGGCTGTTAGTATAAGTAGTCTAGGGGAGACACCCTCCTCCCCATCTCAATCTCAGTTAGCGCAGTCATTGCTTCCTAGCACCTAGGGTTTCCACTCTCCCATCCCTGCTCTAGCTAGTTGAGATCCGCAGAGAGACTCCACTCTGTGTACTGTTGATTGAGGAAGTGAGGCCGTATCCTCACCTTGGAGCACAGATCGATGGCTTGATTTGCGTCCTTAATTCGAGGCGTGTGGCTGTGATTCGCGTTTCTTTGTGTTCTTCGCGGAATCCTTTTCTCCACGATTTTCCCGTCGCTTGATCTCTTTGGTCGGTTCATCTTTTGCAAAAACCGTTTGAACCAAGTTGTTCTAGATCGTGAGGCTCCTTTCCACCGAAGAATTAAACTCTAACCTCACGGTCTAGGAGATCAATCGATTTCGTTTTGGATTGCGTTCTTGCCTCCATGCCCGAAATTTCTTGATTCACCGATTTGGAGTTAGGTTCGAGCCATGATCTCTTAGAGATAGCTCACTAACATCCTTGTGACCCTCAGATCGAATCCGAGGCCTAGAGCTTTTGATTTTAGGAGGATCGGGTTGAATCATCAAAGAACTGCGCTGTTTCGGGAGCATCGGACGCTATCACGGGAGCATCGGACGCTAGGGTCCCTAGCATCGACGCTCCGGTGACGCGTGTCACGTTTTCGGCGTTTTTGTTTGCATCGGACGCTAGGCATCGGACGCGTCCGTTGTCCATCGGACGCGCCGGAGCCTTTGCATCGGACGCTGGGTGATTACTGTTCACAGCGTCCGATGGTGGAACAGTAAGGTTCCAGAACCGTCCAGTCTGCATCGGACGCTTCCGGTGGTCTGGCATCGGACGACAGCCAGCGTCCGATGTGACTGGTTCGCACGGCTTCGTCCGCGGTTCGCTCGTTCGCTGTCGGAATTGATTTCCGTCTTTTGCGTTGGCTTTCTAGAGTTGTCTAGTGTCTCGCTGTGCTTCTAGGAAGCATCCACCCTACATATAGGGTCGTGGACATTAGCAAGCTCTAGGGTTCGCTCTTGGGGTCGATTTGGGACAGTGGCATCTAGTTTCCGAAAGGAAATTTTGAAGCTCCCATTCACCCCCCCCCTCTGGTCGCTTTCGGTTAGCTTCTCGGTCCTTCACTGGAGTCCGGACTGTCCGCCAGCAAAAAAAGCAGGAAGAGAAGAAACCAATAGTGCTGCAAGTATGCTAATGGTCTCGGAATTTCCGCGGTTTGTACCGCGGACTGTCCGCCGTTCACTCGACAAGTTGAATAGTCAGGGGTCTGCGCCAGACTGAACCTGAGGAAAGAAACCCGAATCCGCGGACTGTCCGCCACACACCCAGAAAGCAAAAACTTGCTTGGGTTCAAAACCAAATCAAATCGATCTCAACCAAATCGAGCCAGAGAACTTCGATCAAACTCCTCAGGTGATCCTCAATGTTGGGGTGCTAATCCTAAGAAATCATCGCACCCCAAACCAAGTCAAACAAGAGATATTCGTGAATCACCGTTAAAAGGGAAAGAACGAAGAAACGAACGCGAAATCAACCCGATCTATGGATTTGTAAGGTTAGGAGAGAATTCCTTGTTTAGAAAGAAGTGGGCTCCGACCAAGAACAAATTGATTCAGTGGAATCAAAAATAATCTCGCGGAGAGAGAGAGAACGAAGCAAATCTTCGGGAGATGAAAAACCAAAACGTGAAGAAAACAAGACACGATTCGATTCTGCCGAAATTCCTCCACACGGGAGACAACGAGAATACGGTCTCGTTTCCTCAAAAGATCCAAATACACAGAGGTATGATTCCCGTCTCTAGGATCGCTTGACAGCGAGGTATGATTAGAACCAAAGCGAGGGCTAGAGAGAGAGCTCAGGAACAAATGACAGCAAAGATAGAGGGAGAGGAGGGTGGCCTCTCTTATTTATAGCCTAAAACAATAATCCCCTTTCTACCCCTAGATACAAGAGCGAAAGCGGCCAACCTAGGGGTATATCACGGTCCAATCTGCTGATGGCTGATCTGACGGCCACGCACCTTCCTCACCTTAGCTCGCTCGACGCAAGCCTTAGGATGCCGCCACGTGCCGCCCAGTCGACCGCGCGGCCTACCTCGTGGATAGCCTCGCCTCCGCGCCAGCCTCTCCATTTGCGCCACGCGTAGCCTCCACCCAGTCATTTTGCGGACCTCCCCCAGTTTTGAGGCCGGAAACCAGGAAACCTGGCCTTCCCCTAGTTTTGAGGCCGAAAGGGAGGAAAACTGTCCTCAGGCTGAGTTTTGTGCCCAAACTCAGAAACCGCGTGCCCAGGTTTGAGGCCAAAACCTGGAAACCGTCCACGCAAGTTTTGAGGCCCAAACTCGGGAAAGACCGGCCACCCCGAGTTTTGAGGCCCAAACTCGGAAACCGTTAAGGGTAGCTTTTCGAGGCTACGCTACCGAACCCGTGCCGTAGACGGATGTGGTTCGCACACCCGAGTTCCAGCACCGATGCCAGAGCATGTCCAGCCTCCACACCGGGCACAGTGCATTGGCCATCCTTCTCGGCCTCCCGCCAAGTGTCACGACGCCATCACCTTTCCTCCCGACTCGGCCGATGCACCACACATCCCCATGTGTCTTGTGTCGATGCAATTGTGCCAGCTACCAGAGCTGGTCCTCAGGCCTCCCGGTCCATCGGACCAAGCTCCACGTCCGCCCTTCACCGCTCTCGGTCTGTCGACACGGCACGTCCCTACTTGTCCTTCACCTCACCTTCGACCACTGCCCGAGCTCCGCACCTGCACATCAACACAGCCAAGAGACATGTTGCCCGTTGATCGATCACTCATCACTCAGGAAGGGAACCACAAGGGCACATATCAACCTTGTGTTCTCAATCTCCCCCTTGATGAGTGCATCGTCAACTCATAGTAACCATAACCAAAATAAAATGAAGCAGAATTGGATAGAAGAAGAAAACTTACTCGAAATGTCCAAAAGCCAGAGAAAAGGCTGAAGAGGAACAAATCGAGATAAGCGAAACTTGGTCCCCAAAGACATGGGCAACGGTTTGACACAACCAAGCAAAAGATCAGAGCAACAACTCATCAGAGAGCAAAGCTTGACCAAAAACAGAGCACAAGACTTGGTTGCCAAAGACATGGGCAACGGCTCGACGCAACCAAGTCAAAAACAAGCTAGTCCTCAAGAAGAGGCAGAAAGGGCTCAACACCACTAGCTGAGAGCTCGAAGCCAAACGAAGACTGCATAAGAAGCAGCTACTACTAGTCCCTCAAGATAAAGGCGCAGAGGCTCAACACAACTAGGTGAAACGATCGATATCAAGTAAGAGACCGACTCGGAACAAGCAGAAAAACTCCCCCTCACTCAAAGAACTCCCCCTCAGTAAGTGAAGCATAAATTGCAAATTGACACCACCAGAAACATTCTCCCCCTCGGGGGCAAATTGCAATCAAAAGAGAGGGGTAAAAGACTCAAGTAAGGAAGATGGAGCTAGGTCATGCCTATCGGAGTCAAGCAAATGCACATGAGTTAAAAGTGCAAGTTAGCAGCTTCAGGTATATACTCGAAAGAGTGAAAGAATGCTCTAAGGAGTGCTGATCCGACTACTAAGCAACATGTAAAAGTGCTAGCAAAGGCTCAAACTGATCACCGAATACAGAATATGAATGCAGAAGCTTAGTGAGCAGTTTTAAGCCATTTAGAAAATGGTTTCACCATCAAAATAGCACTGAACATGTATAGATAAGAAGTCAAACAAGTGCTAAACATGTGTACAAGGTGAACTACCCCTAGCAAAGTTCAATCATCATGCTTTAGAGTGGAGCATAGACTTGTGTTTTCAGATTTTATCGGAGAAATTTGCAGCGGTTATTACACAAGTTCAAATTCAGCATGTGATTGCGAGAGGTTGAAAGCTTGTCATTGCCTAACTTTCCAACCGTGCTAAGCCTATGCATATGCAATCAAAAGCTTAAAGCATCGGTTTTGGTCTTACACTACACGGCTCAAGTTTAACTCAAAGTGCTATGAGAAACAGTCTCGATACCGTGATGTGCTGACAAAGCAATCCCATCTCGATCTTTTCAATTCACTAACACTTGGTTCATTTTAAGCAGAATATGAACAGTCCAAGCAAGTGAAAGACTCAGAACTAGAGACATAGCAACCTAGAATATATGAAATAGCTCAAATGACCTCAACACATCCTACACATGCTAGTTGCCAATCTCAATGGTGAACATGTATCAAATTTTATGTTTTTTAAGCATGTTCATCATTCTGAAAAAATACAGCTTAGCTCACACCATGTATCAGAGATCAAAAAGAGCCTAAGCTACAAGCAACATCATATATCATCGAAGCATACACTAATCAGAGCATAAGTTCATTCTCAAGAATATAGACATGAAGCTAAAAAATGCAAGATGCATAAATGATGAAGTCAGAATCGAAGCCAATACAAAACCAAAAAGACTCAAAACCCAAAAACAAAAAGGACCAGAAAGTCAGTCTGTGGTACAACAAGCAACATGCTTCCCCCATCTAAAAGGGGAAACACACCAAGCTCACCTCTCAACCTAGCAAAAGTTGAGAGATCCAAAGGCTTGGTGAAAATATCTGCAACCTGGTTATGGGTGTCTACATGCCTAAGATCAATGTCGCCTTTCTCGTAGTGATCACGAAGAAAGTGAAAGCAGACATCTATGTGTTTGGTCTTGGAGTGAAGGACAGGGTTCTTTGCTACACTAATGGCAGAAGTACTATCACAAAGCAAAGGGACCCGACTGAAATCTAGACCAAAATCACGCAAAGTAGCAACCATCCATAAAAGCTGCGAAGCACAAGAAGCAGCGGCAACATACTCGGCTTCTGTAGTAGACTGGGCCACGTTCGACTGTTTGCGAGAAGACCACGAGACCAAAGAAGAGCCAAGAAACTGACAAGTCCCAGAAGTAGACTTGCGCTCAAGCCGACAGCCGGCAAAATCCGCATCGGAATAACCACAAAGCGAAAGAGTCGAAGAAGAAGAGTACCAAAGTCTGAACTCGGAAGTGTATCGGAGGTACCTCATGATGCGCTTGACCGCTTGCTTGTGGGAAGTCCGAGGGGATGCCTGAAAACGAGCGCACAGACACACAGAAAACTGTATATCCGGCCTCATCGCCGTCAGGTACAGGAGCGAGCCGATCATGCTCCTGTACTCCTTCTGATCAACCGGCTCTCCGTCCTGGTCCGCATCCATCGTAGCAGTCGTCGGCATGGGCATTGTAAGAGGCTTGGCCTCGCCCATGTCGAATTTCTTCAGGATGTCCTTCGTGTATTTTCCTTGATGCACGAATGTCCCATCTCGGGTTTGCTTAATTTGCAACCCGAGGAAGAAAGTCAACTAGCCCATCATACTCATCTCGAACTCCCTGCTCATAGTATCTGAAAACTTTGCAACAAGCGCATGAGAGGAGCCACCAAAGTTGATGTCATCCACGTAAATCTGGACTAACAGGGTATCGTTGCCTTGCTTGAGGAGAAACAAAGTTCTATCGACCCGTCCCATTTTAAAACCCTTGGAGAGTAAAAAGGTTTTCAAACGATCATACCACGCTCTCGGGGCTTGTTTCAAACCATACAACGCTTTTGAATGTTTATAAACATGGTATGGAAACTTGGGATCCTCGAAACCAGGGGGTTGCCTAACATAAACCTCTTCCTCTATGTACCCATTCAAGAAAGCACTCTTGACATCCATTTGGTAAAGCTTAAAACCCTTCGAAGCAGCAAAGGCTAGAAGAATTCTAATGGCTTCTAAACGGGCTACAGGAACAAAGGTTTCCTCATAGTCTAGTCTATCCCCTCTTTTTGGCAAAAACCCTGGGCTACTAGCCTAGCCTTGTTCCTCACTACCATCCCATCCTCACCCTCTTTGTTTTTGAAAACCCATTTGGTACCTATAGGGTGGCATTCTGGTGGAGGTGGAACTAGGGTCCAAACTTGGTTTCGCTCAAAGTTTTCTAGCTCCTCATGCATGGCATTGACCCAGTTAGGATCAGAAAGTGCGTGTCCAACATCTTTAGGCTCAAAAGAAGCAACGAATGCAGAATGAGCAAAGTGAGAGATTTCATACGCTCGCGACCGCGTGACTCGCTGGTCGATGCCGCCGATCATCTGATGTGGAGGGTGAACTTGCTGAACGCTTCGGGGTGCTTGCCTCGCCGAAGTCGCCTCCCCCTCGCCAGATGTTGTCGCTCCCTCAGGTGCAGCGGGTCCTCGCTAGAGAGGTGGCTCAAGAGGACCCTAAGAAGAAGATGTCGTGGGATCGGGTCCTCGAACTAAAGTAGATGTCGCAGGGTCGACGGGGGCAGCTAGTGGAGTTGGCTCGGGATCACCCCAATCGGCATTCTCCCAGCTCCTGTTCTCCTGCAACATCAAAAGCAGAAGAAACACAAGGCATAGTCTCGTCGAATGTGACCTCACAGGTCTCCACTATCCGGTTAGTCTCCAGGTTAAGAACTCGATAAGCACGTGAATAAGAAGCATAACCAAGAAACACCCCATCAGGAGAGCGAGATTCAAATTTGTCCAAATTTCCTTGCTTCAGGATAAAACACTTGCACCCGAACACCCGAAAATGAGACACCTTGGGTACCCGTCCAAATCGTAACTCATAAGAAGTTTTCTTCATGAAAGCCCAAAGAAAAATGCGATTTAAAACATGGCAAGCAGTGTTGATCGCCTCGGCCCAAAAACGCCTAGGAGTCCTATGCTCATCGAGCATCGTCCTGGCCATCTCAACAAGGGTCCGGTTCTTGCGCTCAACAACACCGTTCTGCTGGGGGGACATATGGAGAAGAAAACTGATGCTCGATTCCATTAGAAGAATAGAAAGATGCAAACTGAGAGTTATCAAACTCAGTACCTTTGTCGCTACGAATAGCTCTAATGGTATCGGGGGGAAACTCAGTTTTCAACCTCAGAATCAAATTGCGAGCAAAAGGAAAAGCTTCATCCTTACCCTCCATAAAGAACACCCAAGAGTACCTCAAAAAATCGTCAACGATCACTAGAACGTACCACTTCCCATCCGCTGAGCAAACCCGAGCTGGACCAACTGTGTCCATGTGCAAAAGCTCACCGGGTCGCTTTGTCATCACCTGATTAACAGGTGGGTGAGAAGCAGCAACCATCTTCCTGTGACGACAAGGATGGCAAACAAGGTCCTTCTGAAACTTAAGCTTGGGCAATCCTTGGATTAGGCCAAGTGAGCTAAGTCTTGCAAGCAAGTCAAAACTCAAGTGACCGAGCCTCCTATGCCACTTCCAGAAATCTGCGGATACATGGGTGTATGCCGAGTCTCTGAGTGATGAGTGATTGTCAACTGGGATGATGTGCATGTTCTTTGGCTTGTGTTGTATGCGCATGTTCTTTGGCTTGTGTTGTGCAGGTGTCGAGCACAGATACAGTGATCAGAGGCAAGGTGAAGGTCAAGTAGAGACGTGCCGTGCTGATGGACCAAGAGTGGCGAAGGGCGGACGTGAGGCTTGGACTGAGGGACTAGTGGCCCGAGGATCAGCTATGGTGGCTGGCAGCCTGGGACAACGACGAGCGAAGACTTGCGGTCATGTGTTGCCTGAGTCGTGGACTTGGGGACACGTGTCGGTGGATGGGGTGCACGGGCGGTGCATCCCCTCTACGGCATCGGTTTGGTGGTAGAGCCAGAGAAAAACCATCGAGTGGACGGTTTCCAGGTTTGGGCCTCAAAACCTGGGTGCGGATAGTTTCCAAGTTTGGCCTCAAAACTCGGGCTGAGGACGGTTTCCAGGTTTGGGCCTCAAAACCTGGGCGCTGCGGGTTTGTTGAGTTTGGGCCTCAAAACTCAGATGCTGGTGGGCTGGTTTCCTGGTTTGGGCCTGAAAACCGGGGGTTGGCTGGAAAGGCTGGTTTCCCGGTTTGGGCCACAAAACCGGGGGTGCAGAGCGAGTGGCGGCACGTGGCAGAAATAGGGAGGTTGCGTCGAGGCAACGCTACGAGTTGTGCGGGCGTGGCCGTCGGATCCACCTACCACAGAGTTGGTCCAGAATAACCTTAGGGTTTAGCTGGTTCGCTCTGTAATTAGTTGAGGGGTAGAGTAGGAAATAGAATTAGTATAAGTAGAGGGAGACACCCTCCTCCCTATGCATCCCAGTCATTTGCTCTTTGCTTCTAGGGTTTCCTGCTCTCCCAATCCCCTGCTGTAGCTAGCTGAGATCCGCAGAGAACCATACCTCTGTGTACTGGAGATTTTGAGGAAGTGAGGCCGTAACCTCACTGTTGTAGCATGTGGTAGCCACACGGTTGCAATTCCGTGGTTGTGATTCGCGTTTCGTTTGTGTTCTTCGCGGAATCCTTTTCTCCATGTTTTTTTTCCATCGCTTGATCTCTTTGCTCGGTTCATATTTTGCAAATCCGTTTGAACCAAGTTGTTCTAGGTCGTGAGACACTTCTTTCCACCGAAGGAATCTACCTCTAACCTCACGGTCTAGGAGATCGATTGATTTTGGTTTCCGGTCAAGTTTTTCTCTCTTCCCCCGTAATTCTTCGATTCATCGATTTCGAGATAGGTTCGAGCCATGATCTCTTAGAGATAGCTCACTATCCTCCTTGTGCCTCCTCTCACCAAGTTTGATCCCTAGAGGATTTGTTTTGGGAGAGTGTGAGTCAAATCGGTGGATGAACGTACCTGACTCGGGGTGACCGGACGCTGGCATCAACACGACCGGACGCTGACCCCGTGCGTCCAGTGGTTGAATGTCACGCGCAGTTTTCGCGTAGCTGACCAGACGCTCGTTCTTGCTAGTGACCGGACTCGCTCCTCGAACTGTTCATCCTCTTTGGCTCGTGCGACCGGACGCTTAGTGTTGCGACCGGACGCTCTAACTCCGTGAGTCCGGTCCAACACAGAGAGCTCTGAAATCCGGTTTCATCCGACCGGACGCATCCGGTGCTCCCTGACCGGACGCAGGCCAGAGTCCGGTCAGTACTGTTTCGCGTCGTCTCGTCCGCAGTTTGCTCGTTCGTTGTCGGATTTGGGTTCCGTCTTTTGCGCTGAGTTTCTAGAGTTGTGTAGTGTCTCGCTGTGCTTCTTGGAAGCATCCACCCTACATCTAGGGTCGAGGACACTTACAAGCTCTAGGGTTTGCTCTTGGGGTTGAGTTTCGGGACAGTGGCGAGATGTTTCCGAAAGGAAAATTTGAAGCTCCCATTCACCCCCCTCTGGTCGCTTTCTGGTTGCATTCTCGGTCCTTCAATTGGTATCGGAGCGGGTTAAGGATCTTCCACCTTAGCCGGTTCCAGATCCACAGAAGGCGACATGGATCGCGGCGTGGGCAAACCGCCGTTTTTCGATGGGATGAACTATGCGTATTGGAAGATACGCATGTCGGCCTATCTGCAGAGTTTGGGCGCTTCCATCTGGGATATTTGCAACTCTGCCGATTACGTGGTCTTGGCTGCTCGTGTCTCTCAGCTTCAGATCAATGAGCACGATGCCAATAGCCGAGCCCATAATGCTCTTTTCTCATGCTTGAGCATGAGTGAGTTTGATCGCGTTTCTCACCTCGCTACGGCTCGGGAGATTTGGGCTACCCTCATGCGCTTTCATGAGGGAACCTCTCAAGTCAAAACCCGTCTCTACGAGTCGTTCAAGCGAGAGTATGAGAACTTTTGACATATGCCTGGCGAGAGCATAGAAAGTTTATTCGCTCGCTTTCAGGTGATTGTCAACAAGATGAGGGCTAACAAGGAGCTATTGCCTTTCGACGATCATGAGAGGGCTTTGAAGCTTTTGCATACTCTTGATCGGTCGGTGTGGGATTCCAAAGTTCAGGCGATCATCGAATCACCTAACTATGAGACCCTCACGTGCGACGAGCTTTTCAGTAAGCTCAAGTCCAGTGAGATTGATGCCATGGCGAGGGCTTCTTATGAGAATCCTTCTGGCCCGACTATGGCTTTAGTTTCTGGCTCTTCTGCTAACCCCTCTGGAGGCTTTGCTCTTTCTTCTCTCTTTTCTGTCACAGAGTCTTTGGGGGATGACGAGTTGGCAATGCTCGCCAACCGGTTCTCGCGGTTCCACAACAACCACATGAACCGTCGCCGCGGAGGAGGACGCTCAGGATGCTATGAGTGCGGCGACCCTGACCACTTCATCGCCAACTGTCCCAAGAAGAAGCACTCATCTGGGAAGGGCGATCATGGGCACAAGTACGACTCCAGCAAGCGCAAGGAGAAGTACGTCCCCGCGAGGCACAAGCGGAGGTGCGGCTTCGACAAGGAGTACATCAAGAAGAAGTACTTGGAGAAGGCCCAGGCTGAGCAGCGTGCGTTCTTCGCCACGCTCAGCGACGTTGATGGCTCGGATGACGACTCCGCTTGCTCAAGCGACGATGAGTCCGAGAAGAAGAAGAGGATCGAGGACAAGCTGAACGGTCTCTGCTTCTTCGCTGACGACGACGGCCTCTGCACCATGGCCCTCGGCAAGGAGGTCGACGGCGAGCTGGTGAGCTCCCCTCGGAACGACGACGACGACGACACCTCCCAGGTATCCCTCACCCACGACGAGCTTTCTGCTAAGGTCGAGAAGCTTACTGCCGCCTTGCTTAGTCAGGATAAGCTGCTTAGGCGTGCCGCTAGAGAGCGCAAGGAGTTTAGGCAGAAGTGGGAGGACACGGTGAGGCAGCTAGAATTTGCTAAGTCCACCGTGGTCATGTCTGAGGAGGTTGAGTGTGAGATGTGCACCACGCACATGACTGACCTTCTCACTTTGAGAAGCAAGTATGTTGCGTTGGTAGGAGAGGTGGATGAGCTGAAGGCTAGACCCTCACTGTCGGGTGCGTGCAAGACTGTGATAATAAAACTGGAACATGCTGGGTGAGACCAGACAGTTCCATATTTACGGCCCTAAAGCCACTTTCGACGACATACAACTATAGAAGCTGTCTGCCAAGCATGTTTATAGCATTATTCGGCTAATATAAAAAAAAGCATATGGAAGCATTGATTGCCGAATATACGTATAGAAAAAGGCATGCTTAAACAAATAAGAATAAATTACGAATTGATGTATAACCAAATTCGGCAAACCAACCGAATTGGGGTCCATGAAGAAGGAACATGCACATAAACACGATCAAACTAATCTAAAACCTGCATCTGCCGCATGATACCTAGTTTTATCAAAGCTCAGGCATGATTGACATGTATGAACCCACAACATGTAACAATCTAGATTAGAAATTAATTCGGCCATTATGATCATGCAATCTATAAGAGATGTAACGAAAATAACGATTATTGGAGCATGAATGAACTTGTAAAGAAAGGCCGAACAAAATCAATCTAGATTGGGCAAAAGAGTGTTACAAAATTAATTAAATCATGCAACACAAAATAACTTAATGAATCTATTAAATCTTGCCAAATCTAATGGAGCCGATAACTATCTCGCTTTTGCTAAACATATCAAATAAACGCCTGCCACACGGTATTTACTCATAAGCATAGCATAAGCAAAGACTTCTTGATTGTCGACATAGATCTGCCGCACGATCTTTGGAAACAAACAAGACTACTTGCATCACATCTAAATCCACCGCATGATACTAGACATGATAACAAGGTTGTCGGGACTTACGGAGGTCGACGGATCGATGATTCCTCTCGAAGAACTTGACGACACGACAAAGGACTCGAAGATGGCACGTGGCCGATTTGTATTGATATGGTTGTGAACCCTTTTTAAAATAGCCAAGGGTTTATATTTATACCCTGGACGCAATACAAGTCCTAAAAGGACACGACTATGAAATATTAAGGAAAGTACAATATTTTTGGCTTTCGACTCCCTTTAAAATCATCATTGCCTTAATTGCCGCAATTTTGTTGCCCGATCGGCTCTTGCTTCCATTGTTTCAACAGAAACTCCCTTTTCTTAGAATAGCCGACCGCATAAGCAGTTGTCGAATCCTTAGGAACTAGCCGACCGCATGGACACTTGTCGAATGCCTCATACGCCCATCTCTCGCATACTGGCCCGTCTTTCATCTCCTTGTGCGTGCGAAAACCTGGTGTTAACACATGCCCCCTAATTTTGGGATAAATATTTATTCCAAAATTCCTTTCTCCCGTATTTCAAACTGACATGGAATCTCTGGAAACATCCATTCTTCTACGTGCCATAATTGCCTTACCTGCCGATTCACCTCCCAATGCATCCTTTGGGGTCTTTTTAAGTCACATCGTTTCGGCTTACACTTTTAGACTCCCCTGTTTCAATCTTAAAACCAAGAAAAACCCTTCTTCTCTCCATCATCACCTAATCCAATCTAGAAGATGTCCTCCGTGGTGACCAGACATAGCTCCGAGCTCGGCGCTTCCAGCACTTCCAAGAAGAGGTTGCTCTCTTCGATTCTTTTGGTTCAAAATGAAGCAGCCGTTCTTACTTCGTTACTTTTGTTCAGGAAGATCGATGGTGATTTCTCCGAAAACCTGACTCAACAGGTTATAGACCTTCGGTTTGATCTAGAGGAGAAGGATCAAGAGATTATTCGATTCTGCCGGGAGCGTGACGTCGCTCAGAATCGGGCTACCGGTGAATATTTTCATCATTTCTATTTTTGTTTTCCCCTCTTGCTTTTACTCACTTTTCTTCTTTTCAGCTCTGGAGGCAAAACTTCATGCTCTTGAAACTGCCATCGCCAAGCTTGCTATTACGGCCAATGCTGCGGGTACGATTGCTTTGGATCGGGTGAACGAGGTCAACCGAATCCTCCCCGACATCTCCAGGGCCGAAATGGGATACGGCGCAACGCTTGCCTTCAACGCCGTACGGATTCACTCCGGCGCCGATTATCGCAGATTCGACGTCTGTGAGCGAGGGCTGGAATACATGGTAGAACATTCTTTAGATGACATGAAGGAAGCTAGAACAGATCTGGCTGATTCTTTCGACCATGTCCTCCCGATTAGGCGTAGGATAGGGTGGATGAACTAATCTTCACTGTAACCTTGTACCCCCCCCCCCTTTTGTAGATAAAAAGTACTTTTGTGTGATCTTTGAAATCAATCTGTGACTTATCCTTCGAGATCAATGCGTATTTCGCTTCGTGCATTAATCATTGACTTTTATCTTTGCTCTAAGGGAGATGTCTATCTCATCAGATACAGTTGATAATCATGTTAGTCATCTCTGTTCTGTAGGTACTCAGCTATTTTCAGATCTAGTGTTCCGGATACACCTCAATTTTCTAATCCATGATAATGTTAGGATAGTACTTCTTAAGGAATTTTCCATTTACAGCCTTTTTGAAGACTTCTCCATTAAAATTCCATTGCCTGGAATAAAATATAGCCCTTCCCAATTCGAAGACCATTTGTCAAACTTACTGTCTTCAGCGCTAATTGGCAATACAAGTCTTCAAACAATCAGCCGAACTGAACTCTTCATGCGGCAACAATTTTCAGCCGGATCCTATTGGCTTCCTGATTCTGGAGCCACAATCTCCTCAAGTCAGCAAAAATCTAGCCCGGCCCAACAACGGCCTATAAATCGTGAAAACCATAGTCCAACGCCTGGCTTTCCGGAGTGCAAGCCGTGGCTCCATAAATATGACCCTGCACAGGTCACCATTTTCAACTCCAATCGAACAGTTTGACTTGCAATCTCTCCATTCCCCGGCTCCTAATCTTAAACTAGAGAGAAAACCCTCGCCTGTATTTTCATCAATGGTAGGCAATGGTGACCACGGCAAACGCCCTGCTGAAGCGGAAGGAAGCCGAGCACCGACTCGTCGGCGTTATGTGTAAAAAACTAGCTTCTTGCCCCCTTGCGGTAGTCTTTTCTTGTTTATCCGTTCCTGATTCACTGTTCATCTTCCTTTCAGGATGAGGGCTTTCTCCAGTCAAACCCGGATTCCTTTCCCAGAAATGGCAGCTCTACCGAACTTTCCCACTCCTTCTGGGTCATCAAATTCCTCTGAGTCTGATGACTCACCTCGGTACACCCGTTTGAACACTCTCCGGTACCGCAAAGAGAGGGATAAAGCCCAGAAGGATCTGGAGGACGTACCCAAGAAATACGGCATTGAGGAAACCGAATGGGAGGACCAACAGAAATAGCTTTGTAACGCCATTACCGGTTCATCATCTATCGTTCATTCCATCTTCTTTCAGCCTTTCCCTGTATCACAAAATCATTCTCATTCTCTTTATTTTTTTAGCTCTTTCTGTGGAGAATGACTGTCTGAAGGCGGCGGCAAACAGAGTTGCCAACAAGGTGACTGCCCACAGGGACTCAGTCGAAGCGCATCTTGACGCTACAGACGGCCGCATAGATCAGGCCGTCATCCAAGGTGTGCACCTTGGCGTCTCCCTTGGGCTAGCGGCGATGAGCTCTCGGACCAACGAGGACTACTCCGTCCAACCAGTCGGTTTCGCAGGCGAACGCCTAGATGAAATTGAAGATATTGTAGAACATTTGGAAGTTTATGATGATCATGCCGCTGCTCTCGCCGGAGTCATCAATCCATAGTCCATTCTGAACAAATTATTCCAGGAGTAGTTTGTACTAGAATGGATCTGCAAACGAATAAACGAAGTTGTTTTTTTCCTGAATAATGTCTATCTGTTTCTCCTGATTACCTCAGTGATTTTCCTGATTGCAACATTTCTTCAGAAAAACACTTCCCGAACGCATGACGTCACCTTAGCCGACTAGATCTCGTTTTGACATGTCATGTCACTCGGCATCTTATTTACTACGCTTCACCTATCTCTCCTCCCGATAAACCTGCTAACATAAAATACGCTAAGGCCACCAAGGTTATGAACATTTTTTGCACTAAAGGTGACACATGTCATGTCGGCTATTCTCCAAACTTTTGGAGCATTTTTTCTGCTAAAGGCGATGCTTTACATCGGCTATCTTTGCACATGAATATTCTTGAATCTGCTCATGTACCGACTTCCACACTAGGATGAAACTTCTTAAGAAATCTCCCATTAATAGCTCTAAAAAATTCTCCTCCTAGTAAAGTCTTCAAAATATACGCATTGCCAGGCACATGTCTTACTATCCGAAAAGGACCTTCCCAATTTGGAGACCATTTACCGAACGCTTTATTCTTCAACCCGACCGGCAATATAAACTTCCAAACAAAATCCCCTTCTACAAAGTGTTTATCTTTGACCTTTTACTGCCATTGTTGATTCGTACCTTGAATCAAAACTCTGACAGTGCTATAATTCACTTGTCGAACCTTCCATTTAGAATAGGTATTGACAACATATGCTTTATCACGTCAAATTCAGAAATTATTACGCATTCGACATTTAGCAAGTAGTGCCGAAGTTTGGTACACGAGTAGTACACATATAAGCAAAGATTCTCCATAGCCGAATACCTTGTATCTGGGTCTAACAACTTTCGGCTAAGGTAAGCTATTACTCTTTCCCTCAAATTCTTGTATAAGGGCCGATCCTATTGTTAGGCTATCGGCCGCCACGTACAACTTGAAAGATTTACCAAGTTGTAGAGGCACCAACACTGGTGACGCCTTCACGTATTCTTTAATTTCGTCAAAAGCTCTCTATTGTACGTCACCCCACACGAACTTTTGGTCCTTCTTAAGCTTCAGCAACGGAGAAAAAGACAGAATTCTTTCCGAAGGTTTATCAATCTGAATCTATACTCTGGATCCAGATTTGTGCTGACATATATTGGTCTTGTTTCGGCTTCATTATCAACATTTACTTCTTCTATCTTATCAGCCGACATGAAACCTCGTCCTAACTTTCCTTCGTTACCATCAATTGGATTATCCATTTAAAAATTGCTCTGAGAGCCGATTGCTTGGATCGACTGTTGGTCCTTGTCGAAAACATTTACAAGACCTTCTTTCCAGATTCTTCTAGAGAAGCACTCGACATCATCATATTCCCAGTAAACAGGTTCTGTAGTAGCAACACTTACCAAATCATCGGCATGGACAACTTCGACGTCATCTCCAATCCACTGGATGAGGATTTGATGCATAGTTGACGGAATGCAGCAGTTTGCATGTATCCAGTCCCTTCCTAAGAGCAAACTATATGCCCCCTTGACATCGATGACAAAGAAGGTAGTAATCAAAGTTTTTGATCCGATCATCAATTCAACATGAACTGCTCCTCGAGTATCAGAAGGATTGCCAGCAAAGTACCTCAACACCATGTCAGTTTTCAATAACTCCTCACTTGCCATCCCAAGTTTCCTGAAGGTAGTATATGGCATGATATTTATGGCAGCTCTCCCGTCGATAAACATTTTGGTTAATGGCTTGCCATTAATGTACCCCTTCACATAAAGAGGCCTCAAGTGCCGATGCTTGGCTAGTTTATCAAAAACTGCCTGATGGGTCAGAACGAGCTGAGCCATCAGATCCTGGTATTCGTCTTCGTCAAAATCCGAATACACCTCTTCTTGGACACTTTGATCTCCGGGAGCTATGAATTCTGATGGGAGAAAGAATGCCATGCATGCATTAGCCAAACGATCACCCTCATCAGGCTTTTCTCTAGGACGGCAAATTTGCCTTGTTTTGGTGCCTGTTTGTACCAATTCTTTGTTTCTTAGACGTTGCACCCTCCTTTTTTGGCTCTTTCACAATCCTGGCGGGCACCATTGTCCTTTCTGCCAAACATATTCACGGTACTCCTCCTCCTCAGTGCGAGCCCAATCTCGATCGACAAATCTTTCCCCTTGCCGATTTTTAGAATTACCCATCTTTAAGCGCCGATCGTCCTTGAGGGGTTGCATCCCAGGCCTTTCATGGACCGAACGACGGTTGACTCGAGACTGCCTGTATCCAGAATATTGACAACTACATTCGGGGCAATTGTTCTTAGCAGGCAGCTTCAAGCCTTCATTCCAACAATATTTGAAAAATGAGCACCCCCAATGAGATTGCTCTTGCTCTCTCATATGTTCTTGTTCCTCTTGGTACATTCTTTCTTCATACCTCCGTTGCTCCTCTATGAACTCTTGTTCCTCATAAAACTTTCACCTCTGGTACTGTTCCTGCTCCTGACGCCATTTGTTCAACAAAATACGTGTTGTGACCCTGGGCCTGGAAGCTTATCCCCTTTCAGTTCGGCTATTCTGGAAACGAACTTGTTGCCGAAATTCTTCATTTGTGATCTGCCGATCGGGGTCAACAACACCGGTCTTTCTTGCTCTATCGGAGGTTAATACCTTCATCTTGTTTTTGCCCCTAGGGTCATCTGCATTAACCATGTTAATAGAGAAAGATACGATATTTTGTCCAAAAGGGCTACCATCAATTTTCATTTTCCCATCGAATGTCAAATGCCCTTCCTGGATAGCTTTCTGGATCCGCACTCTGAACAATCGACAATCATTTATAGAGTGGGATTTGGTATTATGGAAACCACAATACTTCTTGTCTTTAACCCCTTTAGGGTGCAGCATGGGATGGCCTTCCGGCAGCTTGATGCGCCCTTCTTTCAGTAATAATTCAAATAATTTATCCGATTTGGAAACATCAAAGTCATATGCACCCTTTTGCTGCCTCAGCCATCG
The DNA here is from genome assembly GCA_009763385.1 of Coix lacryma-jobi var. lacryma-jobi. Classification (NCBI taxonomy): domain Eukaryota; kingdom Viridiplantae; phylum Streptophyta; class Magnoliopsida; order Poales; family Poaceae; genus Coix; species Coix lacryma-jobi. Next base: position 110,440,578 of record CM019826.1, on the reverse strand, counting down.
TTGATTAACTTGAGTCGGCTCTTTCGCCCAGACTAACTCAGCTGCAGCTATCTCGTCTTCGTCATCATACTCCATTGTTTCCTCTAAGAAAGCCTGATACATCTCACTAGCCACATCGCCTTTCTGGAACCGGTTGCTTCTCCTAAACCCCTGAGCCTGACTATTCATCATTGCCAATCGTTGTGATAATTGCCCAAGATCATCAAACTCCATACCGAACAGCTTTTCCCTGATATTCGGCAACATGCCAGCTATAGCTATCCCTAGCAATTGATCATCTGGCAAATTCAGGGAATAGCAGAGATTTTTAGTCTCCCTGAATCTGCATAAATATTTTTGGGGCGTCTCATTAGCTGTCATTTTCAAACTCATGAGGTCGACCAACTTTTTCTCATTGGTGCCCATAAAGAAATACGAATGGAATTTCTGTTCTAGCTCTGCCCATGTATTAATAGAATTTGCCGGCAGAGACGTGAACCATGAGAAAGCTGGTCCTGTTAATGACAGTGGAAAATACCGGATTCTCGAAGCCTCATCTGCAGACGCCTCTCCAAGTTGCATCAAGTAACGACCGATGTGTTCTATAGTACTAGTGTCATCTTGGCCCGAAAACTTAGTAAGATCAGTGGGAGGTTTCACCCTTGGAGGAAGTGCCACTCGGTTATACCATTCCGGGTAAGGAGACTTATAAGCGTAGGACTGATTCTTTGGCTTCAGGCCGAATTGATTTTGCATCATGTCGGCCATCCTATGCATGATGAGGTCAACACTTGAATCTGGAGCCGCATGCGTTTGACCTCCAAGAAACGCCCCTGTTGAGTTCTTATAGCCCGGGTTCGGGAAAGCATTAATCGCACTGTAGTCAACAAACTCTTTATATCCATCTCCATACATATTCTTCTGCAACCTATTTGTTGCTGGAGATACTCTAAAGGCAGATTGCGGGACGTTTCCCGTCGTGCCGAATGCGATTTGGCCATGAGTTGTGGGAGGTTGCTGCCCCTGGTGAAGGACCATCCCACCTTTGCTTGAACCAACCCCACCGTCTTCAGCTGTTTTTCTTTGATGTTGGGGTACAGGGAATAATAGTGGTCCTTGCATCGGGCCAGCAGCTTCCTCAAAACGTTTGTCAACCGTCGGGCCAAAAATACCAACCATGATGGCACGAAAGGTATTCAAGAAAGCTGATTGATGATTTGTCATGGCCTTTGCAATAGCTTTGTACTTCAGTTCGGATAGTTTCTGAGCATCTTTCTCATCGGTGTTATCAGATTGATGAGGAAGGAGAGTTCTTGGAAGTGACTGCTTCTGGTAAACCTTGTTACTCTTATTCTTAGAGAAGGACATCAAGCATTTGTGCTGAAACTCATCGCATGCTTGTTGTACTACATGTCTCAAGTCTACTGGCAGCTCTTCCATAGTCACTTCTAGAACTTGAGTGTTGTCGATCTCAGGCATCTTGGAATGTTGGGTCCCACTGGGCATGCCAAAAAGTGTGTTGGCACAAAATGTGGCGCACTATGCCTCACACACAGCAAGCCGAAAAGTGTGGCTTCAATCGGGTGCCCGGGCGAATCGAAATCCAGAAACGTGTTAGTCGGTTTGACCTGAAAACCAACAAGGGATAAAACTGTGAGAATAAAACTAGAACATGCTGGGTGAGACCAGACAATTCCATATTTATGGCCTTGAAGCCACTTTCGACGACATACAGCTATAGAAGCTGTCTGCCAAGCATGTTTATAGCATTATTCGGCTAATATGAAAGAAAGCATATGAAAGCATTGATTGCTAAATATACGTATAGAAAAAGGCATGCTTAAACAAATAAGAATAAATTACGAATTGATGTATAACCAAATTCGGCAAACCAACCGAATTGGGGTCCATGAAGAAGGAACATGCACATAAACACGATCAAACTAATCTAAAACCTGCAACTGCCGCACGATACCTAGTTTTATCAAAGCTCAGGCATGATTGACATGTATGAACCCACAACATGTAACAATCTAGATTAGAAATTAATTCGGCCATTATGATCATTCAATCTGTAAGAGATGTCACCAAAATAACGATTATTGGAGCATGAATGAACTTGTAAAGAATGGCCGAGCAAAATCAATCTAGATTGGGCAAAAGAGTGTTACAAAAATAATTAAATCATGCAACACAAAAGAACTTAATGAATCTATTAAATCTTGCCAAATCTAATAGAGCCGATAACTATCTCGCTTTTGCTAAACATATCAAATAAACGCCTGCTGCATGGTATTTACTCATAAGCATAGCATAAGCAAAGACTTCTTGATTGTCGACATAGATCCGCTGCACGATCTTTGGAAACAAACAAGACTACTTGCATCACATCTAAATCCACCGCATGATACTAGACATGATAACAAGGTTGTCGGGACTTACGGAGGTCGACGGATCGATGATTCCTCTCAAAGAACTCGACGACACGACAAAGGACACGAAGATGGCACGGGGCCGATTTGTATTGATATGGTTGTGAACCCTTTTTACAATAGCCAAGGGTTCATATTTATACCCTGGACGCAATACAAGTCCTAAAACGACACGACTATGAAATATTAAGGAAAGTACAATATTTTTGGCTTTCGACTCCCTTTAAAATCTTCATTGCCTTAATTGCCGCAATTTTGTTGCCGCATCGGCTCTTGCTTCCATTGTTTCAACAGAAACTCCCTTTTCTTAGAATAGCCGACCGCATAAGCAGGTGTCGAATCCTTGGAAACTAGCCGATCGCATGGACACTTGTCGAATGCCTCATACACCCATCTCTCGCACACTAGCCCGTCTGTCATCTCCTTGTGCGTGCGAAAATCTAGTGCTAACACTATCACTACCCCATGAGCAAGCTATAACCAGTAGAATCATTATACCCCATCATAATACCTGGTTATGAGCTATGCCTACCTTTCTGCTGCACTGTCCTTGTAATGAGCATAGAAATATAATTATGAAAATATTCCTTCGTGTGTTCTTGTCACTAACATTTCCAGGTCTGGAGCAGAAAAGAACGAAGGAACAACAAACACAAGGTATGTCCCACCAATCATCATGCAACATTGAATTACATTCATCCAATCTTGATTTGTTCAAAATCCAAGCTTGGGGAATAGACTTTTTAAGAATATTTCTTGCCATGTTGCTATGTTGGTTGTCCCTACCTTTAGGATATGCTCATATACTAATCATACTCTTTCATCACCATCTGAATAAATCTCTACAATGCTTTCATGTTATCTTTATTTGCTATAGTATATTCTTTGGTTTTGAAGTATTATCATACACCTTTTAAATTAGGCATGGAGCTTAGTTTAACTGTTTTCATGAATGAAAGTAAGACATGGTGTCTGGTTTGATTATTGAGCTAAAAGGTGTGCTGATTTTATCTCTAAAGGCTTTTAAATTAAGTATGGTGCTTAGGTTAAAATGTCTTCCTAGATCAAATTGTACGTGGTGTCTAGGTTGATTTCTGAACTGATAGTATGCTATAGTAGATATTGGATATTTTGTTGGACTAACCCCTGCAGGGAAAACTTTCAATATCAATTTGGGAAAGTCCAGAGATGAAGTCACACTGGAGATGAAGAGACACATGAACTTCAACAACTTTGCACAATGACGACTCAGCTCATTCATCATGGATGAAAGAACTGTGAGTATCAAAGTTTATTTATTTTGTCTTCTACTGCAAGTTATCTTTTGCCTTGAATCATGTTAAAGTCCAGCCAACACATAAAATACTGGTCTATGCTAAAATAATCCTAAAAACATATTTTTATTACCATAGATGCAAAATACATAAGTTGTGGATACTAACCCATGCTTCAAATTCTTGCAATCCTTCGAGTATATGTCCACTAACATTACGCAGGAGAGAGATTTTGTTCATCCATGGTTTGGTCTGAACATTGAAGATCCAAAACTCAAACCATAGACACACAAACCTACTCTCAGATCATGAATGGTGCTGGTAATAGCTTAGCTTTGAGTCTTGCTTGGGCACTGATGACAAATAGGATGCAACTTACCTCGTATGAGACAACCTATGCCTGCAACCATCATTGTCCAAGACATCAAGACAAGAAGTGGGGAGTTATCTTTTCTAATCAAGAGCTAGCTTGGGAGATAAGATGGTACCACTACAACAATAGCAAGATCTACAAATCCAAAACATGAACATGTTGTTTTGGAATCCATCTACATCACAAGCCAGCCTGGGAGAGAATTCTGTTGTCTAGATGTGTTTCACAATCAAAGGGAGGAAGGAGAAACTTAGCTTCAAGACGTATTGATCTCTTACTCACCACATTGATCAGTACAAACCACTAGATGGTGTCCCAGTCAAGAAGAGGAGTATGATCCACCACTCATTCTTGGAAGATCGTTCTTGAACACCATCAATGCTATCATCTTTGCCGGACCTGGAGAAGTCAACTTTTGGATCTTTCGCTGCATCTTCAACATCTACATCATTTATGAGCAGCCAAAGAGAACCAAGAGAAGACGTCAAGGGAGAACCAACTACCAAGAATTGAGAAGGACATCATGAAGGATGAAGCCACTGCACCATAAGAGTTAGAAGATGGAGATATAGTACCTAAGCCAGCAAATCAAGAAGAACAGTCGATAAGATCTCCATCATCTAGACACTGTTGAGAGGACAAGTCTCAGTTGTGACATTACAAGACAAAGACTCTCATGGAGGCACTCGAGTAGCAGCTCTAAATTCAAGTCTCTTGCCAACCCAATGATTTAAGGAAAACAAGAAAGGTTGACAAGATAAGAATGTAGAACTGTCTCTACATCCTCATAGTACAGAATTAATACAAGAAAGAGAGAGGATCCTAGACAGCATACTCGAGGAACAATGCGCCTTCACTGATAAGTCGACACAAGAGAAGGAAGGTCAATACCTCGAAAGATGATTCCACTGTGATCTTCCTCCTCTCAAGCACATTGTGAGACAAGCAAGAGGAGACAAGCCAGCTAGACAAGAGAAGCTTCCACAAGGTGGTTCAACACATCACTCTTCAATGACAAAGTAACATTTCAAGGTGAGTGACCATCACTTTAAAAGCTTCTTCTTGATTCTAGTATGAACATAAATAAAGAACAAAACATGTTTAAGTTGCACCACACTTGATCCAACCTAATCAACTCAACATGTTTATTCCTTTAATCTTTGTTCTTTACTCTCTTGAATCTTACTATCTTAACTAAATATGCTAAAATGTTGTGCATCTAACATTTGGAAGATGATATATCTCAGTCATGAAAAGATCGACATTTTATGCATAGATTATCCTTCCCTGGGTTAAGTAATCTGATCTGTTAAATATTTTAAGATGCTACTTTCATGCTCATCCTCTGATCCTATCACTCATATTAAGATTGAATAGAACACATAAACAAAAAGTTTGTCTTGTGCAATGTGCCTAAGGTTAGAGGAGAATAAACAAAACTTTTGGTTCTGTTGGCGTTTTTCCACCAACAGAGCCCATGCACTTGATCTCTACCTTATCTTTATGAGCAGGACACACTCTTGAGCAGACATGGAAAAGTTTATCACTCCCAAATTCCACAGAGTGAAGGTCCTAGATCTACAAGAACATGCACAGTGAGCAAGATGCTGCCAGCTTCCACAATAGACGCTTCACTTCAAATTGCTGGATGAATGAAGAACATGAGTGACACCATATCAAGAGGCATAAACAAGGAGTGATAGAAGACATCGTAGTCAGAATTAGAGGTCATGAAGTCCCCACAGACTTCTTGATCCTCGACATGAGAAGACGATGATGTCCACCTCATCCTAGGAAGACCATTCCTCTACGCTACAACTACAATCATTTACAAGAGGAAATCCATTTTCACTTTCCTGGAGAAAAGATACAATGCAACTTCATCTACTACATGCCTAATGAAGCACCCAAGAAAAATAGAAGTGAAAGACGCCGCTCTCAAAGCCAAAGAAGACAAGCTATCAAGAATAGAGAGGCCAATCATGAAGAAGAAGCTATCGACACTATCCTAGAAAAGAAAGGAGAGAAACCTCAAGACAGTGGATCACAGGAAGTGAAGACTCAGACCAAGAAAGTATGGAAGAAAATGTCTGCACCAAAGAGGTACAATCAATAACAACTTTCCAAATGTCTGACAACCTTGGAAGGTCTAAACTAAGGGAAGGTCCGGTTCGTCGGACCTAAATATCCGAACCTTCGCCAAAAGGTAAAAATCGGTAGTTATCTTTTTATTTACTTTGCTGCATATTTCTCATATTTAATTCATAATCATTTCTTATATCATTATATTTAATTCACAAACATTTTAATTAGAAAACAAAATAAAAAACTATTTCACTGCATCATAATGCCCCATGTGAATAATTCTATGGCGTGTAAAAACCCAGAGGAATGTTCACCGTGGTGGCATAAAAAATAATATAATAAAAATAAATATGCATGCATTCATCCTGTTGCATTTTCTCTTGCATCATAAAAATAAAAAAAATATTAAGAGAGAGATCTTACTGAAATTCTAGACAACTAAGGCTTGAGTGGCGAACCACTGACGCTTAATCTGTTCCACAAGTTTTGTTGTCTATTTGAGTTTCACAGGATTTGAAAGACCAAGAAAAGCTGACGAGCAAGTGAATGCTCCATCCACTGTTGGAGCACTATTTCAATAAACATCAACATCAATCAAAGCTCTAATAAAGGAAGGACATATCCACTGCCAGTCTGTTGCATTGCAAGATTGAATGACTACGTCAACATTCAGCTTGGGGGAAGGCACCCCATGTATCCACGTAAGTATCTTTATCCTCTTAAGTTTTTTATTATATAAAAAATGTGGCACATGAAGGCTCACCATTAAAAAAAGAAGAAGAACAAAAAAATGTGAGCACATGAAGGCTCACCATTAATAAAAAAGACAAAAATATATGGGCACATGAAGGCTCAACGCTATTAAGGGAACCAGCTTGGGGGAGACGCACCCCCGTTATCTTCGCGATTCAGGTATGTCTTTATTATTATTACTACTACTATTATTATTAGCTTTTATATCTTAAAGTGTGTTAGATTAAATAAATAAAATAGTGTGTCTAGTTTGTTTTAAGAAGTTGATGACTAAAGAAGAACCCTCTCTCTAATCTTTTGCATGGAAATGATGAATAGTTGCGCTATCTAATTTCTTTCAAGTACCTAGTCTTCAAAGCATGAGTTCTCCTCATTAATAATGATGCCTTAAAATAAAATCAAATACATGGATGGCAAATACTTAATCTAAGGTCTAGGTAGTTGGGATATGACATGTGATGATCTGAGCTGCTATTATCTTGTTCTAAACAACACTAAAGTTCTAGAGATTTCTAAATATGAATATGACTAATAATTGCATTGAGTTAAATTAAGCTTTGTTGACCCTATGAGTAGTTTATCATGCCATTGAATTGAGATCACTTACACATTTCATCCATCTTTCGCATAAATGCTCATCTGTTGCTACCCTCTCAGAAGTTTGTTGGAAGCATGTGGCTATTAAAAAAAAGAAAAAAAAAGAGAGAAAGATCTGAGGAAATAAAAAGGGACAAGTGTCCGAAACCTCAAAGAGAAAGACCCCGAGCAAATAAAAAGGGACAAGTGTCCGAAACCTCAAAGAAAAAAAATGTCAAAAAAAATGGGCACGTGTCCGATCGTAGAATTAGCCTAATAGCCATATGTCTCTGATAAACAGAAGAGAGTGAATACATTCAAAAGAGCATCCGACTCCATTTTCCATACACATGCACTTCTTGATTCAATGGTTGGTTGACTTTCTCTTTGGATCCATTGTTTAATTTGACAACATATGTATTAAAGCTTTTAAAAATTAATTAAAACTCTGGAATAAAGGTGAAGTGAAAGAACCAGAGACATAGTGCTTGATTTGATCGTTCAATCTTTCAACTACTCAAGATCTAAGGTAAATGTAATAAGCCCCATGAAGAATAACATAAATATATTTTGGAGAATTTTTGTTTAACAACAGGTATACTTGTTGGAAGTGAAGATATTGTAGCAACTCCTGATCCATTGTTAATTTTTGGTTTTGCTAAGGGGACTAGCAAAGGGTAAGCTTGGGGGAATTGTTGACACTGGTTATCTATCAAAATTAAAGGATAAATAAATATGAAAAGGGCATGAATTCAATCACCAACAAAGGTTTAGGGTTTTAATTGACAATATTCCACGAGTTTTGGTGAATTGTGATTCTGCAGGGACTAAACCAGGAAACCAGCACTGATTACTTCTCCTAGAAGGAAACCGACGGAAGATTACAGAACTGGCACGTCAGGAATACTCCAGAAGGATCTAGAGGACACCACGAGGCGGGATACCCTGAGAGGATGCCAGGTGGGACCGGTCGGTCCCACCCTTAGACCGACCGGTCTCCCACCGGGCCCGCTGGCCTCCGTCTTATGGAAGCTTCCTCCACCGCCTTTGAGGATCCATCTCAGCCCTACGTGAAGTCGGTTTGATCTAACGGCCGCGGTTGATCCCTCAGGGCTATATAAACAGGCCCCCAGGCCCTAGGGAAGATCAAGTCTCTCTTCAGAAAAGTCTATACCTCATTCAGAAACCCAAGAAGAGAACTTCAAGAGCCAGCTATCAAGTAGAAGACTAGATTCCCCTCTAGTTAGGTTTAGAACCTAGTCTTATACTAGAACTAGAAGAGAGAGAGAGAGAGGAAGAGATCAAGAAGTAGCTCCGGCCTGTCGGATCAACTTCTTCATCTTGTACCTACGGATTCAAGTTCATCTTCAACTTGCTTCAGCGATCGTTTCGGTAATCAATTTCTATATTTAAGTTTGAGCCATTGTTCTTATTATTCTTAAGGTTTATGACTCTCTTGAGTACTTTAATTCTAGTCATTCTAGAGTTAGAGTAGTTGGATAGTGTAAGCGTGGTGCTTAGACTTGATAGCTCATAAATGCCTCCTATAACGCCGGTAGTAGTGGTTGTTCGCAAGGGTGACTCTTATAGCCTTGTTGATTCTTCTATAGTCCAATTACCCATGTGTAGGCTCGGTAGGATTATACATTTGTATAAAAGACTCATACTCTGTTTGTGACCTTTTATGGCAACTTCCCCACTAAGAATAATATAAACATATCACTCTTAAATTAGAATTAGACAGCCTTGGTGATCCCCTCTATACTTCTAGATTCTCCATCCTTGTTAGTGTTGACACTCCTTAATGGATTCACTCTAAGAATGAGTCACATAAAATAATAAACTAGTGAAAGCACAAAAGAGTGTACGGGACACTACTAACTCCACTTAACGTCAAGTTGTCATCCCCAACATGAAGCTAGCAATGTAATTATATTAGGGCACTGGATTTAAGAGATAGATATTTATCCGCAAGCGCACAGATAAACATACCCGTTGTAGAGCAATTCACCCAAGCTAGTCTCAGGTATCATTATTTATATTTTAGCCAAGAGACTAATCAATTCAAGATATGAAGGTAAGGTAAAGACTTAACAGTATTTAATATGGCACACACTTGTAGTAAGACTGATAACACACTAGCTACTATGAACAAGAATCAGGTACAGAGTAAATGATATAGTAAATAATTGATAAAGGATAGCAGAGATCAGGTCAATCAAGGATAAACTTAGAACAGTACTGCCTAGCAAGATGATTAGAACAGGTATTAATAAGGAACATTCCTAAGTTATTCTAATTATAAGTCATAGCATACAGTGATTAGTGCAATTATATATGGCAATCATTGGCTAGGTCACATCATATTTATAATCAAGAGGCAACTCCATAGCTAAAGTGTTAAACAAAGTAACCCTTAAACCATGAGTTAACTGAGCCATACTGAACACTATATTCGGGAGGTGGAATACAGAGGACTCAACAGGTCTGTCACACCCGCGATCTACCACTCTATCCGGAACATAGGACGTATTCGCAGATAAATAATGTATAGGCACCATTCCTACACAGCATTCATCACCCACCCGTTGTACTTTAAGATGAGCGCTATACGAACATGAGCATAAACAATAAGATGAACTATCTATGCCAAATATATAATCAAAGCAGACTATAAGCATTATAACTAAGAATATAATCATTGATGTCTTAATCATATCAATTGTATTGCTATCTAGAACATGATAATGAACAATAAGGTGAATTAGGTCATCGAGAAGAACTAAAGTACGAACTAGAACATGAACTAGAACAAGATTATGAACTAAATAATGAACTAGACGATGAACATGAACTAGACGGTGAACTAGAACATAAACAATGAAGAACAATGATGAACTAGAAGAGCAATTATGAAATAGATCCATAATGTTAATACAAGAGAGAAGATCTTGGGTTTACCGAGCCTTCTCGTGACTAGATCAGGAATCCAAGCGAAGCTTGCCTCCTCTAATCCTATTCTATCTACTAATCTAGGTGGATGTAGTCCTAAAGCTTCCGATTGATCTCCTTCTGGTTGGTCTAACCCTGATGAATGAATTGCCTGAAACCCTTATTGCCTGAGAGGGGGGTCAGGGGTCTGTTTATATAGCCCTAGGCGATGAATCGTGGACCTTGGATCAAACCAACTTGAGGTACGGTCGAGATGCATCCTGGAGGTTGGTGGAAGTAGCTTGCAGAGGATGGAACCCAGCGGGCCCAGGGGGCGACCGATCGGTCACCTGGTGGGACCGGTCGGTCCCACCAGTCGGCCTCTGGTGGTGTCCTTCCTTGTGGTGTTTTCTTACGTCCCCTGGAGTCTTCTAGAAGTATCCCGACGTGGCGGTTGCGTTATCTCCCGACGGTTTCCTTCTATGGGAAGCTATTGGTGCTAATTTCCTGGTTTAGTCCCTGCAGAACCATAACTCACCAAAACTCATGGAATATTGTCAGTTGAAACCCTAAACCTTTGTTGGTGATCATATTCTTGCCCTTTTCATATTTATTTATCTCTTAATTATGATAGTTAACCAGTGTCAACAATTCCCCCAAGCTTACCTTTTGCTAGTCCCTTAGCAAACACTCATGATGAATCTGGAACTGTTACTATGCCTCCACATATGTTAAAACAAAAAATCTTCCTTGGTTTAGAGTTAACTATTCTGACTTTCTCATATTACCTTTAACTATGGAGCTTTTGCCTTCACCTGGGTCTTTAAACAATTGAAAGATAGAGCAATCAAGTTAAGCATTGTATCTCTAATTCTTTGATCAACCTTCATTCTGGAGTTTTTATATATTTTCAAATGAAAATCAGAGATTCCTTTGTATGACACTCTCAAATCGCTCTTTTATATTTTATAATTCCTCACTGAAGCACTTTTCCTTCCTTCTATGGATAAATATCTGGAGCTTTAAGAAGTGAAAAGCATATCTTACCAAGTCAAAGTTCAAAGTTTAGGAAGAAAGATGTCATACTCATAGATCAAGATCTTAGAAAATTTGAAATTTGTCATCTCTTGCTGGCATATTGTAATTAGAGGAACCATGGGCTATCATTCTTTTTCTCATACTTTTGTCATAACTTTCTTCTCTTTTTTATTAAGGTAGTCGGACACTTGTCCCTTTTTATTTTCTCCTTTTATATTTTTGCATAGCCCATGCCTCTAACACAAGACTACTTCGGAAGAGTGAATCTTTTAATAAAACATTCTTGATCTCTAGAGCATGATAAATTTCTCAACCATAACTAAAAACTTAGAACAAAGCAAGTAGCCTTATCTTAAAATCATATTAATGGCTCTGGGTAGGAATTCATGTTATGTCATACAGGATCTCATCATGTGTTTTTAATCTTTTCAAAATATAAATCTCCAGAACTCTAGTATCTCTAGGAATTAGATAAACAACAGCTCAAACCTTTTTATGTCATATCTCACAATTATCTAGGTTTTAGATCAAGCAATTGCCATCCACAGGTTTTAGGTTCAGAGTTTATTCAGAATAACTTTCTCAAGAAAATCTAAGTTTAAACACTAGGTACTAAAAAGGAATTACAGCGGGGCAATTGTTTATTATTTTTATTATGAACAAAATTAATCTTTTATCCACCTAGATATTTATTCATTATATAATATCTTTATTTGGTTTTGTAATAGTTATTTATCTTTTTTAGGAATTTCTATATGTTTATTGACCTGATCTAACTAAATTGAACTAATAGTAATAGATAAAAAATAGTGATACTTATCGTGGTAACTGAGGGTGCTCTCCCCCAAGCTGGATCTTGACTTATTCTTTTTCTCCAGAAGTCGAGTAGACCGTTAACGATTTCTTAAGTCCTTCTCTTCTTCTCTTCCTGTTGAATTCAAAGATAGACAATACAACTAGTGGAACTTGATTAAAGGTTAGTGAATAATATTCCTCCATTTGTCTAGTTGTTTTAAAGCTCTTAAGATTATTTATGTTCTTCCTTTCCACTAAGCAGAGTTTCAGCAGTGTTTCCATAGTGTCTCTTTTTAGATTTAATGGTGAGCCTTCATGTGCCCACAATTTTTTTTGTTGTTTTGAATTTATTTATGAAAAACTTGAGAGGATAGAGATACTTATGTGGATACATGGGGGTGCCTTCCCCCAAGCTCAATGTTGATATTGTTAAGACAATGCTCAAACAGTGGATGGAGCATTCACTTGTTCGTCAGCTTTTCTTGGCCTTTTAAATCCTGTGAAACTCAAATAGACAACAAAACTTGTGGAACAGATTAAGCATTAGCGATTGGCCACTCTAGCCTTAGTTGTCTAGAATTTCAGTAAGATCTCTTTCTCAATATATTATATTATTTTTTATGCCACCACAGTGAACATTCCTGTGGGTTTTACACCATAGAATTATTCACATGGGGCTTAAAGTTTTTCCAAATATATATATATTTATATATTCTAATGCAAATATAATTGCTTAAGAAGTAAATATGATGCTAATAGTAAATGATCATGCTTTATCTAATTATGCAATGATGAATTTAATGCTAATGATTATGCATAACTACCGAATTACCTTCCGGCGAGGATTCAACGTTTATAGTCTATCGAACAAGACTCCTTGTATGCTCTTTATTCTTCCTTAGGTGTATCAGCAGATCCTGAGAAGGACCTTGATGATTGCACGTCAGTAGAACTTTCTTTCTTTCTGCATACTTGCTTGACTGGTGGACTTGTCTCCTTGACTTCCTCATCCTTCGTTTCCTTTAATGGGACATCTTCACTCCTGGTAACTTCTCCTTCATAGTCAGCCCATCCATCCTTGATTTGTAGTCTCTTGTTGCGTTGGGATGTGCGGCGTCTCCTCCTTGAGTGGTTCTTCTTTTCCTGTACATTAGTGGCATAACCATTGAAGTAACAGCGCACCTTCTCTCTGAAAAACTGGAAGTGGATCTCTCCAGATCTCATGTAGAAGATAGCGCCAGTGGTGTTGAGGAAGGGTCTTGCTAGGATGATATGAATGTCGTCTTCTTTTCCCATGTCTAGTACTAAGAAGTCGGTGGGAACATAGTGGTCTTTAATTTGGATCATCACGTCCTTTACTATTCCCTCCGGAAATCGATAAGTTTGGTCCGCCATCTGCAGCTGCACATATGTCGAATACATAGGTCTATTTTTATATAAGTGTTCATATGTTACCTTAGACATTATATTGACACTTGAGCCAATGTCGCAGAATGTCTTGTGGAATGTACTTCCTTCGATCTTGCAATCGATGGTGGGTACGCCTGGGTCATCTCTCTTAGCGAGGAATGGTGATGCAAGAACTTGGTCGTATTCTGTTTGAACAGAGTTGACCATCCATACTGTGTCTTGATGTGGTTGTGTAGCCTTGTTCTTCCTTCTTCTGTTTCTATTCTTCTTCTTCCATGATATGATGTTTGCATCTTTGTAGGGCATCTGAGGGTGGACTTTGGTAGTGAGTGTACGGCTCTTGAAGCTGAATCTCTCTTTGTTGGCTGCGATTGTGAAACAGATCTTGGCGCTGTCCGCGTAGCTGATGGCTTTGGTTGAGCTTAGGAACGGGCGTCCAAGAATGATGGGTGCTCTTTCGTTTTCACCTGTTTCAATGATCATAAAGTCTGCACACACATACGAGCGTCCTACTCGTATACAGATGTCTTCTAGAATTCCTAATGGGTAGCACAGTGTCTGATCTATAAGCTGCAAACACATGGTTGTATATAATAGAGGTGCACCATGTATTTGTTCATATATTACCCTTGGCATAATGTTGACGCTTGCTCCAAGGTCACAGACTGCTTCTTCAAAACTGTGAGGTCCAATATGAATTAGAATCACAGGTCTTCCTGGATCTCCTTTCTTTGTGGCAATGGAGTCATCCATCCATTCCCTCGAAGGTCTAGGTATGAGGTGTCCTGCATCAAAGATGTCTACAAGATTTGCAGTTTCTAGTTCTTTTGGACTTCCTGGAATCTTACCGTTTTCAGTCATAGGGACTAAAGCTGCTAACTGAGATAACTGAGATTCTATCATCTTATTAAAGCTATGCTGATTCTTTATGGCAGAAGTAAAGCTATCCATTCTAGTATTAATATTTTCAAGTAGTTTATCATTGGAAGCTATCTTCTTAGACATATTATCAATAATTTTATTTTGATTAGATATCATCTCTCTCAAAGGTGGTTGATTAAAAGTATTACCTTGGTAGTTACCTGAGTAGTTACCTGAGTAATTAGGCCTTGATTGCTGGTTCCATCCTTGAGCTTGTTGACGACGATAGTTGGTGTTGTTGTTGATGTACTTTGCATCCTCTTGAGTCTCAGGGCAGTTGTTCCCTGAATGACCAGTGCCTCCACACTCTTCACATGTCATGCGAGATTCGTAGATTTGCTTGGCGTCTTCTCTCTTGGGAGTGTGTTCATCAATCTTCATAAGTAGGTCAAGTTTAGCAGACAACATGTCTACTTCCTTTAGTTGATGTATTCCTCCCCTCTTGTGTGGCTGAGAGCGTTCCTCATTCCATCCTTGGTTCGAGGCCATCTTCTCTATGAGTGTAGTTGCATTGTTGATTGTGAGTGATAAGAATGATCCTCTAGCAGCGGCATCTACATTCTCACGGGTATTTGAAGTGAGCCCGTGATAGAAGGTCTGCATGAGTAGCCAGTTCTCCATCCCGTGGTGAGGGCATTCTGATATGTAGTCTTGCAAGCGTTCCCAAGCTTCTAGGATTGATTCTTCATGTTGTTGTTGGAAAGTTGAAATCTTGGCACGGAGGGCATTCGTCTTGCCCACTGGAAAGAACTTTGCTAGGAAGGCAGTTGAACAGATCGCCCACGAGGTGTTTTTATCTTTGTTGGCGTAGAACCATTGTTTAATTTTGCTTTTCCCAAGAGCGAGAATAGGAACAAGCGAAGTAGAATGGCGTCCCTTTCGACTCCTTTGATGGTGAAAGTGTTGCAAATCTCCAGAATGTGTTGGAGATGAGCGCTTGCGTCTTCATGTGCCTTTCCGCAAAATTGATTACCTTGCACCATGTTGATCAAAGCTGGCTTGAGTTCAAATCCGTTGTCCCCCACATTGACTGTTGGTCCAGTCCTGATGTTGTCAGTGGTTGGTGCAGAGAACTCGCGGAGTGTCCTGTCGGCCATGGTGTCCAATACTGGTGTTAAGCCTCTCCTTATCTGGCTAACTTCTGGTAGTGGTGCTGAGGGTCTCTTAAGTTTGCGTCTAGTTTTCCTTAGTAAAGCTTCGGGATCCTCAGTGTAGTTGTTCGGAAGTTGGAAACCAGTCATACATCACCCTGCATAAGATATAAAAGATAAACAAAACCAGGGTAAGTATGTAAAAGTAAATAATTAGTGCATTATCATATGTGTGTAAGTAAAATGATATGTTCTAGCTACCGTTTTAAATGCTGCTAATGCAATGTCCTTATCAATGTTCATAATGATTTTAATGAAAACCCTAGGTACCATCACTAGTTGAATTGATGTGGTCCCTGGCAACGGCGCCAGAAATGCTTGTTGACACTCCTTAATGGATTCACTCTAAGAATGGGTCACATAAAATAATAAACTAGTGAAAGCACAAAAGAGTGTACGGGACACTACTAACTCCACTTAACGTCAAGTTGTCATCCCCAACATGAAGCTAGCAATGTAATTATATCAGGGCACTGGATTTAAGAGATAGATATTTATCCGCAAGCGCACAGATAAACATACCTGTTGTAGAGCATTTCACCCAAGCTAGTCTCAGGTATCGTCATTTATATTTTAGCCTAGAGACTAATCAATTCAAGATATGATGGTAAGGTAAAGACTTAACAGTATTTAATATGGCACACACTTGTAGTAAGACTGATAACACACTAGCTACTATGAACAAGAATCAGGTACAGAGTAAATGATATAGTAAATAATTGATAAAGGATAGCAGAGATCAGGTCAATCAAGGATAAACTTAGAACAGTACTGCCTAGCAAGATGATGATTAGAACAGGTATTAATAAAGAACATTCCTAAGTTATTCTAATTATAAGTCATAGCATACAGTGATTAGTGCAATTATATATGGCAATCATTGGCTAGGTCACATCATATTTATAATCAAGAGGCAACTCCATAGCTAAAGTGTTAAACAAAGTAACCCTTAAACCATGAGTTAACTGAGCCATACTGAACACTATATTCGGGAGGTGGAATACAGAGGACTCAACAGGTCTGTCACACCCGCGATCTACCACTCTATCCGGAACATAGGACGTTTTCGCAGATAAATAATGTATAGGCACCATGCCTACACAACATTCATCACCCACCCGTTGTACTTTAAGATGAGCGCTATACGAACATGAGCATAAACAATAAGATGAACTATCTATGCCAAATATATAATCAAAGCAGACTATAAGCATTATAACTAAGAATATAATCATTGATGTCTTAATCATATCAATTGTATTGCTATCTAGAACATGATAATGAACAATAAGGTGAATTAGGTCATCGAGAAGAACTAAAGTACGAACTAGAACATGAACTAGAACAAGATTATGAACTAAATAATGAACTAGACGATGAACATGAACTAGACGATGAACTAGAACATAAACAACGAAGAACAATGATGAACTAGAAGAGCAATTATGAAATAGATCCATAATGTTAATACAAGAGAGAAGATCTTGGGTTTACCGAGCCTTCTCGTGACTAGATCAGGAATCCAAGCGAAGCTTGCCTCCTCTAATCCTATTCTATCTACTAATCTAGGTGGATGTAGTCCTAAAGCTTCCGATTGATCTCCTTCTGGTTGGTCTAACCCTGATGAATGAATTGCCTGAAACCCTTATTGCCTGAGAGGGGTGTCAGGGGTCTGTTTATATAGTCCTGGGTGATGAATCGTGTCCCTTGGATCAAACCGACTTGAGGTACGGTCGAGATGCATCCTGGAGGTCGGTGGAAGTAGCTTGCAGAGGACGGAACCCAGCGGGCCCAGGGGGCGACAGATCGGTCATCTGGTGGGACCGGTCGGTCCCACCAGTTGGCCTCTGGTGGAGTCCTTCCTTGTGGTGTCTTCTTACGTCCCCTGGAGTCTTCTAGAAGTATCCCGACATGGCGGTTGCGTTATCTCCCGACGGTTTCCTTCTATGGGAAGCTATTGGTGCTAATTTCCTGGTTTAGTCCCTGCAGAACCATAACTCACCAAAACTCATGGAATATTGTCAGTTGAAACCCTAAACCTTTGTTGGTGATCATATTCTTGCCCTTTTCATATTTATTTATCTCTTAATTATGATAGTTAACCAGTGTCAACAGTTAGCTACTCAGGGGTTAGACTTTAAGGCTTAACACTATCTGTTCCTTTGGGTTCGATATTAAAACTGGGTTACTTCGGTGAAGTGCTACATTGGTAGATCTTATCTGTGCGCTTGCGGATAAAGTAGAGTGTGCGTTAATTTATACCAACAAGCATTTCTGGCGCCATTGCCGGGGATAGAGTTTATCTCTACTCTTGGTAGCGACGTTAGTAAGTGTCAACACTAAGCCTATGCATAAGCAATCAGAAGCTTGAAGCAACGGTTTCGGTGTTACACTACACGGCTCAAGTTTAACTCAAGGTGCAATGAGGAACAGTCTCGATACCGTGATGTGCTGTCATGTAATCCCATCTCGATCTTTTCAATTCACTTAGACTTGGTTCAAATTTTAACAGAATATGAACAAACCAAGCAAGTGAAGTACTCAGAACTAGAGACATAGCAACCTAGAATATATGAAAAGCACAAGTGACTTCAACACCTTCTACACATGCTAGTTTCCAAACTCAATGGTGAACATGTTTCAATTTTTATGTTGAATTATGCATATTCACAGTTCTAAAAAGTAGCTCAGCTCACAACATGTATCAGTGATAAAAAAGAGACTAAGCTACATGCATCATCATATATCATTAGAGCATACACTAATCAGAGCATAGATTCATTCTACAGATTATAGACATGAAGTTCGAGAAGAGAAAGTTGCAAAAATGATGAAATGTGAAAGCTAGAAATAAAAGAAGTCAGTCTATGATAAAATAACCAAAATGTTTTGTGACAGAACCGACCAATTTGCACCAGATTAAGCACTGGAACCTCCGCTTAACGCAAAGGTCCTCAAGTACTTAAGCTCGTACAAACCCGGTAGTCCGGAAATCTCGAAGCATTTCAAATCATTCAACAACATCCAGCCAAGATCGTACTAGTTCAGTGAACATGCTCACAGATTACAACACAGTTACACATAGTTCAAATTACATCGGAGTACGAAATAATATTAGAAACCATAGTTTAACAGAAGTAGCGAAAGCAACATAGTCTTTAAACATAAGTTTTAGATTGTTCAAAATACAGTGCCATCAATTGACCAGGTCCGCAAAAGCAACAAATAGATAAGTGGTGACCATGCCCTTGGTCTAGTCATCGCCCGGGACGGGGTATAGACAGTTCTCGCAATAGCCGTAGAAGCATTGCTCATCTGCAACAACAAAGGGGTAGCACCCTGAGTACGAGAAGGTACTCAGCTAGACTTACCCGTCCAAAAACCAGAAATAACTGACACCAAGGAGTATGCAAGGCTGTATCTGGGGTTGGCCATACTTACCTTTGTGCGCAAAAGCATTTTATTATTAGATAATCATCTTTTGAGGGTAAGCAGTCAATTTTATGTAATCAACCTGATTAACTAGATTTGCACCTGATCTAGAGCAAACACTTGACTACTTAATCAAACAAGAGTGACTATTTCATCAATAGCCTTTCAGATTCAACATCATAACCATCATTAATTCCATAAGTTACTACCGTAACACATGCTTAGTCAAGTTACTCACTAACCAGGAGCGATGGCGATTAAAATCGATTCCTACCAGCTGGGGATAAAATGTCGCACACTCGCCCGATCACACCTTGCCAGGCGGCCGTTGGCGACCAATTCAGGAGGTTCGAGAACCCAATTCGCGGGACGGCCATGGGCCCTTCTACACCGGGGGTTATCTTAATGCCAGGTCGCTCAAGCTATTAACTGCCCACGGTCATGCCAGGTCGATCAGGCCTTGCCTGCCCTCGGACCATGCCAGGTTGCTCAGAATAGTTGCCCACGGTACATATAAGGCCCTAGGTGTTAGGCGTCAACATCTCCATCACCGGCTTGAAAAACCTTACTCGGCTTCACGGGAGGTACCCGCACCTGCTCCGTTAAGTGATTGACGCGTTCAAAATGACTGAGGTGTGCCTTCGTCGGGTCCTAATCGACATAGACGGGAGACTACTAGCACACAAAACCCATGTCCTGCTGCTCCTACATCCCGCCCGGTCTCAATTTAATTATCACATGGTTATCTCCATGATAGCACCAGGCTAAACATGTTTAGTATCCACCTATATGTGGGAGACAGGAAATCACCCGACTTTTACCGGTCTAAGCAGGGCTAAGCATAAACGAACCTAGACTTAACAGGGATAACAAGATATAATTGCAGGTGGACAAGGATAAGTAAATAATGCATCAACGGTATCACTCAACTCCTATAACCTAATGCAACAATCTTATCAGGTTAATTGTAAAGCATTTGCAAACCGTAGGAGTTAGAATGCTCCGGGGCTTGCCTCGCTCAAAGTCCGAAGGTCGGTGATCGCGGCACTCCGGCAGATCTTCAACGTCTCCTCCTGGGATCTTCTCTTCCGGCGTCTCCTCCCGATACTGCTCCTCGGGTGACGGATCCTGAACTTCCACTACCGACCCTGCATGATGCATGACATGTATAAATAACACGAATGCACGCGGGATGCATGGTGATGCAATATGGAACAAGGCATTTCAGGAGATAAGCACATGTCATCTACTGCTACTCAACTGCTTAACCTCCCATATTCAACTTGTTAAGCTATGTTGTCACCACATCAAAGTATACTTAATGAGTTTATTACCCTCTAATTACTTGCTGAAATAAATCTAATTAAACAAGCCTATAACAGCAACCCATCCTAGACAGCTTCCGAAAACTCTACAAAAATTACTGGAAGTTAACAATATGTAATCTGGTCCCCGGTCCAAATTTCACCCCATTTGGACTTAAACTCCGTTCTCTATGAAAAAGACAAACTCTATCATGGAAAGGTGCTTTGAACTACACCCCCTAGCAAAAAGTGTCAAACAACAGATTTCTCATTTTTCTACTGAACTTCCTAGCACAAGAGCAGTGTGCATAAATTCTCAGGTTCATATTCCTCATATTTTAATTACTACAAAATAAACAAGGAAACAACATTTAAACATTTTAATTACTACTGCTAAAATAATTCACAGAACAACTTTATATTATATTTTTCCCTAAAACTATATATTCATACAAACCTAACAAAACTGGAATCACATTTTTCTGACTTATACATAATTAGTTATGCATTTTCCAACTTAACAGCAACTTCCCAATTTAAATTAATCTACACATAAAAGTATCACCAAAAATGCATTCAACATTTTTCATAGATAGATCTAAACATGCTTGACCTAACAAAATTTGTTTCGCATGATTTGGACTTAAAATGAGCCTTGTAGGACTTTTTGAAGCCTTTACATAATTCTGAAAAACAAATTAAAGGAAAACTCAATCCTAAACCGCTAAGGACACCCAACTTGACTCAGCCGAGGCTCGAGGCAAACGCTCGGCACACCTGGCTTTCCGAGGCCTACTGTACCCAGATTTCCCTTTTTCTCTCTCACACTCTCATCTTTGCCTCTGTCGGCGAGGCCCACTGGTCAGGCGACCAAGTTACTAGGCGAGGCTAGGCTCGGCAGTCAACGGCGGACTTTGGCGCCGTTGTCGTTGACTGGCCCTAGCTCGTCGGCGGTGAGGCTTCCGGTGACGCCGAGACCATCACTGGACACGGGTTTGCGAGGCGAACACGACTGATTGACTTGCTGAGCCAGAGGGATAACGGAGCAAGCTCGACGGCAGCCATGGCGGAGCGGCGGCTCTGCGACGCGACGACGAGGCTCTTCCCGACGAGCTCGAGGCTTGGCAAGACTAATACCAGCCTAAGCAAGTCCTAAGCGACCTATTGGGGCGACTTTCGAGACTCATCACCCTCAGCATTGCTCGGAGCGATGCACGGCGGCAGTCCACGGCGGACATGGCCGTGACAAGGCTCGGTTCTGGCTGAACATGGCGAAAGAGAGGTCTCCATCGAAACCTAGGAAACTTCAGCGGTAGAGAAGACTAGAACAAGGCTCGGTTTGGGATGGCTTGGCCGGAGATGGCCGGTTCACGTGAAGGTCACGGTGGCGGCCATGGCGAGAACCCGAGGATAACACTCGACGTTCTGCCGGCTAGAGAGGGAAAAGAGGGGGAAACCAACCCTGGCAGGTGGAAGAGGAGGTCAAGGTGGAGAGGATGGCGGAAGGAATCGGGCGGCGGTGCCGTGAGTAGCGAGTAATTGCTCGCCGAAGTTCGGCGGGCGGCGGCGGTGCTTTGCTCTGGTGAAGATGGGGTGGAGTGGAGCGAGGGAGAGAGTGAGCGATGAAATGGTCTTCTGGCTTGCGAGCATGAGGCGGAGCGAAGGCAAAGGGAACGAAGGGCTGGGTGCATTGCACCTGGCCAGTTCCCGTCGGGGAGGAGCTCCCGACCGGACGCGGCGGCGTCAGGCATCGTGCGCCACGCGGCGAGCGAGCACCGAGCGCCTGGGCGACGTGGCGAGTTTGGCGCAAACCACGGGCGGCGATGATGGTGGTTTGGCCAGCCGGCGAGGCGGTCTCGCGGCGGCGGGTGGTTTCTGCCGGCGTGGAGGGAGCGGCGTGCGCGCGGGGGAGAAGAAGAAGAGGCTGACAGGCCGGGCCCACTAGGTTTTAAACTAATGAAGTTTGGTTAAAAACTTTGATGCTCCATAACTTCCAAACTAAGTTGAATTAGGAAAGGGTCCTAAAAGCAAAGTTGGTTAGAATTTTGTAAGGAACAAATCATCTTTAAGGCTCAAGTCCAAATTCTGCATAGAAAAAGAAATTTACTTCTAATCCAATTTTCTAATGCAAGAAATCACATTTTAACCACTTTTTCTGAGAAAGTGCTTTTAAACAAAGTTGCTCCTTTCATCAAGATCTACAACTTTGTTTTAAGGCACTAAGTCAGAAATAGAAAGCAAAACAAGGTTACACTAGAGACTATGCAAGGACTTAAGCACTTATTCAAACATATGCATATGAAATGATGAGATGCTATGCTTATGCCATGACAAATTATGCAGTTTAAGGAATGCTTAACACCGAGGGTGTTACAGCCCTCCCCTCCTTAAAAGAATCTCGTCCCGAGATTTGGGTTACTAACCAGTCTTTATAAAATTGTGGATATACTTCCTTTAGATAGTCTTCCGTTTCCCAAGTAGCATCTCGGTCATCTTGCTCACTCCAAGATACCTTATATTGCTTCATGACTCTTCCGCGAGTTACTCTTTATTTCTCATCAAGCACTCGATAAGGCTTCACCGAGTAGGTGAGGTCGGATTGCAACTTAATATTGGCTGGTTGCACTTCTTCTTCTGGAACTCAAAGACATTTCTTCAGTTGTGACACATGGAATACAGGGAATATAGCTTTCAAATGTTCAGGTAATTGCAGTCGATAAGCTACTTCTCCTCTCTTTTCCATTATCCTGTATGGTCCCACAAATCTTGGCGCTAGCTTCCTTTTTACGCCAAAACGTTTAACACCTTTCATGGGAGATACCTTTAGATACACATAGTCACCTACATTGAATTCGAGCGATTTCCTTCTCTTGTCGGCATAGCTCTTCTGTCGAGACTGTGCAGCTGCTATGTGTTGTTGGATTATTCTAACTTGTTCTTCTGCTTCATTAACAAAGTCAATTCCATAGTAACGACGCTCTCCTGGTTCAACCCAATTTACCGGTGTTCTACATCTTCTGCAATACAGAGCTTCGAAAGGTGCCATCTGAATGCTTTCTTAATAACTATTGTTATAAGCAAATTCTGCTAATGGCAACCACTTCTCCCAAGATCCCTTTGCTGAAATCACACAGGCTCTTAACATATCCTCTAATACTTGGTTTACTCTTTCAGTTTGTCCTGATGTCTGAGGATGGTAAGCTGAGCTATGGATTAGCTTAGTGCCTAACTCTTTTTGCAGTTTCTCCCAGAATGGTGCAGTAAACTGCATTCCACGATCCGAAACTATGACCTTGGGTATACCATGTAATCGGACAATTTGATTGATATAGATCTCTGCATAGTCCGGTGCTCGATAACAGGTTTTAACTGGTATGAAATGAGCGGTCTTGGTGAGACGATCAATTATCACCCAAATCGAGTCATTTCCTTTCTGGGTGGCTGGTAAACCGGTGATAAAGTCCATACCTATTTCTTCCCATTTCCACTCGGGTATTGGTAACGGTTGAAGTGTTTCGGCTGGCTTTAGATGAATAGCTTTCACTCGGCAACATGTGTCGCATCTGGCTACATATGCGGCAATTTCTTTCTTCATTTTGGTCCACCAAAATCTTGGACGCAAATCTTGATACATTTTAGTGCTCCCTGGATGAAGAGATAACTTAGAGAGATGTGCCTCATCCATAATCCGGTTTTTGAGTTCTTTGTTCTTGGGTACCACTAATCGCTGGTCAAACCATAACACTCCTTTATCATCAATTCGGAAATGCTTTACTGGCTCAGTAGCAGTTTTCAGCCTCTCTTTAATATGATAAATTCCCTTATCTGTTTTCTGCTCTTCAAGTATCTGATTAACCAGAGGGCTCTGTAGTTCAATGTGATGTAGAATTACAGGGTGTACAAGATTAAACTCGTCTTTCGACCTTAACCTCAAGTTGTTGCAGTGTGATTTCCGACTCAGAGCATCGGCAACCACATTTGCTTTTCCTGGGTGATAATGTATCTGCAGATTGTAATCCTTGATTAACTCAAGCCATCTTCCCTGCCTCATATTCAGCTCCGGTTGAGTGAAGATATACGTGAGACTCTTATGATCGGTGTTCATGTTGCAGACATTTCCAAGCAAATAGTGCCTCCAAATTTTCAGAGCGTGCACCACGGCAGCTAATTCCAAATCATGCGTAGGATAATTTATCTCATGTTTTCTTAACTGACGTGAAGCATAAGCAATCACCCTGCCTTCTTGCATAAGAACACAGCCTAAGCCAACCTTCGATGCGTCGCAAAAGACATCAAACGGCTTCTCAATATCGGGTTGAGCTAAGACAGGAGCTGTGGTCAATAGTTTCCGCAAGGTACGAAAAGCTGTTTCACACTCCTCTGTCCACTCAAACTTTTGGTCCTTCTGTAACAAGCTTGTCATTGGTTTTGCAATCTTAGAGAAGTCAGGAATGAATCGGCGATAATATCCCGCTAAACCGAGAAAACTCCGGATTTCACCAACTGAAGTTGGAGCTTTCCAATCCATTACTTCTTGGACCTTACTAGGATCTACAGAAATTCCATCTTCTGACAAAATGTGACCAAGAAATTGTACTTGCTTCAACCAAAACTCACATTTGCTAAACTTGGCATAAAGTTTATGCTCTTGCAGCCTCGTCAAAACAATCCTCAAATGTTCTGCGTGATTATCTGGGTTCTCCGAATACACCAAAATGTCATCAATGAACACCACTACAAACTTATCCAGCTCTGGCATGAACACCGAGTTCATCAAACTCATAAAGTAAGCTGGAGCATTTGTCAATCCAAAAGACATGACCAAATACTCATACAGCCCATATCTGGTGGAAAAAGCAGTCTTTGGAATATCTTGTGGCCTAATCCTGATCTAGTGATAACCTGATCTCAAATCGATCTTGGAAAATACCTTGGCACTGGATAACTGATCAAACAAAATGTCTATCTGTGGCAACGGATACTTGTTTTTAACGGTCACGGCATTGAGTGGTCGATAATCCACACACATCCGTAGAGACTTGTCCTTCTTCTTGACAAACAATGCGGGACATCCCCATTCCGACACACTAGGTTGGATAAATCCCTTATCCAAAAGCTCCTTAATCTGTGTTTTGAGTTCAGCTAACTCATTGGGCGGCATACGATAAGGTCTTCTCGAGATCGGTGCAGTTCCACGTAACAGCTCAATGGCAAACTCCACTGCCCGCTAGGGCGGTAAACCCGGCAATTCATCAGGAAAGACATCTGGGAAATCCCGAACAACTGGAATTTTTGACAGGTCTTCTATAGATAAGGTGCAAGATAGGTCGACAAAATCAGCACCTCGAGGAAGAGAGATGCGTAACTTTGTGTTTGTCCTTTTATCAGATAAGGTAAGAGTTCTATTTGCAGTGTCTAACACCGCATTCCATATACTCATCCAACTCATACCTAGGACTATATCCATACTGAGTCCTGGCAAAACTACTAAATTGGCTCCAAATTTGTGCCCTCCAATGTCGATGGTTGCATTACAAACCATCTGCCTAGATAACACACTACTCCCCACGGAGCTTACTCGAAACCCATAATCCATCTCGGACACCTCTTGATTATGCTTTTGTGCAAATGCTTTGCTCATGAACGAATGTGATGATCGAGTATCAAACAAAACAACTGCAGGATGATGGTTAACAAGACACATGCCGACAGTCACGGGTTCTCCAGCACGAGCTTCTTCAACGGTCATGTTGTGCAGGCGTGCGGGGTAACTAGCCTGTTGCTTCTTTGGGTGGGGGCAATATCTTGCGAAGTGCCCCTCTTGGTTCCAATTGTAACACGGCCCACGAACTGAAGGTTTTCCTCCGGTCGAGCTGCCCTGACCTCCATGAGCTTGACTAGCAGCTACTTTGTATGGCCTCTGATTACGCTGAGCTTGCGGCTGATTCTTCTTTTGCGGTGGCCTGAAACGTGCCCCCGGCGCTGGTGGTCGATACTGGTTACGCTGAGCTGGTGGTCCTCTAGGTTGGGACGGTCCTGAATCAAAGGTCCTCTTCCGGGCCTTACTTGCAGCATGCTTGTTGTTATGACCCTCTTGAATCAGGCAGTCACTTATGAAGTCATTGAAGACGGTACGGGAAGATGTACCCACTGACTTTCCCATTTTAGTGTTCAAGCCTCTCTTGAAACTAGCAATCTTCTTTGCATCTGTGTCTACGAAGTCTGGAACATATCGAGACAGCGAGTTGAACAAGTGATGATATTCCGTGACAGACCGGGTTCCTTGGGTTAGATTCATGAACTCTGCCACCTTCATCTGGGTCAAGCCTGGCGGAATGTAATGTCCTCGAACAGCATCAGTGAATACCCTCCAGGTGATAGGAACATTGGCAGGATAGGTGGTACGATGATGTCCCCACCAAATCCCGGCTGGTCCCTGCAACTGATGCGCGGCGTATTCTGCTTTAAGCTCCTCCGTAAGCCTAAGCAAACAAAACTTTTGCTCCAGGGTATGCAGCCATTCATCTGCTTCCAACGGTTCAGTGGCTTCCTTGAAAATAGGTGGTTTAGTATCTAAGAAATCCTTGAAAGAACTATACTGATTCGGCTCAGGGCGTTGATGGATATGCGCCAAATTCTCTCGCAGCAAAGCTTCGATGTTGCGTTGACTTCCAAGAAATTGAGCAAAAAGCTGCTCAGCCGTCGGTGGTGGAGGAGGTGGTGGATTGCGGTTTTCTCTAGGGTCCTCATTTCCACCACTACCGCCAGCTCCACTACGAGTTGTCATCATCTGCATGTACGATAGCAAGTGATCATCAGGCGAAGTTGCAATTATTGTAGAGAATAATAAATCATACCAACTGAAATTATTCAGAAAACGAATTCACCAAACAATCACAGAGGTATAATAAATTTCGATCCACATCGCATCATCACATAATGAGATTGCTTAATACATATCATGCAACAGTGAACATAGAACATCCATAGTCTTGCCCATACATATGGGACTCTCAAAGGTTTTGCGCCACACGCGCACAGGTCCATCACACAACCTTACATCCTCATGATAACCCCAAAAGATCAAGCGCTAGGACATGAGACAAGATCACTACGCACTAGCACTAACTAGTCTACTCCCTAATGGCACCATCGTCATCATCGTCACTCGAGATGTCCGAAGAACCACTGGACGAAGCATGAGAATCCGGGTCCTCTTGAGGAAAGATAGGGTTCCTCTCATTCTCACGGCGATGAATCTCCTCATGCAGGCGGTCATTGTAGTCCTGGAGATGATGAAGTTGTAGCTCCAAATCTCCCACCTGTAGCCTGAGAAGCCTGTTCTGCTCCATCGCGCGCATACCCTCGAGACAAACACCACGTAGCGACTCCTCGGTCTCGGCCATGATGGTGGATAAGAAGGTCGTCATCCCCTGCTGGTCTCTCAGCTGCTGTGCTGTCTCCTGCTCTCTCTGACGAGCCTGGTCTCTCTCAACGGTCATGTGGGCAAGCTGGGTGGTGAGAAGGTCGATCTCTGTAGCATGCTCTTCCTGCCTGCGATGTTGTGCGGCCATCTCCTCACTAAGAACATGGTCCAGATGGTCGTAGCTACGTGACAAGCACCCATAGGTAGCCATGAGTGCAGCCATAGCACTCCCAGCTGGTCCTGCGCAGTGCTCTCGCTCCCAGGAGCTGCCCTCAAGCACAGTGGCACCAGGCTGTCGCCACACCGACTGGTAAGGGTCCGCCATAGGAAAGATGCTAGCAGTGGCTTGCGCAACCACTTCCGGGTGATCCTCCATAATGTCCCGAAGAACAGTATAGGCAACCCTGTTAGCTCCGTCCCACGGGGTCCTACCCTGTAGTGCGAAGACCCGGCGGCACCATACATTATCCTGCGGATCACGGCTGGGCACGTCCACCTCAACTGTGTATACGTGGCGATCCTCTGAAAGCTGGACACGATGCCAATCATATTGTGGTTCCTGGCCCTCTGGGTATCTGTAACACCCCGGGTTTTTAAATTAATAAAATAAAATCGAATTTAATTAGGAAATGGCCAAAACCCTAGATGGAGGAAAATTCCAACCAGATATTTGTTGCATTCATGCCGTTGTATATTTTATTGGATGAAAAATAATTTATTAAACCCGTATAGGGCGAACCGGATTTATTCTATTTAGAAAATAAATAAAAAGAGTTTACAAAAATTACAAAACTTGAAAAACTCAAAATTTTATTTTTAAAACCTAGGGAAAATATTTCAAAACTTTTACCAAACTATTTGATTTCAATCTGGGTTTGATTTTGAATTCAAAAAGGCTTTTGAAATGTTTGGAAAATCAAAAGAAAAAGGACAAAAACCTCATAACCCTCTCCCTCTTTTCCCGTTTTTGGCCTAGCTGGCCGGCCCGTCACTCTCCTCTCTCTCCCCTTTGCAGCCCAACCCATCCCTCTCCTCTCCCGGCGGCCCAAACCCCTTTGCGGCCCAGCTCCTCCTCCCCTCTCATTTTTTTCCAGCGGCCCGCTCACCTCCCCCCTCCCCTGGGCCACGCCCGTGCCCCCTCCTTGGGCCGACGCCGGCCGGTCTGCTCCCCGAGCCCGCGCCACTCTTCCCCCCCGCCGGCCTGCTAGCACACCGCGGCCCGCGCGCGCGCCCTGGCTCGCCCGCAGCGCTGCCGAGCCCAGCTGCAGCCCGCTCCGCGCGCGTGCGCCCCTCCCTCCCTTCTCTCTCTGACACCGGGCCCCGCCTGCCAGCTCCCTCTCCCACCTCCGATCTTCGCGCATCACCGCCCGCTGCCCTTGATCGAGCCACTCGATTCCTCGCCCTCTCCCCCTCTCACCCCTTTTTAGCCAGCGCCGAGGCCTCCCACACACCCCACCGCCGCCACGGCGACCTCCTCGTGCCCTAACTCGCCCAGCCGCGCCGCCACCGCCATTAACAGCCACCCCGAGCTCGGCTTGAGCTCGTCCCATCCCAGGAAGCTCCCACCGATCTCCCTCTATCCACCGGCAAGCTCGTCGAGTCGCGACGCGTCCAGGAGGCCACCCCGTGGAGATCCCAGACCAAAGCCTGACTCCCGCGATCGCACCGATGCACCGGAGTACCTCCATCGCACACTCTCCGACTCCGGCCGCCTCTGGACCTTCACCGGCGCCAGAGATCTCTCCACCGACCCCGCGGTGAGCTCCGCTCCATCCTCCACCTTTCCCTTAGTCTCCCGTAGCCCGTAGCGCGCTCGCGAGCCAAGCCGACCACCACAGCCGTGGCGCCACCGCTCGCCGGCGCAAGCCGCAGCGCGAAGCGCCACCTGACCCCTCCGTTCACTCTGTGCGCCGTCGGATCTAGATGGACGGATCAGATTAGATGGGGCCTCGAATCGGTATGAGCCGAGTCTGCAAGGTTCGTGCACCCGGCGCATAGCGGCCGCGTCGGCATGCTCACAAGAAACGTGGCGCACCGGACCAATTCGGGCCCGCCACGTCAAGCCCCGTCAGCGCCATGTCAGGGCCACGTTAGCATCAACACAGCGCCCCTGGCAACTTTGCTAAAGAGCCCTCCTATTTTCCGGAAACCAACCCTCCGTCCAGATTCACTGTGCGCTGAGTCTGTGAAAACTTTCAACCAAGCCCCTCAATTTCTAGAGAATTGATGCGCCGTCCTCTGCATCGCTGCGCAGATCCGCCGCCAGTTGGCTCCCCGTCAGCACCCTATTAGCGCCAGATGTCGCCACGCGTCAGCCACCTGGCACCAGCGCACGCGTCCACCGACCGGCCGGGGCTGTTTCGCAGAGAAGCCCTCGGATTAAACCGGAATCAACCCGCACTTCATATCCCTGTTCAATGAGTCCCTGCAGACTTGCAAAGCACCCCCTGCGCTTGAGAGAAAATGAGGCCCAGTCCAGACGGCGTTTTAATTTCGTTTTGATTTATTTAAATTGCGAAAATGAGTTCAACTTATTCACAGAATTGCCACCCGACTTCAAACGCTTATAACTTTCACGTTTTAACTCCGATTTGACCCGTTCAACTTGCGTTAGATTCGTCTTGTCGAGCTCTACGCAGTAGATCAGTTCATATTCCGTTTTACTACTGTTGATGTAATGTTATTTATAATGTTTGTTTGGGTCATGTGATGATGTTTGATCCAGCGAGTGCGAGCTACGTGGAACCTCTGGATCAACCTTGTGCTTTCGTCGCTCCAGACCCTTCTCGTGATCCAGTTGATTCGACCCAGCCCGCAGGCAAGTGTCCTTGAACATCTTGCACCCTGTATTTATTTTACTTTTGGTATTAGAGTAGTTAGATCCTGTAGATGCATGCAGTGTCATTAAATTGAATCCCATGATATGGTTTACTAGCACTTGATTATATTTTCCTTGTCACCTGGTTTGGGATGTTATGGGTAGAAGTCATGCTCAGCCTTGCTGTCTTGGGATGGGATGGTTAATAATTAATTCTTATTAATGATCTATGAAACATGTGGTTGGTAATTTTGTAGTATGTTGAGTAGGTAAATCCGGCAGGATGGACCGTTGGTGGTGTGGTGCCATGGGACTTGGCGTTGGTTTGGGTTTGTGGTTTGTTATCCTGCCTGGATCCCTAGGACCCGGTTCTCGAAGCCTGTAACCCGGCAAAACAGCGCAAACCATGAGGCCTATATGGCTCTGGGACTGGCTAATTAATTAGAGAAGCCTTATGTCGTTATTAGTTACATATGGACATGGGACAGGGCTTCTTCTACGCAGGATACTGCTTGGTACGGGAGTGATTCCCAGGCTCGGGCGCCAGACCTGGTGTTATTACAGAAGGTAGCTCTACGTCGTGACATATGAAACTAATACGCATAGGAGGACTCTTTGTAACGGCCTTGTAGTGAACCCTGCCGACTCACCTTGGAAGTGGGTCAAGAGACTAGCTACCTCGGGCACAAGGGCAACACGACTCATGGGTAAAGATGTGCGAACTCTGCAGAGTAAATAAACTGATATATCAGCCGTGCTCACGGTCACGAGCGGGCTTGGACTTCTTCGAGATTAGTTGGTTACTGGTTACTGGTTCGGGTCATCTGATGGACTTTAGGTGTGGTTTGCCTGATGGACTTTAGGTGTGGGTTTGCTTGGTGCGACTCCAAGTGCGGTTGCTTGGTGTGACTCCAAGTGTTGGTTGCTCGGTGTGACTCTGAGTGTGGTTTGCTCGGTGCAACTCCGAGTGTGGTTACTGTTACAGATGGAGACTGTGGATATAACCTAGTAAATAGGTGCATAGGAAATAGGATTAATAGGATGTGTGCTTTAGGCGCTTGAGTCAAACAAAGTCAGCCTACCTTTGATAATAGCCTCATAAGCATATATTTCCTACACTTGCGGAGTACATTTCGATGTACTCACCCTTCCTCTTTGAACCCCCTGCTACCCCACCCAGACGTTGGAGTCTACGACGCGGAGCAGGAGTACCCAGAAGACGGTGGATTCGACCCGGACGACTTGTACTAGGATGGCGCAACCCCCGGTCGACCTTCCTGTGGAGATGGCGTCCAGTTTCCGCGAAGTCTACATCAGAGTCTGTTGAGAGTCTGTACCTTTTCTTTTGGACCCGAGGGTCATTTTTGTAATAATGTTCAATAAATTAATAAAGCATTATTTTGATATTTACTATGATGTGGATATATGTATGAAAATTGATCCTGGCATACATATATTGTGCTCCAATTTTGTTCTTAAAATTGGGGTGTCACAGTATCCCACCATGTGCAGAACTCTCCAAAGGATAGTGGGCATGCCAAACTCCCCTAGAAAATCCTCTGACCCCTCATCGGTCCAGGGTCCAAGCATGTAGTTAGGCCTTTTGCCTCCCGTCGACTTGCGAGCGGTGCGCTTGGTACGTGCCATCTGTAAGAAGTTTATCCACACAGTTTTTAATTAGTTGAGAACAACTTTTGTTTAAAGAAATGGGACGAATAATCATAAGGAAGGAAGTAAGATTAATGCAGGATTATATGATCATGATGCATGCACGCAACGTACGTCCTCACTGTCTATCAATCTAACGGCTAGACGGTGGCATACACGTTCACTCATAGCATTAACTAGCGTACTACACATTCCCAAGTT
Organism: Coix lacryma-jobi var. lacryma-jobi; assembly: GCA_009763385.1. Lineage (NCBI taxonomy): Eukaryota > Viridiplantae > Streptophyta > Magnoliopsida > Poales > Poaceae > Coix > Coix lacryma-jobi. The sequence continues at coordinate 110,408,011 of CM019826.1, read as the reverse complement.
AGCGTACCTGCAGAAACTCATTTCAGCCCTGCCCACAGTATGATTATCATGCATTGCTGAAATTAAATCTAATACTATCTTAGGTGCACACCCAGTATACACGTAAGCAGTATATGCACCCATTAGAAAAGTATTACTCCCACAATCAATACTTTCACATATACTTGTGTGTAACAGGTATACATGTCAGTATCATTCAAGCACTCCCCTAGATCGGCGGTTGTCCAATCATGCTCTCACAACTCACTTATTACCTTGGCGTAGAGGCAATTGATCCATACATTACTATTCCGAAGAATAGCACTCATACAATTTCACCTTTGCTGTATGGACGACAGAAATAACAGAATTTAAATATGATGCACAACCGCCAAGTTAGTACTTAAATAGCCACCTAGAAACCTACTGCGCATAAGGACTTGATCACTGGCACACCTTAGCTTAAATTCTTAAGATTTTCCAAATCTTAATATAACCATGAGTTGGCAAATACAACTTTATTCTTTGCAAAATACTATTTTGAAAATACACCTATGAACAGTAACACGGAACCATGCTCTGATGCCAGCTATGACAGAACCGACCAATTTGCACCAGATTAAGCACTGGAACCTCCGCTTAACGCAAAGGTCCTCAAGTACTTAAGCTCGTACAAACCCGGTAGTCCAGAAATCTCGAAGGATTTCAAATCATTCAACAACATCCAGCCAAGATCGTACTAGTTCAGTGAACATGCTCACAGATTACAACACAGTTACACATAGTTCAAATTACATCGGAGTACGAAATAATATTAGAAACCATAGTTTAACAGAAGTAGCGGAAGCAACATAGTCTTTAAACATAAGTTTTGGATTGTTCAAAATACAGTGCCATCAATTGACCAGGTCCGCAAAAGCAACAGATAGATAAGTGGCGACCATGCCCTTGGTCTAGTCATCGCCCGGGACGGGGTATAGACAGTTCTTGCAATAGCCGTAGAAGCATTGCCCATCTGCAACAACAAAGGGGTAGCACCCTGAGTACGAGAAGGTACTCAGCTAGACTTACCCGTCCAAAAACCAGAAATAACTGACACCAAGGAGTATGCAAGGCTGTATCTGGGGTTGGCCATACTTACCTTTGTGCGCAAAAGCATTTTATTATTAGATAATCATCTTTTGAGGGTAAGCAGTCAATTTTATGTAATCAACCTGATTAACTAGATTTGCACCTGATCTAGAGCAAACACTTGACTACTTAATCAAACAAGAGTGACTATTTTGTCAATAGCCTTTCAGATTCAACATCATAACCATCATTAATTCCATAAGTTACTACGGTAACACATGCTCAGTCAAGTTACTCACTAACCAGGAGCGATGGCGATTATAATCGATTCCTACCAGCTGGGGATAAAATGTCGCACACTCGCCCGATCACACCTTGCCAGGCGGCCGTTGGCGACCAATTCAGGAGGTTCAAGAACCCAATTCGCGGGATGGCCATGGGCCCTTCTACACCGGGGGTTATCTTAATGCCAGGTCGCTCAAGCTATTAACTGCCCACGGTCATGCCAGGTCGATCAGGCCTTGCCTGCCCTCGGACCAAGCCAGGTTGCTCAGAATACACTACTACAGATATAGGCCTTTAGCCCCGGTTGTGAAGGGACTTTAGCCCCGGTTTCCCAACCGGGACTACCAATCCGGGACTAAAGGCTCTCACCTTTAGTCCCGGTTGCTCCGAACCGGGGCTAAAGGCTCCCACGAGAAAAAATAAATTTGCGTTTGTGAGATTCGAACTCAACACCTCTCGCCTCAGGCACGCTTACCAACTGAGCTACACAACCCATGTGATGTAGTTCTGGATGTTTTCCTTTTGAATCCACTCGGGAAGGACCTTTAGCCCCAGTTGGTAACACCAACCGGGGCTAAAAGGACCTTTAGTCCCGGTTGGTGACACCAACCGGGGCTAAAGGTTCACCCTTTAGCCCCGGTTGGTATTACCAACCGCGACTAAAGGTTGGGGGACCTTTAGTCCGGGTTGGTAATACCAACTGGGACTAAAGGTGAACCTTTAGTCCCGGTTGGTTTTACCCACCGGGACTAAAAGTCTCTTTAGTCCCGGTTGGTTTTACCCACCGGGACTAAAAGTCTTTAGTCCCGGACGCAATTTGTTGCCGAGACTATAGCTCAATTGTTAGATCGGCCTATGACCATGTTCTGTAGTAGTGATAGTTGCCCACGGTACATATAAGGCCCTAGGTGTTAGGCGTCAACATCTCCATCACCGGCTCGAAAAACCTTACTCGGCTTCACGGGAGGTACCCGCACCTGCTCCGTTAAGTGATTGACGCGTTCAAAATGACTGAGGTGTGCCTTCGTCGGGTCCTAATCGACACAGACGGGAGACTACTAGCACACAAAACCCATGTCCTGCTGCTCCTACATCCCGCCCGGTCTCAATTTAATTATCACATGGTTATCTCCATGATAGCACCAGGCTAAACATGTTTAGTATCCACCTATATGCGGGAGACAGGAAATCACCCGTCTTTTACCGGTCTAAGCAGGGCTAAGCATAAACGAACCTAGACTTAACAGGGATAACAAGATATAATTGCAGGTGGACAAGGATAAGTAAATAATGCATCAACGGTATCACTCAACTCCTATAACCTAATGCAACAATCTTATCAGGTTAATTGTAAAGCATTTGCAAACCGTAGGAGTTAGAATGCTCCGGGGCTTGCCTCGCTCAAAGTCCGAAGGTCGGTGATCGCGGCACTCCGGCAGATCTTCAACGTCTCCTCCTGGGATCTTCTCTTTCGGCGTCTCCTCCCGATACTGCTCCTCGGGTGACGGATCCTGAACTTCCACTACCGACCCTGCATGATGCATGACATGTATAAATAACACGAATGCACGCGGGATGCATGGTGATGCAATATGGAACAAGGCATTTCACGAGATAAGCACATGTCATCTACTGCTACTCAACTGCTTAACCTCCCATATTCAACTTGTTAAGCTATGTTGTCACCACATCAAAGTATACTTAATGAGTTTATTACCCTCTAATTACTTGCTGAAATAAATCTAATTAAACAAGCCTATAACAGCAACCCATCCTAGACAGCTTCCGAAAACTCTACAAAAATTACTGGAAGTTAACAATATGTAATCTAGTCCCCGGTCCAAATTTCACCCCATTTGGACTTAAACTCCGTTCTCTATGAAAAAGACAAATTCTATAGTGGAAAGGTGCTTTGAACTACACCCCCTAGCAAAAAGTGTCAAACAACAAATTTCTCATTTTTCTACTGAACTTCCTAGCACAAGAGCAGTGTGCATAAATTCTCAGGTTCATATTCCTCATATTTTAATTACTACAAAATAAACAAGGAAACAACATTTAACCATTTTAATTACTACTGCTAAAATAATTCACAGAACAACTTTATATTTTATTTTTCCCTAAAACTATATATCCATACAAACCTAACAAAACTAGAATCACATTTTTCTGACTTATACATAATTAGTTATGCATTTTCCAACTTAACAGCAACTTCCTAATTTAAATTAATCTACACATAAAAGTATCACCAAAAATGCATTCAACATTTTTCATAGATAGATCTAAACATGCTTGACCTAACAAAATTTGTTTCGCTGGATTTGGACTTAAAATGAGCCTTGTAGGACTTTTTGAAGCCTTTACATAATTCTGAAAAACAAATTAAAGGAAAACTCAATCCTAAAACGCTACGGACACCCAACTTGACTCAGCCGAGGCTCGAGGCAAACGCTCGGCACACCCGGCTTTCCGAGGCCTACTGTACCCAGATTTCCCTTTATCTCTCTCACACTCTCATCTTTGCCTCTGTCGGCGAGGCCCACTAGTCAGGCGACCAAGTTACTAGGCGAGGCTAGGCTCGGCAGTCAACGGCGGACTTTGGCGCCGTTGTCGTTGACTGGCCCTAGCTCGTCGGCGGCGAGGCTTCCGGTGACGCCGAGACCATCACTGGACGCGGGTTTGCGAGGCGAACACGACTGACTGACTTGCTGAGCCAGAGGGGTACCGGAGCAAGCTCGACGGCAGCCATGGCGGAGCGGCGGCTCTGCGACGCGACGACAAGGCTCTTCCCGGCGAGCTCTAGGCTTGGCAAGACTAATACCAGCCTAAGCAAGTCCTAAGCGACCTATTGGGGCGACTTTCGAGCCTCATCACCCTCAGCATTGCTCGGAGCGATGCACGGTGGCAGTCCACGGCGGACATGGCCGTGACAAGGCTCGGTTCTGGCTGAACATGGCGAAAGAGAGGTCTCCATCGAAACCTAGGAAACTTCAGCGGTAGAGAAGACTAGAACAGGGCTTGGTTTGGCATGGCTTGGCCGGAGACGGCCGGTTCACGTGAAGGTCACGGTGGCGGCCATGGCGAGAACCCGAGGATAGCACTCGACGTTCTGCCGGCTAGAGAGGGAAAAGAGGGGGAAACCAACCCTGGCAGGTGGAAGAGGTGGTCAAGGTGGAGAGGATGGCGGAAGGAATCGGGCGGCGGTGCGGTGAGTAGCGAGTAATTGCTCGCCGGAGTTCGGCGGGCGGCGGCGGTGCTTTGCTCTGGTGAAGATGGGGTGGAGTGGAGCGAGGGAGAGAGTGAGCGATGAAATGGTCTTCTGGCTTGCGAGCACGAGGCGGAGCGAAGGCAAAGGGAACGAAGGGCTGGGTGCATTGCACCTGGCCAGTTCCCGTCGGGGAGGAGCTCCCGACCGGACGCGGCGGCGTCAGGCATCGTGCGCCACGCGGCGAGCGAGCACCGAGCGCCTGGGCGACGTGGCGAGTTTGGCGCAAACCACGGGCGGCGATGACGGTGGTTTGGCCAGCCGGCGAGGCGGTCTCGCGGCGGCGGGTGGTTTCTGCCGGCGCGAAGGGAGCGGCGTGCGCGCGGGGGAGAAGAAGAAGAGGCTGACAGGTCGGGCCCACTAGGTTTTAAACTAATGAAGTTTGGTTAAAAACTTTGATACTCCATAACTTCCAAACTATGCCGAATTAGGAAAGGGTTCTAAAAGCAAAGTTGATTAGAATTTTCTAAGGAACAAATCATCTTTAAGGCTCAAGTCCAAATTCTGCTTAGAAAAAGAAATTTACTTCTAACCCAATTTTCTAATGCAAGAAATCACATTTTAACCACTTTTTCTGAGAAAGTGCTTTTAAACAAAGTTGCTCCTTTCATCAAGATCTACAACTTTGTTTTAAGGCACTAAGTCAGAAACAGAAAGCAAAACAAGGTTACACTAGAGACTATGCAAGGACTTAAGCACTTATTCAAACATATGCATATGAAATGATGAGATGCTATGCTTATGCCATGACAAATTATGCAGTTTAAGGAATGCTTAACACCGAGGGTGTTACATGTTTCCCCCAACTAAAAGGGGAAACACACACCAAGCTCACCTCTCAACCTAGCAAAGGTTGATTGGTCCAAAGGCTTAGTGAAAATATTTGTCAACTGAAGATAAGTATCGACATTGTGAAGGGCGATATCACCCTTCTCATAGTGGTCTCGCAAGAAATGAAAACACACATCAATGTGTTTGGTCTTAGAATGCAGTACAGGGTTCTTACCAACGCTAATCACACTCGTGTTGTCAAAAAGCAATGGAACTCGAGAAAAGCTTAGACCAAAATCATGCAAAGTGGCCATCATCCACAACAACTGGGAACAACAGCTAGCCGTAGCAACAAATTTAGCCTCTATGGTAGACTGTGCGACACTAGACTGCTTGCGAGAAGACAAAGAGACTAGAGAAGAACCCAAAAACTGACAAGTCCCAGAAGTGGACTTGCGCTCAAGTCGACAACCAGCAAAATCAGCATCCGAGTAACTGCAAAGGGAGAGGGTGGAAGAAGTAGAATACCAAATCCTGAACTCAGGTGTGAAACATAAGTACCTCATAATGCGCTTGACCGCCTGACAGTGAGAAGTGCATGACGACGCCTGAAAGCGCGCGCAAAGGCACACTGTGAATTGAATGTCTAGGAGTGTCGCCGTCAGGTACAGCAGCGACCCGATCATACTCAGGTACTCCTTCTGGTCCACAGCATCTCCATTCTTTTCTGCATCCAGGGCCATCATGGTCGACATGGGTGTTGGAAGAGGCTTGGCCTCACCCATATCAAACTTCTTCAATATGTCCTTGGTGTACTTGCCCTAGTGCACAGACGTCCCCTCTCGGGATTGCTTGATTTGCAACCCGAGGAAAAACGTCAACTCGCCCATCATGCTCATCTCAAATTCCCTGCTCATAGTATCCGCAAACTTGGCAACCAAAGCATGAGAAGAACCACCGAAAAATGATATCATCCACGTAAATCTGAACCAACAAAGTGTCATTGCCTTGCTTGAGGAGAAAAAGAGTTTTATCCACACATCCCATTTTAAAACCCTTAGCAAGCAAAAAGGTTTTCAACCTATCATACCAGGCTCTAGGGGCTGGTTTCAAACCATACAAAGCTTTGTGGAGTTTAAAAACATGGTTTGGAAACTTGGGATTTTCAAAACCGGGGGTTGTTTCACATACACCTCTTCTTCTATGTAGCCGTTTAGGAAGGCACTCTTGACATCCATTTGAAAAAGTTTGAAACCCTTGGATGCAGCAAAAGCCAAGAGGATCCTAATTGCCTCCGAACGAGCTATAGGAGCAAAAGTCTCCTCATAGTCTATCCCCTCCTTCTGACTATACCCCTGGGCTACAAGTCTAGCCTTGTTTCTCACAACATGGCCATCTTCTCCTTGTTTGTTTTTGAAAACCTATTTTGTCCCAATAGGGTGACATTCAAGAGGAAGAGGAAGAAGAACCCAAACCCGATTTCTCTCAAAGTTTTCTAACTCCTCATGCATGGCATTAACCCAGTCTAGATCACATAAAGCGTGTCCAACATCTCAGGGTTCAAAATCAGCAACAAATGCAGAATGAGAAAAGTGAGAGATTTGTTGTGACCTTGACCAAGCGACGCGTTCGTGGATGTCACCGATCATCTGTTGAGGTGGGTGTTGGCGCTAAATGTGTCGTGGCGCCTCCCTTGCTGAAGTAACCTCCCCCTCAACAGTAGCTGGTGCCTCCTCGGGTACAAGTGGTACAGCCTAAGGTGGTGGATCACACGACCCCTATGTAGTGAAAGAAGATGGGTCGGGGCTTTGAGCAGTCGTGGTCGAAGTCGACCCAATCAGCACAGCAGGTGGAGGAAGTGCTGGATCATCAATCCCTTCAGCACCTTCTTCCTCATCATCAAAAAGAGGTTCGCCAACCTCGTGATCACCTGCAGGCTCAAATCTAGAAGAAGGACAATCCATGGTCTCATCGAAGGTGACATCGGATGTCTCCATAACTTGATTAGTATCAAGGTTAAGTAAACGATATGCACGAGTATGATTACCATAACCCAAAAATACATCATCAGAAGAACGAGACTCAAACTTGTCCAAGTTGCCTTTCTTGAGTATAAAACAGTGGCAACCAAAAACTCTAAAATAACTCACTTTGGGTTGCTTCCCAAATCGCAACTCATAAGAAGTCTTCTTCTGCGAACACAAGGTTGATATGTGCCCTTGCGGTTCCCTTCCTGAGTGATGAGTGATCGGTCAATGGGCAACATGTCTCTTGGCTGTGTTGATGTGGAGGTGTGGAGCTCGGAGACAGTGGCCGAAGGGGAGGTGAAGGTCAAGTAGAGTGGACCGGGAGCGGTGAAGGCCGGACGTGAGGCTTGGACTGACGGACCGGGAGACCCGAGGACCAGCTGTGGTAGCTGACACGTGGCATCGGCAAGCAAGAGCACATGGGGATGTGCAGTGCATCAGCCGAGTCAGGAGGAAGGTGATGGCATCGTGACAGTTGGCGGGAGGCCGAGAAGGAAGGCAAATGCACTATGCCCGGCGTGGACGCTGGACATGCTCCGACATCAGTGCTGGAACTCGGGGTGTGCGAACCACATCCCGTCTACGGCGCGGGTTTGGTAGTTGAGCCTCGAAAAACTACCCTTGACGGTTTCTGAGTTTGGGCCTCAAAACTCGGGTTGGCGGGTTTCCGAGTTTGGGCCTCAAAACTCGGCGTGGACGGTTTCTAGGTTCGGGCCACAAAACCTGGGCGCGCGGGTTTCTGAGTTTGGGCCACAAAACTCAGCCAGATGACAGGTTCTCAGTTTTAGCCTCAAACCCGGGGAAGGCCCAGGTTTCCCGGTTTTGGCCTCAAAACCGGGGGGAGGTCCGCAAAAAGGACGGTCGACGCGTGGTGACGTGGAGAGGCTGGCGCGGCGGCGCAGCTATCCGCAAGGAAGGCACGACGGTCTACAGGGCGACACGTGGTAGCATCCTGAGGCTTGCGTCGAGGCGAAGCTAACAATGAGGAAGGCGCATGGCCATTGGATCGTCAACCAGCAGAGTTGGACCGGGATACAACTAGGGTTGGCCGCTTCGCTCTTGTATCTAGGAGTAGAAGGGGACTATTGTTATCAGGCTATAAATAATAGAGGTGCCCCTCCTCTCTCTCTATCCTTGCAACATTTGTTTCCTGAGCTCTTTCTCTAGCCCCCGCTTAGGTTCCAATCATACCTCGCTGCTTGTGATCCACAGAGACGACAATCATACCTCTGTGTATTTGGATCTTTTGAGGAAACGAGACCGTAATCTCGTTGTCTCCTCGTGTGGAGGAGGTTCAGCTGGAATTGAATCGATTCGCATTTTGTGTTCGTGTTCTTCACGTTTCGGTTTTACATCTCCCAGAGATTTGCCTCGTTCTCCCTCTCCGAGAGATTATTTTCGATTCCACTTGAATGAGTTAGTTCTATGTCGTGAACTCCTTCTTTTCACTGAAGGAATTCTTCCCTAACCTCTTAACGACATAAATCGCGCTGATTTTGCATTCGTTCTTTGTTCTTCCCCCTTTTCCGGTGATCCTCGGATTTCTCGTGATTGACTTGGTTTGGTGCGATGATTTCTTAAGATTAGCACCCCAATACGTAGAGGAACATCTGGGAGGAGTTTGATCGAAGTCCCTTTCGATTTGGTTGAGATCGAATCGAATTTAGTTATGAACCCGTGCAGTTTTGTGCTTTCTGTGTGTTGGCAGACAGTCCGCGACCTGACGGCGGACAGTCCGCGCATCGAGTTTTTGCAATCAGTCAGGCGCAGCCCCCTGACTATTCACTGTCGAGTGAACGGCGGACAGTCCGCGGTACAAACCCACCGATAGTTCGGGACTCGTCTAGAACTGTGTCAGATCAGTTCTGTTTCTGATCATTTGCCGGCGGATAGTTCGAACTCCCAGTGTCGAACAGTCCAGCGTTCACCGGACAGTCCGGGACCCTGACCCCGGACAGTCCACGAATCTGCAGACTGTGTAGTTTTGCTTTGTGGCATTGGCACTTGGTTTTGGTGTTTCTTCGAGGGGTTCCGCTGTACCACTAAGACATCTCCTATGGTATCCACTTATTCGTAGGTCGTGAACCAATCAGTCATCTTGAGTCTTCGCTTTTGGGTGATTTTCTGGGACAAGGGCCAATTGATTCATGAGTTGAATTTGAGGCTCCCATTCACCCCCCCTCTGGTCGCCGATTCGGTCCTTCATCTTCAAGAACGCACGGAGAAAAATGCGATTGGAAATATAGCATGCAGTGTTAATAGCCTTGGCCCAATACCGCCTAGGAGTCCTGTGCTCATCGAGCATCATCCTAGCCATCTCTAGAAGGGTCCGATTTATCCTCTCTACAACACCATTTTGTGGCGGTGTGTAGGGGGAAGAAAACTGATGCTCTAAACCCAAAGAGTCACAAAACTTCTCAAAATCCGAGTTCTTAAACTCGGAACCATTATCGCTATGACTAGCTCTCATCGAGTTCTTAGGGAACTCGTTCTGAAGTCGCAAGATCAAATTGCGAACAAAAGTGAAAGTCTCATTTTTCTCAGCTAAAAAGAAAACCCACGAATATCGCGAAAAGTCGTCAACAACAACAAGCACATACCACTTCCCACCAACCGAGCTCACCCGAGCCGGACCTACAAGGTCCATATGCAAAAGCTCTCCAGGGCGCTTAGTCATAACCTGATTCACTGGATGGTGGGGAGCGTCTACCATTTTCCCATGTCTAAAAGAATGGCAAACAAGATCCTTCTCCATGCACAACTTGGGCAATCATCAGATTAGGCCAAGTGAACTAAGCCTTGCAAGCAAGTCGAAGCTCAGGTGACCGAGTCTCCTATGCCACTTCCAAAGATCAGAGGAGGAAGGTCCAGCCAAAAGACAACAAGAAATTCCAAACGACTCTGAGAAATTCGCACAAAAGACTTTCCCAAAGGGCGAAATCAAACACACAAGATTGCCCTAAGGATCTAAAATACGACTTAGATTCAGCTTAAAACGAATCTCATAGTCATCATCAAAGAGTTGTGAATTAGAAAGAAGATTAAAATGCAAGTTAGAAACAAGAGCAACATCACGCAACACAAAGTGCTCATTAACTCGCACCGACCCACGAGACAACACTTTACCTTTGCTATTGTCGCCGAAGGTGATAAACTCCTTTCCGGCAACTGTACTAAGACTGGAGAACCACTTGGCGTTTTCGGTCATATGCCTTGAGCACCTAGAATCCACCAACCAAATGTCCTCCAATCATTTTACCTACATCAGTAAAAAGACATAGGGTGAGCATACGGTCCAACACTGGGTTGAGTAAAATGGGAAGTATACCAGTGTTGGGCCGGCTACTCAAAAGAACGGTTAGTAGCAAAACCATTCATAGCACGCCTGCGGGGAAAGCGATCACCACGTATAGGAAAACGTGGTCCGCTAAGGGAAGAGCGTCCATCGCGATACTCAAAACACGGTGGGGGTAACGCTCAACAACAAAGCCACCGTCACGGGGTCCGTACCCTACAAAAGCAGGATCCCGACGGGCACGTCCTCCTTGCGGCCTTGGACCTTGAGGCATTGGACCTCTAGGCCTAGCAGCTCTCCTATGAACCTTCGACACATGTACATCATGGAAAGGATGGTACATGTCCGAGTTGTTCATCTCCTTTGCACGACGCTCCTCTCTCTTGCGTCGAAAGCAAAACTCCCTCAAGTGTCCATCTCTCCCATAGTGCTCACAATGGTACCTCACCGCACTCATAGGGGGTTGTTGGTACTCACAGTAGTGGGTGTGGATCACTTGGATCTTTGTGGCATGAGCTCCTCATGGATTGGTGGCATAGTGTCTAGCTTGTTCCTAAGGTGGTTTGGTTTTGGAGCCCATGTCTGTTTCTTGGGTGGAGCTCTTGGAGGTTCCACGAACACTCCGTCCTTGGTGTTAGGTTGGAGAAGCTCTTTGGGTGGAAGCTTGGTCAGTTTGGGAGTAGTGGTGGAGTCGGGCTTCTCACTCGGCTTAAAACCACTAAACTCTCCAACCTTCCCGAAATACACTACTAGAGAACAGGCCTTTGGACGATCTATCAACTGAGCTTTAGTCCCGGCAAAAAATTGTGTCCGGGGCTAAAGGTGAATCTTTAGTCCCGGTTGGTATTACCAACCCAGACTCCCGGTTGGTAATACCAACCCGGACTGAAGGGTCACCCTTTAGCCCCGGTTGGTGTTACCAACCGGGACTAAAGGTCCTTTTACCCCGGTTGGTGTTACCAACCGAGGCTAAAGGTCCATCCCGAGTGGATTCAAAAGAAAAACGTCCAGAACTGTATCACGCGGGTTGTATAGATCAGTTGTGCGGGGAGCGAGAGGTGCTGAGTTTGAATCTCACAGACACACATTTATTTTTTCTCATGTAAGTCTTTAGCCCCAGTTAAGGACACCCGAGACTAAAGGTGGGGACCTATAGTCCCGGATTGGTAGCCCCAGTTGGGAAAACCGGGGCTAAAAGCCCTTCCCAACTGGGGCTAAAGGCTATTTCTCCAGTAGTGGTAGCACACTCAACACCCTGAGCAAAACCAACACCAGGACCACCAGCAGCACATTTGAATTGGGCAATCATCATCCCAAGCTGCGGCTCACCACAAGACACCCATGACAAGATGGTCTGAAGGTATGTGTTTTCCTCCTCGGTTTGCATCTTGTCATGCTTCATGTTTGCAATCTTCATCTCCAAAAAACGCCACAAAACATGATTCGACCCGATCTACTTGTTCGTGAGGATTGAGATGAATTCCTTTGGTGGAAATGTTCTCCTCACATCAAAGAACAAGTTGGTTTAAGTGGATTCGAAAAAGACGCAGCGAGGAGGGAGATCAAGGGACGGGAAAATCGTGAAGAAATGAAGAACACAAAGAACAAGTTCAAAACGCGAATCACAATCATGATTGCCAGCCGAAATTCATCCCCACGAGGAGACAATGGGAATCCGGTCCCGTTTCCGCAAAATCCAAATACACAGAGGTATTGTTCACCGTATCTGCGGATCTCAGTAGCTACAGCAGGGATTGGGAGAGCAGGAAACCCTAGAATGAAAATAGCAATGGCTGAGATGGTTTGGAGGGAGGGGCTGCCTCTCCTAATATAGCCTAATACAATTATTCCCCTTCTATCCCTACTGCTAATGAGCGAGCAGGCTAAACCTAAAGGTATTCCTGACCAACTCGAAGTTGATGTTGATCCGACGGCCATGCCCGCACATCGGGTAGCTTCACCTCGATGCAACCTCACCGTATGCCGCCAAGCGCCGCTCGTCCTTTTCACGGACCTCCCCCCTGGTTTTGAGGACGAAACCGGGAAACCTGGGCCATCCCCCGGTTTTGAGGCCAAAACCAGGAAACCTGTCATCCGTCGCGTGAGTTTTGTGGCCCAAACTCAGAAACCCGCCAGCGCCCAGGTTTTGTGGCCCAAACCTGGAAACTGTCCTCAGCCCGAGTTTTGTGGCCCAAACTCAGAAACCGGCCAACGCCCAGGTTTTGAGGCCCAAACCTGGAAACCGTACACTCGGTGGTTTTTCTGTGGCTCAACCACCAAACCGACGCCGTAGAGGGGATGCACCACCCGTGCACCCCGTCCACACGCAAGTCTTCACTTGTCGCTGTCCCAGGCTGTCATCCACCACGACCGATCCTCAGGCCACCGGTCCGTCAGTCCAAGCCTCACGTCTGTCCTTCACCGCTCTAGGTTCATCGGCACGACACGTCTCTACTTGACCTTCACCTTGCCTTTGATCACCGTATCCGAGCTCGACACCTACACAACACAAGCCAAAAAACATGCGCATCATCCCAGTTGCCAATCACTCATCATCTTAAGATCCGGCATACACCCATGTATTCGCATACCTAGAGACTATAACACACCGTTCCCTGTGGAAAATAAGATACCCTGAAATACTTTCGGGTGAAGTGCTACAACGGTACTTCCGTGCGCTTCCAGACTTTTGCTGCTTACGCTAAGAAATACCAACAAACGCCCAAGCAAGACTCAAAGCTAGGCTATTGCCAGCACTACTCATGATCTGAGAGTAGGTTTTTGTTTGTCTATGGTTTGAGTTTTGGATCTTGAAGTTCATACCAAACCATGGATGAGCAAAACCTCTCTCCTGTAGAATGTTAGTGGACATATACCGGAAGGATTGCAAGAAATTGAAGCACGGGTTGTTGTCCACAACTTATGTATTTTACATCTTTACTAATAAAGAGATGTTTTTAGGATTACTTTAGCATGGACTAGTATCTTATGTGTTGGCTGCACTTTAACATGATTCAAGGCAAAAGATAACTTGCAATAGAAGACAAACTAAATAAACTTTGATACTCATAGTTCTTTCATCCATGATGAAGGAGTTGAGTCTTCTTTGTGCAAAGTTGTTGAAGTTCATCGTACGCCTTGCTTCATCTCTGATATGAATTTATCTCAGGACTTTCCCAAAATTGATTTTGAATGTTTTTCTATAGGGCTTAGTCCAACAAAATATCCAACATCCACTATAGCATATTATCGGCTCCAAAATCAACCTAGACACCACGTCTAATTTGATCTAGGAAGGCATTTTAACCTAAGCACCACATTTAACTTAAAAGCCTTTAGAGGTAAAATCAGGACACCTTATAGTCCAGGAATCAAACCAGACACCATGTCTTACTTCAATTCATGAAAACAGTTTAAACAAAGCACCATGCCTAGTTTAAAAGGTGTATGAAAATACTTCAAAACCAAAGCATATACTATAGCAAACAAAGATACCATGAAAGCATTGTAGAGACTTATTCAGATGGTGATGGAAAAGCATGATTAGTATATGAGCATATCTTAAAGGTACAGACAACCAACATAGCAACATGGCAAGAGATGTTCTTAGAAAGTCTATTCCCCAAGCTCGGATTTTGCAAAAATCAAGATTGGATGAATGTAATTCAATGTTACATAATGATTTGTTGGACATACCTTGTTTTTATTGTTCCTTTGTTCTTTTCTGCTCCAGGCCTGGAAAGGTTAGTGAAACGACCCACAATTTCCTCGAAGGGAAATCCGCAGATACATCATAATGTGATAGTCCAAAAAGACTCAAACCATCACATTTTCATTATTCAGTTGTTACCATAGTTCGTACAACGCGATAGTACAGATTTACAAGTCATTACATCACATGAAAACACCACCTAGTACAAACTATATCGATAACGCACACCTAACGACGCTGGAGTCGACGTAGAGCGTCGGCGAGTGAAGGCTCCTCCTTCACGAGCATCATCAAAATTGTTGTAGCAGCGGGCGAAGACTCTATCTTTGTCTTCTCATCCAAACTTGCGTACAGGAACGAGACTTCCTGATCCATCTAGCTTCCACCATTGTCGGGGTAGAAGTCGTCCGGACCTGTCGTTAATTTTCAGTACGGTTTGTACTGGCCACACTTTGCCATCCTATGCTTGCATTTGCTATGTGGAATGTGGAATACAAGGGTAGAGCAAAAATGAACCTATGTATGGCTATAGTTTTCCTATGTATGTAATTAATATTATACAAATATATTCATCAAGTTTTAATCCATAAACCCGACCACATGGCCTTCCATTCGGTCATCGACCGAACATCCGTCCATATGGCCATCCATCCATTCATCCCATCCACACATCTCACCACACTCTCGCTCTCTTGGCGGCAAGGACGACTCCCTCTCGTACCTTGCCTCAATGGCCAGGGCCGGACCTATGAACCTAGGGGGAGAAGAAGAAAGGACACCTCTCACTATGTCCGGGGGACTCTATGCACCATAGTGTTGTCCATGACCGTGGACACGGCTATACGTATAGATCGATCGACTCTGCAGAGCGTGTACGCCTGGAACCATAGGTTAGCTATCATCGACGATCTAGCTCGTCTAAGCTAATTTCGAACTTCCCCCTAATCCGCAATGATGCCATCCTACCTCTCAGCCCTAGGGCACCTCGGAAATCCATCGACACGCTGAGACTGTGAGACGTGGATCCTGGCGCATCAAATAAACACCACGTTGTCTTAGGAGGGTGTGGGTCTCCAGCCCTTACCTCCCTACACTTATCACCTTCCAGCCTAGCATTAATGGCATCGTTTCGCCCAGGAGGTAGGAACGGTCCCGACCCATACAAGAACAAGTGGTGCGCACGAAAGTACCATGGTCGGTAGCCCAAGGACTGGAAAGGATATCTCCTCCTCGGGGCTTCCATCGCCGCTGTGCGGACACAACACCTCTATCCCGGGGATTCGTCCCACAAAGACACTCCTCCCAGGATCTCGTACCAAGATCACAATGTACTCGCCATAGGTACTCCCCATGGAATGCCCAGGTCACATCCCCTCGGCAAGACTCATCACCGGACTCGTCGTAGATCCTGTCCAGTCGACTCAACCCTCACCACACGCACCCAAGACACACGCCAAGATCTCCCCAAGCCCCAAGTCATTATCACGTTATCATGGCACCACGTGCCTTAGCCACCCACAAGCAACATCCACTAAGCATCGCATCACAGATATAATGCATAGTAGATGTGAGTAGCAAGTATTTAAAGTAAGCGGTGTCTAGCCTAACAGCGGGTGTGCAGGGGAAAGGGTTGCGTCAAAGTATAGGCTTCACAAGCAATCTAACATGCAACCTATCAAAGTTCATTTGTAAATAGTAAAGTGCTAGCAGCCACATTATTGCATGTCTTACAGGATTCTACGAGGTTGGATGGGTTGTGGCACCCGTTACGTTGTTATCTCAAGATCTCTGCTGTCCTCGTAGTCGTTCTCCTTGGGTCCTGGTGTTGTCCTTGGTCTCCTCCTGCGAGTTCCAGTCTGACCATCGCTGCTCCCGACGCAACTACCTCGCGAAGAGCGACAAACAAGACAAAGGAGCAATCTAACACAAACAGGACAGCTGGACTCGAAAAGATGGTAAGGACGCTAAACAAAGAAAGGACTCAACCCTCGCGGAGGACGTCTGATCCTCGGGCTCGAAAAGACGTAGGAGCGGATGCTTGCTAAGCACAAGCTCGAGTCGCAACCTAGCTCGTACTTCCCGGGCCAACCGAGTCGACCTGTACGGCTCGAGTAAACGGTTGAGACTTGATCCCGACTTAAACAAACATAACGTAAAAACAATAGCCCTCACGAAGCAAGTTCGTTTTCCTTGGGCTCAAAAGAGGCAAAGGAGAAACTCGGCTAAGCACGTCTATGTCATGTTCTCGGTGTAAATGTTTTCCTATGGTCGATCGAGTCATCTTGCATGGGACCTAGATCATGACATGGACCTTAGCTTTGTGGACTAGAATAAGCGTCCGATCTTTGATCCAATCGTCATGGCTAAGGACAGGATCAAATAGAGCGGCAAACAATGGAAGGGAGTAGTTCTGATCTCTTGCTCGATCCATACGCCATGGTAATCGACGAGAACCGAGAAGAGGGAACAGAACAAGAGGGGAAAGAAGAATCAAAGGTAATCTCACTTCCTTCTATGTACGCGCCATGGCAAGGACGGGCATCCAAGGGAGCGACACACCAAGAACACAAGCACTTAAACCACTCGTAGGGTACCTCAACCCGTGCGCACTAAATGGCGCTAGACGTTCCTAGAATCTGCAGCGGTGCGGTTGTCACCGCAAGGATCTAGGAGCACTTCGGTCTAGAATAGGTACAAGCATACAAGGGCTCATGTGCGAAGAAGCAAAAGAGAGAGTAAAACGAGGATCCACCTTTCCTAGATCCACACGCCATAGTAGTAGACGAGAATAACATGAATGTGATCAAGATAGCAATACTAACACACAAACATGACTAATGCGCAAAACATACAGACTAAAAGCGGGGAACTTGGTTCCACGGGGCCTCGATCCATGGTCATTGCATTTGATAGGGATCAGAGTGACTGGAAACAAAAGGGGATCGATCCACACCTCACTCGATCGGCGGAGATCAATCTTAAGGGAGAAAAGAGAAGAGTGATCTCCGCATTCATTCAACCAACACGCCATGGCAAAGGTGGTATTCAAAGAATGAGATACACTCAACCTACGCCCACTCGTAGGGCACCACAACCTCCATGCAACTAAACCGACACAAGGCTATTCCTAAGACTCGTAGCGGTGCGGTTATCACTGCGAGAGTCGAAGGAATGCTATGGTCGAAACGGTGCAAACATACGAGGTGGTTAGGTAAAAAAGGAGTCAAATGGGTGAAGCCCGATGGTCATAGCGAGGCAACTCGCGGCCGTGAGCTTCACCCAAACAAGTTGGCACTCATCGTTCCACGATTGTCGCCACCCGTTCCTTCTCCCACTAGACTAGGTCACGAAGGACTATCGTGTGCGAGTAATATCTGCATCGATACCAAATTTGATATCGAGCCCGTCATGACCATGTCTTAGGGATAAGGACATGAGTCAACGCTCCTAGCCCTACGGGGCCAACCAAACAAATTGCAACAACTATGACTACAAGGGACGAGTTACGCTCAGCGTTATGACCATGGTGGGGTGAACCCACGATCATAACGTCCGAGAGAGGGACGATCCCTTGACCTGCTCGACATCACGGTCCACAGACAACAAAGCACAAGACCGACTGGAAGGCATGGTCAACTACCACCGGACCGGTTGGAAGGCAAGGTCTACCTCCAACAACACGGACACAACGACAACCAATACACAACACACATACCCATAACATAGGAATATACCGGCACGAAGGCACGACACAGGCAAATATAGATCATATGATAAAGTGTGAACGACAAGGTATGAAGATGATGGGAAAATAAATGAGAGTTGTGTCGACGTCGAGGGTGGTGTCGATGGGAGTGTGAATGTTCGACCTTGATGATTCTGAGGAAGGCGAGGCTTCGACGAAGCGGTGCCGCCGACCTAACAGGGCACGCCTTGGACGAACAGCGTGGCGCGCGGCCTTGCCGAACAGCGATGCACGGCCTTGCCGAACTGTTGGTGCTCGCCGTCGCGGTCATCTTGGATGCTGCTGCTCCACAGGGATGAACATGACACGAAGGCCGGTTTCAGACACGAACATCGACGATACAATAGGTAGAGGTGGGGCTTTGGGGTTGCGGAGCTCACCGATGATGCAAGGGAAGCTCTTGCGAGGTTGGAGAGGGCAGCGAGCATGCTGTGGCCAGCCGAGAAGGGATCGGCCAGCTATAGCCAACCCCGATCGACTATAGCTAGTTGTGGTCGACCTTTGCTGGCTGCAGCTGGCAGAACATGGCTGTAGGTGGCCGGGAGCGGGCTACCGCAGGCTAGACGTGGCAGCAAGCGTCCAGGAGGCACCACAGCTCCGGCGGAGGCTTTGCAGTGTGGCTGCCTCCCCTACATGATGTAGGACAATGACACAAAGGCCGATCTCAGGCAGCGATAGCGATGAGAAGGAGAAAGGAGGGAGCTTGGGAGCGGTTGGGGCTCACCAGTAGTAGAGGAGCTCGGCGAGGACGAGGTGTACAGTGGAGTCGAAGACGTGGCCGCAACGGTGCTCATCGCGACGCACGACATGGCCGTCGCTTGCCGTAGAGCTGGGCGGTCGGCGCTCGGCATGGCACAGAGACAGGGGCTCAACGGTGGCGGGGACATGCCAGCGTGCGCTCAGCTGTGGTCGAGGTCGGCCAGCGGCTTCAACGACGGCGCTAGGGCCAGCGCCTTGGCGGGCACGGCTTGCTGGAGCAGGGCTAGAGCGGCAGCTTGGTGTGGTGGCCTGCTCGGAGCAGCGGCGTGCGGCCGACTAAAGGCTTGGTCGGAGCGTGATTCCAGGGCGTGGCGTCGCGGCCACGACCCACGTGGACGATGCGACCACGTCCTCGACCGGCGTGGCGCGGTCACGGCACGGCTGCGGCCGGTGCCGGCCATGGCACGACAGCGGTTGCAGGAGCGAGCCGAGGAGGGAGAGGGCGAGAGCGGTGCTGCAGTCCGGTAAGGCATGGAGAGGAGCAGGAAGGGGGTGATGACAGCGTTGTAGGGGAAGAAGGAGAGGAGGGAGCGGCGACCATGGCTCTTATAGGCTCCACGGCTAGGGCTTCGGAAGCTGCAAGCCATCCTCATCGTCCGCACAGGCTCTAGGACACGCAGCGTTCATCTCGTGGGCGGTGATACGGACATCGAGGTGTGGATGAGGCAGGGAGAAGTGGCGGCGGATCCTGGGAGCATGGGTGCGCGACCCTGCTACTCTGCTCGGGTTCGACTAGAGTAGGTTCCTTCTACACGCCGGGTAGGATCCTTCTTGGGGACATTACGCCGGCCGCGGGGGAGCGGGCGTACGCCGCGGGCACCGCCTGTGCCTGGCGACGATGGTGACGACGGCGCCGCTCGTGAGGTGGCGACACGCGGTGGTGCGGACGACGCGCCACGCGCCCCGCGCGGGGTGGCGTGACATGCCCTTCGCTTGGGCCCTCCGTGGAGAACAGGGTCAGCTCGTTGCCGTTGCCGGTGGCCAGGAACTCGAGGCTCCTGAACCAATTGACGGCACCAGCAGAGAACGAAGGAGCGGAAGAAGCCATCCAGGAAACAACGAGAAATCGACTCGGACACGCGAAGGCCCCTACCTGGCGCGCCAACTGTCGGTGTTTCGAACCCGGGGGTATGACACCAACGAGTAATATGATCGCGTGCTCTCTTCCTGGATGGTGATGCAAGATGACACAAGGATTTATCTTGGTTTGGGCAAAGAAGGCCCTACGTCCAGCGGGGGAGGATGTTCTTGTATTACTTGCACCTAAGTGCTTGTACAGGGGCGAATACAAGCTCGGTGAGCGTGGACCGGAGTCCGGACTTGAGTGTGTGGATGTATGTGCGTTCTAACGTGTTTGTCCCCGAGGAGTTGTGTCCTACTCTCCCTTCAGCCTCCCGTGTGAAGGGCCCTGGCGTCCCCTTTTATAGAAAAAGAGGAGGCCAGGGTTACACAGGATTGATATGTACAGCGCTCGGTATGGTGAAGAGTAGGAACTCTGTCTTGTCGAAGTCGCTGTAGCCAACGTGGGCGTCGCTGTTGAAGCGTACTTGGAGCGTGGCCTCCATCCCGGGCGCGGACGTGAAGGCGTGGCGATGTGGAAACCGTACAGTGCTCACTCCGGCATGTACAGGACGCGGCGGGATCCCTCCGGGTCTTGGGGTACCTGTCCTCCAATGACAAGAGAGCTGTTAGGGCTCGAGTGGCGCGGAGCCGGCCTCGAGGTGGCGCCTACGGGGGGCTCGAGCCTCCGCAGGTATGGGCGAGTCCCGGAACGCCTTGGCGTACAGCGGGATCCCAGGCCTCGAGAGGTGGCTCGTGGGTGCTACAGTGCGGGGTATGGCCGAACAGTGCTGTACTGGCGCCCTTTAGCCCATGCTTATGGTGAAAACGAGGTTTGACTCTGGCTCCGGTCACTGTGGCACATGCTGTGTACCAGAGGATGTGACCGGAGTTGGTGAATGGATTGAATGCGTGGTATGGGGCTAGCTACCGATGTCCGTGCCGCTCGAGGGAGGCGTGAAGCGTCTCGAGGGGTAGGCTGTCGTGCCAGGGAGGCTCGAGGTCCCCGCGTGGGGTCTCGAGGAGCGACGCAGGGCTTGAGGCCTCTGTGCCAGGGCTCGAGGGGTAGCTTGCCATGAGGCGGGTTGTAAGGCTTCGGTAGCCCTGGGCTCCCTGGAGATGGGCCGGCGTCGTAGGCCTCGAGGGGCGACGGAGCGCTCGCCCGAGTCCTGACGCGGAGGGCTCGGGCGAGACGGAGAGCGAGCGTTCACCCGAGGCCTGGCTCGGAGGGCTCGGGCGAGACGGAGAGCGAGCGTTCACCCGAGGCCTGGCTCAGAGGGCTCGGGCGAGACGGAGAACGAGCGTTCGCCCGAGGCCTGGCTCGGAGGGCTCGGGCGAGACGGAGAACGAGCGTTCGCCCGAGGCCTGGCTCGGAGGGCTCGGGCGAGACGGAGAATGAGCGTTCGCCCGAGGCCTGGCTCGGAGGGCTCGGGCGAGATGGAGAACGAGCGTTTGCCCGAGGCCTGGCTCGTAGGGCTCGGGCGAGACGGAGAACGAGCGTTTGCCCGAGGCCTGGCTTGGAGGGCTCGGGCGAGACGGAGAGCGAGCGTTCGCCCGAGGCCTGGCTCGGAGGGCTCGGGCGAGACGGAGAACGAGCGCTCGCCCGAGGCCTGGCTTGGAGGGCTCGGGCGAGACGCCTGGTGGGCCAGGCAGGTCTCTTATTCGTTTTGCATTGATTGGGGGTACCCCTTTGGCGTTCCCCCGACATCTCTGTTTCTAGTTCGGCTTTTTCATGGTTTTCATCTCTGCCACCCAATTCCATTTAGAGCTAGGAGGATTTGGAAGATAAATTCCATAAATACTTTGGCCTTGGAGTAATGGAGAAAGGCCTAGTGGATCTGATCGATACAAGGCGAATGAATAATGAGTCTGGATGCCAGTACCTCCAAAGATTTAGAGAGATGAAGAATCAATGCTACTCCTTATTGTTGTCAGACCCAGAGGTAGTTAGCATTGCGATTCGAGGATTGACACCTGCTATCAGAGAAAAAATCGGCTTTGGTTGTAACAGTATGGTCGATTTAGCTAAAAAGGTAGCAAGTATTGATGCCCAAAATCGGTACTATCAAGTCTTGAAACCCAAGAAAGTCTACAATACAGAAAGCCATTTCTTCCTGGAAGATGAAAACAATAATTCAGGAGATGAAAATAATGATGAAGTGGCTGCTGTAGATTGGTCCTGGAAGAACAATGAGTACATGCCTTGGGCGAAAGCCAAGAGTGCCGAGAAAGATGTAAAGTATAGCTTTGACATCACTAAGGCCGACAAGATATTTGACTATTTGATAGAAAAGGGTCAAATCAAGTTGACTGAGAATCATACTATCCCATTGGCCGAGGAGCTTATAGATAAAAGGTACTGCCAATTTCATAATTCTGGTACCCATACTACTAATGATTGCCGAGTTTTCAGAGATATGATACAGAGGGCAATCGTTAAAGGAAGGATTGGCCTAGAAAAGGCTAAAGGCATGAGCATCAACAGCCATCCTTTCCCACAAAACATGGTAGCTCTGACACCTCGTAGTGAAATCAGGGTGTTGACTTCTGATAAAGCCAAGGCAGCTGGGACAGTTGATCCAAAGAAGCAGCTAACAACCAGGGAGTATTAGGAGAAGAAAGGAAATAGAAACAATGATCAACATGATCAACCTGAGACTTCAAAGGCTGGTGAAACAAGAAGGCGTCCAACTATCAGGATCTTACTGAACAAGTGGCAACGTCAGAAGGAAAGAAGTCAAATGCAAAGGGAAAGGGATGAACAAGAATATCAAGAATGGCTCGAAGAAGAAGAATATAGGAGGTCTCGTGAAGAAGGAATACGCATCAGAGATGAAGAAAAGAATCATTGGGATTATCTCTTCTTCAGACATTGTTGGAATGAGGGTTTGAAACTTCCTACTCTTCGTGATTGTCCAGAATGCAGTGATCAGTACCAATAGTATAGGCAGTCGAGAGACAACCGCCGATCTGTACATGAAATATTAAGGTTTGAAAATACAGATCGGCGCATAAAAAATAAAAATGTTCATAATCGGCTTGGAGTAAGGTTAGCCAATCATGGTCATCCTTGGCAAGAGGGGCAATGGTGTCCTTGTGGCCTAACAAAAAGCCAGAAGCAAAGGGTTCAAAGGTTGAGAAATGATGAAGTCCAGAAGAAGAAACCCAAAGTCTGGCAAGTAAAGCAGATAGCCGATAAGGGTGAGTCATCAGCTAATATCGCTGCTATGTTCATGTTGCCTGCTGAATTTAGATCCTTTGATCATGAAGAAGAATCTGATAATGAAGAAGCAGTTGCTCAATGGATCTATCAAGCAGAAGAGGCCACGTTTCAAAAACCTGAGAGACATTCCCATTTGAAGGCTTTATACCTAAAAGGGTTTGTCGATGGAAGGCCTCTGAATAGGATGTTAGTTGATGGAGGGGCAGCTGTTAATTTGATGCCATACGCCACTTTTAGAAAGCTTGGCAAGACCACTGAAGACTTGACTCAGACCGATATGAGGTTGACCGATTTTGCTGGCAACATATCGGCTACTAAAGGTGCTATATGCGTCGAGTTAACGATTGGCAGCAAAAGTATGCTGACTACTTTCTTTGTAGTCGATGCAAAAGGATCCTACAGTGTGCTTCTTGGAAGGGATTGGATCCACGCCAACTATTGCATTCCGTCTACCATGCATCAGAATGTGATTTAGTGGATCGGCGACACTGTGGAAGTGGTACCAACCGATTCAACTGTTAGTGTTGCTTATTCAAACCCTGATGTTTGGAACTTTGATAACCTAGAGTGCTTTTCTAGAAAGATTCTTGAAGGAGACTTTCTCAAGACAATTGACAAAAGTCAACAGCTGATCCAAGCAATCGGCTTCAAAAAATGTTCTGGCAGATTAACTTGCTAATGGTGATTTGCATCGGCGCCAATAAGCTAAAGTCGGTGTTGTGTCAAGATTATTTCTTTTAGAGTTAGAACGAACGATCGGTTCGCTTGATTTTATAGTCGATACTAATGTATCGCCTTTCGAACAAAAATAGCCGATATGTGTGTATCGTCTTTTGATTTTAATTGGTAGCCGATACTAAGGAAGTATCGCCTTTAGAACATTCATCAAAAAGAAATAAATCAAAAGAAAAATTCTGGAAGCACAAGCAATACAATGCGGAAGATGTCAGGCAAATGATATTTAACAAAATTATTTAACCTGACAATGCAGGGGCAGACTTGTTGTTCAGTTTGTTTGGCCACCAGATCGGATGCACCAAAAGAAACATTAAGGACACCGACTAATCTAGATGAAGCCTGTTCAGGAGGTGCTCCAGGTGCGATACCTCCATCACGGCAAGCCCCAGGGGTTGGAACTCCTCCACCAGCTCCCTGAAATCTTCCCTCGTCCTGGCACCGGCGAAGGAGGGAGAGACTTCCCCGGAGATTTCAGCCCCGCTGAGTTCGGCTCCGACAAGGGCGAAGGTGGCGCCGTGGCAGATAGCGTGGAGGGCCAGCTCCCTGATACGCGTCCCGACGTCATCCAAGTGAGTCCTCATGTCGTCTCCCCGAGCGTTCACGAGGTCAACAATTGTCGTGGCTCACCCAGGGAGCCATGTGAGTTGTTGTTGGAGTTCTACAGTTGGATAAAAGAGACTAAGTTCAAAAGGGACAGCCGATTCAATTAAATCAAAGAACAAATCGGCTAAGTATTTAAACAAGCAGTTGCCAACAGATTCACTAGTACGGTTGTACAAATGTGATTGGAGTGATGAGTTGGAAGATTTTGAAAACTGTACCAGCAACCCTGGCGTTGGACGCCTCTAGGTGCTCAAGAGCACTATTGAGGTGAGCGCGTAGGACTTCTCGCTCCTCCACCAGGCGGGTGGTTTGACGGCGCTCATCCTCCAGGAGGCGTCGGGTGTCGGCCACACCCCAGATGAAAGCCCATGCGTCATTGTCCAATGCCAGCCCGTGTCCCGATTGGGGTTGGCTGGGGCCTTGGCCGTCTGCCGGAGGAGGAGGACTGCGGAAAAGTTAGTGTTTTTCCTCAGGTAAATGGAGAATTTCAGAGCATAAAGAAGCGTTAAAGAGAAAAATCATTACCTGAGCACACGACGACGGGTCACCGGAGGGCCATCCATGGACTCTGATGCCTCCGCGCGGCGTTTGCCGCGGTTGTCAGCTATTGCTTTGATCGCCAAGGAAGAAAAGGCAGTCGGTGGATGAGGAGAGCAAAGGCTGAAGAGTAAAGCAATGAATGCATGGTGTGTTCGAAAAGCCGACATTTCGTATTTATGAGTAAGACTCAAGAAGGTGAAAGGGCGTCGGTTCAGGGGCACCCTCAAATCTAGATCCTAAGGTAAATCGACTAAATGGGCCGTTCTGGTACTACTCGGCTAAAGGATAAATCATCTACATGATATCGGCTAAGGATAGCTGATAGAGCTACGAGTGTTAAATGAAAATAGAGTATCATGACGCCAGTCAACCTATGAAGAATGTTTACAGAAGAAAGGTTGGGAAATCAGGAATTAAAGATGAACATGCGGATACATGGGTGTATGCCGAGTCTCTGTGTGATGAGTGATTGTCAACGGAGATGATGCGCATGTTCTTTGGCTTGTGTTGTGCAGGTGTCGAGCACGGAGACAGTGGTCGATGGCGGGTGAAGGTCAAGTTGCGACGTGTCGTGCCGACGGACCGGGCGCGATGAAGGATGGGCGTGCCGTGCGGCGGACGTGCCATGCCGATGTATCGGACGGTGAAGGGCGGACGTGGACTTGGACTGATGGACTGGAGGCCGGAGGATCAGCTGTGGTGGCTGGCAGCCTGCGACAGCGACAAGCGGAGAAGTGCGATCATGTCGGTGGAAGGGGTGCACAGGCGGTGCATCCCTTCTACGACGCCGGTTTGTTGGTAGAGCCCGGGAAAAACCAACGGTGGACGGTTTCCAGGTTTGGGCCTCAAAACCTGGGTGCTGGGTTTCCAGGTTGAGCCTCAAAACCTGGGAGTGGGCCGGTTTCCGAGTTTGGGCCTCAAAACTCGGGCGCTGAGGGTTTCCGAGTTTGGGCCACAAAACTCGGGCTGGAGGCTGGTTTCCCGGTTTGGGCCTCAAAACCGGGGGCTGATGGAAAAGGCTGGTTTCCCGGTTTGGGCCGCAAAACCGGGGGTGCAGAGTGGTGGCGGCACGTGGCGGCGATCTGAAGGTTGCGTGGAGGCGACGCGGAAGACCGTGCGGGCGTGGCCGTCGGATCTACCTACCACCAGCGGGTGGACTAGAATAGCCTTAGGGTTAGGCTGGTCCGCTCTGTAAATTAGAGTAGAGAGGGGTAGAGTAGGAAATAGACTTAGGCTAGGTTAGTATAAGTAGTCTAGGGGAGACACCCTCCTCCCTATCTTAATCTCAGTTAGAGCTTTCATTTCCTAGGGTTTCCACTCTCCCACACCCCTGCTTTAGCTAGTTGAGATCCGCAGAGAGACTCCACTCTGTGTACTGTTGATTCGAGGAAGTGAGGCCGTATCCTCACCTTGGATCCCATCTCTTGGTGTCAATTCGCGTTTTGATTTCATGTTCATCATGTTCTTCGCGGATTGCTTTGTGCCTTGAGTTTTCCCGTCGCTTGATCTTTGTGCTCGGTTCATCTTTCACGATTCCGTTTGAACTGAGTTGCTCTAGATCGTGAGGCACTTCTTTCCACCGAAAGAAATCATCTCTAACCTCACGGTCTAGGAGATCGATCAAGTTTTAGTTTCGGGTCTCTTTTTCTTCTTTCCCCCGAATTCCTTCGATTCACCGATTTGGAGTTAGGTTCGAGCCATGATCTCTTAGAGATAGCTCACTAACCTCCTTGTGACTCCTCAGATCGAATCCCAAGCCTAGAGCACTTGATTCGGAGGAGATCGGGTTGAATCGCCGGAGTTTCAGTGCAGTCGCGGGGTGACCGGACGCTCTGTCGGGCTGACCGGACGCACGCTTTCAGAGTCCGGTCGTTGAGCACGGCGCCAAGCTTTTCTGCGTACTGACCGGACGCTCTCGACCGGACGCTCTGTTTGCATTTCGACCGGACGCTACGCTTGCACTGTTCCCGTGTCATTGTCTCATCTGACCGGACGCTCAGTGAACGACCGGACGCTTGAGCTCCGTGCGTCCGGTCGCGAACAGAGAGCTCCCAGAGCTGTTTTCTGACGACCGGACGCGTCCGGTCCCTGCTGACCGGACGCAGGCCAGAGTCCGGTCGCTGCAGTTTCGCGCGTCTTCGTTCGCGGTTCGTTCGTTCTTGATCGGATTTGAGTTCCGTCTTTTGGGTTGGCTTTCTAGGGTTGTCTAGTGTCCCGCTGTGCTTCTAGGAAGCATCCACCCTACATCTAGGGTCGTGGACATTAGCAAGCTCTAGGTTTCGCTTTTGGGGTTGATCTTGGGACAGTGGCATCTAGTTTCCGAAAGGAAATTTTTGAAGCTCCCATTCACCCCCCCTCTGGTCGCTTTCGGGTAGCTTCTCGGTCCTTCAATTGGTATCGGAGCAGGTTAAGGATCTTCCACCTTAGCCGGTTCCAGATCCACCGAAGGCGACATGGATCGCGGCGTGGGCAAACCGCCGTTTTTCGATGGGACGAACTATGCGTATTGGAAGATACGCATGTCGGCCTATCTCCAGAGCATGGGCTCTTCTGTTTGGGAGATTTGCAACAACGCCAACTACGTTGTCCTGGCTGCTCGTGTCTCTCAGTTTCAGATCGATGAGCACGAAGCCAATAGCCGGGCGCGTAACGCTTTGTTCTCCTGTTTGAGCGTGGGTGAGTTTGATCGCGTTTCTCACCTCTCTACGGCTCGGGAGATCTGGGACACCCTCATGCGTTTTCATGAGGGCACCTCTCAAGTCAAAACCCGACTCTACGAGTCGTTCAAGAGAGAGTATGAGAACTTTCGACATCAGCCTGGCGAGAGCATAGAAAGTTTATTCGCTCGCTTTCAGGTGATTGTCAACAGGATGAGGGCTAACAGAGAGCAGTTGCCATTTGACGATCATGAGCGTGCTTTGAAGCTTTTGCACACTCTTGACCGTTCGGTGTGGGACTCCAAGGTTCAGGCAATCATCGAATCGCCGAACTATGAGACCCTCACCTGCGACGAGCTCTTCAGTAAGCTCAAGTCCAGTGAGATTGATGCTATGGCGAGGGCTTCTTTTGAAAATCCTTCTCGCCCGTCCATGGCTTTGGTTTCCGGCTCTTCCTCTAACCCCTCAGCTGGCTTTGCGCTTTCTTCTCTCTTTTCTGTGACAGAGGACCAGCTGGAGTCTTTGGGAGACGACGAGTTGGCTTTGCTTGCCAACCGGTTTTCGCGGTTCCACAACAACCGCGTGAACCGCCGTCGTGGAGGAGGACGCGCCGGATGCTACGAATGCGGCGACCCCGACCACTTCATCGCCGACTGCCCCAAGAAGAAGAACAAGCATCTGGGGAAGGGCGATCACGGCCACAGGCGCGACTCCAAGTACAAGGAGAAGCACGTTCCCCCAAGGCACAAGAAGCGGGGCGGCTTCGACAAAGAGTACATCAAGAAGAAGTACTTGGAGAAGCAGCAAGCTGAGCAGCGTGCATTCTTCGCCACGCTCAGCGATGTCGACGGCTCGGATGACGACTCCGCCAGCTCGAGTGATGACGAGTCCGAGAAGAAGAAGAGGATCGAGGACAAGCTGAACGGCCTCTGCTTCTTCGCCGACGACGACGGCTTCTGCACCATGGCGCTGGGCGATGAGGTCGACGGCGAGCCGGAGCGTACCCCTCGGAACGACGACGACGACGACACCTCCCAGGTATCTCTCACCTACGACGAGCTTTCCTCCGAGGTTGAGAAGTTGACTGCTGCCCTCCTTAGCCAAGATAAGTTGCTTAGGCGTGCCGCTAGAGAGCGCAAGGAGTTTAGGCAGAAGTGGGAGGACACGGTGAAGGAGCTTGAGGTCGCTCGGTCCACCGTGGTTGTGTCGGAGGAGTTGGAGTGCGAGAGTTGCGCCGCGCACATGACGGATCTTCTCACTCTGAGGAGTAAGCATGCTGCGCTGGTAGATGAGGTGGATGAGCTCCGAGCTAGGCCGCAGCTGTTGGGTGCGTGCAAGACTTGTCCTGTCTTGCAATCTGAGTTGGCAGAGAAGAATGCCAAGCTTGAGTCTTTAGAGAAGGCCAGCTCAGATAGCACTTGTGTCATGAGGTGTGCTTTGTGTGAGGGCCTGGAGATGGAGATTGCCAATGTGAAGCATGGCAAGATGCAAACCGAGGAAGAAAACACATACCTTCGGTCCATCTTGTCATGGGTCTCCAGTAGTGAGCCGCAGCTCGGGATGATGATCTCCCAATTCAAGCGAGCTGTTGGTGCCCCTGGTGTAGGTTTTGCTCAGAGTGTTGATCTCTCAGCTTTTGGGAAGATTGGAGAGTCTAGTGGTCTGAACCCATGTGAGAAGCCCAACTCCACCACTACTCCCAAACTTGCCAAGCTTCCACTCAAAGAGCCAGCCAAGCCTATCACCAAAGATGGTGTGGTTGAGGAACCCCCGAGAGCTCCTCCCAAGAACCCAGTTTGGGCACCCAAGCCAAACCACCTCAGAAACAAGCTTGATGCTATGCCACCCATCCGTGAGGAGCTGCCACCGAAGGGCAAAGGCAAGGTGAGCCACACCCACAGCCCTGGTCACCAACAACCCCCTGTGCGTGCGGTGAGGTACCAGTGTGATTTTTGTGGGAGAGATGGCCACTTGAGCGAGTTCTGCTTTAGGCGCAAGAGAGAGGCGCGCAGGGCTCGGGAGACGGAGAACCCGGACATGTACCATCCAGCTCATGGTGGACATGTACCGAAGGCCCAGAGGAGAGCTGCTAGGTCCGGACGACAGGATCCCAGGCCTAGGCAGGAGATGAGAGCCCCGAGGAGGGAGACTAGGCCTAGAGGTCCAGCACCTCAGTTTGTTAGGCCTAGGCAGGAGAGAGCTCCGAGGAGAGACGCTAGAGCAGTTGAGCCCCAGGCTCCTAGGCGTAAACCTCGTAGAGAGCGTGCCCGACGGGGTCCTGCTTTTGCAGGTAACGGACCCCGTGGCGGAGGCTTTGTTGAGCGCTTTCCCCCACCGCAGTTTGAGTACCGCGGTGAGCGCTTCTTCCCCAGCGGACCACGTTTTCCTCAGCGTGGTGATCGCTTCCCTCGTAGACATGCTAGGAATGGTTTTTTCACTAACCCTTCTTTTGAGCAGCCGGCCCAACACTGGTTTTCCCCTTATTTCACTAACCCCAGTGTTGGACCGTATGCTCACCCTATGTCTTTCTTTTGATGTAGGTAAGACGGTTGGAGGACGTTTGGTTGGTGGATTCCGGTTGTTCGAGGCACATGACCGGAAACACCAAGTGGTTCTCCAGCCTTAGCCCAGTCGCCGGAAAGGAGTACATAACCTTCGGCGACAATAGTAAAGGTAAGGTGTTGTCTCGCGGATCGGTGCGGGTTAATGAGCACTTTGTGTTGCGCGATGTTGCTCTTGTTTCTAACCTGCATTTTAACCTTCTTTCTGTTTCGCAACTTTTTGATGATGACTATGAGATTCGTTTTAAACCGAACCTTAGTCGCATCTTAGATCCTCAGGGCGATCTTGTATGTCTGATTTCGCCCTTTGGGAAAGTCTTTTGTGCGAATTTCTCGGAATCGTTTGGTTCTTCTCGCTGTCTTTTGGCTAGTCCTTCTTCTTCCGATCTTTGGAAGTGGCATAGGAGGCTCGGTCACTTAAGCTTCGACTTGCTTGCAAGACTTAGCTCACTTGGCCTAATCCGAGGATTGCCCAAGCTTTCGATGGAGAAGGATCTAGTTTGCCATTCTTGCAGACATGGGAAGATGGTTGCTGCTCCCCACCATCCGGTGACTAAGGTCATGACCTCGCACCCCGGAGAGCTTTTACACATGGACCTTGTTGGTCCGGCTCGGGTGAGCTCGGTTGGTGGCAAGTGGTATGTTTTGGTTGTTGTTGACGACTTTTCGAGATATTCGTGGGTCTTCTTTTTAGCTGAGAAGACCGAGACTTTCTCATTTGCTCGCAATCTGATTTTGCGTCTTCAGAACGAGTTCCCTTTGAACTCGATGCGAGCTATTCGGAGTGATAATGGTTCCGAGTTTAAAAATTCGGATTTTGAGAAGTTTTGTAACCACCTTGGTTTGGAGCATCAGGTTTCTTCCCCCTATACACCACCTCAAAATGGTGTTGTAGAGAGGAAGAATCGGACCCTTGTTGAGATGGCCAGGACGATGCTTGATGAGCATAGGACTCCTAGGCGTTTTTGGGCCGAAGCTATGAACACTGCATGCTACATTTCGAATCGCATTTTTCTGAGAGCGTTTTTGAAGAAGACCTCTTATGAGTTGCGTTTTGGTCGCCAGCCCAAGGTGAGTTATTTTAGAGTCTTTGGTTGCCACTGTTTTATATTGAAGAAAGGCAACCTGGACAAGTTTGAGTCTCGTTCTTCTGACGGTGTGTTTTTGGGTTATGGCACTCACACTCGAGCTTATCGTGTACTTAACCTTGACACTAACCGAGTCATGGAGACATCAGATGTCTCCTTCGACGAGACTCTTGTTTGTCCCTCTTCTCGTTTTGAGCGTGCAGGTGATCATGAGGTTGGAGAGCCTCTTTTTGATGATGAGGACGAGGGTGCTGAAGGTATAGATAATCCAGCACCCCCTCCACCTGCCGTGCCGCAAAGGGCGGCCTCGACGACGACTCACGGCCCCGACACTTCTTCTTCCTGGGGGCCGTGGGATCCCCCACCTCGCGCGGTACCTTTTGTACCCGGGGTGGAACCAGCTGCTGTTGAGGGGGAGGTCACTTCTTCCCGGGAGGCGCCACGACATATCCAGCGCCAGCACCCCCCTGAACAGATGATCGGCGACATCGACGAGCGAGTTACTCGCTCCAGGTCACAGCACATCTCGCACTTTGCTCATTCTGCTTTTGTTGCGTCTTTTGAACCCCGAGATGTTGGACACGCATTGACGGATCCGGACTGGGTCAATGCCATGCATGAGGAGCTAGAGAACTTTGAGCGAAATCGGGTTTGGGTTCTAGTGCCACCACCTCCTGACTGTAAACCTATTGGGACAAAATGGGTTTTTAAAAACAAGCAAGGAGAGGAGGGCCACATTGTGAGAAACAAGGCCCGGCTTGTAGCGAAGGGTTATAGTCAGAAGGAGGGGATAGATTATGAGGAGACCTTCGCTCCTGTAGCTCGTTTGGAGGCTATTAGGATACTCTTGGCTTATGCTGCATCCATGGGTTTCAAACTTTTTCAAATGGATGTCAAGAGTGCCTTCTTAAACGGCTACATTGAGGAGGAGGTCTATGTCCAGCAACCCCCCGGTTTTGAAAATCCCAAGTTTCCAAACCATGTCTTTAAACTCCACAAAGCTCTGTATGGTTTGAAACAAGCCCCTAGAGCCTGGTATGAGAGATTAAAAACCTTTTTGCTAGCTAAGGGTTTTAAAATGGGATGTGTTGATAAAACGCTCTTTCTCCTCAAGCAAGGCAAAGATACTCTCTTGGTCCAAATTTACGTGGATGATATCATTTTCGGTGGTTCTTCTCACGTTTTGGTTGCCAAGTTTGCAGATACTATGAGCAGGGAGTTCGAGATGAGCATGATGGGCGAGCTGACCTTCTTTCTCGGGTTGCAAATTAAGCAATCCCGAGAAGGGACGTTTGTGCACCAGGGCAAGTACACGAGGGACTTGCTGAAGCGGTTCGACATGGGTGAGGCCAAGCCTCTTCCGACGCCCATGTCGATGACGACTGCCCTGGATGCCGACACGGATGGAGAAGCAGTGGACCAGAAGGAGTACCGCAGCATGATTGGATCGCTGCTCTACCTGACGGCGACACGGCCGGACATTCAGTTCGCCGTGTGCTTGTGCGCGCGCTTTCAGGCTTCGCCACGCACTTCTCACCGTCAGGCGGTGAAGCGCATATTCAGGTACCTTCGTTTCACGCCTGAGTTCGGGATTTGGTATTCTGCTTCCTCCACTCTCTCGCTTTGCGGTTATTCCGATGCCGATTTTGCTGGTTGTCGCATTGAGCGCAAGTCCACTTCTGGGACTTGCCAGTTTATTGGGTCTTCTCTTGTGTCGTGGTCTTCTCGCAAGCAGTCTAGTGTCGCCCAGTCTACTACGGAGGCTGAGTATGTTGCTGCGGCTAGCTGCTGTTCCCAGTTACTCTGGATGATGGCCACTTTGCGTGACTTTGGTTTGAGCTTTACTCGAGTTCCTTTGCTTTGTGACAGCACGAGTGCCATTAGCGTTGCTAAGAACCCCGTGCTTCACTCGAAAACCAAACACATTGATGTGCGCTTTCATTTCTTGAGAGACCACCAGGAGAAGGGTGATATCGACCTTCGCCATGTCGATACTCATCACCAATTGGCTGATATTTTCACCAAGCCTTTAGACGAATCAACCTTTAATAGGTTGAGGGGTGAGCTTGGTGTGTGTTTCCCCTTTTAGATGGGGGAAGCATTTTGAGATGTACAGACTGACTCTTTTATTTTGAGGCTCTTTTCTTTTGAGTTTCTTGAGTCCTTCAAATTGGTATCTTCTTTCTTTCAGTTTTGTGTCGGGCATACGCATTTACATTCTGAGCTTCATGTCTATATTCACTAGAATGTAATTATGCTCTTGTTAGTATTGCTCCGATACTTATGATGATGCTTGTAGCTTATGCTCCTTCTGATCACTGTTACATGTTATGAGCGAGCTATTTTTGGAATGGTGAATTATGCCTAATGTATATAAATCTGAAAATGTTCACCATTGAGATATGCAACTAGCATGTGTAGGGTGTGTTGAGTCCATTCCTGCTTTTCATATATGCTAGGTTGCTATGTCTCTAGTTCTGAGTCATTCACTTGCTTGGTTGTTCATAACTTGCTTAAAATCTGAACCAAGTATTGTTGAATTGAAAAGATCGAGATGGGATTGCTTGTCAACACCTCATGGTATTGAGACTGTTTCTCATTGCACTTTGAGTTAAACTTGAGCCATGTAGTGTATGACCGAAACCGTTGCTTTAAGCTTCTGATTGCTTCGGCATAGGCTTCGCACGGTTGAAAAGTTAGGCAATGACAAGCTTTCAACCTCTCGCAATCACATGCCAAAAATGAACTTGTGAATTCTTTTACCGCTGCAACTCCGATATGAATTTGAAATCACAAGGATATGCTTCATTACTATGCATGATGATTGAACTTTGCTAGGGGTAGTTCACCTTGTATATATGCTTAGCACTTGTTTGGATTCCTTCTATACATGTCTAGTGCTATTTTGATGGTGACTATCCTTTTGGCTTAAAATTGCTCACATGCTCATACGCTTCATATTTCGTACAAGTGATCAGTTTGAGCCTTTGCTATTTGAGTGCTTAATTGAGATGTTGGAGCTATACTGATTAGAGCATCTTTGCACTCTTTTGACTATATACTTGAAGCTCCTAACTTGCATTTTGACTTCATATGCATTCTGAAGGAGATCTTGTGTTCAGGGGGAGTTTATGTGAAGGGAGTTGATTTTCCGATACCTTTTGACCTTGATAAGTGCATTTTCAACTAGGGGGAGAAATTTATGCAAATCATATGCTCCTGTGTTGATCAACTAAGGGGAGAATCATTTGTCCTAGTTGCTTGCATTTGTCGAGGGGGAGTTTGCTAGTTGTGTTGAGCCGTTGCCTCTGTCTTGAGGGACTAGCAAACGTTCCTAGCTTTTCATGAGCTTTCATAAGCCTTTTCATTTGGCTTTCAATTGGTATCGTCTGGTGTGCTTTCCCATTTGGTTTGGGTTGATTTCCAATTGGTTCGGAGTGATTTTCTTGCTAGTTGTGTTGAGCCTCTGTGCCTCTTTCTTGAGGGACTAGCATTTTGCTTCTGTTGTCCTCCGATCTTCAATTGGTATCTGCTAGCGGTGTTGAGCCTGTTCTACCTCTTCTTGAGGGCTAGCTTTACTTTGCTTGGTTGCGTCGAGCCGTTGCCCATGTCTTTGGGGACCAAGTTTTTCGCTTCATCCACTTGACCTTCTTTGGCTTTTGATAGGCTTTTGGGTCATTTGGTTGGGTTTTCTCTTCCCACTCCTTCCTACCTCCTTCTTCTTATCATGATTTGTTGTGGAGTTGACAATGCACTCATCAAGGGGGAGATTGCGGATACATGGGTGTATGCCGAGTCTCTGTGTGATGAGTGATTGTCAACGGAGATGATGCGCATGTTCTTTGGCTTGTGTTGTGCAGGTGTCGAGCACGGAGACTGTGGTCGATGGCGGGTGAAGGTCAAGTTGCGACGTGTCGTGCCGACGGACCGGGCGCGATGAAGGATGGGCGTGCCGTGCGGCGGACGTGCCATGCCGATGTATCGGACGGTGAAGGGCGGACGTGGACTTGGACTGATGGACTGGAGGCCGGAGGATCAGCTGTGGTGGCTGGCAGCCTGCGACAGCGACAAGCGGAGAAGTGCGATCATGTCGGTGGAAGGGGTGCACAGGCGGTGCATCCCTTCTACGACGCCGGTTTGTTGGTAGAGCCCGGGAAAAACCAACGGTGGACGGTTTCCAGGTTTGGGCCTCAAAACCTGGGTGCTGGGTTTCCAGGTTGAGCCTCAAAACCTGGGAGTGGGCCGGTTTCCGAGTTTGGGCCTCAAAACTCGGGCGCTGAGGGTTTCCGAGTTTGGGCCACAAAACTCGGGCTGGAGGCTGGTTTCCCGGTTTGGGCCTCAAAACCGGGGGCTGATGGAAAAGGCTGGTTTCCCGGTTTGGGCCGCAAAACCGGGGGTGCAGAGTGGTGGCGGCACGTGGCGGCGATCTGAAGGTTGCGTGGAGGCGACGCGGAAGACCGTGCGGGCGTGGCCGTCGGATCTACCTACCACCAGCGGGTGGACTAGAATAGCCTTAGGGTTAGGCTGGTCCGCTCTGTAAATTAGAGTAGAGAGGGGTAGAGTAGGAAATAGACTTAGGCTAGGTTAGTATAAGTAGTCTAGGGGAGACACCCTCCTCCCTATCTTAATCTCAGTTAGAGCTTTCATTTCCTAGGGTTTCCACTCTCCCACACCCCTGCTTTAGCTAGTTGAGATCCGCAGAGAGACTCCACTCTGTGTACTGTTGATTCGAGGAAGTGAGGCCGTATCCTCACCTTGGATCCCATCTCTTGGTGTCAATTCGCGTTTTGATTTCATGTTCATCATGTTCTTCGCGGATTGCTTTGTGCCTTGAGTTTTCCCGTCGCTTGATCTTTGTGCTCGGTTCATCTTTCACGATTCCGTTTGAACTGAGTTGCTCTAGATCGTGAGGCACTTCTTTCCACCGAAAGAAATCATCTCTAACCTCACGGTCTAGGAGATCGATCAAGTTTTAGTTTCGGGTCTCTTTTTCTTCTTTCCCCCGAATTCCTTCGATTCACCGATTTGGAGTTAGGTTCGAGCCATGATCTCTTAGAGATAGCTCACTAACCTCCTTGTGACTCCTCAGATCGAATCCCAAGCCTAGAGCACTTGATTCGGAGGAGATCGGGTTGAATCGCCGGAGTTTCAGTGCAGTCGCGGGGTGACCGGACGCTCTGTCGGGCTGACCGGACGCACGCTTTCAGAGTCCGGTCGTTGAGCACGGCGCCAAGCTTTTCTGCGTACTGACCGGACGCTCTCGACCGGACGCTCTGTTTGCATTTCGACCGGACGCTACGCTTGCACTGTTCCCGTGTCATTGTCTCATCTGACCGGACGCTCAGTGAACGACCGGACGCTTGAGCTCCGTGCGTCCGGTCGCGAACAGAGAGCTCCCAGAGCTGTTTTCTGACGACCGGACGCGTCCGGTCCCTGCTGACCGGACGCAGGCCAGAGTCCGGTCGCTGCAGTTTCGCGCGTCTTCGTTCGCGGTTCGTTCGTTCTTGATCGGATTTGAGTTCCGTCTTTTGGGTTGGCTTTCTAGGGTTGTCTAGTGTCCCGCTGTGCTTCTAGGAAGCATCCACCCTACATCTAGGGTCGTGGACATTAGCAAGCTCTAGGTTTCGCTTTTGGGGTTGATCTTGGGACAGTGGCATCTAGTTTCCGAAAGGAAATTTTTGAAGCTCCCATTCACCCCCCCTCTGGTCGCTTTCGGGTAGCTTCTCGGTCCTTCAGAACAAAGTTACATGTTTAGTGTGATAGAACCGACCAATTTATAAGAGCACAAGTATGAAAACCTCTGCCGAAACAGCTGAATTAGCACACTTGAGACATATAAACCCGGTAGTCCGTGAAATCCTGAGGGATTTCAAACCTTTCAACATCTTAGCCAAGATCGCATGGTCAAGCAAATACAAATCATGTCCACGGAGCTTTGCAGCGGAAATAAAATTACAATAGATTTCACAAATAATAATACAAGTTGATTTACTTTGAAGGACCGAAAGTGCTACCAGAAAGCGACCAGAGGGGGGTGAATGGGAGCTTCAAATTTTCCTTTTGGAAACTTGTCGCCACTGTCCCGAGAAACACCCCAAGAGCAAACCTAGAGCTCGTATGTGTCCACGACCCTAGAGCTAGGGTGGATGCTTCCAAGAAGCACAGCGAGACACTATACGACTCTAGAAACCCAACGCAAAAGCCAGAAATCAAAACCGACAACGAACGAACGAACCGCAGACGAAACTGCGCAGACTCAGCAGCATCGAACGCTGGCAGCGTCCGATGACCCAGCACTGGACGCGTCCGATGCAAAACTGACCTGACTGAACCCTTACTGGACACCCATCGGACGCTGTGAACAGTGAACTCTCAGCGTCCGATGGTCACACTCCGGCGCGTCCGATGCACAACGGAGCGTCTGGTGGTAGCCTCCGATGCTCCTTTGAAAATGTCAGAATCTAACACGTGGCAACGGTGTGTCCGATGCCAAATGAGTCAGCGTCCGATGCTATGAACTCGAGCGTCCGATGCCCCCGATTCAGTGTTGTTCTTCCATGAATTCGACTCGATCTCCTCTGAATCAAAAGCACTAGGGCTTAGACTTGGTATGAGGAGTTCTAAGGAGGTTAGTGAGCTATCCCAAAAGAATCATGGCTCGAACCTAACTCCAAATCGGTGAATTGCAAGAATTCGGGGCAAGGGAGCAAAACTTGATCTAAAGCGAAAAATCAACCGATCTACTAGCTCGTGAGTGTTGACGCTCACTAATGCTCATAATTAACCATCAACTATTGCATGAAATGACACTAAATGAATTACAAAGCATAGTTCTAGGGTTTGAAACTAACAAGTTCCACGAGTTTTGGTGCTCTCACTTGTTTTGTAGGACATCAATATTTCACCATATAAAAGTATCTCAAGAGATGAATTGGAGTGCACCATTGCGAAGGGCTCGTCGAGACGATCGAAACGGACATATCATTTGCTATATTCGGAGTCCCGGATGAAAAGATATTAATTTCGCATCGAAATCTGCAAAAGAAGGATCTAGAAGACACCACGAGGCGGCCCACCACATGGGCCCATTGGGCCAGACCGACCGGTCCCACTTGGAGACTGACCGGTTGGCCACAGAGGCCGTTTCGCCTCCGCCTTCTAGAACCTTCTTCCACCACCTCCTAGGATGCATCTCCACCATCCCCGAAGTCGGTTTGATCTAAGGGCTCACGTTCCACGCTCCGGGCTATAAAACCAGACCCAGACCCCCCTCTCCAGGCATCTCCATCTTCATTATTCATCTCCACATCAGAAACTAGGGTTTCAATTAGAAGTAGAGGTCCCTCTAGATGAATCTCTTCTAGTTCATCTAGAATTAGATCTAGTTCTAGTTCTTCTAGTTCTAGTTCTTGTTCTAGTTGTCTAGTTCATCTAGTTGTAATTAGAGATCGGATTAGAGAGAGGAGAAGGAGAGAACTGAGGAGGAGCCGGATCTGTCGGATCTTCCTCGACATTGTATTGGTGCAGCATCTGGTTCGTCTTCAAGTAATCTCCAGGTTCTTCATTTACTATTTCTAAGAATTATATTTAACTTCAGTTCTTGCTTTATTTTATTTACTGGACCTCTACTCGTATTGAGTGCTCTAGTTATCCACGGTAATTAGAGTAGTAAGCGTTAGTGTAGACACGGTGTCTAGACTAGGGTTTACCTGAGTTTGCGCCCAATCCTCCGGATAGTTGTGGTAGCAACAGGGGTGACAGCTTTGTAGATTGTTATAATCCACCACGTTAGGATTGGTGTTTTCGTAGAGCTTTTTGGCAGCCTTCTCCCGATTACCTTTTTCCCAGTCTTTTTCGAGAATCGGAAAGGTACTGTTGCTCCGAAGTAAGTAAAGTATAGTGAGCCTTTAATTAAATAGACCTGCTTAGAAAACCCTATATCCCTCTCGAACCACATTACCATTCTTTTCTTGGACGTTCTTAATTCTTCTAGTACACTTCACGTTCCCCATGGAAATCGATACCCTGGAATACTCTCGGGTGAAAGCTACATCGGTATCCGTGCGCTTGCGGATTCTTCTGTGTGCGTTTAAAATACCCAACAAGCTTTCTGGCGTCGTTGCCGCTGGTTATCTATCATAATTAAATATGAAAAGGGGAAGAATTTGATCACCAATAAAAGTTTAGGGTTTCAATTGACAATATTCCACGAGTTTTGGTGAGTTATGATTCTGCAGGGACTAAACCAGGAAATCAGCACCAATAGCTTCCAATAGAAGGAAACCGTCGGGAGATAACGCAACCACCACGTAAGGATTATTCTAGAAGACTCCAGAGGGCGCAAGAAGACACCAGAAGGTCGACCACTGTGAGAGGCCGACTGGTGGGACCGACCGGTCCCACCAGGTGACCGACCGGTCGCCCCCTGGGCCCGCTGGGTTCCGTCCTCTGCAAGCTATCTCCACAGACCTTTAGGATGCATCTCGGCTGTACCTTGAGTCGGTTTGATCCAAGGGCCGCGGTTGATCCCTCAGGGCTATATAAGCAGCCCCAGACCCCCCCTCTCCAGGCATCTCCCTCTTCATTATTCATCTCCACATTAGAAATTAGGGTTCCAATGTAGAAGTAGAGGTCCCTCTAGATGAATCTCTTCTAGTTCATCTAGAATTAGATCTAGTTCATCTAGTTGTAATCAAGAGTTAGCTTTCAAGTAGAAGACTAGATACCCCTTTAGTAGGATTAGAACCTAGTCTTATTTTAGAACTAGAAGAGAGAGAGAGAGAGGAAGAGATCAAGAAGGAGCTCCGGCCTGTCGGATCAACTTCTTCATCTTGTACCTGTGGATTCACGTTCTTTATCAACTTGCTTCAATGATTGTTTCGGTAATCGACGTCTATATTTAATTTTGAGCCATTGTACTTATTATTCTTAAGGTTTATGACTCTCTTTTGAGCACTTTAATTCTAGTCATTCTTGAGTTAGAGTAGTTGGATAGTGTAAGCGTGGTGCTCAGACTTGATAGCTCATAAATGCCTCCTATAACGCCGGTAGTAGTGGTTGTTCGCAAGGGTGACTCTTATAGCCTTGTTGATTCTTCTATAGTCCACTTACCCGTGTGTAGGCTCGGTAGGATTATACATTTGCATAAAAGACTCATACTCTATTTGTGACCTTTTATGGCAACTTCCCCACTAAGAATAATATAAACACATCACTCTTAAATTAGAATTAGATAGCCTTAGTGATCCCCTCTATACTTCTAGATTCTCCGTCCTTGTTAGCTAATCAGGGGTTAGACTTTAAGACTTAACACTATCCGTTCCTTTGGGTTCGATATTAAAACTGGGTTATTCCGGTGAAGTGCTACATCGGTAGATTTTATCTGTGCGCTTGCGGATAAAGTAGAGTGTCCGTTAATTTATACCAACAAGCATTTCTGGCGCCGTTGCCGGGGAACGGTAGCTGTGCTAGTTTCGAACCAAGTCATCCGTGTTTCTTTTCTTTTACCACCTTTCCCTTTTTACCACCTTGTTCTTTTACCATCCCATCACCACATGAATTTCACTCCTATCTTTAAATTCTTTGCTCCAAAGGGTGACATGTTGGAGCCTCCACCATCATCACACCCCATTCTTACAAATGGCTATGAGCTTCACCCTGCTCTTATAGCCATGGTTCAGGAGAAATCCTTCTCTGGGTCAGAAGACGAAGATCCATGCACCCACCTTTGGGAATTTGAGTAGTTGTGTTCTTGTCAGACTATTGCTGGCATGACACAAGAGACCATTAAATGGAAATTATTCCCGTTCTCCCTTTTAGGAAGAGCGAGAAAATGGTATAATCATTCCATAAGGGGCGTAAATGGAAATTGGGATGAACTTTGGGACAACTTTTGTCTTGCTTTCTTCCCTCTTTTTCGAATCTCTGATCTTAGAATTGAAATTCTTACATTCAAACAAAAAGAGAAGGAGACGCTAGGAGCAGCTTGGGCTAGGTTCAAACACCTTACCAATTCTAGCTCAAACCTTTCCTTGCCAGACCA
Source organism: Coix lacryma-jobi var. lacryma-jobi (assembly GCA_009763385.1). Taxonomy (NCBI): domain Eukaryota; kingdom Viridiplantae; phylum Streptophyta; class Magnoliopsida; order Poales; family Poaceae; genus Coix; species Coix lacryma-jobi. The sequence goes on along the minus strand of CM019826.1, from coordinate 110,366,588 downwards.
TGTGCTACACTTTCACTTTTATTGTGGTCTTAACAAGGAAGCTGCTCTACATCTCGATTTAGCTTTTGGAGGATCATTCTCACATAAACTTGTTAGTGAAGGAGGAGACATCCTAAATAAAATCCTTGAAAACACTCCTTCCACTAGCACTTTTGACGAATTCCCAGAAGAAGTCGAGCCCAATCCCGACCAACACAAGGAGGAACACACAACCAAATTTGAAATTCCTTCGAATCCTTCTAATAATTTGGTTGTCACAGAACCTTCTCTGGAGAAAACACCCCACACTTTAGAAAATTATAAACCCCATCCTTCAGTGTTCTTCTCTGAAATCGAGGAAGATGATATCAAAGAGCATGGAAGCTACTTCATAAATGCCTTTTTAAATCCATGCTCATATGAGACATCTCCTGATTCAATTGGTGTGTCTAACATTGCCACACTCGAGATTTCCAACCCCCTCACACTTTCTGTTTACAAAAACTTCAAAAGGGTGGTTGTAGATGCATATGTTTATCACAAATTTTGTAGAACTCGTTGTGCTCTTAAGTTGGTGTTGGAGGGGAAACCACTTCACCAAATCAGATCTTGAAGGTTTCCCATAGACAAGCTTAGTGTTCTAAAACAAGCACTTTTCAGATCAGTGTTCACCTACCTTTTATGCTGCCCTTGTGTAATGAGCGTAGAGATATAATTGTTAAAATATTCCTTCGGGTATTCTTGTCACTAACCTTTCCAGGTCTGGAGCAAAAAGTTCGAAGGAATGACAAACACAAGGTATGTACAACTAATCATCATGCAACATTGAATTACATTCATCCAATCTTGATTTTTGCAAATCTAAGCTTGGGGATACACTTTGTAAGAACAACTCTTAACATGATGCTATATTGGTTGTCCCTACCTTTAAGTCATGCTCATGTGCTATACACTAATCATGCTCTCTCATCACCATTTGAGTAAATCTCTTTAATGCTTTCATGCTACCTTCATTTGCTATAGTATATGCTTTGGTTTTGAAGTATTCTCATACACCTTTTAAATTAGGCATGGTGCTTAGTTTAAACTGTTATCATGAATTAAAGTAAGACATGGTGTCTGGTTTGATTCTTGAGCTAAAAGGTGCCCTGATTTTATCTCTAAAGGCTTTTAAATTAAGTATGGTGCTTAGGTTCAAATGCCTTCCTAGATCAAATTAGACGTGGTGTCTAGGTTGATTTTTGAGCCAATAGTATACTATAGTGGATGCTGGATATTTTGTTGGACTAACCCCTGCAGGAAAACTTTCAATATCAATTTGGGAAAGTCCTGAGATGATCTCACACTGGAACTGAAGAGATACATGAACTTTAACAACTTGCGCAAGGGAGACACAACTCACTGATCATGGAGAAATGAGATCCATGGAACAAGACAAAAGATGAGTGCCACAAAACAATACCTACAATCAAAGCACTCACTCCATGGAAGTAGCTGAACATGTCTGAATTGGGTCACTAGAAGATAAAGACCATCGTGGGAGGAACAACACACCTTCACTGATAGGTTGACACATAGAGAAGGAAGGCTGATCCCTCTAAAGATGATCCTACTATACCTTCCTCTTCTCAAGCGCCCATCACTCAGGTTCACTATGAGATAAGCAAGAGAAGACAAGCTATTCATGAAGAACAACCAGCCAGACAAGAGAAGCTTCCAGAAGGTGACATCACTCTTCAATGATAAAGGTAACATCTCAAGGTATGTGACCATCACTTTAAAAGCTTCTCCTTAATTCTGGTATGTGCATAAATAAGAACCAAACTTGTTTCAGTTGCACCTTATTTAATCCAACCTAATCAACTCAACATGTTCAGTTCTTTACTCTTTGTTCCTAGCTTTACTCTCTTGAATCTCACTATCTTAACCAATGAGCTAAAATGTTATGCATATAACCTTTGGAAGATGATATATCACAATCATGAAAAGATCGATACTTTATGCATAGATTATCCTTCCTTGGGTTAAAGAATCTGATGTGTTAAATATTTTAAGATGCTACTTTCATGCTCATCTTTTGATCCTATCACTCATGTTAAGATTGAATAGAATACATAAACAACAAGTTTATTTTGCTCGATGTGCCTAAGGTTAGAGGGGAACAAACAAAACTTTTGGTTCTGTTGGTGTTTTTCCACCAACAGAGCCCATGCACTTGATCTCTACCTTGTCTTTATGAGTAGGACACACTCTTGAGCAAAACATGGAGAAGTTTGTCACTCCCAAATTCTACAGAGTGAAGGTCCTAGATCTACAAGAACATGCACACTGAGCAAGATGCTGCCAGCGTCCACAATTAACGCTTCACTTCAAACTGCTGGACGAACGAAGAACATGAGTGACACCATATCAAGAGGCATAAACAAGAAGGAATGATGGAAGACATCGTAGTCAGAATTAGAGGTCATGAAGTCCCCACAAACTTCTTGATCCTCGACATGAGAAGATGATGATGTCCACCTCATCCTAGAAAGATCATTCCTCTACGCTACAAGTACAATCATCTACAAGAGGAAATCCATTTTCACTTTTCTGGAGAAAAGGCACGATGCAACTTCATCAACTATATGCCCAATGAAGCACCTAAGAAGAATAGAAGTGAAAGACGCTGCTCTCAAAGCCAAAGAAGACAAACTATCAAGAATAGAGAGGCCAATCACGAACAAGAAGCTATCAGCACTGTCCCCGAAAAGAAAGGAGAAAAACCTCAAGACAGTGAACCACAGGAAGTGAAGACTCAGACCAAGAAAGTATGAAAGAAAATTCTGCACCTCAGAGGTACAATCAATAACATATTTCAAACGTCTGACATGCCTTGGGAGGTCTGAACCAAGGGAAGGTCCGGTTCGTCGGACCTAAATATCCGAACCTTCACCAAAAGCTAAAAACTGGTAGCTATCCTCATATTTACTTTTCTACATATTTCTCATATTTAATTCTTAGTCATTTATCGCATCATCATATTTAATTAAAAAACATTTTAATTAGAAAATAAAATAAAAATATTACACTACATCATAAACCATAAAGCCCCATGTGAATAATTCTATGGTGTGTAAAAACTCGCAAGGATATTCACCGTGGTGGCATAAAAATAATAATAATAAATATGCATGCATTCTCTCTTGCATCATAAAAATATTAAAATACAAAAATATTGAGAAAGAAATCTTACTGAAATTCTAGACAACTATGGCTTGAGTGGCCAACCGCTAATGCTTAATCTGTTCCACAAGTTTTGTTGTCTATTTGAGTTTCACAGGATTTGAAAGGCCAAGAAAAGCTGACGAGCAAGTGAATGCTCCATCCACTGTTGGAGCACTGTCTCAACAAACATCAACATCAATCAAAGCTCTAATAGAGGAAGGACATATCCACTGCCAGTCTGCTACATTGCAAGATCGAACGACTATGTCAACATTCAGCTTGGGGGAAGGCACCCCCATGTATCCACGTAAGTATCTCTATCCTCTTAAGTTTTTCAAACAAATTCAATACACCAAAAATATGTGAGCACATGAAGGCTCAACCTTAAAAAGAAAAGAACAAAAATATGTGGGCACATGAAGGCTCACCATTAATTAAAAAAGAGACAAAAATATATGGGCATATGAAGGCTCAACGCTATTAAGGGAACCAGCTTGGGGGAGACGCGCCTCCGTTATCTTCGCGATTCAGGTATGTCTTTATTACTACTACTACTATTATTAGCTTTATCAGAAAGTGTGTTAGATTAAATAAATAAAATAGTTTGTCTAGTGTGTTTTAAGAAGTTGATGACCAAAGAAGAACCCTCTCTCTCTAATCTTTTGCATGGAAATGATGAATGGTTGTTCTCAAGTACCTAGCCTTCAAAGCATCAATTCTCCTAATTAATAATGATGCCTTAAAATAAAATTAAATACATGGATGGCAAATACTTAATCTAAGGACTAGGTAATTGGGATATGACATGTGATGATCTAAGCTGCTATTATCTTGTTCTAAACAACACTAAAGTTCCAGAGATTTCTCAATATAAACATGACTAATAATTGCATTGAGTTAAATTAAGCTTTGTTGACCCTATGAGTAGTTCATCATGCCATTGAATTTGAGATCACTTACACATTTCATCCATCTTCCGCATAAATGCTCATAATTACCTGTTGCTACCCTCTCAGAAGTTTGTTGGAAGCATGTGGCTATTAAAAAAAAGAAGAAAAAAAGAGAGAGATCCGAGGAAATAAAAAGGGACAAGAGTCCGAAACCTCAAAAAGATAGATCCCGAGGAAATAAAAAGGGACAAGTGTCCAGAACCTCGAAAGAAATAAAAAAAAAGAATAAGAAAAAATGTCAGAAAAAATGGGCACGTGCCCGATAGTAGAATTAGCCTAATAGCCATATGTCTCTGATGAACAGAAGAGAGTGAATATATTCAAAAGAGCATCCGACTCCATTTTCCATACACATGCACTTCTTGATTCAATGGTTGGTTGACTTTCTCTTTGGATCCATTGTTTAATTTAACAACATATGTATTAATGCTTTTGAAAATTAATTAAAACTCCAGGATAAAGGTGAAGTGAAAGAACTAGAGACATAGTGCTTGATTTGATTGTTCAATCTCTCAATTATTTAAGATCTAAGGTAAGAGTAATAATCCCCATGAAGAGTAACATGATATGTTTCGAAGAACTTTTGTTTAACGGCAGGTATACTTGTTGGAAGTGAAGATATTGTAGCAACTCCTGATCCATTGTTAAGTTTTGGTTTTGCTAAGGGACTAGCAAAAGGTAAGCTTGGGGGAGTTGTTGACACTGGTTATCAATCATAATTAAGGGTTAAATAAATATGAAAAAGGGAAGAATTTGATCACCAATAAAGGTTTAGGGTTTCAACTGACAATATTCCATGAGTTTTGGTGAGTTATGATTCTGCAGGGACTAAACCAGGAAATCGGCACCGATAGCTTCCCATAGAAGGAAACCGTCGGGAGATAACGCAACCACCACGTAAGGATTATTCTAGAAGACTCCAGAGGGCGCAAGAAGACACCAGAAGGTCGACCACCGCGAGAGGCCGACTGGTGGGACCGATCGGTCCCACCAGGTGACCGACCGGTCGCCCCCTGGGCCCGCTGGGTTCCGTCCTCTGCAAGCTATCTCCACCGACCTTTAGGATGCATCTCGGCCGTACCTTGAGTCAGTTTGATCCAAGGGCCACGGTTGATCCCTTAGGGCTATATAAGCAGCCCCAGACCCCCCTCTCCAGGCATCTCCCTCTTCATTATTCATCTCCACATTAGAAATTAGGGTTCCAATGTAGAAGTAGAGGTCCCTCTAGATGAATCTCTTCTAGTTCATCTAGAATTAGATCTAGTTCATCTAGTTGTAATCAAGAGTTAGCTTTCAAGTAGAAGACTAGATACCCCTCTAGTAGCATTAGAACCTAGTCTTATTTTAGAACTAGAAGAGAGAGAGAGAGAGAGGAAGAGATCAAGAAGGAGCTCCGGCCTGTCGGATCAACTTCTTCATCTTGTACCTGTGGATTCAAGTTCTTCATCAACTTGCTTCGACGATTGTTTCGGTAATCGACGTCTATATTTAAGTTTGAGCCATTGTTCTTATTATTCTTAAGGTTTATGACTCTCTTTTGAGTACTTTAATTCTAGTCATTCTAGAGTTAGAGTAGTTGGATAGTGTAAGCATGGTGCTTAGACTTGATAGCTCATAAATGCCTCCTATAACGCCGGTAGTAGTGGTTGTTCGCAAGGGTGACTCTTATAGCCTTGTTGATTCTTCTATAGTCCACTTACTCGTGTGTAGGCTCGGTAGGATTATACATTTGCATAAAAGACTCATACTCTATTTGTGACCTTTTATGGCAACTTCCCCACTAAGAATAATATAAACACATCACTCTTAAATTAGAATTAGATAGCCTTAGTGATCCCCTCTATACTTCTAGATTCTCCGTCCTTGTTAGCTACTCAGGGGTTAGACTTTAAGACTTAACACTATCCGTTCCTTTGGGTTCGATATTAAAACTGGGTTATTCCGGTGAAGTGCTACATCGGTAGATTTTATCTGTGCGCTTGCGGATAAAGTAGAGTGTGCGTTAATTTATAACAACAGTGAGCTTAGAGAAGATTTCCTTTGGTGGAAAGAAGAGCCTCACGGTCTAGAACAACTCTATTCAAACGGATTTGCAAAAGATGCACCGAGCAAAGAGATTGATCGACGGGAAAAACGTGGAGAAAACCAATCCGCGAAGAACACAAACAAAACGTGAATCACAACCACGAATTTACAACCGTGTGGCTACCACATGCTACAATAGTGAGATTACGGTCTCACTTCCTCAAAAATCTCACGGGCACAGAGGTATTGTTCTCTTCTCTATGGATCTCAGTTCGCTACAGCCGAGGATGGGGAGAGCAGGAAACCCTAGAAGCAAAAGAGCAAATGACTGAGATGGATGGGGAGGAGGGTGTCTCCCTCTACTTATCCTAATTCTAATTCCTACTCTACCCCTCTCTAATTACAGAGCGAGCCAGCTAAACCCTAGGGTTATTCTAGATCAACTCAAGGTAGATGCTGATCTGACGGCCACGCCCGCACAACTGGTAGCGTTGCCTCGACGCAACCTCACCGATTGCCGCCACGTGCCGCCACCGCTCCGCTCGTCCTTTTCCTGGACTTCGCCCCCAGTTTTGAGGCCCAAACCAGGAAACCAGCCTTCACGACCAACCCCCGGTTTTGAGGCCCAAATCGGGAAACCAGCCGACCGTAGCCTAAGTTTTGTGGCCCAAACTCAGCAAACCCGCAGCACCCAGGTTTTGAGGCCCAAACCTGGAAACCGTCCTCAGCCCAATTTTTGTGGCCCAAACTCGGAAACCATCAGCGCCCAGGTTTTGAGGCCCAAACCTGGAAACCGTCCACTCGGTGGTTTTTCTGTGGCTCAACCACCAAACCGAGCCGTAGAGGGGATGCACCGCCCGTGCACCCCATCCACCGACACGTGTCCCCAGGTCCTCGACCCAAGCAACACCGTGTCCGCAAGTCTTCGCCCGTCGCTGTCCCAGGCTGTCTGCCACCACAGCTGATCCTCAGGCCACCGGTCCGTCAGTCCAAGCCTCACGTCCGCCCTTCGCCACTCTCGGTCCATCGGCACGGCACGTCTCTACTTGACCTTCACCTTGCCTCTGATCACTGTATCCGTGCTCGATACCTGCACAACACAAGCCAAAGAATATGCGCATTATCCCAGTTGACAATCACTCATCACTCAGAGACTCGGCATACACCCATGTATCTGCAATCTCCCCCTTGATGAGTGCATTGTCAACTACCAACACAAATCATAATGGAATAGAGGAAGGAAGAGAGGAAGAGAGGAAGAGAGAGAACTCAACCAAATGACCCAAAAGCATGTCAAAGCCGAAGAAGGTCAAGTGGAAAAGAGCAACACAACTTGGTTCCCAAAGACATGGGCAACGGCTCGATGCAACCAAGCAAAGCAAAGCTAGCCCTCAAGAAGAGCTAGAACAGGCTCAACACCGCTAGCAAGTCCCTCAAGATAGAGGCACAGAGGCTCAACACAACTAGCAAGAAAGCTCGATACCAAAACCTTATGGCCAACAAGAAGCAAAGCTAGCCCTCGAATAGTGCACACAACCAGGGAAACTCCCCCTTAGTTGAACACAGGAAGGCACTCATGATTTGTCACATTTCTTTTCTCCCCCTTAGTTGAAAATGCACCATCAAGCAAATGTACCATCGAGTAAGTTCTCCCCTTAGAAAATGCACCATCAAAAGTGCCAACAAGAGAAATTCTCCCCCTTCCAAAATGCATATGAGTCAAAATGCAAGTTAGCAGCTCCAGGAATATAGCCAAGAGAATGCAAAGATGCTCTACACAGTTCTGATCTGATGACTCACAATATCCACAAAATGCTAGCAAAGGCTCAAACTGATCACTAGATATGAAATATGAACATATGAGCAAAGTGAGCAGTTTTAGCCAAAAGTATTCACCATCAAAATAGCACTACACATGTATAGACAGGAAATCAAACAAGTGCTTAGCATGTATACAAGGTGAACTACCCCTAGCAAAGTTCAAACATCATGCTATAGAACGAAGCATAAACTTGTGATTTCAATTTTAGATCAGAGTTGCAGCGGTGAAATTACACAAGTTCAGAATTTAGCATGTGATTGCGAGAGGTTGAAAACTTGTCATTGCCTAACTTTTGAACCGAGCGAAGCCTATGCAAAATGCAATCAGAAGCTTAAGGCATCGGTTTCGGTCATACACTACACGTCTCAAGTTTAACTCAAAGTGCAATGAGAAACAGTCTTGATACCGTGATGTGTTGACAAGCAATCCCATCTCGATCTTTTCAGTTCACTTAAAAACTTGGTTCAAATTTTAGACAGAATATGAACATACCAAGCAAGTGAGTGACTCAGAACTAGAGACATAGCAACCTAGCATATATGAAAAGCACGAATGAATTCTACACATCCTACACATGCTAGTTGCATATCTGAATGGTGAACATTTTCAGGTTTTATGTTTGTTAAGCAGGTTCATCATTCAAAAATAGCTCAGCTCACAACATGTATTAGTGATCAGAAAGAGCATAAGCTACAAGCATCAACATATAGCATCGGAGCATACTAAACAGAGCATAATCACATTCTAAAGATTATATACATGAAGCTCAGAATATAAAAGCGTATGCTGAAATGCAAAAGAAAAACAAAGCAAACGAGAAAATAGTCAGTCTATGATACAAGATCCAAAATGTTTCCCCCATCTAAAAGGGGAAACACACACCAAGCTCACCTCTCAAACTAGCAAAAGTTGATTGGTCCAAAGGCTTGGTGAAAATATCAGCGAACTGATGATGAGTATCGACATGGCGAAGGTCGATATCACCCATCTCATAGTGGTCTCGCAGAAAATAAAAGCGCACATCAATGTGTTTGGTCTTGGAGTGCAGCACGGGGTTCTTACCAACGCTAATCGTACTCGTACTGTCACAAAGCAAAGGAGCACGAGAAAAGCTCAGACCAAAATCACGCAAAGTGGCCATCATCTAGAGTAACTGGGAACAGCAGCTAGCCGCAGCAACATACTCAGCCTCCGTGGTAGACTGGGCGACACTAGACTGCTTGCGAGAAGACCACGACACAAGAGAAGATCCAATAAAGTGGCAAGTCCCAGAAGTGGACTTGCGATCAATGTGACAGCCAGCAAAATCAGCATTGGAATAACCGCAAAGGGAGAGGGTGGAGGAAGCAGAATACCAAATCCCAAATTCTGGAGTGAAGGATAAGTACCTCATAATGCGCTTGACCGCCTGACGGTGCGAGGTGCGTGGCGACGACTGAAATCGCGCACAAAGACACACCGCAAACTGAATGTCCGGGCGTGTCGCCGTCAGGTACAGCAGCGATCCGATCATACTCCGGTACTGCTTCTGGTCCACCGCTTCTCCATCCACATCCGCATCCAGGGCCGTCGTGGTCGACATGGGTGTTGGAAGAGGCTTGGCCTCACCCATATCGAACTTCTTCAATATGTCCTTGGTATACTTACCCTGGTGCATGAACGTCCCTTCCCGAGATTGCTTGATTTGCAACCCAAGGAAAAATGTCAACTCGCCCATCATGCTCATCTCAAACTCCCTGCTCATAGTATCTGCAAACTTGGCAACCAAAGCGTGAGAAGAACCACCGAAAATGATATCATCCACGTAAATCTGGACCAAGAGAGTATCAGTGCCTTGCTTGAGGAGAAAAAGCGTTTTATCCACACATCCCATTTTAAAACCCTTAGCAAGCAAAAAGGTTTTCAACCTATCATACCAGGCTCTAGGGGCTTGTTTCAAACCATACAAAGCTTTGTGAAGTTTAAAAATGTGGCTTGGAAACTTGGGATTTTTGAAACCGGGGGGTTGTCTAACATACACTTCCTCTTCTATGTAGCCGTTTAAGAAGGCACTCTTGACATCCATTTGAAAAAGTTTAAACCCTTTGGATGCAGCAAAAGCCAAGAGTATCCTAATTGCCTCCAAACGAGCTACGGGAGCAAAAGTCTCCTCATAGTCTATCCCCTCCTTCTGACTATACCCCTGGGCTACAAGTCTGGCCTTGTTTCTCACAACATGGCCATCCTCTCCTTGTTTGTTTTTGAAAACCCATTTTGTCCCAATTGGGTGACACTCAGAGGGAGGAGAAACTAGAACCCAAACCCGATTCCTTTCAAAATTTTCTAACTCCTCATGCATAGCATTGACCCAATCTGGATCCGTCAAAGCGTGTCCAACATCTCAGGGTTCAAAATCAGCAACAAATGCAAAATGAGCAAAGTGAGAGATTTGGTGTGACCTTGACCGAGTGACACGTTCGCCGATGCTGCCGATCATCTATTGAGGTGGATGTTGGCACTGGATATGTCATGGCGCCTCCCGAGCAGAAGTGATCTCCCCCTCAACAGCAGCTGGCGCCTCCTCGGGTACAAAGGGTACCACTCGAGGTGGCGGATCCCACGGCCCCCAAGATGAAGAAGTGTCGGGGCCGTGAGTCGTAGTAGAAGCCGCTCCTTGCGGCATAGCAGGTGGAGGGGGTGTTGGATCATCCATACCTTCAGCACCCTCATCCTCATCATCAAAAAGGGGCTCACCAACCTCATGATCACCTGCACGCTCAAAATGAGAAGAAGGACAAACCATGGTCTCGTCAAAGGTGACATTTGATGTCTCCATGACTCGGTTAGTATCAAGGTTAAGTACACGATAAGCGCGAGTGTGAGTGCCATAACCCAAAAATACACCGTCAGAAGAAAGAGACTCAAATTTGTCTAGGTTGCCTTTCTTCAATATAAAACAGTGGCAGCCAAAAACTCAAAAGTAACTCACTTTGGGTTGTCTTCCAAAACGCAACTCATAAGAAGTCTTTTTCAAGAAAGCTCGGAGAAAAATGCGATTGGAAATATAGCATGCAGTGTTCATAGCCTCGGCCCAATAGCGCCTAGGAGTCCTATGCTCACCGAGCATCGTCCTGTCCATCTCTACAAGTGTCCGATTCTTCCTTTCTACAACACCATTCTAAGGCGGTGTGTAGGGGGGAGAAAACTGATGCTCTAAACCCAAAGAGTTACAAAACTACTCAAAATCCGAATTCTTGAATTCGGAACCATTATCACTCCTAATAGCTCGCATTGAGTTCAAAGGGAACTCGTTCTGAAGACGCAAAATCAGATTGCGAGCAAAGGAGAAAGTCTCGATCTTCTCAGCTAAAAAGAAGACCCATGAATATCTCGAAAAATGGTCAACAACAACAAGCACATACCACTTCCCCCCAACCAAGCTCACCCGAGCCGGACCAACAAGATCCATGTGCAAAAGCTCTCTAGGGCGCTTGGTCATGACCTGAGTCACTGGATGGTGGGGAGCGGCAACCATCTTCCCATGTCTACAAGAATGGCAAACAAGATCCTTCTCCATGGATAACTTGGGCAATCCTCGGATTCGGCCAAGTGAACTAAGCCTTGCAAGCAAGTCGAAGCTCAGGTGACCAAGTCTCCTATGCCACTTCCAAAGATCAGAGGAGGAAGGTCCAGCCACAAGACAACGAGAAATGCCAAAAGACTCCGAGAAATCCGCATGAAAGACTTTTCCAAAGGGCGAAATCACACAAACAAGATTGCCTTGAGGGTCCAAAATACGACTGAGATTCGGCTTAAAACAAATCTCATAGTCGTCATCAAAGAGTTGTGAAATAGAGAGAAGGTTAAAATGCAAGTTAGAAACAAGAGCAACATCGCGCAACACAAAGTGCTCATTAAGTCGCACTAACCCATGAGACAACACTTTACCTTTACTATTGTCGCCGAAGGTGATAAACTCCTTTCCGGCGACCGGACTAAGACTGGAGAACCACTTGGCGTTTCCGGTCATATGCCTCGAGCAACCGGAATCCACCAACCAAACGTTCTCCAATCGTTTTACCTACATCAATAAAAAGACATAGGGTGAGCATACGGTCCAACACTGGGGTTAGTGATGTAAGGAGAATACCAGTGTTGGGTCGGCTGCTCAAAAGAATGGTTAGCAGAAAAACCATTCCTAGCACGCCTACGGGGAAAGCGATCACCACGCTGAGGAAAACGTGGTCCGCTGGGAAAGGAGCGTTCACCACGATACTCAAAACGCGGTGGGGGAAAGCGCTCAACTACAAAGCCACCGCCACGGGGTCCATAGCCTACAACTGCAGGCTCCCGCCGGGCACGACCTCCTCGCGACCTAGGCCTAGGAACTTGAGGTTTTGGACCTCTAGGCCAAGCAGCACGCCTCAGAACATTCGACACATGTACATCATGGAAAGGATGGTACATGTCTGTGTTGTTCATCTCCTTTGCACGGCGCGCCTCTCTCTTGCGCCGAAAGCAAAACTCACTCAAGTGTCCATCTCTCCCACAATGCTCACAATGGTACGTCACCGCTCTCATAGGGGGTTGTTGGTATTCACGGTTGTGGGCGTGGATCACTTTGCCCTTTTGTGGCATAAGCTCCTCCTGGATAGGTGGCATCGTGTCAAGCTTGTTTTTCAGGTGGTTGGGCTTGGGATGCCATGTCTTTTCTTGGGTGGAGCTCTCGGAGGTTCAACGAACACACCATCCTTGGTGTTGGGCTTGAGAGGCTCTTTGGGTGGAATCTTTGTAAGCTTGGGAGTAGTGGTGGAGTTGGGCTTCTCACATGGGTTCAGACCACTCGACTCTCCAATCTTGCCAAAAGATGACACATCAACACCCTGAGCGAAACCTACACCAGGACCTCCGGCAGCACGCTTGAACTGGGAGATCATCATCCCAAGCTGCGCCTCACCACTAGACACCCATGACAAGATGGTCCGAAGGTATGTGTTTTCCTCCTCGGTTTTGTAACACCCTGATTTAATTTTCCCCAATTTAATAAAAGGAATTAGCAATTAAATAGGTTGGCTAGTTTGTTAGAGGAGGAAAATAATTTTTTTTTTTTTTTTCATGTTGCATTCATGCCATTGCATATTTTTATTGAGTGGAAAAATAAATTTATTAAACCCGTATAGAGCGAATCGGATTTATTCTATTTAGAAAACAGATAAAAAGGTTTATAAAATTTTATCAAATCAAACTCAAAGTTTTATTTCCAAAATCTAGGGAAACTAATTTGAAAAGTTTGCAAACTGTTTTGGTTTGAAACTGATTTGAATTTGAAGTTCAAATGATTTTTGCAAAATTTGTAAATGAAAAAGGAAAGAATGGCAAACTGGGCTCATTTCTCTTTACCCCACTTCCCAGCCCGTTTTTTTTTCCTTCCCCTTTCGCGGCCTATCTTCCCCTCGGCCCATCCGCCGCACCGCTCCCCCCCTCTCTCCCTCCTGCGCGGCCCACAGCGCGCCGGCCTGTCCCCGTTTCCCTTCCGCGCCCACCTCCTCTCCTTCCCCTTCGCGGCCCGTCTCCCACCCCGGCCCAATTTCCGCGCGCGTCCACGCCCAGCGCCGCTGCACGCGTGCCCGCCGCCGCGCTCGCTGACAGGTAGGGCCCGCCTGTCGGGTCCGTCCCCAACCACCAGCTCCGCCCTTCGCGCTCACCCTCGGAGCCGATTAGAACTCGCTCCAGCCGCCACCACCCTCGCCCTGGCCTTATAAGCCCACGCACACCTCTCGCGCGGACCACCCGCCACCACCCAGATCACCCGTGGGCGCCCTTTCCTCTCCAACGCCTGCACCGACGGACCCGCGTGCCACGTCCGCCTCCGTCGTCGATTCGTCGCCGTCAAGCCATCTTCGGCTTCGAGGACGTCTCCATCAGACCCACGGTGAGCTCCGCTATCGATCCCACCTTTCTCTGAGCTCTCTACCACCCCCAGCGAAGTTCCGAGCCGCCCCAGCCATGGCACCACCGCGTCAGAGGCGGGCGCCGCCGTGCCAAACCTCGCCGGCGGTCACCCCACCCCTCGGATCGCCCCTGCACCGTCCGATCTTAGATCTACGGCTTAGATTAGAACACTGAGCGAACCGGTATGAACCGGGGACACTGTGCTGTAGACCCTGTCCACACCACTCCGCGTCGGCGAACCCACGGCCACGCGGTGCACCGCACCAGTCACACGGTGCCACGTGGCGCCAGCTCAGCAGCCAACACGTCCACGCCGACCGGCCGTGGCACCTTGCAGAAAGGCCCCTCGGTTTTCCCAGAATCAACCCGCACTCCATCTGTATAGTAATCTGAGTCTGCCGGAATCTCTCGACCCAGCCCTCGGTGTTTTGCCGAATTGAGGCGCGATCCACCCATAGCCGACCGCCCCGATCTAATCCTAGCCGACCATCGCCAGATCGACGGCCGAGAGCCGCCGGTACCCCTTCGCCGATGCCATTTTGCTAAAGAGTCCTCTACCTTTTTCGTAATCAACCCGCGGTCCAGTCGCCATGTGCGCTGAGTCTGCGAATTCTTCCGATCTAACCCCTCATCTTTCGGATAAATGAGGCCCGGTCCAGTTAGCATTCAAAATCAGTTTTGATTTATTTTAAATACGAAAATGAGTTCAATCTAATTACAGTTTTGCCATCCATATTCAAATGCTTATAACTTTTGCGTTTTAACTCCGATTCGACCCGTTCAACTTGCGTTAGATTCATAATTTCGTTCTCTACGCAGTAGATCTATTAGTTTATTGTTTTCATACTGTTTGTTGTACTGTTATTTATTTCTATGTATTGTGCCATGTATGTTGATTGGGCCAGAGAGTGCGGAGTTCGAGGACGCTCCAGATTTTCCTTGTGATCCAGTTGATTCGACCCAGCCCGCAGGCAAGTGTCCTTGAACATCTTGCACCTACTTTATTTACTTTTGGTACTAGAGTAGTTAGATCTTGTAGACGCATGCTTGTCATTAATTTGAATCCCATGTTAGGGTTTACTAGAATTTGTATATTTTATCCTTGTCGCCTGGTTGGGATGTTTGGGTAGGTGTCTTGCTTAGCCCTGCAGTCATGGTTGGGATGGGAGTTAAAATGTTTATAATCTTGATTAATGATTTATGAAACGAATGTGGACATGGTAATTTTGTAGTAACATGGTTATTAGGTAAATCCGGCAGGATGGACCCGTATTGGTGCTTTTGTGCCGTG
Source organism: Coix lacryma-jobi var. lacryma-jobi (assembly GCA_009763385.1). Taxonomy (NCBI): domain Eukaryota; kingdom Viridiplantae; phylum Streptophyta; class Magnoliopsida; order Poales; family Poaceae; genus Coix; species Coix lacryma-jobi. The sequence goes on along the minus strand of CM019826.1, from coordinate 110,351,383 downwards.
GGACTCGGCAGCTGCTTTTGGTTTTGGTTCGGGGCTCGTGCTAGACATATCCTGCCTGGATCCCTAGGACCCGGTTCTCGAAGCCTGTAACCCGGCTTAACAGTGCAGCCATGAGATCTGGATGGGCTGGACCTGGCTAATTAATTAGTTACCTCTAAGTTGAGGGTCCACACGGGGTTTGTTTTAGTGGCTCACGAGGGGGCCCTGGGGGTCATAGACCTTTGTACGGGGTGAAACCTTAGTGGTACGTGTGGAACGGACTTGGAGGGGGCTTTGTAAAGGCCTTGCAGTGCAACCCGCTATGCACCTCGGCAGTGTTTAGCGTGACGGGATCTGCGCGACTCACGGGTAACGATGTGCAACCTCTGCAGAGTGTAAAACTGATATATCAGCCGTGCTCACGGTCACGAGCGGCTTGGACTTCTTCGAGATTAGTTGGTTACTGGTCGGTTTTGGGTTCGGGTCATCTGATGGACTTCAGGTGTGGTTGCCTGATGGACTTCAGGTGTTGGTTGCTCGGTGTGACTCCGAGTGTGGTTTGCTCGGTGCGACTCCGAGTGTTGATACTTTTCTACAGAGTCTGTCTATAACCTAGTAAATAGGTGCATAGGATTGATAGGATTAATAGGGTGTGTCGCTTTAGGCGCTTGAGTCAAACAAAGTCAGCCTACCTTTGTTATAAGCCTCATAAGCATTTATTTCCTACACTTGCGGAGTACATTTCGATGTACTCACCCTTCCTTTTTGTCCCCCTGCTACCCCACCCAGACGCTGGAGACTACGCGTACGAGGAGCAGGAGTATCCAGAAGACGGAGGCTACGACCCTGACGACCTGTACTAGGATGGCGCTACCCCCGGTCGACCTTCCTGTGGAGATGGAGTCCAGATTTCCGCATCTACATCAGCGTCTTCATTAGAGTCCGTTATCATGAGAGTCTGTACTTTTTATTTCAGACCCGAGGGTCACTTATGTAATAAAGTTCGATATTATTAATAAAGCATTGTTTTGATATTTACTATGATGTGGATATATGTATGAAAATTGATCCTGGCATACATATATTGTGCTCCAATTTTGTTCTTAAAATTGGGGTGTCACAGAGTGGTATCAGAGCCGTGTTGACCGTAGGACGCTACCCTAGTCAGTCGTCGAATTTACAAAACTATTTTTACAAAGTCTGACCCCTTTTCCCACTTCTGTAGTCTTTCTCTGCTGAAAATTCAAACTCTGTTTTAAAGTAGGTCCTCCAAACTCGTAAGAAGCCCGCCATATTTATGTGATCTCGTAGGACGTTGAATGACATGTACTTGTGCATATGTAATGTTTTGGTTCTTTGTAATGATTGTTGGTGTGTTGCGACCGTCAGGTTGCAGCGACATCATTTGCTTAAATATCTTACTAATCGAATTAACTAACCAAATCAGGGTTGTTATATATCTATCTATCACATCTCACTCTTACTCCTGGAAAATGTAACAGATGGTTGACACCAGGAGCAGCGCGGGTAACGCCGGTAACGCTGGCGGGAGCGGGGCAGGTGGCAACCAGCCGCCTCATCCTCATCCACCTCCACCTCCGCCCCCGTACGACCCGCTCCAGATGGCCCAGGTGCAGAACCAGATGATGCAGAACATGGCCCAGATGATGCAGCACATGCAGCAGATAGCGCAGGCTGCTCAGGGTGCTCAGGGTGCAGGAGCTGCACAGCCACCCCGACCGGATGACACTCTCAGGAGCTTCATGACGACGCGCCCTCCAGTGTTCCACCACGCCATAGAGCCAATGGATGCAGATGATTGGCTCGAGACGATTACAGGCAAGTTGCAGCTTGCCCATGTCGGGGACCTTGATAAGGCCCTCTACGCCGCGCACCAGCTTCAGGGCCCAGCGAAGAACTGGTGGACTGCCTACACCGCAGCTCATGCGGACGCCGACTCGATCACCTGGGAGGAGTTCCGTAGGGCATTCCGCGACCAGTACGTCCCTTTCGGCGAGATCAGGGTGAAGCGCCGAGAGTTCCAGGACCTCAGGCAGGGCGCGATGACAGTGCGTGAGTATCTCACGCAGTTCAGCCAGCTGTCCCGTTACGCCCCAGATGACGTGGACACGGACGACAAGAAGCAGGAGTGCTTCAGGCAAGATCTCTGTCATTCTTTAATATTAATAAATTCTTCATACACCCTTGTTCATTCCTTTTGCTACCTGATAAATAATAAAATTGTTATCTGCTTCAGGCATGGGCTTAACCCAGGACTCCGCTATGCCCTAGCTTCAAATGAGTATTCCTCATTTCAGAAGCTGGTTGACCGTGCCTTCGCAGTGGAGAAGGAACGGAAGGACCTCGATGCAGATCGCAAGAGGAAGATGACGTTCCAGGGACAGTCCTCCGGCAGCTCTGCTCGTTCCCGCTACGCTCCACCTGCCTCAGCTTCCAGGCAGATTCCCCAGCAGCAGCAGTACCGCCCACCCCAGTCCCGGCAGCCCGCTCCTCAGTACAGGCACCCAGCTCCACAGTACCAGGCTCCACCTCAGCAGCAGCAGCAGCCTCGCCAGGCTCAGGCACCTCGCCAGGGCCTCCCAGCTCCACAGCAGCCCCGTCCAGCACAGGGGGCAGGTCAGATTGGTCCCTGCTACAAGTGCAACCAGATGGGACACTTCGCCAACAAGTGTCCGTTGAGGCAGCCAGCTCCACCACAGTACCGTCCCGCAGGACAGCCCCAGGCGTTCGCACGTGGCCGTGTGAACCATGTCGCAGCAGAGCCAGCTCAGACGGCTCCAGATGTGGTATTGGGTATGTTCACTGTTAATTCCCATCCAGCTACAGTACTCTTTGATTCTGGTGCATCACACTCTTTTATAACCGCAAGGTTCGCATCAGCATGTAGTCTGTCAGTTTCACCTATGCTTAGAGGCTTGATAGTTACATCTCCTGGAGGAGAGATGGTTTCCAGACAGGTGTGTCGGGAGCTGAGTATAAACATAAGGGGGGTAGAGTTTCCTTCTGATCTTATTGTTCTGGATTCTGAGGGGATAGATGTCATTCTGGGAATGAACTGGCTGAGCAAGTACCAAGGGGTTATTGATTGTGCTCAGAGGATCATCACAGTGAAGCATCCAGATGGCCCGGAGATTGTATATCAGGCACCGACGAAGATGATAGAAGAAGCCAGAGCATATGAGGCTGTCGTGGTACCTGACATCCGAGTTGTCAGGGAGTTCCCAGATGTCTTCCAGAAAGTGCCAGGTATGCCACCTGATCGTGAGATTGAGTTCTCTATTGATTTAGTTCCTGGCACTGCACCTATATACAGGCGACCATATAGAATGGATGCCGAAAAGCTGGCCGAGCTGAAGACACAGATCCAAGAGCAGTTAGAGAAAGGGCATATTCATCCTAGTACATCCCCGTGGGGAGCTCCTGTGATCTTTGTTCCGAAGAAGGATGGAGGCCTTCGGATGTGCGTTGATTACCGCGCATTGAATGAAGCTACCATCAAGAACAAGTACCCGATTCCTCGCATTGATGATCTGTTTGATCAGTTGAAGGGTGCTCATGTGTTCTCGAAGATTGACCTGCAAACAGGTTATAATCAGCTGAAGATTCGTGAAGCTGATATCCCGAAGACGGCATTCGTAACTCGATATGGGCTATATGAGTACACAGTGATGTCCTTCGGTTTGACAAATGCCCCAGCTTTCTTCATGTATCTGATGAACAAGGTCTTCATGGAGTTTTTGGATCTGTTCGTCGTGGTGTTCCTTGATGATATCCTGATATTCTCGAAGACTGAAGAAGAACATGAGAAGCATCTGAGGTTAGTGTTGCAGAAGCTCAGAGAGCATCGGTTGTATGCCAAACTGAGCAAATGCGAGTTCTGGTTGAAGAAGGTTGCTTACTTGGGGCATATCATCTCAGAAGGTGGAGTATCTGTTGATCCAGGTAAGGTCCAGGATATATTGGACTGGAAGGTACCTGAGAGCATCACTGAGATCCGAAGTTTCCTCGGTATGGCTGGATATTATCGCAGATTTATTGAGGGATTCTCCAAGATCGTGAAGCCGATGACGAGACTGACTGAGAAGGGTGCCAAGTTTGTATGGTCCCCTGAATGCCAGACTGGTTTCGAGGAGCTGAAAGCGAGATTGACCTCTGCTCCTATTCTTGTCATGCCAGATGTCCAAAAGAACTTCACGGTGTACTGTGATGCTTCGCGACAGGGTCTAGGATGTGTGCTTATGCAGGAAGGTCGTGTGATTGCTTATGCCTCGAGACAGCTCAGGAAGCATGAGCTGAATTACCCTACACATGATCTAGAGTTGGCAGCTGTTGTTCATGCTCTGAAGATCTGGAGGCACTATCTGATGGGCAAGAAGACAGAGATATACACTGATCATAAGAGCCTGAAGTATATCTTCACCCAGCCAGATCTGAATCTCCGCCAACGAAGATGGCTAGAGTTGATCAAAGATTATGATCTGAGTATCAACTATCATCCAGGCAAGGCGAATGTTGTTGAAGATGCCCTGAGCAGGAAGGTCTACTGTAATGTGCTAGAGATCAAGGAGCAACAGCCCGAGTTGCATGAAGAGTTTGTGAAGCTCAACTTGGGTATTCTTGGCCACACTGATGCAGTAGCAATGGAGGTTGATTCGACACTTGAGCATGATATCCGGGCAGGACAGCTCACTGATGAGTATCTTCTAGAGATCAGACAGTCGATCAAGGAGGACAAAGCCCCAGGGTTCACAGAGGATGATCAGGGTGTCTTATGGTTCAGAGGCAGGATCTGTGTTCCAGATGTGAAGGCTATCAAGGAGTTGATCTTGAGAGAAGCTCATGATTCAGCCTACTCTCTCCACCCAGGCAGTACCAAGATGTACCAGGATCTGAAGCAGTATTACTGGTGGTATGGGATGAAGAGGGAAGTAGCAGAGTATGTGGCCTTGTGTGACACATGTCAGAGGGTTAAGGCCCAACATCAGAGACCAGCTAGTTTGCTACAGCCTCTGCAGATTCCAGAGTGGAAATGGGAGCAGATCAGCATGGATTTCATCACTGGATTGCCCAGGACCCAGTCGGGATATGATTCTATCTGGGTCATAGTTGATCGTTTGACCAAGGTTGCTCACTTCATTCCTGTCAAGGAAACATATAAGGGAGATAGACTTGCAGAGTTGTACATGTCCCGCATTGTTTGCTTGCATGGAGTACCTAAGATCATAGTATCTGACAGAGGTACACAGTTCACATCCAGATTCTGGAAGCGGTTGCATGAGTCTATGGACACTCGCCTCAGTTTCAGTTCGGCTTATCATCCTCAGACTGATGGACAGACAGAGAGGGTGAATCAGATTCTGGAGGATATGTTGAGAGCCAGTGCGCTTCAGAACAGCCAGAGTTGGGATGTGAGTCTGCCATATGCAGAATTCTCATATAACAACAGCTATCAGGCCAGTCTGAAGATGTCACCGTTTGAGGCACTGTATGGCAGGAAGTGCAGAACTCCTTTGTTCTGGAATCAGGTTGGAGAAAGGAAAGTCTTTGGCCCTGAGTCTATAGAGGAAGCTGAAAAACAGGTCAGGCAGGTCAGAAGCAACCTGAAGACAGCTCAGTCTAGACAGAAGAGTTATGCAGATGTCAGACGACGAGAGCTGGAGTTCCAGATCGGGGACTATGTCTATCTGAAGGTGTCACCTTTCAGAGGTCTCCGGAGATTTAATGTCAAAGGGAAGTTATCTCCGAGATTCATTGGCCCTTTCAAGGTGATCGACAAGAAAGGCGCGGTTGCATATCAGCTGGAGTTGCCTGCACGTCTGGCAGGTATCCATAATGTATTCCATGTATCCCAGCTGAAGAGATGCCTCAGAGTTCCAGAGGAGCAGTTGCCACTTGAGGAGCTTGATCTGCGGGATGATTTGACTTTCTCTGAGCCGATCAAGATTCTGGACACGATGGAACGAGGTACTCGCAACAAGAGGATTAAGATCTGCAAGGTGCAATGGAAGCATTACTCCGAAGAAGAAGCCACATGGGAGAAAGAAGATGATCTTCGGGCAGATTTTCCTCATCTCTTCGCCGACTCTTCCTAATCTCGAGGACGAGATTCTTCTAAGGGGGGTAGGTTTGTAACACCCTGATTTAATTTTCCCCAATTTAATAAAAGGAATTAGCAATTAAATAGGTTGGCTAGTTTGTTAGAGGAGGAAAATAAAATTTATTTATTTATTTATTTTTTTTCATGTTGCATTCATGCCATTGCATATTTTTATTGAGTGGAAAAATAAATTTATTAAACCCGTATAGAGCGAATCGGATTTATTCTATTTAGAAAACAGATAAAAAGGTTTATAAAATTTTATCAAATCAAACTCAAAGTTTTATTTCCAAAATCTAGGGAAACTAATTTGAAAAGTTTGCAAACTGTTTTGGTTTGAAACTGATTTGAATTTGAAGTTCAAATGATTTTTGCAAAATTTGTAAATGAAAAAGGAAAGAATGGCAAACTGGGCTCATTTCTCTTTACCCCATTTCCCAGCCCGTTTTTTTTTTCCTTCCCCTTTCGCGGCCTATCTTCCCCTCGGCCCATCCGCCGCACCGCTCCCCCCCTCTCTCCCTCCTGCGCGGCCCACAGCGCGCCGGCCTGTCCCCGTTTCCCTTCCGCGCCCACCTCCTCTCCTTCCCCTTCGCGGCCCGTCTCCCACCCCGGCCCAATTTCCGCGCGCGTCCACGCCCAGCGCCGCTGCACGCGTGCCCGCCGCCGCGCTCACTGACAGGTAGGGCCCGCCTGTCGGGTCCGTCCCCAACCACCAGCTCCGCCCTTCGCGCTCACCCTCGGAGCCGATTAGAACTCGCTCCAGCCGCCACCACCCTCGCCCTGGCCTTATAAGCCCACGCACACCTCTCGCGCGGACCACCCGCCACCACCCAGATCACCCGTGGGCGCCCTTTCCTCTCCAACGCCTGCACCGACGGACCCGCGTGCCACGTCCGCCTCCGTCGTCGATTCGTCGCCGTCAAGCCATCTTCGGCTTCGAGGACGTCTCCATCAGACCCACGGTGAGCTCCGCTATCGATCCCACCTTTCTCTGAGCTCTCTACCACCCCCAGCGAAGTTCCGAGCCGCCCCAGCCATGGCACCACCGCGTCAGAGGCGGGCGCCGCCGTGCCAAACCTCACCGGCGGTCACCCCACCCCTCGGATCGCCCCTGCACCGTCCGATCTTAGATCTACGGCTTAGATTAGAACACTGAGCGAACCGGTATGAACCGGGGACACTGTGCTGTAGACCCTGTCCACACCACTCCGCGTCGGCGAACCCACGGCCACGCGGTGCACCGCACCAGTCACACGGTGCCATGTGGCGCCAGCTCAGCAGCCAACACGTCCACGCCGACCGGCCGTGGCACCTTGCAGAAAGGCCCCTCGGTTTTCCCAGAATCAACCCGCACTCCATCTGTATAGTAATCTGAGTCTGCCGGAATCTCTCGACCCAGCCCTCGGTGTTTTGCCGAATTGAGGCGCGATCCACCCATAGCCGACCGCCCCGATCTAATCCTAGCCGACCATCGCCAGATCGACGGCCGAGAGCCGCCGGTACCCCTTCGCCGATGCCATTTTGCTAAAGAGTCCTCTACCTTTTTCGTAATCAACTCGCGGTCCAGTCGCCATGTGCGCTGAGTCTGCGAATTCTTCCGATCTAACCCCTCATCTTTCGGATAAATGAGGCCCGGTCCAGTTAGCATTCAAAATCAGTTTTGATTTATTTTAAATACGAAAATGAGTTCAATCTAATTACAGTTTTGCCATCCATATTCAAATGCTTATAACTTTTGCGTTTTAACTCCGATTCGACCCGTTCAACTTGCGTTAGATTCATAATTTCGTTCTCTACGCAGTAGATCTATTAGTTTACTGTTTTCATACTGTTTGTTGTACTGTTATTTATTTCTATGTATTGTGCCATGTATGTTGATTGGGCCAGAGAGTGCGGAGTTCGAGGACGCTCCAGATTTTCCTTGTGATCCAGTTGATTCGACCCAGCCCGCAGGCAAGTGTCCTTGAACATCTTGCACCTACTTTATTTACTTTTGGTACTAGAGTAGTTAGATCTTGTAGACGCATGCTTGTCATTAATTTGAATCCCATGTTAGGGTTTACTAGAATTTGTATATTTTATCCTTGTCGCCTGGTTGGGATGTTTGGGTAGGTGTCTTGCTTAGCCCTGCAGTCATGGTTGGGATGGGAGTTAAAATGTTTATAATCTTGATTAATGATTTATGAAACGAATGTGGACATGGTAATTTTGTAGTAACATGGTTATTAGGTAAATCCGGCAGGATGGACCCGTATTGGTGGTTTTGTGCCGTGGGACTCGGCAGCTGCTTTTGGTTTTGGTTCGGGGCTCGTGCTAGACATATCCTGCCTGGATCCCTAGGACCCGGTTCTCGAAGCCTGTAACCCGGCTTAACAGTGCAGCCATGAGATCTGGATGGGCTGGACCTGGCTAATTAATTAGTTACCTCTAAGTTGAGGGTCCACACGGGGTTTGTTTTAGTGGCCCACGAGGGGGCCCTGGGGGTCATAGACCTTTGTACGGGGTGAAACCTTAGTGGTACGTGTGGAACGGACTTGGAGGGGGCTTTGTAAAGGCCTTGCAGTGCAACCCGCTATGCACCTCGGCAGTGTTTAGCGTGACGGGATCTGCGCGACTCATGGGTAACGATGTGCAACCTCTGCAGAGTGTAAAACTGATATATCAGCCGTGCTCACGGTCACGAGCGGCTTGGACTTCTTCGAGATTAGTTGGTTACTGGTCGGTTTTGGGTTCGGGTCATCTGATGGACTTCAGGTGTGGTTGCCTGATGGACTTCAGGTGTTGGTTGCTCGGTGTGACTCCGAGTGTTGTTTGCTCGGTGCGACTCCGAGTGTTGATACTTTTCTACAGAGTCTGTCTATAACCTAGTAAATAGGTGCATAGGATTGATAGGATTAATAGGGTGTGTCGCTTTAGGCGCTTGAGTCAAACAAAGTCAGCCTACCTTTGTTATAAGCCTCATAAGCATTTATTTCCTACACTTGCGGAGTACATTTCGATGTACTCACCCTTCCTTTTTGTCCCCCTGCTACCCCACCCAGACACTGGAGACTACGCGTACGATGAGCAGGAGTATCCAGAAGACGGAGGCTACGACCCTGACGACCTGTACTAGGATGGCGCTACCCCCGGTCGACCTTCCTGTGGAGATGGAGTCCAGATTTCCGCATCTACATCAGCGTCTTCATTAGAGTCCGTTATCATGAGAGTCTGTACTTTTTATTTCAGACCCGAGGGTCACTTATGTAATAAAGTTCGATATTATTAATAAAGCATTGTTTTGATATTTACTATGATGTGGATATATGTATGAAAATTGATCCTGGCATACATATATTGTGCTCCAATTTTGTTCTTAAAATTGGGGTGTCACAGGTTTGCATCTTGTCATGCTTCACATTGGCTATCTCCATCTCCAAGCCCTCACACAACACGCACCTAGTCACACAAGTGCTACCCGAGCTGGCCTTCTCAAGAGACACAATCTTGGCATTCTTCTCTGCCAACTCAGTTTGCAAGCCCGCACAAGACTTGCACGCACCCAACAGCAAGGATCTAGCCTTCAGCTCATCCACCTCTCCTACCAACGCCACATACTTACCTCTCAAAGTGAGAAAGTCAGTCATGTGCGTGGTGCACATCTCACACTCCTCCTCCTCGGTGACAACAATGGTGGACTTGATAGATTCAAGTTCCTTCATCGTATCTTCCCACTTCTGCCTAAACTCCTTGCGCTCTCTAGCGGCACGCCTAAGCAACTTGTCTTGACTAAGGAGAGCGGTAGTAAGTTTCTCAACCTCAGCAGAAAGCTCGTCGGGGGTCAGACATACCTGGGAGGTGTCGTCGTCGTTGTCGTCGTTCCGATGGGTCTCTTCAAGCTCGCTGTCGACTTCCTTGCTGAGGGCCATGGTGCAGAAGCCTTCGTCGTCGGCAAAGAAGCAGAGGACATTGAGCTTATCCTCGATTCTCTTCTTCTTCTTAGACTCGTCGTCGCTTGAGGAAGCGGAGTCGTCATCCGAGTCGTCGACGTCGCTGAGCGTGGCGAAGAAGGCACGCTGCTCAGCCTGGGCCTTCTCCAAGTACTTCGTCTTGATGTACTCCTTGTTGAAGCCGCCCTTCCGCTTGTGCTTCGCGGGGACGTACTTCTCCTTGCGCTTGCCGGAGTCGTACTTGTGCCCATGTTCCGCCTTGCCGAAGGTCTGCTTGTTCTTCTTTGGGCAATTGGCGATGAAGTGGTTGGGGTCGCCACACTCGTAGCATCCCGAGCGTCCTCCTCCGCGGCGACGGTTCATGCGGTTGTTGTGGAACCGCGAGAACCGGTTGGCGAGCAACGCCAGCTCGTCATCCCCCATGAACTCCAGCTACTCCTCTGTGACAGAAAGAAGAGAGGAAAGTGCAAAGCCTCCAGAGGGGTTAGCAGAAGAGCTAGAAACCAAAGCCATCGACGGGCCAAAAGGATTTTCAAAAGAAGCCCTCGCCATGGCATCAATCTCAGTGGACTTGAGCTTACTAAAGAGCTCGTCACACATGAGGGTCTCATAGTTAGGCGATTCGATGATCGCCTGAACCTTGGAATCCCACACCGACCGATCGAGAGTATGCAAAAGCTTCAAAGCTCTCTCATGATCGTCGAAAGGCAACAACTCCTTGTTAGCCCTCATCCCGTTGACAATCACCTGAAAGCGAGCGAATAAACTTTCTATGCTCTCGCCAGGCATATGTCGAAAGTTCTCATACTCTCGCTTGAACGACTCATAGAGACGGGTTTTGACTTGAGAGGTTCCCTCACGGAAACGCATGAGGGTAGCCCAAATCTCCCGAGCCGTAGCGAGGAGAGAAACGCGATCAAACTCACTCAAGCTCAGGCATGAGAAAAGAGCATTATGGGCTCGGCTATTGGCATCGTGCTCATCGATCTGAAGCTGAGAGACACGAGCAGCCAATACCACGTAATTGGCAGAGTTGCAAATATCCCAAATGGAAGCACCCAAACTCTGCAGATAGGCCGACATGCGTATCTTCCAATACGCATAGTTCGTCCCATCGAAAAACGGTGGTTTGCCCATGCCGCGATCCATGTCACCTTCTGTGGATCTGGAACCGGCTAAGGTGGAAGATCCTTAACCTGCTCCGATACCAATTGAAGGACCGAAAGTGCTACCAGAAAGCGACCAGAGGGGGGTGAATGGGAGTTTCAAATTTTCCTTTTGGAAACTTGTCGCCACTGTCCCGAGAAACACCCCAAGAGCAAACCTAGAGCTCGTATGTGTCCACAACCCTAGAGCTAGGGTGGATGCTTCCAAGAAGCACAGCGAGACACTATACGACTCTAGAAACCCAACGCAAAAGCCAGAAATCAAAACCGACAACAAACGAACGAACCGCGGATGAAACTGCGCAGACTCAGCAGCATCGGACGCTGGCAGCATCCGATGACCCAGCACTGGACGCGTCCGATGCAAAACTGACCTGACTGAACCCTTACTGGACACCCATCGGACGCTGTGAACAGTGAACTCTCGGCGTCCGATGGTCACACTCCAGCGCGTACGATGCACAACGGAGCATCCGGTCATAGCGTCTGATGCTCCTTTGAAAATGTCAGAATCTGACACGTGGCAACGGTGTGTCCGATGCCAAATGAGTCAGCGTCTGATGCTATGAACTCGAGCATTCGATGCCCCCGATTCAGTGCTGTTCTTCCACGAATTCGACCCGATCTCCTCCGAATCAAAAGCACTAGGGCTTAGACTTGGTATGAGGAATTCTAAGGAGGTTAGTGAGCTATCCCAATAGAATCATGGCTCGAACCTAACTCCAAATCGGTGAATTGCAAGAATTCGGGGCAAGGGAGCAAAACTTGATCTAAAGCGAAAAATCAACCGATCTACTAGCTCGTGAGGTTAGAGAAGATTTCCTTTGGTAGAAAGAAGAGCCTCATGGTCTAGAACAACTCTATTCAAACGGATTTGCAAAAGATGCACCGAGCAAAGAGATCGATCGACGGGAAAAATGTGGAGAAAACCAATCCGCGAAGAACACAAACAAAACGCGAATCACAACCACGAATTTGCAACCGTGTGGCTACCACACGCTACAATAGTGAGATTACGGTCTCACTTCCTCAAAAATCTCACGGGCACAGAGGTATTGTTCTCTTCTCTGTGGATCTCAGTTCGCTACAGCCGAGGATGGGGAGAGCAGGAAACCCTAGAAGCAAAAGAGCAAATGACTGAGATGGATGGGGAGGAGGGTGTCTCCCTCTACTTATCCTAATTCTAATGCCTACTCTACCCCTCTCTAATTACAGAGCGAGCCAGCTAAACCCTAGGGTTATTCTGGATCAACTCAAGGTAGATGCTGATCTGACGGCCACGCCCGCACAACTGGTAGCGTTGCCTCGACGCAACCTCACCGATTGCCGCCACATGCCGCCACCGCTCCGCTCGTCCTTTTCCTGGACTTCGCCCCCAGTTTTGAGGCCCAAACCAGGAAACCAGCCTTCATGACCAACCCCCGGTTTTGAGGCCCAAATCGGGAAACCAGCCGACCGTAGCCTAAGTTTTGTGGCCCAAACTCAGCAAACCCGCAGCACCCAGGTTTTGAGGCCCAAACCTGGAAACCGTCCTCAGCCCGATTTTTGTGGCCCAAACTCGGAAACCATCAGCGCCCAGGTTTTGAGGCCCAAACCTGGAAACCATCCACTCGGTGGTTTTTCTGTGGCTCAACCACCAAACCGAGCCGTAGAGGGGATGCACCGCCCGTGCACCCCATCCACCGACACGTGTCCCCAGGTCCTCGACCCAAGCAACACCGTGTCCGCAAGTCTTCGCCCGTCGCTGTCCCAGGCTGTCTGCCACCACAGCTGATCCTCAGGCCACCGGTCCGTCAGTCCAAGCCTCACATCTGCCCTTCGCCACTCTCGGTCCATCGGCACGGCACGTATCTACTTGACCTTCACCTTGCCTCTGATCATTGTATCCGTGCTCGATACCTACACAACATAAGCCAAAGAACATGCGCATTATCCCAGTTGACAATCACTCATCACTCAGAGACTCGGCATACACCCATGTATCCGCATACTTTGAAACAACATAGCTTTGAAATGAATACCATAACATAAGTTGAAATACTTTGCTAGCTTGAGTGACATCCTCCAACAACAGCATAAAGAGAAGAAGTAGGGAACTACCGAGCCCACCGACACTGGTCATCACCTTTCGGCAGACCTAACCTTCACCTGCAACAAGGTGGGATAAACCCTGAGTACTCGAATGTACTCAGCTAGACTTACCCGTCGGAAACCAAAAATAAAGAGACACCAAGGAGTATGCAAGGCTGATATAAACAGTGGAGCTGGCTAACTTTATTTGCAAAAGGAGCTTGAGATAAAGGGTTCATCATTTAATTATATGAGCAGTCATCTTTTATCCTATTCCTTAAACTCTAGGTTTTGCACGTGCACTAGAGCACTCACTTGAATCTAGCAAACAAATACATAATACCATATGAGGTTTGCTTATCAATATTTTAGTTGAACCAACAAATATCACATGGAGTTGTATCGTGGTGAAGCTCGCCATAGTTTCCCACTAACCGGGGGAGACGACGTCTCGAATCGAATTCCAAACCAGCTAGTGAAAAACCTTTAATACCAACCCACACTTTCCTCGTCGGGTCCATGCATTGGGTAACCGTTCGATGCTTGTTCGTGGTGGTAATCGTCGCGGCTCACAGCACGGACCAACCAATTGGAACTATACGATGGTCATTCTGTGGCAGATCGTGTTTCCATACTAGAGGGTGCGACACGGGCTAAGACCGGCCCGAACAGCGTCTAACCGGCTTTGGGGTCGATGATTACAGCACCGACATATCCCTAAGTAAAAGGGCGCTTTCAAAAATGAACGAGGGCGAACATCGATACAAACCTACACGATCCAACGGACGAGCTGCCCCAAGTTTCCAAACTTGTGCCTTGCCTTCCAGTTGACCGTATTTCATTACTACTCAGGTTCTTTTCCACGATAGCAAATATAGCCAATCGTGATCCGTTAACTACCCATCAGGGGTATTATGGAAATATCCTTAACTACTACTTTTATTAAGCAGGCTAAGCAGTTCTACTTATGAATAAGTAACAGGACAACAAGGCAAGTGTAAACAAAAACCAAGGAATAGTAATGCAGCAATGGGATTCAATCAAATCCTATACCTAATGAATCACAATATAAAATACTCAAGTAAATTAATTATAAAAACTGGGAGACTTAGGATGCTCCGGGGCTTGCCTGGGAACCAACACTAGGTTCGTGTTTGTTAGGTGATACTCGCTTAGCGACCATCTCCGCTGTAGCACTTGCTTAACTCCGCTTCTTCATGAGAATCCACCAAACACCGTCTTCGGGTTTAGCCTCATCATCACGTCCTTCATGATGTATCTACCGTTACCTAAATGAGATGCGCAATGCAAGCGTATGAATGCAAGGGAAACGCTTACGCAGCAACACAAGCATTACTAATAACTTCGCATAAGCCATTAGGATAACTACTAAAAGAAGACATAGCTTTAACACGCAACACAACATAATCACTTTAGCAGGTTACAATTATACTAAGGTGTTAAACAAGGTTCATTAGGCATGTAGGAAGGTTAAGTACAACAATCAATCAAGACTACATTTCATACATCACACAATTGGAACACATGTATGCGCATACAACTCCTATATTAGTTAAGCATGTCAACCATCATTATTTAATATATTTATATAATACATTAGGTCAATTAATTAAATAACATGAAATGCACAAACTAAACATTGTCAAGTGATGACATAGCATCAAAGATCATATAAAAAACATTAAGCTATAGCAATCAAGTTTGGTTCATTTAGACAGTTTGGACAGCAACACAGCATGTACTTGAAACAACCATAACTAGAGATACACATATCCAAACAAGGTGATCCTAGACTTTCTGGAAAGCTAATAAAATTATCGACAACTTTGTTATTATCACTTAAGCATGGTTCAGCCATTAAAAAGACCAATCATAACAGACAAGCACTTCAGTCCAAACCATGGGCAGAATGTTACATTCATCTTCAAACAGCCATAACTGGAGATCTAAAGCACCAAAAGACTTGAAATAAGACTTATTCGAAAGCTTATTAAGTTGTCTACAAATTATTTATAACCATCTCAAGATGATTAAGCAGTTCTCGAGGCTAACCAACTAAAACAAGTAAATATGTCCAAACTTGGACAGATTCTAACTTTTAACTTTAAACGCATGTAACTCAAGTTCTAGACCACCACAAATAGTGATCCAAGATAATTAGGAAATCTTATGAAAAGCACTACAACTCTTCTATTAACACAAAGACATGATTCATAACTTAAATCAGCCAAACAATTCATTCTTTCATATCTGCTCAGAAAGTATGCAAAACCTGGTAGCAAACTTACAAAAACTATAACTCCTAAACTACTTTGCCTAAAATCTTGAAATTTTAGGACAAATAAGATAAAGAGGTTATCTACAACTTTTATATAGAACACTTCTACAGAAAACATCATTTTATTTACGAACTAGTCACCACTACAGAAACTGTACATGCAGCAATTTCAGCATATTAACAAATCATTTCATTACTTGTTTAGCTAATCATTTGAGCACACATATAACCTACTAAACACTTTTAACAGTCATAATCATAATTAAAAATCTCTTATCTCAGATTAAATACAACAAATGCAATCATTTACACATGCATATTTTCATTTATCACTATACTTTCATTAATTAAATAATCAACAAACATAGGCATTATTTTTAAGTGATGTTGTAAACATATAATTTGGGACTTATATTTTTACTGATGATAGATAATGCCAAATGATGACTACTATAAAAATATTATATTCTCAGGTATTATCATTTATTTATTAAAAACAAGGCAAGTTTTATTCACAAAAATGCATGTGAGAGCAAAATAAATATACAAATCATATTTTCTGCAAACACATGACCATAGTAAATTTACCTAAGCTACAACAATATCATAGAAAGGCAGTGGAGCCACCCTTTTCTATTTTTACTTGCAAACATTTACCACAATTCATTTTAATTCATTTAATGAGCTGAAGGAAACTTTTAGTCCTTTTCAAATTTCCCGTCAAATTTTAATTAAATGAACAGATATTAGAGGTGAACAGATGGTAAAGATATAAAATTTGCAGACAAATTGAGTTGTACCTCGTCAGTTGCCTGGAAATCTGAATCCAACTTCAGACAGTAAGTAGCCACAACTTCACTAAAGAGATGAATACTCCACTGTTGCCACCAGTCTTGAAAAGAAACTGAAGAAAAAGGCCTGCAGTTCCATTCCTTGACCATCTTCAGGGAAACAGATTGTTCCAATTGGAGTATTCTGTTATACTCTAAAGCAGAGTCTACTACTTCCCTTGGCCAGAGTTTATCAGCAAAATAAAGGGATGAGGGCACTTGGCCAAAACCAATTTGTCTGGCTGCCATGACAGGATGATAGAATTCATAGGACATAGGAGGTTTTTCTCTACCATGCCCAATTTCAGTAGGCAGGAGACAAGATTTTATGATCTAGTACAAAATCTCCAGACCCTCATCATCGCATTCTCTTTCGAACCTGAAGGTGTATGGGTTCTCAAAATCTGTGATATCTGGATACTGGAACCAGTCGAAGATGGCGGCAGGGAATCCCTTGTAGAAGATCTTGAAGAAGAAGCTAGCTGATTCATTAACATATATCATAGCAGCAGCTTCTCCAAATGAAGTGCATCTTCTCACTTTAGCATCATTGGCCAATAGCTTCTCTTGGCTGTGTGGGTATAGTTTTGGGAAGGACAAGGTCCTCAAATCTAGGGTTATCAACCTGTGAAGATGAAGGTTAAGCCAGAGTTGAAGTAACCACCAGGGACCTGTTATTGATGGGATGCCTTCATTTTCCATCAGGCTTTGAGCTGTTTTATTCAACATACTATACATGGCGCCTAGAAGATATTTTCCCAAGGTTATGTCTGAAGTCAAAGGCAGTTTTTCTGCTAGAGCCAGGATGTTGGAGGTTGGACCACAGCTCTGCCCATAGAATAAATATTTCTCCAGCCACATGTTCAAGAAGATGGTGTGCTCTCGTCCTGAGACGCTGGACTAAGGAGTGTTGAAGGAAGCAATATAATTGGACCACCCACCAGATTTTAGGTTTCCTTGTTTAATGGGAGGTTTGACCTGAAAGCTATAAGGGTTGATGGATCCAGTGATGTTTAAGCCGATCAACATGTCCACATCGGTTAAATTGGGGGTCATGGGTCCTTGTTTGAACATAAAAGTATTGAAAGTACCCGACCAGAAGTAGCAGGCAGCCTTCAGCATTTACTTGTTCCTCTTCATGTCGGCTAAAGATAGAGTGATACACTGATCTAGACTGCAAAGAACCCAATCTGACTTTTTCTTGGCTTCTACCTTGATCGGCCAATCTCTCCAGCTCGGAATAATTGATGGCCAGTTGCTGAAGGGAGTTTTGCCCCAATACTTTGAAGCGAAATCTGAATTCTTGAAAGGGGCTATCTGTGTCTCCGCAATAATGACTTCAGTAGGGTGGAAATTGCCTACTGGACGAAGAAAGAAGTCGCTCGGACTGTCTTGAATTGGGATAAGGACCTGGTCGTGAAGCGCCTGAAAATTCAAATGTGAGGGAAAGTATGAAAGTAAAGTATCGTCGAAAAGAAGGGATGATAGGGGACCCGAAATTTACCTCAGGAATAGAATCTTGAGTCGCCATTTGACTTGCGGAAGCACTAAATTTGAGTCCTTAAGAGATTTTTGCTTGAATCAAGCGGCGACGGATTTCTTTGGAGGTTAGGGTTTGAGAACAATCCTGAGAGAAAACAATAACGGTTGGGAAGAAAAGGATTCGGCTGGTCGACTAAAGAGAAGGTTAGTCGATCGGACCCTAAGGAAAGGAGAATGACATTTTTGGAATAAAATCAATTTCATCCCAAAATTGGGGGGCATGTGTTTACACCAGATTTTGGACCGAGAAGATTATTATTTTGTGAACATAAACGGCTGATTTATTAAGGAAAAGGATCGGCCTAAAAATAAAGAAGCTTATGTGGGTCAAGTATAACCAGAACGATTCGTGTGGACCAGCGTGACGGGCTTCGGAGACTGTGACGGAACGGCCCTAATCTCATGGCCCACGTGTCCCTGTCAACCTCTGACAGCCGAACCCATGTTCCATGTGATTAAGACCTGTTCGCCACCGGGCTACATCAGTGCCCAATGTCCGCAGGATCATCTCACAATTCGGTTACAGCATTGCATACTTTTACAACTAACATCGGAATAGAGAGCGGAAGACTTAAATAACAATAGTTTTACAAAGCAGGGTTCCAAATAGAAATTAAGGTGCAGTTATTACAAACCAAGTTCTGATAATAGAGATAGACATAGGCAACATAGTGGAGAACAGCAAAGATACTTATAATCACCCAGCCCGAGGGTGTACAACTATTCTTCGGCCTCATCGGCCTCTTCCTGGACGACGGTCACGCAGCAGGGTGCAAGACACATCGGGGACTCTGTCATACCTGCAGCATGGGTAACAAACCCTGAGTACTGGGGTACTCAACAAGACTTACCCGACTAAAGAAAAGGGAGAAGACTCAGGAATGAGAGGCTTAGGATAGTCAAGGTAAGGCTTATGCAAGATCAGGTATTTTGCAGAAAAGCATTTTGTAAACCTTATTTTATTATGGAAAGATTCAGTATTCCTCAATTCTTCATCGTTCCTGATTCATTTTACATTTCAAAACATTCCTAGTTGAGAACCACTCTCCGTTGACAGTCAGTGACCAAGTCTCCATAACCGAGGAGCAACGTTAATCCGGATAAATAATACTTAGCTGAGGATCCCTATCCACACTGCATATGTGGCACCCAAGCTTGCATATGCCAACTCGTCTACCACGATTCCTCCAAGATTGTGCCCGTTCCTACGCCACCCGGAAGTACAGTACACCACTCCTATCCAGGTACGACGACCACGTGGGTACATGCTACTTCCGCCATCTCTCCACTCCCAGTGCGCGGTTGTCGGTCCAATAAAGGATTCCTCGGAGCCAGAGCTTTCCGAAGTATGTGAATAGTTATAAGTCTTGACCAGCAGGCCCCCATACGGATGGTCCCTAAAGTTTTTCCGTCAGCAACAAGCACCTCGGGACTCTAACCCAAGAGTACAGGTCCTGTCGATTTTTCAACCCTGTCCCGGTCGGTGTCAACTGTTGAGTCCCGGACTACAACATGACGGCACCGTACGCGTGGACAACCTCTTCTCGACAATGACCACATGCTAGCTAGGCAAGCAGTCATCGAACGGGAAGTAAAGCCAAATTCCCATAAAGATTCTTTCAGTGATCACACTTTTGAAAATGGCAGTTTATTGCAAAGTCTAATTCAATAAGCATTGCTAAGCATTTTTCAAATACTTTTGAAAAGCAGGTATCGGGTGTATCAGTGGTCAAGGTGGATAGTGCATCAATTAGGATAGCACACAACTCCTATAAACCAAATGCAATAATTTAACTCAAAAGCATTTAAGGAAAACATTTTATAAATCCAAGGAAAGGGGTAAAATGCACCGGGGCTTGCCTTGAAGAGCAAAGAGGGCAGGCTCGAAGGCGGCAGGGCAGTTGTCGGAGCTCGGGGTAGCCTCAGGGACAGGTTCGTCAGCGGCTGCCTCGATCTTGACGTCTTCTTCGGTGACTATACGAATGCAATGATGCATGCTCATGAGTATGCTAGCATGAACAATGCAACACAGGGCATACAACATGAACCTTAATCACCTTTTCTGTTTTTCTTAATTATTTAAAAAGGTCATTTTATGCAGTTGCTCCAAAAATTACCAAATTAATCACATAAGTTCATTATGGTGTAGATAGATGGGAAAACAAATTTCATAATTTTTGGAGGTCATGAAGGTGCTCAAATAAAATCAGACATTAATTAACAAAAAGGCACTATTTAACAATTAAAGATAAATGCTCAAAAATCAACTTGTTCCAAAAGACTTCAAAATTTTACCAGAGACTAAACATGGCATAGGAAGCTCACAAAAATTTATCTCATGATTTTTGGAGTTATAAAAGATTTTCTAAAAAATCCAAAACCATCCATTTATTAATTAAAAGAGGGATTTTTACATTTTCAAATTCTTGCAGAAAAGTCAAGTTTAATATTTTTATAAAATACTACATAGTATAAAGACTCAACTGTAAAATTTTCAGAATTTTTAGAGCAATACAGAAAATCATACAAAAAGATGAAAAAGGAACACTATTCATAACTTCCAAAAAGGAAAAGAGCACTATGCTCCTCCCTCGCAGGGCTCGGGCGAAGCGGAAACAAACGGCCGTCCGAGGCCTGGCCGGGAGGCTCGGGCGAGACGGAAAACGATCGTTTCGTCCGAGCCTCCCGCTCGGGCGAGACAGAAAATGATCGTTTCGTCCGAGGCCTGGCCGGGAGGCTCGGGCGGAGCGGAGGGTGCATGCTTGCTCGAGACTAGGCTCGGCGAAGCTGAGGGTGCGTGAGTCCGCTCGAGGCTAGGCTCGGGCGAAGCGGTGTGTGAGTCCGCTCCGAGGCTGGGCTCGGTGAAGTGGCGAGGGTACGTGTCTGCTCGAGGCCTGGCTCGAGCGAGTGCTTGCTCGAGGCCTGGCTCGGGCGAAGCGGAGTGGAAGCAGAGACCGGGGGCTTCGAGTGCTTACCACGGGTCGGAGGCAGGACTCGGCGGGACGGAACAAGGTGGTCGACGGAGCTCGGCGGGCGTTCACGGCGGCGCTCGGCGCTCCGGCGATCCTGTGCACCGCACGAGGTCACAATGGCACGGTCAGAGCCGCAAGAAGACAGGGAAGCTGACACGGGGGTCGGAGAAAGATGATCATGGCCGGAGAGTGGGGATTTCCAAACCCGAGCTCACCGGTGTTTCGCCGAAGTTTGGGAAGATGGGGTTACGCCGGGCGATTGGAGGCGGCGGAGGTAAAATTGAGGGGCTGGGAAGCTTCGCGAGCTCAAGGCGGAGCTTCTGGGCTAGGTGGTGGAGCGGCGGAGACTCTGGAGTGAGCTGGCGACGGTGGCGGAGTGAGTGCGGAGCTCCGGCCGGCCGGCGGGCCTTTTATAGCCGCGGCTAGGGGCCGTTAGGGAGCGCGCGGGGGTGGATAAGAATGCCCGTGGCGCGTGCTATAGATCTCATGATGAAGAAGGGACGGAAATCAGTTTGGGACCCGGGCGTCGTGCTTGCCGGCGACGGCCACGCGGCGACGACGTTGGGGAACAGTGGGGGACGGGGGCGGAGGTCAGCGCTTGCGCGTGCGGATGCGGAATGATGGCGCGGACAGCGGCGGCAGGTTGGAGGCAGGCGAGTAGCTGCCAGGCGCGTGGCGCACGCGGCGCCGGCGAGCTGCCATGACCGGCCCCCCCTGGCCCTAGGTAGAAGATGAACAGGGCTAGGGTGTAGGGTTTGACTTTCTGTATTTTGCAAATTTCTCCCAAAAAATTAAACTGAGCAGCAAAAACTCAAAATACCAAAGTTGTGCAGAAAAAGGAGATCTACAACTTTGTCAAAAAGAATATTTTCAAATTCCAAATAGTTCTTGAATTATTTTCGAAATCAGAAAAAGGGACACTTTTAAGATTTGAATAATTTCAAAATTACTTTTGATTTTATATAGAAACTTGAAAATTTGTAAATACCAAAGTTGTTCCGCTTGACAAGATCTACAACTTTGCTTTTTGAACCAAATCCAAATTTTGAATAGTTTTTAAAGTATTAAAAGAGGGGTAAAAACCAGGGTTTGGAAATTAGGGTTTTTCAAAGGGATTTGAAATCTGTTTTTGATTTTGGGTTTTGAACAACACAACAAAGCTTCAAGACACTAAACGGAACAAGAAATACACAAGACTAGGCACAGAGTTGAAATTACCATTTTGCCCTTAAAGGAAGATTTGGGCATTTAGGGTTTTTGAAAAGAGATCACTACACAACAAAATACCTTTTAGGAAAAGGTAAAGGCAAGCAACCACTAGACAAACATTAATGCATGACAAGAATGATTATGACTAATGATGATGACATGTCAGGTTAATTACATATTAAACACCAGAGGTGTTACAGAGACGTGTCGGGCTCAACCAAGAAGTTCAAGTCCGAGTCATCTTTTATTTTTACCTATTATGTAACTTAGTCGTGTTAGGTCAGGAGTCAACCGGGTTATAAATAGTAGAAACCCGGATTTTGTAAGGACAATCCAATCAATCAATACACCGGTCCTCGGCCAAAACCCTAGGAGTAGGAGTAACGTAGATCTCGGCGAGACCTTCAATCAGGCAGGGCTGCATCGGCATCGACCGACCTCTAGTTTGCTTGTAAGTTTCACCAATGGCTTGTGTCATCGTGTAATAAGGTTGTATTTGGCATCGACCAAACTCTTGTTAAGCTATGACATGGCTAGTTATCGGTTTCAGCTTATCTTTTGTAAGGTTGTCTTGACTTTGATCAATCTCTTACTTTAGTCCATCTTGACTAGTTATCGGCTCTATTGGTTTGGCAAGGTAGTAGATTCATCAAGTTACCAATGTTTTTTTATGTTTTAATTTTGTTTCTTTATGTTTTAAACAACATCTTGCCCAATTAAGATTGACAATGTGGCTCAAGCCTAAAAGATGCTTTGTTTCGGCTGTTTTGAGGTTTATACGCTCACAACAAAGAAAATACTCGATTGAAGCCTTTTATCGACTATTTTGTCAATCTTGGTTGTTACATGTTGTGCGTTCGAGATACCCGATAAAACCACGATCTGATCTGAGAGCAGATAGATTTGATCTAGCATGTCTATTACTGCTGTATTTCCGAACCCCACTGATATATATGATAGATTAAGTCTGTTTATTCTAAATTAAATCATGGTTTTTGACGGTTAGATCTTGTTCGTGCCTCATGGACCCTGTATCAGCTAAAATAGCCGATCCAGTTAAACCTTCTTCATAATGTGTTCTTTTAAGTAGCTTGGAATTAACGGATCTACTCTTTACATGAGACGTGATCTAGCTTGGTCATCATCAAGGCTGCATGAAGACACCCCACTGTTGATGTTTAAGCTATTTTATCGATCTATTTGTTATTATGATTTTATGGAGACACCCCACTGTTAATAAATAGAACTGCTCGTGCAATTAGTCGATACGTTGGTTTCATGTCAGTTAGACGTACACATAGATCTTAACTCTGTTAATATCTTTTAAAGTTCATCGGCTGCTTGTTTATTATAAATGTTCCTTCATACATATCATATCTTTTGAAAACTTCTTTTTGAACAACATTTTGAAATAGAGGCAAGGTTTTTGAAACATTTGAAACGGGTCACGAGTTTTGAAAGCAAGGAGTTTTATTTGAAAGAAAACTCATCAAAAACTTTTCAAAAACTCTTTTCTTCTAGAGGCTTTAATAAAAGAAGACTTTGGGTTTAAAAGTTTTTCGTTAAATCCAAACAGGACTTTTGAAGGAGGATTTTTTTTCAAAATCTAAGGCAACCATTGTTTTAAGTAGACACATTTTTTTTAATGAATACTTTTGAAAGTGGTTTTGAAAGCTAAGCTAAGGATCTCAGTGGTATGCGGGTATCACTCGGAGCGGTCATGGTCACGTGCCTCAATACCAGCGTACGCCCGGCAGCAAGCCACGTGGATGCATCACACATGGGGCCCCAGGTTTCGTAGCGGCACCGTGGGTCATGATCACAACAAACTACCAACAGTTACCGACATCAACTCGATATCCCAAGCTAGAGGGGGAGAGGAGGAAAAACCTTTATAAACCATTGTGAAGAATTCTTTATGGAAAACTATTTTAAAATCCTTTGTTTTGTGATTTTCACAAAGAGAAGAGGGTAATGAACTTTGAATTTTGAAATTAAATCAAGAATATTTTGAAATAAGTCATTACCCATTTTGGGTTTTGAAACTCAAATTATTCTTCTTATTTTTGAACTGAAACAAGCTTTACAAAGAGATTTTGAAAAGATTCAAAACAAGTTTGAGCTTTTAAAACCAAATAAAGCCTTTATAAAGTGTTTTTGTTTTCCAAATTCTTTTTCAAAATAATTTTTTTTCAAGAGCGGTTGAGCCTTTTGGAAAGAGTGTATTTGGAAGTCAAACCATTTTGTAAAACTCTTCCAAACAAGCTTTTGGTTAACAGTGTTTTTTGAAAAAGCGAGAACACAAAGTTTGAAATCTTTTCAAGCAAACGTTTTGCAAAACTTTTAAAATCCAAGTTAGGTTTTCCAGGTGTTTGAAATCAACACAGGTTTTGTTGTAAAAGTGTTTTGAATGTCTTTTTGTTTTCGAAGACAAAACACACCCGCTTATTTTTTAAAAAACCCTTCGAAACAGCAGATTTAAAAACACCAAGGTTTTTGAAACGGGGTGTGGCTCCCTTTTGTTTGAAACTGATTTTAAAACATACAAAACTAGTTTTGAAACCAATCTTAAATCATGTGCTTTTGAAGAGCAAAGATTTCGCAATCAACTTTATTTTCAGGGAACCCTTTTCGAAACAACTTTAGAAATAAACTTTGGAAAAACTCTTCTGGTTTTGACAAATACTTTTTAAAATGGCTGCAAAGACATTTTTTTGCAAAGGTTTTGCTTGATAAAATAGTTGAAAGGCATTTTTTTCAAAGCAGGTTGATTTTTGGAATTGGAACTTGGCTCTTAGTTTGAAATCGAAACAATTTTAAACAAAATCGAGCCAAAGACCTCTAGTTTGAAAACATTTTGCTGAGTGAAAGCAAAACTTGGTTTCCTAAAAATGAGTGTTGAAACATTTTTTGGAAAAGAAAATGGTTTTCACACTGCTTTGTAAATAGCTTTTGAAAGGAGACAGTTCGGGAAGGGATCTCAATCTGTTTTCTTTCAAAAAGGGAAAATCATTTGGAATCTTTTTAAGACTGTTTTTCCTTTAAAATCGAATAGCTTTTGTGAGAGAAGATATTTTCCAAACGAGAGATGGGAGGGAAGTTTTGAAAACTTGTTTGTGATATGACCTCACCGACCAGCACACCGACCAGCATGTCGACCAACAAGATGTTACAAGCGCCAAGACAAACTACACCAGCTCAAGTCTTCGATGGACCGATTACACGTAGCCGAGCAAAGAAGCTACAACAAGAGGTCCACGCGCTACTTTGTGAAATTTATTTTAATATTAATGAGAATTATATACTACCTAAGTCGTGCACATTGCTATTGCTCACATTCACCAAAGAGGAAGAAAAGAACACAGAAAGAGTTGATTACAGTGAAGGTCCACACTCTGACTAGTCCAGTCCAGCAGAACCATGAGAAAAATTAGTCATATCTTTTGATTCACAAAAGCTATGAAGGCCCATGAGGACATTTTGGAAAGCTTATGAAGTGTAGTTTCCAATGAGACAAGCCCCGACCAGTTTCGAATTATCCTCTTGTCTGCCGACCAGATTTAGTGCATACTGGTCAGCTGGTGGACACACTGCATGTTGTCCAATTTGCCGTGCAAAACTGTACCAATCTACAAATCTTCATGAAACATGCTGCACATGGTGTGAAAGCTTATCAAGTTAACTTTCCAACGCAACTGATGGTGCATCATTTGGACTTTCCTAGGTGGAGTTATTGCCAAAACATTGAAGACTGCTCCGAAGTCCAACAGTCACGCGGGATTAACTCAAAAGCCCCTTTCGTGGAAGCCTGTTCACATAGTCTGTCTTTTCATTTCCATTTCGTGTTTGTACCTATCCAGGAGGGCCGTTCCTAGTATAAATATGTCATTGCTTCATAGGAAATGAAGACTTTTGATAATCGAAATATAGAACCCCTTTATTCAGCTATGTGCTAACAAATCTGAGAGTGTAATCTCTTCCCCTTTGCTCTTGTGATTTCCATCGCGGGATTTACAGAAGCGGCGGCGTCATCCGCTCCCAATTGGTGCTCCTACTCCCTTCAAGGTTTACCTTGATTGATTGTAGGCTGTGTTGGTTGGTTCTTTGAGAGTGTTTTTGGGCGAATCCTCGATTCAGGATGCCGGTTAAATACGGTGGTTGGCTTCGAGTTTTATTTGTCAGGTTGCACTAGTTATCGCTGCTTGCAGCAAGTTATCCAGCTCTTCTTCAGCTAGTTATCAAGTTCAAGATCCTACGTTGTGAAGATCGGGACGTCGAGTCGCA
Source organism: Coix lacryma-jobi var. lacryma-jobi (assembly GCA_009763385.1). NCBI lineage: Eukaryota > Viridiplantae > Streptophyta > Magnoliopsida > Poales > Poaceae > Coix > Coix lacryma-jobi. The sequence continues at coordinate 110,324,985 of CM019826.1, read as the reverse complement.
TCAGTTTGGTTGGAAAGCCAAAACAATTTTGAAATGGTCTCGAAAGACATGATGCATCGGCTTTATCCTTCCTAATCGGTTAGTTGGGGTTTCTCACTTAGTCATAGGGCGGCTTGGGTTTAGCCTGTAAGGGTTAACCGACACCTAGAGTCTCACACAAAAACATCTTCTATAACTTATATTCAGACAATCAAGAAGCACAAAAGCTCAAGCAGAACGACAAAGGTCCAGACAATCAGGCAGCATTACAACTCCTATATGCATATTGTTGACTTAAGGCGACTCCAAAGCCTTCAAGTCTCACAAAACTACCGATCTGGTGTAGGTAGTATAAGAGGGGTGAAATGTATTCTATAGGTCAACTTTCCAAAAGGGGTTGGCTAGTTAGCATTAGAACTCAAGGCGCGGAGGGAAACAAGTGTTAGCACTTATGGTTCTACCAACATGCAGGAATTTTGGCTTCTATTCTAGTGTTTGGTCCTAAAGTCTCGTCCTACAGGCAAGTATGGCTTTGATACCAACTGAAACGACCCACGATTTCCTCGAAGGAAAATCCGCAGATACATCATAATGTGATAGTCCAAAAAGACTCAAACCATCACATTATCATTATTTAGTTGTTACCATAGTTCATAAAATGCGATAGAACATATTTACAAGTCATTACATCACATGAAAACACCACCTAGTACAAACTATATCGGTAACGCACACCTAACGACGTTGGAGTCGACGTAGAGTGTCAGCGAGTGAAGGCTCCTCCTTCACGGGCATCATCAAAATTGTTGTAGCAGTGGGCGAAGACTTCGTCTTTGTCTTCTCATCCAAACTTGTGTATAGGAACAAGACTTCCTGATCCATCTAGCTTCCACCATTGTCACGGTAAAAGTCGTCTGGACCTGTCGTCAATTTTCAGTATGGTTTGTACTGGCTACACATTCTCATCCTATGCTTGCATTTGCTATGTGGAATGTGGAATGCAAGGGTAGAGCAAAAAGGAACCTATGTATGGTTGTAGTTTTCCTATGCATGTAATTAATATTATATAAATATATTCATCAAGTATTAATCCACCCCGGCCACATGGCCTTCCATTCAGTCATCGACCGAACATCCAGCCATATGGCCATCCATCCATTCATCCCATCCACACATGTGACCACACTCTTGCTCTCTAGGCGGCAAGGATGACTCCCTCTCGTACCTTGCCTCAACGGCCAGTGTCAGACCTATCAACCCAGGGGGAGAAGAAGAGAGGACACCTCTCACTAAGTCCGGGGGACTCTGAGCACCATAGTGTTGTCCATGACCGTGGACACGACTATACGTATAGATCGATCGACTCTACAGAGCGTGTACGCCTAGAACAATAGGTTAGCCATCATCGACGATCCGGCTCGTCTAAGCTGATTCCGAACTTCCCCCTATTCTGCAACGATGCCATCCTACCACTCAGCCCTAGGGCACCTCAGAAATCCACCGACACGCTGAGACTGTGAGACGTGGATCCTGGCGCACCAAATAAACACCACGTTGTCTTAGGAGGGTGTGGGTCTCCAGCCCTTACCTCCCTACACTTATCACCTTCCAGCCTAGCATTAATGACATCGTTTCGCCCAGGGGGTAGGAACGGTCCCCGCCAATACAAGAACAAGTGGTGCGCACGAAAGTACCATGGTCGGTAGCCCCAACGCAATAAGTCCTAAGGACTGGACAAGATATCTCCTCCTCGGGGCTTCCATCACCGCCATGCTGACACAACACCTCTATCCTGGGGATTCGTCCCACAAAGACACTCCTCCCCAGAATCTCTTCTCAAGATCACAATGTACCTGCCATAGGTACTCCCCAGGGAATGCCCAGGTCACATCCCCTCGGCAAGACTCATCACTGGACTCGTCGTAGATCCTGTCCAGTCGACTCAACCCTCAACACACGTACCCAAGACACATGCCAAGATCTCCCCAAGTCATCATCCCATTATCACGGCACCACGTGCTTTAGCCACCCACAAGAAACTTCTACCAAGCATCACATCACATATATAATGCAAAGTAGAAGTGAGTAGCAAGTATGTAAAGTAAGCGGTGTCTAGCCTAACAGCGGGTGTGCAGGGGAAAGGGTTGCGTCAAGGTATAGGCTTCACAAGCAATCTAACATGCAACCTATCACAGTTCATTTGTAAATACTAAAGCGCTAGCAGCTACATTATTGCATGTCTAATGGGATTCTACGAGATTGGATGGGTTGTGGCACCTGTTATGTTGTTAGCTCAAGATCCCTGATGTCCTCGTAGTTGTTCTTCTCGGGTCCTGGTGTCGTCCTTGGTCTCCTCCAGAGAGTTCTAGTCTAACCATCCTTGCTCCCGATGCAACTACCTCGCGAAGACCAAGAAACAAGATAAAGGATCAATTTAACACAGACATGACATCTAGACTCGAAAAGATGCTAAGGACGCTTAATAGGGAAAGGACTCAACCCTCATGGAGGACATCTGATCCTCAGGCTCAAAAAGATGCAGGAGCGAATGCTTGCTAATCACAAGCTCGAGTCGCATCCTAGCTCGTACTTCCCAGGCCGACCGAGTTGACCTGTATGGCTCGAGTAAAACAGTTGAGACTTGATCCCGACTTAAACAAACATCACGCAAAAACAATAGCCCTCACGAAGCAAGTTCGTTTTCCTTGGGCACAAAAGAGGCGAAGGAGAAACTCAGCTAAGCACGTCTATGTCATGTTCTCGGTGTAAATGTTTTCCTACGGTCGATCAAGTCGACTTGCACGGGACCGACATCATGTCACGGACCTTAGCTTTGCCGACTAGAAGAAGTGTCTGATCTTTGATCCAATCGTCATGGCTAAGGACAGGATCAAATAGAGCGGCCAACAAGAGAAGGGGGTAGTTCTAATCTCTTGCTCGATCCATACGCTATGGTAATCCATGAGAACCGAGAAGAGGGAACAGAACAAGAGGGGAAAAAAGAAGCAAAGGTAATCTCACTTCCTTCTATGCACGCGCCATGGCAAGGACGGGCATCCAAGGGAGCGTCACACCAAGAACACAAGCACTTAAACTACTCATAGGCTACCTCAACCCATGCGCACTAAATGGCGCTAGACGTTCCTAGAATCTGCAGCAGTGCAGTTGTCAACTCAAGGATCTAGGAGCGCTTCGGTCTAGATTAAGTACAAGCTTACAAGGGCTCAAGTGCGAAGAAGCAAAAGAGAGAGTAAAACGAGGATCCATCTTTCCTTGATCCAAACGCCATAGCAGTAGACAGGAATCACATGAATGTGATCAAGATAGCAATACTAACACACAAACACAACTAACGCACAAAAGAGACAGACTAAAAGCGGGGAACCTGGTTCCACGGGGCCTCGATCCACGGTCATTGCATTTGATAGGGATCAGAGTGACTGGAAACAAAAGAGGATCGATCCACACATCACTGGATCGGCAGAGATCAAACTTAAGGGAGAAAAGAGAAGAGTGATCTCCGCATTCATTCAACCAACACACCATGGCAAAGGCGGTAGTCAAAGAATGAGATACACTCAACCTACGCCAACTCGTAGGGCACCACAACCTCCGTGCAACTAAACCGACACAAGGCTATTCCTACGACTTGAAGCGGTGCAGTTGTCACTGCGAGAGTCCAAGGAATGCTATGGTCGAAACGGTGCAAACATACGAGGTGGTTAGGTCAAAAAGAAGTCAAATGGGTGAAGCCCAATGGTCATAGCGAGGCAACTCGTGGTCATGAGCTTCACCCAAATGAGTTGGTACTCGTCGTTCCATGATTGTCGCCACCCGTTCCTTCTCCCTCTAGACTAGGTCATGAAGGACTATCGTGTGCGGGTAATATCTGCATCGATACCGAATTTGATATCGAGCCCGTCATGACCATGTCTTAGGGCTAAGGACAGGAGTCAGCACTCGTAGCCCTATGGGGCCAACCAAACAAATAGCAACAACTATGACTACGAGGGACGAGTTACGCTCAGCGTTATGACCGTGGTGGGGCGAACCCACGATCGTAACGTTCGAGCGAGGGACGATCCCTTGACCGGCTCGACAGCACGGTCCACAGACAACAAAGCACAAGACCGACTGGAAGGCATGGTCAACTACCACCGCAGTGGCTGGAAGGCAAGTTTTACTGCCTACAACACGGAAACAACGACAACCAATACACAACGACAACAGTGGAGTGGCACATACCCAAAACATAGGAATAGATCGGCACGAAGGCACGACATAAGCAAATATAGATCATATGATAATGTGTGACCGACAAGGTATGAAGATGATGTAAAAATAAATGAGAGTTGTGTCGACGTCGAGGGTGGCATCGATGGGAGTTCGAATGTTCGACCTTGACGATTTTGAGGAAGGCGAGGCTTCAACAAAGCGGCGCCGCCGACCGAACAGGGCACGCCTTGGACGAACAGCGTGGCCTTGCCAAACAGCGATGCACGGCCTTGCCGAACTGTTGGTGCTCGCCGTCACGGTCATCTTGGCTGCTACTGCTGCATAGTGATGAACACGGCACGAAGGCCGGTTTCCGACACGAACGTCAATGAGACGAAAGGTAAAGGTGGGGGCTTTGGGGTTGTGGAGCTCTCCGACGATGCAAGGGAAGCTCCGACGACGTTGGAGAAGGCAGCGGGCATGCTGTGGCCAGCCGAGAAGGGCTCGGCCAGCTGTAGCCCACCCCGGTCGACTGTAGCTAGTTGTGGCCGACCTCTGCTGGCTGCAACTGGCAGAACATGGCTGCAGGTGGCCGGGAGCGGGCTGCCGTAGGCCAGACGTGGCAGCAAGCGTCTAGGAGGCACCACAGCTCTAGCGGAGGCTTCGCAACGTGACTGCCTCCCCTGCATGAAGTAGGACAGTGGCACAAAGGCCGATCTCAGGCAGCGATAGCAATGAGAAGGGAGAAAGGTGGGACCTTGGGAACGGTTGGGGCTCACCAGCAGTAGAGGAGCTCGGCGAGGACGAGGTGTACAGTGGATCGATGACGGACCACAACGGTGCTCAGCGCGACACGACATAGCCGTCGCTTGCCGCGGAGATGGGCGGTCGGCGCTCGGCGTGGCACAAAGACAGGGGCCCAGCGGTGGCGGGGACGTGCCGACGTGCACTCAGATGTGGTCGAGGTGGGCCAGCGGCTTCGACGACGGTGCGCCAGGGCCAGCGCCTTGGCTTGCACGACTGGCTGGAGCGGGGCTAGAGCGGCAACTTGGTGTGGTGGCCAGCTTTGAGCAGCGGCGAGCGGCCGGCTGAAGGCTTGGTCAGAGCGTGATTCCAGGGCGCGGCATCGCGGCCACGACCCATGCGGATGGCACGACCATGTCCTCAACCGGCATGGCGCGGTCACGGCACGGCTGCGGCCGGTGCCGGCCATGGCACGACGGCGGTTGCAGGAGCGAGCCAAGGAGGGAGAGGGCGAGAGTAGTGCTGCAGTCCGGTAAGGCACAGAGAGGAGTAGGAAGGGGGTGATGACAGCATTGTAGGGGAAGAAGGAGAGGAGGGAGCGGCGGCCATGACTCTTATAGACTCCGCAGCTAGGGCTTCGGAAGCTACAAGCCACCATCATCATTTGTGCAGGCTCCAGAACACGCGACGTTCATCTCGCGGGCAGTGGTACGGACATCGAGGCATGGATGAGGCAGGGAGCAGCGGCGGCGGCTCTTGGGAGCATGGGTGCGCAACCTTGCTACTCTGCTAGGGTTCGACCAGAGGGGCCACACAGGCTTGCGGGAGGGAGGCAGCGGCAAGCAGGCTGGGCTGTGTGCGCTGGGCAGGTCGGGGGTGAGGGCGAGCTTGGCTAGGGCGAGGCGGGTCACGACCTTGGGCCTGGGGCACACGCAGGTTTGGTCGAAGAAGGGCAGGCTGGGCCACGAGGAGAGTGGGAAGGAGGGAAGGAGCAGGTTGGGCCGAGGCCCACTCGGCTAAGAGAGGAGGGAGGTGGAGAGTTGGGCCTACAGAGGCTTAGGGCCCAATGGGAGGAATGGGGTTTGCCCATTTTGCTTTTGAGGACTAGAGAGATATGAAAAATGAATTTGTGTGGAGTTTGGAAGGAGTTCGAGAGTGAATTCGGAAGGATGCAAAAGGAAACACTGTTGACACTTGTTATCTATCAAAATTAAAGGATAAATAAATATGAAAAGGGCATGAATTCAATCACCAATAAAGGTTTAGGGTTTTAATTGACAATATTCCACGAGTTTTAGTGGATTGTGATTTTGCAGGGAGTAAATAGGAAAACCAGCAGTATTACTTCTCCTAGAAGGAAACCGACGGAAGATTATGAAACCGGCATGTCGGGAATACTCCAGAAGGATCTAGAGGAAACCAGAGGACACCATGAGGTGGGACACCCCGGGAGGCCGCCAGGTGGGACCGACCGGTCCCACCCTTAGACCGGTCGGTCTCCCCCTGGGCCCGCTGGACTCTGTCTTCTGGAAGCTTCCTCCACCGCCTTTGAGGATCCAACTCAGCCCTACGTGAAGTCGGTTTGATCTAACGGCCGCGGTTGATCCCTCGGGGCTATATAAACAGGCCCCCAGGCTTTAGGGGAGATCAAGTCTCTCTTCAGAAAAGTCTACGCCTCATTCAGAAACCCTAGAAGAAGAATTCAAGAGCCAGCTTTCATGTAGAAGACTAGTTACCCCTCTAGTTTAGGTTTAGAACCTAGTCTTATACTAGAACTAGAAGAGACAGAGAGAGAGAGAGAGGAAGAGATCAAGAAGGAGCTTCAGCCTGTCGGATCAACTTCTTCATCTTGTACCTGCGGATGCAAGTTCATCTTCAACTTGCTTCAGCGATTGTTTCGGTAATCAACGTCTATATGTAAGTTTGAGCCATTGTTCTTATTATTCTTAAGGTTTATGACTCTTTTGAGTACTTTAATTCTAGTCATTCTAGAGTTAGAATAGTTGGATAGTGTAAGCGTGGTGCTTAGACTTGATAGCTCATAAATGCCTCCCATAACGCCGCGGTAGTAGTGGTTGTTCGCAAGGGTGACTCTTACATTTGTTGATTCTTCTATTGTCCACTTACCCGTGTGTAGGCTCGGTAGGATTATACATTTGCATAAAAAACTCATACTCTGTTTGTAACCTTTTATGGCAACTTCCCCACTAAGAATAATATAAACATATCACTCTTGAATTGGATTTAGACAACCTTAGTGATCCCCTCTATACTTCTAGATTTTATCTGTGCGCTTGCGGATAAAGTAGAGTGTGCATTAATTTCTACCAACAAGCATTTCTGGCGCCGTTGTCAGGGAATGTAAGATCATCTTAAGTCTTAGTTTAACCTTGTAATCATACTTTTATCTTTTTCTTTTGTCCTAGTCTTTTCATTATTTTTGTGTTCATTCTTATGAATGTTGTTTTTGAATTCCAGTCCTATCTATCACTACCCCATGAGCGCAAGCTATAACCAGTAGAATCCTTACACCCTATCATAACATCTGGTTATTAGCTACGCCTACCTTTCCGCTGCACTTCGTTCTGTAATGAGCATAGAAATATAATTATGAAATTATTCCTTTGGGTATTCTTGTCACTAACATTTCTAGATCTAGAGCAAAAAAGAACGAAGGAACAACAAATACAAGGTATGCCCAACCAATTACCATGTAACATGGAATTACATTCATCCAATCTTGATTTGCAAAATCCAAGCTTGGGGAATAGACTTTCTAAGAGCATCTCTTGCTGTGTTGCTATGTTGGTTATCCCTACCTTTAACATATGCTCATATACTAATCATGCTCTTTCATCACCATCTGAATAAATCTCTATAATACTTTCATGCTACCCTCATTCGCTATATTATATGTTTAGGTTTGGAGTACTTTCATACATCTCTTAAATTAAGCATGGTGCCTAGTTTAGGAGTGGTGATCTTGCTTTCAATGGCTTTTAATTTAAGCAATTAAGTAAAAATGGCTTCCTAGATCAAATTAGACATGGTGTCTAGGTTGATTTTTTAGCCGATAGTATGCTATAGTGGATGTTGGATATTTTGTTGGACTAACCCCTGCAGGGAAACTTTCAATATCAATTTGGGAAAGTCCGGAGATGAACTCACACTGGAGATGAAGCAAGGCGTACAGTGAACTTCAACAACTCTTGCACAATGAAAACTCAGCTCATTCATCATGGATGAAAGAACTGTGAGTATCAAAGTTTATTTATTTTGTCTTCTAACGCAAGTTATTTTTTGCCTTGAATCATGTTAAAGTGCAGCCTACACATAAAATACTAGTCTATGCTAAAATAATCCTAAAAACATCTTTTTATTAGCATAGATGCAAAATACATAAGTTGTGGACAATAACCCATGCTTCAAATTCTTGCAATCCTTCGGGTATATGTCCACTGACATTACGCAGGAGAGAGATTTTGTTCATCCATGGTTTGGTCTGAACATTGAAGATCCAAAACTCAAACCATAGACACACAAACCTACTCTCAGATCATGAATGGTGTTGTCAATAGCTTAGCTTTGAGTCTTGCTTGGGCACTGATGACAAACAGGATGCAACTTACCTCATATAAGACAACCTATGCCTGCAACCATCATTGCCCAAGACATCAAGACAAGAAGTGGGAAATTATCCTCTTTTCTAATCAGGAGCAAGCTTGGAAGACAAGATGGTACACTACAACAATAGCAAGATCTAGAAATCCAAACCATGAACATTTTGTTTGGGAATCCATATACATCCCAAGCCAGCCTGGGAGAGACAATTCTGTTGTTTAGATGTGTTTCACAATCAAAGAGGGGAAGGAGAAAACCAGCTTCAAGACATATTGATCTCCTACCTATCACTTTGATCAGCACAAACCACTAGAGGTTGCCCCAGTTGAGAAGAAGAATATGATCCATCACTCATTCTTGGAAGATCGTTCTTGAACACCATCAATGTTATCATCTTTGCCGGACCTGGAGAAGTCAACTTTTGGATCTTTTGCTGATTCTTCAACAACTACATCACTTATGAGCAGCCAAAGAGAACCAAGAGAAGACGCCGAAGGGAGAACCAACTGCCAAGAATTGAGGAGGGCATCATAAAGGATGAAGCCATTGCACCACAAGAGTTATAAGATGGAGAGATAGTACATGAGCTAGCAAATCAAGAAGAACAGCCAATAAGATCTCCATCATCTAGACACTGTTGAGAGAACAAGTCTCAGTTGTGACATTAAAAGACAAAGACTATCATAGAGGCACTCGAGTAGCAGCTCTAATTTCATGTCTCTTGTCAACCCAATAATTAAAGGGAAAACAAGAAAGGTTGACAAGAGAAGAGAGAGGATCCTAGTTAGCATACTCGAGGAACAATGCGCCTTTACTGATAAGTCAACACATAGAGAAGGAAGGTCGATACCTCTAAGGATGATTCCACTGTGATCTTCCTCCTCTCAATCACACTGTGAGACAAACAAGAGAAGACAAGTCATTCATAAACAACAACTAGCTAGGCAAGAGGAGCTTCCACAAGATGGTTCGACGCATCACTTTTCAATGACAAAGTAACATTTCAAGGTAAGTAACCATCACTTTAAAAGCTTCTTCTTGATTCTAGTATGAACATAAATAAAGAACTAAACATGTTTAAGTTGCACATCACTTGATCCAACCTAATCAACTCAACATGTTTAGTCCTTTGATCTTTGTTCCTAGCTTTACTCTCTTGAATCTCACTGTCTTAACTAAATGAGTTAAAATGTTGTGCATCTAACCTTTGGAAGATGATATATCTCAATCATGAAAAGATCGACACTTTATGCATAGATTATCCTTCCTTGGGTTAAGTAATTTGATCCGTTAAATATTTTAAGATGCTACTTTCACGCTCATCCTCTAATCTTATCACTCATATTAAGAATGAATAGAACACATAAACAAAAAATTTGTCTTGTGCAATGTGCCTAAGATTAGAGGAGAATAAACAAAACTTTTGGCTCTGTTGGTGTTTTTCCACCAACAGAACCCATGCACTTGATCTCTACCTTATCTTTATGAGCAGGACACACTCTTGAGCAAAACATGGAGAAGTCACTCCCAAATTCTACAGAGTGAAGGTCCTAGATCTACAAGAACATGCACACTGAGCAAGATGCTGCCAGCGTCCACAATTAACGCTTCACTTCAAACTGCTGGACGAACAAATGACATGAGTGTTGATGCTCACTAAGTGTCATATTCTTAGCATCAACAAGGTCATATAACACAACACAAGGACCTAAAATCAACCAAAAACCTTTTATAAACTAACGATTTTGACTTGTCCTTGAGTTTTATTTGAATATAGGTAATTGCAGGGTTTTTGAGCAAAATGACCAAGAGGACCCACCAGGAGGCAAGCACACTCACCTGGGCTCACTTTGGGCCAAGGTGGGGTGGCACCCGCCACCCCTCACTGGCGGCCGCCAGGGGAGTGAGGCCCAAACTCCTCACCTACCATGTCACTGATCCAGGGGAGGCGTGCCACATTCATTTGTAGCCATTGATCACTTAGGTCATTGCATCCAAGGGCTAAGAAGAGATGTCATGTGGATCATGACCTAAATTGCCCATGTGACGGTTTTTGACATGCAACCGACCTTGGAACCGCCTCCCTGAAGCTCCTGGATGCCGTTGAAGCAATGACGGCGGATCCAACGGCCAGGGGGGTGGCAGCCGCCACCTAGAGCTGGCGCCTGCCACCTCACTCACCCCGCTGACATAACCCTAGGTCCATAAGTACCCCCCTAGGTCCCTTAGGCTATAAATAGGACCCCCGAGCTCATTTGTACTTAGACCTCACCTCATTAGTCCCACTCTCTTGTAAGCGAAGCTCAGGTGAAGTAACACTCTAGTTGAGAGACTTAGAGTGAGAGCGAGAGTGAAGAAGAGAAGAGCTGGAGTTGTAATAGAGGATCTTCCAGAGTCTCTGGAATAATTCCAAGTCTTTCTTCATTTATCTTAATGTTCTTCTACTTTCAGCATTTACTTTAAGTTCTTTACTTATTGTTCTTGTTGAGTTCTTTCGATCATAGATAACTTAGTATTTAGTTTGTATCTAGTTTGGGTTAGACTAGTATATATGTTGACAGCCCTGGGATAGCTGTGGTAAGCGCGGTGCTTAGACTAGTTATACCTTGGTTTGTGGCTAGCCCCCGGATAGTTGTGGTAGCAAACATGTGGTGACAGCCCTGGGAGCCTTGAGTTTCACCACGTAGTTGGGTTAGTTCTTAAATCATAAACCTCGTTGTGCACGTCTGAGGTGTGTACGGTTCGAAGAACTAGATAAAACCTTTATTGCTAAGTTAGTTGTGATCGTAAGTGTGTAGGAAAACATTAATCTGTTCATCGGCCAGACCCTGCCGATTTAGTTTAGTAATAGTTAGTTTTTCTTTCTTTTCAGTAGTAGTAGAAATCAACCCCCATTCATACATTTCGATCAACCTTGCTAGAATCACTAGTTGTTCATAGCAGTCCTAGTGTTAGTTCTGCCATAGTAGCTTCGCTGTGGAAATAAATACGATACTCGGTTACTCCCGGGTGAAGTGCTACAATTGTCTTATTCTGTGCGCTCGCGGAATTTACCAATAGTCATAAGAATAGTTAGTTAGACTTCTTACATTAAGAAGTACCAACAAGCCTTTCTGGCGCCGTTGCCGGTATAGATTCCATAGTCTACTCCTAGTGACGACGTTAGCAAGAGTCAACAAGCATTTCTGGCGCCGTTGCCGGGGAAGCAATTGGCTAGAATTAATTCTTTGCGATTTCTATTGAATTAACCCCCGTAGTTCTAGCGGGTATATATATTGTTCGTTGCTTGTGATCGTTCAAGTAGCCATGGCCGGATTCAATCTTTCGAGCGACTATCAAGAAGATCCCGAGGCCATTCTTAGGAGAGCGAGAGCTAATCTCACTCCTCCGATGAAGAACCTAGAGTTTCGCGAGAGGAGTTCGCCAAGACAAGAATCCCAGTCAAAAGTGACTGACGAACCAAGTTGCTCCACCGATCGATCAACACCAACGCCGACATCGTCATCAACATCGACGTCGACCAAAACACTCCGTGAGTATTCCATGCCTACTCTTGCTCACATTCCAGTGTTACCTTCTACTAGTAATGTAGATTTTGAGCTTAAACCTCACCTAATACGTATGGCTCAAGCTATTGCATTTAATGGCAACCCTTCCGAGGATGCCAACACTCACCTCCGGAATTTTCTGGAGATATGTAGTACAATTTCGGTGCAGGGAGTTTCGCAGGATGCCATTAGACTTCGTCTTTTTCCATTTTCATTAGTGGAAAAAGCGAAGCAGTGGTTCCTCTTCAACTCTGGACACCTGCTGACATGGGTGAGATGCGCGGATCAATTCCTCAACAAGTTCTGCCCGATAAGTCGAACTATTCTTTTCCGTATCAAGATTTCTAACTTTGGACAGGGAGACAAAGAAACAATCACTGAAGCTTGGGAGAGACTACAAGAGTATGTTGAAAACTGTCCCCACCATGGTATGCAAGACTGGTACTTGATCCAGAGCTTCTACCATGGACTCCAGCAAGAATCTCGACAACACATTGATGGTGCCGCCGGAGGTGCATACCTCTCTCTCACTGTAGAGAAGGCAACCAAACTAATCGAGACAATGGTGGCGAATCAAGGATGGACAGAAAAACGTGCTAGAGGTATGTCTGAAATTAAGCAAGTTGATTCTGTTACCCTGCAAACTTTGGTAAAATTGCTAGAGCAAAGAATAAATGAGAAGAGAGATCGTGCTGCAATGGAGTACTACGCCAAGCAAAGAGCCGCTTCATCAAGTGAAGGTGAAGAAGAAATTAAGAAAGAGGATGCAAAATCTTTTCTTAATAATGGTGGCTACGGAGAACCTCCAATTCCAATGATCCAACAATGGAATAATAAAGGTATGCCTCAAACCTGCGTATTTAATTCTCCTATTGGAAAATTAGTTTCTAATCAAGGTAGAATTAATGATAGCATAAATAATAAATTAATTGAACATGATAAAATGTTAGAAGAAATTTATGCTAAACTGAAAGATTTTTCTGAAGCATTTAAGGAACAAATTAATTTTAATAAGAGATTAGAGCAAACAGTAGATAACATTAAATCTCAAATTAAATACTATGAGGAATTAAAAGTTGTAACCACGAGAGTTGGTAAATCCACTCGTGATCCACCTCATCCTAATTTAGTTCCTAGTAGTAATTCTGCTGCAAAGAAAAATATTGTTAATGTTAAAAAAGACGAAGAAGAGGAGACCCCAGCTGAACCTTCATCCAAGGTACGAACTGCTCCTCATGAATTTTATGATACACATGTATTACCATTTTAGATCGAAACAGAAATCCGACGGAAGACGACCAATTCAAGAAATTTGTCGAGGTAATTCAAAAATTATATATACATGTGCCATTTATTGACGCTATGCAGGTTCCAACTTATGCAAAATATTTGAGAGACATGCTCAATAAGAAGAAACTAATTTCAAGTAGGGATGTGGTTAAATTGACCGAAGATTGCAGTGTGGTCATTTTAAACCAACTTCCAGAAAAGAAGAAGGACCCAGGAAACCCAACGATCGCATGTTCAATTGGAGAGCAGCACTTCGAGCATGCACTCTATGATCTGGGAGCAAGCGTCAGCGTCATGCCCAAGGTAATATATGATAAATTAAATCATCATACTTTGTCCCCTACTTCTATGTGTCTGCAGCTAGCCGATCAATCGCTCCGATATCCAGCGGGAATAGCAGAGAATATTCCGGTGAAAATCCGGAATCTCTTTTTCCCTGTGGATTTTGTGGTTCTGGATATTAATCCCGACCACCGGACGCCATTGATCTTGGGACGGCCATTTTTTAGCACTGCAAAAGCCAGCATTGATGTAGGAGCTGGAGAAATTCAGCTCCACATCAGTGGAAAGGAGGAAAAATTCGAGTTCACACCGCGACCGGAAAAACACCCGTCATCAAAGTTCGTCGGTGCCGACACTCCACCAAACAAAGCCAGTGAAGGAAATATTCAGCCACAACCACCGTGAAGGCGACACTAATCGGGAATCCAAAGCGGCTAACCAAGGTAAGTTAGGCTAAGGTATGTCTTTATCCCCCCATTTAAATTTTTGTTTTTACTTAAGCAAATTAATTTTCTGCAAAATAGATGCTTAGTAGGCAGATTAGGTGAAGCCTAGGGGGCTTAGGGCAGCCTTAGGGGTGGCGCCCGCCACCCCATGCTGGCGCCCGCCACCCAATATGCCCTTTTTCACTTAGCCAATCAACTAGACTATCATCCCTAGCTCATAGACTCAAATAACACCAAGAGAGACCCATGCCTTTGGTTTTTTCAATGCACTCATTCACTCCCATGTCTCCTCCTCTCTCTTCAACTTCACTCCACCTTTTGGACACTTCTCCACTCAAAAATTCTGGTGAGGAGTGATGAGGAGAGCACAAGTGAAAGAAGGAGTGGCTTTGAGTGGGAATTACCCATAAAGGGGTGGCGCCCGCCACTTTTTCCTGGCGCGCCGCCACCTCAATTTCCACATTTGTGCACAAAGCTGCACCTGAGTAAGTTTCCCACCATCCTTGGTATAAAGTATGACCAGGATGAAGAAGTGGTCTTTGAAATTTTCAGCCCACTTACCCCATTTAGGAGGTTACACTCTTTGCACTTTGTACCGACACTACCACTTTATTCCCCACTTAGAATTTCAATGGACATTACGAGGGAAACCTCATGTGTTGGTTGGAGAGAGAAATGGGCAAGTAGGGGTGGCGCCCGCCACTTATTGATGGCGCCCGCCAGGGGGGTGAAGCTTTCAGCCTTCCTCCTTCCATCCTCAGCCTATAAATACTGCCCACACCCCATGCAAGTTCCTACACCTCACTCAAAACACAAAAACACCAGCCACCTTGAGCACTAGCAAGGAGGTCTTGGGCCCTCTCAAGAACTTCTTCACCGGCAAGAAGAAGAAGAGTAAGGGTGATGGAAGTTCATCGAGGGCAAACACTCACATTCGCTTTGCTGGGAGTGATGAGGAGAGTGCCGGGTGGGGTACTCCATCCACCAACGAAATGTCGGTGGATCGGGACTCTCCGCCCACACACCAGGCTGGACCGACCATCCACGTCCTGAATTTCATCGATGATATCATCTGGCAGAGTGATCGGGAGTGGCAGGCCCGGAACATCCTCAGTGAGAGGGAGTTCATTCACACCCGCCACATCGACGACGACTTGCTAAGTCGCACTGGTATGGACAATGAGTTTCTCTATATTTTTTGAACCTTGGGATGGGAGGACGCATGGAAGGTTAATGAGGAGGGAATCCTTCCCCTCACAATGGAATTTCTGGCCACAATGCAAATATCTGCTAATCACATAAAATTTCGGTTTTTTTAATGAAGAACATGTTTTAACATGGAAGCAGTTCAGCAAGAATTTAAACTTTGATGATTCATGCTTGCTGAGCTTGGAATCTGCCTGTACGGGATTTAATAGAAATGAATTTTGGAAAAGTATTGCTGGGAACAGAAACCCAGTCTTGCCCCGTACAAGTAATATCTACAACCCCACGCTCAGGTTTTTTCACAAATATATTAGTATCACACTCTTTCCAAGGCCTGACTTAAGACCAATTAAAAAGCCTGAAATGCTGCTACTTTATGCTCTAATAAACCACATAAAAGTATCACCCGCCAAAGCCATGGCGGACTACTGGTCTAAATTTGATCAACGCACTGGAAATATCAAAATGACATCATGGATAACTAGACTGGCTTTAAACATGGGTCTGCTGAACACCGCTGTATACTCTTACATTCCAGGTGACCGAGACCTTTTGACCATAGAACACTTCTCGCAAGGACACCTCTTGCATGAGAACCAGGAGACCGGTGAGATTCACATGATCTACCAAGATTATGTGAACAAAATCGCTCTTCCTGACATGTCAGTTTGGTTGGTGAATGCACCAACGTTACTTTTGGTCCTGGAAACTGAGGCAGAACGAAACCGCAGGTTGGCTTGAGAGAACATCATGCAGGTTCCCAGGAGGAGGACGCGAGCGCAGACCCGTGCAGCAGAAGAGGCAACAAGAGCCGCAGCAGCGACATAGGAGTTTGACCCTTTTCATGTAGAGCAGTATGGAGGAGCAGCACTCTATGGTCATTTGACACCCCCTGGCTCGCACCAAGCAGGGGGGTCGAACTGGCAGCAACCGCAACATCCGCAGTGGGGATACGGCCATGAGGCGTCCCTCCACTCATCTCAGTTAGGGAGTTCATCCCACACTTTGGGAGGATCCACCCAGTACACTGGCCGTGGTGATGAGTTCTTCACTGGAGGAATCTCACCACAGGCCGCTCGCCATTCGTCCTTTCATCAGGACGAGTGGATGTGCGATATAGGATATCTTCAGCACCAAATGAATGGACTCACCATGGATACTACCGAAATCCGACAGTACTTGAACGAAATGAACCAAAATTTCCAAGTATTCCGCTAGGAAACTGGCGGAGAACTGGGTAATATTTCTTCTCTCCTGCAGCAGAACCAGCAGAACTAGGACGACATGTACCGTCATCAGGGATGGATGTAACCCAACCACGCGAACGACCAGCTCGGGGGAGGACCCCCGTCAAAGAGGTAAGTATCACTGCCTTCTTTATTACTGTCAGTTTTATTATTATTTCTGTAATTTAAATTTGAGTTTTATCTTAGTTATTTTGCAGCTTAAATAATAAATAATAAAAATAATAATAATAATATATATATAATAATAATAAATAAATAGCAATAAATGAAACGCTCTCATCATAAGTTTTTTAATGAATAAAAAAAATAATGTGTGCCATGCATTAGAGTTACCATGGGAGAACGTATGCTAGAACTAAACTTGAGAACTAAACTTGAGACATGAGCAGTAGACTAAGTAAAGGGGAAGTAAGTTTCTACTTTGATTTGGGCAAGTCCAGTTTATGGAGTAGTTATTTTGAAAAAAATGATGAATTTAAAACTTGCTCTAAGTACTTCTGTGGCAAAGAAAGTCCTACCAAAGCCAAATAATTTTTACTCTTAGAGTAGGAGCTTCCACTTGCTGCATGTTAGTGTTGAGCTAGTTAGACTTTTGTGTATAGACATGGTAGAGAAACTTGTCATATTTTTATACCAAGGAATGCACTTGCACCCACCTATATAGTGCTATTCTTACACTGAGAATACGCACACAACATGCCTTTATTTCCATTCATTGTTAGAAATACTACATGGCAAAATATCATGCTCCATAATGAAATCTCAGGGACATGGCTATAGCATTTTTTTAAAAAAAGAGCAAGTGCTCTAAAATAAAATAAAAAAAAGAGCAAGTGCTCTCATTCATAGCCATGATCCCACAAATGAGATAAAAAGGAGAAGTGCCATGAAAGTATTAGCCACAATAAATACCACACACTTGCACATTCCTGGTCTGAACCTATGACTTTTTGCTCCTTTGCTCCATTTGTCTAACTTAGCAAAATTATGCTAGCATTGCATGCTCATTTTTATCCTACCCATTACACCCCACATAAAGTCTTAGTGAGAGGATAATTCTTCCATTTCCACATACAAATATGAGTGATCGAGTGAGCCACAGAAGTTACTAAGCATGCTTTCTTTTGAACAAAACTTGCAAAAACTCCACGTATCTTGATTAGCAAAATAGGCAAGGGAAAGACAAACCTTCTTTCTTGCTGGTCTTTTGTTCTAATCTTGAGTGCAGGGAAGGCTACCAATTCCATGGTGATGAAAATAATATGGGCGTACACAACAAAAACACAGAGTTTCCAAAATTCAAGTTCATGTTTGCTCGAGGATGAGCAAGAGGTAAGCTTGGGGGAGCTTGTTGATGCTCACTAAGTGTCATATTCTTAGCATCAACAAGGTCATATAACACAACACAAGGAGCTAAAATCAACCAAAAACCTTTTATGAACTAACGATTTCCACTTGTCCATGAGTTTTATTTGAATATAGGTAATTGCAGGGTTTTTGAGCAAAATGACCAAGAGGACCCACTAGGAGGAGAGCACACTCACCTGGGCTCACTTTGGGCCAAGGTGGGGTGGCGCCCGCCACCCCTCACTGGTGGCTGCCAGGGGAGTGAGGCCCAAACTCCTCCCCTGCCACGTCACTGATCCAGGGGAGGCGTGCCACATTCATTTGCAGCCATTGATCACTTAGGTCGTTGCATCCAAGGGCTAAGAAGAGATGTCACGTGGATCATGACCTAAATTGCCCATGTGACGGTTTTTGACATGCAACCGACCTTGGAACCGCCTCCCTAGAGCTCCTGGATGTCGTTGAAGCAATGACGGTGGATCCAACGGCCAGGGGGGTGGCGGCCGCCACCTAGGGCTGGCTCCCACCACCTCACTCACCCCCCTGACCAAACCCTAGGTCCATAAGTACCCCCTAGGTCCCTTAGGCTATAAATAGGACCCCCCGAGCTCATTTGTACTCAAACCTCACCTCATTAGTCCCACTCTCTTGTTAGTGAAGCTCTGGTGAAGTAACACTCTAGTTGAGAGACTTAGAGTGAGAGCGAGAGTGAAGAAGAGAAGAGCTGGAGTTGTAATAGAGGATCTTCTAGAGTCTCTGGTATAATTCCAAGTCTTTCTTCATTTATCTCAATGTTCTTCTACTTTAAGCATCTACTTTAAGTTCTTTACTTATTGTTCTTGTTGAGTGCTTTCGATCATAGATAACTTAGTATTTAGTTTGTATCTAGTTTGGGTTCTTCACCTGAGTAATCAGTGCTCTAGTTTTGGACGCAAGATTAGAGTAGTATATATTAGTGTAAGCGCGGTGCTTAGACTAGTTATACCATAGTTTGTGGCTAGCCCCCCGGATAGCTATGGTAGCAAACAGGTGGTGACAGCCCTGGGAGCCTTGAATTCCACCACGTAGTTGGGTTAGTTCTTAAATCATAAACCTCATTGTGCACGTCTGAGGTAAATAGTCCAGAGGGTGTGTACGATTTGAAGAACTAGATAAAACCTTTGTTGCTAAGTTAGTTGTGATCGTAAGTGTGTAGGAAAACATTAATCTGTTCATCGGCCAGACCCCGTCGATTTAGTTTAGTAATAGTTAGTTTTTCTTTCGTTTTAGTAGTAGTAGAAATCAACCCCCATCCATACATTTCGATCAACCTTGCTAGAATCACTAGTTGTTCATAGCAGTCCTAGTGTTAGTTCTGCCATAGTAGCTTCGCTGTGGAAATAAATACGATACTCGGTTACTCCCGGGTGAAGTGCTACAATTGTCTTATTCTGTGCGCTCGCGGAATTTACCAATAGTCATAAGAATAGTTAGTTAGACTTCTTACATTAAGAAGTACCAACAAGCCTTTCTGGCGCCGTTGCCGGTATAGATTCCATAGTCTACTCCTAGTGACGACGTTAGCAAGAGTCAACAATGAGTGACACCATATCAAGAGGCATAAACAAGAAGGAATGATGGAAGACGTCGTAGTCAGAATTAGAGGTCATGAAGTCCCCATAGACTTCTTGATCCTCGAAATGAGAAGACGATGATATCCACCTCATCCTAGGAAGACCCTTCCTCTACGCTACAAGTACAATCATTTACAAGAGGAAATCCATTTTCACTTTCGTGGAGAAAAGGCACGATGCTACTTCATTAACCACATACCCAATGAAGCATCCAAGAAGAACAGAAGTGAAAGACGCCGCTCTCAAACACCAAAGAAGACAAGCTATCGAGAATAGAGAGGCCAATCACGAAGAAAAAGCTATCGACACTGTCCCAGAAAAGAAAGGAGAGAAACCTCAAGACAGTGAACCACATGAAATGAAGACTCAGACCAAGAAAGTATGAGAGAAAATGTCTGCACCTAAGAGGTACAATCAATAACAACTTTCCAAACGTCTGACAACCTTGGGAGGTCTGAACCAAGGGAACGTCTGGTTCGTCGGACCTAAATATCCGAACCTTCGCCAAAAGGTAAAAATCGGTAGTTATTTTTATATTTACTTTGCTGCATATTTCTCATATTTAATCCATAATCATTTCTTGCCTCATCATATTTAATTCACAAACATTTTATTTTCTGCATTGCATTAGAAAGGAAAATAAAAATATTGCATTTGTTACACTACATCATAAACTATGAAGCCCCATGTGAATAATTCTATGGTGTGTAAAAACCCACAGGAATGTTCATCGTGGTGGCATAAAATAATAAAAATAAATATGCATACATTCATCTTGTTGCATTTTTTCTCTTGCATCATAAAAATATTAAAGTACAAAAATATTGAGATACAAAAATATTGAGAAAGAGATCTTACAGAAATTCTAGACAACTAAGGCTTGAGTAGCCAACCATTAATGCTTAATCTGTTCCACAATTTTTGTTGTCTATTTGAGTTTCACAGGATTTGAAACGCCAAGAAAAGCTGATAAGCAAGTGGAGCACTGTCTCAATAAATATCAACATCAATCAAAGCTCTAATAGAGGAAGGACATATCCACTGCTAGTCTGCTACATTACAAGATCGAACGACTACGTCAACATTCAGCTTGGGGGAAGGCACCCCCATGTATCCACGTAAGTATCTTTATCCTCTTAAGTTTTTCATTCTAAAAAAAATGTGAGCACATTAAGGCTCACCCCTAAAAAGAAAAGAACAAAAATATGTGGGCACATGAAGGCTCACCATTAATTAAAAAAGAACAAAAAAATGTGAGCATATGAAGGCTCACCATTAATTAAAAAAGAGACAAAAATATATGAGCACATGAAGGCTCAACACTATTAAAGGAACCAGCTTGGGGAGACGCACCTCCGTTATCTTCACGATTCAGGTATGTCTTTATTATTATTACTACTACCACTATTATTATTAGCTTTTATATTATATCTTAAAGTGTGTTAGATTAAATAAATAAAATAGTGTGTTTTAAGAAATTGATGACTAAAAGAAAACCCTCTCTCTCTAATCTTTTGCATGGAAATGATGAATAGTTGCTCTATCTAATTTCTTTCAAGTACCTAGCCTTTAAAGCATGAGTTCTCCTGATTAATAATGATGCCTTAAAATAAAATTAAATGCATGGCTGGGAAATACTTAATCTAAGGTCTAGGTAATTGGGATATGACATGTGATGATCTGAGATGCTATTATCTTGTTCTAAACAACACTAGAGTTCTGGAGCTTTCTAAATATAAACATGACTAATAATTGCATTGAGTTAAATTAAGCTTTGTTGACCCTATGAGTAGTTTATCACGCCATTGAATCATCACTTACACATTTCATCCATCTTCCACATAAACGCTCATAATTATCTGTTGCTACCCTCTTAAAAGTTTATTGGAAGCATGTGGCTATTATTTAAAAAAATAAAAAAAGAAACAAAAGAGAAAAAAAGAGAGATCCGAGGAAATAAAAAGGGATAAGCATCCGAAACCTCAAAAAGATGGATCCCGAGTAAATAAAAAGGGACAAGTGTCCGGAACCTTGAATATATATATATATATATCAGAAAAAATGGGCACGTGCCCGAGAAAATAAAAAGGGACAAGTGTCCGGAACCTCGAAAAAATATATATATATATGACTCTGATAAACAGAAGAGAGTGAATATATTCAAAAGAGCATCTGACTCCATTTTTCCAAACACATGCACTTCTTGATTCAATGGTTGGTTGACTTTCTCTTTGGATCCATTGTTTAATTTGACAACACATGTATTAAAGCTTTTGAAAATCAATTAAAACTCCAGGATAAAGGTGAAGTGAAAGAACTAGAAACATAGTGCTTGATTTGATCGTTCAATCTTTCAATTACTCGAGATCTAACATAAAAGTAATAAGCCCCATGAAGAATAACATGTTATGTTTCAGAGAATTTTTGTTTAACAGCAGTTTTACTTGTTGGAAGTGAAGATATTGTAGCAACTCCTGATCCATTGTTAATTTTTGGTTTTGCTAAGGGACTAGCAAAAGGTAAGCTTGGTGGAGTTGTTGACACTTGTTATATATCAAAATTAAAGGATAAATAAATATGAAAAGGGCATGAATTCAATCACCAATAAAGGTTTAGGGTTTTAATTGACAATATTCCACGAGTTTTGGTGGATTATGATTCTGCAGGGACTAAACAGGAAAACCAGCACTGATTACTTCTCATAGAAGGAAACTAACGGAAGATTACGAAACCGACATGTCAAGAATACTCCAGAAGGATCTAGAGGACACCACAGGACACCACGAGGCGAGACACCCCGGGAGGCCGCCAGGTGGGACCGACCGGTCCCACCCTTAGACCGGTCGGTCTCCCTCTGGGCCCGCTGGACTACGTCTTCTGGAAGCTTCCTCCACCACCTTTGAGGATCCATCTTAGCCCTACGTGAAGTCGGTTTGATCTAACGGCCGCGGTTGATCCCTCAGGGCTATATAAACAGGCCCCCAGGCTACAAGGGAGATCAAGTCTCTCTTCAGAAAAAGTCCACGCCTCATTCAGAAACCCTAGATGAAGACTTCAAGTGCCAGCTTTCAAGTAGAAGACTAGTTACTCCTCTAGTTTAGGTTTAGAACCTAGTCTGATACTAGCACTACTAGAGAAAGGGCTTTTAATCCTGGCTAAAATGGGCCTTTAGTCCCGGGTATGCCAACCGGGACTAAGAATCCGGGACTAAAGGTCCCGGACCTTTAGTCCCGGGTGCATTCAACCGGGGCTAAAGGTTCTAGGAGAAAAAATAAATGCTTGTTGTGTGAGATTCGAACTCAGCACTTCTCGCCTCACGCACGCTTACTAACTGAGCTACACAACCCACGTGATATAGTTCTGGACGTTTTCCTTTTGAATCCACTCGGGAAGGACCTTTAGCCCCGGTTGGTAACACCAACCGGGGCTAAAAGGACATTTAGTCCCAGTTGGTAACACCAACCGGGGCTACCCTTTAGCCCCGGTTCGTATTACCAACCGGGACTAAAGGTCCAGGACCTTTAGTCTGGGTTGGTAGTACCAACCGGGGCTAAAGATTCACCTTTAGCCCCGGTTGGTGTTACCAACTGGGATTAAAGATCTTTATCCCCGGACACAATTTTTGGCCGAGACTAAAGCTCAATTGATAGATCGTCCAAAGGCCTGTTCTCTAGTAGTGTAGAACTAGAAGAGAGAGAGAGAGGGGAAGAGATCAAGAAGGAGCTCCAGCCTATCGGATCAACTTCTTCATCTTGTACCTGCGGATTCAAGTTCATCTTCAACTTGCTTCAGCGATTGTTTCGGTAATTAACGTCTATATTTAAGTTTGAGCCATTGTTCTTATTATTCTTAAGGTTTATGACTCTCTTTTGAGTACTTTAATTCTAGTCATTCTAGAGTTAGAGTAGTTGGATAGTGTAAGCATGGTTCTTAGACTCGATAGCTCATAAATGCCTCATATAACACCGGTAGTAGTGGTTGTTCGCAAGGGTGACTCTTATAGCCTTGTTGATTCTTCTATAGTCCACTTACCCGTGTGTAGGCTCTGTAGGATTATACATTTGCATAAAAGACTCATACTCTGTTTGTGTCCTTCTATGGCAACTTCCCCACTAAGAATAATATAAACATATCACTCTTGAATTAGATTTAGACAACCTTAGTGATCCCCTCTATACTTCTAGATTCTCCGTCCTTGTTAGCTACTCAGGGGTTAGACTTTAAGGCTTAACACTATCCGTTCCTTTCGGTTCGATATTAAAACTGGGTTACTCTGGTGAAGTGCTACATCGGTAGATTTTATCTGTGCGCTTGCAGATAAAGTAGTGTGTGCGTTAATTTATACCAACAAACACCAATAAGTTGAGGGGTTGAATTCGAAGGATAATTTGAGACGGGTTCAAACAAGAGATTTGGATTGGATTCAAAATGGGGACTTAGGAGAAATTCAAATGAGCTTTGAGAGAAAACGACTTTCTCCCTTACATGAAATATTATGACTTGAGAGTTTTGGGAGTTAGAATCAAAACGACTTCGAGAAGGGTTTCAAAAAAGGAAACGAGGAGGTTGCCATGGATTTGTGCACTCCAACTCTAGACACGTTTCGAACCCTAGCCTGACTCGACAACTCGAGCACACCCCTACAAGCAAAACTATATGGATGCAACGTTTCACATGCAACAAAGATGCATTGACTAGCATTTGGCCTAGCAACTACATGTTCCACTCATTGCAGGAAAAGTTTTAAAAAGCTCGTATTTTTGGTTGGTCAAAAACCCAGGTTGTTATAGTTAGTGACAAGAATACCCAAAGGAATGTTTTCATAATTATATTTCTATGCTCTTTATACAAGGACAATGCAGCAGAAAGGTGAACTTCTTTTGGGAGTTGGTGAGAAAACTAGGGCTAGGGGGATTTTCTAATAATTGTGTGAAACATAAACCTGGCTCATTAGCAGACAAAAAAGAGGAACACTCTAATGGCAACATTTAGGGATTACATGGTGAGGTTATTAAAATCATCCCATAATGAGCCAAGAGATTATTTATCTAGTTGTCTAAAATGCAAACTCCCAAGAAGAAATGTTCCCAAAACAAAATATTCCCAAAATATAGGATCTAAGGATTCTACTGGTTATAACTTGTGCTCATGGGTTAATGATAGATAAGAGTGAAATTCAAAAACATCCATAAGGATGAACACAAAAATGATGAAAAGACTGGGACAAAAAAGGAAAACATAAAAGTATAATACAAGGTTAAGCTAGAAAGAAGTTTGACTTAGCAACCGTTTCCCTACCAACGGCGCTAGAAAGCTTGTTGACACTTACTAACATCGCTACCAAGACTAGAGATAAGCCCTATCCCCGGCAACGGCGTTAGAAAGCTTGTTGGTATTTATTAACACACAGTAAAAGATTCGCAAGCGCACTGATACCGTTGTAACTTTCACCCGGAGGTTTTAATATCGTATCCACAGGGAAACATGTGAGAACTACAGTCTAACCTAACCCAGAGTAGCTCAAGACTTAGAAGGGTTGAGAGGGTAGAGGTGATCACTAAGGTCTTCTAGTTCATATCTCAATAAGCGGTCTCATATCATTTTATCAAGGGACATTATGTTAGAAGGCTACATCCAGAGTACAAGCACAACTAACTAACTACGGTCCAACTCGGCCTATAGATGGGAGGTGGACTATTGAAGATTCAATGGGTCTATAAGAGTCACACCCATCAGCTACCACCGGTCCCTCCTATAGGGTACATCTACGAGTAACCCGAGTCTAAGCACCATGCTTACACGATGAATTATACTCTAACCTATTGCAATAGATTAAAGCACTCAAAAGGGATTCGTGACAAGAACAATAAATAAGAGCAACACTTACATTAATAAGAAGGTGAAGACCAGAGGAATCCCAAACGTAGATTAACTTCCGCCGAGGTCCAGGGCACAGAGCGGACACCGACAGGTCGGCACCTCCTCCATACTCCTCCCTCTCTCTTGAGAATACATATGATGAATGATTGACTATGTTGAGGAAGGTTTGAGGTTTTTACCCGGTTGAGTCATTATTTGCTATGCGCTTAATGCTTATGACTAACTGGTGGCGTGAGTTGTGTGGTGTTTCTGTGTTGGTGTGCGTGTGCGACATGTGTCTCTTGGCTGTGTTGATGTGCAGGTGTGGAGCTCGGAGACAGTGGTCTATGGCGAGGTGAAGGTCAAGTTGAGACGTGCCGTGCCGACGGATCGGGTGCAGTGAAGGATGGGCGTGCCGTGCGGCGGACGTGCCATGCCGAGGTACCGAGCGATGAAGGGCGGACGTGAGTCTTAGACTGACGGACCGGAGGGCCAGAGGACCAGCTGTGGTAGCTGGCACGTGGCATCAGCGAGCAAGAGCACATGGGGATGTGCGGTACATCGGCCGAGTCGGGAGGAAGGCGCTGGAGTCGTGTCACTTGGCGGGAGGTCGGACACGAGCTTGCGCGCGGCGCAAGTGCCGTCGGCCGAGTCAAGAAGGATGGTGAAGGCGTTGTGCCCGGCGTGGAGGCTGGACATGCATCGGCATCGGTGCCGGTGGTCGGGGTGTGAGAACCACATCCCATCTACGGTGCGGGTTCGGTAGCTGAGCCTCAAAAAGCTACCATCGACGGTTTCCAGGTTTGGGCCTCAAAACCTGGGGTGGCGGGTTTCCGAGTTTGGGCCTCAAAACTCGGGATGGACGATTTCCAGGTTTGGGCCTCAAAACCTGGGCTTGCGGGTTTCCGAGTTTGGGCCTCAAAACTCGGGGTGGACGGTTTCCCGGTTTGGGCCTCAAAACCGGGGGTTGGTCCGAAAGGACGGTCGACGCGTGGCGGCACCGAGAGGCTTGCGTTGCGGCGAAGCTATCGGTGAGAAGGCGCGGCGGTCGACGGTGGCGACACGTGGCGGCATCGGGTGAGGTCGCGTCGAGGCGAAGCTACCGGATGTGCGGGCGTGGCCGTCGGATGAAGATCGTCAGGACTGGACGGTTTTACCCCTGGGGGGTATTTGGGACGAGTGCTTAATGTAAGGGCGCTTTGGTCATTAGGACGTGCGCCTATATATATGGAGGGGGCTGCTAGGGCAGCCGTATCCTTGGCAATCCTCTGGTGGTGTCTCTCTCATTTTGTTCCTGTGAGAGTAGGCTAGGGTTAGGGAGAGTTGGCTCTTGTTCTTGAGCTTTTCGCCATCCAAGCTTTGATCTGCTGGAGTGGCTTGTAGCCCGTACACCAAGTGCTTAATGAATCATCCATTCCTCTGAGTCCAAGGATCAAATTCGTGCTTTGATTTGTCTTGCGATTTTGTTCTTCGCGTTTGCACGTTTTCCCCTCTTTCGTTCTTCACGAGAATTCTTGTTTCGAGGGAAGATTCACAAATCCGTTTGAACCATCTTGTGTAGCTTCGTGAGAGTCTTCTTTCTACCGAAGGAATTTCTCTAATACCTCACGAACTCACAGATCGGGCGGATTTAGTTTTGGGGTCGAGTTCTTGCCCGTTCTTCACCGTTTTCTTCGATTCACCGATTTGGAGTTAGGTTCGAGCCATGATCTCTTAGGAGTAGCTCACTAACATCCTTGTGACCCCTCACACGAAGTTGGAGCCCTAGTGCTTTTGATTTGAGGGAGATCGGGTTGATTCGGTGGACGAACAGAGGTGCGTCGGGGTGACCGGACGCATGAGTAGGACCGACCGGACGCTTGGTCGTGAGTCCGGTCGTTGAACACGTTCTCTGCATCTCCTTCGTGACTTGACCGGACGCACGCCTCATATCGACCGGACGCTATCCCGTGCGTCCGATCGTTGAAGGCCGAGCGAAATACTGTGCGCGATTCTGACCAGACGCCAGGGTTTCGCGTGACCGGACGCACTGAAGGCACTGTTCATTGCCTCCTCGGTGCTTGACCGGACGCTCAGTTGTAACGACCGGACGCTTGATCACCGTGAGTCCGGTCGTGAACAGAGAGCATCCAGAGAGGTTTTTCTCTGACCGGACGCGTCCGATCGACACTGACCGGACGCACCTCAGAGTCCGGTCAGTGCAGTGTTTGCGCGTTTTCGCCCGTATCTTTTGCGTTCGAGCTCCGATTTGAGATCCGCTTTTTGCGTTGGATTCCCGACTCTGTGCTCTACAGAAACCGGGCTTCCCGCTTTGTGAAAAAGCCTGAATCCCACTCGCGTTGCTCGGGGGAGGTTGAGATTACCCAAACTCCATCCTGTCACTAGTTGACTCGCGTGGATTTGGAAGAGGGAGCTTTTGTGGTGTCCCGCTGTGTTCCTAGGGAACATCCACCCATTCTCTTGGGTCGTGGACATCACGTGTGTCGGCTTTGCTGTTGGGGTTGATTTTGTTGGGACAGAGGCCGGAATTTCTGAGAAGAAATTTTTAGGCTCCCATTCACCCCCCCTCTGGTCGCCTTGCTTTAGCATTTTCGGTCCTTCATCTCTACATCTCTTCCTCTAATCTGAGCTCTAATTACAACAAGATGAACTAGTGTGGCAGAACCTCTCGGCAATGTGGCCCACCCGCACACGTCAGCGTCTCCCTGAGCTCTAATGACTGTGCACATGTACCACATCACACGAAAGATCTGTCGGGTGTCCCCGAGAGAACCCCGAATTATCCACGAGCCACAGGATCATCATCATGAAGGTTGGAATAATTACAACATTACAACATTTGTTACAAAATACCATCGGAGTGCGGAAGTAAGAGATATAGACTTTACAAAACCATGAACCAGTTACTTTTTACATAAACATAATTGGTATTGCGGAAGTAGAATAGTATTAGGGAACCACACTTAGGCGGAGTACTTAAGTTGGAGAAGAGGAACAACCAGATCACGTCAAGCCCACTGACACGATCATGATCAACATCACTTATAAGAAACCTGCAACAGGGATTAACAAACCCTGAGTACTGGGGTACTCAACAAGACTTACCCGACTAAAGAAAAAGGGAGAAGACTCAGGAATGAAAGGCTTAGGGTAGTCAAGGTAAGGCTTAAGTATTTTGCAGAAAAAGCATTTTGTAAACCTTGTTTTATTTTGGAAAGATTCAAGCATTTCTCAATTCTTCATTGTCCAAGATTCATTTTATATTTCAAAACATACCTAGTTGAGAACCACTCTCCGTTGACAGTCGAAGACCAAGTCTCCATAACCGAGGAGCAACGTTAATCCGGATAAATAATACTCAGCTGAGGATTCCTATCCACACTGCATATGTAGCTCCCAAGCTTGCATATGCCAACCCGTCTTCCACGATTCCTCCAAGATTGGACCCCGGTCCTACGCCACCCAGAAGTACAGTACACCACTCTTATCCAGGTACGACGACCACGTGGGTACAAGCTACTTCCGCCATCTCTCCACTCCCAGTGCGCGGTTGTCAGTCCCAATAAAGGATTCCTCGGAGCCAGAGCTTTCCGTAGTATGTGAATAGTTGCAAGTCTTGGCCAGCAGGCTTCCACACGGATGGTCCCTAATTTTTCCGCCAGAAACTGTACCTTGGTTATATCTCACCCAAGCGTAACAGTCCTGTCAGTTTTTCAACCCTGTCCCTGTCGGTGTCAACTGTTGAGTCCCGGACTACAACATGACGGCACCGTACGCTAGGACAACATCTTCTCGACAATGACCACATGCTAGCTAGGCAAGCAGTCATCAAACGGGAAGTATAACCAAAACCCTTGATATGATTCATCTCAGTGATTATACTTTTGAAATTGGCATTTTTATTGCAAATCTATTGTATAGCATCACTAAGCATTTTGCAAATAGTTTTTAAAACAGGGCAGGTGGATCTTCTGGTGGAGGTAAACAGTGCAAGAAGTAGGCCATCACACAACTCCTATAGCCTAATGCAGTAGTTTATATCAAAAACATTTTATAAAACCTTTATAAAAACAAGGAAAGGTTAAATGCACCGGGGCTTGCCTTCGTTGCAGGGAAGACAGGATCCAAGAATGATCCATAAGGTTAGCTCCTTCATCTAGAAGTTAAGTCTTCTCGACGAAGCTTGTTCAACAAGAATCTCCTTCTGAGGCTTGTCCGACAAGGGCGATCACCAAAGCTTAAACCACATGATTTCAACACTCTCGGATACTACACGTAGATAAATGAGGTATGCTCAGAATGATGTCATGTGATGTATGCTAAGGTGCAGGACAATTCAAAAGTAAAACAGAAGATAACACAAGATAAGGAAAGTCGAGTACAACTCTCCTTCGCGGTAAAGTTGCAAACCAACAAAACCAACTTTAGCTATTATATATTAATACTAAACAAGTTTTATTATTTTCCGTAAACATGGTGATGTATCTAACAAGCAACAAAAGATCATTAACATAAAGGAATCCATAACCAGGGAGCAATTCATGCTACTGATTCCCTGATTGTCAAACAAAACCAAAAGTCATATAAATTCAAAAGGGATTAACACTTTCTATTTATTTTATAAACCATTTTAATTAGCCTTTTACTTATACACAAATCATACTTGGTCAAATAGGGATGACATTAAACATGAAGGTGTACATCAGTGATATAAACTCACATGTCAAATTTCATGATTTTTGGAGAAACACAGAAAATTACATAATTCATGAAAGTTACATTTATGAATTAAAGTACAGATTTAATGACTATAGCAAAAGTACTCAAAACACAAGTTTTATAATTTTTATATTAGCACAGACATGCTATCATCTATCATGTCAAATTTCATAATAAACAGAGCTATAGATTAATTATAGAAAAAATAACAAAATTGCTTACTGATCAAAAAGATAGAAAAAGAAAAACGAAAACCAACCCAAACTGGGCTTTCGGCCCAAGCCAACTCAGCCCAGCGTGGCGCGAGCGCACGGCGATGGGTGAGGGTTTGCTCGAGACTCGGCTCGAGCGAGACAACGCCCGAGGGTCCGCTCGAGGCCTAGCTCCCGCGAGACAGCGCCCGAGGGTCCGCTCGAGGCCTATCTCGACCGAGAGGATAAAAACCAAACACCCGTCCGAGGCCTGGCTCTAGGCTCGGGCGAGACGGAAAAAGCTCGTCCGTCCGAGGCCTAGCTCGGGCGGAACGGTGAACACGTTCGCCCGAGGCTTGGCTCGAGCGAAGCGGAGGAGGCGCCTGCTCGAGGCATAGCTCGAGACGGAGGGCACGTGTCCACATGCCCGCTCGGGACCTGGCTCGAGCGAGACGGTGTGCCCTGATAGCTTTGCAGAAAAGCCCTTCGGCTTACACTAAAACAACCCGCAGTCCATGGCGCTATTCACCCTAGCCTGGGGCTTTGCAACCAACACCCTGGAACTTTTCATCTTTACAACGAGAAGGTCCTCGACCATGGCCGGCGTGAACGACGGCGCACCGAGCGGCGGCGAATCTTACGCCGGCCATCTCCGGCCATTAGAGACTCGGCTGACGCGAGCATCAACACCGGCAAGACAGCCGCAGTCGATTGAACCCTCAACCCTACACTCTACCACTCGGGTTGAGCCTGGCCACGCACGGCGGCGGACCGGATCTCGGCTAGCCCTGCTCCGGCGAACCTAGACCGGTAGCAAGCAAACGGAGATACTAGGAAGGTCTAGCAGCTCACACTGATGCTGTTGGTGTCACTGGTTGAAGCAGAGGTTGCACGAAAAGTAGGCGTCCACGGAGCAGTGGCCTTCGGCGGTAAACTCCGGCGAAGACGACTCTGTTCCGGTAAAACCTGAGCACCAGACAAGGGACCATCGAGCCGATGAGTTCTCTAAGATCAAGACGAAACACAGACACGAGGAAGAGAGAGTGAAGAAGTGCTCGGTTGAGCTGACCACGGTGAGGTCGAGCTCGGCGGCGCTTTCTGCTCGGCGGGAAGAAAACCGGTGAGTGTGAGCTCTTTGGTGCGGTAGAGATGGTGAGGCTAGGTTCGGGAGATGCGCAAGGATGTAGGGTATTTATACCCGCGGTCAAACGGGATGAGATCAAGCAGGGACGGTGAACTGCGGATCGAGCCGGGAATGTGCTCGTCGGGGCTGCGTGTCAAGAAGTTGACGGCGAGTGCGGAAGAAGGTGCCACGACGCGAGGGTAAGTGCCAGCAGATGGGTAACTTCGCCACGGAGTTGGTCGCGTGCTCGCTCGAGAGAGAGCTATGGCCATCGCGCTGGCGTCGCCGGCAAAAGATCTCGGCGGCCACCGCCGTAAACAGAGAAGCAAGTCTATCCCCCCTTTTTCCCATTCCTCTTCTACCCTTTCTGAAAAACCAAAAATTACTTTTGATTTCATAAGAAAACTTGAAAAACTTTACACATCAAAGTTGTTCCTTATCAAAAATAGAACAACTTTGCTTTTTGAAGCATAGCCAAACTGTGCTTAATTTTGAAACTACACAAAAGGGGATAAAATTAGGTTTTGGAAATTGATTTTCAAACTTGTTTTCCAAATTACTTCAGATTTCCTTTAAAAACATGAAAATCTATCTTAACAGAAGTTATTGCATTTAATCCTCTCTACCACTTTGACTAAAGGACCAAAATCTAATTCTTTTTAGTTTTTCAAATCTAGTGTTGGGGTCAAATTTAGGGTTTAAAAGATTTCAAATTTATACAAATTTTTATACAGAAACTTTAAAAACTTTGAATACCAAAGTTGTCCCTCTCAACAAGAGCTACAACTTTGCTTTTGAAATAACTTTGAAATTTTGACTTTCTTTTTGACTTATAAAAAGGGGACAAAAAGAGAGATTTAAAAACCAAGGTTTTCTCACTTGCCCTTTTATGAAACACCAAACATCACAAGCAAGCCACATAAATATCAAGCATGGAAATCAACACTCAAAAACATACAACACTCTGGTCAAACATATAAAGCATCACAATTATACTTAAAACATGAAATGCTTTTATGCCAAGATGCCAGATGATTAAACATACTAAACAACTTAATTAGGATTTTAATTAATGCTTAACACCAGAGGTGTTACAACCCTTCCCCCTTAAAGAAATCTTGTCCCGAGATTTAAGGAGCACTAAAAAGACTGGGGTTGAGTATTGGAAAAGGAAAAAGTGTCACCCTTGTTTACTCGCAAGGAGTTCACAAGGCAACTGGGTTGGATTCAGGATTACAACCGGGATTAGAACACGGTTGCAAGTAGCAGGGTAGAAGATATCTGGGTGGAGCAAGAAAGATTATCAAGAATCCAGAGAGAGCGTACATTAGTTGCGGCTATAATGGATCATAACTGTAGACCTCGATACCTGCGCGCTCCCAGTGGAAACTAGTGTGATCCGGACACACGAGATTCCCTAGGTTTCGACGCGGCACCGTGGTCACCAATCATGGCACCACAATAGAGCACAACTTCTATATCTCTCATCTTAATAAGAAGGAAATTATAACCAAAAGCAAGGGTTGGTTATAACTACAAGGAGATTGGCTTTGAACTCCCTTTCGGGCGTCCAGAAATGAAAGTACTTTAACGGTGGACTAGAAAGAATCATGATTATAGACCTGGATATTAGCGAGCTCCCGACAGTAACGCCTTATGGTGGCCATCCATAGGTGATTCCAGGTTCCCACGCTTTTATCCGGTCCACAGATCAGGGTCCTTTCAAAGAACACAATTTTAGTAAATTTCAACCACCATTCGTCGTTTTCACGACATCAAACAACTGGTATGTGCCAATTCAAGGCATGGCACACACATCTAGGAAGAACCAAAGATTTACCCTGATTCTGAATTTATGTGGTAGAGTATATGGAAGATATCCAAAAGTTCCCAAGGATCAGAACTTATGGAACATAAGTATCAAGGATAACAGAATCCAGGGACGATCAACTATCAGGGATCATAGCTGCTTTTAGAATTTAGAGAAGAAACACATTTTATCATTATGCATGATATGATATATGCTCGTCCTATACGACCTCTCACTGACAGGAGATCTCTGCCTCCACCTGTTAGTTAGGTATAGGGCTATACTTTACACTTTAGCTTCACGGACCTTGTACAGGTGTTGAATAGCTCTTCTGTCTTGGTTTGACAGGGAGGTGATTCTCCATTAACCTTCAGTAGAAGAGTTGGAAACTTCTCAACATCTTCCATTGGAGTCACTGGTATAGTCTTCACGAAGTCTTCCAGCAAAGCAAGAAACTTAGGGAAGGATCATTTTTATTTATTGCTTCCAAAAACTTTTAGATTAAGAAATCATTTTGAAGTTTTTCGAAAGTAATGTTGCAACCAGTCTTTCCTTGATGACAATCCTGCTCCGATACCATTCTGTGGCAGAACCTCCCGGCAATGTGGCCCACCCGCACACGTCACCGTCTCCCTGAGCTCTAATGACTGTGCACATGTACCACATCACACGAAAGATCTGTCGGGTGTCCCCGAGAGAACCCCGAATTATCCACGAGCCACAGGATCATCATCATG
Source organism: Coix lacryma-jobi var. lacryma-jobi (assembly GCA_009763385.1). Classification (NCBI taxonomy): domain Eukaryota; kingdom Viridiplantae; phylum Streptophyta; class Magnoliopsida; order Poales; family Poaceae; genus Coix; species Coix lacryma-jobi. The sequence goes on along the minus strand of CM019826.1, from coordinate 110,291,008 downwards.
AAGGTTGGAATAATTACAACATTACAACATTTGTTACAAAATACCATCGGAGTGCGGAAGTAAGAGATATAGACTTTACAAAACCATGAACCAGTTACTTTTTACATAAACATAATTGGTATTGCGGAAGTAGAATAGTATTACGGAACCACACTTAGGCGGAGTACTTAAGTTGGAGAAGAGGAACAACCAGATCACGTCAAGCCCACTGACACGATCATGATCAACATCACTTATAAGAAACCTGCAACAGGGATTAACAAACCCTCAGTACTGGGGTACTCAACAAGACTTACCCGACTAAAGAAAAAGGGAGAAGACTCAGGAATGAAAGGCTTAGGGTAGTCAAGGTAAGGCTTAAGTATTTTGCAGAAAAAGCATTTTGTAAACCTTGTTTTATTTTGGAAAGATTCAAGCATTTCTCAATTCTTCATTGTCCAAGATTCATTTTACATTTCAAAACATACCTAGTTGAGAACCACTCTCCGTTGACAGTCGAAGACCAAGTCTCCATAACCGGGGAGCAACGTTAATCCGGATAAATAATACTCAGCTGAGGATTCCTATCCACACTGCATATGTAGCACCCAAGCTTGCATATGCCAACCCGTCTTCCACGATTCCTCCAAGATTGGACCCCGGTCCTACGCCACCCAGAAGTACAGTATACCACTCTTATCCAGGTACGACGACCACGTGGGTACAAGCTACTTCCGCCATCTCTCCACTCCTAGTGCGCGGTTGTCGGTCCCAATAAAGGATTCCTTGGAGCCAGAGCTTTCCGTAGTATGTGAATAGTTGCAAGTCTTGGCCAGCAGGCTTCCACACGGATGGTCCCTAATTTTTCCGCCAGAAAGTGTACCTTGGTTATATCTCACCCAAGCGTAACAGTCCTATCAGTTTTTCAACCCTGTCCCGGTCGGTGTCAACTGTTGAGTCCCGGACTACAACATGACGGCACCGTACGCTAGGACAACCTCTTCTCGACAATGACCACATGCTAGCTAGGCAAGCAGTCATCGAACGGGAAGTATAACCAAAACCCTTGATATGATTCATCTCAGTGATTATACTTTTGAAATTGGCATTTTTATTGCAAATCTATTGTATAGCATCACTAAGCATTTTTGAAGGACCGAGAAGCTAACCGAAAGCGACCAGAGGGGGGGTGAATGGGAGCTTCAAAATTTCCTTTCGGAAACTAGATGCCACTGTCCCAAAATCAACCCCAAGAGCGAACCCTAGAGCTTGCTAGTGTACACGACCCTAGATATAGGGTGGATGCTTCCTAGAAGCACAGCGGAACACTAGACAACCCTAGAAAGCCAACGCAAAAGACAGAACTCGATTCCGATCAAGAACGAACGAACCGCGAACGAAAACGCGAACTGGATCGACCGGACTCTGGCCAGCGTCCGGTCAGCAGGGACCGGACGCGTCCGGTCAACAAAAATCGGCTCTGGAACCTTACTGTTCGCGACCGGACTCACGAGTACAGAGCGTCCGGTCGAGAGCAGTGCGTCCAGTCAGAAACGAACAAGCGCGATGAACAGTGGATCCTGCGCGTCCGGTCAGCTGACATCGGATGAGTCCGGTCGCTGAAAAACCGATCTGGACCCTCTCTGTTCTTGACCGGACTCACGGAAGGGAGCGTCCGGTCGAGTGAACAGAGCGTCCGGTCACACGCAAACAACCACAGTGGTGTTCAACCACCGGACGCACGACCTGAGCGTCCGGTCGGCCCGAGCAGCGTCCGGTCACCCCGACAGCCCTCTGTTCTTCCACCGATTCGACTCAAACTCTCTCAAAACGAATCCTCTAGGGATCAAACTCGGTGAGTGGAGTCACAAAGAGTATAGTGAGCTATCTCTAAGAGATCATGGCTCGAACCTATCTCCAAATCGGTGAATCGAAGAATTTCGGGGGTGAAGAGAAAAAGTGACCCGAAACAAAAAAAAACGATTGATCTCCTAGACCGTGAGGTTAGAGGATGATTCCTTCGGTGGAAAGAAGTGCCTCATGATCTAGAATAACTTGGTTCAAACGGATTTGCAAAAGATGAACCGAGCAAAAAGATCAAGCGACGGGAAAATCGTGGAGAAAAGGATTCCGCGAAGAACACAAGCAAAACGGAAATCACAGCCACGAACTCGAAACAAAGACGCAAATCAAGCCATCGATCTGTGCTCCAAGGTGAGGATACGGCCTCACTTCCTCAGCTCAATAGTACACAGAGTGGAGTCTCTCTGCGGATCTCAACTAGCTAAAGCAGGGACGGGAGAGCGGAAAACCCTAGCAAATGAAAGCACTAACTGAGATAGGGAGGAGGGTGTCTCCCCTGGACTACTTATACTAACCTAGACTAAGCCTATTTCCTACTCTACCCCTCTCTAAACTAATTACAGAGCGAACCAGCTAAACCCTAAGGCTATTCTGGTCCAACCCGCGGTGGTAGGTAGATCCGACGGCCACGCCCGCTCGAACCGAAGCGTTGCCTCGACGCAACCTCTGGATCGCCGCCACGTGCCGCCCTCGCTCTGCACCCCCGGTTTTGTGGCCCAAACCGGGAAACCAGCCTTTTCCAGCAACCCCCGGTTTTGAGGCCCAAACTGGGAAACCAGCCTCCAGCCTGAGTTTTGTGGCCCAAACTCAGAAACCCGCAGCGCCCGAGTTTTGAGGCCCAAACTCGGAAACCGGCCCATCACCTGAGTTTTGTGGCCAAACTCGGAAACCATCCGCGCCCAGGTTTTGTGGCTCCACCTGGAAACTGAGCACCCGAGTTTTGAGGCCCAAACTCGGAAACCGTCCACCCGGTGGTTTTTCCCTGGCTCAACCACCAAACCGGAGCTGTAGAGGGGATGCACCTCCCGTGCACCCCGTCCACCGACACGTGTCCCCAGGTCCTCGACCCGAGCAACACCGTGCCCCGCAAGTCTGCGCTCGTCGCTGTCCCAGGCTGCCAGCCACCACAGCTGATCCTCAGGCACTCCGGTCCCTCAGTCCAAGCCTCACGTCCGCCCTTCACTGCTCGATACATCGGCATGGCACGTCCGCCGCACGGCACGCCCATCCTTCATCGCACCCAGTCCGTCGGCCCGGCACGTCTCAACTTGACCTTCACCTTGCCCTCGATCACTGTCTCCGTGCTCGACACCTGCACAACACAAGCCAAAGAACATGCGCATCAAACCCGTTGACAATCACTCATCACTCAGAGACTCGACATACACCCATGTATCCGCAATCTCCCCCTTGATGAGTGCATTGTCAACTACACACACAAATCATAAAATGAAAGAAGAAGGTAGGAGGAAGGAGAGGAAGAGAACTCAACCAAATGACCCAAAAGCATAGCAAAGCCGAAGAAGGTCAAGTGGAAGAAGCGAGAACTTGGTCCCCAAAGACATGGGCAACGGCTCGACGCGACCAAGCAAAGCAAAGCTAGCCCTCAAGAAGAGGTAGAACAGGCTCAACACCGCTAGCAGAAAACCAATTGAAAATCGGAGCTAAAAAAAAACGGCAAAGTGCTAGTCCCTCAAGATAGAGGCACAGAGGCTCAACACAACTAGCACGAAAACCACTCCGAACCAATTGAAAAACAATCGAAAAGTCTTCGAACCAATCGAAATCAAACTCGATGCCAAATGAGGAAAATGTTTGCTAGTCCCTCAAGATAGAGGCAACGGCTCAACACAACTAGCAAACTCCCCTCGACAAGTGCAAGCAACTCGGGACTCCCCCTTAGGTCCAACAAGAGAAGAGCATAAAGATCTGAAAATCTCCCCCTTAGCAAAAACTCCCCCTTAATTGAACGCCAGGAGACATATGATTTGCAAAAACTCTCCCTCTTAGTTGAAAATGCACTTATCAAGCACAAACTCTTCCCTTGAGCCAACACAACTCCCCCTTCTAAAATGCATATGAAGTCAGAAATGCAAGTTAGCAGCTTCAGGCATATAATCAAAAGAGTGCAAAAAATGCTCTAATCGGTATAGCTCCAAAGGCACAACTAAGCACTCAAATAGCGAAGGCTCAAACTGATCACACATACGAAATATGAAGCATATGAGCAAGTGAGCAGTTTTTAGCCAGAAAGATAGTCACCATCAGAATAGCACTACACATGTATAGATAGGAATCCAGACAAGTGCTAAACATGTATACAAGGTGAACTACCCCTAGCAAAGTTCAATCATCATGCATAGGAATGAAGCATATACTTGTGATTTCATTTTTATATTGGAGTTGCAGCGGTGAAATTACACAAGTTTAATTATTTAGCATGTGATTGCGAGAGGTTGAAAGCTTGTCTTTGCCTAACTTTTCAACCGAGCGAAGCCTATGCCGAAGCAATCAGAAGCTTGAAGCTACGGTTTCGGTCATACACTACACGGCTCAAGTTTAACTCAAAGTGCAATGAGAAACAGTCTCGATACTGTGAGGTGTTGACAAGCAATCCCATCTCGATCTTTTCAACTCACTAAAACTTGGTTCAAATTTTATTCATGATATGAACAGACCAAGCAAGTGAATGACTCATAACTAGAGACATAGCAACCTAGCATATATGAAAAGCACGAGAGAACTCAACATATCCTACACATGCTAGTTGCATATCTCAATGGTGAACATTTTCAGATTGTAAGTTATTAAGAAAATTCACCATTCCAAAATAGCTCAGCTCATAACATGTACTAGTGATCAGGAAGAGCATAAGCTACAAGCATCCATATAAGCATCGAAGCATACTAGATAGAGCATAGTTACATTCTAGTGATTATAAACATGAAGCTCAGAATGTAAAAGCGTATGCTAAAATGCAAAGAAAAGAAACTCAAAATAAAAGAGTCAGTCTATACAAGATCCAAAAGGTTTCCCCCATCTAAAAGGGGAAACACACACCAAGCTCACCCCTCAACCGATTAAAGGTTGATTCGTCTAAAGGCTTGGTGAAAATATCAGCCAGTTGGTGATGAGTATCGACATGGCGAAGGTCGATATCACCCTTCTCCTGGTGGTCGCGCAAGAAATGAAAGCGCACATCAATGTGTTTGGTCTTCGAGTGAAGCACGGGGTTCTTAGCAACGCTAATGGCACTCGTGCTGTCACAAAGCAAAGGCACGCGAGAAAAGCTCAGACCAAAATCACGCAAAGTGGCCATCATCCAGAGTAACTGGGAACAGCAGCTAGCCGCAGCAACATACTCAGCCTCCGTGGTAGACTGGGCAACACTAGACTGCTTGCGAGAAGACCACGATACAAGAGAAGATCCAATAAATTGGCAAGTTCCAGAAGTGGACTTGCGCTCAATGCGACAACCAGCAAAATCGGCATCGGAATAACCGCAAAGCGAGAGGGTGGAGGAAGCAGAATACCAAATCCCAAACTCAGGAGTGAAACGAAGGTACCTGAAGATGCGCTTCACCGCCTGACGGTGAGAAGTGCGCGGCGACGCCTGAAAGCGCGCGCACAGACACACCGCGAACTGGATGTCCGGGCGTGTCGCCGTCAGGTAGAGCAGCGACCCGATCATGCTGCGGTACTCCTTCTGGTCCACTGTTTCTCCCTCCATATCTGCATCCAGGGCAGTCGTCGTCGACATGGGTGTTGGAAGAGGCTTGGCCTCACCCATATCGAACCGCTTCAGCAAGTCCTTGGTGTACTTGCCCTGGTGCACAAATGTCCCCTCTCGGGATTGCTTGATTTGCAACCCGAGAAAGAATGTCAGCTCGCCCATCATGCTCATCTCGAACTCCCTGCTCATAGTATCTGCAAACTTGGCAACCAGAGCATGAGAAGAACCACCGAAAATGATATCATCCACGTAAATCTGGACCAAGAGCGTGTCTTTGCCTTGCCGGAGGAGAAAGAGCGTTTTATCTACACATCCCATTTTAAAACCCTTAGCAAGCAAAAAGGTTTTCAACCTATCATACCAGGCTCTAGGGGCTTGTTTCAAACCATATAAAGCTTTATGAAGTTTAAAGACATGGTTTGGAAACTTGGGATTTTCAAAACAGGGGGGGTTGCTCAACATAAACCTCCTCCTCTATGTAGCCGTTTAAGAAGGCACTCTTGACATCCATTTGAAAAAGTTTGAAGCCTTTGGATGCAGCAAAAGCCAAGAGTATCCTAATAGCCTCCAAACGAGCTACAGGAGCAAACGTCTCCTCATAATCTATCCCCTCCTTCTGACTATAGCCTTTCGCTACAAGCCGGGCCTTGTTTCTAACAACGTGGCCATCCTCTCCTTGCTTGTTTTTGAAAACCCATTTTGTCCCAATAGGCTTACAGTCAGGTGGAGGTGGAACTAGAACCCAAACCCGATTTCGCTCAAAATTTTCTAACTCCTCATGCATGGCATTAACCCAATCCGGATCCGTCAAAGCGTGTCCAACATCTCGGGGCTCAAAATTAGCAACAAAAGCAGAATGAGCGAAGTGCGAGATTTGCTGTGACCTGGACCGAGTGACCCGTTCGTCGATGTTGCCGATCATCTGCTGAGGCGGGTGCTGGCGCTGGATATGTCGTGGCGCCTCCCGAGCTGAAGTAGCCTCCCCCTCAACAGCAGCTGGTGCCTCCCCGGGTTCAAATGGTACCGCTCGGGGTGGCGGATCCCACGGCCCCCAGGAAGAAGAGGTGTCGGGGCCGTGAGTCGTCGTCGAGGCCGCTCTTTGCGGCGCGGCAGGTGGAGGGGGTGCTGGATCATCCATACCTTCAGCACCCTGGTCCTCGTCATCAAAAAGAGGCTCACCAACCTCATGATTGCGGATACATGGGTGTATGCCGAGTCTCTGTGTGATGAGTGATTGTCAATGGAGATAATGCGCATGTTCTTTGGCTTGTGTTGTGCAGGTGTCGAGCACGGAGACAGTGATCGATGGCGGGTGAAGGTCAAGTTGCGACGTGCCGTGCCGACGGACCGGGCGCGATGAAGGATGGGCGTGCCGTGCGGCGGACGTGCCATGCCGATGTATCGGACGGTGAAGGGCGGACGTGGACTTGGACTGATGGACTGGAGGCCGGAGGATCAGCTGTGGTGGCTGGCAGCCTGCGACAGCGACAGGCGGAGAAGTGCGATCATGTCGGTGGAAGGGGTGCACAGGCGGTGCATCCCCTCTACGACGCCGGTTTGTTGGTAGAGCCCGGGAAAAACCAACGGTGGACGGTTTCCAGGTTTGGGCCTCAAAACCTGGGTGCTGGGTTTCCAGGTTGAGCCACAAAACCTGGGCGCGACGGTTTCCAGGTTGAGCCTCAAAACCTGGGCGTGGGCCGGTTTCCGAGTTTGGGCCTCAAAACTCGGGCGCGGACGGTTTCCGAGTTTGGCCACAAAACTCGGGCTGGAGGCTGGTTTCCCGGTTTGGGCCTCAAAACCGGGGGCTGATGGAAAAGGCTGGTTTCCCGGTTTGGGCCGCAAAACCGGGGGTGCAGAGTGGTGGCGGCACGTGGCGGCGATCTGAAGGTTGCGTGGAGGCGACGCGGAAGACCGTGCGGACGTGGCCGTCGGATCTACCTACCACCAGCGGGTGGACTAGAATAGCCTTAGGGTTAGGCTGGTCCGCTCTGTAATTAGAGTAGAGAGGGGTAGAGTAGGAAATAGACTTAGGCTAGGTTAGTATAAGTAGTCTAGGGGAGACACCCTCCTCCCTATCTCAATCTCAGTTAGCGCAGTCATTTGCTTCCTAGCACCTAGGGTTTCCACTCTCCCATCCCCTGCTCTAGCTAGTTGAGATCCGCAGAGAGACTCCACTCTGTGTACTGTTGATTTGAGGAAGTGAGGCCGTATCCTCACTTTGGAGCACAGATCGATGGCTTGATTTGCGTCCTTAATTCGAGTTCGTGGCTGTGATTCGCGTTTTCTTTGTGTTCTTCGCGGAATCCTTTTTCTCCACGATTTTCCCGTCGCTTGATCTCTTTGCTCGGTTCATCTTTTGCAATTCCGTTTGAACCAAGTTGTTCTAGATCGTGAGGCTCTCCTTTCCACCGAAGGAATTAATCTCTAACCTCACGGTCTAGGAGATCGATCGATTTTCGTTTTGGATTGCGTTCTTGCCTCCATACCCCGAATTTTCTTCGATTCACCGATTTGGAGTTAGGTTCGAGCCATGACCTCTTAGGAGTAGCTCACTAACATCCTTGTGACTCCTCAAATCGAGTCCTAGGCCTAGGGCAATTGATTCGAAGGAGATCGGGTTGAATCGTGAAGAACAGCGCTGTTTTCGGGGCATCGGACGCTATCACGGGAACATCGGACGCTAGGGTTCCTAGCATCGGACGCTCCGGTGACGCGTGTCACGTTTTCAGCGTTTTAGTTTGCATCGGACGCTAGGCATCGGACGCGTCCGTTGTCCATCGGACGCGCCGGAGTCTTTGCATCGGACGCTGGGTGATCACTGTTCACAGCGTCCGATGGTGGAACAGTAAGGTTCCAGAACCGCCCAGTCTGCATCGGACGCGTCCGGTGGTCTGGCATCGGACGCAGGCCAGCGTCCGATGCGACTGGTTTCGCACGGTTTCGTCCGCGGTTCGCTCGTTCGTTGTCGGAATTGATTTCCGTCTTTTGCGTTGGCTTTCTAGAGTTGTCTAGTGTCTCGCTGTGCTTCTAGGAAGCATCCACCCTACATATAGGGTCGTGGACATTAGCAAGCTCTAGGGTTCGCTCTTGGGGTCGATTTTGGGACAGTGGCATCTAGTTTCCGTAAGGAAATTTTGAAGCTCCCATTCACCCCCCCCCTGGTCGCTTTCGGTTAGCTTCTCGGTCCTTCAATTGGTATCGGAGCAGGTTAAGGATCTTCCACCTTAGCCGGTTCCAGATCCACCGAAGGCGACATGGATCGCGGCGTGGGCAAACCGCCGTTTTTCGATGGGACGAACTATGCGTATTGGAAGATACGTATGTCGGCCTATTTGCAGAGCTTGGGCGTTTCGATCTGGGATATTTGCAACTCCCCTGATTACGTGGTCTTGGCTGCTCGTGTGACTCAACAGCAGGTCGATGAGCACGATGCCAATAGCCGAGCCCGTAATGCTCTTTTCTCTTGTTTGAGCATGGGTGAGTTTGATCGTGTTTCTCACCTCGCTACGGCTCGGGAGATCTGGGACACTCTCATGCGTTTTCATGAGGGCACCTCTCAAGTCAAAACCCGACTCTACGAGTCGTTCAAGCGAGAGTATGAGAACTTTAGACATCAACCTGGCGAGAGCATAGAAAGTTTATTCGCTCGCTTTCAGGTGATTGTCAACAGGATGAGGGCTAACAGAGAGCAGTTGCCATTTGACGATCATGAGCGTGCTTTGAAGCTTTTGCACACTCTTGACCGTTCGGTGTGGGACTCCAAGGTTCAGGCAATCATCGAATCGCCGAACTATGAGACTCTCACCTGCGACGAGCTCTTCAGTAAGCTCAAGTCCAGTGAGATTGATGCTATGGCGAGGGCTTCTTTTGAAAATCCTTCTCGCCCGTCCATGGCTTTGGTTTCCGGCTCTTCCTCTAACCCCTCAGCTGGCTTTGCGCTTTCTTCTCTCTTTTCTGTGACAGAGGACCAGCTGGAGTCTTTGGGAGACGACGAGTTGGCTTTGCTTGCCAACCGGTTCTCGCGGTTCCACAACAACCGCATGAACCGTCGTCGAGGAGGAGGACGCACGGGATGCTACGAGTGCGGCGACCCCGACCACTTCATCGCCGACTGCCCCAAGAAGAAGAACAAGCATCTGGGGAAGGGCGATCACGGCCAACAGGCTCGACTCCAAGTACAGGAGAAAGCACGTTCCCCCAAGGCACAAGAAGCGGGGCGGCTTGCGACAAAGAGTATCAAGAAGAAGTACTTGGAGAAGCAGCAGGCTGAGCAGCGTGCGGTTCTTCGCCACGCTCAGCGACGTCGACGGCTCGGATGACGACTCCGCTCGATCGAGTGATGACGAGTCCGAGAAGAAAAGCTGAGGACACGTTCAACGTTCTTATGCTTCTTCGCCGGCGACGAAGGCCTGTTACCATGGCGCTCGGAGATGAGGTTCGGAGGCGAGCTGGAGCACACCTCGGAACGACGACGACGACGACACCTCCAGGTATCTCTCACCTACGACGAGCTTTCCTCCGAGGTTGAGAAAATTGACTGCTGCCCTCCTTAGCCAAGATAAATTGGCTTAGGCGTGCCGCTAGAGAGCGCAAGGAGTTAGGCATAGTGGAGGACACGGTGAAGGAGCTTGAGTTCGCTCGGCCACCGTGGTAGTGTCGGAGGAGGCGGAGTGGCGAGTCGTGCCACCGCGCACATGACTGACCTTCTCACTCTGAGAGGTAAGTATGCTGCGTTGGTGGAGAGGTGGATGAGCTCCGTGCTAGGCCGCAGCTGTTGGGTGCGTGCAAGACTTGTCCTGTCTTGCAATCGAGTTGGCAGAGAAGATGCCAAGCTTGAGTCTTTTGAAAGGCCGGCTCGGATAGCACTTGTGTCAAGAGGTTGCTTTGTGTGAGGGGCTGGAGATGGAGATTGCAATGTGAAGCATGGCAAGATGCAAACCGAGGAAGAAAACACATACCTTCGGACCATCTTGTCATGGGTCTCCTGTAGTGAGCCGCAGCTCGGGATGATGATCTCCCAATTCAAGCGAGCTGCTGGTGCCCCTGGTGTAGGTCTTGGCCCGTTGTTGATCTCTCAGTTTTTGGTAAGATTGGAGAGTCTAGTGGTCTGAACCCATGTGAGAAGCCCAATTCCACCACTACTCCCAAACTTTGCCAAGCTTCCACTCAAAGAGCCACCAAGCCTATCACCAGTGGTGTGGTTTAGAACCCCCTCGACCCAGAGAGCTCCTCCCAAGAACCCATTTTGGGCACCCAAGCCAAACCACCTCAGAAACAAGCTTGATGCTATGCCACCCACCCCTTCGTGAGGAGTTGCCACAGAAGGGCAAGGCAAAGTGAGCCACACCCACAGCCCTGGTCACCAACAACCCCCTGTGCGTGCGGTGAGGTACCACAGTGTGATTTTTGTGGGAGGGATGGTCACTTGAGCGAGTTCTGCTTTCGGCGCAAGCGAGAGGCGCGCAGGGCTCGGGAGATGGAGAACCCGAACATGTACCATCCAGCTCATGGTGGACATGTACCGAAGGCCCAGGGGAGAGCTGCTAGGTCCGGACGTCAGGGTCCCAGCCTAGCCAGGAGATGAGAGCCCCGAGGAGGGAGACTAGGCCTAGAGGTCCAGGACCTCAGTTTGTTAGGCCTAGGCAGGAGAGAGCTCCGAGGAGAGACGCTAGAGTTGAGCAGCAGGCTCCTAGGCGTAGACCTCGTAGAGAGCGTGCCCGACGGGGTCCTGCTTTTGCAGGTAACGGACCCCGTGGCGGAGGCTTTGTTGAGCGCCTTGTCCCCCGCAGGTAGAGTTTCGCGGTGAGCGCTTCTTCCCCAGCGGACCACGTTTTCCTGTGCGTGGTGATCGCTATCCCCCCTAGACAGGATGGTTTTTACACTGACCGTTCTTTTGAGCAGCCGGCCCAACACTGGTTTCCTTCTTATCTTACTACTACCCCAGTGTTGGACCGTATGTTCACCCTATGTCTTTTTATTGATGTAGGAGGAGCGGTTGGAGGACATTTGCTTGTGGATTCCGGTTGCTCGAGGCACATGACCGGAAATGCCAAATGGTTCTCCAGCCATAGTCCGGTCGCCGGAAAAGAGTACATAACCTTCGGCGACAAAGGTAAGGGCAAGGTATTGTCCGTTGGTGCAGTGCGGGTTAATGAGCACTTTGTGTTGCGCGAGGTTGCTCTTGTTTCTAACCTGCATTTTCAACTTGCTTTCTGTTTCGCAACTTTTTCGTGAAGCTATGAGATTCGTTTCAAACCGAACCTTAGCCGGATCTTAGATCCTCAGGGTGATCTTGTATGTCTGATTTCACCCTTTGGGAATGTCTTTCGCCGCGAATTTCTCAAAGTCGTTTGGATCTTCTCGCTGTCTTTTGGCTAGTCCTTCTTCTTCTGATCTTTGGAAGTGGCATAGGAGGCTCGGTCACCTGAGTTTTGACTTGCTTGCAAGACTTAGCTCACTTGGCTTAATCCGAGGATTGCCCAAGCTTTCGTTGGAGAAGGATCTAGTTTGCCATGCTTGCCGGCATGGAAAGATGGTTGCTGCTCCCCACCATCCTTTGACCAAGGTTATGACCTCGCACCCCGGAGAGCTTTTGCATATGGACCTTGTTGGTCCGGCTCGGGTGAGCTCGGTTGGTGGGAAGTGGTATGTGCTTGTTATTGTTGACGACTTTTCGAGGTATTCGTGGGTCTTCTTTTTAGTTGAGAAGTCCGAGACATTCTCCTTCGCTCGCGATCTGATTTTGCGTCTTCAGAACGAGTTCCCTTGAACTCGATGCGAGCGATTAGAAGTGATAATGGTTCCGAGTTTAAAAATTCGGATTTTGAGAAGTTTTGTAAACGCCTTGGTTTGGAGCATCAGTTTTTCTTCTCCCTATACACCACCCCAAAATGGTGTTGTAGAGAGGAAGAATCGGACCCTTGTTGAGATGGCCAGGACGATGCTTGATGAGCATAGGACTCCTAGGCGCTATTGGGCCGAAGCTATGAACACTGCATGCTATATTTCGAATCGCATTTTTCTGAGAGGTGTTTTTGAAGAAGACCTCTTATGAGTTGCGTTTTGGTCGCCAGCCCAAGGTGAGTTATTTTAGAGTCTTTGGTTGCCACTGTTTTATATTGAAAAAGGCAACCTAGACAAGTTTGAGTCTCGTTCTTCTGACGGTGTGTGTTTTTGGGTTATGGCACTCACACTCGAGCTTATCGTGTACTTAACCTTGACACTAACCGAGTCATGGAGACATCAGATGTCACCTTCGACGAGACTCTTGTTTCTCCTTCTTCTCGTTTTGAGCGTGCAGGTGATCACGAGGTTGGAGAGCCTCTTTTCGATGACGAGGAAGAGGGTGCTGAAGGTATAGATGATCCAGCACCCCCTCCGCCTGCCGCGCCGCCGGGAGCGGCTTCGACGACGACCCGTGGCCCCGAGACGTCTTCTTCCTGGGGGCCGTGGGATCCACCTCGCGCGGTACCTTTTGTACCCGGGGTGGAACCAGCTACTGTTGAGGGGGAGGTTACTTCTTCCCGGGAGGCGCCACGACACATCCAGCGCCAGCACCCCCCTGAACAGATGATCGGCGACATCGACGAGCGAGTTACTCGCTCCAGGTCACAGCACATCTCGCACTTTGCTCATTCTGCTTTTGTTGCGTCTTTTGAGCCCCGAGATGTTGGACACGCATTGACGGATCCGGATTGGGTCAATGCCATGCATGAGGAGCTAGAGAACTTTGAGCGAAATCGGGTTTGGGTTCTAGTGCCACCACCTCCTGACTGTAAACCTATTGGGACAAAATGGGTATTTAAAAACAAGCAAGGAGAGGAGGCCACATTGTGAGAAACAAGGCCGGCTTGTAGCGAAGGGTTATAGTCAGAAGGAGGGGATAGATTATGAGGAGACCTTCGCTCCTGTAGCTCGTTTGGAGGCTATTAGGATACTCTTGGCTTATGCTGCATCCATGGGTTTCAAACTTTTTCAAATGGATAGTCAAGAGTGCCTTCTTAAACGGCTATATTGAGGAGGAGGTCTATGTCCAGCAACCCCCCGGTTTTGAAAATCCCAAGTTTCCAAACCATGTCTTTAAACTCCACAAGCTTTGTATGGTTTGAAACAAGCCCCTAGAGCCTGGTATAGAGATTAAAAACCTTTTTGTGCTAGCTAAGGGTTTTAAAATGGGATGTGTAGATAAAACGCTTTTTCCTCAAGCAAGGCAAAGATACTCTCTTGGTCCAAATTTACGTGGATGATATCATTTTCGGTGGTTCTTCTCACGTTTTGGTTGCCAAGTTGCAGATCTATGAGCAGGGAGTTCGAGATGAGCATGATGGGCGAGCTGACTTTCTTTCTCGGGTTGCAAATTAAGCAATCCCGAGAGGGGACGTTTGTGCACCAGGGCAAGTACACAAGGACTTTGCTGAAGCGGTTCGACATGGGTGAGGCTAAGCCTCTTCCGACGCCCATGTCGACGACGACTGCCCTGGATGCCGACACGGATGGAGAAGCAGTGGACCAGAAGGAGTACCGCAGCATGATTGGATCGCTGCTCTACCTGACGGCGACACGGCCGGACATTCAGTTCGCCGTGTGCTTGTGCGCGCGCTTTCAGGCTTCGCCACGCATTTCTCATCTCACCGTCAGGCGGTGAAGCGCATCTTCAGGTACCTTCGTTTCACGCCCGAGCTCGGGATTTGGTATTCTGCTTCTCCACCCTCTCGCTTTGTGGCTTTCTGATGCTGATTTTGCTGGTTGTCGCATTGAGCGCAAGTCCACTTCGGGACTTGCCAGTTTATTGGATCTTCTCTTGTGTCGTGGTCTTCTCGCAAGCAGTCTAGGTGTCGCTCAGTCTACCACGGAGGCTGAATATGTTGCTGCGGCTAGCTGCTGTTCCCAGTTACTCTGGATGATGGCCACTTTGCGTGATTTTGGGTTGAGCTTTACTCGAGTTCCTTTGCTTTGTGACAGCACGAGTCCATTAGCGTTGCTAAGAACCCTGTGCTTCACTCGAAAACCAAACATTGATGTGCGCTTTCATTTCTTGCGAGACCACCAGGAGAAGGGTGATATCGACCTTCGCCATGTCGATACTCATCACCAATTGGCTGATATTTTCACCAAGCCTTTAGACGAATCAACCTTTAATAGGTTGAGGGGTGAGCTTGGTGTGTGTTTCCCCTTTTAGATGGGGAAAGCATTTTGAGATGTACAGACTGACTCTTTTTTTTTGAGGCTCTTTTCTTTTGAGTTTCTTGAGTCTCTCCTTTTGGTATCTTCTTTCGTTCAGTTTCTGTCGGGCATACGCATTTACATTCTGAGCTTCATGTCTATATTCACTAGAATGTAATTATGCTCTTGTTAGTATTGCTCCGATACTTATGATGATGCTTGTAGCTTATGCTCTTTCTGATCACTGTTACATGTTATGAGCGAGCTATTTTTTGGAATGGTGAATTATGCCTAATGTATATAAATCTGAAAATGTTCACCATTGAGATATGCAACTAGCATGTGTAGGGTGTGTGAGTCCATTCCTTTCCTGCTTTTCATATATGCTAGGTTGCTATGTCTCTAGTTCTGAGTCATTCACTTGCTTGGTTGTTCATAACTTGCTTAAAATCTGAACCAAGTATTGTTGAATTGAAAAGATCGAGATGGGATTGCTTGTCACACCTCATGGTATTGAGACTGTTTCTCATTGCACTTTGAGTTAAACTTGAGCCATGTAGTGTATGACCGAAACCGTTGCTTTAAGCTTCTGATTGCTTCGGCATAGGCTTCGCACGGTTGAAAAGTTAGGCGATGACAAGCTTTCAACCTCTCGCAATCACATGCTAAAAATGAACTTGTGAATTCTTTTACCGCTGCAACTCCGATATGAATTTGAAATCACAAGTATATGCTTCATTCCTATGCATGATGATTGAACTTTGCTAGGGGTAGTTCACCTTGTATATATGCTTAGCACTTGTTTGGATTCCTTCTATACATGTCTAGTGCTATTTTGATGGTGACTATCCTTTTGGCTTAAAACTGCTCACATGCTCATATGCTTCATATTTCGTATAAGTGATCAGTTTGAGCCTTTGCTATTTGAGTGCTTAATTGAGATGTTGGAGCTATACTGATTAGAGCATCTTTGCACTCTTTTGACTATATACTTGAAGCTCCTAACTTGCATTTTGACTTCATATGCATTGTGGAAGGAGATCTTGTGTTCAGAGGGAGTTTATGTGAAGAGAGTTGCTTCTCCGATACCTTTTGGCCTTGATAAGTGCATTTTCAACTAGGGGGAGAAATTTACGCAAATCATATGCCCTGAAAATCTTTTGTCCTAGTTGCTTGCATTTGTCGAGGGGGAGTTTGCTAGTTGTGTTGAGCCGTTGCCTCTGTCTTGAGGGACTAGCAAACGTTCCTAGCTTCTCATGAGCTTTCATAAGCTTTTTCATTTGGCTTTCAATTGGTATCGTCTGGTGTGATTTCCCATTTGGTTTGGGTTGATTTTCAATTGGTTCGGAGTGATTTTCTTGCTAGTTGTGTTGAGCCTCTGTGCCTCTATCTTGAGGGACTAGCATTTTGCTTCTGTTGTCCTCCGATCTTCAATTGTATCTGCTAGCGGTGTTGAGCCTGTTCTACCTCTTCTTGAGGGCTAGCTTTGCTTTGCTTGGTTGCGTCAAGCCGTTGCCCATGTCTTTGGGACCAAGTTTTTGCTTCATCCACTTGACCTTGACTTCTCGGCTTTTGTTAAGGCTTCTGGGTCATTTGGTTGGGTTTTCTCTTCCCACTCCTTCCTACCTCCTTCTTCTTATTCATGATTTGTTGTGGAGTTGACAATGCACTCATCAAGGGGGAGATTGCGGATACATGGGTGTATGCCGAGTCTCTGTGTGATGAGTGATTGTCAATGGAGATGATGCGCATGTTCTTTGGCTTGTGTTGTGCAGGTGTCGAGCACGGAGACAGTGATCGATGGCGGGTGAAGGTCAAGTTGCGACGTGCCGTGCCGACGGACCGGGCGCGATGAAGGATGGGCGTGCCGTGCGGCGGACGTGCCATGCCGATGTATCGGACGGTGAAGGGCGGACGTGGACTTGGACTGATGGACTGGAGGCCGGAGGATCAGCTGTGGTGGCTGGCAGCCTGCGACAGCGACAGGCGGAGAAGTGCGATCATGTCGGTGGAAGGGGTGCACAGGCGGTGCATCCCCTCTACGACGCCGGTTTGTTGGTAGAGCCCGGGAAAAACCAACGGTGGACGGTTTCCAGGTTTGGGCCTCAAAACCTGGGTGCTGGGTTTCCAGGTTGAGCCACAAAACCTGGGCGCGACGGTTTCCAGGTTGAGCCTCAAAACCTGGGCGTGGGCCGGTTTCCGAGTTTGGGCCTCAAAACTCGGGCGCGGACGGTTTCCGAGTTTGGCCACAAAACTCGGGCTGGAGGCTGGTTTCCCGGTTTGGGCCTCAAAACCGGGGCTGATGGAAAAGGCTGGTTTCCCGGTTTGGGCCGCAAACCGGGGGTGCAGAGTGGTGGCGGCACGTGGCGGCGATCTGAAGGTTGCGTGGAGGCGACGCGGAAGACCGTGCGGACGTGGCCGTCGGATCTACCTACCACCAGCGGGTGGACTAGAATAGCCTTAGGGTTAGGCTGGTCCGCTCTGTAATTAGAGTAGAGAGGGGTAGAGTAGGAAATAGACTTAGGCTAGGTTAGTATAAGTAGTCTAGGGGAGACACCCTCCTCCCTATCTCAATCTCAGTTAGCGCAGTCATTTGCTTCCTAGCACCTAGGGTTTCCACTCTCCCATCCCCTGCTCTAGCTAGTTGAGATCCGCAGAGAGACTCCACTCTGTGTACTGTTGATTTGAGGAAGTGAGGCCGTATCCTCACTTTGGAGCACAGATCGATGGCTTGATTTGCGTCCTTAATTCGAGTTCGTGGCTGTGATTCGCGTTTTCTTTGTGTTCTTCTTCGCGGAATCCTTTTTCTCCACGATTTTCCCGTCGC
This sequence comes from Coix lacryma-jobi var. lacryma-jobi, assembly GCA_009763385.1. Taxonomy (NCBI): domain Eukaryota; kingdom Viridiplantae; phylum Streptophyta; class Magnoliopsida; order Poales; family Poaceae; genus Coix; species Coix lacryma-jobi. The sequence goes on along the minus strand of CM019826.1, from coordinate 110,273,444 downwards.
TTGATCTCTTTGCTCGGTTCATCTTTTGCAATTCCGTTTGAACCAAGTTGTTCTAGATCGTGAGGCTCTCCTTTCCACCGAAGGAATTAATCTCTAACCTCACGGTCTAGGAGATCGATCGATTTTCGTTTTGGATTGCGTTCTTGCCTCCATACCCCGAATTTTCTTCGATTCACCGATTTGGAGTTAGGTTCGAGCCATGACCTCTTAGGAGTAGCTCACTAACATCCTTGTGACTCCTCAAATCGAGTCCTAGGCCTAGGGCAATTGATTCGAAGGAGATCGGGTTGAATCGTGAAGAACAGCGCTGTTTTCGGGGGCATCGGACGCTATCACGGGAACATCGGACGCTAGGGTTCCTAGCATCGGACGCTCCGGTGACGCGTGTCACGTTTTCAGCGTTTTAGTTTGCATCGGACGCTAGGCATCGGACGCGTCCGTTGTCCATCGGACGCGCCGGAGTCTTTGCATCGGACGCTGGGTGATCACTGTTCACAGCGTCCGATGGTGGAACAGTAAGGTTCCAGAACCGCCCAGTCTGCATCGGACGCGTCCGGTGGTCTGGCATCGGACGCAGGCCAGCGTCCGATGCGACTGGTTTCGCACGGTTTCGTCCGCGGTTCGCTCGTTCGTTGTCGGAATTGATTTCCGTCTTTTGCGTTGGCTTTCTAGAGTTGTCTAGTGTCTCGCTGTGCTTCTAGGAAGCATCCACCCTACATATAGGGTCGTGGACATTAGCAAGCTCTAGGGTTCGCTCTTGGGGTCGATTTTGGGACAGTGGCATCTAGTTTCCGTAAGGAAATTTTGAAGCTCCCATTCACCCCCCCCCTGGTCGCTTTCGGTTAGCTTCTCTGTCCTTCAATGATCACCTGCACGCTCAAAACGAGAAGAAGGACAAACCATGGTCTCATCGAAGGTGACATCGGAGTCTCCATGACTCGGTTAGTGTCAAGGTTAAAGTACACGATAAGCTCGAGTGTGAGTGCCATAAACCAAAAACCACCGTCAGAAGAACGAGATTCAATTGTCCAAGTTGCCCTTTTGAGTATAAAACAGTGGCAACCAAAACTCGAAAATAACTCACATTGGGCTGTTTGCCAAAACGCAACTCATAAGAAGTCTTTTTCAAGAAAGCTCCTCTCAGAAAAATGCGATTGGAAATATAGCATGCAGTGTTCATAGCTTCGGCCCAATAGCGCCTAGGAGTCCTATGCTCATCAAGCATCGTCCTGGCCATCTCAACAAGGTCCGATTCTTCCTCTCTACAACGCCATTTTGGGCGGTGTGTAGGGGGAAGAAAACTGATGCTCCAACCAAGGCGGTCACAAAACTTCTCAAAGTCCGAATTTTTGAATTCAGAACCATTATCACTTCTAATAGCTCGCATTGAGTTCAAAGGGAACTCGTTCTGAAGACGCAAATCAGATGCGAGCGAAGGAGAAAGTTCAGTCTTCTCAGTCAAAAGAAGACCACGAATATCTCGAAAAGTCATCAACACAACCAAAACATACCACTTGCCACCAACCGAGCTCACCCGAGCCGGACCAACAAGGTCCATGTGTAAATCTCTCGGGGTGCGAGGTCATGACCTTAGTCACTGGATGGTGGGGAGCGGCAACCATCTTCCACGTCTGCAAGAATGGCAAACTAGATCCTTCTCCATCGAAAGCTGGGCAATCCTCGGATTAGGCCAAGTGAGCTAAGTCTTGCAAGCAAGTCGAAGCTTAAATGACCAAGCCTCCTATGCCACTTCCAAAGATCGGAGGAAGAAGGACTAGCCAAAAGACAGCGAGAAGAACCAAACGACTCCGAGAAATTCGCGCGAAAAACTTCCCAAAGGGCGAAATCAGACATACAAGATCGCCCTGAGGATCTAAGATGCGACTAAGGTTCGGTTTAAAACGAATCTCATAGTCATCATCAAAAAGTTGCGAAACAGAAAGAAGGTTAAAATGCAGGTTAGAAACAAGAGCAACATCGCGCAACACAAAGTGCTCATTAACCCGCACGTCCCATGAGACAATACCTTACCTTTACTATTGTCGCCGAAGGTATGTACTCCTTTCCGGCGACCGGTCTAAGGCTGGAGAACCACTTGGCGTTTCCGTCATGTGCCTCGAGCAACCAGAATCCACCAACCAAATGTCCTCCAACCGTCTCACCTACATCAATAAAAAGACATAGGGTGAGCATACGGTCCAACACTGGGGTAGTGAAGTAAGGGGAAACCAGTGTTGGGCCGGCTGCTCAAAAGAAGGGTTAGTGTAAAACCATTCCTAGCACGTCTACGAGGGAAGCGATCACCACGCTGAGGAAAACGTGGTCCGCTAGGGAAGAAGCGCTCACCGCGGTACTCAAAAACGCGGTGGGGGAAAGCGCTCAACTAAGCCTCCGCCACGGGGTCCGTTACCTGCAAAAGCAGGACCCCGTCGGGCACGCTCTCTACGAGGTCTACGCCTAGGAGCCTGGGGCTCAACTGCTCTAGCGTCTCTCCTCGGAGCTCTCTCCTGCCTAGGCCTAACAAACTGAGGTGCTGGACCTCTAGGCCTAGTCTCCCTCCTAGGGGCTCTCATCTCCTGCCTAGGCCGGGGACCTTGACGTCCGGACCTAGCAGCTCTCCCCCGAGCCTTCGGCACATGTCCACCATGAGCTGGATGGTACATGTCCGGGTTCTCCATCTCCCGCGCACGGCGCGCCTCTTGCTTGCGCCGGAAACAGAACTCGATCAAGTGACCATCCCTGCCACAGAAATCACACTGGTACCTCACCGCACGCAAAGGGGGTTGTTGGTGACCAGGGCTGTGGGTGTGGTTCACTTTGCCCTTCTGAGGCAAACACTCCTCTCTAATGGGTGGCATAGCATCAAGCTTGTTCTTGAGGTGGTTTGGCTTGGGTGCCCAAATTTGGTTCTTGGGAGGAGCTCTCGGGGGTCCTCAACCACACCATCTTTGGTGGTAGGTTGGCAGGCTCTTTGGTGGAAGTTTGGCAAGCTTGGAGTAGTGTGGAGTTAGGCTTCTCACATGGATTCAAACCACTCGGCTCTCCAATCTTCCCCAAAAGCAGAAAGATCAACACCTGAGTAAAACCTACACCAGGAGCCCCAGAGCTCGCTTGAATTGGGAGATCATCATCCCGAGATGCGGCTCACTACAGGAGACCCATGACAAGATGGTCCGAAGGTATGTGTTTTCTTCCTCGGTTTGCATCTTGCCATGCTTCACATTGGCAATCTCCAGCTCCAAGCCCTCGCCACAAAACGCACCTCGCCACACAAGCGCTACCTGAGTTGGCCTTCTCTAAAGACTCAAGCTTGGCATTTTTTTCTGCCAACTCAGATTGCAAGTCAGGACAAGTCTTGCACGCACCCAACAGTTGCGGGCCTAGCACGGAGCTCATCCACCTCTCCCAACCAACGCAGCATACTTACCTCTCAGAGTGAGAAGGTCAGTCATGTGCGCGGTGCACGACTCGCACTCAATCTCCTCCGACACACCACGGGGACCGAGCGAACTCAAGCTCCTTCACCGTGTCCTCCCACTTCTGCCTGAACTCCTTGCGCTCTCTAGCGGCACGCCTAAGCAGTTTATCTTGGCTAAGGAGGGCAGCGGTCAACTTCTCTCTCGGAGGAAAGCTCGTCGTAGGTGAGAGATACCTGGGAGGTGTCGTCGTTCGTCGTTCCGAGGCGTATGTTCCAGCTCGCCCTCCGACCTCATCTCCGAGCGCCATGGTACACAAGCCTCCGTCGCCGGCGAAGAAGCACAAGCCGTTGAACTTGTCCTTAGCTTCTTCTTCACGGACTCGTCATCGCTGGAGCCAGCGGAGTCGTCATCCGAGCCGTCGACGTCGCTGAGCGTGGCGAAGAACGCACGCTGCTCAGCTTGCTGCTTCTCCAAGTACTTCTCTTGATGTACTCTTTGTCGAAGCCGCCCCGTTTTGTGCCTTGGGGGGACGTGCTTCTCCTTGTACTTGGAGTCGTGCTTGCGCCCATGTTCGCCCTTGCCCGAGGCTTGTTCTTCTTCTTGGGGCAGTCGGCGATGAAGTGGTCGGGGTCGCCGCACTCGTAGCATCCCGTGCGTCCTCCTCCTCGACGACGGTTCATGCGTTGTTGTGGAACCGCGAGAACCGGTGGCAAGCAAAGCCAACTCGTCGTCTCCCAAAGACTCCAGCTGGTCCTCTGTCACAGAAAAGAGAGAAGAAAGCGCAAAGCCAGCTGAGGGGTTAGAGGAAGTGCCGGAAACCAAAGCCATGGACGGGCGAGAAGGATTTTCAAAAGAAGCCCTCGCCATAGCATCAATCTCACTGGACTTGAGCTTACTGAAGAGCTCGTCGCAGGTGAGGGTCTCATAGTTCGGCGATTCGATGATTGCCTGAACCTTGGAGTCCCACACCGAACGGTCAAGAGTGTGCAAAAGCTTCAAAGCACGCTCATGATCGTCAAATGGCAACTGCTCTCTGTTAGCCCTCATCCTGTTGACAATCACCTGAAAGCGAGCGAATAAACTTTCTATGCTCTCGCCAGGTTGATGTCTAAGTTCTCATACTCTCGCTTGAACGACTCGTAGAGTCGGGTTTTGACTTGAGAGGTACCCTCATGAAACGCATGAGAGTGTCCCAGATCTCCCGAGCCGTAGCGAGGTGAGAAAACGATCAAACTCACCCATGCTCAGACAAGAAAAAAGAGCATTACGGGCTCGGCTATTGCATCATGCTCATCGATCTGTTGCTGAGAAACACGAGCAGCCAAGACCACGTAATCAACAGAGTTGCAAATATCCCAAATAGAAGCGCCCAAGCTCTGCAGATAGGCAGACATACGTATCTTCCAATACGCATAGTTAGTCCCATGGAAAAACGGCGGTTTGCCCACGCCGCGATCCATGTCGCCTTCGGTGGATCTGGAACCGGGTAAGGTGGAAGATCCATAACCTGCTCCGATACCAATTGAAGGACCGAGAAGCTAACCGAAAGCGACCAGAGGGGGGGGGGGTGAATGGGAGCTTCAAAATTTCCTTTCGGAAACTAGATGCCACTGTCCCAAAATCAACCCCAAGAGCGAACCCTAGAGCTTGCTAGTGTCCACGACCCTAGATATAGGGTGGATGCTTCCTAGAAGCACAGCGGAACACTAGACACCCTAGAAAGCCAACGCAAAAGACGGAACTCGAATCCGATCAAGAACGAACGAACCGCGAACGAAAACGCACGAAACTGGATCGACGGACTCTGGCCAGCGTCCGGTCAGCAGGGACCGACGCGTCCGGTCAACAAAAATCGGCTCTGGAACCTTACTGTTCGTGACCGGACTCACGAGTACGGAGCGTCCGGTCGAGAGCAGTGCGTCCGGTCAGAAATGAACAAGCGCGATGAACAGTGGATCCTGCGCGTCCGGTCAGCTGACATCGATGCGTCCGGTCGCTGAAAAACCGATCTGGACCCTCTCTGTTCTTGACCGGACTCACGGAAGGGAGCGTCCGGTCGAGTGAACAGAGCGTCCGGTCACACGCAACCACAACCACAGTGGTGTTCAACCACCGGAGCACGACCTGAGCGTCGGTCGGCCCGAGCAGCGTCCGGCACCCGACAGCCCTCTGTTCTTCCACCGATTCGACTCAAACTTCTCAAAACGAATCCTCTAGGGATCAAACTCGGTGAGTGGAGTCAAAAAGAGTATAGTGAGCTATCTCTAAGAGATCATGGCTCGAACCTATCTCCAAATCGGTGAATCGAAGAATTTCGGGGGGGGTGAAGAGAAAAAGTGACCCGAAACAAAAAAAAACGATTGATCTCCTAGACCGTGAGGTTAGAGGATGATTCCTTCGGTGGAAAGAAGTGCCTCATGATCTAGAATAACTTGGTTCAAACGGATTTGCAAAAGATGAACCGAGCAAAAAGATCAAGCGACGGGAAAATCGTGGAGAAAGGATTCCGCGAAGAACACAAGCAAAACGGAAATCACAGCCACGAACTCGAAACAAAGACGCAAATCAAGCCATCGATCTGTGCTCCAAGGTGAGGATACGGCCTCACTTCCTCAGCTCAATAGTACACAGAGTGGAGTCTCTCTGCGGATCTCAACTAGCTAAAGCAGGGACGGGAGAGCGGAAAACCCTAGCAAATGAAAGCACTAACTGAGATAGGGAGGAGGGTGTCTCCCCTAGACTACTTATACTAACCTAGACTAAGCCTATTTCCTACTCTACCCCTCTCTAAACTAATTACAGAGCGAACCAGCTAAACCCTAAGGCTATCTGGTCCAACCCGCGGTGGTAGGTAGATCGATGGCCACGCCCGCTCGAACCGAAGCGTTGCCTCGACGCAACCTCTGGATCGCCGCCACGTGCCGCCCTCGCTCTGCACCCCCGGTTTTGTGGCCCAAACGGGAAACCAGCCTTTTCCAGCAACCCCCGGTTTTGAGGCCCAAACCGGGAAACCAGCCTCCAGCCTGAGTTTTGTGGCCCAAACTCAGAAACCCGCAGCGCCCGAGTTTTGAGGCCCAAACTCGGAAACCGGCCCATCACCCGAGTTTTGTGGCCAAACTCGGAAACCATCCGCGCCCAGGTTTTGTGGCTCAACCTGGAAACCGAGCACCCGAGTTTTTGAGGCCCAAACTCGGAAACCGTCCACCCGGTGGTTTTTCCCTGGCTCAACCACCAAACCGGAGCTGTAGAGGGGATGCACCTCCCGTGCACCCCGTCCACCGACACGTGTCCCCAGGTCCTCGACCGAGCAACACCGTGCCCCGCAAGTCTGCGCTCGTCGCTGTCCCAGGCTGCCAGCCACCACAGCTGATCCTCAGGCACTCCGGTCCCTCAGTCCAAGCCTCACGTCCGCCCTTCACTGCTCGATACATCGGCATGGCACGTCCGCCGCACGGCACGCCCATCCTTCATCGCACCCAGTCCGTCGGCACGGCACGTCTCAACTTGACCTTCACCTTGCCCTCGATCACTGTCTCCGTGCTTGACACCTGCACAACACAAGCCAAAGAACATGCGCATCAAACCGTTGACAATCACTCATCACTCAGAGACTCGGCATACACCCATGTATCCGCAATTTGCAAATAGTTTTTAAAACAAACAGGGCAGGGGTCTCTGGTGGAGGTAAACAGTGCAAGAAAGTGGGCCAACACAACTAAACAGAAGATAAAGCAGGAGTTTAGCGCTTATCAGAATCTCAAAAAACATTTAAAAAAAACCTTCAAAAAAAAGGAAAGGTTAAATGCACCGGGGCTTGCCTTCGTTGCAGGGAAGACAGGATCCAAGAATGATCCATAAGGTTAGCTCCTTCATCTAGAAGTTAAGTCTTCTCGACGAAGCTTGTTCAACAAGAATCTCCTTCTGAGGCTTGTCCGACAAGGGCGATCACCAAAGCTTAAACCACACGATTTCAACACTCTCGGATACTACACGTAGATAAATGAGGTATGCTCAGAATGATGTCATGTGATGTATGCTAAGGTGCAGGACAATTCAAAAGTAAAACAGAAGATAACACAAGATAAGGAAAGTCGAGTACAACTCTCCTTCGCGGTAAAGTTGCAAACCAACAAAACCAACTTTAGCTATTATATATTAATACTAAACAAGTTTTATTATTTTCCGTAAACATGGTGATGTATCTAACAAGCAACAAAAGATCATTAACATAAAGGAATCCATAACCCAGGGAGCAATTCATGCTACTGATTCCCTGATTGTCAAAAAAAAACAAAAGTCATATAAATTCAAAAGGGATTAACACTTTCTATTTATTTTATAAACCATTTTAATTAGCCTTTTACTTATACACAAATCATACTTGGTCAAACAGGGATGACATTAAACATGAAGGTGTACATCAGTGATATAAACTCACATGTCAAATTTCATGATTTTTGGAGAAACACAGAAAATTACATAATTCATGAAAGTTACATTTATGAATTAAAGTACAGATTTAATGACTATAGCAAAAGTACTCAAAACACAAGTTTTATAATTTTTATATTAGCACAGACATGCTATCATCTATCATGTCAAATTTCATAATAAACAGAGCTATAGATTAATTATAGAAAAAATAACAAAATGCTTACTGATCAAAAAGATAGAAAAAAAAAACGAAAACCAACCCAAACTGGGCTTTCGGCCCAAGCCAATCAGCCCAGTGGCGCGAGCCACGGCGAGTGGGTGAGGGTTTCGAGCTCGTCGACTCGAGCGAGACAACGCCCGAGGGTCCGCTCGAGGCCTAGCTCCCGCGAGACAGCGCCCGAGGGTCCGCTCGAGGCCTATCTCGACCGAGACGAAAAAAAACCAAACACCCGTCCGAGGCCTGGCTCTAGGCTCGGGCGAGACGGAAAAAGCTCGTCCGTCCGAGGCCTAGCTCGGGCGGAACGGTGAACACGTTCGCCCGAGGCTTGGCTCGAGCGAAGCGGAGGAGGCGCCTACTCGAGGCATAGCTCGAGACGGAGGGCACGTGTCCACATGCCCGCTCGGGACCTGGCTCGAGCGAGACGGTGTGCCCTGATAGCTTTGCAGAAAAGCCCTTCGGCTTACACTAAAACAACCCGCAGTCCATGGCGCTATTCACCTGAGCCTGGGGCTTTGCAACCAACACCCTGGAACTTTTCATCTTTACAACGAGAAGGTCCTCGACCATGGCCGGCGTGAACGACGCGCACCGAGCGGCGGCGAATCTTACGCCGGCCATCTCCGGCCATTAGAGACTCGGCTGACGCGAGCATCAACACCGGCAAACAGCCGCAGTCGATTGAACCCTCAACCCTACACTCTACCACTCGGGTTGAGCCTGGCCACGCACGGCGGCGGACCGGATCTCGGCTAGCCCTGCTCCGGCGAACCTAGACCGGTAGCAAGCAAACGGAGAGACTAGGAAGGTCTAGCAGCTCACACTGATGTTGTTGGTGTCACTGGTTGAAGCAGAGGTTGCACGGAAAGTAGGCGTCCATGGAGCAGTGGCCTTCGGCGGTAAACTCCGGCGAAGACGACTCTGTTCCGGTAAAACCTGAGCACCAGACAGGGACCATCGAGCCGATGAGTTCTCTAAGATCAAGACGAAACACAGACACGAGGAAGAGAGAGTGAAGAAGTGCTCGGTTGAGCTGACCACGGTGAGGTCGAGCTCGGCGGCGCTTTCTGCTCGGCGGGAAGAAAACCGGTGAGTGTGAGCTCTTTGGTGCGGTAGAGATGGTGAGGCTAGGTTCGGGAGATGCGCAAGGATGTAGGGTATTTATACCCGCGGTCAAACGGGATGAGATCAAGCAGGGACGGTGAACTGCACCCGGTGAAGCTGACCAGGTGATCGAGCCGAGAATGTGCTCGTCGAGGGCGGAGTGTCAAGAAGTCGACGGCGAGTGCGGAGAAGGTGCCACGACGCGAGGGTAAGTGCCAGCAGATGGGTAACTTCGCCACGGAGTTGGTCGCGTGCTCGCTCGAGAGAGAGCTGTGGCCATCGCGCTGGCGTCGCCGGCAAAAGATCTCGGCGGCCACCGCCGTAAACAGAGAAGCAAGTCTATCCCCCCTTTTTCCCATTCCTCTTCTACCCTTTCTGAAAAACCAAAAATTACTTTTGATTTCATAAGAAAACTTGAAAAACTTTACACATCAAAGTTGTTCCTTATCAAAAATAGAACAACTTTGCTTTTTGAAGCAGCCAACTGTGCTTAATTTTGAAACTACACAAAACGGATAAAATTAGGTTTTGGAAATTGATTTTCAAACTTGTTTTCCAAATTACTTCAGATTCCTTTAAAAACATGAAAAATCTATCTTAACAAAAGTTATTGCATTTAATCCTCTCTACCACTTTGACTAAAGGACCAAAATCTAATTCTTTTTAGTTTTTGAAATCTAGTGTTGGGGTCAAATTTAGGGTTTAAAAGATTTCAAATTTATACAAATTTTTATACAGAAAACTTTAAAAACTTTGAATACCAAAGTTGTCCCTCTCAACAAGAGCTACAACTTGCTTTTGAAATCACTTGAAATTTTGACTTTTTTTTTGACTTATAAAAAGGGGACAAAAAGAGAGATTAAAAACCAAAGTTTTCTCACTTGCCCTTTTATGAAACACCAAACATCACAAGCAAGCCACATAAATATCAAGCATGGAAATCAACACTCAAAAAACATACAACACTCTGGTCAAACATACAAAGCATCACAATTATACTTAAAACATGAAATGCTTTATGCCAAGATGCCAGATGATTAAACATACTAAACAACTTAATTAGGATTTTAATTAATGCTTAACACCAGAGGTGTTACAACTAGACAACTAGAACTGGAACTAGAACTAGAGGAACAAGAACTAGATCTAATTCTAGATGAACTAGAAGAGATTTATCTAGAGGGATCTCTACTTCTACTTGAAACCCGGTGGGATGAACCAACTTCAATCAGTGGCTGAGATGCGTAGTAGAGTTGTACTGGAACACGTCACGTGAAGGAGGAGGGACTTCCATGTGGGCCTAGGCCAGCCGGCCTGGGGGTGGGGCCGGCCAGCCCCACCTAGAATCCACCAGGCGCCGCCTTCGTTCGGTTGTCTTCTAGAACCTTTCTTGTTGCCCTAACGTGACTTTCCATCTGTTTGCATAATTCGTCGTGTTGGAGTAGGACTCTACCTCGTTCCATCTGTTGGAAAACTCACTGGAAAATAGTAATTCACCAAAGCTGTGGAATCTATCAGTTTAGCCCCTGAATTATGTTGCTTGGTCATCACTCCAGGTTGTTCTAGAAGCTTTCAAGTCATGTCCAACAAGGACTCTCGCTGCGGGACTCTAAATATAGCAAATCATATGTCTGTTTCGATCGTCTCGACGAGCTCTTCGCAATGGTGTGCTCCGATTCATCACTTGAGATACTTTTATATAGTGAAGCATTGTTATCTTGCAAAATAAGTGAGAACAACACAACTCGTAGAACTCATTAGATTCAAACCCTACAACTATGCATTGTCTACCATTTAATATCATTTTATGCATTAGTTGATGGTATAATATTGACTGTAAGGACCGTGTTGACATGAAAATTTGGACGGGGTGCCAACACACTCGACCACGGTCCTTAGAGGCCATGCAGAAGAAAGGTCTTGACCTCCTGGACCATCAAAGGATGGCGGTGCCGAATCTTAGTGAGAACGACCGCGGATGTGACAGTTAATTTGACCTGCAATTGACAAGGAGAAGAAAAAGACATCAAAATCGTGGAACCTGCCGGTTTGATGCCAGACAGTTCCAAGTTATGCGGCTCCAATATAGCCATTATCATAGGTTTTGACTACAAAGTCAACTCCCAAGAAAAGATTAAAACATTGACATTATCTGAAGCAAAACGGCTATTAAGGAATATGAGTTAAAAATCAGAAAAAGAGATTGCCTATCAGCTTAGCATATGAAGAATATAAAGATCTATATATATGTTTAAATAGCATAACACCCACAGATCGACTAATCGTGTAGGCAATTCTATTTGTTAATAGTGGGGTGTCTCCATGCAGCCATAATACCAAATAGATCGACAAAATAACTTGAACATCAACAGTGGGGTGTCTCCATGCAGCCATAATGATGACCAAGTTAAATCACGTCTGATGCGATAAGCAAATCCATTAGCTTTAGGTCACTTACACGTATACATTATGAAGAAAGCGTAACTGGATCAGCTATTTTAGCCGATACAGGGTGCATGAAGCACAAACAAGATCTATATGTCAGAACTATGATCTAATCCAAGATCAGGTAAATTTAATCTAGCATGCATATCAGTGGATTTCAGAAATACTGCCATAATAAGCATGTCAAAACAAGTCTACATGTCCGTAGATCAAACCATAAATCAAACGGATATCTCGAACGCACAGCATGTAACAATCAAGATTGATAAAATAGTCGATGAGAGGCTTAGATCGGTTCTTCTCCTTGATATGAGCGCGTAAAGTCTTTAGATAGCCAAAACTAAACAACTTTTAAGCTTAAGCTAGTTTATCAATCTTGATTGTACATGATATTGTTGAAAATAAAACGTAAGAAAACATAAACAATGTCCATAACATGATGAATCTATTAGATTGCCAGAACTAATAGAGCTGATAACTAGTGAAGATCGACTAAAGCAGGAGATTGATCAAAGTCAAGACAGTCTTACAAGAGGCGAACTTAAACCGATAACTAACCCATGTCATGGCTAAACAAAAATTTGGTCGATGCCAAATACAGCCTTATTGAACAATAACACGAGCCATTGGTGAAACTTACAAGCAAACCGGAGGTCGGTCTAGCCAATGCAGCCCTGTCTGGTTGATGGTTCCGCTGAGTTCTACCTTACTCCTACTCCTAGGGTTTGGCCGGTGGCCGAAGTATTCATTAATTGGATTGATGTCCTTACAAAAATCGGGTTTCTAGCTATTTATAACCTGGTAGACTCCTATCCTAACAAGACTAGGATACATATAAATAAAAGATGACCCGGACTTGAACTCCTTTAGCTGAGCTCGACACGTCTTCAAAGCCCATTAAGTTTGGTCCATATGAAATCATCTAGTCGTGTCCAAGCTTCTTTTACTTTTTTGGCCGATTTTCTTTTAATAAATCAGCCATTTGTGTACAAAAATGAAAACCCCTTTCGATCCCAAATCTGGTGTATACACATGCCCCCCAATTTTGGGATGATATTTATTTTATTCTGAAATTGCCATTACCTTTCCTAGTTGATCAGATGAGTTTCCCTTTTTAGCCGATCAACTGAACCTTTTTTTTTCAAACCGTTGTTTCTCCCCAAAATTGGTTTCCAAACCCTAGCTCTTGAACAAACCTGCCGCCATAGAACTCTGAGCAAAAATCTTCAAGATTTCAGGTTCAGTGCCCACGCAAATCAAATGGAGACTCAAGATTCCATTCCCGAGGTAAGAAATCTTGTCTCAACATCCCCTCCTTTCTGATAACTTAAGATTTACGCGCGTTTCATATTTTTTTAATTTGCGGTTCATGACCAAATCCTCATCCCCAAACACGATAGTCCAAATGATTTTTTCCTTGGTCCGGTGGGCAACCTTGACCCTACCGAGGTCATTATTGCTAAAACTCAAAGAATTCCTTTCAAGAATTCAGACCTAAAATCGAAACATTAGGGCAAAACTCCTTTTAGGAACTTGCCGTCAATCATCCCAGGTTGGAGAGACTGGTTAGTCAAAGTAAAATCCAAGAAGAAGCCGGACTGGATCCTCCGCAATTTGGATTAGTGCATCATTTTGTCCTTAGCCGACATGAAAAGAAATGAATCAATGTTGAAGGCGGCCTGCTATTTCTAGTCTGGTACTTTCAATGCTTCCATGTTTAAGCAAGGGCTTATGACTCCAACTCTAACCGATGTACATATGCTAACAGGCTTGAATGTCACTGGATCCATCAATCCTTACAACCCTCAAGTCAAGCCTTCTATCAAACATGGAAATCTCAAATCTGGTGGTTGGTTTGGCTACATTGCTTCTTTCAATACCCCTCAGAATAGTGTTCCGAAAGAGAGCACATATTTTTTTGAATATGTGGCTAGAGAAATACTTATTTGTGGGCAGAGCTGCGGTCCTACTTCCAAACTTCTTGGCACTAGCAGAGATACTGCCTGTAAATTCAAAACATACCCCTGGGAAAATACCTCTTAGGTGCTCTGTATAGTATGTTGAATAAAGTATCTCAAAGTTTGATGGAAAAATGAAGGTATTCCATTAATAACTGGACTTTGGTGGTTACTTCAGCTTTGGCTCAACCTTCATTTCCACAGATTGACAGTTCTAGATTGGAGGACCCTATCCTTCCCTTCATCTTATTCAGAGGACCAAGAGAAGCAATTAGCCGATAAAGCTAAGATGAGAAGGTGTACTTCATTTGGAGAAGTTGCTGCTATGATAACTATTGATGAATTAATCAGCTTCTTCTTCAAAACTTTCTATTGGGGTTTTTCAGCATCATTCTTCAATTGGTTTCAATAACCATACATTGCAGAGCTTGAAAACCCATACTCCTTTAGATTCCAAAGAGAGTGTGGTGATGAGGGTTGGAAAATTTTGTGTCAATTAATGAAACCTTGTCTCCTGCCCACTGAAATTAGGCATGGCAGGGAAAAACCCCCAGTATCCAATGAATTCTATCACCCGGTCATAGCAGCTAGATAGATAGGCTTTGGCCAAGTGCCCCCAGCTCTTTTCTTTGCTGATAAATTGAGACCAAGGGAATAAGTAGAGACTGCACTAGAGTACAAGAGAATCCTCCAGCTGGAACAGTTTGTCTCTTTGGAGATGATCAGAGAGTGGAATTGCTGACCTTTTACTTCATCTGCTTTCAACAATTGGTGGCAGCAATGGAGCATTCATCTCTTTAATGAGGCTGTATCTTCCTATTGCTTAAGGCTAGACCTAGATTTTCAAGCTACTGACAAAGTATACTTTTGTTTTCTTTTCCTTTTCAAAATTATATCATTGATACTTCCAATTTGACATCATTGTAACCGTTTGCAGGATCTAGCCAGTTGAATCCTCCCAAAGTAAATTACAACATATGGTGTCCACATCCAAGAATTGGTTGTGATGCTCCTACCATAAAAACTTTGATAAAGAGGAAAGCCTTTGAGATTCTTGATGACCAACTCCTTAGTACCTTCATAAAGGAAGTTGGTCCTTCCAAAGCTAACAAACCCAAGACTGATAAGCCAAACATCAAAATCACATCAAAGAAAAAGAAGAAGGACATCTCCGAAGGCAATCAATCAGCCAAGGACACCACCATAGAGGTAGGGAAAATCTCTTCCTTTTATACTTAGCTTCTGACTTTTAATTCTCCTCTTATTCCTTTTAAACTTAGGAGCAAAAACACAGGAAACTGATACTCAAATGTTGAATCTGAGTTGCCCCGCTTTCCTGATATTGATCAAGAGCTCCTCAGCCAGGTACAAATTTAGCGATGATCCCTCATCTGCAATAAATGACTTAAATCTGACAAAACTTTATTTCAGATACACTCCCTGAGTCTTCATCGGCTGCTCCTGAGCTTCAAATGATCCCATATGACCAGGTACCTCAAATAACACTTTTCCCTTTTTTAAAAAAAAACAAATTTCTACTTGGATCATGTCTCTGAAAACTCTACAATCGTTAGTAGTATGAGTACCAGAAGTGTGGAATTTACAGAACCTCCTATTTTTGAGTTCTTCAGCTGATGGAATAAGAAAGACCGAATTGGCGACCAGAGGGGCGGGGCTGAATGGGAGCCTCAAAAAATGAAGGACCAAAAATGCTAAAGCAAGGCGACCAGAGGGGGGTGAATGGAAGCCTAAAAATTTCTTCTCGAAATTACGGCCTCTGTCCCAACAAAATCAACCCCAAAAGCTTCGGACTCAAACGCAATACCCACGACCCTAGAAAGAGGGTGGATGATCCCTAGGATCATAGCGAGGCACCGCACAAGGGAGCAAAACAAAACTCCCAAAACTCCGAGTCAAGTTCGTGCCTAAAAGACCACTCCCAAACGTAGATAGAGAGCTACGTCGGGATTCCTCCAAATACCGATGCTAACGCGTAGCAAAGATATGTAGAGAGGTTCCTAGGTGAACTCTAGGAGCAAACGAGAAGTCTGGAAACGAAGCGGAAAAGCCGGGAGAGCCAACGCACTGAAAATCAGCTCTCAGCAGGATCCCGGACTGTCCGGGCTGCTGGGCTGGACTGTCCGGTCAAGGGCGGACTGTCCGCGCCTGGGAGTCCGGACTGTCCGCCGGCAAAAGACCCAAAAAACAAACTGTTCTGCAACAGCTGCTGGACGGGTCCCGGACAGTCCGCGGTTTGCACGCCGGACTGTCCGCGGTTCACATGAACAGTGAACGAAGAGCGTCCGATGCCTGCCCGAAGCCGCATCCGATGAGGACCCCGGACTATCCGCGGGTCCTGGCGGACTGTCCGCCGGCTAAACGTGAAAAACAGCAAAGCTGCTGGAACGACTCTGCTCAGGCCTGGACTGTCCGCGCCCAACACTGGCGGACTGTCCGCCGGTCACTGTTGACCTAACCAACCGAGCTGCGCAGCCACTGAATCGGCTGGAGCCCGATGGCCGGACTGTCCGGGCCTAACTTGGCGGACTGTCCGGCCTACGGCGGACTGTCCGCGGCCAATATGGCGGACTGTCCGCGATCTCCCAGAAAGCACAAAAAACTGCTCGGGTCAAAACCAAAATCGATTGGATCTTCACCAAATCGAACGGGGCTGCGACCAAACTTCACCCAAGTGTTCTTCTACGTGTTGGGAAGCTAATCCTAGGATATCATCGCTTCAATCCAACTACACCATGAGAAATCCGAAGAACACCGTAAAAGAGGAAGAACGAAGAACGAAAACGATTTTGGCTCGATCTACTTGTTCGTGAGGGTAGAGATGAATTCCTCCGGTCGAAATGTTCTCCTCACATCAAAGAACAAGTTGATTCAAAGGAATCGCAAAAGACGCAGCGAAGAGGGAGATCGGGGGAGGAGAAAATCGTGGAGAAAAAGGAGAACGCGAAGAACACGAAGAACAAAATCAAAACGCGAATTCCACCACGAATTTGACCCTTGGATTCAGAGGAATGGATGATTCATTAAGCACTCGGTGTCGGGCTACAAGCCACTCTAGCAGATCAAAGCTTGGATGGCGAAAAGCTCAAGAACAAGAGCCTGTCTCCCCAACCCTAGCCTCCTCTCACAAACAGCAAAATGAGAGTGACACCGCTCCAAGGATGCGGCTGCCCTAGCAGCCCCCCTCATATATATAGGCGCACGTCCGAAGACCAAAACGCCCTTACATTAAGCACTCAACCCAAATACCCCCAAGGGTAAAACCGTCCAGTCCTGACGATCTTCATCCGACAGCCACGCCCGCACATCCGGTAGCTTCGCCTCAATGCGACCTCCGGATGCCGCCACGTGCCGTCACGTCGACCACCGCGCCTACTCGTGGATAGCTTCGCCGCCGCGCCAGCCTCTCACCCGCCACTCGTCGACCGTCCTTTCGGACCAACCCCCAGTTTTGAGGCCCAAACCGGGAAACCGTCCACCCCGAGTTTTGAGGCCCATACTCGGAAACCCGCCAGCCAAGGTTTTGAGGCCCAAACCTGGAAACCGTCCATCCCGAGTTTTGAGGCCCAAACTCGGAAACCCGCGCCCAGGTTTGAGGCCCAAACCTGGAAACCGTCGATGGTAGCTTTTTGAGGCTCAGCTACGGAGCCCGCACCGTAGACGGGATGTGGTTCGCACACCCCGACCACCGGCACCGATGCCGATGCATGTCCAGCCTCCACGTCGGGCACAACGCCTTCGCCATCCACCATGACTCGGCCGACGGCACTTGCGCCGCACGCAAGCCCGTGTCCGACCTCCCGCCAAGTGACGCGACGCCGTCGTCCCGACTCGGCCGATGCACCGCACATCCCCATGTGCTCTTGCTCGCCGATGCCACGTGCCAGCTACCACAGCTGGTCCTCTGGCCTCTGGTTCGTCAGTCCAAGCCTCACGTCCGCCCTTCACCGCTCTAGGTACCTCGGCATGGCACGTCCGCCGCACGGCACGCCCATCCTTCACCGCTCCCGGTCCGTCGGCACGGCATGTCCCTACTTGACCTTCACCTCGCCATTGACCACTGTATCCGAGCTCCACACCTGCACATCAACATAGCCAAGAGACACATGTCACACACGCACACCAACACAGAAACACCACACAACTCAACGCCACCGGTTAGTCATAAGCAATAAGCGCATAGCAAGATATGGACTCAACCGGGTAAAAGCCTCAAACCTTCCTCATCAAAGTCAATCATTCATCATATATGTTCTCAATCTCCCCCTTGATGAATGCATTGACTAAAAATAAACCACAAATGAAGGGTTTGAAGGCAAGCCTCATCCAAGTGCCCAAAAGCCAAGCAACTTTGAAGGCAAGCTCTCCAAGTGCCCAAAAAAGCCAGCAAAGCGAACACAAGGCTATTGAATGAGGAAGGGTCATGAAAACTCCAATAAAAGCTCTCGGTCCCGAAAGAAACGGGAAAAGCGGGCAAGGCTCCACACAACCGAAGAGTCAAGATAAACAAGAGTTTCATGAAACCCAAAAGGCACTCGAAAACCAATCTCAAATAAATTGTCAAACAATCATCACAAAAGAGAGACCAAGGTACTTATCCACTTGGTTTTGGGTCAATTTCTCCCTTTTTCTCTCTATTTCTCTTTCTCCCCCTTGAGATTGAATTGACAAAAACTAGGCACAAGAGATGGTTTGAGATACCATAACCGAAAAATCTCATTCAAGTGATCAAAAGCCATCGGAGGGCAAAGAACAAAATCACTTGTCATGAGACATAACTTGGTCCCCAAAGACATGGGCAACGGCTCAACGCAACCAAGTAAGGGATCGGAGCAGCAACTCATCAAAGAGTAAAACTCGATCACACAGAGCGAAAAACTTGGTTCCCAAAGACATGGGCAACGGCTCGACGCAACCAAGTCAAAAATGAGCTAGTCCTCAAGAAGAGGCAGAAAAGGCTCAACACCACTAGCTCAAGGCTCGATACCAATTGAGGCTGAAACAACGCATTAGAATGCAACAATCACAATCAGCCAAGAATTGGTAAAAACAGCTAGTTCCTCAAGACAGAGGCACATAGGCTCGACGCAACTAGCTGAAGGGTCCAAACCAATCGAAAATACCAAGAAAAAACTGCTAGTCCCTCTAGACAGAGGCAAAAATGGCTCAACACGACTAGCAGGCTCGATACCGACTGAGAAGAACCACAAGAGAGGCTCAACACTAAATGGAGCACAAACACTCGGAGCACGCGGAGAAGCAGCAAGACAAAAGCGACTCCCCCTGAAATCAAGCTATATACAAAAGCTATGCACAAAGCTCATGACACCAATTGCATTCCATACCAAGAGATGGATACCAATTGAGACACATAAAAGAGCTATACCGAGTGAAGAAGAACATAAAAGAGCTAAACTCCCCCTCGCTCAAAGCTCTCCCCAAAATGCATGACTCTCCCCTTTGTGCCAACACTCAAGCTCCCCTTGCAAACAGCTTCTCCCCCTTGACAAAAGGGAACATGCTGAGGGGTTTTGACATTTTTCACAAAGTTGACACAAACACAAGACAAGTCATCAACCAAAAGCATATGGGGGCAGAGAAAAACACTGAAAGTGACCATGTAGTGTATCGGAGCTGGGGGGATGTACACTAAGCTAAAAATGCATGATATGCACAATGCAACAGCTTCAAGTGTATAGCAATCAGAATGAAAAGATGCTCAAAAGGGTGCTGCCCTGAAGGTGTAGCAAACAATACAAATGCTAGCAAAGGCTCAAACTGATCAAATGAATACGAAATATGAACAATTAAGCATATGAGCAGTTTTAAGCCATTTGAAAAGGAGTCCACCACTAAAATAGCACTTAGCATGAATAGACAGGAAATCAACCAAGTGCTAACTCAAGTATACAAGGTGAACTACCCCTAGCAAAGTTCAATCATCATGCAATAGAGTGAAGCATAGACTTGTGTTATTTTCAATATTTTATCGGAGATTGCAGCGGTATTAACACAAGTTCATACTTGAAAGCATGTGATTGCGAGAGGTTAAAAGCATGGTCATTGCCTAACTTTTCAACCGGGCTAAGCCTATGCAACAAAAGCAATCGGAAGCTTAAAGCACCGGTTTCGGTCTTACACTACACGGCTCAAGTTTAACTCAAATGTGCAATGAGAAACAGTCTCGATACCGTGAGTGCTGACACATGCAATCCCATCTCGATCTTTTCATTTCACTAAGACTTGGATCAAATTTTAAGCACAAGGTAAATATGAACAAACCAAGCAAGTGAATGACTCAGTGCAAGAGACATAGCAACCTAGCATACAAAAGATAGCACAAGTGATCTCAACACATCCTACCCATGCTAGTTGCCAATCTCAATGGTGAACAAATTAAAGTTTCATAATCATTAGTCAAGTTCACCATTTGCAAAAATAGCTTAGCTCATAACATGTATCAAGTGATCAAAAAGAGCCTAAGCTACAAGCATCATCATGAATAAGCAGGGCATACCAAAAAGAGCATAGTCTCATTTTCATTACTATATACATGAAGCTAAAATGCAAGATGTACATGATGAAATGCATGCAAAAGCTAGTCTATCAAAGACAAAGCAAAACTAGCCTAAAAAGGAAACCCAAAGCAAAGGGTATCGGAGAAGTCCAACTAAGATACAACAAGCAAAATGCTTCCCCAACTAAAAGGGAAACACACACCAGACTCACAAGAGAAGAGCCAAGAAACGCTCAAGCGACAGCCAGCAAAAACCACATCGAAAAGACCACACAGCAGAGAGGGGTCGAAGAGTGTACCAAAAACCGAACTCAGAAGTGTGTCGGAGGTACCTCATGAAACGCATGACCGCCTGCTGGTGTGATGCCCGAGGGGACGCCTGAACTTGCTGAAATCTTCGGGGCATCTGCCTCGCCGAAGTCGTCTCCCCCTCGCCTGATGCTGTCGCTCTCCACAGGTGCTGCTAGTGCTCGCTGGAGAGCTGCTCGAACGGAAACCCAAGTGGTGGAAGAAGTGGAATCGGGTCCATGAGCCGAAAAGCTCTCTCCAGGCTCCTGTTCTCCTGCACACTCAAAAGCAGAAGAAAACACAAGGCATTGTCTCGTCTAGTGTGACCTCAAGGTCTCCACGAAAACGGTTAGTCACATAAAAGTATAAGGTGAACACTCAACAAAAGAGGTCTACCTATGAATGATACCGCAAGGAGATATGAATCCAAACTAGACAAGACTACCATGCAACAGGATAAAGCACTATGCAGCAAAATGCAGCCTAAAGACATGATCAACCCAAACATAGCCTAAACCTCAACACATGCTACAATGCAAGATAATGATAGCAAAAGATCCAAAAGCATGTAACATGAAAAATTGTGGAAAGGCTAGTGCTTAACCTAATCATATCAACAGGGTACATGTAGCTACACAAAACTAGCACCTGAAAAGTGATACCTAATGAACATCATACAACTACAAATCAAGCTCATGGAGAGATATCGTAAAACATGGCACAATGTTCATGAGGATCACCACTAGCATGAAAAGTGGCTCCTCCACAAAAGCTATACACAAAGCTAGCATGACATATGATATACAAGATAGCACATGCTAGACTAAAGCAAAAACATGATACAAAAGAAAATGTACATGTAACAACTATACAAGTGAGCACATAAAGACCATCTCATACCACAAGGCATAGAACATGGATGTACAAGGTATGAGTGTAAAAGAAAGCTCACCGAACCTGCAAAAGACTCATTGGAGGCAATCTAAGCGGAGTGTAGAGAACCATCAACATCCTTGATCACATCTAAAAGATCAAGCTCCATCAGGCGCATGTTCTCTACCCCGCGTCCTCATATCTACACACAAGAGGACAAAGCAGCCCGAGTCTTGGATCCCGAAGGGTTAGCAAGCATGTACATGGGATCCAGGACTTGGTCACAAATCCAACTTATCATGTGGGTTAGCATGATGCAAATGTTGGTTCAAATGCAATTGTGAAGCACCCTTGAAGCATTCCTCAAAAGGACAACTCGAGGAGAAGAACGAGTCGTACCACGGAAAAGAGGCACACATCTTCAAGGTATTTGTAGAAGAACCAATAGAAGCATCATGAAAAGCATGACGTGGACAAGAGAAGAAGCACTAGAAGCATGTCCACGACCATGACCTATCCCACTAGCAAAGGAGTCATAAATCCCATCAACAAAAATGGGCTTCTTACTAGGAGTAGAAGCGTTCATGCCATGAGAAGGGCTATGAACCACCATCTTCCTAGAAGAGCGAGCTTGGCGCAAGCGTTTGGCACGCCGATAACAAAAGCTTTTTTGATGCCCATCTTTCTCACAAAAAGAGCAATGGTACAAAGGCCTACTGGAAGGCACACCATTCTCCAACAAGTGAGAAGTCCCTTGGGGCTTAGAACAAGAAGCATCAACAAGACACTTGGTGCCAACACTAGGAGCACACGTGCCATGGGAAAGGCTACGCGGCTTCCTAAAAGCCTTAGCTCGAATACGCCGCTCGTGCTTGACACGGCGAAAACAAAATTGAGCGAATGTCCCTCCTTCTTGCAAAAGGTGCAATGAAAACCGGTTTTGGGAGCACGAGTCCCAAAAATATGAGAAGCCCCTTGTCAAGAGAAGTCCCTTGGACATCACTCAAAGAAACATCAAGGTTAGGAGTAGCTATGAAAGAGCTATCCGAAACCTTGGCACAAGTGCTATGTCAAAAGACTCACGCGCAACACAAGAACTCAACTCCGGTTGCAAAGATGCAGACTTGGAAACATCAACATCGGAGTTGGAAAAAATGCGTGATTCAAAAGATTAGCACAAAGACTCTTGCATCTTTTGGCCAAAACCTTATTTCAAACATGAGGCGTCACAAGTACCACAAGGAATGTTTTTCAGATTTTCCATCTCCTCTTAATGCACTTGGCATATGTGGTACGCAAGGTTCAACTTCTTTCTCAAGGTTGGCACTCATATCATTGTGCTCAACCAACTTAGCGCTCATATCATCGCGCAAAACCTTCAAAGCCAAAACTTCTTTTTCTAAATCAATGCATGATGTGCAAATTAAATTGGTGGAAGAAACATCACCATTCACATCAAGCAAAGAATCATGAATTTCACTAGAAGCATGACAAGCACAATTTCACTAGAAAATGACAAGGCGCTCTTTATTCAAAGAGCACAAGCTACAAGGCCTAGGCTTTATCTCTACAATTTCAGCCCTAGCATGCTCAAGTTCATCTACACATGTGGAGTGAGTCAATTTTAAGTTATTGATTTCAGCAAGCAAAGACTCACATGAAACACATGGTAACAAAGCATCCGACTTTAGCAAGGCTATTTCAGTTTAGCACAATCAAGGTCTTGCTTAAGTCAGTGCAAACTAAACATGGTGGAAGCATTAGATATCAACATTTCATTCTCAGACTTTAAGCTAGCAAGGGAAAAGCTTAGCTCATCATTCTTCCTAACCATGTCACTACAGGAGGTGCAAGGCAAAGATGCACTAGACTTCAAACTAGCAATGGAGCATTCAAACTTTTGACCTTTCTACGCAAGGTACTACAAAGCTCAACATTCCTAGATCGAGCCTCATAAAGATTTTGCAAGGTCACAAGACTCGAAGCGAGAGTACCTTTCTTGGCCTTGCCAAGTTGACATAGAAGATCCTCCGGTGTGAAAGCTCGTCATCTCGTAGAAGGATCAGCAGATCGATCACCTCGTGATCCCTCTCATCAACTGCACTCTCCTTCTTCCCAAGATGTCGTCCATGGAACCATTCATGCTGAAGGACAAAGAATACTTGAAGAAGAGCTAGGTGCTACTTCAAAAAGCACTGTTAGTGTTAGCAAAGCAAAAGCTCAACACCTCGACAAACACGTCGAAGCCAAACCACTCTAAAAGGTCGCCTTCGCGGATGGAACCGGTTAAGGTAGAGAGATCCTAACTGGCTTTGATACCAATTGAAGGACCGAAAATGCTAAAGCAAGGCGACCAGAGGGGGGGTGAATGGGAGCCTAAAATTTCTTCTTGAAATTACGGCCTCTGTCCCAACAAAATCAACCCCAAAAGCTTCGGACTCAAACGTGATGCCCACGACCTAGAAAGAGGGTGGATGATCCCTAGGATCATACGAGGCACCGC
The DNA here is from genome assembly GCA_009763385.1 of Coix lacryma-jobi var. lacryma-jobi. Lineage (NCBI taxonomy): Eukaryota > Viridiplantae > Streptophyta > Magnoliopsida > Poales > Poaceae > Coix > Coix lacryma-jobi. Next base: position 110,249,668 of record CM019826.1, on the reverse strand, counting down.
ACAAGGGAGCAAAACAAAAATCCCAAAACTCCGAGTCAAGTTCGTGCCTAAAAGACACTCCCAAACGTAGATAGAGAGCTACATCGGGATTCCTCGAAATACCGATGCTAACGGTAGCAAAGATATGTAGAGAGGTCCAGGTGAACTCTAGGAGCAAACGAGAAGTCCGGAAACGAAGCGGAAAAGCCGGGAGAGCCAACGCACTGAAAATCAGCTCTCAGCAGGATCCCGGACTGTCCGGGCTGCTGGTGCCGGACTGTCCGGTCAAGGGCAGATTGTCCGCGCCTGGGAGCGGACTGTCCGCCGGCAAAAGACCCAAAAACAAAACTGTCCGCAACAGCTGTTGGACGGGTCCCGGACAGTCCGTGGTTTGCACGCCGGACTGTCCGCGGTTCACATGAACAGTGAACGAAGAGCGTCCGATGCCTGCCCGAAGCCGCGTCCGATGAGGACCCCGGACTGTCCGCGGGTCCTGGCGGATGTCCGCCGGCTAACGTGAAAAACAGCAAAGCTGCGGGGAACGACTCTGCTCAGGCCCGGACTGTCCACGCCCAACACTGGCGGACTGTCCGCCGGTCACTGTTGACCTAACCAACCGAGCTGCGCAGCCACTGAATTGGCTGGAGCCCGATGGCCGGACTGTCCGCGCCTAACTTGGCGGGACTGTCCGCGCCTACGGCGGACTGTCCGCGGCCAATATGGCGGACTGTCCGCGATCTCCCAGAAAGCACAAAACTGCTCGGGTCAAAACCAAAATCGATTGGATCTTCACCAAATCGAAGGGGCTGCGACCAAACTTCACCCAAGTGTTCTTCTACGTGTTGGGAAGCTAATCCTAGGATATCATCGCTTCAATCCAACTACACCATGAGAAAATCCGAAGAACACCGTAAAAGAGGAAGAACGAAGAACGAAAACGATTTCGGCTCGATCTACTTGTTCGTGAGGGTAGAGATGAATTCCTCTGGTCGAAATGTTCTCCTCACATCAAAGAACAAGTTGATTCAAATGGAATCGCAAAAGACGCAACGAAGAGGGGAGATCGGGGGAGGAGGAGAAAATCGTGGAGAAAAAGGAGAACGCGGAAGAACACAAAGAACAAAATCAAAACGCGAATTCCACCACGAATTTGACCCTTGGATTCAGAGGAATGGATGATTCATTAAGCACTCGGTGTCGGGCTACAAGCCACTCTAGCAGATCAAAGCTTGGATGGCGAAAAGCTCAAGAACAAGAGCCTGTCTCTCCCCAACCCTAGCCTCCTCTCACAAACAGCAAAATGAGAGTGACACCGCTCCAAGGATGCGGCTGCCCTAGCAGCCCCCCTCATATATAGGCGCACGTCGAAGACCAAAACGCCCTTACATTAAGCACTCAACCCAAATACCCCCCAAGGGTAAAACCGTCCAGTCCTGACGATCTTCATCCGACAGCCACGCCCGCACATCCGGTAGCTTCGCCTCAACGCGACCTCCCGGATGCCGCCACGTGCCGTCACGTCGACCACCGCGCCTACTCGTGGATAGCTTCGCCGCCGCGCCAGCCTCTCCACGCCGCCACTCGTCGACCGTCCTTTCGGACCAACCCCCAGTTTTGAGGCCCAAACCGGGAAACCGTCCACCCCGAGTTTTGAGGCCCATACTCGGAAACCCGCCAGCCCAGGTTTTGAGGCCCAAACCTGGAAACCGTCCATCCCGAGTTTTGAGGCCCAAACTCGGAAACCCGCGCGCCCAGGTTTTGAGGCCCAAACCTGGAAACCGTCGATGGTAGCTTTTTGAGGCTCAGCTACGGAGCCCGCACCGTAGACGGGATGTGGTTCGCACACCCCGACCACCGGCACCGATGCCAATGCATGTCCAGCCTCCACGCCGGGCACAACGCCTTCGCCATCCACCTTGACTCGGCCGACGGCACTTGCGCCGCACGCAAGCCCGTGTCCGACCTCCCGCCAAGTGACGCGCGCCGTCGTCTCGACTCGGCCGATGCACCGCACATCCCCATGTGCTCTTGCTCGTCGATGCCACGTGCCAGCTACCACAGCTGGTCCTCTGGCCTCTGGTCCGTCAGTCCAAGCCTCACGTCCGCCCTTCACCGCTCTGGGTACCTCGGCATGGCACGTCCGCCGCACGGCACGCCCATCCTTCACCGCTCCCGGTCCGTCGGCATGGCACGTCACTACTTGACCTTCACCTAGCAATTGACCACTGTATCCGAGCTCCACCTGCACATCAACACAGCCAAGAGACACATGTCGCACACGCACACCAACACAGAAACACCACACAACTCAACGCCACGGTTAGTCATAAACAATAAGCGCTTAGCAAGATATGGACTAAACCGGGTAAAAGCCTCAAACCTTCCTCATCAAAGTCAATCATTCATCATATATGTTCTCAAAAATCTTGTCCCAGAAAGTCACCACAAAAGCAAAACACAGGCTGCTAGTATCCATGACCCTAGATGTAGGGTGGATGCTTTCTAGAAGCACAGCGGGATACTATACAACCCAAGAAGTCCAACGCAAAATTCGGAAACCAAAACTGACAAAAGACAAACGAACCACGGATGAGAACGTGCAATCTGCACGGATCGGACTCTTGTGAGTGTCCGGTCAATTCGGATCGCGGATGCGTCCGGTCAGAGCTAAAACCGATTCGGGAGCTCTCTGAGTTGGACCGCGGACTCACAGGGCCCAGAGCGTCGTAGCGTCACAACGTAGGTAGCGTCTGGTCTGCGAAAATGGGCAATGAACAGTACCCTCTACGCGTCTGGTAACGCGTAAGCCAAGCGTCCAGTCAAATTCTCGCATAACTGGACTGTCGAGCCTTCAACGACCGGACTCATGATTAGAGTTCGATCGCCCCGAGGCCTGAGTCCGATCACCCCGAAATAGCGTTGTTCGTGCACCGATTTGACTCGATCTCCCTCAAATTGAAACCACTTGGGGTCCAACTCAGTGAGAGGAGTCACAAGGAGGATAGTGAGCTACTCCTAAGAGATCATGGCTCGAACCTATCTCCAAATCGATGAATCGAAGAAGCTCGGGGAAAAGGGGAGAAGAACATGAACGCAATGAATATCGACCGATCTACTAGCTCATGAGTTTAGAGATGATTCCTTCGGTTGGAATAAGCGCCTCACGATCTAGCACACGTGAGTTTCAGACAGAATAAAAAACCAACTCACGATGAAGAAGAATGAAGCAAACCATCATAAGGGAAAAAAACGAAGCGCGAAGAATTACAAAGACAAACGCAAATCAACCTTGATTACAAGCCAAAACTCATCCCTTTGAGGAGACAACGAGATTACAGTCTCGTTTCCTCAAAATCCCAAATACACAGAGGTATGATTAGCCGTCTCTGCGGATTACAGGCAACGAGGAATGATTAGAACCTAATCGAGGCAAAGGGAATGAAAGCTTGAGAATGAGGGGCTGCCAGAATAGCATGGATGGAGGGTCCATCACTACTTATAGCCTAATACACGTATTCCTCTTCTACCCGTAGATACAAGAGCGAAGCGGCGAACACTAGGGGTATCCCGGCCAACTTGCGGAGTCATGATCCGACGGCACGCGCCTTCCTCACTTAGCATCGCATCGACGCAAGCCTCAAGATGCCGCCACGTGTCATCCTATCGACCGCCGTGCCTCATCATGGATAGCTCGCCACAACGCAAGCCTCTCCGCGTCGCCATGCGTCGACCGTCCTTTTTGGACCTACCCCGGTTTTGAGGCCGAAATCAGGAAACCTGTCCTCCGGCTGAGTTTTGTGGCCCAAACACAGAAACCGTGAGCCCAGGTTTTGAGGCCCAAACCTGGAAACCGTTCATGCCGAGTTTTGAGGCCCAAACTCAGAAACACACCACCCGAGTTTGAGGCCCAAACTCGGAAACGTTGAGGGTAGTTTTTGAGGATCTACTACCAAACCCGCGCCATAGACGGGATGTGGTTCGCACACCTCGACCACCGGCACCGATGTCGGTGCATGTCCAGCCTCCACACCAGGCGCAATGCATTTGGCTTCCTTCTAGGCCTCCCGCCAAGTGTCACGACGCCATCTCTTCCTCCCGACTCGGCCGATACACCGCACATCCCATGTGCTCTTGCTCGCAACATGTGCCAGCTACCACAGCTGGTCCTCTGGCCTCCCGGTCCATCGGTCCAAGCCTCACGTTTGCCCTTCACCGCTCCCGGTCCGTCGGCATGACACGTCTCTACTTGACCTTCACCTCGCCATCGACCACTGTCTCTGAGCTCCACACTGCACATCAACACAGCCAAGAGACACACGTTGCCTGTTGACCGATCGCTCATCACTCAGGAAAGGAGCCACAAGGGCACATATCAATCTTGTGTTCGCAATCTCCCCCTTGATGAGTGCATCGTCAACACATAGTAACCATAATCAAAGAGAAAAAGAAAACAAAAGTAGAATAGAATAAGAAAACTCACTCGAGTTGTCCAACCAAGATAAAAGCCGAAAGGACAAATCGAGATAAGCACACGGCTTGGTCCCCAAGACATGGGAAACGGTTCGACACAACCAAGCAAAGGATCGGACCAACAACTCAGCAACGAGCAAAACTCGATCACAAATAGCAAGAGACTTGGTTCCCAAAGACATGGGCAACGGCTCGACGCAACCAAGTCAAAAACAGCTAGTCCTCAAGAAGAGGCAGAAAGGGCTCAACACCACTAGCTGAAAGCTTAACACCAACTGAAGCTGAAAACGCATAAACATGCAGAACTGCTAGTCCCTCAAGATAGAGGCAAAGAGGCTCAACACAACTAGGAGATAGCTCCATACCAAACGAAACTGGCGAAAAACAGCGAGTCCCTCAAGATAGATGCAAAGAGGCTCGACACAACTAGCTGAAAGCTCCAAACCAATCGAAGACATAGGCACAAAAGAGCAAAGCAGAAATGCTCCCCCTCGCTAAAATAACTCCCCCTCAACAAGTGAAGCACAAAGTTGCAAATTGTCACCAAATGACAAAAATTCTCCCCCGTGGGGGCAATTTGCAATCATAAGATAGAAAAAGAAGCTCAAGTAAGCGAAACGGACTAAGCCCTGCCTATCGGAGCAAGAAAATGCATATGACCCTAAAATGCAAGTTAGCAGCTTCAGGTATATAGTCATTAGAGTGAAGGAATGCTCTAAAGAGTGCTGATCCGAATACTAAGCAAAAAGCAAAAATGCTAGCAGAGGCTCAAACTTATCACAAAATACGGAATATGAACACATAAGCTTAGTGAGCAGATTTTAACCATTCCGAAAGGGGTTTCACATCAAAATAATAGCACTAACATGTCTAGACAAGAAGTCAAACAAGTGCTAAACATGTATACAAGGTGAGCTACCCCTAGCAAAGTTCAATCATCATGCTATAGAATGAAACATAGACTTGTGTTTTTCAGATATTATCGGAGATGCAGTTGTTATTGACACAAGTTCAGTTTTAGCATATGATTGAGAGAGGTTGAAAGCTTGTCATTTCCTAACTTTCCAACCGAGCTAAGCCTATGCATAAGCAATCAGAAGCTTGAAGCATCGTTTCGGTCTTACACTACACGGCTCAAGTTTAACTCAATGTGCAATGAGAAACAGTCTCGATACCGTGATGCGCTGACAAAGCAATCCCATCTCAATCTTTCATTTCACTTGGACTTGGTTTAGATTTTAGCGGAATATGAACATACCAAGCAAGTGAATGACTCAGACTAGAGACATAGCAACCTAGCATATATGAAATAGCACATGTGACTTCAACACATTCTAAACATGCTAGTTGCCAATCTCAATGGTGAACATGTATCAAGTTTTATGTTCATTAAGCATATTCATCATTTGTAAAAATAGCTCAGCTCACAACATGTATCAGTGATCAAGGAGAGCCTAAGCTACAAGCATCATCATATAGAATCAAAACAAAACTATTTAGAGCATAAGTTCATTCTAAAGATTATAGAAATGAAGCTTGAAAATGCAATGTGCACATGATGAGATGTATGCAAAAGTCAGTCTAGGAGTAACGGAGCAAAACACAACTAGACTAAACCAAAAACCAAAACAATAGGGTATCGAAGAGTCAGTCTATGATACAACAAGCAAAGTGCTTCCCCCATCTAAAAGGGGAAACACACACCAAGCTCACCTCTCACCTTGCAAAAGTTGAGAGATCCAAATGCTTGTGAAATATCTGCAAACTGGTTGTGTGTGTCTACATGCCTAAGATCAATGTCGTCTTTCTCGTAGTGTTCACAAAAAAAGTGAAAGCGAACATCAATATGTTTGGTCTTGGAGTGAAGAACAGGGTTCTTTGCTACACTAATGGCAGAAGTGCTATCGCAAAGCAAAGGAACCCGACTGAAATCTAGACCATAATCAAGCAATGTAGCAACCATCCATAAAAGCTGCGAAGCACAAGAAGAGGCAGCGACATATTCGGCCTCGGTGGTAGACTAGGCTATGCTAGACTGCTTGCGAGAAGACAACGAACAAGCGAAGATCCAAGAAATTGTCAAGTCCCAGAATTAGACTTGCGCTCAAGCCGACAGCCGGCAAAATCCGCGTCAGAGTAACCACAAAGCGAAAGGGTCGAAGAAGAAGAGTACCAAAGGCCGAACTCAGGAGTGAATTGGAGATACCTCATGATGCGCTTGAACGCCTGCTTGTGGGAAGTCCGAGGGGACGCCTGAAATCGAGCGCACAGACACACTGCGAAGTGTATGTCTGGCCTCGTCGCCGTCAAGTACAGGAGAGAGCCAATCATGCTCCTGTACTCCTTTTGGTCCACTGCTTCTCTATCTTGGTCCGCGTCCATCACAATAGTCGTCGCCATGGGTGTCGTAAGAGGCTTGGCCTCGCCCATGTCGAACTTCTTCAAGATATCCTTCATGTATTTGCCTTGATGCACAAATGTCCCATCTCGGGTTTGCTTGATTTGCAACCCGAGGAAGAAGGTCAACTCACACCTCATCTCAAACTCCCTGCTCATAGTATCTGCAAACTTGGCAACAAGTGCGTGAGAGGAGCCACCAAATATGATATCATCCATGTAAATCTGAACTAAAGGGTGTCATTGCCTTGCTTGAGTAGAAAGAGGGTCTTATCTACCCGTCCCATTTTAAAACCCTTGGAGAGCAAAAGGTTTTCAAACGCTCATATCACGCTCTCGGGGCTTGTTTCAAACCATATAAAGCTTTTGAAAGTTTGAAGACATGGTTTGGAAACTTGGGATTCTCGAAACCACGGGGTTGCCTAACATAGACCTCTTCCTCTATATACCGTTTAGAAAAGCACTCTTGACATCCATTTGGTAAAGCTTAAAACCCTTCGAAGCAGCAAAGGCTAGAAGGATCCTTATGGCTTCTAAACGAGCTACAGGGGCAAAGTTTTCCTCATAGTCTATCCCCTCTTTTTGGCAAAAAACCTGGGCTACTAGCACAGCCTTGTTCCTCACTACCATCCCATCCTCACCCTATTTGTTTTTGAAAACCCATTTGGTACCTATAGGGTGGCATTCTGGTGGAGGTGGAACTAGGGTCCAAACTTGGTTTCGCTCAAAGTTCTCTAACTCCTAATGCATGACATTAACCCAGTTAGGATCAGAAAGAGTGTGTCCAACATCTTTGGGCTCAAAAGAAGCAACAAATGCAGAATGAGCAAAGTGAGAGATCTCATATGCTCGCGACCGCTGACTCGCTGGTCGATACCACCAATCATCTGCTGCGGAGGTGGATCTGATGAACGCTTCGGGGCACTTGCCTCGCCAAAGTCGCCTCCCCCTTGCCAGATGTTGTCGCTACCTCAGGTGCAGCTGGTGCTCGCTGGAGAGGTGGCTCGAGAGGACCCAAGTGGTAGAATCAGTGGGATCGGGTCCTCGAGCTAAAGTAGTCATCGCAGGGTCGACGGGGGCAGCCAGTGGAGTTGGCTCGAGATCACCCCAAATGGCGTCTTCCTGCTCCTCCTCACAGATGGTCTCTGCCAGCTCCTGTTCTCCAGCAACATCAAAAGCAGTAGAAACACAAGGCATAGTCTCATCGAATGTGACCTCACAGGTCTCCACTATCCGGTTAGTCTCAAGGTTAAGAACTCGATAAGCGCAGGAATGCAAAGCATAACCAAGAAACACACCATCAGCAGAGCGAGATTCAAATTTATCCAAATTGCCTTGCTTCAGGATAAAGCACTTGCACCCAAACACCCTAAATGAGACACCTTGGGTACCCATCCAAAACGCAACTCATAAGAAGTCTTCTTCATGAAAGCTCGAAGAAAAATACGATTTGAAACATGGCAAGCGGTGTTGATTGCCTCGGCCCAGAAGCGCCTAGGAGTCCTATGCTCATCGAGCATCGTCATGGCCATCTTGACAAGGGTCCGGTTCTTGCGCTCAACAACACCATTCTGCTGGGGGAATAAGAAGAGGACAATTGATGCTCAATACCATGAGAAGAGCAGAAAGAGGTAAATTGTGAGTTAACAAACTCAGTACCATTATCACTATGAATAGCTCTAATAGTATCTGGGGAAACTCAGTTTTCAACCTCAAAATCAAATCTCGAGCAAAAGAAAAAGCCTCGTCCTTAGCCTCCATGAAGAACACCCAAGAATACCTCGAAAAATCATCAACGATCACTAGAACGTGTCACTACCCACCCGCTGAGCAACCCGAGCTTGACCAACTGTGTCCATGTGTAAAAGCTCGCCGGGTTGCTTGGTCATCACCTGATTAACAGGTGGGTGAGAAGCAGCAACCATCTTCCCGTGACGACAAGGATGGAAAACAAGGTCCTTCTAAAATTTAAGCTTGGGCAATCCTTGGATTAAGCCAAGTGAGCTTAGTCTTGCAAGCAAGTCGAAACTCAAGTGATCAAGCCTCCTATGCCACTTCCACAAATTAGAAGAAGGACCAACCATTAAACATCTAGAAGAGCTAAAAGAACGAGAAAAATTGGCTCGAAAAACACGCCCAAAAGGGACGACCCAACAAACAAGGTCTCCTCGAGAATCCAAAACTCTACTAAGTCCTTTCTTAAAGCGCACATCAAAATCATCCTCAAGAAGTTGCGAAATAGAAAGCAAATTGAAATGCAAGTTAGAAACCAAAGCAACATCCTTGAGCACAAAGTCTCGTTAAGTCGGATAGACCCACGAGAGACAACCTTACCTCAACCACTATCCCCGAAGGTGATGTACTCCTTATGCACAACGGGGTCTAGGTTGGAAAACCAATCCTTTCTTCCGGTCATGTGGCCCAAACACCCGAAATCCATAAGCCACATGTTCTCCAGCCAAAGTTCCTGCATCAATAGAAAGGTAGGAAATGAGCATGTGGCACAACACTAGGGTTAGTATACTGAGAAGGATACCAGTGCTATGTCATAGGCCCAGAAAAAGTGTTAGAAGGAACACCAAACTGACCTCGTCCCATGGGTGGATACCAATCACCACCACACTGAAAAGATGGTCCGCTATGGACGGAAAACCTCCAAACTCACCACCTCCATGTCCCATTTGAGCAAAGCGATCACCACCATGCAAAAAGGTGGTCCGCTATGGGACTATGCAGCAGAGCCTCTTACACCCGGCTCACGATCGTATTGAGGACGACTGGAACCGCAAAGGGCATGACCACCACCTCGTGGTCCAGCTGCCTGAGGAGGAGCACCTTTAGGCCTAGCCCTCTGCCTCTGAACTCCGCGACTTTGCACACCATGGAGAGGGTGGTGCCTAGCCTGGTTGTTCAGTTCCAACTCCTTCCTAACCTCTCTCTTGCTCCGAAAGCAAAACTCAGCCAGATGACCCTCGTGGTGGCAATATTTCACACTAAAACCTTACCACTCTCTTGGGTTGTTGGTTTGCTTGGTTGCGAGGTTGTTTACTTTGGCTGGCTGCTTCCCTTTGCCTTTCGGAAGGGGATCACTAGAGATGCCAGGAAGAGTGTCAAGTGTGTTCCTAAGGTGGTTAGGTTTTGGAATCCACACTTGCTTGCGAGGTGGATCCTTGGGAGGTTCTTCAAGGATACCATCATTGGTAATAGGCTTAGGAAGCTCAGGTGGAGTGATCTTGGTCAACTTTGGAAGAGCGGATGGTTTCTCACTTTGGTTCACTCCGCTAAACCCACCGATCTTGCCAAAAGCACTAGAGCCCTTACCACTTGAAGCAAAGCCTACTCTCGGACCACAAGTTCCCCTCTTGAACTGGCTGATCATCATGCCCAACTGCGGCTCACTGCATGACACCCAACTCAGGATGGACCGAAGGTATGTGTTTTCCTCCTCGGTTTGCATCCTGTCATGCCTACAGTTGGCAGTCTCAAGCTCCATCCCCTCACATTGTCACTCACACGGAGCGGAAAACGGTGCTAACTGAGCTGGCCTTCATGGCATATCAAGTTTGGCACTGACATCTGCCAACTTAGTTCGCAAGCCTGGACAATGCTTGCATGCACCCAGCAAAGAGGACCTCGCCTTCACTCCCTCCTCCAGCTCCTTCTTCAGGAGGGGACACTCATGACACTCACCAACCAAGTCTAGCCTACTTTTCAGCTCATCGTACACCTCGATCAGGGAGGCATACTTGGTTTGCACGGTGGCGAAGTTTGTCATGTGTGACGTGCACTCATCACAATCCTCCTCGTCGGTCACTCTTACCTCGGACCTAGCACACTCAAGCTCCTTAAGCGCCTCGCCTAACTTGTCCTTAAAGTCGTTACGCTCTCTAGCGGCATGCTAAGTTGCTTGTCCTGAGCGAGAACTATTTCGGCCAAGGTATCATGCTCACCGGAAAGACGCTCGACAAGGGAAGAAGTTGATACCTCAAAAGCGTCGTCGTCATCGTCGGTGTCAGCGTGCTTGTCCTGGCCCTTGCGGTCCTCCTCGTCCAAGGCCATGGTGCTCCCTTGGTGGAGTTGCTGAAGAAGCAAAGTCCGTTGAAGTGCTCCTCAGTCTTATGCTCGGACTCATCGTCGCTGGAGTTGCCGTCAGAGCTTCTCTCGACGTCGCTGAGGGAGGCGATGAAGGCACGCTTGCCTGCGTCATACACCTTCTCGAGATCCTTCTTGCGGTAGCTGCCCTTGGTCTTCTTCTTCCCGGCATTGTACTCGCGCTTGTCCTTGCGCCTAAAGTTGTTGTTCTTGCCGGGAAGGCCTTGTTGCGTTTGGAGCGGCTCACAATGAAGTGGTCGGGATCGCCACACTCGTAGCAGCCCTCACATGCGCCACCACACTGGCGAATCAAGTGATTGTTGTGAAATCACAAGAACCGGCTAATGATGAGGGTGAGCTCGTCATCGCCCAACGCGTCCACCTGCTCCTCTGTAACTAAAAGCAAAGAAGACAAAGAGAAGGGTGGTGAAGAGACGTCAGCAGAAAGAGACAATCCACCCTTGCCTGAGACCAAAGCCATGGAATGAGAAGATGGGTTCTTCAGCTTGGCCTGGGTCAAGTGATCGATCTTGGTGGACTTGAGCGTGCTGAATAGCACATCCACAGTGAGGGTGTCATAGGATGGAGACTCTATGATGGTAGACACCTTCACCTCCCACACCATCCAATCAAGGCATATAGCAACTTAAGTGCCCCCTCATGATCATCATAAGGTAGGTTGGCTCGATTGGCACGCATCTTATTCACAATCGTTTGGAAACGAGCGAACATAGCATCAATCGTCTCTCCCTCCAACTGAACAAAGTTCTCGTACTCGCGCTTGTACATCTCAAAGAGTCTGGTCTTGACCTCAACAGTCTCCTCGTGATAGCTTTGAAGCTTCACCCAGATCTCTCGTGTCGTCTCAAGCTCAGAGACACGCTCGAACTCAGGAAGGGAGATGTTGGCCAAAAGCGCGTTACGGGCCTTGGCATTCACATTGTGCTGGTCAATCTGGATCTGACCCACGCGAGCCGCAAGCACCTCGTACTCGGTGTTCTCACATATCTCCCAAACAAAAGAGTTGATGCTGCTAAGAAAAGCATGCATCCGAATCTTCCAATAGGGATATTTCATCCCATCGAAGTAGGGAGCCTTGCCGTTCCCTCGATCCATGTCGCTGTTAGGATCCGAAACTGATTTAAGATAGAGAAGATCCCTTAACCAGCTCTGATACCAATTGAATGACCAAATTGGCGCTAGAGGGGGGTGAATGGGAGCCTTAAAACATCTTCTAGAGAAATAGATGGCCCTTGTCTTAGAAGGTCACCCCAAAAGCAAAACACGGTCTTGATAGTATCCACAACCCTAGATGTAGGGTGGATGCTTCCTAGAAGCACAGCGGGATACTATACAACCCAAGAAGTCCAACGCAAAAGCCAGAAACCAAAACCGACAAGGACGAACGAACTGCGGACGAGAACATGCAATCTGCACGGACCGGACTCTGGTGAGCGTCCGATCAGTTTGGATCGGACGCGTCCGGTCCGAGCTAAACCGATTCAGGAGCTCTCTGAGTTGGACCGGACTAGCTCATAGGGCAGACCGTCCCGTCACAATGTAGGTAGTGTCCGGTCTACGCAAATGGGCAATGAACAGTACCCTCTGCGCGTCCGATCATGTGTAAGCTGAGTGTCCGGTCAACTTCTCGCAGAACTGGACTGCCGAGCCTTCAACGACCAGACTCACTAATCAGAGTCCGATCGCCCCAAGGCCTGAGTCCAGTCAGCCCGAAACAGCACTGTTCGTCCACCGATTTGACTCGATCTCCCTCAAATGAAACCACTAGGGGTCAAACTTGGTGAGAGGAGTCACAAGGAGGATAGTGAGCTACTCCTAAGAGATCATGGCTCGAACTTATCTCCAAATTTATGAATCGAAGAAGCTCAGGGGAAAGGGAGAAGAACACGAACCAAAACGAAGATCGATCGATCTATTAGCTCGTGAGGTTAGAAATGAATTCCTTCAGTTGAAAGAAGCGCCTCATGATCTAGCACAAGTGAGTTCAGACGGAATCAAAAACCAACTCACGATGAAGAAGAACGAAGCAAATCATCATAAGGGCAAAAATCGAAGTGCGAAGAATACAGAGATAAAACGCGAGTCGATCTTGATTACCAGCCAAAACTCATCCCCATGAGGAGACAACGAGATTACGGTCTTGTTTCCTCAAAATCCCAAATACACATTGGTATGATTAGCCGTCTCTGCGGATCACAGGCAGCGTTGAATGATTATAACTTAAGCGAGGGCTAAGGGAATGAAAGCTTGAGAATGAGGGGCTGCCATGATAGCATGGATGGAGGGGCTGCCATCACTACTTATAGCCTAATACACTTATTACCCTTCTACCCCTAGATACAAGAGCGAAGCGGCCAACCCTAGGGGTATCCCAGTGCATCTCTGTGGAGTCTTGATACGACGGCCACACGTCTTCCTCATCCTTAGTTTCGCCTCGATGCAAGCCTCAGGATGCCGCCATGTGCCGTCCTGTCGACCTTCGCGCCTTCCTCACGGATAGCTTCGCCACAAAGCAAGCCTCTCTGCGCCGCCACGCGTCGACCGTCCTTTTTGGACCTCCCATCGGTTTTGAGGCCGAAACTGGGAAAACTGTCCTCCAGCTGAGTTTTGTGGCCCAAACTCAGAAACCCGCAAGCCCAAGTTTCGAGGCCCAAACCTAGAAACCGTTCACGCCGAGTTTTGAGGCCCAAACTCAAAAACCCGCCACCCCGAGTTTTGAGGCCCAAACTCGGAAACCGTCGAGGGTAGTTTTTCGTGGCTCTACTACCAAACCCGCAGCATAGATGGGATTTGGTTCGCACACCCTGACCACCGGCACCGATGTCGGTGCATGTCCAGCCTCCACGCCGGGCACAACGCATTCGCCTTCCTTCTCGACCTCCCACCAAGTGTCACGACGCCATCGTCTTCCTCCTAACTCGGTCGATGCACTGCACATCCCCATGTGCTCTTGCTCACCGATGCCACGTGCTAGCTACCACAGCTGGTCCTCCGGCCTCCTGGTCCGTCAGTCCAAGCCTCACGTTCGCCCTTCACCGCTCCCGGTCTGTCGGCACAACACGTCTCTACTTGACCTTCAGCTTGCCATCGACCACTGTCTCCAAGCTCCACACCTACACATCAACACAGCCAAGAGACACACGTTGCCTATTGACCGATCGCTCATCACTTAGGAAAGGAACCACAAGGGCACATATCATCCTTGTGTTCACAGAATATTATGATTTCCAGTCAATTTGATTTGACCTTCCTCCAACAAATAGTCAAATATCTTATCGGCCTTGGTGATACTGAAACTGTATTTCATATCCTTTTCTGTATTCTTAGCCTTTGCCCAAGGCATATATTCACTGTTCTTCCAAGCCCAGTCAACATCAGCTATCTCATCTTCACTTTCATCGCTTGTCTCGTCATCCTCTTCTTGTAAAAATAAGGTATTCTCTGCGTTGAAAGCTTTCTTAGGCTTGAAGACTTGATTGTATCTGTTTTGTGCATCAACAATTGGTACTTTCTTGACCAAACTAGCCTTTCTGGTACAACCAAAACCAATTTTTTCCCTGATGGCTGGTATTAGCCCTCGAATTGTAATGCTAACTACCTCTGAATCTGACAATATTAAGGTATAGCATTGATTCTTCATATCTCTAAACCTTTGGAGATATTGGCTTCCAGATTCATTATTTGCTTGCCTTGCATCGACTAAATCCGCAATGCCCTTTTCTAGGACTCCAGAGTTGAAGTACTAATGGAATTTGTTCTCCAAATCTTCCCAACCTTGAATGGAATTGGTGGCAGGGACGAGAACCATGAGAAAGCTGAGCCAGACAAAGATAGAGGGAACATTCGGACTTTGAGTGTTGGCTCATCACTGATTTCCCGAAGTTGTACCAGGAACTGAGTTATATGCTCCATAGTTGTTACTGTGCTTGTTCCTGTGAATTTGGTGAAATCGAGAACTTTGTATCTCGGAGGGAAAGTGACCTGATCATACCATTCTAGATATGGTTTCTTGTAGGCAGTCAATGTTTTTTTCGGCTTTAAGCCGAATTGCTTCTAAACCATATCAGTGACTCGACTCGTCAACTGATCTACCAAGTTCACCGGCCCCTCATAGTCGATGTTCTGCCCCCCAAAAGCATTGTTTTGATACATAATCTGATACATAATGATAACCAGAAGGAGTATCACTAGGTGCCACATTCCCTTCATAAGGTGGTGCATTGAAGTCTCTAGTAATCATCTCGCTTGTGGAGCTATTTTTGTAGCCGATGAGTATATGTTGTTACTCATATTCGACTGTTGCACTTGCTGCTGCATCATGACACCATTGCCCCCCGGGCTAATTAACATCTGTTAATTTCCATTGCCATTAGGGCTGCTCAACTGCTGAACCCCAGAAGTTCCAGCTCCTTGACCACCCCCAAATTTATAAGCCTGACCTCTTCTATCATTACCCAAGTTGAAAGCTTCTTTGATGGCATTTGACAGGCTGTTGAGGAATGCTTCATTGTGAGCCAACACTGTAGCAGACATTGCTTTGTTGATTGTCTCTTGCATGGCGTTATGCTGTATTTGGATCATCGGATCAACATGACCCTCTAGAACCACCCTTGGAAAGTGAGACTTCTGGATAATTTTCTTATCCCTGGTTTTGCTAAAACTTAGCAAACACATGCTCCGATATTGCTCAACGGTTTTCTCTATCAAGCGTTGGATGTCTTCTGGGAGTTCATCCATTGTCACATTCAACACTTCATCGTTGTTGGTTGTCATGATCAGACGATTATGGGCCCACTGGGCGTGCCAAATGAATGTGTTGACACAAAAATTTGGACGAGGTGCCAAACACTCGACCATGGTCCTCAGAGGCCGTGCAGAAGCAAGGTCTTGACCTCCTGGACCTCCAAAGGACGGTGGTGCCGAATCTTGGTGAGAACGACCGCAGACGTGCCAGTCAATTTAACCTATAATTGACAAGGAGAAGAAAAAGACGTCAAAATCGTGGAACCTGCCGGTTTGATGCCAGACAGTTCCAAGTTATGCGGCTCCAATATAGCCATTATCATAGGATTTTACTACAAAATCAATTCCCAAGAAAATATTAAATCATTGAAATTATCTGGAGCAAAACGGCTATTAAGGAATATTAGTTAAAAATCAGAAAAAGAGATAGCCGATCAGTTTAGCAAATGAAGAATATAAAGATCTATATATACATTTAAATTGCATAAAACCAATAGATCGACTAATCGTGTATGCAATTCTATTTGTTAACAGTGAGGTGTCTCCATGGAGCCATAATACAAATAGATCGACAAAATAACTTGAACATCAATAGTGGGGTGTCTCCATGCAGCCATAATGATAACCAAATTAAATCACGTCCGATGCGATAAGTAGATCCATTAGCTTTAGACCACTTAAACGTATACATTATCAAGAAAGTGTAACTGGATCGGCTATTTTAGCCGATACAGGGTCCATGAAGCCCGAACAAGATCTATCTGTCAGAACTATGATCTAATCCAAGATCAAGTAAATTTAATCTAGCATGCATATCAGTGGGGTTCGAAATACAGCCATAATAAGCATGTCAAAACAAGTCTACTTGTCCTTAGATCAAACCATAAATCAAACGGATATCTCGAACGCACAGCATGTAACAATCAAGATTGACAAAATAGTCGATGAGAGGCTTAGATCGGCTATTTTCCTTGATATGAGCGCGTAAAGTCTTTAGATAGCTGAAACTAAACAGCTTTTAAGCTTAAGCTAGTTTGTCAATCTTCATTAGGCATGATATTGTTGAAATAAAATATAAGAAAACATAAACAATATCGATAACTTGATGAATCTATTAGATTGCCATAACTAATAGAGCTGATAACTAGTCAAGATTGAATAAAGCAAGAGATTGATCAAAGTCAAGACAGTATTATAAGAGGCGAACTTAAACCGGTAACTAACCCATGTCATGGCTAAATAAGAGTTTAGTCGATGCCAAATACAACCTTATTGAACAAGCAAACCGGAGGTCGCTCGAGCCGATGCAGCCCTGCCTGGTTGAAGGTTCCGTCGAGTTATACCTTACTCCTAGTCCTAGGGTTTGATCGGTGGCCGAAGTATTGATTAATTGGATTGATTTCCTTACAAAAATTGGGTTTCTAGCTATTTATAACCCGGTAGACTCCTATCCTAACAAGACTAAGATACATATAATAAAAGAGGACCCGGACTTGCACTCCTTTAGCTGAGCTGACGACATCTTCAAAGCCCATTAAGTTTGGTCCATATGAAATCTTCTGGTTGTGTCCAAGCTTAATTTACTTTTTTGGCCGATTTTTCTTTTAATAAATCAGTCGTTTGTGCTTACAAAAATGAAAACCCCTTTCGACCCAAAATCTGGTGTAAACAGACCGTCAACACACCCAACAAGGAAGGCCAAGCCTTCACCTCGTCAAGCTCCTTCTTGAGTGAGGGACAGTCCTTGCAATCACCCACCAAGTCTAGCCTAGCCTTCAGCTCATCATACACTTCTATCAGAGAGGCATACTTGGTTTGGAGGGTGGAAAGATCAGTCATGTGCATGGAGCACTCCTCACACTCCTCCTGATCGGTCACTCTCACCATGGACCGAGCAAACTCAAGCAACTTAAGAACCTCTGCTAACTTGGTCTTAACTCATTACGCTCCTTAGCAACACGCTTAAGCAACTTGTCCTGATTAAGCACCATCGTAGTCATGGACTCAAGCTCGGCAGAAAGACGGTCGATAATGGAAGAGGTTGATACCATCGAAGAAGAGTCGTCATCGTCGTCGCCGGTGTGCTTGTCTGGACGCTTGCCATCCTCCTCGTCCAAGGTCATGGTGCAGTAGCCGCCAGTGGAGTTGCCGAAGAAGCAGAGCCCATTTAAGCGTTCCTCCGTCTTGTGCTCAGACTCATCCTCACTAGAGTCGTCGTTGGAGCTTCTCTCAACGTCGCTGAGGGAAGCGAGAAAGGCACGCCTGCCAGTTTCAACAACCTTCTCGACCTCCTCCTTGCTCTAGCCTCCCTTGGTCTTCTTCTTCCTGGCCTTGTACTCGCGCTTGTCCTTGCGCCTGGAGCGGTTGTTCTTGCCGGTGGAGACCTTCTTGGAGCATTTCACGATGTAGTGGTTGGGATCACCACATCCGTAGCAGCCGTCCTTGCCACGCCACCGACGGTTCAAGCGGTTGTTGTAGACCCGCTAGAACTTGTGGGTGACAAGGCCGAGCTCGTCATCGCCCAACACCTCCAGTTGTCCTTATGTCACTGAAAGAAGAGAAGAAAGAGAAAAGACAGGTGGAGAAGTGTCAGCGGAAAGTATCGATTAACCCCTGCCTGAGACCAAAGTCATGGTATGTGAAGATGGGTTCTTCAGCTTGTCCTGAGTCAGGTGATCGATCTCAGTGGACTTGAGCTTGTTGAACAGCTCATCCACGGTGAGGTGTCATAGCTGGTGGGTGACTCAATGATAGTCGACACCTTCACCTCCCATACCTTCTGTCGCACCCCGATTTTAAGATCAAAATCGACGGCACAATATATGTATGTCAGGGTCAATTTTCATACATATATCGACATCATAGTAAATATCAAAATAATGCTTTATTAATATCTCAAACTTTATTACAAAAATGACCCTCAGGTCCAAAAGAAAAGTACAGACTCTCAGTCTAACTCTAATGTAGACTCGCTGAACCTGGACGCCATCTCCACACGAAGGTCGACCGGGGCTGCGCCATCCTAGTACAAGTCGTCTGAGTCATATCCACCGTCTTCTGGGTACACCTGCACCTTGTCATAGGCTCCAACGTCTGGGTGGGGTAGTAGGGGACAAAGAGGAAGGTGAGTAAATCAAAATGTACTCTGCAAGTGTAGGAAATATATGCTTATGAGGCTAATAACAAAGGTAGGCTCACTCTGTTTGACTCAAGCGCCTAAAGCGACACAGTCATATTATCCTATGCACCTATTTACTAGATTACAACCACAGTCTCCAAAGTAACAGTAACAACACTCGGAGTCGCACTGAGGAAAACCACACTCGGAGTCACACCGAGCAACCAACACTTGGAGTCCACAAAGCAACCACACTTGGAGTCACACCAAGCACAACCCACATCTGAAGTCCATCAGGCAAACCACACCTGAAGTCCATCAGGCCACCCACAAGCCCGTTACACAGAGTCCTATGTGTATTATTTCCATATGTCACGTAATAGAAAGCTACCTTCCGTAATAACACCAGGTGTGCGCCCGAGCCTGGGAGCCGATCTCCCGTACCAAGCAGTATCATGCGTAGAAGAAGCTTTTGTACCCATGTCATATGATATTAATAAGCACATAAGGCTTCTCTAAGGAACCAGAACCAAACCACCAACTATTCTCGAAGAAGTCCAAGCCACTCGTGACCGTGAGCGCGACTGATATATCAGTTTTACACTCTGCAGAGTTTACACATCATTACCCATGAGTCATGCGTTCCCCATCACGCTACACACTACCAAGGTGCATAGCGGGGTCGCACTACAAGGCCTTTACAAAGCCCCCTCCAAGTCCGTTCCACATGTACCTCTAAGGTTTGACCCCGTACAAAGTTCTACGACCCCCAGGGCCCCCTCTTGATCCACTAAAACAAACCCTGTGTACACCCTCAACTTGGAGGTAGCTAATTAATTAGCCAGGTTCGTCCCATTCCAAATCTCATGGTTGCGCTGTTAAGGCGAGTTACAGGCTTCGAGAACCGGGTCCTATGGATCTAGGCAGGATAATCTAGCATGAGTCCACAACCAAAAACCATATCCAGCTGCCAAGTCACATGGCACAAAACCACCAGTACGGTCTATCCTGCCTGATTTACCTAATCACCATGTTACTACAAAGATTACCAACCATAGTGTTCCATAGATCATTAATCAGAATTAATTATTAAACCACCATCCCATCCCAAGACAGCAAGACTAAGCATGACTTATACACAACATTCCCGAACCAGGTGTCAAGGAAAATATAATCAAGTGTTAGTAAACCTTCACATAGGATTCAAATTAATGACACTGCATGCAACTACTCGATCTAACTACTCTAAACTCAAAAGTAAAATAAATATGGGAGTGAGATGTTCATGGACACTTGCCTTTTATTGGAAAACATGATACAACGCATACTCGGGTCTTCGGGATCTATCAGTGACTTTTCTTCCATCGCGGCAAACTTTAGCATGCAAAACATACAAGCAAACATATACAAATAAATAAAAATAGTACATCAAACATTATGAAAACATACTAAAAATGTTACCAACGCGTAAGGCTTGTTTCTACGATTGCATGAGTGCAAAAACTACTGAAAACGAAGCTACAGTTTGAAAGTTATGGGCTTTTAAAATTTAGGGGCAATTTGGTAAATAAACAGGATTTATTTTATTACTTTTCAAACTCAGAGTCTAAAATAAATTATTTGCACCACAAAACTATTTTATTTAAGCCAAAAAGATTTATTTGTAAACAAAGGTATTTTTAGAATATTTTTGTAAGCAAAACACATTTTAAGGCATTACAAAAGAGTTTATAAAGCATTAATTATTTTAATAAACCAAAATAAAACTATTTATTTTGCGAAACAGACATATTAGTAAAGTTATTAACTGATCTAACAACATCATTAATTATTTTTATTATTAGGTAAAACTTAGAACATATTTTAAAACAGAAGAAACTCATCCTCCTCTCTATTTGGACCAAACATGAATTAACCCTAGATTGCAAGGGTTAGCACGGAAGATTGCTAAGACTTAGAAAATAGTAAATGAAATGAGAGAAAGGATAGGGGTAGATCGCAAGGTGTGCTGACCTGTCTTTATCCTAGCGACGTGGACGTTGACCGCCATGTGGCGCACGCGGATTGGATCGAGGTGATGACTGGATGATGACATGGTGGGGTAGCTGACCTGTTTGACCGTCGGTCAACAACCGATCTGGGCCATTGGCCACAGATCCGACGACGGAGGGCGTCTTTGCCCTCTGGTTGCTCATGCCGGGTGAAGCAGGTGCTCCCGACGGCGGGGCTCTGCCGGGATCGAGCTCTGGCGGTGGCATGCTCCGGCGAGCGTTGGTCTCCGGCGAGAGGCCAGTGAGGAGAGAGAGGTTGCAAAGGCTTCCCTAGTGGTTTTCTTGGTGACCGGAGAGGAGTCCCGTGAGATGCAGTAGGCTCCGACCATGGTGGCGGGCGTGGGCACTGGAGCCGGCGAGTGAGCTGAGGAAGGAGTGTGGTGGGCGCGGCGAGTTCACTGGTGGGTTCCTCATTGGCGGGGAGAAGCCGATGGTGTCCTGTGGCGAGAGGAGGCGGGCTCGGCCGGCGGCGGCCTCGTCTGTGCGCGGAGGAGGCGCTGTGTGCATGGACCAGAGACATGGAGGCGTTGGGTGGATGCTTCGCGTGTGTGCGGTGCCGGAGACATGGAGGCGTTGGGTGGATGCTTCGCGTGTGTGCGGTGCCGGAGGAGGAAATGCAACGTGGAAAATCGTGGTGTGTGCGTAGAGATCAGTGAGCTCGGGCCGAGTTTGCCCATGGCGGCGACGGGCGTGTGCGTAGAAGAGAGGGAGAAGGATGGAGAGGTGGTTCCGATCCAGGGCGAGATTTATGGGCGTAGAGGTGAGGTAGAGGTGTGGTCGCACGGGTGACCCGGGGAGGAGCTGGTGCTCGGTCTCGGTAGAGGGCTCGGTCGCAGCTGGATAGATCGGTGAGGGAGGTTGAGGGTGACTCCGATAGGTGGGGCCCACCTGTCGGTGTCACTGAACCGTGGGGCTAGATCGGTAGTGATCCAAGATGGAGAGGGGGAGAGGAGTGAGCAGGCCGCCGCGTTGCGTCGGAGCGGCCGGTTTCGGGGTGAGCTTGTTGGCCCACAAGAAGGGAGGGAGTGGCCAGGCGGAAGCTGGGCTCCGCCCAAGAGGGTGGAGGGCGCGGTGAAGCGGCCCAAGGAGGTGGGCGTGGCCCAGAGAGAGGATGCGGGGAGACAAAGGGGTTGGGCCGGTTGGGCTGAAGGAGTTGAAGGGAGAGGGTTTTGCCTTTGCTTTTTGTTTTGTTTTTTTTCTTTTGCAAATTCATTTCAAGATCCAAATTCTTTTGAAATCAAAATCACTTTGAAATATTTTAGAAATATTTTCCCTAGGTTCTGCAATTAAACTTTGAGTTTGATTTTATAAAATTTTCATCAATCTTTTTATTTATTTTCTAAATAGAATAAAACCGATACGCCCTATTCGGGGTTTAATAAAATTCATTTTCACCCAATAAAAATCATGCAACAACATGAATGCAACAAACATCTGCTTAAAATTTTCCTCCATCTAGTATTTTGTTATTTCCTAATTAAATTCTAATTAATTTTAATGATTTTAAAACCCGGGGTGTTACAAACCTACCCCTTAAGTTGAATCTTGTCCCGAGATTCGGGGAGGCTACAATCATTACGAAGAAGCAAATCAAACAAGTGCATCATAACATTTCAAACAACCTAGCCTACTCACACTCACGTTAGCAACCGTTCTAGCATAAAAGCGCTCGGGGTCAAAACCTAATTATAATGGGTGGGCTAAACGATCTTCAAATCTTCGGTGTTCTCAGTGTGATGATTCTTCACGTTGATGTAGAATCTTCTCCAACACTCATGGTGGGGTCTTCATCACCACCCTTGATCTTGAAAAGCGAAGGGTTGCATTGAAAAAGTTTTATTTGAAACAAGCATTAAGGAAGAAGGCAAGACTATTTTTTGCTAAAATAGTTTTTAAAGACGACCATTGCTACCTAGACTGACGTCCTACGGTCAACACGGCTTTGATACCACTCTGTCGCACCCCGATCCCCGATTTTAAAAACAAAATCGAGGGCACAATATATATATATATGTTAGGATCAATTTTCATACATATGTCGACATCATAGTAAATATCAAAACATGGTTTATTAATATCTCAAACTTTATTAAAAATGACCCTCGCGTCTAAAAGAAAAGTACAGACTCTCAGTCTAACTCTAATGTATAGTCACGGAAACTGGACTCTATCTTCACAGGAAGGTCGACCGCGGGTTGCGCCATCCTAGTACAAGTCGTCTGAGTCGTATCCACCGTCTTCTGGGTACTCCTGCACCTTGTCGTAGGCTCCAGCGTCTAGGTGGGGTAGCAAGGGGGACAAAGAGGAAGGGTGACACTACTAGAGAACAGGCCTTTAGACGATTTACAAAATCAGCATTAGTCACGGAAAAATTGCGCCTGGGACTAGAAAGGTCTTTAGCCCGGTTGGTAAAGTTCCCCTGCCCAACGGGTCATTTGTCAGAGGGACCTTTAGCTTTAGCCCCGGTTGGTGACACCAACCGGGACTAAAGGTTTTGCCCCGGCTGTTGTACCCAGCCGGGGCTAAATATTGGCATTTAGCCCCGACTGGGAATAAGGACCGAGGCTAAATGTCTCTCCCTATATTTGAACTGTTCTTCCACATTCAGCTATGCTGCCCGAGCTCTCCCTGTCTTCATTTTTTCTTCATTCGGTCACTTTTCTTGCTTGTTTGCTCTCTTCTCCAGTGATTTTTGTTTGTTAACACATCTCCAGCGATTGATTTATTTCATCACATCTACGCCCCCATCGACTCATTGAAAGGTTACTAGCTTCAGTTTTTCATATTTTTAGCCGCCACCGACTCATTGAAAGGTTACTAGCTTTAGTTTTTCATATTTTTAGCCGCCACATATATATATATATGGTTTTTGAAGCTATTTTGAGTTCATTCACTTGAAAGTTCAAATTAGTACCCTAAAACAAAATATGACAATTTAATTAGTTTATTTTAATGCTTTGGAGAAATAGAGATCATTTAAATCATTTTTTTACAAAAATAGAAATATATAATACTTTAGTTTACAAAATGTGTCCGGTTTAATTAGTTTAGTTTAATTTTATTGGAGAAATAGAGATTATTTGAATCATTTGTTTATAAAAATTAAAACTATATAATACTTTAGTTTACAAAATGTGACCGGTTGAATTAGTTTATTTTAATTTTTTTGAAGAAATAGAGATCATTTAAATCATTTGTTTACAAAAATTAGAAATATATAATACCTTAGTTTACAAAATGTGACTGGTTTAATTAGTTTAGTTTAATTTTTTGGGGAAATAGAGATCATATAATTTCATTTGTTTAATTATGTGATATACCATATAATTTCATTTGTTTATAAGAATGAGAGATATATAATGTTATATGTCATTTTATAATTAAATTTGTTGATAAGAATGAGAGATATAATTATGTTATATGTCATTTTATAATTTCATTTGTTTATAAGAATGAGAGATATAATTATGTGATATGTCATATAATGCAGACGATGACACGTCACTGGATGTACAATGTCGATCGTCGCTCAAAAGAGTTCATTGATGGTGTGCATTATTTCTTAAGAGTGGCCGAGGCAAACAAGGGAATGGTTTTATGTGCTGCCCATGTGCCCTTTGTAAGAATTCGAAGGAATATTCTAGGTCAAGTAGTCTTCACTCACACTTGTTCATGTTAGGTTTCATGCCAAACTATATTTGTTGGACGAAGCATGGAGAAACTGGGGTTATGATGGAAGAAGGTGAAGAAGAACAATTGGACCCTGACGATGACATTATTGCTCAATACGGTGACTTTGGTGATATTGCAATGGGGGAAGGTGAAGAAGAGGCAAGTGCAGAAGACACACTCGTTGAAGATGATGCTCTTGGTGATGTCATTCTGGATGCACAAAGAGATTGCGAAAGTGAAAAGGAGAAGGCTAGTTTGACTGGATGCTAGAGGATCACAGAAATTACTATACCCCGTCTGCTGCAGATGGAAAAAAAGTTGGGTACAACACTGGAGTTGCTACAATGGAAGGCACAAAATGGTGTATCTAACAAGGCATTTGGACAATTATTGAAGATTAAAAAATAAAAGATGCTTCCGAAGCCTAACGAATTGTCCGCCACTACGTACGAAGCAAAACAAGTCGTCTGTCCTTTAGGTTTAGAAATCCAGAAGATACATGCATGTCCTAATGACTGCATCCTGTAGCGTGGCAAGGAGTACGAGAATTTGGATGAATGCCCTGTATGTAAAGCGTCATGATATATGATCAGGCGAGATGACCCTGGCGATGTTGAGGGTGAAGAATGTCCCCGGAAGAAAATCCCTGCCAAGGATATGTGGTACGCTCCTGTAATACCACGCCTGAAACGTCTATTCAGAAACAAGGACCAAGCAAAGTTAGTGCGATGGCACAAAGAAGACCATAAGGTAGACACATGTTTAGACACCCTGCTGATGGGTCCCAGTGGAGAGCAATAGACAGAGAATTCCCGAAATTTGCAAAAGACGCTAGAAACTTAAGGTTTGGTTTAAGTACGGATGGGATGAATCCTTTTGGGGAACAAAGCAGTAGTCATAGCACGTGGCCTGTTACTCTATGTATCTACAACCATCCTCCATGGTTATGCATGAAGCGGAAGTTCATTATGATGCCAGCGCTCATCCAAGGCCTGAGGCAACCTTGCAACGACATCGATGTCTACCTGAGGCCATTATTTGAGGAACTCCAACTTTTATTGAGTAAATTAGGTGTACGTGTGTGGGATGATTACAAACACGAACACTTTGACCTACGAGCATTGTTGTTCATAACAATCAATGATTGGCCTGCTCTATGTAATCTTTCCGGACAGACAAACAAGGGATATAATGCATGCACACATTGTTTTGATGACATGGATAGTATATATTTGAAAATGTAGAAAGGTAGTGTACCTTGGGCATCGTCGATTTCTTTCTGTGAATCACCAGGTTAGAAAGAAAGGCAAGCATTTTAAAGGTGAGACAGACCACTGGAGTAAACCTCACAACAGAACTGGGGAAGATGTACTTGAGATGATCAAGGATGTGAAATTAGTCTTTGGAAAGGGGACGAGCAGTGAACTTGTTCTGAAAGACGCTACGGGACACGCACCCGTGTGGAAGAAGAAGTTAATAGTTTCGGAGCTACCCTATTGGCATGTACTAGAGGTCCGCTGTTGGTATAAATTAACGCACACTCTACTTTATCCGCAAGCGCACAGATAAAATCTACCGATGTAGCACTTCACCGGAGTAACCCAGTTTTAATATCGAACCCAAAGGAACGGATAGTGTTAAGTCTTGAAGAGTATGACCCCTGAGTAGCTAACAAGGACGAAGAAGCTAAAAGCATAGAGGGGATCACTAAGGTTATCTAAATCCAACTTAAGAGTGATATGTTTATATTATTCTTAGTGGGGAAGTTGCCATAAAAGGTCACAAACAGAGTATGAGTCTTTTATGCAAAAGTATACTCCTACCGGTCCTACACACGGGTAAGTAGACTATAGAAGAATCAACAAGGCTATAAGAGTCACCCTTGTGAACAACCACTACTACCGGCATTATAGGAGGCAATTATGAGCTATCAAGTCTAAGCACCACGCTTAAAGTATCCAACTACTCTAACTCTAGAGCGACTAGAATTAAAGTACTCAAAAGAGAGTCATAAACCTTAAGAATAATAAGAACATTAGCTCAAACTTAAATATACGTTGATTACCGAATCAATCGTTGAAGCAAGTGGAAGAATAACTTGAATCCACGGGTACAAGATGAAGAAGTTGATCCGACAGGCCGGAGCTCCTTCTCAATCTCTTCCTCTCTCTCTTCTAGTTCTAGTATAAGAATAGGTTCTAAACCTAACTAGAGGGCTATCTAGTCTTCTACATGGAAGCTGACTCCTGAAGTCTCTTCTAGGATTTCTAAATGAAGCGTAGTCTTCTGAAGAGGGACCTTCTGTCTAGCCTAGGGTCTGGGGGCCTGTTTATATAGCCCTGAGGGATCAACCGTGACTGTTAGATCAAACCGACTTCACGTAGGGCTGAGATTGATCCTCAAAGGCGGTGGAAGAAGATTCCAGAAGGGGGAGGCCGGCGGCGCCCTGGGAGACCGACCGGTGGGCCCACCAGACCGGTCGGTCCCACCTGGCAGTGGCCCAGGGTGCCTCGCCTCGTGGTGTCTTCAGGTGTCCTCTGGAGTCTTCTCGAAGATTCCTGACTTGACGAATGCGTTATCTCCCGTCGGTTTCCTTCTAGGGGAAGCTATTGAGGGTTGTTTCCCTGTTTAATCCCTGCAGATTCACAATTCACCAAAACTCATGGAATTTATTAGTTTTAATTCCCTAAACTAAGGTGGAGTTTATATATTTATCCGTTTTCATGTTTAATTAACCTTTAATAATATAATTAATTAGTGTCAACAAACTCCCCCGCACTTAGACTTTTACTCGTCCTCGACAAAAGGTTGGATCATAACTGTAGGATAAGATATCAAACATTAAACCTTTCTGTTCATACCTGCATTGTGAGATTCATTGTGTTTACCATAAAACTTTGAGTAGTTGGAGAACAGAATAGTTGAAACAGATCACCCTTTTCTTTTAGTACAAGACATTGGAGCTTTTGATTTTTTTTTCGAAACAAGTCATAGCTTTCCTTCTCCTTCTGTAGCACTTTAATTCCTTACCAAAGTATTTTATTTATGTAGAGTAGTTTTATCTTACTAAGTCAATGGAGAAATACTCTTAGATCAAGACATTTCTTTTTAAACTTTGTCACTCTTGCTGGCATATTGTATTTAGAGGGACCATGGGCTATCTTCTTTTTCTCTTTATCATATTTTTATCATAATACTTCTTTTTCTCTTTTTTTCTGAGGTGTGTCGGACACTTGTCCATTTTTCTTTCCTCATTTTTCATACTTTTGCATAGCCCATGCCTCTAGTACAGTAGTACTTTGGAAGAGTAAATCTTTCTTTATTTGTAAGGATCTCGATCTTAGAGCATAATAAATTTCTCAACAAAGAATTCTGTATTAGAGTAAGCAATGATTGATTTTATGAATAACTTTGGCAGGAAATTTATTTACTACAAAGGATAAGTGTTGCTAATCTCTTTTTAACTTTGCAAGTAAAATTCTCCAATGCTCATACTTTTAAGAATTGAGTTCTCATTATTCTTCTATCATATTCCACAACAACTCTAAGTAATATGCGTTTCTTCAAGTTTTTATCAAAGCAGGTCTTTTCAGAAAAGGTTTTGTGAGATTCTATACCATGAGCATGTCAAAATAATCTTTCCTTTTTAATTAGAGTTTAATGATTGTTTGTTATTGATGAGAATATATTTTAATTTGAACAGGAGCTTAAACATCGAGAAATAGAGTGTAGTAATTGCATACCGAATCGTGGACGAAGGAGGAGGCTAGGGGTGCGCAATAATTCAATTAAACCAGAAAAAGTAGCAAACCATCTCCGAAAAATCACAAACTTGTTGGTTGCCTCACCCGTGCCCTGTGACAGCCTAAGAAGAAGTTTGAGACCAATACGACACAGAAACGTATATGAACTACACAAATTTATATTTTTAAATTAAATTGCAATTTAACAGTGAATTTCTCTATCGTGCATTTGGACAATGAAAGATGAACAACCCAAAATTTAACGTTCAAATAATGCAAAAATAATTTTCCTATCGACAACCAGTTGTTTTAGATATTTAAATTTAACATTATATTTTTGCATTAACAAAATATGAATTGTTATTTACATTTATATTCATTATTATAAGAAAAGAAAATAATCTATGTTACAAAAATTTTCTAATATACAATAAGGCAAAAGAAAATACAACTGTTATTTTTAAGTAATTTTATGCCTAATATTTAATTTACTATGCAATTAACAAGTATTACAACATATTTATATAGTGAAAACATAATATAAAACTCAAAATACAGAAAACTCAAAACAAAGGCGGGAAAAAAACCTTTAGTCCCAGGCGGTGAAACCACCGGGGAGTAAAGGTCAACCCTTTAGTCCCTGGTGGGCTTACGCCCCGGGACTAAAGGTCTTTTAGTCCCGGGTGGAGCCACCGCCCGGGACTAAAGCCTCCCCGCGTATATAAGGGACAATGCCCTCCTCCTTTCTCAGATCGACGTCAGACTCTCACGCACGCCCGCGCCGCGCCTCCCTCGCCGTCTCCGATCCAGTGCCGCGCCGCCGTCGTCCTCGAGCTCCCTCGCCGACGTCCGCCTCGCTGTCGTCCTCTCCCGCGCCGCCCTCCGCCCTCCGCCCTCCTTCGATCTTCGGGCCTCGCTGCCTCGTCCTCCTCCCTCCCCGTGGTCCTCCCTCCCCGCCTTCCTCCGTACTCGGCCTCCCTCGGTCGGGATCCTCCCCGCTTCCGTTCCCCGCCGTTGCCGCCTCTCTCTCGCGCCGCCGGTGAGGAGGCCGCCGTCGCGCCGTGTTTGTGTGCGTGTGTTGTCGCCGCCGGTGAGGAGGGTTTGTCCGTGCGTGTGTTATGCGTGTGTGCGTGTGTTGTGTGAAGTGTCTGTGTGCGTGTGTTGTGTGTGCACTGTGTGTGTGCGCGTGCGTGTGTTGAAAATGAATGATTATAGAAAATGATTATAAATACATATATATTTATAGAAAAAGAAAAAAAGATATATATAGAAAATGATTATAAATACATATATATTTATAGAAAAACAGAAAATGATATATATAGAAAATGATTTTAAATAGAAATATATTTATAGAAAAACAGAAAATGATATATAAATATAGAAAATAAATATATATGTTTTGTACTCTAACAAAATATATGTTTACACATGTAGATAAAAAGAGATTGGTCACGTTGACCTTGCCGACGTCTGCCATCATCCTCACCGCGACATCATCCTCGCCGCCGTCCGTCGTCGTCCTCTCGTCAACGGTGTGTCCTTTGTGATAGAGGAAGGAGGAATAATCACTTAGATATATTTTGTTTCACTTATATATCTATATATATATATTTGTTCACTTAGATATCATATGTAAACATTTATTTATATCGGTCGTGTATATGTTTATGGAATAATCACTTAGATATGTTTATGGAATAACAACTTAGATATGTTTATCAAATAATCACTTATATATGTTTATCGAATAATCACTTAGATATGACTTTTCGTGTATGTCGATAGCGTTATTTTTACGAATATACGTTATGTTTATGGTCTTTATGAATATACGTTATTTATAATGTTGTCAAAACCTAAACCCTAAACCCTAAACCCCAAACCTCAAACCCTAAACCCTAAACCCTAAACCCTAACACTTGCTCGACCACTAGGACACACACCGCTGTTAATGTATAGAGCTTGTGAATGTATTTGCTATCTGCTATTAAGGACACTTCATTGGCTTTCTTTTCTATTTGCTTGCTTTTATCGCCTACTCCTGCTGAACCCTACCTAAGTCTCAGTCATTTAATACTGCCCGTTTCAATAGTTCTATTCAAAGCGTTTCCAAAGTGCGGTTCGAGTAAGCAAAATGGAGAGTTACAACAGATCATAGACAGTGCCAACCAAAGTGGACTCAAGTATGGTCATACCGCTGCTGCTTGTTTGCTATCACTGGATAAGATAAGTGCTTAATGGCAAAAGAATTGACTTATGAATGAAGAAATCGGCCAGCATACTGAATTGCACTCGAAATTTCAAGTACAGAGTTCACTAAGTCGTCTTGGTACAGGAGTGAAACACCTAAACCCCAAACCCTAACCCCAAACCCCAAACCCCAAACCCCAAACCCTAAACCCCAAACACTAAACCCCAAACCTAAAAAAAACCCAAAACCCAAACCCTAAACCCTAACCCTAAACCTACCTAACCCCAAACCTAAGCCCCAAACCCGAAACCCTAAACCAGAAACCCTAAACCCCAAACCCGAATCACTCATGTATTAAATCCATGTGTTTATTATCGTGTTACCTTTACAATGTGTTATTCGCAGAAATGGCCGATCGAATTGACAACATGGAGGAGGAAATGTACAACTTAATCAACAGCGGTGCTAATCAACAATTAGAAGGTGATGAAAACAATAATCAAGAAGTAGATGATGGGAGTCAATATTTTGCTGACTATGAAGAAATCATGCAAGAAAATACTAGCGAGGTATACCTACAATCTCTATGTGCACATTTAATTCTAAACAATTTATAAATGTATTTATAATCTATGTTCCTACATACGTAGCCCTTCGGATCGACAACGACTACCGGGAAGAGTAGGACCGTACGAGGTCCGAAGAAGCTGTTGGATGGCCGATACATTATCTCGTAATTCAACAAGGAAACAGGCCAAGTACTTGGAGAACATGCACAAAAATTTGTTGGCCACTGTGGGTACCTTGTAAGGGATAAGATCTCGATCAATGCTCGTGAGTGGAAGGAAAAGAAAAGTGCTCCTCATGTAAGTTTTGTCTCTGATCGTGATAAGAAACTGATTTGGCAAGATGTCCTTGCACATTTCACGCTTGAAACAGATGATAGAAATTTAAAGGAAAGAGTTAGGAATTGGGCTATGAAGAAAATGGCAACACTATTCCAGGGTTGAAGAAGAAATTGTACAACACATTTATCAAGAAGGACCTAACTCCGAATTTCAACACTAAGGCTACGTCAAGTTGAGGCCATTTTGGGATGAGTTTGTAGAATTTAAGAAATCAGAAGAGGAGAGACACGGGTCAGAAGGAACCAACAAAATGCCCGACAAAAACAATTCCACCATCACTTGGGATCAGGTGGCTACAAGAGTGTCATTCCTATGTGGGAAAGAATGGAACAGGAGATTCTAGCCAAGGGCATCGAACCAGAATCAATCAACTGGCCTGAGCGTGCCAAGTATTGATTTTTTGGTCATGGAGGAAGCCTGGACCTACAGACAGGAAGGGTAGTGTATGGCACAAAACACCAAACAGCAGCAGAAAGAATGGCTTATGCTAGAGACATGGATGACAGTGGCGCGTGGCAGCTGAACAGAGAAAAGGATGAGCTTACATACGCCCTGGAGAATCCTAAACACGGTGGGAGAACAAGAGGCTGTGGGGAGCTGTCGTGGGAGCATGGCTTCCCAAAAGACAAAGAGACCTATAGAAGCCGTGCAAGAAAGAAGGAGCAGGCAGAGCGGATGCGAAGGATGGAGGAAATGGTTATTCAGTCACAGGCCGCGGCTCGTGAAGCGGTAGAGCGAGAAAAAGCACTTGAAGACAAAATGAGTGAGGAAATGAAAAGGCAAGTGCAGTTAGCAATAAGTTCCATGCAAAGGCAATCTACATCAGCCGAGAGTCAACATCAGCCCCCCTGGTCAGTTGAAAAGCAGTTGCGCTTCCACGGAGGTGCCAACGATTCAAGGTGGCATAGGGCTGCGCTTCCCCATGGATGACATCACTGATCCTCTCACGACATGTGTGCTGCACATTCCATAGGGCAATGACACAATAATGGTGGCTATTGGTGTTGTATCTCCTATTGACCCTACAAAGACACGAAGATGCCATGGGTCATTAGTACCACCTGGTTATGCTAGTGTCTCGGTGGATAGAGTAGTGAAAGGGCATAGCAATGTGACTCTTGACATTGAAGGAGGTGAAGGTGAGAAGACTTTAGGAGAAGCGGAAAAGGATTCATATGTTGGCGTAAGCGCTATATCATTATTCCTGGGGCATCACCTCCTCCTCAACAAACTAACCCTAAGTGCAGATGAAATGAATGAAACATTTTTTTTCACTAGTTACGTATTGGCTTAAATATAATTGTTTACTCATACCATGTTGTTTTCACAGCAGGACCTCTCCCGACCTAAGTCCAATTATCCATTCACCACATAGTCATAGTGCTGCGGGCGATGCAATGAAAGACACAGCTGCATCCCCACTGGCTCCATCCCCTCCACGACCGGCTCCATCCCCCTCCATGACCGGCTCCATCCCCGCCACGACCAACTCCATCCCCTCCACGACGGCTCCATCTCCCTCCACCACCGGCTCCATCCACTCCACCACGGGCTCCATCCCCGCCACTGACTACACCAAAGAAGAGGTCAGCCACACAAATGAAGGCATCGACCCCCACTGCCACTGAAGAAGAAAGCCTCTTCAGAAAGAAGACAAGCTATTCCTAAGATGATGAAACTTCCCTATGAGATGACTGATGAGGAAATTAATGCTACAGCGAAAGCAATTTGGAACCAATCTGGGCGGACACCGAGGCTAAATAAAGCGAAGAAAACCCAGAGAAGCCGTACCTTTTGTACGTCCTGATATGCTCAGGAAAAAGGTGGATGCTCATTAGAAAAAGGTGCATGAAATTCTCGTAAGAATCGTCAATATCCGACTATGACAGCACTATCACCAAGTCACTTGAGGAGGCGAAGCAGAAACAGAAGAGAGCAAACAAGGGTGTCCCACAGCTCGGGAAGAATCAAAACAATCAGTGCCCCCGCTAGTTATTGTGAATGAATATGATTCTAACTTGAAAGCGCTAGAACAACTTGATGTGAATCCTGAGCATCTTGATGCATTTTTCGTAGAAACTGGTCTAACCTTGTCCCAAATGCTCGGTGAATCAGCCATCAAAAGTGCTCCGCAAATTGATCACTGGAAGAAGAATTATGTATAAGGCTAGAGTCTATACAACCCTGCGGCCCTCACAGAACATGGTACTCAAATGTACTTGGTAAACTAGTGGTACATGGCAGCGTGTAGCAGAAAAGCAGATGATTGGATTTGCATTAGAATTAGAGACCATCATTACTTTTGTGGCGATGACATTATACTTATCCAATTCAATGAGTTACACCAGCTATGCCACCTGGATGCTCTAGACAAATCTCTCGTCAGCTGCTTTTGTTTGTAAGTGAGCCTTCATTTTAATAATCTGACTCTAGCATATGTATATGTAAATGTAATTATACTAACACTAGCTAGCGTGTCTATACATATGCAGAAACATGATTAGAGACCTCGTACGTAGAAATGATAAGGAGGTTGGTTTCATTGATCCATATATCGTATTCTCGGTCCCAAACAAAGATTCCTGCTATGATATATGGAGAAATGAAACAGAGAGGAATCTCCGGAGGTTCTTGATCAACCAAAAGAACAAAAGATATATACTCTTCCCCTACAACTTTAGGTGGGTGTTGTTATCATGTGCGTATTTTATTTAACTTACTCAATTCCTATGATATATGTTGACTATATAAGCAAATTAATGCAGCTTTCACTGGATATTGATTGTCATCGATCTCTCCGAAACTCAATTGCTAATCTATGACTCATTGAGAAAACCACTGGGAGATTACCAAGATATCATAGACATTATCCAGGGGTAACTTTCGATCTATAAATATTGATTTCTACACTTTAAATCTGCAATAGTTAATTATGATCCATTTATTGTGCAGCGTTTGGGCCTGGTTCGTTCCGAAACACCATCCGGATTTGAAAGCGACACTTCGTCGTCCTATCCAATTGCAAGTAAGTTGTATTAGCTCCCCGCGTCTTTACACTGTAGCATGCTTCATCACACACGCGGGATGACGAGAGTAATCTTTTTACATCGAGCAGTGGGTTCTACGGCAACCACCATGGAATAATTTGTGTGGGTACTACATTTGCGAGTTTCTCTCGGTGTATGCAAAAAGAACTCCTGTAGAGAGACAGAAAGTATGTAATATGTATACATAATAATTCCATGTATTTCTTTATTTCTATTAAATAAATCTTATGTATATTAATGCATTTTTCCTTTTTTTGCAAATTGAAGGACTTATGGTTGAAGAACCAGGTGTTGGAAATGGTGCGCCTCAAAGGAATTCAAGAGACTATCGCAAGATTCCTTAATGACCATGTCCTCAAAGCCGGCACCGAGTTCTACTATAACCCGGAAGAACCAGTGAAACCAAACCAAGACGAACATTTGTATGATATTTAAGTGACAGTCAATATTTGTGTTGTAAATACCAAGGATGCATGGATAATGCTGTAAATTTTATGTGCATAAATATATTATACATATAATATGTATAGCTAGCCCATATATATATATATATATATATATATATATATATATATATATATATATATATATAGTTTCATATTTTATGTGTGTAATTGTAAATTTTATGTGTATATATACACGCATACATATATTAGCAGCGAAGAATACGTATTTGAAACCCTAATGTAATATATTAGCAGCGAAGAAAATGTATTAGAAAACCTAATGTAATTGTAAAATCGAAAACAATAACCAATTGGAAAGAAACAAGAAAAGAAAAAGAAAAAAGAACCAATTGAAAAGAAGCAAGAAAAGAAAAAGAAAAGAGAAAAAAGAGCACAGCCCCCGAGGCTCTTTAGCCCCGGTTGGTAATACCAACCGGGACTAAAGTGTAACACCTTAGGTGTTAAGCAACCCTAAATGCATAACCTGACATCTCATGAGCATAAAGCATCATCATCTCATGTTGCATTTCTTTTGATTAAGTGTCATTTCATGTGTGCTCATATGATGCTCTGCTTGTTGGAATGCTTGTTTGTCTTGGTTGTGGAGTGTTAGAGTCTTTTAGTAGATGAACCTTGTTGGGGAGTCAAAATGAAGTTAGGTTTGTGTTGGTCATTTTGGCTAACTAAGTCTCTAACCCCAGTTGCCTTAATAGAGCCCTAGGAGTCCTTTTGTTTGACTAACTGAGACTTCCTTGTTAGAAGCTTTGTATGACTGTGGGCCCTTAACCAAAAGTGTGTAGAATTTAGTATAGAACAAAAGTTGTTTAAGGCCCAACTCATGAAAATGGGTTTAACAAGGCATTTTGGGACCCACAAGGCAGATTTGAGGGAGTTTAGACTTAGAAAATTTTCTAAGTCTCTAACTGACCGAGCAGTTTCGTGGAGCCAGCTTTGGAGCTTTCTTGGGAGCAATCTAGGCCAAACCAGAGACCAATCTTGTAACCAAAGTTGTAGCTGGTATGTAGCTCTAAGCAAAGGAGCAAGTGGTTTCGCTTTTCACCGAGCGGATTAGGAGATAATCGCGTGCAAAATCTGGCCGTCAGTCAGCCTGATGGCCGCTGAATCGGGACGGGCCATGCCGTGCCGGCGCGCGCGCGGCGTCGTGGCCGACCGCGCCAGAGCTTGGCCGCCGCGTGGCGCCCGACGGCCGGTCAGCTAGCGCCCGAGCGCGGCGTGGCGAGCTCAAGCCAGCCCCGCCTCAGTCCGCAAACCCCCTCCCTCCATTCTGTCGCCCGCGCCCGAACTCGCTCTCGCTCCCGCTCACGTTCGCCGTCGCCCGAGCCGGCAAGCGCCACCGCCGTTCACCGCCGTCCTGCCACCGCACCGACCATCCATCCAACCACCAAGCTTCGCCGTGAGCCCCCACACCCCGTGCTACCCTTAGCACCCTGTAGGAAGCCTAGGTGAGCCTCGGGATGAGCCGCCGCCTTGGCCGCCATGACCGCCGAGCTCGGTCCGCTGTGGCCGGCCTCCGTCTCGTGGTTCCGTGTCACCCTAGCGCTCGTTTAGGGGTTAATGAGGTCCGAGGAGGAGGTAGAGGGTGATGGTTTAGCCGATTAGGGTTAGGAGCCCGCGGAACGCCGCCATCCGCCATGACCGCCATGGCCGGCGCGCTCGGTCCGCCATGGCCAACCCTCTTCCCGAGCTCAACCATCTGCCCTAGCTAGCGTTCTTGAATCGCCTCGGTATGCTGGAGCTAGTGGTGGTGACGGTTAGGCCAATTAGGGTCTGGAAGCGCGAGTACGCCGTCGTCCGCCGCTTGCCAAGGTCGCCGGAGTGGCACCGCCATGGACATGGGTGCTCGGAGCTTGCACCCTGGCTTCCGAGCCTTGGGTTAGCGTTAGGAAGGTCGCCAGAGTAGGTTTTAGGGGTTAATTTGGCTCGTCGGGGTCGGAATCGGCCGGCGTAGCCACGGCCGCACCGCCGTGTCCGCCATTGCCCGCCGGTGAGCTCGGTCCGAGCTTGCGCTGGGCCAAGTAGGGGCACCCTCGAGTGCGGAAGGGGGACGTGAGTCCGTTGGTGGAGTCGGTCACGCCGGGAAGTTCGCCGCCGGCGAGCTACGGCGCGGTCAAACTCCTCCCCTGTTCTGTGTGTCTGACGCGTGGGGTCAGGTTGACCGAGGGCCCGCGTGTCAGCGAGTCCAGTTCTGTCTGTGTGCACTGGTTCGGGGACTCTTAGCAGTTTCAGTTTGAATGTTTTTCAGGGTTTTGTTAATTTGTTTCAAAAATTGTTGCATTGCTTGTTTAATTCATATCTTGCTAATATAAATGCTAAAAAGGTGGAACAAGTTTTGTTAGGATTGTTATGTTGAGGTCTATGTATGAAAAATATAATATGTCCAGTTTGTGGTGATTTTCTGTGTAGTTATATTTAATTTATGTTTAGGCTGAAATCTTGTTAAATGCATAGTAAATTGTATTTATCTCAGAAAAATGTGATTCTTGTTTTGTTAGGTTTGTGTTGAGGAATAGTTTCTGGGAAAAATGTAAAATAAGGATGCTCTGTGAAATAATTTGGCAGTAGTAATTAAAATGATTAAATGCTGTTTTCTTGTTTATTTTGTAATAATTAAAATATGAAGAGTATGGACTTGGTAAATTTTACTGACTGCTCTTGTGCTAAGAAGTTCAGAAGAAAATTATGAAATCTGTTGTTTGATACTTTGTGCTAAGGTGTGTAGTTCAAAGCACCTTTTCATGATAGAATTTGCCTTTTTCATAGGGGGTAGAGTCTAAATCCAAATGGGGTGAAATTTGGACAGAGGATTAGATTAAGTGTTGTTAATCTCCAGTAATTTTTGTAGAGTTTTTCCAAGCTGTCTAGGATGGGTTGCTGTTATAGGTTGGTTTGTTTAGAGTTAGTCTAGCTCTGGCTAGAGGTTAATAAACCCGTTAAGCAAACTTTGATGTGGTGACAACAAGACGTAGTAAGTTAGTTATGTTAAATTAGGTGGTTGATTAACAGTAGATGACATGTGCTTATCTCCTGAACTGTACTTCGTGTTGCATCACCATGCATCCCATGTGCATTCAAGTTATTCATTCATGTACCGCATCATGCAGGATCGGTAGTGGAAGCTCAGGACACGACGCCGGAGGAGCAGCGCCAGGAGGAGGCACCGGAGGAGAGGGTTCCGGAAGGAGACGTTGAGGACCTGCCGGAGTGCCGTGATCACCGCCCCGCCGACTTCGAGCGAGGCAAGCCCCGGAGCATTTTCTCCTACGGTTTGCAAATTACCGTTTACAAGTTAACCTGATATGATTGTTGCATTAGGTTATAGGAGTTGTGTGATACCGTTACTGCATTAATTAATTATCCTTGTCCACCTGCAAATATTACCTTGTTATCCCTGATAAGTCTAGGCTCGTTTATGCTTAGCCTGCTTAGACCGGTAAAAGTCGGGTGATTTCCTGTCTCCCGCATATAGGTGGATACTAAACATGTTTAGCCTGGTGCTATCATGGAGAGAACCATGTGATAATTAATCTGAGACTGGGTGGGATGTAGGAGCAGCAGGACATGGGTTCGGTGTGCTAGTAGTCTCCTGTCTGAGTCGATTAGGACCCGACGAAGGCACACCTCAGTCATTTTGAACACGTCAATCACTTAACGGAGCAGGTGCGGGTACCTCCCGTGAAGCCGAGTAAGGTTTTTCGAGCCGGTGATGGAGATGTTGACGCCTAACACCCGGGGCCTTATATGTGCCGTGGGCAACTATTCTGATCGACCTGGCATGGTCCGAGGGCAGGCAGGGCCTGATCGACCTGGCATGACCGTGGGCAGTTAATAGCTTGAGCGACCTGGCATTGAGATAACCCCGGGTGTAGAAGGGCCCATGGCCGTCCCGCGATTTGGGTTCTCGAACCTCCTGAAGTGGTCGCCAACGGCCACCTGGCAGGGTGTGTCGGGCGAGTGTGCGACATTTTATCCCCAGCTGGTAGGAATCGATTATAATCGCCATCGCTCCTGGTTAGTGAGTAACTTGACTGAGCATGTGTTACCGTAGTAATATATGGAATTAATGATGGTTATGGTTGGTGAATCTGAAAGGCTATTGATGAAATAGTCACTCTTGCTTGATTAAGTAGTCAAGTGTTTGCTCTAGAACAGGTGCAAATCTAGTTAATCAGGTTGATTACATAAAATTGACTGCTAATACTCTAATGATGATTATTTAATAATGAAAACGCTTTCTTGCAAAAAGGTAAGTGTGGCCAACCCCAGATACAGCCTTGCATAATCCTTGGTGTCGGTTATTTCTGGTTTATGACGGGTAAGTCTAGCTGAGTACCTTCTCGTACTCAGGGTTCTATCCCTTGTTGTTGCAGATGGGCAATGCTTCTTTGGCTATTGCGAGAACTGTTTGTACCCCGTCGAGGGCAGTGACTAGACCATGGGCATGGTCAACTCTTATCTTCCCTGATGCTTTTGTGGACTGATCAAGCATATGGCACTGTATTGTGAACTAAGGACTCGTGTTTCAAAACTATGTCGCTTCCGCTTTTGAATTCAAACTATGGTTTGTAATAACTGTTGAACTCCGATGTATTTGAACTATGTGCGAACTGAATGTATGTCGTGGACATGTACGCTAATCTATTACGATCTTGGTTAAAGTTGAATGACTTGAAATCCTTCGAGATTTCCGGACTACCGGGTTTATACGAGCTTAAGTACTTGTAGTCTCTGCGCAAGCAGCGATTCGGTGCTTAATCTGGTATAAATTGGTCGGTTCTGTCACAGCTGGCATCGGAGCGTGGTTAGCGTTACTGTTCATGATTCTATTTGAAAAACCATATTTTCAAATAAAATTCCTCCATTGTCAAAACTTGTAGCTATAGTAGGTTCTGAAAAACCCTTCTTATAAAGATTTAGGTGTGCCATTGATCAAGTCCTTATGCCCAATAGGAACTTAGGTGGCTATTTAAGTACTAACTTTGGGGGTCGTGCATCATACTTATTTTCTGTTTATTCTGTCGTCCATACGGCAAGGGTGAAATTGTATGGATGCTATTCCTCGAAATAGTAATGTATGGATCAATTGCCTCTACGCTAAAGGTAATGAGAGTTGTGAGAGCATGATTGGACAACCGCCAATCTAGGGAAGTGCTTATATGATACTGATGCGTATACCTGTTCCACACAAGTATATGTGAAAGTATTGATTGTGGGAGTAATAATTTTTGATGGGTGCATATACTGCTTACGTGTATACCGGGTGTACACCTAAGTGAGTATTAGAATTAAATTTCCGCAGTGCATGATATTCATACTGTGGGAAGGGCTGAAGTGAGTTTCTGCAGGTACGCTAACTTGCGAACGTGTAGTACGTTTAGTTAACGTTATGAGTGAGCGTGTATGCCACCGCCTAGCCGTTAGATTGTTAGGCAGTGAGGACGTATGAAACGTGCATGCATCATGATCATATAATCTTGCATTAATCTTACTTCCTTCCTTATGGTTTTCGTCTCGTTTTTCTAATAAAAGTTATTCTCAAACTAATAAAAATCTATGTGTGGGTACACTTCTTACAGATGGCAAGCACCAAGCGCACTGCTCGCAAGTCCACGGGAGGCAAGTGGCCTAACTACATGCTGGGGCCATGGACCGATGAGGGATCAGAGGACTTTTTGGGAGAGTTTGGGATGCCCACTATCCTCTGGAGAGTTCTGCACCTGGTCGGATATCAGGAGGGCTAGGAGCCGCAGTACGACTGGCACCGTGTGCAGTTGTCAGAGGATCGTCACGTGTACACGGTGGAGATCGACGTGCCTAGCCGTGATGACCAAGATCACGTCTGGTGCCGCCGAGTGTTTGCTTTGCAGGGGAGGACCCCCTGGGATGCAGCCAACAGGGTCGCATACACAGTTCTCCGGGATATCATGGAGGACCATCCAGAGGTGGTTGCCCAAGCTACCGCCAGTATCTTCTCGACGACAGACCCTTACCAGGCAGTGTGGCGTCAGCCAGGTGCTACCGTACTTGAGGCTAGCTCTCTTGAGAGGGAGCATTGTGCTGGACCAGTAGGGAGTGCTATGGCTGCTCTGATGGCTACTTATGGGTGCCAGTCGCGCAGCTATGATCATCTGGATCATATTCTTAGTGAGGAGATGGCTGCACAACATCGCCGGCAGGAGGAGCACACTACAGAGATAGACCTCCTCACTACACAGCTAGCTCAGTTGACAGTAGAGAGAGACCAGGCACTTCAGAGGGAGCAGGAGACTGCTCATCAGCTTGCCATTCAGCAGGGGTCGACTACTTTCTTGGCCTCGGTCATGAGGGAGACTGAGGAGGCGCTTCGAGGAGTTTGTGTTGAGGGCATTCGTGTTTCAGAGGAGAACAGGCTGCTGAGGTTGCGAGTGGGAGACCTAGAGCTGCAACTCCATCACCTGCAGGACTACAACGACCGTCTGCACGAGGAGATCCACCGCAGGGAGAATGAGAGGAACCCCATCTTTCCCCAGGAGGATCCAGAGCTGAGTAGTTCTTCTAGTAGTTCTTCAGATATGTCTAGTGAGGACGGTGATGTTGGTGAGATCGCTAGAGAGTAGTCTAGATCGTATGCTTAGCGCCTAGATGGTCTTTTGTGTATGTTGGCACGCCCGATCTTTTGGTGTGTTGGGCTGGATGTAAGCATGGGTAGCAGACTTATCTGATGTGTGTGAGACCTTGGAAAGTCCCATATGTATGGGCAAAACTATGGATGTTATGTTATCTTTTGCATGATGTGTTAAGTGATCTTGTTATGTGTTGATGCGATGTGGATTGAAATTTATTGTACCTCTGTCATTGTTTGGTGAATCGTTTTTCCGAATAATTTCAGTGGATATGATTTATTGTTCTCTACAAGTTGCAACTTCGCCTAATGGTCGCTTACTATCCTATATGCAGATGACGACAACTCGTAGTGGAGCAGGCGGTAGTGGTGGAAATGAGGACCCCAGAGAAAACCGCAATCCACCACCTCCTCCACCTCCGACGGCTGAGCAACTTTTTGCTCAATTTCTTGGAAGCCAGCGCATCATCGAAGCTTTGCTGAGGGAGAACTTGGCGCAGGGACATCAACGCCCTGAGCCGAACCAATATAGTTCTTTCAAGGATTTCTTGGATACTAAACCGCCTATCTTCAAGGAAGCTACGGAACCGTTGGAGGCAGAAGAATGGCTGCACACTTTGGAGCAGAAGTTTCGTTTGCTCAGGCTCACAGAAGAACTAAAAGCAGAATATGCCGCGCATCAGTTGCAGGGGCCAGCCGGGATTTGGTGGGGACATCACCGCACCACCTACCCTGCCAATGTTCCCATCACTTGGAGGGTGTTTACTGCTGCTGTCCGAGGTCATTACATTCCGCCGGGTTTGACCCAGATGAAGGTGGCCGAGTTCATGAACCTGACACAGGGGACTCGATCTGTTACGGAGTACCATCACATATTCAATTCACTGGCTCGCTATGTCCCAGACTTCGTTGACACAGACGCTAAGAAGATTGCTAGTTTTAAGAGAGGCTTGAACACTAAAATGGGAAAGTCAGTGGGTACATCTTCCCGTACCAATTTCAATGACTTCATAAGTGACTGTCTGATTCAAGAGAATCATAACAACAAGCATGCTGCTAGCAAGGCCCGGAAGAGGACCTTTGAATCAGGATCATCACAACCCAGAGGACCACCAGCTCCGCGAAATCTGTATCGACCACCAGCGCCGGGGGCACGTTTTAGGCCGCCGCAGAAGAAGAATCAGCCACAAGCTCAGCGCAATCAGAAGCCATACAAGATAGCTGCTGCTCAGGCTCGTGGAGGTCAAGGCAGTTCTTCAGGGAACAAACCGTCGGTTCGGGGACCATGCTACAACTGCAACCAAGAGGGGCACTTCGCAAGATACTGCCCCTACCCAAAGAAGCAACAGGCCAACTACCCCGCACGCCTGCACAACATGACCGCTGAAGAAGCTCGTGCTGGAGAGCCCGTGACTGTTGGTATGTGCCTTGTTAATCATCATCCTGCAGTCGTTTTGTTTGATACTGGATCATCGCATTCGTTCATGAGTAAAGCATTTGCACAAAAGCATGATCAAGAGGTGTCTGAAATGGATTATGGGTTTCGCGTAAGCTCCGTGGGGAGTAGTGTGTTGTCTAGGCAGATGGTCTGTAATGCAACCATCGACATCGGAGGGCATAAGTTTGGAGCCAATTTAGTAGTTTTGCCAGGGCTCAGTATGGATGTAGTCCTAGGAATGAGTTGGATGAGTATGTGGAAATCGGTGTTAGACACTGCCGGAAGAACTCTTACCTTGTCTGATCCAAGGATGGACAACAAGTTACGTATCTCTCTTCCTCGAGGGGCTGATTTTGTTCATCTATCTTGTACCTTATCTATAGAGGACCTGTCAAAAATTCCAGTTGTTCAGGATTTCCCAGACGTCTTTCCAGATGAGTTGCCGGGTTTACCGCCCAAGCGGGCTGTAGAGTTTACCATTGAGCTGTTACCAGGGACTGCACCGATCTCGAGAAGACCTTATCGTATGCCGCCTGTTGGGGAAAAGGACCCTCGGCAAAAACGCCGCCCGATATGGTGCCAAGATCAACCTTCGCTTGGTCTTTGTGTCCTCGCGAGGTCCCCCTCCTTTCGGGGTCAATTTCCTAACCTTTGGACGTGAGTTCGACCCTCGATGCTCCCTTTTTGCACTCCCTGCAGGTTAAGGCTTCGCGGCACGACAGGCGACCTTCGCCGGGTCCCAAGGTCACAGCGGACCAAGCAAGCGACGAAGGCGCATTGGCCCGAAGGTGAGCGGAGTCGAAGGTCAGTGAGCACAGCCAAAGGACAAACCTTCGGCCCTCTCTCCCGAAGGCAAGTAAAGCCGAAGGTCCTACAGACGGCGAAGGAGCGCGGGCCCAAGGGCGAGCACGGCCGAAGGTCAAATCTCCGCCCCCCTCTCCGAAGGTGAACGGAACCAGGTGGCGGCGCATTGGAGGGGGCCGATTAGGGTTTCCGCTTCAGCTGTGTGTTTACATTTTTGCCCTCCCTCCCTGCGTGGAGGTGAGGAATCTTTCCTGTACCCTTTTGTAATTTGGCCCGCGTCCCTTGGCATTCCCTATAAATACCAGGGGATGAACAGTGTAAAGCGGGGGGGGGGGGATTTTTCGTGGGGATCAGTACTCCACAACATTGATTGAGTTCAAAACCTTCGCTTCCGCTTTACTTCCGATGCTTGGCCACCTTCGCCGTTCACTCTGTGCAAGTGCGGGCGTTCGACAAGTGTGTTAC
Organism: Coix lacryma-jobi var. lacryma-jobi; assembly: GCA_009763385.1. Lineage (NCBI taxonomy): Eukaryota > Viridiplantae > Streptophyta > Magnoliopsida > Poales > Poaceae > Coix > Coix lacryma-jobi. Next base: position 110,205,461 of record CM019826.1, on the reverse strand, counting down.
CATCAGTTTGGCGCCGTCCGTGGGGAACGACGAGAATTTCGGAATGGCAGGAAACAGGAGAGCGCCCACAGCAAGGGAACGGCGCGTCGCCAGTGAGGCAGCGACGGTGGTCACTGAGGAGATTGTGCAACCCTCGGGAGCAGAGGGTGCCACCCCAGAATTTGAAGCCCCGGGCCCCCAGGCCCGAGTGGAGGCACAGCCGCACCCCCACACTTCGGGAGAAGGAGAGGGAGAAGAAGAAGAAGAGATGGGCCTCGAGGCCCTTGAAAGGCTCGAGGCTGAGCTGCAAGAGAAGAAGAGGCGCCTGGAACAGCTTGAGAGGCATAACCGATTGTGCTCGATCAGACAGAGGGCTGACGAGGCCAGGGAGCAGCTTCGCTGTATGGAGGAATCCCTCGCCGCAGCAGAAGCCGAAGCCGAAGGCTGGAATGATGAGGAGATACCCCCACTGCGAGAGGGGAATGAGGAGCCGAACCAAGACAACCTTCGTCACCATCCACCACCCCCACCCCCACCACCACCAGTACACCCAGAGCCATATCCCGTGAGACACCCAAACTTCTGCCAACTCTACCCAGATGAGAGAGACCAAAACCTTCGCATTCAGCGAAGGCATCAGCAACACCAAATGCCGTATGATTCAAAGTCACCACTCTCCCAAACACTCCAAACCCAGCCCTGGCCACCATGTTACAATCCACAAAACCTACCTCGCTATGATGGCCTTTCCGACCCTCGCCAATTCATCATGAGCTACGAAGCAGCAGTTGCCGCAGCAGGTGGTGATGAATCAACAATGGCAAAATCCTTTGTCATCATTCTGCGAGACATCGCACAAACATGGTACAACAACCTCCGCCCCGGAACTGTGGATTCCTGGGCCACCCTCAGAGACAAACTGTGCACAAATTTCAAGGGCATCACTCCAGCCCCATCAAACCCCATCGAATTGTTCAATTGCAAGCAAGAAGAGCGCGAGCCGCTCCAAGATTACTGGCGGAGGTTTATTCAAATCAGAGCAAGAACCCCGGGCATATCCGACGAGGCTGTCATCCTCGCTGCAGTCAGCGGCCTCCGCCCGGGCCCGTGCTCTTCGAAATTTGCTCGGAAACCGGCAAATACAATCGAAGAATTGCACGAGACAATGGAAAGATACTGTAGAGCAGACATGGACTTCCGAGCGAAGTCTGATGCTCGGAGGTCTCAGCAGAGGCCACAGCCAAGGCCCCAACCGAGAGAAGGTAACCTTCGCCAAGAGCAAAACAACGTCAGTGCAATCAACAAAGCAACAAATTATGAAGATCAAAGACGGGACGCTCAACCTCCGAGCAGCCAAGCCCCGCAGGGTTTGCCACCTCCGTCAAATCAGCGGTACCAGCAGCGAGATCCTGCCAAAATGTATTGTCACTTCTGTGGAATGGGAAAGGGGCACACAACAAAGCAATGCGAATGCTTCGCCAAGGGAAAAGAATACCAGGAATCCAGGAAAGCTGCTTCGTCAGACTCCCGAACCATCAACCACACAAGGAAACCAAGTTTCCACCCACCAAATCCCCCATACCACTATACCCCCATAAACTACGGCCTACCTTCGCAACAACCCACTTACACTCATCACCCACTCTACAACCAAACCTCTTATCAGCCAACCACCATCCCACAACGCCAAAACCCACCTTACACAGTCACATACCCAACAACCCCCCAAAACCAAATTCCAACAACCCACCAATCCACCAACGCTCTGCCACCACCACCGCCAATCCCTGCGTTACCAGCACCACAACCTGTCAAAGCCGAAGCCCCGAGCCAAACGACCATCAACAATCCAACTTCAACCTTCGGTGTGATTCTAGCTATCACCGGAGGTTCAAATGAGGACCATGGTAACAAACGGCAGAGGAAGGAACATGCCAGACGAGTTCACCACGTGGCCGTCGAAGGACCACATAGATTCGGTCGTTGGTCTCACATCCCCATAACCTTCGATTCCAGTGACATGAAGCTAAGAGATTACCCTCACACAGATGCTATGGTGATCGAAACCAACCTCGCTAGGTGGACTGTCACCAAAATACTGGTCGATACAGGAAGCTCCGCTGACATCTTGTTCGCTTCAACCTTCGACAGCATGAAGCTTGACAGGAACCTTTTGCAACCTGCTGACAACCCCCTGGTCAACAAGTGAGAGCCGTCGGAAAAATTTCTCTGCCCGTGACCTTCGGCGACCAAATCAACTGCAGGACTGAGCACATAATATTTGATGTCGTCGACATGTTCTACCCATACAATGCCATTTTTGGCCGAGGGGTCACAAACGCATTCAATGCTGTCATCCATCCCGCGTACCTATGTATGAAGCTTCCCGCTCCGAAGGGTGTGGTCGCAGTATTTGGGGACCAAGACATTGCAAGGGCAGCTGAAGGGAACGTAGCCCCGGGGCAACGCAATGTACACAACTTGTCAAAAGCTCAAACCCCCGGTATCAGCGACGAGGGTGAAGTCTGCAATGACAGAGTGAAGGCAGCGCCAAAGGAGGAAACCAAACAAGTCCAACTCTCTGAGGGTAACACCGAAAGAAAGGTGATCATCTCAGCCAATCTAGACCCTCAATCAGAAGGCAACCTCGTCACCTTCCTCAGAGAAAATTCCGACACCTTCGCTTGGTCCGCTGAAGACCTAAAAGGAGTCAACAGATCAATGATCGAGCATAGCCTGAACATCAAAACAGGTTATCGCCCAATCAAACAAAAGCTTCGCAAGATGTCAGAAGAAAGAAAGGAGGCAGCGAAGGCTGAGGTAAAAGGCTTTTGGACGCAGGCGTCATTCGCCCAGTCAAATACCCAACTTGGCTCTCAAATGTGGTCCTAGTCCAGAAGAAGAACAAAAAATGGCGAATGTGCGTGGATTTCACTTGCTTGAACAAAGCCTGTCCGAAGGATGACTTCCCCCTCCCAAACATAAGCACCCTGGTCGACAGAGCGGCAGGTTGCCAAATGCTATCCCTCCTCGATTGCTTTTCAGGCTATCACCAGATTTGGATGCATGAAGAAGACGTGGAAAAAACAAGCTTTATCACACCCTCGGGCACCTTTTGCTTCCGAAGGATGGCAGAAGGTTTGAAAAATGCAGGCTCAACCTTCGCTCGCATGACCTCCGAAGTTTTCAAGGATGAGCATGCTGTCTCTGCCTATGTTGACGACCTAGTTGTCCAGAGTGAACTAAAAGAGAACCACATACCAGACTTATCGAGGGTATTCAGCAACCTCCGGTCTGCCGGACTGAAACTAAACCCAGAAAAATGTGTTTTCGGGGTGAGCGAAGGTAAATTGCTAGGTTGCATCGTCTCAGCCAGAGGAATCGAAGCTAACCCTGAGAAGATTGATGCCATCATGAACATGGAACCTCCGGTGACCAAGAAAGCAGCTCAGCGTCTAACCGGTCGTTTAGCAGCACTTAGCAGATTCATCTCAAGATCCGCAGAGCGAGGGTTACCCTTCTTTGAAACACTCAGAAGCAACGCTCCATTCAACTGGGGTCCCCAGCAGCAAAAGGCCTTCGAGGAGTTGAAAAAGTATCTGACCAGCTTGACTGCCCTAACCAGCCCAAGCAAGGGAGACTTATTGTTACTTTACGTCGCAGCTTCGCCACACGCAGCAAGCGCAGTCCTCATCAAGGAGCTCCGCAAAAACAACAAAACCAGTCAAGCCCCAATCTACTATGTTTCAGAAACCCTCGAAGGCCCAAAGAGAAATTATTCGGAGCTTGAGAAAATAGCATACGCCGTCATCATGGCATCAAGAAAGCTCAAGCACTATTTCCAAGCGCACGAGATCCACGTACCTTCGTCGTACCCTCTCGAGAACATTTTCAAAAACAACGAAGCAGTTGGAAGAATAGCAAAATGGGCAGTCGAGCTTAACAGTTATGCTGTAATCTTCGTTGGTAGAACAGCGATCAAATCACAAGTGCTGGGTGATTTCATAGCCGAATGGACACCCGACCCTCGCCCTGGTGAGCTGCTGCAGGACCAGTTTTGGATCGTTTACGTCGATGGGGCCTGGGGTGCAACTGGAGCCGGTGCCTCGGCCATTCTAATCTCGCCTTCCGGGTCGAAGCTGAGATACGCACGAAGGCTTGACTTCAAATGCACAAACAACTCCACTGAATATGAAGCTGTGATTCTGGCACTCTCAAGGCTGCGATCGTTATCAGTCCGAAGGGCACTCATCAACACAGACTCTCAAGTCATTGCGGGGCACATTGAAAAGGACTACAAAGCAAAAGATCCAGAGCTCCAAAAATATTTTCAACATGTCCGAAGGTTAGAATCCTTCTTCCTCGGCATAACTGTAAAAGCAATATCAAGGACCGAAAACAGCGAAGCAGATTGCTTAGCCAAAGCAGCCGCACAGCAGCTACAGCTTCCACCGGACGTGTTCTACGAGGTTACCACTCGGTCAGCCTTCGAAGCTTCTGAAATCAGCATCAAGCTAATCAGCGCAATTCAGTGTGAAGATTGGAGAGCACCTATCATGGCCTACATCAAAGGACTCCATGAACCCAGCTCTAAAGAAGAAGAGAACAGACTAAAGCAAAGAGTGCGAGGGTACAAGATTGTGGATAACACCCTATTCAAGGCTTCGGTAACCTCACCTTGGTTCAAGTGCATGTCACAGTCCGAAGGTAATGACATTCTCAAACTCATCCACGAAGGTATATGTGGTTCGCATAATGGCCCGAGGGCACTTGTAGGAAAAGCTTTTCGGCAAGGCTTCTACTGGCCAACATCATTAAGAGATGCGGAAACCATCGTCAAGCATTGCGAAGGTTGTCAGCTGATGGCAAAAAACCAAAACGCTCCAGGGGCACCCACAACCCTCATATGCCCAACCTGGCCCCTACAAAGGTGGGCGATGGATCTTGTAGGCCCGTTACCGACAGCTCCAGGGAACCTTCGCTATGCGGTGGTAGCTGTGGAATACTTCACAAAATGGATTGAAACAAGGCCACTATCCTCCATCACTTCCCACGCAGTAAAAAAGTTTTTCTGGCAACAAATAGTCTGTCGCTTTGGAGTTCCGCAGCATCTAACCGTCGACAACGGCACTCAGTTTGACAGCGAGGTCTTCAAAGAATTCTGTGCACAAATTGGGACAATGTTATGCTTCGCCTCCGTCCGACACCCGCAATCCAACGGCCTGGTTGAAAGAGCCAATGCGACAATATTCCAAGCTATCTCCAAAAAGCTGCAGGGTAGACCCAAGGGTAAATGGGCCGATGAACTACCTTCGGTCACCTGGTCTCACAACACCTCAGAGTGCAGAGCAACAAAATTCACTCCTTTCAAGCTGCTGTTCGGCGAAGAAGCGGTGCTTCCAGAAGAGCTAAAATACGGATCGATCAGAACAACCCTCGCATCTGACGAGCAAGCCCAATCGCTCGATAAAGACTTACTTGAAGAAACAAGATGCAATGCAGTGCACAACCTTCGCAAGTAACAAGAAGAAACCAGAAAATGGAGAGATAAAAAGATCAGAATCAAAGATTTGCAGAAGGGTGACCTCGTCCTCATCAGAAAACAAAACGCCAGCTTGGCAGGAAAATTTCAGCCCAAGTGGACAGGTCCATACTTGGTTGTGGAAAGCAACCGTCCTGGCTCTTTCCACCTCTCCGACAGCGAGGGTAACATCCTGCCTCACACTTGGAACATCGACGACCTTCGCAAATACTACCCATAGCGGGGCCCTAGCGAGCCCTCGCAAGTTGTAATTTATCTTCGCTTTTCATGTTTCCTTTTCTATGAATGTAGCCAAACAAAGGAGCTGCACTCTTTTTCCTTACGAAGGGGCGTAAGGTTTTTTAACGAGGCAGTATCCAAAGCATAAATACAGATTAGAACCCCCAAAAAAGTAAAATCTCCAAACCTCTACTCCCAAACATCGAAAAAGCGGGTCTCTCTCAAGAGCGCTACATTCGATGAAAACCTGCTAAGATTGCTTCGAAAAACATTCCTTTTCCTTTCAAAGCAAACTTCACCTCCGCCTAAGATAAGGGGAGGAAAGTCGAGCACCCTGGCACAAACGACAGGGGCTCGCAAAAAAGCAAACTTCACCTCCGCCTAAGATAAGGGGAGGAAAGTCGAGCACCCTGGCACAAACGACAGGGGCTCGCAAAAAAGCAAACTTCACCTCCGCCTAAGATAAGGGGAGGAAAGTCGAGCACCCTAGCACAAACGACAGGGGCTCGCAAAAAGCAAACTTCACCTCCGCCTATGATAAGGGGAGGAAAGTCGAGCACCCTGGTACAAACGACAGGGGCTCGCAAAAAAGCAAACTTCACCTCCGCCTAAGATAAGGGGAGGAAAGTCGAGCACCCTGGCACAAACGACAGGGGCTCGCAAAAAAGCAAACTTCACCTCCGCCTAAGATAAGGGGAGGAAAGTCGAGCACCCTGGCACAAACGACAGGGGCTCGCAAAAAAGCAAACTTCACCTCCGCCTAAGATAAGGGGAGGAAAGTCGAGCACCCTAGCACAAACGACAGGGGCTCGCAAAAAAGCAAACTTCACCTCCGCCTATGATAAGGGGAGGAAAGTCGAGCACCCTGGCACAAACGACAGGGGCTCGCAAAAAAGCAAACTTCACCTCCGCCTAAGATAAGGGGAGGAAAGTCGAGCACCCTGGCACAAACGACAGGGGCTCGCAAAAAAGCAAACTTCACCTCCACCTAAGATAAGGGGAGGAAAGTCGAGCACCCTGGCACAAACGACAGGGGCTCGCAAGAAAGCAAACTTCACCTCAACCCAGCGGGGGAGGCGCGAAGTCTAAAAAGTCAAGCACCCTTGCAAACGCGCTAGGGGCTCCCAAGAAGCAAACTTCACCCCCGCCAAAAATGAGGGGAGGCGCGAAGTCCAAAAAGTCAAGCACCCCCGCAAAGCACAACAGAAGCTCACGAGAGCAAAAGCGCGAGCCTCGCTAAAAGAAAAAGGGGGCGTCGCTGTTTTTTAAAACAAGCTCACGAGAGCAAATGCGCGAGCCTCGCTAAAAGAAAAAGGGGCGTCGCTGTTTTTTCAAAACAAGCTCACGAGAGCAAACGCGCGAGCCTCGCTAAAAAGAAAAAGGGGGCGTCGCTGTTTTTTCAAAACAAGCTCACGAGAGCAAATGCGCGAGCCTCGCTAAAAGGAAAACGGGGAGTCGCTGTTTTTTCAAAACAAGCTCATGAGAGCAAACGCGCGAGCCTCGCTAAAAGGAAAACGGGGTGTCGCTGTTTTTTCAAAACAAGCTCACGAGAGCAAATGCGCGAGCCTCGCTAAAAGGAAAACGGGGAGTCGCTGTTTTTTCAAAACAAGCTCATGAGAGCAAACGCGCGAGCCTCGCTAAAAGGAAAACGGGGCGTCGCTGTTTTTTCAAAACAAGCTCACGAGAGCAAAGGCGCGAGCCTCGCTAAAAGGAAAACGGGGCGTCGCTGTTTTTTCAAAACAAGCTCACGAGAGCAAACGCGCGAGCCTCGCTTAAAGGAAAACGGGGCGTCGCTGTTTTTTCAAAACAAGCTCACGAGAGCAAATGCGCGAGCCTCGGTAAAAGAAAAAGGGGGCGTCGCTGTTTTTTCAAAACAAGCTCACGAGAGCAAACGCGCGAGCCTCGCTAAAAAGAAAAAGGGGGCGTCGCTGTTTTTTCAAAACAAGCTCACGAGAGCAAACGCGCGAGCCTCGCTAAAAGGAAAACGGGGCGTCGCTGTTTTTTCAAAACAAGCTCACGAGAGCAAATGCGCGAGCCTCGCTAAAAGGAAAATGGGGCGTCGCTGTTTTTTCAAAACAAGCTCACGAGAGCAAACGCGCGAGCCTCGCTAAAAGGAAAACGGGGCGTCGCTGTTTTTTCAAAACAAGCTCACGAGAGCAAATGCGCGAGCCTCGCTAAAAGGAAAACGGGGGCGTCGCTGTTTTTTCAAAACAAGCTCACGAGAGCAAACGCGGGAGCCTCGCTAAAAGGAAAACGGGGCATCGCTGTTTTTTCAAAACAAGCTCACGAGAGCAAATGCGCGAGACTCGCTAAAAGGAAAACGGGGCGTCGCTGTTTTTTCAAAACAAGCTCACGAGAGCAAACGCGCGAGCCTCGCTTAAAGGAAAACGGGGCGTCGCTGTTTTTTCAAAACAAGATCACGAGAGCAAATGCGCGAGCCTCGCTAAAAGAAAAAGGGGGCGTCGCTGTTTTTTCAAAACAAGCTCACGAGAGCAAACACGCGAGCCTCGCTAAAAAGAAAAAGGGGGCGTCGCTGTTTTTTCAAAACAAGCTCACGAGAGCAAACGCGCGAGCCTCGCTAAAAGGAAAACGGGGCGTCGCTGTTTTTTCAAAACAAGCTCACGAGAGCAAATGCGCGAGCCTCGCTAAAAGGAAAACGGGGCGTCGCTGTTTTTTCAAAACAAGCTCACGAGAGCAAACGCGCGAGCCTCGCTAAAAGGAAAACGGGGCGTCGCTGTTTTTTCAAAACAAGCTCACGAGAGCAAATGCGCGAGCCTCGCTAAAAGGAAAACGGGGCGTCGCTGTTTTTTCAAAACAAGCTCACGAGAGCAAACGCGGGAGCCTCGCTAAAAGGAAAACGGGGCGTCGCTGTTTTTTCAAAACAAGCTCACGAGAGCAAATGCGCGAGACTCGCTAAAAGGAAAACGGGGCGTCGCTGTTTTTTCAAAACAAGCTCACAAGAGCAAATGCGCGAACCTCGCTAAAAGTAAAACGGGGCCTCGCTATTAAACAATATAAGAAACATTAAATAGTGCAGCAAACATGGCACCAAACCCATACCTTTTTCTCATACTATTACAAAGTAATGTTACAACAACAAACATATACGAAAAATAAAAAATCTTTTACAAGGAACCACCGCTCCCTTCAATCAACATCAAATCACCAGAGCCCTCGCTAACCTCCTCGAACTCCGGCTCCGCCACAACAATAGGTCCCCACAACAAAGGAGCTGCCGGAACAATCGGCAGCTCACCAGGCAAAACCCTCGTCCGATACATATATGTACGATGTACTTCATCCACATCCGTAGGTTCCTCCTTCGGAACCACCAGCGATCCGTCGGGACCCACTTCAAGCTTACTTCGCCCAAACAAATAATCCAACGCACTACTATCATCAATATCATCGTCTAAAGCAACTTGCAAAGACGAAGACGGACCAAACAAATAGCGCGTAGCTTGACGATCAGTAAAGTCCGCCTCGCGCCAAAAGCTGCTCGACCTACTATTCTTCAAATCGTACCTTCGCACCTTTGACCACCAAAAACGCTCGAAGGTCAACGAAGGATGTTTTAACTTTGCACGGGCCCACGACTCGCCAGTTATAAAAGTATCCTGGCAATTAAGCGTCAGTGGCGTCACATCAAATACTTCTAACACGGTTCCGTCAGGAACCTGCATTGCATAAATACCGAAAAGTATCTCAGCATCCCCAAGTTTTAGAAGCATCGCAACCATTACAAAATGACCTCATCTATACAACTCCAAAAACTTCACACCTGCTCGCTTTCGTCCAGCTCGCCCATCTCGATCTCGCCAGTTACAGCCTCCGCAACATCAGTTGGTGCCTCCTCCGCAGCCACCTCTCGTTCGACACCTTCGCCGGAGACCGAGGCTTCCGCAGTCAACGCTTCAACCTCGAGCGGCGGAGCCTCTGCAGAGCAAGGAGCATCAGCCCCCGCGGAGCTCCCGCCAATTTCAACGGCCGCAGCCGGCGAAGGCATTGCCTCCCTACGAGCCTGTAAACACCAAAAACACAAAATGAAAACACGAGTCAATACCAAGCCCATAATCATTGAAATAACGCCAAACGTGACCCTTCAACAACACAAACCTGACGAGTTGCTTCGGCAGCCTCCTCGAAGGCAAGAGCTCGGCCGCCGCCAGCAATCCAAAACTTGCGAAGCAACCGCATCGCACAGTTCTGGACCTCGGCATCATCAGCCTTCATTTGCCGCACTTCATCAACAGTCGAAAAAATATGGTTGGGTTTCTTAACTTTCCGAAGGTGCTCGCAGTCCGCTTGACGGAGGGTTCCAGCCATCGCCAACGCACCGGCATACCCAGCAAAATCAGCCGCATTCCCGACCAACGAGCTAAACACATCCAACTCGTTGCTTAACCAACCTTCGAAAGCCTCTGCACTGACTGTAGGAAGTGGCTCCCCGACTGAACCTCCGGCTTCAGTCAAGCATGTGTCTATCTTAGCTTTAACCCTAGATAGACTATCACGCCAAGCCTCGGCATGGGTTGCCACCTCTGTTGACAACTTTTCTACGCGCTCGTTTGCAGACGCCAAGTCTTTATCTTTTTGCCGTCCTGCAGCGAGGAGCTCCGCGCTGGTCCTCGCAGCCTCTTGCGCTTCTTTCTTCCACTTCTCAGCCTCCTCTAAGGCAGTTTTCAGCTCCGCATCCTTGTCCTCCAAGCTCTGGCGAAGCTCCTTGTTGGTTTTCTGCGTGTCTTTCAACCGGTCGTTCAGATAATGAAGATTGTAACTAGACCTTCGACGCGCCGACTGGTTGAGGAGCATCAGCTCAGCCACCTTCACATCAATATCATCATGAATATTATCCAAGGGCTCGCTAGCGAGCCGAAGCTCCACTTCCGGCAGATAGACCCGGTTAAACACGCGACCCAGGAATCGCCTTTCCTCCAGAGAGCATGGCAAACGAGTCGCCTGAAGGTCCGCGCTCGTGTACAGATGGGTCGCCGGGTCAGTAACGCCAAGCTCCTTCGCGTAGTAAGGAAGGCTTGTCCGGCTGGCTTCGCCATATGGCCTCTTTCCAGGCACCGGGTCCGATTCACGGTCACCATTAATTTCGGATCCCTCGACCCAAATGTGCGTGCCGGCGTAATCGGGCAGTGACCCTCGCCGAGGGCTCTCTCCCTCCAGATCCCGCAACACTTCTTCAACATCTTTGGCAGCCGCAGCAACAGCACTGGACGAAGCTGTCCTTTTTCCTCGGGTGTCCCCAATAGAAACGTCTTCATCGGAGTTATCCTCGCTGCCGGATGAATCGCTGCCCTCGCTAGATGACTCCTCTACCCCCTTCCCTTCTCCTTTTCTTTCTCTTCCTTGTCGGTGTCTTCGGAGACGCTTTCATCATCCGAGATCTGGATTAAAGCTCCGATACCGCCCACGCGGGGCACCACTCCTCCAACCTTAGCAGAACCTCGGCCGCTCGAGGCAACGGCCGAGGATGTGGAAGTGCCCGAAGCACCAACAACAGCTGCGACCTTCGTCGCCAACACCTTCCCCCGGCCACCGGGACCGCCGCGCCCGCGGCCACAACCCCTCTTCGGCCGAGAGACAACTCCCTCATCTCCCGCTGCGGCACGCTTCCTCTTCTTCAGAGCATCTTCGCTCGACGGAGCGGGCCAGTTTGGATACTGAATGCCAAGAATGTCAAACAGTCTGTTAACCCGACCTTCGGCGCCCATCGCGCTATGTATAGCTTTATTTTCCAACGTTGACAATTTGCCAACTAACTCCTCCACCCACTGCTGCACGCGCTTATATATAACCTCGAGCCCATCCTCTCGCCTAGGAAATTTCTTGAAAACATTTGCCCAGACCTTGTTCAAATCAACCTTCGGTCTCCTCAACCCCTTGCCCTGGTAGCGAGGGTCATCCTCAACCTCAAACCACACTTGTTTCTCGCGAAGAGGCTAGATCTTGGCGCAACAGTACTCTTCGACCAGGTCGCGGGCGCACTGAGAGCGCGAGACAACCCTCAAACAATCAACAGCCGCGTGTGCTTCGCCGTCCATTTTGGCCTCCGCACTTACATCCCCAAGAGGCGGGAGCTCACCACACAGCTCCGCCACATCACTGAGCTTGTAGTAAAACCAACTTTCCTGCCACCCGCTGGTCCACTTGTTCTTCTGAGCTTGCACTGGCAACTCCGACCCAGCGCGGTGGCAGAATGTGTATACAGCAAATTGACCCAGACAACTTTTACCCTTGCCACAATCAATCTTCCGAGGCTGCATGTGCACCTGATGAGTGCGAACAAAACCTTCGACGTTTGGAGCGATACCTTGGGAACGGCACGCCCACACATACACCGACATCTTCGTAAAACATGAAGGTGTCAGCTGATGAAACTTCAGGTTGAACCTTCGCAACACAGAGGCCACAAAGGAGTCGGCCGGGAAGCGAAGGCCAGCCGAAAAAAATTCTTCAAACACTACAACTTCATCCGCATCCGGCTTCGGCACCGTCTCCCCGATGCTGGTCCTCGCCTTGCCCTCCTCGATCCAACCCCACCTAACATAAGATGCAATCTCTGATGCGCACACTCGGCTGAGCCCAAACTCGAAGGTAATCCCCTCTTCCGCCGAAACAGGGGAAGCAACACGAGCAGTCTGCTTCAGCCTAGCCATCTCTCTAATCGCTAACACCTTCGCGCAGCGAACGCCTGTCTCGACCCTCGCAGTCAAACTAAAACAAACCTTCGCTACAGGAAAATAGCAACAGCAGGGTGGCTAGGCCGAACGAGGGCACGTCCTTTACCGCTCACCTACCCCTCCTATTTATAGACCAAGCGGCCGGCACTCCCGCGACAGTATCGGCACGACAATCGAAAAACGCGGCGCCAAAATCGAAACGGGCCTCAACAGTACGAACTACAGTACAACGATACGGCCCAAAGCAGCCGCGGGTGTCGCTGCCAAGGGTCCTTTTACGTTTTCCCGTCCAAAATGCGCTGCTTGGGCCTAAAACTCCGTTCTTTAGATCCAAAGCAACGAGGGGCTACTGTTGGGGAAAAGGACCCTCGGCAAAAACGCCGCCTGATATGGTGCCAAGATCAACCTTGGCTTGGTCTTTGTGTCCTCGCGAGGTCCCCCTCCTTTCGGGGTCAATTTCCTAACCTTCGGACATGAGTTCGACCCTCGATGCTCCCTTTTTGCACTCCCTGCAGGTTAAGGCTTCGCGGCACGACAGGCGACCTTCGCCGGGTCCCAAGGTCACAGCGGACCAAGCAAGCGATGAAGGCGCGTTGGCCAGAAGGTGAGCGGAGTCGAAGGTCAGTGAGCACAGCTAAAGGACAAACCTTCGGCCCTCTCTCCCGAAGGCAAGTAAAGCCGAAGGTCCTACAGACGGCGAAGGAGCGCGGGCCCAAGGGCGAGCATGGCCGAAGGTCAAATCTCCGCCCCCCGCTCCGAAGGTGAACGGAACCAGGTGGCGGCGCATTGGAGGGGGGCCGATTAGGGTTTCCGCTTCAGCTGTGTGTTTACATTTTTGCCCTCCCTCCCTGCGTGGAGGTGAGGAATCTTTCCTGTACCCTTTTGTAATTTGGCCCGTGTCCCTTGGCGTTCCCTATAAATACCAGGGGATGAACAGTGTAAAGCGGGGGGGGGGGGGGGGATTTTTCGTGGGGATCAGTACTCCACAGCATTGATTGAGTTCAAAACCTTCGCTTCCGCTTTACTTCCGACGCTTGGCCACCTTCGCCGTTCACTCTGTGCAAGTGCGGGGGTTCGACAAGTGTGTTACCAACACCACCCAATGAGTTAGCCGAACTCAAGACACAGATTAAGGAACTTTTGGACAAGGGTTTCATTCAACCTAGTGTGTCAGAGTGGGGATGTCCAGCTTTGTTTGCCAAGAAGAAGGACAAGTCTCTACGGATGTGTGTGGATTATCGACCACTTAATGTCGTGACCATTAAGAACAAATATTCGTTGCCACGGATAGATATTTTGTTTGACCAGTTATCCAGAGCCAAAGTATTCTCCAAGAACGATTTGAGATCAGGCTATCATCAAATTAGAATCCGACCACAAGATATCCCAAAGACTGCTTTTTCAACCAGATATGGCATATACGAGTATTTAGTCATGTCTTTTGGATTGACAAATGCTCCAGCTTACTTTATGAGTTTGATGAACTCGGTATTCATGCTAGAACTAGATAAGTTTGTAGTGGTGTTCATTGATGATATTTTGGTTTATTCTGAGAACCCGGACGACCATGCAGAACATTTGAGGATCGTCTTGACAAGACTCCGGGAACATAAACTTTACGCTAAGTTTAGTAAATGCGAGTTTTGGTTGAAGCAAGTACAATTCCTTGGTCACATCCTGTCAGAAGAAGGAATCTCTGTGGACCCTAGCAAAGTACAGGAAGTGATGGAGTGGGAAGCTCCAACTTCAGTTGGGGAGATTCAGAGTTTTCTTGGTTTAGCAGGGTATTATCGTCGTTTCATTCCCGATTTCTCCAAGATTGCCAAGCCCATGACAAGTTTGCTTCAGAAGGATCAGAAGTTTGAGTGGACAGAGAAGTGTGAAACAGCTTTCCGTACCTTGCAGAAACTATTAACCACTGCCCCTGTCTTAGCTCAACCAGATATCGAGAAGCCGTTTGATGTCTTCTACGACGCATCAAAAGTTGGTTTAGGTTATGTTCTTATGCAAGAAGGCAGAGTGATTGTTTATGCTTCACGTCAGTTGAGAAAACATGAAGTTAATTATCCTACGCATGACATGGAATTAGCTGCTGTGGTACACACTCTAAAAATATGGAGACATTATCTGCTTGGTAACGTCTATAACTTGTACACGGACCACAAAAGTCTCAAGTATATCTTTACTCAACCTGAACTGAATATGAGGCAGAGAAGATGGCTTGAGTTGATTAAGGATTATAATTTGCAGATACATTATCACCCTGGAAAAGCAAATGCGGTTGCTGATGCACTAAGTCGGAAGTCGCATTGTAATAACTTGAGGTTACAACCAAAGGACGAGTTTAGTCTCGTACACCCTGTGATCCTGCGTCACATCGAGCTGCAGAGCACCTTAGTTGATCAGATTCTAGAAGGGCAGAAAACAGACAAGGGAATCTATTATATCAAAGAAAAGCTAAGAGCTGCCACTGAACCCGTAAAACATTTCCGAGTTGATGATAAGGGAGTGTTATGGTTTGATAATCGCTTAGTGGTACCTAAGAATAGGGAACTCAAAAATCAGATTATGGATGAGGCTCATCTTTCTAAATTGTCTATCCATCCCGGGAGCACTAAGATGTATCAAGATTTGCGTCCAAGATTTTGGTGGACCAAAATGAAGAAGGAAATTGCCGCATATGTAGCCAGATGCGACACGTGTTGTAGAGTGAAGGCCATTCACCTGAAGCCAGCCGGAACACTTCAACCTTTATCAATACCTGAATGGAAGTGGGAAGAAGTGAGTATGGATTTTATCACCGGTTTGCCTACCACTCAGAAGGGAAATGATTCAATATGGGTAATAGTAGACCGTCTCACCAAGACCGCTCATTTCATACCAGTTAAAACTTGTTATCGAGCACCAGACTATGCAGAGATTTATATCAATCAGATTGTCCGATTGCATGGTATACCCAAAGTCATAGTTTCGGATCGCGGAACACAGTTCACTGCACCATTCTGGGAGAAACTGCAAAAGGAATTAGGTACCAAGTTAATCCATAGTTCAGCTTACCATCCCCAGACTTTAGGGCAAACTGAAATGGGTAAATCAGGTTTTAGAGGATATGTTGAGAGCATGTGTGATATCCGCGAAGGGATCTTGGGAGAAGTGGTTGCCATTAGTAGAATTTGCTTACAACAACAGTTATCAAGAAAGCATTCATATGGCACCTTTTGAAGCTCTGTATGGCAGAAGATGCAGAACACCAGTAAGTTGGGTTGAACCAGGAGAATGTCGCTACTATGGAATTGACTTCGTTAGGGAAGCAGAAGAACAAGTTAGAATAATTCAACAACATATCGCAGCGGCACAGTCCCGACAGAAGAGCTATGCCGATAAGCGAAGAAGGCCGCTTGAATTCAAAGTATGTGACTATGTGTATTTGAAAGTATCACCCATGAAAGGAGTTAGACGTTTTGGCGTGAAAAGAAAGTTAGCGCCAAGGTTTATGGGACCCTACAGGATAATGGAAAGGAGGGGAGAAGTGGCTTATCAACTACAGTTTCCTGAACATTTAAAGGCTATATTCCCTGTATTCCATGTGTCACAATTAAAGAAATGTCTTCGAGTTCCAGAAGAGGAAGTACAACCGGCCAATGTCAAGTTACAATCCGACCTTACCTACTCGGTGAAGCCATATCGAGTACTCGATGAGAAAGAAAGAGTGACTCACGGAAGAATCTTGAAGCAATATAAGGTGTCTTGGAGTGAACAAGACGACCAAGATGCCACATGGGAAACCGAAGACTATCTTAAGGAAGTATATCCATAGTTTTATAAAGATTGGTTAGTAACCTAAATCTTGGGACGAGATTCCTTTAAGGAGGGGAGGGCTGTAACACCTTAGGTGTTAAGCAACCCTAAATGCATAACCTGACATCTCATGAGCATAAAGCATCATCATCTCATGTTGCATTTCTTTTGATTAAGTGTCATTTCATGTGTGCTCATATGATGCTCTGCTTGTTGGAATGCTTGTTTGTCTTGGTTGTGGAGTGTTAGAGTCTTTTAGTAGATGAACCTTGTTGGGGAGTCAAAATGAAGTTAGGTTTGTGTTGGTCATTTTGGCTAACTAAGTCTCTAACCCCAGTTGCCTTAATAGAGCCCTAGGAGTCCTTTTGTTTGACTAACTGAGACTTCCTTGTTAGAAGCTTTGTATGACTGTGGGCCCTTAACCAAAAGTGTGTAGAATTTAGTATAGAACAAAAGTTGTTTAAGGCCCAACTCATGAAAATGGGTTTAACAAGGCGTTTTGGGACCCACAAGGCAGATTTGAGGGAGTTTAGACTTAGAAAATTTTCTAAGTCTCTAACTGACCGAGCAGTTTTGTGGAGCCAGCTTTGGAGCTTTCTTGGGAGCAATCTAGGCCAAACCAGAGACCAATCTTGTAACCAAAGTTGTAGCTGATATGTAGCTCTAAGCAAAGGAGCAAGTGGTTTCGCTTTTCACCGAGCGGATTAGGAGATAATTGCGTGCAAAATCTGGCCGTCAGTCGGCCTGATGGCCGCTAAATCGGGCCGGGCCGTGCCGTGCCGGCGCGCGCGCGCGGCGTTGTGGCCGACCGCGCCAGAGCTTGGCCGCCGCGTGGCGCCCGATGGTCGGTCAGCCAGCGCCCGAGCGCGGCGTGGCGAGCTCAAGCCAGCCCCGCCTCAGTCCGCAAACCCCCTCCCTCCATTCTGTCGCCCGCACCCACACTCGCTCTCGCTCCCGCTCGCGTTCGCCGTCGCCCGAGCCGGCAAGCGCCACCGCCGTCCTGCCGCCGCACCGACCATCCATCCAACCACCAAGCTTCGCCGTGAGCCCCCACACCCCGTGCTACCCTTAGCACCCTGTAGGAAGCCTAGGTGAGCCTCGAGATGAGCCGCCGCCATGGCCGCCGAGCTCGGTCCGCCGTGGCCGGCCTCCGTCTCGTGGTTCCGTGTCACCCTAGCGCTCGTTTAGGGGTTAGTGAGGTCCGAGGAGGAGGTAGAGGGTGATGGTTTAGCCGATTAGGGTTAGGAGCCCGCGGAATGCCGCCGTCCGCCATGACCGCCATGGCCGGCGCGCTCGGTCCGCCATGGCCAACCCTCTTCCCGAGCTCAACCATCTGCCCTAGCTAGCGTTCTTGAATCGGCTCGGTATGCTGGAGCTAGTGGTGGTGACGGTTAGGCCGATTAGGGTCTGGAAGCGCGAGTACGCCGTCGTCCGCCGCTTGCCAAGGTCGCCGGAGTGGCACCGCCGTGGACATGGGTGCTCGGAGCTTGCACCCTGGCTTCCGAGCCTTGGGTTAGCGTTAGGAAGGTCGCCGGAGTAGGTTTTAGGGGTTAATTTGGCTCGTCGGGGTCGGAATCGGCCGGCGTAGCCACGGCCGCGCCGCCGTGTCCGCCATTGCCGCCGGTGAGCTCGGTCCGAGCTTGCACTGGGCCAAGTAGGGGCACCCTCGAGTGCGGAAGGGGGAGGTGAGTCCGTTGGTGGAGTCGGTCACGCCGGGAAGTTCGCCGCCGACGAGCTACGGCGCGGTCAAACTCCTCCCCTGTTCTTTGTGTCTGACGCGTGGGGTCGGGTTGACCGAGGGCCCGCGCGTCAGCGAGTCCAGTTCTGTCTGTGTGCACTGTTTCGGGTACTCTTAGCAGTTTCGGTTTGAATGTTTTTCAGGGTTTTGTTAATTTGTTTCAGAAATTGTTGCATTGCTTTTTTAATTCATATCTTGCTAAATATAAATGCTAAAAAGGTGGAACAAGTTTTGTTAGGATTGTTATGTTGAGGTCTATGCATGAAAAATATAATATGTCCAGGTTGTGGTGATTTTCTGTGTAGTTATATTTAATTTATGTTTAGGCTGAAATCTTGTTAAATGCATAGTAAATTGTATTTATCTCAGAAAAATGTGATTCTTGTTTTGTTAGGTTTGTGTTGAGGAATAGTTTTTGGGAAAAATGTAAAATGAGGATGCCCTATGAAATAATTTGGCAGTAGTAATTAAAATGATTAAATGTTGTTTTCTTGTTTATTTTGTAATAATTAAAATATGAAAAGTATGGACTTGGTAAATTTTACTGACTGCTCTTGTGCTAAGAAGTTCAGAAGAAAATTATGAAATCTGTTGTTTGATACTTTGTGCTAAGGTGTGTAGTTCAAAGCACCTTTTCATGATAGAATTTGTCTTTTTCATAGGGGGTAGAGTCTAGGTCCAAATGGGGTGAAATTTGGACAGAGGATTAGATTAAGTGTTGTTAATCTCCAGTAATTTTTGTAGAGTTTTTCCAAGCTGTCTAGGATGGGTTGCTGTTATAGGTTGGTTTGTTTAGAGTTAGTCTAGCTCTGGCTAGAGGTTAATAAACCCGTTAAGCAAACTTTGATGTGGTGACAACAGGACGTAGTAAGTTAGTTATGTTAAATTAGGTGGTTGATTAACAGTAGATGACATGTGCTTATCTCCTGAACTGTACTTCGTGTTGCATCACTTTGCATCCCATGTGCATTCAAGTCATTCATTCATGTACCGCATCACGCAGGATCGGTAGTGGAAGCTCAGGACCCGACGCCGGAGGAGCAGCGCCAGGAGGAGGCACCGGAGGAGAGGGTTCCGGAAGGAGACGCTGAGGACCTGCCGGAGTGCCGTGATCACCGCCCCGCCGACTTCGAGCGAGGCAAGCCCCGGAGCATTTTCTCCTACGGTTTGCAAATTACCGTTTACAAATTAACCTGATATGATTGTTGCATTAGGTTATAGGAGTTGTGTGATATCGTTGCTGCATTAATTAATTATCCTTGTCCACCTGGAAATATTACCTTGTTATCCCTGATAAGTCTAGGCTCGTTTATGCTTAGCCTGCTTAGACCGGTAAAAGTCGGGTGATTTCCTGTCTCCCACATATAGGTGGATACTAAACATGTTTAGCTTGGTGCTATCATGGAGAGAACCATGTGATAATTAATCTGAGACTGGGCGGGATGTAGGAGCAGCAGGACATGGGTTCGGTGTGCTAGTAGTCTCCCGTCTGAGTCGATTAGGACCTGACGAAGGCACACCTCAGTCATTTTGAACGCGTCAATCACTTAACGGAGCAGGTGCGGGTACCTCCCGTGAGGCCGAGTAAGGTTTTTCGAGCCAATGATGGAGATGTTGACGCCTAACACCCGGGGCCTTATATGTACCGTGGGCAACTATTCTGATCGACCTGGCATGGTCCGAGGGCAGGCAGGGCCTGATCGACCTGGCATGACCGTGGGCAGTTAATAGCTTGAGCGACCTGGCATTGAGATAACCCCCGGTGTAGAAGGGCCCATGGCCGTCCCACGATTTGGGTTCTCGAACCTCCTGAAGTGGTCGCCAACGGCCACCTGGCAGGGTGTGTCGGGCGAGTGTGCGACATTTTATCCCCAGCTGGTAGGAATCGATTATAATCGCCATCGCTCCTGGTTAGTGAGTAACTTGACTGAGCATGTGTTACCGTAGTAATATATGGAATTAATGATGGTTATGGTTGGTGAATCTGAAAGGCTATTGATGAAATAGTCACTCTTGCTTGATTAAGTAGTCAAGTGTTTGCTCTAGAACAGGTGCAAATCTAGTTAACCAGGTTGATTACATAAAATTGACTGCTAATACTCTAATGATGATTATTTAATAATGAAAACGCTTTCTTGCAAAAAGGTAAGTTTGGCCAACCCCAGATACAGCCTTGCATAATCCTTGGTGTCGGTTATTTCTGGTTTATGACGGGTAAGTCTAGCTGAGTACCTTCTCGTACTCAGGGTTCTATCCCTTGTTGTTGCAGATGGGCAATGCTTCTTCGGCTATTGCGAGAACTGTTTGTACCCCGTCGAGGGTAGTGACCAGACCATGGGCATGGTCAACTCTTATCTTCCCTGATGCTTTTGTGGACTGATCAAGCATATGGCACTGTATTGTGAACTAAGGACTCGTGTTTCAAAACTATGTCGCTTCCGCTTTTGAATTCAAACTATGGTTTGTAATAACTGTTGAACTCCGATGTATTTGAACTATGTGCGAACTGAATGTATGTCGTGGACATGTACGCTAATCTATTACGATCTTGGTTAAAGTTGAATGACTTGAAATCCTTCGAGATTTCCGGACTACCGGGTTTATACGAGCTTAAGTACTTGTAGTCTCTGCGCAAGCAGCGATTCGGTGCTTAATCTGGTATAAATTGGTCGGTTCTGTCACATAAAGAGGCCAGCCATCGGGGCCCGGCTCAGCTAAAGGTCCCCCCTTTAGCCCTGGGGCAGGGAACCGGGGCTAAAGGTCAGGCCTTTAGTCCCGATTCCTTAGCCCCGGCTCCATGCCCGGGGCTAAAGGCCAATTTGGACCGGGGCTAAAGGCCCATCGTGCAGTAGTGTGAGTACATCGAAATATACTCCACAAGTGTAGGAAATATATGCTTATGAGGCTAATAACAAAGGTAGGCTGACTCTGTTTGAATCAAGTGCCTAAAGCGACACAGTCCTATTAATCCTGTTAATCCTATGCACCTATTTACTAGGTTATAACCACAGTCTCCAAAGTAACAGTAACAACACTCGAAGTCGCACCGAGCAAAACCACACTCAGAGTCACACCGAGCAACCAACACTTGGAGTCCACCAAGCAACCACACTTGGAGTCACACCAAGCACAACCCACACCTCAAGTCCATCAGGCAAACCACACCTACATTCCATCAGGCCACCCACAAGGGCGTTACATAGATTCCTCCTATGTGTATTATTAGTTCCATATGTCACGACATAGAAAGCTACCTTCCGTAATAACACCAGGTCTGCGCCTGAGCCTAGGAGCCGGTCTCCCGTACCAAGCAGTATTATGCGTAGAAGAAGCCTCTGTACCCATGTCATATGAGACTAATTGCAAACACAAGGTTGATATGTGCCCTTGTGGTTCCTTTCCTGAGTGATGAGCGATCGGTCAACAGGCTCACTGGAAGGGGTGAGTGGCAACATGTGTCTCTTGGCTGTGTCGATGTGCAGGTGTGGAGCTCGAAGACAGTAGACAATGGTGAGGTGAAGGTCAAGTAGAGATGGGTCGTGCCGATGGACTAGGAGCGGTAAAGGGCGGACGTGAGGCTTGGACCGACGGACAGGGAGGCCAGAGGACCAGCTGTGGTAGCTGGCACTTTGCATCGACGAGCAAGAGCACATGGGGATGTGCGCTGCATCGGCCGAGTCGGGAGGAAGACAATGGCGTCATGACACTTGGCAGGAGGTCGGACACGGGCTTGCATGCGGCGCAAGTGCCGTCGGCCGAGTCAAGGAGGAAGGCGAAGGCGTTGTGCCTGTGAAGGACCGGATTAGCGACCAGAGGGGGGGTGAATGGGAGCCTCAAATTCAACTCGTGAAAAGAGTGGCCCTTGTCCCAGAAAATCACCCCAAAAGCTAAGACTCGAAACGACCGAAGAGTTCATGACCTACGAGTAGGTGGATAACCTAGGTGATGTCCTAGAGGTACAGCGGAACCCCCGGAGAAACACCAAAGCCAACTACCAAAGCCTCAGAGCAAAACTGCACAAACAGCAGAATTGCGGACTGTCCGGGGTCAGGGTCCCAGACTGTCCGCCGTTGAAGCCCGGACTGTCCGCGACTGAGAGCCGGACTGTCCGCCGGCCAAAAACCAGAAAACGGACTGTTCTGAAACAGTTCTGGTCAAGTCCCGGACTATCCACGGGTTTGTACCGCGGACTGTCCGCCGTTCACTCAACAGTGAACAGTCAGGGGGCTACGCCTGACTGACTCGGCCAAAACCCGATGCGCGGACTGTCCGCCGTTCAGGTCACGAACTGTCCACGACTGCACAGAGAACACGAAACTGCACGGGTTCAAAACCAAATCCGATTTGATCTCAACCAAAATGAAAGGGACTTCGATCAAACTCCTCCCAGATGTTCCTCTACGTATTGGGGTGCTAATCCTAAGAAATCATCGCACCAAACCAAGTCTATCAAGAGAAATCCGAGGATCACCGAAAAGGGGGAAAGAACGAAGAACGAACGCGAAATCAACCCGATCTATGGATTCGTGAGGTTAGGACAGAATTCCTTTGGTAGAAAGAAGGAGCTCACGACCAAGAACAAATTGATTCAAGTGGAATCGAAAATCATCTCACAAGGAGGGAGAACGAGGCAAATCCCCAGGAGATGAAAAGCCAAAACGTGAAGAACACAAAACACAAGACACGATTCGATTCGATTTCAGCTGAAATTCCTCCACACGAGGAGACAACGAGAATACGGTCTCGTTTCCTCAAAAGATCCAAATACACAGAGATATGATTCCCATCTCTGCGGATCGCTTGCAGCGAGGAATGATTAGAACCTAAGCGGGGGCTAGAGAGAGAGTGCTCAGGAACAAATGACTACAAGGATGGAGAGAGAGGAGGGGTGCCTCTCTTATTTATAGCTTAGAACAATAATCCCCTTCTACTCCTAGATACAAGAGCGTAGCGGCCAACCCTAGGGGTATCCCGGTCCAACTTTGCTTGATGACGATCTGACGGCCACGCGCCCATCTAATCCTTAGCTTCGCCTCGACGCAAGCCTCAGGATGCCGCCACATGCCGCCCTTGTCGACCGCCGCGCCTACCTCGTGGATAGCTTCGCCGCCGCGCCAGCCTCTCCACGCCGCCACGCGTCGACCGTCCTTTTTGCGGACCTCCCCCAGTTTTGAGGCCGAAACCGGGAAACCTGGGCCTTCCCCCATTTTTGAGGCTGAAACCAGGAAACCTGTCCTCCGGCTGAGTTTTGTGGCCCAAACTCAGAAACCCGCGTGCCCAGGTTTTGAGGCCCAAACCTGGAAACCGTCCTCACCGAGTTTTGAGGCCCAAACTAGAAAACCGGCCACCCCGAGTTTTGAGGCCCAAACTCGGAAACCGTCGAGGGTAGCTTTTTGAGGCTCAGCTACCGAACCCGCGCCGTAGACGGGATGTGGTTCGCACACCCCGAGTTCCAACACCGATGCCGGAGCATGTCCAGCCTCCACGCCGGGCACAGTGCATTCATCATCCTTCTCGGCCTCCCGCCAAGTGTCACGACGCCATCACCTTCCTCCCGACTCGGCCGATGCACCGCACATCCCCATGTACTCTTGCTTGTCAACGCCACGTGCCAGCTACCACAGCTGGTCCTCAGGTCTCCTGGTTCATCAGTCCAAGCTCCATGTCCGCCCTTCACCGCTCCCGGTCCGTCGGCACGGCACGTCCCTACTTGACCTTCACCTCACCTTCGACCACTGCCCGAGCTCCGCACCTGCACATCAACACAGCCAAGAGACATGTTGCCCGTTGATCGATCACTCATCACTTAGGAAGGGAACCACAAGGGCACATGTCAACCTTGTGTTCGCAATCTCCCCCTTGATGAGTGCATCGTCAACTCATAGTAACCGTAACCAAAATAAAAGAAAAGCAGAATTAGATAGAAGGAGAAGAACTCACTCGAGATGTCCAAAAGCTAGAGAAAAGGCCAAAGAAGCACAAATCGAGATGAGCGAAGCTTGGTCCCCAAAGACATGGGCAACGGTTTTACACAACCAAGCAGAAAGATCGGAGCAACAACTCAACAGAGAGAAAAACTCGATCAAAATCAGAGCACAAGACTTGGTTCCCAAAGACATGGGCAACGGCTCGACGCAACCAAGTCAGAAACAAGCTAGTCCTCAAGAAGAGGCAGAAAGGGCTCAACACCACTAGCCAAAAGCTCGATACCAAATAAAGACTGCATGAGAAGCAGCTACTGCTAGTCCCTCAAGATAGAGGCACAGAGGCTCAACACAACCAGCAGTAAGCCCGATACCAATCAAGAACCGTCAAAATATGATAAAAACAGCTAGTCCCTCAAGATAGAGGCACAGAGGCTCGACACAACTACCTAAAATGATCGATATCAAATAAAAACCGACTCGGAGCAGGCAGAAAATCTCCCCCTCACTCAAAGAACTCCCCCTCAGCAAGTGAAGCACAAATTGCAAATTGACACCATCGGAAACATTCTCCCCCTTGGGGGCAAATTGCAATCAAAAGAGAGGGGAAAAGGGCTCATGTAAGTCAAACAGAGCTAGGTCATGCCTATCGGAGTCAAGCAAATGCACATGAGTCAAATATGCATGTTAGCAGCTTCAAATATATACTCGAAAGAGTGAAAGAATGCTCTAAAGAGTGCTGATCCGACTACATAGCAACACGTAAAAGTGCTAGCAAAGGCGCAAACTAATCACCAAATACGAAATATGAGTGCATAAGCTGAGTGAGCAGTTTTAAGCCATTTAGAAAGTAGTTTCACCATCAAAATAACACTGAACATGTGTAGACACGAAGTCAAACAAGTGCTAAACATGTATACAAGGTGAACTACCCCTAGCACAGTTCAATCATCATGCTATAGAATGAAACATAGACTTGTGTTTTCAGATTTTATCGGAGAATTTGCAGCGGTTATTAACACAAGTTTAAATTCAGCATGTGATTGCAAGAGGTTGAAAGCTTGTCATTGCCTAACTTTTCAACCGTGCTAAGCCTATGCATATGCAATCAGAAGATTAAAGCATCGGTTTCGGTCTTACACTACACGGCTCAAGTTTAACTCAAAGTGCTATGAGAAACAGTCTCAATACCGTGATGTGCAGACAAAGCAATCCCATCTCAATCTTTTCAATTCACTAAAGCTTGGTTCATTTTAAGTAGAACATGAACAGTCCAAGCAAGTGAAAAACTCAGAACTAGAGACATAGCAACCTAGCATATATGAAATAGCACATGTAACCTCAACACATCCTACACATGCTAGTTGCTAATCTCAATGGTGAACATGTATCAAGTTTTAAGTTCATTAAGCATGTTCATCATTCTGAAAAATAACTTAGCTCACAACATGTATCAGAGCCTAAGCTACAAGCATCATCATATATCATCCAAGTATAAACTAATCAGAGCATAAGTTCATTCTCAAGAATATAGACATGAAGCTTAAAATTGCAAGATGCACATATGATGAAGTCAGAATCGGAGCCAAATCAAAATCAGAAAGAATCAAAACCCATAAACAAAAAGGATCAGAAAGTCAGTCTATTGTACAACAAGCAAAATGCTTCCCCCATCTAAAAGGGGAAACACACACCAAACTCACCTCTCAACCTAGCAAAAGTTGAGAGATCCAAAGGCTTGGTGAAAATATCCGCAACCTGGTAATAGGTGTCTACATGCCTAAGATCAATGTCGCCTTTCTCATAGTGATCACGAAGAAAGTGAAAGCGAACATCGATGTGTTTGGTCTTGGAGTGAAGAACAGGGTTCTTTGCTACACTAATGGCAGAAGTGTTGTCGCAAAGCAAAGGGACCCGACTGAAGTCTAGACCAAAATCACGCAATGTAGCAACCATCCATAAAAGTTGTGAAGCACAAGAAGCAGCGACAATGTACTCGGCTTCTGTAGTAGACTAGGCTACGTTCGACTGTTTACGAGAAGACCACGAAACCAAAGAAGAGCCAAGAAACTGACACGTCCTAGAAGTAGACTTACGCTCAAGCCGACAGCCGGCAAAATCCGCATCGGAATAACCACAAAGCAAAAGAGTACCAAAGTCCGAACTCAGGAGTGTCTCAGAGGTACCTGTAAGGAAACTGGACCTCAAACCATTTAACTTTGGATTTTGGTGTTTGATGAACAACATAACCAAATTGGACTAATATGTTTTCAAGTGTTTGTTTTGTAGTCCAATAGGGTGCAAATGTGACTTGGACAAAGGCTACATGATGATCCAATGATCAACACCTCAAGCAAGACTCTGGAAGCTCAATTAAAGACCCTCAAGATCAAGCAAAGTCCAAGGCACAAGAATGGAACCAAAACGGCGCAAGAAAACGCGAAGAAACGGGAAGAAAGGGACATCAGACGCTGCATCGGGACGCTGCCCACGCAGGCATCGGACGCTCCATTGGTAAACCCTAGCTCGTGTCAGCGCCAGCAGGAGCATCGGACGCTGAAGACCGAGGCATCGGACACGACTGTGACACTGTGCAAATCTGCACAGCGAACATCGGACGCTCCGTTGCTAACATCGGACGCTACAGGACCCTGCGTCAGATGACCATGCAGAGAGGTTCCAGAGAGGCTCTGTGAGCATCGGACGCGTTCGTTGATCAACCATCGGATGCTGAAGTAGCCGTTGCGACGCAGTGCCAGGCTGGCATCCAACCGTTAAAGGAGCATCGGACGCGTCCGATGGTCGCGACTACAGCGTCCGATGCTGCGCAGTCAAGACCACCTTTGGTGCCAAAGAACAGGCTGAAGCTTCACCTAGATCTCTCGTGTCGTCTCAAGCTCAGAGACACGCTCGAACTCAGGAAGGGAGATGCTGGCCAAGAGAGCATTACTGCGGATACATGGGTGTATGCCGAGTCTCTGAGTGATGAGTGATTGTCAACTGGGATGATGCGCATGTTCTTTGGCTTGTGTTGTGCAGGTGTCAAGCACAGAGACAGTGATCGAGGGCAAGGTGAAGGTCAAGTAGAGACGTGTCGTGCCGACGGACCGGGAGCGGTGAAGGGCGGACGTGAGGCTTGGACTGAGGGACCGGTGGCCTGACGATCAACTGTGGTGGCTGGCAGCATGGGACAGCGACGAGCGAAGACTTGCGGTCATGTGTTGCCTGAGTCGTGGACATGGGGACACGTGTCGGTGGACGGGGTGCACGGGAGGTGCATCCCCTGTACAGCTTCGGTTTGGTGGTAGAGCCAGACAAAAACCATCGGGTGGACGGTTTCTAGGTTTGGGCCTCAAAACCTGGGCGCGGATGGTTTCCGAGTTTGGCCACAAAACTCGGGCTCAGGATGGTTTCCAGGTTTGGGCCTCAAAACCTGGGCGCTGCGGGTTTGCTGAGTTTGGGCCTCAAAACTCAGATGCTGGTGGGCTGGTTTCCCGGTTTGGGCCTCAAAACCGGGGGTTGGCTGGAAAGGCTGGTTTCCCGATTTGGGCCACAAAACCGGGGGTGCAGAGCGGTGGCGGCACGTGGGGGCAATCGGGAGGTTGCGTCGAGGCAACGCTACGAGTTGTGCGAGCGTGGCCGTCGGATGCACCTACCATCGAGTTGGTCTAGAATAACCTTAGGGTTTAGCTGGTTCGCTCTGTAAGTAGTTAGGGGTAGAGTGGGAATTAGGAATAGTTAGAATTAGGATAAGTAGGGGGACACACCCACCTCCCCATTCATCTCATTTCATTTGCTCTTTGCTTCTAGGGTTTCTTGCTCTCTCAATCTCCTGCTGTAGCTAGCAGAGATCCGCAGAGAACCATACCTCTGTGTACTGGAGATTTTGAGGAAGTGAGGCCGTAACCACACTGTTGTAGCGTGTGGTAGCCACACGGTTGCAGATCGATGTGTTGATTCGTGTTTTGGTTCGTGTTCTTCGCGTTCTTCGTTTCTCTGTGATTTTCCCGTCACTCGATCTCTCTCTCTCTCGTGCGTCTTTGTGAAATCCATTTGAATCAACTTGTTCGTATTTAAAAGGAGATCATTTCCACTGAAGGAATTTATCTAACTCCTTACGAACAAGTAGATCGGGGTGATTTCATTTTCGTGGCGCTTTTTCGTTCTTGATCTTCCCCTTTCGATTTCCCGGTGATTGAATCGATTTGAGCGGATGATTTCTTGGGGATAGTATCCTAACTACCCCATGACCATCTTCTCCAAGTTTGGGAATGTGAGATTTTGATTTGGATCGAATTTGGAGAGATTTGGAGAGGAGGCGACTGAAATCGCCCTCTCTGCTCATTGGCGGACAGTCCGCGGTTTTGACCGGCGGACAGTCCGCGCGTCGGGTTTGGCCGGACTAGTGGCCAGACTCCGCGCTGAGGAGCAAGTGATTTTTGAACCACGGACAGTCCGCAGTTGTGTCTGGCGGACAGTCCGGGAACGTCCAGGGAGGTTCCAGCAGAGTTGCTGTTTCTCATTTTTCACCGGCGGACAATCCGCCATCCCCTCGCGGACAGTCCGCAGTAGGGGCGGACAGTCCGGGACCCCAGGGCCGGACAGTCCACGGATTGGCTGAAGCCTCCGGTTGTGTGCGTTTGCTCTCCCGGCTTCCTCGCTTGGTTTTCGGACTTCTCGTTTGGCCTCGTAGTTGACCAAGAAACCTCTCTAGGTGTCTTGGCTACTTGTTAGCATCGATATTTGGGGATTTCTCAACGTAGCCATCTATCTACGTTTGGGACTTGGTTTTTCGAGGGACTAACTTGTGCCGGTTCTTTTGCCGTTCGGTTTGCTATCGCTTTGTGGTGCCTCGCTGTGATCCTAGGGATCATCCACCCTCTTCCAAGGGTCGTGGGCATCACGTTCTCGGTCGTAGCTTTTGGGGGTTGATTTTGGGACAATCGGCCAAAGTTTCGAAAGAAATTTTTGAGCTCCCATTCACCCCCCCTCTGGTCGCCTTGCTAGTGCTTTCTCGGTCCTTCAATTGGTATCGGAGCGGGTTTAGGATCTTCCACCTTAGCCGGTTCCAGATCCACAGAAGGCGACATGGATCGCGGCACGGGCAAACCACCGTTTTTCGATGGGACGAACTATGCGTATTGGAAGATACGCATGTCGGCCTATCTGCAGAGTTTGGGTGCTTCCATCTGGGATATTTGCAA
Source organism: Coix lacryma-jobi var. lacryma-jobi (assembly GCA_009763385.1). NCBI lineage: Eukaryota > Viridiplantae > Streptophyta > Magnoliopsida > Poales > Poaceae > Coix > Coix lacryma-jobi. The sequence continues at coordinate 110,176,365 of CM019826.1, read as the reverse complement.
CTCTGCCGATTACGTGGTCTTGGCTGCTCGTGTCTCTCAGCTTCAGATCGATGAGCACGATGCCAATAGCCGAGCCCATAATGCTCTTTTCTCATGCCTGAGCATGAGTGAGTTTGATCGTGTTTCTCACCTCGCTACAGCTCGGGAGATTTGGGCTACCCTCATGCGTTTCCATGAGGGAACCTCTCAAGTCAAAACCTATCTCTACGAGTCATTCAAGTGAGAGTACGAGAACTTTCGACATATGCCTGGCGAGAGCATAGAGAGTTTATTCACTCACTTTTAGGTTATTGTCAACAGGATGAGGGCTAACAAGGAGCTGTTGCCTTTCGACGATCATGAGAGGGCTTTGAAGCTTTTCCATACTCTTGATCGGTCGGTGTAGGACTCCAAAGTTCAGGCGATCATCGAATCACCTAACTATGAGACCCTCACGTGCGACGAGCTCTTCAGTAAGCTCAAGTCTAGTGAGATCGATGCCATGGCGAGGGCTTCTTATGAAAATCCTTCTGGCCTGTCAATGGCTTTGCTTTCTGGCTCTTCTGCTAACCCCTCTTGTGGTTTTGCACTCTCTTCTCTCTTTTTTGTCACAGAGGAGCAGTTGGAGTCTTTGGGGGATGACGAGTTGGCTATGCTCGCCAACCGGTTCTCGCGGTTCCACAACAACCGCATGAACCGTCGCCGCGGAGGAGGACGCTCGGGATGCTACGAGTGCGGCGACCCCAACCACTTCATCGCCAACTATCCCAAGAAGAAGAACTCATCTGGGAAGGGCGATCATGGGCACAAGTACGACTTCGGCAGCCGCAAGGAGAAGTACGTCCCCGCGAGGCACAAGCAGAGGGGCGGCTTCGACAAGGAGTACATCAAGAAGAAGTACTTGGAGAAGGCCCAGGCTAAGCAGCGTGCCTTCTTCGCCACGCTCAGCGACGTCGACGGCTCGGATGACAACTCCGCTTCCTCAAGCGATGACGAGTCCGAGAAGAAGAAGAGGATCGAGGACAAGCTGAACGGTCTCTGCTTCTACGTCGACGACGATGGCCTCTACACCATGGCCCTCGATGGCGAGCTGGAGACTCCTCGGAACGACGACGACGACACCTCCCAGGTATCTCTGACCCACGACAAACTTTCCGCTGAGGTCGAGAAACTTACTGTCGCGCTTCTTAGTCAAGATAAGCTGCTTAGGCGTGCCGCTAGAGAGCGCAAGGAGTTTATGCAGAAGTGGGAGGATACGGTGAAGGAGCTTGATTCTGTCAAATCCACCGTGGTCGTTACTAATGAGGAGGAGTGTGAGATGTGCACCACACACATGACTGACCTTCTCACTTTGAGGAGCAAGTATGCTGTGTTGATAGGAGAGGTGGATGAGATCTGGGCTAGACCCATGCTGTTGGGTGCGTGCAAGACTTGTCCTGTCTTGCAATCCGAGTTGGCAGAGAAGAATGCCAAGATTGTGTCTCTTGAGGAGGCCAGCTCGGGTAGCACTTGTGTGACTAGGTGCGCTTTGTGTGAGGGTTTGGAGATGGAGATTGCAAACGTGAAGCATGACAAGATGCAAACCGAGGAGGAAAACACATACCTTCGGACCATCTTGTCATGGGTGTCTTGTGGTGAGCCGCAGCTCAGGATGATGATCTCCCAATTCAAGCGAGCTGCTGGAGGTCCCGGTGTAGGTTTTGCTCTGGGTGTTGATCTTTCTGCTTTTGGGAAGATTGGAGAGTCGAGTGGTTTGAACCCGAGTGAGAAGCCCAACTCCACCACTCCTCCCAAACTTACCAAGCTTCCACCCAAAGAGCCTCTCAAGCCTAACACCAAGGATGGAGTGTTTGAGGAACCTCCGAGAGCTCCACCCAAGAACCAAGTGTGGCATCCCAAACCTAACCACCTAAAGAACAAACTAGACACAATGTCACCCATCCAGGAGGAGCTTATGCCACAGAAGGGCAAAGTGATCCACACCCACCACCGTGAGTACCAACAACCCCCTTTGAGAGTGGTGAGGTACCATTGTGAGCACTGTGGGAGAGATGGACACATGAGTGAGTTCTGCTTTCGGCGCAAGAGAGAGGCGCGCCGTGCTAGGGAGATGAACAATGCGGACATGTACCATCCTCTCCATGATGTACATGCGCCAAATGTTCAGAGACGTGCTGCTAGGCCCAGAGGTCCAGAACCTCGATTTCCCAGGCCTAGACAGAGGAGAGCTCCGAGGAGAGATGCTAGGCCTAGAGGTGCAGTGCCTCAAGTTCCTAGGCCTAGGCCTCGTAGAGAGCGTGCCCGGCGGGAGCCTGCAGTTGTAGGCTATGGACCCCGTGGCGGTGGCTTTGAAGTTGAGCGTTTTCCCCCATCGCGTTTTGAGTATCGCGATGGACGCTCCTTCCTTAGCGGACCACGTCTTTCTAAACGTGGTGATCGCTTTCTCCGTAGATGTGCTAGGAATGGTTTTTACACTGACCATTCTTTTGAGCAGCCGGCCTAACACGAGTATTCTTCCTACTTCACTAACCCCAGTGTTGGACCGCATGCTCACCCTATGTCTTTTTATTGATGTAGGTAAAACGATTGGAGAACGTTTGGTTGGTGGATTCCGATTGCTCGAGGCACGTGACCGGAAACGCCAAGTGGTTCTCCAGTCTTAGTCCTGTCGCCGGAAAGGAGTATATCACCTTCGGCGACAATAGCAAAGGTAAGGTGTTGTCTCGTGGGTCGGTGCGAGTTAATGAGCACTTTGTGTTGCGCGATGTTGCTCTTGTTTCTAACTTGCATTTTAAATTTCTTTCTGTTTTGTAACTCTTTGATGATGACTATGAGATTCGTTTTAAACCGAATCTCAGTCGTATTTTGGACCCTCAGGGCAATCTTGTTTGTGTGATTTTGCCCTTTGGGAAAGTCTTTCGTGCGGATTTCTCAGAGTCTTTTGGCATTTCTCATTGTCTGGTGGCTGAACCTTCCTCCTCTGATCTTTGGAAGTGGCATAGGAGACTAGGACATTTGAGCTTTGACTTGCTTGCAAGACTTAGCTCAGTTGGCCTAATCCGAGGATTGCCCAAGTTGTCAATGGAGAAGGATCTTGTTTGCCACTCTTGTAGACATGGGAAGATGGTTGCCGCTCCCCACCATCCAGTGACTCAGGTCATGACCAAGTGCCCTAGAGAGCTTTTCCACATGGACCTTGTTGGTCCGGCTCGGGTTAGCTCGGTTGGGGGGAAGTGGTATGTGCTTGTTGTTGTTGACGACTTTTCGAGATATTCGTGGGTCTTCTTTTTAGCTGAGAAGACCGAGACTTTCTCCCTTGCTCGCAATCTGATTTTGCATCTTCAGAACGAGTTCCCTTTGAACTCGATGCGAGCTATTAGGAGTGATAATGGCTCCGAATTCAAGAATTCGGATTTTGAGAAGTTTTGTAACTCTTTGGGTTTAGAGCATCAGTTTTCTTCCCCCTATACACCGCCACAAAATGGTGTTGTAGAGAGGAAGAATCGGACCCTTGTAGAGATGGCCAGGACGATGCTCGATGAGCATAGGACTCCTAGGCGATATTGGGCCGAAGCTATGAGCACTGCATGCTATATTTCCAATCGCATTTTTCTTCGAGCTTTCTTGAAAAAGACTTCTTATGAGTTGCGTTTTGGAAAACTCCCCAAGGTGAGTTATTTTAGAGTTTTTGGTTGCCATTGTTTTATACTCAAAAAGGGCAACTTGGACAAATTTGAGTCTCGTTCTTCTAACGGTGTGTTTTTGGGTTATGGCACTCACACTCGAGCTTATCGTGTACTTAATCTTGACACTAACCGAGTCATGGAGACATCCGATGTCATTTTCGACGAGACCATGGTTTGTCCTTCTTCTCGTTTTGAGTGTGCAGGTGATCACGAGGTTGGCGAACCTCTTTTCGATGATGAAGAAGAAGGTGCTGAAGGGATAGATGACCCAGCACCTCCTCCACCTGTTGTGCCGCAAAGAGCAGCTTCTACGACGACTCACGGCTCCGACACTTCTTCTTCCTGGGGGCCGTGGGATCCGCCACCCCGAGCGGTACCTTTTGTACCCGGGGAGGCACCAGCTGCTGCTGGGGGGGAGGCCACTTCGGCAAGGGAGGCGCCACGACACATTCAGCGCCAGCACCCGCCTCAGCAGATGATCGGCAGCATCGACGAACGCGTCACCCGGTCAAGGCAAATCTCTCACTTTGCTCATTCTGCATTTGTTGCTGATTTTGAACCACGGGATGTTGGACACGCTTTGACGGATCCAGATTGGGTCAATGCCATGCATGAGGAGCTTGAGAACTTTGAGAGAAATCGGGTTTGGGTTCCAGTGTCTCCACCTTCTGAGTGTCATCCAATTGGGACAAAATGGGTTTTCAAAAACAAACAGGGAGAAGATGGCCATGTTGTGAGAAACAAGGCCAGACTCGTAGCCCAGGGATATAGTCAGAAGGAGGGGATAGACTATGAGGAGACTTTTGCTCCTGTAGCGCGTTTGGAGGCTATTAGGATACTCTTGGCTTTTGCTGCATCCAAAGTTTTCAAACTTTTTCAAATGGATGTCAAGAGTGCCTTCTTAAATGGCTACATAGAAGAGGAGGTGTATGTTAGACAACCCCCCGGTTTTGAAAATCCCAAGTTTCCAAACCATGTTTTCAAACTCCACAAAGCTTTATATGGTTTGAAACAAGCCCCTAGAGCCTGGTATGATAGGTTGAAAACCTTTTTACTTGCTAAGGGTTTTAAAATGGGATGTGTAGATAAAACGCTCTTTCTCCTCAAGCAAGGCACTGATACCCTCTTGGTCCAAATTTACGTGGATGATATCATTTTCGGTGGTTCTTCTCACGCTTTAGCTGCCAAGTTTGTAGACACTATGAACAGGGAGTTTGAGATGAGCATGATGGGCGAGTTGACGTTTTTCCTCGGGTTGCAAATCAAGCAATCCCGGGAAGGAATGTTTGTGCACCAGGGCAAGTACACCCGGGACATTTTGAAGAAATTTGACATGGGTGAGGCCAAGCCTCTTCCAACACCGATGGCGACCACGACGGCCCTGGATGCGGACAAGGAGGGAGAAGCAGTGGACCAGAAGGAGTACCGGAGTATGATTGAGTCGCTGTTGTACCTGACGGCGACACGCCCGGACATCCAGTTCGCGGTGTGTCTTTGCGCGCGTTTTTAGTCTCCGTCACGCACCTTTCACCGTCAAGCGGTCAAGCGCATTATGAGGTACTTATCCTTCACTCCAGAATTCGGGATTTGGTATTCTGCTTCCTCTAACCTTTCCCTTTGCGGTTATTCCGATGCCGATTTTGCTGGTTGCCGGATTGAGCGCAAGTCCACTTCTGGGACTTGCCAGTTTATTGGTTCCTCTCTTGTTTCGTGGTCCTCTCGCAAGCAGTCTAGTATCGCCCAGTCTACCATGGAGGCTGAGTATGTTGCTGCGGCTAGCTGCTGTTCCCAGTTACTCTGGATGATGGCCACTCTGCGTGATTTTGGTCTGAGCTTTTCTCGTGTCCCTTTGCTTTGTGACAGCACGAGTGCGATTAGCGTTGCTAAGAACCCCGTGTTGCACTCGAAGACCAAACACATTGATGTGCGCTTTCATTTTCTGCGAGACCACTATGAGAAGGGTGATATCGACCTTCGTCATGTCGATACTCATCATCAGTTGGCTGATATTTTCACCAAGCCTTTGGACCAATCGACTTTTAATCGGTTGAGAGGTGAGCTTGGTGTGTATTTCCCCTTTTAGTTGGGGGAAACATTTTTGACTCTTGTATGATACACTGACTTTGTGTTTTTCAGTTGGTTTTGCTTCTTTTTGATTTCTTCATGCATCTTTGCATTTTAGCATACGCTTTTACATTCTGAGCTTCATGAATATAGTCTGAAGAATGTAACTATGCTCTGTGTAGTCTTCGCTCTGATGCTTTATGTAGATGCTGTAGCTTATGCTCTTTTTGATCACTGATACATACTGTGAGCTGAGCTATTTTCGAATGGTGAAATTTGATAATGAACTTAAAACTTGAAAATGTTCACCATTGAGATATGCAACTAGCATGCGTAAAATGTGTAGAAGTCACTTATGCTATTTATGTATGCTAGGTTGCTATGTCTCTAGTGTTGAGTCATTCACTTGCTTGGTATGTCATATTCTGTTTAAAAATCTGAACCAAGTTAAGTGAATTGAAAAGATCGAGATGGGTTTGCTTGTTAGCACCTCACAGTTTCGAGACAGTTTCTCATTGCACTTTGAGTTAAACTTGAGCTGTGTAGTGTATGACCGAAACTGTTGCTTTAAGCTTCTGATTGCTTATGCATAGGCTTCGCACAGTTGGAAAGTTAGGCAATAACAAGCATTCAACCTCTCGCAGCCACATGCTGATTTCCGAACTTGTGAAATTTCACCACTGCAACTCCAATTAAAATTTGAAATCACAAGTGTATGCTTCATTTTTCAATTGGTATCAGCATGATGATTGAACTGTGCTAGGGGTAGTTCACCTTGTATACATGTTTAGCACTTGTTTGACTTCCTGCCTATACATGTCTGTGCTATTTTGATGGTGAATACCTTTTTGGCTGAAAACTGCTCTTTTTGCTCTCACTTCAGATTTAGTGATCAGTTTGAGCCTTTGCTTGCATTCTGTGCATTTTCTGATTCATCGGATCAGAACTCTGTAGAGCATCTTTGCACTCTTTTGAGTATACTCCTGAAGCTCCTAACTTGCATTTTGACTCATATGCATTTTGGAAGGGGAGAAATCTGCGTGTTGGCACTTTTTGATGGTGCATTTTCTGTGGGAGGGCATTGTTTCTTGATAAGTGCATTTTCAACTAAGGGGGAGAAATTGCATATCATTACCCTCCGTTTGAACTAAGGGGGAGCTTTCCTGGTTGGTTGCACTATTCGAGGGGGAGTTTTTGCTGCTTCCTGTTGGCCATAAGGTTTTGGTATCGAGCTTTCTATGCTAGTTGTGTTGAGCCTCTGTGCCTCTGTCTTGAGGGACTAGCATTTGCTTCGATTTCTCGTTTGGTATCTGCTAGCGGTGTTGAGCCTATTCTACCTCTTCTTGAGGGCTAGCTTTGCTTTGCTTGGTTGCGTCGAGCCGTTGCCCATGTCTTTGGGAACCAAGTTGTTTTGCTTTTTCCACTTGACCTTCTTCGGCTTTGCTATGCTTTTGGGTCATTTGGATGAGTTCTCTCTCCTTCTCCTTCTTCCTTCTTCTGCTTCCATTGTGATTTGTGTTGGTAGTTGACAATGCACTCATCAAGGGGGAGATTGCGGATACATAGGTGTATGCCGAGTCTCTAAGTGATGAGTGATTGTCAACTGGGATGATGCGCATGTTCTTTGGCTTGTGTTGTGCAGGTGTCGAGCACAGAGACAGTGATCGAGGGCAAGGTGAAGGTCAAGTAGAGACGTGCCTTGCCGACGGACCGAGAGCGGTGAAGGGCGGACGTGAGGCTTGGACTGAGGGACCGGTGGCCCGAGGATCAGCTATGGTGGCTGGCAGCCTGGGACAGCGACGAGCGAAGACTTGCGGTCATGTGTTGCCTGAGTCGTGGACTTGGGGACACGTGTCGGTGGACGGGGTGCATGGGAGGTGCATCCCCTCTACAGCTTCGGTTTGGTGGTAGAGCCAGAGAAAAACCATCGGGTGGACGGTTTCCAGGTTTGGGCCTCAAAACCTGGGCGCGGATGGTTTCCGAGTTTGGCCAGAAAACTCGGGCTGAGGACGGTTTCCAGGTTTGGGACTCAAAACCTGGGCACTGCGGGTTTGCTGAGTTTGGGCCTCAAAACTCAGATGCTGGTGGGCTGGTTTCCCGGTTTGCGCCTCAAAACCGGGGGTTGGCTGGAAAGGCTGGTTTCCTGGTTTGGGCCACAAAACCGGGCGTGCAGAGCGGTGGCGGCATGTGGCGGCAATCGGGAGGTTGCGTCGAGGCAACGCTACGAGTTGTGCGAGCGTGGCCGTCGGATCCACCTACCATCAAGTTGGTCCAGAATAACCTTAGGGTTTAGCTGGTTCGCTCTGTAAGTAGTTAGGGGTAGAGTGGGAATTAGGAATAGTTAGAATTAGAATAATTACGGGGAGACACCCACCTCCCCATTCATCTCAGTTCATTTGCTCTTTGCTTCTAGGGTTTCCTGCTCTGCCAATCCCCTGCTGTAGCTAGCTGAGATCCGCAGAGAACCATACCTCTATGTACTGGAGATTTTGAGGAAGTGAGGCTGTAACCTCACTGTTGTAGCGTGTGGTAGCCACACGGTTGCAGATCGATGTGTTGATTCGCGTTTTGGTTCGTGTTCTTCGCGTTCTTCGTTTCTCCGCGATTTTCCCGTCACTCGATCTATCTCTCATGCGTCTTTGCGAAATCCATTTGAATCAACTTGTTCGTATTTGAAAGGAGATCATTTCCACCGAAGGAATTTATCTAACTCCTTACGAACAAGTAGATCGGGTTGATTTCATTTTCGTGGCGCTTTTTCGTTCTTGATCTTCCCCTTTCGATTTCCCGGTGATTGAATCGATTTGAGCGGATGATTTCTTGGGGATAGTATCCTAACTACCCCTTGATCATCTTCTCCAAGTTTGGGAACATGGGATTTTGATTTGGATCGAATTTGGAGAGATTTGGAGAGGAGGCGACTGAAATCGCCCTCTCTGCTCGTTGGCGGACAGTTCGCGGTTTTGACCGGCGGACAGTCCGCGCATCGAGTTTGGCCGGACCAGTGGCCAGACTCCGCGCTAAGGAGCAACTGATTTTTGAACCGCGGACAGTCCGCAGTTGTGTCTGGCGGACAGTCCGGGAACGTCCAGGAGGTTCCAGCGGAGTTGCTGTTTCTCGTTTTTCACCGGCGGACAGTCCGCCATCCCCTCGCGGACAGTCCGCAGTAGGGGCGGACAGTCCGGGACCCAGGGCTAGACAGTCCGCGGATTGGCTGAAGCCTCCGGTTGTGTGCGTTTGGTCTCCCGGCTTCCTCGCTTGGTTTTCGGACTTCTCGTTTGGCCTCGTAGTTGACCAAGAAACCTCTCTAGGTATCTTTGCTACTTGTTAGCATCGGTATTTGGGGATTTCTCAATGTAGCCGTCTATCTACGTTTGGGACTTGGTTTTTCGAGGGACGAACTTGTGCCGGTTCTTTTGCCGTTCGATTTGCGATCGCTTTGTGGTGCCTCGCTATGATCCTAGGGATCATCCACCCTCTTCCAAGGGTCATGGGCATCACGTTCTCGGTCGTAGCTTTTGGGGGTTGATTTTGGGACAATCGGCCAAAGTTTCGAAAGAAATTTTTGAGCTCCCATTCACCCCCCCCCCCTCTGGTCGCCTTGCTAGTTCTTTCTCGGTCCTTCAATTACGAGCCTTGGAGTTGGCCTCGTGCTGGTCAATCTGGATTTGACCCACATGAGCCGCAAGGACTACGTACTCAGCATTCTCACATATCTCCCAGACAGAAGATCCGATGTTGTTGAGATAAGCAAGCATCCGAATCTTCCAATAGCGATAGTTCGTCCCATCGAAATAAGGAGCCTTGCCGTTCCCTCGATCCTTGTCGCCCTTAGGATCCGAAACCGATTAAGGTAGTGTAGATCCCTTAACCGGCTCCGATACCAATTGAAGGACCGGATTAGCGACCAAAGGGGGGTGAATGGGAGCCTCAAATTCAACTTGTGAATAGAGTGGCTCTTGTCCCAGAAAATCACCCCAAAAGCTAAGACTCGAAACGACCGAAGAGTTCACGACCTATGAGTACGTGGTTACCCTAGGAGATGTCCTAGAGGTACAGCGGAACCCTCGGAGAAACACCAAAGCCAACTGCCAAAGCCTCAGAGCAAAACTGCATAAACAGCAGAATCATGGACTTTCCGGGGTCAGGGTCCCGGACTGTCCACCGTTGAAGCCTGGACTATCCGCGACTGATAGCCGGCCTGTCCGCCAGCCAAAAACCAGAAAACAGACTGTTCTAAAACAGTTCTGGTCAAGTCCCGGACTGTCCGCGGGTTTGTACCGCGGACTGTCCGCTATTCACTCAACAGTGAACAGTCAGGGGGCTGCGCCTGACTGACTCGGCCAAAACCCGATGCGCGGATTGTCCGCCGTTCAGGTCGCGGACTGTCTGCGACTGCACAGAGAACACGAAACTGCACGGGTTCAAAACCAAATCCGATTTGATCTCAACCAAAACGAAAGGGACTTCAATCAAACTCCTCCCAGATGTTCCTCTACGTATTGGGGTGCTAATTCTAAGAAATCATCGCACCAAACCAACTCTATCAAGAGAAATCCGAGGATCGCCGGAAAGGGGGAAAGAACGAAGAACGAACACGAAATCAACCCAATCTATGGATTCGTGAGGTTAGGAGAGAATTCCTTCGGTAGAAAGAAGGAGCTCATGACCAAGAACAAATTGATTCAAGTGGAATCGAAAATTATCTCATGAGGAGGGAGAAGGAGGCAAATCCCCGGGAGATGAAAAACCAAAACATGAAGAACACAAAACACAAGACACGATTCGATTCGATTTCAGCTGAATTTCCTCCACACGAGGAGACAACAAGAATACGGTCTCGTTTGCTCAAAAGATCCAAATACACAGAGGTATGAGAACATATATGATGAATGATTGACTTTTGGGAGGAAGGTTTGAGGCTTTTCCCGGTTAAGTCTATATCTAGCTATGCGCTTATTGTTTATGACCAACCAGTGGCGTTGAGTTGTGGTGTGTTTACCGTGTTGGTGTGCGTGTGCGACATGTGTCTCCTGGCTGTGTTGATGTGCAGGTGTGGAGCTCAGATACAGTGGTCAATGGTGAGGTGAAGGTCAAGTAGAGACGTGTCGTGTCGATGGACCGGGAGCAGTGAAGGATGGGCGTGCTGTGTGGCGGACGTGCCATGCCGATGTACCTAGAGCGGTGAAGGGCGGACGTGAGGCTTGGACTGACGGACCAGACGGCCAGAGGACCAGCTGTGGCAGCTGGCACGTGGCATCGGCAAGCAGGAGCACATGGGGATGTGCAATGCATCGGCCGAGTCGGGAGAAAGACGATGGCGTTGTGGCACTTGGCGGGAGGTCAGACACGGGCTTGCGTGCGGCGCAAGTGCCGTCGGCCGAGTCAAGAAGGAAGGCGAAGGCGTTGTGCCCGGCATGGAGGCTGGACATGCATCGTCATCGGTGCCGGTGGTCGGGGTGTGCGAACCACATCCCGTCTATGGTACGGGTTCGGTAGCTGAGCGTCAAAAAGCTACCATCGATAGTTTCCAGGTTTAGGGCTCAAAACCTAGGCTGGCGGGTTTCCGAGTTTGGGCCTCAAAACCGGGGGAAGGTCCAAAAGGACGGTCGACGCATGGCGGCGTGGAGAGTCTAGCGCGGCGGCAAAGCTATCCACGAGGAAGGCGCGGTGGTCGACAGTGACGGCACGTGGTGGCATTCTGGAGCTTGCGTCGAGGCGAAGCGAAGGATGAGAAGGCACGTGGCCGTCGGATGAAAACTGCTAGGGTTGGACAGTTTTACCCCTGGGGGGTATTTGGGTTGAGTGCTTCATGTGAGGGCGTTTTGGTCTTCGGACGTGCGCCTATATATATGAAGGGTGCTGGTTAGGGCAGCCCATCCTTGGAGGTGTCACTCTCATTTTGTTTAGGTGAGAGGAGGCTATGGCTAGATGAGAGACCGGCTCTTGTTCTTGAGCTTTTCGCCGTCCGCATTTTGTACTGCGAGGAGTGGCTTGTAACCCAACACAGAGTGCTACACAATTCATCATCTAGTAGCAATCCAAGGATCAATTTTGCCCCTCTTCTTTGTTGGCTGCAATTTGGATCGAATCGCGTTTTTGTTCTTCGTGTTTTTCGTTTTTCCCTTCTCGGAGATTTGCCTCGTTCTCCCTCTCCGAGTGACGATTTGCAATTCTGTTTGAATCAAATTGTTCTATGTCGTGAGCTCCTTCTTTCCACCGAAGGATTTCCCCTCTAACCTCACGAGCACATAGATCGGGTCGAAATCGCGTTCGTTCTTCGTTCTTCCCCCTTTTCTAGTGTTCTTCCGATTTCTCATGGATTAGTTGGTTTGGAGCGATGATATCCTAGGATTAGTTTCCCAACATGTAGAAGAACACTTGGGAGAAGTTTGGTTGCAGCCCCGTTCGATTTGGTGAAGATCCATTCAATTTTGGTTTTGTCCCGAGCTGTTTTTGGGCTTTCTGGACAGTGGCGGACTGTCCGGGACTCATCCCCGGACTGTCCGGGGGTCGGGGCTGTTCACGGGCAATGAGGTCACTATTTTTATTTTTGAACGGCAGACTGTCTGGGACTCATTCCCGGACTGTCCGGGGTTCAACAGCGGACAGTCCGCGGTTCACTAGCGAACAGTCCGCGACTGCACAGTTTTGCTGATTTCGTCCGTATCTTTTGCGTACGAGCTCCGATTTGTGATCCATTTGTTGCGTTGGTTTTTTAACTTCTTAAGGATCATTCCAAAGTACTTTTGACACCATTGGTCAAATTATTTTTGGTCGGACACTTGCTTTTTCTCCATAGGAGTTAAGTGTTCCTCTTTCGAAGTTTCGACGGTTCTAGCGTCCGTATCTTTTTCGTTCGAGCTCCGATTTGAGATCCGTTTGTTGTGTTAGTTTCCTAACTTCATAAGGATCTTTCCAAGGTACTTTTGCCACAAGTTGGCCTAAGTATTTTTGGTCAAACACTTTCCTCTTCTCCATAGGAGTGGGGTGTTCCGTTATCGGAGGTTCGATTGTTCTAGGAGCTTGCTTGTGCAGTTTTTGCCCCGTTGCTTTGGCGCTTGGTTTTGGGGGTTCTTTGGTAGTTCCGCTGTACCTCTAGGACATCTCCTAGGGTATCCACCTATTCGTAGGTTGTGAACTCACCGGTTGTTTGAGTCTTCGCTTTTGGGGTGATTTTCTGGGACAAGGGCCATCATTTCTCGAAAAGAAATTTGAGGCTCTCATTCACCCCCCTCTTGTCGCCAATTCGGTCCTTCAAGGTATGATTCCTGTCTCTGCGGATCGCTTGCAGTGAGGTATGATTAGAACCTAAGCGGGGGCTAGAGAGAGAGTGCTCAGGAACAAATGACTGCAAGGATGGAGAGAGAGGAGGGGTGCCTCTCTTATTTATAGCCTAGAACAATAATCCCCTTCTACTCCTAGATACAAGAGCGAAGCGGCCAACCCTAGGGGTATCCCGGTCCAACTCTGCTTGATGACGATCTGACGGCCACACGCCCATCTCATCCTTAGCTTCACCTCGACGCAAGCCTCAGGATGCCACCACGTGCCGCCTAGTCGACCGCCGCGCCTACCTCGTGGATAGCTTCACCGCTGCGCCAGCCTCTCCATGCCGCCACATGTCGACCGTCCTTTTTGCGGACCTCCCCCCGGTTTTGAGGCCGAAACCTGGAAACCTGGGCCTTCCCCAGTTTTGAGGCTGAAACCGGGAAACCTGTCCTCCGGCTGAGTTTTGTGGCCCAAACTCAGAAACCCGCGTGCCCAGGTTTTGAGGCCCAAACCTGGAAACCGTCCTCACCGAGTTTTGAGGCCCAAACTCGAAAACCGGCCACCCCGAGTTTTTAGGCCCAAACTCGGAAACCGTCGAGGGTAGCTTTTTGAGGCTCAGCTACCGAACCCACGCTGTAGATGGGATGTGGTTCGCACACCCCGAGTTCCAACACCGATGCCGAAGCATGTCCAGCCTCCACGCCGGGCACAGTGCATTCGCCATCCTTCTTGGCCTCTCTCCAAGTGTCACGACGCCATCACCTTCCTCCCGACTCGGCCGATGCACCGCACATCCCCATGTACTCTTGCTTGTCAACGCCACGTGCTAGCTACCACAACTAGTCCTCAGGTCTCCTGGTCCGTTGGTCCAAGCTCCACGTCCGCCCTTCACCGCTCCCGGTCCGTCGACATGGCACGTCTCTACTTGACCTTCACCTCACCTTCGACCACTGCCCGAGCTCCGCACCTGCACATCAACACAGCCAAGAGACATGTTGCCTGTTGATCGATCACTCATCACTCAGGAAGGGAACCACAAGGGCACATATCAACCTTGTGTTCGCAGCCTGGCATGTGTTGACGATAATTATAGCATAAAAATACATATCAAAATATCATCAACAGGCTCGAAAATAGAGAAGAATGACATGACATAGACATGTTTTATCAATAAAAGGTTCCACTTGTACTCTTAGTATTTGATTTGCAGGTATAACAGAATAAGAAGGAAATGGACAACTAGACCCACCCAAGGTGGGGTCGGCCGACCCCACCATGGGAGCTCCTCGGGCTTGGTGACGTGGCGTTATCCAAGTGAAGCTTCACCAAGCTCCTTTCCACCATCAGATCAAACATGTGTTTGCATTCAAAGGTGAAAGATGAGAAGCACATGGATCCATGGGCCCACACAAAGAAAGCAAATGCAACCAACATATGACATCATGCTCCATGACATGTGGGGACACCAGGGGAGACAAAACAGTGGGCCAGCCCGGTCATAGGGGGGTCGGCCGACCCCGCCTTGGTGGGCCCTGGCTACACTGTTCAGCCTGGTGACATCAGCACCTTCTAGAAGCAAAGTGGTGTGCCCACCTGTCATTGGCCGGGGTCGGCTGACCCCAGGGTGAACCCCATCCAATGTCGGTTGTTTGCACATGTTTCACACGTGAAGAAATCAAGCCCTCCACCCATGGCGGTTCCAATGGCGGTGGATCCAAGGGATGAGAGATGGGGAGCACGGGGATTGATGACGTGGCACGAAGTACCCCCTACTCCACCTTCCCCAATAAATAGAGGCTGCATCCACCATCATGATCATCACATGGTTCACTAGAGGATTCACTTCATATGAGATACAAGTGTTAGCCTTCTAGTTGTAGTGTAGTCTAGTGTGGGAGTTAGAGTGAGTCGAGCAAGCTCAGGATCTCCGGAGTTGTCTACTAGGGAGTCTGGTATTGCTCTTGTATCTTTCTCTTTCCAGGATTATTTATAATATATATTCTTCTTCTGCATTTTAAAGTGTTATCCTTTGTGCAATATTATTCTTGCAATAGTATTGTAGTGCTCTAGTTAGTCTTGTAGTAGTTACATACTAGATTGTGATCCTTACACAAACATCTTGGTTGTTTATCATCGCCCGTAAAATTGTGCTTTAGTTAATCGTATATTAGCTAGAGTAATAAGGATTAGCATACGCGTGGAGCTTAGGCTAAGACTTATCGTTGGTTGCTGCTGGCTTGCACGGACAATAGGGCGCAAGGGCAAAAGGTGACAGATTTTGCCTGGCTACCTAGATCCCCTCACGTGAACTCAGGCTAATTTTTAAAAGGTAAGGCATCCATAAGCCAAATATCCGCTTGAGTAGTGGGTTAGGTGAAAAACGTTCTATCACACTATTCTCTTGTTTATCCCTGGCAACCAAGTTGAAGGTAATCAATCCTAGTTGTATCTACTATTTGATTAATTAGAACACGGGAGTGGATTAAGAAATTCATAGGAACCTTTCTCACTCGTTGTCCTCCCACCTAGCTATACTACACTAGTTACCCTTAATTATCTCATTTGATTATCCTGAATCATCACCTTCCTTTACCCTTCGTTTATCACCCTCTACAATAGTTGTAGCTATATTAAGATAGGATTTCTTTCTTATTAGTCTTTCTAGTCATCGCTTCCTTTGGGATAAAATAAATATGATACCTTGGAATACTCCCGGGCGAAGTGCTACATCGGTAATTTCTGTGCACTTGCGGAATTATCCAATAGTCATTAGTTTTACCAATCAAGACACTTCTAGCGCCGTTGGTGGGGTTAGGCTCCATAGTCTACTTTTAGTGATTGCGTTAAGAAGTGTCAATAGCGTGGAGGCTGGACATGCATCGACATTAGTGCCGATGGTCGGTGTGTGCGAACCACATCCCGTCTTTGGCGCGGATTTGGTAGTTGAGCCTCGAAAAACTACCCTTGACAATTTCTGAGTTTGGGCCTCAAAACTCGGGGTGGCGGGTTTTCGAGTTTGGGCCTCAAAACTCGAAGTGGACGGTTTTCTAGGTTTGGGCCTCAAAACCTGGACAGACGAGTTTCTGAGTTTGGGCCACAAAACTCAGCCGAGGACACAGGTTTCCTGGTTTTGGCCTCAAAACCGGGGGGGTGGTTCCAAAAGGAATGGTCGACGCGTGGCGGCGCCGAAAGGCTTGCATTGCGGCAAAGCTATCGGTGAGGAAGGCGCGGCGGTCGACGGGACGGCACGTGACGGCATCCTGGAGCTTGCATCGAGGCGAAGCGAAGGATGAGGAAGGTGCGTGGCCGTCGGATCAAGACTTGGAGGAGCTAGACCAGAATACCCCTAGTGTTAGATTGTTCACTCTATGTATCTAGGGGTAGAAGGGGACTAAGTCTATTAGGCTATAAATAGGGAGGCAGCCCCTCGTCTCATTCTATCCTTGCAGCATTTCATTCTCTTAGCCCTTGCTATGTTTTCTTCCACCTGCTGCCTATGATCCGCAGAGTGCAAGACAATACCTTTGTGTACTTGAGATTTTGAGGAAATGGGACCGTAATCCCGTTGTCTCCTCATGGGGATGAGTTCCGGCTGAAATCATGATCGATTCGTGTTTTGGTGTTGTGTTCTTTGCGTTTCGGTTTTTGCCTTCTTGGAGATTTGCTTCGTTCTCCCTCTCCGAGAGATGGTTTTTTATTTCACTTGAACTAGATCGTGTTGATCTCTTTTCACTGAAGGAATTCTTCCCTAACCTCACGAGGTAGCAGATCGGGCTGATTTTGTTTTGAATTAGTTTTCCATCCCTTAGCCCCGAATTTCTTCGATTCGTCGATTTGGAGTTAGGTTCGAGCCATGATCTCCTAGGAGTAGCTCACTAACCTCCTTGTGACTCCCCTCACCAAGTTTGAGCCTTAGTTCTTTCGATTTGAGGGAGATCAAGTCGAATCGGTGGACGAATAGAGCAATTTCGGGGTGACCGGACTCTGGCCACGGGGCGACTGGATGCTCACCAGTGAGTCCAGTCATTGAAGGCTTTGTTGTTCAGTTTTCCACAGACCTAACCGAATGCACTTTCTTCGTGTGACCGGATGCGTTGGTGTTACTGTTCATCGCATTGAGCTGACCGGATGCTGGCTGTGTTGTGACCGGACGCTCTGACTCCTATAGTCCTGTCCAACACAGAGAGCTTCCAGAATGGTTTTACCCTGACCGGACGCGTCCGATCACCTCTCACTGGACGCACCCCTGAGTCCGGTCAGTGTTGTTCTGCGCGTTTTTGTCCACAGTTTTTTCCGTGGTATTTTGAGATTTGGTTTTCAGCTTTCCCCGGTAGTTCCGCTGTACCACTAGGACATCTCCTTATCCAACTACTTGTAGCTCGTGAACTTACCGCTCGCTTGAGTCGTTGTCTTTTGGGGTGATTTTCTGGGACAAGGGCCATCATTTCTCAAGAAAAATTTGAGGCTCCCATTCACCCCCCCTCTGGTCGCCAATTCATTCCTTCAATTGGTATCGGAGCCGGTTAAGGGATCTTCTCTACCTTAATCAGTTTTAGATCCTAAGGGCGACATGGATCGAGGGAACGACAAGGCTCCCTTTTCGGTTTAACGAACTATCCCTATTGGAAGATTCTGATGCGTGCCTATCTCAGCAGCATTGACTCTTCTGTCTGGGAGATATGTGAGAACACCGAGTATGAGGTGCATGCGGCTCGCATGGGTCAGATCCAGATTGACCAGCACAACGCGAATGCTAAGGCCCGTAACACGCTTTTGGCCAACATCTCCCTTTCTGAGTTCGAGCGTGTCTCCAAGCTTGAGATGACACGAGAGATCTGGGTGAAGCTTCAGAGCCATCACGAGGGGACCATTCAGGTCAAGACCAGACTCTTCGAGACGTACAAGCGCGAGTACAAGAATTTCACTTAGTTGGAGGTAGAGACGATTGACGCTATGTTCGCTCGTTTCCAAACGATTGTGAACAAGATGCGTGCCAATCGGGCCAACCTACCTTATGATGATCATGAGAGGGCACTTAAGTTGCTATATGCCCTAGATCCGATGGTATGGGAGGTTGACCATCATAGAGTCGCCAAGCTATGACACCCTCTGTGACACCCTGAAAATTGCTTTTGGGAAAATAGATTTTAATATGGCTTGTTTATTTATTTTTCATGAAACATATAGGTCAAATAATAATTTTTGGTAAATTAATAATTTAAGCTGGGGCTTGGAAACATTTTTGTGGTATTCATGCTGGAGCATACTATTTTGTTGAGTGTATGTTTAGTGTTGAGTGGTTTAAATTCAAACTTGGTTTGAATTCGAACAAGTTTTGAAACAAAACTAAATGCAAAAGCTTTTATTTTTCCCCTCTCCCTCCCAACACCCTTTTGGACCAGCTAGCAGAGCCGGCCTGGCCCGTGGCCGGACCTTCCCCCCTCTCCCCGCGCTCACCCGCTTGGGCCGTGGCCTGCTCGGCCCACTCATGCCCGCCTCCCTCTCCCTCCCTTCCTCGCACCGCTCCAGTCGAGCGTGGCCCGCCTCCCCTTCTCCACCGTGCGCAACTGGCCCATCTCCGCGCAGCCCGCCGATTTGCCCCGTGCCCGCTGACAGGCCGACCCCATGCGCCAGTCACACTGTGTGACAGAACCGACCAATTTATACCAGATTAAGCACCGAAATCCTTGCTTTCACAAAAATTATCAGGTACCTAAGCTCGTACAAACCCGGTAGTCCGGAAATCTCGAGGATTTCAAACATTTCAACATCAGCCAAGATCGTAATAATTTAGCGTACATGTCCACAAGATACATTCGGTTCTCACATAGTTCAAATACATCGGAGTACGAAACAATATTACAAACCATAGTTTGAAATAGTAGCGGAAGCAACATAGTTTTGAAACACATGTTCAGTTGGTTCATAATACTGTGCCATTAGCCCAATCAGTCCAGCAAAAGCATCAAGTAGGGATAAGAGTGGACCATGCCCATGGTCTAGTCATCACCCGTAACTGGGTACAGGCAGTTCTCACAGTAGCCAAAGAAGCACTGTCCATCTGCAACAACAAGGGATAAAACCCTGAGTACAAGAAGGTACTCAGCTAGACTTACCCGTCATAAACCAGAAATAATGAGACTCCAAGGATTCATGATGGCTATATCTGGGGTTGGCTAACATAACAATTTGCATGAATGCTTTCTTATAAATAAACCCAAATTTTTAAGTGTCGGCAGTCACTTTTATAGTTAACCCTGATTAACTAGATTTGCACCTGATCTAGAGCAATCACTTGGCTAATTAATCAAGCAAGAGTGACTATTTCATCAATAGCCTTTCAGATTCAACCTCATAACCATCTTTAGTTCCATAAGTTACTACGGTAACACATGCCCAGTCAAGTTACTCACTGTCCAAGATCGATGGCGATTATAATCAATTCCTACCCAGCTGGGGATAAAATGTCGCACACTCGCCCGACACATCCGGCCATGGCAGTCGTAAGCTGCCACTCAGGAAATTCGAGAACACAACGTGCGGTACGGCCATGGGCCCTTCTACACCGAGGGTTATCTCAATGCCAGGTCGCTCAAGCTATAACTGCCTACAGTCATGCCAGGTTAGTCAGGCCCCGCCTGTCCACGGACCATGCCAGGTTGCTCAGAATAGTTGCCCACGATACATCTGAGGCCCTGGGTGTTAGGTGTCAACATCTCCATCACTGGCTCGAACAACCTTACTCGGCTTCACGGGAGGTACCCACACCTACTCCGTTAAGTGATTGACGCGTTCAAAATGACTGAGGTGTGCCTTCGTCCGGTCCTAATCGACACATACGGAAGACTACTAGCACACAGAACCCATGTCCTGCTGCTCCTACATCCCGCCCGGTCTCAAATTAACTATCACATGGTTATCTTCATGATAGCACCAGGCTAGTCATGATCAGTATCCACCTATATGCGGGAGACAGGAAATCACCCGACTGCTACCGGTCTAAGCAGGCTAAGCATATTCGCACGTAGACCTAAATAGGGATATCAAGATATTAACTGCGGTGGACAAGGATAAGTAATTAATGTAACAATGGTATCATCCAACTCCTATAGACTTAATGCAATACACATCAGGTTTATTCGTAATAAATTTGCAAACCATAGGGAGTTAGATGTTCCGGGGCTTGCTTCTCTCAAAGTCGGCAGGTCGATGATCTTGGCACTTAGGCAAGTCTTCGACGTCTACTCCTTCGGTCCTCTCGACCAGGGTCTCCTCCGGGCTTGGCTCCTCCTGTGACTGCGGGTTCTGGGTCTCCTCTACCGATCCTGTATGATGCACAAATATGTATGAATAGGATGATTGCACATGGGATGCAGTTGCGATGCAACTTGGAGTAAGAACATTCAGGAGATAAACACATGTCATCTACTTCATTTTCTTCAACAAGATAGTCAACATCATCCTGCTGACCATTAGTCACCATGCTACTACTTAACCATTCAGCAATTCATTCAACCCCTACACAGCCCCTTTTAAGTATTCCAACGTAACAACTCCACTTAACTATTTAATCAAGCCTATAACAGCAACCCTTAGATAACAATTTCAGAAAATCTACAAAAATTACTGTAAGATAATAATATATAATTTAGCTCTCTGCATAAATTTCATGATATTTGGACTTAAGCCCTATTCACTATGAAAAAGACAAACATCATGGTGAAAAGGTGCCTTGAACTACACATCACAGTAGCATTCGGCTGCCTTCTAGGCCTCCCGCCAAGTGTCACGACGCCATCGTCTTCCTCCCGACTTGACCGATACACCGCACATCCCATGTGCTCTTGCTCGCCAATGCCACGTGCCAGCTACCACAGCTGGTCCTCTGGCCTCCCGGTCCATCGGTCCAAGCCTCACGTTCGCCCTTCACCGCTCCCGGTCCGTCGGCATGACACGTCTCTACTTGACCTTCACCTCTCCATCGACCACTGTCTCCGAGCTCCACACCTGCACATCAACACAGCCAAGAGACACACGTTGCCTGTTGACCGATCGCTCATCACTCAGGAAAGGAAGCTCAAGGGCACATATCAATCTTGTGTTCGCAATCTCCCCCTTGATGAGTGCATCGTCAACACATAGTGACCATAATCAATGAGAAAAAGAAAACAAAAGTAGATAGAATAAGAAACTCACTCGAGTTGTCCAACAGCCAAGATAAAAGCCGAAGAAGGACAAATCAAGATAAGCACAGCTTGGTCCCCAAAGACATGGGAAACGGTTCGACACAACCAAGCAAAGGATCGGAGCAACAACTCAGCAACGAGCAAAACTCGATCACAAATAGCAAGAGACTTGGTTCCCAAAGATATGGGCAACGGCTCGACGCAACCAAGTCAAAAACAAGCTAGTCCTCAAGAAGAGGCAGAAAGGGCTCACCACCACTAGCTAAAAGCTTAACACCAACTGAAGCTGAAAACGCATAAACATGCAGAACTGCTAGTCCCTCAAGATAGAGGCAAAGAGGCTCAACACAACTAGCAGGTAGCTCCATACCAATCAAAACTGGCAAAAAACAGTGAGTCCCTCAAGATAGAGGCAAAGAGGCTCGACACAACCAGCTGAAAGCTCCAAACCAATCGAAGACATAGGCACAAAAGAGCAAAGCAGAAATGCTCCCCCTCGCTAAAATAACTCCCCCTCAACAAGTGAAGCACAAAGTTGCAAATTGTCACCAAATGACAAAAATTCTCCCCCTTGGGGGCAATTTGCAATCATAAGATAGGAAAAGAAGCTCAAGTAAGCGAAACGGGACTAGGGCATGCCTATCGGAGCAAGAAAATGCATATGACCCTAAAATGCAAGTTAGCAGCTTCAGGTATATAGTCATTAGAGTGTAGGAATGCTCTAAAGAGGGCTGATCCGATTACTAAGCAAAAAGAAAAAATGGTAGCAGAGGCTCAAACTGATCACAAAATACGGAATATGAACACATAAGCTTAATGAGCAGATTTTAAACCATTCAGAAAGGAGTTTCACCATCAAAATAACACTAACATGTCTAGACAAGAAGTCAAACAAGTGCTAAACATGTATACAAGGTGAGCTACCCCTAGCAAAGTTCAATCATCATGCTATAGAATGAAACATAGACTTGTGTTTTTTAGATATTATCGGAGATTTGCAGCTGTTATTAACACAAGTTCAGTTTTAGCATATGATTGAGAGAGGTTGAAAGCTTGTCATTTCCTAAGTTTCCAACCGAGCTAAGCCTATGCATAAGCAATCAGAAGCTTGAAGCATCGGTTTCGGTCTTACACTACATGGCTCAAGTTTAACTCGATGTGCAATGAGAAATAGTCTCGATACCATGATGTGCTGACAAAGCAATCCCATCTTGACATTTTCAATTTCACTTGGACTTGGTTTAGATTTTAGCGGAATATGAACATACCAAGCGAGTGAATGACTCAGAACTAGAGACATAGCAACCTAGCATATATGAAATAGCACATGTGACATCGACACATTCTAAACATGCTAGTTGCCAATCTCAATGGTGAACATGTATCAAGTTTTATGTTCATTAAGCATATTAATAATTTGTAAAAATAGCTCAGCTCACAACATGTATCAGTGATCAAGGAGAGCCTAAGCTACAAGCATCATCATATAGAATCAAAACAAAACTATTCAGAGCATAAGTTCATTCTAAAGATTATAGACATGAAGCTTGAAAATGCAAAGTGCACATGATGAGATGTATGCAAAAGTTAGTCTAGGAGTAACGGAGCAAAAGACAACTAGACTAAACCAGAAAACCCAGAAGAAAAGGGTATCGAAGAGTCAATCTATGATACAACAAGCAAAGTGCTTCCCCCATCTAAAATGGGAAACACACACCAAGCTCACCTCTCAACCTAGCAAAAGTTGAGAGATCCAAATGCTTGGTGAAAATATCTTATCACACCCTTGGTGTTAAGCATTAATTAAAATTCTAATTAAGTTGTTTAGTATGCATAATCATCTGGCATCATGGCATAAAAGCATTTCATGTTTTCATGTTTAAGGCATAAATGTGATGCTTTATATGTTTGACCAGAGTGTTGTATGTTTTTGAGTGTTGATTTCCATGTTTGATATATATGTGGCTTGATTATGATGTTTGGTGTTACATGAAAGAGGCAAGTGAGAAAACCTTGGTTTTTAAATCTCTCTTTTTGTCCCCTTTTTAATAAGTCAAAAAGTATGTCAAATTTCAAAATGATTTCAAAAGCAAACTTGTAGCACTTGTGGAGAGGCACAACTTTGGTATTTAAAGGATTCAAGGTTTCTGTACAAAAGTTTGAATAAACATGAAATCTTTTAAACCCTAAATTTGACCCCAAAACTAGATTTCAAAAACTAAAAAGAATTAGACTTGGGTCTTTTAATCAAAGTTGTAGAGAGGATTAAAAGAAACAACTTTTATTAAGATAGATTTTCAAGTTACTAAAGAAAATCTGAAGTGATTTGGAAAACAAGTTTGATGTGGTTTCAAATTGAAAATCAATTCCCAAAACCTTGTTTTATCTCCTTTTGTGTAGTTTCAAAATTAAGTATAATTTTGATTTGGGACCAAAACCAAAGTTGTAGATAATTTTATAAGGAACACCTTTTATGTTGGTAAAATTTGAAGTTGTTCAGAAAATTCAAAGGTAATTTTGAATCTAAGTTTGAATGCTTTTCAAATTCAAAAGGTGATTTCAAAATTTAGGCAGATTTTGGTTGTGCTCCTTAAATGAAAGTTGTAGATCCTAATTTTTGGAACAACTTTCATGTTGGGAGTTTTTCCTGTTGTATAGTGTTTTTGGGAGAAATAGGGGAAAGAAGATCAAGATGTTCTCTGATGAACAGTAACCGGAGGGGGAAGATATCAGAGCAGAGTGCTCTGCTCCGCCGCGCCACCGCCGTGCTTGCCTTTGTGCGTGCGCCACGCGGTCGTCCTCGTCACCTCGACGAAGCAGGAGCTGGCACCTTCATGAACCACCGCAACCGTCTAATCCTAGTGCCGTGCACGCCTTCTCCCTCTCCCATCCCTGTTTCTTCCGGCGAGAGCAGGGCCTGCTGCCGCCGAGTGTTCGCCGAGCCCGTTCGCTGCCGCCACCTCTGCCGACCATGCCACGCCACCAGGACACCTCCTGCTTGCACTGCTGCGACCGCCTATGGCGTGTCCAACGCTCCGCGCTCGCAACTGGCTATATAAGCCTCTCCATCGCCGGTACCATCCCCGTTTTCCTCCTCTGCTCCTCTGAAATCGCCAAGCTCCACCTCCACACCTCGCCGTCGTTACGCCGTCTCCGGCCAAGTTGGCCGTGCCTCTGATCTCGCCGCCTCCTGAGCTTTCGTTTGAGCCTTCGCTAGCCTACTCCGGTGACCCGTAGCGTCACCGCTGTGGTCGTCTTCTCCAGCACCGACCGGAGCTCCGCCGCGCAAACTTCCGCCATGGCCAGCCAGGCTCGGAGCCTCTCCGGCCAAACCGGTCACACCAACAGCTCTGCCTTGCTTCGCTAATCATGCTCCACTCGCTTGTGAAGGCTCTTCTGCCCTATTTTGAGTAGTCCGCGGAGGTTGCCGCCGGTGCAAGCTTCGCCATCGCCGCCGCCGTCGCCAACCTTGGTCCAGTGCTCCTCGAGTCAAGGCAAGGTGAGCACCGTAGTCGTCATGAGCTCCTCCATGTGTTGCGCTCCATAGTCTAGTCTCTACCGGGACACCGTGGTCGGTCCGCGTGGCTCGCCGCCGGCGCTAGCAACGCCATGGCCGTCACCGTGAGCCGTGTTGCTCGGAGTCGTTTCCGAGCAAGGTTGAGTGCGCAGCGTGGTCGTTGCACGTCCTTGAGTAGGAAGCCACCCTCGGTTAGGTCTCTACCGAGTCCTTAGGGCCGGACCGAGGCGTCGCCGTCGTGTCCACCATGGCCGCTCTCATGGGTCATGTTGATCGGAGTCGTCTCCAAGTGAGTTTGGGTGCGCATCACGGTTGCAGGAAGTGCCCAAGTGCGAAGCCACCCTCGGATAGGTCTCTACCGAGCCCTAGCAGCCGGAGCGCCATGTCGCCGCCGTGCTCGGTATGGCCGAGCCGCCATGGCCGTCGTCCGCTCGGAGTCAGGTGAGTGCGAGGTCGGGAAAAGAGTGGAATCGGTGCACGAGATCCAGGCGAAGGTGTGGAAGGCGTCGCCGTCACCGGAGGCCTCGTCGGTGATGAGGTTGGAGGTCGGTCAACGTGGGCGCGCGTTAAAGTCAAAGCCTTCGGCAGCTGGTCTCGGGCGAGGCGGAGAAGAAGGGCTTGTCAGCCTCGGGCGAGTCGGAGAAGGAGAACCAGCTGGCCTCGGCGCGAAGCGAAGAAAGAGAACCTGACGCCTGGGGCTCGGGTGTCAGCGGCCGGTCGAGGCTGGCCGGGCGCTGGCCTCGGGCGAGGCGGAGAAGGAGGGCCTGACAGCCTGAGCCCGTTGTCGGAGAAAGAAGAGCTGAGGCTGAGGCCTGAGGCTCGGATATCAGCAGCCGTGGGTTGAACTGGGCCGAGCCCAGTAAGAGTTAGAGATGGTTTTTCCTTTTTGCTGTTATGAGTGAATAGTGTTAGGTTTTGTCTTTTTGATATCTTTTTGTAGGAAGCTCCAAAAATTGTGAAAATTTTTGTGTGGCTTTCTCAAGCTGCCTGATATTTAAGAAAAATATAAAACTTGAGTTTTGAACAAATTTTGAAACTGATTTAAATATGGCTTTTAATTAATAAATGGACTTTGATGATTTTTGTAGGCCTATTTAAAGGTCCAAAAATCATGAAACTATTTTTGGCACTGTTTTTAGGTGAAAATGTATCTTCACAAAAATTTTGAGGTCTGTTGAAGAAAATAAAATTTATTCTTATTTATATGCTTTATTTCATCGTTTGAATGTTTATAGTTGTTTGAACTAATTAAGTTGTGAATCACCTGTTAAGTTTAATAGGAAAGTTTTAGAGTTTTTCATAAGCTTTCTAGATTGTCTAGAATCACCCCTTTTGAATCTTAGAAGCTCTAGTTATGGCTTGATTAGTATAAGTGGTGTAATCTATCCAAAGTGTGAACAACAGTGTTTACATCTTGTGTGACTTTGGATTATTGTTTGAAGACCATGGGACACCTCTCATCTTGTGTTCCTATGGCTTAAGTGATGTTTTAATGAACCTTAGTCATCCTTAGTTATCTTCCTAAAGGTGCTTGATGGAAGTTGTACGTATAGCTAGGAATCTTAGTTGGTGAGTTGCAAGTTGGTTTTGTTGGTTTGCAACTTTACCGCGAAGGAAAGTTGTACTCGACTTTCCTTATCTTGTGTTATCTTCTGTTCTACTTTTGATTTGTCCTGTACCTTAGCATACATCACATGGCATCATACTAAGCATACATCATTTATCTACGTATAGTATCCGAGAGTGTTGGAGTCATGTTGATCAAGCTTTGGTGATCACCCTTGTCGAACAAGCCTCGGAAGGAGATTCTTGTTGGACAAGCTTCGTCGAGAAGACTTAACTTCAAATCATCAAAGGAACTAACTTGTGTGGATTCTTCTTGGATCTTATCTTCCCTGCAACGAAGGCAAGCCCCGGTGCATTTAACCTTTCCGTTTCTATTGCAAAGTTTATACAATGATTTATCAACTGCATTTAAGTAGTAGGAGTTGAATGACACCAGTAGATGCATTACCAGTTGGTTACCTTTACCCTATCCTTGTTACCTATTTGATTATAAATGCTTAGCCAAGATGCACGGTGATGAGATTATCCTCCGCTTAGGCCTTGAGCAAACTTAGGGATGATGAGTCATCATTGTTAGGATACCTCTCTCAGGTACAAACTGATAAATGGATGAAAAATGAAATTCAGACCGGGCAGGTAACTTGCATTCGGAATGGAATCTTGATGTAGTGTTCCTGTCTGTGTCGATTAGGAACCGTCCGTGGTTGGCCCTTGATCGAGTGCATGATAGTACCAATCACGGGATACGGGTTGGTATGTTGCAGGTTAGAGTCCTGCCATACAACGCCGTGGTGCATTGGTATGTTGCAGGTTAGAGTCCTGCCATACAACGCCGTGGTGCGTTGGTATGTTGCAGGTTAGAGTCCTGCCATACAACGCCGTGGTGCTTTGGTATGTTGCAGGTTAGAGTCCTGCCATACAACGTCGTGGTGCTTTGGTATGTTGCAGGTTAGAGTCCTGCCATACAACGCCGTGGTGCTTTGGTATGTTGCAGGTTAGAGTCCTGCCATACAACGCCGTGGTGCTTTGGTATGTTGCAGGTTAGAGTGCTTTGGTATGTTGCAGGTTAGAGTCCTACCATACAACGCCGTGGTGCTTTGGTATGTTGCAGGTTAGAGTCCTGCCATACAAATCACTTGTGGTTGTGCAATATGTTGCAGATTAGAGTCCTGCCATATTGTGTGATTGGGAACCCCCAGCTGGGTTTAAAAGATTCGAATCGCCGTGTTTCCTCGGATATGGAGCCTCAATCCACTGACCCGCACCGTAGTAAAGAATGGGTTTGTTATGAATTGAGAACTAGAGGTGGGGTATGACTTATAAAGACTTGAGAATCTTTGGGTAGTTATGAAGTTCAACTATTAAGTTAAAACTTGAAATAGGTTTCACTATTAGTAAGCTTTTGTGCAAAAGATATATTTTTGATCTTGCTAAAACCTTACCTTGTATCCCTATAGCCTTCATAACTGAGTCTTCTCCTTTTTTTTCTTTAGTCGGGTAAGTCTTGTTGAGTACCCCAGTACTCAGGGTTTGTTAACCCTTGTTGCAGGTTTCTAATAAGTGATGTTGATCATGATCATGTCAGTGGGCTTGACGTGATCTGGTTGCTCTTCTTCTCCAACTTAGGTACTCCGCCTAAGTGTGGTTCCATAATACTATTCTGCTTCCACAATACAGGTTATGTTTTTGTAAAAGTAACTTATTCATGTTTTATAAAGGTTATCTATCTTGCTTCCGCACTCCGATGTATTTTGTATCCACTGTTGTAATGTTGTAATTATTCCAACCTTCATGATGATGATCCTGTGGTTCGTGGATAATTCGGGGTTCTCTCGGGGACACCCGACAGATCTTTCCAGTGATGTGGTACATGTGCACAGTCATTAGGGCACGGGGAGACGGTGACGTGTGCAGGTGGGCCACATTAATGGGAGGTTCTGCCACAGAATGGTATCGGAGCAGGATTGTCATCAAGGAAAGACTGGTTGCAACATTACTTTTGAAAAACTTCAAAATGATTTCTTAATCTAAAAGTTTTTGGAAGTAACAAGTTAAAAATGATCCTTCCCTAAGTTTCTTTCTTGCTGAAAGACTTCGTGAAGACTCTACTAGCAACTCAAGCTGAAGACACTGAGATGGTTTCAACTCGTCTATAGAAAGTTAATGGAAAATCAACTTCCCCGTCAAACCAAGACAGAAGAGCTATTCAACACCTGTACCATGTCCGTGAAGCTAAAGTGTAAAGTATAGCCCTATACCTAAATAACAGATGGAGGCAGAGATCCCCTGTCAGTGAGAGGTCGTATAGGACGAGCATATATCATATCATGCATAATGATAAAATGTGCTTCTTCTCTAAATTCTAAAAGCAGCTATGATCCCCGATAGTTGATCGTCCCTGGATTCTGTTATCCTTGATACTTATGTTCCATAAGTTCTGATCCTTGGGAACTTTTGGATATCTTTCATATACTCTACCACATAAAGTCAGAATCAGGGTAAATCTTTGGTTCTTCATAGATGTGTGTGCCATGCCTTGAATTGGCACATACCAGTTGTTTGATGTCGTGAAAACGACGAATGGTGGTTGAAAGTTACTAAAATTGTGTTCTTTGAAAGGACCCTGATCTGTGGACCGGATAAAAGCGTGGGAACCTGGAGTCACCTATGGATGGCCACCATAAGGCGTTACTGCCAGGTGCTCGCTAATGTCCAGGCCTATAGTCATGATTCTTTCTAGTCCACCGTTAAAGTGCTTTCATTTCTGGACGCACGAAAGGGAGTTCAAAGCCACTTTCATTGTAGTTATAACCAACCCTTGCTTTTGGTTATAATTTCCTTCTTATTAAGATGAGAGATATAGAAGTTGTGCTCTATTGTGGTGCCATGATTGGTGACCACGGTGCCGCGTCAGAACCTAGGGAATCTCGTGTGTCCGGATCACACTAGTTTCCACTAGGTGCGCGCAGGTATCAAGGTCTACAGTTATGATCCATTATAGCCCACAACTAATGTACGCTCTCTCTGGATTCTTGATAATCTTTCTTGCTCCACCCAGATATCTTCTACCCTGCTACTTGCAACCGTGTTCTGATCCCGGTTGTAATCCTGAATCCAACCCCGTTGCCTTGTGAACTCCTTGTGAGTAAACAAGTGTGACACATTTCCTTTTCCATTACTCAACCCTAGACCTTTAAGTGCTTCTTAAATCTCGGGACGAGATTTCTTTAAGGGGGAAGGAATTATAACACCCCTGGTGTTAAGCATTAATTAAAATTCTAATTAAGTTGTTTAGTATGCATAATCATCTGGCATCATGGCATAAAAGCATTTTATGTTTTCATGTTTAAGGCATAAATGTGATGCTTTATATGTTTGACCAGAGTGTTGTATGTTTTTGAGTGTTGATTTCCATGTTTGATATATATGTGGCTTGATTGTGATGTTTGGTGTTACATGAAAGGGGCAAGTGAGAAAACCTTGGTTTTTAAATCTCTCTTTTTGTCCCCTTTTTAATAAGTCAAAAAGTATGTCAAATTTCAAAATGATTTCAAAAGCAAAGTTGTAGCTCTTGTGGAGAGGCACAACTTTGGTATTTAAAGGATTCAAGGTTTCTGTACAAAAGTTTGAATAAACTTGAAATCTTTTAAACCCTAAATTTGACCCCAAAACTAGCTTTCAAAAACTAAAAAGAATTAGACTTGGGTCTTTTAATCAAAGTTGTAGAGAGGATTAAAAGAAACAACTTTTATTAACATAGATTTTCAAGTTACTAAAGAAAATCTGAAGTGATTTGGAAAACAAGTTTGATCTGGTTTCAAATTGAAAATCAATTCCCAAAACCTAGTTTTATCTCCTTTTGTGTAGTTTCAAAATTAAGTATAATTTTGATTTGGGACCAAAACCAAAGTTGTAGATAATTTTATAAGGAACACTTTTTATGTTGGTAAAATTTGAAGTTGTTCAGAAAATTCAAAAGTAATTTTGAATCTAAGTTTGAATGCTTTTCAAATTCAAAAGGTGATTTCAAAATTTAGGCAGATTTTGGTAGTGCTCCTTAAATGAAAGTTGTAGATCCTAATTTTTGGAACAACTTTCATGTTGGGAGTTTTTCCTGTTGTATAGTGTTTTTGGGAGAAATAGGGGAAAGAAGATCAAGATGTTCTCTGATGAACAGTAACCGGAGGGGGAAGATATCAGAGCAGAGTGCTCTGCTCCGCCGCGCCACCGCCGTGCTTGCCTTTGTGCGTGCGCCACGCGGTCGTCCTCGTCACCTCGACGAAGCAGGAGCTGGCACCTTCATGAACCACCGCAACCGTCTAATCCTAGTGTCGTGCACGCCTTCTCCCTCTCCCATCCCTGTTTCTTCCGGTGAGAGCAGGGCCTGCTGCCGCCGAGTGTCCGCCGAGCCCGTTCGCTGCCGCCACCTCTGCCGACCATGCCACGCCACCAGGACACCTCCTGCTTGCACTGCTCCGACCGCCTATGGCGTGTCCAATGCTCCACGCTCGCAACCGGCTATATAAGCCTCTCCATCGCCGGTACCATCCCCGTTTTCCTCCTCTGCTCCTCTGAAATCGCCAAGCTCCACCTCCACACCTCGCCGTCATTACGCCGTCTCCGGCCAAGTTGGCCGTGCCTCTGATCCCGCCGCCTCCTGAGCTTTCGTTTGAGCCTTTGCTAGCCTACTCCGGTGACCCGTAGCGTCACCGCTGTGGTCGTCTTCTCCAGCACCGACTGGAGCTCCGCCGCGCAAACTTCCGCCATGGCCAGCCAGGCTCGGAGCCTCTCTGGCCAAACCGGTCACACCAACAGCTCTGCCTTGCTTCGCTAATCATGCTCCACTCGCTTGTGAAGGCTCTTCTGCCCTATTTTGAGTAGTCCGCGGAGGTTGCCGCCGGTGCAAGCTTCGCCATCGCCGCCGCCGTCGCCAACCTTGGTCCAGTGCTCCTCGAGTCAAGGCAAGGTGAGCACCGTACTCGTCATGAGCTCCTCCATGTGTTGCGCTCCATAGTCTAGTCTCTACCGGGCCACCGTGGTCGGTCCGCGTGGCTCGCCGCCGGCGCTAGCAACGCCATGGCCGTCACCGTGAGCCGTGTTGCTCGGAGTCGTTTCCGAGCAAGGTTGAGTGCGCAGCGTGGTCGTTGCACGTCCTTGATTAGGAAGCCACCCTCGGTTAGGTCTCTACCGAGTCCTTAGGGCCGGACCGAGGCGTCGCCGTCGTGTCCACCATGGCCGCTCTCATGGGCCGTGTTGATCGGAGTCGTCTCCAAGTGAGTTTGGGTGCGCATCACGGTTGCAGGAAGTGCCCAAGTGCGAAGCCACCCTCGGATAGGTCTCTACCGAGCCCTAGCAGCCGGAGCGCCATGTCGCCGCCGTGCTCGGTATGGCCGAGCCGCCATGGCCGTCGTCCGCTC
Organism: Coix lacryma-jobi var. lacryma-jobi; assembly: GCA_009763385.1. Lineage (NCBI taxonomy): Eukaryota > Viridiplantae > Streptophyta > Magnoliopsida > Poales > Poaceae > Coix > Coix lacryma-jobi. The sequence continues at coordinate 110,144,678 of CM019826.1, read as the reverse complement.
GGAGTCAGGTGAGTGCGAGGTCGGGAAAAGAGTGGAATCGGTGCGCGAGATCCAGGCGAAGGTGTGGAAGGCCTCGCCGTCGCCGGAGGCCTCGTCGGTGATGAGGTTGGAGGTCGGTCAACGTGGGCGCGCGTTAAGTCAAAGCCTTCGGCAGCTGGTCTCGGGCGAGGCGGAGAAGAAGGGCTTGTCAGCCTCGGGCGAGTCGGAGAAGGAGAACCAGCTGGCCTCGGCGCGAAGCAAAGAAAGAGAACCTGACGCCTGGGGCTCGGGTGTCAGCGGCCGGTCGAGGCTGGCCGGGCGCTGGCCTCGGGCGAGGCGGAGAAGGAGGGCCTGACAGCCTGGGCCCACTGTCGGAGAAAGAAGAGCTGAGGCTGAGGCCTGAGGCTCGGATATCAGCAGTCGTGGGTTGAACTGGGCCGAGCCCAGTAAGAGTTAGAGATGGTTTTTCCTTTTTGCTTTTGTGAGTGAATAGTGTTAGGTTTTGTCTTTTTGATATCTTTTTGTAGGAAGCTCCAAAAATTGTGAAAATTTTTGTGTGGCTTTCTCAAGCTGCCTGATATTTAAGAAAAATATAAAACTTGAGTTTTGAGCAAATTTTGAAACTGATTTAAATATGGCTTTTAATTAATAAATGGACTTTGATGATTTTTGTAGGCCTATTTAAAGGTCCAAAAATCATGAAACTATTTTTGGCACTGTTTTTAGGTGAAAATGTATCTTCACAAAAAATTTGAGGTCTGTTGAAGAAAATAAAATTTATTCTTATTTATATGCTTTATTTAATCGTTTGAATGTTTATAGTTGTTTGAACTAATTAAGTTGTGAATCACCTGTTAAGTTTAATAGGAAAGTTTTAGAGTTTTTCATAAGCTTTCTAGATTGTCTAGAATCACCCCTTTTGAATCTTAGAAGCTCTCGTTATGGCTTGATTAGTATAAGTGGTGTAATCTATCCAAAGTGTGAACAACAGTGTTTACATCTTGTGTGACTTTGGATTATTGTTTGAAGACCATAGGACACCTCTCATCTTGTGTTCCTATGGCTTAAGTGATGTTTTAATGAACCTTAGTCATCCTTAGTTATCTTCCTAAAGGTGCTTGATGGAAGTTGTACGTATAGCTAGGAATCTTAGTTGGTGAGTTGCAAGTTGGTTTTGTTGGTTTGCAACTTTACCGCGAAGGAAAGTTGTACTCGACTTTCCTTATCTTGTGTTATCTTCTGTTCTACTTTTGATTTGTCCTGTACCTTAGCATACATTATATGGCATCATACTAAGCATACATCATTTATCTACGTATAGTATCCGAGAGTGTTGGAGTCATGTTGATCAAGCTTTGGTGATCACCCTTGTCGAACAAGCCTCGGAAGGAGATTCTTGTTGGACAAGCTTCGTCGAGAAGACTTAACTTCAAATCATCAAAGGAACTAACTTGTGTGGATTCTTCTTGGATCTTATCTTCCCTGCAACGAAGGCAAGCCCCGGTGCATTTAACCTTTCCGTTTCTATTGCAAAGTTTATACAATGATTTATCAACTGCATTTAAGTAGCAGGAGTTGAATGACACCAGTAGATGCATTACTAGTTGGTTACCTTTACCCTATCCTTGTTACCTATTTGATTATAAATGCTTAGCCAAGATGCACGGTGATGAGATTATCCTACGCTTAGGCCTTGAGCAAACTAAGGGATGATGAGTCATCATTGTTAGGATACCTCTCTCAGGTACAAACTGATAAATGGATGAAAAATGAAATTCAGACCGGGCAGGTAACTTGCATCCGGAATGGAATCTTGATGTAGTGTTCCTGTCTGTGTCGATTAGGAACCGTCCGTGGTTGGCCCTTGATCGAGTGCATGATAGTACCAATCACGGGATACGGGTTGGTATGTTGCAGGTTAGAGTCCTGCCATACAACGCCGTGGTGCGTTGGTATGTTGCAGGTTAGAGTCCTGCCATACAACGCCGTGCTGCGTTGGTATGTTGCAGGTTAGAGTCCTGCTATACAACGTCGTGGTGCTTTGGTATGTTGCAGGTTAGAGTCCTGCCATACAACGCCGTGGTGCTTTGGTATGTTGCAGGTTAGAGTCCTGCCATACAACGCCATGGTGCTTTGGTATGTTGCAGGTTAGAGTCCTGCCATACAACGCCGTGGTGCTTTGGTATGTTGCAGGTTAGAGTCCTGCCATACAACACCGTGGTGCTTTGGTATATTGCAGGTTAGAGTCCTGCCATACAACGCCGTGGTGCTTTGGTATGTTGCAGGTTAGAGTCCTGCCATACAACGCCGTGGTGCTTTGGTATGTTGCAGGTTAGAGTCCTGCCATACAACGCCGTGGTGCTTTGGTATGTTGCAGGTTAGAGTCCTGCCATACAAATCACTTGTGGTTGTGCAATATGTTGCAAGTTAGAGTCCTGCCATATTGTGTGATTGGGAACCCCCAGCTGGGTTTAAAAGATTCGAATCGCCGTGTTTCCTCGGATATGGAGCCTCAATCCACTGACCCGCACCGTAGTAAAGAATGGGTTTGTTATGAATTGAGAACTAGAGGTGGGGTATGACTTATAAAGACTTGAGAATCTTTGGGTAGTTATGAAGTTCAACTATTAAGTTAAAACTTGAAATAGGTTTCACTATTAGTAAGCTTTTGTGCAAAAGATATATTTTTGATCTTGCTAAAACCTTACCTTGTATCCCTATAGCCTTCATAACTGAGTCTTCTCCTTTTTTTTTCTTTAGTCGGGTAAGTCTTGTTGAGTACCCCAGTACTCAGGGTTTGTTAACCCTTGTTGCAGGTTTCTAATAAGTGATGTTGATCATGATCATGTCAGTGGGCTTGACGTGATCTGGTTGTTCTTCTTCTCCAACTTAGGTACTCCGCCTAAGTGTGGTTCCATAATACTATTCTGCTTCCACAATACAGGTTATGTTTATGTAAAAGTAACTTATTCATGTTTTATAAAGGTTATCTATCTTGCTTCCGCACTCCGATGTATTTTGTATCCACTGTTGTAATGTTGTAATTATTCCAACCTTCATGATGATGATCCTGTGGTTCGTGGATAATTCGAGGTTCTCTCGGGGACACCCGACAGATCTTTCCAGTGATGTGGTACATGTGCACAGTCATTAGGGCTCGGGGAGACGGTGACGTGTGCAGGTGGGCCACATTAATGGGAGGTTCTGCCACATATCTGCAAGCTGGTTTTGTGTGTCTACATGTCTAAGATCAATGTCGTCTTTCTCGTAGTGTTCACAAAAAAAGTGAAAGCAAACATCAATATGTTTGGTCTTGGAGTGAAGAACAGGGTTCTTTGCTACACTAATGGCAGAAGTGCTATCGCAAAGCAAAGGAACCCGACTGAAATCTTGACCATAATCAAGCAATGTAGCAACCATCCATACAAGCTGCGAAGCATAAGAAGCGACAATGACATATTCGGCCTTGGTGGTAGACTAGGCTATGCTAGACTGCTTGCGAGAAGACGACGAAACAAGCGAAGATCCAAGAAATTGACGAGTCCCAGAAGTAGACTTGCGCTCAAGCCGACAGCCGGCAAAATCCGCATCAGAGCAACCACAAAGCGAAAGGGTCGAAGAAGAAGATTACCAAAGGCCGAACTCAGGAGTGAATTGGAGATACCTCATGATGCGCTTGACCGCCTGCTTGTGGGAAGTCCAAGGGGACGCCTGAAATCGAGCGCACAGACACACTGCGAAGTGTATGTCTGGCCTCGTCGCCGTCAAGTACAGGAGAGAGCCAATCATGCTCCTGTACTCCTTCTGGTCCACTGCTTCTCCGTCTTGGTCCGCGTCCATCGCAATAGTCATCGCCATGAGCGTCGTAAGAGGCTTGGCCCCGCCCATGTCGAACTTCTTCAAGATATCCTTCGTGTATTTGCCTTGATGCACAAATGTCCCGTCTCGGGTTTACTTGATTTGCAACCTGAGGAAGAAGGTCAACTCACCCATCATACTCATCTCAAACTCCCTGCTCATAGTATCTGCAAACTTGGCAACAAGTGCGTGAGAGGAGCCACCAAAGATGATATCATCCATGTAAATCTGAACTAAACGGGTGTCATTGCCTTGCTTGAGTAGAAAGAGGGTCTTATCTACCCGTCCCATTTTAAAACCCCTAGAGAGCAAAAATGTTTTCAAACGCTCATATCATGCTCTTGGGGCTTGTTTCAAACCATATAAACCTTTTGAAAGTTTGAAGACATGGTTTGGAAACTTGGGATCCTCGAAACCAGGGGGTTGCCTAACATAGACCTCTTCCTCTATATACCCGTTTAGAAAAGCACTCTTGACATCCATTTGGTAAAGCTTAAAACCCTTCGAAGCAACAAAGGCTAGAAGGATCCTTATGCCTTCTAAATGAGCTACAGCGGCAAAGTTTTCCTCATAATCTATCCCCTCTTTTTGGCAAAAACCCTGGTCTACTAGCATAGCCTTGTTCCTCACTACCATCCCATCCTCACCCTGTTTGTTTTTGAAAACCCATTTGGTACCTATAGGGTGGCATTCTGGTGGAGGTGGAGCTAGGGTCCAAACTTGGTTTCGCTCAAAGTTCTCTAACTCCTAATGCATGACATTAACCCAGTTAGGATCAGAAAGAGTGTGTCCAACATCTTTGGGCTAAAAAAAGCAACGAATGCAGAATGGGCAAAGTAAGAGATCTCATATGCTCACGACTGCATGACTCGCTGGTCGATACCGCCAATCATCTGCTGTGGAGGGTGGATCTGATGAACGCTTCGGGGCACTTGCCTCGCCGAAGTCGCCTCCCCCTTGCCAGATGTTGTCGCTACCTCAGGTGCAGCTGGTGCTCGCTAGAGAGGTGGCTCGAGAGGACCCCAAGTGGTAGAATCAGTGGGATCGGGTCCTCGAGCTGAAGTAGTCATCGCAGGGTCGACGGGGGCAGCCAGTGGAGTTGGCTCGGGATCACCCCAAATGGCATCTTCCTGCTCCTCCTCCACAAAGATGGTCTCTGCCAGCTCCTGTTCTCCAGCAACATCAAAATTAGTAGAAACACAAGGCATAGTCTCATCAAATGTGACCTCATAGGTCTCCACTATCCGGTTAGTCTCAAGGTTAAGAACTCGATAAGCGCAAGAATGCAAAGCATAACCAAGAAATACACCATCAGTAGAGCGAGATTCAAATTTATCCAAATTGCCTTGCTTCAGGATAAAGCACATGCACCCAAACACCCTAAAATGAGACACCTTGGGTACCCATCCAAAACGCAACTCATAAGAAGTCTTCTTCATGAAAGCTCGAAGAAAAATGCGATTTGAAACATGGCAAGCGGTGTTGATTGCCTCGGCCCAGAAGCGCCTAGGAGTCCTATACTCATCGAGCATCGTCATGGCCATCTCGACAAGGATCCGGTTCTTGCGCTCAACAACACCGTTCTGCTGGGGGAATAAGAAGAGGACAACTGATGCTCAATACCATGAGAAGAGCAGAAAGAGGTAAATTGTGAGTTAACAAACTCAGTACCATTATCACTACAAATAGCTCTAACAGTATCTGGGGGAAACTCAGTTTTCAACCTCAAAATCAAATCTCGAACAAAAGAAAAAGCCTCGTCCTTAGCCTCCATGAAGAACACCCAAGAATACCTCAAAAAATCATCACCGATCACTAGAACGTATCACTTCCAACCCGCTGAGCAAACCCGAGCTTGACCAACTGTGTCCATGTGTAAAAGCTCGCCTGGTTGCTTGGTCATCACCTGATTAACAGGTGGGTGATGTAACACCCTAGGTCTTAAGCAACCCTAAATTGCATAACTTGACATAGCATGAGCATAGCATCCCATCTTTTCTTATGCACTGGTGTGTTTTATGTTTAAGTCCTTGTTTAGCATCTAGTATAGCTGTGTTTTGCTTTCTGTTTCTGACCTAGTGCCTTAAACCAAAGTTGTAGGTCTTCATGAAAGAAACAACTTTGCTTAAAAGCACTTTTTCAGAAAAGGTCTTTTAAATGTGATTTCTTGCATTAGAAAAATGGATTAGGAGTAAAATTCTTTTTCTAAGCAGACTTTGGACTTGAGCCTTAAAGATGATTTGTTCCTTGCAAAATTCTAAGCAACTTTGCTTTTAGGACCTTTTGCTAGTTTGGCTTAGTTTTGGAGTTAAAGAGCAGCAAAGAAATTTCAAAAACCTCATTAGTTTAAACCTGCTAGTGGGCCCCACCTGTCGGTCCCTTCTCCCTCCCCACGCGCACGCCGCTCACCTCCACCGGCAGAAACCGCCTTGCCGCCGCGAGATCGCTCCGCCAGCCGACCAAACCGCCGTTCGCCGTCGCCCGCAGTTTGCGCAAGCCTCGCCACGTGCCCCGTCGCCCTCTGCTCGCCCGCCGCGTGGCCGACGATTCCTGACGCCGCCGCGCCCGGTCGGGAGCCGCCCCGACGGGAACCGGCCAGGTGCAATGCACCGAGCCCTCCTTCCCCTTTGCCTTCTCTCGGACTTGCGCTTGCAAGCCAGAAGCTCGCCCACTCACTCGCTCTCTCGCTCGCACGCTCGACTTCCTCCTCTACTCATCTTCTCCAGTTGTTAAAACCACCGCCGCCCGTCGAACTCCGGCGAGCGATTGCTCGCTACTCGCCGCACCGCCGCCCGATTCCTCCTGTCAACTTCTCTGCCCTAACCTCCTCTTCCACCTGAGCGGGTTGGTTTGCCTTGTTCTCCTCTCGAGCCGGCGGAACACCGAGTGCCAACCTCGGGTTCTCGCCATGGCCGCCGCCATGACCAAAGCTTGGTCCAGCCATTTCCGGCCAAACCATCTCCAACCAAGCCCAGTTCTCACCTCCTCGACCTCCGTAGTTGCTTAGGGTTAGATGGAGACTCTCCTCTTGCCGTGTTTCGACCGGAACAGGGCCATGCCATGGCCATGTCCGCCGCGGACCGCCGCCGTGCGTGGCGCCGGACAATGTCGAGGCCGGCAAGGCTTGTTAGCCGCCTCAATAGGTAGCTTAGGATGTGCTGGAGCTCATGCTCGCGCCGCCAAGCCTTGGGATAGCCGGGCAAGGCCGCACCGCCGTGTTGCCGCGCTGCCGCTCCGCCATTGCCGCCGTCGAGCTTGCTCCGGTTATGCTCTGGCCAGGCGACCTACCCAACCGTGTCCGCCTTGAAATGGTGAGTCTAGTGGTAGGGTTGGTGTCGCCGGATCCCTCGCCGCCGGCGAGATAACGCCGGTCAACTCTGGCGGACGCGGTGTGCCTCCGACGCATGGGCCCATTGTCCACTGACGAGTGGGGTCGTCTGACCAGCAAGACCCCTTGGCAGTGAGAGTGTGAGAGAAGGAGAGAAGTCTGGGTGAAATAGAGCTCGGGAAGACCGGGTGTGTCTAGCAGTTTTGGTTGTGTCTCTGGGGGTTTTCACCCGGGTGTCCTTAGCGTTTTAGGTCGAGTTTTCTTTTAATAAGTTTCAGAATTTGTGTAAAGGCTTCAAAAATTTATGCAAGGCTCATTTTAAGTCAAAATCCTGTCAAACAAATTTTGTTGTGTTAAGAATGAATAGATCTACCTGTGAAAAATGCTAAATGCATTTTTAGTGATACTTTTATATACAGATTTAATTAAGTTAGGAAATTGCTGTTAACTTGGAAAATGCATAACTAATTCTGTATAACTCAGAAAAATATGGTTTTAGTTTTGTTGAGTCTGTGTACATGAGTAGTTTCTGTGAAAAATATAATCTGGAGATGCTCTGTGAAATATTTTGGCAGTAGCATTTAAGTTAGTTAAATGTTGTTTTCTTGTATAATTTGTAGTAATTAAAATATGATGAATACGAACCTGATAATTTTTATAGGCTACTCTTGTGTTAAGAAGTTTAGAAGAAAAATATGAAATCTGTTGTTTGACACTTTCTGTTACAAGGTGTAGTTCAAAGTACCTTTTTGTCATGATATTTGTCTTTTTCATAGGTATCAGTGTTTAAATCCAAATAGCTTAAAATTTGGACCGTGAACTGTTGTGCATGTTATTAATCTAGGGTAATTTTTGTAGATTTTTCTGAAGCTGTTTAAGATGGATTGCTTTTATAGGCATGATTAAATGTATTTGTTTCAGCAAGTAATTAGAGGAGAATAAATTAATTAAGTAGGTGTTGCTGTGGCAATTGTACATCTTAACAAGTTAATTAAGAAGGTTAATTGGTTGGTTGGATGTTAAAGTCTTTTATAAACATTAGGATGATGTTGACTACCTTGTTGAAGAGAATGAAGTAGATGACATGTGCTTATCTCCTGATTGCTGTAATCCTGTGCATCACAAATGCATTCTATGTGCATTCATCCAATTCATACATATTATGCATCATACAGGATCAACGGAAGAGACCCAGAATCTGTCAGCGCAGGAGGAACCCAGCCAGGAGGAGACACTGACCGAGGAAGCCGGAGGGACCGACGCCGACGAACTGCCCGAGTGCCGCGACCACCATCCGTCGAACTTTGAGAAAGGCAAGCTCCGGAGCATTCTAACTCCTACGGTTTGCAAACAGTTTATGATTAACCTCATTTTGACTGTTGCATTAAGTTATAGGAGTTGAATGATACCGTTGATGCATTACTTACTTATCCTTGTCCACCTGCAATTATTATCTTGATATCCCTATTAGGTCTAGGCTCGATTATATGCTTAGCCCTGCTTAGACCGGTAAAAGTCGGGTGATTTCCTGTCTCCCGCAATTAGGTGGTTACTGATAATGACTAGCCTGGTGCTACCATGGAGATAACTAAGTGATAATTAATTTGAGACAGAGACGGGATGTAAGGGCAGCAGGACATGGGTTCTGTGTGCTAGTAGTCTCGCGTCTGTGTCGCAAAGGACCCGTTTAGGAATGTCCCTTCAGTCAAATTGAACGCGTCAATCACTTAATGGAGTAGGTCTGAGTACCTCCCGTGAAGCCGAGTAAGGTTATTCAAGCCAGTGATGGAGATGTTGATGCCTAACACCCGGGGCCTCGGCTGTACCGTGGGCAACTATTCTGAACAACCTGGCATGGTCCGAGGGCAGGCAAGGCCTGATCGACCTGGCATGACCGTGGATAGCTATAGCTTGAGCGACCCGGCACTGAGATAACCCCTGGTGTAGAAGGGCCCATGGCCATCCCGCGCGTTGTGCTCTCGAATCTCCTGAGTGGTAGCTTACGACTACCGTAGCCGGATGTATCGGGCGAGTGTGCGACATTTTTTTATCCCCAGCTGGGTAGGAATCGATTATAATCGCCATCACTCCTAGACAGTGAGTAATTGAGTGTAGATCATCACCCGTAGAACTTATGGAACTAAAAATGGTTATAGTGTTAAATCTGAAAGGCTATTGACGAGATAGTCACTTTTGCTTGAATACTTAGTCAAGTGCTTGTTCTAGATCAGGAGCAAACCTAGTAAGGTAGAATTAAGTACTAAAAGTGACTGCCATCACCCTAAGTTAAGTTTTCTTACAAAAGCTTTCATGCTAAGAGGATATGTACAACCAACCCCACATATAGCTTACATGATCCTTGGTGTCTCATTATTTCTGGTTTATGGCGGGTAAGTCTCGCTGAGTACCTTCTTGTACTCAGGGTTTTATTCCCTTGTTGTTGCAGATGGCCAATGCTTCTATGGCTACTTGGAGAACTGCCTGTACCCGGTTACAGGGGATGACTAGACCAAGGGCATGGTCGCTACTTATCTTTTCTGATGCTTTTGTGGACCTGATCAGTCTGTTGGCACTGTAATAAGAACATTCTGAACTTATGTTTAAAACTATATTGCTTCCGCTACTGTTCAAACTATGGTTTGTAATATTATTTCGTACTCTGATGTATTTTGAACTATGTGCAACTGTGGTATAACTTGTGAACATGTCTCTGAACTAGTACGATCTTGGCTGAATGTTGAAATGATTTGAAATCCTTCGAGATTTCCGGACTACCGGGTTTGTACGAGCTTAAGTACTCGATGATCTTTGCGTCAAGCGAAGATTTCAGTGCTTAATCTGGTGCAAATTGATCGGTTCTGTTACAGCTGGCATCGGAGCATTGTTCAGTGTACTGTTCATAAGTGTATTTGAAAAACAGTATTTTCACAAGAATAAAGTCGTATTTGCCAACCTATAGTTATAGTAGAATTTGGAAACCTTATGAATAAAAACTAAGGTCCTTATGCCCAATAGGATCTTAGGTGGCTATTTAAGTACTAACTTGGGGGTCGTGCATCATATTTAAATTCTATTGATTCTGTCGTCCATACGGCAAGGGTAAAATTGTATGGGTGCTATTCTTTGGATAGTAATGTATGGATCATTTTGCCTCTACGCCAAGGTAATGAGGGAGTTGTGAGAGCGTGATTGGACAACCGCCAATCTAGGGGAGTGTTAGACCGGAACTGGAATGTATACCTGTTGCACACGGGTATAGATGAAAGTATTTAATTGTGGGAGTATTCCATTCGTGGGTGCATATACTGCTTACATGTATAGTGGGTTTGCACCTAAGTTAGTATTAGATTTAATTTCAGCAATGCATAATATTCATACTGTTGGCAGGGCTGAAATGATCTTTTGCACGTACACTAACTTGCGAACGTATAGTACGTTAGTTAACGCTTTGAGTGAACATTGTATGCCACCGTCTAGCCGTTAGATTAGTAGACAGTGAGGACGTATGTTGCGCACATGCATCATGATCATACAACCTTGTATTAATCTTTCTCCCTTCCTTATGATTGTTGTACCGTTTTCTAATAAAAGTTGTTCTCAACTAACTAAAACTATATGGATAAACTTCTTTCAGATGGCCCGTACCAAGCGTACCGCCCATAAATCGACTGGAGGCAAGAGGCCGAATTACATGCTGGGACCCTGGACCGCTGAGGGTTCGGAAGATTTTCTAGAGGAGTTCGGCATGCCTACCCTTTTGTGGAGGGTGCTGCACTTGGTTGGATACCAGGAGGGCCAGGAGCCGCAGTATGATTGGCATCGTGTCCAACTTTCTGAGGATCGCTACGTGTGCACAGTTGAGGTGGACGTGCCCAGCCGTGATCCGCTGGATCATGTATGGTGCCGCCGGGTGTTCGCGTTGCAAGGTAGGACCCTGTGGGATGGGACCAACAGGGTCGCCTACACCGTTCTCTGGGACATCATGGAGGACCACCCAGAAGTGGTTGCTCAAGCCATTGCTAGTATTTTCCCTACATCGGACCCTTACCAGTCGGTGTGGCGTCAGCCAGGTGCCACTGTACTTGAGGCCAGTTCTCTGGAGCGAGAGCATTGCGCCGGACCCGCTGGGAGTGCTATGGCTGCACTCATGGCTACCTATGGGTGTTTGTCTCGTAGCTACGACCACCTGGACCATGTTCTCAACGAAGAGATAGCTGCACATCACCGGAGTCAGGAGGAGCATACTACAGAGATAGACCTCCTCACCACACAGCTAGCTCACATGACTGTCGAGAGGCACCAGGCTCGTCAGAGGGAGCAGGAGACGACACAGCAGCTTAGTGATCAGCAGGGAATGACGACTTTCCAATCCACGATAATGGCAGAGACTGAGGAGTCACTTCAAGGTGTGTGCCTTGAGAGCATACGTGTGACTGAGCAGAACAGGCTTCTCAGGCTTCAGGTGGGAGATTTGGAGCTACAGCTTTACCACCTCCAGGACTACAATGATCGCCTACATGAGGAGATTTATCGCCGCGAGAATGAGAGGAATCGATCCTCGTGCTTCTTCTAGTGGTTCTTCGGATATTTCGAGCAACGACGACGACAATGATGATGACGCCGATAGAGAGTAGGCTAGCTGGCTGTTTAGCGCCTAGTGAATTCATGTCACATGTCTTATGCGCTTGATCTTTTGTAGTTATCATGGATGTTGTAAGGTTGTGTTGTGAACCTGTGTGCGCATGGCGCAAGACCTTTTTAAAAGTCCCGTATGTATGGGCACTCATGGATGTTATGTTGGCTTTTGCATGTTATGTGATGAGCACTTTTATTATGTGATGCTGCGATGTGGATTGAAGTTTATTATGCCTCTGCAATTGTTTGGCGAATTCGTTTTCCAAATAATTTCTGTCGGCATGGTTTATTATTCTCTACGATAACGGCAACATCGCCTAATGATCATTGCTATCGGTACATGCAGATGACGATGACTCGCAGTGGAGCAGGCGTTAGTGGTGGTAATGATGATAACAGAGAGAACCGCAATCCACCACCTCCTCCACCACCCACAGCTGAGCAACTCTTTGCTCAATTTCTGGGAAGTCAGCGCAACATTGAGGCACTTCTGCGGGAGAATCTGGCACGGGGCCATCAATGCCCGGAGCCAAATCAGTACAGTTCTTTCAAAGACTTTCTAGATAAAAAACCACCAATCTTTAAAGAAGCTACAGAACTGTTGGAAGCGGAAGAATGGTTGCACACCATGGAGCAGAAATTTCAGCTACTTAGGCTTACAGAAGAGATAAAGGCAGAGTATGCTGCACATCAGCTGCAAGGACCGGCCGGAATCTAGTGGGGACATCATCGCACCACCTATCCTTCCCGTACACCTGCTACTTGGAGGATGTTCATGGAGGCTGTTCGAGGGCATTATATTCCGCCAGGATTAACTCAGATGAAGGTGGCAGAGTTCATGAGCTTGACACAAGGAACTCGATCTGTTATCGAGTACCATCACCTGTTCAACTCCTTGTCTCGTTATGTTCCGGACTTTGTAGACACCGATGCTAAGAAGATAGCTAGTTTCAAGAGAGGGCTAAACACCAAGATGGGAAATTCAGTGGGTACTTCGTCCCGTACCATCTTCAATGACTTTATCAGTGACTGCTTGATTCAGGAGAATCATAACAATAAGCATGCTGCATGCAAGGCTAGGAAGAGGACCTTGGAGTCGGGACCATCTCAGCCTAGAGGACCACCAGCCCAATGTTCTCAGTATCGACCACCAGCGCCTAGGGCTCGTTTCAGGCCGCCTCAGAAGAAGGGACAGCAGCTAGCCCAGCGTGGTCAACGACCATACAAGATAGCAGCAAATCAAACTCGAGTGGGTCAAGGCAGCTCAACCGGAAGCAAGCCTCTAGTTCGTGGGCCATGCTACAATTGCAACCAAGAGGGGCATTTTGCAAGGTATTGCCAACACCCAAAGAAGCAGCAGGCCAATTACCCTGCCCGTCTGCATAATATGACGACTGAAGAAGCTCGTGCGGGAGAGCCCATGACCGCCGGTATGTGTCTCGTGAACCATCATCTTGCGGTTATTTTATATGATACTGGATCATCACATTCTTTTATGAGTAAGGCATTTGCACAAAAGCATAATCAAGAAATGTCTGAAATGGATTATGCGTTTCGCGTGAGCTCCGTTGGGAGTAGCGTGTTATCCAGACAAATGGTGTGTAATGCAACCATTGATATTGGAGGGCATAAATTTGCAGCTAATTTAGTAGTTTTGCCTGGACTAAGTATGGATGTAGTCCTAGGTATGAGTTGGATGACTATGTGGAACGCGGTGTTAGACATTGCGAACAGAACTCTTACCTTATCTGATAATCGGACATGTAAGAAACTTCGCGTATCTCTTCCCCGAGGTGCCGATTTTGTTGACCTATCTTGCACTCTTGCTATAGAGGACCTTTCCAAAATTCCAGTTGTCAGGGATTTCCCCGATGTTTTCCCGGATGAGTTGCCAGGGTTACCACCCAAAAGGGCAGTAGAATTTGCAATAGAGTTGTTACCAGGAACTGCACCGATCTCTAGAAGACCGTATCGTATGCCACCCAATGAACTAGCAGAACTCAAGACCCAAATCAAGGAACTCTTAGAAAAGGGGTTCGTTCAACCTAGTATATCAGAATGGGGTTGCCCGGCTTTGTTCGTCAAAAAGAAAGATAAGTCACTACGCATGTGTGTGGATTATCGACCGCTCAATGCCGTGAACGTAAAGAACAAGTATCCGTTACCACAGATAGATATTCTCTTTGACTAGTTATCACGAGCCAAGGTGTTTTCCAAGATTGACTTGAGGTTAGGTTACCATCAAATCAGAATCAGGCCACAGGATATTCCAAAGACCACTTTTTCGACCAGATATGGACTGTACGAGTATCTTGTCATGTCCTTTGGGTTGACAAATGCACCAGCATACTTCATGAGTTTGATGAACTCCGTGTTCATGCTGGAACTGGACAAGTTTGTGGTAGTGTTCATCGATGATATCTTAATTTATTCAGAAAATGCAGAAGACCATGCAGAACATCTGAGGGTTGTTTTGTCTAGACTCAGAGAGCATAAGCTCTATGCTAAGTTTAGTAAGTGTGAGTTTTGGATGAAGAGAGTACACTTCCTTGGTCATATTTTATCTGAAGAGGGAATTTCGGTTGATCCCAGTAAAGTTCAGGAAGTAATAGATTGGAAGGCTCCTACCACAGTCGGTGAGATTTGGAGTTTCTTAGGTTTAGCAGGATACTATCGCCGATTTATTCCGGATTTCTCCAAGATCGCCAAACCTATGACCAGTTTGTTACAAAAGAACCAAAAGTTTGAATGGACAGAGGAGTGCGAAACTGCTTTCCGTGCCTTACGGAAGCTGTTGACCACTGCTCCTGTCTTAGCTCAACCAGACATTGAGAAGCCCTTTGATGTCTTTTGTGATGCATCAAAAGTTGGCTTAGGTTGTGTTCTTATGCAAGAAGGTAGAGTAATTGCTTATGCGTCTCGGCAATTAAGAAAGCATGAAGTGAACTATCCTACACATGATCTGGAATTAGCAGCAACTGTACACGCTTTGAAAATCTGGAGGCATTATTTACTTGGTAATGTCTGTAATATGTACACGGATCACAAAAGTCTCAAGTATATTTTCACTCAGCTAGAGTTGAACATGAGGCAGAGAAGATGGCTTGAATTGATTAAGGATTATAATCTGCAGATTCACTACCATCCCGGTAAGGCGAACGTGGTAGCCGATGCTTTGAGTCGGAAGTCACATTGTAATCCTATGAAGTTGCTACCAGAAGATGGATTCAGTCTGATGCATCCTGCAGTACTACATGACATAGAATTACGCAGTACGTTGGTCGATCAGATCTTAGACAAACAGAAAACCGATAAGGGTATCTACCATATCAAGGAAAGGGTAAAGGCTGCAACTGAACCGGTTAAGCATTTTCGAGTTGATAACAATGGAGTTGTATGGTTTGATCAACGCCTAGTGGTACCTAAGGATAGGGAACTCAGAAACCGAATCATGGATGAAACACATTTGTCTAGGTTGTCTATTCATCCTGGAAGTGCTAAAATGTATCAAAAACTGCGTCCAAGATTTTGGTGGACCAAGATGAAGATGAAATCGCTGCTTATGTGGCTAGATGTGACACTTGTTGCCGAGTAAAGGCCGTTCACTTGAAACCAGCAGGAATGCTTCAGCCATTAGCTATACCTGAATGGAAGTGGGAAGGAGTGAGCATGGATTTCATCACCGGTTTGCCTACCACCCAGAAGGGGAATGATTCGATTTGGGTAATCGTGGATCGTCTTACCAAAACAGCCCATTTCATACCAGTTAAGACCAGCTATAAGGCACCAGATTATGCGGAGATTTACATGAGTCAGATTGTTCGACTCCATGGGGTACCAAGGATCATAGTTTCAGATCGAGGACCACAATTCACTGCACCATTTTGGGAAAAGCTGCAAAAAGAGTTAGGCATGGATTTGGTCCAAAGCTCGGCCTATCATCTGCAAATGTCAGGACAGACTGAAAGGGTAAACCAAGTGTTAGAAGATATGCTAAGAGCATGTGTAATATTAGCAAAAGGTTCTTGGGAGAAATGGCTGCCTTTGGCAGAGTTTGCGTACAACAACATTTATCAAGAGAGTATTCGGATGGCGCCTTTTGAAGCCTTATATGGTAGAAGATGCAGAACACCAGTAAATTGGGTTGAACCAGGGGAACGCCGATACTATGGAATTGATTTTGTTAAAGGAGCGGAAGAACAAGTTAGAATCATTCAGCAACATATGGCAGCTGCACAGTCTTGACAGAAAAGCTATGCCGATAAACGAAGAAGACCACTTGAGTTCAACATCGAAGACTATGTCTATTTGAAAGTTTCGCCTATGAAAGGTGTTAAGCGCTTTGGAGTTAAAAGGAAGTTAGCACCAAGATTTGTGGGACCCTATAGAATCATGGAAAGGAGGGGAGAAGTAGCTTATCAGCTGCAGTTGCCAGAGCATTTGAAAGCTATTTTTCCTGTATTCCATGTGTCGCAACTGAAGAAATGTCTCTGAATTCCTGAAGAAGAAGCGCAACCTGCGAACATCAAGTTGCAATCAGATCTCACTTATTCAGTAAAGCCATGCCGAGTGCTTGACGAAAAAGAGAGAGCAACCCGCGGAAGAATCGTGAAGCAATACAAAGTATCATGGAGTGAGCAAGATGATCGGGATGCTACTTGGGAGACGGATAACTATCTAAAGGAGGTGTATCCACATTTTTATAAGAAATGGTTCGTAATCCAAATCTCGGGATGAGATTCCTTTAACAAGGGGAGGGCTGTAACACCCTAGGTGTTAAGCAACCCTAAATTGCATAACTTGACATAGCATGAGCATAGCATCTCATCTTTTCTTATGCACTGGTGTGTTTTATGTTTAAGTCCTTGTTTAGCATCTAGTATAGCTGTGTTTTGCTTTCTGTTTCTGACCTAGTGCCTTAAACCAAAGTTGTAGGTCTTCATGAAAGAAACAACTTTGCTTAAAAGCACTTTTTCAGAAAAGGTCTTTTAAATGTGATTTCTTGCATTAGAAAAATGGATTAGGAGTAAAATTCTTTTTCTAAGCAGAATTTGGACTTGAGCTTTAAAGATGATTTGTTCCTTGCAAAATTCTAAGCAACTTTGCTTTTAGGACCTTTTCCTAGTTTGGCTTAGTTTTAGAGTTAAAGAGCAGCAAAGAAATTTCAAAAACCTCATTAGTTTAAACCTGCCAGTGGGCCCCACCTATCGGTCCCTTCTCCCTCCCCGCGCGCGCACCGCTCACCTCCGCCGGCAGAAACCGCCTCGCTGCCGCAAGACCGCTCCACCAGTCGACCAAACCGCCGTTCGCCGTCGCCCGCAGTTTGCGCAAGCCTCGCCACGTGCCCCGTCGCCCTCTGCTCGCCCGCCGCGTGGCCGGCGATTCCTGACGCCGCCGCGCCCGGTCGGGAGCCGCCCCGACGGGAACCGGCCAGGTGAAATGCACTGAGCCCTCCCTCCCCTTTGCCTTCTCTACGCCTTGCGCTTGCAAGCCAGAAGCTCACCCACTCACTCGCTCTCTCGCTCGCACGCTCGACTTCCTCCTCTGCTCATCTTCTCTAGTTGCCAAAACCACCGCCGCCCGCCGAACTCCGGCGAGCAATTGCTCGCTACTCGCCGCACCGCCGCCCGATTCCTCCCGTCAACATCTCCGCCCTAACCTCCTCTTCCACCTGAGCGGGTTGGTTTCCCCTCTTCTCCTCTCGAGGCAGCGGAACACCGAGTGCCAACCTCGGGTTCTCGCCATGGCCGACGACATGACCAAAACATGGTCCGGCCATTTCCGGCCAAACCATCTCCATCCAAGCCCAGTTCCCACCTTCTCGACCTCCGTAGTAGCTTAGGGTTAGATGGAGACTCTCCTCTCGCCGTGTTTCGACCAGAACATGGCCATGCCATGGCCATGTCCGCCGCGGACCGCCGCCGTGCGTGGCGCCGGGCAATGCCGAGGCCGGCAAGGCTTGTTAGCCGCCTCAATAGGTAGCTTAGGATGTGCTGGAGCTCATGCTCGCGCCGCCAAGCCTTGGGATAGCCGGGCAAGGCCGCACAGCCGTGTTACCGTGCTGCCGCTCCGCCATTGCCGCCGTCGAGCTTGCTCTGGTGATGCTCTGGCCAAGCGACCTAGCCAACCATGTCCGCCTTACAATGGTGAGTCTAGTGGTAGGGTTGGTGTCGCCGGAACCCTCGCCACCTGCGAGATAACACCGGTCAACTCCGGCGGACGCGGTGTGCCTCCGACACGTGGGCCCGTTGACCACTAACGAGTGGGGTCGTCTGACCAGCAGGGCCCTCTTGGCAGTGATAGTGTGAGAGAAGGAGAGAAGTCTGGGTGAAATAGACCACATAACGAGTGTGTGTCTAGCAATTTTGGTTGTGTCTCTGGGGTTTTGAACCGGGTGTCCTTAGCGTTTTAGGTCGAGTTTTCTTTTAATAAGTTTCTGCAGAATTTGTGTAAAGGCTTCAAAAATTCATGCAAGGCTCATTTTAAGTCCAAATCGTGTCAAACAAATTTTGTTGTGTTAAGAATGAATAGATCTACTTATGAAAAATGCTAAATGCATTTTTAGTGATACTTTTATATGCAGATTTAATTAAGTTAGGAAATTGCTGTTAACTTGGAAAATGCATAACTAATTCTGTATAACTCAGAAAAATATGGTTTCAGTTTTGTTGAGTCTGTGTAGATGAGTAGTTTCTGGGAAAAATATAATCTGGAGATGCTCTGTGAAATATTTTGGCAGTAGCATTTAAGTTAGTTAAAATATGATGAATACGAACCTAATAATTTTTATAGGCTGCTCTTGTGCTAAGAAGTATAGAAGAAAAATATGAAATCTGTTGTTTGACACTTTCTGTTATGAGGTGTAGTTCAAAGCACCTTTTTGTCATGATATTTGTCTTTTTCATAGGGGTCACTATTTAAATCCAAATGGCTTAAAATTTGGACAGTGAACTATTGTGCATGTTATTAATCTAGGGTAATTTTTGTAGATTTTTCTGAAGCTGTCTAGGACGGATTGCTGTTATAGGCATGGTTAAATGGATTTGTTTCAGCAAGTAATTATAGGAGAATAAATTAATTAAGTAGGTGTTGTTGTGGCAATTGTACATCTTAACAAGTTAATTAAGAAGGTTAGTTGGTTGGTTGGATGTTAAGGTCTTTTATAAACATTAGGATGATGTTGACTACCTTGTTGAAGAGAATGAAGTAGATGACATGTGCTTATCTCCTGATTGTTGTAATCCTGTGCATCACAAATGCATTCTATGTGCATTCATCCTATTCATACATATTATGCATCATACAGGATCAACGGAAGAGACCCAGAATCTGTCAGCGCAGGAGGAACCTAGCCAGGAGGAGACACTGACCGAGGAAGCCGGAGGGACCGACGCCGACGAACTGCCCGAGTGCCGCGACCACCGTCCTTCGGACTTTGAGGAAGGCAAGCCCCGGAGCATTCTAACTCCTACGGTTTACAAACGGTTTACGATTAACTTGATTATGACTGTTGCATTAAGTTATACGAGTTGAATGATACCGTTGATGCATTACTTACTTATCCTTGTCCACCTACAATTATTATCTTGATATCCCTGTTAGGTCTAGGCTCGATTTCTCCCGCAATTAGGTGGTTACTGATCATGACTAGCCTGGTGCTACCATGGAGATAACTAAGTGATA
Organism: Coix lacryma-jobi var. lacryma-jobi; assembly: GCA_009763385.1. NCBI lineage: Eukaryota > Viridiplantae > Streptophyta > Magnoliopsida > Poales > Poaceae > Coix > Coix lacryma-jobi. The sequence continues at coordinate 110,125,195 of CM019826.1, read as the reverse complement.
ATTAATTTGAGACAGAGACGGGATGTAAGGGCAGCAGGACATGGGTTCTGTGTGCTAGTAGTCTCTCGTCTGTGTCGCATAGGACCCGTTCGGGAATGTCCCTTTAGTCAAATCGAACGCGTCAATCACTTAACGGAGTAGGTCTGAGTACCTCTCGTGAAGCCGAGTAAGGTTATTCGAGCCGGTGATGGAGATGTTGACGCCTAACACCCGGGGCATCGGCTGTACCGTGGGCAACTATTCTGAACAACCTGGCATGGTCCGAGGGCAGGCAGGGCCTGATCGACCTGGCATGACCGTGGGTAGCTATAGCTTGAGCGACCTGGCACTGGGATAACCCCGGTGTAGAAGGGCCCATGGCCATCCCACGCGTTGTGTTCTCAAATCTCCTAAGTGGAAGCTTACGACTGCCGTAGCCGGATGTGCCGGGCGAGTGTGCGACATTTTTTTATCCCCAGCTGGGTAGGAATCGATTGTAATCGCCATCACTCCTGTACAGTGAGTAATTAACTGTAGATCATCACCCATAGAACTTATGGAACTAAAGATGGTTATAGTATTAAATCTGAAAGGCTATTGATGAGATAGTCACTTTTGCTTGAATACTTAGTCAAGTGCTTGTTCTAGATCAGGAGCAAACCTAGTAAGGTAGAATTAAGTACTAAAAGTGACTGCCATCACCCTAAGTTATGTTTTCTTACAAAAGCTTTCATGCTAAGAGGATATGTACAGCCAACCCCACATATAGCCTACATGATCCTTGGTGTCTCATTATTTCTGGTTTATGGTGGGTAAGTCTCGCTGAGTACCTTCTTGTACTCAGGGTTTTATTCCCTTGTTGTTGCAGATGGCCAATGCTTCTATGGCTACTGTGAGAACTGCCTGTACCCGGATATAGGGGATGACTAGACCAAGGGCATGGTCGCTACTTATCTTCTCTGATGCTTTTGTGGACCTGATCAGTCTGTTGGCACTATAATAAGAACATTCTGAACTTATGTTTAAAACTATGTTGCTTCCGCTACTGTTCAAACTATGGTTTGTAATATTATTTCGTACTCCGATGTATTTCAAACTATGTGCAACTGTGGTGTAACTTGTGAACATGTCTCTGAACTAGTACGATCTTGGCTGAATGTTGAAATGATTTGAAATCCTTCGAGATTTCCAGACTACCGGGTTTGTACGAGCTTAAGTACTCGATGATCTTTGCGTCAAGCGAAGATTTCAGTGCTTAATCTGGTGCAAATTGGTCGGTTCTGTTACAGGTGAGAAGCAGCAACCATCTTCCCCATGACGACAAGGATGGCAAACAAGGTCCTTCTGAAATTTAAGCTTGGGCAATCCTTGGATTAAGCCAAGTGAGCTTAGTCTTGCAAGCAAGTCGAAGCTCAAGTGATCAAGCCTCCTATGCCACTTCCAGAAATCAGAAGAAGGACCAACCATTAAACATTTAGAAGAGCTAAAAGAACGAGAAAAATTGGCTCGGAAAACATGGCCAAAAGGGACGACCCAACAAACAAGGTTTCCCCGAGAATCCAAAACTCTACTAAGGCCTTTCTTAAAGCGCACATCAAAATCATCCTCAAGAAGTTGCGAAACAGAAAGCAAATTAAAATGCAAGTTAGAAACCAAAACAACATCCTTGAGCACAAAGTTCTCGTTATGTCGGATAGACCCACGAGAGACAACCTTACCTCTACCACTATCCCCGAAGGTGATGTACTCCTTATGCACAACAGGGTCTAGGCTAGAAAACCAATCCTTTCTTCCGGTCATGTGGCGCCAACACCCAGAATCCATAAGCCACATGTTCTCTAGCCAAAGTTCTTGCATCAATAGAAAGGTAGGAAATGAGCATATGGCACAACACTAGGGTTAGTATATTGAGAAGGATACCAGTGTTGTGTCATAGGTCCAGAAATAGTGTTAGAAGGAACACCAAACTGACCTCGTCCCATGGGTGGATAGCGATCACCACCAAACTGAAAAGGTGGTTCGCTATGGAACGGAAAACCTCCAAACTCACCTCCATGTCCCATTTGAGCAAAGCAATCACCACCATGCTAAAAAGGTGGTCCGCTATGGGACTATGTAGTAGAGCCTCATACACCCGGCTCACGATCATATTGAGGACGACTGGAACCGCAACGGGCATGACCACCACCTCGTGGTCTAGCTGCCTGAGAAGGAGCACCTTCAGACCTAGCCCTCTGCCTCTGAACTCCCCGACTTTCCACACCATGGAGAGGGTGGTGCCTGGCCTGGTTGTTCAGTTCCAACTCCTTCCTTGCCTCTCTCTTGCTCCGAAAGCAAAACTCAGGCAGATGACCCTCGCGGTGGCAATATTTCACACTCAAACCTTACCACTCTCTTGGGTTGTTGGTTTGCTTGGTTGCGAGGGTTGTTTACTTTGGCTGGCTGCTTCCCTTTGCCTTTCAGAAGGGGATCACTAGAGATGCCAGGAAGAGTGTCAAGTGTGTTCCTAAGGTGGTTAGGTTTTGGAATCCAACTTGCTTGCGAGGTGGATCCTTGGGAGGTCCTTCAAGAATACCATCCTTGGTAATAGGCTTAGGAAGCTCAGGTGGAGTTATCTTGGTCAACTTTGGAAGGGCGGATGGTTTCTTAGTTTGGTTCACTCTGCTAAACTCACCAATCTTGCCAAAAGCACTAGAGCCCTTACCACTTGAAGCAAAGTCTACTCTCAGACCACCAGTTCCCCTCTTGAACTGGCTGATCATCATGCCCAACTGCGGCTCACTGCATGACACCCAACTCAGGATGGACCGAAGGTATGTGTTTTCCTCCTCGGTTTGCATCCTGTCATGCCTACTATAAGGAAAATGGACGTCGGCCCATTTAACTTTGGATTTTGGTGTTTGATGATAAACATAACCAAATTGGACTAATGTGTTTGCAAGTGTTTGTTTTGTAGTCCAATAGGATGCACATGTGACTTGGACGAAGGAAATATGGTTATCAAATGATCAACACCTCAAGCAAGGCCCTACAAGATGTATTAAAGGATTACAAAGATCAAGCAAAGTCCAAGACACAAGAAACAGAGTCCCGGACGCAAACAAAGTTGAGCCACTCAAGCCGAGACAAGAGCTGATTGAATTGGAACTGTCTCATGATTTTGGATTTGCTCAAATTGACATGGTAGTAGCATAAAGCTGTAGAGCATTTCATTAGATTTCCGAAAAGTCCAAGATCATCGAAATCGGAGTTCGGAGCTAAGAGTTATGCCCGCTCAAGCCAAGATAAGAGCTGATTGAATTGGAACTGTCTCATGTTTTTGGAGTTCCTCAAACTGACATGGCACTAGCATAAAGTTGTAGAGAATTTCATTAGCTTTCCGAAAAGTCTAAGATCATCGAAATCGGAGTTCGGAGCTAAGAGTTATGCCCAAACTACGAAAGCGTGTCTCTGTGAAAATGGAGCAACGGACGCTCCGATGCAGAGCAATGGACGCGCGTCCGATGCAGCGTGCGATGACCTCCAAAATCAGCCCAGAATGAACAGTGTGATGGTAGAGTCCGATGCCAGTGTCCGATGCACTACTGTAGCGTCCGATGCCCCCGAAAAACAGGTCTAACGGCTAGTTTTCCAACGGCTACTCATCACATGAGCATAGGCCGCATCCGATGCTATCACTATAGTGTTCGATGCTCTACAGAAAGCTGATTTCAGCCCCCCAACAGCTCTATTTGATTGGAGGCCTATATATACCACCTCTAACCGGCCAAATGAGGTGTGGAGGAGTAAGGAAACATACCAAGAGTGTTGCTACACCATATTAGTGCCTCCATATGCATAGTGCTTAGTGATTTACATGGTGATTAGTGTAGGTGCTTTGCGAAGTGCTTAGGCTAGTTAGACCACCGCTCATGCGCTTGCTCTAGGTTTAGGCCTAGTGTTTAGTGAGGTTTGCATACCTCTTGCTACTCGGTGCTTGCGTGCACCATTGTTGTACATCGGAGGGGCTTGTAGTCTTGCGAGACCACACCAACCGCGTTTGTGGTGTGGCCGCCACCGTGTACCGAAGGGAGCAAGGCCCGCGGCAGTTCGGCCGAAAGCTTGATAGTGGAGACGGCGGGAAGCATCCGGGAGAGGCTTTGCCACGAGTGGCTTAACTGGAGACCCACTTGCGCGTGGGGAATGACTGGAGCTATCCACAGAGTCACCTGACCGGGAGCTTGGCCCTTGCGAGGGATTCCTTGCGAGGGGCTCCAACGAGGACTAGGGGGAAGCTTGCGTGCTTCTCAATACCTCGGTAAAAATACCGGAGTCGTCGACGGGAGTTTGCATCTCTACCTTGCTCTTTAGCTTCCGCATTTACTTTGCTACCTTAATTATGTCTTTACCTTCCCTAGCTTAGTTGTTAGGCTAGTTGATAGGTTTGGAACCTAGGTAGCATAACTCTTTTGCGGTAGAGATAGCAACACACCTAGCAAAACCATAGTTGCTCTTTTTGAAGGACCGAGAAGCTAACCGAAAGCGACCAGAGGGGGGGGTGAATGGGAGCTTCAAAATTTCCTTACGGAAACTAGATGCCACTGTCCCAAAATCGACCCCAAGAGCGAACCCTAGAACTTGCTAATGTCCACGACCCTATATGTAGGGTGGATGCTTCCTAGAAGCACAGCGAGACACTAGACAACTCTAGAAAGCCAACGCAAAAGACGGAAATCAATTCCGACAACGAACGAGCGAACCGCGGACGAAACCGTGCGAAACCAGTCGCATCGGACGCTGGCCTGCGTCCGATGCCAGACCACCGGACGCGTCCGATGCAGACTGGGCGGTTCTGGAACCTTACTGTTCCACCATCGGACGCTGTGAACAGTGATCACCCAGCGTCCGATGCAAAGACTCCGGCGCGTCCGATGGACAACGGACGCGTCCGATGCCTGGCGTCCGATGCAAACTAAAACGCTGAAAACGTGACACGCGTCACCGGAGCGTCCGATGCTAGGAACCCTAGCGTCCGATGCTCCCGTGATAGCGTCCGATGCCCCCGAAAACAGCGCTGTTCTTCACGATTCAACCCGATCTCCTTCGAATCAATTGCCCTAGGCCTAGGATTCGATTTGAGGAGTCACAAGGATGTTAGTGAGCTACTCCTAAGAGATCATGGCTCGAACCTAACTCCAAATCGGTGAATCGAAGAAAATTCGGGGTATGGAGGCAAGAACGCAATCCAAAACGAAAATCGATCGATCTCCTAGACCGTGAGGTTAGAGATTAATTCCTTCGGTGGAAAGGAGAGCCTCACGATCTAGAACAACTTGGTTCAAACGGAATTGCAGAAGATGAACCGAGCAAAGAGATCAAGCGACGGGAAAATCGTGGAGAAAAAGGATTCCGCGAAGAACACAAAGAAACCGCGAATCACAGCCACGAACTCGAATTAAGGACGCAAATCAAGCCATCGATCTGTGCTCCAAAGTGAGGATACGGCCTCACTTCCTCAAATCAACAGTACACAGAGTGGAGTCTCTCTGCGGATCTCAACTAGCTAGAGCAGGGGATGGGAGAGTGGAAACCCTAGGTGCTAGGAAGCAAATGACTGCGCTAACGGAGATTGAGATAGGGAGGAGGGTGTCTCCCCTAGACTACTTATACTAACCTAGCCTAAGTCTATTTCCTACTCTACCCCTCTCTACTCTAATTACAGAGCGGACCAGCCTAACCCTAAGGCTATTCTAGTCCACCCGCTGGTGGTAGGTAGATCCGACGGCCACGCCCGCACGGTCTTCCGCGTCGCCTCCACGCAACCTTCAGATCGCCGCCACGTGCCGCCACCACTCTGCACCCCCGGTTTTGCGGCCCAAACCGGGAAACCAGCCTTTTCCATCAGCCCCCGGTTTTGAGGCCCAAACCGGGAAACCAGCCTCCAGCCCGAGTTTTGTGGCCAAACTTGGAAACCGTCCGCGCCCGAGTTTTGAGGCCCAAACTCGGAAACCGGCCCACGCCCAGGTTTTGAGGCTCAACCTGGAAACCGTCGCGCCCAGGTTTTGTGGCTCAACCTGGAAACCCAGCACCCAGGTTTTGAGGCCCAAACCTGGAAACCGTCCACCGTTGGTTTTTCCCGGGCTCTACCAACAAACCGGCGTCGTAGAGGGGATGCACCGCCTGTGCACCCCTTCCACCGACATGATCGCACTTCTCCGCCTGTCGCTGTCGCAGGCTGCCAGCCACCACAGCTGATCCTCCGGCCTCCAGTCCATCAGTCCAAGTCCACGTCCGCCCTTCACCGTCCGATACATCGGCATGGCACGTCCGCCGCACGGCACGCCCATCCTTCATCGCGCCCGGTCCGTCGGCACGGCACGTCGCAACTTGACCTTCACCCGCCATCGATCACTGTCTCCGTGCTCGACACCTGCACAACACAAGCCAAAGAACATGCGCATCATCTCCATTGACAATCACTCATCACACAGAGACTCGGCATACACCCATGTATCCGCAATCTCCCCCTTGATGAGTGCATTGTCAACTCCACAACAAATCATGAATAAGAAGAAGAAGGTAGGAAGGAGTGGGAAGAGAAAACCCAACCAAATGACCCAGAAGCCTTAACAAAAGCCGAAGAAGGTCAAGTGGATGAAGCAAAAACTTGGTCCCCAAAGACATGGGCAACGGCTTGACGCAACCAAGTAAAGCAAAGCTAGCCCTCAAGAAGAGGTAGAACAGGCTCAACACCGCTAGCAGATAGCAATTGAAGATCGGAGGACAACAGAAGCAAAATGCTAGTCCCTCAAGATAGAGGCACAGAGGCTCAACACAACTAGCAAGAAAATCACTCCGAACCAATTGAAAATCAATGCTAGTCCCTCAAGATAGAGGCACAGAGGCTCAACACAACTAGCAAGAAAATCACTCCGAACCAATTGAAAATCAACCCGAACCAAATGGGAAAGCACACCAGACGATACCAATTGAAAGCCAAATGAGAAAGCTTATGAAAGCTCATGAGAAGCTAGGAACGTTAGTCCCTCAAGACAGAGGCAACGGCTCAACACAACTAGCAAACTCCCCCTCGACAAATGCAAGCAACTAGGACAAAAGATTTTCAGGGCATATGATTTGCGTAAATTTCTCCCCCTAGTTGAAAATGCACTTATCAAGGCCAAAAGGTATCGGAGAAGCAACTCTCTTCACATAAACTCCCCCTGAACACAAGATCTCCTTCCACAATGCATATGAAGTCAAAATGCAAGTTAGGAGCTTCAAGGATATAGTCAAAAGAGTGCAAAGATGCTCTAATCAGTATAGCTCCAACATCTCAATTAAGCACTCAAATAGCAAAGGCTCAAACTGATCACTTATACGAAATATGAAGCATATGAGCATGTGAGCAGTTTTAAGCCAAAAGGATAGTCACCATCAACATAGCACTAGACATGTATAGAAGGAATCCAAACAAGTGCTAAGCATATATACAAGGTGAACTACCCCTAGCAAAGTTCAATCATCATGCATAGGAATGAAACATATACTTGTGATTTCAAATTCATATCGGAGTTGCAGCGGTAAAAGAATTCACAAGTTCATTTTTAGCATGTGATTGCGAGAGGTTGAAAGCTTGTCATCGCCTAACTTTTCAACCGTGCGAAGCCTATGCCGAAGCAATCAGAAGCTTAAAGCAACGGTTTCGGTCATACACTACATGGCTCAAGTTTAACTCAAAGTGCAATGAGAAACAGTCTCAATACCATGAGGTGTTGACAAGCAATCCCATCTCGATCTTTTCAATTCAACAATACTTGGTTCAGATTTTAAGCAAGTTATGAACAACCAAGCAAGTGAATGACTCAGAACTAGAGACATAGCAACCTAGCATATATGAAAAGCAGGAATGGACTCAACACACCCTACACATGCTAGTTGCATATCTCAATGGTGAACATTTTCAGATTTATATACATTAGGCATAATTCACCATTCAAAAAAAAATAGCTTGCTCATAACATGTAACAGTGATCAGAAAGAGCATAAGCTACAAGCATCATCATAAGTATCGGAGCAATACTAACAAGAGCATAATTACATTCTAGTGAATATAGACATGAAGCTCAGAATGTAAATGCGTATGCCCGACACAAAACTGAAGGAAAGAAGATACCAAAAGGAGAGACTCAAGAAACTCAAAAGAAAAGAGCCTCAAAATAAAAGAGTCAGTCTGTACATCTCAAAATGCTTCCCCCATCTAAAAGGGGAAACACACACCAAGCTCACCCCTCAACCTATTAAAGGTTGATTCGTCTAAAGGCTTGGTGAAAATATCAGCCAATTGGTGATGAGTATCGACATGGCGAAGGTCGATATCACCCTTCTCCTGGTGGTCTCGCAAGAAATGAAAGCGCACATCAATGTGTTTGGTTTTCGAGTGAAGCACAGGGTTCTTAGCAACGCTAATGGCACTCGTGCTGTCACAAAGCAAAGGAACTCGAGTAAAGCTCAAACCAAAATCACGCAAAGTGGCCATCATCCAGAGTAACTGGGAACAGCAGCTAGCCGCAGCAACATATTCAGCCTCCGTGGTAGACTGAGCGACACTAGACTGCTTGCGAGAAGACCACGACACAAGAGAAGATCCAATAAACTGGCAAGTCCCTGAAGTAGACTTGCGCTCAATGCGACAACCAGCAAAATCAGCATCAGAAAAGCCACAAAGCGAGAGGGTGGAAGAAGCAGAATACCAAATCCCGAGCTCAGGCGTGAAACGAAGGTACCTGAAGATGCGCTTCACCGCCTGACGGTGAGAAGTGCGTGGCGAAGCCTGAAAGCGCGCGCACAAGCACACGGCGAACTGAATGTCCGGCCGTGTCGCCGTCAGGTAGAGCAGCGATCCAATCATGCTGCGGTACTCCTTCTGGTCCACTGCTTCTCCATCCGTGTCAGCATCCAGGGCAGTCGTCGTCGACATGGGCGTTGGAAGAGGCTTGGCCTCACCCATGTCGAACCGCTTCAGCAAGTCCCTTGTGTACTTGCCCTGGTGCACAAACGTCCCCTCTCGGGATTGCTTAATTTGCAACCCGAGAAAGAAAGTCAGCTCGCCCATCATGCTCATCTCGAACTCCCTGCTCATAGTATCTGCAAACTTGGCAACCAAAGCGTGAGAAGAACCACCGAAAATGATATCATCCACGTAAATTTGGATCAAGAGAGTATCTTTGCCTTGCTTGAGGAGAAAGAGCGTTTTATCTACACATCCCATTTTAAAACCCTTAGCTAGCAAAAAGGTTTTTAATCTCTCATACCAGGCTCTAGGGGCTTGTTTCAAACCATACAAAGCTTTGTGGAGTTTAAAGACATGGTTTGGAAACTTGGGATTTTCAAAACCGGGGGGTTGCTGGACATAGACCTCCTCCTCAATATAGCCGTTTAAGAAGGCACTCTTGACATCCATTTGAAAAAGTTTGAAACCCATGGATGCAGCATAAGCCAAGAGTATCCTAATAGCCTCCAAACGAGCTACAGGAGCGAAGGTCTCCTCATAATCTATCCCCTCCTTCTGACTATAACCCTTCGCTACAAGCCGGGCCTTGTTTCTCACAATGTGGCCCTCCTCTCCTTGCTTGTTTTTAAAAACCCATTTTGTCCCAATAGGTTTACAGTCAGGAGGTGGTGGCACTAGAACCCAAACCCGATTTCGCTCAAAGTTCTCTAGCTCCTCATGCATGGCATTGACCCAATCCGGATCCGTCAATGCGTGTCCAACATCTCGGGGCTCAAAAGACGCAACAAAAGCAGAATGAGCAAAGTGCGAGATGTGCTGTGACCTGGAGCGAGTAACTCGCTCGTCGATGTCGCCGATCATCTGTTCAGGGGGGTGCTGGCGCTGGATGTGTCGTGGCGCCTCCCGGGAAGAAGTAACCTCCCCCTCAACAGTAGCTGGTTCCACCCCGGGTACAAAAGGTACCGCGCGAGGTGGATCCCACGGCCCCCAGGAAGAAGACGTCTCGGGGCCACGGGTCGTCGTCGAAGCCGCTCCCGGCGGCGCGGCAGGCGGAGGGGGTGCTGGATCATCTATACCTTCAGCACCCTCTTCCTCGTCATCGAAAAGAGGCTCTCCAACCTCGTGATCACTTGCACGCTCAAAACGAGAAGAAGGAGAAACAAGAGTCTCGTCGAAGGTGACATCTGATGTCTCCATGACTCGGTTAGTGTCAAGGTTAAGTACACGATAAGCTCGAGTGTGAGTGCCATAACCCAAAAACACACCGTCAGAAGAACGAGACTCAAACTTGTCTAGGTTGCCTTTTTTCAATATAAAACAGTGGCAACCAAAGACTCTAAAATAACTCACCTTGGGCTGGCGACCAAAACGCAACTCATAAGAGGTCTTCTTCAAAAACACTCTCAGAAAAATGCGATTCGAAATATAGCATGCAGTGTTCATAGCTTCGGCCCAATAGCGCCTAGGAGTCCTATGCTCATCAAGCATCGTCCTGGCCATCTCAACAAGGGTCCGATTCTTCCTCTCTACAACACCATTTTGGGGTGGTGTATAGGGAGAAGAAAACTGATGCTCCAAACCAAGGCATTTACAAAACTTCTCAAAATCCGAATTTTTAAACTCGGAACCATTATCACTTCTAATCGCTCGCATCGAGTTCAAAGGGAACTCGTTCTGAAGACGCAAAATCAGATCGCGAGCGAAGGAGAATGTCTCGGACTTCTCAACTAAAAAGAAGACCCACGAATACCTCGAAAAGTCGTCAACAATAACAAGCACATACCACTTCCCACCAACCGAGCTCACCCGAGCCGGACCAACAAGGTCCATATGCAAAAGCTCTCCGGGGTGCGAGGTCATAACCTTGGTCAAAGGATGGTGGGGAGCAGCAACCATCTTTCCATGCCGGCAAGCATGGCAAACTAGATCCTTCTCCAACGAAAGCTTGGGCAATCCTCGGATTAAGCCAAGTGAGCTAAGTCTTGCAAGCAAGTCAAAACTCAGGTGACCGAGCCTCCTATGCCACTTCCAAAGATCAGAAGAAGAAGGACTAGCCAAAAGACAGCGAGAAGATCCAAACGACTTTGAGAAATTCGCGCGAAAGACATTCCCAAAGGGTGAAATCAGACATACAAGATCACCCTGAGGATCTAAGATCCGGCTAAGGTTCGGTTTGAAACGAATCTCATAGCCTTCACGAAAAAGTTGCGAAACAGAAAGCAAGTTAAAATGCAGGTTAGAAACAAGAGCAACCTCGCGCAACACAAAGTGCTCATTAACCCGCACTGCACCAACGGACAATACCTTGCCCTTACCTTTGTCGCCGAAGGTTATGTACTCCTTTCCGGCGACCGGACTATGGCTGGAGAACCATTTGGCATTTCCGGTCATGTGCCTCGAGCAACCGGAATCCACAAGCCAAATGTCCTCCAACCGCTCCTCCTACATCAATAAAAAGACATAGGGTGAACATACGGTCCAACACTGGGGTTAGTATGATAAGAAGGAAACCAGTGTTGGGCCGGCTGCTCAAAAGAACGGTCAGTGTAAAAACCATCCTGTCTAGGGGGATAGCGATCACCACGCACAGGAAAACGTGGTCCGCTGGGGAAGAAGCGCTCACCGCGAAACTCTACCTGCGGTGGGACAAAGCGCTCAACAAAGCCTCCGCCACGGGGTCCGTTACCTGCAAAAGCAGGACCCCGTCGGGCACGCTCTCTACGAGATCTACGCCTAGGAGCCTGCTGCTCAACTCTAGCGTCTCTCCTCGGAGCTCTCTCCTGCCTAGGCCTCACAAACTGAGGTGCTCTACCTCTAGGCCTAGTCTCCCTCCTAGGGGCTCTCTCCTGCTGCCTAGGCTGGGTATGCTTCCCTCCAGACCTAGCAGCTCTCCCCTGAGGCTTCGGAGCATGTCCACCACGAGCTGGGTGAAACATGTCCGGGTTCTGCATCTCCCTAGCTCGGCGCGCCTCTCTCCTGCGCCTAAAGCAGAACTCACTCAGGTGACCATCCCGCCCACAAAAGTCACACTGAAACCTCACCGCGCGCAAAGGGGGTTGTTGGTTTGCAGGGATGTGGGTATGGTTCACCTTGCCCTTGCCCTTCTGTGGCAACTCCTCTCGGATGGGTGGCATTGTGTCAAGCTTGTTCTTTAGGTGATTGGGCTTGGGTTGCCATTGTGGATTCTTGGGTGGAGCCTTGGGGGATTCAACTATAACTCCATCCTTGGTGACAGGCTTGGCAGGCTCTTTGGGTGGAAGCTTGGTTAGTTTGGGAGTAGTGGTGGAGTTGGGCTTCTCACAGGGGTTCAGACCACTAGACTCTCCAATCTTACCAAAAGCTGAAAGATCAACACTCTGGCCAAGACCTACACCAGGAGCCCCAGCAGCTCGCTTGAATTGGGAGATCATCATCCCGAGCTGAGGCTCACCACAAGACACCCATGACAAGACGGTCCGAAGGTATGTGTTTTCCTCCTCGGTACGCACCTTGTCATGCCTCACATTTGCCATCTCCTGCTCCAGGCCCTCACACAAAGCACATCTCTTGACACAAGTGCTATCCGAGCCGGCCTTCTCAAAAGACTCAAGCTTGGCATTCTTCTCTGCCAACTCGGATTGCAAGACAGGACAAGTCTTGCACGCACCCAACAGCTGCGGTCTAGCTCGGAGCTCATCCACCTCATCTACCAGCGCAGCATACTTACTCCTCAGAGTGAGAAGATCCGTCATGTGCGCGGCGCAACTCTCGCACTCCAACTCCTCCGACACAACCACGGTGGACCGAGCGAACTCAAGCTCCTTCACCGTGTCCTCCCACTTCTGCCTAAACTCCTTGCGCTCTCTAGCGGCACGCCTAAGCAACTTGTCTTGACTAAGGAGGGCAGCAGTCAACTTCTCAACCTCGGAGGAAAGCTCGTCGTAGGTGAGAGATACCTGGGAGGTGTCGTCGTCGTCGTCGTTCCGAGGGGTACGCTCCGGCTCGCCGTCGACCTCATCTCCGAGCGCCATGGTACACAGGCCTTCGTCGCCGGCGAAGAAGCACAAGCCGTTGAACGTGTCCTCCAGCTTCTTCTTCTCGGACTCGTCATCACTCGATCGAGCGGAGTCGTCATCCGAGCCGTCGACGTCGCTGAGCGTGGCGAAGAACGCTCGCTGCTCAGCCTGCTGCTTCTCCAAGTACTTCTTCTTGATGTACTCTTTGTTGAAGCCGCCCCGCTTCTTGTGCCTTGGGGGAACGTGCTTCTCCTTGTACTTGGAGTCGCGCCTGTGGCCGTGATCACCCTTCCCAAGATGCTTGTTCTTCTTCTTGGGGCAGTCGGCGATGAAGTGGTCGGGGTCGCCGCACTCGTAGCATCCGGTGCGTCCTCCTCCGCGACGACGGTTCATGCGGTTGTTGTGGAACCGCGAGAACCGGTTGGCAAGCAAAGCCAACTCGTCGTCTCCCAAAGACTCCAGCTGGTCCTCTGTCACAGAGAAGAGAGAAGAAAACGCAAAGCCAGCTGAGGGGTTAGAGGAAGAGCCGGAAACCAAAGCCATGGACGGGCGAGAAGGATTTTCAAAAGAAGCCCTCGCCATAGCATCAATCTCACTGGACTTGAGCTTACTGAAGAGCTCGTCGCAGGTGAGGGTCTCATAGTTCGGCGATTCGATGATTGCCTGAACCTTGGAGTCCCACACCGAACGGTCAAGAGTGTGCAAAAGCTTCAAAGCACGCTCATGATCGTCAAATGGCAACTGCTCTCTGTTAGCCCTCATCCTGTTGACAATCACCTGAAAGCGAGCGAATAAACTTTCTATGCTCTCGCCAGGTTGATGTCTAAAGTTCTCATACTCTCGCTTGAACGACTCGTAGAGTCGGGTTTTGACTTGAGAGGTGCCCTCATGAAAACGCATGAGAGTGTCCCAGATCTCCCGAGCCGTAGCGAGGTGAGAAACACGATCAAACTCACCCATGCTCAAACAAGAGAAAAGAGCATTACGGGCTCGGCTATTGGCATCATGCTCATCGACCTGCTGTTGAGTCACACGAGCAGCCAAGACCACGTAATCAGGGGAGTTGCAAATATCCCAGATCGAAGCGCCCAAGCTCTGTAAATAGGCCGACATACGTATCTTCCAATACGCATAGTTCGTCCCATCGAAAAACGGCGGTTTGCCCACGCCGCGATCCATGTCGCCTTCGGTGGATCTGGAACCGGCTAAGGTGAAAGATCCTTAACCCGCTCTGATACCAATTGAAGGACCGAGAAGCTAACCGAAAGCGACCAGAGGGGGGGGTGAATGGGAGCTTCAAAATTTCCTTACGGAAACTAGATGCCACTGTCCCAAAATCGACCCCAAGAGCGAACCCTAGAACTTGCTAATGTCCACGACCCTATATGTAGGGTGGATGCTTCCTAGAAGCACAGCGAGACACTAGACAACTCTAGAAAGCCAACGCAAAAGACGGAAATCAATTCCGACAACGAACGAGCGAACCGCGGACGAAACCGTGCGAAACCAGTCGCATCGGACGCTGGCCTGCGTCCGATGCCAGACCACCGGACGCGTCCGATGCAGACTGGGCGGTTCTGGAACCTTACTGTTCCACCATCGGACGCTGTGAACAGTGATCACCCAGCGTCCGATGCAAAGACTCCGGCGCGTCCGATGGACAACGGACGCGTCCGATGCCTAGCGTCCGATGCAAACTAAAACGCTGAAAACGTGACACGCGTCACCGGAGCGTCCGATGCTAGGAACCCTAGCGTCCGATGCTCCCGTGATAGCGTCCGATGCCCCCGAAAACAGCGCTGTTCTTCACGATTCAACCCGATCTCCTTCGAATCAATTGCCCTAGGCCTAGGATTCGATTTGAGGAGTCACAAGGATGTTAGTGAGCTACTCCTAAGAGATCATGGCTCGAACCTAACTCCAAATCGGTGAATCGAAGAAAATTCGGGGTATGGAGGCAAGAACGCAATCCAAAACGAAAATCGATCGATCTCCTAGACCGTGAGGTTAGAGATTAATTCCTTCGGTGGAAAGGAGAGCCTCACGATCTAGAACAACTTGGTTCAAACGGAATTGCAGAAGATGAACCGAGCAAAGAGATCAAGCGACGGGAAAATCGTGGAGAAAAAGGATTCCGCGAAGAACACAAAGAAACCGCGAATCACAGCCACGAACTCGAATTAAGGACGCAAATCAAGCCATCGATCTGTGCTCCAAAGTGAGGATACGGCCTCACTTCCTCAAATCAACAGTACACAGAGTGGAGTCTCTCTGCGGATCTCAACTAGCTAGAGCAGGGGATGGGAGAGTGGAAACCCTAGGTGCTAGGAAGCAAATGACTGCGCTAACGGAGATTGAGATAGGGAGGAGGGTGTCTCCCCTAGACTACTTATACTAACCTAGCCTAAGTCTATTTCCTACTCTACCCCTCTCTACTCTAATTACAGAGCGGACCAGCCTAACCCTAAGGCTATTCTAGTCCACCCGCTGGTGGTAGGTAGATCCGACGGCCACGCCCGCACGGTCTTCCGCGTCGCCTCCACGCAACCTTCAGATCGCCGCCACGTGCCGCCACCACTCTGCACCCCCGGTTTTGCGGCCCAAACCGGGAAACCAGCCTTTTCCATCAGCCCCCGGTTTTGAGGCCCAAACCGGGAAACCAGCCTCCAGCCCGAGTTTTGTGGCCAAACTCGGAAACCGTCCGCGCCCGAGTTTTGAGGCCCAAACTCGGAAACCGGCCCACGCCCAGGTTTTGAGGCTCAACCTGGAAACCGTCGCGCCCAGGTTTTGTGGCTCAACCTGGAAACCCAGCACCCAGGTTTTGAGGCCCAAACCTGGAAACCGTCCACCGTTGGTTTTTCCCGGGCTCTACCAACAAACCGGCGTCGTAGAGGGGATGCACCGCCTGTGCACCCCTTCCACCGACATGATCGCACTTCTCCGCCTGTCGCTGTCGCAGGCTGCCAGCCACCACAGCTGATCCTCCGGCCTCCAGTCCATCAGTCCAAGTCCACGTCCGCCCTTCACCGTCCGATACATCGGCATGGCACGTCCGCCGCACGGCACGCCCATCCTTCATCGCGCCCGGTCCGTCGGCACGGCACGTCGCAACTTGACCTTCACCCGCCATCGATCACTGTCTCCGTGCTCGACACCTGCACAACACAAGCCAAAGAACATGCGCATCATCTCCATTGACAATCACTCATCACACAGAGACTCGGCATACACCCATGTATCCGCACTTTTATCTAGTTTACTTTCTTGCATAGGTTTTGACTAGGTGGTAATTAGAGGCCATAGTTAGAGTAAAGTTTTTAGTTGCCTAATTCACCCCCCCTCTTAGGCGTCACGGTCCTTTCAATTGGTATCAGAGCCGGTTGGCTCATTTTTTGGACTCTCCTATAAGAACGTCCCCGAAAGAAAATCCCTGCCAATGTTATGTGGTACGCTCCTATAATACCACGCTTGAAATGTCTATTCAGAAACAAGGACCAAGCAAAGTTGGTGCGATGTCACAAAGAAGACCATAAGGTAGACAACATGTTGAGACACCCTGCTGATGGGTCCTAGTGGAGAGCAATAGACAAAGAATTCTCGGAATTTGCAAAAGACGCTAGAAACATAAGGTTTGGTTTAAGTACGGATGGGATGAATCCTTTTGGGGAACAAAGCAGTAGTCATAGCACGTGGCCTGTTACTCTATGTATCTACAATCTTCCTCCATGGTTATGCATGAAGCGGAAGTTCATTATGATGTCAGCGCTCATCCAAGGCCTGAGGCAACCTGGCAACGACATCGATGTCTACCTGAGGCCATTAGTTGAGGAACTCCTACTTTTGTGGAGTAAATCAGGTGTACGTGTGTGGGATGATTACAAATAGGAACACTTTGACCTACGAGCATTGTTGTTCATAACAATCAATGATTGGCCTGCTCTAAGTAATCTTTCAGGACAGACAAACAAGGGATATAATGCATGCACACATTGTTTTGATGACATGGATAGTATATATTTGAAAAAATGTAGAAAGGTAGCGTACCTTGGGCATCGTCGATTTCTTTCTGTGAATCACCAGGTTAGAAAGAAAGGCAAGCATTTTAAAGGTGAGACAGACCACTGGAGTAAACCTCACAACAGAACTGGGGAAGATGTACTTGAGATGATCAAGGATGTGAAAGTAGTCTTTGGAAAGGGGACGAGCAGTGAACTTGTTCCGAAAGACGCTACAAGACACGCACCCGTGTGGAAGAAGAAGTCAATATTTTGGGAGCTACCCTATTGGCATGTACTAGAGGTCCGCTGTTGGTATAAATTAACGCACACTTTAAATTATCCGCAAGCGCACAGATAAAATCTACTGATGTAGCACTTCACCGGAGTAACCCAGTTTTAATATCGAACCCAAAAGAACGGATAGTGTTAAGTCTTGAAGAGTATAACCCCTGAGTAGCTAACAAGGATGGAGAAGCTAAAAGCATAGAGGGGATCACTAAGGTTATCTAAATGCAACTTAAGAGTGATATGTTTATATTATTCTTAGTGGGGAAGTTGCCATAAAAGGTCACAAACAGAGTATGAGTCTTTTATGCAAAAGTATACTCCTACCGGGCCTACACACGGGTAAGTGGACTATAGAAGAATCAACAAGGCTATAAGAGTCACCCTTGCGAACAACCACTACTACCGGCGTTATAGGAGGCAATTATGAGCTATCAAGTCTAAGCACCACGTTTACACTATCCAACTACTCTAACTCTAGAGCGACTAGAATTAAAGTACTCAAAAGAGAGTCATAAACCTTAAGAATAATAAGAACAATAGCTCAAACTTAAATATAGACATTGATTACCGAATCAATCGTTGAAGCAAGTTGACGAAGACCTTGAATCCATAGGTACAAGATGAAGAAGTTGATTCGACAGGCCGGAGCTCCTTCTCAATCTCTTCCTCTCTCTCTCTCTCTCTTATAGTTCTAGTATAATACTAGGTTCTAAACCTAACTAGAGGGGTATCTAGTCTTATACAAGGAAGCTGACTCCTGAAGTCTCTTCTAGGATTTCTAAATGAAGCGTAGTCTTCTGAAGAGGGACATTCTGTCTGGCCTGGGGTGTGGGGGCCTGTTTATATAGCCCTGAGGGATCAACCGTGACCGTTAGATCAAAACGACTTCACGTAGGGCTGAGATTGATCCTGAAAGGCGGTGGAATAAGATTCCAGAAGGGGGAGGCCGGCGGCGCCCTGGGGAGACCGACCGGTGGGCCCACCAGACCGGTCGGTCCCACCTGGCAGTGGCTCAGGGTGCCTCGCCTCGTGGTGTCTTCAGGTGTCCTCTAGACTCTTCTCGAAGATTCCTGACTTGACGAATGCGTTATCTCCCATCGGTTTCCTTCTAGGGGAAGCTATTGAGGGTTGTTTCCCTATTTAATCCCTGCAGATTCACAATTCACCAAAACTCATGGAATTTATTAGTTTTAATCCCTATACTAAGGTGGAGTTTATATATTTATCCATTTTCATGTTTAATTGACCTTTAATAATAATAATTAATTAGTGTCAACAAACTCCCCCACACTTAGGCTTTTACTCGTCCTCGATAAAAGGTTGGATCATAACTGTAGGATAAGATATCAAACATTAAACCTTTCTGTTCATACCTGCATTGTGAGATTCAGTGTGTTTACCATAAAACTTCGAGTAGTTGGAGAACATAATAGTTGAAACAGATCACCCTTTTCTTTTAGTACAAGACATTGGAGCTTTTGATTTTTTTCGAAATAAGTCATAGCATTCCTTCTCCTTCTGTAGCACTTTAATTCCTTACCAAAGTATTTTATTTATGTAGAGTAGTTTTATCTTACAAAGTCAATGGAGAAAAATACTATACTCTTAGATCAAGATATTTCTTTTTAAACTTTGTCACTCTTGCTGGCATATTGTATTTAGAGGGACCATGGGCTATCTTCTTTTTCTCTTTATCATATTTTTATCATAATACTTCTTCTTCTCTTTTTTCTGTGGTGTGTCGGACACTTGTCCATTTTTCTTTCCTCATTTTTCATACTTTTGCATAGCCCATTCCTCTAATACAATACTACATCGGAAAAGTGAATCTTTCTTTATTTGTAAGGATCTCGATCAAAGAGCATAATAAATTTCTCAACAAAGAACTCTGTATTAGAGTAAGCAATGATTGATTTTATGAATAACTTTGGCAGGAAATTTATTTACTATAAAGGAGAAGTGTTGCTCATCTCTTTTTAACTTTGCAAGTAAAATTCTCCAATGCTCATACTTTTAAGAATTGATTTCTCATTATTCTTCTATCATATTCCACATCAACTCTAAGTAATATGGGTTTCTTCAAGTTTTTTTCAAAGCAGGTATTTTCAGAAAAGGTTTTGTTAGATTCTATACCATGAGCATGTCAAAATAATC
Organism: Coix lacryma-jobi var. lacryma-jobi; assembly: GCA_009763385.1. Taxonomy (NCBI): domain Eukaryota; kingdom Viridiplantae; phylum Streptophyta; class Magnoliopsida; order Poales; family Poaceae; genus Coix; species Coix lacryma-jobi. The sequence goes on along the minus strand of CM019826.1, from coordinate 110,105,789 downwards.
TTTGCTTTTTAATTAGAGTTTAATGATTGTGTGTTATTGACGAGAATGTATTTTTAATTTGAATAGGAGCTTAAACATCGAGAAATAGAGTGTAGTAATTGCATACCGAATCATGGACGAAGGAGGAGGCTAGGGGTGCCGACCCCTAACTGACCGGTGGGGCCCTCCAACCTGTCAGTTGGGCTTAGGACCCAACCACGGCCCGCTTCGTGGTGCGTGATCTCGGTGACTTAGTCTTCTGTTTTATGCAGCTTTCTTGATCAGTTTTCGGTAATTCTGTCATCGTCTTCTCCCCCACACTTATTTTTTGTTTTCTGCTAATCACAAAATGTGGAGACAAGACACATATCCAAAATAACAAGAAAAAAGAACTTTATTGATACTAAAGGCACTTTTATTACACAATAAATTAAACAAAACTTCTAACAAAACACGACTCTGCAAACATGAGACTCTGCAAACACGAGTGCCTTATCAAACTATTGACGAACTATCTCTCAATCCTGTCCGTCGAGTAGATTGCCTATCGTAGAGGCTACACTAACGACCTTAGCCTTCAGGCTAATGTGTTTAGTTACATACTTATTCAGCACATCGGTCATATATTTTGTAGCCTTAGCTAGGGAAGAGTATCTCTTTTTAAGGTCTAAGTTATCTCTCTCAAGGTCTTCAATCCTATCCCCGAGGCGATCTAACTGTGTAGTCCTCTTGCGCTTAGCCGCGAGATTAGGAGTGGTGAGTGCCCTCGTCACAGGAGGAGTGACCTTGATCTGCTCAGGGTGACCACGAACTCCATCAAAGCACGGACGCGGAGATGTAGATGTGTATTTTATGACCGTGGGTCCCCCAAACTTGTTCGTCTTTAGCTCGACGAGTGTCTCATTGGGCCTGGGAGGAAGAAGCAGGAGCAACTTGGAGACGGAAAATGCCGGGACTCCTCTTGCCGGCACCGCTTGAGCATAGAGAGCTTGTTGACGATGCGGCGAGGCCTCTTCTGGTGGGATCACATCAACGGGTGTCTGCGAGTCAACATGGGCGATTTCCTTTGACGACATTACGACAAGCTCCTTCGATGGGGCGACAACAAGAGCCATTGAGTCATCGACGGGCCCGTTGAGGTCGATCCTTGGATAGGAGGCCATTAGCGTTGGTGGGAGGAAAGCTCTGCTGCTGCTGGTATTCTACAAGGAGGCTGCAATGAATCTAGAGGTGGCTTGGAGAGGAGGCTGAATGATAAGCATGATAGGTTCATTACGGGACTTAACGATTCTGCGGATCAGGGTACCAGAATGGATACGAGTGAGAGTCTGGACACGTAACGAAAGAAGGCAGACGGCGAGGGGGGTCCAGGGCAGACCGGTCGGTCTCCCTAGGAGACCGGTCGGTCCCACCCTGTGGCTCCTCGTGGGTCCGTCGCTCGAGGGTGTCTTTAAACTTGATCCTAATCCTAGAAAATATTTCCCCGATGTGTGAACTTAATCAGAAAAATGACGATAGTGTAAATCTATGGGACAATGAAGAAATGGATAACATCCAACTCTTTAGGACTCTTTTCAGGTTCTAGAAAAATCTTAAGATGTTGCCCATTTACCTTGAATAGCGTACCTTCGTCATTTTGAAGTGTAATGGCTCCATGTGATGAAGTGGCTACCACCGTGAAAGGTCCTTCCCATTTGCTTCATAGTTTTCCGTGCCCGAACAACTTTACCCTGCAATTAAAGAGTAATACCTTGCCTCCCGGGTGAAGCTCTTCTTCTTGATTCTCTTGTCATGCCACCTCTTTGTTCTCTCTTTGTAAATTCTTGCATCATGATATGCCTTTTGGCGCCATTCATCTAGTTCAGAGAGTTGCATTTTCCTCCTGACTCCTGCAGCTTCTAAGTCCATGTTCCACCTTTTGATTGCCTAGTGAGCTTTAAATTCTAGTTCCACTGGTAAGTGACACATCTTCCCTTAAACGAGTTGATATGGAGACATTCCCAGTGGTGTTTTGTAGGCCATACGATAAGCCCACAGTGCTTCGGGTAGTCTATCTTTCATATGTGTTCCCATCTCGTCGACCGTTTTCTGTAGAATATTCCTGATTTGCTTGTTTGACATTTCTGCTTGGCCACTTGTCTGAGGGTGATAGGGAGTGGCAACATTGTGACGGATCCCATGACTTATCAGATACTTATGAAAGCCTTTGTCAATAAATTGTGTTCCCCCATCACTAATTACCATCCTTGGCACTCCAAATCTTGGAAATATCACCTCCTCGAACATCATCTGAGAGTTTCTTGCATTAGCAGACTTGCATGGCACCGCTTCGACCCATTTTGAGATGTAGTCGATAGCAACCAGGATGTACTCATGGTTCCTTGATTTAGGGAATGGTCCCATGTAATCAATTTCCTAGACATCTAAAAGCTCAATCTAAAGGTTATTGGTGAGTGGCATGGCATCTCTGGTGTTGATGTTGTCGTGCCTCTGACATGGTCCACACCTCCGGACAAAGTCTTTTGTGTCTTGGTACATGGTAGGCCAGAAAAATCCACTTTGCCAAATCTTCGCATGTGTTCGGAATGCCCCATAATGTCCTCCGTATGGTGAAGAGTGACAGCGTTCAATGATCTTGATTCCTTCTTCAGATGGCACACATCTTCTGAGTAATCCATCAGAGCATACTCTAAATAGATATGGATCATCCCATATGTGGATCCTACTCTCATAGATCAGCTTCTTATTTGCTCCTGGTGATATGTACCCTGCAACTATAAAATTGATAATATCTGCATACCAAGGGTCAGATCTAGAGACTTGAAAAAGCATGTCATCCCTGAGTGAGTCATTTATAGGCAATTCCTGAGGATTTTCAAAATGCATTCTAGACAAGTGATCAGCTACAGAGCTTTCTACTCCTTTCTTATCTTTTATTTCTAAGTCAAATTCTTGGAGTAACAAAACCCATCTTATCAAGCGTGGCTTAGCATCTTTTTTTAGTGAGCAGGTACTTTAGCGCAGCATGATCAGTAAAAACAATCACCTTTGATCCCACTAAATAAGATCTAAACTTGTCTATGGCAAAAACAACAGCCAAAAGTTCTTTTTCAGTAGTAGCATAATTAAGTTGAGGTCCTGTTAATGTTTTACTGGCATAAGCGACTGCATGATGCTTTTTATCTTTATATTGTCCTAGCACAGCTCCCACAGCAAAATCACTTGCATCACACATGATCTCAAAAGGTAGAGACAATCAGGAGGTTGAATCACAGGTGCAGAAGTGAGTGCTTTCTTAAGAGTGTTAAAAGATTCTAAGCATGCATCATTAAATTCAAAAGGAACATCCTTGGCCAAAAGATTTGTAAGTGGTCTAGCAATGTGAGAAAAATCTTTTATAAACCTACGGTAAAAACCAGCATGGCCAAGAAAACTTTGAATTCCTTTGACATTAATCGGTGGAGGCAAACGTTCAATTACTTCAATTTTAGCTTTGTCTACCTCAATTCCATGTTCATACACTATTGACGCAAAATGTGGTACACTGCGCCTCACACACAGCAAGCTGAAAAGCGTGATTTAAATCGGGTGCCCGGACGGTTTGAAATCCGGAGACGTGCCAGTCGGTTTGAACTGAAAACTAACAAGGGATAAAACTGTGAGAATAAAACTGGAACATGCCGGGTGAGACCAGACAGTTCCATATTTATGGCCTTGAAGCCAATCACAATGGCACACAGCTATAGAAGTTGTCTTTCAATAGGTTTAAAGGTCGTTCGGCTAACTCTGAACATAAACGTACATAAGCAGTTAGTTGCCGAACGCACATACATGAAAAAGACATGCTTGAACGAATAAAGATAAAATATGAATTAACGTGTAACCAAGCTCGGCAAGCTAGCCGAGTCGGGGTCCATGAGGAAGGAACATACAAACAAACATGATCAAACCAATCTAAAACTTGCACATGCCGCACGATACCTAGTTTTATCTAGGCCTAAACATGATTGATATGCATAAACCCACAACATGTAACAATCTAGATTAGAAATTAATTCGGCCATCATAATCATGCAATGAAGAACCACAATTATTAAAAGGGATAAATAAACTTGTAAAGCAAGGCCAAACAAAGATCAATCTAGAATGGGCAAAAAGGTGTGTTACATAATTAATTAAAACATATAACACATGATAACTTAATGAATCTATTAGATCTGCCAAATCTAATAGAGCCGATAACAGTCCGTTCGGAATAGATTGTTCCAGGAGTAGTTTGTACTAGGACGAATCTACAAATGAATAAACGAAGTTGTTCTCTCTGAATAATATCTATTTGCATTTCTTGATTATCTCAGTGATCTCTCCGATTGCGATATTTCCTCAGAAAAACACTTCCTGAATGCATGACGTCATCTTTAGCCGACTATATCTCGTTTTGACATGTCATGTCACTCGGCATCTTATTTACTGCGCTGCACCTTTCTCTTCTCCCGATAAACCTGCTAACTTGAAAAATGCTAGGGTCACCAGGGTTATGAACATTTTTGCACTAAAGGCGATATAAACAATATCGGCTATATTCCAAACTCTTGGAGCATTTCTTGCTAAAGGTGATGTTTTACATCGGCTATCTTTGCACACAAATATTCTTGAATCCACACATACACCGACTATCTCATCATATCAAATTAAAAAACTATCATGCATTTGGCATTTAATAAGTAGTGCCGAAGCTCGGTATATGAGTAATACACACATGAACAAAATCTCTCCGTAACCGAATACCTTGTCTCTGGGTCTAACATCTTTCGGCTATTACTCTATCTTTTCTCTTGAATCCTTGTATAAGGGCCGATCCTATCGTTAGGCTATCGGCCATCACGTACAACTTGAAAGATTTATCAAGCTGTGGAGGTACAAAACACTGATGGCGCCTTCATATATATATATATATATATTTTTTAACTTCATCAAAAACTTTCTGTTGTACGTCACTCCATATGAACCTTTTTTATCTTCCTTGAGCTTCAGCAACGGAGGAAAAGGCAGAATTCTTTCAAAAAGTTTATCAATTTCAACCTGTACTTCAGATCCGGATTTGTATTGACACATATCGGTCTTGCCTTCGGCTTCATTATCAATATTTACTTCTTCTAACTCATCAATCGATACGAAACCTCGTCCCAATTCTCCTCCGTTACCATTAATTGGATTATTCAAAAATTGCTCTGAGAGCCGATTGCTTCAATCGGCTGTTGGTCGTTGTCAAAAACATTCACAGGACCTACTTCCCAAACTCTTCCAGAGAAGCACTCAACACCATCATATTCCTAGTAGATAGGTTCTGCAGTAGCAACACTCACTGAATCATCAGCATGGACAATTTCGATGTCATCTCCAATCCACTGGATGAGGATTTGATGCATAGTTGACGGAACACAGCAGTTTGCATGTATCCAATCCCTTCCTAAAAGCAAACTATATGCCCCCTTGCCATCGATGACAAAAAAGGTAGTAATCAAAGTTTTTGACCCGATCATCAATTCAACATGAACTGCTCCTCGAGTATCAGAAGAATTGCCAGCAAAGTCCCTCAATACCAAGTTAGTCTTCAATAAATCCCCACTTGTCATCCCAAGTTTCCTGAAGGTAGTATATGGCATGATATTTATGGCAGCTCCTCCATCAATAAACATTTTGGTTAGTGGCTTGCCATTAACATACCCCCTCATATAAAGTGACTTCAAATGTCGATGCTTAGCTGGTTTATCAAAAACCGCCCGTTGAGCCAAAACGAACTTAGCCATCAGATCATGGTATTCGTCTTCGTCAAAATCTGAATACACTTCATCTTGGACATCTTGATCTCTGGGAGCTATGAATTCTGATGGGAGAAAGAATGCCATGCACGCATCAGCCGAACGATCATCTTCGTCAGGCTTTTCCTTAGGACGCCAAATTTGTTTTGTCTTAGCACCTGCCTGTGCCAATTCTCTGTTCCTTAGGCGCTGCACTCTTCTTTTCTGGCTCCTTCTCAACCCTGGTGGACACCACTGTCCTTTCTGCCAAACATACACACGGTATTCTTCTTCTTCAGTGCGAGCCCAACTTTGATCGACAAATCTTCTCCCTTGTCGATTCTCGGAATTATCTATTTTTAGGCGCCGATCGTCCTCAGGGATTCGTACCCCAAGCCTTTCATGGACCGAACGGCGGTTGACTCGAGACTGCCTGTATTCAGAATATTGATCACTGCATTTAGGGCAATTGTTCTTAACAGGAAGCTTCAAGCCTTCATTGCAACAATATTTGAAGAATGAGCACTCCCAATGAGACTGCTCTTGCTCTCTCATATATTCTCGTTCTTCTCGGTACATCTTCGCTTCGTACCTCCGTTGCTTTTCTATGAACTTTTGTTCCTCATAAAACTTTTGCTTATGGTACCGTTCTTGCTCCCGACGCCACTTGTTTAATAAAATTTGTGTCGTGACTTTGGGCCTGGAAGCCTCACCCCTTTCAGTTCGGCTATTCTGGAAATGAACTTGTTGCCGAAATTCTTCATTTGTGATTTGCAGATTGGGGTCAACAGCACCGGTCTCTCTTGCTCTATCAGAGGTTAACACCTTCATCTTGCTTTTGCCCCTGAGGTCATCTGCACTGACCATGTTAACAGAGAAAGATACGGTATTTTGTTCCAAAGGGCTACCATCAATTTTCATTTTTCCGTCGAACTTCAAATGCCCTTCATGGATAGCCTTCTGGATCCGTACTCTGAACACTCGGCAATCATTTATAGAGTGAGATCTGGTATTATGGAAACCACAATATTTCTTGTCTTTAACCCCTTCAGGGTGCAACATGGGATGGCCTTCCGGCAACTTGATGCGTCCTTCCTTCAATAACAACTCAAATAGCTTATCTGACTTGGAAACATCAAAATCATAGGTATCTTTTTGTTGCCTCAACCATCATTGATTAACTTGAGTCGGCTCTTTTGTCCAGACTAACTCAGCTGCAGCTACCTCAGCTTCATCGTCATACTTTGTTGCCTCTTCTAAGAAAGCCTGATACATTTCGCTAGCCACATCACCTTTCTGGAATTGATTATTTCTCCTAAACCCCTGAGCCTGAAGAGAATTCGGTATTTCCCATTGTCATTAAAACCCTTTAAAACCCTTTAGTTAACAAGGAGTATGTAATGACAATAGTGGATCTTAACAATATTGGATACAAAGATGAACCATTCATCCTTGTTGCTGATGTGAATCAGGTGTTCTACGTGAAAGACATGTCTACAAAACCCAAGAGAGGAAAAAATGACGATAAATCAACCAAAGAGCCAAAATGCCATATTGTTCTTTCAGGAAGAAGACACATCGTGGGAATTGAGGACAAGTCAGACATGTCAGAAGATTATGAAATGGATGACTGAATACCGCCCTTCAGTGTGTCCAAAGACCCAAGCATCCTGCTAAATGCTGAGGAGACTCCATGGTTACGACATGACCATAACCAAGGGACATACGTCAAGAAGAAGATCACCAATGTACCCGCTTGATATATAGTGATGTTTCTGTGTAATTAATGATTATTATGGATAGTCATGGTTCATTGACGTCGGTTTCGAAATGACTTGATTTATTTTTGGCAAGCATATGAGCCCAAATTGATGAGCCACCAGAGGTGTTACATTTTTCTGAACATTATTTTAATTATTGCATTTTTCTCTGTGCCGAATGAGATAAAAGTCGGTGAATTACACCTCCGACCCTCTACGGTTTTTCATCAACGTCCACAACATTCTTCTTCCTAGGGCATACAAGACCATGTATAAAAGTTTGGCACCATTCTGGATTATTTTGGTGGTAGGCCTAGTTGACCCTATAATTATTGGATGATGGTGTGCGATAATTGAATTAAACTAGAAAAAGTAGCAAACCATCTCCGAAAAATCACAAACTTGTTGGTTGCCTCACCCGTGCCACGTGACAGCCTAAGAAAAAGTTTGAGACCAATACGACACAGAAACGTATATGAACTACACAAATCTGTATTTTTAAATTAAATTGCAATTTAACAGTGAATTTCTCTATCGTGCATTTGGACAATGAAAGATGAATAACCCAAAATTTAACGTTCAGATAATGCAAAAACAATTTTGCTATCGAGAACCAGTTGTTTCAGATATTTAAATTTAACATTATATTTTTGCATTAACAAAATATGAATTGTTATTTACATTTATATTCGTTATTATAAGAAAAGAAAAGAATCTATGTTACAAAATTTTCTACTATACAATAAGGCAAAAGGAAATATAACTGTTATTTTTAAGTAATTTTATGCCTAATATTTAATTTATTATGCAATTAACAAGTATTACAACATATTTATATAGTGAAAACTTAATACAAAACCCAAAATACAGAAAATCCAAAACAAAGGCGGGAAAAAAACCTCTAGTCCCGGGCGGTGGAACCACCCGGGACTAAAGGTCAACCCTTTGGTCCCGGGTGGACTTACGCCTCGGTACTAAAGGTCTTTTAGTCCCGGGTGGAGCCACCGCCCGGGACTAAAGCCTCCCCGCGTATATAGGGCACAATGCCCTCCTCCTTCCTCAGATCGACGTCAGACTCTCACGCCTGCGCCGCCGCCTCCCTCGCGGTCTCCGATCCAGTGCTGCGCCGCCGTCGTCCTCGAGCTCCCTCACCGACGTCCGCCTCGCCGTCGTCCTCTCCCGCGCCGCCCTCCGCCCTCCGTCGATCTTCGGGCCTCGCCGCCTCGTCCTCTCTCCCTCGCCGTGGTCCTCACCGCCGTACTCGGTCTCCCTCGGTCGGGACTCCCCGCGGCCGTTCGATGCCGTTGCCGCCTCATCCTCGCGCCGCCGATGAGGAGGCCGCCGTCGCGCCGTGTTTGTGTGCGTGTTTTGTCGCCGCCGGTGAGGAGGGTTTGTGCGTGCGTGTGTTGTGCGTGTGTGCGTGTGTTGTGTGAAGTGTTTGTGTGCGTGTGTTGTGTGTGCACTGTGTGTGTGCGCGTGCGTGTGTTGAAAATGAATGATTGTAAATACATATATATATATAGAAAAAGAAAAAAAGATATATATAGAAAATGATTATAAATACATATATATTTATAGAAAAATAGAAAATGATATATATAGAAAATGATTATAAATAGAAATATATTTATAGAAAAACAGAAAATGATATATAAATATAGAAAATAAATATATATGTTTTGTACTCTAACAAAATATATGTTTACACATGTAGATAAAAAGAGATTGGTCGCGTTGACTGTTGACACTCCTTAATGGATTCCCTCTAAGAATGAGCCGCATAAAATAATAAACTAGTGAAAGCACCAAAGAGTGTACGGGACACTACTAACTTCAATTAACGTCAAGTTGTCATCCCCAACATGAAGCAAGCAATGTAATTATATCAGGGCACTGGATTTAATAGATAGATATTTACCCTCAAGCGCACAGATAAACATACCCGTTGTAGAAGCATTTCACCCAAGCTAGTCTCAGGTATCGTTATTTATATTTTAGCCTAGAGACTAATCAATTCAAGGTATGATGGTATTGTAAGGACTTAACAACATATAATATGGCACACACTTATAATAAGATTGATAGCACACTAATTACTTTGAACAGGACTCAGGTTACAGAGTAAATCATATGATAAATAATTGATAAAAGATAGCAGAGATCAGATCAATCAAGGATAAACTTAGAACAGTACTGCCTAGCAAGTGATGATTAGAACAGGTATTAATAAGGAACATTCCTAAGTTATTCTAACTACAAGTCATAGCATACGTTGATTAGTGCAATTATACTTGGCAATCATTGGCTAGGTCACATCATATTTATAATCAGGAGACAACTCCATAGTTAAGGTATCAAACAAAGTAACCCTTAAACCATGAGTTAACTTAGCCATACTGAACACTATATTCGGGAGGTGGAATACAGAGGACTCAACAGGTCTATCACACCCGCGATCTACAACTCTATCCGGAACATAGGACGCATTCGCAGATAAATAATGTATAGGCACCATACCTACATAGCATTCATCACCCACCCGTTGTACTTTAAGATGAGCTCTATACGAACATAAGTATAAACATAAAGATGAACTATCTTTTTTATCTTTATTCGTTCAAGCATGTCTTTTTCATGTATGTGCGTTCGGCAACTAACTGCTTATGTACGTTTATGTTCAAAGTTAGCCGAACGACCTTTAAACCTGTTGACAGACAGCTTCTATAGTTGTGTGCCATTGTGATTGGCTTCAAGGCCATAAATATGGAACTATCTGGTCTCACCCGGCATGTTCCAGTTTTATTCTCACAGTTTTATTCCTTGTTGGTTTTCAGGTCAAACCGACTGGCACGTCTCCGGATTTCAAACCGTCCGGGCACCCGATTTAAGTCACGCTTTTCGGCTTGCTGTGTGTGAGGCGCAGTGTACCACATTTTGCGTCAACACACTTTTTGGCACGCCCGGTGGGACCCCACATTCCAAGATGGTTGAGTTCGACAACACTCAAGTTCTGGACGTGACCATGGATGAACTGCCACCAGATTCAAGAGATGTGGTGCAACAAGCATGCGATGAGTTTCAACGCAAATGCTTGATGTCCTTCTCCAAGAACAAGAGCAACAAGGTTTTCCAGAAGCAGTCGCTTCCAAGGACTCTCCTTCCTCATCAATCTGATAGCACTGATGAGGAAGATATTCGAAAGAGTAAAGTCCATCACCGGTCCCTAAACTTGTGTCGTTGTGTCATCCCGGTCCCTAAACTCGCAAATCGACCGTCTAGGTCCTCAAACTTATTCGGTTGTGTCATCCCGGTCCATAAACTTACAAATCGTTTATTTAGGTACTCAAACTTAGTCAGTTGTGTCATCCTGGTCCCTAAACATTGTTTTGAGTCTGATCTAGATCTAAACATGATAATTTTAAAACTTTATATCAACAAATAATTCATAACTTTTTCATACAAACTCGAACAAAGACAAACTTTATATCAAAATTGTAGCCCTTGATGTGATCTACAACTTTGTAGATGAAAAGTTTTTGATTTAAAACTGTTTAGGGTCCCAAAATATTGTTGTATATTCATAGATTTTGAAATTTTAAATTTAAAATTATTTTTTGATACTAAATAACTTTAATAAAAAAATTTATCTACAACGTTGTTGATTGCATTGAGAACTATAACTTTTATATAGATTATATCAATATTCAAGATTGTTTGATAATTTTAAATTTTAAATTTCAAAATCTATAAACATACAACAATATTTTGGGACCCTAAACAGTTTTAAATCAAAAACTTTTCAACTACAAAATTGTAGATCACATCGAGGGCTATAATTTTGATATAAAGTTTATCTTCGTTTGAGTTTGTATGAAAAAGTTATGAATTATTTGTTGATATAAGATTTTTAAATTGCCATGTTTAGATCTAGATGAGACTCAAAACAAAGTTTTGGGACCAAGATGACACAACTGCCTAAGTTTGAGGACCTAAACGAGCGATTTGTATGTTTATGGACCGGGATGACACAACCGAACAAGTTTAGGGATCGGGATGACACAACCGAACAAGTTTGAGTACCTAGACGGTCGATTTGCGAGTTTAGGGACTGGAATGACACAACGATACAAGTTTAGGGACCGGTAATAGACTTTACTCTATTCGAAAAATGTCCGAACTTATGTACAAGGCTGTGTCGGAGGCCATGACCAATCATCAGCCAACTTTCTTAAATACTTTTCGTGCAGTCATGGTTGGTATTTTCGGCCCGACAATAGATAAGCGTTTTGAGGAAACCGCTGGTCCGATGCAGGGGCCACTGTTATTCCCTGTTCCCCAGCATCAGAGGAAAACTGCTGAAGACAGCGGAGTTGGTTCAAGCAAAGGTGGGATGGTCCTTCATCAAGAGCAGCAGCCTCCCACAACTCAGGGCCAGCTAGCATTCGGCACAACGGGTATCAGGAACAAATAGGTTGCAGAAGAACATGTATGGAGATGGGTATCAGGAGTTCGTGGATTATAGTACGATTGATGCTTTCCCGAATCCAGGATATAAAAATTCAGCTGGGGCATTTCTTGGGGGTCAGGCACAGGCTGCTCCAGACTCAAGCGTTGACCTCATCATGCATAGGATGGCCGACTTGATGCAGAAATAATTCGGCCTGAAGCCAAAGAATCAGTCTTATGCTTACAAGTCTCCTTACCCGGAGTGGTACAATCGAGTGGCACTTCCTCCACGAGTGAAACATCCTACTGATCTTATTAAGTTCTCAGGCCAAGATGACACCAGTACTATTGAACACATCAGCCGTTACTTGATGCAGCTCGAAGAAGCATCTGTAGATGAGGCTTGGAGAATTCGGTATTTCCCATTGTCATTAAAACCCTTTAGAAGAGGCAATATTACATACTGCTACCAATTCCAAGTCATGAGTCTGGTAATTCTCTTTATGTGGTCGTAACCGACGTGATGCATACGCTATGACTCTTCCATTTTGCATAAGCACACATCCAAGTCCAATCTTAGATGCATCACAAAACACATCAAAAGGTTCCTCCAGATTTGGTTGAGCCAAAACTGGTGCGGTGGTCAACAAAGTCCGGAGAGTGCGAAATGCTGCTTCACACTCTGGAGTCCATTCAAACTTCTTGTTCTTCTGAGTCAACCGGGTCATAGGCTTTGCTATCTTTGAGAAGTCCAGGATAAATCTACGGTAATAACCAGCAAATTTTAGAAAATGCGCACCTCGTGCACGTTGGTGGGTGCTTGCCAATCCATAACTTCCTGAGAACATATATGATGAATGGGAGGAAGGTTTGAGGCTTTTCCCGGTTGAGTCTATATCTAGCTATGCGCTTAATGCTTATGACTAACGGGTGGTGTTGAGTTGTGGTGTTTCTGTGTTGGTGTGCGTGTGCAACATGTGTCTCTTGGCTGTGTTGATGTGCTGGTGTGGAGCTCGGATATAGTGGTCGATGGCGAGGTGAAGGTCAAGTAGAGACGTGTCGTGCCGACGGACCTGCAGCGGTGAAGGATGGGCGTGCTGTGCGTCGGACGTGCCATGCCGATGAACCCAGAGCGGTGAAGGGCGGACGTGAGGCTTGGACCGACGGACCAGAGGGCCGGAGGACCAGCTATGGTAGCTGGCACGTGGCATCAGCGAGCGAGAGCACATGTGGTTGTGTGATGCATCGGCCGAGTCGGGAGGAAGATGATGGCGTCGTGGCACTTGGCGGGAGGTCAGACACGGGCTTGCGTGCGGCGCAAGTGCTATCGGCCTAGTCAAGAGGGATGGCGAAAGCGTTGTGCCCGGCGTGGAGGCTGGACATGCATCGGCATCGGTGCCGGTGATCGGGGTATGCGAACCACATCCCGTCTTCGGCGTGGGTTTGGTAGTTGAGCCTCAAAAAGCTACCATCGACGGTTTCCGAGTTTGGGCCTCAAAACTCAGGGTGGCCGGTTTCCGAGTTTGGGCCTGAAAACTCGGGGTGGACGGTTTCCAGGTTTGGGCCTCAAAACCTAGGCTGGTAGGTTTACCGGTTTGGGCCTCAAAACCGGGCGGAGGTTCCCATGTGGAACGGTCAATGCGTGGCGGCGTGGAGAGGCTGGCGCGGCGGCGAAGCTATCCACGAGGAAGGCGCGGTTGTCGACAGTGACGGCACGTGGCGGCATCCTGGAGCTTGCGTCGAGGCGAAACGAAGGATGAGAAGGCGCGTGGCCGTCAGATGAAAACTGCTAGGGTTGGATAGTTTTACCCCTGGGGGGTATTTTGGTTGAGTGCTTCATGAGAGGGCGTTTTGGTCTTCGGACGTGCGCCTATATATATGAAGGGGGCTGGTTAGGGAAGCCCATCCTTGGAGGTGTCACTCTCATTTTGTTCATTTGAGAGGAGGCTAGGGTTAGAGAGAGGAGTGGCTCTTGTTCTTGAGCTTTTCGCCATCCACTCTTTGTTGTTGCGAGGAGTGGCTTGTAACCCGACACATTGTGCTACACAATTCATCAACACATAGCAATCCAAGGATCAATTTCTTACTCCTCTTGTGTTGGCTGAAATTTGGATCGATTCGCGTTTTTGTTCTTCGCGTTTTGGTTTTTCCCCTCTTGGAGATTTGCCTCATTCTCCCTCTTCGAGCGACGATTTGCGATTCCATTTGAATCAAATTGTTTTATGTCGTGAGCTCCTTGTTTCCACCGAAGGATTTCTTCTCTAACCTCACGAGCACATAGATCGGGTCGAAATCGCGTTCGTTCTTTGTTCTTTCCCCTTTTCTAGTGTTCTTCCGATTTCTCATGGATTAGTTGGTTTGGAGCGATGATATCCTAGTATTAGCTTCCCAACACGTAGAAGAACACTTGGGAGAAGTTTGGTTGCAGCCCCGTTCGATTTGGTGAAGATCCAATCCATTATGGTTTTGTCCCGAGCTGTTTTTGGGCTTTCTGGACAGTGGCGGATTGACCGGGACTCATCCCCGGACTGTCCGAGGGTCGGGGCTGTTCATGAGCAGCGAGGTCGCTGTTTTCATTGGCTGTTCACGGGCAGCGAGGTCGCTGTTTTCATTTTTGAACGGCGGACTGTCCGGGACTCATTCCCGGACTGTCCGGGGTTCAATAGAGGACTGTCCGCGGTTCACTAGCGGACAGTCCGCCACTGCACAGTTTTGCTGATTTCGTCCATATCTTTTGCGTACGAGCTCCGATTTGTGATCCGTTTGTTGCGTTCGTTTCCTAACTTCTTAAGGATCATTCCAAAGTACTTTTGCCACCATTGGTTAAAGTATTTTTGTTCGGACACTTCCTTCTTCTCCATAGGAGTTAAGTGTTCCGCTTTCGGAGTTTCGTTGGTTTTAGCGTCCGTATCTTTTGCGTTCCAACTCAGATTTGAGATCTGTCTGTTGCGTTAGTTTTCTAACTTCATAAGGATCTTGCCAAGGTGCTTTTTCCACCAGTTGTCCTAAGTAGTTTTGGTCAAACACTTTCCTCTTCTCCATAGGAGTGGGGTGTTCCGTTATCAGAGGTTCGTTTGTTTTAGGAGCTTGCTTGTGTAGTTTTGCCCCGTTGCTTTGGCGTTTGGTTTTGGGGGTTCTTCGGTAGTTCCACTATACCTCTAGGACATCTCCTAGGGTATCCACCTATTCGTAGGTTATGAACTCACCGGTTGTTTGAGTCTTCGCTTTTGGGGTGATTTTCTGGGACAAGGGCCATCATTTCTCGAGAAGAAATTTGAGGCTCCCATTCACCCCCCTCTGGTCGCCAATTCGGTCCTTCAATTCCTGCACTTTAGTGGGGTACATAGAGATTCCTTCCTCTGAAAGGACATGTCCGAGAAAAGGGACTTTCCTTAACCAAAATTCACACTTGCTAAACTTTGCATACAACTTATGCTCTCTAAGCCGAGATAAAACAATTCCCAAGTGCTTTGCATGATCTTGCTCATTCTCGGACTATACCAAGATATCATCAATGAATACCACAACAAACTTATCCAATTTAGGCATAAAGACGGAGTTCATGAAGTACATATCTAGATACTAATAGAGTCCATGAAGTTCATTCGTTAATCCAAATGACATGACTAGATACTAATAGAGTCCATATCTGGTGGAAAAAGCTATTTTTGGCACATCCTCCTTTCTGATCTTGATCTGATGGTAACCTGACCTTATGTCAATTTTAGAGAACACTTTTGCTTTAGCCAACTGGTCAAACAAGATGTCAATTCAGGGTAAGGGATATTTGTTCTTTATAGTTACTGCATTCAGAGGCCTGTAATCCACACACATTCTCAGTGTTTTATCTTTCTTTTTCACAAAGACCGCAGGACATCCGCAGGGCGACGAACTGGGACATATCAAACCTTTATCCAAAAGCTCTTGCAATTGGGTTTTGAGCTCTACTAGCTCATTAGCTGGCATCCTGTACGGTCTACAAGAAATAGGTGCAGTTCCGGAGATCAACTCTATAGCAAACTCCACATCCCTATCCGGTGGTAATCCTGGCAATTCATTAGGAAAGACATCCGGAAACTCACACACTACTGGAATCTCAGTTATCTGCTTGGCCGTGATTGTGAACAACACTCTATCTGGTGGGGGTTCCGAGGTAACTTTATTTTAAAAGGAAGCTCATTCCGAGGGCTAACCATAGTGACCACTCGTTCTGTGATATCCAAATTAACTTTCCAACGCTTCATCCATCCCATTCCCAAAATCACATCAAACCTAACCCGGGTATCACTATAAGATCCACAGATACCTTTTTATCCCCAAAGGTGTTCTCCATTTCCTTAGCCAACTTGCCGGTAGAAAGAACAACCCCTGCTGAACTTATCTGATAACACATCCTCCAGAATCAAACAACACAACTGCAGGGCATTGGTTAACAAGAAACGTACCAGTAGTGATAGGTTCTCCTTCGGGCACCTCTTCAACAGCGGTAAAATGCACATTGCCCGTGCGAGGTCGAGGATGAGTGTACTGCTTCTTGGGTTGAGGGCACTGACGCGAAAGATGTCCAGTCTGACCACAGTTATAGCATGACCCAATCACATACGCGGTCTTCGGGCCTCCTAAACCTCGTGCCCTTGCCTTATTCTGCATCATAGGGGCGGTGTAGGGCTTCTGGAAGTTCGAACGGGGACGGTTGTTGGTCATCTTCTTCTGTGGTGAACGGAATCTTGCTCCTGAAGTGAGCGGATGATACTGAGTGCATGCTGCAAAGGGTGTCCTCTGTTGAGACGAACCACCTTCATTTGCACAACGACGATTTTCCGTTGCCAGCCTGCTATCATTTGCCTCCTAGGCAATCACTGACATAGTCACTGAAGGTGGTGCGGTGACTGTTTCCCATCTTGGAGAGCATGGTGGCATTCATGCTACGTTCGAAACTAGCGATCTTCTTGGCTTCGGTATTCACGAAGTCTGGGGCAAAGCAAGATAGTTTGTTGAAGCTATGCAGATATTCTGACATTGAGCAGGTCCCTTGCGACAGCCTCATGAACTCGGTGACTTTCATCTCCATCATGCCACTAGGAATGTAGTGCCTGTGCATGGCAGTGGAGAACTGTTCCCAAGTAACGGGTGCATTCTCTGGCAAGGATGCACAGTACTAGGACCACCATAGGCATGTGGGTCCTTCCAACAGATGAGCGGCATACTCAGCCTTGAGTTCCTCGGTCAAGTGAAGAAGACGGAACTTCTAGGTGACAGAGTTGAGCCATTCATCTGCCACGAGCGGTTCAGTGGCTTCCTTGAACACAGGCGGACGAGTGTCCAAGAAGTCACGGTACGAGCTATACTGATTTGGCTTTGGTCCCTGGCGTTACTGATGCTGTTGCGCGGTATTATTCCCGATGTTACGGAGTGTAGCCTCCATGTGCCTTTGCATTTCTTCCATGTTCCTTTCGGTGCCCAAGAACTATCCAAAGAATGCTTCCGGCGTCATTGGGGGTGGTGGAGGTGGCGGTAGATTCTCTTCCTGTCCGGATCCTGCTCCCTGACCACGCTGGCTGCGAGTGTGGGCCGACATCTGCATATCCCATTGATGAGCAACAATTAGGTGATGTTATATAGATCATAAATAAATACCATGTTGTACATAATTCAAAAATTTAGCACACGACCAGATATAATTACTCATTTCCATACAACATCACTGAATAATCGCTCAAAATAAGAATGCAAACGACGGGTTTGCATAAAAAGCGCCAGATCGAAGTCTTGACTTTGTCCAAAAGTTATACATGTCATCATGCAAACTGAGTCATCAAGATAAACACATGTCTCGGTTACATCCAAAAGCAACCATGAACATGACTAAGCAAAAGAGAGACTCCTAAAGAATCTAACGCGCATGCGTCTCCTGCGTCGGGCGCAACTCCAGCTCCATCTTCGTCGAACATAGGCTCGTCGACATAGGCCTCGTCCTCGGGTGCGGGTTCTGGACCAAGCTCCACTCCATCCTAGGGCTTGGGTGCCTCGTCGGCTACTGCGGCGGCGGCCTCCTGTGCCTCATGGTGCATCTGGTGAATCGTCTCATGGAGGTTGTCGATGTAGGCTTGTTGGTCGTCGACCTGCTATATAATGTGAAGAGCACCCTCTCTGAGCTCATCGAACGCGGACCATGCTTCATCCCTTTGCATTGCTATCGTCAAGTACCAATGTTCGGCGATGGTCCTAGCGGTGTTCTCCGCTTCTGCTCTGGCACGAGCCTCGTCATGCTCCAGCGTGACCTGGTGTAGCTCCTCCTGCAGCCGGGCTACCTCGGTGTCAAACTCCTCCTGCAGCTTCCTCTTGCTCTGGTAGGAGGCGGTGAGGGTAAAGGACACGCTCTCCAGGTTGCGCTCTAAACTCTCACAAACTCCAACCAAAGCTCCTGTGGCACTCATCGCTGGCGTTTCACAAAAGAATCTCTCCTCTGCGTCCCCAGTGAGAACTGACTCCAAAGTCTGACTCCAGTGCAACGGAAAATGTGTTCCATGAGGGAACACTCCTACCATAGCACTAGCAAGGTCGGTGGGGAAGCGAGCTATGATGTCCTTCAGTACCAAGTACGCTGCCCTGTTGGCTACATCCTTCGCACAGGTGCCCTTGGTTATCTCAATCCAGCCTGACCAATGTGGTTTGCTAGCCAAGGCCTTAACCTTGACCTGCACCATGACCAGGGAATCTTGCCCATAAATATCCTTCTACCAAGAGTATCGGGGCTCCTGTCCTTCCTCGTATCCAACTGCCTGCAGAATCCTCCAGAGGATCGTTGGCAACCCAAAGTATGACAAGAACGTATTCTTGGTCAACTTTGTGGCCAAACGATGACGCGGAACTCCTCTGCCTCCGGTAGTCTTGCGAGCTGTCAGCTTAGTCCAGGCCATCTGTAGAAACAAAGGGGTTTCAAACTCTCATGAGACGTATAATTAAGTTGGCAGATTTTATAACGAAAGAGGAACAATTTTGATTAAGGGGAGGAATGCAATGCAACAGTAACATAAACATGATGCATGATCGTACTTACGTTCTCACTCACTAATAATGACTTGTCAGTCCTAATGTTCTAGTCGGTGGCAAGAACGATCTCTCATGCGTATCTAGACATTCCACTCGATCACGTAATTAGTGTACCTGCACAAGATTCATTTCAGCCCGAGAAAAATCCCAATGATAAAATAATTGAGCACCTGCCCATACATACCAAGGTACATAAAAGCCGATACTAAACCTCGTGCATCAATTTGAGAAAATATACCCAGCACTTGATACCCTCGTATATGTTTGCGTAGAGCTCACATATATCCCGGTATAACAATACTCTCCCTAGACCGACGGTTGGACGGTCAAGCTCTCATATCTCACCAAATCATTTTAAGCATGTTTTCGCAATCGACGCATTCTCTTTTCCCGAGAATGGACCAACAATAAAAGATCCAGCATGAAGCAAATCCCTGAACTCTGTTAGTAGTTAAGCCACCTGAATCCTAGTATATGGCTTAAGGAAAAGACTTGGCACACTTAAAAATTTCCAAAATAGTTCGAAAATAGTTTTGAAATACCTATTTATTTCGAAAATAGCTCCTCATGGATGCAATAACATGAACCATGCTTCGATATCAGCTGTGGCAGAACCGTCCAAATTACAAGAGCTCAAGTATCGTCTTAGCCAAATAACTGACTCTGACCCATACTTGAACCCATATAACTCCGGTAGTCCGGAAATCTCGAAGGATTTCAACAACTTTACAGCATACAGGATCGCATCGTTCAAGTACCACATTCACGAGGATACAACAGTTTCATAGCAAAATTAAAATCAGAGTGCAAAGACTCAAAGTTATTACAGCACTGAGTTCAAATAGTGGAAGCTTAAATAAGTCCGGAAATACGACCACCACACATGTGGTCCAAATAAAACCTTGTTTTTAGATAACTCACTCCTCCTTTTTCAGTTAATGTGGCACCACTAGTCTTAGTCCCGCAAAAGCAAAGGAGAAGCTTTTAGATGACCCTACCCTAGGCCTACTCATCATCACCCTCCATGGGGTAGAGGCCGTGCTTACAATAGCCGAAGTAAACCAGACCATCTGCAACAACGGGATAAACCCTGAGTACGGGAATGTACTCAGCTAGACTTACCTACCTAACTGAAAATAAAGACACCAATGGTATACAAGGCTTTCTGGTGGAGCTAGGAATTTCAGTTGCGAAAGAGCTCAATTTTGGTGAGTCATTTTTAATTAATGGGAGAGCAGTCCTCTTTTAAACCTGTTCATTATTCTAGGTTTGCACCTGAACTATAACACTCAGTCAATTTTAACAAGCAATAGAATAATACCATATCAGATTTGCTTTATCCATATTTTAGTTGAACCACCAATGTCACATGGAGTTGTATCGTGGTGAAGCTCGACATAGTTTCCCAATAACCGGGGGAGACGACGACTCGAATCAAATTACAAACTAGATGGCGAGAAACCTTTAATACAAACCCACACATTCCCCGTTGGGTCCATGCATTGGGTCACCGCTCGATACTGTTTGTGGTGGTAATCGTCGCGGTTCAAGCACAGACCGCCCAATTGGAACCTGGCGATGGCCATTCTGAGGCAGATCGCATTTCCATACTAGAGGGAATGACTCGGGTTGAATCCGGCCCGAACAGCATCTAACTGGCTTCGGGGTCAGTGATTACAGCACCGACAACCCTAAGTAAAAGGGAGCTTTCAAAAAGGAACGAGGGCCAACATCGATACAAACCTACACGATTCAACGAACGAGCTGCCCCAAGTTTTGAAACTTGTGCCTTGCCTTCCAGTAGACCGTATTTCATTACTACTCAGGTTCTTTTCCACGATAGTAATATATAGCCAACCGTGATCCGGTAATTACCAACAAAGGTAATACGGTAACATCCTTTATTTATTACTTTAATAAGTAGGCTAAGGAGTTCTACTTTTAAATAAATGACACGATAACAATGCAGGTGTAAACAATAGTTAAGGAAGGATAATGCAACAAGTAGGATTCAATCAACTCCTATACCTAATGCATCATTCTATGAAATACTCAAGTAAATTAATTATAAAAACTGGGAGACTTAGAATGCTCCGGGGCGACTGAGGCCTTGTGAGCGGGGCACTCAGGCAGGTTAGCGTCGGGGTCGGCTGGTTCGGTCTCCTAAGCTACCGATCCTAGGTGCAATGCGGTAAAAATAATTAAATAATGCACGGTGCATTATGATGGTATGCAAGAGTAACATATCTTTACAAACCAGCAAAACTAACTTGTTGAAAAACGTTTGACATTGAGGAAAATATTTACTTTATTGAAATCACAAAACAATTAACTCAATTACTTCCTATTTATTATTTCCAAAAAGAACCTAGGTTTATAATAGAACAAGTGTTGTTTCCTTTTCTCAGACAAATCTACAAAAATTACAACAACAAACATACACTCACTGGGCTTCACTGTACAAATTTCAGTGCGAAATAAAATACTGAACAACAGATACAAAAGATTAAATAAACTACCAAAAGGATGCTTTGAACTAACTTTTCTCCTAAAAAGTGTCAAACAACATATTTCATATTTTTTCTGGCTTCTTCTACCTAAAACAACCCTACTACAGAAAAATGACTGCTAGATCATGCAAATATAACCCTACACAAATTTTTTAAAGTTTAATCCAGATTAAGGCCTTTGAACTACAACTCTGGTGGAAAAGGGTGTAACACTTATTTTTGTATTTTTCCCAGATTCTAGACAATATTTCATATTTATCCAAAAAGTTCCATGAACAGAAATGTCATATTCTTTTCTATACAAATTTCATTAGAAAAGCCCCGAAAAGCACATTTGTACTACCACTTCATTTTTCTTCATACAACTGACTACCTTTAACATTTTTCTCATCTTCTTTAAGATACATAGAGAGCACACAATTTTTCCCACATTTTATTTTTGCATATACTTCTCTTAATAAATATTTTACGAAAACAGCTAAAAAGACATTTAAATCTAAGAAGATACTTTTTTATAGGAAAAAGTCCTCATATATTGATTTCAGATACTACACATGACAAAGAGCATACACAAATTTTACCACAATTTTATGTGACTAGAAAACATATAATACATTTACATAATAGATTACACATAAACTGAAATAAATCAAAATAGTGAAATAAACTTTAACCAAAAATACTTTCCTATTTTTTCCATATAGCTCTAGTCATGAACAGATTAACAAAACTTAAAGCACTTCATTTGGATCAATAAAACATACTACACAAAAAACAAGCATCTCTGGAAAATAAAAAGGAAAAGAAAAACATTTGAATCTCCCGGCCCGGGCTGCGTGGACACGGTCCATGGAAAGGCTGACATGCGGGTCCGGTTGGTCAACGGGGCCCACTTGCCAGCGAAAGGCAGAGCAGGGGAGATGGTTGACCAGTGATTTCTCGCCGACGGTGAAGTCGTCGGCGGTGAGGGTGGCATGGACGTGTCCGTCTCGACGAGGCGAGTCGGGTGGTGGTGTTGGATTGGCTAGCGAACGGCCGTAGCTCGCTGGCAACGAGCTATGGTGGACGGTTGCGGCGGTGTGGCATGGCTACGCCATCTCCGGCGGTCGCCGGCTCGATTGAGGTGTGCGGGAGTAGTAGTGAAGCCTAGGGAAGACGCTCGGGGAGTTGGTTTGGCCGGTGAAGCTCCGCAGAAGCTCGACCACGTGCGCATGCCGCGGCGGCGCTAATGGCACTCAGTCGAGGCGGTGGGTGAGCTACAGGACGGTAGAGTTTAGGCGGATGGGTGTTCTCACCTTGCCTTCGCACGGTGAAGCTCGTCGGAGAAGAAGAAGGCTCGGTTTGGCTTAGTTGACGTGGAACGGCGGCGTGCTCTCCTTGGCGTCGGCGGTCGCCGAAGAGGGACGCTATGCGTTCCGGCGTCGGTGGAGCTCGGCTGAAGGTGCGGGCGTGCGCACCGTGTATGCGGGAAGAGGGCGGTGCGTCGGCCGAAGTTAATCGGCCGGCGGAGGCTCGGTCTAGGTTGGAACGCCGATGGAGCTGTGTGTGGTGGCGTGCGGTGGTGGGTGCGAGAGCTTGAGCTCGCGCTGGCGTGCCGGAGAAGAGAGGGAGGCGAGAGCGAGTGCGGTATGGCGAATGAGGGAGAGGAGAGGAGTGCTGGCGGGTTTTCCTCTCTCGGCCGAGGGGACGGTCGTCGTGGCGGGGGCCATGGCGACGGCGGCGAGTGGCGAACTGCAGGCGATGGCGTGGGTGCGACAGCCGGGGCGAGCGGGGAGTGGGCGAGGTGGATTGCAAAATGACAGGGCAAGCATGCAATCGCACGGGGATAGGGTGGAGGGGATCTTGTCGGGCCAACGGCGGCCACGTGGCAGCTTCGCTGGCGTATGGCGCGGCCACGGGTCGGGGCGCGCGACGTGCGGCGCGCTGGCGAGCGCGCGCGCGCGGGCGAGCATGGCCGCGGGCCTGGGCCAAATGGCCGAATGGCCGGAAGGGAAGCGCCGGGAAAAATCCAACCTTTTTCTTTTTCCCATTTCTTTTCCAAACTTTGATCATTTCAAACTAGTTTCAAAAACTCAAAACTAGGATTTGACCCAAAAACAAAAGTTGCTCAAACTAATTTTCTCTACAACTTTCATATAGAACATAGTTTCTGAAAATCATTTCTTTTGCTTACACATAAATAAAGCTAATATTAAGGCTAGAAATCATTTTTGTTCCTGCATTTTTAGTATTTAATCTGCACTTAATTAGGACAAAGGGTCTATATGAAAAGTGTTATACTCATTATTCTTTATTTTATAAAATTATTTGCCAAGACAAAAACTAATTTAAACAAGCAAGTCCTATTGAATCCTAATTCTAAATTAAATAAACAAAAGCAAAACAACCATTTAAGGCACATGAGATGATGCAATGCAATGCTTATGTTAATTAGTAGCTAATGTTGTTCCTAATGCAATGCTTGACACCAGGGTGTCACAGTTCCTATGCAGAACGGGACGATGTGTGGTCGCACCGTGAGGCTTGCATTGAGGCGAAGCTAGCGGTGAGAAGGTGTGGCTGTCGTCGGGACAACACGTGGTGGCATCTGGGAGCTTGCGTTGCTGCGAAGCGACCGATGAGGAAGGCGCGTGATCATCGATGAGGATCCTAACAGAGTTGGACTAGAATGCCCTTAGGGCTAGGTAGTTTACTCTATGTGTCTAGGGATAGAATGGATATTGTGTAATAGGATATAAATAAGGGATGACACCCCTCATCCCTCTTCGTCTCTTCAGTTGTTCATTTCTAGCGGACTTCATCTGTTAGGGCTCCTCTCTCTGTAGCTGCTGTAGAGATCTGTAGCGACGACAATCATTCCTCTGGGTATTTGGATTTTAGGAAGGGAGACCGTAAACTCCTTCTAGCCTTGTGGCTTTTTGCTGAAATCTTTTCGAATCCATGTTTGTGTTCTTCACATTCTTCATTTTCCCCTCTCGTGTTTTCAAGAGATCTTTTGATTTGAGGGATGGCTTTTGATACTGTTTGAACCATCTTGTGCTAGGATGTTGTTGGTAGTTCTTAGCTACACCTAGGATAGGGTAACTAAAGTAGCTATCTACTAATGCCAAGCGGGGTTATCAGTCCCGACACTAGTAGGAGCTAGCTAGCGAGAATGCAATCTACCAGGAGGAGATTCTGCAAGCGCACAGAACTATCGTAGTAGCACTTCGCCTGGGAGTACCAGGTGTCGATTTATTTGATCCCAAGGGAAGGCTAGGGTGGTGTATGAGTTGAGTCAAGGAGGGGACGAGAGTCGAAGAAAAGAGAAAAGGGAAAAGGGGAGAAGAGAGGAGATGAATGGCTAGAAAGAATATATGGGTGGATAGGTAAGGATGAAGTGGATGGCTAAGGTAAGGTGAATGGATAGGTAGATAAAGGGGATAGGATAACTAATGATAGCTTGGATAACTAACTACTAACTAATAACTAATCCTAGATAACTAAAAAGCAAGATAACTACGAAGCAAGATTGTTTCGAAGCAAGGCAGACAAAAGACAATAAAGCAACTAAGTTGAGTATAGTTTTATTCCTATCTTGTCAAGTATCGAGGCGTACTAGCCTTTACCACTTACTTAGGTTGAACGCAAGCACAACGAGCCTTACTGTTAAACTGGGCCAACTACGTGGTGGAATTCAAGGCGCACAGGGCTGTCACTACCTGCTTGCTACCATAGCTATCCGGGGGTCCAGCCGTATCTGAAGGTAAGTCTATAACTAAGCACCACGCTTAACTATATTCTAACTATCTCTACCCTAGCTTTGAATAGAGAAACCCTTGCGGACGTCAGAGCAAATACTTGACTTAATAAGATAAACACTAAACTAACTAAGCAACCTATTGGCAAAGATCAAACACTAAGCTCACTAGAGATTAACTACTATGGCTAAGTGAATTGAACTGTAGGATAGCTAGGCACTCAAGCAATCAATCAAGTATACCACTCAATACTGATAAGTAGAATAATGTAATACTTGAAATGATGAACTAGAATATAGTAAGTGCTTGAGTAACAAGAGCAAAACCTGAACTGGAGATGAAGGAAGACTCTTCCCAGCTCCAGAACCGATCACTTGTACGCCTCTAGTCTTGAGCTAACCCTTGAGCAGCGCTACCGCGAGGGCGAAGATGCCTTGCTCTACTAGCTACCTACTTGCCTAAGCTCTCTAAGCTTCTAACCTAACTCTCACTTGCTTCTTTTGCTTTGCTTCTCTTGGAAGTGATGGTACTTGGTGTGTTGTGTGAAGAGGTGCCTCCAGGGGGGTATTTATAGCAAAAATGAGTGAGGGGGGTTCTTATAGTGGGCAGCCAACCGACCTAGGGTTAGGTCAGGTGGCGGGCGCCACCCCCTACTGGCGGCCGCCAGCTCCCTGGCCGTTGGATGAACCGCCTCTGCTTCAACGGCACCCAGGTGGTTGTCCAAGGCGGTTTGGAGGTCGGTTGCATGTCCTAGCAACCGACATTCAGCCTTGATCTACGCCACTCCTCCCTGAGTCATCCGATGCCACTGACCTAGTGACCCAAGGGCCAGGATTTGGCCTTGGGGAGGTCACACGGATCGGTGACATGGCAGGTGGTGGCACTTGGGCCAACCAAAGTGGCGGGCGCCACTTAGAGGTGGCGGGCACCACCTACGGGTGGCGGGCGCCACCCCCCTTAGGCCCATTTGGGCCCTGCTGAGTGGGCTTGGCCTCTGGTGGGTCCATATGTCCAAATTTGGTTCAAATCCTGCATTCAAATTGAATTCTATGGACTTGTGGAATTTGGTTAGTTTGAAACCTATTTGACTACATTTCATGCCTTTTTGGTGGACTTTAGGGTCAAATGTTGATGGTAAAATAGGTGTTTAAGGACCGTCAACAGACGTGAAATGCATCTTTCCATTGAAGGATTTTCTCTGAAACCTCATGAGTACATACATCGAGCGAAAATCGTTTTGATTCTCCAAACTTTCTCCTTTTCACGTGATCTAAAATATCTCTTGATTTAGTTAGGTTCTAGCCATTATTTCTTAGGAGTAGTACACCAACATGTGCAAGATCACCTAGGTGATGTTAGGCTGCAAGCCCTTTCGATTTGGTTGAGATCCGATCAAAGTTGAGTTTGATTCAGGCTATTTTTGTGCTTTCTCTTCATCCGCGGATAGTCCAGGGATCGGATTTTGCACAACCCAGTCTAGCATAGTTTGGCACTGTTCTCGGTCAAGTCACCGACGGACAGTCCGCCAGTTACCCGCCAACAGTCCGGGGTAACATCAAACGCGCTACAGGGGTAGCATCGCACGCTATTGTTCCATCGTTCACTTGAACGGTGGACCGTCTGACGTGCAAACCGCGGACTGTCCAGGACCCACCATAACTGGTTCAAAGAGCTTTGTTTTGGGTTTTTTGCATGTGGACAGTCCGACCCCCAGGAGCGGACAGATCGACAATTAGCAATGTACAGTTTGAGGTTAGAACCCAGAAAGTCTGGCCCTGTGCTGATTTGCCGGGTTTGCGTGTTCCATTTTATGCTTGTTTATTGTTGACGATAGATAACTCCTATTTTAAACCGTCAACTAACCACATAAATGACCCGCAATGATCCAAAGAGTGTAGCTATAGGCTTTGATTCTAACGAGTTCCACGAGTTGTGTTGTTCTCACTTGTTTTGAAGGATATTCAATATTTCATCATAAGAAAGTATCTCAAGTGAAGAATCAGAGCACACCATTGTGACGAGCTCATCGAGGCGATTGAAACGGACATATCACTTGCTATATTTGGAGCCCCGGAGCGTGTCCTCGATGAATACGACTTGGAAGACTCTTCATGTGATAGAACCGACCAATTTGCACCAGATTAGGCATCGAGATCTCCGCTTGTCGCAAAGATCGTCAAGTACTTAAGCTCGTACAAACCCGGTAATCTGGAGATCTCGAAGGATTTCAAATCATTTCAACATTCAACCAAGATCGTACTAATTCAGCGAACATGCCCACAAGTTACATCATCGTTGTACATAGTACAAATACATCGGAGTACGAAATAATATTACTGACCATAGTTTGAGTAGTAGCGGAAGCAACATAGTTTTTAAACATAAGTTCGAATCATTCTTAATACAGTGCCATCAGCCTGATCAGGTCCACAAAAGCATCAGATGAGATAGGTAGTGACCATGCCCCTGGTCTAGTCATCTCCCGGAACAGGGTACAGACAATTCTCACAATAGCCAAAGAAGCACTAGCCATCTGCAACAACAAGGGAATAAACCCTGAGTATGAGAAGGTACTCAGCTAGACTTACCCGCCATAAATAAGAAATAATAAGACACCAAGGATCATGTAGGCTATATGTGGGGTTGGCTATACATATCTTTTCGCATGAAAGCTTTTTGTAAGAAAAACTCAACTTAGGGTGATGGCAGTCACTTTTAATAATTAATCCTACCTTACTAGGTTTGCTCCTGATCTAAACAAGCACTTGACTACTTATTCATGCAAGAGTGACTATTTCATCAATAGCCTTTCAGATTCAACATCATAACCATCTTTAGTTCCATAAGTTCTACGGGCGATGGTCTACAGTTAATTACTCACTGTCCATGAGCGATGACGATTATAATCGATTCCTACACAACTGGGGATAAAATGTCGCACACTCGCCCGACACATCCGGCCAAGGCAGTCGTAAGCTGTCACTCAGGAGATTCGAGAACACAGTTCGTGGGACGGCCATGGGCCCTTCTACACTAGGGGTTATATCAGGGCCAGGTCGCTCAAGCTATAGCTACCCACGGTCATGCCAGGTCGATCAGGCCCTGCCAGCCCTCGGACCATACCAGGTTGCTCAGAATAGTTGCCCACGGTACAGCTAAGGCCCTCGGTGTTAGGCGTCAACATCTCCATCACCGGCTCGAATAACCTTACTCGACTTCACGGGAGGTACTACGACCTACTCCGTTAAGTGATTAACGCGTTCAATTTGACTGAAGGGACATTCCCGAACGGGTCCTATGCGACACAGACAGGAGACTTCTAGCACACAGAACCCATGTCCTGCTGCTCCTACATCCCGCCCGGTCTCAGATTAATTATCACATGGTTATCTCCATGATAGCACCAAACTAGTCATGATCAGTATCCACCTATATGCAGGAGACAAGAAATCACCCGACTTTTACCGATCTAAGCAGGGCTAAGCATATAATCGAGCCTAGACCTAGCAGGGATATCAAGATAATAATTGCTGGTGGACAAGGATAAGTTAGTAATGCATCAATGGTATCATTCAATTCCTATAACTTAATGCAACAGTCAATATCAGGTTAATTTGTAAATCCATTGCAAACCATAGGAGTTAAAATGCTCCGGGGCTTGCCTTTCTCGAAGTCGTACGGACGGTGGTCACGACACTCGGGTAGCTCTTCGGCATCGGTGCCTTCGGTCTCCTCGGGCTGACTCTCCTCCTGACTCGGCTCTTCCGGCAGCGACGGGTTCCGGGTCCCTTCTGTCGATCCTGTACGATGCATAATATGTATGAATAGGATGAATGCACGTAGAATGCATACGGGATACAACCGGATTAACGACAATCAGGAGATAAGCACATGTCATCTATTTCATTTTCTTCAACAAGGTAGTCAACATCATCTTAATAATTATAGAAGACCTTTGCAACTAATCACCATTTAACCTTCATCATTAATTAGTTAAGATGCATAAATACCACAGCATTACCTACTTACTTATTTTATTTTTATCTATTTGCTTGCTTTAGCAATCCTATTTAATCATGCTTATAACAGCAACCTAACATAAACAGTTTCAGAAAAATCTACAAAAATTACTTAGGGTTAACAACATGCAAAACAACTCACTATTAAATTTTCAAGCCATTTGGATTTAGACACTGTCCTCTATGAAAAAGACAAATAACATGATGAAAAGGTGCTTTGAACTACTCATCATAACAGAAAGTGTCAAACAGCTGGTTTCATATTTTCCTCTGAACTTCTTAGCACAAGAGTAGTCTACAAAAATTATCAGGCTCATATTCATCATATTTTAATTACTACAAATTATACAAGAAAACAGCATTTAACCATTTTAAATGCTACAGCCAAAATATTTCATAGGGCACCTCCATATTACATTTTCCCAGAAACTACTCATCTACACAGACTTAACAAAATTGGAATTGCATTTTTCCGAGCTACACAGAATTAGTTATGCATTTTCTAAGTTAATAGTAAAATCTTAAATCAATTTAAACTGCATATAAAAGTATCACCCAAAAATGCATTTCACATTTTTCACATGTAGACCTATTCATTCTTAACACACCAAAATTTGTTCCACAGCATTTGGACTTAAAATGAGCCTTGCATGAATTTTTGAAGCCTTTACACAAATTCTGCAAAAACTGAATAAAACAAAACCCGACCTAAACTGCTACGGGTACCCTACTTCATACACCAACAGACACAGGGCAAAATGCTAGATGCACCCGACTATCCCGAGCGCTTGCATACCCAGACTTCTCCCCTTCTCTCTCCCCCTCACTACCAGCGGGCCCCGCTAGTCAAACGACCCCACGCGTCAGTGGTCAACGGACCCACGTGACAGTGACACTGTGCCCCCGCCGGCGTTGACCGGCGTTAGCTCGCCGGCGGCGAGGTTTCCGGCGACACCAACCCTACCACTAGACTCGCCTTTGTGAGGCGGACACGGTCGGCTAGGTCTTCACGCCAGAAGATCACTGGAGCGAGCTCGACGGCGGCAATGGCAGAGCGGCAGAGCGGCAACTCGATGGAGCGGCCTTGCCTGGCTATTCCGAGGCTTGGCGACATGAGCATCGGCTCAAGCAAACCCTAAGCTACCTACCAGGGCAACCATTGAGCCCTGCCGACCTCGGCACTGCCCGGCGCCACGCACGGTGGCGGTCCGCGGCGGACATGGCCGTGGCACGACACTGTTCCGGCTGAAACACGGCGAGAGAAGGGTCTCCATCTAACCCTAAGCTACCACAGAGGTAGGGGAGGTGAGAACGAGGCTTGGTTGTGGATGGTTTGGCCGGAGATGGCCGGACCACGTAATGGTCATGGCGGCGGCCATGGCGAGAACACGAGAATGGCGTTCGGCGTTCTGCCGGCCAGAGAGGATAAGAGGGGAAACCAACCCGTGCTGGTGAAAGAGGAGGTTAGGGTAGAGATGTTGGCGGAAGGAATCGGACGGCGGTGCGGTGAGCAGGGAGCAATCGCTCGCCGGAGTTCGACGGGCGGTGGCGGCGCTGTGCACTGGAGAAGATGGAGTGGATGGAGGAGACGAGCGAGTGAGCGAGTGGGTGAGTTCCTAGCTTCAAGCGCGGAACGGGGAGGAGGCAAAGGAGATGGAGGGCTCGGGTGCATTGCACCTGGCCACTTCCCATCGGGGAGAGGCTCCGACCGGCGCGGCGGCGTCAGGCATCGGCGGCCACGCGGCGGTTAGGCAGAGGGGACAGGGGGATGCTGTCGGCCCAGCGCAAACCACGGGCGACGAGCAGCGGCGGTTTGGGCGGATGGTGTGGCGGTCTCTGCCGGTGTACGGGCGACGACGCGCGCGGGGGAAGAAGAGGAGGCTGACAGGTGGGTCCCTGCGGATACATGGGTGTATGCCGAGTCTCCGAGTGATGAGTGATTGTCAACTAGGATAATGCACATGTTCTTTGGCTTGTGTTGTGCATGTGTCGAGCATGGATACAGTGATCGAAGGCAAGGTGAAGGTCAAGTAGAGACGTGACGTGTCGATGGACCGAGAGTGGCAAAGGGCGGACGTGAGGCTTGGATTGATGGGACCGGTGGCCTGAGGATCAGCTATGGTGGCTGACAGCCTGGGACAGCGACGAGCAAAGACTTGTGGGCACGGTGTTGCTTGGGTCGAGGACCTGGGGACACGTGTCGGTGGACGGGATGCACGGGCGGTGCATCCCCTCTACGGCTCGGTTTGGTGGTTGAGCCACAGAAAAACCACCGAGTGGACGGTTTCCAGGTTTGGGCCTCAAAACCTGGGTGCTGATGGTTTCCGAGTTTGGGCCACAAAACTCGGGCTGAGGACGGTTTCCAGGTTTGGGCCTCAAAACCTGGGTGCTGCGGGTTTCTGAGTTTGGGCCACAAAACTCAGGCGATGGACGGCTGGTTTCCTGGTTTGGGCCTCAAAACCGGGGGTTGGTGTGATGGAACGGTCCTAATCCCATGGCCCACACGTCCCTGTCAACCTCTGACTGCCGAACTTATGTTCCACGTGATTAAGACTGTTCGTCACCGGGCTACACCAGCGCCCGATGTCCACAGGATCACTCACCTTTCGGTTACAGCATTTGATACTTTCACAAATAACAGCGGAATAAAGAGCGGAAGATTTAAATAACAATAGTTTTACAAACTGGGGTTCCAAATAAACTTAAAGAAATGCGATTATTACAGACCATGTTCTGACAGTTCAAAGTAGACAACGTAGCGGAATACAACAATAAAAAGATACTTCCCCCAGCCCGAGGGTGCACATCTATTCTTCGGCCTCATTGGCCTCCTCCTGAACGAAGGTCATGCAGCAGGGTGCAAGACACATCGGATACTCAGGCATACCTGCAACAGGGGGTAACAAACCCTGAGTACTGGGGTACTCAACAAGACTTACCCGACTAAAGAAAAAGGGGAGAAGACTCAGTAATGAGAGGCTTAGGTAGTCAAGGTAAGGCTTAAGCAAGATCAAGTATTTTGCAGAAAAGCATTTTGAAATCCTTGTTTTGTTTTTGAAAGATTCCAATATCTCTCAATTCTTCATGGTTCATGATTCATTTTACCTTTCAAAAACATACCTAGTTGAGAACCACTCTCCGTTGACAGTCAGTGACCAAGTCTCCATAACCGAGGAGCAACGTTAATCCAGATAAATAATACTCAGCTGAGGATCCCTATTCACACGGCATATGTAGCACCCAAGCTTGCATAGACCAACCCGTCTACCACGATTCCTCCAAGATTGGACCGGTCCTACGCTACCCGGAAGTACAGTACACCACTCCTTTCCAGGTACGACGACCACGTGGGTACATGCTACTTCCGCCATCTCTCCACTCCAAGTGCGCGGCTGTCGGTCCCAATCAAGGATTTCTCGGAGCCAGAGCTTTCCGAAGTATGTGAATAGTTACAAGTCTTGACCAGCAGGCCCCCATACGGATGGTCCCTCATTTTTCAGCCAGAACTATACCTTGGTTATATCTCACCCAAGCGTAATAGTCCCGTCAGTTTTTCAACCCTGTCCTGGTCGGTGTCAACTGTTGAGTCCCGGACTTCAACATGACGACACCGTATGCTCAGACAACCTCTCCTCGTTGTTGACTAGGTACGGATCAGATACGTAGCCAACAGTCGGGGAGTAAAGCCAAATTCCCATAAAAATTCTTTAAGTGATCACACTTTTGAAATTGGCATTTTTATCGCAAATCTATTGTATAGCAATGCTAAGCATTTTGCAAATAGTTTTTAAACAGGGTAGGGGATCTTTGGTGGAGGTAAAGTGCAGGTAATAGGTCATCACACAACTCCTATCACCTAATGCAGTAATTTAACTCAAAAGCATTAAGTAAAACTTTTATAAAAGCAAGGAAAGGCTAAATGCAACGGGGCTTGCCTTGAAGAGCAAAAAGGACAGGTTCGGGGTCGGCGGTGCAGGTGTCGGAGCTCGGGGTCACCTCGGGGATAGGTTCGTCAGCGGCGGCCTCGACTTTGGTGCCTTCTTCTTCGGTCACTATATGGATGCAATGATGTATGCTTATGAGGATGCTGGCATGAACGATAAAGCACAGGACAAACCCACTGATTCTAGAGTACAACTTTCCAACGCGTAAGTAACTCCTAGTATAGACACAAAGTTACTAAACGGTACCCCTAAGCAAGATTAATCAAACTTGTTAAGCATCATTTACCCGACCTAAACACAAATCATTGCATGGCATCACAATCATCATAGACCAGTTGGGTGGGGGTCTATGGACAGCAAACAATCCAAAAGTCATAT
The DNA here is from genome assembly GCA_009763385.1 of Coix lacryma-jobi var. lacryma-jobi. NCBI lineage: Eukaryota > Viridiplantae > Streptophyta > Magnoliopsida > Poales > Poaceae > Coix > Coix lacryma-jobi. The sequence goes on along the minus strand of CM019826.1, from coordinate 110,072,159 downwards.
TACAAGGCATACAACATGAATCCCAATCACTTGTTCTATTTTCTTAATTATTTAAAAAGGTCATTTCATGCAGTTGCTCTAAAAATTACCACATTAATCTCATAAGTTTATTATGGTATAAAAAGATGACAAAACAAATTTCATAATTTTTGGAGATCATTAAGGTGCTCAAATAAAATCCGACATTAATTAACAAAAGGCACTATTTAACAATTAAAATAAATGCTCAAAAATCAACTTGTTCCAAAAGACTTCAAAATTTTCATCAGAGACTAAACATGGCATAGGAAGCTCACAAAAATTTACCTCATGATTTTTGGAGTTATAAAAGTTTTTCTAAAAATCCAAAACCATCCATTTATTAATTAAAAGAGGGATTTTACATTTTTAAATTCTTGCAGAAAAGTCAAGTTTCATATTTTTCAAAAACACTACACAGTGCAAGGAGCATACCATAATTTTCTCAGGATTTAAGGAACAACAGATTAATTCACACAAAAAAGAGAAAACAGAACACTATTCACACTTTTTCAAAAAGGAAAGAGAGCACTGTGCTCCATCCTCGAAGGGCTCGGGCCTAATCGCGCGGGGCTCAAGCGAATCACGCAGGGCTCGGGTACGACGGAAGCGATCGTCCGTCCGAGGCCTGGCTGGGAGGCTCGGGCGAGACGGAAACAATCGTCCGTCCGAGGCCTGGCTGGGAGGCTCGGGCGAGACGGAAACAAGCGTCCGTCCGAGGCCTGGCTGGGAGGCTCGGGCGAGACGGAAAACATGTGTTCGCCGAGGCATGGCTCGGGTGAAACGGAGAGCATGTGTTCGCCGAGGCCTGGCTCGGGCGAAGCGGAGAGCATGTGTTCGCCGAGGCCTGGCTCGGGCGAAGCGGAGAGTGCACGCTTGCTCGAGGCTAGGCTCGGCGAAGTGGTGAGGGTGTGTTCGCTTCGAGGCCTGGCTCGAGCTTTGCGCCGTGAAAGCAGAGACCGGGGGCTTTGAGTGCTTACCACGGGTCGGAGACAGGGCTCGGCGGGGCGGAACAAGGGTCGAAGGAGTGAGCTCGACGTTGGCGGTGCTTCGGCGGAGCTCTCTCGGCGGCGAGCGGCGTGCCGACGGCTCTGTCCACCAAAAGAGATCGCCGAGGAGCGGTTAGGAGCGCACCAAGATGAGGAAGAGAGGGCGGGGGTCGGATGGATGAGAAGAAAACCCACGGCGACGAATTTTGCTGCTTACCGCGGCAAGACCGTTCGCCGGAGTCGGAGAAGAATCGCTTGCGCCGGCTAAAGGAGGGGCGGAGGGGTGAAATTGAGGAGGGAAAAAGCTTCGCGAGGACACGGCGGAGCTTCTGAGCTAGGTGGTTGGATGGCAGAGGCTCTGGATTGGCCTAGCGACGGTGGCGGAGGGGATGAGGAACTCTGGCCAGCCGGCGGTTCCTTTTATAGCCGAGCGCGGGGCGGATAAGCGTCGCGTGCAGGCGGATAAGCTTGGCCGAAGCGTGCGCAATCGATTGCACGCTGGCGGAAGGACGGGCGTGCGCGCAGGGACCGGGTGTACGCTCGCCGGCGTTGAACACGCGGCGGCGGCTTGCTGGGCACTGTGGGGGACGGGAGAGAGGGTCAGCGCTCGCGTGCGGGTGCGGAATGAGCACGGGGTCAGTGGCGGCAGACTGGTGGCAGGCGAGGAGTGGCCAGACGCGCGGTAGGCGCAGCGCCGGCGGCTCGGCCACGGCCGGGGCCCCCCCTAGCTCTAGGTTGAAGATGAACAGGGCTAGGTCTAGGGTTTGACTTTAGAATTGATTTCTGTATTTTGCAAATTACTCCCAAAATTTGAACTGAGCAACAAAAGCTCAAAACACCAAAGTTGTGCATAAAAAGGGGGTCTACAACTTTGTCAATAAGAACATTTTCAAAATCCAAATAGTTTTTGAATCACATTTGAAATTTGAAAAAGGGGACACTTTTGGGATTTTAATAAATTAAAAATTACTTTTGATTTTATATTGAAAGTTGAAAATCTGTAAACATGCAAGTTGTTCCTTTTTTCAAAACCTATAACTTTGCTATTATACACTTTTTCTGAAACTCATTAGTTTTTGAAATAGTTTTGGAAACTAAAAAGGGGACAAAAACTGGAGTTTGAATGAATTTGAAATTACTTCAAACTTTGTACAGAAACTTGAAAATTTGTAAATACCAAAGTTGTTTCTCTTGATCAGATCTACAACTTTGCCTTTTGGACCAACTCCAAGTTTTGAATCGTTTTTAAATTAATAAAAGAGGGGTAAAAACCAGGGTCTGGAAATCAGGGTTTTTCAAAAGAAGTTTCAATTCTATTTCTGATTTTGAACTTTGATCAACACAACAAAACATCAAGACATTCAACTTGAACAAGAATTACACAAATCTAGGCACAGAGGTGAAATTACCATTTTGCCCTTATAGGAAGGTTAGGGCTTTTAGGGTTTTTGAAAAGGGGATTGCTACACACAAAAGGGAACAAATGCAACAAGCCTTAAGGCAAACATAATGCATGACCAGGATGATTATGACTAAAGATGATGACATGTCAGGTTAATTACAAATTAAACACCAGAGGTGTTACAACCCTCCCCCTAAAACGAATCTCGCCCTGAGATTCTGCGTCTTAAAAAGAACAAGGGGAAAACCTGTCATCTACAGAGTATTGAGAAAGTCGGGATAGTTCTTCGCCAAGAAGTCTTCGGATTCCCAGGTGGCTTCTTCTTCAGAGTGTTGGTTCCACTGAATCTTGTACCATCTTGTGGTAGTTCTTCGGGTGACACGGTCCTTGTGGTCCAACACGCGAACGGGATACTCAGAGTACGACAGATCAGGTTTTAACTCAACACCTTCAATTTCCACCACATGTTCGGGCACTCGGAGACACTTCTTGAGTTGTGAGACGTGAAACACATTATGAACTGCTGAAAGATGATCGGGCAAACTCAGCTTGTAAGCTACCTTGCCACAACGATCCAGAATCTCAAACGGACCAATGTAGCGGGGTGCTAACTTTCCTTTGACTCCAAAACGAGTGACTCCTTTGGTGGGTGAGACCTTCAGGTACACATAATCCCCGATCTCGAACTGCAGAGGTCGACGTCTCTTGTCAGCATAACTTTTCTGTCGAGACTGTGCAATCTTTATGTTCTCTTGTATTTGCTTGACTTTCTCTTCCATATCTTTTACTAGGTCAACCCCAAAGAATTCCCTTTCTCCGGGTTCAGACCAACTGAGAGGTGTACGATCACGGCGGCCGTACAGTGCTTCAAAGGGTGCCATTTTGATGCTTTCTTGATAACTGTTATTATACGAGAATTCTGCCAAGGGCAAACAGTTATCCCACGTATCTGCAAAGGTGAGCACGCAGGCTCTCAACATATCCTCTAACACTTGGTTGACTCGCTCAGTTTGTCCATCCGTTTGTGGATGATATGTTGTGCTATGCAGCAGCCTGGTTCCAAGTGAGGTATGGAACGCTTTCCAAAACTTTGCGACAAACTGAGTACCACGATCAGAGATAATGCTCTTGGGTATGCCATGGAGTTTCACTATGTGGTTCTTGTACAAAGTGGCATATGTGGGGGCGGTGTAGCTGGTCTTGACTGGCAGGAAATGAGCTTGCTTAGTGAGGCGATCCATGATCACCCAGATGGAATCATAACCTTTTTGTGTCTTGGGTAGCCCATTTATGAAATCCATACTGATATCGTCCCACTTCCAGGCAGGTACAGATAAAGGTTGCAACTCTCCTCCGGGCTTCATGTGCACGGCTTTGACTTTCTGGCAAGTATCACAGCGAGCGACATATCGGGCGATCTCAATCTTCATCTTTGTCCACCAGAATCTCTGTCTCAGATCCTGGTACTTCTTGTTGCTGCCGGGGTGGATGGAGAATCTAGACGAGTGTGCTTCATCAAGGATTAACTGTCTCAACTCCGGCACTTTGGGAACTACGAGACGATTCTTGAACCAAACCACTCCTTCTTCATCAATCCTGAAACAATCAGCTTTTCCGGCTCGAACCCTTTCGACGATGTGCTTGATTCCAGGGTTATATTTCTGTGCAGCAATGACATGTTCTTTGATAGGGGTTTCAATCCTGATATTACTCAGAATTCCTTGCGGAACTATTTCAATACCCAGCTTTTCTAGTTCATAGCACAGGGATGACTCATAGGATTGCTTTACCAGACAGTTGCAATACGACTTGCGACTGAGTGCATCAGCGACCACATTCGCCTTACCTGGATGGTAATGCACTTCGATATCATAGTCCTTAATCAACTCAAGCCATCTTCTCTGTCTCATATTCAGCTCTTCTTGAGTGAAGATATACTTCAGGCTTTTGTGATCTGTGTACACATTGCAGGTACTACCCAACAAATAATGACGCCAGATTTTTAAGGCATGCACCACTGCTGCTAACTCAAGATCATGAGTTGGATAATTTTCCTCATGTCGCTTAAGCTGTCGTGAGGCATAAGCGATCACTCGACCCTCTTGCATCAAAACACAGCCCAAACCAGTACCAGATGCATCACAGTAGACATCAAAGGGCTTTTCGACGTTCGGCTAGGCTAGCACTGGTGACGTGGTTAACAGTTTCTTCAAAGCTTGAAAGGCTTGCTCACAAGCTGGCGACCAGACAAACTTCACAGAATTCTTTAACAACTCGGTTATAGGCTTGGCGATCCTGGAGAAATCCGGGATGAAACGGCGATAATATCCAGCCATTCCCATGAAGCTGCGGACTTTGTGAACAGTGGTAGGTGGCTTCCAATCCAGAATGTCTGCCACCTTTCCGGGATCAACTGACACACCTTCAGCGGATAGGACATGACCAAGGAACTGTATCTGATCTAACCAGAACTCACATTTACTGAACTTGGCATATAGCTGGTGATCTCTGAGGCGGGTTAGAACGACACGAAGATGATTGGCATGCTCTTCGGAGGTCTTTGAGTAGACAAGAATGTCGTCAATGAACACGACCACAAATTTATCAAGCTCTGGCATGAAAACAGAGTTCATGAGGTACATGAAGTGGGCAGGGGCATTGGTCAAACCGAAGGACATGACCAAGTACTCATATAGGCCATATCTAGTGGTGAAAGCGGTTTTAGGAATGTCTTCGGGACGTATTTTAATTTGATGGTAGCCAGATCTGAGGTCAATCTTGGAGAACACTCTGGCTCCAGCTAGTTGATCAAAAAGAAGATCAATGCGAGGCAAAGGATATTTGTTTTTGAAGGTGACTTCATTGAGTGGGCGATAATCAACACATAGCCTGAGACTCTTGTCTTTCTTCTTTACAAAGATTGCAGGACAGCCCCAAGGAGACGAGCTTGGGCGAATGAAGCCCTTGTCCAACAAATCTTGTAACTGAGTTTTCAGCTCTGCCAACTCTCTGGGAGGCATTCGATAAGCTCTGCGGGATATAGGAGCAGTCCCGGGCTTTAGCTCTATGGCAAACTCAACATCACGATCAGGAGGCAGACCAGGTAAGTCTTCTGGAAAAACATCAGGGAATTCACAGACCACGGGGATGTCTCTGGTCTCCAGAATATAGGTGGTATTCAACTATGTGGCTGCTGGTTTTTGAGGCATTGGGAGTTGGAGAAGGAGTTTGGAGGTACTGTTAGGAATGTCCACTCTCACAACCCTATTCAGGATGTCAATCATAGCCTTATACTGGCACATCCAATTCATGCCTAGAATGACATCTATCCCCTGATCACGTAGCACTATCATGGTGGTAGGAAATACATGTTCCCCCAACATCACTGGTATATTGCGAACCACTTTCTTAGTACATATACGCCCTCCAGGCGAAAATATACAGAAACTTTCTTGTAATTCCCCAATTGATATCTCATGCTTAGTGACAAATGTATGACTGATGAAGGAATGTGATGCACCAGAATCAAACAACACAACTGCAGGATGATTGGCAACGGGAAACCTACCGATCATGACGGGTTCTCCTTCTGGGATGTCACTGACGGTGGTGTAGTAGACTTGCCCGTGTTTCTTGACAAACTTGCCCTTCTGAACGTGCTGCTGCGGGGCACGGTACTGCTGCTGCTGCTGAGATCCTCCAGGACCCTTCTGAGTATTCTGAGCATACCTCTTGGGCTTTGGGCACTCACGAGACCAGTGGCCAAGTTGGCCGCAGTTGTAGCAGGGATGATTGTAGGCTGTTTGCGGGGTGGTGACACGAACACCTGGGCGTTCGGCTGCGTGGCACTCTGCTGATTGGCGTTGTGGGTGGTAGTCGCAGTACGGACGACCACTTGCTGGTGAGGGTAAGGTGGACGATTGTGGTGGTGGCTGGGGTGATAAATGACTCTCTGGCGTTTGTGACCGCCAGAGAAGCTGCTTGACCCTGCTTTCTTCTTTTTCTTTTCCTCTTGGTACTGGCTATTGCTTTCCTCAAAAGCAACAGCCCGGTCAACAACATCATGATAAGACCCAGTCAGGTTATTAGACAGGCTCCTGCGGATCTTGGGGTGCAGTCCTCTGAGGAAACAATCCCTCTTCTTCTCATCTGTGTTGACGTACTCTGAGGCATACTGGCTGAGATGATTGAACTGACCCAAATACTGCATGACTGTGGAGTCTTTCTGTTGAAGAGCCAAAAACTGATCAAGCTTCATTTTCATCAATCCGGAAGGGATGTGATGAGCACGGAAAGCAGTGCAGAACTCCTCCCAGGTCAACTGATGACGTTCTGGCTGGGCAGCCAACAGATTAGCATACCAAGCACTTGCAGGACCACGAAGCTGCTGCGAAGCAAACCGGGGCTTCTGGATGTCGGTGCAGTGGATAAGACTAAACTTCTGCTCCATGGTGCGGGGCCAATCATCAGCTTCGAGGGGTTCATCGGCCTTGGTGAAGACCGGTGGACGGGTTTCCGTGAACTCCACATAGGTTGCCTCATTGTTGTTATGCTGGCGACCACGGTGACCATTATTCTGCTGTTGGCCCTGGTTTCTAGCCATGAGGTTAGCAGCGGCCGCCAGGGCTGCGATGGCATCTGCTAGCGTAGCAGGTACAGGTGGACGATTTGGAAGGGCGGCACCCTCAGAAACTCCAGCTCCAGTGCGAGTGTTCACAGGCATCTATTTAAACAACTTGGAACTTAGCATCCAAAGATTAAGTTCTGAAACAACTGACTGAGAAACTTCATTGATTCAAAGGTAGATGATGGGTACAGATGACTGACAGGTGGCAACTGACTGATAAGGGGAAAAGGTACGAAAGAAAGATACAGACTCAACTTAACAAACTACAGACTAGCGCCCCCAAACCTAGACTAAGGTTTTAGGTAAGCGGGTGGTACAGACACGACGAGACTAGTCTTCATTGATGATGATCATGTCGTCGCCGTCGTCTTCCTCGAGGATGAGCTCAGGCTCAACCTCCTCGTCCTCGTCTTCGGCGTGGATGTCTTCGGCAGGTTCAATCTCCTCGTTCATGCTTGGCTCCTGCTCCACGTCCGGTTCTTCCACTACTTCGTCCTCAGGATCCTCGACATCCGGGGGTACCATGGGGTGGAGTTGGCTGTACAACTGGTGTACCTCCTCATGAAGCATGTCGTTGAACTGCTCGATCTGAGTGGTGTACATCCGCAGTCCGTGGAGCTCGGCTCTGGTGACGTCTTCACGAACCCAAGTAGCATTGCGCTGCTCGATGGCGCGGATCGTGTTCCGGTTGGCCTGCTCCAGGGAGGCTCGGGCCTCATAGAATTCCAGACGTGAGTGGTAGAAGTCATGCTCCAAGTTCTCCAGCTCAGCCTTCAGGTTCCGGATCTCCTCTTTCAGGTGCCTGCGGGTGCGGCGGGGAAAGCGACGACTATTGGAAGATTCTCCAGTCTCCTCCCCAGCGCGTGGCGCCAGCTGGTGGCGTGGCACACCATGCGGTCCAGTCGACTTGCGGGCGGTCAGCTTGATGCGAGCCATGTCTGGATAAGAGAAGATGGATGAGAAAGGCTAGCATGAATAGGTAAAGGCATACTACCCCAACGAACATAGAGAGGAAGCTATTATCTAGCTTAGATGAATATGTCCTGATGCATGAATCGTTCCTACGGAACAAGGCAATGTAAGATACATAACAAATATAGGGCTTAAACATGTTGTCTCGCTACTAGTGTTGCCAATAGAAGACAAGATGAGAAAAGCAGCTTGGACTCAAAATAGTCAAGTTTAATTTGTTTGGACTCAAAAATCTTTTGAAGTTTTCGCAAAACAAACACTGCAACGTTAAAGCGTGATGCTCTGATACCAATCTGTGACGGAACGGTCCTAATCCCATGGCCCACACGTCCCTGTCAACCTCTGACAGCCGAACTTATGTTCCAAGTGATTAAGACTGTTCGTCACCGGGCTACACTAGCGCCCGATGTCCACAGGATCACTCACCTTTCGGTTACAGCATTTGATACTTTCACAAATAACAGCGGAATAAAGAGCGGAAGATTTAAATAACAATAGTTTTACAAACTGCGGTTCCAAATAAACTTAAAGAAATGCGGTTATTACAGACCATGTTCTGACAGTTCAAAGTAGACAACGTAGCGGAATACAACAATAAAAAGATACTTCACCCAGCCCGAGGGTGCACATCTATTCTTTGGCCTCATTGGCCTCCTCCTGAACGAAGGTCATGCAGCAGGGTGCAAGACACATCGGATACTCAGGCATACCTGCAACAGGGGGTAACAAACCCTGAGTAGTGGGGTACTCAACAAGACTTACCCGACTAAAGAAAAAGGGGAGAAGACTCAGTAATGAGAGGCTTAGGTAGTCAAGGTAAGGCTTAAGCAAGATCAAGTATTTTGCAGAAAAGCATTTTGAAATCCTTGTTTTATTTTTGAAAGATTCCAGTATCTCTCAATTCTTCATGGTTCATGATTCATTTTACCTTTCAAAAACATACCTAGTTGAGAACCACTCTCTGTTGACAGTCAGTGACCAAGTCTCCATAACCGAGGAGCAACGTTAATCCGGATAAATAATACTTAGCTGAGGATCCCTATTCACACGGCATATGTAGCACCCAAGCTTGCATAGACCAACCCGTCTACCACGATTCCTCCAAGATTGGACCGGTCCTACGCTACCCGGAAGTACAGTACACCACTCCTTTCCAGGTACGACGACCACGTGGGTACATGCTACTTCCGCCATCTCTCAACTCCCAGTGCGCGGCTGTCGGTCCCAATCAAGGATTTCTCGGAGCCAGAGCTTTCCGAAGTATGTGAATAGTTACAAGTCTTGACCAGCAGGCCCCCATACGGATGGTCCCTAATTTTTCAGCCAGAACTATACCTTGGTTATATCTCACCCAAGCGTAATAGTCCCGTCAGTTTTTCAACCCTGTCCTGGTCGGTGTCAACTGTTGAGTCCCGGACTTCAACATGACGGCACCGTACGCTCGGACAACCTCTCCTCGCTGTTGACTAGGTACGGATCAGATACGTAGCCAACAGTCGGGGAGTAAAGCCAAATTCCCATAAAAATTCTTTAAGTGATCACACTTTTGAAATTGGCATTTTTATCGCAAATCTATTGTATAGCAATGCTAAGCATTTTGCAAATAGTTTTTAAACAGGGTAGGGGATCTTTGGTGGAGGTAAAGTGCAGGTAATAGGTCATCACACAACTCCTATCACCTAATGCAGTAATTTAACTCAAAAGCATTAAGTAAAACTTTTATAAAAGCAAGGAAAGGCTAAATGCACCGGGGCTTGCCTTGAAGAGCAAAAAGGATAGGTTCGGGGTCGGCGGTGCAGGTGTCGGAGCTCGGGGTCGCCTCGGGGATAGGTTCGTCAGCGGCGGCCTCGACTTTGGTGCCTTCTTCTTCGGTCACTATACGGATGCAATGATGTATGCTTATGAGGATGCTGGCATGAACGATAAAGCACAGGACAAACCCACTGATTCTAGAGTACAACTTTCCAACGCGTAAGTAACTCCTAGTATAGACACAAAGTTACTAAACGGTACCCCTAAGCAAGATTAATCAAACTTGTTAAGCATCATTTACCCGACCTAAACACAAATCATTGCATGGCATCACAATCATCATAGACCAGTTGGGTGGGGGTCTATGGACAGCAAACAATCCAAAAGTCATATTACAAGGCATACAACATGAATCCCAATCACTTGTTCTATTTTCTTAATTATTTAAAAAGGTCATTTCATGCAGTTGCTCTAAAAATTACCACATTAATCTCATAAGTTTATTATGGTATAAAAAGATGACAAAACAAATTTCATAATTTTTGGAGATCATTAAGGTGCTCAAATAAAATCCGACATTAATTAACAAAAGGCACTATTTAACAATTAAAATAAATGCTCAAAAATCAACTTGTTCCAAAAGACTTCAAAATTTTCATCAGAGACTAAACATGGCATAGGAAGCTCACAAAAATTTACCTAATGATTTTTGGAGTTATAAAAGTTTTTCTAAAAATCCAAAATCATCCATTTATTAATTAAAAGAGGGATTTTACATTTTTAAATTCTTGCAGAAAAGTCAAGTTTCATATTTTTCTAAAACACTACACAGTGCAAGGAGCATACCATAATTTTCTTAGGATTTAAGAAACAACAGATTAATTCACACAAAAAAGAGAAAACAGAACACTATTCACACTTTTTCATAAAGGAAAGAGAGCACTGTGCTCCATCCTCGAAGGGCTCGGGTGAATCGCGCGGGGCTCAGGCGAATCGCGCAGGGCTCGGGTACGACGGAAGCGATCGTCCGTCCGAGGCCTGGCTGGGAGGCTCAGGCGAGACGGAAACAATCGTCCGTCCGAGGCCTGGCTGGGAGGCACGGGCGAGACGGAAACAAGCGTCCGTCCGAGGGCTGGCTGGGAGGCTCGGGCGAGACGGAAAACATGTGTTCGCCGAGGCCTGGCTCGGGCGAAACGGAGAGCATATGTTCGCCGAGGCCTGGCTCGGGCGAAGCGGAGAGCATGTGTTCGCCGAGGCCTGGCTCGGGCGAAGCGGAGAGTGCACGCTTGCTCGAGGCTAGGCTCGGCGAAGTGGTGAGGGTGTGTTCGCTTCGAGGCCTGGCTCGAGCTTTGCGCCGTGAAAGCCGAGACCGGGGGCTTTGAGTGCTTACCACGGGTCGGAGACAGGGCTCGGCGGGGCGGAACAAGGGTCGAAGGAGTGAGCTCGACGTTGGCGGTGCTTCGGCGGAGCTCGCTCGGCGGCGAGCGGCGTGCCGGCGGCTCTGTCCACCAAAAGAGATCGCCAAGGAGCGGTTAGGAGCGCACCAAGATGAGGAAGAGAGGGCGGGGGTCGGATGGATGAGAAGAAAACCCACGGCGACGAATTTTGCTGCTTACCGCGGCAAGACCGTTCGCCGGAGTCGGAGAAGAATCGCTTGCTCCGGCTAAAGGAGGGGCGGAGGGGTGAAATTGAGGAGGGAAAAAGCTTCGCGAGGACACGGCGGAGCTTCTGAGCTAGGTGGTTGGATGGCGGAGGCTCTGGACTGGCCTGGCGACGGTGGCGAAGGGGATGAGGAACTCTGGCCAGCCGGCGGTTCCTTTTATAGCCGAGCGCGGGGCGGATAAGCGTCGCGTGCAGGCGGATAAGCTTGGCCGAAGCGTGCGCAATCGATTGCACGCTGGCGGAAGGACGGGCGTGCGCGCAGGGACCGGGTGTACGCTCGTCGGCGTTGAACATGCGGCGGCGGCTTGCTGGCACTGTGGGGGACGGGAGAGAGGGTCAGCGCTCGCGTGCGGGTGCGGAATGAGCACGGGGTCAGTGGCGGCAGACTGGTGGCAGGCGAGGAGCGGCCAGACGCGCGGTACGCGCAGCGCCGGCGGCTCGGCCACGGCCGGCCCCCCCCTAGCTCTAGGTTGAAGATGAACAGGGCTAGGTCTAGGGTTTGACTTTAGAATTGATTTCTGTATTTTGCAAATTACTCCCAAAATTTGAACTGAGCAACAAAAGCTCAAAACACCAAAGTTGTGCAGAAAAAGGAGATCTACAACTTTGTCAATAAGAACATTTTCAAAATCCAAATAGTTTTTGAATCACATTTGAAATTTGAAAAAGGGGACACTTTTGGGATTTTAATAAATTAAAAATTACTTTTGATTTTATATTGAAAGTTGAAAATCTGTAAACATGCAAGTTGTTCCTTTTTTCAAAACCTATAACTTTGCTATTATACACTTTTTCTGAAACTCATTAGTTTTTGAAATAGTTTTTGAATCACATTTGAAATTTGAAAAAGGGGACACTTTTGGGATTTTAATAAATTAAAAATTACTTTTGATTTTATATTGAAAGTTGAAAATCTGTAAACATGCAAGTTGTTCCTTTTTTCAAAACCTATAACTTTGCTATTATACACTTTTTCTGAAACTCATTAGTTTTTGAAATAGTTTTGGAAACTAAAAAGGGGACAAAAACTGGAGTTTGAATGAATTTGAAATTACTTCAAACTTTGTACAGAAACTTGAAAATTTGTAAATACCAAAGTTGTTTCTCTTGATCAGATCTACAACTTTGCCTTTTGGACCAACTCCAAATTTTGAATCGTTTTTAAATTAATAAAAGAGGGGTAAAAACCAGGGTCTGGAAATCAGGGTTTTGCAAAAGAAGTTTCAAATCTATTTCTGATTTTGAACTTTGATCAACACAACAAAACATCAAGACATTCAACTTGAACAAGAATTACACAAAGCTAGGCACGGAGGTGAAATTACCATTTTGCCCTTATAGGAAGGTTAGGGCTTTTAGGGTTTTTGAAAAGGGGATTGCTACACACAAAAGGGAACAAATGCAACAAGCCTTAAGGCAAACATAATGCATGACCAGGATGATTATGACTAAAGATGATGACATGTCAGGTTAATTACAAATTAAACACCAGAGGTGTTACAGTTGGTCGTGAAGGCAGGTTTCCCGGTTTGGGCCTCAAAACTGGGGGCGAAGTCAAGGAAAATGACAAGCAGAGCGGTGGCGGCACGTGGCAGCAATCGGTGATGTTGCGTTAAGGCAACGCTACCAGTTGTGCGGGCGTGGCCGTCGGATCACAACTATCTTCGAGTTGGTCCAGAATAGCCCTAGGGTTTAGCTGGTTCGCTCTATAATTAGTTAGGGGTAGAGTGGGAACTAGAATTAGGATAAGTAGAGGGAGACACCCACCTCCCATCTCATCTCAGTCATTTGCTCTTTGCCTTCTAGGTTTTCCTGCTCTCCCAATCCCCTGCTGTAGCAACTGAGATCCGCAGAGAACCATACCTCTGTGTACTGGAGATTTTGAGGAAGTGAGACCGTAATCTCACTGTTGTAGCGTGTGGTAGCCACACGGTTGCAGATCGATGTGTTGATTCGCGTTTTGTTCGTGTTCTTCGCGTTATTCGTTTCTCCGCGATTTTCCCGTCACTCGATCTCGCTCTCTACTGCATCTTTTCAAAATCCGTTTGAATCAACTTGTTCTTTATAGTGAGGAGATTATTTCCACCGAAGGAATTCATCTAACTCCTCATGAGGAAGTAGATCGGATTGATTTTGTTTTCATCGCGCTTTTTCGGTTCATACTCCTTCCCTCTCGGATTCCCGGTGTTTGAGTTGATTTGAGCGGATGATTTCTTGGGGATAGTCTTCCAACTATCGCGTGATCATCTTCTCCAAGTTTGGGATCAAGGGATTTTGATTTGAATCGGATTTGGGAGGATTTGAGTTGAGGGCGACCAAAATCGCCCTCACTGGGCACTCGCGGACAGTCCGCCATTGGAGGCGCGGATAGTCCGCGCGTCGGGCTCCGACCGAGCAGTGGTCGCGTGGCTCGGCTGTGCTGACTCAGTTTGACTAGCGGACAGTCCGCCGTAGTCGGTCGCCGACAGTCCGCGAGCCGACCAGGGAGGTTCAGCAGCAGTGCTGTTTTGGTGTTTTTGCCGGCGGACAGTCCGCGGTTGAGCCGGACTGTCCGGGACCATACTGGCGGACAGTTTGGGAATCGGCTGTGGGCTGAGCCTTGGTGCGTTTGCTTTCCCGACTTCTTCGCTTGGATTCCAAACTTCTCGGTTGGCCCTTTAGTTCACCTAGGAACCTCTCTAAGTATCTTTGCTAGTTGTTAGCATCGGTATTTAGGGATTTCCTGATGTAGCCTTCAATCTACGTTCGGAACTCGGTTTTTAGGGTCGAACTTATGCCGGTGCTTTTGGCATTTGGCTTGCTATGGCTTTGTGGTGCCTCGCTGTGATCCTAGGGATCATCCACCCTCTTCCAAGGGTTGTGGGCATCACGGTTTCGATCGAAGCTTTTGGGGTTGATTTGGGGGACAAAGGCCGAAGTTTCGAGAGAAATTTTTGAGCTCCCATTCACCCCCCTCTGGTCGCCTTGCTATTGCATTCTCGGTCCTTCAATTGGTATTAGAGAGGGTCAAGGATCTTCCACATTAGTCAGTTCCATATCCACAGAAGGCGACACGGATCGCGGCGTGGGCAAACCACCATTTTTCGATGGGACGAACTATGCGTATTGGAAGATACGCATGTTGGCCTATCTGCAGAGTATTGGTGCTTCCATTTGGGATATTTGCAACTCTACCGATTACGTGGTCTTGGCTGCTCGTGTTACTCAACATCAGATCGATGAGCACGATGCCAATAGCCGAGCCTGTAATGCTCTTTTCTCATGCTTGAGCATGACAGAGTTTGATCGCATTTCTCACCTCGCTACGGCTCGGGAGATTTGGGCTACCCTCATGCGTTTCCATGAGGGAACCACTCAAGTCAAAACCCGTCTCTACGAGTCGCACAAGCGAGAGTATGAGAACTTTTGACATATGCCTAGCGAGAGCATAGAGAGTTTATTCTCTAGCTTTCAGGCGATTGTCAACAGGATGAGGGCTAACAAGGAGCTGTTGCCTTTCGACGATCATGAGAGAGCTTTGAAGCTTTTGCACACTCTTGATCGATCGGTGTGGGACTCAAAGGTTTAGGTGATCATCGAATCACCTAACTATGAGACCCTCACATACGACGAGCTCTTCAGTAAGCTCAAGTCCAGTGAGATTGACGCCATGGCGAGGGCTTCTTATGAAAATCCTTCTGGCCCGTTGATGGCTTTGCTTTCTGGCTCTTCTGCTAACCCCTCTGGAGGATTTACACTCTCTTCTCTTCTTTCTGTCACAAAGGAGCAGTTGGAGTTCATGGGGGATGACGAGTTGGCTTTGCTCGCCAACCGGTTCTCGCGGTTTCACAACAACCGCATCAACTGTCGCCGCGGAGGAGGACGCTCGGTATGCTTCGAGTGCGGCGACCCCAACCACTTCATCGACAATTGCCCAAAGAAGAACAAGCAAATCTTCGGCAAGGCGGATCATGGGCACATGTACGACTCCGGCAAGCGCAAGGAGAAGTTCGTCCCTGCGAAGCACAAGCGGAAGGGCGGCTTCAACAAGGAGTACATCAAGACGAAGTACTTGGAGAAGGCCCAGGCTGAGCAGTGTGCGTTCTTCGCCACGCTCAGCAACGTCGACGACTCGGATGACGACTCCGCTTCCTCAAGCGACGACGAGTCCGAGATGAAGAAGACGATCGAGGACAAGCTGAACGGCCTCTGCTTCTTCGCTGACGACGAGGGTTTCTGCACCATGGCTCTCGGCAAGGAGGTCGACGGCGAGCTGGAGGACATCCCTCGGAATGACGACGACGACGACACCTCCCTGGTAAAACGATTGGAGAACATTTGGTTGGTGGATTCCAGTTGCTCGAGGCACATGACCGGAAACTCCATGTGGTTCTCCAGTCTTGGTCCGGTCGCTGGAAAGGAGTTTATCACCATCGGCGACAATAGCAAAGGTAGAGTGTTTTCTCATGGGTCGGTGCGAGTTAATGAGCACTTTGTGTTGCGCGATGTTGCTCTTGTTTCTAACTTGCATTTTAATCTTCTT
This sequence comes from Coix lacryma-jobi var. lacryma-jobi, assembly GCA_009763385.1. Lineage (NCBI taxonomy): Eukaryota > Viridiplantae > Streptophyta > Magnoliopsida > Poales > Poaceae > Coix > Coix lacryma-jobi. The sequence goes on along the minus strand of CM019826.1, from coordinate 110,056,215 downwards.
TCTGTTTCGCAACTTTTCAATGATGACTATGAGATTCATTTTAAGCCGAATCTCAGTCGTATTTTGGATCCTCAGGGCAATCTTGTTTGTTTGATTTCGCCCTTTGGGAAAGTCTTTCGTGCAAACTTCTCGGAGTCGTTTGGAGTTTCTCGTTGTCTTTTGGCTGGACTTTCCTCCTCTGATCTTTGGAAGTGGCATTGGAGACTAGGACATTTGAGCTTCGACTTGCTTGCAAGGCTTAGTTCACTTGGCCTAATCCGGGGATTGCGCAAGTTGTGCATGGAGAAGGATCTTGTTTGCCATTCTTGTAGACATGGGAAGATGGTTGCCGCTCCCCACCATCCAGTGACTCAGGTCATGACCAAGCGCCCTGCAGAGCTTTTGCACATGGACCATGTTGGTCCGGCTCGGGTCAGCTCGGTTGGGGGGAAGTGGTATGTGCTTGTTGTTGTTGATGATTTTTCTAGATATTCGTGGGTTTTCTTTTTAGCTAAGAAAACTGAGACTTTCTCTTTTGCTCGCAATCTGATTTTGTGTCTTCAGAATGAGTTCCCTTTGAACTCAATGCGAGCTATCCGTAGTGATAATGGTTCCGAGTTTAAAAACTCGGATTTTGAGAAGTTTTGTAACTCTTTGGGTTTAGAGCATCAGTTTTCTTCCCCCTACACACCGCCACAAAATGGTGTTGTAGAAAGGAAGAATCGGACCCTTGTAGAGATGGCCAGGACGATGCTCGATGAACATAGGACTCCTATGCGATATTGGGCCGAGGCTATGAGCACTGCATGCTACATTTCCAATCGCATTTTTCTCCGAGCTTTCTTGAAAAAGACATATGAGTTGCGTTTTGGAAAACAGCCCAAGGTGAGTTATTTTAGAGTTTTTGGTTACCCTTGTTTTATACTCAAAAAGGGCAACTTGGACAAGTTTGAGTCTCGTTCTTCTAACGGTGTATTTTTGGGTTATGGCACTCACACTCGAGCATATCGTGTACTTAACCTTGATACTAACTGAGTCATGGAGACATCCGATGTCACCTTCGACGAGACCATGGTTTGTCCCTCTTCTCGTTTTGAGCGTGCAGGTGATCATGAGGTGGGTGGACCTCTTTTTGATGACGAGGACGAAGGTGCTGAAGGGATGGATGATCCAGCACCTCCTCCACCTGCTGTGTCGCAAGGAGCGGCTTCTACTATGACTCACGGCCCCGACCATTCTTCCTCTACTACTTGGGGGCCATGGGATCCGCCACCTCGAGCGGTGTCTTTTGTACCCGAGGAGGCACCAACTGCTGTTGAGGGGGAGGCTACATCATCCCGGGAGGCGCCACGACACATTCAGCGCCAACACCCGCCTCAACAGATGATCGGCAGCATCGGCGAACGTGTCACTCGGTCTAGGTCACAACAAATATCTCACTTTGCTCATTCTGCATTTGTTGCTGATTCTGAACCTTGAGATTTTGGACACACTTTGACGGATCCAGATTGGGTCAATGCCATGCATGAGGAGCTTGAGAACTTTGAGAGAAATCGGGTTTGGGTTCTTGTTCCTCTTCCTCCTGAGTGTCACCCTATTGGGACAAAATGGGTTTTTAAAAACAAACAAGGAGAAGATGGCCACGTTGTCAGAAACAAGGCCAGACTTGTAGCCCAGTGGTATCGTCAGAAGGAGCGGATAGACTATGAGGAGACTTTTGCTCCTGTAGCTCATTTGGAGGCGATTAGGATACTCTTGGCTTTTGCTGCATCCAAAGGGTTTAAACTTTTTCAAATGGATGTCAAGAGTGCCTTCGTAAACGGCTACATAGAAGAGGAGGTGTATGTGAAACAACCCCCCGGTTTTGAAAATCCCAAGTTTCCAAACCATGTTTTTAAACTTCACAAAGCTTTGTGTGGTTTGAAACAAGCCCCTAGAGCATGGTATGATAGGTTGAAAACCTTTTTGCTTGCTAAGGGTTTTAAAATGGGATGTGTGGATAAAACGCTTTTTCTCCTCAAGTAAGGCAATGATACTCTCTTGGTCCAGATTTACGTGGATGATATCATTTTCGGTGGTTCTTCTCACGCTTTGGTTGCCAAGTTTGCAGATACTATGAGCAGGGAGTTTGAGATGAGCATGATGGGCGAGTTGACATTTTTCCTCGGATTGCAAATTAAGCAATCTCGAGAGGGAACGTTTGAGCACCAGGGTAAGTATACCAAGGATATTGTGAAGAAATTCAATATGGGTGAGGCCAAGCCTCTTCCAACACCCATGTCGACCACGACGGCCCTGGATGCGGACAAGGATGGAGAAGCTGTGGACCAGAAGGAGTACCGGAGTATGATCGGGTCACTGCTGTACCTGACGGCGACACGCCTGGACATTCAGTTCGCGGTGTGTCTTGGCCCGCGATTTCAGTTGTCGCCGCGCACCTCTCACCGTCAGGCGGTCAAGCGCATTATGACGTACTTATGCTTCACTCCTGAGTTTGGGATTTGGTATTCTGCTTCCTCCACCCTCTCCCTTTGTGGTTATTCCGATGCCGATTTTGCTGGTTGTCGCATTGAGCGCAAGTCCACTTCTGGGACTTGTTAGTTTATTGGTTCTTCTCTTGTATCGTGGTCTTCTCGCAAGCAGTCTAGTGTCGCCCAGTCTACCACGGAGGCTGAGTATGTTGTTGTGGCTAGCTGTTGTTCCCAATTACTTTGGATGATGGCCACTTTGCGTGATTTTGGTCTGAGCTTTTCTCGCGTTCGCTTGTTTTGTGACAGCACGAGTGCTATTAGCGTTGCTAAGAACCCCGTGCTGCACTCTAATACCAAACACATTGATGTGCGCATTCATTTTCTGCGAGACCACTATGAGAAGGGTGATATCGACCTTCGCCATGTCGATACTCATCATTAGTTGGCTGATATTTTCACCAAGCCTTTGGACCAATCAACTTTTGCTAAGTTGAGAGGTGAGCTTAGTGTGTGTTTCCCCTTTTAGATGGGGGAAACATTTTGACTCTTGTATTATACACTGACTTTCTGTTTTTCAATTGGTTTCATCATGCATCTTTGCATTTCATCTTGCATATTTACATTCAGAGCTTCATGTATATAATCTTTAGAATGTGACTATGCTCTGTATAGTATTTGCTCCGATGTTTTATGATGATGCTTGTAGCTTATGCTCCTTCTGTTCACTGATACATGTTATGAGCGGAGCTATTTTATGAATGGTGAATTTGCTTAATGAACATAAAACTTGAAAATGTTCACCATTGAGATATGCAACTAGCATGTGTAGAATGTGTTGAAATCACTTGTGTTTCTCATATATGCTAGGTTGTTATGTCTCTAGTGTTGAATCATTCACTTGCTTGGTATGTTCACATTCTGTTTTAAACTTTGAACGAAGTTAAGTGAATTGGAAAGATCGAGATGGGTTTGCTTGTCAGCACATCACAGTTTCGAGACTGTTTCTCATTGCACTTTGAGTTAAACTTGAGCTGTGTAGTGTATGACCGAAACTGTTGCTTTAAGCTTCTGGTTGCTTCTGCATAGGCTTCGCACAGTTGAAAAGTTAGGCGATGACAAGCTTTCAACCTCTCGCAATCACATGCTGACATTTGAACTTGTGTAATTTTTTAACCGTTGCAACTCCGATAAAATTTGGCTACACAAGTCTATGTTTCATTCTATAGCATGATGGTTGAATTGTGCTAGGGGTAGTTCACCTTGTATACATGTTTAGCACTTGTTTGATATCCTGTCTATACATGCTTAGTGCTATTTTGATGGTGAATACCTTTTTAGCTAAAAACTACTCTTTTTGCTCACATGTTCAGATTTCGTATTTGGTGATTAGTTTGAGCCTTTGCTAGCATTCTGTGCATTTTACGAGTCATCGGATCAGCACTCTGACGAGCATCTTCTCATTTTATCGACTATATTCCTGAAGCTGCTAACTTGCATTTTGACTCATATGCATTTGGAGGGGAGATTCTTGATAGTGCATTTTCAATTAAGGGGGAGAAAATATTGCAAATCATGTGCTTTCCGAGTTGAACTTTCCAAGTTGAACTAAGGGGAAGATTTCCTGGTTGTATGCACTATTTTAGGGGGAGTTTCTAAGCTGGTTTCACTATTTGAGGGGGAGTTTTCGAGCTAGTAACGGTTGGTTCGGAGCATTTTTGGTAGCTAGTTGTGTTGAGCCTTTGCCTCTTTCTTGAGGAACTAGCACCTTTGCCTTTATGCTCTTCAATTGGTATCAAGTTTTTTTAAATTGGCATCGAGCTTCCTCGCTAGCGGTGTTGAGCCCGTTTTGCCTCTTCTTGAGGGCTAGCTCTGTTTTGCTTGAATTTCAGTTGATCCTTCAATTGGTATCGAGCTTTCTTTGCTAGCAGTGTTGAGCCTATTCTACCTCTTCTTGAGGGCTAGCTTTGCTTTGCTTGGTTGCGTCGAGCCGTTGCCCATGTCTTTGGGAACCAAGTTGTTTTGCTCTTTCCACTTGACTTTCTTCGGCTTTGATATGCTTTTTGGTCATTTGGTCGAGTTCTCTCCTTCTTCCTTCCTTCCTCTATTCCATTATGATTTGTGTTGGTAGTTGACAATGCACTCATCAAGCGGGAGATTGCGGATACATGGGTGTATGCCGAATCTCTGAGTGATGAGTGATTGTCAACTGGGATAATGCGCATGTTCTTTGGCTTGTTTTGTGCAGGTGTCGAGCACGGATACAGTGATCGAAGGCAAGGTGAAGGTCATGTAGAGACGTGCCGTGCCGATGGACCGAGAGTGGAGAAGGGCGGACGTGAGGCCTGGCTTGAGGGACCGGTAGCCTGAGGATCAGCTGTGGTGGCTGACAGCCTGGGACAGCGACGAGCGAAGACTTGCGGGCACGGTGTTGCTTGGGTCGAGGACCTAGGGACACGTGTCGATGGACGGGGTGCACGGGCGGTGCATCCCCTCTACGGCTCGGTTTGGTGGTTGAGCCACAGAAAAACCACCAAGTGGACGGTTTCCAGGTTTAGGCCTCAAAACCTGGGTGCTGATGGTTTCCGAGTTAGGGTCACAAAACTCGGGCTGAGAACGGTTTCCATGTTTGGGCCTCAAAACCTGGGTGCTGCGGGTTTCTGAGTTTGGGTCACAAAACTCAGGCGATGGACGGCTGGTTTCCCGGTTTGGGCCTCAAAACCGGGGGCGAAGTCCAGGAAAAGGACAAGCAGAGCGGTGGCGGCACGTGGCGGCAATCGGTGAGGTTGCGTCGAGGCAACGCTACCAGTTGTGTCGGTGTGGCCGTCGGATCACAACTATCTTCGAGTTGGTCCAGAATAACCCTAGGGTTTACCTGGTTCGCTCTGTAATTAGTTAGGGGTAGAGTGGGAACTAGAATTAGGATAAGTAGAGGGAGACACCCACCTCCCATCTCATCTCAGTCATTTGCTCTTTGCCTTCTAGGTATTCCTGCTCTCCCAATCCCCTGCTGTAGCAACTGAGATCCGCAGAGAACCATACCTCTGTGTACTGGAGATTTTGAGGAAGTGAGACCGTAATCTCACTGTTGTAGCGTGTGGTAGCCACACGGTTGCAGATCGATGTGTTGATTCGCGTTTTGTTCGTGTTCTTCGCATTCTTCGTTTCTTCATGATTTTCCCATCACTCGATCTCCCTCTCTACTGCGTCTTTTCGAAATCCGTTTGAATCAACTTGTTCTTTATAGTCAGGAGATCATTTCCACCGAAGGAATTCATCTAACTCCTCACGAACAAGTAGATCAGGTTGATATTGTTTTCGTGGCGCTTTTTCGGTTCATACTCCTTCCCTCTCGGATTCCCGATATTTGATTTGATTTAAGCGGATGATTTCTTGGGGATAGTCTTCCAACTACCGCGTGATCATCTTCTCCAAGTTTGGGATCAAGGGATTTTGATTTGAATCGGATTTGGGAGGATTTGAGTTGAGGGCGACCAAAATCGCCCTCACTGGGCACTCGCGGAAAGTCCGTCGTTGGAGGCGCGGACAGTCCGCGCGTCGGGCTCCGACCGAGCAGTGGTCGCGGCTCGGCTGTGCTGACTCAGTTTGACTAGCAGACAGTCCACCATAGTTGGTCGTGGACAGTCCACGAGCCGACCAGGGAGGTTCAACAGCAGTGCTGTTTTGGTGTTTTTGCAGGCGGACAGTCCGCCATCCCCCCGCAGACAGTCCGCGGTTGAGCCGGACAGTCCGGGACCATACTAGCGGACAGTCCGGGAATCGGCTGTAGGTTGAGCCTTAGTGCGTTTGCTTTCCCGACTTCTCCGCTTGGATTCCAGACTTCTCGGTTAGCCTTTTAGTTCGCCTAGGTACCTCTCTAAGTATCTTTGCTACTTGTTAGCATCGGTATTTAGGGATTTCCCGACGTAGCCTTCAATCTACGTTCGGGACTCGGTTTTTAGGGTCGAACTTATGCCGGTGCTTTTGGCGTTTGGCTTGCTATTGCTTTGTGGTGCCTCGCAGTGATCCTAGGGATCATCCACCCTCTTCCTAGGGTCGTGGGTATCATGGTTTCGATCGAAGCTTTTGGGGTTGATTTGGGGGACAAAGGCCAAAGTTTCGAGAGAACTTTTTGAGCTCCCATTCACACCCCTCTAGTCGCGTTGCTATTGCATTCTCGGTCCTTCAGTCCCGCTAGGGTTTAAACTAATGAAGTTTTTGTTTATTTCTTCACTGCTCCATAACTCCCAAACTAAGCCGAATTAGGAAAAGGTTCTAAAGCAAGGTTGCTTAGAATTTTGCAAGGAACAAATCATCTTTAAGGCTCAAGTCCAAATTCTGCTTAGAAAAAGAATTTTACTCCTAAACCATTTTTCTAATGCACTAAATAATGTTTTAAAGCTTTTTCTGAAAAAAGGCTTTTAAGCAAAGTTGTTCCTTTCATCGAGATCTACAACTTTGGTTAAAGGCACTTGGTCAGAAACAGAAGGCAAAACATAACTATACTAGATGCTAAACAAGAACTTAAACAGTCATACACACAAATGCACATGAAATGATGATATGCCATGCTCATGCTATGTCAAGTTATGCATTTTTAGGATTGCTTAACACCTAGGGTGTTACACTTCAACCCTCTAGAAGCATTATCCATACAAAGATCAGGGGTGTAACAGACAAGATTCCATGAGCTACAGAATACCAGATTTATCCAAGGACCAGACAGGAAGATGACGACAAGGAATCCAACCACGACACGACTCGTTGCACAAACCAATCGAACAAGGACTGTAGGAATGTAAGGAAGGTCCCAGAAGACAACTCGGTGAAGACGACACCTAGAGGCTGCCAGGTGGGGCCGGCCGTCCGCACCCCTAGGCTGACCTATGGGGGATAAACCCAGGTACACTCACGGCTAGACTTGGGCTACTTCGAAGAAGCCGTCCCAACTCATTGTGAAGGACTACAACGTCGAGGCCCATCTGGTCGGGCAGGAGGCCTAGCTGGTCGGGCAACGGCGCGGAGGCCTTCGCAGGATTGGAGATCAAGGAAACCTAGTCGGTTAGGAAGAGTTTCGTATCTTGTGCGATACGCTGTTGTAATTGATTTAGTTTCCTTATCATGTTGATAGATCTAATCCGATATGTAACCCTGCTCCCCATGGCTATATAAGACGAGCAGGGACCCCCTCTCAAAAACACATTGATCTACATGCAGAATAGACAACCCGACGCAGGACGTAGGGTATTACGCTAAAGCTAGCAGCCCGAACCTAGATAAACCCTCGTGTTCATCTAGTTCTTCCTTGCGTCACGTCTAGATCGTCGTCCTACGCGCCTTCCCCACTAATCTACCACCTTGGGCATACCCCTAGGTGGGCTATCGACCATATTTTGTCGATAGCTGGCGCCCACCATGGGGAGTGTGCGTACGGATGCCATGATGACTCAGATGGTTTCCTTCCCGACCTCCATGAATCTCCCGGTGGGCTTGGCGTTCACCGTCAGATCGTTTTCATGGGTCACTAGAGGTGACGCCACCGTCAAAAACATGGAGGCATCACAGGCGGCGCCTGTACCAAAATCCTCTTCATCCACACCGAAGGCGTCGGCGTCAGATTCTTTTCTAAAGTTGGCACCCTCGTGCAGACCGGTGCGTCCCCGTTACCAGGGGCAGCGCATTGAAAACTCCAATCTGATCGGGTCACGGTGGGTATCGCCGAAACCCTTGCTTTGGCAGATCCGATCGAAGATCGGTTGCTTGAGCATGGGGTCGACGAGGAGGGATGGCAGCGACCCCAGCGACCGGCTCATGTCTGGAGCAGCGCGCCGCCAGGAACCGGCCTGGTCATTACTTCCAGCCCAACAGGGCGCTCAGTACTGTTTTTCCCTCCCCAAGTCTCCGAACCAGACGAGGCAGAACAAGGACACCTCAAGGGGCTCTCCACTTCAGTCTTTCCTCACGGATTGATGATCTCGGCTTCCACTTATGGGGGACGAGTTACAAAACTGTTCACGGATTGTAGTGAGTACAGCCGTGTTCCGTGCTAGCGATCGCCCAAACCTAAGCGCTCTGGTCCCAGCACTTGCATGACAGTTTTGACTTCTGCCACGACTACTGCCTCGACGTCGACTGCTGGATCGACCAGATCCAATTCATCGGACAAGCTTCTAGACCATCCGCCAAGCTTTGGACCCCTCCCACGCTTTGGGAGGTCGGTGTTCGCAGTCAGCCATGATGAGCCTACGGTGGATGGTGAAACTAAAGAGGCTAAGGCTCAACGATTGGCTAGAAACACTGATAGGGCTGCTCGAAGAACAGCCGAAGGCACCGGAGGACAACGCATATAGCGCAACATATCCAACGAGTTCGACATGTGCGACAACCATCAGGTCCACAAGACCCCCCAGGCCAACCTCGCTATGGCAATGAACCTGGTCGAGAACCTCCCGGCGACCCCGCAGCTCGCGCAGTTAGGTGCTTATCTAAAGGCATCCCTGGTGCAAGTCCAAGATCAGGTCGCAGGACCTTCACACGCCGCCTCCACTGGCTCTAGAAGGAGTCATAGGGCCCCTGATCCGCTCCCGGAGTCCAGCAGCAACCAAGAACACAACGGGAACAACCGTGATGGCAGTAGAGGTGGCCATGGCGGCGGAGCCGACCAGCGTGTAGGAAACAACCCAAGTAACAGGCCACACGACCTGCACGACCGCATTAATGAAAGATCTGATCTACGCAACAACATCGAAGATTCCAAGGACACAAGGCTATGCTAGGAGATGAAGAGGCGCAAAACATGGGATCGTGAACACGGTCTTTTAGACCAAAGCCTCACCGGTCTGAAGCAGTTCACAAAGAGACTCCGGTCGGTCATCTGGCCAAAGGGGTTTAAGATCCACGACCAGAGGTCGTACGACGGGAAAGCAAATCCTCGTCAATGGATAATGCTGTACGAGACAGTCGTATGAGCCGCTAACAGAGGAGGAGATGTAATGGCCAACTACCTACCAGTGGTTCTCAACCAGGCGGCCAGCCAGTGGCTTTTGAGCCTCCCGTCTGACTCCATCGACGCCTGGTCCGACCTGAAAAAAGCTTTCATATCAAACTTCAAGGCCACTTGTCAACAGCCTACCAGCAAATATGACCTGGAGCGTGTCAGAGACCGCCCTGGCGAGCTTCTGCGGGATTACATCCATCGCTCTCTGATTCCCGAATCCGTGTAGCCAACGTCACAGATGATGAGTCCATCTCAGCTTTCATCAGAGGCCTCCATCATCATGAAGGCTTGAGAAATAAGCTACTACGCAAGGAACCAAGGACGGTGGATGACCTGCTTAACATAGCCCAAAGCTGGGCCCGTGCAGAGGAGCACAACACGCAACTCGCGGATGACCGCCGAGACCAGAGGTCCCGACACGACAATTGTCCCCGTGATGACTTTCGCAGCGACCGGCAAGACGTGGGCCATGGTGACCGCAGAGACGGATACCGGGATGATCACCGCAACAACCGAAAGCACTACCACCGAGATGAGAGAAGGAGGCAGCCAAACCGACACCGAGCTCCCGGTAACGAGGTTAACAACACCAAGACCGGGGGCAAGCACAACGACGACTCGACCTACTCTAAGATCCTAAAGCAAGATTGCCCTGCACATCCGGGCATGGGACACACGATGGAGGAGTGCCGGGGATTCAAAGCCATATTCCGCAATGGCTCGAAGAAGCAACACCCCGAGGCCGAGCGTGAAGATGAGACGCCAAAACATCGCGAGGGCAAAGGCCCGCATGAAGAAGATGAAGAAGACGGAGATCCAGGCAGGAACCCCAGGCGGAGGCTTTAGGGAAGCTGAAAAATTTGTTCGGATGATATTCGGGGGAAGAGCGATACTGGCTGACAAAAGAATCCGCAAGCTCATTGAGCACGCAGTTTACTCCATCGGCCGAGTCGACGATAGTGTAGCGGACCTAAAATAACTAGCCTGGTCACATCAAGAGATCTCCTTCAGCAGAGCTGACCAGTGGGCCAAGGTTCCTGATCCTGGTCGTTTTCCGCTTGTTGTCGATCCCACAATTGACGGGGTCCGATTCGAGAGGGTTTTGATCGATGGAGGCAGTGCCCTCGACATACTATTTAAACAAGCCCTGCCCAGAACGGAGCATCATAGGGTCCCAAGCCTCGCAGCCACTATGACGCTATGACAAAGCCTTCGGTATCAGGGTCGAGGACATGGAACCCTATGACGCTCCGTTCTGAGGTATCTTGCCATCCCAAGCCTCGCAGCCGCTGGGTCAGGTGACCTTAGTGGTCCAGTCGGCACGAAGGATCGCCGCCGCATCTGCTACGTCAACATCATTGTGGCAGATTTCGAGGGATCATACCACGCGTTGCTGGGTCAACCTGCCCTGACAAAGTTCATGGCAGTTCCGCACTACACCTACCTAGTGCTGAAAATGCCTTTCGAGAATAGCGTTTTGGGCATAAGAGGCAGCATCTCCACCACCTACGAGTGCGAGAAGGAAAGCTTTGCAACCGCCCAAGCCCATGACCTTTCGATTCGCATGGAGGAAATGCGGGTGGACGCAGTAAAAGTCGATCTAGAGGAGCAGATCATCTCAGTCAAAGAATCCAAGTGCGCGGCAACCAGGAGCAAAGACTTGAAGGAAGTGGAGCTAGTCGAGGGAGATTCAAGCAAGACGGCGCGCATCGGTGTCGACCTCGACCCCAAATAGGAAAGCGCGCTCGTCAGCATCCTGAGGGACAACGTAAGCATGTTTGCATGGAAACCCGCGGACATGCCCGGAGTACCTCGTGTTTGCGTCGATACGGCTGGCCTGGGCCAGGCTCCTCCCTGGCCTGTCTTCGTGGAACGTGACCTAATCGACCTCTTCGACGTATCTCGACCATTGTTCAAGGTTAGTTTGATCTGAGGGCTATGGTTCATCCCACCAGGCTATATAAGAAACCCCAGACCCCCCTCCTGGAGGCATCGCATCATATCTCAATCACCAGATCAATCATTTAGTTTAGAGGTAGCCTAGACAACCAAGAGCTCCACCATCCAAGGGCGTAGCTAGAATAGAATTAGAAGAGTTGAGGGAAGCTCGGATTCTGGATCTAGTCAAGAGGAAGCTAGGTAATTAGCCTCGTAACTTCTCTCTTGTATCAACTTTGTTCTTCTACTTGTCTAATTGTCTTCTAGCTCATCATCTTTGTGTTCTAATTGTGTTCTAGTTCATCTTCTAATTCATTTAGTTCATCTCTTTGTTCTAATCTAGTTCAAATTACCTTTCTAGTTCATCCTTGTCCTTCTAATCTACTTCTAATTGTTCTTCTAGTTCTTATTCATCTTCTAGTTCTTGTTCTAGTTAATACTTGTCATGACTTGTTAGTATTTCATATTCATAATTATAATGTTCATTGTCTATTTTCATTATATGTCTAGCATAACCAGGGTATCTTTATGTTTATGCACTTGTTCGTATAGCGCTCATTATGTCGATCGCGGGGTGAGTGGTCAGCATTGTGTAAGCGTGGTGCTTATACGTTGTTTACCTGCGAATGCACCCTATATTTCGGCTCAGCGAGTGGTAGTTCACGAGGGTGACTCTTATAGCCTCGTTGATTCCTCTGTAGCCCACTCCCCGAATATAGGCCAAGTATGACCTCGTCACAAAGAGGGGATAGACTCTGGATCTGATCCTTCATGCGTGATGTCTCCTACGTATAAATATAAGTTATTCTAACCATGATTGCTAAACATAATTGCACTAATTGACGTAGTCTATGACCTATAGTTAGAACCATATTAGGAAGTTAATCTGTCTCTTTCTAGTTCTAGTTATGATCTAACCTTGGATGGGAATCACTACGCCACAATGCTTAACTGGAGCGGGCCATTTTCATTTACCGCAGTGGGCAAAGGTGCCCACTGCGGTGCTAAGGCCACGGTTAATCGTGGCAAGTACCGCAGTGGGCGCCCTTGCCTGCTGTGGTAAATGTGTTAACCGCAGCGGGCAACATAAAGCGCTCGCTGCGGTTCAACGATTTACCGCAACGGGCACCTAAGGATGCCCGTCGTGGTTAATCATTTGAAAAAAATAAAAAGCCCTAGATAGACCTAGTGAGCCCATCCATGGGCCCGCCGTGCCCATCCACAGTTGCATCGCCGCCATCGTCGGATCTAGTCGGTCCGCCACCAGATCTGGCCACCATGGGGCGGATCCGGACCATCGAGAACCCGATCCGCCACCAGATCCACGCACGCACTTCCATTGAGGGCCCGCCCATGGAGGCCGGTGCGTGCGCCGCCGTGGAGGCGCCCCACTTCCTCCTCCTACGCCATGGAGGCCGCACCCCGCCCGCCATGGAGGTTGGACCCCACCGTGGAGGCCGCACCCCGCGCCGCCGTGGAGGCGTCCCACTATCTCCTCTTATGCTGTGGAGGTCGCGCCCCGCTCGCCGTGGAGGTTGGACCCCTCCGTGGAGGCCGCGCCCCGCGCCATCGTGGAGGCGCCCCCCTGCCTCCTCCTAAGCCATGGAAATCGATTTACCACAGCGGGCATCTTTGCGGTTAATCAATTTACCCCAACGAGCATTTTAAGATGTCTACTGTGGTAAATAGCGGTTAATCGATTTACTACAGCGGGCAAAAGTTGACCATCACAGTAAATCAAAAGTGCACGCTGCGGTAAATCATGGGATTTACCGCAGCGGACAAAAAAACGACCGCCACAGAGGGCAAAAGAGCAACGTTGCATAATTCATTTTTGTAGTAGTGAATGCTCTGTGGAACTCTTTACGGTTTACTCTGTTCTGTTTCATTTATCTTATTTATCATTTATGATTGATTCTTGTGTTGAGTAGATCTAGTGGAACTCTTATCATAATCATACTATTTGTGGAAGGCAACAATATAAATAACAATACCTTGGAAACTCTCCTAGCTGAAATGTTACAGCGGATGTATTTTATCTGTGCGGTTGCAGATAATCTCATTTCATATTTTATAAGGGCAAGATCATAAATACCATCCATATCCCTAGTGTCGCTGCTAGTGGTTGTTGACTCTTGCTAACGTCGTCACTAGGAGTAGACTATGGAATCTATTCCCGGCAACGGCGCCAGAAAGGTTTGTTGGTACTTCTTAATGTAAGAAATATAACTAACTATTCGTATGACTATTTGTAGGTTCCGCAAGCGCACAAAATAAGTCTATTGTAGCACTTCACCCGGTAGTAACCGAGTATCGTATTTATTTCCACAGGGAAGCTACTAAGGCAGAACTAACACTAGGACTGCTATGAACATCTAGTGATTCTAGCAAGGTCGATCGAAATATATGAATGGGGGTTGATATCTACTACTACTAAAAAGAAAGAAAGACTAACTACTACTAAACTAAATCGGCGGGGTCTGGCCGATGAAGAGATTAATGTTTTTCTACACACTTACGAACACAACTAACTTAGCACTAAAGAGTTTATCTAGTTCTTCGAACCGTACACACCCTCTGGACTATTTACCTCAGACGTGCACAACGAGGTTTATGATTTAAAAACTAACCCAACTACGTGGTGGAATTCAAGGCTCCCAGGGCTGTCACCACCTGTTTGCTACCACAGCTATCCGAGGGGCTAGCCACAAACTAAGGTATAACTAGGCTAAGCACCGCGCTTACACTAATATATACTACTCTAATCTTGCGTCCAAAACTAGAGCACTGATTACTCAGCGAAGAACCCAAACTAGATATAAACTAAATACTAAGTTATCTATGATCGAAAGCACTCAACAAGAACAATAAGTAAAGAACTTAAAGTAAATGCTGAAAGTAGAAGAACACTAAGATAAATGAAGAAAGACATGGAATTATACCAGAGACTTGGAAGATCCTCTATTACAACTCCAGCTCTTCTCTTCTTCACTCTCGCTCTCACTCTAAGTCTCTCAACTAGAGTGTTACTTCACCAGAGCTTCGCTTACAAGAGAGTGGGACTAATGAGGTGAGGTCTGAGTACAAATGAGCTCGGGGGGTCCTATTTATAGCCTAAGGGACCTAGTGGGGTACTTATGGACCTAGGGTTAGGTCAGGGGGGTGAGTGTGGTGGCGGGCGCCAGCCCTAGGTGGCGGCCGCCACCCCCCTGGCCGTTGGATCCACCGCCTTTGCTTCAACGGCATCCAGGAGCTACAAGGAGGCGGTTCCAAGGTCGGTTGCATGTCCAAATAACCGTCACATGGGCAATTGGGTCATGATCCATGTGACATCCCTTCTTGGCCCTTGGATGCAATGACCGAAGTGATCAATGGCTGCAAATGAGTGTGGCACGCCTCCCCTGGATCAGTGACGTGGCAGGGGAGGAGTTTGGGCCTCACTCCCCTGGCGGCCGCCAGTGAGGGGTGGCGGGCGCCACCCCACCTTCGCCCAAAGTGAGCCCAGGTGAGTGTGCTCGCCTCTTGGTGGGTCCTCTTGGTCATTTTGCTCAAAAACCCTATAATTTCCTACATTCAAATAAACTTCAAGGACAAGTGGAAATCGTTAGTTTATAAAAGGTTTTTGGTTGATTTTAGGCCCTTGTGTTGTGTTATATGTCCTTGTTGATGCTAAAAATATGACACTTAGTGAGCATCAACAAGCTCCCCCAAGCTTACCTCTTGCTCGTCCTCGAGCAAGCATGGACTTAAATCTTGGAAACTCTGTGTTTTAGTTGTGTATGCCCATATTATTTTCATTACCATGGAATTGGTAGCCTTCCCTGCACTCAAGATTAGAACAAAAGACCAGCAAGAAAGAAGGTTTGTCTTTCCCTTGCCTATTTTGCTAATCAAGATATGTGGACTTTTTGCAAGTTTTGTTCAAAAGAAAGCATGCTTAGTAACTTCTGTGGCTCACTCGATCACTAGTATTTGTACGTGGAAGTGGAAGAATTATCCTCTCACTAGGATTTTATGTGGGGTTTAATGGGTAGGATAAAAATGAGCATGCAATGCTAGCATAATTTTGCTAAGTTAGACCAATGGAGCAAAGGAGCAACAAGTCATAGGTTCAGACCAGGAATGTGCAAGTGTGTGGTATTTATTGTGGCTACTACTTTCATGACACTTCTCCTTTTTATCTCATTTGTGGGATCATGGCTATGAATGAGAGCATTTGCTCTTTTGGATATTCTCTTCTGTCTATAGCACTTGCTCTTTTAAATTTTCTATCTAGAGCACTTGCTCTTTTTCTTTCTAGAGCACTTGCTCTTTTGAATATTCTTTTCTTTCTAGAGCACTTGCTCTTTTTTTACTACTATAGCTATGTCCCTGAGATTTCATTATGGAGCATGATATTCTGCCATGGAGTATTCCTAATAATGAATGGAAATAAAGGCATGTTGTGTGCGTATTCTCAGTGTAAGAATAACACTATATAGGTGGGTGCAAGTGAATTCCTTGGTCTAAAAATATGACAAGTTTCTCTACCATGACTATCAACAAAAGTCTAACTAGCTCAACACTAACATGCAGCAAGTGGAAGCTCCTACTCTAAGAGTAAAAATTATTTGGCTTTGGTAGGACTTTCTTTGCCACAGAAGTACTTAGAGCAAGTTTTAAATTTTTTTTCAAAATAACTACTCCACAAACTTGACTCGCTCAAGTTAAAGTAGAAACTTACTTTCCCTTTACTTAGTCTAATGCTTATGTCCCAAGTTTAGTTCTAGCATACGTTCTCCCATGATAACTCTAATGCATGGCATACATTTTTATTTATTAGAAAGACTTACGATGAGAGCGTTTTATTTATTACTATTTATTTATTATTAATATATATTTTTTTAACTGTAAATTAACTAAGATAAAACTCAATTTTAAATTACTAAAATAAAAATAAAACTGACAGAAATAAAGACGGTAGTGATACTTACCTCCTTGACGGGGGTCCTCCCCCAAGCTGGCTTTTGGCGTGGTTGGGCTACATCCATCCCTGACGACGGTACATGTCGTCCCAGTTCTGCTGGTTCTGCTGCAGGAGAGAAGAAATATTATCCAGTTCTCCACCAGTTTCCTGGCAAAATTCTTGGAAATTTTGGTTCAGTTCGCTCAAGTCCTGACGGATTTTAGCAGTATCCATGGTGAGTCCATTCATTTGGTGCTGAAGATATCCCATATCGCGCATCCACTCGTCCTGATGAAAGGACGAATGGCGAGCGGCCTGTGGCGAGATTCCCCTATGGAAGAACTCATCACCACGACCAGTGTACCGGGTGGATCCTCCCAAAGATTGGGATGAACTCCCCAACTGGGATGAGTGAATGGACGCCTCATGGCCGTATCCCCACTGCGGATGTTGTGGTTGCTGCCAGTTCGACCCCCCAGCTTGGTGCGAGCCAGGGGGTGTCAAATGACCATAATGTGCCCTGCATGAAAAGGGTCAAACTCCTGTGCCGACGCTGCGGCTCTTGCGGCCTCTTCTGCTACACGGGTCTACGCCCGTGTCCTCCTCCTGGGAACCTGCATGGTGTTCTCTCGAGCCAACCTGCGGTTTTTTTTGCCTCGGTCTCCAGGGCCAAAAGTAACATGGGTGCATTCACCAACCAAAGTGACATGTCAGGAAGAGCGATTTTATTCACATAATCTTGGTAGATCATGTGAATCTCACCGGTCTCCTGGTTCTCATGGAAGAGGTGTCCTTGCGAGAAGTGTTCCATGGTCAAAAGGTCTCGGTCACTAGGAATGTAGGAGTATATAGCGGTATTCAGCAGACCCATGTTAAAAGCCAGTCTAGTTATCCATGATGTCATTTCAATATTTCCAGTGCGTTGATTAAATTTAAACCAGTAGTCCACCATGGCCTTGGTGGGTGATACTTTTATGTGGTTTACTAGAGCATAAAGCAACAGCATTTCAGGCTTTTTAATTGGTCTCAAGTCAGGTCTTGGAAAGAGTGTGATACTAATATATTTGTGAAAGAATGTGAGCGTGGGGTTGTGGATATTACTTGTATGGGGCAAGCCTGGGTCTCTGTTCCCAGCAATACTTTTCCAAAATTCATTTCTATTAAATCCCGTACAGGCAGATTCCAAGCTCAGCAAGCATGAATCATCAAAGTTTAAATTCTTGCTGAACTGCTTCCATGTTAAAGTATGTTCTTCATTAAAAAGCCGAAATTTTATGTGATTAGCAGAAATTTGCATTGTGGCCAGAAATTCCATTGTGAGGGGCATGATCCCCTCCTCATTAACCTTCCATGCATCTTCCCATCCCAAGGTTCGAAAAATATAGAGAAACTCATTGTTCATACCAGTGCGACTTAGCAAGTCGTCGTCGATGTGGCGGGTGTGAACGAACTCCCTCTCACTGAGGATGTTCCGGGCCTGCCGTTCCCGATCACTCTGCCAGATGATATCATTGACGGAGTTCAGGACGCGGATGATCGGTCTAGCCTGGTGTGTGGGCGGAGAGTCCCGATCCACCGACATTTCGTTGGTGGATGGAGTACCCCACCCGGCGCTCTCCTCATCACTCCCAGCAAAGCGAATGTGAGTGTTTGCCCTTGACGAACTTCCCTCACCCTTACTCATCTTCTTCTTGCCGGCGAAGAAGTTCTTGAGAGGGCCCATGACTTCCTTGCTAGTGCTCAAGGTGGCTGGTGTTTTTGTGTTTTGAGTGAGGTGTAAGAACTTGCATGGGGTGTGGGTAGTATTTATAGGCTGAGGATGGAAGGGGGAAGGCTGAGAGCCCCTCCCACCTGGCGGGCGCCAAGAATGAGTGGCGGGCGCCACCCCTCCTTTCCCAAATTTATCTGCAACCGACACATGAGGTTTCCCTTGTAATGTCCACTGAAATTCCAAGTGGGGAATAAAGTGGTAGTGTCGGTGCAAAGTGGAAAGAGTGTAACCTCCTAAATGGGGCAAGTGGGCTGAAAATTTCAAAGACCACTTCTTCATCCTGGTCATACTTTATACCAAGGATAGTGGGAAACTTACTCTGGACCAGTTTCGTGCAGAAATGTGAAAATTGAGGTTGCGGGCGCCAGGAAAAAGTGGCGGGCGCCACCCCATTGAGGGAAATTCCCACTCAAAGCCACTCCTTCTTTCACTTGTGCTCTCCTCATCACTCCTCACCAGAATTTTTGAGTGGAGAAGTGTCCAAAAGTTGGAGTGAAGTTGAAGAGAGAGGAGGAGACATGGGAGTGAATGAGTGCATTGAAAAGAGAAAAGGCATGGGTCTCTCCTGGTGTTATTTAAGTCTATGAGCTAGGGATAATGGTCTAGTTGATTGGCTAAGTGAGAAAGAGCCAAAAGGGTGGCGGGCGCCAGCATGGGGTGGTGGGCGCCACCCTTAAGGCTGCCGTAAGCCCCCTAGGCTTCACCTAATCTCCCTACTAAGCATCTATTTTGCAGAAAATTAATTTGCTTAAGTAAAAACAAAAATTTAAATGGGGGGTAAAGACTTACCTTAGCCTAACTTACCTTGGTTAGCCGCTTTGGATTCCCGATTAGTGTCGCCTTCACGGTGGTTGTGGTGGAATGTAGGTACTGACGAACCTTGATGACGGGTATTTTTACGGTCACGGTGTGAACTGGAATTTCTCCTCCTTTCCACTGATGTAGAGCTGAATTTCTCCAGATCCTACATCAATGGTGGCTTTTGCAGTGCTCAGAAATGGCCGTCCCAAGATCAATGGCGTCCGGTGGTCGGGATTAATATCCAGAACCACGAAATCCACCGGGACAAAGAGATTCCGGATTCTCACCGGAATATTCTCTACTATTCCCGCGGGATATCGGAGCGATTGATCGGCTAGCTGCAGACACATAGAAGTAGGGGACAAGGTATGATGATTTAATTTATCATATATTACCTTGGGTATGACGCTGACGCTTGCTCCCAGATCACAGAGTGCATGCTCGAAGTGCTGCTCTCCAATTGAACATGCGATCATTGGGTTTCCTGGGTCCTTCTTCTTTTCTGGGGGTTGGTTTAAAATGACCGCACTGCAATCTTCGGTCAATTTAACCACATACCTACTTGGAATTGGTTTCTTCTTATTGAGCATGTCTCTCAATTATTTTGCATAAGTTGGAACCTGCATAGCATCATTAAATGGCATATGTATATATAATTTTTGAATTACCTCGACGAATTTCTTGAATTGGTCGTCTTCCGTCGGATTTCGGTTTCGATCTGGAAAAGGTAATACATGTGTATCATAGAATTCATGAGGAGCAGTTCGTACCTTGGATGAAGGTTTCGCTGGGGTCTCCTCTTCTTCGTCTTTTTCAATATTAACGATATTTTTCTTTGTAGCAGCATTACTACTAGGAACTAAATTAGGATGAGGTGGATCACGAGTGGATTTACCACCTCTCGTGGTTACAGCTTTTACCTCCTCATAGTATTTAATTTGAGATTTAATGTTATCTACTGTTTGCTCTAATCTCTTATTAAAATTAATTTGTTCCTTAAATGCTTCAGAAAAATCTTTCAGTTTAGCATAAATTCCTTCTAACATTTTATCATGTTCAATTAATTTATTATTTATGCTATCATTAATTCTACCTTGATTAGAAACTAATTTTCCAATAGGAGAATTAAATACGGAGGTTTGAGGCATACCTTTATTATTCCATTGTTGGATCATTGGAATTGGAGGTTCTCCGTAGCCACCATTATTAAGAAGGGATTTTGCATCCTCTTTCTTAATTTCTTCTTGGCCTTCACTTGACGAAGCGGCTCTTTGCTTGGCGTAATACTCTTTTGCAGCACGATCTCTCTTCTCATTTATTCTTTGCTCTAGCAATTTTACCAAAGTTTGCAGGGTAACAGAATCAACTTGCTTAATTTCAGACATACCTTTAGCACGTTTTTCTGTCCATCCTTGATTTGCCACCATTGTCTCGATCAGTTTGGTTGCCTTCTCTACAGTGAGAGAGAGGTATGCACCTCCGGTGGCAGCATCAATGTGTTGTCGAGATTCTTGCTGGAGTCCATGGTAGAAGCTCTGGATCAAGTACCAGTCTTGCATACCATGGTGAGGACAGTATTCAACATACTCTTGTAGTCTCTCCCAAGCTTCAGTGATTGTTTCTTCGTCTCCCTGTCCAAAGTTGGAAATCTTGCTACGGAAAAGAATAGTTCGACTTATCAGGCAGAACTTGTTGAGGAATTGATCCGTGCATCTTACCCATGTCAGCAGGTGTCCCAAGTTGAAGAGGAACCACTGCTTCGCTTTTTCCACTAATGAAAATGGAAAAAGACGAAGTCTAATGGCATCCTGCGAAACTCCCTGCACAGAAATTGTACTACATATCTCCAGAAAATTACGGAGGTGAGCGTTGGCATCCTCGGAAGGTTTGCCATTAAATGCAATAGCTTGAGCCATACGTATTAAGTGAGGTTTAAGCCCAAAATCTACATTACTAGTGGAAGGTAACACTGGAATGTGAGCAAGAGTAGGCATGGAATACTCACGGAGTGTTTTGGTCGACGTCGATGTTGATTGATCGTTGGAGCAGCTTGGTTCGTCAGTCACTTTTGATTGGGATTCTTGTCTCGACGAACTCCTCTCACGAAGCTCCAGGTTCTTCCTCGGAGGAGTGAGATTAGCTCTCGCTCTCCTAAGAATGGCCTCGGGATTTTCTTGAGAGTCACTCGGAAGATTGAATCCAGCCATGACTACTTGAACGATCACAAACAACAAACAATATATATACCCGCTAGAACTACGGGGGTTAATTCAATAGAAATCACAAAGAATTAATTCTAGCAAATTGCTTCCCCGGCAACGGCGCCATAAATGGTTGTTGACTCTTGCTAATGTCATCACTAGGAGTAGACTATGGAATCTATTCCTGGCAACGGCGCCAGAAAGGTTTGTTGGTACTTCTTAATGTAAGAAGTATAACTAACTATTCGTATGACTATTGGTAGGTTCCACAAGCGCACAAAATAAGTCTATTGTAGCACTTCACCCGGGAGTAACCGAGTATCATATTTATTTCCACAGGGAAGCTACTAAGGCAGAACTAACACTAGGACTGCTATGAACAACTAGTGATTCTAACAAGGTTGATTGAAATATATGAATGGGGGTTGATATCTACTACTACTAAAAAGAAAGAAAGACTAACTACTACTAAACTAAATCGGCGGGGTCTGGCCCATGAAGAGATTAATGTTTGCCTACACACTTACGAACACAACTAACTTAGCACTAAAGAGTTTATCTAGTTCTTCGAACCGTACACACCCTCTGGACTATTTACCTCAGACGTGCACAACGAGGTTTATGATTTAAAAACTAACCCAACTACGTGGTGGAATTCAAGGCTCCCAGGGCTGTCACCACCTGTTTGCTACCACAGCTATCCGGGGGGCTAGCCACAAACTAAGGTATAACTAGTCTAAGCACCGCGCTTACACTAATATATACTACTCTAATCTTGCGTCCAAAACTAGAGCACTGATTACTCAGCGAAGAACCCAAACTAGATATAAACTAAATACTAAGTTATCTATGATCGAAAGCACTCAACAAGAACAATAAGTAAAGAACTTAAAGTAAATGCTGAAAGTAGAAGAACACTAAGATAAATGAAGAAAGACATGGAATTATACCAGAGACTTGGAAGATCCTCTATTACAACTCCAGCTCTTCTCTTCTTCACTCTCGCTCTCACTCTAAGTCTCTCAACTAGAGTGTTACTTCACCAGAGCTTCGCTTACAAGAGAGTGGAACTAATGAGGTGAGGTCTGAGTACAAATGAGCTCGGGGGGTCCTATTTATAGCCTAAGGGACCTAGTGGGGTACTTATGGACCTAGGGTTAGGTCAGGGGGGTGAGTGTGGTGGCGGGCGCCAGCCCTAGGTGGCGGCCGCCACCCCCCTGGCCGTTGTATCCACCGCCTTTGCTTCAACGGCATCCAGGAGCTCCAAGGAGGCGGTTCCAAGGTCGGTTGCATGTCCAAATAACCGTCACATGGGCAATTGGGTCATGATCCATGTGACATCCCTTCTTGGCCCTTGGATGCAATGACCGAAGTGATCAATGGCTGCAAATGAGTGTGGCATGCCTCCCCTGGATCAGTGACGTGGCAGGGGAGGAGTTTGGGCCTCACTCCCTGAGAACATATATGATGAATGATTGACTTTGATGAGGAAGGTTTGAGGCTTTTACCCGGTTGAGTCTATATCTAGCTATGCGCTTATTGTTTATGACTAACCGGTGGCGTTGAGTTATGTTGTGTTTACCGTGTTGGTGTGCGTGTGCAACATGTGTCTCATGGCTGTGTTGATGTGCATGTGTTGTGCTCAGATACAGTGGTCGATGGCGAGGTGAAGGTCAAGTAGAGACGTGGCATGCCGACGGACCAGGAGCGGTGAAGGACGGGCGTGCCGTGCGGCGGACGTGCCATGCGGATGTACCCAGAGCGGTGAAGGGCGGACGTGAGGCTTGGACTGACGGACCAGAGAGGCCAGAGGACCAGCTGTGGTAGCTGGCACGTGGCATCGGCGAACGAGAGCACATGGGGATGTGCGGTGCATCGGCCCAGTCGGGACAAAGACGATGGCGTCGTGGCACTTGGCGGGAGGTCGGACACGGGCTTGCGTGCGGCGCAAATGCCGTCGGACGAGTCAAGAAGGAAGGCGAAGGCGTTGTGCCCGGCGTGGAGGCTGGACATGCATCGGCATCGGTGCCGGTGGTCGGGGTGTGTGAACCACATCCCGTCTACGGCGTGGGTTCGGTAGCTGAGCCTCAAAAAGCTACCATCGACGGTTTCCGAGTTTGGGCCTCAAAACTCGGGTGGCCGGTTTCCGAGTTTGGGCCTCAAAACTCGGGATGGACGGTTTCCAAGTTTGGGCCTCAAAACCTAGGCTTGCGGGTTTCCGAGTTTGGGCCTCAAAACTCGGGTGAACGGTTTCCAGGTTTGGGCCTCAAAACCTGGGCTAGCAGGTTTACCGGTTTGGGCCTCAAAACCGGGCGGAGGTTCCTATGCGGAACAGTCGACGCGTGGCGGCGTGGAGAGGCTGGCGCGGCGGCGAAGCTATCCACGAGAAGGCGCAGTGGTCGACGGTGATGACACGTGGCGGCATCCTGGAGCTTTCGTCGAGGTGAAGCGAAGGATGAGAAGGCGCGTGGCCGTCGGATGGAAACTGTCAAGTCTGGACAGTTTTACCCCTAGGGGGTATTTGGGTTAGTACTTCATGTTAGGGCGTTTGTGTCATTTGGACGTGCGCCTATATATAGATGAAGGGGGCTGCTAGGGCAGCTGGATCCTTGGACGGTGTCTCTCTCATTTTGTGCTTGTGGGAGAAGGCTAGGGTTAGAGGAGAGTTGGCTCTTGTTCTTGAGCTTTTTGCCATCCGAGCTTTGTGTTGCTAGGAGTGGCTTGTAGCCCGACACCAAGTGCTTAATCAATCATCCATCTTGCTGAATCCAAGGATCAAATTCGTGCTTTAATTTGTCTTGCGATTTTGTTCTTCGCGTTGCACATTTTCCCCTCTTTCGATCTTCACGAGATTTCTTGTTTCGAGGGAAGATTCGCAAATCTACTTGAACCATCTTCTAGAGCATCGTGAGAGACATCTTTCTACCGAAGGGTTTTCCCTAATTCCTCACGAGCTAGTAGATCGGGCGGATTTCGTTTTGGATCACGTTTTAGCTCCTTTGCCCCGAAATCTTTTGATTCATCGATTTGGAGTTAGGTTCGAGCCATGATCTCTTAGGAGTAGCTCACTAACATCCTTGTGACCTCTTAGATCGAATCCTAGCCCTAGAGCTTTTGATTTGGAGGAGATCGGGTTGAATCGCGGAAGAACTGTGTTGTTATCGGAGGCATCGGACGCTGGTCACGGGAGCATCGAACGCTGCTGTTCATAGCATCGGACACTCCGGTGACACGTGTCAGTTCTGGTGTTTTTGAGTAGGCATCGGACGCAGGGCATCGGACGCGTCCGTGGATCATCGGACGCGCCGGACCCTAACCATCGGAAGCTCCGTTGTCCATCGGACGCGTCCGAGGGTTGAGCATCGGACGCTGAGGGTTCACTGTAGCCAGCGTCCGATGGCTATGCAGTGAAGTTCCAGAAAGGGTCTTTTTGCATCGGACGCGTCCGGTGCTGTTACATCGGACGCAGGTCAGCGTCCGATGAAGTGAGTCCAGCACTGTTTCGTCCGCCGTTTGTTCGTCCGACTTTGGATTTGGTTTCCGCTTTTTGCGTTGGATTCCCGACTCTGTGCTCTACAGAAACAGGGCTTCCCGCTTTGCGAAAATGCCTGAATCCCCCTCGCGTTGCTCAGGGGAGGTTGAGGTTACCCAAAGTCTGTCTTGTCACTAGTTGACTCGCGTGGATTTGGGCGAGGAAGCTTTTGTGGTGTCCCGCTGTGTTCCTAGGGAACATCCACCCATTCTCTTGGGTAGTGGACATCACGTGTGTCGGCTTTGCTCTTGGGGTTGATTTTGTTGGGACAGATGCCGGAATTTCGAAAGAAATTTTTAGGCTCCCATTCACCCCCCCCCCCTCTGGTCACCTTGCTTTAGCATTTTCAGTCCTTCACTCCCCAGGCGGCCGCCAGTGAGGGGTGGCGGGCGCCACCCCACCTTGGCCCAAAGTGAGCCCAGGTGAGTGTGCTCGCCTCCTGGTGGGTCCTCTTGGTCATTTTGCTCAAAAACCCTGTAATTTCCTACATTCAAATAAACTTTAAGGACAAGTGGAAATCGTTAGATTATAAAAGGTTTTTGGTTGATTTTAGGCCCTTGTGTTGTGTTATATGTCCTTGTTGATGCTAAAAATATGACACTTAGTGAGCATCAACAGTGGTGACAACCTAGCATTACAGGTAATGTTGTTAGATTTGTCCACCTACATATCTGGCGCCGTTATCAGAAGTGATGCTAAGAGATGTCAACATTTGTGGCGCTTCTCCGGCAGCTCCGTTGTACCTCTAGGACATCTCCTAAGGTATCCAGCCACCAGTTGGATCGTGAACTTGCCCCGCTCTCGTGGCTTTGATTTTGGGGTGATTTTCTGGGATAGTGGCCTAAACATTTCAAAAGAAATTTTATGGCTCCCATTCACCCCCTCTGGTCACCGTTTTCGGTCCTTCAAGAGTGTTGTAAACAATTATGCATATAGATATTATGTGCAAACTTCTTGATTTGTAGTCAAATGACAATATCATATATTTTTATACATCTACTATGTGCAACTTTTTAAAATATGCAAAAAGTATCATTTTACTTAGAAAATTAAGCTACATAATATTAAAAATAATTGTGCATCCTTTACATGATGTTCCACTAATCCCTACAAATACATATATGCTTATGTTCTTCATGGCACTCCTTGTGTCTGCAACGTATTTAAGTAGGCATCTGCCATCTCCGCTGGTTTTCCACTTGCTAGGAATCTCATGCAAATTGGAGGATCCACATTGAAGAAGCCTAATATTGATGATGGTAGATACCATATTCCATCTCCACATACTAAACCTGCTGCAACTGCTGATGACAATAGTTCTGCACTTTGTCGATTTACCTTGGTCCACATTATTAACAATACTGAACCTAGAGCAAAATCAATGGTGAAGGTAGGTCCAACGAGGAATGGTAGTGCTATTGCTGTCATACAAGGGATGTAATGTTGCACTTTCCAACCTTTTCTCTGAGACACCAATCTAACTGTTTCAAGAGCTATAGTTATGAAGATGGTGATGAAACAAAATGTGAAACAATGTTTAGGTAGCTCGTGTACTCCTCCAATACTAAGTAGGGAAATGGCACGATACACTGCTGCGGAGGGGCATGGGTATATTGAATTCTTTGTTCCAAGGGGGGCAGATTTTTTTGCATGTGCTTTAAAGAAAAGATAGATGAGTGGGTTGATAATAGAAGCAATTAGTACACCATAAATATGCCCCGCAACTACAACTCTTGGAGAAGTTAGTGTCATATAACCTGTCTTGAGGTCTTGCAATGCTTGACAAGAAACATTAAGTGATATCAATGCTAGACCGCAAGCTGCAAGGCTCGCAATAACTGCACCAGGTTTGGCAATCCATGCTGCTATAATGAAAAGTACGACCTTGGAATAAGTTGGTGAAACTGTCCAGTCTGTGAGTCCTGTCACATATGTATTGCTGAAGAAGAACATTGGAAAAATGGTGATAAATAATGTGGCTACATGATAGAACTTAATTTGGTGGAAGATCCAAGGGTAAATAACTGAACACATTATCCCAAATGCAATATATCCAACCAGTCCTCCAATAATAGGGATATGATTACCAAGAAAAATCTCGAGCCTTTTACGATCATCATAGTTAAGACTGGGGTGTTTCAAGATATACTTAGACATCCCTGAATCATTCTCTTGCCTTTTGTTGTAGAAGTCAATGAACAATACAATCATGAGTGTAATGAAATTATAAATTCCCTCGGTGACAACCATTGTTAAGCCCATGAAAACCTACCATAAAAAGAGTTAGTCTTGCTTTGCCACGAAATTATTACCAAATGAATAGTCGCATTATTAATACAATTGGATACAATGCATAATGTGTGTATTTATTAATACCTTCACATACATTATTCAATTGTTAACATTTATCTTGCTTTTACCTAGATTAAAACAGAAGTCTAGGTTGATATATATGTAACCAAGTGACATGTACAACAAAAAATGTACTCCATTTCTCAATCTTTGTTTACAATATTATCATAGTCCTACTATAAGATTACTTTTGATTGCATCAGTTTATTGTTGAAACAATAGTTTTCATTCAGTAAAACTAGGAATTATGCAATCTCTCCAGAACTACATATACATGTGTGCAAATGAAGTGGTTTGGAGTAATTTCTCAATTTGACATAGTAAAAAAGTTCAAAGCAAAATGTATAATTGTTGAGCATACTAAGCACATGAACCCCTGAACCTAAATGTACTCACTTTCATTTTTTGTGAAGGCCCTAGAGTAACTTAAACACATATGTATCCATACAAGCCACTGAACTCGACAACCGCGTGACTATTAGTGGGAATCCCAACGTTGCATTATTCTAGTTTCTATGAATCAGGGCATAGATGTTTTTATGTATTGTAGGATTACTAGGAATGATAGTTCTATTTGTTTAGATTTAGCATGGAAACATTATTCTTAATATATTTAATGCACAGTACTCCTATGCATTCAAGAAAAATGATTTAGCATGGAAACATACATGAAAACAACCATTCTATGCCTTAAACTGTGGAACGAGGTGTTGGTGGGTTGGACGATCGGAAAGGGAGGTAGAGGTACCAACAATGGACACATGAAAACCTCCCACATGTTTAAGACATAGAATGGTTGTTTAAGACATAGAGGGAGGTGGGTTGGGACCATTCTATGCCAACCTTCGTCTCCCTTTTTCCCCTACGCCATCATCGGTCAACCACACGACTGAATCGTGCAGACCGAGCCTGCCCCATGTCTGAACCTCATGGCATCCACCCCAAACCCACTCCCTGCTCTCACCTCTCGACGCAGTTGCATCTTGGCTCATTTCCTGCTCGCATTAGTGTACGACCGCCATTGTTGGCATGTGGTGGAGCTCACTACCAGGCCCCCACGCTCTTGCTCTCCCTCTAAAAGGCAATAATTTGACTCGAGCCCTCTCCTCTTCCCTAGCACCTCCCTCGAGTGTCACCACCGCCTACCGCCATTGCCAAAGGCTCACCACCACCTGAGCTCTGTTTGCAACACCACGAGCAGCAAAAACCCAATCGTTGTATCTGTGATGAGCTCCCCCTTCCTCCTGATCTAGTCCTCAATGACCACGGCTACCTGTAGCCCGAATCCGAGCCACACAGGCGGAGCACCGTCGTGCTAAGCCATGGCGCCGCCGCTCATCATCTCTAGACCGACCACAAGACATGCCTGATCACCCCTACAGCCGTCCAACTGTGGATCAAGGACCATGATTAGAAGCCACATAACCCTTCGTCGTAGACCGCGTTCACATACCTGTGCACTAGGTCCATCATGTTTCACCCCCTAATGGCCACAACACAGTACTTACACCGATCCAATGGGATTGCACCATGTTGGCAGCTACCGAGCCAACGCCGACGACCCTTGCCTTTTTATAGAAAACCCCCTCCTGCTTCATTGAATCAACCCGTCATCTAGCCTTCCTGTTTCATGAGTCTTGTAGTTGTTGCATTCTAGCCCCTGCACTTTTGTATAAATGAGAACTAGTCCTTTTTCTTTTTAATTTTAGATTTGAATTATTTTAAATAACACGATGAGTTTGAATTATTTATAGTTTTTCCACTGAAATTCAGAAGCCCATAGCTTTTACATTTTAACTCCGATTTGACCCGTTCAAGTCATGTTACATTCATATCGATGTGTACCACACGTTAGTACACTTTATAGCATATTCTTTTACTATTTTTTGTACTATTTCTTATGTGCTTTTGTGGGCCATGTTTGGTGATTGATTTCAGAGGGTGCGGAATACGACGATCCCTAGGACCAGGAGTGTGCTCTTACCAATCCTACCTAGATCAAAGGCAAGTCTCCTTGACTATTTTGCATCTACTTTATTTTGTTTTGTGTTAGAGTAATTAGATCTTTGTTGCATTCAGAAGTCTTAAATTTGAATCTCATGTTAGGCTTTACTAGAACTTGTTATATTATCCTTGTAACCTTGTTTGAGAATGGTTAGATGTCATGCTTAGAGTCGCAGTCATGGGTTAGGATGGTTATCTATATACCTAGTAATAAAGAGATAAAATTTCTGCCACTTAGATTTTTGTCCAACCTATCATCGTGTTCGTGTTGTGTTCATGTTTTTTTGTCTGCTTCCGTCTCTATTCCTATTTCTATTTCTCTCTCTCTCTATTTCCATCTCTGTCTTGATTTCTTCTTCCTTTCCCTTTGGTTCCAAAGTGTTTTGTCCATAGGGTCAGGTCTGCTACGCGACCACGTCTCATGCCTCTTTTTCATATTTTTTTATTTTTTCTTTTCACATATGTAATTATGTTTTTCATATAAAGATAAAAAATAAATAAAAAGCATAGTATTATAGTCTTGGAAACTTCACCCAATACGTAATAAATAAATTTTCATCACTAATCAAACTGCAAACTAAAATCTTGAGCCATTTGCCATCCAATGTAATCAAATTAAATTTTTCTTCAAGTTGTCTGCATATATTAGTGCAAATTTTGAAGTTGTTTGTATATACCAGTACAACTCTCGACAAGGATTGACATAAGAAAATTAAGAGAAATTCAGGTCATACTTCGTACTCATCAATAGAGAGACCAATTTTTGATATGATGATGACTAAACCTTATCGACTTAATAAAATATTAGAATGACATATTTTTGTGAATCTTCAAAAAAAAAAGACAGTGAACTTAATATCTAACTCCATCAACACCTAGATACTATGAAAACTAAAGTTATAATATACTTATGAGTAAATATATTTTTATGTCTTACAACGAAAGAAAACAATATATCAAGGTTATATTTTTAATTCAATGCATAATTAGTAAGACATTGTCATATTATTACTAATATATACTATTGTATAAAATACAACTTTTAAATTTTATTGAAATAATAAAATTTTATGTAAAATTGTCATCCTTATTTTCATTAACAAACTTATTCATTTTTTATAATCAAAAGTAGCACTTGTTGCAGCCACTGTAGCTGTGGCGAACAACGAAACAAATTGAACATTTCATAGCTTTTTTATTTCCCGTTGCAACGCATATATTAATCCCGATTAATGATCTTGCAACACGTGGGTTGGTAACCTTTTTAGCATATGGTCATATTAGGAAATCTGGTAGAATGGACCATTTAATTGAGGTTGTTTTTTGCCATAGAATGGCGACCAATGTTGGTGGGTTCGGTTTGTGTTAGTATCCTACCTAGATCACGGGGACCCAGTTCTGGAAGCCTATAACCCTGCTTAACAGCACAACCATGAGGTCCGGATGGGCTAGATCTGGATAATTAGTTGGTTTCCTCCAAGTTTTGTTTTACCCGGGGTCGGTTTGTGTGGCACGAGAAGGAGATTTTGCAGCGGTGTTGGTACCCATTGTTAGTGGTGAAACCTTAGTGAACGTATAAAATAGTCTTGGAGGGTCTTTGTAAAGGCCTATAGTGCGACCCCGCTAGGCACCTAGGTAGTGTTTAGTGCGACAGGAAAAGCATGACTCGTAGGTAAAGATGTGCAACCTCTACAGATTGTAAAACTAATATATCAGTCGTGCTCATGATCACGAGCGGCTTGGACTTACTTCTTCAAGATTATTTGGCTCTAGTTCGGTTGGGTCACTTGGATGGAATTTAGGTGCAGTTGCTCTGGTTTGGCTTTTGTTTGAGGTCCAAATTCTTTCAGAATCAACGGGAATCGTCAAAACAAGTTGATGTCCACAATCTGTCAGGGCACTTCGTTATCATCTTTTGGGCCGTTTGGGCCTTCTAACTTGTTGGGGCACATTAGGGATGTGAGTATGGGGCCTTGGATGCCCCTTAGGGTATATAATCAGTAGTCACCGCCAGTGTTAGGGTTTGGGTTTTGCTTTAGATCTATTATCATTGAACAACCATCGTTATCAGTTTATGAAACCCTATATTTGAGATCTTAATCATATATCTGCAATTATCACTTTACTTGAGTTGCATTTTACCTTGTTCTTGCTTGTGTTCTTTGATTCACAGCAAGGATTAGCCTTCTTGGCAAGGTCAACTGGCTTGTGACATGGTTGAAAACTAGAGGAGACATGATGCTAAGTTTGTAGGGTTTGAGTCTTTGTGATTTGAAGCCAGATCGATATATATCAGCCACGTGGCAGTCCACGTCATCATTGTTCGTTGAACAGTGAAGACAAGGATCTTAAATCAAAACTTGAGAGCTTTAACACTAAAAAGGAACCTTTGTTATGCATTCATCAATCAAACTTTTGTTCCATTCATATTTGAAGGTTTGATGTCTTAAAACTTTTGATATAACTGTTTGCAATGAATCGGAAATTGAGAAAAGTTGTACTAGAAACAAGGAATGGCTTCATTATGAAAAAGAACAATAAGGTCATGCAAGTGGTGGAAAGGCTCAATAAGTGGGCGCTATGAGAGAGGGATAACAATATACATAGCGAAAGCTTAGTTGAACATCTAGATGGATTATCCATTGCATAGGCTCTAACAAGGTTGAAATTAGAGGCCTTAATATGAAGTAGTTTGTTAAGTTGCCTAGTTCCCTCTTAGTCACCACAGTTCAGGTGATATACCCAACATGTCAAATGAAGCAAAACTCACTTTGCTCATTTTTACATATTGATCACTTCTAGTCTTATTTATTTCAGCTTTTACACAATTGTAGATTATATTTTAACCTCTGAGCACATTAAATTTAAATGTTTGTAACCACTAGAATACTCATGGCTACTGTAATTACAATAGTACTTTTGTTTATTTGGCAATCAACCTTAATTTGGCACGTTTATTGATTTTATTACCCAAATACTCGTTGAATGAAAATTAGTAGGGTATAAAATTAGAAGTCTCATCAATAACCTTGACTTTCAAGTCTGCCATTTTGCGCTTGTATGTTGCCACTCATTATCATGTGATACATATGGTCCTTTAATACGCTAGACATTACTCGTATTAAGTAGGCCCTATGACAAAGATATTATCAATGTGCCCCGAGAGAAAAGTACCTAATTTTCAATTATTTCTTTGATAGAATAGCTGACATGACCAAAAGAGTGAAAAGGATGTCTAATTTAGTAAAGATTTTGATATTATTTTTGTGTATAATCGCTTATCTAATTTAAGAAAATATTATGATTGGACTAGAAGGAATGAAGTTATCAATTGCTTGTTTTGAAGTCAAATTGCATGTATGTCAATGAAAATAATTTGAGCATTTATGAGCATTAAACACAAATAAAAGCTAGATCTAGGAAAAGGTAATGAAATTTTGTAATTAGAATATCATAAATTGCATCACTATGCTATAATTATTGCATAATATGATTAAATTTGATATATTAACCCTAGTGTTGTGGATATGTAGATGCATAACCCCATCTAGCATAACTAATGAAAGAAAGAATAGCCAGCTATGTCATTAACCACCTAGCAAAGGATTGAATTTACCTCCCCTTGCCTAAAAATATATGAACTATATAGATGATGTTGAACTAGTTTATGTATATAACATTAATGTTTCTTAGAAATAGAATTTTTAACCGTGGACTATGCAGGTATTGTTACAATAGTTACATGCAAAATTGTGACAGGTATAGTCTGATAGATAATTGAGTTGTTTGATGAACAAAGCATTCTTTAAAAACTGAAGATACATACATACATACATATATATATATATATATATATATATATATATATGCATTATTCAAGGGTACCTTGTATCCGTTAATTCCATTCAATGATGATCGATTTTCAGTGTAATACCATTGCCCTCTTTTACTTTGAAGGTAAGGATATATGATTCCTCCGGAGATGAAGCCCCCAAAAAGCAACCCAAAGTTTACAACACGAGGAACAATCATACCAAGACCCACCCATGATGCAGAGAAATCAAAATAGAATCTGTAAATATAAAGCATATGTTAGTACTTTAGAATGTCCTTACAAATGTTATGCTATATCGAAGATTAAAGGAAACCTTATTGTGCTATCATATGTAGTTATTTCCATGTTTGTTACCTCATAGAAACATTTTTGTGCTCTCATATGAAGTTATTTCCATGTTTGTTACCTCCCAACCTAGGGGTATATATATCTTATATATCTAGGCCAACATAGGGTTAACATGTATATGTTGTAGTTACCAGTCCACTGGAGATGGAATATGAAATGAGTATGTCAGATGTGTTGTTTATGTGAACAGACGACTACACCATCCATCCCATAACAAATGACTTTGTAAGGTTTAAATTTTGTCACAGAAAATTAACATTCCATACAAACATGGAACATTAGTGTTTCCTAATAATGCAAAGCTAATTATGGGTGTATGTAGACCATAACTGTCATGTGGGGTCATCACTACACGCATAAGACCTATAGTAGAGATGCAACTAGGACCGTAGGAAGCAGCCTGGCACCAGCAGTGCTCGCGAACCAGTCCTGTGGCTGAGCAGTGTGCATGGCAGCGAGTAGCGTGCATCGTAGCAGGAAGCAGGCAGTGGATGGATCAAGTTCCTAATTTTAGTAGTTGTCCAGTGGCTGAGTTATTTCCTATTTCCATTAGCCACCCAAATGCCTCTATAAATTGTGTACGGGACTTCATTGGAAATTAAGCAAGAACAATTACCACAAAATTCTTAGTCTACCTTTGCCGGAAACAATCGGGCGCCGAGGGGTAAAACCTCGCCCAACCACGGATCACGGCTATGAACTACATAGTCAGGGTCCTCCTACATTGTCCCTTGACACCCTTGACAACCTGGTATCACGATCCAGGTCATCCTCACCATGACGATCATCCTCATCTTTACTACAGTTGCGTTCAACCTCCGCCCACCCACTCCGCTAAGCGCCACTACCAAGGGTGACGACAACACCGAGGAGGACGCCTTCTAGGCCACCCTGGACAATTTGACGGCCACCCTCAAGTCAGTGTAGGCCTCTGTTGATGCCATCTACGGCAATCCAACATCTAGACGTGAATCGATCGCCATCACCATCTGCGGCTTCAAGCCTGCCTTCGGGGAACACCACTAGGATCGGCTACCTCAATTTCAAAAGCTCGACTTCTTGCGAGACAACGGAAAGTTTGACCTCCTCCGCCCCAGTCGATGTTGCGTGCGCTCCATCCGGTGAGTGCCCCATGCCTTGTCGTACCGGTGCCACCAACGACCAACCCAACCAAGATCATCATGGAGGACCGACCAATCTAGCACCTATCCCAGGCCCAAATGAAGGAGCAATGTCACCTCGTCATCTGTTGCAGCTATAGTGAGAAGTTTTGACGTGGCCATAACAAGGTTTGCCAATGTCTCTTTTTATTGGACAGTGCCATTGACGTGGAGGAGGAAGCGCTGGCCGAGGAAGCGACTGTGGAGGTCGATTCACAGATCTCCCTCCACGCCATCGCAGGGGTCCACACCAGCGAGATGATGCAAGTCCGCTTCAACATCTGCAACACCACCCTCTTCGTGCTCCTGGATTTGGGGACAACCCATAACTTCATCTCGGAGGAGGCCATGATCACCACGGCTCTGCCCCTATAGCGCTGCAAACACAAGGTTGATATGTGTCATTGTGGTTTGTCCTTATGATGTGTGATTGATCAACAGGCTCTCAGGTTGGCGTGAGTGTGCAACATGTCTCTTGGCTGTATTGGTGTGCAAGTGTGGAGCTCGGAGACATTGGTCAATGGTGAGGTGAAGGTCAAGTAGAGACATGTCATGTCGATAGACCAAGAGTGGCGAAGGGTGGACGTGAGGCTTGGACTAAGGAACCAGGAGGTCGAAGGACTAGTTGCAGTAGCTGCCACATGGCATCAACAAGCAAGACTACATGGGGATGAAGATGACATTAGTCAAGTCCAGACGGAATGCGATGGCTTCGTGACACCTGGCGGAGGCTGGACATGGTCTTGCATGGGAGATGCAAGTGTCGTCGGTCAAGTCAGGAAGGAAGGCGAAGGCATCGCGCTTGGCGGAGGCCAGACATACGTCGACATCAGTGTCGACAGACGGGGCGTAATACCTACGCTCCTTCTATGGTGCAAGTTTGGTAGTTGAGCCTCAGAAAACTACAGCGACAGTTTCCAGGTTTTGGCCTCAAAACCTAGGGTGGTTGTTTTCTTAGTTTGGGCCTCAAAACTCAGGTTGGCAGGTTTGCTGGCTTGGGTTTCAAAACCCAGTGGAGGTTCCGAGGAGGAATAGGGCAACACATGGCGGCACCGCGAGGCTTGCGTCAAGGCAAAGCTAGCAGTGAGAAGGCTTGTTTTCATCGACGCGGCACGTGGTGGCATCAATAGTCTTGTGTTGCGGCGCAGCTAACAATGAGGAATGCATGTGATCGTCGATGGAGAAACCTGATAGAGTTGGACTAAAATGCTCCTAGGCTAGCTATTTTGGTCTTTGTATCCTAGGGGTAGAAGGGGTATTATGTAATATAGGCTATCAATATGGGATGACAACCCTCATCCCTCCTCATTTCTTTAGTCAACCCACTTTGTAGTTCTCTTGTTAAGTTTTCACTTCCCCATAGCTACTGTTGAGATCTGTAGAGCAATCATTCCTTTGCGTATTCAGATTCAAGGAAAGGTGACTTGAAACACCTTGTCTCCTTGTTGGGGATTTTGTTCAATCTTTTCTCTCGCATTTTCTTCTTCACGTTCTTGTGCTTTCCCTTCTCTTGGCTTCATGAGATTTTTGTTTCAAGGGCTGAATTGCGATTCTATTTGAATTATATTGTGCTTTGCCGTGAGAGACATCTTTCCACCAAAGGGTATACTCTAATTCCTCATGAGCACATAGATCAAGCAGATTTTGTTTTGGATCTCATTTTGCCCGTTGTTCACCAATTTTCTTTGATTCGCCAATTTATAGTTTGGTTCAAACCATGATCTCATAGGAGTTGCTCACTAACTTGCTTGAGATCCCTTGTGCAAAGTTTCAGCCCAAGAGCTCATGTTTTGAGGGAGATCAGGACGTTTCAGTGGACGAACTATGTGGTTTTGGGTTGCCAAATGCTCTACCCAGGGCGACCGGACACTGACCAGTGAGTTCGGACTTTGATGGTCTGTGCAGTCTAGTTCATGTAGTTTGACTGAATGACCCCCTGGAAATGACCGGACGTGCCCTAAGCCAAGTCTGGTCACTTCTAGAGCGCTAGGATCGACAGGACGGGCCTATTTCGATGAGACCGGACACACTATTCTCACTGTTCACCAAGGGACTGTGACCGGACGCTCCAGTGCTTAGAGTCCGGTCACTTCCAGTAAGGTTCTGGAGAGGACCGAACACGTCCGATCATGTTTGATCGAACACAGCATAGAGTCCATTCAGTGACCTGTCAGCATATTTTCGTCTGCAGTTTCTTCATTTGGTCTCCATTTTGCGATCTGTCTTTTGTATTGCATTCCTAACTTGCATGCCTTATAGAAATTGGGCTTCCCGCTTTGGATAATTCCCTAAATCCCAAAGCAATGTTCATCTAGTCACTTGTTGCCTCATGTGAATTAGGGCATGAGAGTTTTTGTGGTGTCCCGCTGTGTTCCGAGGGAACATCCACCCAATCACTTGGGTTGTAGACATCACAAGGTTGGCTCCTGCTTTTGAGATTGATTTTGGGATAGAGGCTATCTATTTCTGAGAAAAAATTTGAGGCTCCCATTCACACCCTCTCTAGTCGACGTTTTTGGTCCTTCAATTAGTATCAGAGCAGGTTAAAGATCTTCTCACCTTAACCGGTTCTAGATCCATGAAAGCGACATGGAGTGTGGTTCAGGCAAGCCACCATTTTTTGATGGAACAAACTAGCCATATTGGAAGATTTGGATGCATACTTATCTTAGCATTGATACTTCAGTTTGGGAGATTGGTGAGAACATGGATTATGTGGTCCTTAATGCTCGCGTGAGTCGGCTCCAGATTGACCAGCACAATGTGAATGCCAACGTCTGTAATGCTCTTTTGGCTAATATCTCCCTTCTAGAGTTTGATCGTGTTTTTGAGCTTGATACCGCTCGAGAGATCTAGGTGAAGCTTCAGATCTATCACAAGGGGACGGTTCAGGTCAAGACCAAACTCTTTGAGATGTACAAGCGAGGGTACAATAACTTCAGGCAGCTAGAGGGTGAGTCGGTTGATGCCATGTTCACCTATTTTTAGACGATTGTGAACAAGATGAGAGACAACCAGGCCAAGTGGGCACTCAGGCTTCTATATGCCCTTGATCAGAAGGTATGGGAGGTGAAGGTGTCGACTATCGTTATGTCACCGAGCTATGACACCCTCACCATAGATGAGCTATTTAGAATGATCATGTCCATCGAGATCGACCTCCAGACCCAGGCCAAGCACATGTCGAGTTCTTTTACTAATCCTTCACCACCATCTTTTGCTTCGTGCTATTTGCTTTCAGTGATGGAGGAGTAGGTGGAAGAGTTAAGCATCACAGTTGGTTTTTGCAGTTCCACGATAACCGCATGAACTGCCGGTGTGGTAGCGCAAAGGATGACTGCTTTAGGTGTGGTGACCCCGACCACTATGTTGCGAACTGCCCTAAGAAGGACAAGGTCTTGCCCGACAAGCATGACTACTCCAAGCGCAAGGACAAGCGTGAGTACACCATCGGCAAGAATAAGAACAAAGTCAAGTTCGACAAGGAGGCCATCGAGAAGAAGTACTTCAAGCAGCCCAAGGTGCAAGAACGTGCCTTCCTCGCATCTCTCAACAACCTCAATGATGACTCCAACGACCGCACTGCTCTCTCAAGTGATGACAAGTCCAAGAGGAAGATGGAGGATTGGCTCAATGGCCTATGCTTCTTCATCAACTCCTCGTATGGAGGTTTCTGCACCATGGCACTTGGCTAGGAGGCGGGCACTCACTCGCATGGGCTTCATGGCGACAATGACACATCTTCTGAGGTACTTACCTCCTCTACCGCCGATAAGTTTTCTGTTGAGCTTGAGAATTTGAATGCTGCTTTGCTTAGTGAGGACAAGATACTTAGGCGCGCTTCTATGGAGAGAAAGTAGTATAAGGAGAAGCTAGCGGTAGCACTTAAGGATCTTGATTTTGCTCACTCTGTGGTGCATGTGACCGAGGAGGAGCGTGATGAGTGTGTGGTGCACATGACCAACTTTACCACCCTTCAGACCAAGTATGCCTCTTTAATAGATGTGTATGATGAGTTGAAGTCAAGGCTTGATTTGGTGGCTAATTGTAAAGTGTGCCCCACTTTGAGGAAGGAGCTTGAGGAGGTTAAGGCTAGACCTTCCTTGTTGGGTGCATGCAAGTCTTTTCTACGCTTACGATCTGAGTTGTCAGAGAAGGATGCCAAGCTTGATAAGTTTTAGAAGGCCAGCTCTGTTAGCACCATTGTTGCTTGATGCGAGCTTTGTGAGGCTTTGGAGCTTGAGATTGCCAATTGTCGGCATGACAAGATAAAAACCAAGGAAGAAATTACATACCTTTTGTTCATCTTGAGTTGGGTGTCATGCAGTGGAGCCACAGTTAGTCATGATGGTTATCTAGTTCAAGAGGGGAACTGGTGGACCGGGTACAGTCTTTTCTATAGGTGGGAAGGGCACAAACTCTTTTGGTAAGATTGGTGACTGTAGTGGTGTGAACCCGAGTGATAAATCCTCCACTACTCCTAAGCTAACCTAGATCAACCCACCTAAGCCTTCCAAGCCTTATCACCAAAGATGGGGTATTTGACGAACCCCTCGAGAGCTCCACCACAAAAACAAGTGTGGATCCAAAACTGAACCATCTTCAAAACCCACTTGACACTACCCGACATCTCTAGTGATCCCCTTCTAAGAGGCAAGTAGCCAGATAGAGTGTGTAACCCCCGCAAGAGAGGTGAGGTTCCAGTGTGAGTATTGTCACCACGAGGGCCACTTAGATGAGTTTTGCTATCGGAGGAAGAGAGATGCTCGGAGGGAGTTGGAGATGAACAACCAGGACATGTACCACCAAGTCCATGGTGCACATATACCAAAAGTTCCGAGGCAGAGGGCTAGGCCTAGAGGTGCTCTGCCTTAGGTTGCTAGGCCCCAAGCAGTGAGACCACAAGGTGGTCGTGTTCAGCGTGGTTCCAGTCATGCTCCAAATGGCCATGAACTTCGCAGTAGTGGCTTCGCTTTTCCATCCCGTAACGGACCACGCTTTCAGCGTCGTGGCAATCGCTATCCAACATGGTTGATATTGCGATCACAAGGTTGATATGTGCTCTTGTGGTTTGTCCTTATGATGAGTGATTGATGAATAGACTCCCGAGTTGGCGTGAGTGTGCAACATGTCTCTTAGTTGTGTTGGTGTGCAGGTGTGGAGCTCGGAGGCAATGGTTAATGGTGAGGTGAAGGTGAAGTAGAGGCGTGCCATGCCAATGGACCGAGAATGATGAAGGGTGGATGTGAGGCTTGGATTGAAGGACCAGGAGGCTAGAGAATCATTTGTGGTAGCTGGCACATGGCATCAATAAGCAAGAGTACATGGCGATGAAGACGACATCAGTCGAGTCAAGGTGGAAGGCGATGGCGTCATGGCACTGGGCAAAGGCCAGACACTTGCTTGCACGGGACATGCAAGTGACATCTGTCGAACCAGGAAGGAAGGCAAAGGTGTCATGCTTGGTGGAGGCTGGACATGTATCGACAATAGTGTCGGCAGACAAGACGTAAGACCTATGCTCCTTTTCCGGCGCCGGTTTCGTAGTTGAGCCTCAAAAAAACTACCATGATAGTTTCCAAGTTTGGGCCTCAAAACCTGGGTGGCCAGTTTCTTAGTTTGGGCCTCAAAGCTTAAGTTGGTAGGTTTGCTGGTTTGGGCCTTAAAACACGGTGGTGGTTCTGAGGAGGAACTAGGTGGCATGTGGCGGCACCATGAGGCTTGCGTCGAGGTGAAGCTGGCCGTGAGAAGGCTTGTGTTCGTCGGGGCAACATGTGGCGGTATCACGAGGCTTGCATTGTGGCGAAGCTAACGATAAAGAAGGTGTGTGACCGTCGATGGAGAAACCTGATAGAGTTTTGTTGGGGTGCTACCCCAATCGTAGGGATCCCGCTTCCGCACAAAAGCATTTTCGATGAATCCCTTATCGAACGGAAGAAACTGTGAGCCGAATACTTTCGAGCGATATGAACGGTAGACGATCAGGAACGAATGTGGTCACTCGAGCAATGATGCTTTCAACCGAATATGTTCTTGAACGAATACAATGCTATTAGTCGGTTTCAATCAGCTGTGCAGCGATAGTCTCCCTTCCGGGCAAAAGCGCCTTCGTCTTCCAAAGTTGGTGGAGAGGCGACGCTTTCGTCCAAAAGCACTTTCGGCCGACGCGATAGTTTCCCTTTCAGGCGAAAGCGCCTTCGTCTTCCAAAGTTGGTGGAGAGGCGACGCTTTCGTTCAAAAGCACTTTCGATCGATGCGATAGTTTCCCTTCTGGACGAAAGCGCTTTCATCTTCCAAAGCTGGTGGAGAGACGACGCTTTCGTCTAAAAGCACTTTCGTCCATAAGCAATAGCTTATGAATGTCTTCGTGAAGGTTCAGAGTCCAAAACTAGCAAAGGAGGACCCACTTGTCGGAAGGAGGCTGCTCGACGGATGGAGAGCAGATCGATGGGGCCACCTCGACGTTGGTGTACGGAAATACCCTCCGGATGACAGAGGCACCTTATCCAAAAGAGTAGTTACAAGGGCATTGTAGTACTTGTAAACAAAGAGTAGTTGGAAGGGCATTTCCGTACTTGTAAAGACTGCATGATTAATATAAATAGGCTGACCTCCCCTATGGAGAGGGAGGGAGGAGGATCACTATTCAAGTGTCTACTTCTACTGTTGGCTCGCGTCCGCGAGTCTGCCATTCGTCTCCTTGTGTGTTCGCTTTCGTTCGGGTAGCGACCTGCTGTTTTAGGGTTTCGGCCCTAAAACAACATTGGCGCCCACCGTGGGGGTTGCCTGAGCTTGTCATGGCACCAAAGAAGGAATCGAAGATGGTCGATCGTGAAGAAACCGAAAGGGTGGTTGTTGCGAACACAAATGCCCATGGCACAATCACAGCACCCGCTCCAATAGCCCATATTCCACAAAGCGTAAACCCAAATCCCATAGCTTTCGTCGGCACAGTCCCGCCCGGAACTCAGCTACCAGCTGGGGCATCCTCAAGCCAAGACATGCCGCCTCTGGGCCAGCAGCCTTTCGGCAGAGAGGGAACACCGAAAGGCCATGTCCAGAGCACGACTTACGAAGATGAAGATGACGATGCAGAAGTCACTAGGCACGCTAAGGCGCTCAAGATGTTGATGCAGTACCAGGAAGAGATACAAAAGTTGTTGCAACAAAGGGATCAGCTTCAGCAGCAAGTTGCAGCTAGAGCAAGAGAAGACAAAACTCGCGACGCCATTCGTCAGGCGGAAGCACAACAAAGTCAATTGGAAAGAGAGGTGCAGGAGTTGCAAAGAACCAAAGGGGGCCCACTT
The DNA here is from genome assembly GCA_009763385.1 of Coix lacryma-jobi var. lacryma-jobi. Lineage (NCBI taxonomy): Eukaryota > Viridiplantae > Streptophyta > Magnoliopsida > Poales > Poaceae > Coix > Coix lacryma-jobi. Next base: position 110,014,577 of record CM019826.1, on the reverse strand, counting down.
CCAAGAATTCCAGAAAACATGTTCATACCACAGCGTGTGCAACCACAAGCTTTCGGCGATGTCATCGATCAAACTTCCCCGCTCTCGAGGGAGTTGCAAGTACATCCTTGGCCGCTCAACTACAAGCCTCGAATCCCAACTTTCGATGGCAAGGCCAACCCGAGCAAGTTTTTAGCAAGCTACGAAACAGCTGTGTTTTCGGCAGGTGGAGACAACCAGGCATTGGCTAAATCCCTCATTCTGGCAGTCGAAGATGTAGCGCACGATTGGTACAGGTCTCTCAAGCTATTATCCATCTATTCCTAGGCTTAGTTGAAGGCCGGATTGCTCGCCACTTTTCAAGGCTTTCGGGCGGATGTCAAAACCACCCGAGATCTCATGAATTGCACTCAACAAGATGATGAACCACTGTCCGAATATCTCAAACGCTTTATTCAGCTGAAGGCTCATGCCCCGAATGTACCGGAAGCAGCAGTGATTGTCGCGGCCATCGAAGGGCTGACGAGGGTACAATGTGTAGTGCTTTTTTTCCAGGCAGCCACCTAACTCGGTCAAAGAACTGTTCAAGATTATGAATGGTTATGCAAGGTCAGATGATGACTTTTGGCGTCGTAAAGGAGCACGTTTTGCGCAAAGGCAGATGATGAAATCGGTGCATTCGCCGCAAGCGCCAAACCAGAGAAATGTGAGGCCCTTTCACTCAATCAACACATCACACAAAGAATCTACCCAGTCCGCTGTGGATCCAGAGGGAGTGGCCCCGAATAGCTACCAACAGTCCAGAGAGTTCGAGCATCCAACTCACGGGAGCGACAGCGAAAGGGGTCACGGTAGAGGAAGTAAACTCCCATGTTGTGTGATCTGTGACGGAAATGTCGGACACAGCACCAGAGAGTGCAAATACAGTAAAATGGCTAAGGAGCTAAAAGAAAAAGACCAAACTTCTGGAGAAATCACCAAGAATGTCTTCCACAATATATGTGATCCTATAACCGGAAGCACCTTTCATGGCAACTACACAACCTTTCCGCAACATTTCGCGCCATACCTAGCTGCTCCCCGAAACTTGCCCTGGTTCAATCCAACTCTGCAGCACTACCAGCACCCACAGTATTTGGTCCAATCTGTGGCAGCGTCTTCACCGGCGCAGTATCACCATCAGCCAATGCAGCCACCGGTAGTCTCAGTTCAAGCTCGGCCACAAAGCCATGCGACATCACAGCCATACCAGCAAATGCAAGATGGCGAGCACGAGCCTAATGCAGTCAACAACATCCTTCCGTCTCGAGGTCACATATTCGCTATAACTGGCGGGTCCAATCTAGAGCACAAAAGCAAGAGATCAAGACGAGATTACCACAGAAGAGTGCAAATGGTATCACCAAGGTTGTCTTTGAGTAGGCCGACATGGTCATTGTTGCCGATAACTTTCGATGAGTCTGATTTCAGAGTCCGCGATTATCCCCACTACGATGCATTCGTAGCTACCGCCAATGTAGCTGGGTTTATGCTACACAACATTCTGATAGACACTGGAAGTTCAGCTGACATATTGTTCATCAAGGCTTTCGAAGCAATGGGCATGGACAGGAGGGGGTTGGACCCAGCCGATAAATCATTATACGGTTTCGGCGGAAGAAAGGTATACGCTATCGGCAAAAAGCAGGTACCAGTTTCTTTCGCCCAAGACGAAAAGGTGCGAACTGAAATGGTGACATTCGACATAGTCAACATGGACTATCCCTACACAGCCATTTTTGGTAGGGGATTCACCAATAGGTTCAATGTTGTCATAAAGCAAAGTTATCCTTGCATGAAGATGCCCTCTCCTTTCGGTATAATCACTATACATGGCGAAGCAAGGACAAGTTGTAGTCACAATGACGTGGTCCTATCGTCGTCGCAAGCATGGCAAGGCCAGGAGTGTTCTGTTAGTGAAAGAAAAAAGAGAAGAGACAATTCACACCTGGAACGCCAACAACTCACGTAGCTTCGATCCTTAGAATAGAGTTTCTTTCACCTTTTGTTTTTACCTTCATTGTTTTTTTAATCAAGTAGTTACACTCTTTTTCCTCACTGGGAAGCCCTCAAAAAGGGTGTGAGGTTTTTTAATGAGGCAACCAAGTGTAACCTTAAAAACATTAAGGTATCAAAACTTCCCCATATTCGATCATGGATCCAATGACGAAAACAACCAAAAAGGGTTGAGACATTCGTCCAAAATTTGCATTATTAGAGAATGTCGGCCCATTAGACAAAAACCTTCTTCGATGAGGCTCGACAATCTCGACAGCCTACAGGCATGAACATTCCGACCCTCCAAAAATGCGAGGGCGGAAGATAGCCTGCGGGCATGAATATTCCGACCCTCTGAAAATGCGAGAGGGCGGAAGACAGCCTACGGGCATATGCATTCTGACCCTCCGAAAATGTGAGAGGGTGGAAAACAGCCTACGGGCATAAAGATTCCAACCCTCCGCAAATGCGAGAGGGCGGAAGACAGCCTACGGGCATAAACATTCTGACCCTCCGAAAATGCGACAGGGCAGAAAACAGCCTACGGGCATAAACATTCTGATCCTCCAAAAATGAGATAGGGTGGAAGACAGCCTACGGGCATAAATATTCCTACCTACCGGGGTGAATACGTTAGCGCCTCTCGTCAAAAAATTAATGGGGGCGGGAGTTTTACATTACGCGCCGACGGGCTAGCGACGAAAGCACCCTCAGACGAATACGTTAGTGCCTCTCGTCAAAAAACGAATGGGGCGGGCATTTTACATTACACGCCGAGGGGCTACCAACGAAAGCACCCTCACGCGAATACGTTATCGCCCCTCATTGAAAAACGAATGGGGGTGGGCGTTTTACATTACACGTCGAGGGGCTAGCGATGAAAGCACCCTCGCGCGAATACGTTACCGCCCCTCATCGAAAAACGAATGTGGCGGGCGTTTTACATTACACGCCGAGGGGCTAGCGACGAAAGCACCCTCGCGCGAATACGTTACCGCCCCTCGTCGAAAAACGAATGGGGCGGGCGTTTTACATTACATGCTGAGGGGCTACCGACGAAAGCACCCTCGCGCGAATACGTTAGCGCCTCTCGTCAAAAAAGAATGGGGGAGGGAGTTTTACATTACGCGCCGAGGGGCTAGCGCGACGAAAGCACCCTCAGACGAATACGTTAGTGCCTCTCGTCGAAAAACGAATGGGGCAGGCGTTTTACATTACACGCCGAGGGGCTACCGACAAAAGCACCCTCGCGCGAATACGTTATCGACCCTCGTCGAAAAACGAATGGGGGCGAGCGTTTTACATTACACGCCGAGGGGCTAGCGATGAAAGCACCCTCGCGCAAATACGTTACCGCCCCTCGTCGCAAAATGAATGGGGCGGTTGTTTTACATTACACGCCGAGGGGCTAGCGACCAAAGCACCCTCACGCGAATACGTTATCGCTCCTCGTCGAAAAACGAATGGGGCAGGCGTTTTACATTACACGCCGAGGGGCTACCGACGAAAGCACCCTCGGACGAATACGTTACCGCCCCTCGTCGAAAAATGAATGGGGCGGGCGTTTTACATTACATGCCGAGGGGCTAGCGAAGAAAGCACCCTCGCGCGAATATGTTACCGCCCCTCGTTGAAAAACGAATGGGGCGGGCGTTTTACATTACACGTCGAGGGGCCACCGACGAAAGCACCCTTGCACGATTACGTTATCGCCCCTCGTTGAAAAACGAATGGGGGCGGGCGTTTTACATTACACGCCGAGGGGCTACCAATGAAAGCACGCTCGGACGTATACGTTACCGCCCCTCGTCGAAAAATGAATGGAGCGGGCGTTTTACATTACACGCCAAGGGGCTAGCGATGAAAGCATCCTCGCGTGAATACGTTACCGCCCCTCGTTGAAAAACGAATGTGGCGGGCGTTTTACATTACACGCCGAGGGGCTAGCGATGAAAGCACCCTCGCGCGAATACGTTATCGCCCCTCGTCGAAAAACGAATGGGGCAGGCGTTTTACATTACACGCCGAGGGGCTACCGACAAAAGCACCCTCGGATGAATACGTTACCGCCACTCGTCGAAAAACGAATGGGGTGGGCGTTTTACATTACACGCCGAGGGGCTACCGAGGAAAGCACCCTCGCGTGAATACGTTATCGCCCCTCATCGAAAAATGAATGGAGGTGGGCGTTTACACTAAGCGCCGAGGGGCTACCGACGAAAGCACCCTCGGATGAATACATTAGCGGCCCTCGTCGAAAAACGAATGAGCGAGCGTTTTACATTACATGCTGAGGGGCTGCCGGTGAAAGCACTCTCGGGGTGAATACGTTAGCGGCCCTCGTTGATAAATGAATGGGGGCGGGCGATAAACATAGCGAATTACTTAAAAATATAATATATAAAATTATTATAATAATAATAATATATATAAGTAATATAATAATAATAAAAATAAATAACATAGAATCAGGCTTCGTCAAAAACACTTCAAGGTATGGCAATTAAGAAATCAACCTTTCGCCAACCTTTAGCGGGCAGACGTATAGTCATTAACAAGGGCACCGTCGACCCGCGACAACGCACAGATCAATGGTAAGGGGCTATTGTTGGGGTGGTACCCCAATCGTAGGGATCCCGCTTCCACACAAAAGCATTTTCGACGAATCCCTTATCGAACGGAAGCAACTGTGAGTCGAATACTTTTGAGCGATATGAATGGTAGACGATCAGGAACGAATGTGGTCACTCGAGCAATGATGCTTTCAACCGAATATGTTCTCGAATGAATACAATGCTATTAGTCAGTTTCAATCAGCTGTGCAGCGATAGTCTGCCTTCCAGGCGAAAGCGCCTTCGTCTTCCAAAGTTGGTGGAGAGGCGACGCTTTCGTCCAAAATCCCTTTCGGTCGAAGCGATAGTTTCCCTTTCGGGCGAAAGCGCCTTCGTCTTCCAAAGTTGGTGGAGTGGCGACGCTTTCGTCCGAAAGCACTTTCGACCGAAGCAATAGTTTCCCTTCCGGACGAAAGCGCTTTCATCTTCCAAAGTTGGTGGAGAGACGATGCTTTCGTCTAAAAGCACTTTCGTCCATAAGCGATAGCTTCCGAATGTCTTCGTGCAGGTCCACAGTCCAAAACTAGCAAAGGAGGACCCACTTGTCAGAAGGAGGCTGCTCGACGGATGGAGAGCAGATGGGGCTGCCTCGACGTTGGTGTACGGAAATACCCTCCGGATGACAGAGGCGCCTTATCCAAAAGAGTAGTTACAAGGGCATTGTAGTACATGTAAACAAAGAGTAGTTGGAAGGGCATTTTCGTACTTGTAAAGACTGCATGATTAATATAAATACGCTGACCTCCCCTATGGAGAGGGAGGAGGATCACTATTCAAGTGGCTACTTCTACTGTTGGCTCGCGTCCGCGAGTCTGCCATTCGTCTCCTTATGTGTTCGCTTTCGTTCGGGTAGCGACCTGCTGTTTTATGGTTTCGGCCCTAAAACAACAGAGTTGGACTAGAATGCCCCTAGGCTAGCTAGTTTGCTCTTTGTATCCTAAGGGTAGAAGGGGTATTATCTGATAGCTATAAATAATGGATGACACCCCTCATCCCTCCTTATCTCTTCAATTAGACCATTTTGCAGTTCTCTTGTTCGGGTTTTCCTTCCCCGTAGCTATTGTTGAGATCCGCAGAGCAATCATTCCTCTATGTACTCGGATTCAAGGAAAGTTGACCATAATCACCTTTTCTCCTCATTGAGGATTTTGCTGAATCTTTTATCTCACATTTTGTTCTTCGCTTTCTTGTGCTTTCCCCTCTCTTGGCATCATGAGATCGTTTGTTTCAAGGGATGAATTGTGATTCCATTTGAACTATCTTGTGCTTTGTCATGAGAGTCATCTTTCCACCGAAGGTTTCAATCTAATTCCTCACGAGCACAAAGATTGAGCAGATTTTGTTTTGAATCTTGTTTTACTCGTTCTTAACCAATTTTCTATGATTCCCTGATTTGTAGTTTGGTTCAAGTCATGATCTCATAGGAGTCACTCACTATCTTGCTTGTTATACCTTGTGTGAAATTTGAGCCCAAGAGTTCAAGTTTTGAGGGAAATCAGGATGTTTTGGTGGACGAACTATGTCGTTTTGGGGTGATTGGACTTCCTGCCCAGGGCAACCGGACATTGACTAGTGAGTCCATCTTTGAAGGTTTGCGTAGTCTAGTTCACGTGGACTAACCGGACGCACCCCTGAAAATGACCGGACACACCTTATGCCAAGTCTAGTCACTTCTAGAGAGGTCCAGGATCGACCGGACGCGCCTGTTTCGATGTGACTAGATGCGCTGTTGTCACTGTTCACCAAGTGACTGTGACCGGATGCTCCAGTGCTCAGATTCCGGTCACTTCCAGTACGACTCTAGAGAGGACTGAACGCGTTTGATCAGGTTTGACCGCACACAGCACAAAGTTTGGTAAGTGAGCTGTCAGTGCGTATTCATCTGCAGTTTCTTCATTTGGTCTTCGTTTTGTGATCGATCTTTTGTGTTGGATTCTTGACTTTGATGCCTTACAGAAATCAGGGTTCCCGTTTTGGCTCGTGTTGCTCAGGGGAGGTTGAGGTAGCCAAAAGTTCATCTAGTCAATTGTTGGCTTGCGTGAATTAGGGCGTGGGAGATTTTGTGGTGTCCCGCTGTGTTCCTACGGAGCATCCACCCAGTCACTTGGATCATGGACATCACAAGGTTGGCTCTTCCTTCTAGGATTGATTTTGGGATAGAGGCTTCCTATTTCTGAGAAGAAGTTTGAGGCTCCCATTCACCCCCTTGTCGCCGTTTTTGGTCCTTCAAGTGCCATGCCACCATGAAGATCACCATCACGAATAGGGAGCATGTTCCCTGCCTAGGAGTTCTCTGATGTGTCACCTTGATCGTCGACAATGAGGCATCATGGATATCTTTATCGTCTCCCTCGTCGGCTATGACATCATCATTAGCACATAGTGGCTCGCTTTGCTAGACCTAATTCTTTCGGATTTTGGTGCCTGCACCATGTCCGTTTCCTGCATTGGTCGCCAGATTCATTGGCACGGCGTGGCGGCTCCACCGAGCGCCAAGCTACATGCTATGTTCATGGGTTGACAACTTGCTATAAAGGCCCTGCTTGTGGATTTTGAAGGTGTCTTTGTAAAAATGCAAGGGCTACCACCACCATGTGGTCGCGACCACAACATCATCCTCACCGCAGGATCACAGCCCATTGTCGTCTGTCCATACCAGTACCTGTTGATGCACAAGGACGAGCTCGAGCAGTAGTGTGCCGCCATGATGAACTAGGGCCTCATCCGCCGAAGTTAATCCATGTTCTCTTTGTTGGTCCTCCTCATCAAGAAGGCCAATGACTAATGGTAGTTTTCCATCAACTATCGCACCATAAATGCCATCACTGTCGAGGATGCCTTCCCCATTCTGGTGGTCCATGAGCTATTAGATGAGGTCCACGGCGCCAAGTGCTTCACCAAGCTCGATCTGCGCTCGGGGTACCACCAAGTCCGGATGAATCTGGTCGACATTGCTAAGATGGCGTTCCTCAGGCACAAGGGGCTATATGAGTTCCTGGTGATGCCGTTCGGCCTATGCAATGACCCGACCATCTTCCAAGCCCTAATGAATGATGTACTTTGTCCCTTCCTCCATCGGATCGTGCTCCTATTTTTTGATGACATACTAATCTATAGCACAACTTGGGTAGACCACCTTTGGCACCTTCACACCGTCCTCTCTATGCTACAATAGCACCGCGTCTTCGTCAAGGGCTCTAAGTGTTCTTTTTGGTTGATTCCATGTCCTACCTTGGCCACATCATCACCGACGCTGGTGTTGCCATGGATCCCACCAAGGTGCATGCAATTCACGACTGGCCCTAGCCTTGCTCGGACTGCGCGCTGCAGGGGTTCCTTGGCTTGGCAGGCTACTATCACAAATTTGTCCATGACTAAGGTTTCATTACGGCGCCCCTCACGGGCACGCCTGATGAAGGAGAGGTTCCGCTAGAGTGATAAAGCCATTGTGGCCTTCCATGCACTAAAGACCACAGTCACCTCTGCTCTAGTGCAAGCCTTAATGGACTTCACCAAGCCATTCTTCCTTGAATGTGATGACTCAACTCATGGCTTCAGCGCAGTACTCAAATAGGAGCGACACTCGGTCGCGTACTTTAGCTAACCTGTCTTCCCTCGTCATCGTTCGCTCACCACCTATGATCGGGAATTGATAGGCCTCGTCCACGCCATCCGCCATTGGCATCCATACCTATGGGGCCATCGATTCCTACTACACACGGACCACTATAGCCTCAAGTCCCTTCTTGACCAATGCCTCACAACGATCCCACAACACCATTGGGTTGGCAAGATAATTGGCTTTGACTTCACCATTGAGTACAAGCCTAACACGATGAACACGATGGTCGACACCCTCTCTCATCACGACACTAACCAGCGCCCTCTCACCTCCACAAAGCCTAGGGTATGGACCCAGCGCTCGTGGCCATCCGCGACAAGATCACCGTGGGGACCCTCGCAGCACCATTGTTCCAGATCGTGTGCATGGTGGCCTTGGACTTCCACCTCTACATCCCACCAGCATCAGCCTTGCTATCGGAGATCCTATCCACTGTTCATGACGATGGTCACCATGGTCTGCAATGCACCATGCACCTCCTCCGTAGTGGCTTCCATTTTCCAAACATGTGACGGCTGGTACAACATCACGTCCATGCGTGCACCACATGCCAGAGGTGCAAGATGGAACACCTCCATCCGGCTGGCCTCCTACTTCCTTGACTTCGTGGTGGCCCTGCCACGCGTGGGGGGAAAGTCCATCATTTTGACGGTCATCAACCACTTCAGCAAGTACTGCCACTTTATCTCCTTGGTCACCCATACACACCTAAGTTTGTGGCGCAAGTGTTCTTCTCCGACATCATACAACTACATGGCGTGCCGCGGTCAATGGTGTCCGATAGTGATCCTATGTTCATCTCCATGTTTTGGCATGAATTGATGTGCCTCATGGGTGCCAAGCTGCACATGGCGATTGCCTTCCATCCTTAGCTGGACGGCCAAACGAAGGCGGTGAATCACATCATCGTCATCTACCTATGTTGCTTCACCGACAACCACCCTCGCTAGTGGCTCCACTAGCTCCCCTGGGCCAAGTATGTCTACAACACGACATACCAGTCCTCGTGCCATGACACACCGTTCCGCGTGGTGTATGTTCGAGAACTGTCATCCAATCGCTCCCACGAGCTAGGCGAGATGCGTGCGGCGACTGTCGCTAAGAACATGGCGGACCGTGATGAGTTCCTGGCAGATGTCCACTATCAACCGGAACAGACCCAGGCGGTCTAGAATCTTCATTACGACAAGCTGCATCGCCAAGTCTCCTACATGGTCGGTGATTAGCTTTGGCTCTGTCTTCGCCATCACGCTCCAGCGTCCCTACCCTAGGCCACCAAAGGGAAGCTCAAGGCACGCTTCTTATTCGGTCCCTACCGCATCTCCGAGCTCAACAACATTGTAGCGGTCCGCCTCGCTCTTCCACCATGTACTCGGCTCCAGGGCTCCAGCAAGTTCATGGGTACCCTACCGGATGCCCCCACGCCTCTCCCGCCCATTCACAATGGTGCCCCCGTCCGTGAACCTGAGCGCACGGTGTGCACCCGCTTGGCTCGCAGAGTCCGCAACATCCTCAACCTCAGAAGATATGGACTCCTTCATCGGCCGATATCTAACATTCTAGCTCGAGGACGAGCTGCTACTACACAGGGAGAGATGTCATGTGGGATCGTCACTACATGCTAAGACCCGTACCACAGATGCAACTAGGACTGCAGGATGCAATCCGGCACCAGCCACACCAGTGGCACTCGCGAACCAGTCCGGTGGCTGCGCAGCGCGCATCACAGCAGACTAAAAGTTCTTTACTAGAGAAAAGGCCTTTGGACGATAGACAGATTCGGCCATTAGTCTCGAATTTTTTTGTGTCCGGGACTAAAAGTTCTTTAGTCTCGGTTGGTAACACCAACCGGGACTAAAGGTTCCTTTTTCTCGAGGCAATCGGGACTAAAGGACCAACCGGGACTAAAGGTTCCTTTTCCTTGAGGCAATCGGGACTAAAGGGTCAGTGTTCTTTAGTCCCGGTTGGTAGGTAGGGTACCAACCGGGACTAAAGGACCTTTTAGTCCCGGTTGGTTACATCAACCGAGACTAAAGGTCCTTCCAGACATAATTTAAAAAGAAGGAGTATCCTATTCTGTTAGATGTGTAGTGTAGCTCAATTGGTAACGCACGTGAAGGCTAACTGTGCGGTCTTGAGTTCAAATCTCCTGAGTTCAAATCTCCACAGCCACAACATTTTTTCGTTTTTATTTCCAGACCTTTAGTCCCGGGTTGAATACTATAGAAGACTTTTAGTCCCCGAACCTTAGTCCCGGGTCCAGAACCGGGACTAAAGGTCCCTGAGACCCGGGACTAAAGACCCGTTCTCCAGTAGTGAGATGGATGGATAAAGCTCCTAATTTTAGTAGTTGTCCAGTGGTTGTGTAGCGAGCCAGGAGGTTAAATGCAGTGGACAGGCTATAACTAGCCAGGAGGATGCATGCAGCGGACAAGATACTTCCAGCTATCTTTAGTAGTTTGATTACATCCTATTTCTATTAGCCTGTCAAGTGCCACTATAAATTGCCTACGAGACTTCACTGGAAATTAAGTAAGAGCAATTACCCAAATTTGTTAGTCTACCTTTGCTGAAAACAATTGGGCGCTGAGGGGTAAAACCTCGCCCCAACCACGGATCATGGATATGAACTATGTAGTCGGGGTCCTCCTACCTTGTCCCTCGATGATCTTGATAATAACTGTCAAATTCAAGAGACATCTTGTAGGGAATGAAAAGCGATCAGGGTACATGGTCTCTCGCCAACGTCTTTAATCAATCTAAAATTATTTTGAAACTTATTTGCTATGGGACGGATGGAGTACTATTTATATGTCTATATGGAAGTAATACAATGGTATATCAAAGCCTTTAGCATTCTATATTTTCAAATATAGTTTGCTTTGGAATGTCATAGAATGTGTGTATCAGCATACTCAAAGTGATAATATGTAAGTTAACAGTGGAAAGCGGTCTTGTATTTATGGTACAACCAACAACACATGCGTGTGGAAAGGAATTAGAGTAAAACCGTAGCTTTTACTATCAAAATGCATTTCTACTGCATGCCATTGGTAGGGATGAAAATAATTGCAAACAGTCGCATATGATATTCACTATACAAAAACAACTCCGAGTTGAGCAGAAGCTCACCATATTTTCCTTCAGTAAGGACATTAATAAAGTAATAAAAGAATTTAGAAAAATCAAAAGTTGAAATACGGTAATGACCAGAAATAGCCATAAAAGATATTAGTGTTATGGAAATGAGGTAAATGGAATATTTCATTATCACTTTGGTCGCCTAGTCATTGGATAGGTCAAAAGACATTAAATTATAATTGATTTCATACCCAACTAGATCCAAGGTACCAACTGTGCCCCTATTCAAACGGTGCCTTTCTATGACTTAGGGTTTAGGGTAGTTCAATGTAAAAGGAAGTCTCTCAAAGTTTTATCTCCAAAATTGATTGTATTGATGTAAAGTTTTAAATCATTAGCAAATGTGAAATAATGATCGACTCTTGATGAATGGTTGGTGAATCCAGATCCGTGCTAGTTTATTTAGTTGATGTATTCTCTTATATTTTATAATCATCACATGTGCCTTTAATTTCATATTGGACCTAACTACCTATTATTAACCTGTCAAGAAGCAATATAGACACGTTCCTTCTAAGTGTTAAATCGTATATGTGGATCCATGTTTTCTGGTAAATTTATTATTATGGACACGGACCTTTGCCTCAATATTAAATAAATGGCCAAGATAATATACTACAAGAACAAACAAAATTATGCCTTAGATATTTCTTGAATTAAAAATCCAACTTTAGTGCTTGGTTGATGGCATGTAACATTATAATACCTACAATCTTTTTGCAACTATTAAATGCAAAAACTATTTTGTCCAATCCCTTATATTTGACTACATTTTTAGTGCTTGAATGAGTTATATTACAAGACTAAGAGAATACTCATCTATATTTTCATAGAAGGAAAGCTCCGAGACGAAACGTACAGTTTTCCAAATTATAGTCTACGGTTATCTTTATATACAGAGCTACCATTTGTGAATGTGCGAACAATATCTTTTCTAGAACAGATGGAGTTTCTGAATAGAAATGGCAATTAATTATGATATTATGCACACGATCACAAATAAAAAAAATAGAGAAAATAAGCTGAATAAATTCCCCACCTGTGCTTATAAAGTTCTAGCCCAAATGTTGGGAAGACCTGAAATCCGCAACTATCACCTCCAGTATAGAACCATTGGAATACAGACCAAGAAATGCTTCCGAGAAATGCTTTCAGCAAAGCACGAACCTGCAACCTGAACTAATATTAGTGCACATATCCTAAAGAACATATAATTATGTCACTTACATTTTCAGTCAGAAAGGCTAAACATTACTTTGCTACATATGCCCCTTGAGGGGTATGGAAACAATTTATAAGGTGAGCCACAACTGAGCCTGTTGGAAATAGCAGTCTGTAATCAAGGATCATGACCTACAGTGAGAAGAAAAAGAGTAAGGAGAGCGTCATTATGCCCACAAGTAAAAAACTAATTTTCAAACTTCCATTATTACAAATAAATAAATATTGTTGCTAAAAATGCTTAATTACTGGAAATAATATTTGGTTGATAAATTATCATGTACTTCTATGTTTGTTCGGATTCTTATATTGGCTACATTCATAAGCCTCTACAAATATGGACCATACAAAGCCTATGATTTGATGATACTATTGACTGCTACAGTTACACTTAATGGGCAATTAGTAGCTTCAGGAGGCTGCTCATTAAATGCTAAACACTAAGCAGCAAGACGTAACCTTATGTTTGGTTTGTTACCTCAGGTAGTTGATGGTGATATAATTAGTTTATGCAAACACAAAGTTGATATGTTGCCTTGTGGTTCGTCCTTATGATGTGTGATTGATCGGCAGGCCTACAGGTTGGCATGAGTATGCAACATGTCTCTTGGCTGTGTTGGTGTGCAGGTGTAGAGCTCGGAGGCAATGGTCGATGACGAGGTGAAGGTCAAGTAAAGACATGTCGTGCTGATGGACTAGGAGTGGTGAAGCGTAAACGTGAGGCTTGGGCTGAGAGACCAAGAGGCCGGAAAACCAGTTGCGGTAGGTAGCTAGCACTTGGCGGCAATAAGCAAGAGTACATGGGAATGAAGATGGCATCAGGCGAGTCAAGCCAGAAGGCAATGGCGTCGGGGCACCTGGCGGAGGCCGGACACGGGCTTGCATGGGAGATGCAAGTGTCGTCGATCGAGTTAGGGAGGAAGTCGAAGGCGTTGTGCTTGGTAGACGCTCGACATGCGTCGACATTGGTGTCGCAGTCGGGCGTAAGACCTATGCTCTGTCTACGATGCGGATTTGGTAGCTAAGCCTCAGAAAACAACAACAACGGTTTTCAGGTTTGGACCTCAAAACCTAGGGTCGTCGGTTTCTGAGTTTGGGCCTCAAAACTCAGGTTAGCGGGTTTATCGGTTTGGGCCTGAAAATCCGGCGGAGGTTCCGAGGAGGAACGGGATGACACGTGGCGGTATCGTGAGGCTTGTGTCGAGGCGAAGCTAGCAGTGAGAAAGCTTGTGTGTCTCGGGATGGCACATGGCGGCATCATGAGGATTACGTTGTGGCGAAGCTAACAATGAGGAAGGCGCGTAACCGTCGATGGAAGAACCTAAATGTAACACCCACGGTGTTACCGCGTAAAACAACTTACTAAAACTTATCATGAGCATCATGTTAGTTTGTTTGCATATGTTTGTGTTAAATAAAACTTTTGTGGCTTATAATAATAACTTGTTAGCTAGCGTGTTTTGGTCCAAGTCTTGTGAGGAACGCGATCCTTGTTTTAACAAAAGCTTTTGGTGGAGTCTAAACTCAATCCTTGTCTCTCATCGAATACAAAATCATCTCTCAAACGAAGTTAATCGCTTTTCGGTGGTCGTTCCGACGTCGCCTTAGTATCTTTTAACTAAGTCGCGACCGTATGTTACCACTCAAGCCTTTGTATCTGGTCCTTCTCCTTCTTTTGGATATCCCGAACAAAGGTTAGTAAGAGTCTCTGTTGAGAAAATGTGCAGAAGATGTCTAAAAGCAGCCAAAACCAATGTTGCAACCTTTTTCAAGATGCATCTTTGGCTTTAGTCAAGCTGCAGTTTTCTTAACTTCTATGAGGTTGGACTTTTAAGCAAAGTTGTAGATGGGATCATGGTCGACAAATTTGGTTTAGTGACCAAATGCTAGTTCGACTTGGAAGCTAGTCAAAAGGGTATGGCAAGTTTGAATCTGTTGCTGAAAACCCAAGGACTTAGAATTTATGCTAAGTCTGTGGCTCCTTGGAGTGTTCTTGAGGTTGGAACCCCGCGTTCTTCTAATCTGTGCAGCGTTTGGGGTAGATCCAAAAATAAAAGTTGGAGTAGATGTTTCGGGTCAGAGCTTGTGGAAAGTTGAGCCTTGTACGGACCCGTTTGGATCATCAGAACCCAGTTTGTTTGAACTCGGCAGGCACAGTGATACTGCTACCTTGGCACTATTTTTCTCGCTGATCCAAGCCTCGTACGGTCTTTTGCCTTAAAGGAGTTTGGAAGTAGGTTGGAAGCTCTCCAACTTTGTCCACAGGCGTCTGGGCTGAATCCGAGCGGACGATGCCATAAATCGGGGTACAGAAGTGGTCGGGAACGCACGCGAGCTGCTCGATGTTTTGACCATGTTTTGGCTTGACACTGAGAAGTTCCAGCAGGCTGTTCTCCACGTGGGTTGGTTGGATCAGAGTGCGGTCTGCGTCGTTCAACAGTGTCAGGTCCCGTGTCTCATGTTGCTCTTGGGGCCAAGCACCGCAGTTATGTGGATGAGCCATAACGCTCACGTCCAAACCCTGGCCACGGCATGACTGTTCGTCAAGTTTGGCCGCAGTCACCACGTGCGCGTTCCCTGTCCGCGGGCGCTGTGCGTGTCGCAGTCGCACATGGCCGCCGTGGACCGTCTCTGGTGCCCACGTTGTCCCTTAAACCGAGCCAAGTTCGAGTCCTTTGAAAGCCAGCCATCCCAGCTTGAGCTCTCGCCATCGCCGTCAAACCTCACCATCGTTCCTCGCTGTTCTCCCTCTCGCGACCGTTCCTGTGAGTGGTTTCGGGGTCGGCTTTGTGCCTTTGCCTCCGTTCGGCCGCGCCACTCCTTCTTCTCCTTTGCCGGCGCGCCGCGACCAGTGGCCGCCGAGGGCGCCGTCGCGCCGGTCGACTCGTAGAGCCGCGGCGTGGGTCTCCGGTTGGGCCTTCGAGCTTCTGCAGCGGCGGCAAGGAGGCCGCGACCTCCCCTGGCCACGCCCCGCCGATGTCAAGCCTCTCCCGGCCGGAATCCGAGCTCCTCCGCCGGTCTGCCCGATCGGGCCAGCGAGAGGTAGAAGGAGGGATCTGCGCGCGTGAAATCAGTAAAAGACAGGGGGTTTTCTAGGAATTCCAGTGAGTAGTATAAATAGTGTTTGGACCTCTTCGTAGTTATCCAGTTTTCCGAGGGCTAGTTCGCAAAAGTCGCGCGAGAGAGAGAGGGCGATGCGGCCCTCTGTTTGGGGCCGTTGCTGGGCTCCGCTTCGGCCGTGGCTCGGGCCGACTGGCCAGGCCGCGCGGGAGCCGGCCTGCCTGGCAGGCCGGCTGGCTGGGAGCCGTTGGGCCAGTTTCGGTTTTTCTTTTGTTTGTTTTAGGAAATGTTTTATTAATTGTTTAACTACAGCAAACTTTGATAAATCATAGTAATTAGTGTGAGTGTCCAAAAATAGTGAAATAAAGTTTGTTAGGTTTCGAAAATTATGATCTACCTGTTGGTATGTTTAGTTCATGCTAGTTGTGTATCTTTCTGGTAGTCTTTAAATAAATGCTAAAATGCTTTATTGCTTGGAATAAAACTTGTAAGATTTTTAGGAGACAAACCATAATAGCTATAGCTCTAAAATTTTTATGGTAGCCTCTCTGTAATATTAACTACCTACTGTAATTTTAATAGCTTCATCACAGTCTGTTTGATAGTCCATCTAGTTAGCTCCTAAGAGTAAATAGAAGAAAATAGAAAAGGATATGAGTTAGTTAGTTTAATCCTTAGTTAGGGTTGTTGTAACCTTGCTGTTAGTATAATCTGATGGTACTTTTCTTTAGTTAGTAGTTAGTGCTATAGTAGCTCGTGTGTTCATTGTTTCCTAGTTGTTAATCCATGCTAAGCATTGCATCATCATTGCATGCATATAGGTGACGGACAAGAAGAGTTTGTGGCCATCGGTGACCAGGAGTTCGAAGAGGTGATAGAGGAGTATGAGGAAGTGCTTGAGGTGCCTGAGGAGCTGCCACCACCGCCGCCTCTTTCTGATTTTGTTCATGTTGCTCCTAACCAAAGCAAGCCCCGGTGCATAACCTATATTTTTGAATATCTCTAAATGAATATATGTATGTTGTGCATTTATGTTTTCAGGAGTTATATGAAACCCACCTGCATATATATACATATCCCATGAGTCCTACTAGTACAGGTTCGAGTAGCGCTATGCTTAGGATGAACGGTAGCGTGGGCGACCTGTCATTGCTCACAAAGTAGGTGCTCTACTTTAAACTAATGATGATGAAAAGAAACTGAGACCGGGCAGGGATGTGGTTTGGTTCTGGTGGGTGTGACGAGTTATGTCCCGCGGCCACGGGCTTAGCTTCGGTTGCACTGTTTCCCTGTCTGTGTCGCTTAGGGACCGTTCGTTGTTATGGGTGTGAGCTATGTCACAGATCCTCTTATCCCGAACGCATACTTGCTTATGGGAGCGGGAAGGCTAGCTGACTCTTGCCTTGGTTTCCGGCTCTATGTGATCCGACCGTTAGATTTTTGGTAGGAGGAGGTCCTTGCACCACTCACGGCCGGGCCGGTGAGTGGGGGTTGGAGTCCCGGTCCTGGATGCGGATACTGGACCTCTTGGCAGGAGTTGGCGAGTTGGTCTCAGTTGTGCCTTGGTACAAACGGGACGTGTGTTTTGGGGTACCCAGCTAGGCTACATTGATTCGCGAATCGCCGTTGTTTAAACGGTACCAGTATGGCAATCGCCCGACAGCGTAGTTTAACAACTGGAACTAAGGATGGAGAACTATGTTGTTTTGTTTACCACTTATTTGGAAATATAATAGGTGCTTATATAGAAATAGGTATAACAACTAATATGGCTAAATAACATGTTACAACCATTTTATTAAAAATGCTCCTTTGCAAACAAAGAGAAACCAGAGCCATATAGCCTTTCATAATCCTTGTGAGTCGGGATCTATATTTCCCATTCGGGTAAGACTTGCGAGTACATTTGAGTACTCAAGGTTTGTTGTATTCTTTGTTGCAGGTGCAGCTTGAGCAGTTGTTTGGAGGACTTTTCTGGTGGGCACAGACCGAGTCCTCACCCCTTCGTTTAGATCTTCACTAGTTGTTAGTTTCGCACCATTTACTTTCAGTACTTGAACAATGGCTTGTAATAATTAAATTCCTAAGACTTCTAATATATTGGTTGGATTGTGTTATGTAAGCTCTACTCATTATTGGATCCTGGCGAGAAATGTGGATTGTTTCGAGATCTCCCTTGGGGTGTGCTCGACGGAATTGCTAAGTTTAGACACTCTCAAGTGCGCTTAGTGCCTAATGGAGGGCAAGTGTACTTGGAAGTGGATTTACTTAGGCGGTTCTGCCACAGTTGGTATCAAAGCCAATAATGAGTATCTGAGCTTCAGAACACTTCTGAAATACTGCTAAAACTTGACCAACAAGCATAGGAAGCGTAGGTCGTGTATTAAATATGAGCCCTATTAAATATGGTCTATCTATGATAGCGGCACTGTTTTGGACTAATCATTTTTTTCGCACGTACACTAACTTGCGTAGTACGTAGGGAGTGTGCGATGTGCCGAACTTTTGCGATAGCCGCTATATTTCTGGCTTGTGAGGATAAATAGGTCGATGCATGCATCATTCACAGGGAACCATAATAAACACCCCTTCACAATTAATGTTTTCTCTTGTTCCATATCTCTTCTCGAGTTCTATGATAAGATGGTATTGGTTGTTCCCTAATAATGGCCCTATCTGTTCCAGATGAACCTGAGGTCCGGACGTGGTTAGGCTAGCGCTGGGCAGGCGCACGGGAAGACCGTCAGGGGAGCGCTCATGGGATCAACCGGGGGCACGAGGGCCATTCGGGGAGGAATGAGATCCCTGAGTTGGAGCCTGCACAACATCTACCTCACCCGCCACCCCCGCCGCCACCTCCTCACGGGGTTCCGGCGGAAGTGTGGGCGGAACTCACGGCATCTCGTCGTGAAGCAGCTCAAGCCTTGGGCCTCATGGCTCGTTTGATGGAAGGTTTTGCTAAGGGGGCAAGGGGAGGAAATGGTGGCAACGGGAATGGGGGTCGTGCTCCTAGAAGGGAGTGCACGTTCCAAGACTTTCTGGGAACCCAGCCACCTACTTTTGATCCCACTCAGGAGCCTTTGGATGCTGACCATTGGCTTCACAATATGGAGCAGAAGTTCCCCCTTATTCCTATCACTGATGGACAGAAAGTGTACTTCGCAACACAGCAGCTGCGGGGTGCAGCAACAGCTTGGTGGGAGACTTTCAGTGCAGCTCAGCCTGTGGGCCATGCCATCACCTGGCGAGAGTTTACAACAGCTTTTCATCAGTTCCATATTCCTGCTGGTCTTCTAAGCAGGAAGCTTAAGGAGTTTCTTGAGCTGCGGCAGGGTGGGCTATATGTGTTGGACTATGTCAATAGGTTCAACCTGTTAGCTCAATATGCTGAGTCATATGTTGACACAGACGCCAAGAAGAGAGACAGGTTTTACCAGGGGCTTACTGCTGTGCTCCAGGAGAAGCTTTACAACGGCAGGTATACTACCTTTGGGGAGTTAATGGATGCTGCCATCACCATGCAGGGCCTGCACAAGGAGGCACAGGCGGAAGAGAAGAGAAAGCGGGCGTTTTCTGGAGGTTCTGGGCATCAGCAAGCTCAGAAGGTGCAGGTGGTTAGGCGGGTGCCCTTTCACCAACAGGGTGGGCAACCGTCTCGCCCAGTTCAGAGTTATAGAAGCTTTCCAGCACCAACCCAGTTTCGCGCACATTCTCAACAGGTGCAGCAGCCACCTCCTGGACAGTAGGCACCACAGTTTCAAGCTCAAGGGAACAGGTCGGGTGCTTGTTTCATGTGTGGCAAGGAAGGTCACTATGCTCGAGAATGCCCACAAAACTAGGGCGGTCAGTACTCTCAGCCTTCAGCCAACTCACGCCTGGTCAAGAGAACGGTGATCAAGAAGAGGATTCCAGTTAGCAGATCCGGGCAAGTGAACTACACCGCAGCTGAGGAGATTCCACAGGGAGAACCTGTGATGGCTGGTATGTTCACCATAAATTCCTATCCAGCCTATGTGTTGTTTGATTCTGGTGCATCACATTCATTCATGAGCATGGGTTTTGCACAAAGGCACAATATATCTGTTATGGCTATACCTATTGCCTATAGAATAAGAACTGTGGGAGCTCAAATCTCTGTTAATACTCGGACAGTTACAGTGGATCTGAGATTAGCTGCTCATATATATCGCTCCCAGTTCTTAATATTGCCTGGACATGGCACAGATGTTATCTTGGGAATGAATTGGATGGAAAACTTTGGGGTCAGTCTGAACTTAGAGCACCGAGCCATAGAGTTGAGGCTTCCAAACTTATCAAAGGATAGAATGACTCTTCTCTTGACCTCCACTCTTGCTTTGCCAGTTGTTGCTAGTACAGAAGCTTCCCCCGATCTTGCTTCCATTCCAGTTGTCTGTGAGTTTCCAGATGTGTTTCCTGAAGATTTACCGGGTCTTCCTCCTGAGAGAGATGTAGAGTTCACCATTGAGTTGGAACCAGGGACCGCGCCAATTTCTTGGCGTCCCTATCGCATGGCTCCCCCAGAGCTTGCTGAGATGAAGAAACAGTTGGGAGAGTTGCTAGAGAAAGGTTTCATTCGTCCCAGTCACTCACCTTGGGGATGTCCAGCTATCTTTGTCAAGAAGAAAGATGATACACTCAGGATGTGTGTGGATTACCGTCCCCTCAACGCGGTAACCATTAAGAATAAATAACCATTGCCCTGGATTGACTCACTCTTTGACCAGTTAGCCGCTGCAAAGGTATTCTCCAAGATTGATCTTCGATCCGGTTATCATCAAATCAAGATCAGGCCTGAAGATATTCCCAAGACAACATTCTCCACCAGATATGGTTTATATGAGTATTTAGTTATGTCTTTTGGTCTCACCAATGCTCCTGCCTTCTTCATGTACCTCATGAACTCAGTCTTCATGCCAGAGTTGGATAAGTTTGTGGTGGTTTTCATTGATGATATCTTGATCTACTCCAAGGATAGAGAGGAGCATGCTCAACATCTTCGGGTAGTCTTGAGTAGACTACGCGAACATAAGTTGTATGCCAAGTTTAGCAAATGTGAGTTTTGGTTAGAAAAGGTGCAGTTCTTGGGGCATGTCTTAACCCCTAAAGGAGTCTCGGTAGATCCAAGCAAGGTACAAGATGTGTTGAAGTGGCAATCTCCAGTGTCAGTGCATCAGGTTCGACAGTTTCTTGGTTTAGCTGGGTATTATTGTCGGTTCATTCCAGATTTCTCCAAGATAGCTAGACCAATGACCAAGCTGCTGCAGAAAGAGGTCAAGTTCAAGTGGAGCCCAGAGTGTGAAGAGTCCTTTCAGATTCTCAAGAAGTGTCTCACCACTACTCCTGTTCTAGCTCAGCTTGATATTGAAAAGTCTTTTGATGTGTTTTGCGACGCATCCAGGATTGGACTAGGTGTTGTGTTGATGCAAGAAGGACGGGTAATAGCTTATGCTTCCAGGCAGTTAAAGAAGCATGAGTTGAACTACCCCACCCATGATCTTGAGTTAGCTGCAGTTGTGCACTCTTTGAAAATATGGAGGCATTATTTGCTTGGAAATAAGGTGCACATTTACACCGATCACAAGAGTCTCAAGTATATCTTCACTCAACCTGAGCTGAACCTGAGGCAGCGAAGATGGCTCGAGCTGATTAAGGATTATAATCTGGAAGTTCATTATGATCCTGGAAAAGCTAATGTGGTAGCCGATGCTTTGAGTCGGATGTCACATCCAACACAAGAGGAATCTTTATCGCTAGGTCATTCAGAGATCTTAGCACATATTGCTCTTGTTTCAGATTTGTTAGAATAGGTAGTGATGGAGCAAAGACTAGATAAAGCAGAAATCCCTCACATCAGGAAGTTGATTATGGAACAACGAGGAACTCATTTCAGTGTGGATGACCAAGGAGTGGTAAAATTCAAGAATAGACTTGTAGTTCCCAAGGAAGGAGAGTTGAGGAGGAAAATTTTGGAAGAAGCACACAACTCAAAGCTTTCTATCCATCCTGGAAGTAACAAGATGTATCATGATATGTGTTCGTTGTACTGGTGGCCAAAAATGAAGCAAGATATTGTCAAGTATATATCTGAGTGTGATACATGCAGAAGAGTAAAGGCAGATCATTTGAGGACACCTGGTTTTCTTCAACCTTTGCCTATTCCTGCCTGGAAATGGGAAGATATCTCTATGGATTTTGTTGTGGGCTTGCCCCGTACCTCTTCAGGATATGAATCCATTTGGGTGATTGTGGATCGACTCACCAAGTCAGCTCATTTCTTGCCAGTGCATACTAAATATGGGGCCAAGCAGTATGCTGAGTTGTACTTCGACAGGATTGTCACCTTGCATGGAGTGCCTCTCACCATTGTGTCAGACAGAGGGTCTGTGTTTGTTTCCCGTTTCTGGGAACAACTCCATGATTGCCTGGGAACTAAGTTGTTGAGAAGTACAGCATATCACCCGCAAACAGATGGACAAACTGAAAGGGTCAACCAAGTGTTGGAGGACATGTTGAGAGCTTGTGTCATATCTTTTCGAGAAAAATGGGACAAGTGTCTGAGGTTCGCAGAGTTTTCTTACAATAACAGTTACCAGGAAAGTATCAAGATGGCACCATTTGAGGCTTTGTATGGCAAAAAGTGTAGAACACCACTCAATTGGGTTGAGGTCGGAGACCGTGGATATTTTGGTCCAGATTTGGTAAAAGAAGCTAGAGAGCAAGTCGCTATCATTCAGGGTCATATAAAGGCAGCTCAGAATCGTCAGAAAATGTATGCGGACAAGAGAAGAAGGCCTTTGAGTTTTGAGGTTGGAGATTATGTATATCTTAAGGCATCCCCTATGAGAGGTGAACATCGCTTTGGTGTTCGTGGAAAGTTAGCTCCTCGTTATGTTGGACCTTACAAGGTATTGTCAAAATGGGGTCTTGTGGCATATCAGATTCAGCTTCCTGAGATTCTGTCAGCAGTCCATAATGTTTTTCATGTATCACAGCTGAGAAAGTGTTTGCGTGTCCCTGAAGAAGTTATAGCAGTTACTGATCTTCCACTTCAGCCTGATCTCTCTTATATTGAGCGTCCGATAAAGATTCTAGATGAAAAGGAAAGAGTCACCAGAAACCGAGTGATTAAGTTTTACAAGGTTCAATGGCAAAACCATTCAGAAGATGAAGCAACTTGGGAACAAGAAAGTTATATTGTGGAGCATTATCCTCATCTTCTTCCTCTCTTTCCAAGGTAAAAAGCTCAGTAATGTTTCCTTTCTTTTCCCACACTAGGCACGGAAATCTCGGGACGAGATTTTCTTTAGGGGGGTGGGGCTGTAACACCCACGGTGTTACCGCGTAAAACAACTTACTAAAACTTATCATGAGCATCATGTTAGTTTGTTTGCATATGTTTGTGTTAAATAAAACTTTTGTGGCTTATAATAATAACTTGTTAGCTAGCGTGTTTTGGTCCAAGTCTTGTGAGGAACGCGATCCTTGTTTTAACAAAAGCTTTTGGTGGAGTCTAAACTCAATCCTTGTCTCTCATCGAATACAAAATCGTCTCTCAAACCAAGTCAATCGCTTTTCGGTGGTCGTTCCGACGTCGCCTTAGTATCTTTTAACTAAGTTGCGATCGTATGTTACCACCCAAGCCTTTGTATCTGGTCCTTCTCCTTCTTTTGGATATCCCGAACAAAAGTTAGTAAGAGTCTCTGTTGAGAAAATGTGCAGAAGATGTCTAAAAGCGGCCAAAACCAATGTTGCAACCTTTTTCAAGATGCATCTTTGGCTTTAGTCAAGCTGCAGTTTCCTTAACTGCTATGAGGCTGGACTTTTAAGAAAAGTTGTAGATGGGATCATGGTCGACAAATTTGGTTTAGTGACCAAATGCTAGTTCGACTTGGAAGCTAGTCAAAAGGGTATGGCAAGTTTGAATCTGTTGCTGAAAACCCAAGGACTTAGAATTTATGCTAAGTCTGTGGCTCCTTGGAGTGTTCTTGAGGTTGGCATCCCATGTTCTTCTAATCTGTGCAGCGTTTGGGGTAGGTCCAAAAATAAAAGTTGGAGTAGATGTTTCGGGTCAGAGCTTGTGGAAAGTTGAGCCTTGTACGGACCCGTTTGGATCGTCAGAACCCAGTTTGTTTGAACTCGGCAGGCACAGTGATACTGCTACCTTGGCACTATTTTTCTCGCTGATCCAAGCCTTGTACGGTCTTTTGCCTTAAAGGAGTTTGGAAGTAGGTTGGAAGCTCTCCAACTTTGTCCACAGGCGTCTGGGCTGAATCCAAGCGGACAATGCCATAAATCGGGGTTCAGAAGTGGTCGGGACCGCACGCGAGCTGCTCGATGTTTTGACCATGTTTTGGCTTGACACTGAGAAGTTCCAGCTGGCTGTTCTCCATGTGGGTTGGTTGGATCAGAGTGCGGTCTGCGTCATTCAACAGTGTCAGGTCCCGTGTCTCATGTTGCTCTTGGGGCCAAGCGCTGCAGTTATGTGGATGAGCCGGAACGCTCACGTCCAAACCCTGGCCATGGCATGACTGTTCGTCAAGTTTGGCCGCAGTCACCACGTGCGTGTTCCCTGTCCGCGTGCACTGTGCGTGTCGCAGTCGCACATGGCCGCCGTGGACCGTCTCTGGTGCCCACGTTGTCCCTTAAACTGAGCCAAGTTCGAGTCCTTTGAAAGCCAGCCATCCCCGCTTGAGCTCTCGCCATCGCCGTCGAACCTCACCACCGTTCCTCGCTGTTCTCCCTCTCGCGACCGTTCCTGTGAGTGGTTTCGGGGTCGGCTTTGTGCCCTTGCCTCCGTTCGGCCGCGCCACTCCTTCTTCTCCTTTGCCGGCGCGCCGCGACCAGTGGCCGCCGAGGGCGCCGCCGCGCCGGTCGACTCGGAGAGCCGCGGCGTGGGTCTCCGGTTGGGCCTTCGAGCTTCTGCAGCGGCGGCAAGGAGGCCGCGACCTCCCCTGGCCACACCCCGCCGACGTCGAGCCTCTCCCGGCCGGAATCCGAGCTCCTCCACCGGTCTGCCCGATCAGGCCAGCGAGAGGTAGAAGGAGGGATCTGCGCGCGTGAAATCGGTAAAAGACAGGGGGTTTTCTAGGAATGCCAGTGAGTAGTATAAATAGTGTTTGGACCTGTTCGTAGTTATCTAGTTTTCCGAGGGCTAGTTCGCAAAAGTCGCGAGAGAGAGAGATAGGGCGATGCGGCCCTCTGTTTGGGGCCGTTGCTGGGCTCCGCCTGGGCCGTGGCTCGGGCCGGCTGGCCAGGCCGCGCGGGAGCCGGCCTGCCTGGCAGGCGGGCTGGCTGGGAGTCGTTGGGCCAGTTTCGGTTTTTCTTTTGTTTGTTTTAAGAAATGTTTTATTAATTATTTAACTACAACAAACTTTGACAAATCATAGTAATTAGTGTGAGTGTCCAAAAATAGTGAAATAAAGTTTGTTAGGTTTCTAAAATCATGATCTACCTGTTGGTATGTTTAGTTCAGGCTAGTTGTGTATCTTTCTGGTAGTCTTTAAATAAATGCTAAAATGCTTTATTGCTTGGAATAAAACTTGTAAGATTTTTAGGAGACAAACCATAATAGCTATAGCTCTAAAATTTTTATGGTAGCCTCTCTGTAATATTAACTACCTACTGTAATTTTTATAGCTTCATCACAGTCTATTTGATAGTCCATCTAGTTAGCTCCTAAGAGTAAATAGAAGAAAATAGAAAAGGATATGAGTTAGTTAGTTTAATCCTTGGTTAGGGTTGTTGTAACCTTGCTGTTAGTATAATCTGATGGTACTTTTCTTTAGTTAGTAGTTAGTGCTATAGTAGCTCGTGTGTTCATTGTTTGCTAGTTGTTAATCCATGCTAAGCATTGGATCATCATCGCATGCATATAGGTGACGGACAAGAAGAGTTTGTGGCCATCGGTGACCAGGAGTTCAAAGAGATGATAGAGGAGTACGAGGAAGTGCTTGAGGTGCCTGAGGAGCTGCCACCACCGCCGCATCTTTCTGACTTTGTTCCTGTTGCTCCTGACCAAGGCAAGCCCCGGTGCATAACCTATATTTTGGAATATCTCTAAATGAATATATGTATGTTGTGCATTTATGTTTTTAGGAGTTATATGAAACCCACCTGCATATATATACATATCCCATGAGTCCTACTAGTACAGGTTCGAGTAGCGCTATGCTTAGGATGAACGGTACCGTGGGCGACCTGTCGTTGCTCACAAAGTAGGTGCTATGCTTTAAACTAATGATGATGGAAAGAAACTGAGACCGGGCAGGGATGTGGTTTGGTTCTGGTGGGTGTGATGAGTTATGTCCCGCGGCCACGGGCTTAGCTTCGGTTGCACTGTTTCCCTGTCTGTGTCGCTTAGGGACCGTTCGTTGTTGTGGGTGTGAGCTATGTCATATATCCTCTTATCCCGAACACATACTTGCTTATGCGAGCGGGAAGGCTAGCTGACTCTTGCCTCGGTTTCTGGCTCTATGTGATCCGACCGTTAGATTTTTGGTAGGAGGAGGTCGTTGCACCACTCACGGCTGGGCCGGTGAGTGGGTGCTTGGAGTCCCGGTCCTAGATGCGGATACTGGACCCCTTGGCAGGAGTTGGCGAGTTGGTCTCGGTTGTGCCTTGGTACAAACGGGGCGTGTGTTTTGGGGTACCCAGCTAGGCTACATTGATTCGCGAATCGTCGTTGTTTAAACGGTACCGGTATGGCAATCGCCTGACAGCGTAGTTTAACAACTGGAACTAAGGATGGAGAACTATGTTGTTTTGTTTACCACTTGTTTGGAAATATAATAGGTGCTTACATAGAAATAGGAGCAACAACTAATATGGCTAAATAACATGTTCCAACCGTTTTATTAAAAATGCTCCTTTGCAAACAAAGAGAAACCAGAGCCATATAGCCTTTCATAATCCTTGTGAGTCGGGATTTATATTTCCCATTCGGGTAAGACTTGCGAGTACATTTGAGTACTCAAGGTTTGTTGTAATCTTTGTTGCAGGTGGAGCTTGAGCAGTTGTTTGGAGGACTCTTCTGGTGGGCACAGACCGAGTCCTCACCCCTTCGTTTAGATCTTCGCTAGTTGTTATTTTCGCACCATTTACTTTCAGTACTTGAACAATGGCTTGTAATAATTAAATTCCTAAGAATTCTAATATATTGGTTGGATTATGTTATGTAAGCTCTACTCATTATTGGATCCTGGCGAGAAATGTGGATTGTTTCGAGTTCTCCCTTGGGGTGTGCTCGACGGAATTGCTAAGTTTAGACACTCTCAAGTACGCTTAGTGCCTAATGGAAGGCAAGTGTACTTGAAAGTGGATTTACTTAGGCGGTTCTGCCACACTAACTGAGTTGGACTAGAATGCCAATAGGGCTAGCTTGTTTGCTCTTTGTATCTAGGGATAGAAGGGGTATTGTGTTTAGGCTATAAATAAAGGATGACACCCCTCATCCCTCCCCATCTCTTTAATGAGCATTTCATTTGAGACACAGACTTTCATCTGTTAGGTCCTCCCCATCCTCTAGCTACTGAGAGATCCACAGAGACGAAATCATTCATCTGTGTATTTTAATTTCAGGAAAGTTGACTGTAATCAGCTTGTAGCCTCATTGGCTTTTGCACTGAAATCTTTTGTGTTCGCATTTTGTTCTTCACGTTCTTCGTTTACCTGTCTTTGCTCTTTCTCGAGTTCTTTCGATTTGAGAGATGGATTGTGATTCCGTTTGAACCATCTTATGCTAGGACGTGAGAGACATCTTTCCATTGAAAGATTTATCAAATTCCTTATGAGCACATAGATCAGGTGAAAATCGTTTTTGTTGTCTAAACATCCCCTTTTACGTGATCTGTGATATCTCGAGATCTAGTCGGGTTCGAACCATGATTTCTTAGAAATAGCTCACCAATATGCTCAAGATCACCTGGGTGAAGTTTGGTTGCATGCCGTTTTGATTTGGTCGACATCCGATCGAATTTAGGTTTTGCCCGAGCTGTTTTTGTTGTTGTCTGGGCATTCCCAGACAGTCCGAGAGTCATCTCCGGACAGTCCGCGTCTGGGGGCTTGCATAGGCAGTCTTTGCCTAAGAACTGTTTACGTTGTGTTAGGTGAACCGGGGACAGTCCGCCAGCAGATTTTTGACAGGGACTAGTTCATTGAATTGCACTATTGAGTTGAACTATGGACAGTCCGACGTGCAAACCGTGGATAGTCGGGGACCTGATCAGAATTATTTCAGAACAGTTTGGTTTTTAGGTTTTGACCTGCGGATAGTCCGGAGTAGACCCCGGACAGTCCGGCTCACAAGCCCGAATAGTCCGCGACCAGTTCCCGGACAGTCCAGCAGTGTGCAGTTTTGCCGGCTTTTGAGTCTTCTTCTTTGCGCTTGCTTCCGACGCTTTCTTCGGCAGTCTCATTATACCTCTTGGACATCTCCTAAGATATCCAGCCACCAGTGGGCTCGTGGACTAGCCGCGCTCGTGGTTTTGCTTTAGGGTCGATTTTCTGGGACAGTAGCCTAAACATTTCAAAAGAAATTTTACGGCTCTCATTCACTACCCTTTAGTCGTCGTTTCTGGTCCTTCAGTTTACGGTATTCTCATGACATGTTTTTATAGGATGACATTAAAAGGGCAAAGAATCAGAAATGGTTACTTATTTGTTTGGAGCATATGACTGGTATGAAAATCAATTATGCCAAAAATGATTACTAATTGGCTTTGAAGAGGATATGGCAAATGAGTTTGCTAAAACCTTTTGTTGCAAGAGAGTGAGTTTCCGTGTAAATACATAAGTGCCACGGCCCCTTACATTTGACATAATTGAAAAGAGAAAATTTGCATCTTGTGATTGATAAGGTGATTAAGAATTGCTGGTTAGATGGGTAGGTTATTGTCTTCTGCAGGCCGACCCTCTATAAGGCTTGTTTAGCTAGCATTCTCATTTACTTGTTGTCTAGCATTAAGTTTTCTAGATGGTCAATTGAGATGATTAACTCTCAGATGGCTCATTTGCTTTGGAATAACAATGAAGATAAGCATAAGTATCCTTTCGACAATTAGCAGCTATTAGCTCAAAAGAAAGAGGTACAGAGAATACCAATGTAAGAAGTTTAAACATTTCACCTTTGAGCTCTTTGATTTTTATAGCCATCATTTAAACTCTAATTCCACTTGGACAAAAACTATGGACCATAAATACAGGATAAATATAATCCTAATATGTTTTGGCCAAATTCTTACTTCACCTTTTTTGGAATGGGGTTTTGTGGGCTGCAAAAGCTGCTTTGATGGGTATTATATTGACAGTGGGTAACGGTAGGAGGATTCGTTTCTATGAAGATCACTGGTTTGATAACTCTAGCTTAGCTATTCAATTTTGGCCTTTGTATGTGACCAATACCAATGTGCAAAAGGCAAATACATTAGTGAGTTTTTGGGATGGGGAGGTTTCAAGACTTTCTTTCAGAAGAACTGTCAGAAAGACTGATACATTTATGGTATGAGCTTTTGGAGATGTTACAGAGAATAAGTCTCCTAAGTGAACAGGATCAGATTATCTGGAGCTTTAGCTCCAATTGAAAATTTCCAGTCCGGTCTCTATATGCTGTGATTAATTGTAGAGGTGTTATGCCTGTTTATCTGCATGCTGTTTGGAAGCTCCATATTCCTCAGAGTGCAGATATTTTTGTGGCTGTTAGCTAATAACAGGTTGCTATCTAGAGATAGTTTTGCAAGCGTAGAGAGGTCATGGATCAGTCTTGTTTGTTCTGTAAGGAAGAGGAGACAATTATTCATTTGTTCTTTGATTGACTCTTGGCTTCTAGGGAGCTCCACCGTTGTTTCTCATTCCATGGTTGAAGCTGTATGTTTGAGTTGCAATGATGAATCTGTAATGCCATCAGCTTAAGCTATGGTGGGCATGCCTAAACGCTTGGACTTAAACGTTGTAATTGTACGCTCTAGAAAATCACCATAGTAGAAATATAGCAGCGATCTGTGAATAATGGAGGATAATTAAATTACCTTTACCATGGGTATCATTGCCATTATACCCACCATACCAGTGAAGAAAATTAATAACCCGTATCTTCCCATCGGTACGACCTCAACAATGTCTTCTTTGTTTGGATTCTCACTGAGAGATTTTGCTAAGTCAGAAGTCATTGCGACAAGGTACGTTGCAAAACCACCTAAAACAAAGGCCAAATTAAAATTTGATCACTTACTTTGAATGGAAAAAAAATTGGTATGCAATGCATCCAAACAAGTAGACAAAAACAGCAACGATTCTTAACTTGACACGGTTGATTATTACAAACTGATCTACATATGGAGTATATATATATATAAATAGCATGAGACCTCTATAATGTTACAACATATGTTATATATATACTTACTTGCGACAGCCACGTTAACACAGGTGATGACACTGGTCTGGAGGAAGACATTCTCCTGCCGGGTGAATGGGGCCGCAGCTATACCACAGCGTCGCAGCAGAGACACGAGGCCCCTAAGGGTGGCGAAGCAGAGGATATTTGAAGGCATGTTGAATGCTCCTACGAGCCCGACGATCATGTAGATCCGTAGTGACACCATAGAGAATATAAACGCATACACCACCGCGACGACCATTGATCGCAGTGTCACCATCCCCCAGAACCCAGGATATGGCTGACCCTCGAATGCCCTCTCCACAGAGGGTGCCGACTCTCCAATTGTGGCATCCATGATGGAGGCCTGACCGCCTGACTACTTTGCTCGAGCCGACGAGACCAAGCTACCCCTTGCGATATCGCTAGTGTTTCTGATTACTGATAGAGAAATAAGTTAATTCCTTAAGGAGGGGATGGGAGGGGGCGCATGGGCTTTGGAGAGGCGAGAGGTCGAGAGGTAGTATAGCCAGGCCAAGAGTAAAAATAGAATTTCTAGCTGACGCTGGGGTTGGGGATACCTGGTTTTGCAAACACAGAGCAGACTGACCAGAGGAAGAGTTCAAACACTGAATAGAGTGACCAGACGCTGATAAATTAGATGTTCCTTTTTTCTATTTTAATTAAAATAAACAGAGAGCTTTATTAAGCCTGTGTTGCAGCCATCCTGATAAGCAATTGAATGCTCCAAACACCAATGGATCACTGGTAGTCAAGTAATTGAGTAAATTCCTGCCGTAATTGGAAATTAGTCAAATCCATTGAGTGTCACTGTTTGAAAATTTCAATTTTTTTATCAGGTACAATTTGTACGCACACAACCTACACACTCACACCACACGCACATACAAGCATGCGCGTCCGTACACACGCAAAGAGAGATTGGGAAATGCGCAGCACCACCGAACATGCACGCGTGCGTGTGCTTGCAAATTCTGGAAAAATCCAGAAAAAAGGTACGACACCAGGATTTGAACAATGGTGGGTAGCGTCTAACTGGACTGCATTACCACAGGACCACAGGTCCTTTCGCAAAATTTCATTGCTACACAACTGATTTTCAGTTATGGTTCATAATGTATAGGCGTCACTAGAAATCAAAGTGCGGGTCCAGACCATGAAGCGTTAGTCTAAATTCATTTATACTGGTTGGTTCCAGACCATGAAGCGTTAGTCTAAACTAGTTGGCCCCCCGCGCTTCGCTGCGGGCAGGCTCAGTTTATAATTTAATCTTTGTATTAAATAAGGTGCAAATTTACCTTGTTAATATGTACACCTTTTTTTGGGCGCATTGGTTGATATTTACATGATATAAACCAAAGCAACATCTCCCTGAACTGTTTAATATCATTACTATTTAGGATGCCATTGGTTGTATCAAGGTAGGTAGGCAGTGCTCTTTGTTTTTTAGCTGCAGTAAAAGGCATCATGCCTGTATCAGTTCACATGCTCACATGTGAACCACAAAATGCATTATGAAAGCCTCGAAGCAGCAGTACAAAATTTAGAAGGATGAAAGCAAATCTAATATAGTGGGGTTGTCACATTATTAACACAATATGTTGGTTGACATGATCTTGTTAGGTTAAATAGTAAGCACAATGATCACCTGTTGCTGGATTATATGGCTCAGCTTATATGTAAGATATGACTGCTGTGATAAATGCTAAAAAATACCCCAAACTATGTTTAAAGGCACTAAACATATTGTTTAAAAAATAGGCAATCATAGCCGAATTTGAACGGGAAAAATGTAGATACCCACTATATTATATACATATAGAAAGGAGGGAATACACACATATATAAAGGAGGGAAGCCCTGATAAATGCATTGATCTGATCAAATATGAGCTACAAAATTTGTATGTTTTACATATTACAGGTACATGAAGTACCAAATAATACAAATATTTTGTGAAGAAATGCAAAAATCGCATTGACACGATAGGTAAGGCTGAACCTAAAGTCTGCATTGAGCATTGTGTGCAGCTCGTTAGCCTTTGAGTCTGTAAGACAGATTCATCATCTTCCTATATGGATTATCTGTGTCAAGGAAATGGCATGGTTACAAATCCTAATTTGGTGTCATGATATTTGAGTACAAATTTCAAGAAAGCACGCTATCATTGGGGAAAGAGAGATCAAATGGTGGAACCTTCTTTTCCCCAGTATCTGCAAAAAAAAAATTGAACACAACCATTGACTCATATTGTCTCTGGATTAAAAAAAAATACGTACATGAAGCAGACATTATATATGTATGGAATGATCAAAGCAAATTTTTTAGCAGGTGGCAGGCAACTGAGTATTGTAATTCACAATCAGCATAATAAAATTCGTTTGAAACCAAAACTGCCCTTCATTTTTTGGATGAATTAGGACCTGCACTTGTAAGACATTCAAAGCTCTAATACATTTTTCGTAGTACCTGGTACATGGATAATCTAAAAATATATTTAAGACCACTAATAACATGAGTTATCTCAATACTTCAATATGACCCCGTATCACGTATCCGTATCAGATACTTCGATACGCCACTTGTATCCCTTGCCGCATACCTGACAAAGACATATGTGCATGTGTGGGTTTGTAAAATGGTAATATCCAGCTTGCATCTGTGCACCTAAGTATTGAATTGGAAAGACCACTTATCACAGATCAAAGAATAGAAACACGAATTAGCTCAAAGGTGGAAAGCTAACGTACTAACTAATTAAATAATCAGAGAAGCAAACGCTCACTAAAGAGCAGGCCTTTTAATTGTTGCTACTGCCATCATCATGGAAGCAGTCTTTGAAATTGAATCTGCAAGCACGTAAACAGATTGTTCTATTTAGGAGCCTTTCATTGCATATAAAGGATATGACGAATGATTATATGAACTCATGTCAGCAGGTCCTGTAAAACCTATTGTGTGAAACGAATCATAAGGCAACCTATTGTGGATGAGGGGTAGCAATCTAAGCAATGCATTGAAATTTAAAAAATGTGACAAAATCTGGAAGAACGGCAGCCGTACTATTCAGTACACATAGAAGGAAATCAACCCAAAAAAAGGTCTTCGAGTGGGGAGGGGTAAAGAGAGCAAGGGGAATCGGACGCAGGCACAACAGGAGAGAGGAAGAGGCGATGCGCCACCCTCGTCGTCCGGTGCATCCGCCGGCAAGGGTGGGCACAGATCAGATCCGGCACCAAGGGAGAGGAAGAGTAGGCGCGCGGAGCAGATCCTTCAGCCGAGCCGGCCGTGGAGTAGCGCATCACAAGATTGAGCCGGAGAGGGTGGGGGCTGGGCTCACGACGTTGGCGACCTCTTTGAGGGGGCGCCTGCGGGATGCAGCCACCGGCGGGGCACCACTAGGATGCTGCGCCGCGGCCTGGGCACCGCCGGGACGGCCGTGCGAACCGCGCGAAGGTGTCCATGTCGGGAGAGAGGGAGTGGGGAGGCTGCAACTGGGATGCATGCAGCGCAGAGGCAGGGCCTGGGACCTGCGTGGTGGCCGCGGCGTAGGGGAGTAGGGCGGAGGGGAGTAGGCAGCTGAAGAGGAAGACGTCGAGATAGGGAGGGCGGTGAGTTGGCCTTTTTTTTTGGGCCGGTCTGTATTACGGATGGGGAAAGGCCTCGAGGGCTGTGGGTGGACTGGAAACTTCCTGCATGCGCTACGTGGAGGAGGAACAAATGATTTCAAATACAGCAGCAGAGCAAGACGACAACAATGAACAGGGTAACAGTAAATTCACCGGTCGTACATCTATAGTTGTATATATTACTGGCATCATCATGGAAGCAGTCTTTGAAATTGAATCTGCAAGCACATAAACAGATTGTTCTATTTAGGAGCCTTTCATTGCATATAAAGGATATGACCAATGATTATATGAACTCATGTCAGCAGGTCCTGTAAAACCTATTGTGTGAAACGAATCATAAGGCAACCTATTGTGGATGAGGGGTAGCAAATCTGAGCAATGTATTGAAATTTAAAAAATGTGACAAAATCGGGAAAAATGGCAGCCGTACTATTCAGTACACATAGAAGGAAATCATCCCAAAAAAAAGGTCTTCGAGTGGGGAGGGGTAAAGAGAGGAAGGGGAATCGGACACAGGCACAACAGGAGAGAGGAAGAGGTGATGCGCCACCGTCGTCGTCCAAGGGAGAGGAAGAGTAGGCGCGCGGAGCAGATCCTTCAGCGGAGCCGGCCGTGGAGTAGCGCGTCGCAAGATTGAGCCGGAGAGAGTGGGGGCTGGGCTCACGACGTTGGCGACCTCGAAGAGGGGGCGCCTGTATCGGGAGGCAGCCACCGGCGGGGCACCACTGGGATGCTGCGCCGCAGCCTGGGCACCACCGGGCCGGCTGTGTGAACCGCGCGAAGGTGTCCATGCTATGGGCGCGGCCTCCCTCAGCGCCACCATGTCGGGAGAGAGGGAGTGGGGAGGCTGCAGCTGGGATGCAAGCAGCGCAGAGGCAAGGCCGGGGACCTGCGTGGTGGCCGCGGCGTAGGGGAGTAGGGCGGAGGGGAGTAGGCATCTGAAGAGGAAGACGTCGAGATAGGGAGGGTGGTGAGTTGGCCTTTTTTTGGCCCGTCTCTATTACGTATGGGGAAAGGCCTGGAGGGCTGTGGGTGGACTGGAAACTTCGTGCATGCGCTACGTGGAGGAGGAACAAATGATTACGGATACAGCAGCAGAGCGAGACGACAACAATGAACAGGGTAACAGTAAATTCACCGGTCGTACATCTATAGTTGTATATATTAGTATATATAGCTAGTAAAACTACATGATTTCTACTTGTCTAAATTTAGCATGGAATTAAATAGCCCACTATTTGTGCCACTATAGCCCGAAATAGCATGAAAAAAATTGTGCCGCTATTTGCGTTCATGCACAATTCTACCGCTATTTTGCCGCTAAAGTCCGCTAATTACAGTTTTTAAAACGCTAAACACTTTAGCTTTAGCTCGCTATTTAAAACCATGAAATTTAGTTATATTGGTTGTTTTTGAAGTTCACCTCACCGCCACGAAAAATACATGATTTCTACTAATGGTTGTTGATATTACCATAATAATATGTTCAAGATCTCATCAACAAGGTCGGTTTTAAGGAAGAAAGACATGACATGAACACATTTTATCAATAACTACCTCCACTTGTACCTGAAAGTATTTTCATGCAGATTATGGTCAAATATGGCAAAATATGCTGGTAGGACCCACATAGGGGGGCGCGCGACCCCCCTATGGCCCCACCAGGGCTCTGCCAAGTGACATGATCCATGTGAAGCTTCCCAAAGCATTTTTCCACCTTTGAATCACACTTGTGCTTCCAATCAGCGTTGGAAGATGAAGTCACATGGATCATCACTACTAGAGAACAGGCCTTTGGACGATTTGCAAAATCAGCATTAGTCACGGAAAAATTTACTTCCGGGACAAGGGAGGTCTTTAGCCCCGGTTGGTGTTACCAACCGGGACTAAAGATCCCGAGTCCAACGACTCATTTGTCAGAAGGGCCAACCGGGAGTGTATCCAGCCGGGGCTAAATGTTGGCATTTAGCCCCGGCTGGGAATAAGGACCGGGGCTAAATGTCCCTCCCTATATTTGAACTGTTCTTCCACCTCCAGCCATGCGGCCCGAGCTCTCGTTGTCTTCATTTTTTTCTTCATTCAGTCACTTTGCTTGCTTGTTTGCTCTCTTCTCCGGTGATTTTTGTTTGTTAACACATCTCCAGCGATTTATTTATTTCATCACATCTGCGCCGCCATCGACTCAATGAAAGGTTACTAGCTTCGGTTTTTCATTTTTGTAGCCATATATGTGATTTTTAAAGCTATTTTGAGTGCATTGACTTGATAGTTCAAATTAGAACCCTAAAAACAAAATATGACTGTTTAATTAGTTTATTTTAATCTTGAAGAAATAGAGATCATTTAAATCATTTTTTTACAAAAACTAGAAATATATAATACTTTAGTTTACAAAATGTGACTGATTTAATTAGTTTAGTTTAATTTTTTGGGAGAAATAGAGATTATTTAAATCATTTGTTTATAAAAATTAGAAATATATAATATTTTAGTTTACAAAATGTGACCGGTTTAATTAGTTTATTTTATTTTTTTGGAGAAATAGAGATCATTTAAATTATTTGTTTACAAAAATTAGAAATATATAATACCTTAGTTTACAAAATGTGAACAGTTTAATTAGTTTAGTTTAATTTTTTTTAGAGAAATAGGGATCATTTAAATCATTTGTTTACAAAAATTAGAAATATATAATACTTTAGTTTACAAAATGTGACGCGATAAATTATTTCATTAAAGTAATTAGTATATGTACCTTATAATTTAATTATGTGATATATACCATATAATTTTATTTGTTTATAAGAATGAGAGATATATAATGTTATATGTCCTTTTATAATTAAATTTGTTGATAAGAATGAGAGATGTAATTATGTTATATGTTATTTTATAATTTCATTTGTTTATAAGAATGAGAGATATAATTATGTGATATGTCATATAATGCAGACGATGACACATCGCTGGATGTACAATGTCGATCGCCGCTCAAAAGAGTTCATTGACGGCGTGCATTATTTCTTAAGAGTGGCTGAGGCAAACAAGCGGAATGGTTTTATGTGTTGTCTATGTGCCCTTTGTAATAATTTGAAGGAATATTCTAGCTCAAGGAGTCTTCACTCACACTTATTCAAGTCAGGATTCATGTCAAACTATAGTTGTTGGACGAAGCATGGAGAAACTGGGGTTATGATGGAAGAAGGTGAAGAAGAACAATTGGACCCTGACAATGACATTATTGCTCAATACGGTGACTTTGGTGATACTGTAATGGGGGAAGGTGAAGAAGAGGCAAGTACAGAAGACACACTCGCTGAAGATGATGCTCTTGGTGATGTCATTCGTGATGCACAAAGAGATTACGAAAGTGAAAAGGAAAAGGCTAAGTTTGACTGTATGCTAGAGGATCACAGGAAATTACTATACCCGTCTGCTGCAGATGGACAAAACAAGTTGGGTACAACACTGGAGTTGCTACAATGGAAGGCACATAATGGTGTATTTGACAAGGCATTTGGACAATTATTGAAGATTATAAAACAAAAGATGCTTCTGAAGCCTAACGAATTGCCCGCCACTACGTACGAAGCAAAACAAGTCGTCTGTCCTTTGGGTTTAGAAATCCAGAAGATACATGCATGTCCTAATGACTGCATCCTGTATCGTGGCAAGGAGTACGAGAATTTGGATGAATGCCCTGTATGTAAAGCGTCACGATATAAGATTAGGCGAGATGACCCTGACGATGTTAAGGGTGAAGAACATTCCCGAAAGAAAATCTCTGCCAAGGTTATGTGGTACGCTCCTATAATACCACGCCTGAAATGTGTGTTCAGAAACAAGGACCATGCAAAGTTGGTGCGATGGCACAAAGAAGACCGTAAGGTAGACAACATGTTGAGACACCCTGCTGATGGGTCCCAGTGGAGAGCAATAGACAGAGAATTCCTGGAATTTGCAAAAGATGCTAGAAACTTAAGGTTTGGTTTAAGTACGGACGAGATGAATCCGTTTGGGGAACGGAGCAGTAGTCATAGCACGTGGCCTGTTACTCTATGTATCTACAACCTTCCTCCATGGTTATGCATGAAGCGGAAGTTCATTATGATGCCTGTGCTCATCCAAGGCCCGAGATAACCTGGCAACGACATTGATGTCTACCTGAGGCCATTAGTTGAAGAACTCCTACTTTTATGGAGTAAATCAGGTGTATGTGTGTGGGATGATTACAAACAAGAACACTTTGACCAGCAAGCATTGTTGTTCGTAATAATCAATGATTGGCCTGCTCTACGTAATCTTTCAGGACAAACAAACAAGGGATATAATTCATGCACACATTGTTTTGATGACATGGATAGTATATATATGAAAAAAATGTAGAAAGGTAGTGTACCTTGGGCATCGTCGATTTCTTTCTGCGAATCACCAGGTTAGAAAGAAAGGGAAGCATTTTAAAGGTGAGACAGACCACCGGAGCAAGCCTCGCAACAGAACTGGGGAAGATGTATTTGAGATGATCAAGGATGTGAAAGTAGTCTTTGGAAAGGGGACGGGCAGTGTACCTGTTCCAAAAGATGCTACGGGACACGCACCCATGTGGAAGAAGAAGTCAATATTTTGGGACCTACCCTATTGGCATGTACTAGAGGTCCGCCACGCGATCGACGTGATGCACCTGACATAGAATCTTTGTGTCAACCTTCTAGGATTCATGGATGTGTATGGGAAGTCTAAGGATACACTTGAAGCACGACAAGACTTGCAGCGCATGAAAGAACGAGACAACCTACGTCCAGAGAAGACAGATGATGGACACCATTACTTAATACCTGCTAGCTATACTCTTAGCAATGAAGAGAAGGAAATCATGTTTGAATGCCTAAACAACATCAAGGTCCCATCTGGATTCTCCTCCAATATAAAGAGAATAATAAATATGCAAGAGAAGAAATTCCTAAACTTAAAGTCGCGTGACTCAATTGCTTCCGGTTGCTTTAAGAGGAATTCTACCTCCACATGTACGTCTAGCCACTGTGAAGCTATGTGCATTCCTCAATGCAATTTCTCAGAAGGCAATTAATCCACTAGAACTAGCTACTCTACAGAATGAAGTGGTTCAATG
Source organism: Coix lacryma-jobi var. lacryma-jobi (assembly GCA_009763385.1). Lineage (NCBI taxonomy): Eukaryota > Viridiplantae > Streptophyta > Magnoliopsida > Poales > Poaceae > Coix > Coix lacryma-jobi. The sequence continues at coordinate 109,975,732 of CM019826.1, read as the reverse complement.
TCTTGTGAGCTTTGAGTTGGTGTTCCCTCCATCCTTCTTTAATATCATGACACACCTCCTAGTTCACCTAGTCAAAGAGATTCATATTCTCGGTCCTGTGTTCCTACACAACACGTTCCCCTTCGAGAGGTTCATGGGAGTACGGAAGAAAATATGTTCACCAACGTGTTCGGCCAGAAGGAAGCATCGCCAAGGGCTATGGGACAGAGGAGGTCATTGAGTTCTGTGTTGACTTTATTCCTGACCTTGACCCGATTGGTGTTCCTGAATCGTGGCACGAGGGGAGGCTGAGTGGAAAGGGGACACTAGGGAAGAAAACATATATCGGTACGGGGGACGACTATTTCAATAAAGCGCACTACACAGTTCTTCAAAACTCATCCATGGTGGATCCATATATCGAGGTACACAAGGAGTTCCTACGATCCCAATTTCCTGGGAAGAATGAAGTTTGGATTACACGTGAGCACATGAATAATTTTAGCACTTGGTTTCGAAAAGAATGTCTGGGTGATAGCAATATTGATGAGCAACTATATTTATTGGCTAGGCAACCATCATGGCACATCCTCACGTACAAAGGGTATGAGATAAATGGAAACACATATTACACCATTGCCCAAGATAAAAGGAGCACGAACCAAAACAGTGGTGTTCACGTAGATGCCACAGACCCAAATGGGAAGAGGCAAACATATTATGGCCTAATTTTAAAGTCCCTTTGTTTCGATGCAAATGGGTCAAGACGACCGGAGCCGGAGTAACAGTCGACAAGGATTATGGAATGACAACAGTGGATCTCAACAATATTGGATACAAAAATGAACCATTCGTCCTTGTTGCTGATGTGAATCAGGTGTTCTACGTGAAAGACATGTCTACAAAACCCAAGAGAGGAAAAAATGATGATAAATCAACCAAAGAGCCAAAACGCCATATAGTTCTTTCAGGAAGAAGAAACATAGTGGGAATTGACGACAAGTCAGACATGTCAGAAGATTATGAAAGGGATGACCGAATACCGCCCTTCAGTGTGACCAAAGACCCAAGCATCCTGCTAAATGCTGAGGAGACTCCATGGTTACGACATGACGATAACCAATGGACATACGTCAAGAAGAAGATCACCAGTGTACCCGCTTAATATATAGTGATGTTTCTGTGTAATTAATAATGATTATGGATAGTCATGGTTCGTTGATATCGGTGTCGATATGACTTTTTATTTTTGGCAAGCATATGAGCCCAAATTGATGCCCCACAAATGGCGGTGTTAGATTTTTCTAATTATTATTTTAATTATTACATTTTTCTCTGGGCTGAATGAGATAAAATCATGTATTTAGACAATAAAAGATGAACAACCCAAAATTTAACGTTCAGATAAAGCAAAAACAATTTTCCTGTCGAGAACCAGTTGTTTTAGATATTTAAATTTAACATTATATTTTTGTATTAACAAAATATGAATTGTTATTTATATTTATATTCGTTATTATAAGAAAAAAAAGAATTTATGTTACAAAATTTTCTACTTTACAATAAGGTAAAAGGAAATACAACTGTTATTTTAATGTAATTTAATGCCTAATATTTAATTTACTATGCAATTAACAAGTATTACAACATATTAATACAGCGAAAACTTAATTCAAAACCCAAAATACAGAAAACTCAAAACAAAGGCGGGAGAAAGCCCTTTAGTCCCAGGCGGTGGCACCACCCGGGACTAAAGGTACTTTAGTCCCGGTTCGTAAGCCCACCCGGCGCTAAAGGTCCAACCCTTTAGTCCCGGGTCGGCTTACACCTCGGGACTAAAGGACTTTTAGTCATCGGTGGTGCCACGGCCCGGGACTAAAGTCTCCCCGCGTATATAGGGCACAGTGCCCTCCTCCTTCCTCACATCGACGTCAGACTCCCGCGCCGCCGCCTCCCTCGCCGTCTCCGATCGATCCAGTGCCGCACCGCCGTCGTCCTCGAGCTCCCTCGCCGACATCCGCCTCGCCGTCATCCTCTCCCGCGCCGCTCTCCGCCCTCCGTCGATCTTCGGCCCTCGCCACGTCATGTAGCCGGCCTCACCGTGTCCTCGCCGTGCCTCACTGTGTGGCCTCGCCGTGGCTGTGCAGATGTGTGTGTAAGTGTGCGCGTGTGTGTGGTCAATGTGTGCGTGTGTGTGTTTGCAGACAAAAAACCGGAAGTGTGTGTGCACCTGTATATAGAAAAATGATTATAAATACATATATATTTATAGAAAAATAAAAAATGATATATATAGAAAATGATTATAAATACATATATATTTATAGAAAAAGAAAAATGATATATATAGAAAATGAATGATTATAGAAAAATGATTATAAATATAGAAAATGATATATATATAGAAAATGAATATAAATATATAAAATAAATATATATGTTTCTTAATCTAACAAAATATATGTTTACACATGTAGATAAAAAGAGATTTGTCGCGTTGACCTCGCCGTCCTCTGCCGTCATCCTCACTGCAACGTCATCCTCGTCGCCGTCCGTCGTCGTCCTCACCGCGACATCATCCTCGCCGTCGTCGTCCTCTCGTCAACGGTGTGTCCTTTGTGATAGATGGAGGAGGAATAATCACTTAGATATATATATTTTTGGTTCACTTAGATATGATATGTAAACATTTATTTATATCGATCGTGTATATGTTTATGGAAAAATCACGTAGATATATATATTTTGGTTCACTTAGATATGATATGTAAATATTTATTTATATCGGTCGTGTATATGTTTATGGAATAATCACTTTGATATGTTTATGGAATAATCACTTTGATATGACTTTTCGTGTATGTCGGTAGTGTTATTTTTACGAATATGGTCTTTATGAATATATGTTATTTTTAATGTTGTCAAAACCTAGACCCTAAACCGTAAACCAGAAACCCTAAACTCTAAACCCTATACCCTAAACCCGAAACCCTAAACTCGAAAGCATAAACCCTAAACCCTAAACCCCAAACCCTAAACCCTAAACCCTAAACCTAAACCTAAACCCTAAACCCTAAACCGTAAACCCAAAACCCTAAACCCCGAACCCTAAACCCTAAACCCCGAACCCTAAACCGTAAACCCTAAAGCCCGAACCCAAAACCCAAAACCCAAAACCCCGAACCCTAAACCCTAAACCCTAAACCCTACATCCCAAACCCTAAAACCTAAACCTAAACCCTAAACCGTAAACCCTAAACCCCGAACCCTAAACCCTAAACCCAATAACCCGAAACCCGAATCACTCGTGTATTAAATCCTCGTGTTTATTATCGATCGTGTTACCTTTACAACATGGTGTTTATTATGCTCCATGTTATTCACAGAAATGGCCGACCCAGTTGACAACATGGAGGAGGAAATGTACGACTTAATCAACAGCGGTGCTAATCAACAATTAGAAGGTGATGACAACAATAATCAAGAAGTAGATGATGGGAGTCAATATTTTGCTCATTATGAAGAAATCATGCAAGAAAATACTGGCGAGGTATACCTACAATCTCTATGTGCACATTTTATTCTAAACAATTTATAAATGTATTTATAATCTACGTTCCTACATACGTAGCCCTCCGGATCGACAACGACTACCAGGAAGAGTAGGACCGTACGAGGTCCGAAGAAGCCTTTGGATGGCCGGTACATTATCTCGGAATTCGATGAGGAAACATGCCAAGTACTTAGAAAACATGCACAAAAATTTGTTGGCCACTGTGGGTACCTTGTAAGGGATAAGATCCCGATCAATGCTCATGAGTGGAAGGAAAAGAAAAGTGCTCCTCATATAAGTTTCGTCTCTGATCGTGATAAGGAACTGGTTTGACAAAATGTCCTTGCACATTTCACGCTTGAAATAGATGATAGAAATTTGAAGGAAAGAGTTAGGAATTGGGCTATGAAGAAAATGGCAACACTATTCCAGGGTTGGAAGAAAAAATTGTAAAACACATTTATCAAGAAGGACCTAACTCCGGATTTCAACACTAAGGCCTACATCAAGTTGAGGCCATTTTGGGATGAGTTTGTAGAATTTAAGAAATCAGAAGAGGGTGAGGCACGGGTCCGAAGGAACCGACAAAATGCCCGACAAAAACAATACCACCATCACGTGGGATCAGGTGGCTACAAGAATGCCATTCCTAAGTGGGAAAGAATGGAACGGGAGATTCTAGCCAAGGGCATCGAACCAGAATCCATCAACTGGCCTGAGCGCGCCAAGTATTGGTTTTTTGGTCATGGAGGAAGCCTGGACCTTGTTGGTGGCCCTTAACTCATATTTTATACCACCAACTTCATTATAAAAATATATAAAAATATTCCCAAGACTAGTGAATAGGGCTTTACACTAATGCATTCCACGAGTTTTGGTGATTATTCGCTTACAGGCATACATCGATGGAAATGCATATAAAGGCAAGGAAAATAATGCATAAAACATCATTATGCAACACAAATACCAAGTGGCCCACCTACCATGCAATCCAGGGAATAAGAAGCATGCATTTTACTCATATATATACATTTATTGCTAACCAAGTTCCACATGTAGTGCAAAGTTATGTTTTGCAGACCATAAACATGCATACAGGTGGATAACAACCAAAAAGGCGCAATCCAACGCGCCAAAATGCGCAAAATGAACAAGGACACAAAAAGCCCATATAGAAGTGCATCAAACTTCAACCAGATTCAGACCCAGCACGACATTTCAGGCCAAATGGGCTTTGGCCCAGCCCATGGGGGCCCAGCCAGGGGGCGGCCGCCCCCTGGGTCGACCGCCCCCTAGAACGTCGGTTTCAGCCCAATTTTGTTGAGGCGGTGGATTAACTCCTCCCTAAGGCGGTTCCGGGTCAATTTTGCAGCGAAGTCCCTCCTAAACCGACCTAAAGCACCTATATAAGGAGAGGAGGAGGGGAGGCCAAGAGAACAACACACAAAGGAATAGAAGAGCACCTCTCTCTTGAGTAGATCCCCACTCCTTGGGGCTATGCCCTAGTAGCTTTCTAGAGTTAGAGAGTGAGATGTGAGGGAAGAGAGCGGGGAAGTACCGGGCTTGTCGGTCTCTCCCCGAGCTTGTACCTCGACGAGCCCTTACCTTGTACCCACATCGGGATCCATACATAGTAAGTGTTCGTGGTTTCTACAGTATTATTGTTCTTTTGATTAGATAAACTTTATCTCTTCTTGTTTGCGGGTTCGTCGTCCGTTCTCGTAGCGGATACTCTAGTAGAGGAACCTCTGAATCATTTGGAGGGGTTCCTGCGCAACGCTAGAGTAGTGATCAATAGCGTAGACGTGGTGTCTAGGCTAGGGTTCACCTTCGTTTGCCTCGTAATCCACGGGTGAGGGATCGGCGGCAGGTGGTGACAGCCCTGTTTGCCCTTAGTTTTCCCCACGTTCGGTTACGGCGTAGAGCTACACAAAGGCCGGAGTTACCTGGCAGACCAGGTATAAGCCGGTGCCCGAAGTGAACAAGTAGAAGTAACGTTTATCTATCTTTAGACAGTAAAGCTTTAGCGATCCGTCTCTATTCCCCTCTCTTTCTCTACCCTTGTGGTGTCCTTGGACGAACTAGATAGAACAAATACCTCCGTTCCTCGTGGAAATACGATACCCTGAATACCACCGGGTGAAGTGCTACAATGGTAATTCCGTGCGCTTGCGGATTCTTCTGCTTACGCTAAGAAATACCAACAAGCATTTCTGGCGCCGTTGCCGGGGATGGATCGTAAGGTCCATTCTTAGTAACGACGTTAGTAAGTGTCAACAGACCTACAGACCGGAAGGGTAGTGTATGGCACAAAACTCCAAAGTGCAGCCGAAAGATGATTCCCCTAGATACTTCCTCCTCCTATTCAATTGCAGGTAAGTTGTATTAGCTCCCCACGTCTTTACCACTGTAGCATGCTTCATCACACGCGCGGGATGATGAGAGTAATCTTTTTACATCGTGCAGTGGGTTCTACGGCAACCACTAGGGAACAATTTGTGTGGGTACTACATTTGCGAGTTTCTCTCGGTGTATGCGAAAAGAACTCCTATAGAGAGACAGAAAGTATGTAACTTGTATACATAATAATCCCATGCATTTCTTTATTGCTATTAAATAAATCTTATGTATATTAATGCATTTTTCCTTTTTTTTGCAAATTGAAGGACTTATGGTTGAAGAACCAGGTGTTGGAAATGGTGCGCCTAAAAGGAACTCAAGAGACAATCGCCAGATTTCTTAATGACCATGTCCTCAAAGCCGGCACCGACTTCTACTATAACCCGGAAGAACCAGTGAAACCAAACCAAGACGAACATTTATATGATATTTAAGTGACGGTCAATATTTGTGTTGTAAATACAAAGGATGCATGGATAATGCTGTAATTTTTATGTGCATAAATATATTATACATATAATATGTATAGCTAGCCCATATATATATAGTTTCATATTTTATGTGTGTAATTGTAAATTTTATGTGTATGTATACGCGCATACATACATTAGCAGCGAAGAATACGTACTTGATACCCTAATGTAATATATTAGCAACGAAGAAAATGTATTAGAAAACCTAATGTAATTGTCAAACCAAAAACAATAACCAATTAAAAAGAAAAAAGCAAATAAAAAGAAAAAAGAAAAAAGAGGACAGCCACCGAGGGTCTTTAGCCCCGGTTGGTAATACCAACCGGGACTAAAGAGGCCAGCCATCGGGGCCCGGCTCGGGACCTCTTTAGTCCCGGATGGTATTACCAACCGGGGCTAAAGGTCCCCCGTTTAGCTCCAGGGCGGGGATCCAGGGCTAAAGGTCAGGCCTTTAGTCCCAATTCCTTAGCCCCGGCTCCATGCCCGGGGCTAAAGGCCAATTTGGACCGGGGCGAAAGGCCCATCGTGCAGTATTGCATAGGCCCACAAGGAAGCATCCAAAGTAACAAAGATGAAATCCAACGTGACCCCACCATATGACAAGTGGGGACAACAACTACAACTACTAGGAAGGGCCCACCTATCATACGGTGGTCGGACGACCCCCCTAGGTCGGTTGACCTCCATGTGGACCCTAGGTTGCTTCAACGTGAATCCAAGGTACCTTCATGACCAATCAAGCTCCAAGCGCGACAGCCTTTGATCTTGAGGTGGTTTTGCTCCAACGGTGGAGAGAGGGGATCACGTGGATCGATGATGTGACAGTGGAGTGGTCCCTACTGCACCTCCACCTATAAATACCCCGTCTACCGCCTCACTTTCATTCATGGCATAGTATAGTTAGATACACTTGAGAAGCATTAGCGAAACTCTGATGTAGTTATATGTGAGTAAGGAGAGAGTGAGCGAGTTATCTAGAGAAAACCTATGACACCCCAATTTTAAGAACAAAATTGGAGCACAATATATGTATGCCAGGATCAATTTTCATACATATATCGACATCAAAGTAAATATATATCGAACATTATTACAAAAATGACCCTCGGGTCCAAAAGAAAAGTACAATCTCTCAGTCTAACTCTAATGTAGACTCGTGGAAACTGGACGCCATCTCTATAGGAAGGTCGACCGGGGGCTGCGCCATCCTAGTACAAGTCGTCTGGGTCGTATCCACCATCTTCTGGGTACTCCTGCTCCTCGTCGTAGACTCCAACGTCTGGGTGGGGTAGCAGGGGGTTCAAAGAGGAAGGGTGAGTACATCGAAATGTACTCCACAAGTGTAGGAAATATATGCTTATAAGGCTGTTAACAAAGGTAGGCTGACTCTATTTGACTCAAGCGCCTAAAGCAACAGATCCTATTAAATCCTATTTCCTATGCACCTATTTACTAGGTTATAACCACAGTCTCCATCTGTAACAGTAAACACTCGGAGTCGCACCAAGCAGACCACACTCGGAGTCACACCGAGCAACCAACACTTGGAGTCACACCAAGTAACCATACTTGGAGTCGCACCAAGCACCCACACCTGAAGTCCATCAGGCAAACCACACCTGAAGTCCATCAGATGACCCGAACCAGTCCGTTACAAGGAGTCCAATGTTTATTAGTTCCATACATCACGACATAGAGAGCAACCTTCCGTAATAACACCAGGTCTGCGCCCGAGGCTAGGAATCACTCCCGTACCAAGCAGTAACCCGCGTAGAAGAAGCCTCTGTACCCATGTCATATGAGACTAATGACCACATAAGGCTTCTCTGACGAACCAGAACAAAACCACCAGCTAATCTCGAAGAAGTCCAAGCCCGCTCGTGACCCTGAGCATGGCTGATATATCAGTTTTAATACTCTGCAGAGTTCGCACATCTTTACCCATGAGTCATGCGTTCCCCATAACGCTAAACACTGCCAAGGTGCACAGCGGGGTCGCACTACAAGGCCTTTACAAAGCCGCCTCCAACTCCGTTCCACACGTGCCTCTAAGGTTTCACCCCGTACAAAGGTCTACGACCCCCAGGGCCCCCTCGTGAGCCACTAAAACAAACCCCGTGTGAACCCTCAACTTGGAGGAAACTAATTACTTAGCTAGTCCCAGTGCCATATAGGCCTCATGGTTTGCGCTGTTTTGCCGGGTTACATGCTCCAAGAACCGGGTCCTATGGATCCAGGCAGGTTAAATCTAGCACAAGCCCAGAACCAAAAACCAAATCCAGCTGCCGAGTCCCACGACACAAAAACCACCACACGGTCCATCCTGCCGGATATACCTACTCACCATACTACAACACTTACCAACCCACATGTTCCATAGATCATTAATCAAGATTAATTATAGTTGACCACCAGCCCATCCTAATACAGCAGGGCTAAGCATACTTCTACCCAACACATCCCAAACCAGGTTGTCGGTGTTTGTTAACCGGCAACTCGTCTTGAGGAATCTCAGACGATTTGTTCGGTGGGGATCGGCGTTCGTAGGACTCGGCGATTACACAGGGACAACGATTTATACTGGTTCAGGCCGCTAAGTAGCATAATACCTTACGTCCAGTGCGGCGTGTGCCTTGTGTATTGCTTATGATTCAATGTTCGATGATCTAGGACCTACCCTCGGTTCCCCTTATATATCCGGGTGAGCCTCAGTGTAGACCGAGTCCTAGCCGGTTACAACAGTGGAGTCCTATTCTAATTACAGGACTTCCGTTTACAACTCGGCTAAGTTACAAACTAGAGTCCTAATCCAAGTACACTTCGTTACAAGTCTTCGGATCTCTAAAGGCATCCTGGATTAGTCGGATTAATCATCGATAGATGATATCTCTGACATCCTAGTCCGTCAAGCCCCCGAGCTCTTCATCATTTCTTCCCGACGTTATCTTCTAGTTTCTTCTTGAGAATCTCCGGGTAATGTCTTGAGAAATCTTGAAGTGCTCTGAGTGTAAAGAAATTCCATGGTGTGCACTTTTTACAAAAAGTGCACCCATAGGGTGTAGCCCCCGAGCCTCTTGTTATTTATAATAACTTTGAGGATCTTTGGAGCCTTTTCCGAGTAAATCTTGAATAAGAAAAAAATTTCCTTCATAGATTATACCCTGGAGCCCCCGAGCCTGAGTTCCGAGTACCATAGTAGTCGGTGCTCGGGGTCTTCTAAATGAAGCCATTAGGTAAGCTATTAAGGTCTTGAGTAGTCGGACCATGACACCAACTTGTTGCTTAAACCGTCCAAATAATAATTACTCAGCTTCAGGTGGGCAATGTTTTCAACAAACATCCCATATCACCCCCACTAAATAAAAATTACTTTGAGTCCAGCAATAATTGACTGGTGACTGTTCCAACTGTGCGTAATAATGATGTTTGTCGTTTTCTGCAACTGCAAACTTTGTCGTCTTTGTCTTGAAGTGCGTGTGGGAATCAGCGTTGTTACCCATGCCGAGCTTCACACACACCACAGTACATTGGTTGAATTATTAGTCCAGCGATCACTCTTGTTGATGAACCTGGTATATAGACCCAGAAGAAACTGCCTATAAATACCCTGCCTGGGAAGCAAAGAGCTCATATCTTTTGAGAGTATAGAACTTCTTATTAGTTCCATGGGTATTGTAATAGTAGTAGCTGAGATGATCGAGCCCCCGGGTGTCTTCCTTCTGTAGAATAGATGAAGTGCCCAGAAGAACTCTTGTGAAAGGACCATCCGTTAGGGTGGTTTCCAAGTGGCCGCGAGCAGAGGGACACAGAGGTGCGCCTAAAAGAACTCTTGTGACTACCACTCGTAGATAACCTCGGAGTCACAGGTTGTCAAAAGGGCGGCGAGGGTGATGGTCTTCCCCGAGTTCCTTGAGTACTGGGGTGGTACCAAAGACCCACCTTGGGATGCACTGAAAAGATAGTGTCTACCCAAGGTTCTGTGTCTGCTTTACTGCGTCTCACTGAACCCGGTCCTTGGTGCAATAAGCATCAAGGCTTTGTACCTTGAATTCACTAGAGTAGCATTTTACACCTTGATTGTACTTCTGTTTGAAGTTGTTGTATCTCAAGATGTTTCCATGTATCTCTGTTGTAATTCTGAGTAATAATAATAAAGATCCGGGTACTTGGAATATTTTCTGAGTCCTCTGTCTTGTTTCCCGAGTACTAAATGTATCTTGCGGAAGGAAAACTTTGTCTGTTTACTGTTCCTGTTCTCTATCTCTGACGCCGTCTGACACGTGTTCCCAGCCGTTAGGGTTACAGACGTTGCCATGACGCCATTTAGGAAAGTCGAACGGTTATCAAAACAGATCTATAATAAGCCGCCACCGGGCTTGTGCTTTCCTCACGCTTTCATCAAGCCATTGCCTTCAGAGCTAGGGATCCCTTAGCCAACTCTCAGTGGATGCGTAGAAAATCTCTCGTCACCAACATGGGTCCCAAGAAACAGTCTGCAGCGGAAGAAGAAGAAACCTAGGATCACCACCACTGGGAGACCTAAACATCCGAACCTGCCAACTGATGTTTTGGCGTGGAAGAAGCCGGACACCACCCTGGCGGAACTGGCATTCCTGGCGCAACAAGGATTGCTGCGGGCGCAACCACTGGATGGATGGAGGGTACCCACTGATCATCGCGCTCCTGCCCCCAACACCACGGAGATCGTGATGTTTAAAGCCTTCGTAGAGCAGGGATTGGGGCTTCCTGCTTCGGATTTCTTCCATGGATTGCTGCATTACTATGGTTTGACTCTGAACCATATTACTCCCAATGCGGTTCTTCATATTGCAATCTTCGCCCATCTCTGTGAGGCATTTCTTGGGATATGTCCCTCTATTACCCTTTTCTGCTACTTTTTCTGGTTTAAGTGTCAACCTAGTGACGCTAATACCGATGTAGTCGGAGGGGCTAGTCTCCAGGTTAGATTGGAAGTAGCCAATCAATATATAACTGTTGAGTTATCAGAGTCGGTAAAAGACTAGGCTGTTGGGTGGTTCTATATGGGTAACCCACCCCCAGCTCTTCGTCGTCATGATGGATGGCCTCCACAGAAGTGCCGTGAATGGAAGGAGAAGCTCACAAGTGAAGAAGTAGGGGCTATCCAACCCCTCCTCATTATGATAGACACTTTAATAATCGATAGGCTGACCGGATACACTGTCGTTCAAGACTTTGTTGCCCGACGCATCCACCCACTTCAGCAGCGAGCCAACTTTGGGTTCGAATACCTGGGTAAGAACAACACGGGTCGCCACGCTGCCGAGCAATTGGCAGACTGTGAAGTCCTCTGGAAAGTGAACCAGCTGCTTAAGAGCCGTGAATGTCTTGCTCCAGTGATGACATCCTTCTCCGCCATTAATCCTCCTCCTCCGGTAAGTACTTAATTTGTCGTGTCGTCAAGGTTCGGAATAGATATCCTTCTGACCTGACTAGATACCCTTCTGTTTTTTAGGGCCAGGGGAGAGATAACAATGATTGTCCTCCCCTGCCTCCGGCGACTGAAGAAGGCGGAGGCATCGCGTTGGAAGGTCCAATCCGAAGTGAGGATCTTCCTAACAAACCAAGTTCGCCTGAAGATCTTGATTGGCTTGACACAGAATCAACTGACTCTGATGTCCTGCTTATAGACCCAGAGGCTGAGGGTAGCCGGAAGAGGTCATCGACTCCTCAACTAGAAGCTGGAGTACCCGTCCTTAAGAAGGCTCGCACTGGTAATCGACGTGCTTGTCAAAAAGTTCTTTTATCGAAAGAATTGTCTGATAAGCACTATAAGCCGGGTGCTCCTGGTAAGGAAAAACTCGAGTACTTTGTAGTCCTTTTGAGTGTTGATGGTCTCTTGTCTTATATATGTCGTTGTATCAGATGCTGGGACGGCGCAAGGGACTTCAAGCAGCGTGGTGTCTGAGAAGCCTCTGACTTCACACCCGCTTCTTATACAGCCGCTCTTGAAGCTACCAAAGCCTTTGAAGCTCGTGAAGTAAGTTTTCAGCTTTATAGAGTGTACACAGAGTTCTGATACTCACATGTATACTTGTCTGCTTGCAGGAAGGCAAAACCAGGTGCAACAGCCTCGAGCACCGTTCTTGATCCTCAGGCGGTGGAGGAGTCGGAGCCGCTGGCCAAGGATGGCTCCAGCGTGCGGCCAACCTTCAGTCAGGTAGATCCACTGCCTGACTCCTCTGCGTCCAAGTCTCAGGTCGAAGCCGCTCCTGACGCGGATGCTCTTCCATTGCCTCAGGTTGGTTGGCCGTACTCCATCTTTCATTCTCCCGCTCAATTGGAGTTTGACCGAGTGTGGAATGACTGGTTTTTTCGTACACGACAGCCAGACGAACCTACTCTAGACATGGTCTTGACGGAGATACATGCAGAGGGCTTAGCTTGTCAGCAGGGAGGATCTTTAGATGCACCCGAGTCCTCGCGCCAAGGAGCTACTCTTGACGTATCCGGGTATGACCAGGATCTTCCTCGGCTGAAGGAGCTGAGGGATCCGATGAGGGCTCCTTTTGAAGCTCTTCATCAATTTGTTGAGGTAAGAGTCTCAATCTCTTCTTGTTATACTGTAAACTCATCCGAGTACTCACGATATTATTGTATTGTAGTCCTTTGACTTCAAGGTTAGAGATCAAGTCACCCGGATCCGCCAGGAGCTGTCTCGTGAAAACCAAGAGCTCCGGGACTATATTGCCCAGGACCAAATTAATCAGAAGGTAGCCACCCAGGTTTTGCATAATCGCATTAATGAACTCCAAGGCAACCTCAAGGAAGTGGTAGTGGAGCGTGACGCTGCTAACGATCGAGTGGGTGAGCTGATATCCAAGTCCGCTGCTATTGAACAGAAGCTGAAGGAGCTCAAGAAGAGTTCTAAAAAGCAGCTTGAAGGTATACTTGGAGTTTATGTGCCATCTTTGACTTTTTGGATGGTCGGCGGCGCCATAAACTCGATAACCAGCACCGCGGAGTCAATAAATTCAACTAAATAGAATCCTAAAACAATCTTATTCGAGCACACGCGGGACCCGTAGCAATGAAATTCACACAAGCGGCAATCATCCGAGCAGAGAATGGAGAAGGGAAATATACTTTGAATTGTTTTTCCGAATGAGAAAGCCTTTGGCAAACTCCTTGCAAATCCGTTTTTGCCAGGCACAATAGACTGCTCCATAATATTAGTCGGATGACATGATAACTGACTGTTTTGTATGCAGATGCAGATAAGATGGCTTCTAGGTGGCAGAATGCCTTCAATCAGAAGCAGGCGGAGCTTGAAGAGATATTTGCTAATCCGCAGAGTACTCTTCAAGAAACCAAATTGATGCGTGAGGGTGCAGACTGGGACCTTCTGCAGGCTTTGAAGTCTACGAAGGAGTCGCGGGATTCCCTAATGGCCTTGGAGCAAGCTGTCGAGCCCCTCCTCAACATGACTTCGGCGCCGGCAGGAGTCGAGGAGTCTTTGATTGAACGGGCCAAAGCTGCACCTGGGCGGCTGGCGCAATACATCAAAGATATGTCGATCTCCGTGGTGCAGGGTCTGATGGCAACGCTGCGGCTGCATCTGCCGTCCTTTGACCTGTCCGCTCTGATGACCCTTCCTGAGGGCAAAGATGACGAGGACCTTGCGGCAATGCAAGAGGAGGTGAAGGCCGCCGCGGAGGAGTACTCACAGATATTAGATCTTGTAGAGTAGTCTAGGCTCCTCTCTGTCCCTGTAGCTTGTATCTCCTGAAAACAATTATTATAAGATATCAAAAATATTGGTTACTTTTGAATCTTGTGAATTGCGTATATGTCCAACTCCATATTGCGGCAAATTTCTTTGGCAATGGGTTGAGTTTATTTGTTGTGGGTGTATGACCAGGCGTCTAATTAGACGAGTCTATCCGAGTGCTCGCTAGTACTTTAGTTTGGGTCGTGTGACTTTGTTTCTCTAACCACTGTGTAGAGAACTTAGTCTTGCCCGAGTACTACTCTTAGTACCCTTGTTCAAGAGATAACAATGATCAAGCACCTCTTGAAGGACCGTAGCATTGGTTCCTTCTGGGTGAATCATATCCTCTTGACGATCGCAGCTTGAGTGCGAAGGTAGGTGGACCTCTGTCCAAGAAATGTGTAACAGGGTGAGTACTAATCCACCTTGTTATGCCTTATAGGAACTGTTGTCCACTATAGTGGATTTCATATTCGCTATAGGCTGATAGCCGGGTGTTAAGCCGTACTACCTTGTGAGTTGTATTGAGCTCGAAGCTCGTAACGCAAGTATGGTTTCCGCTGAACCAATCTATCCGAGTAATATTATATATTAGTCGGAGGTAAGCCCTACTATTGCAGAGATTGTTATGCGACTGAATAGTCGTGATGAGGTGTAGAAAAAAGCCTGGATAAAAGTTCTTATGTCGTATGAACTTCAAACTTTATTAATATCCGACTAATAAATACAATTGCCCTGAATCAGAATTGTAGCGTAGTCCTTAAGTATGGAATTTCTTCAAGTGCTCTATATTCCATGAATTTGGCAGTGGAGATCCATCTTCAGTGACTAGCTCAAATGACCCGGGTCTTGTTACTTTAGATACAATATAAGGACCTTCCCATGGACTCATGAGCTTGTGACGTCCGACGGTGTTCTGAATTTTCTTCAACACCATGTCGCCTACTTGGAAGGTGCGATGATGGACGTTCTTATCATAATAGCGCCTCATCCCTTGAAGGTATCTTGCTGACTGAAAAAGTGCGGTTAGTCGGGCTTCTTCAAGGCTGTCGACTTCTAACCGCCTGGTATCATCAGCTTCGCCCTCGTTGTACTGCTCTGTTCGTGGGGAGTTCCAGATTAAGTCAGCCGGTAAGATTGCTTCAGTGCCATATACCAAAAAGAAAGGTGTTTGGCCTGTTGCCCGACTTCGTTGTGTTCGTAGCCCCCAGACTACCTTAGGCAATTCTTCAACCCACTTTCCGCTGTGATCTTTTAGGAGGTCAAATAGCCTTGGTTTTAATCCGGCGAGAATCAGGGCGTTTGCTCTTTCAACTTGGCCATTGGACTGAGGGTGAGCCACTGATGCGTAGTCTATCTTGATTCCACAGTCGCTGGCCCATGACTTGAATTCGATAGCCGTAAAGGGGGACCCAAGGTCAGTGATGATTCTATGCGGCATTCCAAAGCGGTGAAAGATGCTCTGCATGAAGTGAACTGACTTGGAAGCATTGAATTTGACTAAGGGCATGTACTCGATCCATTTTGTGAATTTGTCGATTGCAACGTAGATGTACTCGAATCCGCCAGGGGCGCGCTTGAGAGGACCCACCATATCGAGTCCCCAGCATGAGAAGGGCCATGACGGAGGGATGCATATCAGTTCGTGTGCGGGTACATGCTGCTGCTTGGCATAGAACTGGCATGGTTGACAGCGGCGGACTAAGTCTTCTGCGTCTTTTAGAGCTGAGGGCCAGTAGTATCCTGACCTAAAGATTTTTCTGACTAGTGTCCTTGAAGCTGCGTGATTACCGCATGACCCAGAGTGGACTTCATTCAGGATTTCCCTGCCTTCTTCTGGTGTAATACACTTGAGGAGGACCCCTGATGAAGCTCCGCGTCGATACAGCTTATCCCCGACTAGAACATAGTTTTTGCTACGTCCGGTGACTTGCTCTGCTGTAGTTTTGCCGCTTGGTAGTTTAAGTTCCTTGAAGTAATCAATGAAAACTCGTGTCCAGTCGGGTGCTAGAGATAGGACCTGGGTTGCGGGTTCTGGCTCGAACTCCTCCTTCTCTTGGATTGAAGGCTTGGGTAACTCATGTACAAAGGTACCGCTGGGAACTTGTGCTCTGTCAGAACCCAATTTCGCGAGTATATCTGCTGCCACATTGAGATCCCGGGTAACATGAATGAGTTCCAGTCCTGCAAAGTGTTTTTCCAGCTTGGGTACTTCAGCACAATAGGCGTTCATTGTTTCCTTGGTACAGTTCCAGTCTTTATTAACTTGGTGAATGACCACAGAAGAATCACCATAGACTAATAGCCGCTTAATGCCCAAAGTGACTGCTAGTTTAAGTCTGTGGAGCAATGCCTCATATTCTGCTTCATTGTTGGTGGCTGGCCACAATATTTGCAGAACATATTTGAGCTGTTCGCCAGCGGGTGATACAAGAAGGACTCCGGCTCCTGCTCCTCTGAGTTTTAGGGACCCATCGAAGTACATCTTCCAATGATTGGGAGTAGCGTTGTCTCTAGTCTGCTGTGTTTCAGTCCATTCGGCGACAAAATCAGCTAGGGACTAGAGGGGGGGTGAATGCTACCAGAGGGGGGGGGGTGAATGGGAGCTTCAAATTTTGCTTTCGGAAACTAGCAGCCACTGTCCCGAGAATCACCCCAAGAGCAAAACCTAGAGCTCGTAAGTGTCCACCACCCAAGAGATAGGGTGGATGCTTCCAAGAAGCACAGCGAGACACTTCATGACTCTAGAAACCCAATGCAAAAGCCGGAAATCGAAACCGACAACGAACGAGCAAACTGCGGACGTGACAGCACAAAAGAGACCTGACCGGACTCTGGCCTGCGTCCGGTCAATAAGCACCGGACGCGTCCAGTCACACAAAACCCAATCTGGAACCTTACTGAGTTGGACCGGACTCTGAGGCAAGGAGCGTCCGGTCGCAAGCAGTGCGTCCGGTCGGAGAAGACAAAACACAATGAACAGTGAAACAGACGCGTCCGGTCGTTTACGGGAACCAGCGTCCGGTCACGAGCGTCCGGTCAAGCTACGAGAATCACAGAAGAGACGTTCAACGATCGGACTCTAGGGGTGCGTCCGGTCAGCCCGACCCAAGTGTCCGGTCACCCCGAAAGTCTACAGTTCGTCCACCGATTTCACTCGATCTCACCCAAAACAAATCCTCTAGGGATCAAACTTGGTGAGAGGAGTCACAAGGAGGATAGTGAGCTATCTCTAAGAGATCATGGCTCGATCCTATCTCCAAATTGATGAATCGAAGAAATTCGGGGGAAGGGAGAAGAACTTGACCCGAAATCAAAATCGATCGATCTCCTAGACCGTGAGGTTAGAGGTGAATTCCTTCGGTGGAAAGAAGTGCCTCACGATCTAGAACAATTTGCTTCAAACAGATTTGCAAAAGATGAACCGAGCAAAGAGATCAAATGACGGGAAAAACGTGGAGAAAAGGATTCCGCGAAGAACACGAACAAAAACGCGAATCACATGCACGAAATTGCAACCGTGTGGCTACCACACGCTACAACAGTGAGGTTACGGCCTCACTTCCTCAAAATCTCCAGTACACAGAGGTATGGTTCTCTGCGGATCTCAGCTAGCTACAGCAGGGGATTGGGAGAGCAGGAAAACCTAGAAGCAAAGAGCAAATGACTGAGATGACTAACTGAGATGAATGGGGAGGTGGGTGTCTCCCCCTACTTATCCTATTCCTAACTATTCCTAATTCCCACTCCACCCCTAACTACTTACAGAGCGAAACAGCTAAACCCTAAGGTTATTCTGGACCAACTCGGTGGTAGGTGGATTCGACGGCCACGCCCGCACAACTTGTAGCGTTGCCTTGACGCAACCTCCCGATTGCCGCCACGTGCCGCCACCGCTCTGCACCCCCGGTTTTGTGGCCCAAACCGGGAAACCAGCCTTTCCAGCCAACCCTCGGTTTTGAGGCCCAAACTGGGAAACCAGCCCACCAGCATATGAGTTTTGAGGCCCAAACTCAGCAAACCCGCAGCGCCCAGGTTTTGAGGCCCAAACCTGGAAACCGTCCTCAGCCCGAGTTTTGTGGCCAAACTCGGAAACCCTCAGCACCCAGGTTTTGAGGCCCAAACCTGGAAACCGTCCACCCGATGGTTTTTCTCTGGCTCTACCACCAAACCGATGCCGTAGAAGGGATGCACCGCCCGTGCACCCCGTCCACCGACACGTGTCCCCAAGTCCATGACTCAGGCAACACATGACCGCAAGTCTTCGCTCGTCGCTGTCCCAGGCTGCCAGCCACCACAGCTGATCCTCGGGCCTCCGGTCCCTCAGTCCAAGCCTCACGTCCGCCCTTCGCCACTCTCGGTCCATCGGCACGACACGTCTCTACTTGACCTTCACCTCGCCTTTGACCACTGTATCTGTGCTCGACACCTGCACAACACGAGCCAAAGAACATGCGCATCATTCCAGTTGACAATCACTCATCACTCAGAGACTCGACATACACCCATGTATCCGCAATCTCCCCCTTGATGAGTGCATTGTCAACTATCAACACAAATCATAATAGAAAGAAGGAAGGAAGAAAGAGAGAAGAGAGAACTCAACCAAATGACCCAAAAGCATAGCAAAACCGAAGAAGGTCAAGTGGAAAGAGGAAGACAACTTGGTCCCCAAAGACATGGGCAACAGCTCGACGCGACCAAGCAAAGGAAAGCTAGCCCTCAAGAAGAGGTAGAACAGGCTCAACACCGCTAGCAAATACCAATTGAAAATATCAAAGCAAAATGCTAGTCCCTCAAGATAGAGGCACAGAGGCTCAACACAACTAGCAAGAAAGCTCGATACCAATGCCTTACGGCCAACAGGAAGCAGCAAAACTCCCCCTCAAATAGTGCAAACAACCAGGAAGACTCCCCCTTAGCTGAAACGGAGAGGGTAATGATTTGCAATTTCTCCCCCTTAGTTGAAAATGCACTTATCAAGAAATAAGCCTCCCCCTCAGAAAATGCACCAACAAAAAGTGCCAACAAGAGAGGTTCTCCCTCTTCCAGAATGCATATAAGTTAAAATGCAAGTTAGGAGCTTCAGGAGTATACTCAAAAGAGTGCAAAGGTGCTCTACAGAGATCTGATCCGATGACTCAGAAAATGCACAGAATGCTAGCAAAGGCTCAAACTGATCACTAAGTCTGAAATGAGAGCACAAAGAGCAGTTTGTAGCCAAAAAGGTATTCACCATCAAAATAGCATAAGACATGTAAGGACAAGACGTCAAATATGCTAAGCATGTATACCAAGTGAACTACCCCTAGCACAATTCAATCGTCATGCTGATACCAATTGAGGCATATACTTGTGATTTCAGATTTTAATCGGAGTTGAAGGTGTGAAATTACACAAGTTTTAGAAATACAACATGTGACTGCGAGAGGTTGAATGCTTGTTATTGCCTAACTTTTCAACTGTGCGAAGCCTATGCAGAAGCAATCAGAAGCTTAAAGCGACAGTTTCGGTCATACACTACACAGCTCAAGTTTAACCCAAAAGTGCAATGGGAAACAGTCTCGAAGCTGTGAGGTGCTAACAAGCAAACCCATCTCGATCTTTCCAATTCACTTAACTTGGTTCAGATTTTAAACAGATTAGGACATACCAAACAAGTGAATGACTCAACACTAGAGACATAGCAACCTAGCATATATGAAAAGCAGGAATGACCTCAACACATCCTACACATGCTAGTTGCATATCTCAATGGTGAAGATTTTCAAGTTTTAAGTTCATTATCAAGTTCACCATTCAAAAATAGCTCAGCTCATAGTATGTTTCAGTGATCAGAAAGAGCATAAGCTACAACATCTACATAAAGCATCGGAGCAAAGACTACACAGAGCATAGTTACATTCTTCAGACTATATTCATGAAGCTCAGAATGTAAAAAGCGTATGATGAAATGCAAAGATGCATGAAGAAAGCAAAAAGAAGCAAAACCAACTGAAAAATACAAAGTCAGTGTATCATACAAGAGTTAAAAATGTTTCCCCCATCTAAAAGGGGAAACACACACCAAGCTCACCTCTCAACTGATTAAAGGTTGATTGGTCCAAAGGCTTGGTGAAAATATCAGCCAACTGATGATGAGTATCGACATGGCGAAGGTCGATATCACCCTTCTCGTAGTGGTCTCGCAGAAAATGAAAGCGCACATCAATGTGTTTGGTCTTCGAGTGCAGCACGGGGTTCTTAGCAAAGCTAATCGCACTCGTGCTGTCACAAAGCAAAGGAACACGAGAAAAGCTCAGACCAAAATCACGCATAGTGTCCATCATCCAGAGTAACTGGGAACAGCAGCTAGCCGCAGAAACATACTCAGCCTCCGTGGTAGACTGGGTGACACTAGACTGCTTGCGAGAAGACCACGATACAAGAGAAGAACCAATAAACTGGCAAGTCCCAGAAGTGGACTTGCGATCAATACGGCAACCAGCAAAATCGGCATCGGAATAACCACAAAGGGAAAGGTTGGAGGAAGCAGAATACCAAATCCCGAATTCTGGAGTGAAGGATAAATACCTCATAATGCGCTTGACCGCCTGATGGTGAGAGGTGCGCGGCGAAGACTGAAAACGCGCGCAAAGACACACCGCGAACTGGATGTCCGGGCGTGTCGCCGTCAGGTACCTCAGCGACCCGATCATACTCCGGTACTCCTTCTGGTCCACTGCTTCTCCTTCCTTGTCCGCATCCAGGGCCGTCGTGGTCGCCATGGGTGTTGGAAGAGGCTTGGCCTTACCCATGTCGAATTTCTTCAAAATGTCCCGAGTGTACTTGCCCTGGTGCACAAACGTTCCCTCTCGGGATTGCTTGATTTGCAACCCGAGGAAAAACGTCAACTCACCCATCATGCTCATCTCGAACTCCCTGCTCATAGTATCTGTGAACTTGGCAACCAAAGCGTGAGAAGAACCACCGAAAATGATATCATCCACGTAAATTTGGACCAAGAGAGTGTCAGTGCCTTGCTTGAGGAGAAAGAGCGTTTTATCTACACATCCCATTTTAAAACCCTTAGCAAGCAAAAAGGTTTTCAACCTATCATACCAGGCTCTAGGGGCTTGTTTCAAACCATACAAAGCTTTGTGAAGTTTAAAGACATGGTTTGGAAACTTGGGATTTTCGAAACTGGGGGGTTGTCTAACATACACCTCCTCTTCTATGTAGCCGTTTAAGAAGGCACTCTTGACATACATTTGAAAAAGTTTGAAACCTTTGGATGCAGCAAAAGCCAAGACTATCCTAATAGCCTCCAAACAAGCTACAGGAGCAAACGTCTCCTCATAGTCTATCCCCTCCTTCTGACTATATCCCTGGGCTACGAGTCTGGCCTTGTTTCTCACAACATGGCCATCTTCTCCCTGTTTGTTTTTGAAAACCCATTTTGTCCCAATTGGGTGACACTCAGAAGGTGGAGACACTAGAACCCAAACCTGATTTCTCTCAAAGTTTTCTAGCTCCTCATGCATGGCATTGACCCAATCCGGATCCGTCAATGCGTGTCCAATATCCCGGGGTTCAAAATCAGCAACGAATGCAGAATGAGCAAAGTGAGAGATTTGCCTTGACCGGGTGACGCGTTCGTCAATGCTGCCGATCATCTGCTGAGGCGGGTGCTGGCGCTGAATGTGTCGTGGTGCCTCCCTTGCCGAAGTGGCCTCCCCCTCAACAGCAGCTGGTGCCTCCCCGGGTACAAAGGGTACCGCTCGGGGTGGCGGATCCCACGGCCCCCAGGAAGAAGAAGTGTCCGGGCCGTGAGTCGTCGTAGAAGCCACTCTTTGCGGCATAGCAGGTGGAGGAGGAGGTGCTGGGTCATCCATGCCTTCAGCACCTTCTTCTTCATCATCGAAAAGAGGCTCGTCAACCTCATGATCACCTGCACGCTCAAAACGAGAAGAAGGACAAACCATGGTCTCGTCGAAGGTGACATCGGATATCTCCATGACTCGGTTAGTGTCAAGGTTAAGTACACGATAAGCTCGAGTGTGAGTGCCATAACCCGAAAACACACCATCAGAAGAACGAGACTCGAATTTGTCCAGGTTGCCCTTTTTGAGTATAAAACAATGGCAACCAAAGACTCTAAAATAAATCACCTTGGGGAGTTTTCCAAAACGCAACTCATAAGAGGTCTTTTTCAAGAAAGCTCGAAGAAAAATGCGATTGGAAATATAGCACGCAGTGTTCATAGCTTCAGCCCAATATCGCCTAGGAGTCCTATGCTCATCAAGCATCGTCCTGGCCATCTCTACAAGGGTCCGATTCTTCCTCTCTACAACACCATTCTGTGGCGGTGTGCAGGGGTAAGAAAACTGATGCTCCAAACCCAAAGAGTTACAAAACTTCTCAAAATCCAAATTCTTGAATTCGGAACCATTATCACTCCGAATTGCTCGCATTGAGTTCAAAGGGAACTCATTCTGAAGACGCAAAATCAGATTGCGAGCAAAGGAGAAAGTCTCGGTCTTCTCAGCTAAAAAGAAGACCCACGAATATCTCGAAAAGTCATCAACAACAACAAGCACATACCACTTCCCCCCAACCGAGCTCACCCGAGCCGGACCAACAAGGTCCATGTGCAAAAGCTCTCCAGGGCGCTTGGTCATGACCTGAGTCACTGGATGGTGGGGAGTGGCAACCATCTTCCCATGTCTACAAGAATGGCAAACAAGATCCTTCTCCTTGGATAACTTGGGCAATCCTCGGATTAGGCCAAGTGAACTAAGCCTTGCAAGCAAGTCGAAGCTCAAATGTCCAAGTCTCCTATGCCACTTCCAAAGATCAGAAGAAGAAGGTCCAGCCACCAGACAACGAGAAATGCCAACAGACTCCGAGAAATCCGCACGAAAGACTTTCCCAAATGGCGAAATCACACAAACAAGATTGCCTTGAGGGTCCAAAATACGACTGAGATTCGATTTAAAACGAATCTCATAGTCATCATCAAAAAGTTGCGAAACAGAAAGAAGGTTAAAATGCAAGTTAGAAATAAGAGCAACATCGCGCAACACAAAGTGCTCATTAACTCGCACAGACCCACGAGACAGCACCTTACCTTTGCTGTTGTCGCCGAAGGTGATATACTCCTTTCCGGCGACCGGACTAAGACTGGAGAACCACTTGGCGTTTCCGGTCATGTGCCTCGAACACCCGGAATCCACCAACCAAACGTTCTCCAATCGTTTTACCTACATCAATAAAAAGACATAGGGTGAGCATACGGGCCAACACTGGGGTTAGTGAAGTAAGGGGAATACCAGTGTTGGGCCGGCTGCTCAAAAGAACGGTTAGCAAAAAAACCATTCCTAGCACTCCTACGAAGGAAGCGATCACCATGTTTAGAAGAACGTGGTCCGCTGGGGAAAGAGCGCTCACCGCGATACTCAAAATGCGGTGGGGGAAAACGCTCAACTACAAAGCCACCGTCACGGGGTCCATGGCCTACAACAGCAGGCTCCCGCCGGGCACGCTCTCTACGAGGCCTAGGCCTAGGAACTTGAGGCACTGCACCTCTAGGCCTAGCAGCTCTCCTTGGAGCTCTCCTCTGTCTAGGCCTGGGAACTTGAGGTTCTGGACCTCTGGGCCTAGCCGCTCTCCTCAGAGCTCTCCTCTGAACATTCGGCACATGTACATCATGGAAAGGATGGTACATGTCTGTGTTGTTCATCTCCTTTGCACGGCGCGCCTCTCTCTTGCGCCGAAAGCAAAACTCACTCAAGTGTCCATCTCTCCCACAATGCTCACAATGGTACCTCGCCGCTCTCAAAGGGGGTTGTTGGTACTCACTTTTGTGGGTATGGATCACTTTGCCCTTCTGTGGCAAACACTCCTCCTGGATGGGTGGCATTGTGTCCAGCTTGTTCTTTAGGTGGTTGGGTTTGGGATGCCACACTTGGTTCTTGGGTGGAGCTCGTGGAGGTTCTTCAAACACTCCATCCTTGGTGTTAGGCTTGAGAGGCTCTTTGGGTGGAAGCATGGTAAGTGTGGGAGTAGTGGTGGAGTTTGGTTTCTCACTCGGGTTCAAACCACTCGACTCTCCAATCTTCCCAAAAGCAGAAAGATCAACACCCAGAGCAAAACCTACATCGGGACCTCCAGCAGCTTGCTTGAATTGGGAGATCATCATCCCGAGCTGCGGCTCACCACAAGATACCCATGATAAGATGGTCCGAAGGTATGTGTTTTCCTCCTCGGTTTGCATCTTGTCATGCTTCATGTTAGCAATCTCCATCTCCAAACCCTCACACAAAGCGCACCTAGTCACACCAGTGCTACCCGAGCTGGCCTCCTCAAGAGACATAATCTTGGCATTCTTCTCTGCCAACTCGGATTGCAAGACAGGACAAGTCTTGCATGCACCCTACAGCGAGGGTCTAGCCTTCAGCTCATCCACCTCTCCTACTAACGCAACATACTTGCTTCTCAAAGTGAGAAGGTCAGTCATGTGCGTGGTGCACATCTCGCACTCCTCCTCATCGGTAACAACCATGATGGACTTGACAGAATCAAGTTCCTTCACCGTATCCTCCCACTTCTGCCTAAACTCCTTGCGCTCTCTAGCGGCTCGCCTAAGCAACTTATCTTGACTAAGGAGCACGACAGTAAGTTTCTTGACCTCAGCGTAAAGCTCATCGTGGGTCAGAGATACCTAGGAGGTGTCGTCGTCGTCGTCATTCCAAGGGGAGTTCACCAGCTCGCCGTCGACCTCCTTGCCGAGGGCCATGGTGCAGAGGCCGTCGTCGTTGGCGAAGAAGCAGAGACCGTTCAGCTTGTCCTCGATCCTCTTCTTCTTCTCAGACTCGTCGTTGCTTGAGCAAGCGGAGTCGTCATCCGAGCCGTCGACGTCGCTGAGCGTGGCGAAGAACGCACGCTGCTCAGCCTGGGCCTTCTCCAAGTACTTCTTCTTGATGTACTCCTTGTCGAAGCCGCCCCTCCGCTTGTGCCTCGCGGGGACGTACTTCTCCTTGCGCTTGCTGGAGTCATACTTGTGCCCATGATCGCCCTTCCCAGATGAATGCTTCTTCTTGGGACAGTTGGCGATGAAGTGGTCGGGGTCGCCGCACTCATAGCATCCTGAGCGTCCTCCTCCGCGGCGACGGTTCATGCGGTTGTTGTGAAACCGCGAGAACCGATTGGCGAGCATGGCCAGCTCGTCATCCCCCAAAGACTCCAGCTGGTCCTCTGTGATAGAAAAGAGAGACGAAAGAGCAAAGCCTCCAGAGGGGTTAGCAGAAGAGCCAGAA
Source organism: Coix lacryma-jobi var. lacryma-jobi (assembly GCA_009763385.1). Classification (NCBI taxonomy): domain Eukaryota; kingdom Viridiplantae; phylum Streptophyta; class Magnoliopsida; order Poales; family Poaceae; genus Coix; species Coix lacryma-jobi. The sequence goes on along the minus strand of CM019826.1, from coordinate 109,950,280 downwards.
ACCAAAGCCATAGTCGGGCCAGAAGGATTCTCATAAGAAGCCCTTGCCATGGCATCAATCTCACTGGACTTGAGCTTACTGAAGAGCTCGTCGCACGTGAGGGTCTCATAGTTAGGTGATTCGATGATCACCTGAACTTTGGAATCCCACACCGACTGATCAAGTGTATGCAAAAGCTTCAAAGCCCTCTCATGATCGTCGAAAGGCAACAGCTCCTTGTTAGCCCTCATCCTGTTGACAATCACCTGAAAGTGAGCGAATAAACTTTCTATGCTCTCGCTAGGCATATGTCGAAAGTTCTCATACTCTCGCTTGAACGACTCGTAGAGTCGGGTTTTGACTTGAGAGGTTCCCTCATGGAAACGCATGAGGGTGGCCCAAATCTCCCGAGCCGTAGCGAGGTGAGAAACACGATCAAACTCACTCTTGCTCAGGCTTGAGAAAAGAGCATTACGGGCTCGGCTATTGGCATCGTGCTCATCAATCTGAAGCTGAGAGACACGAGCAGCCAGGACCACGTAATCGGCAGAGTTGCAAATATCCCAAATGGAAGCACCCAAACTCTGCAGATAGGCCGACATGTGTATCTTCCAATACGCATAGTTCGTCCCATTGAAAAATGGCGGTTTGCCCACGCCGCGATCCATGTCGCCTTCTGTGGATCTGGAACCGGCTAAGGTGGAAGATCCTTAACCTGCTCTGATACCAATTGAAGGACCGAGAATGCTACCAGAAAGCGACCAGAGGGGGGTGAATATGAGCTTCAAATTTTCCTTTCGGAAACTAGCAGCCACTGTCCCGAGAATCACCCCAAGAGCAAAACCTAGAGCTCGTAAGTGTCCACGACCCTAGAGATAGGGTGGATGCTTCCAAGAGCAAAATCTCCAGTACACAGAGGTATGGTTCTCTGTGGATCTCAGCTAGCTACAGCAGGGGATTGGGAGAGCAGGAAAACCTAGAAGCAAAGAGCAAATGACTGAGATGACTAACTGAGATGAATGGGGAGGTGGGTGTCTCCCCCTACTTATCCTATTCCTAACTATTCCTAATTCCCACTCTACCCCTAACTACTTACAGAGCGAACTAGCTAAACCATAAGGTTATTCTGGACCAACTCGGTGGTAGGTGGATCCGACGGCCACGCTCGCACAACTCGTAGCGTTGCCTCGACGCAACCTCCCAATTGCCGCCACGTGCCGCCACCGCTCTGCACCCCTGGTTTTGTGGCCCAAACCGGGAAACCAGCCTTTCCAGCCAACCCCCAGTTTTGAGGCCCAAACCGGGAAACCAGCCCACCAGCATCTGAGTTTTGAGGCCCAAACTCAACAAACCCGCAGCGCCCAGGTTCTGAGGCCCAAACCTGGAAACCGTCCTCAGCCCGAGTTTTGTGGCCAAACTCGGAAACCCTCAGCACCCAGGTTTTGAGGCCCAAACCTGGAAACCATCCACCCGATGGTTTTTCTCTGGCTCTACCACCAAACCGATGCCGTAGAAGGGATGCACCGCCCGTGCACCCCGTCCACCGACACGTGTCCCCAAGTCCATGACTCAGGCAACACATGACCGCAAGTCTTCGCTCATCGCTGTCCCAGGCTGCCAGCCACCACAGCTGATCCTCGGGCCTCCGGTCCCTCAGTCCAAGCCTCACGTCCGCCCTTCGCCCCTCTCGGTCCATCGGCACAGCACGTCTCTACTTGACCTTCACCTCGCCTTTGATCACTGTATCCGTGCTCGACACCTGCACAACACAAGCCAAAGAACATGCGCATCATTCCAGTTGACAATCACTCATCACTCAGAGACTCGGCATACACCCATGTATCCATAGCTTTCCTCGGAGTGAACTTGATGTTGAGTGCCCCTAATTCAACTGCCCACTTGGAAATCCTTCCAGTAGCATCACGGTTGTGAAGGATTTCTCCTAATGGAAAATTCGTGACTACTGTGATCTCATGAGCTTTGAAGTAGTGTCGCAGCTTTCTTGAGGATATGAGTAAAGGATATAACAGTTTTTGTACTTGCGGGTACCTGACCTTCGAGTCAGATAGTACCTCGCTGATGTAATAAACTGATGTAATCCGAAGGGATCCTTTGGACAATGCCTGTTGAGGTCTGTGTAGTCGACACACATGCGCCACTCAGCTGAGTTCTTCTTCTTGACTAACACTGGGTTAGCTAACCACTCGGGGTGGAGGATTTCTCTGATGAATCCAGCCATGAGTAGCTTGGCTATTTCCTTCTTGATTGCCTCTTTCTTCTCTGGTTAAAATCGTCGTAATCTTTGTTTGATAGGTCTAGAGCCTTCCTTTAACTCTAATCTGTGCTCAGCCAACTTCCTTGGGACCCTAGGCATGTCTGCTGGTTTCCAAGCAAATATGTCTTTGTTTGCTCTAAGGAACTTGGTGAGCGCGAGTTCCTATTCTTCAGATAGTTGAGCACTGATAACCGCTGTCTTGGAAGGATCACCGGTTTCCAGGTCAATGGCTTTTGTGGAGACTTCTGCTGATGGTTGAATAGTACCCGCCTTCTTGGTTGGGATTTCTGAATCTCCAGGCTTGGTATTAAGCACCATCTGAGCGAGTTCTTGTACTTCCAGGGTGAGTTGAGCTTTTTCAGCGATTTGGACAGCCTCTGTGTCGCAATCAAATGACCGCTTCAAGTCGCCTCTGAAGGTTAAGATTCCTTTGGGACCCGACATCTTTAATAAGAGGTACGGGTAGTGGGGTACTGCCATAAACTTGGCAATAGCGGGTCGCCCGAATATGGCGTGATACGATGATTCGAAGTCGGCTACCTCAAAACTGATGTACTCCGTTCTGTAATTGATCGGAGTTCCAAAAGTGACGGGTAGTATAATCCTTCCGAGTGGTACAGCCGCTTTTCCGGATACTATGCCGTAGAAGGGAGCGGTTGATGGTGTGAGCTGGGTTGCGAGATCTAGATTCATCTTTCGTAGGGTGCTTGCAAAGATAACATTGAGTCCTGCTCCGCCATCGATGAGTACCCTCCCAAGTGTATATCCAACGACCGTGGGGTCCAAAACTAGCGGGTAATGGCCTGCATTGGAAACACTGGTCCATTGATCTGCTCTAGAGAAATTAATCGGATGTTCGGACCAGTCGAGGTATTTGGGTGTCGCTGGTTCGGTGGACATGATCTCTTGCAGGGAAAGCTTCTGAAGCCTCTTGTTGTCACTGGTAGTTACTCCCCCAAAGATGACATTAATAGTTCCTTTGGGGTGCTGAAATCCACCGGCGTCCTGTTGAGGATCCTCAGCTGTTTTCTTGCCTTTGTCTTTCTTGTTCTTGTTGAAGTCGTAGTTCAAGCCTCGCTCCTTGAGCTGTCGGCAGTGCCTTGCTTGATGTCCACCTTTCGGATGGAAAGGGCAGGGTCCGTCGAGTAAGTCATCAAAGGTGAATGGCTTGTTTCCCTTCTTCTGAGGCTCCATGGCAGCAACAGTATTATCTCCTGCCCTTTTCTGGGTACTTTGCTGTGGTGCTTGGTTGCCTCTTTGGTTGTTTCCTCGATCACCTTGCGTGTTTCTATCGGGGAAGCGTTCCTGTGTGCGTTCCTCTGTCGCCATCATGGAGTTTACAGCCCAATGGAACTCGTCAGCGGTGGTCGGGTCCTGCTTGATGAAATCTTTGTAATTGTACCTTTCGCAAATACTGTTGCCAAAAAGGTCAATTACTTCTCTGTCTGTAATGTCGGATACTGTAGAGCGGATTTCGAGAATCGCCAGAGTACTCCCACATTGATTCGTTTTTCTGTTGCTTGCAAGTTCTGAGCTTAGTCCGGGGGTCTGATCTCTCTGGGACACCAACAAAGTTTTCAACGAAGATACGATGTAGTTGTTCCCAGGAGTCGATGGACTCGGGTTTAAGCCTGTCAAACCAAGCAAGCGGCATTGTCTCTAGAGCCATTGGGAGGTAGAGTGCTTTGACGTCATTGCTTCCACCCGCTAGCTCAACTGCTTGAGCATACAGCCTGAGCCACCGTTTAGGTTCTGTCTTCCCGTCGTACTTTGAGTAATTCCCGGGTTTGAATTTTCGCGGGAACGAAACCGCTCGAAGCCTTTGGGAAAAGAAGGGGAAGCGATCAACTGCGTTGGATGCTGCAACTGCGACTCCTCTATATGAAGATTCGGCTCCTCCCTCAGCTTGATCGGGTACTCGGTGGCCCAGACGACTCCTTGCTGGGATACGACCGAGTCGTTCTTGAACCGGCCGCCTCTGGCTCGGGTGAGATGAAGCTTGCTCGTCAGCTAGGGATTCAAGATTCCGCCCTCGGAGTTGGAGTGCGGTAGTCTGAAGCTTGACCAGTCGTCGCTCTTCATCAGGGGTGCGGTTGGTCTTGGCTCCCATCTCCGTAGCTAGAGCTAGTATGTTTTGATAGGGAGTCTGGAAGACTTTATGGCCGGCGACCCTCATGAACTCAGGTTCAAGGTTGTGAGAACAATCCGGGCGCCGTCTGTTAAGATCATTCTGGTAGTGATTCTCTTCAGTGCGAGCTTGACGCTCTGCCTCTGCTTCCAGATGCCTCCGGGTGTTGTACTCTTCTAGTCGTGCATGGTAGCGGTCTACAGCTTCCTTGCGGTGAGTTGCTCGCCTTCTGCGGGCCTCCTTAGCTTGATTCCTTCGAATTCTTTCAGCCTTCAAAGACTCGGTTTCCCCGGGTCCTTCCGGATCATTGTCAGAGATCATACTCAGAGTTTCATCGTCTTGAAAGACATCTGGTGGGGTTGGTGGTCGTAGAGATGACTGATGCCCCGCCATGAAGACTTCACGAGTGTAGCTCTGGTTTGATGATCCCGGTGTTACGGATTCCAAAGTAGAAGTGCTGGAGATTAGTTCCGTTGTGGAGTCATGTTCCTCAAAAGGGAGCTGATGTTCGTGCTGATATGGAAGTTGCTAGTCAATTGTGCCAACCAGTCTAGCCGGGGCAGGCTGAATTGGCCAATGGACAATGTTACCCTCCTTGGTAGAGCTGAAAACGAGTCCTTGTTGATACTCTTTGAATTTTGCACCAATTAGGTCCTGAAAGTTTTTAGCAGAGTTCCGCAGCCCAAAGGTGAATCCATAGTAGGTATCCGGGTCCTTTTCTTCAAGATCCGAGTTGGAGTAGGAGTCGGATGCCTTTGTATGGTCCTTAGGATCCTGCGGGTCTTGGATTGTCAGATTTGCTAGGTTCTGAGCGAGGTGTTCCATCTTTGGCATGGCTTGTGGTTCTGATTCCATGGCGAGCTGTCTGTACAGCTTTCCTTGATCATCCGCATGCAAGTCCATGAGCCAAAAAAAAATTGATCCCGCCGAGAACATGTTGTCGTGGTTCGCCGGGCTCTTGGTCGTCGAATCGCCGAAAGCCCCTACCTGGCGCGCCAGCTGTCGGTGTTTGTTAACCGGCAACTCGTCTTGAGGAATCTCAGACGATTTGTTCGGTGGGGATCGGCGTTCGTAGGACTCGGCGATTACACAGGGACAACGATTTATACTGGTTCAGGCCGCTAAGTAGCATAATACCTTACATCCAGTGCGGCGTGTGCCTTGTGTATTGCTTATGATTCAATGTTCGATGATCTAGGACCTACCCTCGGTTCCCCTTATATATCCGGGTGAGCCTCAGTGTAGACCGAGTCCTAGCCGGTTACAACAGTGGAGTCCTATTCTAATTACAGGACATCCGTTTACAACTCGGCAAAGTTATAAACTGGAGTCCTAATCCAAGTACACTTCGTTACAAGTCTTCGGATCTCTAAAGCCATCCTGGATTAGTCAGATTAATCATTGATAGATGATATCTCTGACATCCTAGTCCGTCACAGGTGTCAAGGAAAATATAATCAAGTGCTAGTAAACCATACTATGGGATTCAATTTAAGACTACATGCATCTAGAGGATCTAAACTACTCTAATACCAAAATGTAAAATAAATACGGGAGCAAGATGTTCAAGGACACTTGCCTTCGGGCTGGGTCGAAACTGCAGGCTCACAAGAAGGGTCTGGAGCGTCCTCGTACTCCGCACTCTCTAGATCACACATCAATATATGGTCCAAACAAAGCATATAAGAAACATTACATCATACAGTAGTAAAACAGAACGTAAACTGATCTATTGCGTAGAGCTCGACGAGACGAAACTAACGCGACTTGAACGGGTCAAATCGGAGTTAAAATGAGCAAGTTATGGGCATTTGAATTTGGGTGGCAAAACTGTTAATAGTTTGAACTCATTTTCGGATGTTAAACGAATTAAAACGAAAAAGAAAAGCTGGCTGGACCGGGCCTCATTTCCTAAAGAATTCAAGGGCTGGAGTGCAAGATCTGGAAGACTCAGGAACAGTCCCTTTGGACTGCGGGTAGAATCACGGAAACTCGAGGGGGTTTTATGCCAAAATGGCCGAACCGGTAGGCGTGGACGTGCGGTGACCCACGCGGCCGCGTCGCGGGGCGCGGCCATTGGCGCGGTGCGCCAGGTGGACGTGGTCGTGCTGACGAGGCAAAGAGGAGCCAAGTCCATGGCACAGGGGGACCGGCTCATACCCCTTCGTCGAGGCTGATCTGATCTGGGTCGTTAGAATCTAATCGAACGGTGCAAAATTAAAAGGAAATGAAGGGCGGCGCGGCTGGCCGGAGCCGAGGCAAAACACGGCGGCGCCCTGGCTTCCGTGGCGGCGCCATGACCGGACTTTGCTGGAGCTCTTGGGATATTGCCCTAGGGCGTTAGAGATAGCGGGAATAGGTGGAACATGGAGGGGAGCTCACCGCAGGCTCGATGGCGGGGTCCTTGTCGCTGACCGGGGACTGGAGAGGGAAGCCGACGGCGGTGGCGAGCGCTCGGGTCGGAGCTCCGGTGTGTGCACTGACGCGTAGCCGAGACACGAACGGGAGCCAGTTAAGAAAGGCAAGGGCTCGTCGTGCCCTGGCGATGCCGAAGGAGGAGAGAGATAGGGCAGTGGTGGCTTCTTCGGTGTGGTAGCGAGCTCGTACCGCGCTTGGTAATGGTGATGGCGGCGACTTGGCCTGGGAAGGGCTCGGGAGTCTAGGAGATCGCACAAGAAGATACAAGATGGCGGCGGTGTGCGAGCGGAGGCTTCCGGCTAGCTAAAAGGGTCGAGGGCAAAGGGGGGTGGCTCCATCGAGCACCGGAGCGGTCGATGCAGGAATCGGGCGGCGATGCGGGTAGGGCGGAGCTGAGGGAGGGAGCTGACATGTGGGGCCCGTCTATCAGCGAAGCTGAGAGAGAAGAGCAGAGTTGTCGCGGGCCACGCGCAAGAGAGGGGAGGCGGGGCTGTGGGCCGGTGTGCGGCTTGCAGGCCGGCCCGAGGAGGGTTGTGCGCAGGGAGGTGTGGGAGCGGGCCGCCAGGAGAGGAAATGAGGAAGCGGGCCTGCTCGGGCTAGCCCAAGGCGATAGTGAAGGAGATGGGTGAGGCCGGCTGGGCCTTTTGGGTCAGGGAGGGAAGAATGAACCCTTTGCCATTTTCTTTCCTTTTTCAAACTTTTACAAATTCATTTGAAAACACATTTCAAATCAGTTTGAAATTAAAACCAGTTTTAAAACTTTTGAAATATTTTTCCTAAGTTTTGAAAATAAAATTGGAGATTGAAAATTTTGTAAACTTTTCATAAATCTTTTATTTGCTTTCTAAATAGAATAAATTCGGTTCGCCCTATATAGGTTTAATAAAAATTCTTTTTCACCCAATAAAAATTATGCATCGGCATGAATGCAACAAACATCTGGTTAGAATTATCCTCCATCTAGGATTTTGACCATTTTCCTAATAAAATTCCAATTTATTTTAATTAATTAAACACCGGGTTGTTACAAACTTACCCCCTTAACTGGAATCTCGTCCCGAGATTCGGGAAGGCTACAGTCAATACAAAGAAGCAAACCAAACAAGAGCACAAGCACATGTCAATTAACATTCTACGAGATCAAATAAATATGGTGGGCATCCTACTATTGGAGGACCTACTTTGAAATAGAGTTTGAATTTTCAGTAGAGAAAGACTACAGAAGTGGGAAAATGAGGTTAGACTTTGTAAAAATAGTTTTGTAAACAACACGACTTGACTAGGGTAGCATCCTACGGTGAATACGGCTTTGATACCACTTTGTGACACCCCAATTTTAAGAACAAAATTGGAGCACAATATATGTATGCCATGATCAATTTTCATACATATATCGACATCAAAGTAAATATCAAAACAATGCTTTATTAATATATCGAACATTATTACAAAAATGACCCTCGGGTCTAAAAGAAAAGTACAGACTCTCAGTCTAACTCTAATGTGGACTTGCAAAAACTGGACGCCATCTCCACAGGAAGGTCGACCAGGGGCTGTGCCATCCTAGTACAAGTCGTCTGGGTCATATCCACCGTCTTCTGGGTACTCCTGCTCCTCATCGTAGACTCCAACGTCTGGGTGGGGTAGCAGGGGGTTCATAGAGGAAGGGTGAGTACATCGAAAAGTACTCCGCAAGTGTAGGAAATATATGCTTATAAGGCTGTTAACAATGGTAGGCTAACTCTGTTTGACTCAAGCGCCTAAAGCAACACATCCTATTAGATCCTATTTCATATGCACCTATTTACTAGGTTATAACCACAGTCTCCATCTGTAACAATAACCACACTCGGAGTCGCACCGAGCAAACCACACTCGGAGTCACACCGAGCAACCAACACTTGGAGTCACACCAAGCAACCGTACTTGGAGTCGCACCAAGCACCCACACCTGAAGTCCATCAGGCAAACCACACCTGAAGTCCATCAGATGACCCGAACCAGTCCGTTACAAGGAGTCCTATGTGTATTAGTTCCATACGTCATGACATAGTGAGCTACCTTCCGTAATAACACTAGGTTTGCGCCCGAGCCTAGGAATCACTCCTGTACCAAGCAGTAACCCGCGTAGAAGAAGCCTCAGTACCCATGTCATATGAGACTAATGACCACATAAGGCTTCTCTAACGAACCAGAACAAAACCACCAGCTAATCTCGAAGAAGTCCAAGCCCGCTCGTGACCGTGAGCACGACTGATATATTAGTTTTAATACTCTGCAGAGTTCGCACATCTTTACCCATGAGTCATGCGTTCCCCATAACGCTAAACACTGCCAAGGTGCACAGCGGGGTCGCACTACAAGGCCTTTACAAAGCCGCCTCCAACTCCGTTCCACACGTACCTCTAAGGTTTCACCCCGTACAAAGGTCTACGACCCCCAGGGCCCCCTCGTGAGCCACTAAAACAAACCCCGTGTGAACCCTCAACTTGGAGGAATCTAATTACTTAGCCAGTCCCAGAGCCATATAGGCCTCATGGTTTGCGTTGTTTTGCCAGGTTACATGCTCCAAGAACCGGGTCCTATGGATCTAGGCAGGTTAAATCTAGCATAAGCCCAGAACCAAAAACCAAATCCAGCTGCCGAGTCCCACGGCACAAAAACCACCACACGGTCCATCCTGCCGGATATACCTACTCACCATACTACAACACTTACCAACTCACATGTTCCATAGATCATTAATCAAGATTAATTATAGTTGACCACCAACCCATCCCAATACAGCAGGGCTAAGCATACTTCTACCCAACACATCCCAAACCAGGTGTCAAGGAAAATATAATCAAGTGCTAGTAAACTATACCATGGGATTCAATTTAAGACTGCTTGCATCTACAGGATCTAAACTACTCTAATACCAAAATGTAAAATAAATATGGGAGCAAGATGTTCAAGGACACTTGTCTTCGGGCTGGGTCGAAACTGCAGGCTCACAAGAAGGGTCTGGAGCGTCCTCGTACTCCGCACTCTCTAGATCACACATCAATACATGGTCCCAACAAAGCATATAATAAATAGTACATCATACAGTAGTAAAACAGAATGTAAACTGATCTACTGCGTAGAGCTCGACGAGACGAAACTAACGCGACTTGAACGGGTCAAATCAGAGTTAAAATGAGCAAGTTATGGGCATTTGAATTTGGGTGGCAAAACTGTTAATAGTTTGAACTCATTTCCAGATTTTAAACAAATTAAAACGAAAAAGAAAAGCTGGCTGGACCGGGCCTCATTTCCTAAAGAATTCAAGGGCTGGAGTGCATGATCCGGAAGACTCAGGAACAGTCCCTTTGGATGGCGGGTTGATTCATGGAAACTCGAGGGGGTTTTATGCCAAAATGGCCGAACCGGTCGGCGTGGACGTGCGGTGACCCACGCGGCCGCCACGCGGTGCGCGGCCATTGGCGTAGTGTGCCAGGTGGACGTGGTCGTGCTAACAAGGCAAAGGGGAGCCTAGTCCATGGCATAGGGGGACCGGCTCATACCCCTTCGCTGAGGCCGAGGTCGATCTGGGTCGTTAGAATCTAATCGAACGGTGCAAAATTAAAAGGAAAGGAAGGGCGGCGCGGCTGGCTGGAGCCGTGGAAAAACACGGCGGCGCCCTGGCTTCCGTGGCGGCGCCATGGCCGGACTTCGCCAGAGCACTCGGGATATTGCGCTAGGGCATTAGAGATAGCGGGAATAGGTGGAACAGGGAAGGGAGCTCACCCCGGGCTCGATGGCGGGGTCCTTGTTGCTGGCCGGGGACTGGAGAGGGAAGGCGACGGCGGTGGCGAGCGCTCGGGTCGGAGCTCCAGTATGTGCACTGACGCGTAGCCGAGACACAAACGGGAGCCGGTTAAGAAAGGCTAGGGCTCGCCGTGCCCTGGCGATGCCGAAGGAGGAGAGAGATAGGGCAGTGGTTGCTTCTTCGGTGTGGTAGCGAGCTCGTACCGCGCTTGGTAATGGCGATGGTGGCGACTTGGCCTGGGAAGGGCTCGGGAGTCTAGGAGATCGCACAAGAAGATATAGGATGGCGGCGGTGTGCGAGCGGAGGCTTCCGGCTGGCTAAAAGGGTCGAGGGCGAAGGAGGGGGTGGCTCCATCGAGCACCAGAGCGGTTGATGCAGGAATCGGGCGGCGATGCGGGTAGGGCGGAGCTGAGGGAGGGAGCTGACATGTGGGGCCCGTCTATCATCGAAGCTGAGAGAGAAGAGCAGAGTTGTCGTGGGCCATGCGCAAGAGAGGGGAGGCGGGGCTGTGGGCCATTGTGCGGCTTGCAGGCCAACCCAAGGAGGGTTGTGCGCAGGGAGGTGTGGGAGCGGGCCGCCGGGAGAGGAAATGAGGGTGCAGGACCGAGAATGCAATAGCAAGGCGGCCAGAGGGGGGGGTGAATGGGAGCTCAAAAATTTCTCTCGAAACTTTGGCCAAATGTCCCAAAATCAACCCCCGAAAGCTACAACCGAAACCGTGATGCCCACGACCCTTGGAAGAGGGTGGATGATCCCTAGGGTCACAGCGAGGCACCACAAAGCGATAGCGAACCAAAAGGCAAAAGCATCGGAACAAGTTCGACCCTCAAAAACCAAGTCCCAAACGTAGATATACGGCTATGTCGAGAAGTCCCCTAATACCTATGCTAACAAGTAGCAAAGATACCTAGAGAAGTTCCTTGGTCAGCTCTAGAGCCAAACGAGAAGTCCGGAAACCAAGCGAAGAAGCCGGGAGAGCAAACGCACAAAACCGGAGTACACAGCCGATTCGCGGACTGTCCAGCCCTGGGGTCCCGGACTGTCCGCCCTTACTGCGGGCTGTCCGCGAGGAGATGGCGGTCTGTCGGCCGGTCAAAAGAGCAAAACAACAATGTTGCTGAAGTCTTGCTGGACGTCTCCCGGACTGTCCGCAAACTTCAATGGCAGACTGTCCGCCGGTCAATGAACAGTGCAGCACCCGAAGAACACAGCCACTGATCTGGCGTTTCCCCGATGCGCGGACTATCCACGGTCACTTTGGCGGACTGTCCGCGAGTGTCGAGAAAGGGCGATTTTGGTCGCCCAAAACTCAAATCTTCTCCAAATCAATTCAAACCAAAATCCCTTGATCCCAAACTTGGAGAGAATGATCATGAGGTAGTTAGGAGACTATCCCCAAGAAATCATCCGCTCAAATCGATTCAATCAACGGGAAATCGAAGGGGAAGGTGGATGAACCGAAAAAGCGCCACGAAAACGAAATCGACCCGATCTACTTGTTCGTGAGGGTAGAGATAAATTCCTTCGGTGGAAATGTTCTCCTCACTATAAAGAACAAGTTGATTCAAGTGGAATTCGAAAAGACACAGTATAGAGAGAGATCAAGCGACGGGAAAAATGAGGAGAAACGAAGAACACGAAGAACACGAACAAAACGCGAATCAAGTCATCGATCTGCAACCGTGTGGCTACCACACGCTACAACAGTGAGGTTACGGCCTCACTTCCTCCAAATCTCCAGTACACAGAGGTATGGTTCTCTGCGGATCTCAGCTAGCTACAGCAGGGGATTGGGAGAGCAGGAAACCATAGAAGCAAAGAGCAAATGACTGAGATAGAATGGGAGGAGGGTGTCTCCCTCTACTTATCCTAATTCTATTTCCTACTCTACCCCGCTCTAATTACAGAGCGAACCAGCTAAACCCTAGGGCTATTCTGGACCAACTCATGGTAGGTGGTGATCCGACGGCCACGCCCGCACAACTGGTAGTGTTGCATCGACGCAACCTCACCGATTGCCGCCACGTGCCGCCACCGCTCTGTTTGTCCTTTTCCCGGACGTCGCACCCCTGGTTTTGTGGCCCAAACCGGGAAACCAGCCTTCATGACCAACCCCCGGTTTTGAGGCCCAAACCGCGAAACCAGCCGACCGTAGCCTGAGTTTTGTGGCCCAAACTCAGCAAACCCGCAGCACCCAGGATCTGAGGCCCAAACCTGGAAACTGTCATCAGCCCGAGTTTTGTGGCCCAAACTCGGAAACCATCAGCGCCCAGGTTTTGAGGCCCAAACCCGGAAACCGTCCACTCGGTGGTTTTTCTATGGCTCACCCACCAAACCGAGCCGTAGAGGGGATGCACCGCCCGTGCACCCCGTCCACCGACACGTGTCCCCAGGTCTTCGACCCGAGCAACACCGTGCCCGCAAGTCTTCGCTTGTTGCTGTCCCAGGCTGCCAGCCACCACAGCTGATCCTCGGGCCACCGATCCCTCAGTCCAAGTCTCACGTCCGCCCTTCGCCGCTCTCGGTCCCTCGGCACGGCACGTCTCTACTTGACCTTCACCTTGCCTCTGATCACTATATCCGTGCTCGACACCTGCACAACACAAGCCAAAGAACATGCGCATTATCCCAGTTGACAATCACTCATCACTCAGAGACTCGGCATACACCCATGTATCCGCAGAGGGAGCGGGCCTGCTCGGGCTAGCCCAAGGCCAAAGTGAAGGAGATGGGTGAGGCCGGGTGGGCCTTTTGGGTCAGGGAGGGAAGAATGAACCCTTGGCAATTTTCTTTCCTTTTTGAAACTTTTACAAATTCATTTGAAAACACATTTCAAATCAGTTTGAAATTAAAACCAGTTTTAAAACTTTTGAAATATTTGTCCAGTTTGTGATAGTTTGATGTGCAGTAATAATTAATTTGTGCTTTGGCTGATATCTTGTTTAATGCATAGTAAATTATGTATTACTCAGAAAAATATGATTCCTATTTTGTTAGGATTGTTGAGTGATGTTGAATCACAGAAAAATAATAGATGCTGTTTGACGGTGGAAAAAAATCTGAAGTTAGATTTTAAATTGATTAAATGTTGTTTTATTGTATGATTTTTAGTAATTAAAATATATGAATTATCAGCTTGATAATTTTTATAGACTGCTCTTGTGCTAAGAAGTTCTGGAAAAAAATATGAAATTTGTTGTTTGACACTTTTCAAGATGAGGTGTAGTTCAGAGTGCTTTGTCACCCTGTTATTTGTCTTTTTCATAAAGAACATTGCTTAAATCCAATTGCCATAAAATTTGTACAACATGCTTTATTTCCAAATGTGAACCTACAGTAATTTTTGTAGATTTTTCTAAAATTGTTAGCTATGAGTTGCTGTTATAGGCTTGTTTTAATAGGTTAATTTGTTTAATTAAGTTAAGCTTGTGCATCTCTCTTATGTGGGACCAGCAGGGGTGAAATGGTCTTTTCAGTGCATTCAAATTAGCTGCACTTGGCATGAAGAGTATAGCTACTCTCTGAGTAGGGTGTTACACTCTACCGGAGAAGAGATATGCACGTATTCGGCCAAATTCAATTAAGATGCATCCCTCCTATGCACTGTTGGCACTTGTTCATTTGTGCATATGCATCATGACAGGTTCGGTAGAGGAGCCAATCACCGCGGAGGAAACCGAAGAGCAGCAGCCCCAGGAGCAGGAGCAGGGAGCTGCCGGACAAGAACCTGAAGAGGAGCTCCCGGAGTGCCCAAACCATTTGCCCAGCTCATTTGAGAAAGGCAAGCCCCGGAGCATTTCTAACTACCTATGTCTTGCAATCAACTCTCTAAATGGTTATGCTTGTTGCATTTAGTTTAGGAGTTGTTTGATACCATTGATGCATTATATTCCTTATCTTGCTATCATTGATATATTATCCTTGCTACCTAAGTAGAGATAGGTTCGAGTCTATGCTTAGTCTTGCTTAGACCGGTAGAAGTCGGGCGACTTTCATGTTACCCGCGAGTAATAGGTGGTTACTCGACCAGTAACAGGATATTGCCAGTAAGTGGAATAACTGAGTGTTGTGGAAAATGGACATCAGCAGATTCCAGTAGCGTTGTGCTACAGTATCTCTAGCCGTGTTTTATGGGAATCAGTATCTTGTTAAGATAGACTTCTTGTCATGTTGAACGCATGTCCCACATTTAGCTGGAAGGATAAGTCGTTCCGACCGCGAAGCGACTCATCGTTCCAGGCTGGTCTTTCGAACCCCACGCATCTGCCAAAGCCAAGAAGGGGGTATTGGGACGCGGGGGAGCGAAAAGTAAGACCCGGGTGATGGTGGTTAAGTCCAACTCCTTGGCAGTCGGCCTTGCCCCCGGGTAAGTTGGTGACAGTCGAATCCGCGGCTTCCTGGAACGGTGTTGTGGTTATCTGTAGCTCACTGACGGGTGAGTGTGGTTTGTTTGGGAAATAAAATCACTAGCTGGTTAGGAATCGATTATAATCGCCATCGCTCCTGGATAGTGAGCACTTGACTTGAACGCTGATCGACCTTGATACTGAAAATTGTGGAACACGTGACAGTTATCATATACTTTTGGCAATGGTTACTCGATCTGTTTGTTACTTTATGGTTATTGTTGGATCACTACTATGATTGTTATAGTGCAGGAGCTAATCTAGCTAAACAGGTTAATTACTATTTAATTTGCAGCTAGTAAGCAGGGGAACCAGTTATGTAATTACTTATGCTTTTGCGCAAAAATGTGGTCTCATACCAGCTCCACTATACACTAGCCTTGCATACTCCTTGGTGTCGCTTATTTTAAGTTAAGTCGGGTAAGTCTAGCTGAGTACCTTCTTGTACTCACGGCTTTGTTTCCCTTGTTGTTGCAGATGGCCAGACCTTCTATGGTTATTGCATCAACTCTCTCTGCCACGCTTTGGGAGATAACTAGGTCAAGGGCAATGACCAGTTCTACTCGTACCTTTTTCTTTGTCAAGGATGACTACTGAATGGTACTGTATCAGACTATGTGTGTGTTATTTCAAAACTATATTTTAAGGTTGAACTTCCGCTACTTAAATTTGGAACTCAGTTTGTAATAACTAAGTTTGCTACTCCAATGAACTTATGTAATTTTCTGTCATGTGATGGCTAACACTGAACGATTACGATCCTATGTTGTTGATGTTGGAAAAGTTTGAAATCCTTCGAGATTTCATGGACTACCAAGTTTATATGGGCTCAAGTGGGCAAATTTACTGCTTTGGCGGAGAATTTCGCACTTGTGCTCTTATAAATTGGTCGGTTCTGTCACAGCTGACATCGAAGCATAGTTCAGCGGATACTGTTCACATGACTAAATTTTAGAAGTAAAAAGAATTGCGGTATAAAAAAATTATTTGATGAAGCTCACAAATTTGGTGTAAAAGTGCCTTGCAAAAATTAGAGTGTGCCAGTGGTCATATCCTTTATGCCCATAGGATCTCAGGTGGCTTATTTAAGTACTAACTTGGGAAAGGGTCTTGCATCATACTTGATTTTCGTTTATTCTGTCGTCCATACGTCATGTATGGGTGCTATTCTTCGAAATGGTAATGTATGGGTCAGTTTGCTCTACGCCAGGGTAAGGTGAGTTGTGAGAGCATGGTAGAACAACTGTCAGCCTAGGAAAGAGTTAGTTGGTACTGGAACCTGTGCACATCAACACACCGGTGCGGGTGAAGGTACTTGGTAACGGGGGTAATACTGTATGATGGGTGCATATACTGCTTATGTGTGTACGGGGTGTACACCTAGGTGAGTATCTAGATTTAAATTTCAGCAATGCATGATTTTTATACTGTGGGCAGGGCTGAAATGAATCTTATGCAGGTACACTAACTATGTATCATTAGAACGGAATAGTTAGCGTAAGAGAGTATCGTAGTATGCCACCGTATAGTTCGTGTGTAGTGGAAAGGACGTACAGAACGTTTCATACAAATATATAATGGCATGCTTGCTTTCTTTCCTTTTGCATTACTTCCTCCCTAATTATTGGAATATCTCTCGGTTTGAAACCTATGCTTATGTTAAAATGATGAACTTGCTACAGATGGGACGTACCAAGGAGACCGCACGTAAATCGATAGGTGGCAGGGTTCCCAGGCACCAGTCAGCACCCAGGTCCGAGCGGTGCAAGGACAAGTTTCTGGATGTGTTTGGGACACTGACGTTGCTTTGGAGGGTTCTACGTTCTGTGGGGTACCCAGATGGTAGAGAGCCTCGCTACTTTTGGTCGAAGGAGCCTTTGGGAGACACTACTTTGGTGTATGTGACAGCTGTGGTGAAGCCCAGGGAAGAGGGTTCTGTGTGGTCCGGATGGATGTATGAGAGCAAGGGAAGGGACCCTTGGGAAGGTGCGCAGTCAGCAGCGTTCCTTATCCTCAGGGACATCATGGAGTGGTTCCCAGAAGATCTCAGTCGGGCTCTTGCAGGAGTGTTTCCAAGAGCTGATCCGTTCAGAGTTGTTTGGGTGCAGACCAAGAAGGAAGCTTTAGAAGGCAGTCCCAGCGAGCTTCAGGCATGTGATGGCCCAATAGCGAGTGCATGTATGCAGTGACGAAGGGATATGTGGCCATGCAGCACAATTTGTGTAGTATGACTGAATCTTGTCATCATGTCAGAAATGAGAAGAGACTGGCTCAGCGGGAGTTTGATGAAGGAATGGAGAAGATGCAAGAAAAGCTGAAGCAGATGACTATAGAGAAGGATTAGACAGTTTGGCGGAACGTAGTTGCAGCTCAGGAGATCATCAGGCTGCAGGAGCAGCTAGGGCGTGCCAAACACGCTAACCAGAGTGCAGAAAACCAGATGATAAAGCTTCTTCAGCAGCGGAACCAGGCATGGGAAGAAAAGTTTGACTTCAGGGCTCGCATCATGACCCTGGAACATCAGCTAGCAGCGACGGAAGCATACAACACCAACCTTCATGAGGAAGTGCATCGCCTCCACAACCAGCTTCATCCATACCATCCTCCAGGTGCGGCCGAGATGGAGGTGGAGATGGGCATCGTCCTTGCTGACGATGGGGCTGAAGATGGTGGAATGCTCTTCGCCAACCAAGCTGATGAGGAAGAAGAAGAGGACGATGGAGCCGACGACACCGAGACTCACGTGTCCGATGCTGAGAGCGATTAGAGTTTAGGCCCTGTTACTATCGTTGTGTTTGGGATGTATCGATCCAGTTTTATGTGTTGTGAGCTTTGAGAACCTTGTTGCTACCGTTGGAACTGTTTTAAGTATCAGACCTTCGTTGCGTTTTATCCGTGCGTATCTATGCGAGTATTAAGCGTTTTTCGTATAATCCATTTGTGATGTTATTTATGTGGAACAATTTGTGAATGTGCCTTATTGTATGGACTATGTTCAAGTACAGTACCGCAATCATTACTCAATTGATCTATATATGTGGCATCACTCATTGATTATTGACTGGCTATGCAGATGGTGAATACTCGTCATGGAGCCGGCAGTGCTAGTGGTGTTGGTGGTGATGGTCAGGGCGAGGAAGCCAATCCTCCTCCTCCTCCCCCAGACACGGCAGAGCAGTTCTTTGCACAGTTTCTCGGAAGTCAGCGCAACATGGAAGCTATGCAACGCAACATGGAAGCCAACCTCAGGAATATCGCAGATAATACACGTCGGGCTGCAGGTCACGGGGGTCAAGATGTGAACTAGTACAGCACTTTCAAGGACTTCTTGGACACTAGGCCTCCGATCTTCAAGGAAGCAGCTGAACCCTTTGAAGCAGATGAATGGATCAACACCATCGAGCAGAAGTTCAGGTTGCTACGTCTGATAGAATCTCTAAAAGTGGAGTACGCTGCTCACCAGTTGCAGGGACCAGCTGGTATATGGTGGGCACACCATCTTACCACTTTTCCGGCAAATCAACCGATAGTTTGGGAGCAGTTTACAACAGCTTTTCGGGGCCATTATATTCCTCCTGGTTTAATGGCTATGAAGGTAACACAGTTTTTGAGCTTGACTCAGGGTACCAAAACCATGGCAGAATACCTGCATGCTTTCAACAATCTTGCTCGTTATGCGCCTGAATATGTCAACACAGAGGCTAAGAAGATTGCTTGTATGAAGAGGGGATTGAGCCCCAAGCTTCTGAAGTCAATGGGAAACTCTTCCAGGACGCAGTTCAATGACTTTGTCAGTGACTGTTTGACCCAAGAGAACAATAACAATATCTACAGTGCATCCAAGTCACGCAAGAGAGCCGTGGAAGCAGGGGCATAACAGTGCAGAAATCAGGTGGCTAACCGCCCTCCTTTTCGTTCAGTAGTGCCGGGGGCACCCTTCAAGCCTCCTCAGCGTCGTTTTCCTGGAAATCAACAGCAGGCCAAGACTTAGAAGGTTGCAAGGGGTTAGTCATCGTAGTATAAGATGGGGCTCGAAACTCAGATCTATGCAAGCAACTATGTCAAGGGACCCTATTATAACTGTGGCAAGGAAGGGCATCTGTCCAGGACATGTCCTAGCCTGAGAAAGAAGACCAATCAAGTGCAAGCCCGTGTGCATCATACTTCTCTGGAAGGCATCTCTGAGGGAGAACCTGTGACTGCTGGTATGTTTTCTATCAATGATATCTCCGCAGTTGTTTTGTTTGATTCCGGTTCATCGCATTCTTTCATAAGTCAAGCATTTGCACTTAAGCATAATCAAGAAATGGTAACAATGGATTTCAGATTCCGTATCAATTCAGCTAGTGCAAGTGTGTTATCTAACCAGGTAGTACAAGGGGCGACTCTTGGTTTGGAAGGTAGGCAGTACAGAGTGAGCCTAGTAGTCATGCCAGGGTTGTCGTTGGATGTTATCTTGGGTATGGACTGGAGGAAAGAGTGGGAAGTGGTGATAGATACGGGGAAAAGGCCGATATCTCTTCGAGATCCGGTAAAGCAGCAGTTTCACCAGTTGTTTCTTCCTAATGATCTCAACCTTAGTTCAACGAATTGTGCAGTTCAAGTGGCAGTTCTTCAGGAAATCCCAGTGGTTTGTGAGTTTCCTGATGTTTTTCCGGATGAGTTACCTGGTCTACCTCCGAATCGAGATGTGGAGTTTGCAATAGAACTAATGCCAGGAACGACACCTATATCCAGAAGACCGTAACATATGCCCCCCAATGAGTTAGCAGAGTTGATGATTCAGTTAAAGGATCTCTTGGACAAGGGTTTGATTCAACCTAGTTCGTCTGAGTGGGGATGCCCAGCTCTTTTTGTGAAAAAGAAGAAAGACAAAGCTTTGCGTATGTGTGTGGACTATAGGCCTTTGAATGCAGTAACGATAAAAAATAAGTATCCTCTACCCTGGATCGATATTCTTTTTGATCAGTTAACAAGGGCCAGAGTGTTCTCCAAGTTGGATTTGAGATCGGGTTATCATCAGATCAAGATCAGGCCAAAGGATGTACCCAAAACAACTTTTTTCTACTAGGTACGGGTTGTATGAGTATCTTGTCATGTCTTTTGGTTTGACAAATGCTCCCGCATACTTCATGTACCTAATGAATTCCGTGTTTATGCCTGAGTTAGATCGCTTTGTGGTAGTCTTTTTGGATGACATCTTGGTATATTTGGAAAATGCAGAAGAATACGCTGAGCATCTACGGATAGTTTTAACCAGACTCCGGGAACATAAGTTGTATGCTATGTTCAGTATGTGCGAGTTTTGGTTGAAGAAAGTTCACTTTCTCGGTCATGTGCTATCGGAAGATGGGATCTCAGTGGATCCAGAAAAGGTACAAGAGGTAATGGATTGGAAAGCTCCAACCTCGGTTACAGAAGTCAGAAGTTTTCTAGGTTTGGCTGGTTATTACCGTCCTTTCATCCCAGATTTCTCTAAGATTGCCAAACCTATGACCTCGTTACTTCAGAAGAATATTAAGTTTGTCTGGACAGAAGAGTGCGAAGCAGCTTTCTGAATTTTGCGGGATCTGTTAACCACTGCTCCTATTTTGGCTCAACCGGATATAGAGAAACCTTTCGATGTGTTTTGTGACGCATCTAAGATTGGACTCGGTTGCATGCTAATGCAAGAAGGACGGGTGATAGCGTATGCTTCAAGGCAGTTATGGAAACATGAGATCAACTACCCTACGCACGATTTGGAGTTGGCAGCCGTAGTGCATGCTCTGAAGATATGGAGACACTACTTGTTAGGGAATGTGTGCAATATATACATGGACCATAAGAGTCTCAAGTATATCTTCACTCAATCTGAGTTAAACTTGAGACAGCGAAGATGGCTATAACTGATAAAGGATTATAACTTGCCCGTCCACTATCATCCTAGAAAGGCCAATGTGGTTGCGGATGCTTTGAGCCATAACCGCACTGTGTTATGGTGCAACCGTTGTTTGAAGAAAGATTCAATCTGATACATCCAGAAGTTTTGTTCAACATTCAACTCAGTTGTTCGCTTGAAAGCCAGATAGTTGAAGCTCAAAAGTCTGACAAAGGGATTTCTCACATCAAGAGAAGAATGCTGGAAGATCCCTTAACATCTTTGAGGCTTGATGAACAGGGAGTGTTATGGTTTGGTGACCGTCTCTTGGTGAAAAAGAACAAAGATCTTAAGAATAAGATTCTGGACGAAGCTCACTTATCCAAGTTATCTCTTCACCCAGGAAGCAGCAAAATGTATCATGATCTAAAATCTCGTTTTTGGTGGACAAAGATGAAGAAAGAGATAGCGGCATATGTCACAAGATGTGACACGTGTTGCAGAGTTAAAGCTGTTCATATGAAACCTGCAGGGTTGCTACAACCGTTATTCGTGCCTGTTTGGAAATGGGAAGACATCAGTATGGATTTTATAACCGGTTTACCCACTACGAAAAAACGGAATGATTCCATTTGGGTAATAGTGGATCGTTTGACAAAGTCCGCTCACTTCATTCCAGTAAAAACCGGATATCGACCGCCTCGGTATGCAGATATATACATCAAAGAGATAGTACGTCTTCATGGAATACCTAAGACAATCATTTCGGATCGTGGACCTCAGTTCACGGCACACTTTTGGCAGCAGTTGCATAATGGTTTGGGGACAAAGTTGGTTCACAGTACAGCTTATCATCCTCAAACTGCAGGGCAGACAGAAAGAGTAAACCAAGTGCTTGAAGATATGCTCAGAGCTTGTGTGTTATCCTCCAAAGGATCATGGGAATCATGGTTACCCTTGGCAGAATTCTCGTACAATAACAGTTATCAAGAGAGCATCAAGATGGCACCGTTTAAAGCTTTATATGGACGTAAGTGTGTGACTCCGTTAAATTGGGTCAAACCAGGGGAAAGGAGATACTTTGGAATCAACTTCATTGAGGAAGCTGAGTAAAAGGTTCAGATCATCCATCAACACATACAAGCAGCACAATCTCGATAGAAAAGTTATGCAGATAAAAGAAGAAGACCTTTAGAGTTCAAGGATGGAGATCATGTTTATCTGAAAGTAACTCCGATGAGGGGAGTGCAAAGGTTCGGCATAAAGAAAAAGGTAGCACCGAGATATGTAGGACCATATTGTATCTTACAAAGAAAGGGAGAAGTATCGTATCAACTTCAGTTACCTGAAGCTATGAGTTCGATCTTTCCCGTTTTTCATGTTTCACAGTTAAAGAAATGTCTACGCGTACCCAAAGAAAGAATAGAACCACAAGAGTTAAAGCTTACCTCCGACCTAACCTATCAAGAACAACCAGTGCGAGTTTTGGACAGCAAGGAGAGAGTAACCCGCAGTCTTGTTGTGAAAGTATACAAGGTTCTATGGAGTCATCATAACGATGGGGATGCAACCTGGGAAACCAAAGACTATCTATAGAAGGTTTATCCAGTTTTTCATGAACATTGGTCAGTAAATCTCGGGACGAGATTTCTTTAACGGGGGAAGGGATGTAACACCTCTGGTGTTAAGCTAGCATAACATCATCATCTCATCATGCACAATCATCTCATGAGCATGGAGCATTCATATGTTACTTTCTTTCTCACATAAAATGTTATTTCATGTCTTGGTATGCATATAAACCTGCATTAATGTGTTGTTGTTTGTCTTGTCTTGGAGTGGTTTGGTTTTCCTAACCATCTAACTTTGTTGAGGAGTCAAAATGAGGCCATGTTTATACTGGTCATTTTGGCTAATCAAGTTGCTAAACCTTAGTCAACCCTATAGAGCCTAAAGAGTCCTTTTGTTTGACTAACTAAAATCTCCTTGATAGAAGCTTTGCTTGGCTGAGTGCCCTTAATCAAAACTGTGTAGAATTTAGAGTAGAACAAAAGTTGTTTTAAAGTCAAATCATGAAAATGGGTCTAACAAGGTGTTTTAGGGCCCACAAGGCAGAATTGGATGGGTTTTGGAATTAGAAATTTTCCCAAGTCCTAAAACCTGGTTTCAGTTCGGCCTAGCCATGTTTAGCATCTTCCCGAGCCTAAACCAAGTTGAACCAGTGATCGATCTTAGAACCAAAGTTGTAGCTGGTATGTAGCTCTAACCTATGGCGCAGTTGGTTTAGCTTTTCATGGAGTGGTTAAGAAGTTAATCGTGTTTGAAAACGGACCGTCAGTCGGCCATCAGGCGACTGAATCAGTCGATTCAGTTTGAATCGGCCGGGGGAGTGGCCGACTGCGCGTAGAGCTTGAGCGCCGCGTGGCGCCCGATTCCCGACCAAACCCAGCCAGCGCGCGCGGCGTGGCGAGCCTTAACCGCCCGAGGGCGCACTTGCACGGCCAGACGCGCCCCTCCCTATCTCTGCCTTGCTATGTGCTCTCGCCGGCGACCGAGCGGGAGAAAGGGGGAAAAGCCGTTGTCGTTGTCGTCTGCCGTGCCTTCGCCCCGCAAGCCTCGCCTGGACCTTCCACGTCGCCTGCTCTAGCCAACGCCTCCCGATAAGCCATAGCTGAGCCACGAGACGAGCTCCCACCATGGCCGCCATGACCGCCGAGCTCGATCCGCCATGGTCGGTCCCCTTCCCGTGGGTTTCATGTCGTCCCAGCGTGCGTTCGTGGGTCAGTGAAGTCTCTGGAGGGAGTAACGGGAGTCGGTTTAGCCGATTAGGGTTTGAGTGCCTCGGTACGCTATCGTCCGCCGCCCGCCATGCGCGCCGGCGATGGCATGCTCGTGTGTCAGCCGTATGGTCCACGAATCCTTCGCTCCTTGCTTCGCGTTAGGGTTTAGTGAGCCAAAGGAGTGGGGAGAAGGAGTTGGTTTGGCTCGTCGTGGTCGGAGATGACCGGCGTGATGAGTCCGCGCCGCCGTGGCCGCCATTAGCGACGGCGAGCTTGATCCGCTGTGTCGCTAGGCTAGAGTGTGGTACCCATCGGTGCGGAAAGGCGAGTGGAGTCGAGTGGTGGAGATGGTTTCGCCGGAGGAGCCACCGCCGGCGAGCTCCGACGAGGTCAACGTCTCCCCTGTTTTCGGGAGTATGACGGGTGGGACCAGTTTGACCATGGGTCCCGGTGGTCAGTCTCTCGTGTGAAGTAGAGTCGGGTGTGCATAGCAGTTTAGGCCAAAAGGTTTTCAGGTTTTTGTTTAAATAGTTTTTAGAAATGCTTTTATAGTTTGTTTAATTCATATCTGGAGTTCTGTAGATGCTAAAAATGTGAAATAAAGTTTGTTAAGTTTGTTTTGATAAGTTCTATGCATGAAAAATATAAAATGTCAAGTTTGTGATAGTTTGATGTGCAGTAATAATTAATTTGTGCTTTGGCTGATATCTTGTTTAATGCATAGTAAATTATGTATTGCTCAGAAAAATATGATTCCTATTTTGTTAGGATTGTTGAGTGACGTATAATCACAGAAAAATAATACATGTTGTTTGACAGTGGAAAAAATCTGAAGTTATCTTTTAAATTGATTAAATGCTGTTTTCTTGTATGATTTTTAGTAATTAAAATATTTGAGTTATGAGCTTGATAATTTTTACAGACTGCTCGTGTGCTAAGAAATTCTGGAGAAAAATGTGAAATTTGTTGTTTGACACTTTTCAAGATGAGGTGTAGTTCAGAGTGCTTTGTCACCCTGTTATTTGTCTTTTTCATATAGAACAGTGCTTAAGTCCAATTGCCATGAAATTTGTACAACATGCTTTATTTCCAGATGTGAACCTACAGTAATTTTTGTAGATTTTTCTAAAATTGTTAGCTATGAGTTGCTGTTATAGGCTTGTTTTAATAGGTTAATTTGTTTAATTAAGTTAAGCTTGTGCATCTCTCTTATGTGGGACCAGCAGGAGAGAAATGGTCTTTTCAGTGCATTCATATTAGCTGCACTTGGCATGAAGAGTATAGCTACTGTCTGAGTAGGGTATTACACTCTACCGGAGAAGAGATATGCACGTATTCGGTCAAATTCAATTAAGATGCATCCCTCCTATGCACTGTTGGCACTTGTTCATTTGCGCATATGCATCATGACAAGTTCGATAGAGGAGCCAATCACTGCGGAGGAAACCAAAGAGCAGCAGCCCCAGGAGCAGGAGCAGGGGCTGCCGGAGAAGAACCTAAAGAGGAGCTCCCGGAGTGCCCAAACCATTTGCCCAGCTCGTTTGAGAAAGGCAAGCCCCGGAGCATTTCTAACTACCTATGTCTTGCAATTAACTCTCTAAATGTTTATGCTTGTTGCATTAAGTTTAGGAGTTGTTTGATACTGTTGATGCATTATATTCCTTATCTTGCTATCATTGATATATTATCCTTGGTACCTAACTAGAGATAGGTTCGAGTCTATGCTTAGTCTTGCTTAGACCGGTAGAAGTCGGGCGACTTTCATGTTACCCGCGAGTAATAGATGGTTACTCGACTAGTAACAGGATATTGCCAGTAAGTGGAATAACTGAGTGTTGTGGAAAATGGAGATCGTCAAATTCCTGTAGCGTTGTGCTACAGTATCTCTAGCCGTGTTTTATAGGAATCAGTATCTTGTTGAGATAGAGTTCTTGTCATGTTGAACGCATGTCCCACATTTAGCTGGAAGGATAAGTCGTTCCGACCGTGAAGCCGCTCATCTTTCTAGGCCGGTCTTTCGAACCCCACGCATCTGCCGAAGCCACGAAGGGGGTATTGGGACGCGGGTGCACGAAAAGTAAGACCCGGGTGATGGTGGTTAAGTCCAACTCCTTGGCAGTCGGGCTTGCCCCCGGGTAAGTTGGTGGCAGTCGAATCCGCGGCTTCCTGGAACGGTGTTGTAGTTATCTGTAGCTCACTGACGGGTGAGTGTGGTTTGTGTGGGAAATAAAATCACCAGCTGGTTAGGAATCGATTATAATCGCCATCGCTCCTGGATAGTGAGCACTTGACTTGAACGATGATTGACCTTGATACTAAAAATTGTGGAACACGTGACAGTTATCATATACTTTTGGCAATGGTTACTCGGTCTATTTTGTTACTTTATGGTGATTGTTGGATCACTACTATGATTGTTATAGTGCAGGAGCTAATCTAGCTAAACAGGTTAATTACTATTTAATTTGCAGCTAGTAAGCAGGAGAACCAGTTATGTAATTACTTATGCTTTTGCGCAAAAATGTGGTCTCATACCAGCTCCACTATACACTAGCCTTGCATACTCCTTGGTGTCGCTTATTTTAAGTTAAGTCGGGTAAGTCTACCTGAGTACCTTCTTGTACTCACGGCTTTGTTTCCCTTGTTGTTGCAGATGGCCAGACCTTCTATGGTTATTGCATCAACTGTCTCTGCCCTGCTTTGGGAGATAACTAGGTCAAGGGCAATGACAAGTTCTACTCGTACCTTTTGGTTTGTCAAGGATGACTACTAAATGGCACTGTATCAGACTATGTGTGTGTGATTTCAAAACTATGTTTTAAGGTTGATCTTCCACTACTTAAATTTGGAACTCGGTTTGGAATAACTAAGTTTGCTACTCCGATGAACTTATGTAATTTTCTATCATGTGATGGCTGACGCTGAACGATTACGATCCTTTGTTGTTGATGTTGGAAAAGTTTGATATCCTTTGAGATTTCACGGACTACCGGGTTTATATGGGCTCAAGTGGGCAAATTTACTGCTTTGGCAGAGAATTTCGCACTTGTGCTCTTATAAATTGGTCGGTTCTATAACACGCTCTGCTCGTCCTTTTCTCGGACTTCGCCCCCAGGTTTGAGGCCCAAACCAGGAAACCAGCCTTCACGACCATCCCCCGGTTTTGAGGCCCAAACCTGGAAACCAGCTGTCCATCGCCTGAGTTTTGTGGCCCAAACTCGGCAAACCCGCACCACCCAGGTTTTGAGGCCCAAACCTGGAAACCGTCCTCAGCTCGAGTTTTGTGGCCAAACTCAGAAACTGTCAGCACCCAGGTTTTGAGTCCCAAACCTGGAAACCGTCCACTCGGTGGTTTTTCTGTGGCTCAACCACCAAACCGATCCGTATAGGGGATGCACCGCCCGTTCACCCCGTCCACCGACACGTGTCCCCAGGTCCTCGACCCAAGCAACACCGTGCCCGCAAGTCTTCGCTCGTCGCTGTCCCAGGCTGTCAGCCACCACAGCTGATCCTCAGACCACCGGTCCCTCAGTCCAAGCCTCACGTCCGCCCTTCACCGCTCCCGGTCCATCAGCACGGCACGTCTCTACTTGACCTTCACCTTGCCTTTGATCATTGTATCCGTGCTCAACACCTACACAACACAAGCCAAAGAACATGCGCATTATCCCAGTTGACAATCACTCATCACTCGAGACTCGGCATACACCCATGTATTCGCAATCTCCCCCTTGATGAGTGCATTGCCAACTACCAACACAAATCATAATGTAGAAGAAGTAGAAGGAAGAAGGAGAAGTAGAGAACTCATCCAAATGACCCAAAAGCATATCAAAGCCAGAAAAAGGTCAAGTGAACGGGCAAAATAACTTGGTCCCCAAAGACATGGGCAACGGCTCGACGCGACCAAGCAAAGCAAAGCTAGCCATCAAGAAGAGGTAGAACAAGCTCAACACCGCTAGCGTGAGAACAACTCGATACCAACTGAAAAATACTGATTGAAGAGCAGAAAAGCTCGATGCCAATTGAGAATCACACTCACAAGGCAAAACTGCTAGTCCCTCAAGATAGAGGCACAAAGGCTCAACACAACTAGCATAAAAGTTTCGAACCAATTGAACAACAAAGCCAAAAATGCTAGTCCATCAAGACAGAGGCACAGAGGCTCAACACAACTAGCAGAAAAGCTCCGAACCAATTGGAAAATTCAAAATCCTCAAAATCCGAGCCAACTCTCAAACTCCCCCTCCAATAGTGCACCCAACCAAGATATGATTTTATGATATCTCCCTTTTATGATTTGGCAAGAATTTCTCCCCCTTGGTTGAAAATGCACTATCAAGTGTCTCCCTCCAAATGCATATGAGTCAAAATTCAAGTTAGCAGCTTCAGGAATATAGTCTAGAGAATGAGAAGATGCTCTACATAGGATAACTCCAATGACTCAACAAGAAGCATACATGCCAGCAACGACTCAAAATGATCACCAAATACGAAATATGAACATATAAGCAAAGTGAGCAGTTTTAGCCATTCAGAAAAGGATGTTCACCATAAAATAGCACTAAGCATGTATAGACAGGAAGTCAAAACAAGTGCTAAACATGTATAGACAGGAAGTCGAAACAAGTGCTAAACAAAGTGCACTAAGCAAAGTTCAATCATCATGCTATAGAATGAAACATAGACTTGTGTATTCAAATTTTATCGGAGTTGCAGCGGTTAAATTACACAAGTTCAAATTTTAGCATGTGATTGCGAGAGGTTGAAAGCTTGTCATTGCCTAACTTGTCAACTGTGCGAAGTCTATGCAGAAGCAATCAGAAGCTTAAAGCAATAGTTTTGGTCATACACTACACTGCTCAAGTTTAACTCAAAGTGCAATGAGAAACAGTCTCGATACCGTGTTGTGCTGACAAGCAATCCCATCTTGATCTTCCCAATCTACTTAACTTGGTGCAAATTTTAAAGCAGAATATGAACATACCAAGCAAGTGAATGAGTCAGATCTAGAGACATAGCAACCTAGCATATATGAAAAGCACAAGTGATTTCAACACATTCTACACATGCTAGTTGCATATCTCAATGGTGAACAATTTCAAGATTTAAGGTTATTAACCAGGTTCACCATTCATAAAATAGCTCAGCTCACAACATGTATCAGTGATCAGAAAGAGCATAAGCTACAAGCATCATTATATAGCATCGGAGCATACACTAACGAGAACACAGTCACATTCTAAAGATTATATACATGAATCTCTGAATGTAAAAATGCATGATGAAATGGAAAAGAGAACAAAAACGAAAGGAAAAGGAGTCAGTCTATAGTACAAGAATCAAAAAGTTTCCCTCAACTAAAAGGGGAAACACACACCAAGCTCACCTCTCAACCTAGCAAAATGCGGATACATGGGTGTATGCCGAGTCTCTGAGTGATGAGTGATTGTCAACGGGTTTGATCGCATGTTCTTTGGCTTGTGTTGTGCAGGTGTCGAGCACGGAGACAGTGATCGAGGGCAAGGTGAAGGTCAAGTTGAGACGTGTCGTGCCGACGGACTGGGTGCGATGAAGGATGGGCGTGCCGTGCGGCGGACGTGCCATGCCGATGTATCGAGCAGTGAAGGGCGGACGTGAGGCTTGGACTGAGGGACCGGAGTGCCTGAGGATCAGCTGTGGTGGCTGGCAGCCTGGGACAGCGACGAGCGGAGACTTGCGGGGCACGGTGTTGCTCGGGTCGAGGACCTGGGGACACGTGTCGGTGGACGGGGTGCACGGGCGGTGCATCCCCTCTACAGCTTCGGTTTGGTGGCTGAGCCAGCGAAAAACCACCGGTGGACGGTTTCCAGGTTTGGGCCTCAAAACCTGGGTGCTGAGGGTTTCCGAGTTTGGCCACAAAACTCGGGCTAAGGACGGTTTCCAGGTTTGGGCCTCAAAACCTGGGCGCGGATGGTTTGCTGAGTTTGGCCTCAAAACTCAGACGCTGGTGGGCTGGTTTCCCGGTTTGGGCCTCAAAACCGAGGGATAGCTGGATAAGGCTGGTTTCCCGGTTTGGGCCACAAAACCGGGGGTGCAGAGCGAGGGCGGCACGTGGCGGCAATCGGAAGGTTGCGTGGAGGCAACGCGGATGACTTGTGCGGGCGTGGCAGTCGGATCTACCTACCACTTGAGTTGGTCCAGAATAACCTTAGGGTTTAGCTAGTTCGCTCTGTAATTAGAATAGAGAGGTGTAGAGTAGGAAATAGACTTAGTCTAGAATAGGATAAGTAGTTAGGGGAGACACCCTCCTCCCGTATCTCAGTCATTTGCTCTTTCACACTTAGGGTTTCTTACTCTCCCATCCCCTGCTGTAGCCTGCTGAGATCCGCAGAGAGACTTGACTCTGTGTACTGGTGATTTTGAGGAAAGGAGGCCGTAACCTCCTTGTCGTAGCGTGTATTTGCGCTTCGGCTGCAAGATCGTGTTTGTGATTCGCGTTTCATTGGTGTTCTTCGCGGAATCCTTTTTCTTCACGTTCTTCCCGTCGCTTGATCTCTTTGGTTGGTTCATCTTTTGCAAAACCGTTTGAACCAAGTTGTTCTAGATCATGAGGCACTTCTTTCCACCGAAGGAATTAACCTCTAACCTCACGGTCTAGGAGATCGATCGATTTTTGTTCTGGATCGTGTTTTTGCTCCCTTGTCCCAAAATTTCTTGATTCACCGATTTGGAGTTAGGTTCGAGCCATGATCTCTTAGAGATAGCTCACTAACATCCTTGTGACCCCTCAGATCGAATCCCAGGCCTAGAGTTTTTGATTCGGAGGAAATCGGGTTGAATCATCAAAGAATAGCACAGTTTTCGGGGGCATCGGACGCTGACACAGGAGCATCGGACGCTAGGGTTCTAAGCGTCGGACGCTCCGGTGACGCGTGTCACTTTCTGAGCGTTTGTAGTGGCATTGGACGCTAGGCATCGGACGCGTCCGTTGGCCATCGGACGCGCCGGAGCCAAAGCATCGGACGCTGGTTGTTCACTGTTCACAGCATCCGATGGTGGAACAATAAGGTTCCCGAGAGGCAGTTTTCGCATCGGACGCGTCCGGTGGTCTGGCATCGGACGCAGGCAGCATCCGATGCTACTGTTTTCACACGGTTTTGACCGCGGTTCGCTCGTTCGTTGACGGAATTGATTTCTGTCTTTTGCGTTGGCTTTCTAGAGTTGTCTAGTGTCCCGCTGTGCTTCTTGGAAGCATCCACCCTACATCTAGGGTCGTGGACATTTGCAAGCTCTAGGGTTTGCTTCTGGGGTTTATTCTTGGGACAGTGGCTACTAGTTTCCGCAAGGAACATTTGAAGCTCCCATTCACCCCCCCTCTGGTCGCTTTCTGAGTGCTTCTCGGTCCTTCAATTGGTATCGGAGCGGGTTAAGGATCTTCCACCTTAGCCGGTTCCAGATCCACAGAAGGCGACATGGATCGCGGCATGGGCAAACCGCCGTTCTTTGATGGGACGAACTATGCGTATTGGAAGATACGCATGTCGGCCTATCTGCAGAGTTTGGGTGCTTCTATTTGGGATATTTGCAACTCTGCTGATTACGTGGTCTTAGCTGCTCGTGTTACTCAGCAACAGATCGATGAGCACGATGCCAATAGCCGAGCCCGTAATGCTCTCTTTTCTTGTTTGAGCATGGGTGAGTTTGATCGTGTTTCTCACCTCGCTACGGCTCGGGAGATCTGGGACACCCTCATGCGTTTCCATGAGGGCACCTCTCAAGTCAAAACCCGACTCTACGAGTCGTTCAAGCGTGAGTATGAGAACTTTCGACATCAGCCTGGCGAGAGCATAGAAAGTTTATTCGCTCGCTTTCAGGTGATTGTCAACAGGATGAGGGCTAACAAGGAGCAGTTGCCTTTTGACGATCATGAGCGTGCTTTGAAGCTTTTGCACACTCTTGATCGATCTGTGTGGGATTCCAAGGTTCAGGCGATCATCGAATCGCCTAACTATGAGACCCTCACATGCGATGAGCTCTTTAGTAAGCTCAAGTCCAGTGAGATTGACACCATGTCGAGGGCTTCTTATGCGAATCCTTCTGGCCCGACTATGGCTTTGGTTTCTGGCTCTTCCGCTAACCCCTCTGCTGGCTTTGCTCTTTCTTCACTCTTTTCTATCACAGAGGACCAGCTTGAATCGTTGGGGGATGACGAGTTGGCAATGCTCGCCAACCGGTTCTCGCGGTTCCACAACAACCGCATGAACCGTCACCGCGGAGGAGGACGCTCAGGATGCTATGAGTGTGGCGACCCCGAACACTTCATCGCCAACTGCCCTAAGAAGAAGCATTCATCTGGGAAGGGCGATCATGGGCACAAGTACGACTCCGGCAAGCGCAAGGAGAAGTATGTCCCCGCGAGGCACAAGCGGAGGGGCGGCTTCAACAAGGAGTACATCAAGAAGAAGTACTTGGAGAAGGCCCAAGCTGAGCAGCGTGCGTTCTTCGCCACACTCAGCGACGTCGACGGCTCGGATGACGACTCCGCTTGCTCAAGCGATGACGAGTCCGAGAAGAAGAAGAGGATCGAGGACAAGCTGAACGGTCTCTGCTTCTTCGCCGACGACGACGGCTTTTGCACCTGTGCGCTTGGTGATGAGGTCGATGGCAAGCTGGAGCACACCCCTCGGGACGACGACGACGATGACACCTCCCAGGTATCCCTCACCCACGATGAGCTTTCTGCTGAGGTTGAGAAGCTTACTGCCGCGCTCCTTAGTTAGGACAAGTTGCTTAGGCGTGCCGCTAGAGAGCGCAAGGAGTTTAGGCAGAAGTGGGAGGACACGGTGAGAGAGCTTGAGTCTGCCAAGTCCACCGTGGTCGTGTCGGAAGAGGTTGAGTGTGAGATGTGTACCACGCACATGACTGACCTTCTCACTTTGAGAAGTAAGTATGCTGCATTGGTAGGAGAGGTGGATGAGCTGAAGGCTAGACCTTCTCTGTTAGGTGCGTGCAAGACTTGTCCTGTCTTGAAATCTGAGTTGGCAGAGAAGAATGCCAAGATTGTGTCTCTTGAGGAGGCCAACTCAGGTAGCACTAGTGTGGCCAGGTGCGCTTTGTGTGAGGGTTTGGAGATGGAGATTGCGAATGTCAAGCATGACAAGATGCAAACCGAGGAGGAAAACACATACCTTCGGACCATCTTGTCATGGGTCTCTTGTAGTGAGCCGCAGCTCGGGATGATGATCTCCCAATTTAAGCGAGCTGCTGGAGGTTATGGTGTAGGTCTTGCTCAGGGTGTTGATCTTTCTGCTTTTGGGAAGATTGGAGAGTCGAGTGGTCTGAATCCTAGTGAGAAGCCCAACTCCACCACTACTCCCAAACTGACCAAGCTTCCATCCAAAGAGCCGGTCAAGCCTATCACCAAGGATGGGGTGTTTGAGGAACCTCCGAGAGCTCCACCCAAGAACCAAGTGTGGCATCCCAAACCCAACCACCTAAAAAACAAGCTGGATACAATGCCACCTATCCATGAGGAGTTGCCACAGAAGGGCAAAGTGATCCACACCCACAGTCATGAGTACCAACGACCCCCTTTGCGTGTGGTGAGGTATCATTGTGATTTCTGTGGGAGAGATGGACACTTGAGCAAGTTCTGCTTTAGGCGCAAGAGAGAGGCGCGCCGTGCTAGGGAGATGAACAACCCGGACATGTACCATCCTTTTCATGATGTACATGCGCCGAATGTTCAGAGGAGAGCACCGAGACGTACTGCTTGGCCTAGAGGCGCAGTGCCTCAAGTTGCTAGGCCTAGGCCTCGTAGAGAGCGTGCCCGGCGGGAGCCTGCAGTTGCAGGTTTTGGACCCCGTGATGGAGGCTTTGTAGTTGAGCGCTATCCCCCACCGCAGTTTGAGTGTCGCGGTGAGCGCTTCTTCCCTAGCGGACCACGTTTTTCTGTGCGTGGTGATCGCTACCCCCGTAGACAGTCTAGGAGTGGTTATTCTGCTAACCGTTCTTTTGAGCAGCCGACCCAACACTGGTATTCTCCTTACTTCACTAACCCCAGTGTTGGACCGTATGCTCACCCTATGTCTTTTTATTGATGTAGGTAAAACGGTTAGAGGACATTTGGTTGGTGGATTCCGGTTGCTCGAGGCACATGACCGGAAACGCCAAGTGGTTCTCCAGCCTTAGCCCTGTTGCCGGAAAGGAGTACATAACCTTCGGCGACAATAGTAAAGGTAAGGTGTTGTCTCGCGGATCGGTGCGGGTTAATGAGCACTTTGTGTTGCGCGATGTTGCTCTTGTTTCTAACCTGCATTTTAACTTGCTTTCTGTTTCGCAACTTTTTGATGATGACTACGAGATTCGTTTTAAACCGAACCTTAGTCGCATCTTAAATCCTCAAGGCGATCTTGTATGTCTGATTTCGCCCTTTGGGAAAGTCTTTCGTGCGAATTTCTCGGAGTCGTTTGGTTCTTCTCGCTGTCTTTTGGCTAGTCCTTGTTCCTCCGATCTTTGGAAGTGGCATAGGAGGCTCGGTCATTTAAGCTTCGACTTGCTTGCAAGACTTAGCTCACTTGGCCTAATCCGAGGATTGCCCAAGCTTTCGATGGAGAAGGATCTAGTTTGCCATTCTTGTAGACATGGGAAGATGGTTGCCGCTCCCCACCATCCAGTGACTAAGGTCATGACCTCGCACCCTGGAGAGCTTTTACATATGGACCTTGTTGGTCCGGCTCGGGTGAGCTCGGTTGGTGGCAAGTGGTATGTTTTGGTTGTTGTTGATGACTTTTCGAGGTATTCGTGGGTCTTCTTTTTGACTGAGAATACTGAGACTTTCTCCTTCGCTCGCAATCTGACTTTGCGTCTTCAGAACGAGTTCCCTTTGAACTCGATGCGAGTTATTAGAAGTGATAATGGTTCCGAATTCAAAAATTCGGATTTTGAGAAGTTTTGTAACCGCTTTGGTTTGGAGCATCAGTTTTCTTCCCCCTACACACCGCCCCAAAATGGTGTTGTAGAGAGGAAGAATCGGACCGTTGTTGAGATGGCCAGGACGATGCTCGATGAGCATAGGACTCCCAGGCGCTATTGGGCCGAAGCTATGAACACTGCATGCTACATTTCAAATCGCATTTTTCTGAGAGCCTTTTTGAAGAAGACTTCTTATGAGTTGCGTTTTGGTTGGCAGCCCAAGGTGAGTTATTTTAGAGTCTTCGGTTGCCACTGTTTTATTTTGAAAAAGGGGAACCTGGACAAGTTTGAGTCTCGATCTTCTGACGGGGTATTTTTGGGTTATGGCACTCACACGACAGCATATCGTGTACTTAACCTTGATACTAACCGAGTCATGGAGACATCAGATGTCACCTTTGACGAGACTCTTGTTTCTCCTTCTTCTCATTTTGAGCGTGCAGGTGATCATGAGGTTGGAGAGCCTCTTTTTGATGACGAGGACGAGGGTGCTGAAGGTATGGATGATCCAGCACCCCCTCCACCTGCCGCGCCGCAAAGAGCGGCCTCGACGACGACTCACGGCCCCGACACCTCTTCATCCTGGGGGTCGTGGGATCCTCCACCTCGTGCGGTACCTTTTGTACCCGGGGTGGAACCAGCTGCTGATGAGGGGGAGGTCACTTCATCCCGGGAGGCGCCACGACACATCCAGCGCCAGCACCCCCCTCAGCAGATGATCGGCGATATCGGCGAGCGAGTCACTCGCTCCAGGTCACAGCACATCTCTCACTTCGCTCACTCTGCTTTTGTTGCTAATTTTGAGCCCCGAGATGTTGGACACGCTTTGACGGATCCGGATTGGGTCAATGCCATGCATGAGGAGTTAGAAAACTTTGAGAGAAATCGGGTTTGGGTTCTAGTTCCACCTCCACCTGACTGTAAGCCTATTGGGACAAAATGGGTTTTCAAAAACAAGCAAGGAGAGGATGGCCACGTTGTTAGAAACAAGGCCCGGCTTGTAGCGAAAGGCTATAGTCAGAAGGAGGGGATAGATTATGAGGAGACGTTTGCTCCTGTAGCTCGTTTGGAGGCTATTAGGATACTCTTGGCTTTTGCTGCTTCCAAAGGTTTCAAATTGTTTCAAATGGATGTCAAGAGTGCCTTCTTAAACGGCTACATAGAGGAGGAGGTTTATGTTGAGCAACCCCCCCGGTTTTGAAAATCCCAAGTTTCCAAACCATGTCTTTAAACTTCACAAAGCTTTATATGGTTTGAAACAAGCCCCTAGAGCCTGGTATGATAGGTTAAAAACCTTTTTGCTTGCTAAGAGTTTTAAAATGGGATGTGTAGATAAGACGCTCTTTCTCCTCCGGCAAGGCAAAGACACGCTCTTGGTCCAGATTTACGTGGATGATATCATTTTCGGTGGTTCTTCTCACGCTTTGGTTGCCAAGTTTGCAGATACTATGAGCAGGGAGTTCGAGATGAGCATGATGGGCGAGCTGACATTCTTTCTCGGGTTGCAAATTAAGCAATCCCGGGAGGGGACGTTTGTGCACCAGGGCAAGTACACGAAGGACTTGCTGAAGCGGTTCGATATGGGTGAGGCCAAGCCCCTTCCAACACCCATGTCGACGACGACTACCATGGATGCGGATGTGGATGGAGAAGCAATGGACCAGAAGGAGTACCGCAGCATGATCGGGTCGCTACTCTACCTGACGGCGACACGCCCGGACATTCAGTTCACGGTGTGTCTGTGCGCGCGCTTTCAGGCGTCGCCGTGAACTTCTCACCGTCAGGCGGTGAAACGCATCTTCAGGTACCTTCGTTTCACACCTGAATTCGGGATTTGGTATTCTGCTTCCTCCACCCTCTCGCTTTGCGGTTATTCCGATGCCGATTTTGCTGGTTGTCGCATTGAGCGCAAGTCCACTTCTGGGACTTGCCAATTTATTGGATCTTCTCTTGTTTCGTGGTCTTCTCGCAAGCAGTCTAGTGTCGCCCAGTCTACCACGGAGGCTGAGTATGTTGCTGCGGCTAGCTGCTGTTCCCAGTTACTCTGGATGATGGCCACTTTGCGTGATTTTGGTTTGAGTTTTTCTCGAGTGCCTTTGCTTTGTGACAGCACGAGTGCTATTAGCGTTGCTAAGAACCCCGTGCTTCACTCGAAAACCAAACACATTGATGTGCGCTTTCATTTCTTGCGAGACCACCAGGAGAAGGGTGATATCGACCTTCGCCATGTCGATACTCATCACCAACTGGCTGATATTTTCACCAAGCCTATAGACGAATCAACCTTTAATAGGTTGAGGGGTGAGCTTGGTGTGTGTTTCCCCTTTTAGATGGGGGAAGCATTTTGAGTTGTATCCTAGTCTGACTCTTTTACTTAGATCTTCTTTTCTGTTGCATTTTAGCATACGCATTTACATTCTGAGCTTCATGTTTATAATCACTAGAATGTAACTATCCTCTGTTTAGTATGCTCCGATGCTTATGATTGATGCTTGTAGCTTATGCTCCTTCTGATCACTAATACATGTTATGAGCTGAGCAATTTTTGAAATGGTGAATTTGCTTAATGTATATAAAATCTCGAAATGTTCACCATTGAGATATGCAACTAGCATGTGTAGGGTGTGTTGAGTTCATTCCTGCTTTTCATATATGCTAGGTTGCTATGTCTCTAGTCCTGAGTCATTCACTCGCTTGGTCTGTTCATATCATGTTTAAAATTTGAA
This sequence comes from Coix lacryma-jobi var. lacryma-jobi, assembly GCA_009763385.1. Classification (NCBI taxonomy): domain Eukaryota; kingdom Viridiplantae; phylum Streptophyta; class Magnoliopsida; order Poales; family Poaceae; genus Coix; species Coix lacryma-jobi. Next base: position 109,912,959 of record CM019826.1, on the reverse strand, counting down.
CCAAGTTTAGTGAATTGAAAAGATCGAGATGGGATTGCTTGTCAACACATCACGGTATCGAGACGGTTTCTCATTGCACTTTGAGTTAAACTTGAGCCGTGTAGTTTATGACCGAAACCGTAGCTTTAAGCTTCTGATTGCTTCGGCATAGGCTTCGCTCGGTTGAAAAGTTAGGCAAAGACAAGCTTTCAACCTCTCGCAATCACATGCTCAATAATTGAACTTGTGAATTCTTTACCGCCGCAACTCCGATATAAAACTGAAATCACAAGTATATGCTTCATTCCTATGCATGATGATTGAACTTTGCTAGGGGTAGTTCACCTTGTATACATGTTTAGCACTTGTCTGGATTCCTATCTATACATGTGTACTGCTATTTTGATGGTGACTATCTTGTTGGCTAAAAACTGCTCACTTGCTCATATGCTTCATATTTCGTATGTGTGATCAGTTTGAGCCTTCGCTATTTGAGTGCTTAGTTGTGCCATTGGAGCTATACCGATTAGAGCATTTTTGCACTCTTTTGATTATATGCCTGAAGATGCTCACTTGCATTTCTGACTTCATATGCATTTTGGAAGGGGGAGTTGTGTTGGCTCAAGGGAAGAGTTTGTGCTTGATAAGTGCATTTTCAACTAAGGGGGAGAGTTTTTGCAAATCATATGTCTTCTGGCGTTCAACTAAGGGAGAGTTTTTGCTAAGGGGGAGATTTTCAAATCTTTATACTCTTCTCTTGTTGGACCTTAGGGAGAGTCCCTGGTTGCTTGCACTTGTCGAGGGGGAGTTTGCTGGTTGTGTTGAGCCGTTGCCTCTGTCTTGAGGGACTAGCAAACATTTTCCTCATATGGCGTTGAGGTTGATTTTGATTGGTTCGGAAACCTTTCGTTTGGTTTTAAATTGGTTCGGAGTGGTTTTTTGTGCTAGTTGTGTTGAGCCTCTGTGCCTCTATCTTGAGGGACTAGCATTTTGCCATTTTTAGCTCTGATTTTCAATTGATATTTTGCTAGCGGTGTTGAGCCTGTTCTACCTCTTCTTGAGGGCTAGCTTTGCTCTGCTTGGCTGCGTCGAGCCGTTGCCCATGTCTTTGGGGACCAAGTTTTCGCTTCTTCCACTTGACCTTCTTCGGCTTTGCTATGCTTTTGGGTCATTTGGTCGAGTTCTCTTCTTCTCCTTCTTCTTTCTTCTTTCTTTCGTTATGATTTGTGTGTGTAGTTGACAATGCACTCATCAAGGGGGAGATTGCGGATACATGGGTGTATGCCGAGTCTCTGAGTGATGAGTGATTGTCAACGGGTTTGATCGCATGTTCTTTGGCTTGTGTTGTGCAGGTGTCGAGCACGGAGACAATGATCGAGGGCAAGGTGAAGGTCAAGTTGAGACATGCCGTGCCGACAGACTGGGTGCGATGAAGGATGGGCGTGCCGTGCGGCGGACGTGCCATGCCGATGTATCGAGCAGTGAAGGGCGGACGTGAGGCTTGGACTGAGGGACCGGAGTGCCTGAGGATCAGCTGTGGTGGCTGGCAGCCTGGGACAGCAACGAGCGGAGACTTGCGGGGCACGGTGTTGCTCGGGTCGAGGACCTAGGGACACGTGTCGGTGGACGGGGTGCACGGGCGGTGCATCCCCTCTACAGCTTCGGTTTGGTGGCTGAGCCAGCGAAAAACCACCGGTGGACGGTTTCCAGGTTTGGGCCTCAAAACCTGGGTGCTGAGGGTTTCCGAGTTTGGCCACAAAACTCGGGCTAAGGACGGTTTCCAGGTTTGGGCCTCAAAACCTGGGCGCGGATGTTTTGCTGAGTTTGGCCTCAAAACTCAGACGCTGGTGGGCTGGTTTCCCGGTTTGGGCCTCAAAACCGGGGGATAGCTGGATAAGGCTGGTTTCCCAGTTTGGGCCACAAAACCGGGGGTGCAGAGCGAGGGCGGCACGTGGCGGCAATCGGAAGGTTGCGTGGAGGCAACGCGGATGACTTGTGCGGGCGTGGCCGTCGGATCTACCTACCACTTGAGTTGGTCCAGAATAACCTTAGGGTTTAGCTGGTTCGCTCTGTAATTAGAATAGAGAGGGGTAGAGTAGGATAAGTAGTCAGGGGAGACACCCTCCTCCCATATCTCAGTCATTTGCTCTTTCACACTTAGGGTTTCTTACTCTCCCATCCCCTGCTGTAGCCTGCTGAGATCCGCAGAGAGACTTGACTCTGTGTACTGGTGATTTTGAGGAAAGGAGGCCGTAACCTCCTTGTCGTAGCGTGTGTTTGCGCTTCGGCTGCAAGATCGTGTTTGTGATTCGCGTTTCATTGGTGTTCTTCGTGGAATCCTTTTTCTTCACGTTCTTCCCGTCGCTTGATCTCTTTGGTTGGTTCATCTTTTGCAAAACCGTTTGAACCAAGTTGTTCTAGATCATGAGGCACTTCTTTCCACCGAAGGAATTAACCTCTAACCTCACGGTCTAGGAGATCGATCGATTTTTGTTCTGGATCGTGTTTTTGCTACCTTGTCCCAAAATTTCTTGATTCACCGATTTGGATTAGGTTCGAGCCATGATCTCTTAGAGATAGCTCACTAACATCCTTGTGACCCCTCAGATCGAATCCCAGGCCTAGAGTTTTTGATTCGGAGGAAATCGGGTTGAATCATCAAAGAACAGCACAGTTTTCGGGGGCATCGGACGCTGACACGGGAGCATCGGACGCTAGGGTTCTAAGCGTCGGACGCTCCGGTGACGCGTGTCACTTTCTGAGCGTTTGTAGTGGCATCGGACGCGTTCGTTGGCCATCGGACGCGCCGGAGCCAAAGCATCGGACGCTGGTTGTTCACTGTTCACAGCATCCGATGGTGGAACAGTAAGGTTCCCGAGAGGCAGTTTTCGCATCGGACGCGTCCGGTGGTCTGGCATCGGACGCAGGCAGCATCCGATGCTACTGTTTTCACACGGTTTTGACCGCGGTTCGCTCGTTCGTTGACGGAATTGATTTCTGTCTTTTGCGTTGGCTTTCTAGAGTTGTCTAGTGTCCCGCTGTGCTTCTTGGAAGCATCCACCCTACATCTAGGGTCGTGGACATTTGCAAGCTCTAGGGTTTGCTTCTGGGGTTTATTCTTGGGACAGTGGCTACTAGTTTCCGCAAGGAAAATTTGAAGCTCCCATTCACCCCCCCCTCTGGTCGCTTTCTGAGTGCTTCTCGGTCCTTCACAAAAGTCGATTGGTCCAAAGGCTTGGTGAAAATATCAGCCAACTGATGATGAGTATCGACATGGCGAAGGTCGATATCACCCTTCTCATAATGGTCTCGCAAGAAATGAAAGCGCACATCAATGTGTTTGGTCTTAGAGTGCAGCACGGGGTTCTTAGCAACGCTAATCGCACTCGTGCTGTCACAAAGCAAAGGAACGCATGAAAAGCTCATACCAAAATTACACAAAGTGGCCATCATCGAAAACAACTGGGAACACCAGCTAGCCGCAGCAACATATTCAGCTTCTGTGGTACACTGAGTGACACTAGACTGCTTGCGAGAAGACCACGATACAAGAGAAGAACCAATAAACTGACAAGTCCCAGAAGTGGACTTGCGCTCAATCCGGCAACCAGCAAAATCAGCATCAGAATAACCACAAATAGAGAGGGTGGAGGAAGCAGAATACCAAATCCCGAACTCTGGAGTGAAGCATAAGTACCTCATAATGCGCTTGACTGCCTAACGGTGAGAGGTGCACGGTGACGACTGAAATCGCGCAAAAAGACACATCGCGAACTGAATGTCCGGGCGTGTCACCGTCAGGTACAGCAGCAACCCGATCATACTCCGGTACTCCTTCTGGTCCACAACTTCTCCATCCTTGTCCGCATCCAGGGCAGTCATGGTCGACATGGGTGTTGGAAGAGGCTTGGCCTCACCCATATCGAAGTTCTTCAATATGTCCTTGGTGTACTTCCCCTGGTGCACAAACGTTCCCTCTCGAGATTGCTTGATTTGCAACCCAAGGAAAAATGTCAACTCGCCCATCATGCTCATTTCAATCTCCCTGCTCATAGTGTTTGCAAACTTGGCAACCAAAGCGTGAGAAGAACCACCGAAAATGATATCATCCACGTAAATCTGGACCAAGAGAGTGTCATTGTCTTGCTTGAGGAGAAAAAGTGTTTTATCCACACATCGCATTTTAAAACCCTTAGCAAGCAAAAAGGTTTTCAACCTATCATACCAGGCTCTAGGGGCTTGTTTCAAACCATATAAAGCTTTGTGAAGTTTAAAAACATGGATTGGAAACTTTGGATTTTCAAAACCGGGGGGTTGTTTCACATACACTTCTTCTTCTATGTAGCCGTTTAGGAAGGCACTCTTGACATCCATTTGAAAAAGTTTAAACCCTTTGTATGCAGCAAAAGCCAAGAGTATCCTAATTCCCTCCAAACGAGCTACATGAGCAAAAGTCTCCTCATAGTCTATCCCCTCCTTCTGACTATATCCCTGGGCTACAAGTCTGGCCTTGTTTCTCACGACATGGCCATCCTCTCTTTGTTTGTTTTTGAAGAGAAACAAGAACCGAAACCCGATTTCTTTCAAAATTTTCCAACTCCTCATGCATGGCATTGATCCAATCTGGATCAGATAAAGCGTGTCCAACATCTCGGGGTTCAAAATCAGCAACAAATGCAGAATGAGCAAAGTGAGAGATTTGTTGTGACCTTGAACGAGTGACTCGTTCGCCGATGTTGCCGATCATCTGTTGAGGCGGGTGTTGGCGCTGGATGTGTCGTGGCGCCTCCCGAGCTGAAGAAACCTCCCCCTCAACAGCAGCTGGTGCCTCCTCAGGTACAAAAGGTACCGCTCGAGGTGGAGGATCCCACGGCCCCCAAGTAGTCGACGAAGAGGGGTTGGGGCCATGAGACGTTGTAGTGGAAGCTGACGCTTGCGGCACAGCAGGTGGAGGTGGTGCTGGATCATCCATCCCTTCAGCACCCTCGTCCTCGTCATAAAAAAAAGGCTCACCAACCTCATGATCACCTGCACGCTCAAAACGAGAAGAAGGACAAACCATGGTCTCGTCGAAGGTGACATCGGATGTCTCCATGACTCGGTTAGTATCAAGGTTAAGTACACGATATGCACGAGTATGAGTACCATAACCCAAAAATACACCGTCAGAAGAACGAGACTCAAATTTGTCCAGATTGCCTTTCTTAAGTATAAAATAGTGGCAACCAAAGACTCTAAAATAACTCACTTTGGGCAGTTTTCCAAAACACAACTCATAAGAAGTCTTTTTCAAGAAAGCTCGGAGAAAAATGCGATTGGAAATATAGCATGTAGTGCTCATAGCTTCGGCCCAATATCGCCTAGGAGTCCAATGCTCATCGAGCATCATCCTGGCCATCTCTACAAGGGTCTGATTCTTCCTCTCTACAACACCATTTTGTGGTGGTGTGTAGGGGGAAGAAAACTGATGCTCTAAACCCAAAGAGTTACAAAACTTCTCAAAATCCAAATTCTTGAATTCGGAACCATTATCACTACGAATAGCTCGCATCGAGTTCAAAGGGAACTCGTTCTGAAGACGCAAAATCAGATTGCGAGCAAAAGTGAAAGTCTCAGTTTCCTCAGCTAAAAAGAAAACCCACGAATATCTCGAGAAGTCATCAACAACAACAAGCTCATACCACTTCCCCCCAACTGAGCTCACCCGAGCCAGACCAACATGGTCCATGTGCAAAAGCTCTCCAGGGCGCTTAGTCATGACCTGAGTCACTAGATTACGGGGAGCGGCAACCATCTTGCCATGTCTACAAGAATGGCAAACAAGATCCTTCTCCATGGACAACTTGGGCAATCCTCGGATTAGGCCAAGTGAACTAAGCCTTGCAAGCAAGTCGAAGCTCAGATGACCTAGTTGTAAGGAAAATGGACCTCGGACCATTTAACTTCGGATTTTGGTGTTTGATGAACAACATAACCAAATTGGACTAACAAGTTTGCAAGTGTTTGTTTTGTAGTCCAATAGGGTGCAAATGTGACTTGGACTAAGGCGATGTGGTGATCCGATGATCAACACCTCAAGCAAGACATTTGAAGCTCAATAGAAGACTCTCAAGATCAAGCAAAGTCCAAGGCACAAGAACGGAACCAAGTCGGGCGCAAAGAACGAGAGAAAGGCGGGAATAACAAGTGACCGGACGCTGCCTCGCAGTGACCGGATGCTGGCCTGGATGCGTCCGGTCAGTACAGCAAGCCAGCAGCGCCACGTCAGAGGGACCGGACGCTGCGGCAGTAGCGACCGGACGCGCCGATGCTACTGTTCCTCAGTACGACCGCGTGACCGGACGCTACGATGACTATCGGACGCTGGAGCTCAGCTGAGTCCGATCGAACACAGAGAGGTTCCAGAGGCACAAAATCGTGACCGGACACGTCCGGTCGTCTGTGACCGGACTCATGCCAGAGTCCGATCAGTACCTGTGCAGGCTGGCAACTAGCCGTTGTGAGTGACCGGACGCGTCCGGTCAGGACGTGACGAGCGTCCGGTCGATGGCAGAAAAGCCCATCTCTTTGACCCAACGGCTCTATTTGCTTGGGGCTCTATAAATAACCCCATGGCCGGCCAAAAACATAAGGTTGGAGCTCAAGGAAGTATACCAAGTGTATAGACACATATTTAGTTGCTCTAGCCACCAAAGTGCTTAAGTGATATACTAGGTGATTAGTAGAGGTGCTTTGCGAAGTGCTTAAGCTAGTTAGACCACCGCTTTGCGCTTGCTCTAGGTGTTAGGCCTAGTGTTTAGTGAGGTTGAAAACCTCTTGACTACCGGTGCTTGCGCACACTGTTGTTGTACATCGGCGGGGCTTGTAGTCTTGCGAGATCACACCAACCGTGTTTGTGGTGTGGCCGCCTCCGTGTACCGAAGGGAACAAGGCCCGCATCGCTTCAGCCGGAAACTTGATAGTGAAGACGACAGGGAGCATCCGGGAGAGGCTTTGCCACGAGTGGCTTAACCGGAGACCCACTTGCGTGTGGGGAAGGCCCGGAGCTATCCACGGAGTCACCCGACCGGGAGCTTGGCCCTTGCGAGGGATTCCTTGTGAGGGGCTCCAACGAGGACTAGGGGGAAGCATGCGCGCTTCTCGATACCTCGGTAAAAATACCGGAGTCGTCAACGGGAGTTTGCATCTCTATCACACTCTTTAGCTTCCGCATTTACCTTGCTACCTTGTTTATGTTCTTTACCTTTCCTAGCTTACTCTTGCTAGTTGATAGGTTTGAAAACTAGGTTGCATAACTCCTTTTGCGGTAGAGATACCAAACACACTTAGCAAAACCTTAGTTGCACATTAAATAGTTTACTTTCTTGCATAGGTTTTGCTTAGGTGGAAATTAGAGGCCATAGTTTAGAGTAGAAGTTTTAAGTTGCCTAATTCACCCCCCACCCCTCTTTGGCGTCACGGTCCTTTCAATTGGTATCAGAGCGGGTTGGCTCTCTTGTGGACTCTTGGCTTAATCGCCTTCGAGCCGACGCCCCTAAGAGAGGTTGGGATGGATACCTCTAGGCCTCCACACTTTGACGGCACTAACTTCCCTTACTATAGTGCTAGGATGGCTTGCTTTTTAGAAGCCGTTGATCTAGGTGTTTGGAGAGTCACCCGCGACGGGATGAAACCCATTAAGAATCCCGAGAAGCCTACCGCGAGTGATGAAAAAGAAATTCATCTTAATGCTAGAGCTAAAAATTGCTTGTTTGAATATATTAGCATGGATGTCTTTAACCAAGTTTTTACTTTGCAAACATCTCATGAAATTTGGTTAAAACTACATGAGCTCCATGATGGTACAAGTAATGTACGTGACCAAAAACATCACCTAACTAAAACAAGTTATGTTTTCTTTAAAATGAATGATAATGAGCTTGTTCGTGATATGTATTCTCGTTTGAATCTAATTATCAATGAGCTCCATTCTATAGGAATTACAAAGCTAGGTGATGCGGATATTGTGAGGAAGATCATCTCCGTTCTTCCAAAGAACAAATATGCAACCATCATCACCATCCTCCACAACATGGAGGACTTGAGCACCATGACCCCGGCCATTGTCATTGGCAAATTGGTGGCATTTGAGATGTCACGCAAGATGGGTCAAGAAGAAGTCACTTCATCAAGCAAAGACATTGCTCTCTCATGTGAGCACAAAAAGATGAAGGGCAAAAAGCAAGTTGAGACAAGCTCAAGCTCCTCAAGTGAAGAAGAAGATGATGAAGATGAAGAATCAAGTGATGATGGTCAAGCCTCCACCTCATCCGACTCCTCCTTAGAAGAAGAAGAGACAATCAAGCTCATGAAAGGAGTGAAGAGGATGATCCATAAGCTCAATGTCAAGGGTGTGCCCATCACCATAGAAGATTGCCTCTTCACCAATCAAAGAAGAGAGCAAAGAAAAAAGGGTTGCTACAGATGTGGCAAGAAAGGGCACTTTGTGGAAGATTGTCCAAAACAAAAGCCCACACCCAATGACAAGAAAAAGAAGGGATGCAAGGCCAAAGCTCTCACCACTATCAAGACATGGGATGATTCATCAAGTGATGATGAAACCCGACACAAGAGGCATGGCCGCAAGCACTCATCATCAAGCTCCTCACGTATGTGCCTTATGGCACGAGGTAACACAAGCCCTATCTCTAGTGATAGTGATAGAGATAGTGATAGTGATGATGAGCTACCTTCTTACAATCAACTTGTGCAAGATAATCTTAAATATGCTAAAGCTTGTACTAGCCAACAAAAGAAGATTAATATCTTAAAAGAAAAATTAGATAGTTCTCAACAAGCCTACAATACTATGCTAGATCAATATGAAACTTTTTCAAACTTAAATGATGAGCTATCTAATAAAATTGAGAAACTCGAGGCTAGTATAAGCACATATGATAGCACAAGTAATGATGAGCAACTTGCTAAGAAAAATGAAAAACTAAAAGCAAAGTTAGCTAGCACAGAAGATGCTTACCAAAGTTTGCTAGCCAAAATGGAAATTATGTGCAAACATTGTGATGAGCTAACTAAGAAAGTTGCTAATCTTGAAACCATCGGAGCAAACCCCACTGAGGCACCTAAAATTGGAAAATCTATCTTTAATATGCTTAAAAAGGATGCCTCTACTTCTTGCATTGATTTACTTGATTTAGACTCACCCATGTGCAAACAAGCTTGTGTTGAGAATATCATTGTAGAAGAATGTACACAAGAAGTTGCAATGGAGAATGAGCTACTAAAGCAAGAAGTGGCTCGCCTCACCAAGGACTTGACCCAAGCAAAAGGCAAGGGGAAGCAAACCCGAACTCATCAAGATAACACCAACAAGGGAGTGAAGAAGCTTGATGAGGAGCAAATCGTGGTTTGTTACCTTTGCCACAAGGAAGGCCACAAGTCCTATGAGTGCAAGGTGAATCATGGGGGAGAAAAGAAGAAAGAGAAAAACAAAAAGCAAACAAGCAAGCTCTCCAACACCTACACCAACAAGGTGAACAAGAAGGCCACCACACCTTATCTTTTGAAGAAGAAGAAGAATGACAAGGTGGTTGCCATCAAGGTGAACAAGCAAGCCAACAATGGGGCCAAACACATTTGGGTGCCTAAGGATATCATCTCAACAATGAAGAGCACCAAAAAGGTTTTGGTCCCGAAAGGGAAGTAAGTAGTCAAGTGGACCTCGGGGAATTTGGAGACTTGGCAAAATTTTGGGTGCATTTCATGGGGTGCATCACATTGGATCTTGTCATTGCCAAGTATGTTAGTGGGTACTATGGACCCAAGTTCCCCCTCCCATGTTAGGTAACTAGATTTAAATTCTTGCAATTACTTTCATTTGGTATAATGTCTTGCAATTACTTTTAGCATCTAGTTCCTTTCATTTCCTATATTTTGCATTGGTATATTCATATCTTTTGTCATGCAAATTAGGCTTATCATATGGTAGTTTTGCTCGGTATCACTCACATTCTTAGAGCAATTCTACATGGTTTTAATTGGTTAGAAGCACGGCACATCTTTTACTTTGTATTTATCTTATATGTGCCAAAGTCCAAATTATAGATAAACTACCCCAAATTACCATCTTCAATTAATGTCACATTTCTTGTAATATCAATATGGAAAATGGTAGTTTGATGTAACACCTCTGGTGTTTAGCATGTAATTAACTTGACATATCATCATTATCATCTTATAGCATCTTGATCATGATTTCATGTGTATGCATTTTGCTAAGTGTATCATTTTATGTGAAGTCCCTCTATTACAAAAACCCTTATTAAGCCCACTTCTCTCTACAAGGGCAAAATGGTAATTTCATCTCTGTGACTAGTTTTGTGTAATTCTTGTTCAGTTGGATGTCTTGAAGTTTTGTTGTGTTGGCCAAAGTTCAAAAATCAGATTTTGATTTCAAATCTCTTTGCAAAAACCCTGATTTCCAAACCCTGGATTTTACACCTCTTTTGTAATTCAAAAATTATTCAAAATTTGAGGTTGGTCCAAAAAGCAAAGTTGTAGATCTGTCAAAGAGAAACAACTTTGGTATTTACAAGTTTTCAAGTTGCAGTACAAAGTTTTGAGTTATTTCAAATTCAATCAAACTCCAGTTTTTGTCCCCTTTTCAGTTTTCAAAATGAGTTCAAAAACTAATGAGTTTCAGGAAAAGTGTATAATAGCAAAGTTGTAGGTTTTGATAAAAGGAACAACTTTCATGTTTACAGATTTTCAAGTTTCAGTTTGAAATCCAGAGTAATTTTGATTTGAATCAAGTTTGAAAAAGTGTCCCCTTTACTGTTTTCAAATATTGTTCAAAAACTATTTGGAATTTGAAAATGTTCATTTTGACAAAGTTGTAGATCTCCTTTTTCTGAACAACTTTGGTGTTTTGAGTTTTCGTTGCCCAGTTCAAATTTTGAATGTAATTTGCAAATTTCAGAAACTAGCCAAAAGTCAAACCCTACCCCTAGCACTGTTCCTCTTCTTCCTAGGGTCAGGGGGGGCCCGGCCATGGCGCCCCGCCGGCGTCGCGCGTGCCGCACGCCTGGCTGCTCCCCACGCGCCTCCAACTTGTCGCCGATGTTCCCTTGTCCCCTCCGCGCCCGCACGCGAGCGCTGACCCGCGCTCCCGTCCCTACAGAGCTCCGCGCGCCGCCGCCGCGTGGCCATCACCGGCGAGCACACGCCCGAGCCCCGGCTGCACGCCATCACCCCCTCCAGAGCGCAATCGAGTGCGCACGCGCTCGCCGTGCTCATCCACACCACCCCGAGGCCTCTACCGGCCCCTGGCCGCGCCTATAAGAAGGCCGCCGGAGCCCGAGCTTCCCCACTCAGCTCCGCCGCCGTCGCCAGCACCAGCCAGAGCCTCCCGTGCTCAACCACCTAGCTCAAAAGCTCCGCCGTGTTCTTGTGCTGCTTCACCACCCTCCAATTTCACCTCTACCGCCCTCAATCGCCCGGCGTTGCTCGTCGTTGTCGTCTCCGGCGAGAACCCGGCGAACTCGGGTTCGTGAAATTCGCCGTCTCCGGCCTTGATCATCTCCCTCCGACCCCCGCATCACCTTCCTTACTCCCGTGCGACTCTAACCCGGCCATCGCGGCTCCGTTTGTTGCACAGGGTCGCCACTGCGCCGATCGCCGTCGCTCGCCGTCCGCCGGTCACCGTCGACCAGCTCCACCGTCCATCCCCGTCCCTCACCGAGCTGCCCTATCAACGCCGGTGAGCTCCCTGTTGCCTCCCGTGCCCTCAGCTCTGCCGCGGAGTGCCCAGGTTGGCCGGCGTAAGCGCGCCGCCGCGCTCGGGTCGCCGCCGGCGAGCAGAGCGCCGCCGTGTCCGGTTTTTCCTTTTTCTTTTAAGATATGAATAGTGTTCTGTTTTCTCTTTTTTGTATAATTTTCTGTGTGCATCCAAAAATTCTGAAATTTTTGTGGTAGACTCTTTATGCTCTGAAGTATTTTATAAAAATATGAAACTTGAGTTTTGTGCAAAAATTTGAAAATGACAAATTCCCCTTTTAATTGAAAAATGAAGGCTTTGGTATTTTAGAGAGTGTTCTATAGCTCCAAAAATCTTGAGATAAAATTTGCAAGCTAGTTATGTCATGATGAGTCTCTGGTAAAATTTTGAAGGCATTTGGAGCAAGTTGATTTTTGAGCTTTATTTTAATTTAGGAATAGTGCCTTTTGTTAATTGTATGGCTAGATTTAATTGAGCACCTTAATGACCTCCAAAAATTATGAAATTTGTTTTGCCATATACTTGTACCCTAATGAACTTGTGTGATTAATTTGGTAATTTTTGGAGCACCTTCATAAAATGACCTTTTTAAATAATTAGGAAAAATAGAAAAGGTGATTAGGGTTAGCGTTGGATGCCCTGTGATGTGACTTTTGGATTGCTTGATGTTCATAGACCCCTACCCTTTGGTCTATGATGTTTGTGATGCCTTGCTATGTCCATACTTAGGCTTAATAAAGGTTGCTTAATTAAATTTGTTAATATTGCTAAAAAGGGATAAGTAATCTTTTGTCCACTTTAACCACCACACATACTTGCAAGGCTATACTCTAGTGTTATCCTATGCACTTTGTTCATACTAGCATTCTCATGAGCATTCATCATTGCATCCGTATAGTTGACGAAGAAGGCCCTGAAGTCGAGGTAGCCACCGAAGGATCTGTCCCCGAGGCAACCCCGAGCTCCGACGCTTATACCTACCCCGAGTCTGCTCTCTTTGCCATCCAAGGCAAGCCCCGGTGCATTTAACCCTACCTTGCTTTTATAAATGTTTTCTTGAAATGTTTTGAGTTAAATTATTGCATTAGGTTGATAGGAGTTGAGTGAAATCCTATCTGATGCATTATCTACCTTGACCAATGATACACCCGATACCCGCTTTTCAAAAACTATTTGCGAAATGCTTAGCAATGCTATATGATAGGTTTGCAATAAAAATGCCAATCTCAAAAGTATGATCACTTTAAGAATATTTATGGGAATTTCTGGTTTACTCCCACTATTGGCTAAGTATCTGATCCGTACCTAGTCAATGGGAAGGAGAGGTTGTCCTTGCGTACGGTGCCGTCATGTTGTAGTCCGGGACTCAACAGTTGACACCGACCGGGACAGGGTTGAAAAACTGACAGGACCTGTACTCTTGGGTTAGAGTCCCGAGGTGCTTGTCGCTGGCTGGAAAACTTAGGGACCACCTGTATGGGGGCCTGCTGACTAAGACTTGCAACTATTCACATACTACGAAAAGCTTCGGCTCCGAGAAATCCTTTATTGGACCGACAACCGCGCACTGGGAGTGGAGAGATGGCGGAAGTAGCATGTACCCACGTGGGTTAAAGTCCCGGATTGGAGTGGTGTACTGTACTTCCGGGTGGCGTAGGACCGGGCCCAATCTTGGAGGAATCGTGGTAGACGAGTTGGCATATGCAAGCTTGGGTGCTACATATGCAGTGTGGATAGGGACCCTCAGCTGAGTATTATTTATCCGGATTAACGCTGCTCCTCGGTTATGGAGACTTAGTCACTGACTGTCAACAGGGAGTGGTTCTCAACTAGGAATGTTTTCAAATGTAAAATGAATCAAGGATTATGATGGAACAAGGAGTACCGAATCTTTCAAAATTAAAATAAGGTTTACCAAAAATGCTTTTCTGCAAAATACTTAAACTTGCTTAAGCCTTACCTTGACTACCCTAAGCCTGCATTCCTGAGTCTTCTCCCTTTTCGTTAGTCGGGTAAGTCTTGTTGAGTACCTTTGTACTCAGGGTTCTTTTACCCATGTTGCAGGTATGGCAGATTCCTCAGTATGCCTTGGACCCTGCTGTGTGACTGTTGTTCAGGAAGAGGCCGATGAGGCCGATGAGTGATTAATCACCCTCGGGCTGGGTGAAGTATCTTTATCTTTAGTTGTTGTCATATGCTACCCTGCCAACTCTATCTATTTGAACTATGGTCTGTAATAACTTCCCTTTAATTTTATGTTGAACCCTGGTTTTGTAAACTAATGTTATTTAAGTCTTCCGCTATTTACTCCGATGTTATTTGTCAAACTGTTCAAGAGATTGTAACTGAATTGTGAGATGATCCTGCGGACATCGGGCACTGATGTAGCCCAGTGGCGGAACCCGGTCTTAGTCTCTTGGCTGTACGGATCGACTGTCAGTGGTTGACAGTGATCAGTGGGCCATGGGATTAGGGCCGTTACGTCACAAAGTGGTATCGGAGCATCTCACTACGACGTTGCAATCTTTTTGCAAAAACTTCAAAAGGTTTTTAAGTCCCAAAACTAAACTTGACTATTTTGAGTCCAAATTGCTTCTCTCATCTCATCTTGTCTCTGGCAACTAGTAGCAAGACAACTTGTATAAGCCCTATGTACCTTACCTTAATAGTTGCATTGCCTTGTTCCGTAGGAACGAATCATGCATCATGTCATAATCACTTAAGATAATAACTTCCTCTCTAAGTCGGTTGGGTTAGTATGCCTTTACCTTTTTCTTGCTAGCCTTTCTCACCTATAACCTCTTGTCCAGATATGGTCATCCTCAAGCGGACTGCTCGCAAGTCGACTGGACCGCATGGTGTGCCGCGTCACCAGCTGGCGCCACGCACCGGAGAAGAGACTGGAGAATCCTCCAACGGTCGTCGTCTTCCCCGCCGCACCCGCAAGCAGCTGAAGGAGGAGATCAAGAATCTAAAGGCTGAGATGGAGAACATGGAGCATGACTTCTATCTTTCCCGCATGGAGTTTTACGAGGCACGAGCTTCCCTGGAGCAGGCCAATCGGAACACGGTTCGCGCTATCGAGCAGCACAATGATGCTTGGACCCGCGAGGACGTCACCAGAGCCCAGCTCCATGGACTGCAGCAGTACACTACCCAGATTGAGCAGTACAATGATATGCTTCATGAGGAGGTACATCAACTGTACAACCAACTTCACCCCGTGGCTCCACCTGTTGCTGGGGATCCAGAAGATGGAGTCGTGGAGGAACCTGAAGTAGAACATGAGCCAGTCCAGAATGTAGAAGTGGAACCTGCTGAAGATGTTCACGTTGAAGATGAAGATGAGGAGGAAGAGCCCGAACTCATCATCGAAGATGAAGATGACGATGAAGAGATGATCATCATCGATGACGACTAGATTCGTTGTGTCTATGCCATCTGCTCACCTAAAGCCTTAAGTCTAGGTTTGGGGCGTTAGTTGGTCTTCTGTCTAGTCGAGTCTGTATCGTGTCTTGTACCTTTCCTTTGTCAGTTAGTAGCTATCTATCGAACCTCTGTATCAGTTATCTACCCTTGCATCAATGAATCTTATCAGTCAGTTTCGTTCAAAATCAATCTTGGATGCTAAGTTCCCAAATTCTTAACAGATGCCTGTGAACACCCGCACTGGAGCCGGAAGTTCCGGAGGTGCCAACCTTCCAAACCCTCCACCAGTTCCTGCTACCCTGGCAGATGCCATTGCAGCCTTGGCCGCCGCTGCCAACCTGATGGCTCAGAACCAAGGGCAGCAGAACAACGGCAACCGTGGTCGTCGCAACAACCAAGAGACAACCTACGTGGACTTCACTGAAACCCGACCACCGGTTTTCACGAAGGCCGATGAACCTCTCGAGGCTGACGATTGGTTGCGCACCATGGAACAGAAGTTCAGTCTTTTACACTGCACAGAGATCCAGAAGCCTCGGTTCGCTTCTCAACAGCTCCGTGGTCCCGCAAGTGCCTGGTACGCCAACCTGTTGGCTGCCCAGCCTGAAGGTCACCAGCTGACCTGGGAAGAGTTCCGCACCGCTTTCCGTGCACAGCACATCCCGTCAGGTCTGATGAAGATGAAGCTTGATCAGTTCCTAGCCCTGCAACAGAAAGATTCCACGGTTATGCAGTACGTTGGACAGTTCAACCACCTGAGCCAGTATGCCTCCGACTATGTCAACACAGAGGAAAAGAAGAGAGATTGTTTCCTTAGGGGTCTGCACCCTAAGATTCGCAGAGGTCTATCCAACAACCTCAACGGATCTTATCATGATGTCGTTGACCGTGCTGTCGCTTTCGAGGAAAGTAACCGCCAGTATCAGGAGGAGAAGAAGAAGAAGAAGGCTGGGTCTAGCAGCTTCTCCAGCAACCATAAGCGCCCAAGAATCATCTATCACCCCAGCCACCACCAAAACCGTGCCCCATACCCTCATCAGCAAGTGGTCGTTCGTACCGCGGCCACCACTCATAATGCCAACCAGCAAAGTGCCACTCAGCCGAACGCCCCAGGTGTTCGTGTCACCACCCCTCAAATAGCTTACAACCATCCATGCTACAACTGTGGCCAAGTTGGTCACTGGTCTCGCGAGTGCCCAAAACCAAAGAAGAATGCCCAGCATGCACAGAAAGGCCCTGGAGGATCACAGCAGCAGCACCGTGCACCGCAGCAGCACGTCCAGAAGGGCAAGTTTGTCAAGAAGCACGGGCAAGTCTACTTCACCACCGTCAGTAACATCCCAGAAGGAGAGCCCGTCATGCTCGGTAGGTTCCCTGTTGCCAATCATCCTGCAGTCGTCTTGTTTGATTCTGGTGCATCGCATTCCTTCATCAGTCGCACTTTTGTCATCAAGCATAAGTTACCCATGGGGGAGTTAAAAGAAAGTTTCTGTATACTTTCGCCTGGAGGGCGGATAAATACTAAGGAAGTGGTCCGCAGTATACCAGTAATGTTGGGGGAACATGTCTTTCCTACCACCATGATAGTACCGCGCAATCAAGAGATAGATGTCATCTTAGGCATGAATTGGATGTGTCAGTATAAAGCCTTGATAGACATCTTGAATAGAGTTGTGAGAGTGGATATTCCTAACAGCACCTCCAAACTCCTTCTCCAACTTCCTATGCCTCAAAAAACCAGCAACCACCTAGTTGAATACCGCCTGTGTTCCGGAAATCAGGGATATTCCCGTGGTCTGTGAGTTCCCTGATGTCTTCCCAGAAGATCTACCTGGTCTGCCTCCCGACCGTGATGTTGAGTTTGCCATAGAGCTAAAGCCCGGGACTGCTCCTATAGCCCGTAGAGCTTATCGAATGCCTCCCAGAGAGTTGGCAGAACTGAAGATCCAATTGCAAGAGCTTTTGGATAAGGGTCTCATTCGCCCAAGTTCATCTCCTTGGGGCTGTCCTGCTATCTTTGTGAAGAAGAAGGACAAAAGTCTTCGTCTGTGCGTTGACTATCGCCCACTCAATGAGGTCACCATCAAAAATAAATATCCCTTGCCTCGCATTGACCTTCTTTTCGACCAGTTGTCTGGAGCCAGAGTGTTCTCCAAAATTGATCTCAGATCTGGCTATCATCAAATAAAAATCCGTCCAGAAGACATTCCTAAAACAGCTTTCACCACCAGATACGGCCTATATGAGTACTTGGTCATGTCCTTTGGCTTGACCAATGCCCCCGCTCATTTCATGTATCTAATGAACTCTGTGTTCATGCCAGAGCTCGATAAATTTGTAGTCGTGTTCATTGACGACATCCTTGTCTATTCAAGAACTCCTGAAGATCACGCCAAGCATCTTCGCATCGTTCTCTCTCGTCTCAGAGATCACCAGCTGTATGCCAAGTTTAGTAAATGTGAATTCTGGCTAGATCGAATTCAATTCCTTGGTCATGTCCTGTCCGCCGAAGGTGTGTCAGTTGACCCTGAGAAAGTGGCAGATATCTTGGATTGGAAGCCACCTACCACTGTCCGCGAAGTTCGCAGCTTCATGGGAATGGCTGGATACTATCGTCGTTTCATCCCAGATTTCTCCAGAGTCGCCAAGCCTATCACAGAGTTTGTTGAAGAATTCCGTGGATTTCGTTTGGTCACCAGCTTGTGAGCAAGCCTTTCAAGCCTTGAAGAAACTGCTAACTACAATCACCAGTCCTAGCTCAACCAGATATCGAGAAACCCTTCAATATATACTGTGATGCATCTGGTACTGGTTTGGGCTGTGTTTTGATGCAAGAAGGACGAGTAATTGCTTATGCCTCACGACAGCTTAAGCGACATGAGGAAAATTACCCAACCCATGATCTTGAGCTAGCAGCAGTCGTGCATGCCTTGAAGATTTGGCGTCACTATCTGTTGGGCAGCACCTGTAATATGTATACGGATCACAAGGAGCCTAAAGTATATCTTCACTCAAGAAGAATTGAATACGAGGCAGAGAAGATGGCTTGAGTTGATTAAAGATTATGATCTCGAAGTACATTACCATCCTGGTAAGGCAAATGTAGTTGCCGATGCCCTCAGTCGCAAGTCATACTGCAACTGTCTGACGACAAAGCCCTATGATTTTTCCTTGTGCCATGAACTTGAAAGGATGGGTATCGAAATGATCTCGCAAGGAAGCTTGAACAATGTCAGCATAGAAACATCCATCAAGGATCAAGTCATTGCTGCTCAAAAGGATAACCCTGGAATCAAGCATATCATCGAAAAGGTCCAGACCGGAAAGGCTGATTGCTTCAGGATCGATGATGTAGGAGTTGTTTGGTTCAAGAACCGTCTAGTAGTTCCCAAGGTGCCTGAATTGAGACAGTTAATCCTTGATGAAGCACACTTGACCAGATTCTCTATTCACCCCGGCAGCAACAAGATGTACCAAGACTTAAAGCAGAGATTCTGGTGGACTAAAATGAAGATTGAGATTGCCCGGTATGTCGCTCAGTGTGATACCTGCCAAAGAGTCAAGGCAGTACACATGAAGCCTGGAGGAGAATTGCAACCTTTGTCAGTACCCGCTTGGAAATGGGACGACATTAGTATGGATTTTGTCAATGGACTACCCAAGACCCAGAAAGGTTTTGATTCATTTGGGGTAATCGTGGACCGACTCACCTCAAACAAGCTCCACTTTCTGCCAGTCAAGACCAGTTACACCGTCCCCATGTATGCCACCTTGTACAAGAAACACATAGTGAAACTTCATGGCATACCCAAGACCATTGTCTCTGACCGTGGTACCCAGTTTGTCGCTAAGTTTTGGAAAGCGTTCCATACCTCACTTGGAACCAAGCTCTTGCATAGTACCGCATATCCGCAAACAGATGGACAAACTGAGCGAGTCAACCAAGTGCTGGAGGACATGTTGAGAGCCTGTGTTCTTACCTTCGCAGATACTTGGGATGACTGTTTGCCTTTGGCAGAGTTCTCTTATAATAACAGTTACCAAGAGAGCATCAAAATGGCACCCTTTGAAGCACTGTACGGTCGTCGTTGTCGTACACCCCTCAGTTGGTCTGAGCCCGGAGAAAGAGAATTCTTTGGAGTTGACCTGGTCAAAGATATGGAAGAGAAAGTCAAGCAGATACAGGAGAATATGAAGATTGCCCAATCTCGACAGAAAAGTTACGCTGACAAGAGACGTCGACCTCTGAAGTTTCAAGTTGGAGATTATGTATATCTCAAGGTCTCACCAACCAAAGGAGTCACTCGTTTTGGGTCAAAGGAAAGTTAGCACCCCGCTACATTGGTCCGTTTGAGATTTTGGAATGTTGTGGCAAGGTAGCTTACAAGCTGAAGTTGCCCGATCATCTCTCCGCTGTCCACAATGTTTTCCATGTCTCCCAACTCAAGAAGTGTCTCAGAGTACCAGAACATGTCGTGGAAGTTGAAGGTGTCGAGCTAGAGCCTGATCTATCCTACTCAGAATATCCAGTTCGCGTGTTGGACCACAAGGATCGCGTTACTCGAAGAACCACCACAAGATGGTACAAATCCAGTGGAACCAGCACTCTGAAGAAGAAGCCACCTGGGAATCCGAAGACTTCTTAGCAAAGAACTACCCCGATTTCTCGAATCCCTGTCAATGTAAAGTTTTGCCTTTATCCCTTCTTTGTCCTTTCGTAAGACGTGGAATCTCGGGGCGAGATTTCTTTAGGGGGAAGGCTGTAACACCTCTGGTGTTTAGCATGTAATTAACTTGACATATCATCATTATCATCTATAGCATCTTGATCATGATTTCATGTGTATGCATTTTGCTAAGTGTATCATTTTATGTGAAGTACCTCTATTGCAAAAACCTTATTAGCCCACTTCTCTCTACAAGGGCAAAATGGTAATTTCATCTCTGTGACTAGTTTGTGTAATTCTTGTTCCTTTGGTGTCTTGAAGTTTTGTTGTGTTGGCCAAAGTTCAAAAATCAGAATTTGATTTCAAATCTCTTTGCAAAACCCTGATTTCCAAACCCTGGATTTTACCCTCTTTTGTAATTCAAAAATTATTCAAAATTTGAGGTTGGTCCAAAAAGCAAAGTTGTAGATCTGTCAAAGAGAAACAACTTTGGTATTTACAATTTTCAAGTTGCAGTACAAAGTTTTGAGTTATTTCAAATTCAATCAAACTCCAGTTTTTGTCCCCTTTTCAGTTTTCAAAATGAGTTCAAAAACTAATGAGTTTCAGGAAAAGTGTATAATAGCAAAGTTGTAGGTTTTGATAAAAGGAACAACTTTCATGTTTACAGATTTTCAAGTTTCAGTTTGAAATCCAGAGTAATTTTGATTTGAATCAAGTTTGAAAAAGTGTCCCCTTTACTGTTTTCAAATATTGTTCAAAAACTATTTGGAATTTGAAAATGTTCATTTTGACAAAGTTGTAGATCTCCTTTTCTGAACAACTTTGGTTTTGAGTTTTTGTTGCCCAGTTCAAATTTTGAAGTAATTTGCAAATTCAGAAACTAGCCAAAAGTCAAACCCTACCCTAGCACTGTTCCTCTTCTTCCTAGGGTCAGGGGGGGCCCGGCCATGGCGCCCGCCGGCGTCGGCGTGCCGCACGCCTGGCTGCTCCCACGCGCCTCCAACCTGTCGCCGATGTTCCTTTGTCCCCTCCGCGCCCGCACGCGAGCGCAGACCCGCGCTCCCGTCCCCTACAGAGCTCCGCGCGCCGCCGCCGCGTGGCCATCACGGCGAGCACACGCCCGAGCCCGGCTGCACGCCTCACCCCCGCCAGAGCGCAATCGAGTGCGCACGCGCTCGCCGTGCTCATCCACACCACCGAGGCCTCTACCGGCCCCTGGCCGCGCCTATAAGAAGGCCGCCGGAGCCCGAGCTTCCCCACTCAGCTCCGCCGCCGTCGCCAGCACCAGCCAGAGCCTCCCGTGCTCAACCACCTAGCTCAAAGCTCCGCCGTGTTCTTGTGCTGCTTCACCACCCTCCAATTTCACCTCTACCGCCCTCAATCGCCCGGCGTGCTCGTCGTTGTCGTCTCCGGCGAGAACCCGGCGAACTCGGGTTCGTGAAATTCGCCGTCTCCGGCCTTGATCATCTCCCTCCGACCCCCGCACACCTTCCTTACTCCCGTGCGACTCTAACCCGGCCATCGCGGCTCCGTTTGTGCACAGGGTCGCCACTGCGCCGATCGCCGTCCTCGCCGTCCGCCGGTCACCGTCGACCAGCTCCACCGTCCATCCCCGTCCTCACCGAGCTGCCATAATCAACGCGGTGAGCTCCCTGTTGCCTCCGTGCCCTCGCTCTGCCGCGGAGTGCCCAGGTTGGCCGGCGTAAGCGCGCCGCCGCGCTCGGGTCGCCGCCGGCGAGCAGAGCGCCGCCGTGTCCGGTTTCCTTTTTCTTTTAAGATATGAATAGTGTCTGTTTCTCTTTTTTGTATGATTTTCGTGGTGATCCAAAATTCTGAAATTTTTGTGGTAGACTCTTTATGCTCTGAAGTATTTTATAAAAATATGAAACTTGAGTTTTGTGCAAAAATTTGAAAATGAAAAATTCCCTTTTAATGAAAAATGAAGGCTTTGGTATTTTAGAGAGTGTTCTATAGCTCCCAAAATCTTGAGATAAAATTTGCAAGCTAGTTATGTCATGATGAGTCTCTGGTAAAATTTGAAGGCATTTGGAGCAAGTTGATTTTTGAGCTTTATTTTAATTAGGAATAGTGCCTTTTGTTAATTAAATGTCTAGATTTAATTGAGCACCTTAATGACCTCCAAAAATTATGAAATTTGTTTTGCCATATACTTGTACCCTAATGAACTTGTGTGATTAATTTGGTAATTTTTGGAGCACCTTCATAAAATGACCTTTTTAAATAATTAGGAAAAATAGAAAAGGTGATTAGGGTTAGCGT
Organism: Coix lacryma-jobi var. lacryma-jobi; assembly: GCA_009763385.1. Lineage (NCBI taxonomy): Eukaryota > Viridiplantae > Streptophyta > Magnoliopsida > Poales > Poaceae > Coix > Coix lacryma-jobi. Next base: position 109,890,828 of record CM019826.1, on the reverse strand, counting down.
TGGATGCCCTGTGATGTGACTTTTGGATTGCTTGATGTTCATAGACCCCTACCCTTTGGTCTATGATGTTTGTGATGCCTTGCTATGTCCATACTTAGGCTTAATAAAGGTTGCTAATTAATTTGTTAATATTGCTAAAAAGGGATAAGTAATCTTTTGTCACTTTAACCACCACACATACTTGCAAGGCTATACTCTAGTGTTATCCTATGCACTTTGTTCATACTCATTCTCATGAGCATTCATCATTGCATCCGTATAGTTGACGAAGAAGGCCCTGAAGTCGAGGTAGCCACCGAAGGATCTGTCCCCGAGGCAACCCCGAGCTCCGACGCTTATACCTACCCCGAGTCTGCTCTTTTGCCATCCAAGGCAAGCCCCGGTGCATTTAACCCTACCTTGCTTTTATAAATGTTTTCTTAAATGTTTTGAGTTAAATTATTGCATTAGGTTGATAGGAGTTGAGTGAAATCCTATCTGATGCATTATCTACCTTGACCAATGATACACCCGATACCCGCTTTTCAAAAACTATTTGCAAATGCTTAGCAATGCTATATGATAGTTTGCAATAAAAATGCCAATCTCAAAAGTGTGATCACTTTAAGAATATTTATGGGAATTTTGGTTTACTCCCACTATTGGCTAAGTATCTGATCCGTACCTAGTCAATGGGAAGGAGAGGTTGTCCTTGCGTACGGTGCCGTCATGTTGTAGTCGGGACTCAACAGTTGACACCGACCGGGACAGGGTTGAAAAACTGACAGGACCTGTACTCTTGGGTTAGAGTCCCGAGGTGCTTGTCGCTGGCTGGAAAACTTAGGGACCACCTGTATGGGGGCCTGCTGACTAAGACTTGCAACTATTCACATACTACGAAAAGCTTCGGCTCCGAGAAATCCTTTATTGGACCGACAACCGCGCACTGGGAGTGGAGAGATGGCGGAAGTAGCATGTACCCACGTGGGTTAAAGTCCCGGATTGGAGTGGTGTACTGTACTTCCGGGTGGCGTAGGACCGGGCCCAATCTTGGAGGAATCGTGGTAGACGAGTTGGCATATGCAAGCTTGGGTGCTACATATGCAGTGTGGATAGGGACCCTCAGCTGAGTATTATTTATCCGGATTAACGCTGCTCCTCGGTTATGGAGACTTAGTCACTGACTGTCAACAGGGAGTGGTTCTCAACTAGGAATGTTTTGAAATGTAAAATGAATCAAGGATTATGATGGAACAAGGAATACCGAATCTTTCAAAATTAAAATAAGGTTTACCAAAAATGCTTTTCTGCAAAATACTTAAACTTGCTTAAGCCTTACCTTGACTACCCTAAGCCTGCATTCCTGAGTCTTCTCCCTTTTCTTTAGTCGGGTAAGTCTTGTTGAGTACCTTTGTACTCAGGGTTCTTTTACCCATGTTGCAGGTATGGCAGATTCCTCAGTATGCCTTGGACCCTGCTGTGTGACTGTTGTTCAGGAAGAGGCCGATGAGGCCGATGAGTGATTAATCACCCTCGGGCTGGGTGAAGTATCTTTATCTTTTAGTTGTTGTCATATGCTACCTGCCAACTCTATCTATTTGAACTATGGTCTGTAATAACTTCACTTTAATTTTATGTTGAACCCTGGTTTGTAAACTAATGTTATTTAAGTCTTCCGCTATTTACTCCGATGTTATTTGTCAAAATGTTCAAGAGATTGTAACTGAATTGTGAGATGATCCTGCGGACATCGGGCACTGATGTAGCCCAGTGGCGGAACCCGGTCTTAATCTCTTGGCTGTACGGATCGACTGTCAGTGGTTGACAGTGATCAGTGGGCCATGGGATTAGGGCCGTTACGTCACATTTGACCTTACAAGTCAATGTGCATGTCTCCAACAAGTATTCCAACTTGTATGCACACTTTAGGGGAGTTACAATTTGAAGCTTGAGACTAACCACTAATTTCAAGTCTATCTGTGTGTAGTAGTCTTATTGCAAGGAAATGGAGTTCCCGGAGACAAGCATAATATGTGATGATCATTCATTTGATATCTACATATGGTATTCCTAACCGATAACATTATGTTGATTTCACTTTGATACTCTATATGCTCTCTCCATGCATTATATAGAGTAAATCCTTTGTGCTCAAATTTACCCGTTTGATATGCCTTGCCTACACCATATGTATGCATATACTTAGGGGGAGTTTTAGCTTATATAATATTTCCTCTCTTGACCTTTAATGTCTTCCTTTTCGGTGTTTGATCCAAAGGGGAGAATGTGTAGGGACCAAAATCAAGCCCAAACTAAAACAAACAAAATAACCAAATCAAATTTTCAAAAATTCTATGGTTATTTTCATGGGATTGGTTCAAAAGGGAGGAAGTGATTTATGGAGTTAGGGGGAGTCTTAATCCATAAAGTCACAAAAAGGGACTCTATGGCAAGGGCAAGATATGCTAGAATAAATATGTTCATTTTGGTATCTTTTAAACATCATATGATTGCCTTTGCAATGCATCCTAGCAAGTAGATTGCATTTTAAATTTTGTATCTTTTATTTGCTGTTTGGTCATGTTGTCATCAATCACCAAAAAGGGGGAGATTGTAAGGAAAATGGCTCGGACCATTTAACTTCGGATTTGGTGTTTGATGAAAAACATAACCAAATGGACTAACAAGTTTGCAAGTGTTTGTTTTGTAGTCCAATAGGGTGCAAATGTGACTTGGACTAAGGCGATGTGGTGATCCGATGATCAACACCTCAAGCAAGACATTTGAAGCTCAATAGAAGACTCTCAAGATCAAGCAAAGTCCAAGCACAAGAACGGAACCAAGTCGGCGCAAAGAACGAGAGAAAGGCGGGAATAACAAGTGACCAGAAGCTGCATCGCAGTGACCGGACGCTGGCTGGATGCGTACGGTCAGTAACCAAGCCAGCAGCGCCACGTCAGAGGGGACAGAAGCTGGGCAGTAGCGACCGGACGCACCTGCTACTGTTCCTCAGTACGACCGCGTGACCGGACACTACGATGACGATCGGACGCTGGAGCTCAGCTGAGTCCGATCGAAACAGAGAGGTTCCAGAGGCACAAATCGTGACGGACGCGTCCGGTCGTCTGTGACCGGAATCATGCCAGAGTCCGATCAGTGCCGTGCAGGCTGGCAACTAGCCGTGTGAGTGACCGAACGCGTCCGGTCATGAGACGAGCGTCCGGTCGATGGCAGAAAAGCCCATCTCTTTGACCCAATGGCTCTATTTGCTTGGGGCTCTATAAATAACCCATGGCCGGCCAAAAACATAAGGTTGGAGCTCAAGGAAGTATACCAGTGTAAGACACATATTTAGTTGCTCTAGCCACCAAAGTGCTTAAGTGATATACTAGGTGATAGTAGAGGTGCTTTGCGAAGTGCTTAAGCTAGTTAGACCACCGCTTTGCCCTTGCTCTAGGTGTTAGGCCTAGTGTTTAGTGAGGTTGAAACCATCTTGACTACCGGTGCTTGCGCCACCGTTTGTTGTACATCGGCAGGCTTGTAGTCTTGCGAGATCACACCAACCGAGTTTGTGGTGTTGCCGCCTCTATGTACCGAGGGACCAAGGCCCGCGGCGCTTCGGCCGGAAACTTGATAGTGAAGACGGCGGGGAGCATCCGGGAGAGGCTTTGCCACGAGTGGCTTAACCGGGACCCCTTGCGTGTGAGGAAGGCTCGGAGCTATCCACGGAGTCACCCGACCGGGAGCTTGGCCCTTGCGAGGGATTCCTTGTGAGGGGCTCCAACGAGGCCTAGGGGGAAGCTTGCGCGCTTCTCGATACCTCGGTAAAAATACCAGAGTCGTCGACGGGAGTTTGCATCTCTATCACACTCTTTAGCTTCCGCATTTACTTTGCTACCTTGTTTTATGTTCTTTACCTTTCCTAGCTTACTCTTGCTAGTTGATAGGTTTGAACACTAGTTGCATAACTCCTTTTGCGTAGAGATAACAACACACTTAGCGAAACTTAGTTCACATTAAATAGTTTACTTTCTTGCTTAGGTTTTGCTTAGGTGGAAATTAGAGGCCATAGTTTAGAGTAGATGTTTTAAGTTGCCTAATTCACGCCCCCCCTCTTAGGCGTCACGGTCCTTTCACTAGTCTCCTATGCCACTCCCAAAGATCAGAGGAGGTAGGACCACCCAAAAGACAACGAGAAATACCAAAAGACTCTGAGAAATTCACACGAAAGATTTTCCTAAAGGGCGAAATCAAACACACACGATTGCCCGGAGGATCCAAAATGCGACTGAGATTCGGCTTAAAACGAATCTCATAGTCATCATCAAAGAGTTGCGAAACAGAAAGAAGGTTAAAATGCAAGTTAGAAACAAGAGCAACATCGCGCAACACAAAGTGCTCATTAACTTGCACGGACCCACGAGACAGCACCTTACCTTTGCTATTGTCACCGAAGGTGATAAACTCCTTTCCGGCAACTGGACTAAGACTGGAGAACCACTTGGCGTTTCTGGTCATATGCCTTGAGCACCCCGAATCCACCAACCAAACGTTCTCCAATCGTTTTACCTACATCAATAGAAAGACATAGGGTGAGCATACGGTCCAACACTGGGGTGAGTGAAATTGGAATTATACCAGTGTTGGGCCAGCTGCTCAAAAGAATGGTTAGTAGCAAAACCATTCCTAGCACGCCTACGGGGAAAGCGATCACCACGCCGAGGAAAACATGGTCCGCTAGGGAAAGAGTGCTCACCGCGATAGTCAAAACGCGTTGGGGGTAACGCTCACTAACAAGCCACACCGCCACGGGGTCCAAAACCTACAAAAGCAGGTTCCCGCTGGGCACGTCCTCCTTGCGGCCTAGGCCTAGGAACTTGAGGTATTGGACCTCTAGGCCTAGCAACACGTCTTTGAACATTCGTCCCATGTACACAATGGAAAGGATGGTACATGTCTGCATTGTTCATCTCCCTGGCACGACGCTCCTCTCTCTTACGCCAAAAGCAAAACTCTCTCAAGTGTCCATCTCCCCCACAGTGCTCACATTGGTACCTCACCGCTCTCATAGGGGGTTTTTGGTACTCACGGTAGTGGTTGTGGATCACTTTGCCCTTCTATGGCATAAGCTCCTCTTGGATAGGTGGCATGGTGTCTACCTTGTTCCTGAGATGGTTTGGTTTGGGAGCCCATGTCTGTTTCTTAGGTGGAGCTTTCGGAGGTTCAACAAACACCCCATCCTTGGTGTTAGGCTTGAGAGGCTCTTTGGGTGGAATCTTGGTAAGTTTGGGAGTAGTGGCAGAGTTTGGCTTCTCACATGGGTTCAAACCACTCGACTCTCCAATCTTGCCAAAAGATGAAGCACACTCAACACCTTGAGCAAAGCCTACACCTAGACCTCCAGCAGCACGTCTGAATTGGGCAATCATCATCCCAAGTTGCGGCTCTCCACAAGACACCCATGACAAGATGGTCCGAAGGTATGTGTTTTCTTCCTCTGTTTGCATCTTGTCATGCTTCACATTTGCTATCTCCTCTCTCCAGCCATCACATAAAGCGCATCTAGACACACCGGTGCTACCCGAGCTGGCCTTCTCAAGAGACACAATCTTGGCATTCTTCTCTGCCAACTCGAATTGCAAGCCTGCGCAAGACTTGCACGCACTGAGGATCTAGCTCTAAGCTCATCCACCTCTCCAACCAACGCAGCATACTTACCTCTCAAAGTGAGAACATCAGTCATGTGTGTGGTGCACATCTCGCACTCACCCTCCTCAGAGACAACTATGGTGGGACTTGGCAACTCAAGCTCCTTCACCGTATCCTCCCACTTCTGCCTAAACTCCTTTCGCTCTCTAGCAGCACGCCTAAGCAACTTATCTTGACTAAGAAGGGCGGCCGTAAGTTTCTCGGCCTTAGTAGAAAGCTCGTCGGGGGTCTGAGATACCTGGGAAGTGTCATCGTTGTCGTCGTTCTGAGGGATGTCCTCTAGCTCGCCGTCAACTTCCTTGCCGAGGGCCATGGTGCAGAAGCCCTCGTTGTCAGCGAAGAAGCAGGGGCCATTCAACTTGTCCTCGATTTTCTTTTTCTTCTCGGACTCGTCGTCGCTTGAGCAAGCGGAGTCGTCATCCAAGTCATCGACGTTGCTGAGCATGGCGAAGAAAGCACGCTGCTCAGCCTGGGCCTTCTCCAAGCACTTCTTCTTGATGTACTCTCCTTGTTGAAGCCGCCCTTCTGCTTGTGCTTCGTGGGAGTACTTCGCCTTCTCCTTGCGCTTGCCGAAGTCATACTTGTGCCCTTGATCGCCCTTCCCAAATACTTGCTTGTTCTTCTTGGGACAGTTGGCGATGAAGTGATCGGGGTTGCCGCACTCGAAACATCCCGAGCGTCCTCCTCCCCGGCGTCGATGGTTCTTGCGTTGTTGTGGAACCACGAGAACCGGTTGGTGAGCAAAGCCAACTCATCATCCCCCATGAACTCCAGCTGCTCCTCTGTGACCGAAAGAAGAGAAGAAAGTGCAAATCCTCTAGATGGGTTAGCAGAAGAGCCAGAAAGCAAAGCCATTGATTGGCCAGAAGGATTTTCATAAGAAGCCCTCGTCATGGCGTCAATCTCACTGGACTTGAGCTTACTAAAGAGCTCATCGCAAGTGAGGGTCTCATAGTTAGGCGATTCGATGATCGCCTGGACCTTTGCGTCCCACATCGACCGATCAAGAGTATGCAAAAGCTTCAACGATCTCTCATGATCGTCGAAAGGCAACAACTCCTTGTAAGCCCTCATCCTGTTGACAATCACCTGAAAGCGAGCGAATAAACTTTCTATACTCTCGCCAGGCTTGTGTCGAAAGTTCTCATATTCCTGCTTGTGCCACTCGTTGAGACGGGTTTTGACTTGAGTGGTTCCCTCATGGAAACGCATGAGGTATGTCCAAATCTCCCGAGCCGTAGCAAGGTGAGAAACGCGATCAAACTCCGTCATACTAAAACACGAGAAAAGAGCATTACGGGCTCTACTATTGACATCATGCTCATCGATCTGATGCTGAGTAGCACGAGTAGCCAAGACCACGTAATCGGCAGAGTTGCAAATATCCTAGATGGAAGAACGCATACTCTGAAGATAGGCCGATATATGTATCTTCCAATACGCATAGTTCGTCCTGTCAAAAAACGGCGGTTTGCCCATGCCGCGATCCATGTCGGCTTTTGTGGATCTGGAACCGGCTAAGGTGGAAGATCCTTAACCCGCTCCGATACCAATTGAAGGACCGAGAATGCTAAGAGAAGGCGACCAGAGGGGGGGTGAATGGGAGCTTCAAAATTTATTTTCAGAAACTTGTTGCCACTGTCCCAAGAATCAACCCCACGAGCAAACCTGGAGCTTGCGAATGTCCACGACCCTAGATTGAGAACATATATGATGAATGATTGACTTTGATGAGGAAGGTTTGAGGCTTTTACCCGGTTTAGTCCATATCTTGCTATGCGCTTATTGTTTATGACTAACCGGTGGCGTTGAGTTTGTGGTGTTTCTTCTGTGTTGGTGTGCGTGTGCGACATGTGTCTCTTGGCTGTGTTGATGTGCAGGTGTGGAGCTCGGATACAGTGGTCATGGCGAGGTGAAGGTCAAGTAGAGACGTGCCGTGCCGACGGACGGGAGCGGTGAAGGATGGGTGTGTCGTCGTGGCGGACGTGCCATGCCGAGGTACCCAGAGCGGAGAAGGGCGGACGTGAGGCTTGGACTGACGGACCATAGGCCAGAGGACCAGCTGTGGTAGCTGGCACGTGGCATCGGCGAGCAAGAGCACATGGGGATGTGCGGTGCATCGGCCGAGTCGGGACGACGGCGTCGCATCACTTGGCGGGAGGTCGGACACAGGCTTGCGTGCGGCGCAAGTGCCGTCGGCCGAGTCAAGGTGGATGGCGAAGGCGTTGTTGCCCGGCGTGGAGGCTGGACATGCATCGGCATCGGTGGCCCGTGGTCGGGGTGTGCGAACCACATCCCGTCTACGGTGCGGGTTCGGTAGCTGAGCCTCATCAAAAAGCTACCATCAACGGTTTCCAGGTTGGGCCTCAAAACCTGGGGCGCTCCGGTTTCGAGTTTTGGCCTCAAAACTCGGGATGGACGGTTTCCAGGTTTGGGCCTCAACCTGGGCTGGCGGTTTTCTGAGTTTGGGCCTCAAAACTCGGGGTGGACGGTTTCCAGTTTGGGCCTCAAAACCTAGGCTGGCAGGTTTCCGAGTTTGGGCCTCAAAACTCGGGGTGGACGGTTTCCCTGTTTGGGCCTCAAACCGGGGGTTGGTCCGAAAGGACGGTCGACGCGTGGCGGCGTGGAGGGGCTGGCGCGTGGCGAAGCTATCCCCGAGTAGGCGCGGTGGTCGACGTGACGGCACGTGGCGGCATCCGGGAGGTCGCGTCGAGGCGAAGCTACCGGATGTGCGGGCGTGGCCGTCGGATGAAGATCGTCAGGACTGACGGTTTTTACCCCGGGGGGTATTTGGGTTGAGTGCTTATGTAAGGGGGCGTTTTGGTCTTCGGACGTGCGCCTATATATATGAGGGTGCTGCTAGGGCAGCCGAATCCTGGGAGCGGTGTCACTCTCATTTTGCTGTTTGTGAGAGGAGGCTAGGGTTGGGGGGAGACAGGCTCTGTTCTTGAGCTTTTCGCCATCCAAGCTTGATCTGCTGGAGTGGCTGTAGCCCGACACCGAGTGCTTAATGAATCATCCATTCCTCTGAATCCAGGATCAAATTCGGGGTGAATTCGCGTTTTGAATTTTTTCTTCGCGTTCTTCTTTTCTCCATGATTTTCTCCTCCCCCGATCTCTCTCTACGCTCGTCTTTTGCGATTTCCGTTTAATCAACTTGTTCTATGATGTGGAGGAAACATTTCGACCGGAGGAATCATCTCTACCCTCACGAACAAGTAGATCGAGCCGAAATCGTTTTCGTTCTTTCGTTCTTCCCCTTTATGGTGTTCTTCGGATTTCTCATGATTTAGTTGAATTGAAGCGATGATATCCTAGGATTAGCTTCCCAACACGTAGAAGAACACTTGGGAGAAGTTTGGTCCAGCCCCCGTTCGATTTGGTGAAGATCCAATCGATTTTGGTTTTGTCGCGTGCAGTTTTTGGGCTTTCTGGGAGGTCGCGGACATTCTGCCCTATTGTCCGCGGACAGTCCGCGCATCGCGGTTCCAGCAGCCGACTAGTAGCTGGTTGCCTCGGTGCCTTTTCCCTCGGGTGACCGCGGACAGTCCGCCAAGTTAGGCGCGGACAGTCCGGCCATCGGGCTCCCCCTGGTTCAAGCTGCTGCGCGCTCGGTCGGTTTGGTGGTCAGCAGTGACCGGCGGACAGTCCGCATTGTTAATCGCGGACAGTCCGCGAATCGCGCAGGGAGTCCAAGCAGTGGTGCTATTTTTGTTCTTTGGCCGGCGGACAGTCCGGCCCCCTAGCGGCGGACAGTCCGGCTCACACCGGACAGTCCGGGACCAAGAGTCCGGACAGTCCGGGAACTGCCTTAGGTTGCAGTTGAGTGCGTTGCTCTCCCGGCTTTTCCGCTTTGTTTCCGGACTTCTCGTTTGCTCCTATAGTTCACCTAGGAACCTCTCTACATATCTTTGCTACGCGTTAGCATCGTATTTGAAGGAATGCCGACGTAGCTCTCTATCTACGTTTGGGAGTGGTCTTTTAGGCACGAACTTGACTCGGAGTTTTGGAGTTTTGTTTTGCTCCCTGTGCGGTGCCTCGCTGTGATCCTAGGGATCATCCACCCTCTTTCTAGGGTCGTGGGCATCGCGTTTGAGTCCGAAGCTTTTGGGGTTGATTTTTGTTGGGACAGAGGTCGTAATTTCGATAAGAAATTTTTAGGCTCCCATTCACATCCTCTGGTCACCTTGCTTTAGCATTTTCGGTCCTTCATAGATGTAGGGTGGATGCTTCCAAGAATCACAACGGGACACTACACAACTCTAGAAACCCAACGCAAAAATCCAAAATCATATCCGAAGTCGTACGAGCAAACTACGGACGAAACAGTGCAAAACTAACTACATCGGACGCTGGCCTGCGTCCGATGTCCAAGCACCGGACGCGTCCGATGCAAACAGTGCAAATCTGGGACCTTACTGCATGGTCATTGGACGCTGGCTACAGTGAAGCCCTAGCGTCCGATGCTCAAACCCCTGACGCGTCCGATGGCAATAGACGCACCGATGGTCAGCGTCCGATGCTCCTTAAAACTGTTGTCAGATGACACGTGGCATCGGACGCATCTGTTGTGATGAACTCAGCGTCCGATGGTCCCGACCCGAGCGTCCGATGCCCCCGAAACTGTACTGTTTTTCCACGGATTCAACCTGATCTCCTCCGAATCAAAAGCTCTAAAGCTTAGACTTGGTATGAGGAGTTTCCAAGAAGTTAGTGAGCTGTCCCAAAGAGATCATGGCTCGAACCTAACTCCAAATCGGTGAATCGGAAGAATTTGGGCCAAAGGAGACAAAACTCGATTCGAAACGAAAATCGATCGATCTACTAGCTCATGAGGTTAGAGAAGAATTCCTTCAGTGGAAAGATGCGCCTCATGATCTAGAACAACTCAATTCAAACGGAATCGCAAAAGACTCAACGATGAGGGAGAACGAGTGACGGGAAAATCATGGAGAAAACGAAGAACGCGAAGAACAAGTTCAAAATGCGAATCGAATCATGAATTGCCAGCCAAAATTTGTCCCCACGAGGAGACAACGAGATTATGGTCTCGTTTCCTCAAAAAGCAAATACACAGAGGTATTGTTCACCGTCTCTCTGCGGATCTCAGTAGCTACAGCAGGGAATGGGAAGCAGGAAACCCTAGAATGAAAATAGCAATGGATGAGATAGTCTGGAGGGAGGGGAGGCCACTGCTTATATAGCCTAATACAATTATTCCCCTTCTACCCTTACAGCTAATTTCAGAGCGAACCAGCTAAACCCTAGGGTTATTCTAGACCAACTCGAAGTGGATGCTGATCCGACGGCCACGCTCGCACAACTGGTAGCGTTGTCTCGACGCAACCTCACCGATTGCCGCCACGTGCCGCCACCGCTGTGCTCGTCCTTTTCCCCGACTTCGCCCCCGGTTTTGAGGCCTGAAGCGGGAAACCAGCCTTCACGACCATCCCCCGGTTTTGAGGCCCAAACCGGGAAACCAGCCGTCCATCGCCTGAGTTTTGTGGCCCAAACTCAGCAAACCCGCAGCACCCAGGTTTTGAGGCCCAAACCTGGAAACCGTCCTCAGCCCGAGTTTTGTGGCCAAACTCAGAAACCGTCAGCGCCCAGGTTTTGAGGCCCAAACCTGGAAACCATACACTTGGCAGTTTTTCTGTGGCTCAACCACCAAACCGAGCCATAGAGGGGATGCACCTCCCGTGCACCCCGTCCACCGACACGTGTCCCCAGAACCTCGACCCAAGCAACACCGTGCCCACAAGTCTTCGCTCGTCGCTGTCCCAGGCTGTCAGCAACCACAGCTGATCCTCAGACCACCAGTCCCTCAGTCCAAGCCTCACGTTCGCCCTTCACCGCTCCCGGTCCATCAGCACGACACGTCTCTACTTGACCTTCACCTTGCCTTTGATCATTGTATCTATGCTCAAGACCTGCACAACATAATCCAAAGAACATGCACATTATCCAAGTTGACAATCACTCGTCACTCGAGACCAGCATCGATGAATCCTGCAAGACCATGCACCAAGCCAGGTATGGACCATACCAAGCACTGAGGATCTGGCCCTAAGCTCATCCACTTCTCCAACCAAGGCAACATACTTCCCCCTCAAAGTGAGAAGGTCAGTCATGTGCCTGGAGCACATCTCACACTCATCCTCCTCAGTGACAACAATGGTGAACTTGACAGACTCAAGTTCCTTCACCGTATCCTCCCACTTCTGCCTAAACTCCTTCCTCTCCCTAGCAGCACGCCTAAGCAGCTTATCTTGACTAAGGAGAGCGGTAGTAAGCTTATCGACCTCAGCAGCAAGTTCATCGGGGGTCTGAGATACCTGGGAGGTGTCATCGTCGTCGTCGTCGTCGTTCCAATGGATCTCCTCCAGCTCGCTATTGACCTCCTTGCCGAGGGCCATGGTGCAAAAACCCTCATTGCCGGCGAAGAAGCAGAGGCCGTTCAGCTTGTCCTCAATCCTCTTCTTCTTCTTGGACTCATCGTCGCTTGATGAAGCAGAGTTGTCATCCGAGTCGTCGACGTCGCTGAGTGTGGCAAAGAAGGCACGCTGCTCAGCCTGGGCCTTCTCCAAGTACTTCTTCTTGATGTACTGCTTGTTGAAGCCGCCCTTCCGCTTGTGCTTCGTGGGGATGTACTTCTCCTTGCGCTTGCCAGAGTCGTACTTGTGCCCATGATCGCCCTTCCCAAAAGCTTGCTTGTTCTTCTTGGGACAGTTGGCGATGAAGTGGTCGGGGTCGCCGCACTCGAAACATCCAGAGTGTCCTCCTCTGCGGCGACGGTTCATGCGGTTGTTGTGAAACTGCGAGAACCGGTTGGCAAGCAAAGCCAACTCATCATCTTCCATGAACTCTAGCTGCTCCTCTGTGATAGAAAGAAGAGAAGACAAAACAAAACCTCCGGAGGGGTTAGCAGAAGAGCCAGAAACCAAAGCCATCGATGGGCCAGAAGGATTCTCATAAGAAGCCCTTGCCATGGCGTCAATCTCACTGGACTTGAGCTTACTAAAGAGCTCGTCGCACGTGAGGGTCTCATAGTTAGGCGATTCGATGATCGCCTGAACCTTGGAATCCCACACCGATCAATCGAGAGTGTGTAAAAGCTTGAGAGCCCTCTCATGATCATCAGAAGGCAACAACTCCTTGTTAGCCCTCATCATGTTGACAATAACCTGAAAGCGAGCGAATAAACTTTCTATGCTCTCACCAGGCATGTGTCGAAAGTTCTCATACTCTCGCTTGTGCAACTAGTAGAGACAGGTTTTGACTTGGGTGGTGCCCTCATGAAAATGCATGAGGGTAGCCCAAATCTCCCGAGCAGTAGCGAGGTGAGAAACGTGATCAAACTCCGTCATGCTCAAACATGAGAAAAAAGCATTACGGGCTCGGCTATTGGCATCATGTTCATCGATCTGATGCTGAGTCGCACGAGCAGCCAAGACCACATAATCAACAGAGTTGCAAATATCCCAAATGGAAGCAACCAAACTCTAAAGATAGGCCGACATGCGTATCTTCCAATACGCATAGTTCATCCCATCGAAGAACGGCGGTTTGCCCACGCCGCGATCCATGTCGCCTTCTATGGATCTAGAACCAGCTAAGGTGGAAGATCCTTAACCTGCTCCGATACCAATTGAAGGACCGAAAGAGCTACCAAAGGCGACCAGAGGGGGGGTGAATGGGAGCTTCAAAATTCTTTTGGAATGTTGAGGCCTCTGTCCCAGAAAATCAACCCCAAGAGCATAGTCGACACAGGTGATGTCCTCGACCCAAGAGATTGGGTGGATGTTCCCTAGGAACACAGCGGGACTCCTCAAAACTTTCCTTGCCCAAATCCACACAAATGAACTAGTGACAGGATGGTCTTTGGGTAACCTTCAATTGGTATCAGAGCGGGTTAAAGATCTTCCACCTTAGCCGGTTCCAGATCCACAAAAGGCGACATGGATCGCGGCGTGGGCAAACCACTGTTTTTCGATGGGACGAACTATGCGTATTGGAAGATACGCATGTCGGCCTATCTGCAGAGTATTGGTGCTTCCATTTGGGATATTTGCAACTCTGCCGACGATTACGTGGTCTTGGATGCTCGTGTTAATCAGCATCAGATCGATTAGCACGATGCCAATAGCCGAGCCCATAATGCTCTTTTCTCATGCTTGAGCATGACAGGTTTTGATCGTGTTTCACCTCGCTACGGCTCGGGAGATTTTGGGCTACCCTCATGCGTTTCCATGAGGGAACCACTCAAGTCAAAATCCGTCTCTACGAGTCGCACAAGCAAGAGTATGAGAACTTTTGACATATGCCTGGCGAGAGAATAGAGAGTTTATTCGCTCGCTTTCAAGTGATTGTCAACAGGATGAGGGCTAACAAGGAGTTGTTGCCTTTCGACGGTCATGAGAGAGCTTTGAAGCTTTTGCACACTCTTGATCGATCGGTGTGGGACTCAAAGGTTCAGGCGATCATCGAATCACCTAACTATGAGACCCTCACATGCGACGAACTCTTCAGTAAGCTCAAGTCCAATGAGATTGACGCCATGGCGAGGGCTTCTTATGAAAATCCTTCTGGCCCGTAGATGGCTTTGCTTTCTGGCTCTTCTACTAACCCCTCTGGAGGATTTGCACTCTCTTCTCTTCTTTCTGTGACAGAGGAGCAGCTGGAGTTCATGGGGGATGATGAGTTGGCTTGCTCTCCAACGGTTCTCGTGGTTCACAACACCGCATGAACCATCGTCGTGGAGGAGGACGCTCGGGATGTTTCGAGTGCGGCGACCCCAACCACTTCATCGCCAATTGCCGAAGAAGAACAAGCAAGTCTTCGGCAAGGCGGATCATGGGCACAAGTATGACTCAGGCAAGCGCAAGGAGAAGTATGTCCCGCGAAGCACAAGCGGAAGGGTGGCTTCAAAAGGAGTACATCAAGACGAAGTACATGGAGAAGGCCCAGGCTGAGCAGCGTGCGTTCTTCGCCACGCTCAGCGACGTCGATGACTCAGATAACGACTCCGCTTCCTCAAGCGACGACGAGTCCGAGAAGAAGAAGAGAGGATCGAGGACAAAGCTGAACGGCCCTCTGCTTCTTCGCCGACGACGAGGGTTTCTGCACCATGGCCCTTGGCAAGGAGGTCGACGGCGAGCTGGAGGACATCCCTCGGAATGACGACGACGACGAACGACACTCCCAGGTATCTCAGACCCCTGATGAGCTTTCTGTTGAGGTCGAGAAACTTACTGCCGCTCTCCTTAGTTAAGACAAGCTGCTTAGGCGCGCTGCTAGAGAGAGGAAGGAGTTTAGGCAGAAGTGGGAGGATACGGTGAAGGAACTTGAATCTATCAAGTCCACCGTTGTTGTCACGGATGAGGAGTGTGAGATGTGCTCCACACACATGACTGACCTTCTCACTTTGAGAAGTAAGTATGCTGTGTTGGTAGGAGAGGTGGATGAGCTGAAAGCTAGATCCTCGCTGTTGCGTGCGTGCAAGTCCTGTGCGGGCTTGCAATCCGAGTTGGCAGAGAAGAATGCCAAGATTGTGTCTCTTGAGAAGGCCAACTCGGATAGCACGTGTGTGACCAGGTGCATTCTGTGTGAGGGTTTGGAGATAGAGATTGCAAACGTGAAGCATGACAAGATGCAAACCGAGGAGGAAAACACATACCTTCGGACCATGTTGTCATTGAAGGACCGAGAAGCTACCCGAAAGCGACCAGAGGGGGGGTGAATGGGAGCTTCAAATTTCCTTACGGAAACTAGATGCCACTGTCCCAAACTCAACCCAAAAGCGAACCCTAGAGCTTGCTAATGTCCACGACCTAGATGTAGGGTGGATGCTTCCTAGAAGCACGGGGACACTAGACAACCCTAGAAAGCCAACCCAAAGACGGAATTCGAATCCGATCAAGAACGAACGAACCCCGGACGAGACGGCGCGAAACAGCCACGACCGGACTCTGGCCAGCGTCCGGTCAGCAGGGACCGGACGCGTCCGGTCGACAGAAAACAGCTCTGGGAGCTCTCTGTGTGACCGGACGCACAGGTACTCAGCGTCCGGTCAAACACTCAGCGTCCGGTCAGAGGTGAACAAACGCGATGAACAGTGGAGCCGGAACGTCGTCGGTCACTTGGCACCGGACGCGTCCGGTCGTCCAAAACAGAGATTTGGACCTCTCTGTGTTGGACCGGACACACGGGTACTCAGCGTCCGGTCAAACCCTCAGCGTCCGGTCGAGTGCGTCCGGTCAGTACGCAGAAAGCTTGGCGCCGTGCTCAACGACCGGACTCTGACAGTGTTCAACCACCGGACCTTATACTGTAGCAGCGTCCGGTCACCCGACCGCCTCTGTTCTTCCACCGATTCGACTCAAACTCACAAAACAAATCCTCTAGGGATCAAACTTGGTGAGAAGAGTCACAAGGAGTATAGTGAGCTATCCCTAAGAGATCATGGCTCGAACCTAACTCCAAATCGATGAATCGAAGAAATTCGGGGAAAGGAGAAAACTTGACCCGGAACGTAAAATCGATCGATCTCCTAGACCGTGAGGTTAGAGGATGATTCCTTCGGTAGAAAGAAGTGCCTCACGATCTAGAACAACTCAGTCTTCAAACGGAATCGCCAAAAGATGAACTGGGCACAAAAGAATCTAGCGACGGGAACACTCAAGGACAAAGCCAAATCCGCGACGAAGAACATGAGTGAACATGAAATAAAAACACGAATTGACACGAGAGATGGGATCCAAGGTGAGGATACGGCCTCACTTCCTCGAAATAACAGTACACAGAGTGGAGTCTCTCTGCGGATCTCAACTAGCTAAAGCAGGGGATGGGGAGAGTGGAAACCTAGCAAATGAAAAGCACAAAACGAGATGAGATAGCTAAACTAAAGAGAGAAGGAGGAGGGTGTCTCCCCTAGACTACTTATACTAACCTAGCCTAAGCCTGTTTTCCTACTCTACCCCTCACTATGTATTACAGAGCGGGACAGTCCTAACCCTAAGGCTATTCTAGTCCACCCGCTGGTGGTAGGTAGATCCGACGGCCACGCCCGCACGGTCTTCCGCGTCGCCTCCACGCAACCTTCAGATCGTCGCCACGTGCCGCACCACTCTGCGCCCCCGGTTTTGTGGCCCCAAACCGGGAAACCAGCCTTTTCCATCAGCCCCGGTTTTGAGGCCAAACGGGAAACCAGCCTCCAGCCCGAGTTTTTGGGGCAAACTCGGAAACCGCAGCGCCCGAGTTTTGAGGCCCAAACCGGAAAACGGCCCACGCCCGAGTTTTGAGGCCAAACCTGGAAACCGTCGCGCCCAGGTTTTGTGCCAACCTGGAAACCCAGCACCCAGGTTTGAGGCCCAAACCTGGAAACCGTCGCGCCCAGGTTTTGTGGCTCAAACCTGGAAAACCCAGCACCCAGGTTTTGAGGCCCAAACCTGGAAACCGTCCACCGTTGGTTTTTCCCGGGCTCTACCAACAAACCGCGTCGTAGAGGGGATGCACCGCCTGTGCACCCCTTCCACCGACATGATCGCACTTCTCCGCTTGTCGCTGTCGCAGGCTGCCAGCCACCACAGCTGATCCTCCGGCCTCCAGTCCATCAGTCCAAGTCCACGTCCGCCCTTCACCGTCCGATACATCGGCATGGCACGTCCGCCGCACGGCACGCCCATCCTTCATCGCGCCCGGTCCGTCGGCACGGCACGTCGCAACTTGACCTTCACCGCCATCGATCACTGTCTCCGTGCTCGACACCTGCACAACACAAGCCAAAGAACATGCGCATCATCTCCGTTGACAATCACTCATCACACAGAGACTCGGCATACACCCATGTATCCGCAATCTCCCCTTGATGAGTGCATTGTCAACTCCACAACAAATCATGAATAAGAAGAAGGAGTAGGAAGGAGAGTGGGAAGAGAAAACCCAACCAAATGACCCAAAAGCCTAACAAAAGCCAAAGAAGGTCAAGTGGATGAAGCGAAAAATGGTCCCCAAAGACATGGGCAACGGCTCGACGCAACCAAGCAAAGCAAAGCTAGCCCTCAAGAAGAGGTAGAACAGGCTCAACACCGCTAGCAGATACCAATTGAAGATCGGAGGACAACAGAAGCAAAATGCTAGTCCCTCAAGATAGAGGCACAGAGGCTCAACACAACTAGCAAGAAAATCACTCCGAACCAATTGGAAATCAACCCAAACAAAATGGGAAAGCACACCAGACGATACCAATTGAAAGCCAAATGAAAAAGCTTATGAAAGCTCATGAAAAGCTAGGAACGTTTGCTAGTCCCTCAAGACAGAGGCAACGGCTCAACACAACTAGCAAACTCCCCCTCGACAAATGCAAGCAACTAGGACAAATGATTCTCCCCTTAGTTGATCAACACAGGAGCATATGATTTGCATAAATTTCTCCCCCTAGTTGAAAATGCACTTATCAAGGCCAAAAGGTATCGGAGAAGCAACTCCCTTCACATAAACTCCCCCTGAACACAAGTCTCCTTCCAAAATGCATATGAGTCAAGTCAAAATGCAAGTTAGGAGCTTCAAGTTATAGTCAAAAGAGTGCAAAGATGCTCTAATCAGTATAGCTCCAACATCTCAATTAAGCACTCAAATAGCAAAGGCTCAAACTGATCACTTATACGAAATATGAAGCATATGAGCATGTGAGCAGTTTTAAGCAAAAAAGGATAGTCACCATCAAAATAGCACTAGACATGTATAGAAGGAATCCAAACAAGTGCTAAGCATATATACAAGGTGAACTACCCCTAGCAAAGTTCAATCATCATGCATAGGAATGAAGCATATACTTGTGATTTCAAATTCATATCGGAGTTGCAGCGGTAAAAGAATTCACAAGTTCATTTTAGCATGTGATTGCGAGAGGTTGAAAGCTTGTCATTGCCTAACTTTTCAACCGTGCGAAGCCTATGCCGAAGCAATCAGAAGCTTAAAGCAACGGTTTCGGTCATACACTACATGGCTCAAGTTTAACTCAAAGTGCAATGAGAAACAGTCTCAAACCATGAGGTGTTGACAAGCAATCCCATCTCGATCTTTTCAATTCAACAATACTTGGTTCAGATTTAAGCAAGTTATGAACAACCAAGCAAGTGAATGACTCAGAACTAGAGACATAGCAACCTAGCATATATGAAAAGCAGGAATGGACTCAACACACCCTACACATGCTAGTTGCATATCTCAATGGTGAACATTTTCAGATTTATATACATTAGGCATAATTCACCATTCTAAAAATAGCTCGCTCATAACATGTAACAGTGATCAGAAAAGCATAAGCTACAAGCATCATCATAAGTATCGGAGCAATACTAACAAGAGCATAATTACATTCTAGTGAATATAGACATGAAGCTCAGAATGTAAATGCGTATGCCCGACACAAAACTGAAAGAAAGAAGATACCAATTGAAAGACTCAAGAAATCAAAAGAAAAAGAGCCTCAAAATAAAAAGTCAGTCTGTACATCTCAAAATGCTTCCCCCATCTAAAAGGGGAAACACACACCAAGCTCACCCCTCAACCTATTAAAGGTTGATTCGTCTAAAGGCTTGGTGAAAATATCAGCCAATTGGTGATGAGTATCGACATGGCGAAGGTCGATATCACCCTTCTCCTGGTGGTCTCGCAAGAAATGAAAGCGCACATCAATGTGTTTGGTTTCGAGTGAAGCACGGGGTTCTTAGCAACGCTAATGGCACTCGTGCTGTCACAAAGCAAAGGCACTCGAGTAAAGCTCAAACCAAAATCACGCAAAGTGGCCATCATCCAGAGTAACTGGGAACAGCAGCTAGCCGCAGCAACATATTCAGCCTCCGTGGTAGACTGAGCGACACTAGACTGCTTGCGAGAAGACCACGACACCAGAGAAGATCCAATAAACTGGCAAGTCCAGAAGTGGACTTGCGCTCAATGCGACAACCAGCAAAATCAGCATCAGAAAAGCCACAAAGCGAGAGGGTGGAAGAAGCAGAATACCAAATCCCGAGCTCGGCGTGAAACGAAGGTACCTGAAGATGCGCTTCACCGCCTGACGGTGAGAAGTGCGTGGCGAAGCCTGAAAGCGCGCGCACAAGCACACGGCGAACTGAATGTCCGGCCGTGTCGCCGTCAGGTAGAGCAGCGATCCAATCATGCTGCGGTACTCCTTCTGGTCCACTGCTTCTCCATCCGTGTCGGCATCCAGGGCAGTCGTCGTCGACATGGGCGTCGGAAGAGGCTTGGCCTCACCCATGTCGAACCGCTTCAGCAAGTCCCTCGTGTACTTGCCCTGGTGCACAAACGTCCCCTCTCGGGATTGCTTAATTTGCAACCCGAGAAAGAAAGTCAGCTCGCCCATCATGCTCATCTCGAACTCCCTGCTCATAGTATCTGCAAACTTGGCAACCAAAGCGTGAGAAGAACCACCGAAAATGATATCATCCACGTAAATTTGGACCAAGAGAGTATCTTTGCCTTGCTTGAGGAGAAGAGCGTTTTATCTACACATCCCATTTTAAAACCCTTAGCTAGCAAAAAGGTTTTTAATCTCTCATACCAGGCTCTAGGGGCTTGTTTCAAACCATACAAAGCTTTGTGGAGTTTAAAGACATGGTTTGGAAACTTGGGATTTTCAAAACCGGGGGGTTGCTGGACATAGACCTCCTCCTCAATGTAGCCGTTTAAGAAGGCACTCTTGACATCCATTTGAAAAAGTTTGAAACCCATGGATGCAGCATAAGCCAAGAGTATCCTAATAGCCTCCAAACGAGCTACAGGAGCGAAGGTCTCCTCATAATCTATCCCCTCCTTCTGACTATAACCCTTCGCTACAAGCCGGGCCTTGTTTCTCACAATGTGGCCCTCCTCTCCTTGCTTGTTTTTTAAATACCCATTTTGTCCCAATAGGTTTACAGTCAGGAGGTGGTGGCACTAGAACCCAAACC
Source organism: Coix lacryma-jobi var. lacryma-jobi (assembly GCA_009763385.1). Classification (NCBI taxonomy): domain Eukaryota; kingdom Viridiplantae; phylum Streptophyta; class Magnoliopsida; order Poales; family Poaceae; genus Coix; species Coix lacryma-jobi. The sequence continues at coordinate 109,870,168 of CM019826.1, read as the reverse complement.
CGATTTCGCTCAAAGTTCTCTAGCTCCTCATGCATGGCATTGACCCAATCCGGATCCGTCAATGCGTGTCCAACATCTCGGGGCTCAAAAGACGCAACAAAAGCAGAATGAGCAAAGTGCGAGATGTGCTGTGACCTGGAGCGAGTAACTCGCTCGTCGATGTCGCCGATCATCTGCTGAGGAGGGTGCTGGCGCTGGATGTGTCGTGGCGCCTCCCCGGGAAGAAGTGACCTCCCCCTCAACAGCAGCTGGTTCCACCCCGGGTACAAAAGGTACCGCGCGAGGTGGAGGATCCCACGGCCCCCAGGAAGAAGAAGTGTCGGGGCCGTGAGTCGTCGTCGAGGCCGCTCTTGCGGCACGGCAGGTGGAGGGGTGCTGGATCATCTATACCTTCAGCACCCTCTCCTCATCATCAAAAAGAGGCTCTCCAACCTCATGATCACCTGCACGCTCAAAACGAGAAGAGGGACAAACAAGAGTCTCGTCGAAGGTGACATCTGATGTCTCCATGACTCGGTTAGTGTCAAGGTTAAGTACACGATAAGCTCGAGTGTGAGTGCCATAACCCAAAAAACACACCGTCAGAAGAACGAGACTCAAATTTGTCCAGTTGCCCTTTCTTCAATATAAAACAATGGCAACCAAAAACTCGAAAATAACTCACCTTGGGCAGGCGCCAAAACGCAACTCATAAGAAGTCTTTTCAGAAAGCTCTCAGAAAAATGCGATTGGAAATATAGCATGCAGTGTTCATAGCTTCGGCCCAATAGCGCCTAGGAGTCCTATGCTCATCAAGCATCGTCCTGGCCATCTCAACAAGGGTCCGATTCTTCCTCTCTACAACACCATTTTGGGGTGGTGTATAGGGGGAAGAAAACTGATGCTCCAAGCCAAGGCGGTTACAAAACTTCTCAAAATCCGAATTTTTGAATTCGGAACCATTATCACTTCTAATAGCTCGCATCGAGTTCAAAGGGAACTCGTTCTGAAGACGCAAAATCAGATTGCGAGCGAATGAGAAAGTCTCAGTCTTCTCAGCAAAAAGAAGACCCACGAATATCTCGAAAAGTCGTCAACAACAACCAAAACATACCACTTGCCACCAACCGAGCTCACCCGAGCCGGACCAACAAGGTCCATGTGTAAAAGCTCTCCGGGGTGCGAGGTCATGACCTTAGTCACTGGATGGTGGGGAGCGGCAACCATCTTCCCATGTCTGCAAGAATGGCAAACTAGATCCTTCTCCATCGAAAGCTTGGGCAATCCTCGGATTAGGCCAAGTGAGCTAAGTCTTGCAAGCAAGTCGAAGCTTAAGTGACCGAGCCTCCTATGCCACTTCCAAAGATCGGAGGAAGAAGGACTAGCCAAAAGACAGCGAGAAGAACCAAACGATTCGAGAAATTCGCACGAAAAAACTTTCCCAAAGGGCGAAATCAGACATACAAGATCGCCCTGAGGATCTAAGATGCGACTAAGGTTCGGTTTAAAACGAATCTCATAGTCATCATCAAAAAGTTGCGAAACAGAAAGCAAGGTTAAAATGCAGGTTAGAAACAAGAGCAACATCGCGCAACACAAAGTGCTCATTAACCCGCACCGTCCCACGAGACAATACCTTACCTTTACTATTGTCGCCGAAGGTTATGTACTCCTTTCCGGCGACCGGGCTAAGGCTGGAGAACCACTTGGTGTTTCCGGTCATGTGCCTCGAAAACCGGAATCCACCAACCAAATGTCCTCCAACCGTCTCACCTACATCAATAAAAAGACATAGGGTGAGCATACGGTCCAACACTGGGGTTAGTGAAGTAAGGGGAAAACCAGTGTTGGGCCGGCTGCTCAAAAGAAAGGTTAGTGTAAAACCATTCCTAGCACGTCTACGAGGGAAGCGATCACCACGCTGAGGAAAACGTGGTCCGCTAGGGAAGAAACGCTCACCGCGATACTCAAACTGCGGTGGGGGAAAGCGCTCAACTAAGCCTCCGCCACGGGGTCCGTTACCTGCAAAAGCAGGACCCCGTCGGGCACGCTCTACGAGGTCTACGCCTAGGAGCCTGGGGCTCAACTGCTCTAGCGTCTCTCCTCGGAGCTCTCTCCTGCCTAGGCCTAACAAACTGAGGTGCTGGACCTCTAGGCCTAGTCTCCCTCCTAGGGGCTCTCATCTCCTGCCTAGGCCTGGGACCTTGACGTCCGGACCTAGCAGCTCTCCCCTGGGCCTTCGGTACATGTCCACCATGAGCTGGATGGTACATGTCCGGGTTCTCCATCTCCCGAGCCCTGCGCGCCTCTCTCTTGCGCCGAAAGCAGAACTCGCTCAAGTGACCATCTCTCCCACAAAAATCACACTGGTACCTCACCGCACGCACAGGGGGGTGTTGTTGGTGACCAGGGCTGTGGGTGTGGCTCACTTTGCCTTTGCCCTTCGGTGGCAACTCCTCACGAATGGGTGGCATAGCATCAAGCTTGTTTCTGAGGTGGTTTGGCTTGGGTGCCCAAACTGGGTTCTTGGGAGGAGCTCTCGGGGGTTCCTCAACCACACCATCTTTGGTGATAGGCTTGGCTGGCTCTTTGAGTGGAAGCTTGGCAAGTTTGGGAGTAGTGGTGGAATTTGGCTTCTCACATGGGTTCAGACCACTAGACTCTCCAATCTTCCCAAAAGCTGAGAGATCAACACTCTGAGCAAAACCTACACCAGGGGCACCAACAGCTCGCTTGAATTGGGAGATCATCATCCCGAGCTGCGGCTCACTACTGGAGACCCATGACAAGATGGACCGAAGGTATGTGTTTTCTTCCTCGGTTTGCATCTTGCCATGCTTCACATTGGCAATCTCCATCTCCAGGCCCTCACACAAAGCACACCTCGAGACCTGACACAAGTGCTATCTGAGCTGGCCTTCTCTAAAGACTCAAGCTTGGCATTTCTCTGCCAACTCAGATTGCAAGACAGGACAAGTCTTGCACGCACCCAACAGCTGCGGCCTAGCACGGAGCTCATCCACCTCATCTACCAACGCAGCATACTTACCTCTCAGAGTGAGAAGGTCAGTCATGTGCGCGGTGCACGACTCGCACTCCGCCTCCTCCGACACACCACGGTGGACCGAGCGAACTCAAGCTCCTTCACCGTGTCCTCCCATCTGCCTAAACTCCTTGCGCTCTCTAGCGGCACGCCTAAGCAACTTATCTTGGCTAAGGAGGGGCAGCAGTCAACTTCTCAACCTCGGAGGAAAGCTCGTCGTAGGTGAGAGATACCTGGGAGGTGTCGTCGTCGTCGTCGTTCCGAGGGGTACGCTCCGGCTCGCCGTCGACCTCATCTCCGAGCGCCATGGTGCAGAAGCCGTCGTCGTCGGCGAAGAAGCAGAGGCCGTTCAGCTTGTCCTCGATCCTCTTCTTCTTCTCGGACTCGTCATCGCTCGAGCTGGCGGAGTCGTCATCCGAGCCGTCGACGTCGCTGAGCGTGGCGAAGAACGCGCGCTGCTCAGCTTGCTGCTTCTCCAAGTACTTCTTCTTGATGTACTCTTTGTCGAAGCCGCCCCGTTTCTTGTGCCTTGGGGGGACGTGCTTCTCCTTGTACTTGGAGTCGCGCTTGCGCCCATGTTCGCCCTTGCCCAAATGCTTGTTCTTCTTGGGGCAGTTGGCGATGAAGTGGTCGGGGTCGCCGCACTCGTAGCATCCCGTGCGTCCTCCTCCTCGACGACGGTTCATGCGGTTGTTGTGGAACCGCGAGAACCGGTTGGCAAGCAAAGCCAACTCGTCGTCTCCCAAAGACTCCAGCTGGTCCTCTGTCACAGAAAAGAGAGAAGAAAGCGCAAACCAGCTGAGGGTTAGAGGAAGAGCCGGAAACCAAAGCCATGGACGGGCGAGAAGGATTTTCAAAAGAAGCCCTCGCCATAGCATCAATCTCACTGGACTTGAGCTTACTGAAGAGCTCGTCGCAGGTGAGGGTCTCATAGTTCGGCGATTCGATGATCGCCTGAACTTTGGAGTCCCACACCGAACGTCAAGAGTGTGCAAAAGCTTCAAAGCACGCTCATGATCATCAAAAGGCAACTGCTCTCTGTTAGCTCTCATCCTGTTGACAATCACCTGAAAGCGAGCGAATAAACTTTCTATGCTCTCGCCAGGCTGATGTCGAAAGTTCTCATACTCTCGCTTGAACGACTCGTAGAGTCGGGTTTTGACTTGAGAGGTGCCCTCATGAAACGCATGAGAGTGTCCCAGATCTCCCGAGCCGTAGCGAGGTGAGAAACACGATCAAACTCACCCATGCTCAAACAAGAAAAAAGAGCATTACGGGCTCGGCTATTGGCATCGTGCTCATCGATCTGCTGTTGAGTCACACGAGCAGCCAAGACCACGTAATCAGGGGAGTTGCAAATATCCCAGATAGAAGCGCCCAACTCTGCAAATAGGCCGACATACGTATCTTCCAATACGCATAGTTCGTCCCATCGAAAAACGGCGGTTTGCCCACGCCGCGATCCATGTCGCCTTCGGTGGATCTGGAACCGGCTAAGGTGGAAAGATCCTTAACCTGCTCCGATACCAATTGAAGGACCGAGAAGCTACCCGAAAGCGACCAGAGGGGGGGTGAATGGGAGCTTCAAAATTTCCTTACGGAAACTAGATGCCACTGTCCCAAACTCAACCCCAAAAGCGAACCCTAGAGCTTGCTAATGTCCACGACCCTAGATGTAGGGTGGATGCTTCCTAGAAGCACAGCGGGACACTAGACAACCCTAGAAAGCCAACCCAAAAGACGGAACTCGAATCCGATCAAGAACGAACGAACCCCGGACGAGACGGCGCGAAACAGCCACGACCGGACTCTGGCCAGCGTCCGGTCAGCAGGGACCGGACGCGTCCGGTCGTCAGAAAACAGCTCTGGGAGCTCTCTGTGTTGGACCGGACGCAAGGTACTCAGCGTCCGGTCAAACACTCGCGTCCGGTCAGAGGTGAACAAACGCGATGAACAGTGGAGCCGGACGTCCGGTCACTTGGCACCGGACGCGTCCGGTCGTCCAAACAGAGATTTGGACCTCCTGTGTTGGACCGGACACATGGGTACTCAGCGTCCGGTCAAACCCTCAGCGTCCGGTCGAGTGCGTCCGGTCAGTACGCAGAAAGCTTGGCGCCGTGCTCAACGACCGGACTCTGACAGTGTTCAACCACGGACGTACTGTAGCAGCGTCCGGTCACCCCGACAGCCCTCTGTTCTTCCACCGATTCGACTCAACTCACCAAAACAAATCCTCTAGGGATCAAACTTGGTGTGAGAAGAGTCACAAGGAGTTAGTGAGCTATCCCTAAGAGATCATGGCTCGAACCTAACTCCAAATCGATGAATCGAAGAAATTCGGGGAAAGAGAAGAAAACTTGACCCGGAACGTAAAATCGATCGATCTCCTAGACCGTGAGGTTAGAGGATGATTCCTTCGGTGGAAAGAAGTGCCTCACGATCTAGAACAACTCAGTTCAAACGGAATCGCAAAAGATGAACCGGCACAAAGATCAAGCGACGGGAAAACTCAAGGCACAAAGCAATCCGCGAAGAACATGGTGAACATGAAATCAAAACACGAATTGACACCGAGAGATGGGATCCAAGGTGAGGATACGGCCTCACTTCCTCGAATCAACAGTACACAGAGTGGAGTCTCTCTGCGGATCTCAACTAGCTAAAGCAGAGGGGTGGGAGAGTGGAAACCCTAGCAAATGAAAGCACAAAACGAGATTGAGATAGCTAAACTAGATGAGATAGGGAGGAGGGTGTCTCCCCTAGACTACTTATACTAACCTAGCCTACGCCTGTTTCCTACTCTACCCCTCACTACTGTATTACAGAGCGGACCAGCCTAACCCTAAGGCTATTCTAGTCCACCCGCTGGTGGTAGGTAGATCCGACGGCCACGCCCGCACGGTCTTCCGTGTCGCCTCCACGCAACCTTCAGATCGTCGCCACGTGCCGCCACCACTCTGCGCCCCCGGTTTTGTGGCCCAAACCGGGAAACCAGCCTTTTCCATCAGCCCCCGGTTTTGAGGCCCAAACCGGGAAACCAGCCTCCAGCCGAGTTTGGTGGCAAACTCGGAAACCCGCAGCGCCCGAGTTTTGAGGCCCAAACTCGGAAACCGGCCCACGCCCCGGTTTTGAGGCTCAACCTGGAAACCGTCGCGCCCAGGTTTTGTGGCTCAACCTGGAAACCAGCACCCAGGTTTTGAGGCCCAAACCTGGAAACCGTCGCGCCCAGGTTTTGTGGCTCAACCTGGAAACCCAGCACCCAGGTTTTGAGGCCCAAACCTGGAAACCGTCCACCCGTTGGTTTTTCCCTGGCTCTACCAACAAACCGACGTCGTAGAGGGGATGCACCGCTTGTGCACCCCTTCCACCGACATGATCGCACTTCTCCGCTTGTCGCTGTCGCAGGCTGCCAGCCACCACAGCTGATCCTCGGCCTCCAGTCCATCAGTCCAAGTCCACGTCCGCCCTTCACCGTCCGATACATCGGCATGGCACGTCCGCCGCACGGCACGCCCATCCTTCATCGCGCCCGGTCCGTCGGCACGGCGTCGCAACTTGACCTTCACCCGCCATCGATCACTGTCTCCGTGCTCGACACCTGCACAATACAAGCCAAAGAACATGCGCATCATCTCCGTTGACAATCACTCATCACACAGAGACTCGGCATACACCCATGTATCCGCAGTCATGGGTGTCGAGTGGTGAGCCGCAGCTTGGGATGATGATCTCCCAGTTCAAGCTTGCTGCTGGAGGTCCAGGTGTAGGCTTTGTCAGGGTGTTGAGTGCGCTTCATCTTTTGGTAAGATTGGAGAGTCGAGTGGTCTGAACCGCTGTGAGAAGCCCCACTCCACCACTTCTCCCAAGCTTACCAAGATTCCACCCAAAGAGCCTCTAAAGCCTAACTCCAAGGATGGTGTATTTGTGGAACTTCCGAGAGCTCCACCCAAGAACAATCATGGGCTCAAAACCAAACCACCTCAAGAACAAGCTAGACACCATGCCACCCATCCAAGAGGAGCTTATGCCACAGAAGGGCAAAGTGATCCACAACCAGTACCATGAGTACCAACAACCCCCTATGAGAGCGGTGAGGTACCATTGTTAGCATTGTGGGGGAGATGGACACTTGAGTGAGTTTTGCTTTCGGCGCAAGAGAGAGGTGCGCCGTGCAAAAGAGACGAACAACACCGACATGTACCGTCCTTTCCATGATGTATATCCGCCGAATGTTCAGAAGCGTGCTGCTATGCCTAGAGGTCCAAAACCTCAAGTTCCTAGGCCTTGGCCGCGAAGAGAACGTGCCCGGTGGGAGCCTATAGTTGTGGGCTATGGACCCCGTGGCAGTGGCTTTGTAGTCGAGCGTTTTCCCCCATCGCGTTTTGAGTATCGCGATGGACGCTTCTCCCTTAGTGGACCACGTTTTCCTCTACGTGGTGATCGCTCTTCCCGTAGGCGTGCTAGGAATGGTTTTTCTGCTAACCGTTCTTTTGAGCAGCCGACCCAACACTGGTATTCTCCCTACTTCACTAACCCCAGTGTTGGACTGTATGCTCACCCTATGTCTTTTTATTGATGTAGGTAAAACGATTGGAGAACGTTTGGTTGGTGGATTCCGGTTTCTCAAGGCACATGACCGGAAACGCCAAGTGGTTCTCCAGTCTTAGTCCGGTCACCGGAAAGGAGTTATCACCTTCGGTGCAATAGCAATAGGTAAGGTGTTGTCTCTTGGGTCGGTGCGAGTTAATGAGCATTTTGTGTTGCGCGATGTTGCTCTTGTTTCTAACTTGCATTTTAACCTTCTCTCTGTTTCGCAACTTTTCGATGATGACTATGAGATTCGTTTTAAGCCAAATCTCAGTCGCATTTTGGATCCTCAGGGCAATCCTGTGTGTGTGATTTCGCCCTTTGGGAAAGTCTTTCGTGCGAACTTCTCGGAGTCATTTGGAGTTTCTCGTTGTCTTTTGGCTGGACCTTCCTCCTCTGATCTTTGGAAATGGCATAGGAGACTAGGACATTTGAGCTTCGACTTGCTTGCAAGCTTAGTTCACTTGGCCTAATCCGAGGATTGCCCAAGTTGTGCATGGAGAAGGATCTTGTTTGCCATTCTTGTAGACATGGGAAGATGGTTGCCACTCCCCACCATCCAGTGACTCAGGTCATGACCAAGCGCCCTAGAGAGCTTTTGCACATGGACCTTGTTGGTCCGGCTCGGGTGAGCTCGGTTGGGGGAAGTGGTATGTGCTTGTTGTTGTTGACGACTTTTCGAGATATTTGTGGGTTTTCTCTTTAGCTGAGCAAACTGAGACTTTCTCTTTTGCTCACAATCTGATTTTGCGTCTTTAGAATGAGTTCCCTTTGAACTCAATGTGAGCTATTAGAAGTGATAATGGTTCCGAGTTCAAAAACTCGGATTTTGAGAAGTTTTGTGACTCTTTGGGTTTAGAGCATCAGTTTTCTTCTCCCTACACACCGCCACAGAATGGTGTTGTAGAGAGGAAGAATCGGACCCTTGTAGAGATGGCCAGGATGATGCTCGATGAGCATAGGACTCCTAGGCGATATTGGGCCGAGGCTACGAGCACTGCATGCTATATTTCCAATCGCATTTTTCTCCGAGCTTTCTTGAAAAAGACTTTTTATGAGTTGCGTTTTGGAAAACTGCCCAAGGTGAGTTATTTTAGAGTTTTTTGTTGCCACTGTTTTATACTCAAGAAAGGAAACCTGGACAAATTTGAGTCTCGTTCTTCAGATGGTGTATTTTTGGGTTATGGCACTCACACTCATGCATATCGTGTACTTAACCTTGATACTAACCGAGTCATGGAGACATCCGATGTCACCGTTCGACGAGACCATGGTTTGTCCTTCTTCTCGTTTTGAGCGTGCAGGTGATCATGAGGCTGGTGAGCCTCTTTTTGATGACGAGGACGAGGGAGCTGAAGGGATGGATAATCCAGCACTACCTCCACCTGCTGTGCCGCAAGGAGCGGCTTCTACTACGACTCACGGCCCCGACCCTTCTTCCTCTACTACATGGGGGGCATGGGATCCGCCACCTCGAGCGGTACCTTTTGTACTCGAGGAGGCACCAGCTGCTGTTGAGGGGGAGGCTACATCAGCCCGGGAGGCACCACGACACATTCAGCGCCAACACCTGCCTCAACAGATGATCGGCAGCATCGGCGAACGTGTCACTCGGTCTAGGTCACAACAAATCTCTCACTTTGCTCATTCTGCATTTGTTGCTAATTTTGAACCCTGAGATGTTGGACACGCTTTGACGGATCCAGATTGGGTCAATGCCATGCATGAGGAGCTTGAGAACTTTGGGAGAAATTGGGTTTGGGTTCTTGTTCCTCTTCCTCCTGAGTGTCACCCTCTTGGGACAAAACGGGTTTTCAAAAACAAACAAGGAGAAGATGGCCACGTTGTGAGAAACAAGGCCAGACTTGTAGCCCAGGGGTATAGTCAGAAGGAGGCGATAGACTATGAGGAGACTTTTGCTCCTGTAGCTCGTTTGGAGGCGATTAGGATACTCTTGGTTTTTGCTGCATCCAAAGGTTTTAAACTTTTTAAAATGGATGTCAAGAGTGCCTTCTTAAACGGCTACATAGAAGAGGAGGTGTATGTGAAACAACCCCCAAGTTTCCAAACCATGTTTTTAACTTCACAAAGCTTTGTATGGTTTGAAACAAGCCCCTAGAGCCTGGTATGATAGGTTGAAAACCTTTTTGCTTGGTAAGGGTTTTAAAATGGGATGTGTGGATAAAACGCTTTTTCTCCTCAAGCAAGGCAATGATACTCTCTTGGTCCAGATTTACGTGGATGATATCATTTTCGGTGGTTCTTCTCACGCTTTGGTTGCCAAGTTTGCAGATACTATGAGCAGGGAGTTTGAGATGAGCATGACGGGCAAGTTGACATTTTTCCTCGGATGGCAAATTAAGCAATCTCGAGAGGGAACGTTTGTGCACCAGGGTAAGTATACCAAGGATATGCTGAAGAAATTCGATATGGGTGAGGCCAAGCCTCTTCCAACACCCATGTCGACCACGACGGCCCTGGATGCGGACAAGGATGGAGAAGCTATGGACCAGAAGGAGTACCAGAGTATGATCGGGTTGCTGCTGTACCTGACGGCAACATGCCCGGACATTTAGTTCGTGGTCTGTCTTTGCGCGCGATTTCCGTCGTCGCCGCGCACCTCTCACCATCAGGCGGTCAAGCGCATTATGAGGTACTTATGCTTCACTCCTGAGTTTGGGATTTGGTATTCTGCTTCCTCCACCCTCTCCCTTTGTGGTTATTCCGATGCCGATTTTGCTGGTTGTCGCATTGAGCACAAGTCCACTTCTGGGACTTGTCAGTTTATTGGTTCTTCTCTTGTATCGTGGTCTTCTCGCAAGCAGTCTAGTGTCGCCCAGTCTACCACGGAGGCTGAGTATGTTGCTACGGCTAGCTGTTGTTCCCAATTGCTTTGGATGATGGCCACTTTGCGTGATTTTGGTCTGAGATTTTCTCGCGTTCCCTTGCTTTGTGACAGCACGAGTGCTATTAGCGTTGCTAAGAACCCTGTGCTGCACTCTAAGACCAAACACATTGATGTGCACTTTCATTTTCTGCGAGACCACTATGAGAAGGGTGATATCGACCTTCGCCATGTCGATAGTCATCATCAGTTGGCTGATATTTTCACCAAGCCTTTGGACCAATCAACTTTTGCTAGGTTGAGAGGTGAGCTTGGTGTGTGTTTCCCCTTTTAGATGGGGAAACATTTTGACTCTTGTATTATACACTGACTTTGTGTTTTTCAATTGGTTTCATCATGCATCTTTGCATTTCATCTTGCATATTTACATTCAGAGCTTCATGTATATAATCTTTAGAATGTGACTATGCTCTGTATAGTATTTGCTCTGATGTTTTATGATGATGCTTCTAGCTTATGCTCCTTCTGATCACTGATACATGTTATGAGCGGAGCTATTTTATGAATGGTGAATTTGCTTAATGAACATAAAACTTGAAAATGTTCACCATTGAGATATGCAACTAGCATGTGTAGAATGTGTTGAAATCACTTGTGTTTCTCATATATGCTAGGTTGCTATGTCTCTAGTGTTGAATCATTCACTTGCTTGGTATGTTCCTATTCTGTTTTAAACTTTGAACCAAGTTAAGTGAATTGGAAAGATCGAGATGGGTTTGCTTGTCACCACATCACAGTTTCGAGACTATTTCTCATTGCACATTGAGTTAAACTTGAGCTGTGTAGTGTATTTCTAAAACTGTTGCTTTAAGCTTCATATTGCTTCTGCATAGGCTTTGCACAGTTGAAAAGTTAGGCGATGACAAGCTTTCAACCTCTCGCAATCACATGCTGACATTTGAACTTGTGTAATTTTTTAACCGCTGCAACTTCGATAAAATTTGGCTACACAAGTCTATGTTTCATTCTATAGCATGATGGTTGAACTGTGCTAGGGGTAGTTCACCTTGTATACATGTTTAGCACTTGTTTGATATCGTGTCTATACATGCTTCGTGCTATTTTGATGGTGAATACCTTTTTAGCTGAAAACTGCTCTTTTTGCTCACATGTTCAGATTTCGTATTTGGTGATCAGTTTGAGCCTTTGCTAGCATTCTGTGCATTTTACGAGTCATCGGATCAGTACTCTGTCGAGCATCTTCTCATTTTATCGACTATATTCCTGAAGCTGCTAACTTGCATTTTGACTCATATGCATTTGGAGGGGAGATTCTTGATAGTGCATTTTCAACTAAGGGGGAGAAAATATTGCAAATCATGTGCTTTCCGAGTTGAACTAAGGGGAAGATTTCCTAGTTGTATGCACTATTATAGGGGGAGTTTCTGAGCTAGTTTCACTATTTGAGGGGGAGTTTGCTCGCTACTAAGTTTTCGAGCTGGTAACAGTTGGTTCGGACCATTTTTGGTAGCAAGTTGTGTTGAGCCTTTGCCTCTATGTTGAGGAACTAGCACCTTTGCTTTTATGCTCTTCAGTTGGTATCAAGTTTTTTTCAGTTGGTATCGAGCTTCCTCGCTAGCGGTGTTCTGCCTCTTCTTGAGGGCTAGCTTTGTTTTGCTTGAATTTCAGTTGATCCTTCAATTGGTATCGAGCTTTCTTGCTAGCGGTGTTGAGCCTGTTCTACCTCTTCTTGAGGGCTAGCTTTGCTTTGCTTGGTTGCGTCGAGTCGTTGCCCATGTCTTTGGGAACCAAGTTGTTTTGCTCTTTCTACTTGACCTTCTTCGGCTTTGATATGTTTTTGGATCATTTGGTCGAGTTCTCTCTCCTTCTTCCTCCCTTCCTCTATTCGATTATGATTTGTGTTGGTAGTTGACAATGCACTCATCAAGGGGGAGATTGCGGATACATGGGTGTATGCCGAGTCTCTGAGTGATGAGTGATTGTCAACTGGGATAATGCGCATGTTCTTTGGCTTGTGTTGTGCAGGTGTCGAGCACGGATACAGTGATCAAAGGCAAGGTGAAGGTCAAGTAGAGACGTGTCATGCCGATGGACCGAGAGTGGCGAAGGGCGGACGTGAGGCTTGGACTGAGGGACCGGTGGCCTGAGGATCAGCTGTGGTGGCTGACAGCCTGGGACAGCGATGAGCGAAGACTAGCGGTCACGGTGTTGCTCGGTTCAAGGACCTGGTGACACGTGTCGGTAGACGGGGTGCACGGGCGGTGCATCCGCTCTACGGTTCGGTTTGGTGGTTGAGCCACAGAAAAACCACCAAGTTGACGGTTTCTAGGTTCGGGCCTCAAAACCTGGGCGCTGATGGTTTCCGAGTTTGGGCCACAAAACTCGGGCTGAGGACGGTTTCCAAGTTTGGGCCTCAAAACCTGGGTGCTGCGGGTTTCTGAGTTTGGGCCACAAAACTCAGGCGATGGTCAGCTGGTTTCCCGGTTTGGGCCTCAAAATCGGGGGTTGGCTGTGAAGGCTGGTTTTCCCGGTTTGGGCCTCAAAACCGGGGGGCGAAGTCCGGGAAAAGGACAAGCAGAGCGGTGCCGGCACGTGGCGACAATCGGTGAGGTTGCGTCGAGGCAACGCTACCGGTTGTGCGGGCGTGGCCGTCGGATCACAACTACCTTCGAGTTGGTCCAGAATAACCCTAGGGTTTAGCTGGTTCGCTCTGTAATTAGTTAGGGGTAGAGTGGGAACTAGAATTAGGATAAGTAGAGGGAGACACCCACCTCCCATCTCATCTCTGTCATTTGCTCTTTGCCTTCTAGATTTTCCAGCTCTCCCAATCCCCTGCTGTAGCAACTGAGATCCGCAGAGAACCATACCTCTGTGTATTGGAGATTTTGAGGAAGTGAGACCGTAATCTCACTGTTGTAGCGTGTGGTATCCACACGGTTGCAGATCGATGTGTTGATTCGCATTTTGTTCGTGTTCTTCACGTTCTTTGTTTCTCTGCGATTTTCCCGTCACTCGATCTCCCTCTCCACTGCGTCTTTTTGAAATCCGTTGGAATCAACTTGTTCTTTATAGTGAGGAGATCATTTCCACCGAAGGAATTCATCCAACTCCTCATGAAGAAGTAGATCGTGTTGATTTTGTTTTCGTGGCGTTTTTTTGGGTCATACTCCTCCCCCTTCGATTTCCCGGTGATTGAGTTGATTTGAGTGGATGATTTCTTGGGGATAGTCTCCTAACTACCTCGTCATCATCTTCTCCAAGTTTGGGAACGAGGGATTGTGATTTGATTCGGATTTGAGATGTGGTGTGTGAAGGGCGACCGAAATCGCCCTCACTTGGTGATCGCGGACAGTCCGCGGTTTGACCGGCGGACAGTCCGCGCGTCGGGGACGAGCCGGATCAGTGGCTGTGTTCCTCGGGCGTTTGGCTTTTGAGTGACCGGCGGACAGTCCGTAGTTGGAGTTCGCGGACAGTCTGGGAACGTCTAGGGGAGTTGCAGCATCTGTGTTGTTTCTGGTTTTCTGCCGGCGGACAGTCCGCCCCTGGCCCAGACAGTCCGGAACTGGGAGTCCGGACAGTCCGCGAATCGGCTGTGAGTTGAGATTTAGTTCATTTGCTCTCCCTGCTTCTTCGCTTGGTTTCCGGACTTCTAGGTTGACCTTTTAGTTCACATAGGAACCTCTTTAAGTATCTTTGCTACTTGTTAGCATCGGTATTTGGGGATTTCCTGATGTAGCCTTCAATCTACGTTTGGGACTCCGTTTTAGGGTCGAACTTGTGCCGGTGCTTTTGGCATTTGGCTTGCTATCGCTTTGTGGTGCCTCGCTGTGATCCAAGGGATCATCAACCCTCTTCCAAGGGTCGTGGGCATCACGGTTTCGATCAAAGATTTTGGGGTTGATTTGTGGGACAAAGGCCGAAGTTTCAAGAGAAAGTTTTGAGCTCCCATTCACCCCCCCTCTGGTCGCCTTGCTATTGCATTCTCGGTCCTTCAGAGATCATAGCTCGAACCTATCTCCTAAACGATGAATCGAACAAATTCGGGAAAGAGGAGAAAAGTTGAACCAAAACGAAAACCAATCAATCTACTTGTTCATGAGGTTTGAGTTGAATTCCTTTGGTGGAAATGATCCCCTCACAGTAAAGAATAAGTTGATTGATAAAGTTTTGCAAATGGAGCAACGTAGAGAGAGAACGATCGACGGGAAAATCGTGGAGAAAATGAAAAACGCGAAGAACAAGTTCAAAACGCAAATCGAACCCTGAATTGCTAGCCGAAATTCATACCCACGAGGAGACAACGAGATTCCGGTCTCGTTTCCTCAAAAAGCAAATACACAGAGGTATTGTTCACCGTCTCTGCGGATCTCAGTAGCTACAGCAGGGATGTGGGAGAGCAGGAAACCCTAGAATGAAAATAGCAATGGCTGAGATAGTCTGTAGGGAGGGGCTGCCTCTCCTTATATAGCCTAATACAATTATTCCCCTTCTACCCCTACTGCTAATGAGCGAGCAGGCTAACCCTAAGGGTATTCCTGTCCAACTCAAAGTTGCTGGTAATCCAACGGCCACGCCCGCACAACTGGTAGCTTCGCCTCGACGCGACCTCACCGATTGCCGCCACGTGCCGCCACTGCTCCGCTCGTCATTTTCACGGACCTCCCCCCGGTTTTGATGCCGAAACCGGGAAACCTGGGCCATCCCCCCGGTTTTGAGGCCGAAACCGGGAAACCTGTCGTCCGTCGCCTGAGTTTTGTGGCCCAAACTCAGAAACCCGTCAGCACCCAGGTTTTGAGGCCCAAACCTGGAAATCAGTCTCAGCCCGAGTTTTGTGGCCCAAACTCGGAAACCAGCCGCACCTAGGTTTTGAGGCCCAAACCTGGAAACTGTCCACTCGGTGGTTTTTCTGTGGCTCAACCACCAAACCGAGCCGTAGAGGGGATGCACCGCCCGTGCACCCCGTCCACCGACACGTGTCCCCAGGTCCTCGACCCGAGCAACACAATGCCCCGCAAGTCTCCGCTCGTCGCTGTCCTAGGCTGTCAGCCACCACAGCTGATCCTCAGGCCACCAGTCCCTCAGTCCAAGCCTCACGTCCGCCCTTCACCGGTCTCGGTCCGTCGGCACGGCACGTCTCTACTTGACCTTCACCTTGCCTTCGATTACTATCTCCGTGCTCAACACCTGCACAACACAAGCCAAAGAACATGCGCATCATCCTAGTTAACAATCACTCATCACTCAAGATCCAGCATACACCCATGTATCCGCACAAGGAGACAATGGGAATCCGGTCCCGTTTCCGCAAAATCCAAATACACAGAGGTATGATTCACCGTCTCTGCGGATCTCAGTAGCTACAGCAGGGAATGGGTAGCAGGAAACCCTAGAATGAAAATAGCAATGGCTGAGATGGTTTGGAGGGAGGAGCTGCCTCTCCTAATATAGCCTAATACAATTATTCCCCTTCTACCCATACTGCTAAAGAGCGAGCAGGCTAACCCTAAGGGTATTCCTGACCAACTTAAAGTTGATGTCGATCCGACGGCCACGCCCGCACATCAGGTAGCTTCGCCTCGATGTGACCTCACCGGATGCCACCACATGCCGCCTCACGCCTTCCTTCCTTTTCACGGACCTCGCCCTCGGTTTTGAGGCCGAAACCGGAAAACCTGGGCCTTCCCCCGGTTTTGAGGCCAAAACCAGGAAACCTGTCGTCCATCGGCTCAGTTTGGTGGCCCAAACTCAGAAACCCGTCAACGCCCAGGTTTTGAGGCCCAAACATGGAAACCGTCCTCAGGCCGAGTTTTGTGGCCCAAACTCAGAAACTGGTCGTACCTAGGTTTTGAGGCCTAAACCTGGAAACCGCCCACTCGGTGGTTTTTCTGTGGCACAACCACCAAACTGATGCCGTACAGGGATGCACCACCTGTGCACCCCGTCCACCCGCAAGTCTTCACTTGTCGCTATCCCAGGCTATCAGCCACCACGGCCGATCCTCAGGTCACCGGTCCGTCAGTCCAAGCCTCACGTCCGCCCTTCACCGCTCCGGGTCCATCAGCACGGCACGTCTCTACTTGACCTTCACCTTGCCTTCGATCACCGTCTCTATGCTCGACACCTGCACAACACAAGCCAAAGAACATACGCATCATACCAGTTGACAATCACTCATCATCTCAAGATCCGGCATACACCCATGTATCCGCACAGCGTCCGATGCCTCAGTGGCGGACGCATCCGATGTGAACAGAGCAGTTCTGGAACCTTACTGCATGACCATCAGACGATGCTACAGTAACAGCTCAGCGTCTGATGCTCAGGCTCTGGAGCGTCTGATGCCCTGCGTACGATGTCCACTCAAAAACACAAAAACTGACATGTGTCACAGGAGCGGCCGATGCTATGAACTGCAGCGTCTGATGCTCCCGTGCTCAGCGTCCGATGCCCCCGAAAACAGCACAGTTCTTCGACAATTCAACCTGATCTCCTCCGAATCAAAAGCTCTAGGGCCAAGACTCGATCTGAGGGGTCACAAGGATGTTAGTGAGCTACTCCTAAGAAATCAGGAAGAAAACCGATCCAACACAAAAACTGACCGATCTACTAGCTCGTGAGGTTTGAGATTGATTCCTTCGGCACAAAGATGCGCCTCATGATCTAGAACAAGTTAATTCAAGTAGAATCAAAAACCGTTCCACGGAGAGGCAGAACAAAGCAAATCTGCCAGAAGGCAAAAACCAAAACGCGAAGAAAACAACACAAAATGTGAATTGATGTCGAATTCTAGCCAAAACTTCTCCACATGAGGAGACAACGAGATTACGGTCTCGTTTTCCTAAAATCCAAATACACAGAAGTATGATTAGCCGTCTCTGCGGATCACAGGCAGTGAGGTATGATTAGAACCTAAGCGAGGGCTAGAGAGAGAGCTCAGAAAATAATGACTGCTAGGATAGAGAGAGAGGAGGGGCGCCTCTCTTATTTATAGCGTAATAACAATAGTCCCCTTCTACCCCTAGATACAAGAGCGAAGCGGCCAACCCTAGGGGTATCCTGGTCCAACTCTGCTGATTGATGATCTGACGGCCACGCGCCTTCCTCATCCTTAGCTTTGCTTCGATGCAAGCCACAGGATGCTGACATGTGCCGCCCTGTCGGCCACCGCGCCTTCCTCGTGGATAGCTTTGCCGCCGTGCCAGCCTCTCCATGCCACCACGCGTCCACCATCCTTTTTGGACCTCCCCCCCGGTTTTGAGGCCGAAACCGAGAAACCTGGACCTCCCCCCGGTTTTGAGGCTGAAACCGGGAAACCTGTCCTCTGGCTGAGTTTTGTGTCCCAAACTCAGAAACCCACGAGCCCAGGTTTTGAGGCCCAAACATGAAAACCGTCCTTGCCGAGTTTTGAGGCCCAAACTCGGAAACCCGCCACCCCGAGTTTTGTGGCCCAAACTCGGAAACCGTCGAGGGTAGTTTTTCGAGGCTCAACTACCAAACCCGCACCATAGACGGGATGTGGTTCAAACACCCTGAGTTCTAGCACCGATGCCGGAGCATGTCTAGCCTCCACGCCGGGCACAGTGCATTCGCCTTCCTTCCCGGCCTCCCACCAAGTGTCACGACGCCATCACCTTCCTCCCGACTCGGCCGATGCACCGCTCATCCCCATGTGCTCTTGCTCGTCAATACCACGTGTCAGCTACCACAGCTGGTCCTCAAGTCTCCGAATCCGTCAGTCCAAGTCTCACATTTGCCCTTCACCACTCTCGGTCCATCGACCCGGCACGTCTCGACTTGACCTTCACCTCACCTTCGACCACTATCTCCGAGCTCCACACCTGCACATCAACATAGCCAAGAGACATGTTGCCCGTTGACCGATCACTCATCACTCAGGTAGGAAACCACAAGGGCACATATCAACCTTGTGTTTGCAAAAGCCTGTCGAGCGTGATCCCAGATATACTCAGCCCAGGTGGTTGCCCCCTGGTTTGAGCAAAACTCAACAGAGGAAGCAGCAAAGAGCTCAGTGTAACAAGCAATGGCGAGAGCAACATGAGAAGATGAGGGAGGACATATTCAACTCAACGCATCCCATGTTTCCACAAGAGAAGCGAGGAGGTGAAGAGTCAGGTTTTATTAATCAAAAACCGACTATGATGGTTGCTGAACCAAGCAGGTCGGATCCTAAGCCGACCAGTCTAGATACCGAGCTTGCCATGTTGGCTTCGGGGTCGACCAGGTCGGATCCTGAGCCAACCAGGTCAGATCATGGGCTGACCAGTTTAGATCTCGAGTTTGCTAAGTCGACCACTACTGAGTCAAGCGATGAGCCAGCCAGACCAGATTCTAAGCCGACTAAATCAGTTCCTGATGTTCCAGCGGTCTCCGGTGCATGCACAAATGACCTTATCTCCTCTACTGGTGTCGCCAGGACCAGTGAAGATGCACCTGAGGAACAAGACGAGGATATGGTGGACTATGAACCTTCTCCGGAAAGGGCGGAGGTCAATGTGGTTTACTTATCTGCTGATTATTATGTGGTCAGAGATGATTCGACAACAACGAAGTTTAACTTCGCTACGCAAAGTGTCGTATTTCAGAAGCCGGAAGACTCTGTCAATCATCTTAAGCCATTACATATAAAGGGCCATATTAATGGTACAACCGTCCACAGGATGTTGGTCGACAGCGGGGGCAAATTGTTAACACATGATGTCAATTCGCTTTATCAGAGCTTGGTGGTGGCAATGTTGAAGAGCTGGTTAAGACCAACATGACTATCACTGGGGTCAGAGGAGGAGATCCTATCCCGGCCAAAGGAGTTTCATCCATGGAGCTTACTATTGGGAGCAAGACTTTGGTCACCACCTTCTTCGTTGCCGATGTACAAGGTAGCTATAACCTGATACTTGGGCGCGATTGGATTCATGCCAATCGATGCATCCCTTCTAGTCTACATCAGTTTCTCATTCAGTGGGTGGGCAACGATGTAGATATTGTGCACTCAGATTCATCGGTCTATGTTGTTGCGGCCGATGCTC
The DNA here is from genome assembly GCA_009763385.1 of Coix lacryma-jobi var. lacryma-jobi. Classification (NCBI taxonomy): domain Eukaryota; kingdom Viridiplantae; phylum Streptophyta; class Magnoliopsida; order Poales; family Poaceae; genus Coix; species Coix lacryma-jobi. The sequence continues at coordinate 109,850,649 of CM019826.1, read as the reverse complement.
CTTAGCTCGGGGGGGCATGATGCTATTGCTTGTTTATCTGGTCGGGACCTTTCCGATTTTCAATTCAGTGTCACTAAGGAAGGTTTTTGTACCGGTATCTCTGAAGCCGATTTTTAATCGGCTTAATATTATCATGTAATTGTCTTAATGGAGACTAACGTTGATTGGTTAAAACGTCGTGTTGAGCAATATCGGACCTTTAAGACCGATGCTTGTGAAGCTATTGATGATTTTGATGAACTCAATAAGTTGGGCCAAGGTTTCACGTCGGCCGACCCTTTAGAACAAGTTGATATTGGGGATGGTTCTATACCTAGGCCGACGTTTGTAAATCAAAACTTAGAAGCCGATTATAAACTAAAGTTAATCGCGCTTTTGAGACAATATGTCGATTGTTTTGCATAGAACTATATGGAGATGCCTGGACTAAGCTGAGAGCTTGTAGAACATTGGCTCCACATTAAACCTGGGTTCAGACCCTTTAAACAACATCCTCGTCGTTTTAATTCTACAATATACGACTGGATTAAAGAAGAGATTAATCGGTTGTTATATGTGGGGTTCGTATAGCCATGCAGGTATGCAGAACGGGTCTCTAATATTGTGCCTGTTGAGAAAAAGGACACTGGGAAGATCAGGGTCTGTATTGATTTTAGAGACTTAAATAGAGCTACTCCTAAGGATGAATATCCTATGCCTATAGCCGATATGCTTATCAATGATGCTTCAGGACACTAGATTGTTAGCTTTCTGGATGGCAATGCGGGTTATAATCAGATATTTGTGGCCAAAGAAGATATGTCTAAAACAGCCTTCATTTGTCATGGGTTTGTTGGTCTCTTTGAGTGGGTTGTAATGACATTTGGATTGAAGAATGCAGGTGCTACTTATCAACGTGATATGAATTTGATCTTTCATGATCTAATTGGTGTGGTTATGGAAGTATATATTGATGATATTGTGATCAAATTGGCAGCTCATGTATCTCATTTAGCTGATCTGCATCTTGCGTTTGAAAGGATGCGCCGCTATGGATTGAAGATGAACCCACTGAAATGTGCTTTTGGTGTGTCGGCTGGGAAGTTCCTAGGGTTCATTATTCACAACAAGGGCATGGAAATTGATCCTAAGAGGATAGAAAAGATCAGGAAAGATCAGGCGCCTACATGCAAAAAGGACTTGCAGAAGTTCTTAGGGAAAGTGAGCTACTTGAGAAGATTTATTGCGAACTTGTCCGAGAATATTATTCCTTTTACCCCCCATATTGAAGTTGAAAGATGAATCTGAATTCACTTGGGGGCAGAGCAACAAGAGGCATTTGAGAAAATAAAGGAATATTTATCATCTCCACCGATCCTTCATGCACCTAATAGAGGAGTTCCTTTCAAATTATATATTGCTGCTGAGGAGAAGGTCATCAGAGCTGTTTTGACTCAAGAAGACGAGGGTAAAGAGTATGTGATCCCTTATATTGGTCATCGTCTTATTGATCCTGAGACACGGTACGCCCATATTGAGAAACTATGTCTATCATTGTACTATACTTGTGCTAAAATGAGGCATTATTTGTTGTCTAGTGCGTGTGTTGTTGCATGCCAGGCCGATGTGATTAAGCACATGTTATATCGGCCAATCCTTAGTGGAAGGGTAGGCAAATGGGCGTATGCATTAATTGAATATGACTTGACTTATGAACCATTGAAGGCATTAAAAGATCAAGTTAATTCTTGCTGATTTCATTGTTGAACGTGGTATTGATTTAGCATATGAGATCAGTTACCTTACTTTTATGCCATGGAAAATTTATTTCGATGGATCGGCTAATAAAGAAGGCCAAGGTGTTGGTGTGGTCATTATTTCTCCTAATGGCGCTGAATTTGAGATGTCAAGCCGGTTGGATTACTTCTGCACCAATAATCAAGCCGAATATGAAGCTCTTCTATTCGGTTTAGAAATACTGTGTTCCATGTAGGTAGAACATGTTGAGGCTTATGGTGATTCCTTGCTAGTGGTACAACAGGTTATTGGTGAGTTTCGATGTTTAGAAGGATCACTAAATACTTATCTTGATATATGTCATGACATTATTGCTCGTTTTACCGAATTTCAAATTCGGCATATCCCGAGACATAAAAATCATAAAGCCAACATGTTAGCTCAATAAGCATCTGGTTATAACATCAGTAGGCGTAATTTTCACATAAAGGAAAGGTTGATGCATCAATCTTTGGAACTTTTGCATACAGGTTATGAAGAACTGACTCAATCGGCTTATTTAGCCGACCAAATCGATTTTGAGATGAATCGGTCGGTTTGCTCGACCGACCAGATCAGCAGTGAACTAACTCAGTCGGTTGGTCCAATTGACCTGGTCGGTTCTAAAATGGCTAGCCCAGTTGTTTGATCGATGGGACTTCAAAGTCGGTCCAAATCGATTATTAATGACACTGAGACTGATTTGGAGGATTGGAGGACTCCCTTGTTAAAATATCTTTGAGATTGTTGGATATTTTAAATGCACACAGAAAAATCTGCAAGCACACAGATATCGATGTAGCTTTCACCCGAGAGTATTCTGGGGTATCAATTTCCACGGGAAACGTGAAGTATACTAGAAGAATTAAGAACGTCCAAGAAAAGAATGGTAATGTGGTTAGAGAGAGATTTTAGGGTTTTCTATGCAGGTCTATCTAATCAAAGGCTTACTATACTTTACTTACTTCGGAGCAACAGTACCTTTCCGATTCTCGAAAAAGACTAGGAAAAGGGTAATCAGGAGAAGGCTGCCAAAAAGCTCTACGAAACACCAATCCCAACTTGGTGGATTATAACAATCTACAAAGCTGTCATCCCTATAGCTACCACAACTAACCAGAGGATTGGATGCAAACTCAGGTAAACACTAGCCTAGACACCGCGTCTACACAAATGATTACTACTCTAATTACCATGAATAACTAGAGCACTCAATACGAGTGGAGATCCAGTAAATAAAATAAAGCAAGAACTGAAATAAAATACTTATACGTGATAAATGAAGAACCTAGAGATACTTGAAGACGAACTAGATGCTGCACCATTACAATGTCGAGGAAGATCCGACAGATCCGGCTCCTCCTTAGCTCTCTCCTCCTCCTCTCTCTAATCCGATCTCTAATTACAACTAGATGAACTAGACAACTAGAACTAGAACTAGACAAACTAGAACTAGAACTAGATCTAATTCTAGATGAACTAGAAGAGATTCATCTAGAGGGACCTCTACTTCTACTTGAAACCCTAGTTTCTGATGTGGAGATGAATAATGAAGATGGAGATGGCCTTCTTGGGGGTCTGGGTCTGGTTTTATAGCCCAGAGTGTGGAACGTGAGCCCTTGGATCAAACCGACTTCAGGGACAGTGGAGATGCATCCTAGGAGGCGGTGGAAAAAGGTTCCATCAGGCGGAGGCAAAATGGCCTCCGTGGCCGACCGGTCGGTCAGTGGGCCCCACCGGTCGGTCTGGCCCAGTGGGCCCCCGTGGCGGGCCGCCTCGTGGTGTCTTCTAGATCCTTCTTTTGCACGTTTCGTTGCGAAATTAATATCTTTTCATCCGGGACTCCGAATATAGCAAATGATATGTTCGTTTCAATCATCTCGACGAGCTCTTTACAATGGTGCACTCCAATTCATCACTTGGGATACTTTTATATGGTAAAAACATGGATGTGCTACAAAACAAGTGAGAGCACCAAAACTCATGGAACTTGTTAGTTTCAAACCCTACAACTATGCTTTATGGATCATTTCAAATCATTCTATGCATTAGTTGATGGTATAATATTGGCATTAAGGACCGTCAACAAGTTTCCCCAAGCTTACCCTTTGCTAGTCCCTTAGCAAAGTCAAACTCAACAGTGGATCAGGAGTTGCTGCGATATCTTCACTTCCAACAAGTACACATGTATTCAAACAAAAGTTCTCATAAAGAAATCATATTATTTATCATGGGGCTTAGTACTTTACCATAAATCTTGAGTAATTGAAAGATAGAACAATCAAATCAAGCACTATATCTCTTGCTCTTTTACTTCACCATTATCCCAGAGTTTTTATGAATTTTCAAAAAGCTTAAAAACATATGTTGTCAAATTAAACAATGAATCCAAAGAGAAAGTCAACCACACCATTGAATCGAGAAGTGCATGTGTATGAAAGTGGATGCTCTTTTCAATATATCACTCTCTTCTGTTTATCAGAGACACATGGCTATCAGGCTAATTCTACTGGCGAGCACATGCCCATTTTTTCTGATATTCATTTTTTTCATCATTTTTTTCTTTCAAGGTTCTGGACACTTGTCTCTTTTTATTTCCTCGGGATCTTTCTTTTTTTTTTGAGGTTTCAGACACTTGTCCCTTTCTATTTCCTCGATTTTTTTTTCTCTCGTTTTTTCGAATAGCCATGTGCTTCCAACAAACTTTTGAGAGGATTGGAACAAATAATCATGAGCATTTATGCGAAAAATGGATGGAATGTGTAAGTCATCTCAATTCAATAGCATGATAACTACTCATAGGGTCAACAAAGCTTAATTTAACTCAATGCAATTATTAGTCATATTAATATTGGAAACTCTCCGGAACTCTAGTGTTGTTTAGAACAAGATAATAGTAGCTCAGATCATCACATGTCATATCTATCATTTACCTAGACCTCAGATAAGTATTTGCCACCCATGCATTTAATTTCATTTTTAAGTATCATTATTAATTAGGAGAACTCGTGTTTTGAAGGCTAGGTACTTGAAAGAAATTAGATAGAGCAACTATTCATCATTTCCATATAAAAGATTAGAGAGAGTTCTTCTTTTATTATTAACTCTTAAAACAAACTAAGCAAACTTAACACACTATTTAGTTAACCTAGCATACTATTTATTTAACCTAACACACTTATTATAAATAACTAAGATAGTGAATAAGGTATACCTAGATTACGAAGATAACAGGGGTGCGTCTCCCCTAAGCCGGTTCCCTTAATAACGTTGAGCCTTCATGTGCCCATATATTTTTTTTCTTTTTAATTAATGGTGAGCCTTCATGTGCCCACATTTTTTTGTTTCATTTTATTTTATTTATGTATAGAGAGAAAACTTAAGAGGATAAAGATACTTAACTAGATACAGCGGGGTGCTTTCCCCCAAGCTGAATGTTATCATAGTCGTTCAATCTTGCCATGTAGCGGATTGGCGGTCGAAATGTGTTTCCTCTGTCGGAGCTTTGATTGATGTTGATGGTTGTGGAAACAGTGCTCCAACAATGGATAGAACATCCACTTGCTCATCAGCTTTTCTTGGTCTTTCAATCCTGTGAAACTCAAATAGACAACAAGACTTGTGGTTCAGATTAAGCGTTAGTGGTTGGCCACTTAAGCCTTAGTTGTCCAGAGTTTCAGTAAGATCTCTTTCTCAATATTTTTGTATTTTTATTTTTATGATGCAATGACAGTCTAACAAAATGAATGCATTTTTATTTTTATGCCACCACGGTGAATATCCCTATGAGTTTTTTCACACCATAGAATTATTCATATGAGGCTTTTAATCCCTACGAGTTTTTACACACCATAGAATTATTCACATGAGGCTTTTGAGTTTTATGATGCAGTGTAATATTTTTATTTTCTCTTTTTTTATGCAATGATAATGCAGAAAAGTAAATATGCTATGGAGAAATGATTATGCAAATGATAGAAAGTAAACATCTTCTTGTAGAAAAGATAAATATGGATAACTACCGATTTTACCTTTCGGCGAGGGTTCAATGTTTTAAGTCCTCTGAACAGGACTTCTCACCATGTTCATTCCTGAGGTGTATCATTTGATCTTGATAGATAGACCTTGATAACTACACCTCTTGATATGGTGTCACTCATGTTCTTCGTTTGCCCAGTAATTTGAAGTGAAGCATTAGTTGTGGAAGCTGGCACCAACTTGATTAGTGCACATCTTCTTGTAGATCTAGGACCTTCACTCTGTAGAATTTGGGAGTTGACAAACTCCTCCATGTTTTGCTCAAGAGTGTGTCCTGCTCATAAATACAAGGTAGAGATCAAGTGCATCGGCTCTGTTGGTGGAAAAACACCAACAGAACCAAAAGTTTGTTCATTCCTGTCTAACCTTAGGCACATCAAACAAGATAAACTTATTGTTTATGTGTTTTATTCAATCTTAACATGAGTGATAGGATAAGATGAGCATGAAAGTAGCATCTTAAAATATTTAACAGATTAGATTGTTTAACCCAAGGAAGGATAATCTATGCATAATGTGTCGATCATAATTGTGATATATCATCTTCCAAAGGTTGGATGCATAATATTTTAGCTCATTGGTTAAGATAGTGAGATTCAAGAGAGTAAAGCTAGGAACAATGAGTAAAGAACTAAACATGTTGAGTTGATTAGGTTGTATCAAATAAGGTGCAACGAAAACATGTTTGGTTCTTATTTATGCACATACCAGAATTAAGGAGAAGCTTTTAAAGTGATGGTCACATACCTTGAGATGTTACCTTTATCACTGAAGAGTGATGTGTCAAACCACCTTGTGGAAGCTTCTCTTATTTGGTTGGTTGTTCTTCATGAATAGCTTGTCTTCTCTTGCTTATCTCATAGTGAACCTGAGTGATGGGAGCTTGAGAAGAGGAAGGTATAGTAGGATCATCTTTAGAAGGATCAACCTTCCTTCTCTATGTGTCTACCTATCAGTGAAGGTGTGTTGTTCCTCCCACGATGGTCTTTATCTTCTAGTGACCCAGCTCAGACATGTTCAGCTACTTCCAAGGAGTGAGTGCTTTGATTGTAGGTATTGTTTTGTGGCACTCATCTTTTGTCTTGTTCCATGGATCTCATTTCTCCATGATCAGTGAGCTGTGTCTCCCTTGCGCAAGTTGTTAAAGTTCATGTATCTCTTCAGTTCCAGTGTGAGTTCATCTCAGGACTTTCCCAAATTGATATTGAAAGTTTTCCTGCAGGGGTTAGTCCAACAAAATATCTAGCATCCACTATAGTATACTATTGGCTCAAAAATCAACCTAGACACCACGTCTAATTTGATCTAGGAAGACATTGTAACCTAAGCACCATACTTAATTTAAAAGCATTTAGAGGTAAAACCAAGACACCTTTTAGCTCAAGAATCAAACCAGACACCATGTCTTACTTTAATTCATGAAAATAGTTTAAACTAAGCACCACGCCTAATTTAAAAGGTGTATGAGAATACTTCAAAACCAAAGCTGTTGACGCAAAATCTCGGTCGGCAGCGCCAACACACTCGAACGCACAGTCCTTAGAGGGGTACGGAGCAAGTCCGGACCTCCTGGACCTTCAGCAAGTGGTGGTGCCGATTCTCAGCGAAATCGACTTTGGGCGTGCTAGTCAATTTGACCTGTAATTGACAAGGAGAAGAAAAAGATCGTTAAATTGTGGAACCTGCCGGTTTGGTGTCAGACAGTTCCAAATTATACGGCTCTGATATAGCCATTTGTCTTTAGGACATTGACTACAAAGTCAACTCCCACGAGATTGCATGAAAAGCATTGAAAAAAAGTATAAGGCATAACGGCTATGACATATGTATAAAAGAATGTTTATATTAAATAAACAGCCGATAAACTTAGAAAATGTTAACAAGATAAAGATCTATATGTACGTTTAAGTGACATGAAACCAACGTATTGACTAATTGTACAAGCAGTTCTATTCATTAACAGTGGGGTGTCTCCATACAACCATAATAACAAATAGATCGATAAAATATCTTAAACATCAACAGTTGTGTGTCTCCATGCAGCCATGATGATGGTCAAGCTAGATCACGTCTCGTGCAAAGAGTAGATCCGTTAATTCCAAGCCACTTAAAAGAACACATTATGAAGGAAGCATAACCGGATCGGCTATTTTAGCCGAAGCAGGGTCCATGAGGCACGGACAAGATCTATCTGTCAAAGCCATGATTTAAACTAAGATAAACAGACTTAATCTATCATATATATCAGTGGGGTTCGGGAATACAGCCGTAATAGACATGTTAGATCAAATCTATCTGCTCTTAGATCAGATCGTGACTTTATCAAATATCTCGAATGCACAACATTTAACAACCAAGATTAACGAAATAGTCGATGAAAGGCTTGAATCGGCTATTTCCTTTGTTTTGAGCATGTAAACCTCAGGATAGCTGAAACTAAGTATCTTTTAGGTTTAGATTACTTCGTCAATCTTGATTGGGCAAGATGTTGTTTAAAACATAAATAAACGTATTAAAACATAAAACAACACCGATAACTTAATGAATCTACTAGCTTGCCAAGCCAGTAGAGCCGATAACTAGTCAAGATCAACTAAAGTAAGAGTTTGATCAGAGTCAAGATAGTCTCACAAAAGACGAGCTTAGACCGATAACTAGCGATGCCATAGCTTAACAAGAGTTTGGTCGATGCCAATGTAGCCACGATGACATAAGCCATTGGTGAAACTTACAAGCAAACCGGAGGTCGGTCGATGGCGATGCAACCCTGCCTGATTGAAGGTCTCGCCGAGATCTATGTTACTCCTACTCCTAGGGTTTTGGTCGAGGGCCTGGTGTGTTTGATTGATTGGATTGGATTCCTTTACAAAATTTGGGTTTCTAGCCATTTATAACCCATTCGACTCCTGCCCTAACACGAATAGATTACAAAAAAGGAAAAATAAAAGACGACTCGAACTTGAACTCCGGTCGAGTCTGACACGTCTTCGAAGCCCAACGTGTTTGGTCCACATGAATCCTTCTGGTTACCCTTGATCCATACGAGCTTCTTTTATTTTTAGGCCGATCCTTTTCTTTAATAAATCAGCCATTTATGTTTACAGAATGATAATCTTCTGAGTCCAAAATCTTGTGTAAACACATGCCCCCCAATTTTGGGATGAAATTTATTTTATTCCAAAAATGTCATTCTCCTTTCCTTAGGGTCCGATCGACTAACCTTATTTCTTAGTCGATCAGCCAAGTCTTTCCTCAACCGTTATTGCTTTCTCTTAGTTCTCAAACCCTAACCTTCAAAGAAGTCCGCCGCCACTTGATTTTGAGCAAAATCTTTTCAAGAACTCAACTTTAGCGCTCCGGCAAGTCAAATGGCGACTCAAGATTCCATCCCTGAGGTAAATTTTAGGTTCCCTATCATCCTTCTTCTCTTATGAACTTCTACTTTTGCATTCTCCCTCAAATTTTGAATTTTTAGGTGCTCCACAATCAGATCCTCATCCCAGTTCAGGACAACCCAAATGACTTCTTTCTTGGTCCAGTAGGAAATTTTGATCCCACTGAAGCCATTATCGCTGAAACTCAAAGAGTCCCCTTCAAAAATTCAGATTTTGCTTCAAAGCATTGGGGCAAAACTCCTTTCACGAACTGGCCATCGATTATCCTAGGCTGGAGAGACTGGTTGATCAAGGTGGAAGCCAAGAAGAAGCTAGATTGGGTTCTTCGCAGTCTAGATCAGTGTATCACCGTGTCCTTAGCTGATTTGAAGAAGAATGAGCAGATGCTGAAGGTGGCTTGCTACTTCTGGTCTGGTACCCTCCTTTATGTTTAAGCAAGTACCTATGACCCTCAATTTAGCTGACATGCACATGCTGACCGGCTTAAACATCACTGGATTTACTAACCCACATAGCCTCCAGATTAAGCCTTCCATCAAGCTTGGAAACTTAAAAGGTGGGTGGTCCAGCTATATCACTTCCTTCAACACCCCACAGTCCAGCGTTTCAGAATGAGAACACATCATCTTCCTGAACATGTGGTGGGAGAAGTACTTATTCTGTGGGCAGAGCTGCGGCCCAACTTCAAATTTCTTGGCTCTGGCAGAAAAACTGCCTGTAACCTTAGACGTACCCCTGGGAAAATATCTCTTGGGCGCCCTGTATAGTATGCTGAATAAGGTAGGCCAAAGTTTGATGGAAATCAAAGGTATCCCATCAATAACAGGTCCCTAGTGGCTGCTTCAACTCTGGCTTAACCTTCACCTTCACAGGTTGATAATCACAGATTTGAGGACTTTGTCCTTCCCAAAACTATACCCAGACAACCAAGAAAAGCTACTAGCCAATGATGCCAAAGTGAGAAGGTGCACTTCATTTGTAGAAGTTGCTGCTATAATATCTGTCGATGAACCAGCTAGCTTCGTCTGCAAGATCTTCTAAAAGGGATTCTCTGCTGCCATCTTCAACTGGTTCCAATATCCAGATATTACAGATTTTAAGAATCCATACACCTTCAGGTTGCAAAGAGAATGTGATGATGAGGGTCTGAAGATCTTGTGTCAGATTATGAAACCTTGTCTCTTGCCAACTGAAATTAGGCATGGTAGAGAAAAACCTCCCATGTCCTATGAATTTTATCATCCTGTCATGGCAGCCAGACAAATTGGTTTTGGCCAAGTGCCTCCATCCCTTTATTTTGCTGATAAACTTAGGCCAAGGGAAGCAGTAGACTCTGCCTTAGAGTATGACAGAATATTCCAATTGGAAAAAACTGTTTACCTGAAGATGGTCAAGGAATGGAACTGCAGACCTTTTTCTTCAGTTTCTTTCCAAAACTGGTGGCAGCAATGGAGCATCCATCTCTTCAGCGAAGCTGTGGCCACTTACTGTCTGAAATTGGACTCAGACTTCCAGACAACTGATGAGGTATAACTCAATTTGTCTTCAAATTCTATATCTTTACCACCTGCTGACTTCTGATATATGCCAAATTTTTGCAAGATTTGGTCACCTTGAATCCTCCAGAAATAAATTAAAACATATGGTGCCCAAATCCAAGGATTAGCTGTGATGCCCCCACGATAAAGACTTTGATGAAGAGGAAAGCTTCTGATGTCTCAGATGATCAAACCCTTAACACTTTTATAAAGGAAGTTGGCTCCTCCAAGAAACAGAAAACTATCAAGCCAACTCCTAAGGTTGTATCCAAGAAGAAGAAGAAAGACACCTCTGACAGCAGCCAATCCCTGATAGAAAATGTCAATACAGAGATAATAGAAATCTGCTTTTCATTATTCTCATCATCAAATATGTAACTCTTTATCTTCCAATTCCTGGAAATAGGCTGGCACTCATAATATTGAGTTGCCTCAGGAGCAGGTGGATACTCAAAACATAGAATTTGAAGCACCTCCTCTTCCTGATATTGATCAAGAGCTTTCCCAACCAGGTATACCTCTTAGCTAATAGCTCTATTTTCTTCGGTGGATGTTCTTGAAAACTGATTAAAATTTTCTTTCAGATGTACTTCCTGAGCCTTCTTCAACCATCCATGATCCTCAAATCAGCCCATCTGACCAGGTGCTCTAACCAACACTACTTCTCCTTTCAATATCTCCCTATCTGTGATTATTCATACACCTATATGTGAAGGAACAAGGAGAGCCTTCTTCCCCTGTCATCCCCTTCAACTTGAAAGACTATATGGATGAAGAGGAAGCTTCTGCACCTAGATCCCCAAGATATCTACCTAAAGAAGTCAAGATTCGGCTTCAGACACTAATCCCCCTTCTGGAGGTCAACACACCCGACTTGGTGCAGGATGCAAAGGGAATTAGGGACATTTTTGATCTGATCAAGGATAACATACCAAAAGACCTAAAAGAGCCTTTGTCTTCTGTTGCTCATATAGGATTTCTTGAGCCAAAGTTCTCCAAGGCCAAAGCCAAACTCAGGGCACGAGAGGCTCAAGTACACCTGCCAACATGTGAACAACGTTGCATTTCTGATATGGTTGCCGAAAAGAATGCCATAGATCAACTAAATTCAGACTCCACTATTCTTATCGGCAATCTGTCATCTCTGGAAACCGAGAGGAATGAATTGTTGAGCAGGCTTCAGGTTATCGATGAACAGATCAAGTTGAAGAAGGATAGCCTGGAGAACATCCCTGTTGCTCTTCGTGAGCACAAGAAAAAGATAGCAATTCTTCATGGTGAGCTTCAGGATGTCAAAGCCAAGAAGAAACCGATCCCAGGCTCCATCGAAGAAGATCAGAAAGAGATTGATGAAATAGATGCTATCCGTTTAAATCCTCTGAATGCATTGAAATCTGCGCTAAATATGTAATTCTGTTCATCTGTAATTCCAGATCTCCAATCTTTCCTTTGTAAACATTCTTCATTGGTTGACTAGCATCATGGCACTCTATTATTTATTTGGCAATCTGTAGCTTTATCAGCTATTCAGCCGACGTTACCAAGATAACTTATCTTTTAGCCGATTAGTACCAGCACAGCCTATCTTTTAGCCGATTATTATTAAAACGGCTTATTTAGTAGATTCACCTTAGGATCTAGATCCGAGGGTGCCCCCGAGCTGACGCCTTTTCACCTTCTCGAGTCTTATGCATAAATGCCAGACACCGACTTCTCAAACACACCACGCATTCATTGCCTCACTCTTCGGCCTTTGCTATCCTCATTCACCAACTGCCTCTCTTCTCTACTCGGTCGGTCGAAGCAATGGCAGGCAACCGCGGAAAGCGCCCTGCGGAGGCATCGGAGTCTGTAGACGGTCCTCCGGTGACCCGTCGCAGTGTGCTCAGGTAATGATTTTCTCTTTAGCGTCTTTTTTGTACTCCGAAACTTCTCATTTACCCAAGGAAAACCCTAACTTTTCCGCAGTCCTCCTCCTCCGGCAGATGGTCAAGGTCCCAGCCAACCCCCATCGGGGCACGGGTTGGCACTGGATGATGATGCTTGGGCCTTCATCCGGGGCGTCGCCGACACACGACGTCTCCTGGAGGAGGAGCGTCGTCGAACCACCCGCCTGGTGGAGGAGCGAGAGGTCCTCCGCGCTCGCCTCAACAGTGCTCTTGAGCAATTAGAGGCGTCCGACGCCAGGGTTGCTAGTACATTTTTCCAAATCTTCCTACTCATCACTTCGATTACCTTCTGTATAAAAGCACTAGTGAATTTGTTGGCAACTACTTGTTTAAATACTTAGCCAATTTATTCTTTGATTTAATTGAATTGGCTATCCCTTTTTAAAATTAGTCTATTTATCCAACTGTAGAACTCCAACAGCAACTCGACTGGCTCCCTGGGCGAGCCACAGCGATTGCCGATCTCGTGAACGCACGGGGAGACAACCTGCGGGCGCGCCTGGATGATGTCGGGACGTGCATCAGGGAGTTGGCCCTCCACGCCATTTGCCACGGCGCCACCTACGCCCTCGCCGGAGCTGAACTCAGTGGTGCTGCGATCTCCGGGGAAGTCTCCCCCTCATTCGTCGGCGCCAGGACAAGGGAAAATTTCCGGGAGCTGGTGGAGGAGTTCCAGCCCCTCGGACTCGTCGTGACGGAGGTGTCACACCTGGAGGATCTCCTGAACAAGCTCCATCTGGATTAATTTGTTTTTAATGTTCCTTTTGGTGTATCCGGTCTCATGACCGAACAAAGAGAACAACAATTCTGCCCCTGCATTGTCAGGCTAAATAATTTTGTTAAATATCGTCTGCATAACATTCCTTGCATTTCATTGCTTGAGCTTTCAAAGGCTTTTCTTATTTCTTTTGATGAATGTTCTAAAGGCGATACTTCCTTAGTATCGGCTATCAATTAAAATCAAAAGATGATATATACATATCGGCTATTTTTGTTCTAAAGGTGATAGATTAGTATCGGCTATAAAATCAAACAAATCGATCTTTTGTTCCACCTCTAGAAGAAATAATCTTAACTGACACGCCATCGGCCTTAGCTTAATGGCATCGATGCGAATTGTCGTTAGTAAGTTAACCTGCTAGAACATTTTTGAAGCCGATTGCTTAGATCGGCTGTTAACTTTTGTCGGTTGTCTTGAGAAAGTCTTCTTCAAGAATCCTTCCGGAAAAGCACTCTAAGTTCTCAAAGTTCCAAACATCAAGATCTGAATAAGCAATGCTAATAGTTGAATCGGCTGGTACCACTTCTACAGTGTCACCGATCCACTGAATCACATTCTGATGCATGGTAGATGGAATGCAACAATTGGCGTGGATCCAGTCCCTTCCAAGAAGCATACTGTAGGATCCTTTTGCATCGACTACAAAGAAAGTAGTCAACATACTCTTGCTACCAATTGTCAACTTGACACATATAGCACCTTTAGTAGCCGATACGTTGCCAGCAAAGTCGGTCAACCTCATATCGGTCTTAGTCAAATCTTCCGCCGTCTTACCAAGCTTTCTAAAAGTGGCATATGGCATCAAATTAACCGCTGCCCCTCCATCAACAAGCATCGTGTTCAAAGGCCTTCCATCAACAAACCCTTTCAAATACAAAGCCTTTAAATGAGAATGCTTCTCGGGTTTTTGAAATGTGGCCTCTTCTGCTTGATAGATCCACTAAGCAATTGCCTCTTCACCATCAGATTTTTCTTCATGATCAGAGGATCTAAACTCAGCAGGTAGCATGAACAAAGCAGCGATGTTTTCCAATGATTCACCCTTATCGGCCATTTGCTTTACTTGCCAAACTTTAGGTTTCTTCTTCTGGATTTCATCATTTCTCAACCTTTGAACCCGTCGCTTCTGGCTTTTGGTTAAGCCACCAGGACACCATTGCCCCTCTTGCCATGGATGATCATGATCGGCTAACCTTACTCCAAGCCGATTATGAACATTTTTATTTTTTATGCGCTGATCTGCATTTTGAAACCTTAATCTTTCATGTACAGATCGGCGGTTGTCTCTCGACTGCCTATACTCTCGGTATTGATCACTGCATTCTGGGCAATTATGAAGAGTAGGAAGTTTCAAACCCTCATCCAAACAATGTCTGAAGAAGGGACAATCCCAATGATTCTTCTCTTCATCTCTGATGTGTCTTCCTTCTTCACGAGACCTCCTATACTCTTCATCCTGGAGCCATTCTTGATATTTTTATTCATCTCTTTCCCTTTGCATTTGGCTTCTTTCCTTCTGATGTTGCCATTTGTTCAGTAAGATCCTGACAGTTGGACGCCTTCTCGCTTCACCAGCCTTTGAAGTTTCAGGTTGATCATGTTGATCAATGTTTCTCTTTCCTTTTATCTCCTAATACTCCTTGGCTGTTAACTGTTTCTTTGGATCAACTGACCCGGCTGCCTTGGCTTTATCAGAAGTTAACACCTTGATCTCACTTCGAAGTGCCGGAGCCACCATGTTTTGTAGGAAAGGATGGTCGTTGATGCTCATGCCTTTGGCCTTTTCTAGGCCAATCCTTCCTTTAAAGATTGCCCTCTGTATCATATCCTTGAAAACTCGGCAATCATTAGTAGTATGGGTACCAGAATTATGAAGCTTGCAATACCTTTTATCTTTAAGTTCCTCGGCCGATGGGATAGTATGATTTCCAGTCAATTTAATTTGACCCTTCTCCAGTAAGTAGTCAAATATTTTGTCAGCCTTAGTGACGTCAAAGCTATATTTTATATCTATCTCAGCACTCTTGGCTTTTGCCCAAGGCATGTATTCATTGTTGAAGGACCGAGAATGCTAAAGCAAGGCGACTAGAGGTGGGGGTGAATGGGAGCTTCAAAATTTCTTTCGAAATGTTTAGACCTTTGTCCTAGAAAATCAACCCCAAGAGCAAAGCAGACAAGCGTGATGTCCACGACCCAAGAGAATGGGTGGATGTTCCCTAGAAACACAACGGGACACCAGAAAAACTCTCTTGCCCAAATCCACACGAGTCAACAAGTGACAAGATGGACTTTGGGTAACATCAACCTCCCCCGAGCAACGCGAGGAGGATTTAGGAGATTTTGCAAAGCGGAAAGCCTGATTTCAGTTGATCATGAAGTCGGGAATCCAGTGCAAAAACCGAAAATCAAATCCGAAGTCAGACAAAAAAATTGTGGACAAAACAGTGCAGAAGAACCTGCATCAGACGCTAGCAGTGACCGATGGTCAGGCACCAGACGCGTCCGATGCAAACTGAGCAAGTCTGGGACCTTACTGCATGGCCATCGGACGCTGGCTACAGTGGAACCCTAGCGTCCGATGCTCAACCCCCTGACGCATCCGATGGCAATGGACGCGCCGATGGTCAGCGTCCGATGTCCCTTTAAAACGCTGTCAAATGACACGTGGCATCGGACGCGTCCGATGTGATGAACACAACGTCCAATGCTCCCGACCCGAGCGTCCGATGCCCCCGAAACTGCACTGTTCTTCCATGGATTCAACCCGATCTCCTCCGAATCAAAAGCTCTAAGGCTTAGACTTGGTATGAGGAGTTCCAAGGAAGTTAGTGAGCTATCCCAAAGAGATCATGGCTCGAACCTAACCTCAAATCGGTGAATCGGAAGAATTCGGGGCAAAGGAGACAAAACTCGATTCGAAATGAAAATCGACCGATCTACTAGCTCGTGAGGTTAGAGAAGAATTCCTTTGGTGGAAAGATGCGCCTCACGGTCTAGAACAACTCAGTTCAAACGAAATGGCAAAAGATGAACCGAGTAAAGAGATCGATCACAGGAAAAATTGTGCAGAAAAGCAACCCATGAAGAACAACTCCAAAACGCGAATCACAACCACGAATTCCCAGCCGAAATTCATCCCCACGAGGAGACAACGAGACTACGGTCTCGTTTCCTCAAAAAGCAAATACACAGAGGTATTGTTCACCGTCTCTGCGCATCTCAGTAGCTACAGCAGCGATGTGGGAGAGCAGGAAACCCTAAGTGAAAGTAGCAAATGGCTGAGATAGTCTGGAGGGAGGGGAGGCCACTCCTTATATAGCCTAATACAATTATTCCCCTTCTACCCTTACAGCTAATTACAGAGCGAACCAGCCAAACCCTAGGGTTATTCCGGACCAACTCGAAGTGGATGCAAATCCGACGGCCACGCCCGCACAACTGGTAGCGTTGCCTCGACGCAACCTCCCCGATTGCCGCCACGTGCCGCCACCGCTCTGCTCGTCCTTTTCTCGGACTTCGCCCCCGGTTTTGTGGCCGAAACCGGAAAACCTGTCTTCATGACCAACCACCCGTTTTGAGGCCCAAACCGGGAAACCAGCCGTCCATCGCCTGAGTTTTGTGGCCCAAACTCAGAAACCGGCCAGCGCCAAGGTTTTGAGGCCCAAACCTGGAAACTGTCATCAGCCCGAGTTTTGTGGCCCAAACTCGGCAAACCCGCAGCACCCAAGTTTTGTGGCCCAAACCTGGAAACCGTCCACCGGATGGTTTTTCTCTAGTTCAACCAACAAACCGAGCCGTAGATGGGATGCACCGCCCGTGCACCCCGTCCACCGACACGTGTCCCCAGGTCCTCGACCCAAGCCACACCGTGCCCCGCAAGTCTCCGCTCGTCGCTGTCCCAGGCTGTTAGCCACCACTGCTGATCCTCAGGCCACCGGTCCCTCAGTCCAAGCCTCACGTCCGCCATTCGCCGCTCCCGGTCCGTCGGCACGGCATGTCTCTACTTGACCTTCACCTTGCCTTTGATCACTGTATCCGTGCTCGACACCTGCACAACACAAGCCAAAGAACATGCGCATTATCCCAGTTGACAATCACTCATCACTCGAGACTCGGCATACACCCATGTATCCACAATTGTTCTTCCAAGACCAATCTACAGCAACCACTTCTTCATCACTTTCATCCCCTGAATTATTGTTTTCATCTTCTAGGAAGAAATGGCTCTCTGCATTGTAGGCTTTCTTGGGTTGAAAGACTTGATTGTATTGATTTTGGGCATCAATACTTGCCACCTTTTTAGCTAAATCGGCCATGTTGTTACAACTGAAGCCGATTTTCTCTCTGATAGCAGGTATCAGCCCTCTAACTGCAATGCTAACCACCTCTGAATCTAGCAATGTCAAGGAATAGCATTGATTCTTCATCTCTCTGAATCTTTGGAGGTACTGGCATCCAGACTCATTATTCGTTTGCCTTGTATCAATTAAATCCACTAAGACTTTTTCCACTAAGCCGAAATATTTATGGAACTTATCTTCCAAATCATCCCAACTCTGTATGGAATTGGGTGGCAGAGATGAAAACCATGAGAAAGCCGAACCAGATAGAGAGAGAGGGAACATTTTGACTTTGAGTGCTTGTTCGTCACCAATTTCTCTGAGCTGGACTAGGAACTGGGTTATATGCTCCAAGGTTGACACCGAGCCAGTTCCTGTGAACTTGGTAAAATTAGCAATTCTATACCTTGGAGGAAGAACATCCTGATCAAACCATTTTGGATACGGCTTTTTGTAACCAGTTACTGTAGATTTTGGCGTCAAGCCAAATTGCTTCTGAACCAAGTGAGTTACTCGACTCATCAACTGGTTAATTTGATTCACCGGCTTTTGACAGCTAATGTTCTGCCTCCCGAAGGTGTTGCCGTTATATCCTGGGTTCTCTTGAGCATCCAATGTATGGAAATCAGAGACATAATGATACCCCTGAGGGATATCACCAGATGCTAAGTTCCCTTGGTATGGCTGTTGATGCTCACTAAGTGTCATATTCTTAGCATCAACAAGGTCATATAACACAACACAAGGACCTAAAATCAACCAAAAACCTTTTATAAACTAACGATTTCCACTTGTCCTTGAGTTTTATTTGAATGTAGGTAATTGCAGGGTTTTTGAGCAAAATGACCAAGAGGACCCACCAGGAGGCAAGCACACTCACCTGTTCTCACTTTGGGCCAAGGTGGGGTGGCGCTCGCCACCCCTCATTGGCGGCCGCCAGGGGAGTGAGGCCCAAACTCCTCCCCTGCCACGTCACTGATCCCGGGGAGGTGTGCCACATTCATTTGCAGCCATTGATCACTTAGGTCATTGCATCCAAGGGCTAAGATCATGACCTAAATTGCCCATGTGACGGTTTTGGACATGCAACCGACCTTGGAACCGCCTCTCTGAAGCTCCTGGATGCCGTTGAAGCAATGACGGTGGATCCAACGGCCAGGGGGGTGGCGGCCGCCACCTAGGGCTGGCGCCCGCCACCTCACTCACCCCCCTGACCTAAGCCTAGGTCTATAAGTACCCCCTAGGTCCCTAAGGCTATAAATAGGACCCCCGAGCTCATTTGTACTCAGACCTCACCTCATTAGTCCCAATCTCTTGTAAGCGAAGCTCCGGTGAAGTAACACTCTAGTTGAGAGACTTAGAGTGAGAGCAAGAGTGAAGAAGAGAAGAGCTGAAGTTGTAATAGAGGATCTTCCAGAGTCTCTGGTATAATTCCAAGTCTTTCTTCATTTATCTTAATGTTCTTCTACTCTCAGCATTTACTTTAAGTTCTTTACTTATTGTTCTTGTTGAGTGCTTTCGATCATAGATAACTTAGTATTTAGTTTGTATCTAGTTTGGGTTCTTCGCTGAGTAATCAGTGCTCTAGGTTTGGATGCAAGATTAGAGTAGTATATATTAGTGTAAGCGTGGTGCCTAGACTAGTTATACCTTAGTTTGTGGCTAGCCCCCCGGATAGCTGTGGTAGCAAACAGGTGGTGACAGCCCTGGGAGCCTTGAATTCCACCACGTAGTTGGGTTAGTTCTTAAATCATAAACCTCGTTGTGCACGTCTGAGGTAAATAGTCCAGAGGGTGTGTACGGTTCAAAGAACTAGATAAAACCTTTATTGCTAAGTTAGTTGTGATCGTAAGTGTGTAGGAAAACATTAATCTGTTCATCGGCCAGACCCCGCCAATTTAGTTTAGTAGTAGTTAGTATTTCTTTCTTTCTTTATTTAGTAGTAGTAGAAATCAACCTCCATTCATATATTTCGATCAACCTTGCTAGAATCACTAGTTGTTCAAAGCAGTCCTAGTGTTAGTTCTGCCATAGTAGCTTCCCTGTGGAAATAAATACGATACTCGGTTACTCCCAGGTGAAGTGCTACAATTGACTTATTCTGTGCGCTTGCGGAATTCACCAGTAGTCATAAGAATAGTTAGTTATACTTCTTACATTAAGAAGTACCAACAAGCCTTTCTAGCGCTGTTGCCGGGGATAGATTCCATAGTCTACTCCTAGTAACGACGTTAGCAAGTGTCAACAAGCATTTCTGGCGCCGTTGCCGGGGATAGATTCCATAGTCTACTCCTAGTAATGATGTTAGCTAGTGTCAACAAGCATTTCTAGCGTCGTTGCCGGGGAAGCCATTGGCTAGAATTAATTCTTTGCGATTTCTATTGAATTAACCCCCGTAGTTCTAACGGGTATATATATTGTTCGTTGTTTGTGATCGTTCAAGTAGTCATGGCCGGATTCAATCTTCCGAGCGACTATCAAGAAGATCCTGAGGCCATTCTTAGGAGAGCGAGAGCTAATCTCACTCCTCCGAGGAAGAACCTGGAGTTTCGCGAGAGGAGTTCGTCAAGACAAGAATCCCAGTCAAAAGTGACTGACGAACCAAGCTGCTCCACCGATCGATCAACACCAACGCCGACATCGTCATCAACATCGACGTCGACCAAAACACTCCGTGAGTATTCCATGCCTACTCTTGCTCACATTCCAGTGTTACCTTCTACTAGTAATGTAGATTTTGAGCTTAAACCTCACCTAATACGTATGGCTCAAGCTATTGCATTTAATGGCAAACCTTCCGAGGATGCCAATGCTCATCTCCGGAATTTTTTGGAGATATGTAGTACAATTTCTGTGCAGGGAGTTTCGCAGGATGCCATTAGACTTCGTCTTTTTCCATTTTTATTAGTGGAAAAAGCGAAGCAGTGGTTCCTCTTCAACTCTGGACACCTGCTGACATGGGTGAGATGCGCGGATCAATTCCTCAACAAGTTCTGCCTGATAAGTCGAACTATTCTTTTCCGTAGCAAGATTTCTAACTTTGGACAGGGAGACGAAGAAACAATCACTGATGCTTGGGAGAGACTACAAGAGTATGTTGAAAACTGTCCCCACCATGGTATGCAAGACTGGTACTTGATCCAGAGCTTCTACTATGGACTCCAGCAAGAATCTCGACAACACATTGATGCTGCCGCCGGAGGTGCAAACCTCTCTCTCACTGTAGAGAAGGCAACCAAACTAATTGAGACAATGGTGGCGAATCAAGGATGGACAGAAAAATGTGCTAGAGGTATGTCTGAAATTAAGCAAGTTGATTCTGTTAGCCTGCAAACTTTGGCAAAATTGCTAGAGCAAAGAATAAATGAGAAGAGAGATCATGCTGCAAAGGAGTACTACGCCAAGCAAAGAGCCGCTTCGTCAAGTGAAGGTCAAAAAGAAATTAAGAAAGAGGATGCAAAATCCCTTCTTAATAATGGTGGCTACGGAGAACCTCCAATTCTAATGATCCATCAATGGAATAATAAAGGTATGCCTCAAACCTCCGTATTTAATTCTCCTATTGGAAAATTAGTTTCTAATCAAGGTAGAATTAATGATAGCATAAATAATAAATTAAGTGAACATAATAAAATATTAGGAGGAATTTATGCTAAACTGAAAGATTTTTCTGAAGCATTTAAGGAACAAATTAATTTTAATAAGAGATTAGAGCAAACAGTAGATAACATTAAATGTAAAAATAAATACTATGAGGAATTAAAAGCTGTAACCACGAGAGGTGGTAAATCCACTCATGATCCACCTCATCCTAATTTAGTTCCTAGTAGTAATTCTGCTGCAAAGAAAAATATTGTTAATGTTGAAAAAGACGAAGAAGAGGAGACCCCAGCTGAACCTTCATCCAAGGTACGAACTGCTCCTCATGAATTTTATGATACACATGTATTACCATTTCCAGATTGAAACAGAAATCCGACGGAAGACGACCAATTCAAGAAATTCATCGAGGTAATTCAAAAATTATATATACATGTGCTATTTATTGACGCTATGCAGGTTCCAACTTATGCAAAATATTTGAGAGACATGCTCATTAAGAAGAAACCAATTCCAAGTAGGGATGTGGTTAAATTGACCGAAGATTGCAGTGCGGTCATTTTAAACCAACTCCCAGAAAAGAAGGACACAGGAAACCCAACGATCGCATGTTCAATTGGAGAGCAGCACTTCGAGCCTGCACTCTGTGATATGAGAGCAAGCGTCAGCGTCATGCCCAAGGTAATATATGATAAATTAAATTATCATACTTTGTCCCCTACTTCTATGTGTCTATAGCTAGCCGATCAATCACTCTGATATCCCGCGGGAATAGCAGAGAATATTCCGGTGAAAATCCGGAATCTCTTTGTCCCGGTGGATTTTGTGGTTCTAGATATTAATCCCGACCACCGGACGCCATTAATCTTGGGACGGCCATTTTTGAGCACTGCAAAAGCCACCATTGATGTAGGAGCTGGAGAAATTCAGCTCCACATCAGTCGAAAGGAGGAAAAATTCGAGTTCACACCTCGACCGGAAAAACACCCGTCATCAAAGTTCGTTGGTGCCAGCACTCCACCAAACAAAGCCAGTGAAGGAAATATTCAGCCATAACCACCGTGAAGGCGACACTAATCGGGAATCCAAAGCGGCTAACCAAGGTATGTTAGGCTAAGGTAAGTCTTTATCCTCCATTTAAACTTTCATTTTTACTTAAGCAAATTAATTTTCTGCAAAATAGATGCTTAGTAGGGAGATTAGGTGAAGCCTAGGGGGCTTAGGGCAGCCTTAGGGGTGGCGCCCGCCACCCTATAGGCCCTTTTTCACTTAGCCAATCAACTAGACTATCATCCCTAGCTCATAGACTCAAATAACACCAGGAGAGACCCATGCCTTTGCTCTTTTCAATGCACTCATTCACTCCCATGTCTCCTCCTCTCCCTTCAACTTCACTCCATCTTTTGGACACTTCTTCACTCAAAAATTCTGGTGAGGAGTGATGAGGAGAGCACAAGTGAAAGAAGGAGTGGCTTTGAGTGGGAATTACCCATAAAGGGGTGGCGCCCGCCACTTTTTCCTGGCACCCGCCACCTCAATTTCCACATTTCTGCACGAAGCTGCACCTGAGTAAGTTTCCCACCATCCTTGGTATAAAGTATGACCAGGATGAAGAAGTGGTCTTTGAAATTTTTAGCCCACTTACTCCATTTAGGAGGTTACACTCTTTGAACTTTGCACCGACACTACCACTTTATTCCCCACTTAGAATTTCAGTGGACATTACGAGGGAAACCTCATGTGTTGGTTGGAGTCAGAAATGGACAAGTAGGGGTGGCGCCCGCCACTTATTGATGGCGCCCACCGGGGGGTGAAGCTTTCAGCCTCCCCCTTTCATCCACAGCCTATAAATACTACCCACACCCCATGCAAGTTCCTACACCTCACTCAAAACACGAAAACACCAGCCACCTTGAGGACTAGCAAGGAGGTCATGGGCCCTCTCAAGAACTTCTTCACCGAAAAGAAGAAGAAGAGTAAGGGTGAGGGAAGTTCGTCGAGGGCAAACACTCACATTCGCTTTGCTGGGAGTGATGAGGAGAGTGTCGGGTGGGGTACTCCATCCACCAACGAAATGTCGGTGGATCGGGACTCTCCGACCACACACCAGGCTAGACCGACCATCCACGTCCTGAATTCCGTCGATAATATCATCTGGCAGAGTGATCGGGAACGGCAGGCCCGGAACATCCTCAGTGAGAGGAAGTTCGTTCACACCCGCCACATCGACGATGACTTGCTAAGTCGCACTGGTATGGACAATGAGTTTCTCTATATTTTTCGAACCTTGGGATGGGAATATGCATGGAAGGTTAATGAGGAGGGAATCCTTGCTGTCATAGTGGAAATTCTGGCCACAATGCAAATATCTGCCAATCACATAAAATTTCGGCTTTTTAATGAAGAACATGCTTTAACATGGAAGCAATTCAGCAAGAATTTAAACTTTGATGATTCATGCTTGCTGAGCTTGGAATCTGCCTGTACGGGATTTAATAGAAATGAATTTTGGAAAAGTATTGCTAGGAACAGAAACCGAGGCTTGCCCCATATAAGTAATATCCACAACCCCACGCTCACATTTTTTCACAAATATATTAGTATCACACTCTTTCCAAGGCTTGACTTAAGACCAGTTAAAAAGCCCGAAATGCTGCTGCTTTATGCTCTAATAAACCACATAAAAGTATCACCCGCCAAAGCCATGGCGGACTACTGGGCTAAATTTGATCAACGCACTGGAAATATCGAAATGACATCATGGATAACTAGACTGGCTTTAAACATGGGTCTGCTGAACACCGCTATATACTCTTACATTCCTGGTGACCGAGACCTTTTGACCATGAAACACTTCTCGCAAGGACACCTCTTGCATAAGAACCAGGAGACCGGTGAGATTCACATGATCTACCAAGATTATGTGAATAAAATTGCTCTTCCTGACATGTCACTTTGGTTGGTGAATGCACCAACGTTACTTTTGGCCCTGGAAACCGAGGCTGAACAAAACCGCAGGTTGGCTCGAGAGAACATCATGCAGGTTCCCAGAAGGAGGACGCGAGCGCAGACCCGTGCAGCAGAAGAAGCAGCAAGAGCCGCAGCAGCGGCACTGGAGTTTGACCCTTTTCATGCAGAGCAGTATGGAGGAGCAGCACGCTATGGTCATTTGACACCCCCTGGCTCGCACCAAGCAGGAGGATCAATCTGGCAGCAACCGCAACATCCGCAATGGGAATACGGCCATGAGGCGTCCCTCCACTCATCCCAGTTAGGGAGTTCATCCCACTTTTTGGGAGGATCCACCCGGTACACTAGCCGTGGTGATGAGTTCTTCCCTGGAGGAATCTCACCACAGGCCGCTCGCCATTCGTCCTTTCATCAGGACGAGTGGATGCGCGATATGGGATATCTTCAGCACCAAATGAATGGACTCACCATGGATACTGCCGAAATCGGTCAGGACTTGAAAGAAATGAAACAAAATTTCCAAGTATTCCGCCAAGAAACTGGCGAAGAACTGGGTAATATTTCTTCTCTCCTGCAGCAGAACCAGCAGAACTGGGACGACATGTACCGTCATCTGGGATGGATGTAACCCAACCACGTGAACGACCAGCTTGGGGGAAGACCCCCGTCAAAGAGGTAAGTATCACTGCCGTCTTTATTACTGTCAGTTTTATTATTATTTCAGTAATTTAAATTTGAGTTTAGTCTTAGTTAATTTGCAGCTTAAATAAAAAATAATAATAAATAAATAGCAATAAATGAAACGCTCTCATCATAAATCTTTTTAATGAATAAAAAAAATAATGTATGCCATGCATTAGAGTTACCATGGGAGAACGTATGCTAGTACTAAACTTGAGACATGAGTAGTAGACTAAGTGTGGATACATGGGTGTATGCCGAGTCTCGAGTGATGAGTGATTATCAATGGGTTTGATGCGCATGTTCTTTGGCTTGTGTGTTGTGCAGGTGTCGAGCACGGAGACAGTGATTGAGGGCAAGGTCAAGGTCAAGTAGAGACGTGTCGTGCCGACGGACTGGGAGCGGTGAAGGGCGGACGTGAGGCTTGGACTGAGGGACCAGTGGCCTGAGGATGAGCTGTGGTGGCTGATAGCCTGGGACAGCGACGAGCGAAGACTTGCGGGGCATGGTGTTGCTTGGGTCGAGGACTTGGGGACACGTGTCGGTGGACGGGGTGCACGGGCGGTGCATCCCCTCTACAGCTCCGGTTTGGTGGTTGAGCCACAAAAAACCCACCGGGTGGACGGTTTCCAGGTTTGGGCCACAAAACCTGGGTGCTGCGGATTTGCCGAGTTTGGGCCATAAAACTCGGGCTAAGGATGGTTTCCAGGTTTGGGCCTCAAAACCTGGGCGCTGGCGGGTTTCTGAGTTTGGGCCACAAAACTCAGGCGACGGACATCGGGTTTCCCGGTTTCGGCCTCAAAACCGGGGGATGGACTTGAAGGCATGGTTTCCTGGTTTCGGCCACAAAACCGGGGGCGTTGTCCGTGAAAAGGACAGGCAGAGCGGTGGCGGCACGTGGCAGCAATCGGTGAGGTTGCGTCGAGGCAACGCTACCAGTTGTGCGGGCGTGGCCGTCGGATCACCATCATCTTTGGGTTGGTCCAGGATAGCCTTAGGGTTTGGCTGGGTCGCTCTGTAAATAACTAGGAGTGGAGTGGGATTTAGAATTAGGATAAGTATGGGGAGACACCCACCTCCCAAAGTATCTCAGTCGTTTGCTCTATTGCTTCTAGGGTTTCCTGCTCTCCCACATCCCTGCTATAGCGAACTGAGATCCAGAGAGAAGACAATCATACCTCTGTGTTCGTGAGATTCTGAGGAAGTGAGACCGTAATCTCACTGTTGTAGCGTGTGGTAGCCACACGGTTGCAATTCGTGGCTGTGATTCGTGTTTTGGAGTTGTTCTTCGCATTTTGTTTTTTCTCCACTATTTTCCCGTTGATCGATCTCTTTACTTGGTGCGTCTTTTGCAAATCCATTTGAACCAAGATGTTCTAGATTGTGAGGCACTTCTTTCCACCGAAGGAATTCATTTCTAACCTCACGAGCTACTAGATCGGTTGATTTTCGTTTCGGAACGAGTTTTGCATCTTTCTCCCTATTCCTTCCAATTCACCGATTTGGAGTTAGGTTCGAGCCATGATCTCTTTGGGATAGCTCACTAACCTCCTAGGAACTCCTCATACCAAGTCTAAGCCTTAGTGCTTTTGATTCTGAGGAGATCGGGTTGAATTCGTGGAAGAACAGTTCTGTATCGGGACCATCGGACGCTCTGTTCTTGAGCATCGGACGCTGAGCTCTTTTCATCGCAACATACGTTGCCACGCGTCATCTGACAGTACTTTTAAAGGACCATCGGACGCTGACCATAGGAGCATCCGTTGCCATCGGACGCGCCGGA
This sequence comes from Coix lacryma-jobi var. lacryma-jobi, assembly GCA_009763385.1. Taxonomy (NCBI): domain Eukaryota; kingdom Viridiplantae; phylum Streptophyta; class Magnoliopsida; order Poales; family Poaceae; genus Coix; species Coix lacryma-jobi. Next base: position 109,823,819 of record CM019826.1, on the reverse strand, counting down.
GGTCTAGCATCGGACACTAGGGTTTCACTGTAGCAGCGTCCGATGCCTGTCCAGTAAGGTTCCAGAAAGATTGTGTTTGCATCGGACGCGTCCGGTGCTTGGCCATCGGACGCTGCCAGCGTCCGATGCACACTGTTGTGCACTGTTTCGTCCGCCGCTTGTTCGTGCGATCTCGGATTTGGTTTTGGGTTTTGTTGATGCAAAACGTGACACCTCACGCCAAGCACACAGCAAGCCGAAAAGCTAGCTTCAATCGGGTGCCCGGAATGTGCTGAACCCGGAGACATGCCAGTCGGTTTGACCTAAAAACCAACAAGGGAGAAAAAAACTATGAGAATACCTTTGGAACATGCCGGATAAAACCAGACAGTTCCATATGTACGGCTTTCAAAGCCAATCACGACGGCACACAGCTATAAAAGCTGTCTGTCAGAGCATGTTTATAAAGTCATTCGGCTAGTATGAGAATAGAGTATGTAAAGCATATTAACTGCCGAATGCATATGTAAAGAAAGACATGCTTGAACAAATTAAAAATATTATAAACAGGTAATTTGCAAATATAGATCTATTCAAATAACACATGCATAGGCTAATCCAACTAATCTGCCGCACGTTTAGTCTTCATAAACCGGTCAGGTATAAACTCAAGCAAAGCTAATCCACCGCATGATACCACTTGCTATAAGTCTACACCACTTCTTATAATTAGATTAATCCACTGCATGATAGAATCTAATTATAACAAGCTAAAAGCATGCATATATTTGGATGGATCTATAAAGGCTCATTACTCGTGTAAGTTTAACCAAAATCGGCAAACCAGCCGAATTGGGGTCCATGAAGAAGGAACAAACAAGCAAGCATGATTAAACTAATCTAAAACCTGCATCTGCCGCACGACACCTAGTTTCATCAAAGTCTAACCATGATTGACATGCATGAACCCACAACATGTGTGACAATCTAGATTGAGAGTTGATTCGGCCATCATGATCTTATGATTAAAAGAAAGCACAAGCAAACTCGTGCGACAAGGCCGAACAAAGATCAATCTAGATGGGGCAAAAGAGTGTTACAAGAATTAAATAAATAAAACATATAACACATGATAACTTAATGAATCTATTGGATCTGCCAAATCTAATAGAGCCGATAACTATTTTTACTCATGACTTAATCCGCCGCACGATACAAGGCATAAGCAAAAACTTCCCGTGATAAGCTTAAATTCGCCGCACGATACTAAGCCTAACATACGAGACTACTTGCATCATATCTAAATCCACCGCATGATACTAGACATGATAGCAAGATTGCCGGTACTTACGGAGGTCGATGGATCGATGATTCCTCTCGAAGAACTCGACGACAAGACTAAGGACTCAATGGTGGCACGGGGCCGGTTTGTATTGATATGGTTGTGAATAATTTTACAATGGTCGAGGGCCTATATTTATACCCTGGACAAAACATGAGTCCTAAACAATTACGACTCATATAACAAAATTTGGAAAGATACAAATACTACTCCTATACTTTTCAGCGTCCTCCGTCATCACGTATTTTCTCATGCAAGCCATCTTCTCTTCCCGAATGGAGTCATCGTTTCTCAAAACAGCCAACTATATAGGCATTTGCCGAAATCCCGAAGACTAGCCGACCGCTCAGTCGTTTACCGAATGCTCCTCTTACTGCCGGTCGGGCCCTCTTGTCATCTTCTCGTGCGTGCGAAAATCTGGTGTTAACATATGCCCCCTCAATTTCGGGATAAAAGTCAATTTTATTTCGAAATTGCCTGCAAGCTTCTTCCCCCTCCTAGGTTTTCACTTCTCGGCACTGTAGCCGCCGCTCAAGAAATTCAAATCTCCGCGCAATTGATTTCACTTCGAACCCTTGATGGCGACCCAAGACAAGATTCCAGAGGTAAACTCCACATATTCAGTAATCTCTTGCTAGCTTCTTCTTTCGTTTCACTTTCTCCCTCTATTCGCTATTTCTTGAAGGAATATAAGGACCAAATCCTGATTCCTTATGCTGCCAACCCTGACTCCTATTTCCTCGGTCCAATGGGAAATCTCGACCCAACGGAGATTATCGAGAAGGAAACCCAAAGAATTCCCTTCAAATCTGGAGTTACTTCACCGAATCACTGGCCGAACACCTTCAAGAACTGGCCTTTTCCCCCAATTGTTGGATGGCGAAATTGGTATCGGAGGATGTTTGAAAAAAAGCAGCAGCCACTGGGAAAATCCAGACATTGGCCACTGTCTGGAGTTATCTTTATCAGAAACACCCAGAAACGACCATCTCCTGATAGCAGCTTCCCATTTCTGGTCTAACGCCATCAATGCTTTCATCTTTGGCCATGGTATGATGACTATTACTTTAGCTGACGTCTTTATAATGACTGGTCTGAATGTAACATCACCAGTATATCCTTACAAATACAAGAACAAAAGTAATCAGAGAGCTGTCAGCTCTGGATGTGGATGGGCTAAATACATTCAGACTTATATGGAGTCGTCCAACACTGACTCTGACAAAGAACTGAAAGCCTTCATGAATATGTGGCTATGTAGATTCATCTTCTGTGGAAAATCCAATGAACCCACTCTGAACAATATGGTGATAGCTGAAGATTTATCTGCAGGCACTCAAATCCCACTAGGCAAATACCTCTTGGGGTCGGTCTATCATATGATGCATCAGATCACTCTCCAGATGCACACGGGTAGAGAAATTTCTTGTGTGAATGGTCCCTGGAGGTTGCTCCAGATGTGGCTCCAACTATATATGCATCAGATAGTTTCTGTGAGCCTTCTCAACTTGAGTTTCCCTTCAATTAATTACGCTGAAGGCAAAACAGCAAGAGTCAAAGCCTGTCAAACTTATGGAGAAGTAGCATCATCTATCAGCATTGATATGGACATTGGTCATCTCTTCAAGCTATTCTTCAAAGGTTTTGGCAGTGTACTTTGGCTTCCCTACAGGGAGAATGAAAATCTGACTCTTCCCTGCAAGTTCAACTACGAATCTGGCTGTGTAGACAAAACATCTATTGACATCTTCAACTCTTTCATCAAACCCTGTGTTCTGCCAGCCAAATTTCACCATGGAAGATTAGTACAGTCCACCTACGAGTTCTATTATCCAAACATGGTGGCCAGACAACTAGGATGTGGTCAATTGCCCCCTAGACTCTTCTTCTCAATAGTAATAAGACCAAGAGAAGTAATTACGGATGGGATAATGGCTAAAAAAGTCTTTGAATTAGGATGGGAGTTGCCAACATATGAACCATCTCCATTTGGGATAGTAGACATCACTCATCCTTCCTTCACTCCCTGGTGGGAAGAGTGGCACGCTCATCTCTTCAATGTGCCAGTTCACCCCTTGTGTCAAAACTTGCAACCTGACTTTGCTTCTGATAGTGAGGTAATTTCACTACACTTATCATTTTAAGTTCTTGAATCCAATCTTTTCTAACACTCGGCCATACATAGGATCCTGAGCTTACACCTCCTGTCAGAGTAATCCAGTATTACCTGGCTGGACCCAATCCTGCTCTCGGCTTCAACGCTCCAAGCCTGAACACCATCATGAAAATCCCTGCAGCTTCAACTATTGTGCCTCCAGAAGGAGAGAGCAAAAGAAAGGCACTTGAGAACGTCCTTTTGTCTAAGAAACCAAGGACCAAAAGGGCTAAACTATCTCCCAAGGTATGAATCTCCCATTTTGTGCTAAGCAACTTTATTTGGCAATAAATCTGATCAAATCTATGTTGCATCACTCGTTGTAGTCACAAGTCAAAGTCTTGAAATCAGGCAGTACTTCAGCAACTACCAAATGACCTCCTGAAGCTTCTACAAAAAGGATCCAAGATGAAACTGAAGATCCAAAGACTCTTGAAGGTTCAAAAAATAAAGAGGCCGACGAAACCATAGGTAACGCATTCGGCCATCCTTCCTTCTGTCGTCACATGCTTATGCCACTACTTGAAACGGATGAAAATTCAAAAAGAATTGGAAGCAGAGCCATCTCCTAATCATACTTCAAGTCCACCTCCTCTGAACACTCAACAAAGCCCTCGAGCAAGCCAAGGCGCAGCGTCCTCTGATGATCAATCAGCTCAGCAGGCAAAGTTATGTCCCTGAATTACATCGTTTTCGCCAAATACACTTAGTCGGCTAACGCTTTTCTCTTTCCTCAGAAAAATATTAAAGAGCCGACCGCGAGTTATTCCTTCCCTGCTGAAGATTATATCACTGAGAAAGGTGAAGAAAATACTTCCCAACATACTTTATCAGTAGAAAACCAGGCTCGGCTGAAGGAAATGATTACTCTGTTGAACAAGGACGTCGTCAATCTGGTTCAAGATGCAGATCAGATAAGAGATATTCTTGAGCTTATTGTTGAAGATATTCCTTCCGCTCTTCTGACCCACTTGGAATCTGTAGCTTGCCTCGACAACATTTTTGGGATGGTAAGGAGAGCAACTAAAAACATATCATCCAAGGCTGCCTTGCAGAATGATAGATCTTCAAAGAAGCTAGAACTTAAAAATTTGCATTCCAATGTTCAAATCACAAAAAATTCCATGGCAACTTTGGAATCTGAACTGAAAGTCATGGAGGAAGACAAGAGCAAGTTTGAAGCCAGTTAGCCAATCTGAATACCAAAATCCAATCTCACAGGGCTCATATGGCCGATCTACCAAAGGACATAGAAGCAGCCTCATTGAAGATAACTTTGGCTCTCAAAGAAGATCAACAAATCAAAGCTAAATTATCCAAAATCCAAAAATCGGAAGATGAAGATCAAAAAGTGCTTGATACTGTCAGCCGAATTAGAGCCGAGGCCATAAAGACGATCAATTAGCTTTTGAATGAGTAAACATCGATCTTGTAACAAACCAAGCGTAGCATACTTTGTCTTTGTAAAACTATTTTGATACTTTTATACTTCCATTCGTCTGAGAGTGCAATCGCCTTCTCTTCCTTAATGTTCATGTGACAAGATATAGCCGATTGTCTTCATTTTCTGATAGCCGAATGAATTTTCCTCAAAGAACTTAAGAAGATAACCGAGTGGCGTTCGACTTAGCCGAGCCTGGCCCAGCCGAAAGGAAAACCCTACTCTGTCGCTTGGCATTCTTACTCCATTACTCCGTAGACTTCGCCATGACTCTTTTCCCGGCTTATAAATAAACCTTCTCTACAACCTCGATTTGCACCTGCAGTTGCGCATTTTTGCCTCCGCCTCTTCACTTCCTCTTGTTGGCTCAATCCATAAGAAAACCCTAGTTCTATAACAATGGGGAACGGTGACGACCGCGGCAAGCGACCTGCCGAAGGAGAAGCGGAGGGCAGCCGAGCACCGCAACGCTGGCGCCATGGGTGAGAATCGATTATCTTGCCCCCTCGCAATCTCTATTTCCCTGTTCATCCATTGTTTCGATTTCGATCCTCTTCTTACTTTCTACGATAAGATTCATCTCCAGCAACCAAAGTCATCTCCTTCTCCAGCCCGGAACCTCATCATCTGGATCTTCCAGCTCTCCCGACTCCTCAGATTCCTCCTCAGATTCTTACTATTCTGACCGGTGGAATCATTGCGATGCCTGCCGCTTCAAGGAAGAACGGGACAAGGCTCGAGAAGAGTTGAGCGAGGTCTCCAGGCAGTATGGCATCGACCAGCTTGATTGGGAGGATCAGTGGAAGCAATTTTGCGACGCAATCTCAGGTCAGTGAAATCTTTGCCCGATTCCCCTTTTCTCTAATCGGACTTGTTTGCCTGACATATTCTCCTCTCTGTTCAGCATTATCTGCAGAGGTTGAGCGCCTAAAGATCGCGGGAACCAGGGTGGCCGACAAGGTGAACGCTCAAGGGGAAACCGTGGAGGCGCGCCTTGATGATGCGGACGGCCGTGTTGATCAAGTTGCCATTCATGGTGTTCACCATGGCGTCGCTTTAGGGCTGGCGGCGATCTCCACCCAGACATGTGAGGACTTCTCCACCATGCCGACTGGCTTCCATGGTGGTGAGCTTCCAGAGGATGTCGAAGATCTTCTGGAAAGTTATGAAGATCATGCTACCGTGCTCGCCCAGGCCTCTGATGCTCAATCTGTCTTGAACAGCTTGTTTGATGAGTAATTTGTACTTAGGAGCTTCCTGCCATAAGACTGTTCCCTTTGTGAAATATCTGCATCTGTAAAATGTTTGTCCGTGATCCCTGTCTCTTGATTTACCGAAAGCAAAACCCTCGTATGATATCATCTTCATTCGGTTAGGCTGATATTTTTTGCTCTAAAGGCGACACATGCCGTGTCGGCTGTTCAAACATTTTTCTGCTAAAGGCGATGTTTCTTCATCGGCTAACTCATTGCATATGATTTTTATGTACCGACCTCCGTGCTGGGATGAAACCTCTTAAGAAATCTCCCATTAATCGCTCTAGAAAACTCTTCTCCCAGCAAAGTCTTCGAAATATATGCATTGCCAGGCACATATCTCACTATCCAAAAAGGACCTTCCCAATTTGGGGACCATTTACCGAATGCTTTATCTTTTGTCCCGAATGGCAATACAACCTTCCAAACTAAATCCCCTTCTTCAAAGTGTTTCTCCTTGACCTTTTTATTATAATATCTGGCAACAGGCAATTTGTTCTTCTCTATATTTTCCAATGCCTTAAGACGAATTAGGTACAAATCCTCTAGTTCGTCCATCATCAAACTCTTATAATCTTCTTTCCTTAATTCATTCTACAATGTAACTCGTCTTGAATTCGATTGTAACTCCCATGGCAACACAGCACAATGCCCATAAACCAACTCATAGGGAGATACTTGAGTAGACCCATGACATGCCATTCGGTAAGCCCATAATGCCTCATTTAAAACCGAATGCCACATTTTTGGCTTTTCATCAATCTTCTTCTAGATAATCTTAATCATAATCTTATTTGATGCTTCAGCTTGACCATTGGTTTGCGCATAATAAGGAGAAGAATTACACAACTTGATCCCCATTTCTTCAGCAAAATCACAAAATTCGGATGATGTAAACTGGGTTCCTTGATCCATAGTTATAGTTTGAGGAATCCTGAATCGGTGAACTATATGCTCCTTGACAAAACTGATCATGTTTTCCGACGTAACATTCTTCAAAGGTACAGCCTCAACACATTTGGTAAAGTAATCTGTAGCCAATAGTATGAACTTATGTCCTTTGCTAGAAGGAGGGTGAATTTGACCAATCAAATCTATAGCCCATCCTCTAAACGGCCACGGCTTGATAATTGGATTCATAGCCGATGCCGGAACTCTTTGAACATTCCCGAATCTCTGACAATCTTGACACCCTTTATAATATTCAAAACAGTCCTCAAGCATAGTCGGCCAAAAATAACCGGTCCTTCTTATTATCCACATCATTCGGTATGCCGATTGATGTGCACCACATAATCCTTCATGCACTTTGTACATCAGCTTTTTTGCTTCTTTCTGACTTAAACAATTCAGAAGCACCCCATCTATAGACTTATAATACAGCTGATCACCATGAAGTGTGAATTTGACAGCCTTATACCTGAGTTTTCGGGAAACCTTCTGTGATGGATTTTTCAAGGAATCGGCAATTTCCTTTCTCCAATCATTAAACATATGACCTTCATCCAAAGCAAGAACTTCTTGATCCTCTCGATACCCCGAAGCAGCTTGAGCTAATTTATTTGCCTCCTCATTGTGCCCCCTAGGGATATGATGTAAATTTGCTATCTGAAAAAATTTTAAAAGTTCTTGACATTCTTCATAATATTCCCTCAATACGTCATTTATGCATTCATATTGACCGATCAACTGGTTGATGACCAACTCAGAATCTCCAAAGATTTTGACAGCAAAAGCTTTTATCTCCACAAGAAGCCGAAGTCCTCTGAGTAGGGCTTCATACTCTGCTTGATTATTAGTAACATAAAACTCAATGGGGATAGCATATCTAAATGTCAACCCTTGTGGAGAAATCAAGAGAACACCTGCGCCACCACCTTTACTGCAAGATGAGCCGTCGAAAAATAATGTCCAAGGTGCAATATTTATCATATTAGCAGAAGGGTCACGATGATGAGTAATGAAATCGGCAATAGCCTGACCTTTCACTGCCTTTGCCGATTCGTATCTCAAATCAAACTTTGATAGTGCCAAAATCCATTTGCCGATTCTTCCATTCAGAATAGGCATTGACAGCATGTGCTTTATTATGTCAAATTCAGAAACTATCACACATTCGGCATCTAATAAGTAGTGCCGAAACTTTGTGCATGAGTAATATACACATAAACAAAGTTTCTCCGTAGCCGAATACCTCGTCTCTGGGTCTAACAGCTTTCGGCTAATGTAAGCTATTACTCTTTCTTTTCCTTCAAATTCTTGCACAAGGGCCGATCCTATTGTTAGTTTATCGGCTGCCATGTACAATTTGAAAGGTTTATCAAGCTGAGGAGGTATTAATACTGGTGGTGCCTTCATATATTTTTTAGTCTCGTCAAAAGCTTTCTGTTGTACGTCACCCCATACGAATTTTTGATCTTTTTTAAGCTTCAACAATGGGGAAAAAGGTAAAACTCTTTCCGATAAGCCAGATATGAACCTTCTTACAAGATTAATCTTGCCAAGTAACGATTGCAACTCTGTGAGGTTGGTTGGGGGGACAACTTTGTCTATTGCTTCCATGCTCTTCTTTCCGACCTCAATTCCTCCTTTATGGATAAGAAACCCCAAAAACTCTCCTGCCGAAACTCCAAAAGCACATTTGTTTGGATTCATCCTCAAACCATGCTTCCTTGTGCACTCCAAAGTCTTTCTCAAATCAGCCAAATGTTCTTTATGATTCTTGGACTTCACGACCACATCATCAATATAAATTTCTACAATCTTGCCGATCAATTCATGAAAGATGTAGTTCATAGCCCTTTGATAAGTTGTGCCGGCATTCTTTAATCCAAATGCCATCACAACCCATTCAAACAGACCAATATGACCGGGACATCTAAAAGTTGTCTTTGAAATATCTTCTATTGCCATAAAGATCTGATTGTATCCAATGTTACCGTCCATAAAGCTGATGACTTCGTAACCAGCTGCTGCATCAACAAGCAACTCGGCAACCGGCATCGGGTAACTATCCATTGGAGTAGCTTTATTGAGATCTCTAAAACCAATGCAGACCCTCATCTTTCCATTCTTCTTATATACTGGAACTATACTTGAAATCCAATCTGCATATCTACATGGCCGAATGAAATTTGCTTTCAATAATCTCTCAACTTCCTTATTTACATCGGCTAGTACTTCTTCCTTAAAAATCTTTCGAGGAGGCTGCTTGTAAGGACGATACCCAGGTTTGATCGGCAATCGATGTCCAACAATGGAGCGATCTAATCCGGGCATCTCTTTGTGTAATCCCATGCAAAACAATCTTTGAACTCCTTTAAAAGATTTATTAATTTCAACCTATACTCTAGATCCAAATCCGTACTGATATATATCGGCCTCGTCTCAGTCCCATCACCAATGTTTACTTCTTCTAACTTATTAGCCGACATGAAGCCTTGTCCCAATTTTCCTTCGTTTCCATCAATTGGGTTGCCCTCGATCTCAGGTATTTTGAAACAAAGTGGTCCCACTGGGCGTGCCAAAAAGTGTGTTGACACAAAACGTGACACCTCACGCTAAGCACACAGCAAGCCGAAAAGCTAGCTTCAATCGGGTGCCCGAAATGTGCTGAACCCGGAGACGTGCCAGTCGGTTTGACCCGAAAACCAACAAGGGAGAAAAAACTATGAGAATACTTTTGGAACATGCCGGATAAAACCAGACAGTTCCATATGTATGGCTTTGAAAGACAATCACAACGACACACAACTATAGAAGCTGTCTGTCAGAGCATGTTTATAAAGTCATTCGGCTAGTATGAGAACAGAGTATGTAAAGCATATTAACTGTCGAATGCATATGTAAAGAAAGACATGCTTGAACAAATTAATAATATTATAAATAGGTAACTTGCAAATATAGATCTATTCAAATAACACATGCATAGGCTAATCCAACTAATCTGCCGCACGTTTAGTCTTCATAAACCGGTCAGGTATAAACTCAAGCAAAGCTAATCCACCGCATGATACCACTTGTTATAAGTCTACACCACTTCTTATAATTAGATTAATCCACCACATGATACAATCTAATTATAACAAGCTAAAAGCATGCATATATTTGGACGGATCTATAAAGGCTCATTACTCGTGTAAGTTTAACCAAAATCGGCAAACCAGCCGAATTGGGGTCCATGAAGAAGGAACAAACAAGCAAGCATGATTAAACTAATCTAAAACCTGCATCTGCCGCACGACACCTAGTTTCATCAAAGTCCAACCATGATTGACATGCATGAACCCACAACATGTGACAATCTAGATTGAGGATTGATTCGGCCATCATGATCTTATGATTAAAGGAAAGCACAAGCAAACTCGTGCGACAAGGCTGAACAAAGATCAATCTAGATTGGGCAAAAGAGTGTTACAAGAATTAAATAAATAAAACATATAACACATGATAACGATGTAATATGAATCTATTGGATCTGCCAATCTAATAGAGCCGATAACTATTTTTACTCATGACTTAATCCGCCGCACGATACAAGGCATAAGCAAAAACTTCTCGTCATAAGCTTAAATCCGCCGCACGATACTAAGCCTAACATACGAGACTACTTGCATCATATCTAAATCCACCCCGCATGATACTAGACATGATAGCAAGGTTGCCGGTACTACGGAGGTCGACGGATCAATGATTCCTCTCGAAGAACTCGACGACACGACCAAGGACTCGAAGGTGGCACAGGGCCGGTTTGTATTGATATGGTTGTGAACAATTTTACAATGGTCGAGGGCTTATATTTATACCCTGGACAAAACATGAGTCCTAAACAATTATGACTCATATAACGAAATTTGGAAAGATACAAATACTACTATTCTTTTCAGCGTCCTCCATCATCACGTATTTTCTCGTGCAAGCCATCTTCTCTTCCCGAATGGAGTCACCGTTTCTCAAAACAGCCAACTATATAGGCATTTGCCGAAATCCCGAAGACTAGCCGACCGCTCAGTCGTTTACCAAATGCTCCTCTTACTGCCGGTCGGGCCCTCTTGTCATCTTCTCATGCGTGCGAAAATCTGGTGTTAACAGGTTTTTGCCTTGAGTTTCTAGGGTCGTGCAGTGTCCCGCTGTGCTTCTTGGAAGCATCCACCCTACATCTAGGGTCATGGACATTATTTAAGCTCTAGGTCTGCTCTTGGAGTGATTCTCGGGACAGTGGCAACAAGTTTCCGAAAGAAAAATTTGAAGCTCCCATTCACCCCCCCCCCCCCCCCTCTGGTCGCTTTCTGGTAGCATGTTCGGTCCTTCACTAAGTAAAGGGGAAGTAAGTTTCTACTTTGACTTGAGCAAGTCAAGTTTGTGGAGTAGTTATTTTGAAAAAAAATGATGAATTTAAAACTTGCTCTAAGTACTTCTGTGGCAAAGAAAGTCCTCCCAAAGCCAAATAATTTTTACTCTTCGTGTAGGAGCTTCCACTTGCTGCATGTTAGTGTTGACCTAGTTAGACTTTTGTTGATAGACATGGTAGAGAAACTTGTCATATTTTTAGACCAAGGAATTCACTTGCACCCACTATATAGTGCTATTCTTACACTGAGAATACGCACACAACATGCCTTTATTTCCATTCATTGTTAGAAATACTACATGGCAAAATATCATGCTCCATAATGAAATCTCAGGGACATGGCTATAGCATTTAAAAAAAAGCAAGTGCTCTAAAAAAATAAAAAATAAAAAATAAAAAAAGAGCAAGTGCTCTAGAAAGAAAAGAATATTAAAAGAGCAAGTGCTCTCATTCATAGCCATAATCCCACAATGAGATAAAAGGAGAAGTGCCATGAAAGTATTAGCCACAATAAATACCACACACTTGCACATTCCTGGTCTGAACCTATGACTTGTTGCTCCTTTGCTACATTTGTCTAACTTAGCAAATTATGATAGCATTGCATGCTCATTTTTATCCTACCCATTACACCCACATAAAGTCTTAGTGAGAGGATAATTCTTCCATTTCCACATACAAATATGAGTGATCGAGTGAGCCACAGAAGTTACTAAGCATGCTTTCTTTTGAACAAAACTTGCAAAAACTCCACATATCTTGATTAGCAAAATAGGAAAGGGAAAGACAAACCTTCTTTCTTGCTGGTCTTTTGTTCTAATGTTGAGTGCAGGGAAGGCTACCAATTCCATGGTGATGAAAATAATATGGGCGTACACAACAAAACACAGAGTTTCCAAAATTCAAGTTCATGCTTGCTCGAGGACGAGCAAGAGGTAAGCTTGGGGGAGCTTGTTGATGCTCACTAAGTGTCATATTCTTAGCATCAACAAGGTCATATAACACAACACAAGGACCTAAAATCAACCAAAAACCTTTTATAAACTAACGATTTCCACTTGTCCTTGAGTTTTATATGAATGTAGGTAATTGCAGGGTTTTTGAGCAAAATGACCAAGAGGACCCACCATGAGGTGAGCACACTCACCTGGGCTCACTTTGGGCCAAGGTGGGGTGGCGCCCGCCACCCCTCACTAGCGGCCGCCAGGGGAGTGAGGCCCAAACTCCTCCCCTGCCACGTCACTGATCCAGGGGAGGCGTGCCACATTCATTTGCAGCCATTGATCACTTAGGTCGTTGCATCCAAGGGCTAAGAAGATATGTCACGTGGATCATGACCTAAATTGCCCATGTGATGGTTTTGGACATGCAACCGACCTTGGAACCGCCTCCCTGGAGCTCCTGGATGCCGTTGTAGCAATGACGGTGGATCCAACGGCCAGGGGGGTGGCGGCCGCCACCTAGGGCTGGCGCCCGCCACCTCACTCACCCCCCTGACCTAACCCTAGGTCTATAAGTTACCCCCTAGGTCCCTTACGCTATAAATAGGACCCCCCCGAGCTCATTTGTACTCAGACCTCACCTCATTAGCCCACTCTCTTGTAAGCAAAGCTCTAGTGAAGTAACACTCTAGTTGAGAGACTCAGAGTGAGAGCGAGAGTGAAGAAGAGAAGAGCTGGAGTTGTAATTGAGGATCTTCCAGAGTCTCTGGTATAATTCCAAGTCTTTCTTCATTTATCTTAATGTTCTTCTACTTTCAGCATTTACTTTAAGTTCTTTACTTATTGTTCTTGTTGAGTGCTTTCGATCATAGATAACTTAGTATTTAGTTTGTATCTAGTTTGGGTTCTTCCCTGAGTAATCAGTGCTCTAGTTTTGGACGCAAGATTAGAGTAGTATTTATTAGTGTAAGCGCGGTGCTTAGACTAGTTATACCTTAGTTTGTGGCTAGCCCCCCGGATAGCTGTGGTAGCAAACAGGTGGTGACAGCCCTGGGAGCCTTGAATTCCACCACGTAGTTGGGTTAGTTCAGAAATCATAAACCTTGTTGTGCACGTCTGAGGTAAATAGTCCAGAGGGTGTGTACGGTTCGAAGAACTTGATAAAACCATTATTGCTAAGTTAGTTGTGATCGTAAGTGTGTAGGAAAACATTAATTTGTTCATCGGCCAGACCCCGCTGATTTAGTTTAGTAGTAGTTAGTCTTTCTTTCTTTCTTTTTTTAGTAGTAGTAGAAATCAACCCCCATTCATACATTTCGATCAACCTTGCTAGAATCACTAGTTGTTCGTAGCAGTCCTAGTGTTAGTTCTGCCATAGTAGCTTCCCTGTGGAAATAAATACGATACTCGGTTACTCCCAAGTGAAGTGCTACAATTGACTTATTCTGTGCGCTTGCGGAATTTACCAATAGTCATAAGAATAGTTAGTTATACTTCTTACATTAAGAAGTACTTGTTGGTAGTTCTTAGCTTCACTAAAGATAGAGCTAGGCAACTATCCCCGGTAACGGCCTAGAAATGCTTGTTGACACTAGCTAACGTCGTTACTAGGAGTAGACTATGGAATCTATTCCCGGCAACGGTGTCAGAAGTGCTTGTAGCAAGTCCGGTCACTATACCTAAAGGTGTGAAGCTAAAGCAGCTCTCTACTAATGTCAAGTGGGGTTGTCAATCCCGACACTTGTATGGGCTAGCTAGAGAGATTGCAATCTACCAAGAGGAGATTCTGCAAGCGCACAGAACTATCCTAGTAGCATTTCGCCTAGGAGTACCATGTGTCAATTTATTTGATCCAAAGGGAAGGCTAGGGTGGTGTATGAGTCGAGTCAAGGAGGGGATGAGAGTCGAAGAAAAGAGAAAAGGGAAAGGGAGAAAAGGAGAGAGGGGATGGAAGGCTAGAAAGAATATGTGGGTGGATAGGTAAGGATGAAATGGATGGCTAAGGTAAGGTGTATGGATAGATAGATAGGGGTAACTAAGGGTAACTAACTACTAACTAATAACTACTCCTAGATAACCCTAGAGCAAGATAACTACGAAGTAGGATTGGCAAATGTCAATAAAGCAACTAAGTTAAGTAAAGTTTTATTCCTATCTTATCAAGTATCGAGGTGTACTAGCCTTTACCACTGACTTAGGTTGAACGCTAGCACAACGAGCCTTACTGTTAAACTGGGGCCGCAACTATGTGGTGGAATTCAAGGCGCACAGGGCTGTCACCACCTGCTTGCCAACAGCTATCCGGGGGTCCAGCCGTATCTGAAGGTAAGTCTATAACTAAGCACCACGCTTAAATATATTCTAACCATCTCTACCCTAGCTTTGAATAGAGACACCCTTGCGGACGTCAGAGCAAATACTTGACTTAATAAGATAAACACTAAACTAACTAAGCAACCTATTGGCAAAGATCAAACACTATGCTCACTAGAGATTAACTACTATGGCTAAGTGAATTGAACTATAGGATAGCTAGGCACTCAAGCATCAATCAAGTATACCACTCAATACTAGTAAGTAGAATAAAGTAATATTGAAATGATGAAATAGAATATAGTAAGTGCTTGGTAACAAGAGCAAAACCTGAACTAGAGATGAAGGAAGACTCTTCCTAGCTCTAGGACCGATCACTCGCACGCCTCTACTCTTGAGCTAAGCCTTGAGCAGCGCTTCCGTGATGGCAAAGATGCCTTGCTCTACTAGCTACCTACATGCCAAAGCTCTCTGAGCTTCTAACCTAACTCTCACTTGCTTCTCTTGCTTTGTGTGTTGCTTGGTGTGGTGGTACTGGATGGTACCAATGAAGTGGTGCCACCAGGGGGGTATAGTTATAGTCTTGAGGAGTGGGGGTGGGGGTACTTATAGGGGGCAGCCAACCGACCTAGGGCTAACCCTAGTGGCAGGCGCTAGCCCTAGGTGGTGGCCGCCACCCCCATCACCGTTGGATGCACCGCCTTTGCTTCAACAGCATCCAGGAGCTCCAAAGAGGCGGTTGGTAGGTCAGTTGCATGTCCAAGTAACCACCATTTGGCCTTGATCCATGCCACTCCCTCCTGAGTCATCCGATGCCACTGACCTAGTGACCAAGGGCTAAGATTTGGCCTTGGGATGGTCACACGGATCAGTGACGTGGCAAAGCGGGAGAGTTGGGCCTCTCCATGTGGCGGCGCCACATTTGGGTGGCGGGGCACCCACCCCACTCGGGCCCAAATGGGTCCTGGTGAGTGGGCTCGTCTCCTGGTGGTCTATTCTCCAAATTTGGTCCAAATTCTGCATTCAAATAAAAATCTTTGGACATCTGGAATTCGGTTAGTTTGAAAAACCTATTTGACTACATTTCATGCCTTTTTGGTGGACTTAAGGGTAAATTGTTGATGGTAAAATAGGTGCTTAAGGACCATCAACAGTACCAACAAGCCTTTCTGGCGCCATTGCCGGGGATAGATTCCATAGTCTACTCCTAGTAACGACGTTAGCAAGTGTCAACAAGCATTTCTGGCGCCGTTGCCGGGGATAGATTCCATAGTCTACTCCTAGTAACGACGTTAGCAAGTGTCAACAATGGCGGTGTGTTGAAATCTCTTGTGATGCGCCTTGCATGAGGAGCTATTTTTGTAGCTGATGAGTACATGTTATTAGTCATAATCGGTTGTTGCACTGGCTACGGTGTCATGACCCCAGGGTTAATCATCATCTGATTTCCATTGCCAATTGGACCATTGTTTTGAGGCCCAGCAGAAGTTCCAGCTCCTTGACTGTTTCCAATAGTATATGTTGGACATCTTCTATCACCACCCAAGTTGAAAACCTCTTTAATGGCATTTGTGAGGCTGTTGAGGAAAACCACATTGTGATTCATCAAGGTGGACGCATTGCCTTGCTGATCACTTCTTGCATAGCATTATGTTGGACCTGGACCATTGGATCAACGTGACCATCAAAGACCACTCTTGGAAGGTGAGTTTTCTGAACGATCTTCTTATCCCTGGTCTTGTTGTAGCTTAACAAGCACAAGTGTCGATATTGATCAACAGTCTCGTTTATTAAGCATTGAGTTTCCTCTAGGAGATCCTCCATTTTCACGTGTAGTACTTCTTTGTTGTCAAACGTCATGATTCAGACGATTGGGTCCCACTGGGCGTGCCAAAGAATGTGTTGACGCAAAATCTCGGTCGGCAGCTGTGACAGAACCGACCAATTTATACCAGATTAAGCACCGAATCGCTGCTTGCGCAGAGACTACAAGTACTTAAGCTCGTATAAACCCGGTAGTCCGGAAATCTCGAAGGATTTCAAGTCATTCAACTTTAACCAAGATCGTAATAGATTAGCGTACATGTCCACGACCTACATTCAGTTCGCACATAGTTCAAATACATCGGAGTTCAACAGTTATTACAAACCATAGTTTGAATTCAAAAGCGGAAACGACATAGTTTTGAAACACAAGTCCTTAGTTCACAATACAGTGCCATATGCTTGATCAATCCACAAAAGCATCAGGGAAGATAAGGGTCGACCATGCCCATGGTCTAGTCACTGCCCTCGACGGGGTACAGACAGTTCTCGCAATAGCCGTAGAAGCATTGCCCATCTGCAACAACAAGGGATAGAACCCTGAGTACGAGGAGGTACTCAGCTAGACTTACCCGTCATAAACCAGAAATAATTGACACCAAAGATTATGCAAGGCTATATCTGGGTTGGCCACACTTACCTTTTGCATAAAAGCATTTTATTATTAAATAATCATCGTTAGAGTATTAGCAGTCACGTTATGTAATCAGCCTGATTATCTAGATTTGCACCTGATCTAGAGCAAACACTTGACTACTTATTCAAGCAAGAGTGACTATTTCATCAATAGCCTTTCAGATTCACAACCATGACCATCATTAATTCCATATATTACTACGGTAACACATGCCCAGTCAAGTTACTCACTAACCAGGAGCGATGGCGATTATAATCGATTCCTACCAGCTGGGGACAAAATGTCGCACACTCGCCCGACACACCCTGCCAGGTGGCCGTTGGCGACCACTTCAGGAGGTTCGAGAACACCCAAATCGCGGACGGCCATGGCCCTTCTACACCGGGGGTTGTCTCAATGCCAGGTCGCTCAAGCTATTAACTGCCCACGGTCATGCCAGGTCGTGATCATGGCCCTGCCTGCCCTCGGACCATGCCAGGTCGATCAGAATAGTTGCCAATGACGGTACATATAAGGCCCTGGGTGTTAGGCGTCAACATCTCCATCACCGGCTCGAAAAACCTTACTCGGCTTCACGGGAGGTACTCCGACCTACTCCGTTAAGTGATTGACGCGTTCAAAATGACTGAGGTGTGCCTTCGTCGGGTCCTAATCGACACAGACGGGAGACTACTAGCACACAGAACCCATGTCCTGCTGCTCCTACATCCCGCCCGGTCTCAGATTAATTATCACATGGTTATCTCCATGATAGCACCAGGCTAAACATGATCAGTATCCACCTATATGCGGGAGACAGGAAATCACCCGACTTTTACCGGTAAGCAGGCTAAGCATAAACGAGCCTAGACTTATCAGGATAACAAGATAGTATTTGCAGGTGGACAAGGATAATTAATTATTAAGCAGCAACGGTATCACACAACTCCTATAACCTAATGCAACAATCATATCAGGTTAACTTGTAAACGGTAATTTGCAAACCGTAGGAGAAAATGCTCCGGGGCTTGCCTCGCTCGAAGTCGGCGGGGCGGTGATCACGGCACTCCGGCAGGTCCTCAGCGTCTCCTTCCGGAACCCTCTCCTCCGGTGCCTCCTCCTGGCACTGCTCCTCCGGCGTCGGTTCCTGAGCTTCCACTACCGATCCTGCATGATGCGGTACATGAATGAATAATGAATGCACACGGAATGCATGGTGATGCAACATGGAGTAACAATTCAGGAGATAAGCATATGTCATCTACTGTTAACCAACCACCTAATTTAACATAACTAACTTACTACGTCCTGTTGTCACCACATCAAAGTTGCTTAACGGGTCTATTAACCTCTAGCCAGAGCTAGACTAACTCTAAACAAACCAACCTATAACAGCAACCCATTCTAGACAGCTTGGGAAAAAAATCTACAAAAATTACTGGAGATTCACAACACTTAATCTAATCCCCTGTCCAAATTTCATCCCATTTGGACCTAGACTCTACCCCCTATGAAAAAGACAAATTCTATCATGAAAAGGTGCTTTGAACTACACCCCCTAGTACAAAGTGTCAAACAACAAATCTCATAATTTTCTTCTGAACTTCTTAGCACAAGAGCAGTCAGTAAAAATTACCAAGTCCTACTCTTCATATTTTAATTACTACAAAATAAACAAGAAAACAACATTTAACCATTTTAATTACTATTGCCAAATTATTTCACAGAGCAATCTCATTTTACATTTTTCCAGAAACTATTCCCAACACCAACCTAACAAAACAAGAATCACATTTTTCTGAGCTATACATAATTTACTAAGCATTTAACAAGATTTCAGCCTAAACATGAATTAAA
Organism: Coix lacryma-jobi var. lacryma-jobi; assembly: GCA_009763385.1. Taxonomy (NCBI): domain Eukaryota; kingdom Viridiplantae; phylum Streptophyta; class Magnoliopsida; order Poales; family Poaceae; genus Coix; species Coix lacryma-jobi. The sequence goes on along the minus strand of CM019826.1, from coordinate 109,804,745 downwards.
TATAACTACACAGAAACTCACCACAAACTGGACATATTATATTTTTCATGCATAGACCTCAACATAACAATCCTAACAAAACTTGTTTCACCTTTTTTAGCATTTATATTTAGCAAGATATGAATTAAACAAGCATTACAACAATTTCTGAAAACTTATTTAAACAAAACCCTGAAAAACATTCAAACCTAAACTGCTACGTGCACCCAAACCAGTGCACACAGACGGAACCTGACTCACTGACGCGCGGGCCCTCGGGTCAAACTGACCCCACTCGTCATACCACACGAACAGGGAGGAGGTTGACCATGCCGTGGCTCGCGCGGCGAACTTTCCGGCGAAGCCAACTCCACCGACAGACTCCCCTTCTCCTTCCGCACCCAACGGTACTCTCGGCTGGCCAAGCGCACACGCGGATCGAGCTCGCCGACGGCGATGGCGGACACGGCGGCGCGGGCGAGCTACGCCGGCGACTCCGGCCACGACGAGCTAAACGGACTCCCGAATCCTACTCCGGTGACCTTCGTCAACCTAACCCGAGGCTCAGAAGCCAGGGTTCGAGCTTCGAGCACCCGCGTCCACGGCGGTGCCACTCCGGCGACCATGGCGAGCGGCGGACGACGGCGTACTCGCACTTCCAGACCCTAATCGGCTTAACCGACACCTCCAACACCTTCTACGAGCCTCGGCGATTCGTGAACACGAGCCAATACCGACGGACGGCCATGGGAAGGAAGTTGGCCACGGAGGACCGAGCTTGCCGGCCATGGCGGACATGGCGGACAACGGCGTTCCGCGGGCACCTAACCCTAATCAGCTTAACCATCATCCCCTAACTCTCCTCGGACCTCACTGACCCCTAAACACGCGCTAGGGCAACACGCAACCACGGGACGGAGGCCGGCCACGGCGAACCGAGCACGGCGGTCATGGCGGCCATGGCGGCGGCTCACTCGGGGTTTGCCTAGGGTTCCTATGGAGCGTTAAGGGCAGCACAGGGTACGGGAGCTCACGGCGAAGCTTGGTGGGTGGTGGATGGATGGGTACGGTGGCGGCACGGCGGCGACGGCGGCGGCGCCCTGCTTTCTCCCCTTTTCCGCTCGGCACCGGCGAACGAGAGCAAGAGCGAGGGAGGGGACAGAATGGAGGGAGGGCGGCGCGGCTCGGGCAGCGGGGCGAGCGGGCAGCTTATGCTCGCCACGCCGCGCGCGGACGCTGCGTCCCCGGCCGATTGCGCCACGCGGCGCGTCTTCTGCGCGCGGTCGGCCACGACCGGCGTCGATTCAAACTGAATCGGCCGAATTCAGCTGCTGATGGCCGACTGACGGCCGAACTTTGGTCACGATTATCTCCTAATCCACTCAGTGAAACGCTAAACCACTTGTTCCATTGAGTAGAGCTACCATACCATCTACAACTTTGGTTACAAGATCAAGGTTTGGTTCGGCCTAGATTGCTCCAGGAAAAGCTCCAAAGATGGCTAGATGAAACTGTTTTTGACAGATAGGACTTAGAGAAATTTTCTAAGTCTAAAACTCCCTCTAATCTGCCTTGTGGGTCCCAAAACACCTTGTTAAACCCATTTTCATGAGTTGGGCCTTAAACAACTTTTGTTCTACTCTAAATTCTACACACTTTTGGTTAAGGGCCCACAGCCATGCAAAGCTTCTATCAAGAAGGTCTTAGTTAGTCAAACAAAAGGACTCCTAGGGCTCAATTAAGGCAACCAGGGTTAAGGCTTAGTTAGCAAAAATGACCAACATAAACCTAGCTTCATTTTGACTCCCCAACAAGGTTCAACTACTAAGAAGACTCTAGCACTCCACAACCAAGTCAAACAAGCATTTTAACAAGCAGAGCATCACAAGAGCACACAGAAATGATACTTAACAAAAAGAATGCAACATGAGATGATGATGCTTTATGCTCATGAGATGTCAAGTTATGCATTTAGGGTTGCTTAACCCTAGGGTGTTACAGCCCTCCCCTCCTTAAAGGAATCTCGTCCCGAGATTTAAGTTACTAACCATTTCTTAAAGAAGTGGGGATATACTTCTCTTAGATAGTCTTCTGTTTCCCAAGTGGCATCTCGATCATCTTGCTTACTCCAAGATACCTTATACTGCTTCACTATTCTCCGCGGGTTATCCTTTCCTTTTCATCAAGCAGTCGGCGCGGTTCTACTGAGTAAGTGAGGTCGGATTGTAACTTGATGTTGGCCGGTTGTATTTCCTCTCCTGGAACTCGCAGACATTTCTTCAATTGTGACACATGGAAAACAGGGAATATCGCTTCCAAATGTTCAGGTAACTGTAGTTGATAAGCCACTTCTCCCTTTCTTTCCAAAATCCTATATGGTCCCACAAACCTTGGTGCTAACTTTCTTTTCACACCAAAACGTCTAACTCCTTTCATGGGTGATACTTTCAAATACACATAGTCACCTACTTTGAATTCAAGCGACCTTCTTCGCTTATCGGCATAGCTCTTCTGTCGGGACTGTGCCGCTGCGATATGTTGTTGGATTATTCTAACTTGTTCTTCTGCTTCCCTAACGAAGTCAATTCCATAGTAGCGACGTTCTCCTGGTTCAACCCAACTGACTGGTGTTCTGCATCTTCTGCCATACAGAGCTTCGAAAGGTGCCATATGAATGCTTTCTTGATAACTGTTGTTGTAAGCAAATTCTGCTAATGGCAACCACTTCTCCCAAGATCCCTTCGCGGATATCACACATGCTCTCAACATATCCTCTAAAACCTGATTTACCCTTTCAGTTTGCCCTGAAGTCTGGGGATGGTAAGCTGAACTATGGATTAACTTGGTACCTAATTCCTTTTGCAGTTTCTCCCAGAATGGTGCAGTGAACTGTGTTCCGCGATCCGAAACTATGACTTTGGGTATACCATGCAATCGTACAATCTGATTGATATAAATCTCCGCATAGTCCGGTGCTCGATAACAAGTTTTAACTGGTATGAAATGAGCGGTCTTGGTGAGACGGTCTACTATTACCCATATTGAATCGTTTCCCTTCTGAGTGGTAGGCAAACCGGTGATAAAATCCATACTCACTTCTTCCCACTTCCATTCAGGTATTGATAAAGGTTGAAGTGTTCCGGCTGGCTTCAGGTGAATGGCCTTCACTCGACAACACGTGTCGCATCTGGCTACATATGCGGCAATTTCCTTCTTCATTTTGGTCCACCAAAATCTTGGACGCAAATCTTGATACATCTTAGTGCTCCCGGAATGGATAGACAATTTAGAAAGATGAGCCTCATCCATAATCTGATTTTTGAGTTCCCTACTCTTGGGTACCACCAAGCGATTATCAAACCATAACACTCCCTTATCATCAACTCGGAAATGTTTTACGGGTTCAGTGGCAGCTCTTAGCTTTTCTTTGATATAATAGATTCCCTTGTCTATTTTCTGCCCTTCTAGAATCTGATCAACTAAGGTGCTCTGCAGCTCGATGTGATGCAGGATCACAGGGTGTACGAGACTAAACTCGTCTTCTGGTTGTAACCTCAAGTTATTACAATGTGACTTCCGACTCAGAGCATCAGCAACTACATTTGCCTTTCCTGGGTGATAATGTATCTGCAAATTGTAATCCTTAATCAACTCAAGCCATCTTCTCTGCCTCATGTTCAGTTCAGGTTGAGTAAAGATATACTTGAGACTTTTGTGGTCAGTGTACATGTTACAGACGTTACCAAGCAAATAATGTCTCCATATTTTTAGAGCGTGTACCACAGCAGCTAATTCCAAATCATGCGTAGGATAATTAACTTCATGTTTTCTCAACTGACGTGACGCATAAGCAATCACTCTGCCTTCTTGCATAAGAACACAACCTAAACCAACTTTCGATGCGTCGCAAAAGACATCAAACGGCTTCTCAATATCGGGTTGAGCTAAGACAGGAGCAGTGGTTAATAGTTTCCGCAAGGTACGGAAAGCTGTTTCACACTTCTCTGTCCACTTAAACTTCTGATCCTTCTGAAGCAAACTTGTCATGGGCTTGGCAATCTTGGAGAAATCGGGAATGAAACGACGATAATACCCTGCTAAACCGAGAAAACTCCGAATCTCCCCAACTGAAGTTGGAGCTTCCCACTCCATCACTTCTTGTACTTTGCTAGGGTCCACAGAGATTCCTTCTTCTGACAGGATGTGACCAAGAAACTGTACTTGCTTCAACCAAAACTCGCATTTACTAAACTTAGCGTAGAGTTTATGTTCCCGGAGTCTTTTCAAGACGATCCTCAAATGTTCTGCGTGGTCGTCTGGGTTCTCAGAATAAACCAAAATGTCATCAATGAACACCACTACAAACTTATCTAGTTCTGGCATAAATACCGAGTTCATCAAACTCATAAAGTAAGCTGGAGCATTTGTCAATCCAAAAGACATGACTAACTCGTATAGGCCATATCTGGTTGAAAAAGCAGTCTTTGGGATATCTTGTGGTCGGATTCTAATTTGATGATAGCCTGATCTCAGATCGATCTTGGAGAATACTTTGGCTCTGGATAACTGGTCAAACAAAATATCTATCCGTGGCAACGGATATTTGTTCTTAACGGTCACGGCATTAAGCGGTCGATAATCCACACACATCCGTAGAGACTTGTCCTTCTTCTTGACAAACAAAGCTGGACATCCCCACTCTGACACACTAGGTTGAATGAAACCCTTGTCCAAAAGTTCCTTAATCTGCGTCTTGAGTTCAGCTAATTCATTGGGCGGCATACGATAAGGTCTTCTCGAGATCGGTGCAGTCCCTGGTAACAGCTCAATGGTAAACTCTACAGCCCGCTTGGGCGGTAAACCCGGCAACTCATCTGGAAAGACGTCTGGGAAATCCCGAACAACTGGAATTTTTGACAGGTCTTTTATAGATAAGGTGCAAGATAGGTCGACAAAATCAGCACCTCGAGGAAGAGAGATGCGTAACTTTGTGTTTATCCTTTTATCAGATAGGGTAAGAGTTCTATTTGCAGTGTCTAACACCGCATTCCACATACTCATCCAACTCATACCTAGGACTACATCCATACTGAGTCCTGGCAAAACTACTAGATTGGCTCCAAATTTGTGCCCTCCGATGTCGATGGTTGCATTACAAACCATCTGCCTAGACAACACACTACTCCCCACGGAGCTTACGCGAAACCCATAATCCATTTCGGACACCTCTTGATTATGCTTTTGTGCAAATGCTTTACTCATGAACGAATGCGATGATCCAGTATCAAACAAAACGACTGCAGGATGATGATTAACAAGGCACATACCAGCAGTCACGGGCTCTCCAGAACGAGCTTCTTCAGCGGTCATGTTGTGCAGGCGTGCGGGGTAATTGGCCTGTTGCTTCTTTGGGTAGGGGCAGTATCTTGCAAAGTGCCCCTCTTGGTTGCAGTTGTAGCATGGTCCCCGAACCAACGGTTTGTTCCCTGAAGAACTGCCTTGACCTCCACGAGCCTGAGCGGCAGCTATCTTATATGGCTTCTGATTACGCTGAGCTTGTGGCTGGTTCTTCCTCTGTGGCGGCCTAAAACGTGCCCCCGGCGCTGGTGGTCGATACTGATTTCGCTGAGCTGGTGGTCCTCTAGGTTGTGATGATCCTGATTCAAAGGTCCTCTTCCGGGCCTTGCTAGCAGCATGCTTGTTGTTATGATTCTCTTGAATCAGACAGTCACTTATGAAGTCATGGAAATTGGTACGGGAAGATGTACCCACTGACTTTCCCATTTTAGTGTTCAAGCCTCTCTTGAAACTAGCAATCTTCTTAGCATCTGTGTCAACGAAGTCTGGGACATAGCGAGCCAGTGAATTGAATATGTGGTGGTATTCCGTAACAGATCGAGTCCCCTGCGTCAGGCTCATGAACTCTGCCACCTTCATCTGGGTCAAACCCGGCGGAATATAATGACCTCGGACAGCAGCAGTAAACACCCTCCAAGTGATGGGAACATTGGCAGGGTAGGTGGTGCGGTGATGTCCCCACCAAATCCCGGCTGGCCCCTGCAACTGATGCACGGCATATTCTGCTTTAAGCTCCTCTGTAAGCCTAAGCAAACGAAACTTCTGCTCCAGAGTGTGCAGCCATTCTTCTGCCTCCAGCGGTTCCGTAGCTTCCTTGAAGATAGGTGGTTTGGTATCCAAGAAATCCTTGAAAGAACTATACTGGTTCGGCTCAGGGCGTTGATGCCCCTGCGCCAAGTTCTCCCTCAGCAAAGCTTCGATGTTGCGCTGACTTCCAAGAAATTGAGCAAAAAGTTGCTCAGCCGTCGGTAGTGGAGGAGGTGGTGGATTGCGGTTTTCTCTGGGGTCCTCATTTCCACCACTACCGCCTGCTCCACTACGAGTTGTCGTCATCTGCATATAGGATAGTAATTGACCATTAGGCGAAGTTGCAACTTGTAGAGAACAATAAATCATACCCACTGAAATTATTCGGAAAAACGATTCACCAAACAATGACAGAGGTACAATAAATTTCAATCCACATCGCATCAACACATAACAAGATCACTTAACACATCATGCAAAAGATAACATAACATCCATAGTTTTGCCCATACATATGGGACTTTCCAAAGCCTCACACATCACAAGTCTGCTACCCATGCTTACATCCAGCCCATAACAAAACAAAAGATCGGGCGTGCCAACATACGCAAAAGATCTCTAGGCGCTCAGCATACGATCTAGGCTACTCTCTAGCGATCTCACCAACGTCACCATCCTTACTAGACACATCGGAGGAACTACTAGAAGAACTACTCGGCTCCGGATCCTCCTGGGGAAGATGGGGTTCCTCTCATTCTCCCTGCGGTGGATCTCCTCGTGCAGACGGTCGTTGTAGTCCTGCAGGTGATGGAGTTGCAGCTCTAGGTCTCCCACTCGCAACCTCAGCAGCCTGTTCTCCTCTGAAACACGAATGCCCTCAACACAAACTCCTCGAAGCGCCTCCTCAGTCTCCCTCATGACCGAGGCCAAGAAAGTAGTCGACCCCTGCTGAATGGCAAGCTGATGAGCAGTCTCCTGCTCCCTCTGAAGTGCCTGGTCTCTCTCTACTGTCAACTGAGCTAGCTGTGTAGTGAGGAGGTCTATCTCTGTAGTGTGCTCCTCCTGCCGGCGATGTTGTGCAGTCATCTCCTCGCTAAGAATATGATCCAGATGATCATAGCTGCGCGACAGGCACCCATAAGTAGCCATCAGAGCAGCCATAGCACTCCCTGCTGGTCCAGCACAATGCTCCCTCTCAAGAGAGCTAGCCTCAAGTATGGTAGCGCCTGGCTGACGCCACACTGCCTGGTAAGGGTCTGTCGTCGGAAAGATACTGGCGGTAGCTTGGGCAACCACCTCCGGATGGTCCTCCATGATGTCCCGAAGAACGGTATAAGCAACCTGGTTGGCTGCATCCCAGGGGGTCCTCCCCTGCAAAGCAAACACTCGGCGGCACCAGACGTGATCTTGGTCATCACGGCTAGGCACGTCGATCTCCACCGTATACACGTGACGATCCTCTGACAACTGCACACGGTGCCAGTCGTACTGCGGCTCCTGGCCCTCCTGATATCCGACCAGGTGCAGAACTCTCCAGAGGATAGTGGGCATCCCAAACTCTCCCAAAAAGTCCTCTGATCCCTCATCGGTCCATGGCCCCAGCATGTAGTTAGGCCTCTTGCCTCCCGTGGACTTGCGAGCAGTACGCTTGGTGCGTGCCATCTGTAAGAAGTGTACCCGCACATAAATTTTTATTAGTTTGAGAACAACTTTTATTAGAAAAACAGGACGAAAACCATAAGGAAAAGTAAGATTAATGCAAGATTATATGATCATGATGCATGCACGTTTCATACGTCCTCACTGCCTAACAATCTAACGGCTAGACGGTGGCATACACGTTCACTCATAACGTTAACTAAACGTACTATGCGTTCGCAAGTTAGCGTACCTGCAGCAACTCACTTCAGCCCTTCCCACAGTATGAATATCATGCACTGCGGAAATTTAAATCTAATACTCACTTAGGTGTACACCCGTATACACGTAAGCAGTATATGCACCCATAAGAAATTATTACTCCCACAATCAATACTTTCACCTATACTTGTGTGTAACAGGTATACGTGTCAGTATCATATAAGCACTTCCCTAGATTGGCGGTTATCCAATCATGCTCTCACAACTCTCATTACCTTTAGCGTAGAGGCAATTGATCCATACATTACTATTCCGAGGAATAGCATCCATACAATTTCACCCTTGCCGTATGGACGACAGAATAAACAGAAAATAAGTATGATGCACGACCCCCAAAGTTAGTACTTAAATAGCCACCTAAGTTCCTATTGGGCATAAGGACTTGATCAATGGCACACCTAAATCTTTATAAGAAGGGTTTTTCAGAACCTACTATAGCTACAAGTTTTGGCAAATGGAGAAATTTTATTTGAAAATACAGTTTTTCAAATAGAATCATGAACAGTAACGCTAACCACGCTCCGATGCCAGCTGTGACAGAACCGACCAATTTATACCAGATTAAGCACCGAATCGCTGCTTGCGCAGAGACTACAAGTACTTAAGCTCGTATAAACCCGGTAGTCCGGAAATCTCGAAGGATTTCAAGTCATTCAACTTTAACCAAGATCGTAATAGATTAGCGTACATGTCCACGACCTACATTCAGTTCGCACATAGTTCAAATACATCGGAGTTCAACAGTTATTACAAACCATAGTTTGAATTCAAAAGCGGAAACGACATAGTTTTGAAACACAAGTCCTTAGTTCACAATACAGTGCCATATGCTTGATCAATCCACAAAAGCATCAGGGAAGATAAGGGTCGACCATGCCCATGGTCTAGTCACTGCCCTCGACGGGGTACAGACAGTTCTCGCAATAGCCGTAGAAGCATTGCCCATCTGCAACAACAAGGGATAGAACCCTGAGTACGAGGAGGTACTCAGCTAGACTTACCCGTCATAAACCAGAAATAATTGACACCAAGATTATGCAAGGCTATATCTGGGTTGGCCACACTTACCTTTTTGCATAAAAGCATTTTATTATTAAATAATCATCGTTAGAGTATTAGCAGTCACTTTTATGTAATCAGCCTGATTATCTAGATTTGCACCTGATCTAGAGCAAACACTTGACTACTTATTCAAGCAAGAGTGACTATTTCATCAATAGCCTTTCAGATTCACCAACCATGACCATCATTAATTCCATATATTACTACGGTAACACATGCCCAGTCAAGTTACTCACTAACCAGGAGCGATGGCGATTATAATCGATTCCTACCAGCTGGGGACAAAATGTCGCACACTCGCCCGACACACCCTGCCAGGTGGCCGTTGGCGACCACTTCAGGAGGTTCGAGAACCCAAATCGCGGGACGGCCATGGGCCCTTCTACACCGGGGGTTGTCTCAATGCCAGGTCGCTCAAGCTATTAACTGCCCACGGTCATGCCAGGTCGATCAGGCCCTGCCTGCCCTCGGACCATGCCAGGTCGATCAGAATAGTTGCCCACGGTACATATAAGGCCCTGGGTGTTAGGCGTCAACATCTCCATCACCGGCTCGAAAAACCTTACTCGGCTTCACGGGAGGTACTCCGACCTACTCCGTTAAGTGATTGACGCGTTCAAAATGACTGAGGTGTGCCTTCGTCGGGTCCTAATCGACACAGACGGGAGACTACTAGCACACAGAACCCATGTCCTGCTGCTCCTACATCCCGCCCGGTCTCAGATTAATTATCACATGGTTATCTCCATGATAGCACCAGGCTAAACATGATCAGTATCCACCTATATGCGGGAGACAGGAAATCACCCGACTTTTACCGGTCTAAGCAGGCTAAGCATAAACGAGCCTAGACTTATCAGGGATAACAAGATAGTATTTGCAGGTGGACAAGGATAATTAATTAATGCAGCAACGGTATCACACAACTCCTATAACCTAATGCAACAATCATATCAGGTTAACTTGTAAACGGTAATTTGCAAACCGTAGGAGAAAATGCTCCGGGGCTTGCCTCGCTCGAAGTCGGCGGGGCGGTGATCACGGCACTCCGGCAGGTCCTCAGCGTCTCCTTCCGGAACCCTCTCCTCCGGTGCCTCCTCCTGGCACTGCTCCTCCGGCGTCGGTTCCTGAGCTTCCACTACCGATCCTGCATGATGCGGTACATGAATGAATAACATGAATGCACACGGAATGCATGGTGATGCAACATGGAGTAACAATTCAGGAGATAAGCATATGTCATCTACTGTTAACCAACCACCTAATTTAACATAACTAACTTACTACGTCCTGTTGTCACCACATCAAAGTTTGCTTAACGGGTCTATTAACCTCTAGCCAGAGCTAGACTAACTCTAAACAAACCAACCTATAACAGCAACCCATTCTAGACAGCTTGGGAAAAATCTACAAAAATACTGGAGATTCACAACACTTAATCTAATCCCCTGTCCAAATTTCATCCCATTTGGACCTAGACTCTACCCCCTATGAAAAAGACAAATTCTATCATGAAAAGGTGCTTTGAACTACACCCCCTAGTACAAAGTGTCAAACAACAAATCTCATAATTTTCTTCTGAACTTCTTAGCACAAGAGCAGTCAGTAAAATTACCAAGTCTATACTCTTCATATTTTAATTACTACAAAATAAACAAGAAAACAGCATTTAACCATTTTAATTACTATTGCCAAATTATTTCACAGAGCAATCTCATTTTACATTTTTCCCAGAAACTATTCCTCAACACCAACCTAACAAAACAAGAATCACATTTTTATGAGCTATACATAATTTACTAAGCATTTAACAAGATTTCAGCCTAAACATGAATTAAATATAACTACACAGAAACTCACCACAAACTGGACATATTATATTTTTCATGCATAGACCTCAACATAACAATCCTAACAAAACTTGTTTCACCTTTTTAGCATTTATATTTAGCAAGATATGAATTAAACAAGCATTACAACAATTTCTGAAAACTTATTTAAACAAACCCTGAACAAAAACATTCAACCTAAACTGCTATACGTGCACCCAAACCAGTGCACACGACGGAACCTGACTCACTGACGCGCGGGCCCTCGGGTCAAACTGACCTCACTCGTCAGACACACCGAACAGGGGAGGAGGTTTGACCATGCCGTGGCTCGCGGCGGCGAACTTTCCGGCGAAGCCAACTCCACCGACAGACTCCCCTTCTCCTTCCGCACCCAACGGTACTCTCGGCTGGCACAGCGCACACGCGGATCGAGCTCGCCGACGGCGATGGCGGAACGGCGGCGCGGGCGAGCTACGCCGGCCGACTCCGGCCACGACGAGCTAAACGGACTCCCGAATCCTACTCCGGTGACCTTCGTAAACCTAACCCGAGGCTCAGAAGCCAGGGTTCGAGCTTCGAGCACCCGCGTCCACGGCGGTGCCACTCCGGCGACCATGGTGAGCGGCGGACGACGGCGTACTCGCACTTCCAGACCCTAATCGGCTTAACCGACACCTCCAACACCTTCTACGAGCCTCGGCGATTCGTGAACACGAGCCAATACAACGGACGGCCATGGGAAGGAAGTTGGCCACGGAGGACCGAGCTTGCCGGCCATGGCGGACATGGCGGACAACGGCGTTCCGCGGGCACCTAACCCTAATCAGCTTAACCATCATCCCCTAACTCCTCTCGGACCTCACTGACCCCTAAACACGCGCTAGGGCAACACGCAACCACGGGACGGAGGCCGGCCACGGCGAAACCGAGCACGGCGGTCATGGCGGCCATGGCGGCGGCTCACTCCGGGGTTTGCCTAGGGTTTCCTATGGAGCGTTAAGGGCAGCACAGGGTACGGGAGCTCACGGCGAAGCTTGGTGGGTGGGTGGATGGATGGTACGGTGGCGGCACGGCGGCGAACGGCGGCGGCGCCCTGCTTTCTCCCCTTTTCCGCTCGGGCACCGGCGAACGAGAGCAAGAGCGAGGGAGGGGACAGAATGGAGGGAGGAGCGGCGCGGCTCGGGCAGCGGGGCGAGCGGCAGCTTATGCTCGCCACGCCGCGCGCGGACGCTGCGTCCCCGACGGATTGCGCCACGCGGCGGGCGTCTTCTGCGCGCGGTCGGCCACGACCGGCGTCGATTCAAACTGAATCGGCCGAATTCAGCTGCTGATGGCCGACTGACGGCCGAACTTTGGTCACGATTATCTCCTAATCCACTCAGTGACACGCTAAACCACTTGTTCCATTGAGTAGAGCTACATACCATCTACAACTTTGGTTACAAGATCAAGGTTTGGTTCGGCCTAGATTGCTCCAGGAAAAGCTCAAAGATGGCTAGATGAAACTGTTTTGGACAGATGGGACTTAGAGAAATTTTCTAAGTCTAAACTCCCTCTAATCTGCCTTGTGGGTCCCAAAACACCTTGTTAAACCCATTTTCATGAGTTGGGCCTTAAACAACTTTTGTTCTACTCTAAATTCTACACACTTTTGGTTAAGGGCCCACAGCCATGCAAAGCTTCTATCAAGAAGGTCTTAGTTAGTCAAAAAAAAGGACTCCTAGGGCTCAATTAAGGCAACCAGGGTTAAAGGCTTAGTTAGCAAAAATGACCAACATAAACCTAGCTTCATTTTGACTCCCCAACAAGGTTCAACTACTAAGAAGACTCTAGCACTCCACAACCAAGTCAAACAAGCATTTTAACAAGCAGAGCATCACAAGAGCACACAGAAATGATACTCTAAAAAAAGAATGCAACATGAGATGATGATGCTTATGCTCATGAGATGTCAAAGTTATGATTTAGGGTTGTTAAAACACTAGGGTGTTACAGCAGCGCCAACACACTCGAACGCACGGTCCTCAGAGGGGTGAAGGACGAGAATGCAAAAGCAAGGCGACCAGAGGGGGGGGGTGAAGGGGAGTTTCAAAAATTTCTTTCGAAACTTTGGCCTTTGTCAAAGAAATCAACCCCAAAAAGCTTGACCAAAATCGTGATGCCCACGACCCTTGGAAGAGGTGGATGATCCCTAGGATCACAGCGAGGCACCAAAAGCAAGAGCAAACAAAACAACGCCACAAAAGGACCGACACAAGTTTGACCCCTAAAAAAACGACTCCCGAAACGTAGATGGAAGACTACGTTGGGAAATCTCCAAATACCTAGGCTAACAAGTACCAAAGATACCTAGAGAGGTTACTTGGTCAACTTAGGGCCAAACGAGAAGTCGAAAACCAAGCGGAAAAGCCGCCGGGAGAGCAAACGCACTGAAGAAGACAAGTCTGCGAGTTCCCGGACTGTCCGCGGGTACGGTCCCGGACTGTCCGGCTCAACTGCGGACTGTTCGTGAGCCTTTGGCGGACTGTCCGCCGGCAAAATGGACAAAATAGCAAGGTTGCGGAAACCTTCTGCTCGACTCCCGGACTGTCCGCGGTCACCAACTGTGGACTGTACGCGGTCAAGCCGAGGCAACACAGCCGAGACTTGCGACACTGACTCGGTCGGAGCCCGACGCGCGGACTGTCCGCGGGCACCTGGCGGACTGTCCGCGAGTGCCAAGAAAGGGCAATTTCGGTCGCCCTCAACTCAAATCTCCTCCAAATCGATCCAAATCAAAATCCCTTGATCCCCAACTTGGAGAGGATGATCACGATGTAGTTAGCAGACTATTCCCAAGAAATCATCCGCTCAAATCAACTCAATCAACGGGAAATTGAAGGGGAAGGTGTATGAACCGAAAAAGCACCACGAAAATGAATCAACCCGATCTACTTGTTCGTGAGGAGTTTGATGAATTCCTTCGGTGGAAATGATCTCCTCACTGGAAAGAACAAGTTGATTCAAGTGGATTTAAAAAGATGCAGTATAGAGGCTGAGGGATCGAGTGACGGGAAAATCACGAAAGAAACGAAGAACCGAAGAACAAAATCAAATGCGAATGAAGACATCGATATGCAACCGTGTGGCTACCACACGCTACAAAACGTGAGATTACAGTCTCACTTCCTCAAAAATCTCATGAACACAGAGGTATGGTCTCTGCGGATCTCAGCAGCTACAACAGGGGATTGGGAGAGCAGGAAACCCTAAGTGGAGAATAGCAAATGACTGAGATGGGATGGGAGGTGGGTGTCTCCCTCTACTTATCCTAATTCTAATTCCCACTCTACCCTAACTAATTACAGAGCGAACCACTAAACCCTAGGGTTATTCTGGACCAACTCGATGTACATGCTGATCGACGGCCACGCCCGCACAATTGGTAGCATTGACTCGACGCAACCTCACCGATTGCCGCCACGTGCCGCCACCGCTCTGCTCGTCCGTTCCGGACTTTGCCCCCGGTTTTGTGGCCAAAACCGGGAAACCTATTCATGACCAACCCCCGGTTTTGTGGCCCAAACTGGGAAAATAGCCGTCCATCGCCTGAGTTTTGTGGCCCAAATCAGAAAACCGCCAGCGACCAGGTTTTGTGGCCCAAACTGGAAAAACCGTCCTCAGCCTGAGTTTTGTGGCCCCAACTCGGCAAACCGCAGCACCCAGGTTTTGTGGCCCAGACCTCGAAACCGTCCACCCGATGGTTTTTTGTGGCTCAAAATCAGACCGACGCTGTAGAGGGGATGCACACCCGTGCACCCCGTCCACCAACACGTGTCCCCAGGTCTCGACCCGAGCAACACGTGCCCCGCAAGTCTCGCTCGTCGTTGTCCCGGGCTGTCAGCCACCACAGCTGATCCTCAGGCCACCGGTCCTCAGTCCAAGCCTCACGTTTGCCCTTAACCGCTCCCGGTCCATTGGCACGACACGTCTCTATTTGACCTTCACACTTGCCTTCGATCATTGTATTCGTGCTCGACACCTAACAACACAAGCCAAAGAACATGCGCATCAAACCCGTTGACAATCAGCTCATCACACAAGATCCGGCATAGCCCCATGGTATCGCGCAAGGGGTACGGAGCAAGTCCTAACCTCCTGGACCTTCAGAAAGCGGTGGTGTCGATTCTCAATCAGCGAAATCGACTTTAGGCGTGCTATCAATTTACCTGTAATTGACAAAGAGAAGAAAAGATCGTTAAATCGTGGAACCTCCGGTTGGTGCAGACAGTTCCAAATTATACGGCTCTGATATAGCCATTTTGTCTTTAGGACAATGCGGATACATGGGTGTATGCCGAGTCTCTGAGTGATGAGTGATTGTCAACGGGTTTGATGCGCATGTTCTTGGCTTGGTGTTGTGCAGGGTGTCGAGCACGAGACAGTGATCGAGGGCAAGGTGAAGGTCAAGTTGAGACGTGTCGTGCCGACGGACTGGGTGCGATGAAGGATGGCGTGCCGTGCGGCGGACGTGCCATGCCGATGTTTCGAGCAGTGAAGGGCGGACGTGAGGCTTGGACTGAGGGACCGGAGTGCCTGAGGATCAGCTGTGGTGGCTGGCAGCCTGGGAAAGCGACGAGCGGAGACTTGCGGGGCACGGTGTTGCTCGGGTCGAGGACCTGGGACACGTGTCGGTGGACGGGGTGCACGGAGGTGCATCCCCTCTACAGCTCCGGTTTGGTGGTTGAGCCAGGGAAAAACCACCGGGTGGACGGTTTCCAGTTTGGGCCTCAAAACTCGGTGTGCTCGTTTCCAGGTTGAGCCACAAACCTGGGCGCGGATGGTTTCCGAGTTTGGCCACAAAACTCGGGTGATGGGCCGGTTTCCGAGTTTGGGCCTCAAAACTCAGGCGCTGCGGGTTTCTGAGTTTGGGCCACAAAAACTCAGGCTGGAGGCTGGTTTCCCGGTTTGGGCCTCAAAACCGGGGGTTGCTGAAAAGGCTGGTTTCCCCGTTTGGGCCACAAAACCGGGGGTGCAGAGCGAGGGCGGCACGTGGCGGCGATCCAGAGTTGCGTCGAGGCAACGCTTCGGTTCGAGCGGGCATGGCCGTCGGATTACCTACCACCCGCGGGTTGGACCAGAATAGCCTTAGGGTTTAGCTGGTTCGCTCTGTAATTAGTTTAGAGAGGGGTAGAGTAGGAAATAGGCTTAGTCTATGTTAGTATAAGTAGTCCAGGGGAGACACCCTCCTCCCTATCTCAGTTAGTGCTTTCATTTGCTAGGTTTTTCCGCTCTCCCGTCCCTGCTTTAGCTAGTTGAGACCGCAGAGAGACTCCACTCTGTGTACTGTTGAGCTGAGGAAGTGAGGCCGTATCCTCACCTTGGAGCATAGATCGATGGCTTGATTTGCGTCTTTGTTCGAGTTCGTGGCTGTGATTTCGTGTTGCTTGTGTTCTTCGCGGAATCCTTTTCTCCACGATTTTCCTGTCGCTTGATCTTTTGCTCGGTTCATCTTTTGCAAATCCGTTTGAACCAAGTGTTCTAGATCATGAGGCACTTCTTTCCACCGAAGGAATCTCCTCTAACCTCACGGTCTAGGAGATCAATCGATTTTTGTGTTCGGGTCACTTTTTCTCTTCACCCCCGAAATTCTTCGATTCACCGATTTGGAGATAGGTTCGAGCCATGATCTCTTAGAGATAGCTCACTATACTCTTTGTGACTCCACTCACCGAGTTTGATCCCTAGAGGATTCGTTTTGAGAGAGTTTGAGTCGAATCGGTGGAAGAACAGAGGCTGTCGAGGTGACCGGACGCTGCTCGGGCCGACCGGACGCTCAGGGTCGTGCGTCCGGTGGTTGAACACCACTGTGGTTGTTTGCGTGTGACCGGACGCTCTGTTCACTCGACCGGACGCTCCCTCCGTGAGTCCGTCAAGAACAGAGAGGGTCAGATCGGTTTTCAGCGACCGGACGCATCCGATGTCAGCTGATCGGACGCGCAGGATCCACTGTTCATCGCGCTTGTTCGTTTCTGACCGGACCACTGCTCTCGACCGACGCTCCGTACTCGTGAGTCCGGTCGCGAACAGTAAGGTTCCAGAGCCGATTTTTGTTGACCGGACGCGTCCGGTCCCTGCTGACCGGACGCTGGCCAGAGTCCGGTCGATCCAGTTTCGTGCGTTTTCGTTCGCGTTCGTTCGTTCTTGATCGGATTCGAGTTCCGTCTTTTGCGTTGGCTTTCTAGGGTTGTCTAGTGTTCCGCTGTGCTTCTAGGAAGCATCCACCCTATATCTAGGGTCGTGGACATTAGCAAGCTCTAGGGTTCGCTCTTGGGGTTGATTTTGGGACAGTGGCATCTAGTTTCCGAAAGAAATTTTGAAGCTCCCATTCACCCCCCCTCTGGTCGCTTTCGGTTAGCTTCTCGGTCCTTCAATTGGTATCAGAGCTGGTTAAGGATCTTCCACCTTAGCCGGTTCCAGATCCACCGAAGGCGACATGGATCGCGGGTGGGCAAACCGCCGTTCTTCGATGGGACGAACTATGCGTATTGGAAGATACGCATGTCGGCCTATCTGCAGAGCTTGGGTGCTTCTATTTGGGATATTTGCAACTCTGCTGATTACGTGGTCTTGGCTGCTCATGTTTCTCAGCAACAGATCGATGAGCACGATGCCAATAGCCGAGCCCGTAATGCTCTCTTTTCTTGTTTGAGCATGGGTGAGTTTGATCGTGTTTCTCATCTTGCTACGGCTCGGGAGATCTGGGACACCCTCATGCGTTTCCATGAGGGCACCTCTCAAGTCAAAACCCGACTCTACGAGTCGTTCAAGCGTGAGTATGAGAACTTTCGACATCAGCCTGGCGAGAGCATAGAAAGTTTATTCGCTCGCTTTCAGGTGATTGTCAACAGGATGAGGGCTAACAAGGAGCAGTTGCCTTTTGACGATCATGAGCGTGCTTTGAAGCTTTTGCACACTCTTGACGGTCGGTGTGGGACTCCAAGGTTCAGGCGATCATCGAATCCCCGAACTATGAGACCCTCACTTGCGACGAGCTCTTCAGTAAGCTCAAGTCCAGTGAGATTGATGCTATGGCGAGGGCTTCTTTTGAAAATCCTTCTCGCCCGTCCATGGCTTTGGTTTCCGGCTCTTCCTCTAACCCTTCAGCTGGCTTTGCTCTTTCCTGTCTCTTTCTGTTACAGAGGACCAGCTGGAGTCGTTGGGAGACGACGAGTTGGCCTTGCTTGCCAACCGGTTCTCGCGGTTCCACAACAACCGCATGAACCGCCGTCGTGGAGGAGGACGCACGGGATGCTACGAGTGCGGAGACCCGACCACTTCATCGCCAACTGCCCCAAGAAGAAACAAGCATTCGGGAAGGGCGATCAAGGGCGCAAGCGCGACTCCAAGTACAAGGAGAAGCACTTCCCCCAAGACACAAAAAGCGGGGCGGCTTCGACAAGGAGTACATCAAGAAGAAGTACTTGGAGAAGCACAAGCTGAGCAGCGTGCCTTCTTCGCCACGCTCAGCGACGTCGACGGCTCGGATGACGACTCCGCTGGCTTCCAGCGATGACGAGTCCGTGAAGAAGAAGCTAGAAGGACAAGTTCAACGGCTTGTGCTTCTTCGCCGGCGACGGAAGGCTTGTGTAACCATGGCGCTCGGAGATGAGGTCGGAGGCGAGCTGGAACATACCCTCGGAACGACGACGAACGACGACACCTCCCAGGTATCTCTCACCTACGACGAGCTTTCCCTCCGAGGTAGAGAAGTTGACCGCTGCCCTCCTTAGCCAAGATAAACTGCTTAGGCGTGCCGCTAGAGAGCGCAAGGAGTTCAGGCAGAAGTGGGAGGACACGGTGAAGGAGCTTGAGTTCGCTCGTCCACCGTGGTTGTGTCGGAGGAGATTGAGTGCGAGTCGTGCACCACGCACATGACTGACCTTCTCACTTTGAGAGGTAAGTATGCTGCGTTGGTAGGAGAGGTGGATGAGCTGAAGGCTAGACCTTCTCTGTTGGTGCGTGCAAGACTTGTCCTGTCTTGCAATCTGAGTTGGCAGAGAAGAATGCCAAGATTGTGTCTCTTGAGAGGCCAACTCAGGTAGCACTGGTGTGGCTAGGTGCGCTTTGTGCGAGGGCTTGGAGCTGGAGATTGCCAATGTGAAGCATGGCAAGATGCAAACCGAGGAAGAAAACACATACCTTCGGACCATCTTGTCATGGGTCTCCTGTAGTGAGCCGCAGCTCGGGATGATGATCTCCCAATTCAAGCGAGCTGCTGGGCTCCTGGTGTAGGTTTTGCTCAGGGTGTTGATCTTTCTGCTTTTGGGAAGATTGGAGAGTCCGAGTGGTTTGAATCCATGTGAGAAGCCTAACTCCACCACTACTCCCAAGCTTGCCAACTTCCACCCAAAGAGCCTGCCAAGCCTACCACCAAAGATGTGTGGTTGTGAGGAACCCCCGAGAGCTCCTCCCAAGAACCAATTTGGGCACCCAAGCCAAACCACCTCAAGAACAAGCTTGACGCTATGCCACCCATTAGAGAGGAGTGTTTGCCTCAGAAGGGCAAAGTGAAACCACACCCACAGCCCTGGTCACCAACAACCCCTTTGCGTGCGGTGTGAGGTACCAGTGTGATTTCTGTGGGAGGGATGGTCACTTGATCGAGTTCTGTTTCCGGCGCAAGCGAGAGGCGCGCCGTGCTCGGGAGATGGAGAACCCGGACATGTACCATCCAGCTCATGGTGGACATGTGCCGAAAGGCTCAGGGGAGAGCTGCTAGGTCCGGACGTCAAGGTCCCCGGCCTAGGCAGGAGATGAGAGCCCCTAGGAGGGAGACTAGGCCTAGAGGTCCAGCACCTCAGTTTGTTAGGCCTAGGCAGGAGAGAGCTCCGAGGAGAGACGCTAGAGCAGTTGAGCCCCAGGCTCCTAGGCGTAGACCTCGTAGAGAGCGTGCCCGACGGGGTCCTGCTTTGCAGGTAACGGACCCCGTGGCGGAGGCTTAGTTGAGAGCGCTTTCCCCCAACGCGTTTTGAGTACCGCGGTGAGCGCTTCTTCCCTAGCGGACCACGTTTTCCTCAGCGTGGTGATCGCTTCCCTCGTAGACGTGCTAGGAATGGTTTTTACACTAACCCTTCTTTTGAGCAGCCGGCCCAACACTGGTTTTCTCCCTTATTCACTAACCCCAGTGTTGGACCGTATGCTCACCCTATGTCTTTTTATTGATGTAGGTGAGACGGTTGGAGGACATTTGGTTGGTGGATTCTGGTTGCTCGAGGCACATGACCGGAAACGCCAAGTGGTTCTCCAGCCTTAGCCCGGTCGCCGAAAGGAGTACATAACCTTCGGCGACAATAGTAAAGGTAAGGTATTGTCACGTGGGCGGTGCGGGTTAATGAGCACTTTGTGTTGCGAGATGTTGCTCTTGTTTCTAACCTGCATTTTAACCTTCTTTCTGTTTCGCAACTTTTTGATGATGACTATGAGATTCGTTTTAAACGAACCTTAGTCGCATCTTAGATCCTCAGGGCGATCTTGTATGTCTGATTTCGCCCTTTGGGAAAGTTTTTCGCGCGAATTTCTCGGAGTCGTTTGGTTCTTCTCGCTGTCTTTTGGCTAGTCCTTCTCCTCCGATCTTTGGAAGTGGCATAGGAGGTTTGGTCATTTAAGCTTCGACTTGCTTGCAAGACTTAGCTCACTTGGCCTAATCCGAGGATTGCCCAAGCTTTCGATGGAGAAGGATCTAGTTTGCCATTCTTGCAGACGTGGGAAGATGGTTGCCGCTCCCACCATCCAGTGACTAAGGTCATGACCTCGCACCCCGGAGAGCTTTTACACATGGACCTTGTTGGTCCGGCTCGGGTGAGCTCGGTTGGTGGCAAGTGGTATGTTTTGGTTGTTGTTGATGACTTTTCGAGATATTCGTGGGTCTTCTTTTTGACTGAGAAGACTGAGACTTTCTCCTTCGCTCGCAATCTGATTTTGCGTCTTCAGAACGAGTTCCCTTTGAACTCATGCGAGCTATTAGAAGTGATAATGGTTCCGAATTCAAAAATTCGGACTTTGAGAAGTTTTGTGACTGCCTTGGTTTGGAGCATCAGTTTTCTTCCCCCTACACACCGCCCAAAATGGTGTTGTAGAGAGGAAGAATCGGACCCTTGTTGAGATGGCCAGGACGATGCTTGATGAGCATAGGACTCCTAGGCGCTATTGGGCCGAAGCTATGAACACTGCATGCTATATTTCCAATCGCATTTTTCTGAGAGCTTTCTTGAAAAAGACTCTTATGAGTTGCGTTTTGGCAAACAGCCCAAGGTGAGTTATTTTCGAGTTTTTGGTTGCCACTGTTTTATACTCAAAAAGGGCAACTTGGACAAATTGAATCTCGTTCTTCTGACGGTGTGTTTTTGGGTTATGGCACTCACACTCGAGCTTATCGTGTACTTAACCTTGACACTAACCGAGTCATGGAGACATCCGATGTCACCTTCGACGAGACCATGGTTTGTCCTTCTTCTCGTTTTGAGCGTGCAGGTGATCATGAGGTTGGTGAGCCTCTTTTTGATGACGAGGACGAGGGTGCTGAAGGTATGGATGATCCAGCACCCCCTCCACCTGCCGCGCCGCAAAGAGCGGCCTCGACGACGACTCACGGCCCCGACACCTCTTCTTCCTGGGGGCCGTGGGATCCGCCACCCCGAGCGGTACCATTTGTACCCGGGGAGGCACCAGCTGCTGTTGAGGGGGAGGCTACTTCAGCTCGGGAGGCGCCACGACATATCCAGCGCCAGCACCCGCCTCAGCAGATGATCGGCAACATCGACGAATGGGTCACTCGGTCCAGGTCACAGCAAATCTCGCACTTCGCTCATTCTGCTTTTGTTGCTAATTTTGAGCCCCGAGATGTTGGACACGCTTTGACGGATCCGGATTGGGTTAATGCCATGCATGAGGAGTTAGAAATTTTGAGCGAAATCGGGTTTGGGTTCTAGTTCCACCTCCACCTGACTGTAAGCCTATTGGGACAAAATGGGTTTTTCAAAAACAAGCAAGGAGAGGATGGCCACGTTGTTAGAAACAAGGCCCGGCTTGTAGCGAAAGGCTATAGTCAGAAGGAGGGGATAGATTATGAGGAGACGTTTGCTCCTGTAGCTCGTTTGGAGGCTATTAGGATACTCTTGGCTTTTGCTGCATCCAAAGGCTTCAAACTTTTCAAATGGATGTCAAGAGTGCCTTCTTAAACGGCTACATAGAGGAGGAGGTTTATGTTGAGCACCCCCCGGTTTTGAAAATCCCAAGTTTCCAAACCATGTCTTTAAACTTCATAAAGCTTTATATGGTTTGAAACAAGCCCCTAGAGCCTGGTATGATAGGTTGAAACCTTTTTGCTTGCTAAGGGTTTTAAAATGGGATGTGTAGATAAAACACTCTTTCTCCTCCGGCAAGGCAAAGACACGCTCTTGGTCCAGATTTACGTGGATGATATCATTTTCGGTGGTTCTTCTCATGCTCTGGTTGCCAAGTTTGCAGATACTATGAGCAGGGAGTTCGAGATGAGCATGATGGGCGAGCTGACATTCTTTCTCGGGTTGCAAATCAAGCAATCCCGAGAGGGGACATTTGTGCACCAGGGCAAGTACACCAAGGACTTGCTGAAGCGGTTCGATATGGGTGAGGCCAAGCCTCTTCCAACACCCATGTCGACGACGACTGCTGCCTGGATGCAGATATGGAGGGAGAAACAGTGGACCAGAAGGAGTACCGCAGCATGATCGGGTCGCTGCTCTACCTGACGGCGACACGCCCGGACATCCAGTTCGCGGTGTGTCTGTGCGCGCGCGCTTTCAGGCGTCGCCGCGCACTTCTCACCGTCAGGCGGTGAAGCGCATCTTCAGGTACCTTCGTTTCACTCCTGAGTTTGGGATTTGGTATTCTGCTTCCTCCACCCTCTCGCTTTGCGGTTATTCCGATGCCTGATTTTGCTGGTTGTCGCATTGAGCGCAAGTCCACTTCTGGAACTTGCCAATTTATTGGATCTTCTCTTGTATCGTGGTCTTCTCGCAAGCAGTCTAGTGTCGCCAGTCTACACGGAGGCTGAGTATGTTGCTGCGGCTAGCTGCTGTTCCCAGTTACTCTGGATGATGGCCACTTTGCGTGATTTTGGTCTGAGCTTTTCTCGCGTGCCTTTGCTTTGTGACAGCACGAGTGCCATTAGCGTTGCTAAGAACCCCGTGCTTCACTCGAAGACCAAACACATTGATGTGCGCTTTCATTTCTTGCGAGACCACCAGGAGAAGGGTGATATCGACCTTCGCCATGTCGATACTCATCACCAACTGGCTGATATTTTCACCAAGCCTTTAGACGAATCAACCTTTAATCGGTTGAGGGGTGAGCTTGGTGTGTGTTTCCCTTTTAGATGGGGGAAACTTTTGGATCTTGTATAGACTGACTCTTTTATTTTGAGTTTCTTTTCTTTGCATTTTAGCATACGCTTTACATTCTGAGCTTCATGTTTATAATCACTAGAATGTAACTATGCTCTATCTAGTATGCTCCGATGCTTATATGGATGCTTGTAGCTTATGCTCTTCCTGATCACTAGTACATGTTATGAGCTGAGCTATTTTGGAATGGTGAATTTTCTTAATAACTTACAATCTGAAAATGTTCACCATTGAGATATGCAACTAGCATGTGTAGGATATGTTGAGTTCACTCGTGCTTTTCATATATGCTAGGTTGCTATGTCTCTAGTTATGAGTCATTCACTTGCTTGGTCTGTTCATATCATGAATAAAATTTGAACCAAGTTTTAGTGAATTGAAAAGATCGAGATGGGATTGCTTGTCAACACCTCACGGTATCGAGACTGTTTCTCATTGCACTTTGAGTTAAACTTGAGCCGTGTAGTGTATGACCGAAACCGTAGCTTCAAGCTTCTGATTGCTTCGGCATAGGCTTCGCTCGGTTGAAAAGTTAGGCAAAGACAAGCTTTCAACCTCTCGCAATCACATGCTAAATAATTAAACTTGTGAATTTCACCGCTGCAACTCCAATATAAAAATGAAATCACAAGTATATGCTTCATTCCTATGCATGATGATTGAACTTTGCTAGGGGTAGTTCACCTTGTATACATGTTTAGCACTTGTCTGGATTCCTATCTATACATGTGTACTATTCTGATGGTGACTATCTTTCTGGCTAAAAACTGCTCACTTGCTCATATGCTTCATATTTCGTATGTGTGATCAGTTTGAGCCTTCGCTATTTGAGTGCTTAGTTGTGCCATTGGAGCTATACCGATTAGAGCATTTTTTGCACTCTTTTGATTATATGCCTGAAGCTGCTAACTTGCATTTCTGACTTCATATGCATTTAGAAGGGGGAGTTTTGTTGGCTCAGGGAAGAGTATGTGCTTGATAAGTGCATTTTCAACTAAGGGGAGAGTTTTTGCAAATCATATGTCTCCTGGCGTTCAATTAAGTGGGAGTTTTTGCTAAGGGGGAGATTTTCAGATTTTATGCTCTTCTCTTGTTGGACCTAAGGGGGAGTCCCGGGTTGCTTGCACTTGTCGAGGGGAGTTTGCTAGTTGTGTTGAGCCGTTGCCTCTATCTTGAGGGACTAGCAAACATTTTCCTCATTTGGCATCGAGTTTGATTTCGATTGGTTCGAAGACTTTTCGATTGTTTTTCAATTGGTTCGGAGTGGTTTTCGTGCTAGTTGTGTTGAGCCTCTGTGCCTCTATCTTGAGGGACTAGCACTTTGCCGTTTTTTAGCTCCGATTTTCAATTGGTTTTCTGCTAGCGGTGTTGAGCCTGTTCTACCTCTTCTTGAGGGCTAGCTTTGCTTTGCTTGGTCGCGTCGAGCCGTTGCCCATGTCTTTGGGGACCAAGTTCTCGCTTCTTCCACTTGACCTTCTTCGGCTTTGCTATGCTTTTGGGTCATTTGGTTGAGTTCTCTTCCTCTCCTTCCTCCTACCTTCTTCTTTCATTTTATGATTTGTGTGTGTAGTTGACAATGCACTCATCAAGGGGGGATTGCGGATACATGGGTGTATGCCGAGTCTCTGAGTGATGAGTGATTGTCAACGGGTTTGATGCGCATGTTCTTTGGCTTGTGTTGTGCAGGTGTCGAGCACGGAGACAGTGATCGAGGGCAAGGTGAAGGTCAAGTTGAGACGTGTCGTGCCGACGGACTGGGTGCGATGAAGGATGGGCGTGCCGTGCGGCGGACGTGCAATGCCAATGTATCGAGCAGTGAAGGGCGGACGTGAGGCTTGGACTGAGGGACCGGAGTGCCTGAGGATCAGCTGTGGTGGCTGGCAGCCTGGGACAGCGACGAGCGGAGACTTGCGGGCACGGTGTTGCTCGGGTCGAGGACCTGGGGACACGTGTCGGTGGACGGGTGCACGGGGGGTGCATCCCTCTACAGCTCCGGTTTGGTGGTTGAGCCAGGGAAAAACCACCGGTGGACGGTTTCCGAGTTTGGGCCTCAAAACTCGGGTGCTCGGTTTCCAGGTTGAGCCACAAAACCTGGGCGCGGATGGTTTCCGAGTTTGGCCACAAAACTCGGGTGATGGGCCGGTTTCCGAGTTTGGGCCTCAAACTCGGGCGTGCGGGTTCTGAGTTTGGGCCACAAAACTCAGGCTGGAGGCTGGTTTCCCGTTTGGGCCTCAAAACCGGGGGTTGCTGGAAAAGGCTGGTTTCCCGGTTTGGGCCACAAAACCGGGGGTGCAGAGCGAGGGCGGCACGTGGCGGCGATCCAGAGGTTGCGTCGCGGCAACGCTTCGGTTCGAGCGGGCGTGGCCGTCGATCTACCTACCACCGCGGGTCGGACCAGAATAGCCTTAGGGTTTAGCTGGTTCGCTCTGTAATTAGTTTAGAGAGGGGTAGAGTAGGAAATAGGCTTAGTCTAGGTTAGTATAAGTAGTCCAGGGGAGACACCTCCCTCCCTATCTCAGTTAGTGCTTTCATTTGCTAGGGTTTCCGCTCTCCCGTCCCTGCTTTAGCTAGTTGAGATCCGCAGAGAGACTCCACTCTGTGTACTATTGAGCTGAGGAAGTGAGGCCGTATCCTCACCTTGGAGCACAGATCGATGGCTTGATTTGCGTCTTTGTTTCGAGTTCGTGGCTGTGATTTCCGTGTTGCTGTGTTCTTCGCGGAATCCTTTTCTCCACGATTTTCCCGTCGCTTGATCTTTTTGCTCGGTTCATCTTTTGCAAATCCGTTTGAACCAAGTTATTCTAGATCATGAGGCACTTCTTTCCACCGAAGGAATCATCCTCTAACCTCACGGTCTAGGAGATCAATCGTTTTTTTTGTTTCGGGTCACTTTTTCTCTTCACCCCCGAAATTCTTCGATTCACCGATTTGGAGATAGGTTCGAGCCATGATCTCTTAGAGATAGCTCACTATACTCTTTGTGACTCCACTCACCGAGTTTGATCCCTAGAGGACTCGTTTGGAGAGGTTTGAGTCGAATCGGTGGAAGAACAGAGGGCTGTCGGGGTGACCGGACGCTGCTCGGGCCGACCGGACGCTCAGGTCGTGCGTCCGGTGGTTGAACACCACTGTGGTTGTTTGCGTGTGACCGGACGCTCTGTTCACTCGACCGGACGCTCCCTTCCGTGAGTCCGGTCAAGAACAGAGAGGGTCCAGATCGGTTTTTCAGCGACCGGACGCATCCGATGTCAGCTGACCGGACGCGCAGGATCCACTGTTCATTGCGCTTGTTCGTTTCTGACCGGACGCACTGCTCTCGACCGGACGCTCCGTACTCGTGAGTCCGGTCGCGAACAGTAAGGTTCCAGAGCCGATTTTTGTTGACCGGACGCGTCCGGTCCCTGCTGACCGGACGCTGGCCAGAGTCCGGTCGATCCAGTTTCGTGCGTTTTCGTTCGCGGTTCGTTCGTTCTTGATCGGATTCGAGTTCCGTCTTTTGCGTTGGCTTTCTAGGGTTGTCTAGTGTTCCGCTGTGCTTCTAGGAAGCATCCACCCTATATCTAGGGTCGTGACATTAGCAAGCTCTAGGTTCGCTCTTGGGGTTGATTTTGGGACAGTGGCATCTAGTTTCCGAAAGGAAATTTTGAAGCTCCCATTCACCCCCCCTCTGGTCGCTTTCGGTTAGCTTCTCGGTCCTTCAGACATTGACTACAAAGTTAACTCCCACGAGATTGCATGAAAAACATTGAAAAAAGTATAAGGCATAACAACTTTGACATATGTATAAAAGAATGTTTATATTAAATAAACAGCCGATAAACTTAGAAAATGTTAACAAGATAAAGATCTATATGTCCGTTTAAGCGACATGAAACCAACGTATCGACTAATTGTACGAGCATTTCTATTCATTAACAGTGGGGTGTCTCCATACAACACACATAATAACAAATAGATCGATAAAATAGCTTAAACGTCAACAATGGGGTGTCTCCATGCAGCCATGATGATGGTCAAGGTAGATCACTTCTCGTGCAAAGAGTAGATCCGTTAATTCCAAGCCACTTAAAAGAACACATTATGAAGGAAGCATAACTGGATCGGCTATTTTAGCCGATACACGGTCCATGAGGCACGAACAAGATCTATCTGTCAAAGCCATGATTTAAACTAAGATAAACAGACTTAATCTATCAAATATATCAGTGGGGTTCAGGAATACAGCCATAATAGACATGTTAGATCAAATCTATCTGCTCTTAGATCAGATCATGACTTTATCGAATATCTCGAACGCACAACATGTGACAACCAAGATTGACGAAATAGTCGATGAAAGGCTTGAATCGGCTATTTCCTTTGTTGTGAGCGTGTAAACCTCAGGATAGCCAAAACTAAGTATCTTTTACGTTTAGATTACTTCATCAATCTTGATTGGGCAAGATGTTGTTTAAAACGTAAATAAACGTATTAAAACATAAAACAACATCGATAACTTAATGAATCTACTAGCTTGCCAAGCCAGTAGAGCCGATAACTAGTCAAGATCGACTAATGTAAGAGATATCCCAATAGGAAACATATCCAGATACGATCTTCAAGTTTCCTATCCGCACTCTATCAAAATATAGAATCCAATCCGAACGTGACAAGGTAACCTTGATCTCGCCGGTCCTTGGATCGATTAGATCAGTTTAATGGGCTTTATCAACCCATATTGATCAATGAATCGTCCTTATCAGAGAAGAACCCACGTATTATCATCTGGACTCAACATTCATCACAACCATAAGGCTTTCGACCAGGTCCACCTGGTTGGACGTAACACGAGTGATTGGAACCCCAAAATAATCAGGCCCACTTAGCTTAGAACATCCGATCTCTCAAAAAGACAAATTCGACTCTAATATTATAGGCTGAATATTTCCTCTATATTCATCTTTACCTGTGACACTTTTGAGTGTCAACATATGCCCCCCTGTTTTTAGGTGACCTTTAATAGAACCTAAAAAACAAACGAATAACAATGATGTCCAACTCATCGGCTATTCGAAAATGAAAGATAAATATTCTGATTATTTTCGTTCTAAGGGCGATACATGTATCGCCATTGTTTGGAAGGCGCTCAGGCTTCTTGCCAAACACATGCATGGAAAGTAATTTTTAGATACCTTCCATTTATTGCTCTTGGGAGACTTTCACCTTGTAACGTCTCTAGCACATATGCATTCCCGAATATTACTTTGATCACTTTATAAGGACCTTCCCAACTGGGCGACCACTTGCCAAACTTGTTGCTTCTCGATCCGAGTGGTAGTATAGTCTTCCATACTAATTCTCTCAGCTGGAATGATTTGCTTCTCACCCTTTTATTGTATGCTCTGGCAACCCGAACTTTGTCTTTCTCCATCTCCTTAAGATCCTTTAACCTCTTATCGGTCACTTCATCAACGTTGTCCATCATGGCATCATGATACATAACAGCAGATAAATCATTCTGTCTAGCTAGTCTATATGCATCCAGATTTACCTCGACGGGCCACGCTGCTTCTTGTCCATATACCAGCTCGAAAGGAGTGACCTTTGTAGCACCATGTCTTGACACACGATGTCTTGACTCTAAATCGGTCCGAAGTAAGTGGAACTGATTTAGAGTCCCTTCAGACAAATTAATCGTTCCAAGATCGACCAGGTCAATCGGACAGATTAACTGACCTGATTCATAAACAACCTGGTCGGCCATAGTATCTACCCAAGCATGCTTAACATATACCTGGTCGCCAGGGTAGGGTGTCCGAACTAGTTTTTAAACACTCTGGTCGGCCATAGGAACTGACAATCGCTATTGCACCGGCTTTATGTGAAAATTGCGTTTACTAACATAATAGCCAGATGCTTGTTGAGCTAACATGTTGGCTTTATGATTTTCATGCCTTGGTATATGCCGAATCTGGAATTCGGTAAAATGAGTAATGGTGTCAAGGCACATGTCAAGATAAACATTTAACTATCCCTCTAGACATTGAAATTTACCAGCAACTTGTTGCACTATTAGTAAGGAATCGCCATAAGCTTCAACATGCTTAACCTCCATGGAAATAATATTTCTAAACCGAATAAAAGATCTTCATATTCGGCTGATTATAGTGCACAAGTAATCTAATCGGCTCAGCATTTCAAACTAGCACCAATTGGAGAAATGATGACCACACCAACACCTTGGCCCTCCTTACAAGTCGATCCATCAAAATAAAGTTTCCATGGAGTAAAAGTAAAATAACTGATTTCATCTTCTAAACTTATATCATGCTCAACAATGAAATCGGCAAGAACTTGACCCTTCAAAGTTTTCAATGGTTCATAGGTCAAGTCAAACTCAATCAATGCATACGCCCATTTGCCAATCCTTCCTTTAAGGATAGGCCGATATAACATGTGCTTAATTACATCGGCTTGGCATGCAACAATACATGTACTAGATAGCAAATAATGTCTCATTTTAGCACAAGCATAGTACAAGGATAAACATAACTTCTCAATATGGGTGTACCTTGTCTCGGGATCAAGAAGACGACGACCAATATATGCAATTACGTATTCTTTAGCTCCATCTTCTTGTGTTAAGACAGCTCCAATAACCCTTTCATCGGCGGCGACATATAATCTGAAAGGGATTCCTCTTTTAGGCGCCCGAAGAACTTGTGGAGATGACAAATATTCCTTTATCTTTTCAAATGCTTCTCGTTGCTCTGCCCCCCAAGTGAACTCAGTCTCATTCTTTAGCTTCAATATAGGGGTAAAAGGAATAATTTCCCGGACAAGTTTGCAATAAATCTCCTCAAGTAGTTCACTTTCCCTAAGAACTTCTGCAAGTCCTTTTTGCATGTAGGCGCCTGAACTTTCTTGATCTTTTCTATCCTTTTAGGATCAATCTCTATGCCTTTGTCGTGAATGATGAACCCTAAAAACTTCCCAGCCGACACACCAAAAGTACATTTTAGTGGATTCATTTTCAAACCACAGTGACACATCCTCTCAAACGCTAGACGTAAATCGGCCAGATGAGACATATGGGCAGCTGATTTAATCACAATATCATCAATATATAGTTCCATGATTGTCCCAATTAAATCATGAAAGATCAGATTCATAGCGCGTTGATAAGTAGCACCTGCATTCTTCAAACCGAATGTTGTCATGACCCATTCAAAAAGACCAACGAACCCTGGACAAATAAAGGCCATTTTGGACATATCCTCTTCGGCCATGAATATCTGATTATAACCAGCGTTGCCATCAAGAAAACTGACAACCTGATGTCCTAAAGCATCATTGATTAACATATCGGCTATAGGCATAGGATACTCATCTTTGGGAGTGGCTCTATTTAAATTTCTAAAATCAATGCAAACCCTGATTTTCCCAGTGTGTTTCTTCTCCACAGGCACGATATTAGAGACCCACTCCGCATACCTGCATGGCTGGATAAACCCCGCTTGTAATAACCGATTAATTTCCTCTTTAATCTGGTCATATATTGTAGAATTAAAACGGCGAGGATGTTGCTTGAATGGTCGGAACCCCGACTTAATAGGAAGCCGATGCTCAACAAGTTCTCGGCTCAACCCGGGCATCTCCGTATAACTCCATGCAAAGCAATCAACATACTCCTTCAGAAGCGCGATTAACTTTATTTTATAATCGGCTTCAAGATTCTGATTTACAAAGGTCGGCCTAGGTATAGAACCATCCCCAATATCTACTTCTTCTAAAGGATCGGCCGACGTGAAACCCTGGCCCAACTTATTGAGCTCATCAAAATCATCAATAGCCTCACAAGTATCGGTCTTATAGGTCCGATATTGTTCAACACGATGTTTTAACCAATCAACATTAGCAATCCATTAAATACATGATAATGTTGAACCGATTGTCAATCGGTTTTAAAGATACTGGTACAAAACCTTCCCTAGTAACACTAAAAAACTGAAAATCAAAAAGGTCCCGACCAGACAGACAAGCAATAGTATCATGCCCCCCGAGCAAAGGAGCATCGGTCGTAGCTACATAGGCTGATGAATCTGAGTGCACCACCTCAACATCGTCTCTGACCCACTGAATGAGAAACTGATGTAAACTAGAAGGTATGCACCGATTAGCATGAATCCAATCACGCCCAAGTATAAGGTTATAGCTACCTTGTATGTCGGCAACGAAGAAAGCAGTGGCCAAAGTCTTGCGTCCAACGGTCAGTTCCATGGACACAACTCCTTTGGCCGGAATGGGATCTCCTCCTCTGACTCCAGTGATAGTCATGTTGGTCTTGATCAGTTCTTCATCGGTACCGCCGAGCTTCTGGTAAAGCGAGTATGGCATCAAGTTCACGATTGCCCCGCTGTCGACAAGCATCTTATGAACCGGTGTACCATTGATGTGACCCTTTATATGCAACGATTTAAGATGATTGACGGATTCCTCTGGCTTTTGGAATACAGCAGTCTGCGTAGCGAAGGCAATTTCCGCTGCTGTCGAATCAGCTTCGACCACGTAGTAGTCGGCCGATAAGTAAACTACATTGACCTCCGCCATCTTTGGGGAAGGTTCATAGTCCACCATTTCCTCATCTTGTTCTTCAGGTAATTCTTCACTGGTCGCAGTAATACCAGTGGAGGAACCAGGGTTACTAAGAAGTGAGCCTAATGCCATCGGCACATCAGGAGCTGATTCGGTCCTGGAACCTGGTCGGGTCGGCTCAATTCCTGGTCCAGTAGTAATTGGTTCAACCTGTTCGACCGCTAAACTGATCGGCACCTGTCCTGAGGTGGACGGATTGATGTCCGACTCGATTGGTTCCGAAGCCACTTTAGTAGATTTGGCACCCAGATTGGTCGGCTCAGTATTCGACCTGTTTAACTCTACTATCTTCAAGGTCGGCTTTTGATTGCAAGCTGGCTCTTCGCCTCCTCGCTTGCCCTAAGGGAAAATAGGATGTGTTGAGTTAAATATGTCTTCCCTCTGCAGTTTTCTTCGCTGAGTTTTAGTCAAACCAGGCAGACACCATCTGGGCTGCATGTATTTGGGGTCACGCTCGACAGGTTTCTCTACCTCTACCTCAGCCGAAGTATCTTGTGCTTCTGGGACCTCTTCTGTTGCTGGCTCCTCAACAACCATTGGCTCAGGTTCATTGCCAAGAGGGACTTCCATAGACCCGATTGTAATAGTGGGGACCGGGTCGGGTCTGGTCGGAGAGGCAATAGGAACACTTTGTACCTTCTTTGGTACATAGACCTGTCGCATCTGCGTCTTCCTTATTTCCTGAGAGGTTAAAGTCTTTGACGCGACCAGTCGATTCTGACTAGAGCTCGGCCGATCACCCAAGCGATCGAACACTGAGACTTTTGCAGGCTAATTAGCGGACATTCCCCATCCTGGCTGATAATACATATGTGCCGGCATAGGGTAGGGCACCCATACTCCTTGTGGACCCCATTGTGTTGGTGGCAAAATAGGAGGGGCCCACTGATGGTAATACGGGCCAGCCTTTGGTGCCGGATACGTCGCCTGAGACACAATCATCTGTTTGGATTTCTCATCCTCACGCTCCGGAGGAGTAAACTCTCTCTTTTTTAAGGGCCGATTTTGTGAATCGCCCTTTTCCTGCTTGTATTTGGCCATGAGCTTGTCAAAAGTACATGGTTCTCTAGCAACTTTCCCGTTAATCCTGTCCACATTAGTCTTCCAAGTGCCAACTTCAGGTTTCTGCAGGACAAAAGTGCGGATGACACGTACTCCGGAAGGGGTAGAGTCTTTAGAAATGGTTACACCGACTGTATCAGTCGATTTATTGACCTCACTAGAATTGGCAAAGACCGACCTTACCTGGTCGGCCTTCTGTTCCGGCTGCTTTGAAGATGAACCAGACTGGTCGGCTTGAGGACCCGACCTGGTCGGCCGTTGTCGTGCTGCCCTGGTCTCAAAATACCTTTGTCTATACAAGTGTTGTGTTGACCCTGCAGTGATTGTGAGTTTACTCTTGCCATCACCACTTTTCTCGAGCACCACCTTGCACCCCGAATCGTTGTCAGTATTCGGTGCCACCCGTGGTTCGCCGATAATAACATTTTTTCCTTTGGTCGTATCGGCTTCCTCTGGACGAATCAGAACAGCAGGGTTCCCTGCTTCCACCATGTGAACTGGGAAAGGGGTTGTACTGATCTGCATCTCTGTTAGACTCAACCGTCCTTCATTGAGGGCCGATTGGACCTGTCGACGGAAAACATTGCAGTCGTTAGTGGCATGAGAAAAAGAATTATGGTATTTGCAATAAGCTCTCCTTTTTAATTCGTCAGGTGATGGCAAAGTATAATTAATTTTGAGATAACCGAATTTAAGTAATTCATCGAATATTCGGTCACATTTAGAAAAATCAAAAGTAAACTTCACCTCCTCACCCGATTCTTTTGAATCGGTTTAAGGGAAGGACAAGTGACTAGTTTATTTTGCGCTGGCCATAAAACTTCGGCAGCGTAGCAATCTTTAGACTCATCGTCGGAACTATTAGAATTTATCTCGGCAATGTGTACACCCGATCGATGGGTCTTATGAGGATCATAGGGTTCTTTAAAGCGCGATTCTATCGAAACGGCCTTTTGTAACAGTTGATTTACATTAAAGAAATCATGATGCTCAAGTTTATCCTTGATTTCTCGACGTAGACCAGCAAGACATAGATCTGTTAGATCTCTGTCGGAGATCCTCAAATGGAAACATCGATTTTTAATTTCTTTAAAATGTTTAAAGAAATCGACCACAGACTCACTACGTCCTTGTCGAACCGATGTAAGATGTTAACATAGTTTCTTGGACTCCATCATAAAAGTGATTATGAAATTTTTCTTCTAATTCGGCCCAAGAACCTATGGTGCACTCTGGTAGTGACGTAAACCAGGCGAAAGCTATATCAGTAAGAGATAAAGGAAAATGTCGTATGTTCATAAAATCTAAAGTACTAGCTTCGCCCATTTGTGCGATGAACATGCTGACATGTTCTATAGTCGTTTTACTGCCGTCACCACTAAACTTATAAAAATCCGGTACCCTCCAACCGTTAGGTGCTTTCATAAAATCAAAACATGAAGGGTACGGTTTAGAATAAGTAGTCCTGGTAGGCTTGAATTGGACCCCTAAACTGGTCTCAAGCGACCTAGTTATTTCTTCCTTAAACCGATTTATGGCTCGTCCAAAATCGGTGTTGGCAAGGTCGGTGGTGCCACCATGCATGGGATTGTGGCTTGGTGACTTCGGCGGATTGGGTAACACTGTTCCCTGTCCTCCCGAAGTCCTGTTTGTCGAGATACCCTGGTCGGTCTGTGTGGTCCGACCAGTGCCATGATGAACGTGACTGGTAGTTGTTGAGGTACTGGCTTCACCGCCTCTGGTCTCACTAGACCCTAATTGTCCGAAATTAATGTGTGAAGCCTGCCCCCTAAAAGAATTAAAAGGCATGCCGAACTGTGGTTGTCCAATTGGGACTTCGGGTTTGATAGTTTTACCTTCTAACTTATCCATGCGGTTGCTAAGCAATTTAAATGAATGCTAGATAGTATTGGTAAGAGTTTTTAAAGAATCAACCAGCATTGCGGAAGCACATAGAGGTTTTGGGCTCCTGTGTTGATAATCTCTAGAACTCCTCCTGGGAAGACCCGTCGGGGAGAAGCACGTAGAGGTTGTTCTAGGACCAGCAAGGTCGCCTAGAACGCCGTCGAGCCTCGCCGGGAGACGCGCCGAACAGCAAGGTAGAGGGGAAAAGGGGTAAAAAGCATAGTAGATTGATTTTGATCGATTGGTGTTGGATACCTCAATCGGCCATGATCCTCTCATATATATAGAGGGAGCTGGTCTTATCCCAATAGGAAACATCTCCAGATATGACCGTCAAGTTTCCTATCCGGACTCTATCAAAATATAGAATCCAATCCGAACGTGACAAGGTAACCTTGATCTCACCGATCCTTGGATCGATTAAATCGGTTTATTAATGAATCCATATTGATCAATGAATCGTCCTTATAAGAGAAGAACCCACGTATTATCATCCGGACTCAACATTCATCGCAACCATAAGGCTTCCGACCAGGTCCACCTGGTCGGACGTAACACGACTGATCGGAACCCCAAAATAATCAGGCCCCACTTAGCTTAGAACATCCGATCTCTCAAAAAGACAAATTTGACTCTAATATTATAGGCTGAATATTTCTTCTAAATTCATCTTTACCTGTGACACTTTTGAGTGTCAACAGATACAAAAGATGAACATAAAACCTAATGAATCAGTGGTGATGTACCTCACAATACTAGAGAAC
Organism: Coix lacryma-jobi var. lacryma-jobi; assembly: GCA_009763385.1. NCBI lineage: Eukaryota > Viridiplantae > Streptophyta > Magnoliopsida > Poales > Poaceae > Coix > Coix lacryma-jobi. Next base: position 109,769,057 of record CM019826.1, on the reverse strand, counting down.
CCCACTGCCTATCAGCCAAACAGCAACACCAAAGAAGGAATAGTAATTGTTTGTGACATTTGTCTTGGCATCCTGACACATATATTTTTAAAAATAAACAGGGAATATCATATTTAGTTGTTTTAGAAAATAAAAGTAAAGAACCAAAACTTGCTGTCCAGGTCACATTCTAACCAAATTATAATGTTTGCTATCCTTTTCGGGGTTTGAAATAATGTTCAAAGGGAGCTGAACACATTAAGGCACTGAGTCAGGTCATTGTTTACTACTAGTACTTATCTCATCATCCACACAACAAATTAGTGCTGCATTAGCTTGCTTTCTAATAATGAATTGTGTCATAGAGCAAGGAACAGAACAGTAATCTCATTCTCATCTAGTAATCTCATTCCTTCCATGGCAAATGCAGAAACAAAAAAACAATGACCCAGTAATCATGGCAAACCCTAAACCCTAAATAAGAACAGGAGGTGTTTCAACTCGCTCATGCCCACCCTCTCAAATCAAACCCAGTAATCTCATTCTCTTCCATGGAAATAAAACAAATTGAGGAGGTGTTATTGAGATTGTTTAGGGTTACCGGGAGTTGAGGTCCTTGGCGCCTTGGGGTCCTCCAGGTATTGGCCCTCGCGGTGGTCATCCTTGGCGCTGCAGTAGTCATCCTCGTCGAGCGGTGGTCAACCTCTGGGCACACGGCGGTTGTCCACGTCGAGCGGTGGTCGGCCTTCGGGCGCGCGGCGGGCTCCTTACGATGCCCGCTACGGTTGATGTGTAAAATTGAGATTTGTATTAAAAAAACTATTGCAAAATTTGTTATTAATAATATTAACTTGTTAATATGACAAAAAATTGAGATTTGTTATTAATAATATTAACTTAACAATAATCTATTACAAAACTTGTCTCCAATGTTATTACATAACTTTTCTCCACTACTTTATTACATAGACGTGTGGCGTATACATCTCAATTTGGTGCTAGCACTTTCACGGACCGCTTCTCACCATCGGGACGGGCCCAGGGCTTTATACCGCTCTTGTTGCAACTATCCTCGACGGCCTTGATCTTCTTTGCAAAATCGGTAAAAAGTTGGAGCTCTACATAGTTGTTGTATTGTTCTGGGCTTTGGACCCCATCAGCTCCAACAATCCGCTGCTTTCCTGACACGACCGCATGCCTCTTTGGTTCCTCCGGATAGATATAGTAGGCCACTTGCGCGACATTAGTTGCAAGTACCCATTGGTCATCTTTGTACCCGATACTTTTGAGGTTCACGGTGGTTAGCCCGAAACTGTCGATCGCAACTGCTTTGGGGTTTACCCAGTGGCACCGGAAGACGGTTACGCATACGTCCTTGCCATAGTCAAGTTCCCATATTTCTTCGATATGGCCATAGTATTGCGTCCTCGTGTTTATGGCCTCGTCGACGCCCTCATATCGAACACCGCAGTTCTATGTCACGCTCTTCTTGTCCTTCTCTTTCGTGTGGAACCTGTACCCCTTCACATCGTACCCTTGCCACGTCATGATTTGGCTTGATGGGCCTTGCAGAAGCTTCTGCATGGTCTCTGTATCTTCATCATCAGGGCATCTTTCTAGGGGTACGTGTTGCTCTTTGAGCCAATCTATGAAACTGTTCCTGTGCTCATTCTGGACCCATGCCTCTGTGCGTTGTCCATCATTAGCGGCACGGATCTCTTCTATGTGCCTCTCGACATATTTCTCCATGCTCACCAACTGATGTAGGATGTTGTAATGAGCTTGTTCAATCTCCTTGTATGGTATATCCGTGCGAACTTTTCAGCCCGTGCACCCCATGTCCGCGATTCTGCCCTTATGCTGATGGACAGGCAACCCAATCGCCCTCCCATCTTTTATGTACCTCATACACCAGTTCACTGCCTCTTCGGTTGTGTATGCCTCGATCATAGAGCCCTCCGGGTGAGCATGGTTATGAACATATCTGTTGAGGGTGAACATGAACCACTCGTACATCCACATCTCGTCGAGGTACACAGAGCCTAGTTGCTCGATCTGATCCACCATGTGCATCATCAGGTGTACCATAATATCAAAATATGATGGGGGAAAGCACATCTCAAGATGGCAAAGGGTCCCCGCAATGAAGTCCTTCAGGGCAGGGAGGTCAGCCTTACCGATGACCTTCTGCGTGATGCGGTTAAAGAAGTATGATATCCGAGTGACCACCATCTTCACTCTGGACCGATAACCCTTATCACAATTGGAAGGAACACCGTCAGCATGATGTGGCAGTCATGTGCATTGTAGCCGGTCAATGAATATCTGAGGTCTTTCAAAGAGACGAGGCTCTTGATGTTGGAAGAGAAATCGGTCGGCACCTTGTGTAACACCCTAGGTGTTAAGCATTCCTTAAACTGCATCATTTGTCATGGCATAAGCATAGCATCTCATCTTTTCATGTGCAAATGTTTGTTGAAGTGCTTAAGTCCTTGTTTGGTCTCTAGTGTAACCTTTTTATGCTTTCTGTTTCTGACCAAGTGCCTTATAACAAAGTTGTAGATCTTGATGAAAGGAACAACTTTGCTTTAAAGCACTTTCTCAGAAAAAGCTTTTAAATTATGATTTCTTGCATTAGAAAAATGGTTTAGCACTAAATTTTTTCTAAGCAGAATTTGGACTGGAGCCTTAAAGATGATTTGTTCCTTATAAAATGCTAAGCAACTTTGCTTTTAGGACCTTCTCCTAATTCGGCTTAGTTTAGGAGTTATAGAGCATCAAAGTTTTAAAACCAAACTTCATTAGTTTAAACCCCAGTGGGACCCCCTGTTAGCCCCTCTCTTCTCCCCCGCGCGCGCGCCGCTCACCTCCGCCGGCAGAAACCGCCTCGCCGCCGCGAGACCGCCTCACCGGCGGCCAAACCACCGACTTCGCCGCTCGTGTTTGCGCAGCAAGCGCCACGTCGCCCCATGCACCCCGTCCTCGCTCGCCGCGTGTCGCGCGATGTCTGACGCCGCCGTGCCAATCGGGAGCTCCTCCCCAACGGCAACCGGCCAGGTGCAATGCACCTGCGCCCTCCCGCTCTCTTGCATCCTCTCCACTCCGCGCTCGTGCTCTGCAAGCTCACTCACTCGCTCACTCTCTCGCTCGCAAGCTCGCCAGCCACTCCACCATCTTCTCCAGTTCGCCCAAACCGTCATTTGCCGCCGAACTCCGGCGAGCAATTTCTCGCTCCACCGTTCACCGCTGTCCAATTCCTCTCGCCAGTCTCTCCGCCCTAATCTCCTCTTTCTCCGGCAAGGGTTGGTTTCCCCTCTCTCCCTCTCTGGCCGCCGGAACAGCGGATGCCATCCTCAAGCTTCCGCCATGGCCGCCGCCGTGACCTTCACGTGAACCGGCCATCTCCGGCCAACCACCCCAATCCGAGCCCAGTTCTTACCTCCCAACCTCCATAGTAGCTTAGGGTCAGATGGAGACCTCTCTCGTGCCTTGAGTTCGCCGGATCAGGGGCCAGTCGCGCCGTGTCCGCCGTGGACCGCCGCCGCGCATGGCGCCGAGCAATGCCGAGGATGCCGAGGCCCGAAAGTTGCTCCAATAGGTCACTTAGGACGTGCTTGGGCTAGTATTAATCTCGCCGAGTCTCAAGCTCGCCGGGAAGAGCTTCGCCGCCGCCGCAGAGCCGCCACTCCGCCATGGCTGCCGTCGAGCTTGCTCCGGTATCCCTCTGGCTCGGCAAGTCAGTCAGTCGTGTTCGTCTCGCAAACCCGCGTCCAGTGGTAGCCTCGACGTCGCCAAAAGCCTCACCGCCGGTGAGCTAGGGCCGGTCAACAGCGACGGTGCCAAAGTCCGTCGTTGACCGCCGAGCCTGGCCTCGCGCGGTAACGTGCCGAGCCTGGCCTCGGTAACTTGGTCGCCTGTCTAGTGGGCCTCGACCGCAGAGAAGGAGTGAGTACGAGAGAAAAAGGGAAGTCTGTGTGCAGTGAGGCTCGGGATAGCCGGGTGTGCCGAGCGTTTGCCTCAGCCTCGGCTGAGTCAAGTTGGGTGTCCGTAGCGTTTTAGGTCAAGTTTTCTTTTAAATAAGTTTTGCAGAATTTATGTAAAGGCTTCAAAAATTCCTACAAGGCTCATTTTAAGTCCAAATCCTGTGAAACAAATTTTGTTGTGTTCAGCATGATTAGATCTATCTGTGAAAAATGTTAAATGCATTATTGGTGATATTTTTATGTGTAGATTTACTTAAGTTAGAAAGTGTTGTTAACTGGAAAATGCATAACTAATTATGTATAAGTCAAAAAAATGTGATTCCAGTTTTGTTAGGTTTGTATGGATATATAGTTCAGGGAAAAATATAATATAAGGTTGTTCTGTGAATTATTTGGGCAGTAGTAATTAAAATGGTTAAATGCTGCTTTCTTGTTTATTTTGTAGTAATTAAAATATGAAGAGTATGGACTTGGTAAATTTTGCTGACTGCTCTTGTGCTAAGAAGTTCAGAAGAAAATTATGAAATCTGTTGTTTGACACTTTTGGCTAGGGTGTGTAGTTCAAAGCACCTTTCCACGGTAGAATTTGTCTTTTTCATAGGGGATAGAGTTTAAGTCCAAATGGGTTGAAAATTTGACAGAGAACTAGTGTGAGTGTTGTTAACTTCCAGTAATTTGTGTAGATTTTTCTAAGCCGTCTAGAATGGGTTGCTGTTTTAAGCATGTTTAAATAGATTTATTTCAGTAAGTATTTAGAAGGTAATAAACTCGTTAAATAAACTTTGATGTGGCGACAACATAGCTTAACAAGTTGATTATGATAGTTTAAATAGTTGGGATAATGTTGACTACCTTGTTGAAGAGAATGCAGTAGATGACATGTGCTTATCCCCTGATTGTTGTTGATCATGTGCATCACATATGCATTCTATGTGCATTCATCCTATTCATGCACATTATGCATCATACAGGGTCAGCGGAGGAGATCCAGACCCAGACGACACCGGAAGAACCCAGTCCGAAGGAGAACCGGATAGAGGAAGCCGGAGGGACAGACGCCGACGAGCTACCAGAGTGCCGCGACCACCGTCCGTCACACTTTGAGCAAGGCAGGCCCCGGAGCATTCTAACTCCTACGGTTTGCAAATGCTTTACAATTAACCTGATGATGGATGTTGCATTCGGTTATAGGAATTGATTGCTACCGTTGATGCATTATTACTTATCCTTGTCCACCTGCAATATATCTTGATATCCCTGTTTAGTTCTAGGCTCGTTATATGCTTAGCCCTGCTTAGACCGGTAAAAGTCGGGTGATTTCCTGTCTCCCGCAATAGGTGGATACTGATCATGTTTAGCCTGTGCTATCATGAGATAACCATGTGATAATTTATCTGAGACGGAGGCGGGATGTAAAGCAGCAGGACATGGGTTCTGTGTGCTAGTAGTCTCCCGTCTGTGTCGCCTAGGACCCATTCGGGAATGTAACTTCAGTCAAATTGAACGCGTCGATCTCTTAACGGAGTAGGTCTGAGTACCTCCCGTGAAGCCGAGTAAGGTTATTCGAGCCGGTGATGGAGATGTTGACGCCTAACACCCAGGGCCTCAGCTGTACCGTGGGCAACTATTCTGATCAACCTGGCATGGTCCGAGGGCAGGCAGGGCCTGATCGACCTGGCATGACCGTGGGCAGTTATAGATTGAGCGACCTGGCACTGAGATAACCCCCGGTGTAGAAGGGCCCATGGCCGTCCGCGCATTGTGTTCTCGAATCCCTGACTGGTAGCTTACGACTGCCGTAGCCGGAATGTGCCGGGCGAGTGTGAGACATTTTATCCCCAGCTGGGTAGGAATCGATTATAATCGCCATCGCTCCTAGACAGTGAGCAGTTGACTTTAGATCATCTCCCGTAGAACTTATGGAACTAAAATGGTTATGGAATCTGAAAGGCTATTGATGAAATAGTCACTCTTGATTGATTAATTAGCAAGTGCTTGTTTAGTACAGGTGCAAATCTAGTAAGGTAGAGTTAATGACTAAAAGCAATTGCCAACATCTGAAACTGAGTTTTAGTAACTAAAGCTTTCATGCAAAGGAGTATGTACAGCCAACCCCACTTATATAGCCTACATGATCCTTGGTCTCATTATTTCTGATTTTGTCGGGTAAGTCTAGCTGAGTACCTTCTCGTACTCAGGTTTATTTCCCTTGTTGTTGCAGATGGCCAGTGCTTTTATGGCTACTGCGAGAACTGCTTGTACCCGGTAACGGGTGATGACTAGACCAAGGGCATGGTCAATACTTATCTCGTCCGTTGCTTTTGTGGACCCGGTCAACTGATGGCACCGTATTTCTGATCAATCCAAACTTATGTTTTAAAGACTATGTTGCTTCCGCTACTACTATCAAAACTATGGTTTGTAATATTATTTCGTACTCCGATGTAATTTGAACTTTATGCAACTATGATGTAACCCGTGAGCATATTCGTGGAACAAGTACGATCTTGGCGGGATGTCGTTGAATGATTTGAAATCCTTCGAGATTTCCGGACTACCGGGTTTGTACGAGCTTAAGTACTCGATGATTTCTGCGAGAGCAGAGGTTTTCAGTGCTTAATCTGGTGCAAATTGATCGGTTCTATTACACCTTGATACCCCTAAGAAGCTTGAGCATAGCAGTCTTCTCGCCATGCCTTAGGTTGTAGGCCGCACCTGGAAGATCGACTTTACCATTATGAGGTGACCCAGGGTGAAGGTCCTGCCTGATGCCCTGGTTGAGAAGATCCGTTCGTGACTTTAGACCATCCTTCATCTTTCCCAAGATGTCGAGCAGGACACCGATCGTGCTATCAAAGACGTTCTTCTAGAGATGCATACAGTCGATGGCATGGGGTGTTTTTAGTGTCTTCCAATATGACAGGTACTCGAAGAAAATCGACCTCTTCTTGAAAGGAACAGAGGGGACCTGCGACGCTTCCTCGTTTGTTTTGTCCCCTCCTCTGGTGGCTTATTCTTCTTCCCAAACTCGATCTGATCAATATCCTTAACCATTTCATACACCTTTGGCCCCCAACTAGTCTGCGCTAGTGGTTCACCCTGTGGCTCGCCCTGATCATCGAACAATTGATTCAAGACACTTCTTCTATATCTGTGCCTTTTCGGAAGGAACCGCTTGTGCCTCATGTAGACCAACTTGTTTGACCCCTTGAGGAAAGTGTAGCATGTATCGTCGATGCACATTACGCAGCCGGTCTTCCCTTTGATCTGCCACGACAGTGAGAAGAGGCCGGGGTAGTCGGTGATGGTGACAAAGATGATGGCTTTTAGGGTGAACTTCTCCTTGAGGGACGCATCCACCATCTCGACCCCAACATCAAATAGCTCCTTCATTTCCTCCATTATCGGCTCGAGGAAAACATCGATATCGTTGTCAGGCTGCTTCGGTCCTGAGATAAGCATGGTCAATAGAAGATACCTGCGCCACTGACACAGATGGGGAGGTTGGTTGTAGATGGTCAGTACGACCGGCCAAGTGCTGTGGGAGCTGCTCAGCTCGCCGAACGGATTCATCCCATCGTTACTCAGCGCGAACTGAACGTTCCTGGGATCTTTGCCAAATTGCGGGTAGGTCTTGTCGAAATCTTTCCACTGCTGGCCATCGGAGGGGTGCCACAGCATGCCATCGTCCTTCAAGCAGTCAGCTAATGCATGCCAGGATATGAGCTTCGCGTCCTCTGGGTTCCCAAATAGCGCACGCAGGCGGTCGATCACTGGCATGTACCACACCGACAGTGCCGGACTTCTCCTCAACGTGTGGCCCGCTACCAACAACGAAGCAGAATATGAAGCACTACTCCATGGTCTTAAGCTAGCAGTCGCACTGGGCATCAAGCGACTCCTAGTCTATGGCGATTCTTCCGTAGTAATTCACCAAGTCAGCAAAGACTGGTATTGCACAAAGGAAACAATGAACGCTTATTGCGCGAAAGTCCGCAAGCTGGAAAAACACTTTTTTGGGCTAGAACTCATTCGTATTACCCGGGACCTCAATGTGGCAACAGACATCCTAGCAAAATTAGGATCCGACAGAGCCTTGGTCCCTAGTGGTACCTTTGTACATGAATTATCCAAGCCGTCAATCCAAGAGAAGGAAGAGGCTGAGTCAGCACCATCCATCGCGGTTCTAACGCTAGCACCCGACTGGACACAAGTCTTCATTGACTACTTCAAAGAGCATAAACTGCCAAGTGATAAAACTGCCGCAGAGCAAGTCACCAGACGTAGCAAAAACTATGTTTTAGTCGGCGACAAGCTGTATCGACGCGGAGCATCATCAGGAATCCTCCTCAAATGCATCTCACCAGAAGAAGGCAGGGAAATCTTAAATGAAGTTCACTCTAGGTGTTGCGGTAAACACGCAGCTTCAAGGACTCTAGTCGGAAAAATCTTCAGATCAGGGTACTATTGGCCCTCAGCCTTGAAAGATGCAGAAGACTTAGTCCGTCGCTGTCAATCGTGCCAGTTCTTTGCCAAGCAGCAGCATGTACCTACACATGAATTGATCTGTATTCCTCCATCCTGACCTTTCTCATGCTGGGGACTTGACATGGTGGTTCCTCTTAATCGTGCTCTAGGCGGATTCGAGTACATCTACGTCGCAATTGACAAATTCACAAAGTGGATCGAGTACATGCCCTTGATCAAGTTCAATGCATCAAAATCAGTACAATTCATGCAGAGCATCTTTCACCGCTATGGGATGCCGCACAGAATCATCACTGATCTTGGGTCCCCTTTCACGGCTACTGAATTCAAGTCATGGGCTAGCGATTGCGGAATCAAGATAGACTGTGCATCAGTGGCCCATCCACAGTCCAACGACCAAGTTGAACGAGCAAACGCCCTGATTCTTGCAGGGTTAAAACCAAGAATATTTGACCTCCTAAAAGATCACGGCGGAAAGTGGGTCGAAGAACTGCCCAAGGTAGTTTGGGGGCTACGGACACAATGAAGTCGGGCAATAGGCCAAACTCCTTTCTTCCTGATATATGGCACTGAAGCGATCCTCCCGGCTGACTTAATCTGGAATGCCCCACGAACAGAGCAGTATAACGAAGGCGAAGCTGATGACACCAGGCGGCTAGAAGTCGACAGCCTCAAAGAAGCCTGATTAACCGCACTCTTTCAGTCAGCAAGGTACCTTCAAGGGATGAGGCGCTACTACAACAAGAACGTCCATCACCGCACTTTTCAAGTAGGCGACCTGGTCCTGAAGAAAATTCAGAATACTATAGGGCGCCACAAGCTTATGAGTCCTTGGGAAGGACCTTACATTATGTCCAAAGTAACAAGACCCGGGTCATTTGAGCTAGTCACTGAAGATGGATCTCCACTGCCAAATTCATGGAATATTGAGCACTTGAAGAAATTTCATACTTAAGGACTACGCTGCAATTCTGACTAAGGGCATTTGTATTTATTAGTCGGATATTAATAAAGTTTGGAGTTCATCAGAAACAAGAACTTTACAAATTATCCAGACTTTTTCTACATCTCATCATGATTAATCAGTCACATAAAAATCTCTGCAATAGCAGGGTTTACCACCGATTAATATTTAATATTACTCGGACGGATTGGTTCAGCGGTAACCATATTTGAGTTACGAGCTTCGAGCTCAATACAACTCACAAGGTAGTATGGCTTAACACCCGGCTATCAGCCTATAGTGAATATGGTATCTACCGTAGTAAATACTAGTTTCTATAAGGCATAACAAGGTGAAATAGTACCCGCCCTGTTACATATTTACCGGACAGAGGTCCATCTACCTTCGCACCCAAGCTACGATCATCAAGAGGATATGTTCCACCCAGAAGGAACCACGGTTACGGTCCTTCAAGAGGTGCCTGATCAGAATTATCCCTTGAACAAGGGTACTAAGAGTAGTACTCGGGCAAGACCAAGTTCTCTACACAATCACTAGAGAAACAAAGTCGTACGACCCACTATAAAAGTGCTAGAGAGCACTCGGATAGACTCGTCTAATCAGACGCCTGGTCATACATCCACATAAAGTAAAATCAACCTATTGCCGAAGAAATTTCTCGCAATAAGGAGTTGATCATATATGAAATCCATGAGATTCAAAAGTAACCAATATTTTTGATATTTCATAATAATCATTTGCAGGGGATACCAGCCGCGCTGGAAAGACTAAGGAGACTAAATTACTCTACAAGATCTAGAATCTGCGAGTACTCCTCCGCCGCGGTCTTCACCTCCTCTTGCGTCGCTGCAAGGTCCTCGTCGCCTTCGCCTTCAGGGAGAGTCATCAGAGCAGACAGGTCGAAAGACGGCAGATGCAACCGCAGCGTCGCCATCAGACCTTGCACCACAGAAATCGACATATCTTTGATATATTGAGCAAGCCGCCCAGGCGCAGCCTTGGCCCGATCAATCAAAGACTCCTCAACTCCTTCTGGCGCCGGAATCATGTTCAGGATGGGCTCGACGGCATGCTCCAAGGCCTTCAGAGAAGCTTGGGACGACTCGAGGGCCTCCCGCGACTCCTTCGTAGACTTCAGAGCCTGCAGAAGGTCCCGGTCAGCACCCTCACGCATCAATTTGGCTTCCTGAAGAGTACTTTTGTGCATTAGCAAATACCTCCTCAAACTCTGCCTGCTTCCGGTTGAATGCGCTCTGCCACCCAGAAGCTAGCTTATTCGCATCTACATAAATATCAGTCGGCTATCATATAATCAGATTGACACTATGGCATCAACTGACACAGAAAACTACAAAGTTTACCTTCAAGCTACTTTTTGGAAGCCTTCTTCAGCTCCTTCATCTTCTGCTCCAAAGATGCGGCCTTAGCTATCAGCCCAACCTCACGGTCGTTTGCAACATCACGATCTGCGACCACCTCCTTGAGGTTGCCTTGGAGTTCATTGATGTGGTTATGCAGAAGCTGGGTGGCTACCTTTTGACTGATTTGGTCCTAGGCAATATAGTCCCGGAGCTTCTGGTTCTCATGGGACATCTCCTGGCGGATCCGGGTGACCTAATCTCTAACCTTGAAGTCAAAGGCCTACATAAAAACACTACTGTGAGTACTCGGACGTGACTACAGTACGATAAGAAGAAATTGAGAATCTTACATCAACAAATTGGTGAAGAGCTTCAACAGGAGCCCTCACTTGATCACTCAGCTCCTTCAACCGGGTGAGGTCCTAGTCATACCCGGATACGTCGAGAGTCGCCCCCTGGCGTGAGGATTCGGGGACATCTACAGACCCTCCATGTGGATAAGATGAATCTTCTATACGGATATCCGCCAAGACCATGTCCAGGGTTGGTTCATCCGGCTGTCGTGTACGGAAAAACCAGTCATTGAATACCCGGTCAAACTCCAGCTGAGCAGGAGAACGAAAGATGGAGAATGGCCAACCAACCTGAGGCAATGGGAGAACATCAGAATTAGGAGCCGCATCAGCCTGAGACTTGGACGGAGAGGAGCCAAGCAGCGGATCTACCTGGCTAAAAGTTGGCGGCACACTGGAGTCATCCTTGGCCAGCGACCCTGACTCCTCTACCGCCTGGGAATCAGGAATGGTACTCGAGGTTGTTGCATCTGGTTTTGTTTTCCTACAAACAAACGAATACTCAAGTTAGTATCAGCAATCTGTGAACACTCTACAAAAGCTAAAAAGTTACATCACGAGCTTCAATGGCTTCGGCAACTTCAAGAGAGGCTATTTCAGAAGCGGATCCGGAACCAGAGTTTCTTCATGGATTACATCACTTGAAGTCCCTTGAGTTGTCTCAGCATCTGGTACATCGCCATATATAAGACAAGAGTTTATCAAAATCCAGATACAAAAGGACTATAGAGTACTCGGGTTTCCCCTTACCAGGAGCACCCATATTACAGTGCTTTTCAGCCAGAGCTTGTGACAAAAGTACTTTTCGAACAGCACAGCGCCTACCAGTGTGAGCCTTCTTTGGGATAGTTTCCCCGATGTCTTGAAGTGGAGTCAGCGACCTTTTCCGGCTACACTCAGCTTCTGGGTATATAAGCATGACATCAGAGTCAGTTGAATCTATGTCAAGCAAGTCAAGAACTTCAGGAGAGCTCGGTTTGTTGGGAAGATCCTCACTTCGGATAGGACCCTCCAAAACTATGCCTCCACCTTCTTCATTTGCTGGTGGTAGGGGAGGACAATCATTGTCATCTCTCCCCTGGCCCTAAAAAAGAAGAACATTCAGTCAGATTAGAAGGATATTTATTCAGAACTTCGAAGACATGGTAAATCATATATTTACCTGAGGCGGAGGATTAATGGCGGAGAATGTTGTCACCACTGGAGCAAGGTGTTAACGACTCTTGAGAAGCCGGTTCACCCTCCATAAGACTTCATAGTCTGACAACTGTTCGACGGCATGACGTCCCGGGTCATTCTTACCCAGGTACTCGAAGCCAAAATTGGCTCGCTGTTGCAGAGGATGGATGCGTCGCGCAATAAAATCTTGGACGACGGAGTACCCGGTCAAGCCGTCATGCTTTAATGCCTCTATGGAATCAATAAGTGGTCGGATAGCCTCTAATCCTTCAGCACTAATCTTGTCTCTCCACTCACGGCACTTTTGCGGAGGCCACCCGTCGTGACGACGAAGCACCGGCGGAGGGTTTGCCATATAAAACCAGCCGGAAGCCCAGTCTTTGACACAATCCGACAAATCTACAGCTATGTACTGACTAGCTACCTCTAACCTTAACTGGATGCTAGCACCACCGACTACCTCTACACTAGCATCACTGGGTTGACACTTCACCCAGAAGAAATTACGAAAGAGAGTAAAGGAAGGGCAGATACCCAGAAAAGCTTCACATAGATGGGTAAAAATTGCAATGTGGAAGCAGGCATTGGGAGTGATATGGTTGAGAGTCAAACCATAATAGTGTAGCAATCCACGGAAAAATTCAGAAGCAGGAAGCCCTAATCCCCGCACAACAAAGGACTTGAACCTCACTATTTCAGTAGTGTTGGGGGCAGGAGCGCGGTGATCGGTGGGCACTCTCCATCCATCAAGCTGTTGTTCTCGAAGTAATCCTTGTTGCGCCAAGAACGCCAACTCTGACAAGATGGTGTCTGGTTTTTTCCATGCCATTATGTTAGTTGGGGGATTGGGATGCTTCGGCTTTCCGGTGGTGGTGATCCTAACCTTCTTCTTATCACCAGCGACTTGTCTCTTGGGACCCATGTTGATAAGGAGAGACTTTCTACGCATCAACTAATGGTTTGCTAGGGGATTTCTAACTCTGAAGGCAATGGCTTGATGAAAGCGTAAGGGACATACAGCCTGACAGTGGCTTATTATAGATCTGTTTTGGCAACCGTTCATCTTTCACAAATGGCGTTAAGAGACTGTTCAAAACCCTAACGGGTGAGAAAGCGCTACAAACGGCGTCAGCTCTAGCTAAACAGACAAGCTTCCTTCTTTCACAAGACACATTTAGTACTCGGATAACAAGACAGAGGACTCGGAAAATATTCCAAGTACCCGGATTTTATTTATTACTACTCGAAATTACAACAGAGATACATGGCAGCATCTTGAGATACAGCAATTACGAGCACAAGTACAATTAGGATGTAAAATGCTACTCTAGTGTAATCAAGGTACAGAGCCTTGATGCCTATTGCACCAAGGACAGGGTTCAGTGAGACGCAGTAAAGCAGACACAAAACCTTGGGTAGACAATATCTTTTCAGTGCATTCCAAGGTGGATCTCAAGCGCTACCCCAGTACTCAAGGAACTCCGGGCAAGGCCATCACCCTCGGCACCCTTTTGACAACCTGTGACTCCGAGGTTATCTACGAGTGGTAGTCACAAGAGTTCTTCTAGGCGCACCTCTGTATCCCTCTGCTCGCGACCACTTGGAAACCACCCTAGCGGATGGTCCCTTCACAAGAGTTCTTCTGGGCACCTCATCTTTTTTACATAATGAAGACACCCAGGGGCTCGGCCATCTCCGTTATCACTACTATAAAACTCATGGGACTAAGAGAAGTTCTATACGCCTATAGGATATGAACTCCTTGCTTCCCAGGAAGGGTATTTATAGGCGGATTCTTCTCGGTCTATGGACATGGTTCATCAACAACAGTGACCGCTGGAGCAATAATTCAACCAATGTACTGTGGTGCATGTGAAGCTCGGTACTAGTAACAGAGCTATTTCCCATACACACTTCAAGACAAAAGCGACAAAGTTTGTAGTTGCAGAAAATGACAAACATCATTATTACACACAGTTGGAACAGTCACCAGTCAATTATTGCTGGCTTCACGGTTATTTCTATTCAGTGGGGGGTGATACGGGATGTTTGTTGAAAACATTACCCACCTAAAGTTGAATATTTATTAATCGGGCAGTTTAAGCAACGAATTGGTGACATGTTCCGATTCCTCATTTCTTTTATAGATTATCTGATCATATATTTCTGAAGATCCCAAGTGCCAACTACTAAAGTACTCGAAACTCAGGCTCGAGGGCTACAGGGTATAATCGATAAAGAAAATGTTTTTTCTTACCCAAAGATTTACTTAGAAAAGGCTCAAAAGATCCTCAAAGTTATTATAAATAACAAGAGGCTTGGGGGCTACAACCTATGGGTGCACTTTTTAGGAAAAAGTGCACGCCATGGAAGTTCTTTACCTATGGAGCACTTCAAGATTTCTCAAGATATTACTCGGAGATTCTCAAAGAGAAACCAGAAGATAATGATTTTAGAAAATGATGAAGAGCTCGGGGGCTTGGCGGACCTGGATGTCAGAGATATCATCAGAAGATGATTCATCCGACTAATCCCGGACGGCATTGAGATCCGAAGACTTGATACGAAGCGTATTAGGATTGGGACTCTATTTGTAATCTAGTTGAGTTCTTAAAGGAAGTCTTGTAATTAGAATAGTACTCCTCTGATGTAATCGACTAGGACTCGGTCTGCGCTATGCTTCACCCGGATATATAAGGGGACGCTGGTGTGAGCTCCGAGGATCGAACATTGAATCATAATCATACACAAGGCACACGCCGCACTGGACGTAAGGTATTACGCTAATCAGCGGCCTGAACTAGAATAAATCGCTGTCCCTGTGTACTCGTCGAGTCCTACGAATGTCGATCCCCACTGAACAAATCGTCTGAGATTACTCAAGACGAGTTGCTGGTTAACAAACACCGACATAACCCTCTTCTTCCTCGTACTGCTGATGAGCCGAGATGCGATTGGCTGCAACACTGCTCTTCTTGACACCCTTCTTCTTCTTCCTATGACCACGTCGCAAGGCCTCATCGTCGTCTGCATCCACGCGACAACCAGCATTTCTCTTGTTGCGACTAGCGCCACAGTGCGGACAGCTCGTCAAATTCTCATACTTTGTGCCCCAATAGAGGATGCAGTGGTTAGGGCAGGCATCGAACTTTCTAAGCTTCATCGCCACTGGCTGGATAAGCTTCTTCACCCGATACGTATTTGCTGGAATCTTGTTACTCGTCGGGAATGTTTTAGCAAGGTAACCTAACAACTCATCAAAGCTACTGTCTGACCACCCATGTCGAGCCTTCATCATCAACATGTGGAGGTTGAAACAGAGCACCGTGCAATCCTTCAGACATTCCCTGCCGTCCTTATATAAGGGATCAAGTGACGCCTGCTTCATATCTCTGAAATTTTCTAGCCACTTCGGGGAGCCATACACGACGTCGTCTTCGTCAATGTGGTTGAGTAAATCCTAAAACAGCTACACATCCGCATGGTCCTGCACCGTAGCGTCCTCAACATCTCCACCACCATCATCTGTCATATCCTGGAGTACATCCTCCACAACGATGTGGTCACGAGCACTACTGTCACTGAAGGCAGGCGCTACTGTTGCTGATGAGACGTGCACTCCAGGATCTTGGTTCACCGTCGTCGTCGACGCTGAGCTTACTCCAGATGCCGCCCCGACACTCGGATTGAATCTCTCTCCATGATGAGTCCACACTATGTAAACTCCAGGATCTTGGTGGTGGAATCTTGCCTACTGAGCTTATAATGTAAATAGCCAGGAAAACCCAGATGCCCGCAGCCGTTGGTGGCCGGCTTACGTTGCCCGCTGTGGTTAATTATTAGCCGCAGCGGGCGCTTCGGCGGCCGGCCGCTGCAGGCCGGCCACCGAATAACCGTGGCGGGCAAAAACTATGCCCGCCACGGAGCCCATTTAGGCAACGCTACGCATATTCAATTCTGTAGTAGTGTTCATCTCTGACACGCCTTTCTTCTTCACGAGATCTTTTAAACTTCTCCTCTTCAATCCACTCTTGATATTCTTGCTCATCTCTTTCCCTTTGCATTTGGTTTATTTCTTTCTGATGTTGCCACTTGTTTAATAGGATTCTGACAGTTGGACGCCTTCTTGCCTCACCAGCCTTTGAAGTTTCAGGTTGATCATGTTGATCAGTATTTTTCTTTCCTTTCATCTCCTGATACTCCTTGGCTGTGAGTTGTTTTTTGGGATCGACCATCTCAGCTATCTTGGCTTTGTTAGAAGTCAACACTTTGATCTCACTCTGAGGTGCAGGAGCCACCATGTTATGTGGAAAAGGATGGCCATTGATTCTCAAACCCTTGGCCTTTTCTAAGCCAATCCTTCCTTTGACAACAGCCCTCTGGATCATATCTTTGAAAACTCGGCAATCGTTAGTAGTATGAGTACCAGAGTTATGAAATTTGCAGTAGCTTTTATTTTTCAGCTCTTCAGCCGATGGGATATTGTGATTCCCAGTTAACTTGATTTGACCCTCCTCTAGCAAGTAGTCAAATATCTTGAGAACAAGTTGATTCAAGTGGATTTCAAAAAGACGCAGTAGAGAGGGAGATCGAGTGACGGGAAAATCGCGGAGAAACGAAGAATGTGAAGAACAAAGTCAAAACGTGAATTGAGACATCTATTTGCAACCGTGTGGTTACCACACGCTACAACAGTGAGATTACGGTCTCACTTCCTCAAAATCTCAAGTACACAGAGGTACGGTTCTCTTCGGATCTCAGTAGCCACAGCAGGGGATTGGGAGAGCAGGAAACCCTAGGTGAAAATAGCAAATGATTGAGATAGGATGGGAGGTGGGTGTCTCCCTCTACTTATCCTAATTCTAATCCCCATTCTACCCCTAACTAATTACAGAGCGAACTAGCTAAACCCTAGGGTTATTCTGGATCAACACGAAGTAGTTGCTGATCCGACGGCCACGCCCGCACAACTGGTAGCGTTGCCTCGACGCAACCTCACCGATTTCCACCATGTGCCGCCACCGCTCTGCTCGTCCTTTTCATGGACCTTGCCCCCGGTTTTGAGGCCGAAACCGGGAAACCTGTCTTCACGACCAACCCCCGGTTTTGAGGCCCAAACCGGGAAACTAGCCATCCATTGCCTGAGTTTTGTGGCCCAAACTTAGAAACCCGCCAGCGCCCAGGTTTTGAGGCCCAAACCTAGAAACCGTCCTTAGCCCGAGTTTTGTGGCCCAAACTCGGCAAACCCGCAGGACCTAGGTTTTGTGGCCCAAACCTGGAAACCGTCCACCAGTGGTTTTTCTGTGGCTCAACCACCAAACCGACGCTGTAGAGGGGATGCAACGCCAGTGCACCCCGTCCACCGACACATGTTCCCAGGTCCTCGACCCGAGCCACACCGTGCCCCGCAAGTCTCCGCTCGTTGTTGTCCCAGGCTGTCAGCCACCACAGCTGATCCTCAGGCCACCGGTCCCTCAGTCCAAGCCTCACGTCCGCCCTTCACCGCTCCTGGTCCATCGGCACGGCACATCTCTACTTGACCTTCACCTTGCCCTTGATCACTGTATCCGTGCTCGACACCTGCACAACACAAGCCAAAGAACATGTGCATTATCACAGTTGACAATCACTCATCACTCGAGACTCGACATACACCCATGTATCCGCAGCGCTTTCATTTCTTGCGAGACCATTATGAGAAGGGTGATATCGAACTTCACCATGTCGATACACATCTTCAGTTGGCAGATATTTTCACCAAGCCTTTGGACCAATCAACCTTTGCTAGGTTGAGAGGTGAGCTTGGTGTGTGTTTCCCCTTTTAGTTGGGGGAAACATTTTGGTTCTTGTATCATAGACTGACTTCTTTTCTCTTGTTGTTTGTTCAGTTTTTGCATTTCATCATATTTGCATCTTTATCTTTTCGAGCTTCATGTCTATAATCTGTAGAATGAATCTATGCTCTGATTAGTGTATACTCTGATAATACATGATGATGCTTGTAGCTTAGGCTCTTTTTGATCACTGATACATGTTGTGAGCTGAGCTATTTTTCAGAACTGTGAATATGCTTAATTCAACATAATTTGAAACATGTTCACCATTGATTATGGCAACTAGCATATGTAGAATGTGTTGAAGTCACTTGTGCTTTTCATATATGCTACATTGCTATGTCTCTATTTCTGAGTATTTCACTTGCTTGGTATGTTCATATTCTACTAAATTTGAACCAAGTTGAAGTGAATTGGAAAGATCGAGATGGGATCACTTGACAGCACATCACGGTATCGAGACTGTTTCTCATTGCACTTTATGTTAAACTTGAGCCGTGTAGTGTAAGACCGAAACCGTTTGCTTCAAGCTTCTGAATGCTTATGCATAGGCTTAGCTCGGTTGAAAAGTTAGGCAATGTCATGTTTTCAACCTCTCGCAATCACATGCTAAAATTTTAAACTTGTGTAAAAAACCGATGTAATTCCGATAAAAATTCTGAAAACACAAGTCTATGTTTCATTCTATAGCATGATGATTGAACTTTGCTAGGGGTAGTTCACCTTGTATACATGTTTAGCACTTGTGTATCTTCCTGTCTATACATGTTAGTGCTATTTTGGTGGTGAACCCCTTTTCTGAAAGGCTTAAAACTGCTCATTTTGCTCATATATTCATAATTCGTATATTGTGATCAGTTTGAGCCTTTGCTAGCATTTGTGCTTGTTGTTGAGTAGTTGGATCAACACTCATTAGAGCATCTATTCACTCTCTGGAATATATACTTGAAGCTGCTAACTTGCATTTGTCTCTCATATGCATTGTGCCTTGTTGTGTGCATTTTCAACTAAGGGGGAGAAATTTTGACAAATCATGTCCCTAGTTGTATGCACTATTCAAGGGGGAGTTCATGTTTAGGGGGAGTTTGCTCGATTTTTGCTTTGACGAGCTGTTCATTTGGTGTGGAGCGACTCTCAGCCCATATGTGGGTTTTCAAATTGGTTCGGAATAGTTTTTGGCTAGTTGTGTTGTGCCTTTGCCTCTTTCTGGAGGGACTAGCTTGTCTGTGTCTTTCTTGCTCCGACCTTCTCGCTAGCGGTGTTGAGCCTGTTCTACCTCTTCTTGAGGGCTAGCTTTGCTTTGCTTGGTTGCCTCAAGCCATTTCCCATGTCTTTGGGGACCAAGTTGTTTTGCTCTTTCACTTGACCTTCTTCTGGCTTTGTTATATTTTTTGTTCATTTGGACGAGTTCTCTACTTCTCCTTCTTCTTCCTTCTTCTACTTCATTATGATTTGTGTTGGTAGTTGACAATGCACTCATCAATGGGGAGATTGCGGATACATGGGTGTATGCCAGATCTTGAGTGATCAGTGATTGTCAACTGGGATGATGCGCATGTTCTTTGGCTTGTGTTGTGCAGGTGTTGAGCACGGATACGGTGATCAAAGGAAAGGTGAAGGTCAAGTAGAGACGTGCCATGCCGATGGACCCCGAGTAGTGAAGGGCTAACGTGATGCTTGGACTGACGGACCGGTGGCCTGAGGATCGGTCGTGGTGGCTGACAGCCTGGGACAGCGACAAGTGAAGACTTGTGTGTGGACGGGGTGCACGGGCGGTGCATCCCTTCTACGGTTCGGTTTGGTGGTTGAGCCACAGAAAAACCACTGAGTGGACGGTTTCCAGGTTTGGGCCTCAAAACCTGGGCGCTGACGGTTTCTGAGTTTGGGCCACAAAACTCGGGCTGAGGACGGTCAGGTTTGGGCCTCAAAACCTAGGTGCTGACGGGTTTCTGAGTTTGGGCCACAAAACTCAGGCGATGGACTGCGGGTTTCCCGATTTGGGCCTCAAAACTGGGGGATGGCCCAGGTTTCCTGGTTTCAGCCTCAAAACAGGGGGACCTAGCATTTGTGCCTCCAAGTTTGGGATCAAGGGATTTTGATTTGATACAGATTTGGGAAGATTTGAGTGAAGGGTGACCGAATTCGCCCTCACTGGGTGGTTGCGGACAGTCCGCCACCCACCCCGCGAACAGTCCGCGCGTCGGGGGCGAGCCACACCAGTGGCTGCGTGTCTCGGTGAACAGTGTCGATTTTTGACCGGCGGATAGTCCGTCGTTGTGATCCGCGGACAGTCCGGGATCACACAGGGACTACTCAGTAGTTGTGTTGTTTTGTTCTTTTGGCCAGCGGACAGTCCGCCAGTGAACCGCGGACAATCCGCAGTAGGCCGGACAGTCCGGGATCAGGAGCCTAGACAGTCCGACAACCTGCTGTAGGTTGTGTTTTAGTGCGTTTGCTCTCCCGGTTTCGTCGCTTGGTTTTGGGACTTCTCGTTTGGCCCTAGAGTTCACCAAGGAACACATCTAGGTATCTTTGCTACTTGTTAGCATCGGTATTTCAAGATTTCCCAACGTAGCCATTCATCTACGTTCGGGAGTCAGTTTTTGAGGTCGAACTTGAGCTGGAGCTTTTGGTGTTTGGGTTGCTCTTGTTTGGTGGTGCCTCGCTGTGATCCTAGGGATCATCCACCCTCTTCCAAGGGTCGTGGGCATCACGTTTTAGTCGAAGCTTTTGGGGGTTGATTTTCAGCACAAAGGCCAAAGTTTCGAGAGAAATTTTTAGGCTCCCATTCACCCCCCCTCTGGTCGCTTTCTGGTAGAATTCTCGGTCCTTCAATTGGTATCGGAGCGGGTTAAGGATCTTCCACTTTAGCCGGTTCCAGATCCACAGGAGGCGACATGGATCGCGGCATTGGCAAACTGTCATTTTTCGATGGGATGAACTATGCGTATTGGAAGATACGCATGTCGGCCTATTTCAGAGTATGGGTGCTTAGATTTAGGATATTTGCAACTCTGCAGATTACGTGGTCTTGGCTGCTCGTGTGACTCAGCATCAGATTGATGAGCACGATGCCAATAGCCGAGCCTGTAATGCTCTTTTCTCATGTTTGAGCTTGTTTGAGTTTGATCGCATTTCTCACCTCGCTACGGCTTGGGATATTTGGGCTACTCTCATGCGTTTTCATGAGGGCACCACTCAAGTCAAAACCCGTCTTTACGAGTCGCACAAGAGAGAGTATGAGAACTTTCGACACATGCCTGGCGAGAGCATAGAAAGTTTATTCGCTCACTTTTAGGTGATTGTCAACAGGATGAGGGCGCTAACAAGGAGCTGTTGTCTTTCAATGATCATGAGAGGGCTCTCAAGCTTTTACACACTCTCGATCGGTCGGTGTGGGACTCCAAGGTTCAGGCGATCATCGAATCGCCTAACTATGAGACCCTCACGTGCAACGAGCTCTTTAGTAAACTCAAGTCCAATGAGATTGACGCCATGGCGAGGGCTTCTTATGAAAATCCTTCTGGCCTGTCAATGGCTTTGGTTTCTGGCTCTTCTGCTAACCCCTGTGGAGGCTTTGCTTTGTCATCTCTTCTTTCTGTCACAGAGGAGCAGCTGAAGTGCATGGCAGACGACGTGTTGGCCCTGCTTGCCAACCGGTTCTCGCGGTTTCACAACAACTGCATGAACCATCGCCGCGGAGGAGGACGTGGTGGCTGCTACGAGTGTGGAGGCTCGGACCACTTCATTGCCAATTTCCCGAAGAAGAACAAGCAAGCATTCGGCAAGGCGGATCATGGCCACAAGTACGACTTCGGCAAGCGCAAGGAGAAGTACGTCCCAGCCAAGCACAAGCGGAGGGGCGGCTTCAACAAGGAGTACATCAAGGAATAGTACTTGGAGAAGGCCCAGGCCGAGCAGCGTGCCTTCTTTGACACGCTCAGCGACGTCGATGACTCGGATGACCACTCCACTGCAACAAGCGACGACGAGTCCGAGAAGAAGAAGAAGATGGAGAACACGCTGAACGGCCTCTGTTTCTTCGCCGACGATGAGGGATTCTGCACCATGGCCCTCGGCGATGAGGTCAACGATGAGCTGGAGGAGATCCCTCGGAACGACGATGAAGACGATGACACCACTCTAGTATCTCACACTCCTGATGAACTCTCTGCTGAGGTTGACAAGCTTACTGTTGCTCTCCTTAGTCAAGATAAACTACTTAGGCTTGCTGCAAGAGAGAGAAAGGAGTTTAGGAGGAAGTGGGAGGACGCGGTGAAAGAGCTTGAGTCTGTCAAGTCCACCATTGTCGTGTCTGAGGAGGATGAGTGTGAGATGTGCTCCAAGCATATGACTGACCTTCTCACCTTAAGGGGGAAGTATGTTGCTTTGGTTGGAGAGATGGATGAGCTAAAGGCTAGACTAGGGTTGCTAGGTGCGTGCATGTCTTGTGCAGGCTTGCAATCCGAGTTGGCAGAGAAGAATGCCAAGATTGTGTCTCTTGAGAAGGCCAGCTCGGGTAGCACTTGTGTGTCTAGGTGTGCTTTGTGTGAGGGTTTGGGGATGGAGATTGCAAACATGAAGCATGACAAGATGCAAACCGAGGAAGAAAACACATACCTTCAGACCATCTTGTCATGGGTGTCTTGTGGTGAGCCGCAACTTGGGATGATGATTGCCCAATTCAAACGTGTTGTTGGAGGTCCTGGTGTTGGTTTTGCTCAGGGTGTTGAGTATGCTACATCTTTTGGGAAGGTTGGAGAGTTTAGTGGTCTTAAGCTGAGTGAGAAGCCCAACTCCACCACTACTCCCAAACTGACCAAAATTCCACCCAAAGAGCTTCTCAAACCTAACACCAAGGATGGAGTGTTCGTGGAACCTCCAAGAGCTCCACCCAAGAAACAGACATGGGCTCCAAAACCAAACCACCTCAGGAACAAGCTAGACACTATGCCACCAATCCATAAGGAGCTCATGACACAAAAGAGCCAAGTGATCCACACCCACTACCGTGAGTACCAACAACCCCCTATGAGAGCGGTGAGGTACCATTGTGAGCACTGTGGGAGAGATGGACACTTAAGGGAGTTTTGCTTTCGGCGCAAGAGAGAGGAGCGCCGTGCAAAGGAGATGAACAACTCGGACATGTACCATCCTTTCCATGATGTACATGTGTCGAAGGTTCAGAGGTGAGCTGCTAGGCCTAGAGGTCCAATGCCTCAAGGTCTTAGGCCACAAGGAGGACGTGCCCGTCGGGATCCTACTTTTGTAGGGTACGGACCCTGTGACGGTGGATTTGTTGTTGAGCATTACCCCCCACCGCGTTTTGAGTATCGCGATCGACGCTCTTTCCTTAGCGGACCATGTTTTCCTATACGTGGTGATCGCTTTCCCCGTAGGCGTGCGAGGAATGGTTTTGCTACTAACCGTTCTTTTGAGCAGCCAGCCCAACACTGGTACACTTCCCATTTTACTCACCCCAGTGTTGGACCGTATGCTCACCCTATGTCTTTTTATTGATGTAGGTAAAACGATTGAAGGACATTTGGTTGGTGGATTCCGGGTGCTCAAGGCATATGACCGGAAACGCCAAGTGGTTCTCTAGTCTTAGTCCAGTTGCCGGAAATGAGTTTATCACCTTCGGTGACAATAGCAAAGGTAAAGTGTTGTTTCGTGGGTCGGTGCGAGTTAATGAGAACATTGTGTTGCGTGATGTTGCCCTTATTTCTAACTTGCATTTTAATTTTCTTTCTGTTTTGTAACTCTTTGATGATGACTATGAGATTCGTTTTAAGCCGAATCTCAGTCGTATTTTAGATCCTCAGGGCAATCTTGTGTGTTTGATTTTCGCCCTTTGGGAAAGTCTTTCGTGCGAATTTCTCGGAGTCGTTTGGAATTTCTCGTTGTCTTTGGCTGGACCTTCCTCCTCTGATCTTTGGAAGTGGCATAGGAGACTCGGTCACCTAAGCTTCGACTTGCTTGCAAGGCTTAGTTCACTTGGCCTAATCCGAGGATTGCCCAAGTTGCGCATGGAGAAGGATCTAGTTTGCCATTCTTGTAGACAAGGGAAAATGGTAGCCGCTCCCCACCATACAGTGAATCAGGTTATGACTAAGCGCCCTGGACAGCTTTTGCATATAGACCTTGTAGGTCCGGCTCGGGTGAGCTCGGTTGGTGGGAAGTGGTATGTGCTTGTTGTTGTTGACGACTTTTCAAGATATTTGTGGGTTTTATTTTTAGCTGAGAAAACTGAGACTTTCACTTTTGTTTGCAATTTGATCTTGCGACTTCAGAACGAGTTCCCTAAGAACTCGATGAGAGCTATTCGTAGCGATAATGGTTCCGAGTTCAAGAACTCGGATTTTGAGAAGTTTTGTGACTCTTTGGGCTTAGAGCATCAGTTTTCTTCCCCCTACACACCGCCACAAAATGGTGTTGTAGAGAGGAAAAATAGGACCCTTGTAGAGATGGCCAGGACGATGCTCGATGAGCATAGAACTCCTAGGCGGTATTGGGCTGAGGCTATTAACATTGCATGCTATATTTCCAATCACATTTTTCTCCGTGCATTCATGAAGAAGACTTCTTATGAGTTGTGATTTGGGAAGCAACCCAAAGTGAGTTATTTTAGAGTTTTTGGTTGCCACTGTTTTATACTCAAGAAAGGCAACTTGGACAAGTTTGAGTCTCGTTCTTCTGACGGTGTATTTTTGGGTTATGGTAATCATACTCGTGCATATCGTGTACTTAACCTTGATACTAACCGAGTCATGGAGACATCCGATGTCACCTTCGATAAGACCATGCATTGTCCTTCTACTAAATTTGAGCGTGCAGGTGATCACGAGGTTAGCGAACCTCTTTTGATGATGAGGAAGAAGGTGTCGAATGGATTGATGATCCAGCACTTCCTCCACCTGCTGTGCCGATTAGGTCGACTTCGACCACGACTGCTCGCGGCCCCGACCCGTCTTCTTCCACTACATGGGGGCCGTGTGATCCACCACCTCGGGTTGTACCACTTGTACCCGAGGAGGCAATAGTTACTGTTGAGGGGGAGGTTACTTCAGCAAGGGAGGCACCACGACACATTCAGCGCCAACACCCCCCTCAACAGATGATCGGCGACATCCACGAATGCGTCACTCGGTCAAGGTCACAACAAATCTATCACTTTGCTCATTCTGCATTTGTTGCTAATTTTGAACCCCGAGATGTTGGACATGCTTTATCTGATCCAGACTGGGTTAATGCCATGCATGAGGAGTTAGAAAACTTTGAGAGAAATTGGGTTTGGGTTCTTCTTCCTCTTCCTCCTGAGTGTCACCCTATTGGGACAAAATGGGTTTTCAAAAACAAACAAGGAGAAGATGGCCATGTTGTGGGAAACAAGGCCAGACTTGTAGCCCAGGGGTATAGTCAGAAGGAGGGGATAGACTATGAGGAGACTTTTGCTCCTGTAGCTCATTTGGAGGCAATTAGGATCCTCTTGGCTTTTGCTGCATCCAAGGGTTTCAAACTTTTTCAAATGGATGTCAACAGTGCCTTCCTAAACGGCTACATAGAAGAAGAGGTGTATGTGAAACAACCCCCCGGTTTTGAAAATCCCAAGTTTCCAAACCATGTTTTTAATCTCCACAAAGCTTTGTATGGTTTGAAACAAGCCCCTAGAGCCTGGTATGATAGGTTGAAAACCTTTTTGCTTGCTAAGGGTTTTAAAATGGGATGTGTAGATAAAACTCTTTTTCTCCTCAAGCAAGGCAATGACACTTTGTTGGTTCAGATTTACGTGGATGATATCATTTTCGGTGGTTCTTCTCATGCTTTGGTTGCCAAGTTTGCAGATACTATGAGTAGGGAATTTGAGATGAGCACGATGGGCGAGTTGACATTTTTCCTCGGGTTGCAAATCAAGCAATCCCGAGAGGGGACGTTTGTGCACCAGGACAAGTACACCAAGGACATACTGAAGAAGTTTGATATGGGTGAAGCCAAGCCTCTTCCAACACCCATGTCGACCACGATGGCCCTGGATGCGGACAAGGATGGAGAAGCTGTGGACCAGAACGAGTACCGGAGTATGATCGGGTCGTTGTTGTACCTGACGGAGACACGCCCGGACATTCAGTTCATGGTGTGTCTTTGCGCATGCATTCAGGCGTCGCCGCACACTTCTCATCGTCAGGCGGTCAAGCGCATTATGACGTACCTCTGTTTCACACCTGAGTTTGGGATATTGTATTCTACTTCTTCCACCCTTTCCCTTTGTGGCTACTCGGATGCTGATTTTGCTGGTTGCCCACTTGAGCGCAAGTCCACTTCTGGGACTTGTCAGTTTTTGGGTTCTTCCCTTGTATCTTGGTCTTCTCGGAAGCAGTCTAGTGTCGCTCAGTCCACCACAAAGGTTGAATATGTTGCTGCGGCTAGCTGATGTTCCCAGTTGTTGTGGATGATGGCCACTTTGCGTGATTTTGGTCTAAGCTTTTCTCGAGTTCCATTGCTTTGTGATAGCACGAGTGTGATTAGCGTTGCTAAGAACCTCGTGCTGCATTCTAAGACCAAACACATTGATGTGCGCTTTCATTTCTTGCGAGACCACTATGAGAAGGGTGATATCGACCTTCACCATGTCGATACTCATCTTCAGTTGGCAGATAATTTCACTAAGCCTTTGGACCAATCAACCTTTGCTAGGTCGAGAGGTGAGCTTGGTGTGTGTTTCCCCTTTTAGTTGCGGGAAACATTTTGGTTATTGTATCATAGGCTGACTTCTTTTATTTCTAGCTTTCGCATTTCATCATTTTTGCATCTTTCTCTTCTCGAGCATCATGTCTATAATCTGTAGAATGAATCTATGCTCTGATTAGTGTATGCTCTAATGATATATGATGCTGCATGTAGCTTAGGCTCTTTTTGATCACTGATACATGTTGTGAGCTGAGCTACTTTTCAGAACTGTGAATATGCATAATTCAACATAAAAATTGAAACATCTTCACCATTGAGTTTGGCAACTAGCTTGTGTATAAGGTGTTGAAGTCACTTATGCTTTTCATATATGCTAGGTTGCTATGTCTCTAGTTTTGAGTCCTTCACTTGATTGGTTTGTTCATATTCTATTAAAATTTGAACCAAGTCTAAGTGAATTGAAAAGATCAAGATGGGATTACTTGACAGCACATCACGGTATCGAGACTATTTCTCATTGCACCTTGAGTTACACTTGAGCCGTGTAGTATAAGACTGAAACCGTTGCTTCAAGCTTCTAATTGCTTATGCATAGGCTTAGCTCGGTTGAAAAGTTAGGCAATGTCAAGTTTTCAACCTCTCGCAATCACATGCTGAAATTTCAAACTTGTGCCATCACCGCTGCAACTACGATAAAATTTTGAAAGCACAAGTCTATGTTTCATTCTACAGCTTGATGATTAAACTTTGCTAGGGGTAGTTCACCTTTTATACATGTTTAGCACTTGTGTAACTTCCTGTCTATACATGTTTGGTGCTATTTTGATGGTGAAACCCTTTCTGAATGGCTTAAAACTGCTCACTATGCACATATGTTCATATTTCATATTCTGTGATCAGTTTGAGCCTTTGCTGGCATTTATGCTTATTGTTGAATCGTTGGATCAGCACTCTCTAGAGCATCTATTCTTTCTATCGACTATATACCTGAAGCTGTTAACCCGCTTTAGTGACTCAAATGCATTTTGCCTTGTTGTGTGCATTTTCAACTAAGGGGGAGAAATTTGACAAATCATGTCCCTAGTTGTGTGCACTTTTGAAGGGGGACCTTGGTCACTTGTATTATTTGACATGTTTTGTTGGTCAATTTGGTTCGAAGCATTTTTTCAATTGGTTTGGAGCGGTTCCGCTAGTTGTGTTGAGCCTTTGCCTCTTTCTGGAGGAACTAGCTAATTTACTCAATTTTTGGCTTCTTTGCTCTAGACTTCTCGCTAGCGGTGTTGAGCCCGTTCTGCCTCTTCTTGAGGGCTAGCTTTGCTTTGCTTGGTTGCGTCGAGCTGTTGCCCATGTCTTTGGGAACCAAGTTGTCTCGCTCACTCCATTCCACTTTTTCTGGCTTTGCTTCGCTTTTAGTCGACTGGTTGAGTTCGCTTACTTCTTCTTCCTTCTTTCTTCTACCTTCATATGATTAGTGTTGGTAGTTGACAATGCACTCATCGAGGGGGAGATTGCGGATACATGGGTGTATGTCAGATCTTAAGATGATGTGTGATTGTCAACTAGGATGATGCACATGTTCTTTGGCTTGTGTTGTGCAGGTGTCGAGCTCGGATACGGTGATCAAAGGCAAGGTGAAGGTCAAGTAGAGACGTGTTGTGCCAATGAACACGGAGCGATGAACGGCAGACGTGAGGCTTCGACTGACGGACCGGTGGCCTGAGGATCGGCCGTGGTGGCTGACAGCCTGGGACAGCGACAAGTGAAGACTTTCGTGTGGACGGGGTGTACGGGTGGTGCATCCCCTCTACGGCGTCGGTTTGGTGGTTGAGCCATAGAAAAACCACCAAGTGCATGGTTTCCAGGTTTGGGCCTCAAAACCTGGGCGCTGGCCGGTTTTCGAGTTTGGGCCATAAAACTTGGGCTGAGGACGGTTTTCAGGTTTGGGCCACAAAACCTGAGCGCTGGCAGGTTTCTGAGTTTGGGCCACAAAACTCAGGCGACGGACGACAGGTTTCCCGGTTTCAGCCTCAAAACCGGGGGATGGCCCAAGTTTCCCGGTTTCGGCCTCAAAACCGGGGGGAGGTCCGTGAAAAGGATGAGCGGCGCTTGGCGGCACATGGCGGCATCCGGTGCCGGCGTGGCCGTCGGATCAACATCAACTTCGAGTTGGTCAGGAATACCCTTAGGGTTAGCCTGCTCGCTCATTACCATTAGGGGTAGAAGGGGAATAATTGTATTAGGCTATATTAGGAGAGGCAGCCCCTCCCTCCAAACTATCTCAGCCATTGCTATTTTCATTCTAGGGTTTACTGCTCTCCCAGTCCTTGCTGTAGCTACTGAGATCCGCAGAGACGGTTTGATCATACCTCTGTGTATTTGGATTTTGCGGAAACGGGACCAGATTCCCGTTGTCTCCTCGTGGGGACGAATTTCGGCTGGCAATCGTGATTGTGATTTGCGTTTTGAACTTGTTCTTTGCATTCTTCTTTTCTTCACGATTTTCCCGTCTGCGGATACATGGGTGTATGCTGAGTCTCTGAGTGATGAGTGATTGTCAACTGGGATAATGCGCATGTTCTTTGGCTTGTGTTGTGCAGGTGTCGAGCACTGATACAGTGATCAAAGGCAAGGTGAAGGTCAAGTAGAGACGCGCCATGCCAATGGACCAAGAGTGGCGAAGGGCGGACGTGAGGCTTGGACTGAGGGACCGATGGCCCGAGGATCAGCTGTGGTGGCTGACAGCCTGGGACAGCAACGAGCGAAGACTTGCGGGCACGGTATTGCTTGGGTCGACGACCTGGGGACACATGTCGGTGGACGGGGTGCACGGGTGGTGCATCCCCTCTACGGATCGGTTTGGTGGTTGAGCCACAGAAAAACCACCGAGTGGACGGTTTCCAGGTTTGGGCCTCAAAACCTGGGCGCTGATAGTTTCCGAGTTTGGGCAACAAAACTCGCGCTCAGGACGGTTTCTAGGTTTGGGCCTCAAAACCTGGGTGCTGCGGGTTTGCTGAGTTTGGGCCACAAAACTCAGGCTATGGACGGCTGGTTTCCCGGTTTGGGCCTCAAAACCAGAGGTTGGTCGTGATGGCTTGTTTCCCGGTTTAGGCCTCAAAACTGGGGGCGAAGTCCGGGAAAAGGACAAGCGGAGCGTTGGCGGCACGTGGCGGCAATCGGTGAGGTTGCGTCGAGGCAACGCTACCAGTTGTGCGGGCGTGGCCGTCGGATCACCACCTACCCTGAGTTGGTCCAGAATAACCCTAGGGTTTAGCTGGTTCACTGTGTAGTTAGAGAGGGGTAGAGTAGGAATTAGAATTAGGATAAGTAGAGGGAGACACCCTCCTCCCATTCTATCTCAGCCATTTGCTCTTTGCCTTCTAGGTTTTCCTGCTCTCCCAATCCCCTGCTGTAGCAACTGACATCCGCAGAGAACCATACCTCTGTGTACTGGAGATTTTGAGGAAGTGAGACCGTAATCTCAGTGTTGTAGCGTGTGGTAGCCACACGCTTGCAGATCGATGTGTTGATTCGTGTTTTGGTTCATGTTCTTCGCGTTCTTCGTTTCTCCGTGATTTTCCTGTCACTCGATCTCTCTCCCTACTGCATCTTTTCGAATTCCACTTGAATCAACTTGTTCTTTATAGTGCGGAGATCATTTTCACCGAAGGAATTCATCTAACTCCTCACGAACAAGTAGATCGGGTCGATTTCGTTTTCGTGGTGCTTTTTCGCTTCATACACCTTCCCCTTCGATTTCCCGTTGATTGAATCAATTTGAGCGGATGATTTCTTGGGGATAGTCTCCTAACAAACCCGTGGTCATCTTCTCCAAGTTTGGGAACGTGGGATTGTGATTTGAATCAATTTTGGGAGGATTTGGGAGAAGGGCGAACGAAATTGCCCTCTCTGTTCATCCACGGACAGTCCGCCAATTCTACCGCGGACAGTCCGCGCGTCGGGGTCGGTTAGACCAGTGGCCTGACTCCGCGCTGTTGGGCAAGTGATTTTTGAACTGCGGATAGTCCTCCATTGGGACTCGCGGACAGTCCGAAAGTCGTCCAGGGAGGTTCCAGCAGAGTTGTTGTTTGGCGATTTTCGCCGGTGGACAGTCTAGGATCGGCTGGCGGACAGTCCGCAGTAGCCGCGGACAGTCTGGGACCTGCAGTCCGGACAGTCCGAGACTTGGCTGAAGCCTCCGGTTTTGTGCGTTTGTTCTCCCGGCTTCTTTGATTGGTTTCCGGACTTCTTGTTTGGCCCTATTGTTCACCTAGGAACTGCGGATACATGGGTGTATGCCGGGTCTCTGAGTGATGAGTGATTGTCAACTGGTATGATGCGCATGTTCTTTGGCTTGTGTTGTGCAGGTGTCGAGCACGGATGCAGTGATCGACGGCGAGGTGAAGGTCAAGTAGAGACGTGCCATGCCGATGGACCGAGAGTGGCGACGGGCGGACGTGAGACTTGGACTGAGGGACCAGAGGCCCGAGGATCAGCTGTGGTGGCTGGCAGCCTGTGACGATGACCAGTGAAGAAGTGCGGTCATGTGTTGCCTGAGTCGTGAACTCGGGGACACGTGTCAGTGGACGGGGTGCACGGGAGGTGCATCCCCTCTACGACATCGGTTTGGTGGTAGAGCCAGGGAAAAACCATCGGATGGATGGTTTCCAGGTTTGGGCCTCAAAACCTGGGCGTGGACGGTTTCCGAGTTTGGCCACAAAACTCGGGCTGAGGGTTTCCGAGTTTGGCCACAAAACTCGGGCTAAGGACGGTTTCCAGGTTTGGGCCTCAAAACCTGGGCTCTGAGGGTTTGCTGAGTTTGGCCTCAAAACTCAGATGCTGGTGGGCTGGTTTCCCTGTTTGGGCCTCAAAACCGGGGGTTGGCTGTAAAAGGCTGGTTTCCCGGTTTGGGCCACAAAACCGGGGGTGCAGAGCGAGGGCGGCACGTGGCGACGATCCGGAGGTTGCGTCGAGGCAACGCTTCGAGTCGAGCAGGCGTGGCCATCGGATACACCTACCACTCGAGTTGGTCCAGACTAACCCTAGGGTTTGACTGGCTCACTCTGTAATTAGAATAAAGAGGGGTAGAGTAGGAAATAGACTTAGGTTAGAATTAGGATAAGTAGTAGGGAGACACCCTCCTCCCATCTATCTCAGTCATTTGCTCTTTCGCACTTAGGGTTTCCTGCTCTCCCATCCCCTGCTGTAGCTAGCTGAGATCCGCAGAGAGACTTGCCTCTATGTACTGTTGATTGTGAGGAAGTGAGACCGTAATCTCACGATTGCAGTGCAAATCGATGACTTTATTCATGTTTTGATTCGTGTTCTTCGCGTTCTTTGTTTCTTCACGATTTTCCCGTCACTCGATCTCTCTCTCCCGTGCGTCTTTGCAAAATCCGTTTGAATCAACTTGTTCGTATTTGAAAGGAGATCATTTCCATTGAAGGAATTCATCTATCTCCCTACGAGCAAGTAGATCGAGTTGATTTCGTTTTCGTGGTGCTTTTTCGATTCATCCTCCTCCCCTTTTGATTTCCTCGTGATTGACTCAATTTGAGCAGATGATTTCTTGGGGATAGTCTCCTAACTACTCTGTGATCATCCTCTCCAAGTTTGGGAACATGGGATTTTGATTTGAATCGATTTGGAGAAGATTTGGGAGAAGGCGATCAAAATCGCCCTCCCTGTGTGACCGCGGACAGTCCGCCACTCAGGGCGCGGACAGTCCGCGAGTCGGGGACGAGCCAGACCAGTGGCACTGTTCTTCGGCTGAGTTGCCTTTTGTTTGAACGACGGACAGTCCGCAGTTCAAAGCCGCGGATAGTCCGGGAACGTCCAGGGACTTTGCAGCGACCTTGCTGTTTGGCGAGTTTTGCCGGCGGACAGTCCGCCACTCGCCCGCGGACAGTCCGGCACTACCGCGGACAGTCCGGGATTTGGCTGTTTGCTCTAGTTTAGTGTGTTTGCTCTCCCGGCTTGTTCGCTTGGTTTCCGGACTTCTCGTTTGGCCCTGTAGTTGACCAAGGAACCTCTCTAGATATCTTTGCTACTTGTTAGCATAGGTATTTAGGAGTTTCTCGACGTAGCCGTCTATCTACGTCTGGGACTTGGTTTTTGGGGTTGTGTTCGAGCTGGAACTTTTGGAGTTTGGTTTGCTTCTTCTTGGTGGTGCTCTGCTGTGATCTTAGGGATCATCCACCCTCTTCCAAGGGTCGTGAGCATCACGGTTTCGGTCGCCGTCTCTTGGGGTTGATTTTGGACATTTGGCCAAAGTTTCTGAAGGAAATTTTTGAGCTCCCATTCACCCCCCCTCTGGTCGCCTTGCTAGTGCTTTCTCGGTCCTTCAATTGGTATCGGAGCGGGTTAAGGATCTTCCACCTTAGCCGGTTCCAGATCCACCGAAGGCGACATGGATCGCGGCGTGGGCAAACCGCCGTTTTTCGATGGGACGAACTATGTGTATTGGAAGATACGCATGTCGGCCTATCTGCAGAGTTTGGGTGCTTCCATCTGGGATATTTGCAACTCTGCCGATTACGTGGTCTTGGCTGCTCGTGTCACTTAGCAACAGATCGATGAGCACGATGCCAATTGCCGAGCCCGTAATGCTCTCTTTTCGTGTTTGAGCATGGGAGAGTTTGATCGTGTTTCTCACCTCTCTACGGCTCGGGAGATTTGGGCCACCCTCATGCGTTTTCATGAGGGCACCTCTCAAGTCAAAACCCGACTCTACGAGTCGTTCAAGAGAGAGTATGAGAACTTTCGACATCAGCCTGGCGAGAGCATAGAAAGTTTATTCGCTCGCTTTCAGGTGATTGTCAACAGGATGAGGGCTAACAAGGAGCAGTTGCCTTTCGACGATCATGAGAGAGCTTTGAAGCTTTTGCATACACTTGATCGGTCAGTGTGGGATTCCAAGGTTCAGGCGATCATCGAATCGCCTAACTATGAGACCCTCACGTGCGATGAGCTCTTTAGTAAGCTCAAGTCCAGTGAGATTGATGCCATGGCAAGGGCTTCTTATGAGAATCCTTCTGGCCCATCTATGGCTTTGGTTTCTGGCTCTTCCGCTAACCCCTCTATTGGCTTTGCACTCTCTTCACTCTTCTCTGTCACAGAGGACCAGCTGGAGTCTTTGGGAGACGAGGAGTTGGCTTTGCTTGCCAACCAGTTCACGCGGTTCCACAACAACCGCATGAACCGTCACCGCGGAGGAGGACGCTCAGGATGCTATGAGTGCGGCGATCCCGATCACTTCATCGCCAACTGCCCCAAGAAGAACAAGCACTCGGGGAAGGGTGATCATGGGCACAAGTACGACTCTAAGCGCAAGGAGAAGCACGTCCCCCCAAGGCGCAAGAAGAGGGGCGGCTTCGACAAAGAGTACATCAAGAAGAAGTACTTGGAGAAGGCCCAGGCTGAGCAGCGTGCGTTCTTCGCCACGCTCAGCGACGTCAATGGCTCGGATGATGACTCCGCTTCCTCAAGCGACGACGAGTCCGAGAAGATGAAGAAGATCGAGGACAAGCTCAATGGTCTTTGCTTCTTCGCCGGCGACGGAGGCCTCTGCACCATGGCGCTTGGTGATGAGGTCGGAGGCGAGCTGGAGCACACCCCTCGGAATGACGACGACGACGACGAGACCTCCCAGGTATCTCTCACCTACGACGACCTTTCCGCTGAGGTTGAGAAACTTACTGCTGCCCTCCTTAGCCAAGATAAACTGCTTAGGCGTGCTGCTAGAGAGCGCAAGGAGTTTAGGCAGAAGTGGGAGGACACGGTGAAGGAGCTTGAGTTCGCTCGGTCCACCGTGGTTGTGTCGGAGGAGAGTGAGTGTGAGTCGTGCACCAAGCACATGACTGATCTTCTCACTTTGAGGAGCAAGTATGCTGCTTTGGTTGGAGAGGTGGATGAGCTCCGTGCTAGGCCGCAGCTGTTGGGTGCATGCAAGACTTGTCCTGTCTTGCAATCCGAGTTGGCAGAGAAGAATGCCAAGATTGAGTCTTTAGAGAAGGCCAACTCGGGTAGCACTTGTGTCACGAGGTGTGCTTTGTGTGAGGGCTTGGAGATGGAGATTGCCAATGTGAAGCAGGGCAAGATGCAAACCGAGGAAGAAAACACATACCTTCAGACCATCTTGTCATGGGTCTCTTATGGTGAGCCGCAGCTCGGGATGATGATCTCCCAATTCAAGCGAGCTGCTGGAGGTCCAGGTGTATGTTTTGCTCCGGGTGTTGATCTTTCTGCTTTTGGGAAGATTGGAGAGTCGAGTGGTCTGAACCCGAGTGAGAAGCCCAACTCCACCACTGCTCCCAAACTTACCAAGCTTCCACCCAAAGAGCCTGCTAAGCCTACCACCAAGGATGGGGTATTTGAGGAACCTCCGAGAGCTCCACTCAAGAACCAAGTGTGGCATCCAAAACCCAACCACCTAAAGAACAAGCTGGATACAATGCCACCTATCCAGGAGGAGTTGCCTCAGAAGGGCAAAGTGATCCACACCCACAGCCATGAGTACCAACAACCCCCTTTGCGTGCGGTGAGGTATCATTGTGATTTCTGTGGGAGAGATGGACACTTGAGCGAGTTCTGCTTTAGGCGCAAGAGAGAGGTGCGCCGTGCTAGGGATATGAACAACACGGACATGTACCATCCTTTCCATGATGTACATGTGCCGAATGTTCAGAGGAGTGCACCAAGGAGAGCAGCTAGGCCCAGAGGACCAGAACCTCAAGTTCCCAGGCCTAGGCAGCAGAGAGCTCCGAGGGGAGATACGAGGCCTAGAGGCGCAGTGCCTCAAGTTGCTAGGCCTAGGCCTCGTAGAGAAAGTGCCCGGCGGGAGCCTGCAGTTGTAGGCTATGGACCCCGTGGCGGAGGCTTTATAGTTGAGCGTTTTCCCCCACCGCGTTTTGAGTATCGCGATGGACGCTCCTTCCTTAGTGGACCACGTTTTCCTCTACGTGGTGATTCGCTCCTCTCATAGACGTGCTAGGAATGGTTTTTCTGCTAACCGTTCTTTTGAGCAGCCGGCCCAACACTGGTATTCTTCCTACTTCACTAACCCCAGTGTTGGACCGTATGCTTACCCTATGTCTTTTTATTGATGTAGGTAAAACGGTTGGAGGACATTTGGTTGGTGGATTCCGGTTGCTCGAGACACATGACCGGAAACGCCAAGTGGTTCTCCAGCCTTAGTCCTGTTGCCAGAAAGGAGTACATAACCTTCGGCGACAATAGCAAAGGTAAGGTATTGTCTCGCGGGTCTGTGCGGGTTAATGAGCACTTTGTGTTGCGCGATGTTGCTCTTGTTTCTAACTTGCATTTTAACCTTCTTTCTGTTTCGCAACTTTTTGATGACGACTATGAGATTCGTTTTAAACCGAATCTCAGTCGTATTTTGGATCCTCAGGGCAATCTTGTGTGTTTGATTTCGCCCTTTGGAAAGTCTTTCATGCGAATTTCTCGGAGTCTTTTGGCACTTCTCGTTGTCTTGTGGCTGGACCTTCCTCCTCCGATCTTTGGAAGTGGAATAGGAGACTAGGACATTTGAGCTTCGACTTGCTTGCAAGGCTTAGTTCACTTGGACTAATCCGAGGATTGCCCAAGTTGCATATGGAGAAGGATCTTGTTTGCCACTCGTGTAGACACGGGAATATGGTTGCTGCTCCCCACCATTCAGTGACTCAGGCCATGACCAAGCGCCCTGGAGAGCTTTTGCACATGGACCTTGTTGGTCCGGCTCGGGTGAGCTCGGTTGGGGGGAAGTGGTATGTGCTTGTTGTTGTTGATGACTTTTCGAGATATTCGTGGGTCTTCTTTTTAGCTGAGAAGACCGAGACTTTCTCCTTTGCTCGCAATCTGATTTTGCGTCTTCAGAACGAGTTCCCTTTGAACTCGATGCGAGCAATTAGGAGTGATAATGGTTCCGAATTCAAGAATTCGGATTTTGAGAAGTTTTGTAACTCTTTGGGTTTAGAGCATCAGTTTTCTTCCCCCTACACACCACCTCAGAATGGTGTTGTAGAGAGGAAGCATCGGACCCTTGTTGAGATGGCCAGGACGATGCTCGATGAGCATAGGACTCCTAGGCGATATTGGGCCGAAGCTATGAACACTGCATGCTACATTTCAAATCGCATTTTTCTGAGAGCTTTCTTGAAGAAGACCTCTTATGAGTTGCGTTTTGGTAGACAACCCAAGGTAAGTTATTTTAGAGTCTTCGGTTGCCATTGTTTTATATTGAAGAAAGGCAACCTGGACAAGTTTGAGTCTTGTTCTTCTGACGGTGTATTTTTGGGTTATGGCACTCACACTCGCGCATATCGTGTACTTAACCTTGATACTAACCGAGTCATGGAGACATCATATGTCACCTTCGACGAGACTCTCGTTTGTCCCTCTTCTCGTTTTGAGCGTGCAGGTGATCATGAGGTTGGTGAGCCTCTTTTTGATGACGAGGACGAGGGTGCTGAAGGTATGGATGATCCAGCACCCCCTCCACCTGCCGTGCCGCAAAGAGCGGCTTCTACGATGACTCACGGCCCTGACACCTCTTCCTCCTGGGGGCCGTGGGATCCGCCACCCCGAGCGGTACCATTTGTACCCGGGGAGGCACCAGCTGCTGTTGAGGGGGAGGCTACTTCAGCTAGGGAGACGCCACGACACATTCAGCGCCAGCACCTGCCTCAGCAGATGATCGGCAGCATCGACGAATGGGTTACTCGGTCCAGGTCACAGCACATCTCTCACTTCGCTCATTCTGCTTTTGTTGCTAATTTTGAGCCCTGAGATGTTGGACACGCTTTGACGGATCCGGATTGGGTCAATGCCATGCATGAGGAGTTAGAAAACTTTGAGAGAAATCAGGTTTGGGTTCTAGTTCCTCCTCCTAACTGTAATCCTATTGGGATAAAATGGGTTTTCAAAAATAAACAAGGAGAGGACGACCACATTGTGAGGAACAAAGTGCGTCTTGTGGCCAAGGGTTATAGTCAGAAGGAGGGGATAGACTTTGAGGAGACTTTTGCTCCTGTAGCTCGTTTGGAGGCTATTAGGATACTCTTGGCTTTTGCTGCATCCAAAGGTTTTAAACTCTTTCAAATGGATGTGAAGAGTGCCTTCTTAAACGACTACATAGAAGAAGAAGTGTATGTTGAGCAACCCCCCGGTTTTGAAAATCCCAAGTTTCCAAACCATGTTTTTAAACTTCACAAAGCTTTATATGGTTTGAAACAAGCCCCTAGAGCCTGGTATGATAGATTGAAAACTTTTTTGCTTGCTAAGGGTTTTAAAATGGGATGTGTAGATAAAACGCTCTTTCTCCTCAAGCAAGGCAAAGACACTCTCTTGGTCCAGATTTACGTGGATGATATCATTTTCGGTGGTTCTTCTCACGCTTTGGTTGCCAAGTTTGCAAATATTATGAGCAGGGAGTTCGAGATGAGCATGATGGGCGAGCTGACATTCTTTCTCGGGTTGCAAATTAAGCAATCTCGAGAGGGGACGTTTGTGCACCAAGGCAAGTACACCAAGGACTTGCTAAAGCGGTTCGATATGGGTGAGGCCAAGCCTCTTCCAACACCCATGTCGACGACGACTGCCCTAGATGCGGATGTGGATGGAGAAGCAGTGGACCAAAAGGAGTACCGAAGCATGATCGGGTCGCTCCTCTACCTGACGGCGACACGCCTGGACATCCAGTTCGTGATGTGTCTGTGTGCGCGCTTTCAGGCGTCGCCGCGCACATCTCATCATCAGGCAGTGAAGCGCATATTCAGGTACCTTCGTTTCTCACTTGAGTTTGGGATTTGGTATTCTGCTTCCTCCACCCTCTCCCTTTGCGGTTATTCGGATGCCGATTTTGCTGGTTGCCGTTTTGAGCGCAAGTCCACTTCTGGGACTTGCCAGTTTATTGGTTCTTCTCCTATTTCGTGGTCTTCTCGCAAGCAGTCTAGTGTCGCTCAATCCACTACAGAGGCTGAATATGTTGCTGCGGCTAGCTGCTGTTCCCAGTTGCTTTGGATGATGGCCACTTTGCGTGATTTTGGTCTGAGCTTTACTCGTGTTCCTTTGCTTTGTGACAGCACGAGTGCTATTAGCGTTGCTAAGAACCCCGTGCTTCACTCGAAGACCAAACACATTGATGTGCGCTTTCATTTCTTGCGAGACCACCAGGAGAAGGGTGATATCAACCTTCGCCATGTCGATACTCATCATCAACTGGCTGATATTTTCACCAAGCCTTTAGACGAATCAACCTTTAATCGGTGGAGGGGTGAGCTTGGTGTGTGTTTCCCCTTTTAGATGGGGGAAACATTTTGGATCTTGTATAGCAGACTGACTTTCTTTCGTTTGTCTTTCTTTTCTCTTGCATTTTAGCATACGCATTTACATTCTGAGCTTCATGTCTATAATCACTAGAATGTAACTATGCTCTATGTAGTATGCTCCGATGCTTATGTTGATGCTTGTAGCTTATGCTCTTTCTGATCACTAGTACATGTTGTGAGCTGAGCTATTTTGAAATGGTGAATTTGCTTAATAACTTAAAATCTGAAAATGTTCACCATTGAGATATGCAACTAGCATGTGTAGGATGTGTTGAGTTCACTCATGCTTTTCATATATGCTAGGTTGCTATGACTCTAGTTCTGAGTCATTCACTTGCTTGGTCTATTCATATCTTGTTTAAAATTTGAACCAAGTCTTAGTGAATTGAAAAGATTGAGATGGGACTGCTTGTCAACACATCACGGTATCGAGACAGTTTCTCATTGCACTTTGAGTTAAGCTTGAGCCGTGTAGTGTATGACCGAAACCGCAGCTTTAAGCTTCTGATTGCTTCGGCATAGGCTTCGCTCGGTTGAAAAGTTAGGCAATGACAAGCTTTCAACCTCTCGCAATCACATGCTAATAATTGAACTTGTGAAATTTCACCGCTGCAACTCTGATCTGAATTTGAATTCACAAGTGTATGTTACTTTCTTAAGCATGATGATTGAACTTTGCTAGGGGTAGTTCACCTTGTATACATGTTTAGCACTTGTTCAGACTCCTGCTTATACATTGCTAGTGCTATTTTGATGGTGACCACCTTTTTGACTCAAAACTGCTCTTTTCTGCTCATATGTTCATATTTCATATCTAGTGATCAGTTTGAGCCTTTGTTGAGTTGGAGTTATACTGTTTAGAGCATCTTTGCATTCTCCTGAATATATGCCTGAAGCTGCTAACTGGCATTTTGACTCATATGCATGTTGGAAGGGGGAGAACCTCCCTTGTTAGCACTTTTGTTGGTGCCTTTTCTGATGGGGAGAGACGTTTGCTTGATTCGTGCATTTTCAA
Organism: Coix lacryma-jobi var. lacryma-jobi; assembly: GCA_009763385.1. Taxonomy (NCBI): domain Eukaryota; kingdom Viridiplantae; phylum Streptophyta; class Magnoliopsida; order Poales; family Poaceae; genus Coix; species Coix lacryma-jobi. The sequence continues at coordinate 109,728,887 of CM019826.1, read as the reverse complement.
CTAAGGGGGAGAATTTGCAAATCATTTTTGCTTCCCGAGTGCTCATTTGAGGGGGAGTGTTTTCTTGGTTATTTGCACTAATCGAGGGGGAGCTTGAGCTTTGCTGTCTCTTGTTGGCCGAAAGGCATCGGTATCGAGCTTTCTTTGCTAGTTGTGTTGAGCCTCTGTGCCTCTATCTTGAGGGACTAGCATTTTGCTTCGATATTTTCGATTGATGTTTTGCTAGCGGTGTTGAGCCTGTTCTACCTCTTCTTGAGGGCTAGCTTTGCTTTGCTTGGTTGCGTCGAGCCGTTGCCCATGTCTTTGGGGACCAAGTTCTTTTGTTCTTTCCACTTGACCTTCTTCGACTTTGCTAGGCTTTTGGGTCATTTGGTCGAGTTCTCTCTTCTTCTTCCTTCCTCTTTTCTTCTTTCCATTATGATTTGTGTGAGTAGTTGACAATGCACTCATCAAGGGGGAGATTGCGGATACATGGGTGTATGCCGGGTCTCTCAGTGATGAGTGATTGTCAACTAGTATGATGCGCATGTTCTTTGGCTTGTGTTGTGCAGGTGTTGAGCACGGATGCAGTGATCGACGGCGAGGTGAAGGTCAAGTAGAGACGTGCCGTGCCGATGGACCGAGAGTGGCGAAGGGCGGACGTGAGACTTGGACTGAGGGACCAGAGGCCCGAGGATCAGCTGTGGTGGCTAGCAGCCTGTGACGATGACAAGTGAAGAAGTGCGGTCATGTGTTGCCTGAGTCGTGGACTCGGGGACACGTGTCGGTGGATGGGGTGCACGGGAGGTGCATCCCCTCTACGACATCGGTTTGGTGGTAGAGCCAGGGAAAAACCATCGGATGGACGATTTCCAGGTTTGGGCCTCAAAACCTGGGCGTGGACGGTTTCCGAGTTTGGCCACAAAACTCGGGCTGAGGGTTTCCGAGTTTGGCCACAAAACTCGGGCTGAGGACGGTTTCCAGGTTTGGGCCTCAAAACCTGGGCTCTGAGGGTTTGCTGAGTTTGGCCTCAAAACACAGATGCTGGTGGGCTGGTTTCCCGGTTTGGGCCTCAAAACCGGGGGTTGGCTGGAAAAGGCTGGTTTCCCGGTTTGGGCCACAAAACCGGGGGTGCAGAGCGAGGGCGGCACGTGGCGGCGATCTGGAGGTTGCGTCGAGGCAACGCTTCGAGTCGAGCGGGCGTGGCCGTCGGATACACCTACCATTCAAGTTGGTCCAGACTAACCCTAGGGTTTGACTGGCTCGCTCTGTAATTAGAATAGAGAGGGGTAGAGTAGGAAATAGACTTAGGTTAGAATTAGGATAAGTAGTAGGGAGACACCCTCCTCCCATCTATCTCAGTCATTTGCTCTTTCGCACTTAGGGTTTCCTGCTCTCCCATCCCCTGCTGTAGCTAGCTGAGATCCGCAGAGAGACTTGCCTCTGTGTACTGTTGATTGTGAGGAAGTGAGATCATAATCTCACGATTGCAGTGCAGATCGATGACTTGATTCGTGTTTTGATTCGTGTTCTTCGCGTTCTTTGTTTCTTCACGATTTTCCCGTCACTCGATCTCTCTCTCCCGTGCGTCTTTGCGAAATCCGTTTGAATCAACTTGTTCGTATTTGAAAGGAGATCATTTCCACCGAAGGAATTCATCTATCTCCCTACGAGCAAGTAGATCGAGTTGATTTCGTTTTCGTGGTGCTTTTTCGGTTCATCCTCCTCCCCTTTTGATTTCCCGGTGATTGACTCGATTTGAGCGGATGATTTCTTGGGGATAGTCTCCTAACTACTCCGTGATCATCCTCTCCAAGTTGGGGAACGTGGGATTTTGATTTGAATCGATTTGGAGAAGATTTGGGAGAAGGGCGATCAAAATCGCCCTCCCTGTGTGACCGCGGACAGTCCGCCACACAGGGCGCGGACAGTCCGTGAGTCGGGGATGAGCCAGACCAGTGGCACTGTTCTTCGGCTGAGTTGCCTTTTGTTTGAACGGCGGACAGTCCGCAGTTCAAAGCCGCGGACAGTCCGGGAACGTCCAGGGACTTTGCAGCGACCTTGCTGTTTGGCAAGTTTTGCTGGCGGACAGTCCGCCACTCGCCCGCGGACAGTCCGGCACTACCGCGGACAGTCCGGGACCGTACCGGCGGACAGTCCGGGATTTGGCTGTTTGCTCCGGTTTAGTGCGTTTGCTCTCCCGGCTTGTTCGCTTGGTTTCCGGACTTCTCGTTTGGCCCTGTAGTTGACCAAGGAACCTCTCTAGGTATCTTTGCTACTTGTTAGCATAGGTATTTAGGAGTTTCTCGATGTAGCCGTCTATCTACGTCCGGGACTTGGTTTTTGGGGTTGTGTTCAAGCCGGAACTTTTGGAGTTTGGTTTGCTTCTTCTTGGTGGTGCTTCGCTGTGATCTTAGGGATCATCCACCCTCTTCCAAGGGTCGTGAGCATCACGGTTTTGGTCGCCGTCTCTTGGGTTTGATTTTGGATATTTGGCCAAAGTTTCTGAAGGAAATTTTTGAGCTCCCATTCACCCCCCCCTCTGGTCGCCTTGCTAGTGCTTTCTCGGTCCTTCAGGAACCTCTCTAGGTATCTTTGCTACTTGTTAGCATCGGTATTCAGGGATTTCTTGACGTAGGCTTTAATCTACGTTCGGGACTAGGTTTTAGGGGTTGAACTTGTTCCGGTGCTTTTGCCGATTGGCATGCTATCGCTTTGTGGTGCTCCGTTGTGATCCCAGGGATCATCCACCCTCTTCCAAGGGTCATGGGCATCACGGTTTCGATTGAAGTTTTTGGGGGTTGATTTGTGGGACAAAGGCCAAAGTTTCAAGAGAAATTTTTGTGCTCCCATTCACCCCCCCTCTGGTCGCCTTGCTATTGCATTCTCAGTCCTTCAATTGGTATCGGAGCGGGTTAAGGATCTTCCACCATAGCCGGTTCCAGATCCACCGAAGACGACATGGATCGCGGCGTGGGCAAACCACCGTTTTTCGAAGGGACAAACTATGCATATTGGAAGATACGCATGTCGGCCTATCTGCAGAGTTTGGGTGCTTCCATTTGGGATATTTGCAACTCTGCCGATTACGTGGTCTTGGCTGCTCGTGTCACTCAGCATCAGATCGATGAGCACGATGCCAATAGCTGAGCCTGTAATGCTCTTTTCTCATGCTTGAGCATGAGTGAGTTTGATCGCATTTCTCACCTCGCTACGGCTCGGGAGATTTGGGCTACCCTCATGCGTTTTCATGAGGGAACCACTCAAGTCAAAACCCGTCTCTACGAGTCGTTCAAGCGAGAGTATGAGAACTTTCGACATATACCTGGCGAGAGCATAGAAAGTTTATTCGCTCTCTCTTAGGTGATTGTCAAGAGGATGAGGGCTAACAAGGAGCTGTTGCCTTTCGATGATCATGAGAGGGCTTTGAAGCTTTTGCATACCCTTGATCGGTCGGTGTGGGATTCCAAAGTTCAGGCGATCATCGAATCACCTAACTATGAGACCTTCACGTGCGACGAGCTCTTCAGTAAGCTCAAGTCCAGTGAGATCGATGCCATGGCGAGGGCTTCTTATGAAAATCCTTCTGGCCCGTCGATGGCTTTGCTTTCTGGCTCTTCTGCTAACACCTCTGGAGGCTTTGCACTCTCTTCTCTTCTTTCTGTCATAGAGGAGCAGTTGGAGTTCATGGGGGATGACGAGTTGGCTTTGCTCGCCAACCAGTTCTCGCTGTTCCACAACAACCGCATGAACCGTCGCCGCGGAGGAGGACGCTCGAGATGTTTCGAGTGCGGCGACCCCAACCACTTCATCGCCAATTTCCCGAAGAAGAACAAGCAGACCTTCAGCAAGGCGGATCATGGGCACAAGTACGACTCCGGCAAGCGCAAGGAGAAGTACGTCCCCACGAAGCACAAGCGGAAGGACGGCTTCAACAAGGAGTATATCAAGACGAAGTACTTGGAGAAGGCCCAGGCTGAGCAGCGTGCGTTTTTTGCAACGCTCAGCGACGTCGACGACTCGGATGATGACTCTGCTTCCTCAAGCGATGATGAGTCTGAGAAGAAGAAGAAGATCAAGGAAAAGCTCAACAGCCTCTGCTTCTTCGCTGACGATGAGGGCTTCTGTACCATGGCCCTCGGCAAGGAGGTCGACGGCGAGCTGGAGGACATCCCTCGGAATGACGACAACGGCGACACCTCCCAGGTATCTCAGACCCCCGATGAGCTTTCTGCTGAGGTCGAGAAACTTACTGCCTCTCTCCTTAGTCAAGACAAGCTGCTTAGGCGCGCTGCTAGAGAGAGAAAGGAGTTTAGGCAGAAGTGGGAGGATACGGTGAAGGAACTTGAATCTGTCAAGTCCACCGTTGTTGTCACAGATGAGGAGGAGTGTGAGATGTGCTCCACACACATAACTGACCTTCTCACTTTGAGAAGTAAGTATGCTATGTTGGTAGGAGAGGTGGATGAGCTGAAGGCTAGATCCTCGCTGTTGGGTGCGTGCAAGTCTTGTGCAGACTTGCAATCCGAGTTGGCAGAGAAGAATGCCAAGATTGTGTCTTTTGAGAAGGCCAGCTCGGGTAGCACTTGTGTGACTAGGTGCGCTTTGTGTGAGGGTTTAAAGATGGAGATAGCCAATGTGAAGCATGACAAGATGCAAACCGAGGAGGAAAACACATACCTTCGGACCATCTTGTCATGGGTGTCGAGTGGTGAGCCGCAGCTTGGGATGATGATCTCCCAGTTCAAGCGTGCTACTGGAGGTCCAGGTGTAGGCTTTGCTCAGGGTGTTGAGTGTGCTTCATCTTTGGGCAAGATTGGAGAGTCGAGTGGTCTTAACCCGAGTGAGAAGCCCAACTCCACCACTACTCCCAAACTTACCAAGATTCCACCCAAAGAGCCTCTAAAGCCTAACACCAAGGATGGTGTGTTCGTTGAACCTCCAAGAGCTCCACCCAAGAAACAGTCATGGGCTCCAAAACCAAACCACCTCAAGAACAAGCTAGACACCATGCTACCCATCCAAGAGGAGCTTATGCCAGAGAAGGGCAAAGTGACCCACACCCACTACTGTGAGTACCAACAATCCCCTATGAGAGCGGTGAGGTACCATTGTGAGCACTGTGGGAGAGATGGACACTTGAGTGAGTTTTGCTTTTGACGCAAGAGAGAGGCACGCCGTGCAAAGGAGATGAACAACATGGATATGTCCCATCCTTTCCAAGATGTACATGTGCCGAATGTTCAGAGGCGTGCTGCTAGGCCTAGAGGTCCAAAACCTCAAGTTCCTAGGCCTAGGCCTCGAAGAGAACGTGCCCGGCGGGAGCCTGCAGTTGTGGGCTATGGACCCCGTGGCGGAGGCTTTGTAGTTGAGCGTTTTCCACCACCGCGTTTTGAGTATCGCGATGGACGCTCCTCCCTTAGCGGACCACGTTTTCCTCTACGTGGTGATCGCTCCTCCCGTAGGCGTGCTAGGAATGGTTTTTCTGCTAACCGTTCTTTTGAGCAGCCGACCCAACACTGGTATTCTTCCTACTTCACTAACCCCAGTGTTGGACCGTATGCTCACCCTATGTCTTTTTATTGATGTAGGTAAAACGATTGGAGAACGTTTGGTTGGTGGATTCCGGTTGCTCGAGGCACATGACCGGAAATGCCAAGTGGTTCTCCAGTCTTAGTCAGGTCGCTGGAAAGGAGTTTATCACCTTCGGCGACAATAGCAAAGGTAGAGTGTTGTCTCGTGGGTCGGTGCGAGTTAATAAGCACTTTGTGTTGCGCGATGTTGCTCTTGTTTCTAACTTGCATTTTAATCTTCTTTCTGTTTCGCAACTTTTCGATGATGACTATGAGATTCATTTTAAGCCAAATCTCAGTCGTATTTTGGATCCTCAGGGCAATCTTGGTTGTCTGATTTCGCCCTTTGGGAAAGTCTTTCGTGCGAATTTCTCGGAGTCGTTTAGAGTTTCTCGTTGTCTTTTGGTTGGACCTTCCTCCTCTGATCTTTGGAAGTGGCATAGGAGACTAGGACATTTGAGCTTCGACTTGCTTGCAAGGCTTAGTTCACTTGGCCTAATCTGAGGATTGCCCAAGTTGTGCTTGGAGAAGGTTCTTGTTTGCCATTCTTGTAGACATGGGAAGATGGTTGCCGCTCCCCACCATCCAGTGACTCAGGTCATGACCAAGCGCCCTGGAGAGCTTTTGCACATGGATCTTGTTGGTCCAGCTCGAGTGAGCTCGGTTGGGGGGAAGTGGTATGTGCTTGTTGTTGTTGACGACTTTTCGAGATATTCCTGGGTCTTCTTTTTAGCTGAGAAGACCAAGACTTTCTCCTTTGCTCGCAATCTGATTTTGCATCTTCAGAACGAGTTCTCTTTGAACTCGATGCGAGCTATTAGGAGTGATAATGGTTCCGAATTCAAGAATTCGGATTTTGAGAAGTTTTGTAACTCTTTGGGTTTAGAGCATCAGTTTTCTTCTCCCTACACACCGCCACAGAATGGTGTTGTAGAGAGGAAGAATCGGACCCTTGTAGAGATGGCCCGGACGATGCTCGATGAGCATAGGACTCCTAGGCGATATTGGGCCGAAGCTATGAGCACTGCATGCTATATTTCCAACCGCATTTTTCTCCGAGCTTTCTTGAAAAAGACGTCTTATGAGTTGCGTTTTCGAAAACTGCCCAAGGTGAGTTATTTTCGAGTTTTTGGCTGCCATTATTTTATACTCAAAAAGGGCAACTGGACAAGTTTGAGTCTCGTTCTTTTGACGGTGTATTTTTGGGTTATGGCACTCATACTTGTGCATATCGTGTACTTAACCTTGATACTAACCGAGTCATGGAGACATCAGATGTCACCTTCGACGAGACCATGGTTTGTCCTTCTTCTCATTTTGAGCGTGCAGGTGATCATGACGTTGGCTAGCCTCTTTTTGATGATGAGGAAGAAGGTGCTGAAGGGATGGATGACCCAGCACCTCCTCCACCTACTGTGCCGCAAAGAGTGGCTTCTACTATGACTCACGGCCCTGATCACTCTTCTTCGACGTGGGGGCCGTGGGATCTGCCACCCCGAGCGGTACCTTTTGTACCTGGGGAGGCACCAGCTGCTGTTGAGGGGGAGATCACTTCTGCTCGGGAGGCGCCACGACATATCCAGCGCCAACACCCACCTCAACAGATGATCGGCAGCATTGGCGAACGTGTCACTCGGTCAAGGTCACAACAAATCTCTCACTTTGCTCATTCTGCATTTGTTGCTGATTTTGAACCCCGAGATGTTGGACACGCTTTATCTGATCCAGATTGGGTCAATGTCATGCATGAGGAGATAGAAAATTTTGAAAGAAATTGGGTTTAGGTTTTGGTTCCACCTCCTCCTGAGTGTCACCCTATCGGGACAAAATGGGTTTTCAAAAACAAACAAGGAGAGGATGGCCATGTTGTGAGAAACAAGGCCAGACTAGTAGCCCAGGGGTATAGTCAGAAGAAGGGCATAGACTATGAGGAGACTTTTGCTCCTATAGCTCGTTTGGAGGCAATTAGGATACTCTTGGCTTTTGCTGCATCCAAAGGGTTTAAACTTTTTCAAATGGATGTCAAGAGTGCCTTCTTAAACAGCTACATAGAAGAGGAAGTGTATGTGAGACAACCCCCCGGTTTCGAAAATCCCAAGTTTCCAAACCATGTTTTTAAACTTCACAAAGCTTTGTATGGTTTGAAACAAGCCCCTAGAGCCTGGTATGATAGGTTGAAAACCTTTTTGCTTGCTAAGGGTTTTAAAATGGGATGTGTGGATAAAACGCTTTTTCTCCTCAAGCAAGGCAATGACACTCTCTTGGTCCAGATTTACGTGGATGATATCATTTTTGGTGGTTCATCTCACGCTTTGGTTGCCAAGTTTGCAGACACTATGAGTAGGGAGTTTGAGATGAGCATGATGGGCGAGCTGACGTTTTTTCTCGGGTTGCAAATCAAGCAATCTCGAGAGGGGACGTTCGTGCACCAGGGCAAATACACCAAGGACATCCTGAAGAAGTTCGACATGGGTGAGGCCAAGCCTCTTCCAACACCCATGCCGACCACGGCGGCCCTGGATGCGGATGTGGATGGAGAAGCTGTGGACCAGAAGGAGTACCGGAGTATGATCGGGTCGCTGCTGTACCTGACGGCGACACGCCCGGACATCCAGTTCGCGGTATGTCTGTGCGCGCGATTTCAGTCATCGCCGCGCACTTCTCACCGTCAGGCGGTCAAGCGCAGTATGAGGTACTTATGCTTCACTCCAGAATTCGGGATTTGGTATTTTGCTTCCTGCACCCTCTCCCTTTGTGGTTTTTCTGATGCGATTTTGCTGGTTGCCGTATTGATCGCAAGTCCACTTCTCGGACTTGTCAGTTTATTGGTTCTTCTCTTGTATGGTGGTCCTCTCGCAAGCAGTCTAGTGTCGCCCAGTCTAACATGGAGGTTGAGTATGTTGCTGCGGCTAGCTGCTGTTCCAAGTTGCTTTGGATGATGGCCACTTTGCGTGATTTTGGTCTGAGTTTTTCTCGCGTTCCTTTGCTTTGTGACAGCACGAGTGCTATTAGCGTCGCTAAGAACCCCGTGCTGCACTCTAAGACCAAACACATTGATGTGCGCTTTCATTTTCTACGAGGCCACTATTAGAAGGGTGATATCGACCTTCGCCATGTCGATACTCATCATCAGTTGGCTGATATTTTCACCAAGCCTTTGGACCAATCAACTTTTGCTAGGCTGAGAGGTGAGCTTGGTGTGTGTTTCCCTTTTTAGATGGGGGAAACATTTTTGGCTCGTGTAATATAAACTGACTTTGTGTTTTTCTTTTGGTTTCTTCATGCATCTTTGCATTTCATCTTGCATATTTACATTCAGAGCTTCATGAATATAATCTTTAGAATGTGGCTATGCTCTGTGTAGTATTTGCTCCGATGCTTTATCGTGTAGCTTATGCTCTTTCTCATCACTAATGCATATTGTGAGCTGAGCTATTTTTGAATGGTGAACCTGCTTAATGTACATAAAACTTGAAACTGTTCACCATTGGGATATGCAACTAGCATGTGTAGGATGTGTAGAATTCACTCGTGCCTTTCATCTATGCTATGTCTCTAGTTCTGAGTCATTCACTTGCTTGGTATGTTCATATTCTAAGATAAAATTTGAACCAAGTTAAGTGAATTGGAAAGATCGAGACGGGGCTGCTTGTCAGCACATCACAGTTTTGAGACTGTTTCTCATTCACTTTGAGTTAAACTTGAGCTGTGTAGTGTATGACCGAAACTGTTGCTTTAAGCTTCTGATTGCTTATGCATAGGCTTCGCACAGTTAAAAAGTTAGGCGATGACAAGCTTTCAACCTCTCGCAATCACATGCTGAAATTGAACTTGTGTAATTTAAACCGTTGCAACTCCGATAAAATTTGGATACACAAGTCTATGTTTCACTCTATAGCATGATGATTGAACCTTGCTAGGGGTAGTTCACCTTGTATACATGTTTAGCACTTGGTTGACTTCCTGTCTATACATGTTTGGTGCTATTTTGATGGTGAATACCTTTTTGGCAAAAAACTGCTCACTTTGCTCACATGTTCATATTTCGCATTTGGTGATCAGTTTGAGCCTTTGCTAGCATTCTGTGCATTTTATGAGTCATCAGATCAGCACTCTGTCGAGCATCTTCTCATTCTATCGACTATATTTCTGAAGCTGCTAACTTGCATTTCTGACTCATATGCATTTTGGAAGGGGGAGTATTGCTTGATGGTGCATTTTCAACTAAGGGGGAGAAAATATTGACAATTCATGAGTGCCTTCTGTGTTCAACTAAGGGGGAGTTGAACTAAAGAGGAGATTTCCTGGTTATGTGTACCATTCGAGGGGGAGTTTGCTCGCTGCTGCATTTTCGAGCTGGTAACAGTTGGTTCGGAGTATTTTTGGTAGCTAGTTGTGTTGAGCCTTTGCCTCTTTCTTGAGGAACTAGCACCTTTGATCTTTTATCCTCTTCAGCTGATTTCTAGCTTTGTTCAGTTGGTATCGAGCTTCCTTGCTAGCGGTGTTGAGCCCGTTCTGCCTCTTCTTGAGGGCTAGCTCTATTTTGCTTGAATTCCAGTTGATTCTTCAATTGGTATCGAGCTTTCTCGCTAGCGGTGTTGAGCCTGTTCTACCTCTTCTTGAGGGCTAGCTTTGCTTTGCTTGGTTGCGTCGAGCCGTTGCCCATGTCTTTGGGAACCAAGTTGTGTTGCTCTTTCCACTTGACCTTCTTTGGCTTTGATATGCTTTTGGGTCATTTGGCCGAGTTCTCTCTCCTTCTTCCTTCCTACCTCTATTCCATTTATGATTTGTGTTGGTAGTTGACAATGCACTCATCAAGGGGGAGATTGCGGATACATGGGTGTATGCCGAGTCTCTGAGTGATGAGTGATTGTCAACTGGGATAATGCGCATGTTCTTTGGCTTGTGTTGTGCAGGTGTCGAGCACGGATATAGTGATCAAAGGCAAGGTGAAGGTCAAGTAGAGACGTGCCGTGCCGATGGACCGAGAGTGGTGAAGGGCAGACGTGAGGCTTGGACTGAGGGACCGGTGGCCCGAGGATCAGTTGTGGTGGCTGACAGCCTGGGACAGCGATGAGCGAAGACTTGCGAGCACGGTGTTGCTTGGGTCGAGGACCTGGGGACACGTGTCGGTGGACGGGGTGCACGGGCGGTGCATCCCCTCTATGGATCGGTTTGGTGGTTGAGCCACAGAAAAACCACCGAGTGGACGGTTTCCAGGTTTGGGCCTCAAAACCTGGGCGCTGATGGTTTCCGAGTTTGGGCCACAAAACTCGTGCTGAGGACGGTTTCCAGGTTTGGGCCTCAAAACCTGGGTGCTGCGGGTTTGCTGAGTTTGGGCCACAAAACTCAGGCTATGGACGGCTGGTTTCCCGGTTTGGGCCTCAAAACTGGGGTTTGGTTGTGAAGGCTGGTTTCCCGGTTTGTGCCTCAAAACCGGGGGCCAAGTCCGGGAAAAGGACAAGCAGAGCGGTGGCGGCACGTGGCGGCAATCGGTGAAGTTGCGTTGAGGCAACGCTACCAGTTGTGCGGGCGTGGCCGTCGGATCACCACCTACCATGAGTTGGTCCAGAATAACCCTAGGGTTTAGCTGGTTCGCTCTGTAATTAGAGAGGGGTAGAGTAGGAATTAGAATTAGGATAAGTAGAGGGAGACACCCTCCTCCCATTCTATCTCAGCCATTTGCTCTTTGCCTTCTAGGTTTTCCTGCTCTCCCAATCCCCTGCTGTAGCAACTGAGATCCGCAGAGAACCATACCTCTGTGTACTGGAGATTTTGAGGAAGTGAGACCGTAATCTCACTGTTGTAGCATGTGGTAGCCACACAGTTGCAGATCGATGTGTTGACTCGCGTTTTGGTTTGTGTTCTTCGCGTTCTTCGTTTCTCCGCGATTTTCCCATCACTCGATCTCTCTCCCTACTGCATCTTTTCGAATTCCACTTGAATCAACTTGTTCTTTATAGTGAGGAGATCATTTCCACTGAAGGAATTCATCTAACTCCTCACGAACAAGTAGATTGGGTCGATTTTGTTTTCATGGTGCTTTTTCGCTTCATACACCTTCCCCTTTGATTTCTCGTTGATTTAATCAATTTGAGCGGATGATTTCTTGGGGATAGTCTCCTAACTACCACGTGATCATCTTCTCCAAGTTTGGGAACGTGTGATTGCGATTTGAATCGATTTTGGGAGGATTTGTGAGAAGGGCGAACGAAATCGCCCTCTCTGTTCATCCGCGGACAGTCCGCCAGTTCTACCGCGGACAGTCCGCGCGTCGGGGTCGGTCAGACCAGTGGCCTAACTCCGCGCTGTTGGGCAAGTGATTTTTGAACTGCGGACAGTCCGCCGTTGGGACTCGCGGGCAGTCCAGGAGTCGTCCAGGGAGGTTCCAGCAGAGTTGCTGTTTGCCGATTTTCGCCGGCGGACAGTCTGGGATCGGCTGGCAGACAGTCCGCAGTAGCCGCGGACAGTCCGGGACCTGCACTCCGGACAGTCCAGGACTTGACTGAAGCCTTCGGTTTTGTGCGTTTGTTCTCCCGGCTTCTTTGCTTGGTTTCCGGACTTCTCGTTTGGCCCTATTGTTCACCTAGGAACCTCTCTAGGTATCTTTGCTACTTGTTAGCATCGGTATTCAGGGATTTCTCGACGTAGGCTTCAATCTACGTTCGGGACTAGGTTTTATGGGTTGAACTTGTTCCGGTGCTTTTGCCGATTAGCTTGCTATCGCTTTGTGGTGCTCCGCTGTGATCCTAGGGATCATCCACCCTCTTCCAAGGGTCGTGGGCATCACGGTTTCGATCGAAGTTTTTGGGGGTTGATTTGTAGGACAAAGGCCAAAGTTTTGAGAGAAATTTTTGTGCTCCCATTCACCCCCCCCCCTCTGGTCGCCTTGCTATTGCATTCTCGGTCGTTCACCGTCACTCGATCTCCCTCCTCGCCGCGTCTTTTTTGAATCCACTTGAAGCAACTTGTTCTATGATGTGAGGAGAACATTTCCACCGAAGGAATTCATCTCTACCCTCACGAACAAGTATATCGGGTCGATTCAAGTTTCGTGGCAACTTTTTCGTTCCTACACCTTCCCATTTGATTTCCCGGAGTTTTAGTTGATTTGAGCGGATGATTTCTTGGGGATAGTCTCCCAACTACCTCATGATCATCTTCTCCAATTTTGGGATCAAGGGATTTTGATTTGGATCGAATTTGGGGAGATTTGGGAGAAGGGCAATTGAAATCGCCCTCCTTGAGTGGTCGTGGACAGTGCGCCACTCAGGGCGCAGACAGTCCGCGCGTCGGGCTCGAGCCAGACCAGTGGCTCCGCGGCTCGACTATTTGTGTTCGGGTTGACCGGCGGACAGTCCGCCGTAGTAACCCACGGACAGTCCGGGACTGTCCTGGGGCTATTCAGCAGCAGTGTTGTTTTGAGGATTTTGTCGGCGGACAGTCCGGCAGTACCGCGGACAGTCCGGGATCGTACACACGGACAGTCCGGGAACTCGCTGTTTGTTAGTTTTTAGTGCGTTCGCTCTCCCGGCTTTTCCGCTTGGTTTCCGGACTTCTCGTTTGCTCCTAGAGTTCACCAAGGAACCTCTCTAGGTATCTTTGCTACTCATTGGCATCGGTATTTGGAGGAATTCTGACGTAGCCTTCCATCTACGTTTGGGAGTCGGTTTTTGGGGTTGAACTTGAGTCAGAGTTTTCGGTGTTTGGCTCTCTCTCGTTCGGTGGTGCCTCGCTGTGATCCTTGGGATCATCCAGCCTCTTCCAAGGGTCGTGGGCATCACGCTTGTACTCAAAGCTTTTGGGGTTGATCTTCGGGACAGAGGCCAAAGTTTCGAAAGAAATTTTTAGGCTCCCATTCACCCCCGTCTGGTGACTTTCTAGTAGAGTTCTCGGTCCTTCATATTATCTAGGAGGCTGGAAAGTATATTCAGATCATCACATTTTAGAGCCGAGGTAAAGAAAGATTGTCTTCAAGCACTTTTATCTAACGAGTCTGTTGCTCTAAAGCAAGATTGGGTTTGTTGCTTAATCCAATTATTACGACCAGGCACAAAGACTTCCGACCAGGTGACGCTGGTCGGAGGCAGTGAGGCAGCAATGAAGACCAACCCTTGGTTATTAAGGTATCGATTTAAAGATCTTTTCTCTGACTTTATAGGGATCATAGAGATCTGTAAATCATCTTAGTCGCATTGGGCTATTCTCAATTGCGTTAAAGCTCATTATACCAGTTTAGTCGGTTTAAGAATCGACTAAATTAGGTTTACCTTTTCTAGTCTGGATTGGACTCTTTGATTCTATATTTTGATGGAGTCCGGGTAGGAAACTTGTAATCTAGAGATGTTTCCTATTGGGATAAGACCAACCCTCGCTATGTATATGAGAGGATCATGGCCGATTGTGGATCAAACCCTAATCATCAAATCAATGTACTACAACATTTTATCCCTTTCCCTCTCTACCCTGCTGTTCGTCGCATCTCCCAGCAAGATTCGGCGGCGTTCTAGGCGGCCTTGCTGGTCCTAGGGCAACCTCTGTGTGCTCCTCCTTGATAGGTCTTCCCGGGAGAAGTTTGAGAGTAATCAACACAAGGGATCAAACCCTAAATTGGTCTAAACTGGCCTCTAGGTCGGTTTTCATCAGTTTAGTCAAGTTCCTTGATGTCTTAGGTTGATCTACAACCTCTTCGGGCGTTCTAGCCCTACTGGTGTGTAATTCGGATCACTTCTGATGTCAACACTTAGCAATTTTTTTTTAATTCTTACTACATATCGATACTTGATATTGGTCTTCTTCCAAGGAGTCAAGCTCTCCAAGGTAGCTTTGCCTTTCTCTCCTACTAATAAGAAAGTAAATGACGGACCAGGATGTCAGAGATATCATCAGAAGATGATCCCTCCGACTAATCCCGGACGGCATTGGAGATCCGAAGACTTGATACGAAGCGTATTTGGATTAGGACTCTTATTGTAACCTAGTTGAGTTATTAAAGGAAGTCTTGTAATTAGAATAGGACTCCTCTGATGTAACCGACTAGGACTCGGTCTGCGCTCTGCTTCACCCGGATATATAAGGGGAAGCAGGTGCGGGCTCCAGAGACAATCGAACATTGAATCATAATCATACACAAGGCACACGCCGCACTGGACTTAAGGTATTACGCTATTTAGCGGCCTGAACCAGTATAAATCGCCGAGTCCTACGAACGCCGATCCCCACCGAACAAATCGTCTGAGATTACTCAAGACGCGTTGCCGGTTAACAAACACCGACAGCTGGCGCGCCAGGTAGGGGCTTTCGACGATTCGACGACCAAGAGCCCGGCGAACCGCGACAACATGTTCTCGGCGGGATCAATTTTTGTTTTTGGCTCATTGTTGACACTCCTTAATCGATCCACTCTAAGAATGAGTCACATAAAATAATAATCTTGTGAAAGCACAAAAGAGTGTACGGGACACTACTAACTCCACTTAACGTCAAGTTGTCATCCCCAACATGAAGCTAGCAATGTAATTATATCAGGGCACTCGATTTTAGAGATAGATATTTACCCGCAAGTGCACAGATAAACAAACCCGTTGTAGAGCATTTCACCCAAGCTAGTCTCAGGTATCGTTATTTATATTTTAGCGTGGGGGCTCCCTGGCCGACCGACCGGTGGGCCCTATGGGACCAGTCGGTCCCACAGGTCGGCCTCTAGTGGTGTCCTTCCTTGTGGTGTCTTATTACATCCTCTGGAGTCTTCTAGAAGTATCCCGACGTGGCGGTTGCGTTATCTCCCGACGATTTCCTTCTATGGGAAGCTATTGGTGCTAATTTCCTGGTTTAGTCCCTGCAGAATCATAACTCACCAAAACTCATGGAATATTGTCAGTTGAAGCCCTAAACCTTTGTTGGTGATCATATTCTTGCCCTTTTTATATTTATTTATCTCTTAATTATGATAGTTAACCAGTGTCAACAATTCCCCCAAGCTTATCTTTTGCTAGTCCCTTAGCAAACACTTCATGATGAATCTGGAACTGTTACTATGCCTCCACTTACGTTAAAACAAAAATCTTCCTTGGTTTAGAGTTAACTATTCTGACTTTCTCATATTACCTTTAACTATGGAGCTTTTGCCTTCACCTGGGTCTTTAAACAATTGAAAGACAGAACAGTCAAGTTAAGCACTGTATCTCTAACTCTTTGATCAACCTTCATTCTGGAGTTTTTTTATATATTTTAAAATGAAAATCAGAGATTCCTTTGTATGATACTCTCAAATCGCTCTTTTATATTTTATGATTCCTCACTGATGCATTTTTCCTTCTTTCTATGGATAAATATCTGGAGCTTTAAGAAGTGAAAAACATATCTTACCACGTCAAAGTTCAAAGTTTAGGAAGAAAGATGTCATACTCATAGATCAAGACCTTAGAACATTTGAAATTTGTCATCTTTTGCTGGCATATTGTAATTAGAGGGACCATGGGCTATCATTTTTTTTTCATACTTTTATCATAACTCTTTTTCTTTCTTTCTTTGAGGTAGTCGGACACTTGTCCCTTTTTATTTCCTCCTTTTATACTTTTGCATAGCCCATGCCTCTAACACAATACTACTTCGGAAGAGTGAATCTTTTAATAAAACATTCTTGATCTCTAGAGCATGATAAATTTCTCAACCATAACTAAAAACTTAGAACAAAGCAAGTAGCCTTATCTTAAGATCATATTAATGGCTCTGGGTAGGGATTCATGTGGTGTCATACAGGATCTCATCATGTGTTTTTAATCTTTTCAAAGTGTAAATCTCCAGAACTCTAGTATCTCTAGGAATTAGATAAACAGCAGCTCAAACTTTTATATCATATCTCACAATTATCTAGACTTTTGATCAAGCATTTGTCATCCACAGGTTTTAGGTTCAGAGTTTATTCAGAACAGCTTTGTCTAAAACTCAAGAAAATTTAAGTTTGAACAGTAGGTACTTAAGAGGGATTACGGCAGAGCAACTATTCATCATTTTCATCATGAGCAAAATTAAGTTCATATCCACTTAGGCATTTATATAATATCTTTATTTGGTTTTGTAATAGTTATTCATCTTTTTAGGGGTTTCTACATTTATTAACCTGATCTAACTAAACCGAACTAATAATAATAGATAAAAAGCCGTGATACTTATCATGATAACTGAGGGTGCTCTCCCCAAGCTGGATCTTGACGTGATCTCTTTCCCAGAAGATGAGTAGACCATCAGCAGTGGCTTAAGTCCCTCCTTTATTTCCTGCTGAACTTAAAAATAGACAACACAACTAGTGGAACTTGATTAAGTGTTAGTGATAAATATTCTTTCCCTTTATCTAGTTGTCTAAAGCTATTAAGATCATTTATGTTTTTCCTTTCCACTAAGCAGAAATTCAGCAGTTCTCTATAGTGTCTCTTTTTAGATTTAATGGTGAGCCTTCATGTGCCCACATATTTTTGTCTCTCTTTTAATTAATGGTGAGCCTTCATGTGCCCACATATTTTTGGTATTTTGAATTTATTTATGAAAAACTTAAGAGGATAAAGATACTTACGTGGATACATGGGGGTGCCTTCCCCCAAGCTGAATGTTGACGTAGTCACTTTGCAATGTAGCAGACTGGCAGTGGATATGTCCTTCCTCTATTAGAGCTTTGATTGATGTTGATGTTGTTAAGACAGTGCTCAAATAGTGGATGGAGCATTCAATTGTTCGTTAGCTTTTCTTGGCCTTTTAAATCCTGTGAAACTCAAATAGACAACAGAACTTGTGGAACAGATTAAGCATTAGTGATCAGCCACTCTAGCCTTCGTTGTTTAGAATTTCGGTAAGATCTCTTTCTCAATATTTATATATATTTTTATTTTTATTTTATTTTATTTTATTATTATTATTTTGCTTTCTAACGCAAATATAATTGCTTAAAAAGTAAATATGATGCTAATAGTAAATGATCATGCTTTATCTGATTATGCAGTGATAAGTTTAATGCTAATGATTATGGATAACTACCGAGTTACCTTCCGGCGAGGATTCGACGTTTATAGTCTATCGAACAAGACTCCTTGTATGCTCTCTATTCTTCCTTAGGTGTATTAGCGGATCCGGAGAAGGACCTCGATGATTTCACGTCAGTAGAACTCTCTTTCCTTCTCCATACTTGCTTGACTGGTGGACTTATCTCCTTTACTTCTTCGTCCTTCGTTTCCTTCAATGGGACATCTTCACTTCTGGTAACTTCTCCTTCATAGTCAGCCCATCCATCCTTGATTTGTCGTTTCTTGTTGTGTTGGGATGTGCGGCGTCTCCTTCTTGAGTGGTTCTTCTTTTCCTGTACATTAGTGGCATAACTATTGAAGTAACAGCGTACCTTCTCTCTGAAAAACTGGAAGTGGATCTCTCCAGATCTCATGTAGATGATGGCACCAGTGGTGTTGAGGAAAGGTCTTCCTAGGATGATGTGAATGTCGTCTTCTTTTCCCATGTCTAGTACTAAGAAGTCGGTGGGAACATAGTGGTCTTTAATTTGGATCATCACGTCTTTTATCATTCCTTCCGGAAATCGATAAGTTTGGTCTGCCATCTGCAGCTGCTCATATGTCGAATACATAGGTCTATTTTTATATAAGTGTTCATGTGTTACCTTAGACATTATATTGACACTTGAGCCAATGTCGCAGAACGTCATGTGGAATATACTTCCTTCGATCTTGCAATCTATGGTGGGTACGCCTGGGTCATCTCTCTTAGCGAGGAATGGTGATGCAAGAAGGTGGTCGTATTCTGTTTGGACAGAGTTGACCATTGTAACACCCTAGGTGTTAAGCAACCCTAAGTGCATAACTTGACATCTCATGAGCATAAAGCATCATCATTTCATGTTGCATTCTTTCTTTTGTTAAGTGTCATTTCATGTGACCTTTTGTGATGCTATGCTTGATTGAATGCTTGTGTGTCTTGTTTGTGGAGTGCTTAAGTCTCCTTAGAAGTTGAACCTTGTTGGGGAGTCATAATGAAGCTAGGTTTATGTTGGTCATGTTGGCTAAACAAGTCTCTAACCCTAGTTGCCTTAATAGAGCCTTAGGAGTCCTTTTGTTCGACTAACTAAGACCTTCTTGATAGAAGCTTTGCATGGCTGTGGGCCCTTAACCAAAAGTGTGTAGAATTTAGAGTAGAACAAAAGTTGTTTAAGGCCCAACTCATGAAAATGAGTTTAACAAGGTGTTTTGGGACCCACAAGGCAGATTTGAGGGAGTTTAGACTTAGAAAATTCTTTAAGTCCTAACTACCCAAAACAGTTTCATCTAGCCATCTTTGGAGTTTCTTCTGGAGTAATCTAGGCCGAACCAAAGATCAATCTTGTAACCAAAGTTGTAGTCGGTATGTAGCTCTAAGCAATGGAGCAAGTGGTTTAGCTTTTCATCAAATGGATTAGGAGTTAATCGCGCTCAAAGTCTGGCCGTCAGTCGGCCTGATGGCACTGAATCGGGCCGGGCCGTGCCGTGCCGGCGCGCGCGCGCGGCGTCGTGGCCGACAGCGCCAGGACGTTGCCGCCGCGTGGCGCTCGACGGCCGGCCAAGCCAGCGTCCGCGCGCGGCGTGGCAAACGGCAAGGCCAGCTCCGCCTCGCCTGTCCGAACTCCTCCCTCCATTCTGTTCCCTGCGCTCGCGCCTCTCTCTCGCTCTCTGCTCTCGCCGGCGTTCGAGCGGGAAAGGGGAGAAAGCAAGGCGCCGCCGCCGTTCGCCGCCGTTCCACCACCGCACCATACATCCAACCACCCACCAAGCTTCGCCGTGAGCTCCCACCCCTTGTGCTATCCTTAGCGCTCTATGAGAGACCGTAGGCAAGCCCCGGGATGAGCCGCCGCCATGGTCGCCATGACCGCCGAGCTCGGTCCACCGTGGCCGGCCTCCGTCTCGTGGTTGCGTGTTGCCCTAGTGCGTGTTTAGGGGTCAGTGAGGTCCAAGGAGGAGTTGGAGGGTGATGGTTTAGTCGATTAGGGTTAAGAGCCCGCAGAACGCCGCCGTCCGCCATGACCGCCATGGCCGGCGCGCTCGGTCCGCCGTGGCCAACCCTCTTCCCGAGCTCAACCATCCGCCCTAGCTAGCGTTCGCGAATCGCCGAGGCTCGTAGAAGGTGTTGGAGGTGTCGGTTAAGCCGATTAGGGTTTGGTTGTGTTAGTACGCCGCCGTCCACCGCTCGCCATGGTCGCCGGAGATGGTACGACCATGGTCATAGGTGCTCGGAGCCGAAGCCCTGGCTTCTGAGCCTCGGGTTAGGTTTACGAAGGTTGCCGGAGTAGGATTCGGGAGTCCGTTTAGCTCGTCAGGGCCGGAGTCGGCCGGCGTAGCTCGCCCGCGCCGCCGTGTCCGCCATCGTCGACGGCGAGCTCTATCCGAGCAAGCGCCGGGCTAGGTAAGGGCACCGTTGGGTGCGGAAGAAGAAGGGGAGTCCATTGGTAGGGTTAGCTTCGCCGGAAAGTTCGCCGCCGGCGAGCTACGGCATGGTCAACCTCCTCCCCTGTTTGCTGTGTATGACGAGTGGGGTCAGTTTGACCCGAGGGCCCGCGCGTCAGTGAGTCTAGTTCCGTCTGTGTGCACTGGTTTGGGTGCACGTAGCAGTTTAGGTTTGAATGTTTTTCAGGTTTTGTTAATTAGTTTCCAGAAATTGTGTATTGCTTGTTTAATTCATATCTTGTGAAATATAAGTGCTAAAAAGGTGAAACAAGTTTTATTAGGTTTGTTATGTTGAGGTCTATGCATGAAAAATATAATATGTCCAGTTTGTGGTGATTTTCTGTGTAGTTATATTTAATTCATGTTTAGGCTGAAATCTTGTTAAATGCATAGTAAATTGTATGTGTCTCAGAAAAATGTGATTCTTGTTTTGTTAGGTTTGTGTTGAGGACTAGTTTCTGGGAAAAATGTAAAATGAGGTTACTCTGCGAAATAATTTGGCAGTAGTAATTAAAATGATTAAATGCTGTTTTCTTGTTTATTTTGTAATAATTAAAATATGAAGAGTATGGACTTGGTAATTTTTACTGACTGCTCTTGTGCTAAGAAGTTCAGAAGAAAATTATGAAATTTGTTGTTTGACACTTTGTGCTAAGGTGTGTAGTTCAAAGCACCTTTTCATGATAGAATTTGTCTTTTTCATAGGGGGTAGAGTCTAGGTCCAAATGGGGTGAAATTTGGACAGGGGATTAGATCAAGTGTTGTTAATCTCCAGTAATTTTTATAGATTTTTGTGAAGCTGTCTAGAATAGGTTACTGTTATAGGCCTATTTAACTAGATTTAATTCTACAAATAGTTAGAGGGTAATAAACCTGTTAAGCAACTTTGATGTGGTGACAACAAGACTTAGTAATTAGTATGTTAGATTAAGTAAGTGAGTAGCAGTAGATGACATGTGCTTATCTCCTGAATTGTTACTCCATGTTGCATCACCATGCATCCCATGTGCATTCATGTTATTCATTCATGTACCGCATCATGCAGGGTCGGTAGTGGAAGCCCAAGACACGCCGGAGGAGCAGCGTCGGGAGGAGACACCCGAGGAGAGGATCCCGGAAGAAGACGTTGAAGACCTGCCGGAGTGCCGTGATCACCGCCCCGCCGACTTCGAGCGAGGCAAGCCCCGGAGCATTTTCTCCTACGGTTTGCAAATTACCGTTTACAAGTTAACCTTATATGATTGTTGCATTAGGTTATAGGAGTTGTGTGATACCGTTGCTGCATTAATTAATTATCCTTGTCCACCTGCAAATATTATCTTGTGATCCCTGTTAGGTCTAGGCTCGATTATATGCTTAGCCCTGCTTAGACCGGTAAAAGTCGGGTGATTTCCTGTCTCCCGCATATAGGTGGATACTAAACATGTTTAGCCTCGTGCTATCGTGGAATATAACCATGTGATAATTAATTTGAGACCGGGCGGGATGTAGGAGCAGCAGGACATGGGTTCTGTGTGCTAGTAGTCTCCCGTCTGTGTCGATTAGGAACCGACGAAGGCACACCTCAGTCATTTTGAACGCGTCAATCACTTAACGGAGCAGGTGCGGGTACCTCCCGTGAAGCCGAGTAAGGTGTTTCGAGCCGGTGACGGAGACGTTGACGCCTAACACCCAGGGCCTTATATGTACCGTGGGCAACTATTCTGATCGACCTGGCATGGTCCGAGGGCAGGCAGGGCCTGATCGACCTGGCATGACCGTGGGCAGTTAATAGCTTGAGCGACCTGGCATTGAGATAACCCCCGGTGTAGAAGGGTCCATGGTCGTCCCGCGATTTGGGTTCTCGAACCTCCTGAGTGGTCGCCAACGGCCACCTGGCAGGGTGTGTCGGGCGAGTGTGCGACATTTTATCCCCAGCTGGTAGGAATCGATTATAATCGCCATCGCTCCTGGTTAGTGAGTAACTTGACTGAGCATGTGTTACCGTAGTAATATATGGAATTAATGATGGTTATGGTTGGTGAATCTGAAAGGCTATTGATGAAATAGTCACTCTTGCTTGAATAAGTAGTCAAGTGTTTGCTCTAGATCAGGTGCAAATCTAGATAATCAGGCTGATTACATAAAAATGACTGCTAATACTCTAATGATGATTATTTAATAATAAAATGCTTTTATGCAAAAAGGTAAGTGTGGCCAACCCCGATATAGCCTTGCATAATCCTTGGTGTCAATTATTTCTGGTTTATGACGGGTAAGTCTAGCTGAGTACCTTCTCGTACTCAGGGTTTTATCCCTTGTTGTTGCAGATGGGCAATGCTTCTTCGGATATTGCGAGAACTGTCTGTATCCTGTCGAGGGCAGTGACTAGACCATGGGCATGGTCAATCCTTATCTTTCCTGATGCTTTTGTGGACTGATCAAGCATATGGCACTGTATTGTGAAATAAGGACTTGTGTTTCAAAACTATGTCGCTTCCGCTTTTGAATTTAAACTATGGTTTGTAATAACTGTTGAACTCCGATGTATTTTGAACTATATGCGAACTGAATGTGGATCGTGAACATGTACGCTAATCTATTACGATCTTGGTTAAAGTTGAATGACTTGAAATCCTTCGAGATTTCCGGACTACCGGGTTTATACGAGCTTAAGTACTTGTAGTCTCTGCGCAAGCAGCGATTCGGTGCTTAATCTGGTATAAATTGGTCGGTTCTGTCACAACCATCCATACTGTGTCTTGATGTGGTTGTGTGGCCTTGTTCTTCCTTCTTCTATGTCTATTCTTCTTCTTTGATGATATGATGTTTGTATCTTCATAGGGCATCTGAGGGTGGACTTTGGTAGTGAGTGTATGGCTCTTGAAGCTGAATCTCTCTTTGTTGCCTATGATTGTGAAACAGATCTTGGCGCTGTCCGCGTAGATGATGGCTTTGGTTGAGCTTAGGAACGGGCGTCCAAGAATGATGGGTGCTCTTTTGTCTCCACCTGTTTCAATGATCATAAAGTCTGCACATATATACGAGCGTCCCACTCGTATACAGATGTCTTCTAGAATTCCCAATGGGTAGCACAGTGTCTAATCTGCAAGCTGCAAACACATGGTTGTATATAATAGAGGTGCACCATGCATTTGTTCATATATTACCCTTGGCATAATGTTGACGCTTGCTCCAAGGTTACAGACTGCTTCTTCAAAACTGTGAGGTCCAATATGAATTGGAATCAGAAGTCTTCCTGGATCTCCTTTCTTTGGGGCAATGGAATCGTCCATCCATTCCCTCGAAGGTCTAGGTATGGGGTGTCCTGCATCAAAGATGTCTACAAGATTTGCAGTTTCTAGCTCTTTTGGACTTCCTGGAATCTTACCGTTTTCAGTCATAGGGACTGAAGCTGCTAACTGAGATAACTGAGACTCTATCATCTTATTAAAGCTATGCTGATTCTTTATGGCAGAAGTAAAGCTATCCATTCTAGTATTAATATTTTCAAGTAGTTTATCATTGGAAGCTATCTTTTTAGACATATTATCAATAATTTTATTTTGATTAGATATCATCTCTCTCAAAGGTGGTTGATTAAAAGTATTACCTTGGTAATTACCTGAGTAGTTACTTGAGTAATTAGGCCTTAATTGCTGGTGCCATCCTTGAGCTTGTTGAGGACGATAGTTGGTGTTGTTGTTGATGTACTTCGCATCCTCTTGAATCTCAGGGCAGTTGCTCCCTGAATGACCAGTGCCTCCACACTCTTCACATGTCATGCGAGATTCGTAGATTTGCTTGACGTCTTCTCTCCTGGGAGTGTGTTCATCAAACTTCTTCATGAGTAGGTCAAGTTTGGCAGACAGCATGTCTACTTCCTTTAGTTGATGTATTCCTCCCCTCTTGCGTGGCTGAGAGCGTTCCTCATTCCATCCTTGGTTCGAGGCCATCTTCTCTATGAGTGTAGTTGCATTGTTGATTGTGAGTGATAAGAATGATCCTCCAGCAGCGGCATCTACATTCTCATGGGTACTTGAAGTGAGCCCGTGGTAGAAGGTCTGCATGAGTAGCCAATTCTCCATCCCGTGGTGAGGGCATTCTGATATGTAGTCTTGAAAGCGTTCCCAAGCTTCTGGGATTGATTCTTCATGTTGTTGTTGGAAAGTTGAAATCTTGGCACGGAGGGCATTCGTCTTGCCCACTGGAAAGAACTTTGCTAGGAAGGAAGTTGAACAGATCGCCCACGAGGTGTTTTTATCTTTGTTGGCGTAAAACCATTGTTTTGCTTTTCCCAAAAGTGAGAATGGGAACAAGCGAAGTAGAATGGCGTCCCTTTCGACTCCTCTGATGGAGAAAGTGCTGCAAATCTCCAGAAAGTGTTGGAGATGAGCGCTTGCGTCTTCATGTACCTTTCCGCAAAATTGATTAGCTTGCACCATGTTGATCAAAGCTGGATTGAGTTCAAATCTGTTGTCCCCCACATTGACTGTTGGTCCAGTCCTGATGTTGGCAGTGGTTGGTGCAGAGAACTCGCGGAGTGTCTTGTCGGCCATGGTGGCCAACACTGGTGTTAAGCTTCTTCTTATCTGGCTAACTTCTGGTAGTGGTGCTGAGGGTCTCTTAAGTTTGCGTCTAGTTTTCCTTAGTAAAGCTTCGGGATCCTCAGTGTAGTTGTTCGGAAGTTGGAAACCAGTCATACATCACCCTGCATAAGATATAAAAGATAAACAAAAGCGAGGGTAAGCCTATAAAAGTAAATAATTAGTGCATCATCAAATGTGTGTAAGTAAAATGATATGTTCTAGCTACCGTTTTAAATGCTGTTAATGCAATGTCCTTATCAATGTTCATAAAGATTTTAATGAAAAACCCTAGGTACCATCCCTAGTTGAATTGATGTGGTCCCCGACAACGGCGTTAGAAATGCTTGTTGACACTCCTTAATGGATCCACTCTAAGAATGAGTCACATAAAGTAATAATCTAGTGAAAGCACAAAAGAGTGTACGGGACACTACTAACTCCACTTAACGTCAAGTTGTCATCCCCAACATGAAGCTAGCAATGTAATTATATCAGGGCACTGGATTTTATAGATAGATATTTACCCGCAAGCGCATAGATAAACAAACCAGTTGTGGAGCATTTCATCCAAGCTAGTCTCAGGTATCGTTATTTATATTTTAGCCTAGAGACTAATCAATTCAAGATATGATGGTATTATAATGACTTAACAGTATTTAATATGGCACACACTTATAGCAAGACTGATAACACACTAACTAATATGAACAGGAATCGGGTACAGAGTAAAGGATATGGTAAATAATTGATAAAAGATAACAGAGATCAGATCAATCAAGGATAAACATAGAACAGTACCGCCTAGTAAGATGATGATTAGAACAGGTATTAATAAGGAACATCCCTAAGTTATTCTAATTACATGTCATAGCATACATTGATTAGTGTGATTATATTTGGCAATCATTGGCTAGGTCACATCATATTTATAATCAAGAGGCAACTCCATAGCTAAGGTGTTAAGCAAAGTAACCCTTAAACCATGAGTTAACTGAGCCATACTGAACACTATATTCGGGAGGTGGAATACAGAGGACTCAACAGGTCTGTCACACCCGCGATCTACCACTCTATCCGGAACATAGGACGCATTCGCAGATAAATAATGTATAAGCACCATGCCTACACAGCATTCATCACTCACCCGTTGTACTTTAAGATGAGCGTTATACGAACATGAGTATAAACATAAAGATGAACTATCTATGCCAAATATATAATCAAAGCAGACTATAAGCATTATAACTAAGAATATAATCATTGATGTCTTAATCATATCAATTGTATTGCTATCTAGAACACAATAATGAACAATAAGGTGAATTAGATCATCGAGAAGAACTAAAGTACGAACTAGAACATTAACTAGAACATGATTATGAACTAGAAGATGAACCAGACGATGAACTAGAACATAAACAATGAAGAACAATGATGAACTAGAAGAGCAATTATGAAATAGATCCATAATGTTAATACAACAGAGAAGATCTTGGGTTTACCAAGCCTTCTCGTGACTAGATCAGGAATCCAAGCGAAGCTTGCCTCCTCTAATCCTATTCTATCTACTAATCTAGGTGGATGTAGTCCTAAAGCTTCCGATTGATCTCCCTCTGGTGGGTCTAACCCTGATGAATGAATTGCCTGAAACCCTATTGCCTAGAGAGGGGGGTCAGGGGTCTGTTTATATAGCCCTAGGCGATGAATCGTGGCCCTTGGATCAAACCGACTTGAGGTACGGTCGAGATGCATCCTGGAGGTCGGTGGAAGTAGCTTGCAGAGGACGGAAGCATGGGGGCTCCTTGGCCGACCGACCGGTGGGCCCTGTGGGACCAGTCGGTCCCACAGGTCGGCCTCTAGTGGTGTCCTTCCTTGTGGTGTCTTATTACGTCCTCTGGAGTCTTCTAGAAGTATCGCGACGTGGCGATTGCGTTATCTCGCGACGGTTTCCTTCTATGGGAAGCTATTGGTGCTAATTTCCTGGTTTAGTCCCTACAGAATCATAACTCACCAAAACTCATGGAATATTGTCAGTTGAAGCCCTAAACCTTTGTTGGTGATCATATTCTTGCCCTTTTTATATTTATTCATCTCTTAATTATGATAGTTAACCAGTGTCAACACTCATGGACTGGCATTGTGGATGATCAAGGAAAGCTGCGTCGACAACTTCACACTGATCCAGAAGTGCAAGCTATGCCAAAGATGGATGATCTCACTCAGAACCTAGCAAACCTCGCAGTCCAAGATCCATGAGATTCCGAGAGCCAACTTGAAGTACCCGACTCCTACTCAAACTCAAATTCGGAGAACGAAAAGGACCCGGAGATCAAACATGGCATCACCTTCGGACTATGGAACTCAGCTCAGGACCTGCAAGACCTAATTGACTCAAAGTTCAAAGAGTATCAAGAGATACCTTTGACTGGAGCTCAGCAAGGACTCATTTTCAGCTCCACCAAGGAGGGTAACATCGTCCATTGGCCAATACAGCCAGCTCCGGCCAGGCTGGATGGCACAATCGATCAGCAACTTCCATACCAGTATGGACATCAGCTCCCCTTTGAGGAACATGACACCTCAACAGAACTAATCTCCGGCACCTCTACTTTGGAATCAGTTACGCCAGGATCATCAAACAAGGGCTACACTCGTGAAGTCTTCATGGCGGGGCATCAGTCATCTCTACGACCTCCAACCCCCCAGATGTCTTCTAGGTTGATGAAACTCTGAGTATGATATCTGATAACGAACCAGAAGGGCCCGCAGAAACCGAGTCCATAAAGGCTGAGAGAATCAGGAGGAATCAAGCTAAAGAAGCTCGCAGAAAGCGAGCAACTCATCGCAAGCAAGCCGTAGACCGTTACAACGCACGACTCGAGGAGTATAATACCTGGGTGCGTCTAGAGGAAGACGCGGAAAATCGAGCTCGTGCTCAACGTGACCAGGAGTATCAGTCACAGAACGAGCACAATCGTCGACGAGCCGATTGCTCCCGTAACCTCGAGCCTGAGTTTATGAGGGTCGCTGGCCATAAAGTCTTCCAGACTCCGTACCAAAACATCCTGGCTCTAGCCACGGAGATGGCGGCCAAGGACAACCGCACCCCCGATGAAGAACGACGGTTAGTCATGCTTCAGACTACCGCACTTCAACTCCGAGGATGGAATCTTGAGTCCCTAGCAGATGAGCAAGCTTCATCTCACCCGAGCCAGAGGCGGCCTGTTCAAGAGCGACTCAGTCGAGTCCCAGCAAGGAGTCGCCTAGGTCACCGAGTACCTGATCAAGCTGAGGGAGGAGCTGAATCTTCATACAGAGGAATCGCAGTCACAGCATCTGACGCAGTCGATCGCTTCCCCTGCTTCTCCCAAAGCCTCCGAGCAGTCTCGTTCCCACGAAAATTCAAACCCACGAACTATTCAAAGTACGACGGGAAGACAGAACCTAAACGATGGCTCAGGCTATATGCTCAAGCAGTTGAGCTGGCCGGTGGAAGCAACGATGTCAAAGCACTCTATCTCCCAATGGCTTTAGAAACAATGCCGCTTGCTTGGTTCGACAGGCTTAAACCCGAATCCATCGACTCCTGGGAACAACTCCATCGTATCTTCATCAAAAACTTTGCGGGTGTCCCAGAGAGATCGGATCCCCGGACTAAGCTCAGAACCTGTAAGCAACAGAAAAACGAATCAATGCGGGAATACTATAGGCGCTTCTCAGAGATCCGCTCCACAGTATTCGACATCACAGACAAAGAAATAATTGACCTATTTGGCAACGGCATTTGCGAAAGGTACAATTACAAAGATTTCATCAAGCAGGACCCAACCACCGCTGACGAGTTCCATCGGGCCGTAAACTCAATGATGGCGACAGAAGAACGTACACAGGAGCGTTTCCCCGATAGAAACGCGCAGGGTGATCGAGGGAACAACCAGAGAGGCAACCAGGCACCACAGCAAAACACCCGAAAAAGGGCAGGAGACAATACTGTTGCTGCCATGGAGCCTCAGAAGAAGGGGAACAAGCCATTCACCTTTGATGACTTATTCGACGGACCGTGCCCTTTTCATCCGAAAGCTGGACATCAGGCAAGGCATTGTCGGCAACTCAAGGAGCGAGGCTTGAACTCCGACTTCAACAAAAACAAGAAGGACAAAGGCAAGAAGACAGCTGAGGATCCTCTGCAAGACACCGGTGGTTTCCAACACCCCAAAGGGACTATCAATGTCATTTTTGGGGGAGTAACTACCAGTGAAAGCAAGAGGCTTCAGAAACTTTCGCTACGAGAGATCATGTCTACAGAACCAGCAACTCCTAGATACCTTGACTGGTCGGAGCACCCGATCAGCTTCTCCCGAGCGGACCAATGGACTAGCGTCTCCAATGCAGGGCACTACCCGCTAGTCCTGGATCCCACGGTTGTCGGGTTTACCTTGAGCAGGGTACTCATCGACGGAGGAGTAGGACTCAACGTCATCTTTGCAAACACCCTACGCAAGATGAATCTGGATCTCGCAACACAGCTCACACCATCAAGTGCCCCCTTCTACGGCATAGTACCTGGAAAGGCGGTTGTACCACTCGGAAGAATCATATTACCCGTAACTTTTGGAACTCAGATCAATTACCGGACTGAGTACATCAGTTTCGAGGTAGCCGACTTTGAGTCATCATACCACGCCATATTTGGATGACCAGCCATCGCCAAGTTTATGGCAGTACCTCACTACCCGTACCTTCTCCTAAAGATGTCGGGTCCTAAAGGAATCCTAACTTTCAGAGGTGACTTGAAGCGATCATTCGATTGTGATACAGAGGCTGTCCAGATCGCTGAAAAAGCTCAACTCACCCGGGAGTTACAAGAACTCGCTCAGATGGTACATAATACCAAGCCTGGAGATTCAGAAATCCCAACCAAGAAGGCGGGTACTATCCAACCATCAACAGCAGTCTTTACAAAAAGCATCGACCTAGAAACCGGTGATCCCTCCAAGACGGCAGTTATCAGCGGTCATCTATCTGAAGAATAGGAATTCACGCTCACCAAGTTTCTTAGAGCAAACAAAGATATATTTGCTTGGAAACCGGCTAATGAAATGAAAGTGAAGATTGCTCAACTGTTGTGTGTTGTGTTGGTGGAGGTGTGGCTCTCTTCTTATAGGAGGGAGTAAGGCGGTGGAGCATCCTCAGGTTGCGCTCGTGCACTGGATGAACTGCCTCTCTACATGTGTACGCAACTGCCATAGCGAGGAGGGCCCGAGCGAGGCCAGGGCTGGGCCGGCCGGCCCAGGGGACCAGCCGGTCCCTGGCTAGGCCCTCTCGGCCTCCAACTTTGCGACTTGACTCTTTTGGGCCTCCTGATGACCAATGGGTTAGGGGGTTTGCAATGGAGCCCATTTACTTGTTTGTCTTATTTATTTGGTTGCGCAAATATGCGTCGGAAAGCACCTTTTTGGGTATGTCTTCATGTATTTGTGTATGTGTCCTGTAAAAAATATAATTCTCCAAATACATGAGGAACTATGATATAAGTAAATGCATATGTGATGTTGGTTTGCCAAATTCCCTATTTTTGATAGTAATTGACGGTCAGATTTCTGAGTTAATGACCGTCAACAACTTGTAACACCTCTGGTGTTTAGCATGTAATCAACTTGACATATCATCATTATCATCATAAAAGCATCATGATCATGATTTCATGTGTATGCATTTTGCTAAGTGTATCATTTTATGTGAATTACCTCTATTGCAAAAACCCTATTTAGCCCACTTCTCTCAACTAGGGCAAAATGGTAATTTCACCTCTGTGCCTAGCTTTGTGTAATTCTTGTTCCTTTGGTGTCTTGAAGTTTTGTTGTGTTGGCCAAAGTTCAAAAATCAGAATTTGATTTCAAATCTCTTTGCAAAACCCTGATTTCCAAACCCTGGATTTTATCCCTCTTTTTGTAATTTAAAAATTATTCAAATTTGGTGTTGGTCCAAAAAGCAAAGTTGTAGATCTGTCAAAGAGAAACAACTTTGGTATTTACAAATTTTCAAGTTGCAGTACAAAGTTTTGAGTTATTTCAAATTCAATCAAACTCCAGTTTTTGTCCCCTTTCCAGTTTTCAAAATGAGTTCAAAAACTAATGAGTTTCAGGAAAAGTGTATAATAGCAAAGTTGTAGGTTTTGATAAAAGGAAAAACTTTCATGTTTACAGATTTTCAAATTTCAGTTTGGAATCCAGAGTAATTTTGATTTAAATCAAGTTTGAAAAAGTGTCCCCTTTCTGTTTTCAAATATTGTTCAAAAACTATTTGGAATTTGAAAATGTTCATATTGACAAAGTTGTAGATCTCATTTTTCTGAGCAACTTTGGTGTTTTGAGTTTTTGTCGCACAGTTCAAATTTTGGGAGAAATTTGAAAAATACAGAGATCAGCCAAAGTCAAACCCTATACCCTACCCTGTTCATCTTCTCCGGTAGGGGGGGGGGCCCCGGCCATGGCCGCTTCGCCGGCGCCGCGTGCGCCGCGCGCCTGGCTGCTCCCCACGCGCCTCCAACCTGCCGCCGCTGTCCCCTTGTCCCCTCCGCGCCCGCACGCGAGCGCTGACCCGCGCTCCCGTCCCCTACAGTGCTCTGCGCGTCGCCGCCGCGTGGCCGATCGCCGGCGAGCTCACGCCCAGGCCCCGACTGCACGCCGTCCTCTCCGCCAGCTCGCAATCGATTGCGCGTGCCTCGGCCGAACTCGTCCACACCTCTCCGAGCTCTCTACCGGCCGCTAGCCGTGGCTATATAAGCCGCCGGAGCCCCGAGCTCACTCACCCACCTCCGCCACCGTGGTCAGCCCACTACAGAGCTCCCGCCGCTCAACCAGCTAGCTCAACAGCTCCGCCTTGATCCCGTGCAGCTTCCCCACTCCTCAATTTGGTCTCTACCGTCCCTGTTTGCCCGGCGTAACTCGCCGTTCCCATCTCCGGCAAGAATCCCGTCGAGGTCGGGATTGTGAAATACTCCCTCTCCGGCCTTGATCATCTCCCTCCGACCCCCGCATCACCTTCCTTACCCCTTTGCGCCTCTGACTGACCCCTTGCGGTCACTTGTGTCGCGCAGGATCATCGGGACGACGATCGCCGCCGTGAGTCGTCCGCCGGTCACCGTCGACCATCTCCCTCCGTTCGTCCCTTTCCCTCGCCGAGCCGCTTAATCGACTCACGGTGAGCTCCTGAAGCCTCCCATCTCCTCGGTTTCGCCTGAGACGCCTCGTCGCGGCCGGCGTAGCAGCGCCGCCGTCGTCGGTGGTCGCCGGCGAACGGAGGAGAAGAACAGTGCCGTTTTTCTATTTTTCTCATACATGTGAATAGTGTTCAGATTTCATCTTTTTGTGTGATTTTCTGTGTTGATCTATAAATTCTGAAATTTTTGTGGTAGACTCTTTATGCTCTGAAGTATTTTATAAAAATATGAAACTTGAGTTTTGTACAAAAATTTGAAAATGAAAAATCTCCCTTTTAATTAATAAATGATGGTTTTGGATTTTTAGAAAATGATTTATAACTCCAAAATTTATAAGATCACTTTTTGTGAGCTAGTTATGCCATGACAAGTCTCTGGTGAAAATTTGAAGTCATTTGGAGCAAGTTGATTTTTGAGCTTTATTTTAATTAAGGAATAGTGCCTTTTGTTAATTATATGTCTAGATTTAATTGAGCACCTTAATGACCTCCAAAAATTATGAAATTTGTTTTGCCATATACTTGTACCCTAATGAACTTGTGTGATTAATTTGGTAATTTTTGGAGCACCTTCATAAAATGACCTTTTTAAATAATTAAAAAAAAATAGAAAAGGTGATTAGGGTTAGCGTTGAATGCCCTGTGATGTGACTTTTGGGATTGCTTGATGTTCATAGGCCCCTACCTTTTGGTCTATGATGTTCGTGATGCTATGTTTGGTTGATGCTTAGGATAGTTATGATAAAGTCTAGTTTAATCAATTTGCTTAAGGAAGAAATGGTTACCTTTTATGCTCAACCTAGATTTCGATTATGCCTTGCCTTAGAGTAATCTTGAATCTGTGGTATTGTCATGTACCTTAAGTCCATATCATCATTCTCATGAGCATTCATCATTGCATCCGTATAGTTGACGAAGAAGGCCCTGAAGTCGAGGTAGCCACCGAAGGATCTGTCCCCGAGGCAACCCCGAGCTCCGACGCTTATACTTACCCCGAGTCTACTCTTTTTGCCATCCAAGGCAAGCCCCGGTGCATTTAACCCTACCTTGCTTTTATAAATGTTTTCTTTAAATGTTTTGAGTTAAATTATTGCATTAGGTTGATAGGAGTTGAGTGAAATCCTATCTGATGCATTATCTACCTTGACCAATGATACACCCGATACCCGCTTTTCAAAAACCATTTGCGAAATGCTTAGCAATGCTATATGATAGATTTGCAATAAAAATGCCAATTTCAAAAGTATGATCACTTTAAGAATATTTATGGGAATTTCTGGTTTACTCCCACTATTGGCTAAGTATCTGATCCGTACTTAGTCAATGGGAAGGAGAGGTTGTCCTTGCGTACGGTGCCGTCATGTTGTAGTCCGGGACTCAACAGTTGACACCGACCGGGACAGGGTTGAAAAACTGACAGGACCTGTACTCTTGGGTTAGAGTCCCGAGGTACTTGTCGCTGGCTGGAAAAATTAGGGACCACCTGTATGGGGGCCTGCTGACTAAGACTTGCAACTATTCACATACTACGGAAAGCTTTGGCTCCGAGGAATCCTTTATTGGACCGACAACCGCGCACTGGGAGTGGAGAGATGGCGGAAGTAGCATGTACCCACGTGGGTTAGAGTCCCGGATTGGAGTGGTGCACTGTACTTCCGGGTGGCGTAGGACCGGGCCCAATCTTGGAGGAATCGTGGTAGACGAGTTGGCATATGCAAGCTTGGGTGCTACATATGCAGTGTGGATAGGGACCCTCAGCTGAGTATCATTTATCCGGATTAACGTTGCTCCTCGGTTATGGAGACTTAGTCACTGACTGTCAACAGGGAGTGGTTCTCAACTAGGTCTGTTTTTGGAAAGTAAAATGAATCAAGGATTATGATGGAACAAGGAATACCGAACCTTTCAAAAATAAAATAAGGTTTACCAAAAATGCTTTTCTGCAAAATACTTGAACTTGCTTAAGCCTTACCTTGACTACCCTAAGCCTGCATTCCTGAGTCTTCTCCCTTTTCTTTAGTCGGGTAAGTCTTGTTGAGTACCTTTGTACTCAGGGTTCTTTTACCCATGTTGCAGGTATGGCAGATTCCTCAGTATGCCTTGGACCCTGCTGTGTGACTGTTGTTCAGGAAGAGGCCGATGAGGCCGATGAGTGATTATTCACCCTCGGGCTGGGTGATGTATCTTTATCTTTTAGTTGTTGTCATATGCTACCATGCCAACTCTATCTATTTGAACTATGGTCTGTAATAACTTCACTCTAATTTTATGTTGAACCCGGGTTTGTAAAACTAATGTTATTTAAGTCTTCCGCTATTTACTCCGATGTTATTTGTCAAAATGTTCAAGAGATTGTAACTGAATTGTGAGCTGATCCTGCGGACATCGGGCACTGATGTAGCCCAGTGGCGGAACCCGGTCTTAACCTCTTGGCTGTACGGATCGACTGTCAGTGGTTGACAGTGATCAGTGGGCCATGGGATTAGGGCCGTTACGTCACAGAGTGGTATCGGAGCATCTCACTACGACGTTGCAATCTTTTTGCGAAAACTTCAAAAAGTTTTTAAGTCCAAAACTAAACTTGACTATTTTGAGTCCAAATTGCTCCTCTCATCTCATCTTGTCTTTGGCAACTAGTAGCAAGACAACTTGTATAAGCCCTATGTACCTTACCTTAATAGTTGCATTGCCTTGTTCCGTAGGAACGAATCATGCATCATGTCGTAATCACTTAAGATAATAACTTCCTCTCTAAGTCTGTTGGGTTAGTATGCCTTTACCTTTTCTTGCTAGCCTTATGCTTCTCTTCTATCAATCTGATCCAGACATGGCCCGTATCAAGTTCACCGCTCGCAAGTCGACTGGACCGCATGGTGTGCCGCGTCACCAGCTGGCGCCACGCACCGGAGAAGAGACTGGAGAATCCTCCAATGGACGTCGTTTTCCCCGTCAGACCCGCAAGCAGCTGAAGGAGGAGATCAAGAATCTCAAGGCTGAGATGGAGAACATGGAGCATGACTTCTACCTTTCCCGCCTGGAGTTCTACGAGGCACGAGCCGCTCTTGGGGAAGCTAACCAGAATGTGGTTCGCGCTATCCAGCAGCGTGATGCAACATGGATCCGAGAGGATGTCACCAGAGCCCAGCTCCATGGACTGCAGCAGTACACTGCCCAGATTGAGCAGTACAATGATATGCTTCATGAGGAGGTACACCAACTGTACGACCAACTTCACCCCGTGATTCCACCTGTTGCTGAGGATCCAGAAGATGGAGTCGTGGAGGAACCTGAAGTAGAACATGAGCCAGTCCAGAATGAAGAAGTGGAACCTGCTGAAGATGTTCACGTTGAGGACGAAGATGAGGAGGAAGAGCCTGAGCTTGTCATCGAGGATGATGATGACGATGAAGAGATGATCATCATCGATGACGACTAGATTCCTTGTGTCTGTACCATCGGCTCACCTAAAACCTTAGTCTAGGTTTGGGACGTTAGTTGGTCTTCTGTTTAGTCGAGTCTGTATCTTGTCTTGTACCTTTCCTTTGTCAGCCAATGGTTATCTATCGAACCTCTGTATCAGTTATCTACCCTTGCATCAATGAATCTTATCAGTCAGTTTCGTTCAAAAGCAATCTTTGGATGCTAAGTTCCCAAATTCTTAATAGATGCCTGTGAACACCCGCGCTGGAGCTGGAAGTTCCGGAGGTGCCAACCTTCCAAACCCTCCACCAGTTCCTGCTACCCTGGCAGATGCCATTGCAGCTTTGGCCGCCGCTGCCAACCTAATGGCTCAGAACCAAGGACAGCAGAATGTTGGTCACCGTGGTCGTCTCAACCAAGAGACCACCTATGTGGAGTTCACTGAAACCCGTCCACCGTTTTCACCAGAGCCGATGAACCCCTCGAGCTGATGATTGGCTCCACACCATGGAGCAGAAGTTTGGTCTCATCCGATGCACTGAAATCCAGAAGCCCCGGTTCGCTTCTCAGCAGCTCCGTGGTCCCGCAATGCCTGGTACGCCAACCTGTTGGCTGCCCAGCCTGAAGGTCACCAGCTGACCTGGGAAGAGTTCCGCACCGCTTTCAGAGCACACCACATCCCGTCAGGTCTGATGAAGATGAAGCTTGATCAGTTCCTAGCCCTGCAGCAGAAGGAATCCACAGTGATGCAGTATGTGGGTCAGTTCAACCACCTGAGCCAGTATGCCTCCGACTATGTCAACACAGAGGAAAAGAAGAGAGATTGTTTTCTCAGGGGTCTGCCACCCTAAGATTCGCAGAGGTCTATCCAACAACCTCAACGGATCTTATCATGATGTCGTTGACCGTGCTGTCGCTTTCGAGGAAAGTAACCGCCAGTATCAAGAGGAGAAGAAGAAGAAGAAGGCTGGGTCTAGCAGCTTCTCCAGCCACCACAAGCGCCCAAGAATCATCTATCACCCCAGCCACCACCAAAACCGTGCCCCATATCCCCATCAGCAAGTGGTCGTTCGTACCGCGGCCACCACCCAAAGTGCCACTCAGCCGAACGCCCCAGGTGTTCGTGTCACCGCCCCTCAAACAGCTTACAACCATCCATGCTACAACTGTGGCCAAGTTGGTCACTGGTCTCGCGATTGCCCAAAACCAAGAAGAATGCCCAGCATGCACAGAAATGCCCTGGAGGATCACAGCAGCAACACCGTGCACCGCAGCAGCACGTCCAGAAGGGCAAGTTTGTCAAGAAGCACGGGCAAGTCTACTTCACCACCGTCAGTAACATCCCAGAAGGAGAGCCCGTCATGCTCGGTAGGTTCCCTGTTGCCAATCATCCTGCAGTCGTCTTGTTTGATTCCGGTGCATCGCATTCCTTCATCAGTCGCACTTTTGTCATCAAGCATGAGTTACCCTTGGGGGAGTTAAAAGAAAGTTTCTGTATACTTTCGCCTGGAGGGCGGATAAATACTAAGGAAGTGGTCCGCAGTATACCAGTATGTTGGGGGAACAGTCTTTCCTACCACCATGATAGTACTGCGCATCAAGAGATAGATGTCATCTTAGGCATGAATTGGATGTGTCGTATAAAGCCATGATAGACATCTTGAATAGAGTTGTGAGAGTGGATATTCCTAACAGCACCTCCAAACTCCTTCTCCAACTTCCTATGTCTCAAAAACCAGCAACCACCCAGTTAATGTCGCCTGTGTTCCGGAAGTCAGGGATATTCCCGTGGTCTGTGAGTTCCCTGATGTCTTCCCAGAAGATCTACCTGGTCTGCCTCCCGACCGTGATGTTGAGTTTGCCATAGAGCTAAAGCCCGGGACTGCTCCTATATCCCGTAGAGCTTATCGAATGCCTCCCAGAGAGTTGGCAGAGCTGAAGATCCAATTGCAAGAGCTTTTGGATAAGGGTCTCATTCGCCCAAGTTCATCTCCTTGGGCTGTCCTGCTATCTTTGTGAAGAAGAAGGACAAAAGTCTTCGTCTGTGCGTTGACTATCGCCCACTCAATGAGGTCACCATCAAAAATAAATATCCCTTGCTCGCATTGACCTTCTTTTTGACCAGTTTCTGGAGCCAGAGTGTTCTCCAAAATTGATCTCAGATCTGGCTATCATCAAATAAAAATCCGTCCAGAAGACATTCCTAAAACAGCTTTCACCACCAGATACGGCCTATATGAGTACTTGGTCATGTCCTTTGCTTGACAATGCCCCCGCTCATTTCATGTATCTCATGAACTCTGTGTTCATGCCAGAGCTCGATAAATTGTAGTCGTGTTCATTGACGACATCCTTGTCTATTCAAGAACTCCTGAAGATCACGCCAAGCATCTTCGAATCGTTCTCTCTCGTCTCAGAGATCACCAGCTGTATGCCAAGTTCAGTAAATGTGAATTCTGGCTAGATCGAATTCAATTCCTTGGTCATGTCCTGTCCGCTGAAGGTGTGTCAGTTGACCCTGAAAAAGTGGCAGATATCTTGGATTGGAAGCCACCTACCACTGTCCGCGAAGTTCGCAGCTTCATGGGAATGGCTGGATACTATCGTCGTTTCATCCCAGATTTCTCCAGAGTCGCCAAGCCTATCACAGAGTTGTTGAAGAATTCCGTGGATTTCGTTTGGTCACCAGCCTGTGAGCAAGCCTTTCAAGCCCTGAAGAAACTGCTAACTACATCACCAGTCCTAGCTCAACCAGATATCGAGAAACCCTTCGATGTATACTGTGATGCATCTGGTACTGGTTTGGGCTGTGTTTTGATGCAAGAAGGACGAGTAATGCTTATGCCTCACGACAGCTTAAGCGACATGAGGAAAACTACCCAACCCATGATCTTGAGCTAGCAGCAGTCGTGCATGCCTTGAAGATTTGGCGTCACTATCTGTTGGGCAGTACCTAATATGTATACGGATCACAAGAGCCTAAAGTATATCTTCACTCAAGAAGATTGAATATGAGGCAGAGAAGATGGCTTGAGTTGATTAAAGATTATGATCTCGAAGTACATTACCATCCTGGTAAGGCAAATGTAGTTGCCGATGCCCTCAGTCGCAAGTCATACTGCAACTGTCTGACGACGAAGCCCTATGATCTTTCCTTGTGCCATGAACTTGAAAGGATGGGTATCGAAATGATCTCGCAAGGAAGCTTGAACAATGTCAGCATAGAAACATCCATCAAGGATCAAGTCATTGCTGCTCAGAAGGATAACCCTGGAATCAAGCACATCATCGAAAAGGTCCAGACCGGAAAGGCTGATTGTTTCAGGATCGATGATGTAGGAGTTGTTTGGTTCAAGAACCGTCTAGTAGTTCCCAAGGTGCCTGAATTGAGACAGTTAATCCTTGATGAAGCACACTTGACCAGATTCTCTATTCACCCCGGCAGTAACAAGATGTACCAAGACTTAAAGCAGAGATTCTGGTGGACTAAATGAAGATTGAGATTGCCCGGTATGTCGCTCAGTGTGATACCTGCCAAAGAGTCAAGGCAGTACACATGAAGCCTGGAGGAGAATTGCAACCTTTGTCAGTACCCGCTTGGAAATGGGACGACATTAGTATGGATTTTGTCAATGGACTACCCAAGACGAAAGGTTTTGATTCCATTTGGGTAATCGTGGACCGACTCACCAAACAAGCTCACTTTCTGCCAGTGAAGACCAGTTACACCGTCCCCACTATGCCACTTTGTACAAGAACCACATAGTGAAACTTCATGGCATACCCAAGACCATTGTCTCCGACCGTGGTACCCAGTTTGTCGCTAAGTTTTGGAAAGCGTTCCATACCTCACTTGGAACCAAGCTCTTACATAGCACAGCATATCATCCGCAAACAGATGGACAAACTGAGCGAGTCAACCAAGTGCTGGAGGACATGTTGAGAGCCTGTGTTCTTACCTTCGCAGATACTTGGGATGACTGTTTGCCTTGGCAGAGTTCTCTTATAATAACAGTTACCAAGAGAGCATCAAAATGGCACCCTTTGAAGCACTGTACGGTCGTCGTTGTCGTACACCCCTCAGTTGGTCTGAGCCCGGAGAAAGAGAATTCTTTGGAGTTGACCTGGTCAAAGATATGGAAGAGAAAGTCAAGCAGATACAGGAGAATATGAAGATTGCCCAATCTCGACAGAAGAGTTACGCTGACAAGAGACGTCGACCTCTGAAGTTTCAAGTTGGAGATTATGTATATCTCAAGGTCTCACCAACCAAAGGAGTCACTCGTTTTGGAGTCAAAGGAAAGTTAGCACCCCGCTACATTGGTCCGTTTGAGATTTTGGAATGTTGTGGCAAGGTAGCTTACAAGCTGAAGTTGCCCGATCATCTCTCCGCTGTCCACAATGTTTTCCATGTCTCCCAACTCAAGAAGTGTCTCAGAGTACCAGAACATGTCGTGGAAGTTGAAGGTGTCGAGCTAGAGCCTGATCTATCCTACTCGGAATATCCAGTTCGCGTGTTGGACCACAAGGATCGCGTTACTCGAAGAACAACCACAAGATGGTACAAGATCCAGTGGAACCAGCACTCTGAAGAAGAAGCCACCTGGGAATCCGAAGACTTCTTAGCAAAGAACTACCCCGACTTTCTCGAATCTCTGTCTATGTAAGGTTTTGCCTTTATCCCCTCTTTGTCCTTTTGTAAGACGTGGAATCTCGGGGCGAGATTTCTTTTAGGGGGGAGGCTGTAACACCTCTGGTGTTTAGCATGTAATTAACTTGACATATCATCATTATCATCATTAAGCATCATGATCATGATTTCATGTGTATGCATTTTGCTAAGTGTATCATTTTGTGAATTACCTCTATTGCAAAAACCCTATTTAGCCCACTTCTCTCACTAGGGCAAAATGGTAATTTCACCTCTGTGCCTAGCTTTGTGTAATTCTTGTTCCTTTGGTGTCTTGAAGTTTTGTTGTGTTGGCCAAAGTTCAAAAATCAGAATTTGATTTCAAATCTTTGCAAAACCCTGATTTCCAAACCTGGATTTTATCCCTCTTTTGTAATTCAAAAATTATTCAAATTTGGGTTGGTCCCAAAAGCAAAGTTGTAGATCTGTCAAAGAGAAACAACTTTGGTATTTACAAATTTTCAAGTTGCAGTACAAAGTTTTGAGTTATTTCAAATTCAATCAAACTCCAGTTTTTGTCCCCTTTTCAGTTTTCAAAATGAGTTCAAAAACTAATGAGTTTCAGGAAAAGTGTATAATAGCAAAGTTGTAGGTTTTGATAAAAGGAACAACTTTCATGTTTACAGATTTTCAAGTTTCAGTTTGAATCCAGAGTAATTTTGATTTGAATCAAGTTTGAAAAAGTGTCCCCTTTCTGTTTTCAAATATTGTTCAAAAACTATTTGGAATTTGAAAATGTTCATATTGACAAAGTTGTAGATCTCATTTTTCTGAGCAACTTTGGTGTTTTGTTTTTGTCGCACAGTTCAAATTTGGGAGAAATTTGCAAAATACAGAGATCAGCCAAAGTCAAACCCTATACCCTACCTGTTCATCTTCTCCGAGGGGGGGGGGGGGCCGGCCATGGCCGCCTCGCCGCGCCGCGTGCGCCGCCGCCTGGCTGCTCCCCACGCGCCTCCAACCTGCCGCCGCTGTCCCTGTCCCCTCCGCGCCCGCACGCGAGCGCTGACCCGCGCTCCCATCCCCTACAGTGCCTGCGCGTCGCCGCCGCGTGCCGATCGCCGGCGAGCTCACGCCCAGGCCCCCGACTGCACGCCGTCCTCTCGCCAGCTCGCAATCGATTGCGCGTGCCTCGGCCGAACTCGTCCACACCTCTCCGAGCTCTCTACCGGCCGCTAGCCGTGGCTATATAAGCCGCCGGAGCCCCGAGCTCACTCACCCACCTCCGCCACCGTGGTCAGCCCACTACAGAGCTCCCGCCGCTCAACCAGCTAGCTCAACAGCTCCGCCTTGATCCCGTGCAGCTTCCCCACTCCTCAATTTGGTCTCTACCGTCCCTGTTTGCCCGGCGTAACTCGCGTTCCCATCTCCGGCAGAATCCCGTCGAGGTCGGGATTGTGAAATACTCCTCTCCGGCCTTGATCATCTCCCTCCGACCCCCGCATCACCTTCCTTACTCCCTTTGCGCCTCTGACTGACCCCTTGCGGTCACTTGTGTCGCGCAGGATCGCGGACGACGATCGCCGCCGTGAGTCGTCCGCCGTCACCGTCGACCATCTCCCTCCGTTCGTCCCTTTCCCTCGCCGAGCCGCTTAATCGACTCACGGTGAGCTCCTGAAGCCTCCCACTCCCTCGGTTTCGCCTGAGACGCCTCGTCGCGGCCGGCGTAGCAGCGCCGCCGTCGTCGGTGGTCGCCGGCGAACGAGGAGAAGAACAGTGCCGTTTTTCTATTTTTCTCATACATGTGAATAGTGTTCAGATTTCATCTTTTTGTGTGATTTTCTGTGTTGATCCATAAATTCTGAAATTTTTGTGGTAGACTCTTTATGCTCTGAAGTATTTTATAAAAATATGAAACTTGAGTTTTTGTACAAAAATTTGAAAATGAAAAATCTCCCTTTTAATTAAAAATGATGGTTTTGGATTTTTAGAAAATGATTTATAACTCCAAAATTTATAAGATCACTTTTGTGAGCTAGTTATGCCATGACAAGTCTCTGGTGAAAATTTGAAGTCATTTGGAGCAAGTTGATTTTTGAGCTTTATTTTAATTAAGGAATAGTGCCTTTTGTTAATTATGTCTAGATTTAATTGAGCACCTTAATGACCTCCAAAAATTATGAAATTTGTTTTGCCATATACTTGTACCCTAATGAACTTGTGTGATTAATTTGGTAATTTTTGGAGCACCTTCATAAAATGACCTTTTAAATAATTAAAAAAAAATAGAAAAGGTGATTAGGGTTAGCGTTGAATGCCCTGTGATGTGACTTTTGGGATTGCTTGATGTTCATAGCCCCTACCTTTGGTCTATGATGTTGTGATGCTATGTTTGGTTGATGCTTAGGATAGTTATGATAAAGTCTAGTTTAATCAATTTTGCTTAAGGAAGAAATGGTTACCTTTATGCTCAACCTAGATTTCGATTATGCCTTGCCTTAGAGTAATCTTGAATCTGTGGTATTGTCATGTACCTTAAGTCCATATCATCATTCTCATGAGCATTCATCATTGCATCCGTATAGTTGACGAAGAAGGCCCTGAAGTCGAGGTAGCCACCGAAGGATCTGTCCCCGAGGCAACCCCGAGCTCCGACGCTTATACTTACCCCGAGTCTACTCTTTTTGCCATCCAAGGCAAGCCCCGGTGCATTTAACCCTACCTTGCTTTTATAATGTTTTCTTAAATGTTTTGAGTTAAATTATTGCATTAGGTTGATAGGAGTTGAGTGAAATCCTATCTGATGCATTATCTACCTTGACCAATGATACACCCGATACCCGCTTTTCAAAAACATTTGCAAATGCTTAGCAATGCTATATGATAGATTTGCAATAAAAATGCCAATTTCAAAAGTGTGATCACTTTAAGAATATTTATGGGAATTTCTGGTTACTCCCACTATTGGCTAAGTATCTGATCCGTACTTAGTCAATGGGAAGGAGAGGTTGTCCTTGCGTACGGTGCCGTCATGTTGTAGTCCGGGACTCAACAGTTGACACCGACCGGGACAGGGTTGAAAAACTGACAGGACCTGTACTCTTGGGTTAGAGTCCCGAGGTGCTTGTCGCTGGCTGGAAAATTAGGGACCACCTGTATGGGGGCCTGCTGACTAAGACTTGCAACTATTCACATACTACGGAAAGCTTTGGCTCCGAGGAATCCTTTATTGGACCGACAACCGCGCACTGGGAGTGGAGAGATGGCGGAAGTAGCATGTACCCACGTGGGTTAGAGTCCCGGATTGGAGTGGTGCACTGTACTTCCGGGTGGCGTAGGACCGGGCCCAATCTTGGAGGAATCGTGGTAGACGAGTTGGCATATGCAAGCTTGGGTGCTACATATGCAGTGTGGATAGGGACCCTCAGCTGAGTATCATTTATCCGGATTAACGTGCTCCTCGGTTATGGAGACTTAGTCACTGACTGTCAACAGGGAGTGGTTCTCAACTAGGTCTGTTTTTGGAAAGTAAAATGAATCAAGGATTATGATGGAACAAGGAATACCGAACCTTTCAAAAATAAAATAAGGTTTACCAAAAATGCTTTTCTGCAAAATACTTGAACTTGCTTAAGCCTTACCTTGACTACCCTAAGCCTGCATTCCTGAGTCTTCTCCCTTTTCTTTAGTCGGGTAAGTCTTGTTGAGTACCTTTGTACTCAGGGTTCTTTTACCCATGTTGCAGGTATGGCAGATTCCTCAGTATGCCTTGGACCCTGCTGTGTGACTGTTGTTCAGGAAGAGGCCGATGAGGCCGATGAGTGATTATTCACCCTCGGCTGGGTGATGTATCTTTATCTTTTAGTTGTTGTCATATGCTACCATGCCAACTCTATCTATTTGAACTATGGTCTGTAATAACTTCACTCTAATTTTATGTTGAACCCGGGTTTGTAAAACTAATGTTATTTAAGTCTTCCGCTATTTACTCCGATGTTATTTGTCAAAATGTTCAAGAGATTGTAACTGAATTGTGAGCTGATCCTGCGGACATCGGGCACTGATGTAGCCCAGTGGCGGAACCCGGTCTTAACCTCTTGGCTGTACGGATCGACTGTCAGTGGTTGACAGTGATCAGTGGGCCATGGGATTAGGGCCGTTACGTCACACAACTCCCCAAGCTTAACCTTTGCTTTTCCCAAGCAAACATTAAGTTGTTTGGGTTGTTGATTAGGAGTTGTTACAATGCCGATATAATTCATAAGTGCCATGGTTGTAACAAAATATTCTTCCTCAATTTAAATAAGTTGGTATCTTTATCTATCCCTTTGACATAAACTTCTATGGGGCTTTTTGCTTTTCCAATCCTTAGGCGGTTGCAAGATAGAACGACATAATAGATTTACTAATCATTTGTTCTTTGATCAACCTTTCATCCGGAGCTTTTTAAAAAAAATTGACAATAACCAACAAGTTCCTCAAATGATTCGCCCAATCGCTCAATGTGTATGATCCTTACCATAGGCTTTTTGGTGTTGCCTTCTTTTCATCCTACTTCTACAAGACTTATATGTGGTGTCGGTGTTTCGGACCCGGGGGTCTACACCAACGAGTGAATTTGCGTGCGCGTGTTCCCTGATCCGGATGGTGATGCAAGAAGAACACAGACGATTTATCCTGGTTCGGGCAAGAGAAGGCCCTACGTCCAGTGGGTAGAGGAGTATGTATTATCTTGCACCGAAGTGCTTATACAGGGGCAAATACAAGTGTAAGCGAGAGTGGATGGGGGGTGTGAAGATGGGAGCTAGGATCCGAGAGCTAAACCCTAGACTATGGTCGAGGGCTAGGAGACTTGGGTGCTCGTGTCTGCCTTTTCTCCTTCCTTGCTTGCCCTAGTCTAACCCCCGGTGTCCTCTTTTATAGACTAAGAGGGGGCACGAGTTACATTGTTTTAGGGCTGTTGTGGGCAATGATGTCACTGATGACGTTCGTGATGACGATGCCAGTCATGTCG
This sequence comes from Coix lacryma-jobi var. lacryma-jobi, assembly GCA_009763385.1. NCBI lineage: Eukaryota > Viridiplantae > Streptophyta > Magnoliopsida > Poales > Poaceae > Coix > Coix lacryma-jobi. Next base: position 109,684,008 of record CM019826.1, on the reverse strand, counting down.
GTGCCGCTGTAGCGACGCTCCTCGTCCTGTGGCAATGTGCCTAGCGACGGGGGAGAAGGACGATGCCCATGCGCCGGTGTGGGCAAAGACATCGCGTCGGGAGTTGTTGGAGTGCAGATCAGTCCCGATAGGCCTGTGCTCGAGGGCATGGTTGAAACCTTCACGGTTGAACTCAAGGCCAGGCGGGAGGGGTCGAGCCCTGGTCCGTACGCGATACGAGGTGTTGCGTGTACCTCGAGGGGCGTCTTCGGTGAGATACAGTGCATGGTACGGAGCGGCTGCTCCGCACGACATGCCCATTTCTTTGGGAAGGTGGCTGCAGTTTGATTTTACTAGGGTACGGTTAGCTGTGCACTTCGCTGTAGCCCTATGGGTCTTGATCGGAGTGGACAGGATGCAATTAATGCTTCTAGGGTCGTACAAGTGGTTGGTATGGGGTAGTCGACTTCCTTCGTGTGGAAGTTTTGGAGATGTGTGGTGAGGCTTATTCCTCGGTGCTTGACGCGGAGGGAGCGCTAGCCTGAGGCCTGGCCCGGATGGCTCGAGCGAGGCGGAGGGTGCCGCGCTAGCCCGAGGCCTAGCTCTGGAGGCTCGGGTGAGGTGGAGAATTTGTGTTAGTCCGAGGCCTAGCCCTAGAGGCTCGGGCCAGGCCTGGGATGGTGAGGATGGAGTGAATTGTGGGTTAGCCCGAGGCCTAGCTCACTAGGTGAGTGTGTTCGGGCCTAGAGAGGCAGCGAGGCAGAGAGATTGCGCCAGTCCGAGGCCTAGCTCTGGAGGCTTGGGCGAGGCGGAGAAATTGCACTAGTCTGAGGCCTAGCTCTAGAGGCTCGGGCGAGGCAGAGAAATGTGTCGTCTTGAGGTTCACCTTAGGTTGTTGGGCCACCATGGCCCGCTCCCTCTTGATGGGCTTTCGACGTGGTGGCTTATGAAATACCGGTTATGTTTGTTTTTTGAAGCGGAGGTTTTGGGGTACCCCTTTCTTCATATCACCGACAGTAGCCCCCGGGCCTTGGCTCGAGTGTTGGCGCTCGAGCCGGGGGTCATGAAATCGGGAGCGTGGGGTATCCCGAGACTCTTTCCATGGGGGACGCACGAGTGTTCCCCACGGGGGTAGCCCCCGAGCCCTGGTTGGAGTGTTGACACTCAAGCCAGGGGTGAGAGATCGACTCTGGGGATTTCGTTCTCCTTGTATGTGTCGAGCTCCCGAGCCTTGTATGGCTCGAAAAAAATTCTTCTGCGAAAGATGGATCGCTAGGCGCAGTCGTCGTGGCTCCTGCGTAGTGGGACATCTTGTTAAGCCGAAGACTTAATGCACACATCATGCCTGATGTCGGGTGTGGTCGATATTCCACCTCTAGCGTGGCACGATAATCGAGCGGTCATATGATGTTTCGGCTTCCTCCTGGGAGATCGTTAAGGTCACGCGGCGCTTTGACTTCTCTCTGGGGAAGCACGAAGGTCGTGCGGCGCTTCGGCTTGTGAATGCTGGCCGCCGGTCCTTCTCGTTATAAATTTGGGACAAGGGCTCTCGCATTTCTCTAGTCTACCCTGTCATCCTCCTCGTTGCCTCGCCATGGAACACGGGAAGCGCCCTGCTGATGAGCAGCCTAGCTCGGGAGGTCCGGGGCAACGTTGTTGTATCCCTCGGTTAGTTTGCTGTTTCTTCTCGCCGTAGCCCAACGGCGTTTCTAACTATATTATTCGTGCGTTCCTCAGGGTGATCTCGACGTCGAGGTCGATCCCGTTTCGCCGCTTGGCTTCTCCCCCGGCTCCTCCTTCGGTCCGTGACTTGGAGGACACAGTTTCGGCGGCGTTGGGTGCCGCTGAGGAGTAGGCCGCGGAGCATCGTGGGCAACTAGTCGCGGCGGACGGCCGAGTGGTCGAGCTGGAGGCCACGCTCCAACCCCTTCGTCCGGTGGCACAGGTGGTGGTGGAGTTCGTGCGTGCTCAAGGTTACAACCTCGTGGAACGTCTCCAGGATGTGCCTGAGCGCGTCCGAGCTTCGGTGGAGCGCAGTGTTCATCGGGGTGCAGCGGTGGCCCTGGCGAGCGCTCAGGCTCGCTCTGGTCGTCATCTGCGCGGGCTTGGGGGTTTTCCGAGGGATCCGGGGCGGCCGACTTCGAGGAGCTCATCGAGGAATTCGATGATGCAGCCGAGGCCGTAGTTGTCGAGGTTCCTGTGGATCAGGTCATCCGAGACTCTCGGTGAAGGGGCCAGGTTTGAGGTCTCGTCGGATGTCTTGGGGCTGCATGGAGCCGGGGTTGAGGGTGACGAGCAGTTCAGGGTATTCCCGGGTAGCTTCAGGGTGGAGCCTTTGAGACCCTTTATCTGTAAAATCATATATATATGCTTGCATCGATCTTTGGTCATCGAGCTCTTTCGTGCCTTTTGATCCGTTGTTTGATCTGAAAAAAATGAAAATCTCGTGCTCGTATGAAGAAAAGAAGTTAATTACTTTCCTGGTGCCCCCGAGCCCCCGACTGCCGTCTAATGACTTTGGACTTGAGGGTAGTCCGAGGTTCTCTTGGCCTCGTTCGGGTGCGGAACGAGACCTCAAGCCCCTTTTTTCATAAAGGACCGGTCAGGGGCAGCTTCGTCTTAGTCTTTAGACCCTCACGCATCCTTTTTGTAGGGAAGAGGGGTGGTGATGCCACGCTACCCTCGGCGGGCATCGGTCATGGCATCACCGATGAGCTGTTAACGGGTAAGTCCGAGTGCGTGCCCGTGCCCCATTCGATAGGGGTCGGCTAGGGGCCCGGAGGCGCACACATGTAGCCAGAGGACAGTCAGCAGGGCCCGGAACCGTTCGATTGGTTCCGAGGGCTCGTTGCCTCCCTCCATTAGGATCCCATTTAGGACCGTCCTGCTAGCCCCGGATACGACCTTGGATGCCCTGAGCGGTCGAGCTCAGGCTTGGTTCGGGCCATGCGATAGGCGCATCCATGGTCATCCCTGACTCTGTTATCCTGGGGCGGCTGTCGAACCCTCGGAGGGGCCAGCCTTCGAACACCTGGATTGTAACGGGCTTGATTCCCTTGGTTCCTTTGCTGAGAAGCAATTGGGGGTAGGCTACCACTTTCGTCAGAGCAGTGGGCGTGCCTTTTTAGGCGGTTTTCTCAGGGGCGTGGGATGCGCTGGTTGCGGACGTGAGCTGGGCCCGTGCCTGGGCATTTAATGTTTACGTGAGCACTCGTATCGAGGGGATTTCCGAAATCATGACATCTCCCGGCGTGCACAGCATTAAATGTGCGTGGATAGTGGCCGACCGGGATCTGGCCGTTGGTTTTCACCCTATAAATACGCCCCTTGGGGATTTCGGGGCGGTTCTTTTCCTCATTCGCTCGTGTCCCTTATTTATTCGTCTTCTTCCTCCGTCGAGCCACTCAAAAGTAGAGGAGGGGAGGGAGATACCGGGCTAGCGGCGGAGTAGAGGCTTGCGAGGAAAAGAAGGAAGAGGAAAAAAAAGAGAGAGAGAGAGAGTTTGAGTGACCTTCTCTGTGACGTTCGTGCCCATCTCTTCGTCGTTCGGGATGGCCGATGTTGCCGAGCCGTGGGGCACTTCCGTCGCGACCTCGGAGAAGTTAGCGGAGCTGGTGGAGAGAGGGCTTCTTCGGGGCCTTTCCTGCTCCGACAGGCCAGAGTGGATCTCCCCTAGTCCGGAGGAGGAGCCGAGGCCCCCAAACGGCTACGTGGTCAGCTTCATCGCTTACCACGAGCGTGGGATTGGGATGCCGGTGAGCCGGTTCCTCCAGGCACTTCTTTTCTACTACAGGCTCGAGCTGCACCACCTCGCCGCCAACTCCATCTCGCAGGCGGCCATCTTCGCGACAGTCTGTGAATGTTTCCTTGGGATCGAGCCCCACTGGGAGCTCTGGGTTCACCTCTTCCGGGGTGAGTTCTTTACGAAGGCGGTTTTAGATGGTCAGAGGTTGGTGAGGTCGGGGAGTTGCGTGCTCTGCGTCCGTGATCATAGGGCGAGCATGTACATCCCGTGCCAGGCGACCACCTTGAACAAGGACTGGCTCTGGGGCTGGTTCTATCTTCGTAATGATGACGTCCTGCTGCCAGCGTACACCGGCTGTGTCTATGAGTCGCGACCGGACTCTTCGAACTATGGCGTCGCTGACAAGAGGCAGAGTCGTCTTGACCCGCTACTCGAAGCCTTGTCGAGGTTGCGAAAGGCGGGTCTTACTGCCGGGATGGTCATGGCCTGGTTCACCCAGCGGTGCATTTTGCCGCTGATGAACCGGCCCCTGATTATGGCGAAGATGAGAGACAATGCGCCTCTCCCGCAGGGGTGCCGAACGAAGGCGTCTCCACCCGCCTATTCCGAGCTCGTTCGCCGGGTGAAGGATGCGGTGAAGGAAGTGAAGGATGCGATCAAGCTGCTCAGTATTCCGATGCGCCCATTCCATGGGTACATCAGTTTGGTAAAGGGATTGATCCTTTTGGGTGCATTGCCGCGAAGCTTTTCCTTCTCGTGTTCGGTCCTTACTTCTTCTATTGGTAGGGTCTTCGGGGGGTTAGTGCCTCGAAGCCTCCCCTTCCTGAGGAAAGGGAGGAAAGGCGATGCCGAGCCGAGGAGGGGAAGAAGAGAAAGGATGATAGGGATGGCCGACGTGCTAAGCGTCGGAAGGCCCGTGATGACCTGGAGAGGCGTCGGCGGCAACAGAGGCTCCATGGTGAGCCAGAAGAGTCCTCCCCGACGGAGGAGGATTCTGATGATGACAACAAGGAGGGCTCGGAGGGGGATTCCGAGCCCCTAGCGGGGTTTCCGGACGTGGACCGTTCGCCCGTCCGGTTGGCGAGTCCCGTGATGGGCGCACCCGGAGCACATGCGGTGGGGGAGGGCCCTGTTCCTGCCCCGAGCGCAGGTGGCGAGGCTTCCATGCCTCGTGGGGGTGATAAGCCCCGATAGGGGCCGTTGTCGCCACCATCGGCTGGGGTTTCGATGGACCTTCCCGAGACGGAGCTCCCACCTCCCCCGCGTGGGGTTCCTCCCGCAGGGACGCTGCGACTACGGACCTCCTCCACCGCCTCTGCAAGGAGGGCCCCGAGGGCTGGGTGAGAAATCGTCGCTTACCTTTCCTGTGTTGGCTTGTGTGGGTTTTTTCTTTGTGATGCATATTTTTCCTCTCCTGTCTCAGCGAGAAACATTCTACGGAGGTGCTATCCCTATGTTTACGGAAGTTATAGCATGTTTTACCTTATCAAAATACGTCAACAGCCTCGGTTTCAAGAAGAATAGCATATCATGACCATATTATCACTAATAAGTTCCACTTGTACTCTTAGCTTTGAACTTGTAGGAGATGGTGAAATGAACAAAACGAGGCCAGGTGGGCCCACCAAAGGGGGTCGGCCGACCCCACCATTGGGCCACCTCGCCATGGTGACATGGCATGATCCAAGAGAAGCATGTCTCAAGCCAATATCAACCATTGGATCAAGCATTTGCTTTGCTCAATGGTGGCAAGATGAGAAGCACATGGATTCATGGGTCCACACCGAAAACCAAATGCAACCAACTTCACAAGACTTGCTCCATGACATGTGGGTCACCAAGGGAGAGAAGAAGGTGGGCCAGCCCTGTCATAGGGGGTCGGCGACCCCCCCTTGGTGGGACCCAACAGAACTATTCATCAGGGTGACATCAGCACCTTCTAGAAGGATGTACCCCGGGCCCACATGTCAGGGACAGGGGTCGGCCGACCCCATGGTGACCCTCATCCAAGTCGGTGGCAACGGCATGTTTCACACGTGAAGATATCCAAACCATTCATCCAAGTCGTTGTCATGGCGGTGGATCCAAGGGTGAAGAGAGGAGGATCACGCGGATCGCTGACGTGGCACCAGAGTAGCCCCTACTCCACCTCCACTATAAATAGATGCCTTCACCCTCTCATTCAACACACCACAAGGAGGAGCTCTCCACTCTCTCTCAAGATGTAGTACTAGTAGTAGTGCTTGAGTTAGTGAGTCTCTGGTCCTTCAGCTCTAGTCTTCTGGGAGGTCTGGTATGGTTCTTGTATTCCTTTCTTTCCTTGTAAACTTGAGTTATTTTATATAGTTATCTTCTCTACTTTGCCTTAGTACTTTACTTTATTGCAACATGACTAGTTATGTTGTAGTGGTTGTTAGCATTGTCATAGTTATGTGATAGCGAGATAATGGTAGTATACTTTGCGCTGGTTCACCGCCCTTAACCCGGTGCTCTAATCAGTTCCACTGGATGTCAGATTAGAGTAGTGAGATGTAGTGTAGACGTGGTGTCTAGACTATACGCTTGCCTGTGTCTGCGGCTTACTCCACGTTTGTTTGTGGTACCTAGTAGGGGTGACAGACCTATCTAGGCTTTGACTCCACCACGTGGAGCAAGTTATTAAAATGTAGGTCTTCTTGTCTAGCGGCTTAGCACCCTTCTCATCCCTTTCTGTGGCTAAGTGGCTTAGTGACCCAAAGTGCAATTGTGTATGAACATTGATCTTGCTTGATATAACATGTCTTGCTAAGTTAGAATCTTGCAAGTAGAGATAGATCTCTGGAAACCTTAGGCTCGCTCGTTGTTCTCCTCGCTCGCTAGACTACTCTTTTATCTTTGTGACCTCTCCTGTGTGTGTCACTGCTCTTATCATATACATCACTTACCCCCACACTGGTTTTGTTGGTATATTAGTTAGTGGATAGATGATAGTTAGTTATCACATTCTTTAACCATTGCTTCCCTGTGGATAAATACGATACCCTAGAATACTCTTGGGTGAAATGCTACAACGGTATGTTCTGTGCGCTTGCGGAATTATCCAATAGACATAAGAAATACCAACAAACATTTCTAGCCTTGTTGCTGGGGATAGATTCAAACTCTATTCTTAGTAGTGACGCTAAGAAGTGTCAACACCCTCTGCCCCCGGAAGGTGCTGAAAGTGGGAGCGACCTCGTCCACCGGCCCGGTGGTGGAACCATCTGGGACTCCACGACCGCTGGGGTCCGGCGGGCTAGACATCACGCCTGAAATCACCGGGTTCCCACAGGGGCCCCCGGTCCCCAGCGGGGTGCCAGAAGAGGGGCCTGCTTCTGGGGCATCGTGGAATGAGGGCGCCCTAGGAGCCTGAAGCGCCGAAGTCATGGCCGTCGAGGCGGCTAAGGCAGAGCCGTCTCAGGCCGTTGCGCCCGAGGCTGGGGCTGATGTCCTGCCTCAGGGGTCGCGCTTGCCGGAGGAGATCCCTAATATCTCTTCTAACGAGGCTTCCCCAAAAGGTGGGAAAGCTGAGGCGGAGGGCGAGGTTACCAACGCGCCGCCGAGGTTGCCGATGCCAGAGGTCGGAGGGGGGGGGGTAAGCTTGGCCCTCGCCCGCTTGGGAGGTCGTCCTCCCGCTTGGGGCGGCCCTCGAGTAGAGTGGAGGGATCCAGCACATCCCGAGGTTGAGCTGGTGTTCGTCCTTGATGACGCTCCTGAGGGCAAAACTGGAACGTCCTCGGGCAGCTCGGCTCGCTTCTTACGTGGTCGTTGAAGACGTCCCTGAGGTTGGTGGAAAGGGACCTCCCTCGGTCGGTTCAAGTGAGGATCCTCGTTCGGGTCATCCTTTTCTTCCCATTTTGTCGTAAAGGAGGTTAATGTTTGGTTGATTGTCCACCCTAGGAGCTTATGGAGACTTCTCGGGCTATGTCGGATTTCCTCCGTCGGGAGGGCCACGTCTGGGAGCGGCTTCGGACGTCGAGCGCTGAGCTTGCATGTACCTAGAAGTAGCTTGCCGAGAAGAGTACCGAGGTGGGCGGGCTGAGCCTCCGCTGCTCAGACCTGACCGCCGTGGTTGCCGAGGCCAAAGAGCACGTAGCCCGGGAGGCGGAGAAGGCTAAGGACCTGGCGTTACGGTTGGAGGAGTCTGAAAAGGCAGCCGAGGCTCTTCGTGCTCAGATTGCCGAGGAGGCGTCCATGGCGCGGGGCCTGAGCGCAGACTTGGAGCAGGCTCGGAAATTGGCCGAAGCCTTGGCCACCGATGCCCAGAAGTGGGAAGGGGTGGCGAAAGGTGACCTTTTGTCCCGTATACCTTGTGGTTTCCTCATCGTGTTTTTTGATCTTTTGACGAGTTGTGTCGGTCTTCTGCAGAGCTGAGGGGGAAGCTTGCTGTGGCGGAGGAGGCCTCGGTCGCCCTGCAGTCGGTTTACTAGGCTGAGGTGTCGGATCACCAGGCCCTGCAAGACGTTGTCGCCGAGGCCTGCGCGTCCCTCGGGACTGTAGATGGTCAGTCGGGGAGCTCCCTGACCAGCCGCTTGGCCGCCCTGAGGGGTCAGGTGAATGAACGGGTGCGCGGCGCCCTGCATCTTGGGGTGAAGCGGGCCTTTGCTGTGATCTCCAGTCACTATGACGGCCTCAACTTCGACGCCGTCAGCCAGGGATATATCGTGCCAGATGATGAAGACGAAGCTGAGCAGGAGATAGTGGAGTTCACCAAGGCCATCGAGGCCCCTGAAGAGGCCCTGGCTCGGTTCTTTGAAGAGGACGTAGGGCTTCCCCCAGCTGCGTCCTCACCCCCTGAAGTCCCCCTGGTGACTGCTCAGGCGGACGAGCCTTGAGAGGAGAGAGAAAGGTAGTTTGGGCCATCGAGCCCTTATGCCGTGTCTTCCATTGGAGGACATTTTTTTGTAAGAAGAGCACGCTTGAGACCTTCTAGGTGTAGCCCGGGGCGTAGGAGAGTGTTGGTAGTTCTTAACTTCACTAAAGATAGAGCTAGGCAACTATCCCCGGTAACGGCCCAGAAATGCTTGTTGACACTTGCTAACGTTGTTACTAGAAGTAGACTATGGAATCTATCCCTGGCAATGGCGCCAAAAATGCTTGTAGCAAGTTATTAGTTAGTTATATTAGTTACCCTTAGTTACCGCCTATCTATCTAGTTATTATTTCTAGCCTTTCATCTCCTCTCTTCTCTTCTCTCCTTTTCCCTTTCTTATTCTTCGACTCTCATCCCCTCCTTGACTCGGCTCTTACACCACCCAAGCCTTCCTTTGGGATCAAATAAATCGACACCTGGTACTCCCAGGGAAGTGCTACTACGATAGTTCTGTGCGCTTGCAGAATCTCCTCCTGGTAGATTGCAATCTCTCTAGCTAGCTCCTACTAGTGTCGGGATTGACAACCCCATTTGACATTAGTAGATAGCTGCTTTAGCTTCACTCCGTTAGGTATAGTGACTGGACTTGCTTCAAGCATTTCTGGCACCGCTGCCAAGGATAGACTCCATAGTCTACTCCTAGTAACGACGTTAGCAAGTGTCAACAAGTATTTCTGGGCCGTTACCGCGGAAAGTAGCCTAGCTCTATCTTTAGTGAAGTTAAGAACTACCAACAAGCATTTCTGGCGCCGTTGCCGGGGAAGGCAATCGGTGTATCGGTTGAGTCTATGTCGAATTTAGCTTCGCTTAAGCTCCCGCTTAGCGAATCCCATCTTACCCCATTCTTTCTTTCCTTAGTCCTTCTTATCTTTTTCCTTCATCTTCTTCAACTTCTTTCTTTCTTATCTCGTTCTATCTTCACGATGGCCAACAGAACCATTCGTGAATTTTCTGCTCCTTCTGCCGCCAATGTAGCGACAGGACCAGACGTGATCGAAGCCAACCTCAATTTTGAGTTAAAACCGGCTCTGATCACGATGGTCCAAGCTAGCCCGTTCTGTGGCAAAGCTCATGAGGATGCCAATGCTCACCTCCAACATTTTTTGGAGATATGCGGCACCTTCACCATTAAGGGGATAACCCAAGAAGCCATCCGTCTTCGTCTCTTTCCCTTTTCTGTTCTAGGAAAAGCGAAGCCATGGTTCTATACCGATCGCAATGTTGTAGACACATGGGACAAGTGTTCCAATGCTTTTCTCGCCAAATTCTTTCCGATGGGCAAGACAAATGCTCTTCGCAACAGAATCTCCAGCTTTACGCAACCAGTCGAGGAATCTATTCCCAAGGCTTGGGAGAGAATGCAAGAGTACGTCGCTGCTTGTCCACACCATGGTATGGAGGACTGGCTATTGATCCAAAACTTCTACCATGGCCTAACCCCACTCTCTAGAAGCCATTTGGATGCCGTCGCCGGCGGTGCATTCTTTTCTCTGAATGTTGCAGATGCTAAGGCTCTCATAGAGAAGATGGTGTCGAACCAAGGATGGAATGACGAGAGACTGCAGCCCCGTAAGCGAGGTATGCATTCCTTTAAGGAGGCCGACATGATCGTGGACAAGATGGACCTGCTGGCAAAGAAGCTGGACAGCTGTGAGAAGATGAACCAACAAGAGAGTGTCCAACATGTGGAATTCTACATGACTTGTGAAGTCTGTGAAGACACCGGACATTCTGGGAACCACTGCCCCGAGTTACATGAAGAGTTGAACTTCATCAACAACAACAACAACGGTTTCCGTCAACAGAATCAAGGATGGAATCAGCCTGCAAATTCTCAAGGTAACAATTCATTCCCCCGCTCTAATTTTCAGAATTCTGATAATTTCTCATTCTTGAATAATTTAGTTTACTCACAAGGTAGAACTACTGATTTCTTGAATAAGAGATTAATGTCAAATGATAAAACCCATGAGAATATAAATGCTAAATTGGAAGATTTCTCATCTGCTCTGAAAAATCAATTAAGTTTTAATAAGATGTTAGAAACCTAATTAGCTCAACTTGCTGCTATCATACCATCTTTTGAAACTGGCAAAATTCCTGCTAAACCTGACATGGAAACTGCAAATATGGTTGAAATAAAATATTTTAACTATTATGAAGATCAAACCATGACTGTTAAAAGGGTGATCCTGGTAGTCCCATAATTAGATGCTCAATCTTTGGTGAAGTCTTTAAAAATGCCATGTGTGATTTAGGATCGAGTGTGAACATTTTATCTGATTTTTATGAAAACTCGTTCTTTCCACCCATGTCATCCACATCTGCCTATGTTGTGCTAGCTGATCAATCCACTTGCTATATAGAAGGAATAGTCAATGATTTACATGTTCAAATTAGAGGCTCCTATGTTTCTGCTGATTTCATAATACTAGATATGGGAAATAGGAAAGATGTGCCTTTAATTTTGCCTAGACCTTTCTTGAATACTGTGAATGCCTGCATATATGTGGGGAGTGGTAAAATGCAAATGACATTAGGAGGGAGGAAGGAAATGTTCTCTTTTTCCCGTGGTCCCGCATATGCCGCTAACATGCAGGAAGCAAAACCTGTTCGTACCAAGAAGAGGCGACCAAGAACAAGGTGGAACAGAAAGGAAGAACCACCTTCTCCTGAGTTGTGTAATTCACATAACAAAGGAGAGGTGCCAAAAGAAGAAGAACCCGATGAAGAACTTAAAGAAGCACCCAAGGAAGAAGATCTACCCAATAAGGATAAAATTCCATGGATCTAAGGTATGATTTATTTTTTTAAATTTCCCTTCAAATTTCCCTTTTTCAAATAAATAACATATGTCATGCATGTAACTAAAAAAATTAGTTATCATTAGTTATATGCATAGGTATATGTTAACTTAGCTAGAATAATAAAATATCATAATAGGATAGTTTCCTTTTTCACAACATTAGATAGTTTCCCTTTTAATAAAATGAGAACAAGAGCTCCGACTGAGAAGAAGAAGATCCTTCACCAAGCACGAAGCCAGCTTGGGGGAGATCCTCGCGCCAATAAGGTATGTTTCAACCTTACTCTTTATATTCAGTTCATAAAGTCTATATCTTTTGAATGTTACATGCTTGCCTAAGTAACCATTCCATGAATAAATTGATGAAATCTGCTTAAACAAGTTGAAACCTGAATAAGATTTGAAATATGTCATGCAAATGCTATTGTTATGGTTTGAATAACTAGTTTTGTCTAAGTTGTAGCTTTTGTGGGTTGCACATGCTTTAACTGAAATCATGCTTAGTGAATAAAGTTAGTAAGAAATGAATTAATTCTTAAACCTGCTAAGGTGAAATTAGGACCTAATCTGGAGGATTTCTTTTAAAATCTTGAAAACCATGCTAAAAGTTCCTCCTGGATTTTTATCCCATCCCACCACTAGCCAATATTTGTTAGTCAAAACCACAAAGAGCTTTGTCTGTGTTGAGCTTTGTTAGACCTCATAGATCTTAGTAGAGAAGCTTATCATATCTTTTGATCAAGATTCACACACCCACCATAAATTGCCTACTCTCCACTTTTGAAGTTTGCAACCACCAAATAAATTGCTCATTCTTTACACTGGAGATACGCAATACCTTGCCAAACGTCCATTGCTAGCCTTATGCTATTCCTACACTGGGAATAAGCATTTCTCTCCCTTTCCTTACTCATTTCAAAAATCCTTTCCTATAGATAATCTAGGGAAATCTAGAGCTAAAAAGGAGAGATATAAAAAAGTGAGCAAAGTAGCTCAAGAGAGGACTGTGTCCTAAGAAAATGTGAGGACACATTTTTGTCTACTCACTATGTATCGAAAAAAGAGAGAGAGAGAGTTATCATTAGGTCTAGACCCTAGAAATTAACTAGGAAGGATTATGAAATGTCCCTCTATACTCTTCCACATAACCACACATGCACATCTTGATCAATTTTTATGATTTGCTGCTCCTTATGATCTGAGTGTCTAGCTTAGAAATAAACATTATTTGCTCATGATTCTTAGCCTACCTATAACTCCACATATCATTCTTTAGAAATAGGAGAGGCTACATTTGGCCTAAGTGAGGATTTAAACACCATTGAGTGATTGAGTGAATCTTGGAGGACTTAAGCAAGTTTTTATCTTTTGAAAACCTTAAAAACCTCCAGACAGAATCCTATTCAAACCTAAGCAAGATAAAAGTTTCCTATCTACTACTTTAATTCACTCTTGCATGTTTGAAGTGAAAAGCTATAAGCCCCACATTGCTATGATTAATGATATATACTAAGTTATTTCTCACTATACAATATGCACTTGTATACATCTTAAGTTGCTATCTATTTCATGCTTAATGCTTAAACTGTGACACCCTAGTGTCAAGCACTGCATTAGGAACTGCATTTAGCTACTAAAATGCATAAGCAATGCATTGCATCATTTCATGTGCATGAAAGTGTTTTTGGCTTTTGCTTGTTTAAATAGATTTTTGGTTTCTATTGGACTTGGTTGTTTGAGTAACTTTCTGACTTGGCAAATAGTTTCATAAAATAAAGAATACTGAGTAAAATGATTTTCTTGTTGACATCTTGACCTAGTTCAAAATAGTTTATCAAATAAAAAGGAGGAAAACAAAATGGTTAAGTCTCCAAAAATTTGCTTTATTTTTGAGGGGGTTGTAAAAATGGTTTTCAGAAAATTGTCCTATATGAAAGTTGTAGAGAAAATTATTTTGAGCAACTTTTATTTTTGGGTCAAAGTCTAGTTTGGTGTTTTTGAAACTGTTTTTGAGTGGTCAAAGTTTGAAAAGTTTTGGAAAAAAAAGAAAAAGGGAAACGTTTCTTTCCCGCGCTCCCCATCCGGCCCGCTTAGCCTTTTGGCCCGCCAGCGCCGTGTCGGCCCAGCCGCGCTCGCCCGCGCGCGACAGCGCCACCGTGCCGTATGCCGGCCGCAACCGCCACGTGGCCACCGCATCCTGCCGAGAATCCTCGTCGGCTACTCCTCGCTCGATCCCCTCTCACCCGAGCACGCAAGCAATCCTCCCCGGCCACTCTCCGCTCGCCTCGCCTGCCGAGCCGCCTCGCCAACCGCGCCCGCCTCTCGCCGCTCGCCGCGCCGGGCCCCGCCATGATCACCGGCCGCCAAGGCCGACCAAAACCCCGAGCACCCCTTCGCTCCGTCTCACCCGCGCACACAGCCCCGCATTCGCTCTCGCCCTCACTCCCTCTTCTCTCCCTTGCGAACGCGCAAGCCGAGCGCCCGGCTCGCCGCCGTTCACCACCATCACTCCCCTCTCTGTTCCCACTACCCCGAGCCACGGCCAGTCGATTCCTTCTGCACACCACCTCACCTTCACCTCGGACACACGGTGCGCACCTTCGCACCATCTGCCGAGCTTCACCGACGCCGGAACCCGAGGAGCGCCGCCGCGGACGCCATCAGCGCCACCCGGAGCCCGAACCTGTTCCGCGCGACCCCAAGCTTCGCCACCGCCCTCCTTCGCCCGTAAGCACCGCCAGGCAAAGGCAAGGTGAGAACACACCTCTGCGAGGTCTCTACCACTCCCTAACCCCCCTCTTCTACCCCGACCGAGCGCCGCCACTGCCGCCATGGCCGCGCACGAGGTCCGGCTCCACCGGAGCTTCCCAAGCCCAACCAACCACCTGGTCTCACTCCCTAGGCTTCACTTAAGCTCTTGCCTCCACCAATTTCACCGGCGACCACCGGAAACGGTCAAGCCAAGCACTGCTGCCGCCGCCGACCGCCAGGGCTCATCGCCGGCGAGCTCCGGCCACCCACTGGCCAAACCATCCCCACCTCTCGATCCGCCTCGTCAATGGGAGCACGTTGAGCCTAGCCTCACCGCCGGCAACCCCACCGGCGGCGAGCAATCGCCGGTCAACTCTCGTCCCCTGTCCGGCTTCCACTGACCAGTGGACCCCGTTGACCATGCGACCCCACACGTCAGTCACCCAAGACGTATGGACCGAGTCCATGCAAGTGAGCCGGGAGATTCAAATGGTTTTTCCTTTTTGTTTTATTTTCCAGGAACACTTGTTATTTTTGTGTAGCTCGTTTTAAAAGTCTAAATGAAGTGCTTTCAGTTTTGTTAGCTTGTTTATGAGTAGATCTATCATGGAAAAATATGAAAGTATTTTTGGTAGAAGTTTATTTCACTGTTTTCATTTAATTTAGTTTATGTGCTTTTGTTTGGATAAATGAAAATATGTGTTTCTGGTTGAGATAATTCATGGAAAATTTTGTGTAGGTTTCTTATCATGTTATGTACCTATGAAAAATGTATGAGGCACTGTTTATGTGGAAAAAGTTTCTGTTATGGTTTAAAGTCCTTTTTAGCTGATTTCTTGGAATAAGTGTTAAGGTGTTTTATATGTCAAAATAAAATGTGGGAAAATTTGTGCTGTCTCTGTGTGTGATGTTCAAGCTAAAAAAAAAAATATTAAGTATAGGTTGTTGTATGAAAAAATGTGAAGTTACTTTACAAATGTGCTTTCTGTGGTTTTCTTTAAAAATTCATGTATGTAGGAATAATATATTGTTTTTGTTCATGGAACTTTCTTGATAAATATGAAATGTGGAGTAGAATCTGGGAAAATATAAACATGAGTTTAGCACCCTGTTCCAGTAGGGTTGTAGTTCAATTGGGTTGTTTTGGTTTAAATTTGTTTATTTTGTGTGGGGTGATATAATTATGTTTTGGCTGTGCATTTTCTGCAGTAGAGTACTTATGAGTAGATGAAGCTAGAAAAATTATGAAAGCTATGTTTGACACTTTTTCGGAGAAAAGTTAGTTCAAAGCACCTTTTGAGCAGTTTATTTCATCTTTTTGTGGCCGCTGTTCTGCATTTGATTTCTTGTTAAAATTTGTGCAGTGAAGTCCTGATTGTGTGAGTTGCTTCCTAAAATTTTTGTGGATTTTTCTGAGTTTAGAAAAATGCACTTGCAGTTCAAACCTGAATTTCTTTTGAATTTCTAAATAGAAAATGGTTGAATTAATGATTTTTATTTTATGAGATAAATAAGTATTTACCTCAATGTCAAAAGTGGTTCAACAAGTTGGTTTTGTTGGTTTGCAAGAAATGTTATTTTTCTTACCACCGCATCCCGCACCACATATTATAGTTATTCATTATTTCCAACCGCATTGCAATAGGATCGACAGTTCAGGAACAAGACTAGGAGCAGGAGGCAAACGTCGAGCAGGAGATCCCGGAACTTCATCAAGCAGAGGAAGTCAAACCCGCGGCTGACACTAACTTGCCCGAGTGCCCCTCCCACGAGGCCTCGGTCTTCGCTCAAGGCAAGCCCCGGAGCATTCTAAGTCTCCCAGTTTTTGCAATAAATCTATTTGAGTATTTTTTTTATATTGTGATGCATTAGGTATAGGAATTGATTGGATCCTACTTGCTGCATTACCATTCCTTGATTATTGATTATACCTGTTATGCCTGTTATCCTGCTACTTATTTATATGTAGAATTGCTTAGCGTGCTAAATAAAAGTAGTAGTTAAGGATGTTCCCGTAATACCCCTGGTGGGTATTTACCGGATCACGGTTGGCTATATTTGCTATCGTGGAAAAGAACCTGAGTAGTAATGAAATACGGTCAACTGGAGGACAAGGCACAAGTTTGTAAACTTGGGGCAGTCCGTCCGTTGGATCGTGTAGGTTTGTATCGATGTTGGCCCTTGTTCATCTTTGAACGCGCCCTTTTACTTAGGGATATGTCGGTGCCGTAATCATCGACCCCAAAGCCGGTTAGACGCTGTTCGGGCCGGTCTCAACCCGTGTCGTGCCCTCTAGTATGGAAATGCGATCTGCCACGTGAGGCCATCGCCAGGTTCCAATTGGGCGGTCCGTGCTGTGAGCCGTGACGATTACCACCACGAACAAGCATCGAGTTGTTGCCCAATGCATGGACCCGACGGGGAAAGTGTGGGTTGGTATTAAAGGTCTTTCACCAGCTGGTTTGTAATTCGATTCGAGTCGCCGTCTCCCCCGGTTAGTGGGAAACTATGGCGAGCTTCACCACGATGCAACTCCATGTGATGTTTAAAGGTTCAACTAAAATGTGGATAAGTCAACTGGATATGGTTATAGTATTGTTTGTTAGACTCAAGTGTGTGTAATAGTTCAGGTGCAAACCTAGAATAAGGGATAGGTCTAAAAACTGACAGCTCATCATATCATTAATTACTCACTTATCTGAATTGAGCTTTTCGCAACTAAAGATTCCAGTTCCACCAAAAAGGCCTTGCATACCCTTGATGTCTTTATTTTCAGTTGGACGGGTAAGTCTAGCTGAGTACATTCCCATACTCAGGGTTTATCCCGTTTGTTGCAGATGGCCAGGTCTACTATGGCTATTGTAAGCACTGCCTCTACCCTGTGGAAGGTGATGAGGAGTAGGCCCCGGGCAGGGTCGTCTAGAAGCTTTCCTTTTTCTTTTGCTGGTCTGAGACTTCTAGTGGCACATTACTTGAAAAAGGAGGAGTGAGTTGTGTTGAGTTAAGTTATCGAACAATGTTTTATTGGGGCCACATGTGTGGTGGTCATGTTTCAAAACTTATTTAAGCTTCCGCACTTTAAATTCGGGTTTGTAATAACTGTGTCTTAAATTCGCACTCTGATGTTTTCAATCCAGTTTCGTTATCTGTGATGTATCCTTGCGAATGTAATTCTTGGACGATGCGATCCTGTATGTTGTATGATGATAGAAATCCTTCGAGATTTCCGGACTACCGGGGTTATATGGGTTCAAGTATGAGTTGATGTCAGACGGATTTGACTAAGACGGTACTTGAGCACTTATAATCAGGACGGTTCCGCCACAGCTGGTATCAAAGCATGGTTCAAGTTATTGCATCCGCAAAAGGCTATTTCCGAACTAAAATGGGTATTTCAAAACTATTTTCAAAACTATTTTTGATTACTAAGTGTGCCCAGTCTCGTCCTTAAGCCTATACTAGGAATCAGGTGGCTTAACTGCTAACAGGGTTCAGGGTTTTGCTTCATGCTGGATCTTTATTTGCTGGTCCATTCTCGGGAAAAAGTGAATGCGTCGATCGCAAAAACATGCATAAAATGATTTTGTGAGATATGAGAGCATGACCGTCCAACCGTCGGTCTAGGTGAGAGTTCTTATACCAAGTATGTGTGAGCTCCACGCAGACACATACGAGGGTATCAATGTTTTGAGGGTGTTTCTCTTTTGGTGCATAGTGTTTAGTGTTGGCTTCTATGCATTTTGCGCATATTAGCCAATACTCAGTTGTTTTATCATTGGGAATTGCTTTGGGCTGAAATGAATCTTCTGCAGGTACACTGACTATGCGCTCGAGTAGAACGTGTAGATAACGCATGAGAGATCGTTCTTGCCACCGACTAGAACGTTAGGACTTACGAGCATGTTAGTGAGTGAGAACGTAAGTACGATCATGCATCATGTTTAAATTCTTGCATTTACATTACCTCCCCTTAATTAAAAGCTGTCTCCTTTATATAAAAATTTGCCAACTTAATATCCGTCTGACGAGAGTTCAAAACCCTTTTTGTTTCTACAGATGCCCCGGACTAAGCTGACTACTCGCAAGGCCACCGGAGGAAGAGGAGTTCCGCGTCACCGCTTGGCCACCAAGCTGACCCGGAAGACGTTCTTGACCTACTTCGGGTTGCCGACTATCCTTTGGAGGATTCTGCAGGCCGTGGGCTATGAGGAAGGACAGGAGCCCAGGTACTCGTGGCAGAAGGAGATCTACGGGCAGGATTCGTTGGTCATGGTGGAAATCAAAGTCAAAGCTTTGCCCGCCAAGCCTCACTGGACAGGATGGACAGAGATCACCAGAGGCACATGTGCCAAGGATGGAGCCAACAGGGCAGCATATCTTGTGTTGAAGGATATCATCGCCTGTTTTCCCGCCGACCTAGCTAGTGCTATGGCAGGAGTGTTTCCCCGTGGATCACTTTTTCCATTGCGCTGGAAGCAGACTTTGGAGTCAGTCTTGACAGGGAGCCCAGAGGAGAGGTTCTACTGTGAGACGCCTGCGATGAGTGCCACCGGAGCTTTGTTAGGTGTATGTGAGAGTTTGGAGCACACTCTCGAGAGCGTGTCCTTCACCTTCACAGCCACCTACCAGAGCAAGAGGAAGCTACAGGAAGAATTTGACGCTGAGGTAGCCCGTCTTCAGGAGAAGATTCAGCAGATCACCCTTGAGCGTGACGATGCACGTGCCACCGCAGGTGCAGAGACCACCGCCAGGACCATGGCCGAGCAAATGTACCTGACTACCACCCTTCAGAGGGATGAGGCCCGCACCGTGCTCGACCAGCTCAGAGAGGGAGCTCACCTCCTGATACAGCAGATCCATGGACAGCAGGCCTATATCGACCAGCTCCACGAGGCAGTCCATTAGATGCATCACGCCGCACAGGAGGCCGCCGCCCCAGCAGCTGCCGAGGTTCCCTCAGCCGAGGCCCAGGATCCCCAGGATGGAGAGGTCCTTGGTCCTGATGCCTCAACGGAGGAGGATCACGCTGACGAGCCGATGATCGACGCCGACGCAGAGGACGCCGCATCCGCCGCTGGAGACGTCTGAGCGTTAGTTTCGCTAGGAGCCGTTTTTCTTTTGTATAGCTTGAGCACGCTCGCTGATGATGTAACACCCTAAACATGTGTTGGTTTTATGTTTAAGATGTTTGATGGCATGTATGGCTTTTGGACAAAGTCCAGACTTCGATCTGGAATCTTTTATGGAGATCCGTCGTTTGCATGACTAATTTCGAGCGATTATTCTGTGATGTTGTATGGAAATGAGTAATTATACTTGGTCATGTGCTAAATTTTCGAATTATGTACAGCGCAGTATTTATTCATGATCGATGTAACATCACCTAATGATTGCTTATTAATGGGATATGCAGATGCCGGCACACACTTGCAGCCAGCGTGGACAGGGGGCAGGACAGGAGGAGAA
This sequence comes from Coix lacryma-jobi var. lacryma-jobi, assembly GCA_009763385.1. Classification (NCBI taxonomy): domain Eukaryota; kingdom Viridiplantae; phylum Streptophyta; class Magnoliopsida; order Poales; family Poaceae; genus Coix; species Coix lacryma-jobi. Next base: position 109,664,370 of record CM019826.1, on the reverse strand, counting down.
CTTGCCACCTCCCCCACCGCCGCCGATGACGCCGGAAGCGTTTTTTGGCCAGTTCTTGGGCAGCTAAAGGAACATGGAAGAGATGCAAAGGCACATGGAGGCCACCCTCCGTAACATCGCTAACAACACCGCGCAGCAGCATCAGCAGCGCCAAGGCCCGGAGCCCAACCAGTACAGCTCCTACCGTGACTTCTTGGACACCCGTCCCCCGGTGTTCAAGGAAGTCACCGAACCGCTTGAGGCTGATGAATGGCTCAACTCCATCACCCAGAAGTTCTGTCTGCTTCGTCTGACAGAAGAGCTCAAGGCGGAGTACACCGCCCACATGTTGGAAGGACCCGCAGGTTTGTGGTGGGCCGAGTACCGTGCATTCTTGCCTGCAAATGCACGTGTCACTTGGGATCAGTTTTCGACTGCTATGCGCAACCATTACATCCCCAGTGGTTTGATGGAAATGAAGATTGCAGAGTTCATGAGGCTGTCTCAGGGAACCAGGTCTATGTCCGAGTATCTACACAGCTTCAACAACCTAGCTCGCTACGCTCCAGACTTTGTCAACACTGAGGCCAAGAAGATCGCAAGCTTCAAACGTGGCATGAGTGCCGCCATGCTTTCAAAAATGGGCAACAGTCACCGCACTACCTTCAGTGACTTCGTCAGTGACTGCCTAAATCAAGAGGCCAATGACAGCAGGCTGGCGACAGAGACCCGTCGCCGTGCGAACGAAGGAGGTTCGTCTCAACAGAGAACCCCTTTCGGAGCACGCACCCCGTATCGCCCGCCAGTGGCTGGAGCAAGGTTCCGACCCCCGCAGAGGAAGATCACCACCAACCGTACCCGTCCCAGTTTTCAGAAGCCCTACACCGCTCCTTTGATGCAGAACAAGGCTAAGGCAGGAAGTGCAGGAGATTCCAAGACCCCATATGTGATTGGGCCGTGCTACAACTGTGGTCAGACTGGACATCTGTCACGTCAGTGCCCTCGTCCAAAGAAGCAGTACACCCAGCCTCCACCTCGCGCAGGTCATGTGCATTATACTACCGTGGAAGAAGTGCCTGAAGGAGAGCCTGTCACCGCTGGTACGTTTCTTGTTAATCAATACCCCGCAGTTGTGTTGTTTGATTTGGGAGCATCGCATTCCTTCATAAGTGAGAACTTTGTTATAAGAAGTAATCTTGAGTTGGTAGAGTTAGATCGGGGATATCAGATAAGTTCCGCCGGAGCTGTTCTCTCCGCGCGTAAAATGGCTAAAGGAGTAGAAATGACTTTTGGGGATAAGAAGGCCATAGTGGATCCCATCGTAATCCCTAGTCTGGGTTTGGATGTGATCTTGGGTATGGGTTGGATGAAACTCTGGAAGGTCAATCTTGACGTCGCAGAGCGAGTAGTTTCTATGGTTGGCCCTCGCAGTGGGTCAACCTTTCGGTTTAAGTTACCCCGAAACCCCCATGAGATCGGAGTGTTGTTCAATATCACGGCAAAGCAGATAGCTGAGATCCCGATAGTATGTGAGTTTCCAGATGTTTTTCCTGATGAGTTGCCTGGACTACCGCCGAATAGGGATGTGGAGTTTGCTATAGAGTTAATCCCTGGAACGACACCCATTTCTCAGAGGCCGTATAGGATGCCAGCTAATGAGTTAGCGGAGCTCAAAGCTCAGTTGCAAGAGCTTTTGGATAAAAGGTTAATTCGTCCTAGTTCGTCACCTTGGGGATGTCCCGCCATCTTCGTAAAGAAGAAGGATAAAAGTTTAAGGATGTGTGCGGACTACAGGCCGCTTAATGCGGTAACCATAAAGAATAAATATCCCTTACCCCGAATCGATGTCTTGTTTGATCAGTTATCAAAGGCAAAAGTGTTCTCAAGATCGACTTGAGGTCAGGATACCATCAGATTAAGATCAGAAGAGAAGATATACCAAAAACAGCTTTCTCCATCAGATACAGACTCTATGAGTATCTAGTTATGTCCTTCAGGTTAACCAATGCACCGGCACATTTCATGTACCTGATGAATTCAGTCTTCATGCCCGAGCTGGATAAGTTTGTTGTGGTGTTCATCGATGATATCTTGGTCTACTCTAAGAATAAAGAGGATCATGCTGAACATCTTCGAGTCGTCTTAGCTCGACTTCGAGAGCACAAGTTGTATGCTAAGTTTAGCAAGTGTGAGTTTTGGTTAAAGAAGGTACCCTTTCTTGGTCACGTTTTTTCAGAGGAAGGAATTTCCGTGGATCCCACGAAGGTACAGGAAGTTATGGATTGGCAAGCACCCACTAGCGTACATGAGGTATGCAGCTTTCTAGGATTGGCCGGGTACTACCGTCGGTTCATTCCAGATTTCTCAAGGATCGCAAAGCCTATGACTCGTCTAACTCAGAAAAATAAGAAGTTTGAATGGACTCCAGAGTGTGAGGCAGCTTTTCGCACCCTGCGAACTTTGTTGACTTCGGCGCCAGTTTTGGCACAACCAGATTTGGAGGAACCTTTTGATGTGTTTTGTGACGCATCCAAGGTTGGACTTGGATGTGTACTCATGCAGAATGGAAGAGTTATCGCCTATGCTTCACGCCAGTTGAGACCGCATGAAGAGAATTACCCCACTCATGATTTGGAATTAGCAGTCGTAGTGCATGCACTCAAGATCTGGAGGCATTATCTTATGGGTAACCTATGTCATGTGTACACCGATCATAAAAGTCTGAAATATATCTTCACCCAGCCAGAGTTGAATATGAGGCAGAGAAGGTGGTTAGAGTTGATTAAGGATTACAACCTGAAGTGCATTATCACCCCGGAAAAGCGAATGTTGTAGCAGATGCCTTGAGTGGCAAGACTCATTGCAACTCCCTACAACCACTTTTGGAAGATGGATTCAACCTTATACAGCCCGTTATGCTAAACAATATCACTCTTCAGTGCACCTTAGAAAGTGACATCATCGAAAGACAAAAGACCGATGAAGAGATCTGTCAGATTAAGAAGAGGTTGGAAACTGATAGTTCTTTGAACTTCAGAACCGATGAACAGAACAGGAATTCTCTGGTATAATCAGAGGTTGGTTGCTCCTAAGGATACAGAGCTGAAAGAAAGAATTCTGAATGAAGCTCACAATTCAAAGTTGTCTATCCATCTAGGAACCAGTAAGATGTAGCAAGATCTGAGAACCAGGTATTGGTGGTCTAGGATGAAGAAAAAAGTAGCAGCTCATGTTGCAAGATGTGATACTTGCTGCGGGATAAAGGCCATACACCTAAGACCTGCCGGATTGTTGCAACCATTGTCCATCCCAGAATGGAAGTGGGAAGAGATTAGTATGGATTTCATCACAGGTCTTCCCACCACTCAAAAAGGAAACGATTCTAACTGGGTTATCGTGGATCAGTTATCTAAAGTGGCTCACTTCATACCAGTTAAGACTACCCACCGCCCGCATTAGTATCCAGACTTGTACATTCAGAACATCTTGAGGTTACACGGAGTTCCAAAAAGGATTGTCTCTAATAGAGGACCCCAGTTCATAGCGCGTTTTTGGGAACAGTTGCACAAGGAACTAGGAACTAAGCTGGTAAGAAGTTCCGCTTATCATCCCCAGACCGCAGGACAGACAGAAAGAGTGAATCAAATTCTGGAGGATATCCTTAGAGCTTGTGTTTTATCCTCCAGAGAGTCATGGGAAAAGTGGTTACACCTCGCCGAGTTTTCGTATAACAACAGCTATCAAGAAATCATAAAGATGGCACCATTTGAAGTTTTATATGGACGAAGGTGCAGAACCCCGGTAAATTGGGTTGAATCAGGAGATCGAGGATTTTATGGGTCAGATTATGTAAAGGATGCTGAAGAGATTGTGCAAACAGTGCAACAACATATCAAAACAGCACAGTCCAGACAGAAAAGCTACGCTGATACACAAAGGAGACCCTTGGAATTTCAAGTAGGAGATTATGTTTATCTCAAGGTCTCACCTATGAGAAAGGTCCAACGCTTTGGAATTAAGAAGAAGTTAGCACCTCGGTACGTGGGACCGTATCAGATCATAGCTAAAAGGGGAGAAGTGGCCTATGAAGTACAGTTAACCCCAGAGATGAACGCAGTCTTTCCTGTGTTTCATGTATCTTAGTTAAAGAAGTGTCTTCGAGTTCCAGAACGAGAAGAAGTTCAGATTCCGGATGTTGCTATCAGATCCGATATGGAATACTATGAACAACCCTAGGAAATTCTGGACACCAAGACCCGAGAGACTCGCAACCGAACAGTGAAGACTTACTAGATTCTCTGGAGCAACCACGGGCCCAACGATGTGACTTGGGAAACGAAGGAGTACTTGCGAGTGAACTATCCCGCTTTTTATAAAGATTGGTATGTAACTCAAATCTTGGACGAGATTTCTTTAAGGGGGGAAGGGCTGTGACACCCTAGTGTCAAGCACTGCAATAGGAACTGCATTTAGCTACTAAAATGCATAAGCAATACATTGCATCATTTCATGTGCATGAAAGTGTTTTTGCTTTTGCTTGTTTAAATAGATTTTTGGTTTCTATTGGACTTGGTTGTTTGAGTAACTTTCTGACTTGGCAAATAGTTTCATAAAATAAAGAATACTGAGTAAAATGTTTTTCTTGTTGACATCTTTACCTAGTTCAAAATAGTTTATCAAATAAAAAGGAGGAAAACAAAATGGTTAAGTCTCCAAAAATTGGCTTTATTTATGAGGGGTTGTAAAAATGGTTTTCAGAAAAAGTGTCCTATATGAAAGTTGTAGAGAAAATTATTTTGAGCAACTTTTATTTTTGAGTCAAATCTAGTTTGGCGTTTTTGAAACTGTTTTTGAGTGGTCAAAGTTTGAAAAGTTTTTGGAAAAAAAAGAAAAAGGGAAACGTTTCTTTCCCGCGCTCCCCATCAGGCCGCTTAGCCTTTCGGCCCGCCAGCGCCGTGTCGGGCCAGCCGCCGCGCTCGCGCGCGCGCGCGTGCCGCGCGCGACAGCGCCGCCACGCCGTACGCCGGCCGCAACCGCCACGTGGCCGCCGCATCCTGCCGAGGAACCTCTCGGCCACTCCTCGCTCGATCCCCTCTCACCCGAGCACGCAAGCAATCCTCCCCGCCACTCTCCGCTCGCCTCACCTGCCGAGCCGCCTCGCCAACCGCGCCCGCCTCTCGCCGCTCGCCACGCCGGGCCCCGCCATGATCACCGGCCGGCCAAGGCCGACCAAACCCCGAGCACCCCTTCGCTCCCTCTCACCCGCGCACACAACCCGCATTCGCTCTCGCCCTCACTCCATCTTCTCTCCCTTGCGAACGCGCAAGCCGAGCGCCCGGCTTGCCGCCGTTCACCACCATCACTCCCCTCTCCGTTCCCACTCCCCCGAGCCACCGCTAGTCGATTCCTTCTGCACACCACTTCACCTTCACCTCGGACACACGGTGCGCACCTCCGCACCATTCGCCGAGCTTCACCGACGCCGGAACCCGAGGAGCGCCGCTGCGGACGCCATCAGCGCCGCCCGGAGCCCGAACCTGTTCCGCGCGACCCCAAGCTTCGCCACCGCCCTCCTTCGCCCGCAAGCACCGCCAGGCAAAGGCAAGGTGAGAACACACCTCTGCGAGGTCTCTACCGCTCCCTAAACCCCCTCTTCTTCCCGACCGAGCGCCACCACTGCCGCCATGGCCGCGCACGAGGTCTGGCTCCACCGGAGCTTCCCAAGCCCAACCAACCACCTGGTCTCACTCCCTAGGGTTCACTTAAGCTCTTGCCTCCACCAATTTCTCCGGCGACCACCGGAAACGGTCAAGCCAAGCACCGCCGCCGCCGCTGACCGCCAGGGCTCGTCGCCGGCGAGCTCCGGCCACCCACTGGCCAAACCATCCCCACCTCTCGATCCGCCTCGTCAAGGGGAGCACGTTGAGACTAGCCTCACCGCCGGCAACCCCACCGGCGGCGAGCAATCGCCGGTCAACCCTCGTCCCCTGTCTGGTTTTCACTGACCAGTGGACCCCGTTGACCACACGACCCCACACGTCAGTCACCCAGGGCCTATGGACCGAGTCCATGCAAGTGAGCCGGGAGATTCAAATGGTTTTTCCTTTTTGTTTTATTTTCCAGGAACACTTGTTATTTTTGTGTAGCTCGTTTTAAAAGTCCAAATGAAGTGCTTTCAGTTTTGTTAGCTTGTTTATGAGTAGATCTATCATGGAAAAATATGAAAGTATTTTTGGTAGAAGTTTATTTCACTGTTTTCATTTAATTAGTTTATGTGCTTTTGTTTGGATAAATGCAAATATGTGTTTTCTGGTTGAGATAATTCATGGAAAATTTTGTGTAGGTTTCTTATCATGTTATGTACCTATGAAAAATGTATGAAGCACTGTTTATGTGGAAAAAGTTTCTGTTACGGTTTAATGTCCTTTTTAGCTGATTTCTTGGAATAAGTGTTAAGGTATTTCATATGTCAAAATAAAATGTGGGAAAATTTGTGCAGTTTTTGTGTGTGATGTTCAAGCGAAGAAAAATATTAAGTATAGGCTAATGTATGAAAAAATGTGAAGTTACTTTACAAATGTGCTTTTCTGTGTTTTTCTTTAAAAATTCATGTAAGGAATAATATAATGTTTCTGTTCATGGAACTTTCTTGATAAATATGAAATGTAGAGTAGAATCTGGGAAAAATATGAACATGAGTTTAGCACCCTGTTCCAGTAGGGTTGTAGTTCAATTGAGTTGTTTTGGTTTAAATTTGTTTATTTTGTGTAGGGTGATATAATTATGTTTTGGCTGTGCATTTTCTGCAGTAGAGTATTTATGAGTAGATTAAGCTAGTAAAATTATGAAACCTGCTGTTTGACACTTTTTCGGAGAAAAGTTAGTTCAAAGCACCTGTTGAGCAGTTTATTTTATCTTTTTGTGGCCACTATTCTGCATTTGATTTTTGCTGAAATTTGTGCAGTGTGAAGTCCTGATGGTGTTAGTTGCTTCTTGAATTTTTGTGGATTTTTCTGAGTTCAGAAAAATGAACTCGCAGTTCAAACCTGAATTTCTTTTGAATTTCTAAATAGGAAATGGTTGAATTAATGATTTTTATTTTTTGAGATAAATAAGTATTTACCTAAATGTCAAAAGTGGTTCAACAAGTTGGTTTTATTGGTTTGCAAGAAATATTATTTTTCTTACCACTGCATCCCGCACCACATATTAGTTATTCATTATTTCCAACCGCATTGCAATAGGATCGACAGTTCACAACAAGACCAGGAGCAGGAGGCAAACGTCGAGCAGGAGATCCCGAAACTTCATCAAGCAGAGGAAGTCGACCCCACGGCAGACACTAACTTGCCCGAGTGCCCCTCCCACGAGGCCTCGGTCTTCGCTCAAGGCAAGCCCCGGAGCATTCTAAGTCTCCCAGTTTTTGCAATAATAAATTATTTGAGTATTTTTTTATATTGTGATGCATTAGGTATAGGAGTTGATTGGATCCTACTTGCTGCATTACCATTCCTTGATTATTGATTATTACCTGCCTTGTTATCGTGCTACTTATTTATATGTAGAATTGCTTAGCCTGCTAAATAAAAGTAGTAGTTAAGGATGTTCCCGTAATACCCCTGGTGGGTATTTACCGGATCACGGTTGGCTATATTGCTATCGTGGAAAAGAACCTGAGTAGTAATGAAATACGGTCAACTGGAAGGCAAGGCACAAGTTTGGAAACTTGGGGCAGTCCGTCCGTTGGATCGTGTAGGTTTGTATCGATGTTAGCCCTCGTTCATCTTTGAACAGGATCTTTTACTTAGGAATATGTAGGTGCCGTAATCATTGACCCCAAAGCCGGTTAGACGCTGTTCGGGCCGGTCTCAACCCATGTCGTGCCCTCTAGTATGGAAATGCGATCTGCCGCGTGAGGCCATCGCCAGGTTCCAATTGGGCGGTCCGTGCTGTGAGCCGCGACGATTACAACCACGAACAAGCATCGAGCGGTTGCCCAATGCATGGACCCGACGGGGAAAGTGTGGGCTGGTATTAAAGGTCTTTCACTAGCTGGTTTGGAATTCGATTTGAGTCACCGTCTCCCCCGGTTAGTGGGAAACTATGGCGAGCTTCACCACGATGCAACTCCATGTGATGTTTAAAGGTTCAACTAAAATGTGGATAAGTCAACTCGATATGGTTATAGTATTGTTTGTTAGACTCAAGTGTGTGTAATAGTTCGGGTGCAAACCTAGAATAAGGGATAGGTCTAAAAACTGACAGCTCATCATTATCATTAATTACTCACTTATCTGAATTGAGCTTTTCGCAACTAAAGATCCCAGCTCCACCAAAAAGGCCTTGCATACCCTTGGTGTCTTTATTTTCAGTTGGACGGGTAAGTCTAGCTGAGTACATTCCCGTACTCAGGGTTATCCCGTTTGTTGCAGATGGCCAGGTCTACTATGGCTATTGTAAGCACTGCCTCTACCTAGTGGAAGGTGATGAGGAGTAGGCCCCGGGCAGGGTCGTCTAGAAGCTTTCCTTTTCTTTTGCTGGTCTGAGACTTCTAGTGGCACATTACTTGAAGAAAGAGGAGTGAGTTGTGTTGAGTTAAGTTATCAAACAATGTTTTATTGGGACCACATGTGTGGTGGTCGTGTTTCAAAACTTATTTAAGCTTCCGCACTTTAAATTCGGGTTTGTAATAACTTTGTCTTAAATTCGCACTGATGATGTTTCAATCCAGTTTCGTTATTGTTATGTATCCTTGCGAATGTAATTCTTGGACGATGCGATCTTGTATGTCGTATGATGATAGAAATCCTTCGAGATTTCCGGACTACCGGGGGTTATATGGGTTGAAGTATGAGTTGATGTCAGACGGATTTGACTAAGACGGTACTTGAGCTCTTATAATATGGACGGTTCCGCCACATAAACCGCATTGTTGCTCGAGGACGAGCAACAGGTTAGCTTGGGGGAGCTTGTTGATGGTCCTTAAACACCTATTTTACCATCAACATCTTACCCTAAAATTCACCAAAAAGGCATGAAATGTAGTCAAATAGGTTTCAAACTAACGAATTCCACATGTCCATAGATTTTGAATTGAATGCAGGATTTGAACCAAATTTGGATATTTGAACCACCAAAGGCCAAGCCCACTCAGCAGGACCCAATTGGGCCTCAGGGGGTGGCGCCCGCCACCCCTAGGTGGCGCCCGCCACTTGAGTTGGCCCAAGTCCAGTCCACCCTGCCACGTCACCGATCCGTGTGACCTCCCCAAGGCCAAATCTTGACCCTTGGTCACTAGGTCAGCGGCATCGGACGGCTCAGGAGGGGAGTGGCGTGGATCACAACCAAATGACGGTTATCTGGACATGCAACCGACCTTGGAACCGCCTGTCTGGAGCTCCTGGATGCCGTTGAAGCAATGATGGTGCATCCAACGGTGAGGGGGGTGGCGGACACCACCTAGGGCTAGCGCCCGCCACTAGGGTTTGCCCTAGGTCGGCTGGCTGCCCCCTATAAGTACCCCCCTCACTCCACAAGGCTATAAATACCCCCTGGAGGCATCACTTCATAAGACAAGCAAGGAAGAGAGGAAAGCAAGCAAGCAAGGCTAGAGCTAGAGAGCTGATAGCTTAGGGTTTAGCCAAGCTTAGGCAAGTAGGTAGCTAGTAGAGCAAGGCATCTTTGCCTCATTGCCCTCGCGGAAGCGCTGCTCAAGGCTTAGCTCAAGAGTACAAGCGTGCGAGTGATCGGTCCTGGAGTTGGAAGAGTCTTCCTTCATCTCCAGTTTAGGTTTTGCTCTTGTATCTCAAGCACTTTACTATATTCTAGTTCATCATTTCAAGTATTACTTTATTCTACTTATCAGTATTGAGTAGTATACTTGATTGATTGCTTGAGTGCCTAGCTATCCTACAGTTCAATTCACTTAGCCATAGTAGTTAATCTTTAGTGAGCTTAGTGTTTGATCTTTGCCAATAGGTTGCTTAGTTAGTTTAGTGTTTATCTTATTAAGTCAAGTATTTGCTCTGACGTCCGCAAGGGTGTCTCTATTCAAAGCTAGGGTAGAGATAGTTAGAATATAATTAAGCGTGGTGCTTAGTTATAGGCTTACCTTCAGATACGGCTGGACCCCGGGATAGCTGTGGTAGCAAGCAGGTGGTGACAACCCTGTGCGCCTTGAATTCCACCACGTAGTTGGCCCAGTTTAACAGTAAGGCTCGTTGTGCTAGCGTTCAACCTAAGTTAGTGGTAAAGGCTAGTACGCCTCGGTACTTGATAAGATAAGAATAAAACTATACTTAACTTGGTTGCTTTATTGACATTTGCCTATATTGCTTCGTAGTTATCTTGCTTCATAGTTATCTAGGAGTAGTTATTAGTTATTAGTTAGTTATATTAGTTATCCTTAGTTACCTCCTATCTATCTAGTTATCCACCTTACCTTACCATCCATTTCATCCTTACCTATCCACCCATATATTCTTTCTAGCCTTTCATCTCCTCTCTCCATTCCCCTTTTCTTATTCTTTGACTCTCATCCCCTCCATGACTCGACTCATACACCACCCTAGCTTTCCTTTGGGATCAAATAAATCGACACCTGGTACTCCCAGGGAAGTGCTACTACGACAGTTTTGTGCGCTTGCAGAATCTCCTCCTGGTAGATTGGAATCACTCTAGCTAGCTCCTACTAGTGTCAGGATTGACAACTCCATTTGACATTAGTAAATAGCTGCTTTAGCTTCACTCCTTTAGGTATAGTGTCTGGACTTGCTTCAAGCATTTCTGGCGCCGCTGCCAGGGATAGACTCCGTTGTCTACTCCTAGTAACGATGTTAGCCAGTGTCCACAAGTATTTCTAGGCCGTTACCGGGGATAGTTGCCTAGCTCTATCTTTAGTGAAGTTAAGAACTACCAACATCTACTAATGCCAAATGGGGTTGTCAATCCCAACACTAGTAGGAGCTAGCTAGAGAGATTGCAATCTACCTAGAGGAGATTCTGCAAGCGCACAGAACTATCGTAGTAGCACTTCGCCTAGGAGTACCAGGTGTCAATTTATTTGATCCCAAAGGAAGGCTAGGGTGGTGTAAGAGCCGAGTCAAGGAGGGGATGAGAGTCGAAGAATAAGAAAGGGAAAAGGAGAGAAGAGAAGAGAGGAGATGAAAGGCTAGAAAGAATTTATGAGTGGATGGGTAAGGATGAAATGAATGGTTAAGGTAAGGTGGATGGATAGGTAGATAGGGGGAATAAGATAACTAAGGATAACTAATATAACTAACTAATAATTAATAACTACTCCTAGATAACTACGAAGCAAGATAGGCAAATGCCAAATAAGCAACCAAGTTAAGTATAGTTTTATTCCTATCTTGTCAAGTACCAAGGCGTACTAGCCTTTACCACTGATTTAGGTTGAACGCTAGCACAACGAGCCTTACTGTTAAACTAGACCAACTACGCGGGTGGAATTCAAGGCGCACAGGGCTGTCACCACCTGCTTGCTACCACAGCTATCCGGGGGTCTAGCCGTATCTGAAGGTAAGTCTATAACTAAGCACCACGCCTAATTATATTCTAACTATCTCTATCCTGGCCTAGAATAGAGACACCCTTGCGGACGTCAGAGCAAATACTTGACTTAATAAGATAAACACTAAACTAACTAAGCAACCTATTGGCAAAGATCAAACACTAAGCACACTAGAGATTAACTACTATGGCTAAGTGAATTGAAATGTAGGATAGCTAGGTACTCAAGCAATCAATCAAGTATACTACTCAATACTGGTAAGTAGAATAAAGTAATACTTGAAATGATGAACTAGAATATAGTAAAGTGCTTTGTTACAAGAGCAAAACCTGAACTGGATATGAAGGAAGACTCTTCCCAACTCCAGGACCGATTACTCGCACGCTTCTACTCTTGAGCTAAGCCTTGAGCAGCGCTTTCGCGAGGGCAATGAGGCAAGGATGTCTTGCTCTACTAGCTACCTACTGCCTAAGCTTGGCTAAATCTTAAGCTATTAGCTCTCTAGGTTTAGCCTTGCTTTCCTCTTTGCTTCTTCCTTTCTTTCCTTGCTTGATGTGAAGTGACACCTCTAGGGGGGTATTTATAGCCCAAGTGAGTGAGGGGGGTACTTATAGGGGGCAGCCAACCGACCTAGGGAAAACCCTAGTGGCGGGAGCCAGCCATAGCTGGCGGCCGCCACCCCCCTGGCCCTTGTATGCACCGTCATTGATCCTACAGTCTCCAGGGACTCCTCCAAGGCGGTTCCAAGGTTGGTTGGATGTCCAAATAACCGTCACATTGGCAATTAGGTCATGATCCACGTGACATCTCTTCTTAGACCTCTGATGCCACCGACCTAGTGACCAAGGGCTAAGATTTGGCCCTGGGGTGGTCACACGGATCAGTGACGTGGCAGTGGAGAGTTTGGCCTCTCCTTGGTGGCGGGCGCCACCTAGGGGTGGCGGACGCCACCCCAGTAGGGCCCAAATGGGCCCTGGTGAGTGGGCTCGGCCCCTGGTGGGTCCATTCTCCAAATTTGGTCCAAATCCTGCATTCAAATAAAAATCTATGGACATGTGGAATTTGGTTAGTTTCAAACCTATTTGACTACTTTTCATGCCTTTTTGTTGAATTTTTGGGTAAAATGTTGATGGTAAAACAAGTATTTAAGGATCATCAATAGAGAGCTTTTGTCTTGATGCTCCTTGACCCTTGGGAAGCTTGAAGTGTTTTCTATGTAGTGTGTTTGAACTATGAAATAACGTCGAGGTCGTTATGTGAGTTTTTAGGAACTTAGAGGGTTACCCCTCGGTCAGACCCCGAGGGAGCGTCGACTCTGATTCGATGGAGTTGTGGCTACCTCCGTTTCGATTGGAAAAAAGGGACTTGGAAACGGGAACTTTTATTCATTCGTGCTGCGATGTTTGTACAAAATACGTGAAGTGTACAACGCCTCGAGGCTCTAGGGATAGAAACGTCGTAGCTGTTCAATGTTCCAAGCGTTGGTGAAGATTTTGCGTTTGTTGTTCGAGAGTTTATATGTCCCGGGCTTCAATACTTCAGCTACGGTGTATGGTCCTTCCCATGGTGGAGTCAGCTTGTGCCGTCCGACGCTGCTCTGTCATCGACGGAGGACGAGATCGCCGACTTGCAGCTCTCTCTTGCGCACATGCATGTCGTGGTAGCGTCGAACCATTTGCTGGTACCTTGCAGAGTGAAGGAGGGCCATGTCTCGTGCTTCTTTGAGCTGGTTGGCGGCGTTTGCAAGGGCCCTTCATTTGTTTTTTCGTTGTAAGCCTTCAGTCGAGGGGACCCGTACTCGAGGTCAATTGGGAGGACGGCCTCGGATCCGTAAACTAGAAAGAACGGAGTGAAACCGGTGGCCCGACTGGGCGTTGTTCTTAGGCTCCAAAGGACCGAGGGTAGCTCTGCGGCCCATCATTTTCTGAACTTCTTCGGTCGGTTGTAGATTCTTGGTTTGAGACCTTGGAGGATCATACCATTGGCACGTTCGACTTGACCGTTAGTTTTGGGGTGGGCAACTGCAGACCAATTCACACGGATGTGATGATGGTCACAGAAGTCCAGGAACTTTTTGCCTGTGAACTGTGTACCATTGTTAGTGATGATGACGTTCGGGATCCCAAAGCGGTGGATGATGTTGGTGAAGAACTCGACCGCCCGCTCGGAGCGGATGTTGCCGATGGGCCACGCCTCGATCCACTTAGTGAATTTATCGATGGCTACGAGCAGGTGCGTTGTATTTGACAAGGCTTGTCGGAGGTCGGAACGGTTCTGGTAGCGGCATGCTGCGGATGGCCCTGCTGAAGACTCTCGGGCCAGGCGGCTCGGGCGCAATGCGGTCTTCGTCGCTATCATAACGTCCCCCGCGATGGGCGGTAATGCCTCGTTCCTCGGCTCCCTTGTCCTTGCGACGCCGCCCCCTGAGGATGTCGTGGCAGGCATTGTTCGGATCACATGGTTCACGTGGATCGATGAGGCGATCTCGCACATTCTTAGCTTGGCGGGGGTTGGGCTGGTGAACCGAGGCTTCCCTTTCATTACGGGGGGGGGGGGCGCGATTTGTCGTTCCGAGGCTGCCTCTCGATGCTTCGAGGCTGAACTCTCAGCCTGTTGTACGACTGCGGCTAGGAGAAGGTCTTTTACCTCGTCCCGAATGCGTCATCCCTCGGGGGTCGACGGCTCAGGCATGTTTTGCAGCAGCATGGTCGCTGCTATAATATTCTGCCCAGCTCGAGGAAAGCAGTTGACGGGGAGCTCGGGCACTTTATCTTCGACGATCTGTCGTTGGACATCCCGAGCCCTGCTTCGAGCGCCCCGACCACGCGGCAGGATGTGGCTTCGCCCAAGGGTTTGCTCCATCTGGTCCAGCCACCGGTGATCCTCGTCGAGTTGGGCCTTCAGTTCCCAGATTTGCACTATCTGCGCAACCTGTTCGTCTCGCAGGTTGGCGGGATCGACGAGATCGTCTGGTTCGTTCCCTTGTTCGGGAGGCGTTCCCTCGGCCGCCGCCGCGGCTGCCACGGCGACCGCGTCCGGGTCTCGCGTCTCGCCGTCCGAGGCGGTGGTTTCATCATGTTCAAGGTGGAAGCACACCCGTGTGGGGTCGTAGTCGTCATCGTCATTGAGGAGGTCATCCTCGCTAGCGTCAAAGTCATCGAAACAGTAGTTGCTGACCGCGAGAAATTGGCGCAATGCCTCCACGTCGTGGAGCCCGGAGAAGTCTGCGCTTTCCCACATGTCGTTGTCGATGGTTTTGACGGGCGTTGCTGGCGTTGTCACCGGGCTGAGAGCTGGTTCCAGGCAGCACCCTGGGAGACCTGCACGGTTGTTGAAGAGGGCACGCACCATCGCGGAATGGGTTTTAGCGGTGTTGTCGAGGCCGTAGAGGTGCGTAGACAATGCCACCCCTGCCTTAGGCACCGGTAAACCTGGCGCCTCTATCGGCAGCGGTGTCGAAGTGCTTGTCATCGGGGTTCGGGGAGGGTCCTTCGGTGTTCTCCGGCCAGCCCGACCTTTCTCAGCAAAACCCCTTACAGGGGGTTTCATCGGGTCGGCCGGACGGGAAGCTCTAGGGGGATGTGGTGCGGCGTCCTTGGTCTGCGTGGAGGGACTGGGCGCGATCGGCACCCAGTGCCTTCGCGGGGGGCGGGGTGAGCGGCATTCCGGGTGTCTGAGGTGCCGAGTAGTTTCGGCAGCGAGGGGCTGCTCGAGGGGTAGAAGAACCATGTCATAGCCACTGCCCAGAGCAACGAACTCCAGGTTCCCGAAGCATATCCTCGTGTCGTGGCGGAGAGGTAGAGAGGGATCTGCCATCCGGAACGTACTGTGGGGATTCGCTGGAGACACGCGCGGCCCCTACCTGGCGCGCCAACTGTCGGTGTTTTGGACCCAGGGGTCTACACCAATGAGTGAATTTGCGTGCGCGTGTTCCCTGATCCGGATGGTGACGCAAGAAGAACACAGGCGATTTATCCTTGTTCGGGCAAGAGAAGGCCCTACGTCCAGCAGGGAGAGGAGTTTGTATTATCTTGCACCGAAGTGCTTGTACAAGGGCAAATACAAGCGTAAGCGAGAGTGGATGGGGGTGTGAAGATGGGAGCTAGGATCCGAGAGCTAAACCCTAGACTATGGTCGAGGGCTAGGAGACTTGGGTGCTCGTGTCTGCCTTTTCTCCTTGCTTGCTTGCCCTAGTCTAAACCCCGGTGTCCTCTTTTATAGACGAAGAGGGGGATGGGTTACACTATTTTAGGGCTGTCGTGGGCGATGATGTCACTGATGACGTTGGTGATGACGATGCCAGTCATGTCGGTGCCGCTGTAGCGACGCTCCTCATCCTGTGGCGACGTGCCTGGCGATGGGGGGAGAAGGACGACGCCCATGCGCCGGTGTGGGCAAAGACGTCGCGTTAGGAGTTGTTGGAGTGCAGATCAGTCCCGGTAGGCCTGTGCTCGAGGGCATGGTCGAAACCTTCGCGGTTGAACTCGAGGCTAGGCGGGAGGGGTCAAGCCCTAGTCCGTACACGAGACGAGGTGTAGCGTGTACCTCGAGGGGCGTCCTCGGTGAGATACAGTGCATGGTGAAGGACAGAAAGTGCTACCAGAAAGCGACCAGAGCGGGGGTGAATGGGAGCTTCAAATTTTCCTTTCGGAAACTTGTCACCACTGTCCCGAGAAACACCCCAAGAGCAAACTGTTGACACCAGTTTTTGGCAGATTTATTCCAAAAAATCAAGAGTTGGAAATAGTCAGCTCTAGCGTACATCAGCAGGAGTCACATGCAACGATGAAGCATACAGACGTCGTGCAAGAGGAGGAGTCCAAGAGTTCTAATATTTGCATCATCGGATTGGTCAAGCAAGAAAAAATAAAGAAGATCTAATTGACGTCAAACATCTACACGTGAAGGCAAAAGTGATTTTTAGACAAGTTACCGCCTGAATCAATCGCACATGCAGGAGTCGGACAAAGAAGCTTCATTGACACGGATTCTATATAAGGAAAATTCGAGTCCATATATCCTTATATTTCCTTTTATTTAGATATTTACTTGGCAAGTCATGTACGTAGCTTATCAATAGCCATTAGTATAGGATATAAATATGTATCGTCGGTCATTGTACCAGAACGGTTCACAACCATATCAATACAAATCGGTCCCGTGCCACCTTCGAGTCCCTAGTCGTGTCGTCGAGTTCTTCGAGAGGAATCATCGATCCGTCGACCTCCGTAAGTACCGGCAACCTTGCTATCATGTCTAGTATCATGCGGTGGATTTAGATATGATGCAAGTAGTCTCGTATGTTAAGCTTAGTATAGTGCGGCGGATTTAAGCTTATGACGGGAAGTTTTTGCTTATGCCTTGTATCATGCGGCGGATTAAGTCATGAGTAAAAATAGTTGTCGGCTCTATTATTTGGCAGATCTAATAGATTCTTTAAGTTATCATGTGTAATATGTTTTATTTATTTAATTCTTGTAACACCCTTTTGCCCAATCTAGATTGATCTTTGTTCGGCCTTGTCGCACGAGTTTGCTTGTGCTCTCTGTTAATCATAAGATCATGATGGCCGAATCAACTTTCAATCTAGATTGTCAGGTGATGTGGGTTAATGCATGTCAGTCATGGTTAGGCTTGATGATGAAACTAGGTATCGTGCGACAGATGCAAGTTTTAAATTAGTTTAATCGTGCTTGCTGTTTGTTCCTTCTTCATGGACCCCAATTCGGCTGGTTTTGCCAATTTTGGTTAAGCTTACACGAGTAATGAGCCTTTATAGATATGTTCAAATATATGCATGCCTTTAGCTTGTTATAATTAGATTGTATCATGCGGTGGATTAATCTAATTATAAGAAGTGGTGTAGACTTACAGCAAGTGGTATCATGCGGTGGATTAGCTTTGCTTGAGTTATACCTGATCGGTTTATGAAGACTAAACGTGCGGCAGATTAGTTGGATTAGCCTATGCATGTGTTGTTTGAATAGATCTATATTTGCATGTTACCTATTTATAATATCTTTAATTTGTTCAAACATGTCTTTCTTTACATATGCATTCGGCAGTTAATATGCTCTACATACTCTGTTCTCATACTAACCGAATGATTTTGTAAACTTGTTTTGACAGACAACTTCTATAGTTGTATGCCGTCGTGATTGGCTTTCAAAGTCGTACATATGGAACTGTCTAGTTTTATCCGGCATGTTCCAAAGGTATTCTCATAGTTTTTCTTCCTTGTTGGTTTTCAGGTCAAACCGACTGGCACGTCTCCGGGTTTAGCACATCCCGGGCACCCGATTGAAGCTAGCTTTTCGGCTTGCTGTGTGCTTGGCGTGAGGTGTCACGCTTTGCGTCAACACACTTTTGGCACGCCGGTGGGACCACAATCATTTGATCAGATGTCAGATGCCTATTGGCTTATATTTCATCAACAAGGATTAGCCAAGAAAAGTCATGAAAAGCAAATATAACAATATCTGTACATGGTCGATGATCTTCCAATATAAGATTATTCTGATATCTTTCGGCATCGGTTCCTAGACATCAAGCTGATCTCCTGATTGGAATTAAGATATATAGAGATCTGTCAAGATTTCATCCTATAGGCATATTTATCACGAGCAAATTAGATAATAGCCTGGTTGACATCCATGAAAGAGTGATATATTGGCTCCTTGTGGTTTAAAATGCCAATGAAGAGACATGCAAGAAGTATACATCAAAATAAATATGGAAATACACTCATATATGTATACGGAATCTTTCATTCGGCAAGCGGTGGAGAGAATATAATATTCATGAAAACTTATTGATGGAAATCAGCTGTTCTAAAAGCTAATCAGCATGGCCATACTATAAGAGCTGATTTGATTCTGAGGATATATTCAGTCAACTATTTTAGAAAAAAGAGAGATGTGTAATCGGTGGTTCCTTGCTTTCAATGGTCACATACATGAGCCGACTAAGAGCACATCGAGCCATACAATAGCCGATTCAAGTAGTATCGGCAAAGCAGTATATTGGACAATAGTTAGCCGATTACAGTAATATTGGACGCCAACAAAAGCTGATCGGCAGAGACTATTCAGATGTCGATGGAGTCCAATCAATCGTTTTGAACCCTGATGATCAAGTCTATCTTGGGTTAATATTCCAATTTTATTGGCACTTCTGCACGTCTTGCTAGCCTGGTTATTTACTGGAAAAACAAAAGGGAAATATTTATATATGCAAGACAGTCAACAGTCGATCAACAGAGCCAAATCATGAAGCCAATAAGAATTGACAGCTGAAAACAATTGTTGATTCAGTTGGAACCAATTGACGAGTACATGAAGACAACCGATATCGATGGGTGAAGGTATATTGAAATATTTTTTGCACCAAGTCAACCGGCAAAAAGATCAGATTAATAACTGTTCTGGTATAAGGAGATCGGCTATCCTAGAATGGAATCGGCTAATAGTTTTGGGGTTTAAAAGCTCTGCCCTTAAACCAATGACACAGTCGATGTCACATATATTGTTTTGCTGCGGGGCATGACATATCAAGTGCAACTATGCAACACTGTAATAGCCGATCAGGCGAAAAGTAGTAGTTAGCCATGTGCACATGGGAGAGCTTGGAGGCTGATTGCTCTAAACACAAACAAGAACATGGCAGGGGGCTTGGATTTTGGAATCTAGTCAGAAAGAACAGATCAAGGAAATGATAGTTTGTGACCGATTATTTGAGGTATCATAGTCTCGTAATTACACACACGTGACAGCCATCAGAAGGCTTTATTTTTGGATTAAACAACGTTGATACACAGAATCTGGTTGGTATACAGTTCAAGGATCGAAGTTGAAGAAGATGCCACAAATGTGACTGCTCTTCACAGCCGATGGTCTAGTTCACAAGTATTTCCCTGTATAGCAGATGACATGTCAATAATTGGAGAGATAGAGAAACATCCTTTTCTAATAATTCATCGGCTAATTTTCTGTACAATCATCGGCTCAAAGTCTGAGTGCTCATCGGCCCTACAAGAAAATAATGAAAGATGCCTAGAAGTCAAACAATGGTAAAGAAATTACGCATAGGCGTCAACAACGTTGAAATAGAGTTGAAGCTACAATTGAGTCCACAGCCGATCGGCCAACACCAAATATTATTATGTTGATCCGGACATCACAGATGATACGCCCTGAAGAGTAAGTCCTGGATTTCTTGTGATTCATGGCCACCATCGTATATGTCCTATTCTGGCACTAACGTATGGAAGCAAAGGAAGTTGATCATGAACGCTGTGAAATTGGGCATGTACACACCAAGCTGAGAGAGGTACAGGCAGGGGTACCGTAATGTTAGTTCCTCATGCCGCTGGTTGGGCAGTTTTCATGGAGGTGCAGCTACGTGATGGGGGAACGTTCTTCACCTTCGCGCTCATCTTTGTTGACAACATCCCAATCTATACCATCCAGGACACCACCAATCAGCAACCAAAGTACGACATCATCGCACAGTTCATGATCAGCTACACGCTGCCTGGCAAAGTCCATCGCCAAACCTGCGACCATTGTATTATCTGCATAGAAACAACGGCCGACCAGGCCAAGGAGAATCAGTCGATTAAGTAAACAAATAGCAGTCGTGTGCATTTTGACTTGCATCTCCATTCTTGTGAAGGTCTTTATGCTGATTGATTATTCGGCTAAAAGGTGAAACCAATAAAGATAGACAAAGCTGATCACTGTTGTTGATTCGGTTGGAGCAGGGGAATCTAGACCATTCTTTTGACTAAGTATAATTAGTGATTAGTGGCATATGGACGAGGCTAGTGTTCAGGAATGTTGCCTCTAGATAGCCGATAAGCCTTGGGGGCGGCTCTTAAAAAATGCACAACAGATGAATTGGCTAATGGTCAATATTTGTGTACAAATGGTGAAAAGCGGATACTGACCAAGAAAATATTATCAGCACACAAATAATCGACTTTGAGTATTAAAAGGCCGCCATCACTCCTGACTTCTTTGGCGACATGGGTGTCACCAGCTATCAAAACTCACCAAGAAGGTCACAGAGCATACTGGAATGACTAAGTTCAGAATGGATCAATGTACATGCAGATATGAGGTAACGCTTGGCTCGCATATTATTTATTCCTTGCTTTTCCTATCACTTGTGAACAATGAAAAATCATATCATCTAAGTAGTTGAAGAATGAGATGTGATATGATGAAAGGAACCTTGCTTCTTTTCGCAAAGTACTTGGGATTTTTTTCTTATAAAAACTTAAAATCAATAGCTTGTCTCCTCAATGATGTCAAATTCCTACCAAGGCCATATGTTAATCTCATTAAAAACCTTACATATATGCTACTTGCTTTTGCATTGAGTTTTGTCAAACCGTTGCGACCCTTGTGAGAGATTTATCGTGCTCTCATGATCAAGACTCACGTACACCCACCTATAAAATGCTGATTCTTATACTAAGAGTTACGCAAGACATGTCCTTTCCATCCACTAAAAATGCTCTGGTTTATATCTTGACTCTCTGTAGAAATATTCATATGCCAAAGAGAGTGTGGGCTATATTAAAATGCCAAAGTGCTTAAAAAAAGAGAAAAAAAGAGGGCATGCCAAAGAGCATGATAAAAGAGAGAAAAAACAATGGGTACTCCGATACCCGCCAAAAAGAAAGAAAACAATGGGTACTTAGATACCCGCCAGTGAGAATGAAATAGCCTATACTCTCAGAAGCATTATAAAGGGAAGAGAGAGTCATGATCAAGGAGGTAAACATATATGTATATATATATTTCACACACATGCACGTCTTGGTCTAAAAGTATGACACTTCTCTTCATGGATCCGGGGTTTGACTTTATGATATATGCAAGGTAAGTATGTGACATATTTTATTCCTACCTGAACTCTACATAAGCTTTTAGAGGTAGGATTTATATAAAAAAAGATGAACAGTGTCTCGGTCAGAAACTATACACATTGAGCGATACGAGAGAATTATTTGAGGAGCAAAAGCTATGTTTTTATTTTAAAGTCTTTCAAAAACCCAAGTTTCCAAGCAAGAGAAGCAAGGCTATCTGGATTCTAATTCATTTTCCTCAAACACTCAAGATGGTGTGGTAAACACTTCAAAGTTCACGTGTAAGGGCGAAGCTTGGAATAATTATTATGCTAGCAAGATCATCAGCACCTTGAAAAATCAAAGTGACAGGGCATCCTCTGTTGCCATCGAATATCAACTAGATTGAAAAGAATTGGTGATGTTTCTGCTGGAAAGACAATATGACAGAGGGGTCAAAAGATGAAGTCTGAAGCTTTTATGCTTTTATGCAGCATAAGAATATTTCCAAATATATAGCTGATTATGATTGTAAGACTCGGGGGGCCCATTCCTGATCAACTAAAGTAGATAATCAAAAAAATGAGTTTAAATGTCATCGGCCTAGAAAATAAGAACATCGGATCAAAATAGTTCGAAGCATGAAAATTCATACTCCGAACTCGGGGGGCCTGTGTTGACACTAGTTTTTGGTTGATTTATTCCATAAAATCAAGAGTTGGAAATAGTCGGCTCTAGCGTACATCAGCAGGAGTCACATGCAACGATGAAGCATACAAACGTCGTGCAAGAGGAAGAGTCCAAGAGTTCTAATATTTGCATCATCGGATTGGTCAAGCAAGAAAAAATAAAGAAGATCTGATTGACGTCAAACATCTACACGTGAAGGCAAAAGTGATTTTTAGAAAAGTTACCGCCTGAATCAATCGCACATGCAGGAGTCGGACAAAGAAGCTTCATTGACACGGATTCTACATAAGGAAAATTAGAGTCCATATATCTTTATATTTCCTTTTATTTAGATATTTACTTGGCAAGTCATGTACGTAGCTTATCAATAGCCATTAGTACACGATATAAATATGTATCGTCGGTCATTGTACCAGAACGGTTCACAACCATATCAATACAAATCAGCCCCGTGCCACCTTCGAGTCCCTAGTCGTGTCGTCGAGTTCTTCGAGAGGAATCATCGATCCGTCGACCTCCGTAAGTACCGGCAACCATGCTATCATGTCTAGTATCATGCGGTGGATTTAGATATGATGCAAGTAGTCTCGTATGTAAAGCTTAGTATCGTGCGGCGGATTTAAGCTTATGACGGGAAGTTTTTGCTTATGCCTTGTATCGTGCGGCGGATTAAGTCATGAGTAAAAATAGTTATCGGCTCTATTAGATTTGACAGATCTAATAGATTCTTTATGTTATCATGTGTTATATGTTTTATTTATTTAATTCTTGTAACACCCTTTTGCCCAATTTAGATTGATCTTTGTTCGGCCTTGTCGCACGAGTTTGCCTGTGCTCTCTTTTAATCATAAGATCATGATGGCCGAATCAACTTTCGATCTAGATTGTCACGTGCTGTGGGTTCATGCATGTCAGTCATGGTTAGGCTTTGATGAAACTAGGTATCGTGCGGCAGATGCAAGTTTTAAATTAGTTTAATCGTGCTTGCTTGTTTGTTCCTTCTTCATGGACCCCAATTCGGCTAGTTTGCCGATTTTGGTTAAGCTTACACGAGTAATGAGCCTTTATAGATCTGTTCAAATATATGCATGCTTTTAGCTTGTTATAATTAAATTGTATCATGTGGTGGATTAATCTAATTATAAGAAGTGGTGTAGACTTACAGCAAGTGGTATCATGCGGTGGATTAGCTTTGCTTGAGTTTATACCTGACCGGTTTATGAAGACTAAACGTGCGGCAGATTAGTTGGATTAGCCTATGCATGTGTTGTTTGAATAGATCTATATTTGCAATTTACCTGTTTATAATATCTTTAATTTGTTCAAACATGTCTTTCTTTACATATGCATTCGGCAGTTAATATGCTCTACATACTCTGCTCTCATACTAACCGAATGATTTTGTAAACTTGTACTGACAGACACCTTCTATAGCTGTATGCCGTCGTGATTGGCTTTCGAAGCCGTACATATGGAACTGTCTGGTTTTATCCGGCATGTTCCAAAGGTATTCTCATAGTTTTTCTTCCTTGTTGGTTTTCAGGTCAAACCGACTGGCACGTCTCCGGTTTTAGCACATCCCGGGCACCCGATTGAAGCTAGCTTTTCGGCTTGTTGTGTGCTTGGCGTGAGGTGTCACGTTTTGCGTCAACACAAACCTAGAGCTCGTATGTGTCCATGACCCTAGAGGTAGGGTGGATGCTTCCAAGAAGCACAGCGAGACACTATACGACTCTAGAAACCCAACGCAAAAGCCAGAAATCAAAACCGACAACGAACGAACGAACCGCGGATGAAACTGTGTAGACTCAGCAGCATCAGACGCTGGCAGTGTCCGATGGCAAAGCACCGGACGCGTCCGATGCGAACAGGACACTTCTGGAACCTTACTGGACCAGCATCGGACGCTGCTACAGTGCAACCGTAGCGTCCGATGCCTGACCCCTGGCGCGTCTGATGGCAACGGACGCTCCGATGGTCAGCGTCCGATGCTCCTTAAAGAGCACTGTCAGACGATGCGTGGCACCGGACGCTCCAATGATTTGAGCTTAGCGTCCGATGCTCACGAACTCAGCGTCCGATGGTCCCGAAACAACACAGTTCTTCCGCGAAATCCACTCGATCTCCTCCGAATCAAAAGCACTATGGCTTAGACTTGGTATGAGGAGTCTCAAGGAGGTTAGTGAGCTATCCCATGGGAATCATGGCTCGCATCTAACTCCAAATCGATGGATTGGAAGAAATCGGGAGTAAAGGAGCAAAACTGATCCAAAATGAAAATCAACCGATCTACAAGGTCGTGAGGTTAGGGATGAATTCCTTCGGTGGAAAGAAGTGCCTCATGATCTAGAACAACTTGGTTCAAATGGATTTCCAAAAAACACACCAAGCAAAGAGATCAATCGACTAGAAAAACGTGGAGAAAAGCAACCCGCGAAGAACAAGAACAAAACGCGAATCACAACCACGAATTTGCAACCGTGTGGCTACCACACGCTACAATAGTGAGATTACGGTCTCACTTCCTCAAAATCTCATGGGCACAGAGGTATTGTTCTCTTATCTGTGGATCTCAGTTCGCTACAGCAGGGGATGGGAGAGCAGGAAACCCAAGAAAGCAAAGAGCAAATGACTGAGATGGAATGGGAGGAGGGTGTCTCCCTCTACTTATCCTAATTCTATTTCCTACTGTACCCCTCACTAATTACAGAGCCAGCCAGCTAAACCCTAGGGTTATTCTGGACCAACTCGAAGATGCCGGTGATCCGACGGCCACGCCCGCACAACTGGTAGCGTTGCCTCAACGCAACCTCACCGATTGCCACCACGTGCCGCCACCGCTCCGCTCGTCCTTTTCCTGGACTTCGCCCCCGGTTTTGAGGCCCAAACCGGGAAACCAGCCTTCACGACCAACCCCCGGTTTTGAGGCCCAAACCAGGAAACCAGCCGACCGTAGCCTGAGTTTTGTGGCCCAAACTCAGCAAACCCGTAGCACCCAGGTTTTGAGGCCCAAACCTGGAAACCGTCCTCAGCCCGAGTTTTGTGGCCCAAACTCGGAAACCATCAGTGCCCAGGTTTTGAGGCCCAAACCTGGAAACCGTCCACTCGGTGGTTTTTTTGTGGCTCAACCACCAAACCGAGTCGTAGAGGGGATGCACCGCCCGTGCACCCCGTCCACCGACACGTGTCCCCAGGTCCTCGACCCAAGCAAAACCGTGCCCACAAGTCTTCGCTCGTCATTGTCCCAGGCTGTCAGCCACCACAGCTGATCCTCGGGCCACCGGTCCCTCAGTCCAAGCCTCACGTCCGCCCTTCGCCACTCTCGGTCCATCGGCACGGCACGTCTCTACTTGACCTTCACCTTGCCTCTGATCACTGTATCCGTGCTCGACACCTGCACAACACAAGCCAAAGAACATTCGCATTATCCTAGTTGACAATCACTCATCACTCAGTGACTCGGCATACACCCATGTATCCGCACATGGTATTGAGCGGCTGCTCCGCACGACGCTCCCATTTCTTGGGGAAGGTGACTGCAGTTTGATTTTACTGGGGTACGGTTAGCTGTGCACTTCGCTGTAGCCCTCCAGGTCTTGACCGGAGTAGACAGGATGCAATTAATGCTTCTAGGGTCGTACAAGTGGTAGGTATGGGGTAGTCGACTTCCTTCATGTGGAAGTTTTGGAGATGTGTGGCGAGGCTTCTTCCTCGGTGCTTGACGCGGAGGGAGCGCTAGACTGAGGCCTGGCCTGGATGGCTTGGGCGAGGCGGAGGGTGCCGCTCTAGCCCGAGGCCTAGCTCTGGAGGCTCGGGCGAGGCGGAGAATTTGTGTTAGTCCGAGGCCTAGCCCTGGAGGCTCGGGCGACGCGGAGAGATTGCGCCAGTCCGAGGCCTAGCTCTGGAGGCTCGGGCGAGGCGGAGAAATTGCGCTAGTCCGAGGCCTAGCTCTGGAGGTACGGGCGAGGCGGAGAAATGTGCCATCTCGAGGTTCACCTTAGGTTGTTGGGCCGCCATGGCCCGCTCCCTCTTGACGGGCTTTCGACCTGGTGGCTTATGAAATGCCGGTTATGTTTGTTTTTCGAAGCGGAGGTTTTGGGGTACCCCTTTCTTCATATCACCAACATGTGGAGTTTTGGGTAGGTATGAATAATGTGCCTACTTGTACCACATAATGTTGCTAAGTCAAAAACTGGATCCAAGGAGATGCAAGTCATACGCTTTGATCAAGATGTGCAAGTGTGTGGAAAACATGGTGGGATAAAATGCTTCTTTTTTGGACAAGGCTCCTCTCTATTTTTTTACTTTGAGACATGGCTATCAATTTTTTTCTTCTTTTCTATGAGCCTTCATGTGCTCATATATTTTTCTTTTCTACCATGGACCTTCATGTGTCCAACAATTTTTTTCTTTTCTATCATGGACCTTCATGTGTCCAACTGTTTTTTTCTTTTCTATTTATTTTGCATAGCCTTATGCCTCTACTACTGAATCATATTTAGAGAGGGTCTACACCTTTAGAGTATGAAGCATTTATTTGGTGGATGGATGGCATGTTTTTGCGTAACTCTTAGTGTAAGAGTTAGCACTTATATTTTCTGGGTGTACGTGAATCTTGATCATCGGTGCATGACAAGTATCTCAACAAGGGTCACATCAATTTGACCAAGCTCAATGTGAATACAAGCTGCATATGACTAGGGCTTAAAATTGGAATTTGGTCATATGGTTGTGGTAGGAATTTCATAACCATTGAGGAACATGTCATTTTTAGAACTTTTGAAAAGAAAACTCCAGATTTCAAGTTTCTCTTAGAACTAAGTCATAGCATAATCCATTTAGCATATCATATCTCGCAACAACATAGAAAAGGATCATGCTTTTGCAACCCATGAGTTTCTCAAGTCTTAGGTTAAGACATTTTGAGCCAACAAACTTAAATATTGGGGAATACTAAGTTACAAACTAGGCAAATGATGAATTATAAATAGAGAAACTATTCATCATCTCAACAAAGGGAGAACTTAAGCATTCCTAGTCACATATGAGAGTGGAATTAATATTTTTGTTATTTTTATCATATTTCATTTTTTTGAATATAAGGTACTAGAACTAAAACTAGAATTAAATAATGCATAAGTAAAAATCTAAAGGGAAGAGGGGAAAAGAGTACTTACCTTAATGGGGGTCCTCCCCCAAGCTTCTCCTTTTGCTCATTGCCCTGGGGGGTAGTACCCCCTGTGTCTCCAGTAGGCGTCCTGGGCGTCTTGTTGTGCCTTCATGAGTGCATTCATGTCCGCCAATTGTTGTTGTTGTTGTTGTTGCCACTGTACTTCTTCTTGATGCCACCGGGTGTGTTGCGTGTTCATGTATGTCTGTTGCTGATGCCACTACACATCCTGTGAAAGGTCCTAGTTAGGTTTTGGTAATTGAGTGACATCTTAGGTGGACTATTATGTGTTTGAAGTGAATGATCATGTGTGAGAAACATATGCCATAGATGTGAAATGGCTTGGACGATGTTGCAAGGCTCATGCACGTGACAGAGGAGCTTATTGCATATGTGACATGACATGGAGTCATGTGGCTAAGAAGGTGAAGATCAAGACAAGACTTGGCTTGATGGACCGGTTGCGAAGGCGAAGGGCAAGTTGGAGGCTTTGAAGCCGTTGGTACCAAGTGTCGGGAGGCTTGAGCAAAGACTTGGCGCCGAAGGACCGAAGCAATGGTGAAGAGCAAGTGAGGTCAAGATCGATGGACCATGGAGGCCATGTGATTATATGAAGTGGATCATATCATTTGATCTAGGTTGGTGCATGTGTTGCATCAACAATGAAGGAGATGGAATGGAATGCGCAAGACAAAGGTATATTTGTAGGGCATTTCATTTCATTTCACCGGTCATTGGTGTGTAGAGAAATTGATGACTGGGTTTAGGATAGATGGTCGTACTATCAAGAGGAGCAAACTTGTTTGCATATCGATCATCTAGTGCCACTTGAGCGATCTAACATTGTGTTGTTACTAGGATCGAGTGGTGTGGTGAGTGAAAGTGAAAATCCTTTGAAAAGTGATTATGAAAATGCTAACACACTTGCACATGATGGTGTTCATTTGGTAGTGTTAGCACATTTGCAAAGGAGAAGAAGTTGAAGAAGTTTTGGAGAAAACTTTGGTTGAAAAAGAAAAGTGATGGCTCTTGGATTGGAAAACTGTATTGATCCTTTGTTCTTTGGATCATGTATTCATGTGGGTTGTGTAGCCCTCTGAATAAGCTTTCCAAAATATCCAAGATCATCGAATTCTGAGTTTGGAGCTAAGAGTTATGGTCGTTCTCATGTGAGGCTTTCTGGAGAGTGGCGGACTGTCTGCCATTTTTGTGGCGGACTTTTCACGGGCCTTGGACGCACCGATGGGGATGCATTAGACACAACAACCTCACTGTTCTTGGGTTGACAGGTGAACGGCAGACTGTCCAGACCTATAAGGGCGGACTGTCCGCCGGCTAATTTTTCGGAGAACAAGGTTGCTGGACAGGTTATGTGCAGGTCGTAAATTTTCAATGGCGGACTGCTCGGGCCCAAGGCGCGGACTATCCGGGGTGACCATTCCAGCTCCTAACGGCTAGTTTCATTATAAGTGCGGACTGTCCGGGGCTATAAGGGCGGACTGTCCGCAGTTCAAATTTCAGCGCGCGTCTAAACGGCTAGTTTGGGCCCTCCCTCTATAAATAGAGGTGGTGGCCGGCCATTTGGTGTGTTGGGCACCTTGGGGACTTAGTGTCCTTGTGTGAGGGTTCTTGGGAGCCCTCCAACTCACTTTGGATTAGTCCTAATCATATCCGCTCTGTGAGAGAGCAATTCTAGTGCGGTGCATGAGAGATTACAAGTGTGGCACTAGGTGATCGAGTTGCAAGCCGGTGGTGCTTGTTACTCATGGAGGTTGCCAGCTCCTAGACGGCTTGGAGGCTTCTGTGTGCTCTGTGGTAGCACGCTCGGAGATTGAGTGGTGCTCCGAAGGCGACCGCTTTGTGAGGGGTGTTGTGCTCACCCCGCAGGAGATCGCGAAGAGCAACTCTAGTAAAAGAGAGACGTGAAGAGCATCAAGTGGTCCGACCGGGTCAAGTGCTAGAGCTTGTGGTAAGTACTCCTTGGGGAGAGTGTGACTAGTGTAGTCACCACTAGCAAGAGGACCGACGGCAACCTTGAGCTTGTCTCAACGGGGACTAGCTTGGTGGCAACCAAGTGAACCTCGGGATAAAATCACCGTGCAACATTGTCTTCATCTTCTCGGTGGTTTGCTAGCTCCGTTCACTAGCTTGTATTTCCTTACTCATACTTGTGCTAGTATTTAGTAGATGCTCTTGTGCAGCTATCTAGCTTGTGTAGCTTAAATAGTTGCTCTTGTAATTAGTTAGCTTGTCTAGCTTGCTAGTTACCTTCTTTGCTTCTGTAGCTTAGAAGTAGCCCTCTTGCATGACTAATTGGCTTGAGTAGCCTTGTTAGTCACATTACTTAGTTTGTGTAGCTAAGTAATTTGAGCTCTATAATTTGGCTTTTGTAGCCTTGTTATTGAGCATTGCTAGTGAGCTTAGGCTTTGTGCGCTTTACATTACTAGATTGATTAGGAGCTCCCCAGTTTGATTAGAGTACTAGTTGCATAGGTTTGTGTGACCTGGCAAGTTAGAATGATTAGGTGGGCTCTAGCTAGCACGACACCTTATTTGCTTTGTTTAGGATCTTTTATAAGGTGTCATAGAGTATAAGCAGAGGGGTGTAGTCTTGGCTAGACCGATAGTTTTAATTCCACATTTGTTTTGGTTAGCCGGTGCGATTAATTTTAGAAAGGACTATTCACCCACCCTCTAGTCTGACATCTCGACCCTTCATCCTGCTCGTGCCATCCCGTTGTTTCCTGTACATGAGAGTTAAATGCAATTTGTAGCTCACCTGTGCGGATGTTTATCCCTCGGACTTGGTTTGTGAGGTGCTCTAAGCTGGTCATCGGTTCTGAAGGAGGTATGGTTGTACGTAGCCCGTCGGAGTCGGAAGAGGCAGCTTCTTCTCCTGTTGGTGCCCACCTAGAGCCTCCGGCCTCGTAATCATGGGAAGTTGGTATTTGTCGGTGTTTCGAAACCGGGGGTATGACACCAACGAGTAATATGATCGCGTGCTCTCTTCCTGGATGGTGATGCAAGATGACACAAGGATTTATCCTGGTTCAGGCAAAGAAGGCCCTACGTCCAGCGGGGGAGGATGTTCTTGTATTACTTGCACCTAAGTGCTTGTACAGGGGCGAATACAAGCTCGGTGAGCGTGGACCGGAGTCCGGACCTGAGTGTGTGGGTGTATGTGCGTTCTAACATGTTTGTAACCGACCGAATGAGGGCCCTGGTGTCCCCTTTTATAGAGCAAGGGGAGGCCAGGGTTACACAAGGGTATTACAGGTATCGGGGCGTACTGTGCCCAATACGAAGTAGGGTAGGAACCCTGTCTTGTCGAAGACATTGTAGCCGACGTGGGCATCGCTGTTGAGGCGTCCTTGGGGTGTGGCCTCCATCCCGGGCGCGGACGTGGAGGCGTGGCGAGGTGGAAGCCATACAGCACCCATCCCGGAACGTGCAGGACGCGGCGAGGTCCCTCCGCGTCTTGGGGTACCTGTCCTCCAATAGCGTGAGAGCAGTTAGGGCTCGAGGGGCGCAGAGCCGGCCTCGAGGTAGCGCCTACGGGGGGCTCGAGCTCCCGCAGGTATGGGCAAGCTCCGGAGAATTCGGCCATACAGCGAGAATTCGGGCCTCGAGATGTGACAGGGGCGTGCCACAGTGTGGGGTATGATTAAACAGTGTTGTACTTGTGCCTTTTTACCCATGCCGGTGGTGAAAAGGGGATTTGACTCTGCCTTCGGTCCACTGTGGCGCGTGTTGCGCCCCGAAGGACGTGACAGGGGTAGGTGAGGGTATTAAATGCGCGGTATGGAGCCGGCATCCGATGTCTGGGCCGCTCGAGGGAAGCATGTAGCGTCTCGAGGGATAGGCTGCTGTGCCAGGGGGGCTCGAGGTCCCCGCGTGGGGTCTCGAGGTGTGGTGTTCGGCTGTGGGGGGTTCGGGCGAGACGGAGAACGAGAGTTCGCCCGAGGCCTGACGCGGAGGGCTCGGGCGAGACGGAGAACGAGCGTTCGCCCGAGGCCTGGCTTGGAGGGCTCGGGCGAGACGGAAGACGAGCGTTCGCCCGAGGCCTGGCTTGGAGGGCTCGGGCGAGACGGAAAACGAACGTTCGCCCGAGGCCTGGCTTGGAGGGCTCGGGCGAGACGGAAAACGAACGTTCGCCCGAGGCCTGGCTTGGAGGGCTCGGGCGAGACAGAAAACGAGCGTTCGCCCAAGGCCTGGATTGGAGGGCTCGGGCGAGACGGAAAACGAGCGTTCGCCCGAGGCCTGGCTTGGAGGGCTCAGGCGAGACGGAAAACGAGGGCTCGGCTCGGTGGGCCTGCGCTATAGGCTTCGAGGGGTTGGTTTTTTAGGGGGTTAGACTTAGCTAGGTCTTTTATTAATTGGCGCTCTAGG
Organism: Coix lacryma-jobi var. lacryma-jobi; assembly: GCA_009763385.1. Taxonomy (NCBI): domain Eukaryota; kingdom Viridiplantae; phylum Streptophyta; class Magnoliopsida; order Poales; family Poaceae; genus Coix; species Coix lacryma-jobi. Next base: position 109,632,756 of record CM019826.1, on the reverse strand, counting down.
TTTTACCTATTTGTTTGCGTTGATTGGGGGTACCCCTTTTGCGGACCCCTAACAGTAGCCCCCGAGTCCTTGGTCGAGTGCTTGCATTCGAGCAGGGGCTCCCGACTGGGATGTACAAGGGTTAGCTAACTGGTCTCGAGGGTTTCGTCGATTTGATTCCGTGGGTGTCATGCGAGCGACACCCGCGGGTGTAGCCCCCGAGGCCACGGGGGAGTGGTTAGAACTCCCTCGTGGGCTTTTTGCGAGTGTGAGTGTTAGTTGCGATTTTTAGGTCCGGGAGTGTTGAGCCCCCGAGTTTTTTTAGACCCTCTTTCGTCGAGGGGTGCCAGGCTGAACCGGCCGGCCGGCTCTTCGAGCTGTTCGGCACGCCGGTTGCCTTGGCTTGTCATCCCGCGAGTCCTTTCGATCGGATGCGAGGGGGGATGCCTCGTGCTACCACGAGCGGGCGAGTATCGAGGTTCCCGGTGAGCAGATAACGGGGAATCCAAGTGAGACCTCGTGCCCCGTTCGATAGGGGTCGACTGTAGCCCGGAGGCGATCTCATAAAGCATGGGTGCTCAGTCTGCAGGAGTGCCGGGCCCATTTGATAGGACCCGGTGGCTCGATGCCTCCCTCCGAGGGGATCTCACAGCACGTCGAGCTCCCTGCCTTGGATACACGTGAGGGGCCTCGAGGGCTTGGCCCTCGAGCGATGCTGCGAGTGGCACCCCTTGGTGTCCCTGACTCGGGTGCTCAAAGCCGGCTGTCGAACCCTCTTCGAGGGTCAGCCTTCGCTGCTTCGAGACTTAGGGCCGGGGCCCGTTTTTACCTTCGTGAAGAAGCCTCCGTCGTCTGGGAATCCTTCTGCCCGTTGGGCGCGCCTTTTTAGGTGGAAATCGTCAGGGAGGGCGGCGTACGCGAAGCCGGAGCGACGGTCGCGGCGGGCCCGGGTAGTAGAGCGAATGGAGAGCTGCCGCGTGTACCCTGCATCCGGCTCAAGACGTGGTTAGGTGGGCGCATTAAATGCCATGCGGTTACCTTTTTGCGTCGTGGGAGACCCCGCCCGTTGGGGTTTTCCCTTATAAATATCGAAAGAGGGGAAAAGGAATCCTTTACTTTGCCTTTGCCTTCACCGCCGCCGTAGCCTTCACACGCCCTCTCCCTCGAGCTAGTCGATTGGGAATCTTGCGGCCGTCCGTCCGCCACTCAGGTCCGCGCCGTGACCGCCATGGCCGCCTAAGTGTTGCCGGCCGAGGACTGGAGTCCGACGAAGGTGACGCAGCAGGAGCTGGAAACATTGGTGGAGCGGGGGCTTCTCCGTCCCAACCCGCAGGGGGGTCCTGCGTGGTGGATTCTCCCGTCGGCGGGCCACCGGGAGCCGCACCCGCCGGAGGGGTACGTGGTGAGCTTCACGCGTTACCACCATATGGGGCTTGGCGTCCCGCCGAGCCGCTTCATGCGGGGGCTGGCCCACCACTTCGAGGTGGAGCTACAACACTTCTCCCCCAACTCCATCTCGCACGCCGCCATCTACGCCGCCGTGTGTGAGGGGAACTTGAAGATTGAGCCACACTGGGAGATGTTCGTCCACCTCTTCCGGGGCGAGCTCTTCCACAAGGCCGCGAAGCCGAGCGGGAGGAGGCTCGCGCGCGTGGGCTCCCTCACTATCACCGCGAGGACTGGGCCCTCGTCGGCCAACGTCCCCGCGACTACCTCCGCTACAAGCTTTCCACTAACCAGGCAGGGTGGGACAACCACTGGTTCTACCTGCGGAACGAGGGCGGGCTCCTTCCGCAGTACACCGGCAGGGTCATCACCCAGCGCCCAGAGAAGTGGAACTGGGGCGTCGCGGCGGACAGGCAGCGCCACCTGTTACCGCTGATGAGCACGATGCGAACGCTGGTGGAGGACAAGAAACTGACCGTCCACGCGGTCATTTGGGCGTTCCACCAGCGGAGGGTCCTTCCTCTGGCGGACCGCTCCCTTCTTATGTTCGAGATGGGGCCAAACGCCTCGCCCGAGGCGCTAAGCCAATTGAGGATGGCCGAGGAGAGGCTGCCCCGGAACGAGGCTACCTCCCGGGTGACGCTCACCATTCAGGGGACGTTCCGCCAAGAGGAGGCCGACTTGATCACCATGGCACCCGACGAGGGGTGCCTCGACCTGGTGAGCCACCCTCGAGTTAGGCTGTCTCGAGCCCCCCTCCTCCTCTTCCTTTCTTCGAACCTTGTTCGTTCTCCTTGTAGTTTTTCTCTTTCGAGCTTCTTCTTCCTCGCAGGGGGTGTTTACTTGTCGTGCGTCGAGGCCTCCGGTGAGGGAGGATGCCGCGAAAACACAGGTGAGGCGCCTCTCTGCTCAAAAAGACAAAGAGAGAAAGGATGCCAGAAAGAAGAAAGAGAAAAACAAAAACTTGCGTCGATCGGCTCAGGAGCAGAGGCTGGCAAAGGCTCGTCGCAACCGGCGGCCTGGGGATGAGTCCCCCGAGCTCAGCTCCTCGAGCTCGGAGGAGGAGGACGATGATGATGACGAGAGTGACGACGAGGGGATGGACGCACGTTTGAGGCGCGCGGGGGTCGTCGACGTCCCGACTGACCACTCCTCTGTGCAGGAGGATATCCTGGAGGTTCCCCCGGCGAGGGGATCGCGCGGGATGCAGCCGTGGAAGGCGGCATCAGGCCCCGCCTTGTCGGGGGCTCAGGGCACGTCGAGCTCTGCGCCGGTCGCGCCGGCTGTCGCGAAGAAGCCACGGACCAGGAGCGCTATCGCCGCGGTGCAGATGGAGACCACGGCCGCGTCGACCCAGGCGGGGGGTCTCAAGAGGGGCCGGCCCTCGAGAAGCGGCCGCCAGGTCGAGAATGACTCCGGGCTTGACCGTCGTGAGCCGTCAAGGGCACCATCGAGCCCGCGGAGGAGCGGTCAGCACGAGAGGGTGTCGAGCCCCCGCCATCTTGACCGTCGCGGAGGGAGCCCCCGGGCGTCTCGTGACCAGGGGCATGAGCGTCCCTGGAGTCCATCGCTGCACCGCCGCCGGGACACAGAAGCGGATGCGGGAGGGCGTGACCGCCAGCGCGAGCGCTGGAGCAGGTCCCGGAGCCCCCGCCGTGGCAGGCGCCACGACGACAGTACGAGGGGGGCACGGTCGCCCTCCCTTGATGTGGGGCGGAAGGAGGGCTCTCCCTCGAGGTCGACCCACGGGAGGCATCGGGAGCCCTCCCCCCGTCCCAGCCCGGCGGAGACGGCCCAGGCACAGGGCTCGAGCCGTGGGGTGGGCTCGAACCCCCCGAGTGGGTCCGGCGAATCCGGGAAGAAGCCCAGCCGCCGCTTTGGGTGAGTAATTTCTTTGGGTCTCGTCTGCAGTGGGGTTTTATCTCTTTACTTTTGATGACGCATGCCATCTCTGGTATCTCAGGGGGAAGCGCTCCTACCAGGAGGTGGACCTCGCTTCGTCCAAGCGGGCCAAGACCTCGAGCCCCGTCGAGGCACAAGCACCTCGAGGTATGGCACCTTCCTCCGCTAGAGAAGCCGCTTGGCTGGAGAAGGCTCGAGCTGCCATGGCTCGAGGAGGCCAGATGATCGTCGCAGATTTTGGTGAGGCCGTCGCCATCGACCGCAGGGGTCGAGGCACTCTTCCTGGTTCTGATATCACTGTCATCTCGTATTGCAGGGGCCACAGCTCACGGCATCGATCCCGCCACTACCACACCCACTGAAGCGCTGCCTCCTCCCCCTCCTCCTCCTCCCATGATGACGCCAGTTGGGAGCGCCACCCTTCCCCCCACCACGACGGCTGTTCCGGGGGAAGCGCCTGGGGCGAGCATGGCCCCGCCGGTGTCTGGGGCCGAGGAGACTACGCCCCTCGAGGCTTCGACCAACACGAGCCAGGCTGTGGAGGAGGGAAAGGGGGGAGAGGCATTGGCGGAGGAGGAGCCGACGGTGGAGGACCTCCTGAACGAGCTGGAGCAGGGGCCGCTCCTCGCCGCGGGCTCGATGATGGTGGAGACGCCCGAGGCGCCGGCTAGCGCTGACAAGGCGCCGGACGGCCCGGCCAGGGAAGAGCCGGGGCTCGTGCCGTCGGGCGGCAGGCCGTAGTCGGGGCAGCTCGGGGTGGAAGAGGATCTGCCCGACATCGAGCTTGACCGACCAGTATGGCCGTTTCCCGATGCGCCGAGCCCGTCCCTCGCCATGGTCTCCGTCGAGCAACCGGTCCAGCGGGGGGCCCCGCGCGAGGTGCGGTCCATCTTCCGGGAGGTGGCCAAGCTCATGGCGGAGGCGGAGCGGTCCTGCTCCGAGGAGGCGGGCCGGTCCGCACAGGTGTCGGCCGCCCTCGCGAGGGCTGAGGCGGAGCTTGAAGATCTCCGCGCTGAGCTGAGCCGGAACGCCCAAATGGCGAGCCGGCTCAACGAGGCGGAGGCGGAGGTCCGGGCGGCTCGAGGTGAGGCCGCTTGATCCAAGGAGGAGGCCGCCGTCGCTCTCGAGGCGTCGAGGAAAGAGGCCGCGGATGCCCGAAGCGAGGCCACCTCCGCCCGGGCTAAAGCTGAGGCGGCGAGGCAGGAGGCCGATGACGCCCGTGGCGAGGCCGCCACCGCCCGAACCGCAGCGGAGGCAGCGAGAAAAGAGGCCGAGGACGCCGAGAGCGGTGTCGCCACCGCCCGAGCTGCCGAGGGGGCGGCGCGGCAGGAGGTGATCCGAAAGGATCTGGCCCTCGTGGAGGCGGGCAGGCTGATCGAGGAGCTTAGATCCGAGAAGCTCCTCATGCTGGCCGAGAAGCGCAGGCTCGAGCAGCGCGCTGAGGGCCTTACCAGCGACCTCGCCGCCCTGGGGCAACATTGCGATGGTGAGGCTCACACCTTGTCCTTGTTTGGGTCTTCGAAGTTTTTTGTTACGCCGCAGTCTCACTCTTCCTCATTTGTTGCGCAGGGGTCGAGAAGACGGTCGAGGAGCTCCGCGGGACGAACCAGGCTCTCTTGGACCAAATCCAAGATGAGACGATGGTGGCGGAGCGGGCTCGTGCTTCCCTCGACCGTCTTGGCTCCGTGTGGGGTGCTCCTCCTGTGGCTTCGGCGGAAGGTGCCCGTGGCCCAAGGCGACGCCTTGGTCGACGCCTTGTGGTTCCTCGACGTAGCTGCACGGGACCGTGTCCGGCAAGCTCTCCACCATGGCGTCAAGCAGACGCTCGCGGTTGTTCGCTCCGGCTTCCGCTTCCCGGTCCACGTTGTCGCCAACGGCTTCATCGAGATCGAGGGGAAGGACGAGGAGTGGAACAACCGTCGTGTCGACAAAATTCTGGAGAAGATGGAGAGGCCGGGGATGTCGCTCGCAAAGATCTTCGAGGAGGACGTGCTGCCTCCTGACGCCAGCAGCGGTGTCGAGGGCCCTCCTCCCTCTAGCTCGGATGTTGAGGCTGAGCCCATCGTGGAAGACCTCGGGGAGGAGTACCACACCGACGAAGATTAGGGCCTGCGTGCCAAATTTGGGCGTCGAGGCCCCTGTAAGAATTTTGTGACATGAATGAGTGTATGTCGAGACCCGTATGTATATATGACTTGTTTATTAAAAGAGTTGTTTTCTTTTCAAACTTATTTGACCGCTTCTCTTTGTTTGCAAGCTCGAGTTTCTGCTAGCTTAGTCTGTGTTCCTTCGATATGTCGCAAGCCCCTCGAGGGGAGGCGTAGGTAGGGTACCGTAGCCCGGGGGCGTAGGTGGCCGTCTACGTCGACGCCTCCTGACCCTTGGAGGCTCGAGGTACTTTGGGATTTAGACGTTGCTAGTTCACTCGAGGCACGAGTCGAGATGAGGGTCGAATTTTTGAAAAGAAAACACGCGTTTTTTCTGGAGTCTGGTGGGCGTTTACCCCCTTGTCAGCCCCCAAGGGAGGCTCGACCCTGAGCAGAGCAGGGTCGAGGCTACCTTAAGATCCTAAGCAAAAATGAAAGACAATGCACGAGTTTGTTCATTCATTTTGACATGTTTGTACAAAGCGACAGAATATGCTAGGCCTCGAGGCCCTTAAGGGTAGAAGCGACGTAGCTGAGAGATGTTCCATGCGTTTGCCAGGATTCTTCCTTGATCGTCGTAGAGCTTGTATGTCCCTGGCTTGAGCACCTCAGCTACGGTGTATGGGCCCTCCCATGGAGGGGTGAGCTTATGGCACCCTCGATTATCATGCAGCCGTCGAAGCACGAGGTCCCCCACCGCCAGGTCCCTCTTGCGCACGTGCTTGTCGTGGTAGCATCGAAGTGTTTGCTGGTAGCGCGCGGAGTTGATGAGCGCCACGTCTCGGGCCTCCTCGAGCTGGTCCTTGGCGTTGGCGAGCCTTTTGTCGTTGGTTTGCTCGTTGTAGGCTCGAAGTCGAGGGGAGCCGTACTCGAGGTCCGTAGGCAAGACGGCCTCGGCGCCGTAGGTTAGGAAAAATGGAGTGAACCCGGTGGCTCGACTCGGCGTAGTCCTGAGGCCCCACAGCACCGAGGGGAGCTCTGCGGCCCACCTCTTTCTGAAATTTTTGAGAGTCTTGAACAGCCTCGGCTTCAGCCCATGGAGTATCATGCCGTTGGCGCGCTCGACCTGCCCGTTGCATTGAGGGTATGCGACCGAGGCCCAGGTCACGCGAATGTTGTTGTCATCGCAAAAGTTGGTGAACTTTTTGCCCAGTGAATTGGGTGCCATTGTCGGTGATGATGACGTTGGGCACACCAAACCGGTACATGATGTTGGCGATGAACTCGACAGCCTTCTCGGAGGTGGGGTCGCCTATCGGCTTAGCCTCGATCCACTTGGTGAACTTGTCGATGGCCACGAGCACGTGTGAGTGCCCTCCACTTGTCTTTTTGAGGGGACCTACAAGGTCGAGCCCCGAAACGGCGAATGGCCAAGTAATTGGGATCATCTGCAGGGCATGTGCGGGTTGGTGCGTCTGCTTGGCTTAGAATTGACACCCATGGCATGCCCGGACTAAGCGCTTGGCGTCTCCAACGGCGGTCGGCCAATAGAAGCCTTGACGGAAGGCGTTCCCAACCAGGGTCCTTGGCGCTGCGTGGTAGCCGCAAGCCCCCGAGTGCATGTCGTCGAGGAGCTTGCGTCCTTCTTCGAGTGGGATGCAGCGCTGAAGGATCCCGGTCGGACTTCGTCGGTACAGTTCCCGCTCGTCGCCGTAGATGACGTAGGTCTTAGGCCCTTCGAGCGATGCGTCGGGCCTCCGTCTTGTCTTCTGGTAGCTCGCCTTGCGTCAGGTAGTCGAGGTAGGGCGTCCGCCTAGTCGAGGGGTCGTGATGAAGAAGAGGCGGGTGCGTCGACCTGCATCGCCTCAGCGGACGTCGAGGGGTCATTCCCGAGGGGTGGCGTTGAAAGTCGAGCCCCCGTGTCTAGCTCGAGGGGTGGCGTCGAGGGGCCAGCCCCCGGGTCGATTTTGACGGATGGCTCGAGAACGTCCCTCGAGAAGACGTCTGGTGGAACCGTGCCGCGCGTGGACTGCCAACTTTGCCAGCTCGTCTGCGGCCTCGTTGTACTTTCGAGCTATGTGGTTAAGCTCGAGGCCGTAGAACTTATCTTCTAGCTTGCGCACCTCCCCGCAGTACGCTTCCATCCTGGGATCGATGCAGCTCGAGGCCTTCATGACCTGGTTGACGACGAGCTGCGAGTCCCCTCGAACGTCGAGGCGTCGGACCCCGAGCTCGAGGGCGATGCGCAGCCCATTGACGAGGGCCTCGTACTCGGCGACGTTGTTGGAGGCGGGGAAGTGCAAGCGTAGCAGGTAGCGCATGTGGACTCCGAGGGGTGAGATGAAGAGCAGGCCTGCGCCTGCCCCCGTCTTCATGAGGGATCCGTCGAAGTACATGGTCCAGAGCTCGGCTTGCATCTGCGCCGGCGGGAGCTGAGTGTCGGTCCATTCAGCAACGAAGTCTGCCAACGCTTGCGACTTGATGGCTTTTCGGGGGGCGTAGGTGATGGTCTCCCCCATTAGCTCGGCGGACCACTTGGCGATGCGCCCCGTGGCCTCTCGATTGTTGATGATCTCACCGAGGGGAAAGGACGACACCACCGTTACGGGATGAGCGAGGAAGTAGTGCTGGAGCTTGCGCCTCGTGATGATGATGCCATAGAGCAGTTTCTGGATGTGCGGGTACCGGACCTTGGCCTCGGAGAGCACCTCACTGGTGAAGTACACCGGTCGTTGGACCGGCAACGCATGACCCTCCTCGTTCCTCTCGACGGCTATGACCGCGCTGACCACCTGAGTGGTCGCGGCCACATAGAGGAGGAGGGGCTCGGGGCGATCGTCACCCTCGGCCGGTCGCAGGTGGCACGAGAATTGGTGCGGAAGTCAGCAACCCCTTCAACTTGGTTAAGGCCTCCTCGGCTTCGGCAGTCCACGCAAAGTGTTCCGTCTTCTTTAGCAGGCGGTAGAGGGGTAGCGCTTTTTCCCCTAGCCTCGAGATGAATCTGCTGAGAGCGGCTAGGCAGCCTGTCACTTTCTGCACACCCTTGAGGTCTCGAATTGGGCCCATCCTCGTGACGGCTGAGATTTTTTCAGGGTTTGCCTCGATCCCCCGTTGTGAGACAATGTAGCCAAGTAGCATGCCTCGAGGCACACCAAAGACACACTTCTCGGGGTTGAGCTTCACATTCTTGGCCCGGAGGCACTCGAACGTGGTCTCGAGATCGCTGATGAGGTTCCCGACTTTCTTGGTCTTCACCACGATGTCATCGACGTAAGCCTCGACGGTTTTGCCTATGTGTACACCAAAAATATGCTGCATGCAACGTTGGTACGTTGCCCCGGCGTTTCGAAGGCCGAAGGGCATTGTAACGTAGCAATACATACCAAAAGGCGTAATAAAAGAGGTTGCGAGTTCGTCGGACTTTTTCATCTTAATTTGGTGGTAGCCGGAATATGCATCAAGGAACGAAAGCACTTCGCACCCAGCAGTGGAATCGACAATCTGATCAATTCTAGGTAAAGGAAATGGAACTTTTGGACATGCTTTATTCAGACCAGTGTAATCTACACACATCCGCATTTTTCCATTCTTTTTCCTAACTAGTACAGGGTTAGCTAGCCACTCTGGGTGAAATACCTCCTTGATGAATCCGGCCGCCAAAAGCTTGTGCACCTCCTCACCGATGATCCTGCGCTTTTCCTCGTCGAAGCGGCATAGGCGTTGCTTCACTGGTCTGGACCCGGCCGGGATCTCCAAGGCGTGCTCGGCGACTTCCCTCGGTATGCCCGGCATGTCCGAGGGGCTCCACGCAAACATGTCGATGTTCGCGCGGAGAAAGTCGACGAGCACTGCTTCCTATTTGGGCTCGAGGCTGGTACTGATGGTCAGCGTCTTGCCATTGGCCGAGGTTGGGTCGACGGGTATCTGCTTGGTGTGCTCAGCCGGCTCGAAGGTGCTGGCGTGGCGCTTTGCTTCTGGGGCCTCCTCGGTAGCCAAGGCTGCCAAGGCCTCGAGCGAGTCGAGGTGGACGTTGGCCTCCCCGCGCTCGACGCACTCCACGTCGCAGTGGTACGCGTGCTCGTAGGAGGTGTCGACGGTGATGACCCCTTTTGGCCCCGGCATCTTGAGCTTCAAGTACGTGTAGTTGGGAACCGCCATGAACTTGGCGTAGCCTGGCCGGCCGATGATGGCGTGGTAGGTCCCTTGGAAGCCAACCACCTCGAAGGTGAGCGTTTCCTGACGGAAGTTTGCCTGGCGTGCCGAAGCAAACCGGCAGGTCGATGCGCCCGAGGGGGTGGGCCTTCTTCCCTGGTACGACTCCGTGGAACCCCCCTGACGCTGGGTCGGAGCTGACCCTCTGAAATCCCCAGGAGGTCGAGGGTCTTAGGTATATGATGTTGAGGCTCGAGCCCCCATCCATCAACACCTTGGAGAACCGCACGTCGACTATGACGGGGTCGACGACGAGGGGGTACGCTCCCGGGTTGATGACACGGTCCGGATGGTCGTCACGGTCGAACGTGATCGGCTGCATCAGACCAGTCAAGGTACCGGGGGGCGTCGTGGCCGAGTGCAAAGATCTCCCGGCGCTCCTTCTTTCTTTCTCGAGCTGAGAGCCCGACGGTCGGCCCCCCGTAGATCTTGTAGCAGTCGCGCACTGGGGGGAAGTTGCCGTCCGTGTCCCCTCCGCCGCGCCGATTGTTATCCTTGCCCTTGAGCGCATCTTCTTTCTTATCACCGAGCTTGGAGTAGTAGCCTTTCAACAGTCAGCAGTCCTTTAACTTGTGATTTACGGGGCCCCTATGACTAGTGTAGGGATCCTCGAGCATCTGGTCGAAAACAGCCCCGTCAGGGGGGCCTCGGGGCTTCTTAGGCTCGAGGGCGCCTGCGAGCACCTCTTCGTCGTCGTCATTGGCGCTGCGCTTCGCCTTCTGACCCTTGCGTTTGTTCTTCTTCTTTTTGTTGCCGTTATTGTTGTCGTTCTTGGCATCGTTGCCCTTGTTCGAGCCCTCCGGCGCGATCACCGCCTTGCCTTTGTCCGTGGAATGGCCAAAGAAGGCCCCCACTGCTTCGTCGCCCGAGGCAAAGCTGGTGACGCGATCCATCAGGTCCTCGACCGTCCTGGGACGGTAGCATCCTAGCTCATGAACTAGCTCTTGGCATGTCGTGCCCGCGAGGAACGCTGAGATGACGTCCTCGTCAGGCACGTGGGGGAGCTCGAGGCGCTGCTTCGAGAACCGCCGAGCAAAGTCGCGGAGGGGCTTGTCCGCCGCCTGCCTGCAATGCCATAGGTCCCAGGGGTTGCCTGGGCGCACGCAGGTCCCCTTGAAATTCCCGTCGAAGACCCTGACTAGGTCGGCCCAGTCATCGATCCGATCCGGTGGGAGCCCCTCGAGCCACCGGCGGGCGGTGTCCGAGAGGTAAAGTGGGAGTTGGCGTATGATCACACGGTCGTCGTTCTTTGCTCCGCCCAGTTGGCAGCCCAGGCGGAAGTCCGAGAGCCAGAGCTTGGGCTCGACCTCCCCGTCATACTTCACGATGTTGGTCGGCGGTCGGAAGCGGTCGGGGAGGGTTGAGCTGCGCATGGCCCGGCTGAAGACTCTGGGGCCCGGGGGCTCGAGGACTTGCCGGTCCTCGTCGCTGTCGTAGCGCCCCCCTCGATGGGCGCTATAGCCACGCTCCTGGGCCCCCTTGTCCTTGCGCCGGCGGTTGATGTCGTTGCGGGCGTCGTTGGGGTCTCGAGGTGGCCGGTTGTCGACGATCCGTTCGCGGACTGGCCTAGCTCGAGAGGCGTCCGGCTGGTGGACGGATGCCTTGCGCTCGTTGCGGGGCGTGTCCGCCGGCTTCCCCGAGGCTGCTCCGCGCCGGCGTGACGCCGAGCTCTCGGCCTGTTGCACAGCGGCTGTCTCAAGGAGGTTCTTCATTTCCCCGAGCATGCGCGTGGCATCGGGGTTGGAGACGGCGGGTAGGTCACGGAGCATCATCGCCGCCGCCACCACGTTCTGCCCGCCTCGCGGGAAGCATACCTCGGGGCGTGCTGGTGCCCCGTCCTCGAGGATCCGCCAGTGGACCTCTCGAGCCCGACCTCGAGCTCCGGCTCCTCGGGGCTGGGGTGGTTCCTGCATCAGGGTTTGCCGGAGCTGCAGCAGGTGTCGCCGTTCTTCCTCGGCTTTGGTGATTGCCTCTTGCACCTGCGCGAGTTGCGCCGCCCGGCCGTCGTCGTGCTGAGGCGGTACAGCCGGTGCTAGAGGTTCATCCCTCCCCTGAACACGTGATTCGCCTGTCGCGGCCATGTCGCTGGGGCCCTCTAGATCGAGCGCTGGCCTGCCGTCGTCGCCCTCGTCCTCGGTATCGCATGCGACCCCCTCGAGTTGGAAGCACTCCCTGGTGGGATCCCAGAGGTCGGGGTCGTGGTAGTCGTATTCGTCGGAGTCGGAGCTGTCAACGGCGTGCCGTCTTGGCAGATGCTGGGACCGCAGCTCGCGGTACCATTCTCCGACGGTGGATCGCCGGGGAGGCTCGATGGCTCGCGTGAAGCCGCGGTCGACGTACGCGGGGTGGACGATCTCCAGGTTGGCCATGGCCTGCAGTAGCACGCCCGGGCGCTCCTCCTGGCCTGCTGGCGGTTGGTCCCGACGGCGCTCGTTGAGCTGGCGGGCATAGGATGCTGCGGAGTTGTCGAGGCCGAACGGGATCCGCCGGCGTCGAGCGCGGTATACCCCGTGCGGGAGGAGGCTGGGTGGCGTCGACGGTGCACGGCTCGGAGGCCTCTGGCCTGGCTCCTGGTCCGTGCGCATGATGAACGCGAAGTCGCTGGGCGGGCGCGGGCACGCCCTGGAAGTCTCCGCCGTGCGCCGGGCAGGCTCCTCCTTGGGAACTCTGCGCCGGCCACGGGGAAGTGGGTGTACGCCGCCGGCACGGCCTGTGCCTGGCGACGACGGTAACGACGGCGCCGCTCACGGGGTGGCGACGTGTGGTGGTGTGGGCGACGTGCCACGCTCCTCGCACGGGGTGGCATGACACGCCCTCCACTCGGGCCCTCCATGGAGAGCAAGGTCGGCTCGTTGCCGTTGTCGATGGCCAGGAACTCAAGGCTCCCGAACCAGATGACGGCATCGGCAGAGAATGAAGGAGTTGAAGCAGCCATCCAGGAAACAGCGAGAAATCGACTCGACACGCGAAGGCCCCTACCTGGCGCGCCAACTGTCGGTGTTTCGAAACCGGGGGTATGACACCAACGAGTAATATGATCGCGTGCTCTCTTCCTGGATGGTGATGCAAGATGACACAAGGATTTATCCTGGTTCAGGCAAAGAAGGCCCTACGTCCAGCGGGGGAGGATGTTCTTGTATTACTTGCACCTAAGTGCTTGTACAAGGGCGAATACAAGCTCGGTGAGCGTGGACCGGAGTCCGGACCTGAGTGTGTGGGTGTATGTGCATTCTAACGTGTTTGTAACCGACCGAATGAGGGCCCTGGTGTTCCCTTTTATAGAGCAAGGGGAGGCCAGGGTTACACAAGGGTATTACAGGTATCGGGGCGTACTGTGCCCAATACGAAGTAGGGTAGGAACCCTGTCTTGTCGAAGACATTGTAGCCGACGTGGGTGTCGCTGTTGAGGCGTCCTTGGGGCGTGGCCTCCATCCCGGGCGCGGACGTGGAGGCGTGGCGAGGTGCAAGCCGTACAGCACCCATCCCAGAACGTGTAGGACGCGGCGAGGTCCCTCCGGGTCTTGGGGTACCTGTCCTCCAATAGCATGAGAGCAGTTAGGGCTCGAGGGGCGCAGAGCCGGCCTCGAGGTAGCGCCTACGGGGGGCTCGAGCTCCCGCAGGTATGGGCAAGCTCCGGAGAATTCGGCCATACAGCGAGAATTTGGGCCTCGAGATGTGACAGGGGCGTGCCACAGTGTGGGGTATGATTAAGCAGTGCTGTACTTGTGCCTTTTTACCCATGCCGGTGGTGAAAAGGGGATTTGACTCTGCCTTCGGTCCACTGTGGCGCGTGCTGTGCCCCGAAGGACGTGACGGGGGTAGGTGAGGGTATTAAATGCGCGGTATGGAGCCGACATCCGATGTCTGCGCCGCTCGAGGGAAGCTTGTAGCATCTCGAGGGATAGGCTGCTGTGCCAGGGGGGCTCGAGGTCCCCGCGTGGGGTCTCGAGGTGTGGTGTTCGGCTGTGGGGGGTTCGGGCGAGACGAAGAACGAGAGTTTGCCCGAGGCCTGACGCGGAGGGCTCGGGCGAGACGGAGAACGAGCGTTCGCCCGAGGCCTGGTTTGGAGGGCTCGGGCGAGACGGAAGACGAGCGTTCGCCCGAGGCCTGGCTTGGAGGGCTCGGGCGAGACCGAAAACGAACGTTCGCCCGAGGCCTGGCTTGGAGGGCTCGGGCGAGACGGAAAACGAACGTTCGCCCGAGGCCTGGCTTGGAGGGCTCGAGCGAGACGGAAAACGAGCGTTCGCCCGAGGCCTGGCTTGGAGGGCTCGGGCGAGACGGAAAACGAGCGTTCGCCCGAGGCCTGGCTTGGAGGGCTCGGGCGAGACGGAAAACGAGGGCTCGGCTCGGTGGGCCTGCGCTATAGGCTTCGAGGGGTTGGTTTTTTAGTTGGTTAGACTTAGCTAGGTCTTTTATTAATTGGCGCTCTAGGTTTTACCTATTTGTTTGCGTTGATTGGGGGTACCCCTTTTGCGGACCCCCGACAGTATTCCTCCGTATGTAACCCCTGGATAAGGCATTGATGGTGTACTACTTCCTCCAGCGGCTGCTCTAGCTCGTCACCCTGCCAGACACAGATTGCCTTGCGGCTTCCTCTAGTGGGACTAGAGTGAAGGTCAGTGATTGGGAATTATACAAACGAAGCTCCGGGTTAGGTAACCGGATTACGTTTGCATATCCCAGAAAGAAATGGACAATTTTGTTATCTTCATCATGTTTTATATGATGCCCTTGACATAAGAATTGTAGATCCACAATGAGGCGGGAGTAGCAAGATAGGGTACATTTTGATCATTTAATGCTCCAACACCATTTGCTATTTGAGAGGCAAGAGATGTGCAGGAAATAGAAGTAGAGAAGTTTGTGAATACCCCTAGCATGTGTTCAATTATTTCTCTAACTGGGGCAATTTTATCTTCTTGATCATGGCATAAAGGAGATTCATTTCATTTATGTGAACAACTCGGATATCCAACCTAGGAAACAGAGTCATGGCAATCCAGCGATGCATAAATCTCAAAGTTGGGTGGTGGATTTCTGAGTTCTTAGGCCTAAGTTTGCCAGTGACATGTTGCCCCGAAATATCTTCCCAAAATTTTCGGTGATTAAAACCTCTTAGCACATAATCTAAATCAATAGAGCATCTTTTATGAAAGCATATGTGCTCAACTAGTTCCTTCCATGTGCAAGAATATTCTGACCCATATAAGCGGGAAGTAATACCATCATCGGATTGTTGCAAAGTGCATAAAAATTGTATGGTCAAAAGATGAGACCCTCGTTCCCAGAGGGGATCCACATCTTCCCATCTGATGGCTTTCCAAATGGTGAAAAATTCGTTATCCATACCAGTTGCAGCGAGGATGTTGGGGTCATACATCAGCGTGTGCTCAAATTCATGATCCTTGAGGTAGCGGTAGGCTTGCATTTCTCGATCATCTCTCAAGTCGAGGAAGTCAGCATCCATTGGTTTGGGTGGTGCCGGCTCTTGTTCTTCTTCTTCTTCTTGCACCGGGCTCTCTTCATGCCCATTGTAGCGTGAAGAGCTTGTGCTTACATGAGAGCGCTTCGATCCCACCTTCTTGAGGGCCACGACGATTGTCGTCCCGAACCTGCCCATGGTGTAAACACAAGACAAAAAGGCAAGAACTTGGGCTAGGATTAAGGGGTTAGCTCTAGAACTTGGTTGAGCTTTTGAGCACTTGGACAACTCTCTTGCACAAAAACTTGAAAGGAAGTGTGAGAGTGAGAGTGGTGAAGTGAGAGTGAGAGTGAGAGTGAGAGTGAGAGGGGTGAGGTGCTTCAACCGGTCATCCTTTGTATTTATAGGCGATGAGCATCACGGGTGCGTGGAGAGGCAACGACCACCTGTACGTCGGTCGAGGGGGAGCGCCAACAGCTCTAGGATGGGGTTGGCCGGTCCCAGGGACCGACCGGTCCATGGCTGCCTCGGTTCAGCCTCCCCTTTGGAGGCTAGCTCCCAACGACCATTTGTGGCCCTAGACCGTTCGCGGTGTCGGAAGACCCCCAACGGTCATTCAAAATTTGAATTTTTCTCCTGTTTTTAAATTTTTTAATTTAAGTTTTTTAAGTTTTGCAAAAATCATTTATGACAATAATAAATTATTCTAAAGAAGATAATAAAATTTTCATGATTTTTTCGAACATTATCATCATTATTATTATTTTTATTAATAATATATATATATATATTTTACCTTACCATTTTACCTTTTGTGAAGGGTGCGACGTTTTTGGTCCGCCGAACAAGACCTTCCCTTTTTCGTTGGTTTGATGATGAAGCATCTATCCTGGACGCAGAGGAGCTCCTTGTTTGTGCTCCCTGCTTAGAATTTTTACGGTGTGTTTGCGGTCCCTTAGGTTGGTCCTTTTCATTTTCGTTATAGCCAGTGAAAGGACATTTGAATGTTTTGCCCTCAATTCTAAATTTAATATGACCTTTGATGACATAAATTGAAGCATCTATAGTGTTAAGAAATGGTCTCCCTAAAAGTAGAGAGATTTCATTGGATTGGCCCATGTCCAAAATGACAAAGTCAGCGAGAATATATTTATCTTGAGTTCTTATCATAAAATCTTTAGCCATCCCATCGGGGTATCTAAAAGTTTGATCTGCCATTTGTATGTTGAAATTTACTAGGTCTAAGGGTCCACCAAAAAGTGTATTATAAATTCTCATTGGCATGATATTAATACTCGATCGAAGATCATATAGAGCATTATCAAAGTGGTGTGCACCAATTGCACATTCAATTGTCGGTCGCCCAGGGTCTTCCTTTTTCAGGACACAAATTGTTTGAATTATGTTGTTAAAATCCCCATGGCAATACAGTTGATCATACTTTATTTGACTAAATTGGCAGATTCTAAAGGGGTTGCAGATTGTTCAGGAGTTGGAATTGCGGCAGCAATCTAGGCGAGTTGGGTTTCAATCATTTTATTAAAGCTCAACTGGTTTTGTACTGAGGAAGTCAAGCTTTCTAATTTAGAATTTATGCTCTCTATATTTTTATCATGGTAGGAAAGTTTCTTAGTAAGATTTTCATTAATTTTAACTTGCCCTAGCACTAAATCTTTTAATGAAGGCTGATTCAAATTATAATTGGAATTAGAATTGTAGTTCGTGAAGGACCAAAACTGCTAAAGCAAGGCGACTAGATGGGGTGAATGGGAGCTTTAAATTTCTTTTCAGAAACCTATCGCCACTGTCCCGAGAATCAACCCCAAGAGCAAACTTAGAGCTTGATAATGTCCATGACGCTAAATGTACGGTGGATGCTTCTAAGAAGCACAATGGGACACTACACAACTCTAGAAACCGAACGTAAGAACTGGAAACCAAAACCGACAGCAGACGAACGAACTGCGGACGAAAACGTGCGAAACTCCACTGACCGGACTCTGATGGGCGTCCGGTCAGCTCAGATCGGACGCGTCCGGTCAACTTGAGAGCGTTCTAGGAGCTCTCTGTGTTGGACCGGACTCACGGAGCCTGAGCGTCCGGTCATAGCACTGAGCGTCCAGTCATAAGAACAAAAACGATGAACAGTGCGATGGGTGAGTCCGGTCAAGTGATTCCAGTGGGTCCGGTCAGTCACATGAAGAAAAACCTCAATCAGCCTTCAACGACCAGACGCACAAGACAGAGTCTGGTCGATACGAAGAGTGAGTCTGGTCACCCCGATTCCAAGCAGTTCATCCACCGATTTGATTCAATCTCACCCTAAACAAAACCTCTAGGCCTCAAACTTGGTGAGAGGAGTCACAAGGAGGATAGTGAGCTACTCCTAGGAGATCATGGCTCGAACCTATCTCCAAATCAACGAATCGAGAAAGTTCGGGGGAAGAGAGTTGAAAAGTTGATCCGAAACGAAAACCAATCTATCCACTTGCTTGTGAGGTTTCTGTTGAATTCCTTCGGTGGGAATGATCCTCTCATAGTAAAGAACAAGTAGCAACAAACAGAATCAAAAATGAACAACCATAGAGAGAGATCCATCGACGGGAAAAATGTGGAGAAAAAGTGAACGTGAAGAACAACTCAAGAACACGAATCACTACCACGATTTCCAGCCAAAAATCATCCCCATGAGGAGACAACGGGAATCCGGTCCCGTTTCCGCAAAATCCAAATACACAGAGGTATGATTCACCGTCTCTGCGGATCTCAGTAGCTACAGCAGGGATGTGGGATAGCAGGAAACCCTAAGTGAAAGTAGCAAATGGTTGAGATAGTTTGGAGGGAGAGGTTGCCTCTCCCATTATAGCCTAATACAATTATTCCCCTTCTACCCCTACTGCTAATGAGCGAGCCAGCTAACCCTAAGGGTATTCCTGACCAACTCGAGTTGATGTTGATCCGACGGCCACGCCCGCACATCAGGTAGCTTCGCCTCGACGCGACCTCACCGGATGCGGCAACATGTCGCCAAGCGCTGCTCGTCCTTTTCACGAACGGCCCCCCCAGTTTTGAGGCCAGAACCGGGAAACCTGGGCCATCCCCCGGTTTTGAGGCCGAAACCAAGAAACCTGTCTTCCATCGCCTGAGTTTTGTGGCCCAAACTCAAAAACCTGCCAGTGCCCAGGTTTTGAGGCCCTAAACCTGGAAACCGCCCTCAACCCGAATTTTGTGGCCCAAACTCGGAAACCGACCGCACCCAGGTTTTGAGGCCCAAACCTAAAAACCGTCCACTCGGTGGTTTTTCTGTGGCTCAACCACCAAACCGACGCCATAGAGGGATGCACTGCCCGTGCACCCCGTTCACCCGCAAGTCTTCACTTGTCGTTGTCCCAGGCTGTCAGCCACTACGGCCGATCCTCAGGCCATCGGTCCGTCAGTCCAAGCCTTACGTCCGCCCTTCACCGCTCCGGGTCCATCGGCACGTTACGTCTCTACTTGACCTTCACCTTGCCTTCGATCATCGTCTCTGTGCTCGACACCTGCACAACACAAGCCAAAGAACATGCGCATCATACCAGTTGACAATCACTCATCATACCAGGTGGTTTCCAGGTTTGGGCCTCAAAACCTGGGAGTGGACGGTTTCCGAGTTTGGCCACAAAACTCGGGCTGAGGGTTTCCGAGGTTGGCCACAAAACTCGGGCTGAGGCTGGATTCCCGGTTTGGGCCTCAAAACCGGGGGATTGCTGGAAAAGGCTGGTTTCCCGGTTTGGGCCTCAAAACCGGGGGTGCAGAGCGAGGGCGGCACGTGGCGGCAATCGGAAGGTTGCGTGGAGGCAACGCGGACGAGTTGTGCGGGCGTGGCCGTCGGATACACCTACCAACGAGTTGGTCCAGAATAACCCTAGGGTTTAGCTGGTTCGCTCTGTAATTAGATTAGAGAGGGGTAGAGTAGGAATTGTACTTAGACTAGAATTAGGTTAAGTAGTCGGGGAGACACCCTCCTCCCCTCATCTCAGTTTTAGCCACCTCATTTGCTCTTTGCACTTAGGGTTTCCTGCTCTCCCATCCCCTGCTGTAGCTGAGATCCGCAGAGAGACTTGCAACTCTGTGTACTGTTGATTTTAAGGAAAGGAGGTCGTAACCTCCTTGCTCGGGGGAGGTTGGGGTTACCCAAAACCCATCCCGTCACTAGTTGACTTGTGTGAACTTGGGTGAGGAAGTTTTTGTGGTGCCTCGCTGTGATCCCAGGGATCATCCACCCTCTTCCAAGGGTCGTGGGCATCACGTTTTTGGTAGTAGCTCTTGGGGATTGATTTTGGGACACTTGGCCAAAGTTTTGTGAGAAATTTTATTGGCTCCCATTGACCCCCCCTCTGGTCGCCTTGCTTTTGCATTCTCGGTCCTTCAATTGGTATCGGAGCGGGTTAGGGATCTTCCACCTTAGCCGGTTCCAGATCCACCGAAGGCGACATGGATCGCGGCGTGGGCAAACCGCCGTTTTTCGATGGGACGAACTATGCGTATTGGAAGATACGCATGTCGGCCTATCTGCAGAGCTTGGGTGCTTCCATCTGGGATATTTGCAACTCTGCTGATTACGTGGTCTTGGCTGCTCGTGTGACTCAGCATCAGATCGATGAGCACGAAGCCAATAGCCGAGCCCGTAATGCTCTCTTTTCGTGTTTGAGCATGGGAGAGTTTGATCGCGTTTCTCACCTCTCTACGGCTCGGGAGATTTGGGCCACCCTCATGCGTTTTCATGAGGGCACCTCTCAAGTCAAAACCTGACTCTACGAGTCGTTCAAGAGAGAGTATGAGAACTTTAGACATCAACCTGGCGAGAGCATAGAGAGTTTATTCGCTCGCTTTCAGGTGATTGTCAACAGGATGAGGGCTAACAAGGAGCAGTTGCCTTTCGACGATCATGAGAGAGCCTTGAAGCTTTTGCATACTCTTGATCGGTCGGTGTGGGATTCCAAAGTTCAGGCGATCATCGAATCGCCTAACTATGAGACCCTCACGTGCGACGAGCTCTTTAGTAAGCTCAAGTCCAGTGAGATTGATGCCATGTCGAGGGCTTCTTATGCGAATCCTTCTGGCCCGACTATGGCTTTGGTTTCTGGCTCTTCTGCTAATCCCTCTGCTGGCTTTGCACTTTCTTCACTCTTTTCTGTCACAGAGGACCAGCTTGAGTCGTTGGGGGATGACGAGTTGGCAATGCTCGCCAACCGGTTCACGCGGTTCCACAACAACGGCATGAACCGTCGCCGCGGTGGAGGACGCTCAGGATGCTATGAGTGCGGCGACCCCGACCACTTCATCGCCAACTGCCCCAAGAAGAAGCATTCATCTGGGAAGGGCGATCATGGGCACAAGTACGACTCTGGCAAGCGCAAGGAGAAGTACGTCCCTGCGAGGCACAAGCGGAGGGGCGGCTTCGACAAGGAGTACATCAAGAAGAAGTACTTGGAGAAGGCCCAGGCTGAGCAGCGTGCGTTCTTCGCCACGCTCAGCGATGTCGACGGCTCGGATGACGACTCCGCTTGCTCAAGCGATGATGAGTCCGAGAAGAAGAAGAGGATCGAGGACAAGCTGAACGGTCTCTACTTCTTCGCCGACGACGATGGCTTCTGCACCATGGCGCTTGGGGATGAGGTCGATGGCAAGCTAGAGCACACCCCTCGGGACGACGACGACGACGACACCTCCCAGGTATCCCTCACCCACGACAAGCTTTTTGCTGAGGTTGAGAAGCTTACTACCGCGCTCCTTAGTCAGGACAAGTTGCTTAGGCGTGCCGCTAGAGAGCGCAAGGAGTTTAGGCAGAAGTGGGAGGACACGGTGAGAGAACTTGAGTTTGCCAAGTCCACCGTGGTCGTGTCGGAGGAAGTTGAGTGTGAGATGTGCACCACGCACATGACTGACCTTCTCACTTTGAGAGGTAAGTATGCTGCGTTGGTAGGAGAGGTGGATGAGCTGAAAGCTAGACCTTCTCTGTTGGGTGCGTGCAAGACTTGTCCTGTCTTGCAATCTGAGTTGGCAGAGAAGAATGCCAAGATTGTGTCTCTTGAGGAGGCCAACTCAGGTAGCACGAGTGTGGCTAGGTGTGCTTTGTGTGAGGGTTTGGAGATGGAGATTGCGAATGTCAAGCATGGCAAGATGCAAACCGAGGAGCAAAACACATACCTTCGGACCATCTTGTCATGGGTCTCTTGTAGTGAGCCGCAGCTCGGGATGATGATCTCCCAATTTAAGCGAGCTGCTGGAGGTCCTGGTGTAGGTTTTGCTCCGGGTGTTGATCTTTCTGCTTTTGGGAAGATTGGAGAGTCGAGTGGTCTGAACCCTAGTGAGAAGCCCAACTCCACCACTACTCCCAAACTTGCCAAGCTTCCACCCAAAGAGCCCGTCAAACCTACCACCAAGGATGGGGTGTTTGAGGAACCTCCGAGAGCTCCACCCAAGAACCAAGTGTGGCATCCCAAACCCAACCACCTAAAGAACAAGCTGGATACAATGCCACCTATCCAGGAGGAGTTGCCACAGAAGGGCAAAGTGACCCATACCCACAGTCCTGCGTACCAACAACCCCCTGTGCGTGCGGTGAGGTACCAGTGTGACTTCTGTGGGAGAGATGGTCACTTGAGCGAGTTCTGCTTTCGGCGCAAGAGAGAGGCGCGCCGTGCTCGGGAGATGGACAACCCGGACATGTACCACCCTTTCCAAGGTGTGCATGGGCCGAATGTCCAGAGGAGAGCTGCTAGGTCTGGAGGTCAAGTTCCCAGGCCTAGGGAGAGGAGAGCTCCGAGGAGAGAGGCCAGGCCTAGAGGTCCAGAGCCTCAAGTGCCAAGGCGTAGGCCTCGTAGAGAGCGTGCCCGGCGGGAGCGTGCAGTTGCAGGTTTTGGACCCCGTGACGGAGGCTTTGTAGTTGAGCGCTATCCCCCACCGCAGTGTGAGTACCGTGGTGAGCGCTTCTTCCACAGCGGACCACGTTTTCCTGTGCGTGGTGATCGCTACCCCCGTAGACAGACTAGGAATGGTTTTTACACTGACCGTTCTTTTGAGCAGCCGGCCCAACACTGGTATCCTTCCTATTTCACTAACCCCAGTGTTGGACCGTATGCTCACCCTATGTCTTTTTATTGATATAGGTAAGACGGTTGGAGGACATTTGGTTGGTGGATTCCGGTTGTTCGAGGCACATGACCGGAAACGCCAAGTGGTTCTCCAGCCTTAGCCCGGTCGCCGGAAAGGAGTACATAACCTTCGGCGACAATAGTAAAGGTAAGGTGTTATCCCGTGGGACGGTGCGGGTTAATGAGCACTTTGTGTTGCGCGATGTTGCTCTTGTTTCTAACCTGCATTTTAACTTGCTTTCTATTTTGCAACTTTTTGATGATGACTACGAGATTCGTTTTAAACCGAACCTTAGTCGCATCTTAGATCCTCAGGGCGATCTTGTATGTCTGATTTCGCCCTTTGGGAAAGTCTTTCGAGCGAATTTCTCGGAGTCGTTTGGATCTTCTCGCTGCCTTTTGGCTAGTCCCTCTTCCTCCGATCTTTGGAAGTGGCATAGGAGACTCGGTCATTTAAGCTTCGACTTGCTTGCAAGACTTAGCTCACTTGGCCTAATCCGAGGATTGCCCAAGCTTTCGATGGAGAAGGATCTAGTTTGCCATTCTTGTAGACACGGGAAGATGGTTGCCGCTCCCCACCATCCAGTGACTCAGGTCATGACCAAGCGCCCTGGAGAGCTTTTGCACATGGACCTTGTTGGTCCGGCTCGGGTGAGCTCGGTTGGGGGGAAGTGGTATGTGCTTGTTGTTGTTGATGACTTTTCGAGATATTCGTGGGTCTTCTTTTTAGCTGAGAAGGCCGAGACTTTCTCCTTTGTTCGCAATCTGATTTTGCGTCTTCAGAACGAGTTCCCTTTGAACTCGATGCGGGCAATTAGGAGTGATAATGGTTCCGAATTCAAAAATTCGGATTTTGAGAAGTTTTGTAACCGCCTTGGCTTGGAGCATCAGTTTTCTTCCCCCTACACACCGCCCCAAAATGGTGTTGTAGAGAGGAAGAATCGGACCCTTGTTGAGATGGCCAGGACGATGCTCGGTGAGCATAGGACTCCTAGGCGCTATTGGGCCGAAGCTATGAACACTGCATGCTATATTTCCAATCGCATTTTTCTGAGAGCGTTCTTGAAAAAGACTTCTTATGAGTTGCGTTTTGGTAGACAGCCCAAGGTGAGTTATTTTAGAGTCTTCGGTTGCCATTGTTTTATTTTGAAGAAAGGCAACCTGGATAAATTTGAGTCTCGTTCTTCTGACGGTGTGTTTTTGGGTTATGGCACTCACACTCGAGCTTATCGTGTACTTAACCTTGACACTAACCGAGTCATGGAGACATCCGATGTCACCTTCGACGAGACCATGGTTTGTCCTTCTTCTCGTTTTGAGCGTGCAGGTGATCATGAGGTTGGTGAGCCTCTTTTTGATGACGAGGACGAGGGTGCTGAAGGTATGGATGATCCAGCACCCCCTCCACCTGCCGTGCTGCAAAGAGCGGCTTCTACGACGACTCACGGCCCCGACACCTCTTCTTCTTGGGGGCCGTGGGATCCGCCACCCCGAGTGGTACCATTTGTACCCGGGGAGGCACCAGCTGCTGTTGAGGGGGAGGCTACTTCAGCTCGGGAGGCTCCACGACACATCCAGCGCCAGCACCCGCCTCAGCAGATGATCGGCAACATCGACGAACGGGTCACTCGGTCCAGGTCACAGCAAATCTCGCACTTCGCTCATTCTGCTTTTGTTGCTAATTTTGAGCCCCGAGATGTTGGACACGCTTTGACGGATCCGGATTGGGTTAATGCCATGCATGAGGAGTTAGAGAATTTTGAGCGAAATCGGGTTTGGGTTTTAGTTCCACCTCCACCTGACTGTAAGCCTATTGGGACAAAATGGGTTTTCAAAAACAAGCAAGGAGAGGATGGCCATGTTGTTAGAAACAAGGCCAGGCTTGTAGCGAAGGGTTATAGTCAGAAGGAGGGGATAGACTATGAGAAGACATTTGCTCCTGTAGCTCGTTTGGAGGCAATTAGGATACTCTTGGCCTTTGCTACATCCAAAGGTTTCAAACTTTTTCAAATGGATGTCAAGAGTGCCTTCTTAAACGGCTACATAGAAGAAGAAGTTTATGTTGAGCAACCCCCCGGTTTTGAAAATCCCAAGTTTCCAAACCATGTCTTTAAACTTCACAAAGCTTTATATGGTTTGAAACAAGCCCCTAGAGCCTGGTATGATAGGTTAAAAACCTTTTTGCTTGCTAAGGGTTTTAAAATGGGATGTGTAGATAAAACGCTTTTTCTCCTCAAGCAAGGCAAAGACACTCTCTTGGTCCAGATTTACGTGGATGATATCATTTTCGGTGGTTCTTCTCATGCTCTGGTTGCCAAGTTTACAGATACTATGAGCAGGGAGTTCGAGATGAGCATGATGGGCGAGCTGACATTCTTTCTCGGGTTGCAAATCAAGCAATCCCGAGAGGGGACATTTGTGCACCAGGGCAAGTACACCAAGGACTTGCTGAAGCGGTTCGATATGGGTGAGGCCAAGCCTCTTCCAACACCCATGTCGACGACGACTGCCCTGGATGCAGATGTGGATGGAGAAGCAGTGGACCAGAAGGAGTACCGCAACATGATCGGGTCGCTCCTCTACCTAACGGCGACACGCCCGGACATCCAGTTCGCGGTGTGTCTGTGTGCGCGCTTTCAGGCGTCGCCGCGCACCTCTCACCGTCAGGCGGTAAAGCGGATTTTCAGGTACCTTCGTTTCACGCCTGAGTTCGGGATTTGGTATTCTGCTTCCTCCACCCTCTCCCTTTGCGGTTATTCGGATGCTGATTTTGCTGGTTGTCGTATTGAGCGCAAGTCCACTTCTGGGACTTGCCAGTTTATTGGTTCTTCTCTTGTTTCGTGGTCTTCTCGCAAGCAGTCTAGCGTCGCTCAGTCCACTACGGAGGCTGAATATGTTGCTGCGGCTAGCTGCTGTTCCCAGTTGCTTTGGATGATGGCCACTTTGCGTGATTTTGGTCTGAGCTTTTCTCGCGTGCCTTTGCTTTGTGACAGCACGAGTGCCATTAGCGTTGCTAAGAACCCCGTGCTTCACTCGAAGACCAAACACATTGAGGTGCGCTTTCATTTTCTGCGAGACCACCAGGAGAAGGGTGATATCGACCTTCGCCATGTCGATACTCATCATCAACTGGCTGATATTTTCACCAAGCCTTTAGACGAATCAACCTTTAATCGGTTGAGGGGTGAGCTTGGTGTGTGTTTCCCCTTTTAGATGGGGGAAACATTTTGGATCTTGTATATTTGACTGACTCTTTTGTCTTTCTTTTCTTTTGCATTTTAGCATATGCATTTACATTCTGAGCTTCATGTTTATAATCACTAGAATGTAACTATGCTCTATTTAGTATGCTCCGATGCTTATATGGATGCTTGTAGCTTATGCTCTTCCTGATCACTAGTACATGTTATGAGCTGAGCTATTTTGGAATGGTGAATTTACTTAATAACTTACAATCTGAAAATGTTCACCATTGAGATATGCAACTAGCATGTGTAGGATATGTTGAGTTCACTCGTGCTTTTCATATATGCTAGGTTGCTATGTCTCTAGTTATGAGTCATTCACTTGCTTGGTCTGTTCATATAATGTATAAAATTTGAACCAAGTTTTAGTGAATTGAAAAGATCGAGATGGGATTGCTTGTCAACACCTCATGGTATCGAGACTGTTTCTCATTGCACTTTGAATTAAACTTGAGCCGTGTAGTGTATGACCGAAACCGTAGCTTCAAGCTTCTGATTGCTTCGGCATAGGCTTCACTCGGTTGAAAAGTTAGGCAAAGACAAGCTTTCAACCTCTCGCAATCACATGCTTAATAATTGAACTTGTGAAGTCTTTACCGCTGCAACTCCGATATATAACTGAAATCACAAGTATATGCTTCATTCCTATGCATGATGATTGAACTTTGCTAGGGGTAGTTCACCTTGTATACATGTTTAGCACTTGTCTGGATTCCTATCTATACATGTGTAGTGCTATTTTGATGGTGACTATCTTTCTGGCTAAAAACTGCTCACTTGCTCATATGCTTCATATTTCGTATGTGTGATCCGTTTGAGCCTTCGCTATTTGAGTGCCTAGTTGTGCAATTGGAGCTATACTGATTAGAGCATTTTTGCACTCTTTTGATTATATACCTGAAGCTGCTAACTTGCATTTCTGACTTCATATGCATTTTGGAAGGGGGAGTTGTGTTGGCTCAAGGGAAGAGTTTGTGCTTGATAAGTGCATTTTCAACTAAGGGGGAGAGTTTTTGCAAATCATATGTCTCCTGGCGTTCAACTAAGGGGGAGCTTTTGCTAAGGGGGAATCCCGGGTTGCTTGCACTTGTCGAGGGGAGTTTGCTAGTTGCATTGAGCCGTTGCCTCTGTCTTGAGGGACTAGCAAACAATTTTCCTCATTTGGCGTCGAGGTTGATTTTGATTGGTTCGGAGACCTTTCGGTTGTTTTTCAATTGGTTCGGAGTGGTTTTCGTGCTAGTTGTGTTGAGCCTCTGTGCCTCTATCTTGAGGGACTAGCATTTTTGCCAGTTTTTGCTCCGATTTTCGATTGGCTTTTGCTAGCGGTGTTGAGCCTGTTCTACCTCTTCTTGAGGGCTAGCTTTGCTTTGCTTGGTTGCGTCGAGCCGTTGCCCATGTCTTTGGGAACCAAGTTTTTGCTTCTTCCACTTGACCTTCTTCGGCTTTGCTATGCTTTTGGGTCATTTGGTTGAGTTCTCTTCCTCTCCTTCCTCCTACCTTCTTCTTTCATTATGATTTGTGTGTGTAGTTGACAATGCACTCATCAAGGGGGAGATTGCGGATACATGGGTGTATGCCGAGTCTCTGAGTGATGAGTGATTGTCAACGGGTTTGATCGCATGTTCTTTGGCTTGTGTTGTGCAGGTGTCGAGCACGGAGACAGTGATCGAGGGCAAGGTGAAGGTCAAGTTGAGACGTGTCGTGCCGATGGACTGGGTGCGTGTTAACACAGAGTTTTCGCACTATGACAAGTGGACCGGCACTATGATAATTCGGCGAACGCCGTCGCTTGAAGGATTCGGCAGACGGCGGATGCGGTCGGCTAGCTCAATGTATTCGGCAAGGCTGTGAAAGCGATTAGTCAACAGCGAGCGGATTCGGCAACGTGATGCTGCGGTCGGCTACCTCGAGCCAAGACGGTTTGCGACGAATACGGCATGTCAAGAGGATTCAGCGATGGGAATCTCGTTCATTTTAGCGCATGCCGGTTATTAAAGGAAGCTTGGAGCAAAAGGCATCATGTTTCTGATAGTTTCCTAATTTATCGTATCCTTCTAGGACTCAGACAGGTTTCCTGTTTTATCGTTGTAATCGTGTCCTCCTAGGACTCGTAGAACACCAGGGTATAAATATAAACCCTGAGACTATTGTAAATCTGTTCACAATCAATACAACCAACCCCGGCCCCGTGCCGTCTTCGAGTCCAAGTCGTGTCGTCGTGTTCTTCGAGAGGGGCCATCGATCCGTTGACCTCCGTAAGTTCCGGCAACCTTGCTATCATGTCTAGTATCGTGCGGCGGATTTAGATATGGTGCAAGTAGTCTCGTACATTAAGCTTAGTATCGTGCGGCGGATTTAAGCTTATGACGGGAGGTCTTTGTTTGTGTCTTGTATCGTGCGGCGGATTGAGACATGAGTAAAGATAGTTATCGGCTCTGTTAGATTTGGCAATCTGATAGATTCATTAAGTTACCTTGTGTTATATGTTTTGCTATGTTTATTTCATCATAACACTTTTGCCCAGTCTAGATACCGTCCGGTTCGGCTCCATCTTTATAGGTCTGCTCCGTTCTTTCACGCTTATTACTGAAAAGTCGTTATGCAGTAGATCTACTGTTCGTAATAGCCGAATTGGATCGTATCTAGGTTGCCACGTGGTGAGGGTTCACGCATGTTAAGCATGTTTGATCTATGACAAGGCTAGGTGTCGTGCGGCAGGCGCAGGCTTTAGATTAGCTTAGTCATGCTTAGCTTGTATGTTCAATCTCCATGGACCCCAACTCGGTTGTACAATCGAGATTGGTTAAGTTTTAACTTATATAGAATACGTCATGCGAGTACGATTCTCATGCGAACGTGTTCGGCAACCTGTTATTCATGTGACTCTGTTCATATTGCCGAATAATCTTTAGACCTGTTGGCAGATAGCTTTCATAGCTATATGTCGTCGTAAGTGGCTTCAGGGCCGTACATCTTGGAACTGTCTGGTCATACCCGGCACGTTCCAGCTTTGTATTTAACGGTTTATCTCCCTTGTTAGTTGCAGGTCAAACTGACTGGCACGCACCGGACTTCTGAGCACCCGGGCCACGATTGAAGCCAGCTTCTCCGGCTTGCCGTGTGCCTGGCGCAGAACGCCACTTTTTGCGCCAACACACTTTTTGGCACGCCCGGTGGGACAAACACTTTTTTCCTGCAGCAATGGTCGAAGTCACTGAAGCCGAGGCCAGCAACAAGGCGGGGCTCGTGCAGGTGCAGCTCACCGAATTACCCGACGAGTACAGAGAGTAGGTGGAGGATGCTTGTGCCGAGTTCCAGGCCAAGTGCCTAGAAGCCTTTTCCAAGAACAAGAGCGGAAAGGTTCGCCGTCTGCACGATCTGCCAAAACCCGTCCAGCCCAACCCGAATGATCCCGGGGAAGCGGAGGCAGTGTTGAAAATGTCTCATATGATCAACGAAGCTGTCTCTGGTGCCATCGGTCGCATGCATGGGGCGTTTCTCAACACCTTCCGCACCATCATGATCGCCCAATTCGGCCCCAAGGCCGATGAACTTATGGAGGCCGAGTTTGGCCCTATAGCAGGACCACATCTTTTCAATCTGCCGAATCACCTCAAGGGGGCAGGAACTGCTGGTGAGGAAACCCCGCCTAAGGCTCAGTCGAGCGGAATGACCATTCAAGAGAAGCACACGCTAGAAGGCCAGTTGCCGACCATGGGTCAGCTCACGTTCGGCTCTAAGGGTCAGCCGCCAGAGTCAACACGCAAGATCTCCCCGCAAACCTACAGGCTCATAAAGGACTACTATGGAAACGGGTACCATGAGATGCTTGAGCCTCACAACATAGAGGGTGCCCCACATCCAGGATACGGGAAGCCGACGGCCGAGAAAACCGCCGACTCTAATGTCGATGTCATGCTAGAGAGGATGGCAGATATGATGCAGCGCACTTTCGGCCTGAAGCCTAAGGGCACTTATGCTTACAGATCTCCGTTCCCCGAATGGTTCCACCGTGTGGCTCTGCCTCCCAGAGTCAAGGTGCCGACAGACCTGTCCATGTTCTCCAGCTTAGACGACACTAGCACGGTGGAGCACATCAGTCGCTATCTGCTCCAGCTTGGAGAGGCCAATACCGAGGATGCCTTCAGGGTTCGGTACTTCCCGTCATCGCTCACTGGGCCGGCGTTCGCTTGGTTCACGTCTCTGCCACCGGGCTCTATTCTCTCTTGGGCAGACTTGGAACAGAAGTTCCATACGCAGTTCTACATGGGCACCAAGGAGAAGAAGCTGGTGGACATCATGTATGTGCGCCAGAGGCCGAATGAGACACCGCAGGACTACCTGCGTAGGTTTAGGGAAGTCAAAAGCCAGTGCTTCGGCATGTACCTGCCGGACGACCAGCTTCCACCATTGGCCGTGGCGGGCATGCTCCCAAGCATCAGAGACAAGCTCTTCGGCCAGGAGTTCGAGGACCTGGGTCATCTCTCTCGCCGGCTGAATGAAATGACTATCCAGGCGCAGGGCTTCCGGAGGGAAGGACGCTTCCAGAGGGACAATGTCGCGGCCCAGATGTATCAAGCTTTCCTGGACGAAGCCGATGACTATTCCGATGCCGAAGAAGAGGTGGCCGCTGCAGAGTTCAACTGGGACAAAGAACCGACCCAGGCCAATAAGCAGTGGCTGCGCCAGCAGAAAGGGGCATACGACTTCGACGTCACCAAGGCCGACAAACTCTTCGAGTTTCTGATTGCCGAAGGGAGAGTCAGGCTACCCCCGGATCACCCGATGCTGCGTCCTGGAGGGGTTAAGGACAAGAAGTACTGCGGCTTTCATAACACTAACACCCATTCTATTAATGACTGCCGTGTGTTCAGGACAAGGATCCAGAAGGCCATCCAGGATGGGCACATCAAATTCAATGGCAAGATGAAGATCGATGCCAACCCCTTCGCCCAGAACTCCGTGTTCGTCTCAGTAAACATGGTAGCCCCGGAGGATCCCAAAGGCAAGGGCAAGGTCAAGGTCCTCACCTCCAACAAGGCGCGCGAGTCTGGCGCAGTGGATCCCGATCGGCAAATCACTGGTGATGAGCTCCGGCAGCACGCCCAAGTCGCGAATAGCCGATACGAGCACGGAGAGTCTTCCAGGCGCAGGCCTACCCACAGGGATCTCCTTAACAAGTGGCGTCGGCAAAAGGAGAAAGAGCAGATGCGTCTCCAACGCGAAGAGCAAGAATTCACAGAGGAGTACCAGCATGAAGACGATCACGCGGGAGAGCACCGGTATCGTCTGGAGGAGAGGGCTTACCACAGAGAACAGGCCCATCGCTGGGAGCAAGAACGCCGCCAAGAGCGGGAGCAAGCTCACTGGGGCTGTCCGTTCTTCCGCCACTGCTGGAACGAAGGCTTGAAACTGCCTGCCGTCAACAACTGCCCCGAATGCAGCGATCAGTACCAGGGGTATAGGCAGGATCGGGTCAACCGCCGTCCCATCCATGAAAGGTTGGGAGCGCGCATCCCAATGGACGATCGGCGCCTAAAAATGAGAAGCCCGGGTCGGCAAGCCAAAAGACGTGCCGACCAGGAGTGGGTGCATCACCGGGACGACAGTGAGGAGGTACAGCCCCGCCCATATAGGTGGCAAAAGGGGCAATGGTGCCCACCAGGGCTCAGGAAAAGCCAGAAAAGGAGAGTGCAACGCCTCCGGAATAGGGAGTTGGAAGAAGCAGCTGCCGATGGGAAGAAGCAAGAGTGGCGTCCGAAGGAAAAGCCGAACAACAATGGCAAAGGCGCTGGCGTGGCCATGACTTTCTTCCTTCCCCTGGAATTCATGGCTCCAATCGGCCAGGGGGCACAGGACGAAGCGCGTTCGGACTCCGACGAGGCCGAGCACAACGAGCTCGCGGCACAGCTCGTGTTGTCTCAGAAGGCAGCATTTGACAAGCCAGCTAAGCATCGGCATTTGAAGCCACTATATGTCAAGGGGTACGTCAACGGAAAGCCGCTAACCAAGATGTTTGTCGATGGCGGTGCAGCGATCAACATCATGCCTTACGCCACCTTCAGAAAGCTGGGCATGAACGATGAAGATCTGCTCAAAACGGACATGATACTCCGTGACTTTGCCAGCAATCCCTCTAACACTCGGGGTGCCGTGCACGTGGAACTGATGATAGGGTCCAAGACGCTCATCACGACCTTCTTTGTCATTGACGGCAAGGGGGCATACAGCCTGCTTTTGGGCAGGGATTGGATCCATGCCAACTGTTGCATACCTTCGACCATGCACCAAATACTCATCCAGTGGATTGGAGATGACATCGAGATTGTCCAAGCTGATGACTCGGTGAGTGTTGCTACCATTGAGCCCACTTACTGGGAATTTGACGGAGTAGATTGCTTCACCGATCGTGTGTGGGGAGAAGGTCCTGTCAACATCTACGGCAGAGATCAGCAGCCGATCCAAGCAGTCGGCTCTCAAAGTTTCTTTTAGATGGACAACCCAACTGACAGCAGCGAGGGCAAACTGGGACGTGGCTTCGCATCGGCCGACCAACTGGAAGAAGTGGATGTTGGCGACACAAGTAAAAGAAGGCCGATGTTCATAAGTTCTAATTTAGACCCTGCTTTCAGAGTGCAGCTAGTAGATCTCCTAAAAGAGTTCAAAGATTGTTTCGCTTGGGACTACACAGAGATGCCCGGATTGGATCGGTCTATTGTTGAGCATAAGTTGCCGATCAAGCCTGGGTACCGCCCATACAAACAACCTCCGCGCAGGATCTACAAGGGGGAGGTATTGGCCGACGTGAAAAAGGAAGTGGAAAGATTACTAGAAGCTAACTTCATTCGGCCGTGTCGATATGCGGAGTGGATCTCCAATATTGTCCCGGTGTACAAGAAAAACGGGAAGATGAGGGTCTGCATCGACTTCAGGAACCTCAACAAAGCCACTCCTATGGATGGTTATCCAATGCCGGTGGCCGATTTGCTAGTAGATGCTTCGGCCGGTTTTGAAATCATAAGCTTTATGGACGGCAACGCAGGTTACAATCAGATCTTCATGGCTGTAGAGGATGTGGCGAAGACCGCCTTCAGGTGCCCCGGCCATATAGGTTTGTTTGAATGGATGGTCATGACTTTTGGTTTGAAAAATGCCGGTGCCACTTACCAGCGAGCCATGAATTACATATTCCATGAGCTGATCGGCAAGATCGTAGAAATCTACATTGATGATGTGGTGGTCAAATCCAGAAGCAAGGAAAGACACTTAGCCGATTTAAGGAAGACCTTGGAGTGCACGAGGAAACATGGTTTAAAGATGAATCCAACCAAGTGTGCATTTGGGGTGTCGGCTGGTGAGTTTCTGGGATTCCTGGTCCACAAAAAAGGGATCGAAGTCGGTAGGAAGAGCATGGAAGCAATTGATAAGGTAGTGCCACCGACCAATCTCAAAGAACTTCAATCACTGCTCGGCAAAATCAACTTTGTCAGAAGGTTCATATCCAACTTGTCTGAGCGCGTGCTGCCATTTTCTCCACTATTGAAGCTCAAGAAAGATCAGGAGTTCGTGTGGGGTGACGTGCAACAAAAGGCTTTCGATGAGATCAAGGAGTACATGAAGTCACCACCAGTATTGGTTCCTCCACAACTCGACAAGCCTTTCAAGTTGTACGTCGCGGCCGACAACCTAACGATAGGGTCGGCCCTCATGCAAGAATTCGAAGGGAAAGAGAGAGTCATAGCCTATCTTAGCCGAAAGCTACTGGACCCCGAGACAAGGTATTCGGCTACGGAAAAGTTGTGCTTGTGCGTTTTCTATTCCTGTACCAAGTTTCGGCACTATCTACTGAATGCCGAATGCGTGGTAGTATCAGAATTTGATGTAATCAAGCACATGTTATTAATGCCGATTTTAAGTGGAAGGATCGGTAAATGGGTTTTGGCCCTTTCTGAATTTGATTTGCGTTTTGAATCGGCAAAGGCTGTTAAAGGCCAGATTATGGCTGATTTTGTCACTCACCACCGTGATCCTAATGCTAACATGGTAGCCATTATCCCTTGGGCATTGTTTTTTGATGGATCCTCGTGCAGCAAAGGTGGTGGAGTCGGGATAGTGTTAATTTCTCCCAAGGGGGCACCCTTCAAGTACTCTATACCAATCGAGTACCCGGTAACTAATAATCAAGCCGAGTACGAAGCACTGCTCCGAGGACTACGGCTGCTTGTGGACATAAAGGCAGACGCCGTGGAGATCTTCGGTGACTCGGAATTAGTGATCAAGCAATTGACCGGCAAATACGAGTGCAAGAACGACACGCTGCAGGAATATCTCGAAGGTTGCCAAGAGCTCCTCAGACAGTTTCGTTCGGCAACCTTGCAACATATTCCTAGGGGGCAAAACGAAGAAGCAAACCAGTTGGCTCAGGCAGCATCCGGGTATAGGGAGAATCAAAACATTTTTGCACTTGAAGGAGAGCAAACAGCCCCAGAAGATGATCAAGCAGTCCCAAGTGGTGATCAGGCAATTGAAGACTGGAGAGACAACATTGCCGATTACCTCAGGGACCCGTCCAGGAAAGTCTCCCGAAAACTCAGGTACAAGGCTCTTAAGTTCACACTCTTGGACAATCAATTGTACTACAAATCCATAGATGGGGTTTTGCTTAAATGCCTGAACCAAGACGGGGCCAGGAAACTGATGTATGAGGTGCACGAAGGCGTATGTGGTGCACACCAGTCGGCTCACCGTATGAGATGGTTAATCAGGAGGACTGGATATTTTTGGCCGACTATGCTCGAAGATTGCTTTAAGTATTACAGAGGTTGTCAGGATTGTCAGCGATTCGGCAATGTGCAAAGGGCTCCAGCATCGGCCATGAATCCGATCATTAAGCCTTGGCCTTTCAGAGGATGGGGCATTGATTTGATCGGCCAGATTCACCCTCCATCTAGCAAAGGACATAAGTTTGTCTTGTTGGCCACGGACTATTTCACAAAATGGGTTGAAGCCATCCCGTTGAAGAAGGTGACGTCAGAGAACATGGTGTCTTTCGTCAGGGAGCATATCATTTACCGATTCGGCATTCCTCAGTCCATCACCACCGATCAGGGAACTCAGTTCACTTCCTCGGAGTTTTGTGACTTTGCCGAAGAGATGGGGATTAAACTCTATAATTCTTCTCCTTACTATGCACAGGCCAATGGACAGGCAGAGGCTTCTAACAAAATCATGATTAAAATCATTCAAAAGAAGATCGAAGAAAAACCTAAAAGGTGGCACTTGGTACTCAACGAAGCTTTGTGGGTGTACCGAATGGCTTGTCATGGGTTGACTCAGACGTCGCCATACGAGTTGGTCTACGGGCATCACGCAGTGCTACCATGGGAATTGCAGTCGGGGTCAAGACGAGTTACATTGCAGAATGATCTGGCTAAAGAAAATTATAAGGATTTGATGATGGATGAGCTAGAGGATTTGCATTTGATTCGTCTCAAGGCCTTGGAAAATATTGAGAAAAATAAGATACGCGTTGCCAAGTACTACAACTCGAAAGTGAAAGAAAAAGGATTCGAAGAAGGAGACTTGGTTTGGAAAATTATCTTGCCAATTGGTACCAAAGACAAGGTATTCGGCAAATGGTCCCCTAACTGGGAGG
This sequence comes from Coix lacryma-jobi var. lacryma-jobi, assembly GCA_009763385.1. Taxonomy (NCBI): domain Eukaryota; kingdom Viridiplantae; phylum Streptophyta; class Magnoliopsida; order Poales; family Poaceae; genus Coix; species Coix lacryma-jobi. The sequence continues at coordinate 109,597,672 of CM019826.1, read as the reverse complement.
GGCCTTTTCGGATTCTGAGACGTGCTCCAGGTAATGCGTACGTTCTGAAAACCCTCCAAGGAGAAGAGTTTGCTAGGGCAATTAATGGACGATATCTAAAGAGATTTCATCCTAACGTGGAGGTCGGTGCATAACGGAATCAAGGACTAGCGGGCACCGACGGCCGATACAAGGTGGTATCGCCCTTAGCACAAGAATGGCCGATAGAGTCTATCGCCCTTAGAGCAGAAAGCAGCCGGCACGGCATGTGTCGCCTCTAGCACAAAAAACGCAGAAATACAGGGCCAAGTGCACGCGATGCTGTGCAATCGGCTAGATAAATCAAGCGCTCAACAAGCGCAGGACAGGAGAACAGGTGGTGCGTATAAACATAGCAAAACAAAACATTGTTCGTAGTGAGGTGCAGATCAGTTATCAAACATCCTGTTGATGACCGTCTGCGGATTGGTGACTGCGGCGAGGGCGCGAGCATGATCCTCGTAGGAGTCCAGAAGATCATCGATCTGCTCGACGTCCTCCGGACCCGCTCCGCCGGGGAAGCCAACCGGCGTCACGGAAAAGTCCTCCTCTACGCGGACCGTTAGCGCCGACAGCCCCGGCGCCACGCCATGGTGCACACCCTGCAGGGCGACCTGCTCGACGCGGCCGTGTACATTGGCCAGGCGCGCCTCGGCGGTGTCGCCCTGAGCGTTCACCCGGTCTGCGACGGCGTTCACCGCCATCTTCAGGCGCTCCAGCTCTTCAGACATTGCTATGAACGACGAGTTGAAATGGATCGGTTAAAAGATCAACAAGAACGACCGAAAACCGATCTAGGATTGGGTGTTCATACCCGTGATTGCGTCGCAGAACTGCCGGCGCTGGTCCTCCCACTCCAGCTGATCTATCCCGTACTGCTTCGAGACGGCGGCCAGCTCTTCCCGGGACTCGTCCCGCAGCGCCATGAAGTTCAAGGCGTCATTGTGGTCGTAAAGACCGCCGTCGGAATCCCGGTCCGGGCTCGCCTCCCAAGGATGGGAGTGGTAGGAGAGACTGTCGGAGGAGCTTGGCGAATCCGATGGTGGAGCCTCTGGCCTCCCCAACGCGGAAGAAGGCCGGGCATGCCCGCCGGCGGAGGAAATAACGTGGACCCTGTCAGCAAGCAGCAACTGAGCGTGAACGAAGTTTTCAAGAGACCGCCACAAAGGACGTAAGCGAGGAGTCCTACCCGCGCCGAGGGAAGCGCCGAGCGCGGCTCCCTTCGGCTTCCTCGGTCACCGGGCGTTTGCCGCGGTCATCATGGCTCGCCATTGCACTCGGAAGGTTAGGGTTTTCTGGGGCGGAATGAACAAGGAAGCCGAGGCGGCGAGAGTACTAAAGGAGCGGATGCAAGATTGGGAGAAGGCAGGCCTCCAGGGACGGTTTATGTCGAATATCAACCGACGGATTGGGGTTTTTTCCGTTTCCCAAGATGGGCTTCTACAGTAATGGGCTGCGTAGGCCGTCTGAGTGCACTCACGTACGCGTTCGGCAGGGAATAAAGTGCCTGTCTTCGGCAAAACTGCCGATTTAGGTGTTCGAGACAAACACTGGCCAGATTGCCGAACAGGTTCACACAGTTAAACACGGTGTCATCAGAACGGTAACCGATTGGATGCAAAATGCAGATATGTTACAAATGGCTAAGTACATGGAATAGAGTACGCCTTGATTCCGAAGGATCAGTCACAGATTGATTTCAAGAAAAAAGATGAAAGGACTTCTTATCCACATAACAGGAGTCGATTACAAATGAAGGATCAGTTCGTCCATGACATTCTATTTCTAATCGGAAGATCAGAATCAAAAGAGTCGGCCAAGTCTGTTCCGGCTTCTTTCATATCCTCAACAGAGCGTGCTATCCTAAATTCTAGTCCTCGCTCACAAACATCAAAATGGCGATAGTCGGCGCCAGAATGGATCCGGACGGCATTGAAAGCGAGTGCTGCGCCGTAGCCCATGCCGGCCCTAGAAATGTCAGGAAGGATCCGCTTGATCTCATTCACCTGCCTTAGAGACCCCGTGCCTGGCACATTGGCTGAAGTAGCAAGGTCGGCGATAGCAGCTTCGAGGGAGTGGAGCCTAGTCTCCAGAGCTGAATGGAAAAGGGGTCAAGCAGAAGGAAGGGCTAAGAAAAGGACAGTTGAGGGGTACTTACCGATGGCTTGTTCCCGAAAAGTATCGCGCTCCTGAGAGATTTGAATAATCTCCCGATTCTTCTCTCCTAGATCAGACTAAGATCTGTAACCTTCTGAGCCAGGTCCTCGGTGAGGTCGTCGCCAGTCCTCCTGAAGGGGAAACAAAATGAGGCATAATTATCCAAAGCAAAAAGATCAAAGCAGAAGCAACCTTCTCTTAGAAGTGCTGGTGTCGCCATGCTCGAGACTGTAATGGCTTGCTTAGGAAGACATTTTCCGGTTCAGGGCAAGAGAAGAGAGGGTTTTTCTAGATGAAGAAGCTGAACAGAGGAATTCGGGAAGTTCAGGCCGGAATGGAATAGAGAGGAATTTTTAAGGATCTCGAATGCATTGGAAGGCGAGTCGGCAGCTGTGATGATTAATGACAAAGGAAGTCGGACGCTTCCAGAGACTCTATAGTGGTGCGAAAAGAAGAAGATGAATTTAGGAATAAAACATTTATCCCAAAATTAGGGGGCATGTGTTAACACAGAGTTTTCGCACTATGACAAGTGGACCGGCACTATGATAATTCGGCGAACGCCGTCGCTTGAAGGATTCGGCAGACGGCGGATGCGGTCGGCTAGCTCAATGTATTCGGCAAGGCTGTGAAAGCGATTAGTCAACAGCGAGCGGATTCGGCAACGTGATGCTGCGGTCGGCTACCTCGAGCCAAGACGGTTTGCGGCGAATACGGCATGTCAAGAGGATTCAGCGATGGGAATCTCGTTCATTTTAGCGCATGCCGGTTATTAAAGGAAGCTTGGAGCAAAAGGCATCATGTTTCTGATAGTTTCCTAATTTATCGTATCCTTCTAGGACTCAGACAGGTTTCCTGTTTTATCGTTGTAATCGTGTCCTCCTAGGACTCGTAGAACACCAGGGTATAAATATAAACCCTGAGACTATTGTAAATCTGTTCACAATCAATACAACCAACCCTGGCCCCGTGCCGTCTTCGAGTCCAAGTCGTGTCGTCGTGTTCTTCGAGAGGGGCCATCGATCCGTCGACCTCCGTAAGTTCCGGCAACCTTGCTATCATGTCTAGTATCGTGCGGCGGATTTAGATATGGTGCAAGTAGTCTCGTACATTAAGCTTAGTATCGTGCGGCGGATTTAAGCTTATGACGGGAGGTCTTTGTTTGTGTCTTGTATCGTGCGGCGGATTGAGACATGAGTAAAGATAGTTATCGGCTCTGTTAGATTTGGCAATCTGATAGATTCATTAAGTTACCTTGTGTTATATGTTTTGCTATGTTTATTTCATCATAACACTTTTGCCCAGTCTAGATACCGTCCGGTTCGGCTCCATCTTTATAGGTCTGCTCCGTTCTTTCACTCTTATTACTGAAAAGTCGTTATGCAGTAGATCTACTGTTCGTAATAGCCGAATTGGATCGTATCTAGGTTGCCACGTGGTGAGGGTTCACGCATGTTAAGCATGTTTGATCTATGACAAGGCTAGGTGTCGTGCGGCAGGCGCAGGCTTTAGATTAGCTTAGTCATGCTTAGCTTGTATGTTCAATCTCCATGGACCCCAACTCGGTTGTACAATCGAGATTGGTTAAGTTTTAACTTATATAGAATACGTCATGCGAGTACGATTCTCATGCGAACGTGTTCGGCAACCTGTTATTCATGTGACTCTGTTCATATTGCCGAATAATCTTTAGACCTGTTGGCAGATAGCTTTCATAGCTATATGTCGTCGTAAGTGGCTTCAGGGCCATACATCTTGGAACTGTCTGGTCATACCCGGCACGTTCCAGCTTTGTATTTAACGGTTTATCTCCCTTGTTAGTTGCAGGTCAAACTGACTGGCACGCACCGGACTTCTGAGCACCCGGGCCACGATTGAAGCCAGCTTCTCCGGCTTGCCGTGTGCCAGGCGCAGAACGCCACTTTTTGCGCCAACAGTGCGATGAAGGATGGGCGTGCCGTGCGGCAGACGTGCCATGCCGATGGATCGAGCAGTGAAGGGCGGACGTGAGGCTTGGACTGAGGGACCGGAGTGCCTGAGGATCAGCTGTGGTGGCTGGCAGTGTAACACCCTAGGTGTTAAGCAACCCTAAATGCATAACTTGACATCTCATGAGCATAAAGCATCATCATCTCATGTTGCATTCTTTTTGTTAAGTATCATTTCTGTGTGCTCTTGTGATGCTCTGCTTGTTAAAATGCTTGTTTGACTTGGTTGTGGAGTGCTAGAGTCTTCTTAGTAGTTGAACCTTGTTGGGGAGTCAAAATGAAGCTAGGTTTATGTTGGTCATTTTTGCTAACTAAGCCTTTAACCCTGGTTGCCTTAATTGAGCCCTAGGAGTCCTTTTGTTTGACTAACTAAGACCTTCTTGATAGAAGCTTTGCATGGCTGTGGGCCCTTAACCAAAAGTGTGTAGAATTTAGAGTAGAACAAAAGTTGTTTAAGGCCCAACTCATGAAAATGGGTTTAACAAGGTGTTTTGGGACCCACAAGGCAGATTAGAGGGAGTTTAGACTTAGAAAATTTCTCTAAGTCCTATCTGTCCAAAACAGTTTCATCTAGCCATTTTTGGAGCTTTTCCTGGAGCAATCTAGGCCGAACCAAACCTTGATCTTGTAACCAAAGTTGTAGATGGTATGTAGCTCTACTCAATGGAACAAGTGGTTTAGCGTTTCACTAAGTGGATTAGGAGATAATCGTGACCAAAGTTCGGCCGTCAGTCGGCCATCAGCAGCTGAATTCGGCCGATTCAGTTTGAATCGACGCCGGTCGTGGCCGACCGCGCGCAGAAGACGCCCGCCGCGTGGCACAATCTGGCCGGGGACGCAGCGTCCGCGCGCGGCGTGGCGAGCATAAGCTGCCGGCTCGCCCCGCTGCCCGAGCCGCGCCGCTCCTCCCTCCATTCTGTTCCCTCCCTCGCTCTTGCTCTCGTTCGCCGGTGCCCGAGCGGAAAAGGGGAGAAAGCAGGGCGCCGCCGCCGTTCGCCGCCGTGCCGCCACCGTACCATCCATCCACCCACCCACCAAGCTTCGCCGTGAGCTCCCGTACCCTGTGCTGCCCTTAACGCTCCATAGGAAACCCTAGGCAAACCCCGGAGTGAGCCGCCGCCATGGCCGCCATGACCGCCGTGCTCGGTTCGCCGTGGCCGGCCTCCGTCCCGTGGTTGCGTGTTGCCCTAGCGCGTGTTTAGGGGTCAGTGAGGTCCGAGGAGGAGTTAGGGGATGATGGTTAAGCTGATTAGGGTTAGGTGCCGCGGAACGCCGTTGTCCGCCATGTCCGCCATGGCCGGCAAGCTCGGTCCTCCGTGGCCAACTTCCTTCCCATGGCCGTCCGTCGGTATTGGCTCGTGTTCACGAATCGCCGAGGCTCGTAGAAGGTGTTGGAGGTGTCGGTTAAGCCGATTAGGGTCTGGAAGTGCGAGTACGCCGTCGTCCGCCGCTCGCCATGGTCGCCGGAGTGGCACCGCCGTGGACGCGGGTGCTCGAAGCTCGAACCCTGGCTTCTGAGCCTCGGGTTAGGTTTACGAAGGTCACCGGAGTAGGATTTGGGAGTCCGTTTAGCTCGTCGTGGCCGGAGTCGGCCGGCGTAGCTCGCCCGCGCCGCCGTGTCCGCCATCGCCGTCGGCGAGCTCGATCCGCGTGTGCGCTGTGCCAGCCGAGAGTACCGTTGGGTGCGGAAGGAGAAGGGGAGTCTGTCGGTGGAGTTGGCTTCGCCGGAAAGTTCGCCGCCGGCGAGCCACGGCATGGTCAACCTCCTCCCCTGTTCGGTGTGTCTGACGAGTGGGGTCAGTTTGACCCGAGGGCCCGCGCGTCAGTGAGTCAGGTTCTGTCTGTGTGCACTGGTTTGGGTGCACGTAGCAGTTTAGGTTTGAATGTTTTTCAGGGTTTTGTTTAAATAAGTTTTCAGAAATTGTTGTAATGCTTGTTTAATTCATATCTTGCTAAATATAAATGCTAAAAAGGTGAAACAAGTTTTGTTAGGATTGTTATGTTGAGGTCTATGCATGAAAAATATAATATGTCCAGTTTGTGGTGAGTTTCTGTGTAGTTATATTTAATTCATGTTTAGGCTGAAATCTTGTTAAATGCTTAGTAAATTATGTATAGCTCATAAAAATGTGATTCTTGTTTTGTTAGGTTGGTGTTGAGGAATAGTTTCTGGGAAAAATGTAAAATGAGATTGCTCTGTGAAATAATTTGGCAATAGTAATTAAAATGGTTAAATGCTTGTTTTCTTGTTTATTTTGTAGTAATTAAAATATGAAGAGTATAGACTTGGTAATTTTTACTGACTGCTCTTGTGCTAAGAAGTTCAGAAGAAAATTATGAGATTTGTTGTTTGACACTTTGTACTAGGGGGTGTAGTTCAAAGCACCTTTTCATGATAGAATTTGTCTTTTTCATAGGGGGTAGAGTCTAGGTCCAAATGGGATGAAATTTGGACAGGGGATTAGATTAAGTGTTGTGAATCTCCAGTATTTTTTGTAGATTTTTCCCAAGCTGTCTAGAATGGGTTGCTGTTATAGGTTGGTTTGTTTAGAGTTAGTCTAGCTCTGGCTAGAGGTTAATAGACCCGTTAAGCAAACTTTGATGTGGTGACAACAGGACGTAGTAAGTTAGTTATGTTAAATTAGGTGGTTGGTTAACAGTAGATGACATATGCTTATCTCCTGAATTGTTACTCCATGTTGCATCACCATGCATTCCGTGTGCATTCATGTTATTCATTCATGTACCGCATCATGCAGGATCGGTAGTGGAAGCTCAGGAACCGACGCCGGAGGAGCAGTGCCAGGAGGAGGCACCGGAGGAGAGGGTTCCGGAAGGAGACGCTGAGGACCTGCCGGAGTGCCGTGATCACCGCCCCGCCGACTTCGAGCGAGGCAAGCCCCGGAGCATTTTCTCCTACGGTTTGCAAATTACCGTTTACAAGTTAACCTGATATGATTGTTGCATTAGGTTATAGGAGTTGTGTGATACCGTTGCTGCATTAATTAATTATCCTTGTCCACCTGCAAATACTATCTTGTTATCCCTGATAAGTCTAGGCTCGTTTATGCTTAGCCTGCTTAGACCGGTAAAAGTCGGGTGATTTCCTGTCTCCCGCATATAGGTGGATACTGATCATGTTTAGCCTGGTGCTATCATGGAGATAACCATGTGATAATTAATCTGAGACCAGGGCGGGATGTAGGAGCAGCAGGACATGGGTTCTGTGTGCTAGTAGTCTCCCGTCTGTGTCGATTAGGACCCGACGAAGGCACACCTCAGTCATTTTGAACGCGTCAATCACTTAACGGAGTAGGTCGGAGTACCTCCCGTGAAGCCGAGTAAGGTTTTTCGAGCCGGTGATGGAGATGTTGACGCCTAACACCCAGGGCCTTATATGTACCGTGGGCAACTATTCTGATCGACCTGGCATGGTCCGAGGGCAGGCAGGGCCTGATCGACCTGGCATGACCGTGGGCAGTTAATAGCTTGAGCGACCTGGCATTGAGACAACCCCCGGTGTAGAAGGGCCCATGGCCGTCCCGCGATTTGGGTTCTCGAACCTCCTGAAGTGGTCGCCAACGGCCACCTGGCAGGGTGTGTCGGGCGAGTGTGCGACATTTTGTCCCCAGCTGGTAGGAATCGATTATAATCGCCATCGCTCCTGGTTAGTGAGTAACTTGACTGGGCATGTGTTACCGTAGTAATATATGGAATTAATGATGGTCATGGTTGGTGAATCTGAAAGGCTATTGATGAAATAGTCACTCTTGCTTGAATAAGTAGTCAAGTGTTTGCTCTAGATCAGGTGCAAATCTAGATAATCAGGCTGATTACATAAAAGTGACTGCTAATACTCTAACGATGATTATTTAATAATAAAATGCTTTTATGCAAAAAGGTAAGTGTGGCCAACCCAGATATAGCCTTGCATAATCTTTGGTGTCAATTATTTCTGGTTTATGACGGGTAAGTCTAGCTGAGTACCTCCTCGTACTCAGGGTTCTATCCCTTGTTGTTGCAGATGGGCAATGCTTCTACGGCTATTGCGAGAACTGTCTGTACCCCGTCGAGGGCAGTGACTAGACCATGGGCATGGTCGACCCTTATCTTCCCTGATGCTTTTGTGGATTGATCAAGCATATGGCACTGTATTGTGAACTAAGGACTTGTGTTTCAAAACTATGTCGTTTCCGCTTTTGAATTCAAACTATGGTTTGTAATAACTGTTGAACTCCGATGTATTTGAACTATGTGCGAACTGAATGTAGGTCGTGGACATGTACGCTAATCTATTACGATCTTGGTTAAAGTTGAATGACTTGAAATCCTTCGAGATTTCCGGACTACCGGGTTTATACGAGCTTAAGTACTTGTAGTCTCTGCGCAAGCAGCGATTCGGTGCTTAATCTGGTATAAATTGGTCGGTTCTGTCACAGCTGGCATCGGAGCGTGGTTAGCGTTACTGTTCATGATTCTATTTGAAAAACTGTATTTTCAAATAAAATTTCTCCATTTGCCAAAACTTGTAGCTATAGTAGGTTCTGAAAAACCCTTCTTATAAAGATTTAGGTGTGCCATTGATCAAGTCCTTATGCCCAATAGGAACTTAGGTGGCTATTTAAGTACTAACTTTGGGGGTCGTGCATCATACTTATTTTCTGTTTATTCTGTCGTCCATACGGCAAGGGTGAAATTGTATGGATGCTATTCCTCGGAATAGTAATGTATGGATCAATTGCCTCTACGCTAAAGGTAATGAGAGTTGTGAGAGCATGATTGGATAACCGCCAATCTAGGGAAGTGCTTATATGATACTGACACGTATACCTGTTACACACAAGTATAGGTGAAAGTATTGATTGTGGGAGTAATAATTTCTTATGGGTGCATATACTGCTTACGTGTATACCGGGTGTACACCTAAGTGAGTATTAGATTTAAATTTCCGCAGTGCATGATATTCATACTGTGGGAAGGGCTGAAGTGAGTTGCTGCAGGTACGCTAACTTGCGAACGCATAGTACGTTTAGTTAACGTTATGAGTGAACGTGTATGCCACCGTCTAGCCGTTAGATTGTTAGGCAGTGAGGACGTATGAAACGTGCATGCATCATGATCATATAATCTTGCATTAATCTTACTTCCTTCCTTATGGTTTTCGTCCTGTTTTTCTAATAAAAGTTGTTCTCAAACTAATAAAAATTTATGTGCGGGTACACTTCTTACAGATGGCACGCACCAAGCGTACTGCTCGCAAGTCCACGGGAGGCAAGAGGCCTAACTACATGCTGGGGCCATGGACCGATGAGGGATCAGAGGACTTTTTGGGAGAGTTTGGGATGCCCACTATCCTCTGGAGAGTTCTGCACCTGGTCGGATATCAGGAGGGCCAGGAGCCGCAGTACGACTGGCACCGTGTGCAGTTGTCAGAGGATCGTCACGTGTATACGGTGGAGATCGACGTGCCTAGCCGTGATGACCAAGATCACGTCTGGTGCCGCCGAGTGTTTGCTTTGCAGGGGAGGACCCCCTGGGATGCAGCCAACCAGGTTGCTTATACCGTTCTTCGGGACATCATGGAGGACCATCCGGAGGTGGTTGCCCAAGCTACCGCCAGTATCTTTCCGACGACAGACCCTTACCAGGCAGTGTGGCGTCAGCCAGGCGCTACCATACTTGAGGCTAGCTCTCTTGAGAGGGAGCATTGTGCTGGACCAGCAGGGAGTGCTATGGCTGCTCTGATGGCTACTTATGGGTGCCTGTCGCGCAGCTATGATCATCTGGATCATATTCTTAGCGAGGAGATGACTGCACAACATCGCCGGCAGGAGGAGCACACTACAGAGATAGACCTCCTCACTACACAGCTAGCTCAGTTGACAGTAGAGAGAGACCAGGCACTTCAGAGGGAGCAGGAGACTGCTCATCAGCTTGCCATTCAGCAGGGGTCGACTACTTTCTTGGCCTCGGTCATGAGGGAGACTGAGGAGGCGCTTCGAGGAGTTTGTGTTGAGGGCATTCGTGTTTCAGAGGAGAACAGGCTGCTGAGGTTGCGAGTGGGAGACCTAGAGCTGCAACTCCATCACCTGCAGGACTACAACGACCGTCTGCACGAGGAGATCCACCGCAGGGAGAATGAGAGGAACCCCATCTTTCCCCAGGAGGATCCGGAGCCGAGTAGTTCTTCTAGTAGTTCCTCCGATGTGTCTAGTAAGGATGGTGACGTTGGTGAGATCGCTAGAGAGTAGCCTAGATCGTATGCTGAGCGCCTAGAGATCTTTTGCGTATGTTGGCACGCCCGATCTTTTGTTTTGTTATGGGCTGGATGTAAGCATGGGTAGCAGACTTGTGATGTGTGAGGCTTTGGAAAGTCCCATATGTATGGGCAAAACTATGGATGTTATGTTATCTTTTGCATGATGTGTTAAGTGATCTTGTTATGTGTTGATGCGATGTGGATTGAAATTTATTGTACCTCTGTCATTGTTTGGTGAATCGTTTTTCCGAATAATTTCAGTGGGTATGATTTATTGTTCTCTACAAGTTGCAACTTCGCCTAATGGTCAATTACTATCCTATATGCAGATGACGACAACTCGTAGTGGAGCAGGCGGTAGTGGTGGAAATGAGGACCCCAGAGAAAACCGCAATCCACCACCTCCTCCACTACCGACGGCTGAGCAACTTTTTGCTCAATTTCTTGGAAGTCAGCGCAACATCGAAGCTTTGCTGAGGGAGAACTTGGCGCAGGGGCATCAACGCCCTGAGCCGAACCAGTATAGTTCTTTCAAGGATTTCTTGGATACCAAACCACCTATCTTCAAGGAAGCTACGGAACCGCTGGAGGCAGAAGAATGGCTGCACACTCTGGAGCAGAAGTTTCGTTTGCTTAGGCTTACAGAGGAGCTTAAAGCAGAATATGCCGTGCATCAGTTGCAGGGGCCAGCCGGGATTTGGTGGGGACATCACCGCACCACCTACCCTGCCAATGTTCCCATCACTTGGAGGGTGTTTACTGCTGCTGTCCGAGGTCATTATATTCCGCCGGGTTTGACCCAGATGAAGGTGGCAGAGTTCATGAGCCTGACGCAGGGGACTCGATCTGTTACGGAATACCACCACATATTCAATTCACTGGCTCGCTATGTCCCAGACTTCGTTGACACAGATGCTAAGAAGATTGCTAGTTTCAAGAGAGGCTTGAACACTAAAATGGGAAAGTCAGTGGGTACATCTTCCCGTACCAATTTCCATGACTTCATAAGTGACTGTCTGATTCAAGAGAATCATAACAACAAGCATGCTGCTAGCAAGGCCCGGAAGAGGACCTTTGAATCAGGATCATCACAACCTAGAGGACCACCAGCTCAGCGAAATCAGTATCGACCACCAGCGCCGGGGGCACGTTTTAGGCCGCCACAGAGGAAGAACCAGCCACAAGCTCAGCGTAATCAGAAGCCATATAAGATAGCTGCCGCTCAGGCTCGTGGAGGTCAAGGCAGTTCTTCCGGGAACAAACCGTTGGTTCGGGGACCATGCTACAACTGCAACCAAGAGGGGCACTTTGCAAGATACTGCCCCTACCCAAAGAAGCAACAGGCCAATTACCCCGCACGCCTGCACAACATGACCGCTGAAGAAGCTCGTTCTGGAGAGCCCGTGACTGCTGGTATGTGCCTTGTTAATCATCATCCTGCAGTCGTTTTGTTTGATACTGGATCATCGCATTCGTTCATGAGTAAAGCATTTGCACAAAAGCATAATCAAGAGGTGTCCGAAATGGATTATGGGTTTCGCGTAAGCTCCGTGGGGAGTAGTGTGTTGTCTAGGCAGATGGTTTGTAATGCAACCATCGACATCGGAGGGCACAAATTTGGAGCCAATCTAGTAGTTTTGCCAGGACTCAGTATGGATGTAGTCCTAGGTATGAGTTGGATGAGTATGTGGAATGCGGTGTTAGACACTGCAAATAGAACTCTTACCCTATCTGATAAAAGGATAAACACAAAGTTACGCATCTCTCTTCCTCGAGGTGCTGATTTTGTCGACCTATCTTGCACCTTATCTATAAAAGACCTGTCAAAAATTCCAGTTGTTCGGGATTTCCCAGACGTCTTTCCAGATGAGTTGCCGGGTTTACCGCCCAAGCGGGCTGTAGAGTTTACCATTGAGCTGTTACCAGGGACTGCACCGATCTCGAGAAGACCTTATCGTATGCCGCCCAATGAATTAGCTGAACTCAAGACGCAGATTAAGGAACTTTTGGACAAGGGTTTCATTCAACCTAGTGTGTCAGAGTGGGGATGTCCAGCTTTGTTTGTCAAGAAGAAGGACAAGTCTCTACGGATGTGTGTGGATTATCGACCGCTTAATGCCGTGACCGTTAAGAACAAATATCCGTTGCCACGGATAGATATTTTGTTTGACCAGTTATCCAGAGCCAAAGTATTCTCCAAGATCGATCTGAGATCAGGCTATCATCAAATTAGAATCCGACCACAAGATATCCCAAAGACTGCTTTTTCAACCAGATATGGCCTATACGAGTATTTAGTCATGTCTTTTGGATTGACAAATGCTCCAGCTTACTTTATGAGTTTGATGAACTCGGTATTTATGCCAGAACTAGATAAGTTTGTAGTGGTGTTCATTGATGACATTTTGGTTTATTCTGAGAACCCAGACGACCACGCAGAACATTTGAGGATCGTCTTGAAAAGACTCCGGGAACATAAACTCTACGCTAAGTTTAGTAAATGCGAGTTTTGGTTGAAGCAAGTACAGTTTCTTGGTCACATCCTGTCAGAAGAAGGAATCTCTGTGGACCCTAGCAAAGTACAAGAAGTGATGGAGTGGGAAGCTCCAACTTCAGTTGGGGAGATTCGGAGTTTTCTCGGTTTAGCAGGGTATTATCGTCGTTTCATTCCCGATTTCTCCAAGATTGCCAAGCCCATGACAAGTTTGCTTCAGAAGGATCAGAAGTTTAAGTGGACAGAGAAGTGTGAAACAGCTTTCCGTACCTTGCGGAAACTATTAACCACTGCTCCTGTCTTAGCTCAACCCGATATTGAGAAGCCGTTTGATGTCTTTTGCGACGCATCGAAAGTTGGTTTAGGTTGTGTTCTTATGCAAGAAGGCAGAGTGATTGCTTATGCGTCACGTCAGTTGAGAAAACATGAAGTTAATTATCCTACGCATGATTTGGAATTAGCTGCTGTGGTACACGCTCTAAAAATATGGAGACATTATTTGCTTGGTAACGTCTGTAACATGTACACTGACCACAAAAGTCTCAAGTATATCTTTACTCAACCTGAACTGAACATGAGGCAGAGAAGATGGCTTGAGTTGATTAAGGATTACAATTTGCAGATACATTATCACCCAGGAAAGGCAAATGTAGTTGCTGATGCTCTGAGTCGGAAGTCACATTGTAATAACTTGAGGTTACAACCAGAAGACGAGTTTAGTCTCGTACACCCTGTGATCCTGCATCACATCGAGCTGCAGAGCACCTTAGTTGATCAGATTCTAGAAGGGCAGAAAATAGACAAGGGAATCTATTATATCAAAGAAAAGCTAAGAGCTGCCACTGAACCCGTAAAACATTTCCGAGTTGATGATAAGGGAGTGTTATGGTTTGATAATCGCTTGGTGGTACCCAAGAGTAGGGAACTCAAAAATCAGATTATGGATGAGGCTCATCTTTCTAAATTGTCTATCCATCCCGGGAGCACTAAGATGTATCAAGATTTGCGTCCAAGATTTTGGTGGACCAAAATGAAGAAGGAAATTGCCGCATATGTAGCCAGATGCGACACGTGTTGTCGAGTGAAGGCCATTCACCTGAAGCCAGCCGGAACACTTCAACCTTTATCAATACCTGAATGGAAGTGGGAAGAAGTGAGTATGGATTTTATCACCGGTTTGCCTACCACTCAGAAGGGAAACGATTCAATATGGGTAATAGTAGACCGTCTCACCAAGACCGCTCATTTCATACCAGTTAAAACTTGTTATCGAGCACCGGACTATGCGGAGATTTATATCAATCAGATTGTACGATTGCATGGTATACCCAAAGTCATAGTTTCGGATCGCGGAACACAGTTCACTGCACCATTCTGGGAGAAACTGCAAAAGGAATTAGGTACCAAGTTAATCCATAGTTCAGCTTACCATCCCCAGACTTCAGGGCAAACTGAAAGGGTAAATCAGGTTTTAGAGGATATGTTGAGAGCATGTGTGATATCCGCGAAGGGATCTTGGGAGAAGTGGTTGCCATTAGCAGAATTTGCTTACAACAACAGTTATCAAGAAAGCATTCATATGGCACCTTTCGAAGCTCTGTATGGCAGAAGATGCAGAACACCAGTCAGTTGGGTTGAACCAGGAGAACGTCGCTACTATGGAATTGACTTCGTTAGGGAAGCAGAAGAACAAGTTAGAATAATCCAACAACATATCGCAGCGGCACAGTCCCGACAGAAGAGCTATGCCGATAAGCGAAGAAGGTCGCTTGAATTCAAAGTAGGTGACTATGTGTATTTGAAAGTATCACCCATGAAAGGAGTTAGACGTTTTGGTGTGAAAAGAAAGTTAGCACCAAGGTTTGTGGGACCATATAGGATTTTGGAAAGAAAGGGAGAAGTGGCTTATCAACTACAGTTACCTGAACATTTGGAAGCGATATTCCCTGTTTTCCATGTGTCACAATTGAAGAAATGTCTGCGAGTTCCAGGAGAGGAAATACAACCGGCCAACATCAAGTTACAATCCGACCTCACTTACTCAGTAGAACCGCGCCGACTGCTTGATGAAAAGGAAAGGATAACCCGCGGAAGAATAGTGAAGCAGTATAAGGTATCTTGGAGTAAGCAAGATGATCGAGATGCCACTTGGGAAACAGAAGACTATCTAAGAGAAGTATATCCCCACTTCTTTAAGAAATGGTTAGTAACTTAAATCTCGGGACGAGATTCCTTTAAGGAGGGGAGGGCTGTAACACCCTAGGTGTTAAGCAACCCTAAATGCATAACTTGACATCTCATGAGCATAAAGCATCATCATCTCATGTTGCATTCTTTTTGTTAAGTATCATTTCTGTGTGCTCTTGTGATGC
The DNA here is from genome assembly GCA_009763385.1 of Coix lacryma-jobi var. lacryma-jobi. Classification (NCBI taxonomy): domain Eukaryota; kingdom Viridiplantae; phylum Streptophyta; class Magnoliopsida; order Poales; family Poaceae; genus Coix; species Coix lacryma-jobi. The sequence continues at coordinate 109,582,384 of CM019826.1, read as the reverse complement.
TCTGCTTGTTAAAATGCTTGTTTGACTTGGTTGTGGAGTGCTAGAGTCTTCTTAGTAGTTGAACCTTGTTGGGGAGTCAAAATGAAGCTAGGTTTATGTTGGTCATTTTTGCTAACTAAGCCTTTAACCCTGGTTGCCTTAATTGAGCCCTAGGAGTCCTTTTGTTTGACTAACTAAGACCTTCTTGATAGAAGCTTTGCATGGCTGTGGGCCCTTAACCAAAAGTGTGTAGAATTTAGAGTAGAACAAAAGTTGTTTAAGGCCCAACTCATGAAAATGGGTTTAACAAGGTGTTTTGGGACCCACAAGGCAGATTAGAGGGAGTTTAGACTTAGAAAATTTCTCTAAGTCCTATCTGTCCAAAACAGTTTCATCTAGCCATCTTTGGAGCTTTTCCTGGAGCAATCTAGGCCGAACCAAACCTTGATCTTGTAACCAAAGTTGTAGATGGTATGTAGCTCTACTCAATGGAACAAGTGGTTTAGCGTTTCACTGAGTGGATTAGGAGATAATCGTGACCAAAGTTCGGCCGTCAGTCGGCCATCAGCAGCTGAATTCGGCCGATTCAGTTTGAATCGACGCCGGTCGTGGCCGACCGCGCGCAGAAGACGCCCGCCGCGTGGCGCAATCCGGCCGGGGACGCAGCGTCCGCGCGCGGCGTGGCGAGCATAAGCTGCCCGCTCGCCCCGCTGCCCGAGCCGCGCCGCTCCTCCCTCCATTCTGTCCCCTCCCTCGCTCTTGCTCTCGTTCGCCGGTGCCCGAGCGGAAAAGGGGAGAAAGCAGGGCGCCGCCGCCGTTCGCCGCCGTGCCGCCACCGTACCATCCATCCACCCACCCACCAAGCTTCGCCGTGAGCTCCCGTACCCTGTGCTGCCCTTAACGCTCCATAGGAAACCCTAGGCAAACCCCGGAGTGAGCCGCCGCCATGGCCGCCATGACCGCCGTGCTCGGTTCGCCGTGGCCGGCCTCCGTCCCGTGGTTGCGTGTTGCCCTAGCGCGTGTTTAGGGGTCAGTGAGGTCCGAGGAGGAGTTAGGGGATGATGGTTAAGCTGATTAGGGTTAGGTGCCCGCGGAACGCCGTTGTCCGCCATGTCCGCCATGGCCGGCAAGCTCGGTCCTCCGTGGCCAACTTCCTTCCCATGGCCGTCCGTCGGTATTGGCTCGTGTTCACGAATCGCCGAGGCTCGTAGAAGGTGTTGGAGGTGTCGGTTAAGCCGATTAGGGTCTGGAAGTGCGAGTACGCCGTCGTCCGCCGCTCGCCATGGTCGCCGGAGTGGCACCGCCGTGGACGCGGGTGCTCGAAGCTCGAACCCTGGCTTCTGAGCCTCGGGTTAGGTTTACGAAGGTCACCGGAGTAGGATTCGGGAGTCCGTTTAGCTCGTCGTGGCCGGAGTCGGCCGGCGTAGCTCGCCCGCGCCGCCGTGTCCGCCATCGCCGTCGGCGAGCTCGATCCGCGTGTGCGCTGTGCCAGCCGAGAGTACCGTTGGGTGCGGAAGGAGAAGGGGAGTCTGTCGGTGGAGTTGGCTTCGCCGGAAAGTTCGCCGCCGGCGAGCCACGGCATGGTCAACCTCCTCCCCTGTTCGGTGTGTCTGACGAGTGGGGTCAGTTTGACCCGAGGGCCCGCGCGTCAGTGAGTCAGGTTCCGTCTGTGTGCACTGGTTTGGGTGCACTGTAGCAGTTTAGGTTTGAATGTTTTTCAGGGTTTTGTTTAAATAAGTTTTCAGAAATTGTTGTAATGCTTGTTTAATTCATATCTTGCTAAATATAAATGCTAAAAAGGTGAAACAAGTTTTGTTAGGATTGTTATGTTGAGGTCTATGCATGAAAAATATAATATGTCCAGTTTGTGGTGAGTTTCTGTGTAGTTATATTTAATTCATGTTTAGGCTGAAATCTTGTTAAATGCTTAGTAAATTATGTATAGCTCATAAAAATGTGATTCTTGTTTTGTTAGGTTGGTGTTGAGGAATAGTTTCTGGGAAAAATGTAAAATGAGATTGCTCTGTGAAATAATTTGGCAATAGTAATTAAAATGGTTAAATGCTGTTTTCTTGTTTATTTTGTAGTAATTAAAATATGAAGAGTATAGACTTGGTAATTTTTACTGACTGCTCTTGTGCTAAGAAGTTCAGAAGAAAATTATGAGATTTGTTGTTTGACACTTTGTACTAGGGGGTGTAGTTCAAAGCACCTTTTCATGATAGAATTTGTCTTTTTCATAGGGGGTAGAGTCTAGGTCCAAATGGGATGAAATTTGGACAGGGGATTAGATTAAGTGTTGTGAATCTCCAGTATTTTTTGTAGATTTTTCCCAAGCTGTCTAGAATGGGTTGCTGTTATAGGTTGGTTTGTTTAGAGTTAGTCTAGCTCTGGCTAGAGGTTAATAGACCCGTTAAGCAAACTTTGATGTGGTGACAACAGGACGTAGTAAGTTAGTTATGTTAAATTAGGTGGTTGGTTAACAGTAGATGACATATGCTTATCTCCTGAATTGTTACTCCATGTTGCATCACCATGCATTCCGTGTGCATTCATGTTATTCATTCATGTACCGCATCATGCAGGATCGGTAGTGGAAGCTCAGGAACCGACGCCGGAGGAGCAGTGCCAGGAGGAGGCACCGGAGGAGAGGGTTCCGGAAGGAGACGCTGAGGACCTGCCGGAGTGCCGTGATCACCGCCCCGCCGACTTCGAGCGAGGCAAGCCCCGGAGCATTTTCTCCTACGGTTTGCAAATTACCGTTTACAAGTTAACCTGATATGATTGTTGCATTAGGTTATAGGAGTTGTGTGATACCGTTGCTGCATTAATTAATTATCCTTGTCCACCTGCAAATACTATCTTGTTATCCCTGATAAGTCTAGGCTCGTTTATGCTTAGCCTGCTTAGACCGGTAAAAGTCGGGTGATTTCCTGTCTCCCGCATATAGGTGGATACTGATCATGTTTAGCCTGGTGCTATCATGGAGATAACCATGTGATAATTAATCTGAGACCGGGCGGGATGTAGGAGCAGCAGGACATGGGTTCTGTGTGCTAGTAGTCTCCCGTCTGTGTCGATTAGGACCCGACGAAGGCACACCTCAGTCATTTTGAACGCGTCAATCACTTAACGGAGTAGGTCGGAGTACCTCCCGTGAAGCCGAGTAAGGTTTTTCGAGCCGGTGATGGAGATGTTGACGCCTAACACCCAGGGCCTTATATGTACCGTGGGCAACTATTCTGATCGACCTGGCATGGTCCGAGGGCAGGCAGGGCCTGATCGACCTGGCATGACCGTGGGCAGTTAATAGCTTGAGCGACCTGGCATTGAGACAACCCCCGGTGTAGAAGGGCCCATGGCCGTCCCGCGATTTGGGTTCTCGAACCTCCTGAAGTGGTCGCCAACGGCCACCTGGCAGGGTGTGTCGGGCGAGTGTGCGACATTTTGTCCCCAGCTGGTAGGAATCGATTATAATCGCCATCGCTCCTGGTTAGTGAGTAACTTGACTGGGCATGTGTTACCGTAGTAATATATGGAATTAATGATGGTCATGGTTGGTGAATCTGAAAGGCTATTGATGAAATAGTCACTCTTGCTTGAATAAGTAGTCAAGTGTTTGCTCTAGATCAGGTGCAAATCTAGATAATCAGGCTGATTACATAAAAGTGACTGCTAATACTCTAACGATGATTATTTAATAATAAAATGCTTTTATGCAAAAAGGTAAGTGTGGCCAACCCAGATATAGCCTTGCATAATCTTTGGTGTCAATTATTTCTGGTTTATGACGGGTAAGTCTAGCTGAGTACCTCCTCGTACTCAGGGTTCTATCCCTTGTTGTTGCAGATGGGCAATGCTTCTACGGCTATTGCGAGAACTGTCTGTACCCCGTCGAGGGCAGTGACTAGACCATGGGCATGGTCGACCCTTATCTTCCCTGATGCTTTTGTGGATTGATCAAGCATATGGCACTGTATTGTGAACTAAGGACTTGTGTTTCAAAACTATGTCGTTTCCGCTTTTGAATTACAAACTATGGTTTGTAATAACTGTTGAACTCCGATGTATTTGAACTATGTGCGAACTGAATGTAGGTCGTGGACATGTACGCTAATCTATTACGATCTTGGTTAAAGTTGAATGACTTGAAATCCTTCGAGATTTCCGGACTACCGGGTTTATACGAGCTTAAGTACTTGTAGTCTCTGCGCAAGCAGCGATTCGGTGCTTAATCTGGTATAAATTGGTCGGTTCTGTCACAGGCAGCCTGGGACAGCGACGAGTGGAGACTTGCGAGGCACGGTGTTGCTCAGGTCGAGGACCTGGGGACACGTGTCGGTGGACGGGGTGCACGCGCGGTGCATCCCCTCTACAGCTTCGGTTTGGTGGCTGAGCCAGCGAAAAACCACCGGTGGACGGTTTCCAGGTTTGGGCCTCAAAACCTGGGAGTGGACGGTTTCCGAGTTTGGCCACAAAACTCGAGCTGAGGGTTTCTGAGGTTGGCCACAAAACTCGGGCTGAGGCTGGTTTCCCGGTTTGGGCCTCAAAACCGGGGGATTGCTGGAAAAGGCTGGTTTCCCGGTTTGGGCCTCAAAACCGGGGGTGCAGAGCGAGGGCGGCACGTGGCGGCAATCGGAAGGTTGCGTGGAGGCAACGCGGACGAGTTGTGCGGGCGTGGCCGTCGGATACACCTACCAACGAGTTGGTCCAGAATAACCCTAGGGTTTAGCTGGTTCGCTCTGTAATTAGATTAGAGAGGGGTAGAGTAGGAATTGTACTTAGACTAGAATTAGGTTAAGTAGTCGGGGAGACACCCTCCTCCCCTCATCTCAGTTTTAGCCACCTCATTTGCTCTTTGCACTTAGGGTTTCCTGCTCTCCCATCCCCTGCTGTAGCTGAGATCCGCAGAGAGACTTGCAACTCTGTGTACTGTTGATTTTGAGGAAAGGAGGTCGTAACCTCCTTGTCGTAGCGCGTGTTAGCGCTTCGGCTTGCAATTCGTGGGTGTGATTCGCGTTTTGTTCGTGTTCTTCGCGGAATCCTTTTTCCCCACGATTTTCCCGTCGCTTGATCTCTTTGCTCGGTTCATTTTTTTGCAATTCCGTTTGAACTGGTTTGTTCTAGATCGTGAGGCACTTCTTTCCACCGAAGGAATCATCCTCTAACCTCACGATCTAGGAGATCGATCGATTTTTCGTTTCGGGTCAAGTTTTCTCCCTTCCCCCGAAATTCTTCGATTCATCGATTTGGAGATAGGTTCGAGCCATGATCTCTTAGAGATAGCTCACTATACTCTTTGTGACTCTTCTCACCAAGTTTGATTCCTAGAGGATTTGTTTTGGGTGAGATCGAGTCAAATCGATGAACGAACAGCCTGAATCGGGGTGACCGGACGCTGCCTGTTCAACGACCGGACACTGTCAGTGAGTCCGGTCGATGAACACCTTCGCTATGTTTGGTTCGTGACTTGACCGGACGCACCATTCGCTAAGTGACCGGACTCGCTCATTGTACTGTTCACTTGGCTTGTATTTTGTGACCGGACACACTGCTCTCGACCGGACGCTCGTCTCTGGTGAGTCCGGTCAGAAACAGTAAGCTCCGAAAACTGTTTTTGCACGACCGGACGCGTCCGGTGGTCAGCGACCGGACGCAGGCAGAGTCCGGTCAGTGCTGGTTCGACGCGTTTTCGTCCGCAGTTTGTTCGTTTGTCTTTCGATTCGAGATTCGTTTGTTGCGTTGGATTCCTAACTTCGTGCTCTACAGAATTTGGGCTTCCCGCTTTTCAAAATAGCCTGAATCCCCCTCGCGTTGCTCGGGGGAGGTTGGGGTTACCCAAAACCCATCCCGTCACTAGTTGACTTGCGTGAACTTGGGTGAGGAAGTTTTTGTGGTGCCTCGCTGTGATCCCAGGGATCATCCACCCTCTTCCAAGGGTCATGGGCATCACGTTTTTGGTAGTAGCTCTTGGGGATTGATTTTGGGACACTTGGCCAAAGTTTCGTTAGAAATTTTATTGGCTCCCATTCACCCCCCCCCTCTGGTCGCCTTGCTTTTGCATTCTCGGTCCTTCACACACGGCCCCCATGTAGTGGAAGAAGACAAGTCGGGGCCGCGAGCAGTCGTGGTCGAAGTCGACCCAATCGGCACAGCAGGTGGAGGAAGTGTTGGATCATCAATCCCTTAGCACCTTCTTCCTCATCATCAAAAAGAGGTTCGCCAACCTCGTGATCACCTGCACGCTCAAATCTAGAAGAAGGACAATGCATGGTCTCATCGAAGGTGACATCGGATGTCTCCATGACTCGGTTTGTATCAAGGTTAAGTACACGATATGCACGAGTATGATTACCATAACCCAAAAATACACTGTCAGAAGAACGAGACTCAAACTTGTCTAAGTTGCCTTTCTTGAGTATAAAACAGTGGCAACCAAAAACTCTAAAATAACTCACTTTGGGCTGCCTTCCAAAACACAACTCATAAGATGTCTTCTTCAAGAAAACACGGAGAAAAATGCGATTGGAAATGTAGCATGCAGTGTTAATAGCCTTGGCCTAATACCGCCTAGGAGTCCTATGCTCATCGAGCATCGTCCTGGCCATCTAAATAAGGGTCCGACTTTTCCTCTCTACAACACCATTTTGTGGTGGTGTGTAGGGGGAAGAAAACTGATGCTCTAAACCCAAAGAGTTACAAAACTTCTCAAAATCTGAGTTCTTAAACTCGGAACCATTATCACTATGAATAGCTCTCATCGAGTACTTAGGGAACTCGTTCTGAAGTCGCAAGATCAAGTTGCGAACAAAGGTGAAAGTCTTAGTTTTCTCAGCTAAAAAGAAAACCCACGGATATCTCGAAAAATCGTCAACAACAACAAGCACATACCACTTCCCCCCAACCAAACTCACCCGAGCCGGACCAACAAGATCCATGTGTAAAAGCTCTCCAGGGCGCTTAGTCATAACCTGATTCACCGGATGGTGGGGAGCGGCTACCATTTTCCCATGTCTACAAGAATGGCAAACAAGATCCTTCTCCATGCACAACTTGGGCAATCCTCGGATTAAGCCAAGTGAACTAAGCCTTGCAAGCAAGTCGAAGCTCAGGTGACCGAGTCTCCTATGCCACTTCCAAAGATCAGAGGAGGAAGGTCCAGCCACAAGACAATGAGAAATTCCAAACGACTCCGAGAAATTCGCACGAAAGACTTTCCCAAAGGGCGAAATCAAACATACAAGATTGCCCTGAGGATCTAAAATATGACTGAGATTCGGCTTAAAATGAATCTCATAGTCATCATCAAAGAGTTGCGAAACAGAAAGAAGATTAAAATGCAAGTTAGAGACAAGAGCAACATCACGCAACACAAAGTGCTCATTAACTTGCACCGACCCATGAGACAACACTTTACCATTGCTATTGTCGCTGAAGGTGATAAACTCCTTTCCGGCAAATGGACTAAGACTGGAGAACCACTTAGTGTTTCCAGTCATATGCCTTGAGCACCCAGAATCCACCAACCAAACGTTCTCCAATCGCCTTACCTACATCAATAAACAGACATAGGGTGAACATACGGTCCAACACTGGGGTGAGTAAAATGGGTAGTGTACCAGTGTTGGCCCGGCAGCTCAAAAGAACGGTTAGTACCAAAACCATTCCTAGCACGCCTACGCGGAAAGGGATCACTGCGCACAGGAAACGTGGTCCGCTAGGGAAAGAGCGCGCTCATCGTGATAGCCAAAACGCGGTGGGGGTAACGCTCAACAACAAAGCCACTGCCACGGGGTCCATATCCTACAAAGTTAGGATCCCTCCGGGCAAAACCTCCTTGTGGGCTAGGACCTTGAGGCATTGACCTCTAGGCCTTGCAGCTCTCCTTTGAACATTCGGCACATGTACATCATGGAGAGGATGGTACATGTCTGTGTTGTTCAACTCCTTTGCACGACGCTCCTCTCTCTTACGCCGAAAGCAAAACTCCCACAAGTGTCCATCTCTCCCACAGTGCTCACAGTGGTACCTCACCACTCTCATAGGTCGTTGTTGGTACTCACGGTATTGGGTGTGGATCACTTGGTTCTTTTGTGGCATGAGCTCCTCATGGATTGGTGGCATAGTGTCTAGCTTGTTCCTGAGGTGATTTGGTTTTGGAGCCCATGTCTGTTTCTTGGGTGGAGCTCTTGGAGGTTCCACAAACACTCCATCCTTGGTGTTCGGCTAGAGAGGCTCTTTGGGTGGAATCTTGGTTAGTTTGGGAGTAGTGGTGGAGTTGGGCTTCTCAATCGGCTTAAGACCACTAAACTCTCCAACCTTCCCAAAAGATGTAGCACTCTCCACACCCTAAGCAAAACCAACACCAGGACCTCTAGCAACACATTTGAATTGGGCAATCATCATCCCAAGCTGTGGCTCACCATTAGACACCCATGACAAGATGGTCCGAAGGTATGTGTTTTCTTCCTCGGTTTGCATCTTGTCATGCTTCACATTCACAATCTCCATCTCCAAACCCTCACACAAAACACACCTAGACACAAGTGCTATCCGAGCTGGCCTTCTCAAGAGACACAGTCTTGGCATTCTTCTCTGTCAAGTCGGATTGCAAGCCTGCACAAGACTTGCACGCACCCACCAACACGGGTCTAGCCCAAAGCTCATCCACCTCTCCAACCAAAGCAACACACTTTCCCCTCAAAGTGAGAAGGCCAGTCATGTGCTTGGAGCACATCTCACATTCATCCTCCTCAGTCACGACAACGATGGACTTGACAAATTCAAGCTCCTTCACCGCATCCTCCCACTTCTGCCTAAACTCCTTCCTCTCTCTAGCAGCACGTCTAAGTAGCTTATCTTAACTAAGGAGGGCGGCAGTAAGTTTATCAACCTTAGCAGAAAGCTCATCGGGGGTCTATGATACCTGGGAGGTGTCGTCGTCGTCGTCGTTCCGAGGGATCTCCTCCCGCTCGCTGTTGACCTCATCGCCGAGGGCCATGGTGCAGAAGCCATCGTTGTCGGCGAAGAAACAGAGACCGTTCAGCTTGTCCTCGATCTTCTTCTTCTTCTCGGACTCGTCATCGCTTGATGCAGCGGAGTCGTCATCCGAGTCGTCGACGTCGCTGAGCGTGGCAAAGAAAGCGCGTTGCTCGGCCTAGGCCTTCTCCAAGTACTTCTCCTTGATGTACTCCTTATTGAAGCCGCCCCTCCGCTTGTGCTTGGCGGGGACGTACTTCTCCTTTCGCTTGCTGGAGTCGTACTTGTGGCAATGATCCGCCTTGCCGAAAGCTTGCTTGTTCTTCTTTGGGCAATTGGCGATGAAGTGGTCCGAGCCTCCACACCCGTAGTAGCCACCTCGTCCTCCTCCACGGCGATGGTTCATGGGGTTGTTGTGAAACCGCGAGAATCGGTTGGCAAGTAGGGCCAACTCGTCGTCCGCCATGAATTCTAGTTGGCAAGTAGGGCCAACTCATCGTCCGCCATGAACTCCAGCTGCTCCTCTGTGATAGAAAGAAGAGAAGACAATGCAAAGCCTCCAGAGGGGTTAGCAGAAGAGCCAGAAACCAAAGCCATCGACGGGCCAGAAGGATTTTCATAAGAAGCCATTACCATGGCATCAATCTCACTGGACTTCAGCTTACTAAAGAGCTCGTCGCACGTGAGAGTTTCATAGTTAGGCGATTCGATGATCGCCTGAACCTTGGAATCCCACACAGACCGATCAAGAGTATGGAGTAGCTTGAGAGCTCTCTCATGATCGTCGAAAGGCAAGAGCTCCTTGTTAGCCCTCATCCTGTTGACAATCACCTGAAAGCGAGCGAATAAACTTTCTATGCTCTCGCCAGGCATGTGTCAAAAGTTCTCATACTCTCGCTTGTGCGACTCGTAGAGACGGGTTTTGACTTGAGTGGTTCCCTCATGAAAACGCATGAGAGTAGCCCAAATCTCCCGAGCCGTAGCGAGGTGAGAAACGCGATCAAACTCAGACATGCTCAAACAGGAGAAAAGCGCATTACAGGCTTGGCTATTGGCATCATGCTCATCGATCTGATGTTGAGTCACACGAGTAGCCAAGACCACGTAATCTGCAGAGTTGCAAATATCCCAAATAGAAGCACCCATACTCTGGAGATAGGCCGACATACGTATCTTCCAATACGCGTAGTTCGTCCCATCAAAAAACGGCGGTTTCCCCACATCACGATCCATGTCGCCTTCTGTGGATCTGGAACCGGTTAAGGTGGAAGATCCTTAACCTGCTCTGATACCAATTGAAGGACCGAAAGTGCTAAAGCAAGGCGACCAGAGGGGGTGAATGTGAGCTTTAAATTCCTTTTCAGAAACCTATCGCCACTGTCCCGAGAATCAACCCCAAGAGCAAACTTAGAGCTTGATAATGTCCACGACCCTAGATGTAGGGTGGATGCTTCTAAGAAGCACAGCAGGACACTACGTAACTCTAGAAACCTAATGCAAGAACTGGATGAAGGACCGAGACTGCTACCAGAAAGCGACCAGAGGGTGGGGTGAATGGGAGCTTCAAAATTTCCTTTTGGAAACTTGTCGCCATTGTCCCAAAAATCAACCTCAAGGACAAACCCTAGAGCTTGCAAGTGTCCACGACCCTAGATGTCAGGTGGATGCTTCCAAGAAGCACAGCGAGACACAATACAACCCTAGAAACCAATCGCAAAAGACAGAAACCAAATCCGACAACGAACGAACGAACTGCGAACGAAAACGCACAAAGCAGCTCTGACCGGACTCACTGGTGCGTCCGGTCAGTAGGCACCGGACGCGTCCGGTCGAGCAAAACCCAAATTGGGAGCTCTCTGTTTGTGACCGGACTCACTGTCCTCGAGCGTCCGGTCACAACCTCAGAGTCCGGTCAGTCAGAGACAAGCACGATGAACAATGCCAAGGGCGAGTCCGGTCACAGAATACCAGAAGCGTCCGGTCAAGTCACAAAGACACCACGCTGAGCTTTCAACGACCGGACGCACGGGGTCAGCGTCCGGTCAACCCGTGGCCAGCGTCCGGTCACCCCGACAGTCCCCTGTTCGTCCACCGATTCGATTCAAACTCTCCCAAAACGAAATCTCTAGGGTTCAAACTTGGAGAGATGAGTCACAAGGAGGATAGTGAGCTATCTCTAAGAGATCATGGCTCGAACCTATCTCCAAATCGATGAATCGAAGAAATTCGGGGGAAGGGAGAAAAACTTGACCCGAAACGAAAATCGATCGATCGACTAGCTCATGAGGTTTGAGGTAAATTCCTTCGGTGGAAAGAAGTGCCTCACGATCTAGAACAACTCTATTCAAACGGAATTGCAAAAGAAGCACCGAGTTGAGAAATCGATCGACGGGAAAAATGTGGAGAAAAGTAACCCGCGAAGAACACGAACAAAACGCGAATCACAACCACTGAATTGCAACCGTGTGGCTACCACATGCTACAATAGTGAGATTACGGTCTCACTTCCTCAAAATCTCACGAGCACAGAGGTATTGTTCTCTTCTCTGTGGATCTCAGTTTGCTACAGCAGAGGATGGGGAGAGCAGGAAAACCTAGAAGGCAAAGAGCAAATGGCTGAGATATTAATGGGAGGAGGGTGTCTCCCTCTACTTATCCTAATTCTAATTCCTACTCTACCCCTCACTAATTACAGAGTGAACCAGCTAAACCCTAGGGTTATTCTGGACCAACTCGAAGATGCTGGTGATCCAACGGCCACGCCCGCACATCTGGTAGCATTGCCTCGACGCAACCTCACCGATTGCCGCCATGTGCCGCCACCGCTCCGCTTGTCCTTTTCCCGGACTTCGCCCCCAGTTTTGAGGCCCAAACCGGGAAACCAGCCATCACGAACAACCCCCGGTTTTGAGGCCCAAACCAGAAAACCAGCCGTCAATCGCCTGAGTTTTGTGGCCCAAACTCAGAAACCCGCAGCGCCCAGGTTTTGAGGCCTAAACCTGGAAACCGTCCTCAGCCCGAGTTTTGTGGCCCAAACTCCGAAACCATCAGCGCCCAGGTTTTGAGGCCCAAACCTGGAAACCATCCACTCGGTGGTTTTTCTGTGGATCAACCACCAAACCGAGCCGTCGAGGGGATGCACCACCCGTGCACCCCATCCACCGACACGTGTCCCTAGGTCCTCGACCCAAGCAACACCATGCCCGCAAGTCTTCGCTCTTCGCTATCCCAGGCTGTCAGCCACCACAGCTGATCCTCGGGCCACCGGTCCCTCAGCCCAAGCATCACGTCCGCCCTTCGCCACTCTCGGTCCATCGGCACGACACGTCTCTACTTGACCTTCACCTTGCCTTTGATCACTGTATCCGTGCTCGACACCTGCACAACACAAGCAAAAGAACATGCGCATTATCCCAGTTGACAATCACTCATCACTCAGAGACTCGGCATACGCCGATGTATCCGCAATCTCCCCCTTGATGAGTGCGTGGTCAACTACTAACACAAATCATAATTGGAATAGAGGAAGGAAGAAGGAGAGAGAACTCGACCAAATGACCCAAAAGCATATCAAAGCCGAAGAAGATCAAGTGGAAAGAGCAAAAACAACTTGGTTCCCAAAGACAACGGCTCGACGCAACCAAGCAAAGCAAAGCTAGCCCTCAAGAAGAGGTAGAATAGGCTCAACACCGCTAGCGTGAAAGCTTGATACCAATTGAAGAATCAACAAAGCTAGCCCTCAAGAAGAGGCAAAACGGGCTCAACACCGCTATCGAGGAAGCTCAATACCAACTGAAGAAAGCTAGAAATTAGCTGAAGAGCATAAAAGATCAAAGGTGCTAGTTCCTCAAGAAAGAGGCAAAGGCTCAACACAACTAGCTACCAAAAATGCTCCAAACCAACTGTTACCAGCTCGAAAACGTAGCCTCGAGCAAGCTCCCCCTCGAATGGTACACACAACCAGGAAATCTCCCCCTTAGTTCAACTCCCCCTTAGTTCAACACAGAAGGCACTCATGATTTGTCAATATTTTCTCCCCCTTAGTTGAAAATGCACCATCAAGCAAGACTCCCCCTTCCAAAATGCGTATGAGTCAGAAATGCAAGTTAGCAGCTTCAGAAATATAGTCGATAGAATGAGAAGATGCTCGACAGAGTGCTGATCCGATGACTCATAAAATGCACAGAATGCTAGCGAAGCCTCAAACTGATCACCAAATGCGAAATGAGAACAAGTGAGCAGTTTTTAGTCAAAAGTATTCACCATCAAAATAGCACCAAACATGTATAGACAGGAAGTCAAACAAGTGCTAAACATGTATACAAGGTGAACTACCCCTAGCACAGTTCAACCATCATGCTGTAGAATGAAGCATAAACTTGTGTATCTAAATTTTATCGGAGTTGCAGCGATTAAAGTACACCAATTAAAATTTCAGCATGTGATTGCGAGAGGTTGAAAGCTTGTCACCGCCTAACTTTTCAACTGTGCGAAGCCTATGCAGAAGCAATCAGAAGCTTAAAGCAACAGTTTCGGTCATACACTACACAGCTCAAGTTTAACTCAAGGTGGAATGAGAAACAGTCTCGAAACTGTGATGTGCTGACAAGCAGTCCCATCTCGATCTTTCCAATTCACTTAACATGGTTCAAATTTTATCTCATAATATGAACATACCAAGCAAGTGAATGACTCAGAACTAAAGACATAGCAACCTAGCATATATGAAAAGCACGAATGAATTCTACACATCCTACACATGCTAGTTGCATATCTCAATGGTGAACAGTTTCAAGTTTTATGTACATTAAGCAGGTTTACCATTCAGAAGTAGCTCAGCTCACAATATGCATTAGTGATCAGAAAGAGTATAAGCTACAAGATAAAGCATCGGAGCAAATACTACACAGAGCATGGCCACATTCTAAAGATTATATTCATGAAGCTCCGAATGTAAATGTGCAAGATGAAATACAAAGATGCATGAAGAAACCAAATGAAAAACACAAAGTTAGGAGTCAAAATGTTTCCCCCATCTAAAAGGGGAAACACACACCAAACTCACCTCTCAACCTAGCAAAAGTTGATTGGTCCAAAGACATGGTAAAAATATCAGCCAACTGATGATGAGTATCGACATGGCGACGGTCGATATCACCCTTCTCATAGTGGTCTCGCAGAAAATGAAAGCGCACATCAATGTGTTTGGTCTTAGAGTGCAGCACGGGGTAATTAGCAATGCTAATAGCACTCGCGCTGTCACAAAGCAAAGGAACGCGAGAAAAGCTCAGACCAAAATCACGCAAAGTGGCCATCATCCAAAGCAACTGGGAACAGCAGCTAGCCGCAGCAACATACTCAGCCTCCGTGGTAGACTAGGCGACACTAGACTGCTTGCGAGAAGACCACGATACAAGAGAGGAACCAATAAACTGACAAGTCCCAGAAGTGGACTTAGCGATAAATACGGCAACCAGCAAAATCGGCATCAGAATAACCGCAAAGAGAGAGGGTGGAGGAAGCAGAATACCAAATCCCAAATTCTGGAGTGAAGCATAAGTACCTCATAATGTGCTTGACTGCTTGATGGTGAGAAGTGCGCGGCGACGACTGAAATCGCGCGCACAGACACACCGCGAACTGAATGTCCGGGCGTGTCGCCGTCAGGTATAGCAGCGACCCGATCATACTCCGGTACTCCTTCTGGTCCACAGCTTCTCCATCCACATCCGCATCCAGGGCCATCGTGGTCGGCATGGGTGTTGGAAGAGGCTTGGCCTCACCCATGTCGAACTTCTTCAGGATGTCCTTAGTGTACATGCCCTGGTGCACGAACGTTCCCTCTCGGCATTGCTTGATTTGCAACCCGAGGAAAAACATCAACTCACCCATCATGCTCATCTCAAAATCCCTGCTCATAGTGTCTGCAAACTTGGCAATCAAAGCATGAGAAGAACCACCGAAGATGATATCATCCACGTAAATCTGGACCAAGAGAGTATCATTGCCTTGCTTGAGGAGAAAAAGCGTTTTATCCACACATCCCATTTTAAAATCCTTAGCAAACAAAAAGGTTTTCAACCTATCATACCAGGCTCTAGGGGCTTGTTTCAAACCATACAAAGCTTTGTGAAGTTTAAAAACATGGTTTGGAAACTTGGGATTTTCGAAACCGGGGGGTTGTGTCACATACACTTCCTCTTCTATGTAGCCATTTAAGAAGCCACTCTTGACATCTATTTGAAAAAGTTTAAACCCTTTGGATGCAGCAAAAGCCAAGAGTATCCTAATCGCCTCCAAACGAGCTACAGGAGCAAAAGTCTCCTCGTAGTCTATCCCCTCCTTCTAACTATACCCCTGGGCAACTAGTCTGACCTTGTTTCTCACAACATGACCATCCTCTCCTTGTTTGTTTTTGAAAACCCATTTTGTCCCAATAGGATGACACTCAGGAGGAGGAGGAACAAGAACCCAAACCTGATTTCTTTCAAAATTTTCTAACTCCTCATGCTTGGCATTGACCCAATCTGGATCAGATAAAGCGTGTCCAACATCTCGGGGTTCAAAATCAGCAACAAATGTAGAATGAGCAAAGTGAGAGATTTGTTGTGACCTTTACCGAGTGACACGTTCGCCGATGCTGCCGATCATCTGTTGAGGCGGGTGTTGGCACTGGATATGTCGTGGCGCCTCCCGAGCAGAAGTGATCTCCCCCTCAACAGCAGCTGGTGCCTCCCCAGGTACAAAAGGTACCGCTCGGGGTGGCGGATCCCACGGCCCCCAAGTCGAAGAAGAGGGATCAGGGCCGTGAGTCATAGTAGAAGCCGCTCTTTGCGGCATAGCAGGTGGAGGAGGTGTTGGGTCGTCCATCCCTTCAGCACCTTCTTCCTCATCATCAAAAAGAGGCTCGCCAACCTCCTGATCACCTGCACGCTCAAAACAAGAGGAGGGACAAACCATGGTCTCGTCGAAGGTGACATCTGATGTCTCCATGACTCGGTTAGTGTCAACATTAAGTACACGATATGCGCGAGTATGAGTGTCATAACCCAAAAACACACCGTCAGAAGAACGAGACTCAAACTTGTCCAGATTGCCTTTCTTATGTATGAAACAGTGGCAACCAAAAACTCAAAAATAACTCACCTTGGGCAGTTTTCCAAAATGCAACTCATAAGAAGTCTTTTTCAAGAAAGCTCGGAGAAAAATGTGATTGGAAATGTAGCATGCAGTGCTCATAGCTTCGGCCCAATATCGCCTAGGAGTCCTATGCCCATCGAGCATCGTCCTGGCCATCTCTACAAGGGTCCGATTCTTCCTTTCTACAACACCATTCTGAGGCGGTGTGTAGGGGGAAGAAAACTGATGCTCTAAACCCAAAGAGTTACAAAACTTCTCAAAATCAGAATTCTTGAATTCGGAACCATTATCACTCCTAATAGCTCGCATCGAGTTCAAAGGGAACTCGTTCTGAAGATGCAAAATTAGATTGCGAGCAAAGGAGAAAGTCTCGGTCTTCTCAGCTAAAGAGAAGACCCACGAATATCTCGAAAAGTCGTCAGCAACAACAAGCACATACCACTTCCCCCCAACCGAGCTCACCTGAGCCGGACCAACAAGGTCCATGTGCAAAAGCTCTCCAGGGTGCTTGGTCATGACCTGAGTCACTGGACGGTGGGGAGCGGCAACCATCATCCCATGTCTACAAGAGTGGCAAACAAGATCCTTCTCCATGGATAACTTGGGCAATCCTCGGATTAGGCCAAGTGAACTAAGCCTTGCAAGCAAGTCGAAGCTCAGGTGACCAAGTCTCCTATGCCACTTCCAAAGATCAGAGGAGGAAGGTCCAGCCAAAAGACAACGAGAAATTCCAAACGACTTCGAGAAATCCGCACGAAAGACTTTCCCAAAGGGCAAAATGACACAAACGAGATTGCCCTGAGGATCCAAAATACGACTGAGATTCGGCTTAAAACAAATCTCATAGTCGTCATCAAAGAGTTGCGAAACAAAAAGAAGGTTAAAATGCAAGTTAGAAACAAGAGCAACATCGCGCAACATAAAGTGCTCATTAACTCGCACCGACCCACGAGACAACACTTTACCTTTGCTATTGTCACCGAAGGTGATAAACTCCTTTCCGGCGACTGGACTAAGACTGGAGAACCACTTGGCGTTTTCGGTCATGTGCCTCGAACACCCAGAATCCACCAACCAAACGTTCTCCAATCGTTTTACCTACATCAATAAAAAGACATAGGGTGAGCATACGGTCCAACACTGGGGTTAGTGAAGTAGGGAGAATACCAGTGTTGGGCCGGCTGCTCAAAAGAACGGTTAGTAGAAAAACCATTCCTTGCACGCCTACGGGAAGAGCGATCACCACGTAGAGGAAAACGTGGTCCGCTAAAGGAGGAGCGTCCATCGCGATACTCAAAACGCGGTGGTGGAAAACGCTCAACTACAAAGCCACCACCACGGGGTCCATAGCCTACAACTGCAGGCTCCCGCCGGGCACGACCTCCTCGCGGCCTAGGCCTAGGAACTTGATGTTTTGGACCTCTAGGCCTAGCAGCACGCCTCTGATCATTCGGCGCATGTACATCATGGAAAGGATGGTACATGTCCATGTTGTTCATCTCCTTTGCACGGCGCGCCTCTCTCTTGCGCCGAAAGCAAAACTCACTCAAGTGTCCATCTCTCTCACGGTGCTCACAAAGGTACCTCACCGCTCTCAAAGGGGGTTGTTGGTACTCACGGTAGTGGGTGTGGATCACTTTGCCCTTCTGTGGCATAAGCTCCTCTTGGATGGGTGGCATGGTGTCTAGCTTGTTCTTGAGGTGGTTTGGTTTTGGAGCCCATGATTGTTTCTTGGGTGGAGCTCTCGGAGGTTCCACAAATACAACATCCTTGGTGTTAGGCTTTAGAGGCTCTCTGGGTGGAATCTTGGTAAGCTTGGGAGTAGTGGTGGAGTTGGGCTTCTCACATGGGTTCAGACCACTCGACTCTCCAATCTTCCCGAAAGATGAAACATCAACCCTCTGAGCAAAACCTACACCGGGACCTCCAGCAGCAGCTTGAATTGGGAGATCATCATCCCAAGCTGCGGCTCACCACTCGACACCCATGACAAGATGGTCCGAAGGTATGTGTTTTCCTCCTCGGTTTGCATCTTGTCATGCTTCACATTGGCTATCTCCATATCCAAGCCCTCACACAAGACGCACCTAGTCACACACGTGCTATCCGAGCTGGCCTTCTCAATAGACACAATCTTGGCATTCTTCTCTGCCAACTCGGATTGCAAGCCCGCACAGGACTTGCACGCACCCAACAGCAAGGATCTAGCCTTCAGCTCATCCACCTCTCCTACCAACGTAACATACTTACCTCTCAAAGTGAGAAGGTCAGTCATGTGTGTTGTGCACATCTCACACTCAACCTCCTCAGATACGACCACGGTGGACTTGGCAAACTCAAGCTCCTTCATCATGTCCTCCCACTTCTGCCTAAACTCCTTACGCTCTCTAGCAACACGCCTAAGCAGCTTATCTTGACTAAGGAGAGCGGCAGTAAGTTTCTCGACCTCAGCAGAAAGCTCATCGGGGGTCAGAGATACCTGGGAGGTGTCGTCGTCGTCGTCGTTCCGAGGGATCTCCTCCAGCTCGCCGTCGACCTCCTTGCCGAGGGCCATGGTGCAGAAACCCTCGTTGTCGGCGAAGAAGCAGAGGCCGTTGAGCTTGTCCTCGATCCTCTTCTTCTTCTCGGACTCGTCATCGCTTGAGGAAGCGGAGTCGTCATCCGAGTCATCGACGTCGCTGAGCGTGGCAAAGAATGCACGCTGCTCAGCCTGGGCATTCTCCAAGTACTTGGTCTTGATGTACTCTTTGTTGAAGCCGCCCTTCCGCTTGTGCCTTGCGGGGACGTACTTCTCCTTGCGCTTGTCAGAGTCGTACTTGTGCCCATGATCCGTCTTGCCGAAAACTTGCTTGTTCTTCTTCGGGCAATTAGCGATGAAGTGGTTGGGGTCACCGCACTCAAAGCATCCTGAGCGTCCTCCTCCGCGGCGACGCTTCATGCGGTTGTTGTGGAACCGCGAGAACCGGTTGGCGAGCAACGCCAGCTCGTCATCCCCCATGAACTCCAGCTGCTCCTCTGTGATAGAAAGAAGGGAGGAAAGTGCAAAGCCTCCAGAGGTGTTAGCAGAAGAGCCAGAAAGCAAAGCCATCAACGGGCCAGAAGGATTTTCATAAGAAGCCCACGCCATGGCATCGATCTCACTGGACATGAGCTTACTAAAGAGCTCGTCGCACGTGAGGGTCTCATAGTTAGGCGATTCGATGATCACCTGAACCTTGGAATCCCACACTGACCGATCAAGAGTATGGAGTAGCTTGAGACCTCTCTCATGATCGTCGAAAGGCAACAGCTCCTTGTTAGCCCTCATCTTGTTGACAATCACCTGAAAGCGAGCGAATAAACTTTCTATGCTCTCGCCAGGCATATGTCGAAAGTTCTCATACTCTCGCTTGAACGACTCGTAGAGACGGGTTTTGACATGAGTGGTTCCCTCATGGAAACGCATGAGGGTAGCCCAAATCTCCCGAGCCGTAGCGAGGTGAGAAACGTGATCAAACTCACTCATGCTCAGGCATGAGAAAAGAGCATTACGGGCTCGGCTATTGGCATCGTGCTCATCGATCTGATGCTGAGTGGCACGAGTAGCCAAGACCACGTAATCTGCAGAATTGCAAATATCTCAGATGGAAGCACCCAAACTCTGCAGATAGGCCGACATGCGTATCTTCCAATACGCATAGTTCGTCCCATCGAAAAACGATGGTTTGCCCACGCCGCGATCCATGTCACCTTCTGTAGATCTGGAACCGGCTAAGGTGGAAGATCCTTAACCCGCTCCGATACCAATTGAAGGACCGAGAGTGCTACCAGAAAGCGACCAGGGGGGGGGGGTGAATGGGAGCTTCAAAATTTCCTTTTGGAAACTTGTCGCCACTGTCCCAAAAATCAACCCCAAGGACAAACCCTAGATCTTGCAAGTGTCCACGACCCTAGATGTCGGGTGGATTCTTTGAAGAAGCACAGCGAGACACAATACAACTCTAGAAAACAATCGCAAAAGATAGAAACCAAATCCGACAACGGACGAACGAAATGTGAACGAAAACGCGCAAAGCAGCTCTGATCGGACTCACTAGTGCGTCCGGTTAGTAGGCACCAGACGCGTTCGATCGAGCAAAACCCAAATTGGGAGCTCTCTGCTTGTGACCGAGCTCAATGTCCTCGAGCGTCCGGTCACAACCTCAGAGTTCAGTCAGTCAGAGACAAGCACGATGAACAGTGCCAAGGGCGAGTCCGGTCACAGAATACCAGAAGCGTCCAGTCAAGTCACGAAGACACCACGCTGAGCTTTCAACGACCGGATGCACGGGTTCAGCGTCCGGTCAACCCGTGGCCAGCGTCCGGTCACCCCGACAGTCCCCTGTTCGTCCACCGATTCGATTCAAACTCTCCCAAAACAAAATCTCTAGGGTTCAAACTTGGAGAGATGAGTCACAAGGAGGATAGTGAGCTATCTCTAAGAGATCATGGCTTGAACCTATCGCCAAATCGATGAATCGAAGAAATTCGGGGGAAGGGAGATAAACTTGACCCAAAACGAAAATCGATCGATCGACTAGCTCATGAGGTTTGAGGTAAATTCCTTCGATGGAAAGAAGTGCCTCACGATCTAGAACAACTCTAATCAAACGGAATTGCAAAAGAAGCACCGAGCTGAGAAATCGATCGACGGGAAAAACATGGAGAAAAGTAACCCACGAAGAACACGAACAAAACACGAATCACAACCACTGAATTGCAACCGTGTGGCTACCACACGCTACAATAGTGAGATTACGGTATCATTTCCTCAAAATCTCAGGAGCATAGAGGTATTGTTCTCTTCTCTGTGGATCTCAGTTTGCTACAGCAGAGGATGGGGAGAGCAGAAAAACCTAGAAGGCAAAGAGCAAATGCCTGAGATAGAAATGGGAGGAGGGTGTCTCCCTCTACTTATCCTAATTCTAATTCCTACTCTACCCCTCACTAATTACAGAGCGAACTAGCTAAACCCTAGGGTTATTCTGGACCAACTCAAAGATGCTGGTGATCCGACGGCCACGCCCGCACATCTGGTAGCGTTGCCTCGATGCAACCTCACCGATTGCCGCCATGTGCCGCCACCGCTCCGCTTGTCTTTTTCCCGGACTCCGCCCTCGGTTTTGAGGCCCAAACCGGGAAACCAGCCATCACGACCAACCCCCGGTTTTGAGGCCCAAACCGGAAAACCAGCCGTCCATTGTCTGAGTTTTGTGGCCCAAACTCAGAAACCCGCAGCGCCCAGGTTTTGAGGCCTAAACCTGGAAACCGTCCTCAGCCCGAGTTTTGTGGCCCAAACTCGGAAACCATCAGCGCCCAGGTTTTGAGGCCCAAACCTGGAAACCATCCACTCGGTGGTTTTTCTGTGGATCAACCACCAAACCGAGCCATCGAGGGGATGCACCGCCCGTGCACCCCATCCATCGACACGTGTCCCTAGGTCCTCGACCCAAGCAACACCATGCCCGCAAGTCTTCGCTCTTCGCTATCCCAGGCTGTCAGCCACCACAGCTGATCCTCGGGCCACTGATCCCTCAGCCCAAGCCTCACGTTCGCCCTTCGCCACTCTCGGTCCATCGGCACGACACGTCTCTACTTGACCTTCACCTTGCCTTTGATCACTGTATCCGTGCTCGACACCTGCACAACACAAGCCAAAGAACATGCGCATTATCCCAGTTGACAATCACTCATCACTCAGAGACTCGGCATACACCGATGTATCCGCAATCTCCCCCTTGATGAGTGCGTGGTCAACTACTAACACAAATCATAAATGGAATAGAGGAAGGAAGAAGGATAGAGAACTTGACCAAATGACCCAAAAGCATATCAAAACCTAAGAAGGTCAAGTGGAAAGAGCAAAAACAACTTGGTTCCCAAAGACAACGGCTCGACGCAACCAAGCAAAGCAAAGCTAGCCCTCAAGAAGAGGTAGAACAGGCTCAACACCGCTAGCGTGAAAGCTTGATACCAATTGAAGAATCAACTGAAATTCAAGCCAAATAAAGCTAGCCCTCAAGAAGAGGCAGAACGGGCTCAACACCGCTATCGAGGAAGCTCAATACCAACTGAAGAAAGCTAGAAATTAGCTGAAGAGCATAAAAGATCAAAGGTGCTAGTTCCTCAAGAAAGAGGCAAAGGCTCAACACAACTAGCTACCGAAAATGCTCCAAACCAACTGTTACCAGCTCGAAAACGTAGCCTCGAGCAAGCTCCCCCTCGAATGGTACACACAACCAGGAAATCTCCCCCTTTGTTCAACTCCCCCTTAGTTCAACACAGAAGGCACTCATGATTTGTCAATATTTTCTCCCCCTTAGTTGAAAATGCACCATCAAGCAAGACTCCCCCTTCCAAAATGCGTATGAGTCAGAAATGCAAGTTAGCAGCTTCAGAAATATAGTCGATAGAATGAGAAGATGCTCGACAGAGTGCTGATCCGATGACTCATAAAATGCACAGAATGCTAGCGAAGCCTCAAACTGATCACCAAATGCGAAATGAGAACAAGTGAGCAGTTTTTAGTCAAAAGTATTCACCATCAAAATAGCACCAAACATGTATAGACAGGAAGTCAAACAAGTGCTAAACATGTATACAAGGTGAACTACCCCTAGCACAGTTCAACCATCATGCTGTAGAATGAAGCATAAACTTGTGTATCTAAATTTTATCGGAGTTGCAGCGATTAAAGTACACCAATTAAAATTTCAGCATGTGATTGCGAGAGGTTGAAAGCTTGTCATCGCCTAACTTTTCAACTGTGCGAAGCCTATGCAGAAGCAATCAGAAGCTTAAAGCAACAGTTTCGGTCATACACTACACAGCTCAAGTTTAACTCAAGGTGGAATGAGAAACAGTCTCGAAACTGTGATGTGCTGACAAGCAGTCCCATCTCGATCTTTCCAATTCACTTAACATGGTTCAAATTTTATCTCATAATATGAACATACCAAGCAAGTGAATGACTCAGAACTAAAGACATAGCAACCTAGCATATATGAAAAGCACGAATGAATTCTACACATCCTACACATGCTAGTTGCATATCTCAATGGTGAACAGTTTCAAGTTTTATGTACATTAAGCAGGTTTACCATTCAGAAGTAGCTCAGCTCACAATATGCATTAGTGATCAGAAAGAGTATAAGCTACAAGATAAAGCATCGGAGCAAATACTACACAGAGCATGGCCACATTCTAAAGATTATATTCATGAAGCTCTGAATGTAAATGTGCAAGATGAAATTCAAAGATGCATGAAGAAACCAAATGAAAAACACAAAGTCAGGAGTCAAAATCTTTCCCCCATCTAAAAGGGGAAACACACACCAAACTCACCTCTCAACCTAGCAAAAGTTGATTGGTCCAAAGACATGGTAAAAATATCAGCCAACTGATGATGAGTATCGACATGGCGAAGGTCGATATCACCCTTCTTATAGTGGTCTCGTAGAAAATGAAAGCGCACATCAATGTGTTTGGTCTTAGAGTGCAGCACGGGGTTCTTAGCAACGCTAATAGCACTCGTGCTGTCACAAAGCAAAGGAACGCGAGAAAAGCTCAGACCAAAATCACGCAAAGTGGCCATCATCCAAAGCAACTGGGAACAGCAGCTAGCCGCAGCAACATACTCAGCCTCCGTGGTAGACTAGGCGACACTAGACTGCTTGCGAGAAGACCACGATACAAGAGAAGAACCAATAAACTGACAAGTCCCAGAAGTGGACTTGCGATCAATACGGCAACCAGCAAAATCGGCATCAGAATAACCGCAAAGTGAGAGGGTGGAGGAAGTAGAATACCAAATCCCAAATTTTGTAGTGAAGCATAAGTACCTCATAATATGCTTGACCGCTTGACGGTGAGAAGTGCGCGGCGACGACTGAAATCGCGCGCACAGACATACCGTGAACTGAATGTCCGGGCGTGTCGCCGTCCGGTACAACAGCGACCCGATCATACTCCGGTACTCCTTCTGGTCCACAGCTTCTCCATCCACATCCGCATCCAGGGCTGCCGTGGTCGGCATGGGTGTTGGAAGAGGCTTGGCCTCACCCATGTCGAACTTCTTCAGGATGTCCTTAGTGTACTTGCCCTCGTGCACGAACGTTCCCTCTCGGGATTGCTTGATTTGCAACCCGAGGAAAAACATCAACTCGCCCATCATGCTCATCTCAAACTCCCTGCTCATAGTGTCTGCAAACTTGGCAACCAAAGCATGAGAAGAACCACCGAAGATGATATCATCCACGTAAATCTGGACCAAGAGAGTATCATTGCCTTGCTTGAGGAGAAAAAACGTTTTATCCACACATCCCATTTTAAAACCCTTAGCAAGCAAAAATGTTTTCAACCTATCATACCAGGCTCTAGGGGCTTGTTTCAAACCATACAAAGCTTTGTGAAGTTTAAAAACATGGTTTCGAAACTTGGGATTTTCGAAACCGGGGGTTGTCTCACATACACTTCCTCTTCTATGTAGGCATTTAAGAAGGCACTCTTGACATCCATTTGAAAAAGTTTAAACCCTTTGGATGCAGCAAAAGCCAAGAGTATCCTAATCGCCTCCGAACGAGCTACAGGAGCAAAAGTCTCCTCATAGTCTATCCCCTCCTTCTGACTATACCCCTGGGCTACTAGTCTGACCTTGTTTCTCACAACATGGCCATCCTCTCCTTGTTTGTTTTTGAAAACCCATTTTGTCCCAATAGTATGACACTCAGGAGGAGGAGGAACAAGAACCCAAACCCGATTTCTTTCAAAATTTTCTAACTCCTCATGCATGGCATTGACCCAATCTGGATCAGATAAAGCGTGTCCAACATCTCGGGGTTCAAAATCAGCAACAAATGCAGAATGAGCAAAGTGAGAGATTTGTTGTGACCTTGACCTAGTGACACGTTCGCCGATGTTGCTGATCATCTGTTGACGCAGGTGTTGGCGCTGGATATGTCGTGGCGCCTCTCGAGCAGATGTGATCTCCCCCTCAACAGCAGCTGGTGCCTCCCCGGGTACAAAAGGTACCGCTCGGGTTGGCGGATCCCACGGCCCCCAAGTCGAAGAAGAGGGATCGGGGCCGTGAGTTGTAGTAGAAGCCGCTCTTTGCGGCATAGCAGGTGGAGGAGGTGCTGGGTCGTCCATCCCTTCAGCACCTTCTTCCTCATCATCAAAAAGAGGCTTGCCAACCTCCTAATCACCTGCACGCTCAAAACGAGAGGAGGGACAAACCATGGTCTCATCGAAGGTGACATCTGATGTCTCCATGACTCGGTTAGTGTCAAGATTAAGTACACGATATGCGCGAGTATGAGTGTCATAACCCAAAAACACACCGTCAGAAGAACGAGACTCAAACTTGTCCAGATTACCTTTCTTAAGTATGAAACAGTGGCAACCAAAAACTCGAAAATAACTCACCTTGGGCAGTTTTCCAAAACGCAACTCATAAGAAGTCTTTTTCAAGAAAGCTCAGAGAAAAATGCGATTGGAAATGTAGCATGCAGTGCTCATAGCTTCGGCCCAATATCGCCTAGGAGTCCTATGCTCATCGAGCATCGTCCTGGCCATCTCTACAAGGGTCCGATTCTTCCTTTCTACAACACCATTCTCAGGCGGTGTGTAGGGGGAAGAAAACTAATGCTCTAAACCCAAAGAGTTACAAAACTTCTCAAAATCAGAATTCTTGAATTCGGAGCCATTATCACTCCTAATAGCTCGCATCGAGTTCAAAGGGAACTCATTCTGAAGACGCAAAATCAGATTGCGAGCAAAGGAGAAAGTCTTGGTCTTCTCAGCTAAAAAGAAGACCCACGAATATCTCGAAAAGTCGTCAACAACAACAAGCACATACCACTTCCCCCAACCTGCACAACACAAGCCAAAGAACATGCGCATTATCCCAGTTGACAATCACTCATCACTCAGAGACTCGGCATACACACATGTATCCGCACTAGAAACCAAAAACGATAGGAGACGAACGAACTGCGGACGAAAGCGTGTGAAACTCCCCTGACCGGACTCTGATGGGTGTCCGGTCAGGTCAGATCGGATGCGTCCGGTCAACTTGAGAGCGTTCTAGGAGCTCTCTGTGTTGGACCGGACTCACGGAGCCTGAGCGTCCGGTCATAGCACTAAGCGTCCAGTCACAAGAACAAAAACGATGAACAGTGCGATGGGTGAGTCCGGTCAAGTGATTCCAGTGGGTCCGGTCAGTCACGTGAAGAAAAACCTCGCTCAACCTTCAGTGACCGGACGCACGAGACAGAGTCCGGTCAATACGAAGAGTGAGTTCAGTCACCCCGATTCCAAGCAGTTCATCCACCGATTTGATTCAATCTCACCCAACACAAAACCTCTAGGGCTCAAACTTGGTGAGAGGAGTCACAAGGAGGATAGTTAGCTACTCCTAGGAGATCATGGCTCGAACCTATCTCCAAATCAATGAATCGAGAAAGTTCGGGGGAAGAGAGTTGAAAAGTCGATCCAAAATGAAAACCAATCGATCCACTTGCTCGTGAGGTTTCAGTTGAATTCCTTCGGTGGGAATGATCCTCTCACAGTAAAGAACAAGTAGCAACAAACAGAATCGGAAACGAACAACCATAGACAGAGATCCATCCACGAGAAAAACGTGGAGAAAAAGTGAACACGAAGAACAACTCAAGAACACGAATCACTACCACGATATCCAGCCGAAAATCGTCCCCACGAGGAGACAACGGGAATCCGGTCCCGCTTTCGCAAAATCCAAACACACAGAGGTATGATTCACCGTCTCTCCGGATCTCAGTAGCTACAACAGGGATGTGGGATAGCAGGAAGCCCTAAGTGAAAGTAGCAAATGGCTGAGATAGTTTGGAGGGAGGGGTTGCCTCTCCTATTATAGCCTAATACAGTTATTCCCCTTCTACACCTACTACTAATGAGCGAGCAGGCTAACCCTAAGGGTATTCCTGACCAACTCGAGTTGATGTTGATCTGACGGCCACGCCCGCACATCAGGTAGCTTTGCCTCGACGCGACCTCACCGGATGCCGCCATGTGTCGCCAAGCATTGCTCGTCCTTTTCACGGACCTCCCCCCGGTTTTGAGGCCGAAACCGGTAAACCTGGGCCATCCCCCGGTTTTGAGGCCGAAACTAGGAAACCTGTCGTCCATCGCCTGAGTTTTGTGGCCCAAACTCAGAAACCTGCCAGCGCCCTGGTTTTGAGGCCCTAAACCTGGAAACCGTCCTCAGCCCGAATTTTGTGGCCCAAACTCAGAAACTGGACGCACCTACGTTTTGAGGCCCAAACCTGAAAACCTTCCACTCGGTGGGGTTTCTGTGGCTCAACCACCAAACCGACGCCGTAGAGGGATGCACCTCCCGTGCACCCCGTCCACCCGCAAGTCTTCACTTGTCGCTGTCCCAGGCTGTTAGCCACTACGACCGATCCTCAGGCCACCGGTCCGTCAGTCCAAGCCTTACGTCCGCCCTTCACCGCTCGGGGTCCATCGGCACAGTACGTCTCTACTTGACCTTCACCTTGCCTTCGATCACCGTCTCTGTGCTCGACACCTGCACAACACAAGCCAAAGAACATGCGCATCATACCAGTTGACAATCACTCATCATCTCAAGATCCGGCATACACCCATGTATCCGCAGTTCGAATTACCTTGGTAGGGTGGGCATTGTTGGTTGTTCCACCCGTTATTGCCTGGTTGGCGAAACTCGTTGTTGATGAATGCTACGTCTTCTCGGGTTTCGGGTAGTCATTCCACGAATGGCCAAGATTCCCACACACGTCATGCGTGAATCTATGGCCTGGACGGTGCCCATCGTGGTGTCCTTCTCTTGGGCATGGTCGTCCAATCTCTTCATCAGTAAGTCTATTTTGCCAGCCAACATATCCGTTTCTTTAACGGTATGCATCCCTTTTTGTGTTTTTCTTTCCTCCCCCCAGCCTTGGTTTGTCACCATCTTATTGACCAGAGTTGTGGCTCCAGCAATGGTGAGGGAGTGAAAGGCTCCTCCAGCAACAGCGTCAATGTGCCCCCTAGACATTTGGGTTAATCCATCATAGAAATACTGGAGCACTAACCAATTTTCGATGCCATGATGTGGGCATGCTTGGATGTAGTCTTGCAATCATTCCCATGCCTCGGGAATTGATTCTTGGGTGTTCTGCTGGAAGTTAGAAATCCTTCCCCTCAGGGCATTGGTTTTACCCATGGGGAAGAACTTGGCGAGGAACGCCGTGGAACATTTGTCCCACGTGTTGACAGCTTCGTTTTCCTTGTAAAACCATTGTTTTTCTTTTCCCGCAAGGGAAAATGGAAACAAATGGAGCCTTATGCTTGCAGGCGTGACGTCTTTGATGACAATAGTGTCGTAGAGCTTGAGGAAATGTTGGAGATGTGCGTTCGCGTCCTCGCTTGGCAAACCATGGAATTGGTTTGCCTGCACCATCGTGATGAGGCCAGTGCGAAGTTCAAAGTTTCTGTTCCCAGCATTGATAGCGGGCCTGGTGGGCACGTTGGCAACGTTGGAAATAGAGTAGTCGCGGAGTGTCTTGGCCATAGCGGTAGCAGCGGATGATGCGGGGTTGACGAGGTCGTCTGTCGGTGGAGGAGATGTATGAGGAGAAGTGGTGCGTGACCGGTTTCTCCTCAGGATAGCCTCCGTATTATCGGTGAAGTTTTCTGGCAGGTCAAACCTGGTCATACACTATCCCTGTTTTCATCCACAACAGGAGAAAACAAGCGAAGTTAGCCTGCATAAACAACGGCTACCTTACATGCATACTACTATGAACATATCATTATTAATCTTAATCATTTTTGCCTTCCCCGGTAACGACGCCAGAAATGCTTGTTGACATTTGCTAACGTCGCTAACCAAGAGTAGAGATAAACCCTATCCCTAGCAATGGCGCCAGAAATGCTTTGTTGGCATTCCTTAGCGTCATCCCCAAGAATAGAGAATAACCCTATCCCCAGTAACGGCGCCAGAAATGCCACTGAGGATTTTACTTAGGAGCATTGCTAGAGTATACCAATGCTACTAGTATTGACCTTGATAGTTCTTTAACCTTTTTAGATATTAATCCACAAGCGCACGGAGCTATCTTTTGTAGCATTTCACCCGGTGAGTATTCGGGTATCGTTATTTATATTTTCCCAACGGAAGGCATTTGATTAAGATTCTGTCATGATCATAGGTAGTAATGTTGTGCAAGTCACCAGTTGTTCATACAGGGGTAAGAAATGATAATAGAAATAGTGGACACACATATGAGCTATTCTCAAAAGATAAAAGAAAGAGAAACTAATAAAAGAATAATTCTAAGTGAGCAGGCATTGATCTAGTATAGTCATGTCATGATTAGATAATGTTAATACAAATCACATAATCAGGATTAGTGTTAAGTGTGATATGGATCAAGAGAACATGTATGTACTGGTCTGCCAGCGTCCACCATGCCAATTTAGACTCCTACATCCCAAACGAATAGGGAGGAATGCCAAGGACGCACAGGGCTGCCACCACCTGCCGCCATCTTCTCACTGAAGCAAGGGGCATGCAGACACCTGCCTCTCCATACCCAGGCACCAAGCCTACATATGCAGAGTCTACACAATCCACCCCGGGACTCCGACCCTACAGATCGACAAATTATGAATTGGGCACACCTTGCGGTGCGATGAACCACCACATCCAACTTAACTCTAGTCTTAATTATATAAATTGCATTTATTAGGCACAATGTTAATGATGATACTCTATTGACACATAAACTATACTCTAGTTCATATATCAAGATTATAACATCACAACTATACTCTATTTCATCAACATGACTATAATTCGATAATGAGAGAATAAACTTGAAAGAACTAATAATTCTATTAATACCCAAGGTGGTCTATCTTCTTGCATGGAGTCAAGCTCTCCAACGTAGCTTTGCCTTGCTCTTCTACTAATAAGAAAGTAAAAACTACAACTAATGAAATGAAAGTGGAGATTGCTCAAGTGTTGTGTGTTGTGTTGATGGAGGTGTGGCTTTCTTCTTATAGGAGAGAGTAAGGCGGTGGAGCTTCCTCAGGTTGCGCTCGTGCACTGAATGAACTGCCTCTCTACATGTGTATGCAACTGCCATAGCGAGGAGGGCCCGAGCAGGGCCAAGGCTGGGCCGGCTGGCCCAGGGGACCGGCCGGTCCCTGGCTAGGCCCTCTCGGCCTCCAACTTTGCCACTTGACTCTTTTGGGCCTCCCGATGACTGATGGGCTAGGGGGTTTGCAATGGAGCCCATTTATTACTTGTTTGTCTTATTTATTTGGTTGCGCAAATATGCATCAGAAAGCGCCTTTTTGGCTATGTCTTCATGTATTTGTGTATGTGTCCTGTAAAAAATATAATTCTCCACATACATGTGGATCTATGTTAGAAGAAAATGCTTATGTGATGTTGGTTTGCCAAATTCCCCTATTTTTGATAGTAATTGACGGTCAGATTTCCGAGTTAATGACCATCAACATTGATCAAATGAGGGCTTGATGATGTTGCCTTGATTCTTCGGATCAGTCTTGTCGTTAGGCATTGTCGTAGTAGATTGATTTGCTTTCATCCCCAGCGGAGTCACCAAAAACTGTGTTGACGCCAATTCGGGTGACACGCTGATAAGGGCAAGATCGTCCGGAGGCCGCACACGGCCTAGCACTCGGCGGAGGGAGATCCCAACGGCGAAGCCGACCAGCAGGTCGATGAAGCCGATCAGATGCTTGTTCTTCGCCTGATAAACCCATGAACGCCTCCCAGGAAGACCTATCCGGGAGACGCACGGTGGGGTTGTTCTAGCGTCGGCAAGGCCACCTAGAACGCCAACGAATCTCGTCGAGAGATGCGCTGAATAGCAGGGGGTTGGAAGAGCTTGGGATAGAAGATAAAAGTAATAGATGTGTTTTTGATGATTGGATAGATGAGGTCTCAATCGGCCATGATCCTCTCATATATATAAAGGAGGGTGGTCTTATCCTAGTAGGAAACCCTTCCAGACCTTATTTTCCAAGTTTTCCATGAGTTTGGAACAGTTTGGATTGGAATCCAAAAGGCTAGATCTGAATAGTTGTTTAAATAGGCTTCCCGGAAGTTTCGACTCCCGGGGCGGAACATCCGCCTTGGGAGCAGAACTTCCGCTCTTGGGGACCGGAACTTCTGCTCTGGGGGCAGAAGTTCTGCTCTGGGGTCAGAACTTCTGCTCCGGGGTCGGAACTTCCGACTCGGGCCATGACTCTTTCATTCGGACTCCAAATTGGGCGTTCCATATATGTTTTTTTTACTATCTCGACAAGTTTTCCACGAGTTTGGAACAGTTCGGATCGGAATCCAAAAGGCCAGATCTGAACAGGTGTTTAAAATAGGCTTCCAGGAAGTTTATTCTCGAGTCAAAACTTCCCGGGGAGGAACTTCCGCCTTGGGAGCAGAACTTCCGCTCTGGGGGACCGGAACTTCTGCTCTAGGGGCGGAAGTTCTACTCTGGGGTCGGAACTTCCACTCTAGGGTCGGAACTTCCGACTTAGGCCATAACTCTTCCATTTCGACTCTAAATTGGGCGTTCCATATATGTTTTTTGACTATCTCGACAAGAGGAACACAATGGTGAAGTCCATTTCACATTTTGATAACTTCACAAATTGACCAATTTTGGTTGTCAACATACTGCAACTATATTGCGTAGTTCTGCTGTATATAGAAACTATGGTTCTCAAATTACAGAGTTGTAGTTGATCTGCATGCTCTTGCAGATATATAATTGCACTACAACAGAAAAAGGGCTATAGCCCCGGTTGGCAAGGGCCTTTAGCCCCGGTTGACGAGCCGGGACTACGCTTCCGGGACTAAAGGCCCCCCTTTAGTCCCGGCTCCGGTCACTGGGGCTAAAGCCCCCCCCCCTTTAGTGTCTCGGTTGGTAATACCAGCCGGGACTCAAGGGTCCCCTAGTTTTTCCTTTTTATTTTCATTTCAGTTCTGTTTTTAGTTTTGTTTATTTATTTAATAGGTTTTCCAATGTGTATTCTTTGCTGCTAATATATATAATTTATATATTTTATATATATTAGCAGCATAACACAATAAGCTTATTGCATGCATATATAATTGAACTATAGAACTACATATATATATAAATATATGTACATAAAATTACAAGCAATATATACATAGAATGAAGTTGTCTAAATATTCGTCTACACAAGTTGTACTTAAAAGTTAGTACTGTAAACCTATTACAAGTTGTACTCCATCTAAAGATCTACAGGGCATACAAATGATCATCATTGTTTGGAATCAACTTCTCGTTGGTATTATAGTAGAACTCGCCATTTGGATTTATGACTTGTTCCCGAAGAAATCCTGCTATTGTCTCTTGTATTGCTTTCAATTGGCCTTGTAGCATCACTTTTTGCTTCAACCAATCAGTCTTCAATTTGAATTAGAGAAGATATTAGTAATATCTATATTATCAATATTAAGTCTATAAAAAATGAAAAGAAACATGTTAGGTACTTCGATGATTTCTTCAGGAATTCTATTTGATTCCATCATCATGTACTCGCAAACATAGAATCCGCATAAGTTGATACCCTATTTTTGTCTCAAAATCCACTGTAGAATGAAAAATTCATCTCGTAATAAAGATATGATATATGACATGATATAATAAAGATACAGGTACATTGACGAAGGTGTAAACTTACCGGTAGTCGTGGCTTTATTGTAAGTGGTGCCTTACAATGACTCATATGTTCCCGAGCAATGAATTTTTTCCAAACCATAATCTGGCCAATGAAACATTAATTAATAGTTGGATCATTATTTAATTAGTATACATATATACAAGCTTAGTCTATACTTTAAGCATGCAAGCTAGGGATCGAAAAATTACCTTTGGAGGATGTGTATCATATCTTGGTAATCTTCCTGCGGTTTGCTCAACGAGTCATAGATTAACACATTGCTGTGTTTGAGATCGATGACCATCAGTATCCAGTGATAGCTGTTCATACACATGATTCATATATATATATATTATTAGGGTTAAGTAAAATAAAATGTGCACATACTTATTATTAACTATATATGTCTCACACACTTAAAGTTGTATGGGAAGAGAATTCTTTCTTTAACTTTTTGGTTCACGAAGAACCTCATGAGATTCATACACGACTCATCGCTCCAAGTCGCTGAAGGGTTTGGAGCCTTGAAAATAACATATGGATCAACAAACCCAACAGAATTGTCATGTTTATCTCTGAGCTGAGTCATTTGATACCTGCAAAATATCGAGTTGATCCACAAGTATGTGTGTAAGAATACTACGTACTATATACACATACTAGAGAGTTCAATGAAAACTATGAAAGAAACACTTACAAACAATAGCAACTAAGGAGCGATTTGTCCAGTGCGTCCATATGACATAGCTGGTGTAATTCCTCCATCTGGACTAAGTTAGGTCATCGCCACGGAAGTAGTGATGGTTCCGAATTCGGACAGAAATCCAATTGACATCACCGTCTTTAGAAGCCTCCATGCACCATTTGTTGATTGCAAACATCTGTGTACCAAGTACATGTAAGTGATTGGGGTTCATTAGACTCCTGCCCGGTGCAAAATTTCTCCTCCATTCATCAACTACTTCCGCTCGTGGAAACTCCAGCCCAGTAGCAATATTGGCAATCATTTCGAACGGGAGACCGTTGTCAATAAAAAAAATTCCATTGAGTCCATCTCAGACAAACTGTCCATGTTTGAACCATACTGATTTTCCACAAATAACAGGGACAAAGGTCTTGATGTTTCCCCGAGTGGTGGAACACCCTTTCCCACTTTCTTCTTGCTGGATTGTTGTTCTTTTGCAGACTTGATTAGAGAGCGTTCGTAGTCTGATTTTCGTGGAGCCTTTCGGGCTTCACGCATCTTGATACCATGTTGGTCCACCCTTTTCCTTAACTCCTGTGTGTTTAACAAAAGGTAAGGCTTCTCTGGGTTTCTCTTCGCTTTAGCAGCGGCCTTTGATTCCTCTAAAAAATTCCGCACATCTTTTTTCACCGAAATTTCTAACTCCTCATCAGTCTGTTCATAAGCTAATTTCTCTTGGGCTTTTTTTCCTGATGCAGGAGCCTTCTTCTTTGGAGGTGGGGCCTTTGGTTCTGTGGCGGCGGACCGCTTCTTTGGGCCTGAAGGACCGAGAAGCTAACCGAAAGCGACCAGAGGGGGGGGGTGAATGGGAGCTTCAAAATTTCCTTACGGAAACTAGATGCCACTGTCCCAAAATCGACCCCAAGAGCGAACCCTAGAACTTGCTAATGTCCACGACCCTATATGTAGGGTGGATGCTTCCTAGAAGCACAGCGAGACACTAGACAACTCTAGAAAGCCAACGCAAAAGACGGAAATCAATTCCGACAACGAACGAGCGAACCGCGGACGAAACCGTGCGAAACCAGTCACATCGGACGCTGGCCTGCGTCCGATGCCAGACCACCGGACGCGTCCGATGCAGACTGGGCGGTTCTGGAACCTTACTGTTCCACCATCGGACGCTGTGAACAGTGATCACCCAGCGTCCGATGCAAAGACTCCGGCGCGTCCGATGGACAACGGACGCGTCCGATGCCTAGCGTCCGATGCAAACTAAAACGCTGAAAACGTGACACGCGTCACCGGAGCGTCCGATGCTAGGAACCCTAGCGTCCGATGCTCCCGTGATAGCGTCCGATGCCCCCGAAAACAGCGCTGTTCTTCACGATTCAACCCGATCTCCTTCGAATCAATTGCCCTAGGCCTAGGATTCGATTTGAGGAGTCACAAGGATGTTAGTGAGCTACTCCTAAGAGATCATGGCTCGAACCTAACTCCAAATCGGTGAATCGAAGAAAATTCGGGGTATGGAGGCAAGAACGCAATCCAAAACGAAAATCGATCGATCTCCTAGACCGTGAGGTTAGAGATTAATTCCTTCGGTGGAAAGGAGAGCCTCACGATCTAGAACAACTTGGTTCAAACGGAATTGCAGAAGATGAACCGAGCAAAGAGATCAAGCGACGGGAAAATCGTGGAGAAAAAGGATTCCGCGAAGAACACAAAGAAACCGCGAATCACAGCCACGAACTCGAATTAAGGACGCAAATCAAGCCATCGATCTGTGCTCCAAAGTGAGGATACGGCCTCACTTCCTCAAATCAACAGTACACAGAGTGGAGTCTCTCTGCGGATCTCAACTAGCTAGAGCAGGGGATGGGAGAGTGGAAACCCTAGGTGCTAGGAAGCAAATGACTGCGCTAACGGAGATTGAGATTGGGAGGAGGGTGTCTCCCCTAGACTACTTATACTAACCTAGCCTAAGTCTATTTCCTACTCTACCCCTCTCTACTCTAATTACAGAGCGGACCAGCCTAACCCTAAGGCTATTCTAGTCCACCCGCTGGTGGTAGGTAGATCCGACGGCCACGCCCGCACGGTCTTCCGCGTCGCCTCCACGCAACCTTCAGATCGCCGCCACGTGCCGCCACCACTCTGCACCCCCGGTTTTGCGGCCAAACCGGGAAACCAGCCTTTTCCATCAGCCCCCGGTTTTGAGGCCCAAACCGGGAAACCAGCCTCCAGCCCGAGTTTTGTGGCCAAACTCGGAAACCGTCCGCGCCCGAGTTTTGAGGCCCAAACTCGGAAACCGGCCCACGCCCAGGTTTTGAGGCTCAACCTGGAAACCGTCGCGCCCAGGTTTTGTGGCTCAACCTGGAAACCCAGCACCCAGGTTTTGAGGCCCAAACCTGGAAACCGTCCACCGTTGGTTTTTCCCGGGCTCTACCAACAAACCGGCGTCGTAGAGGGGATGCACCGCCTGTGCACCCCTTCCACCGACATGATCGCACTTCTCCGCCTGTCGCTGTCGCAGGCTGCCAGCCACCACAGCTGATCCTCCGGCCTCCAGTCCATCAGTCCAAGTCCACGTCCGCCCTTCACCGTCCGATACATCGGCATGGCACGTCCGCCGCACGGCACGCCCATCCTTCATCGCGCCCGGTCCGTCGGCACGGCACGTCGCAACTTGACCTTCACCCGCCATCGATCACTGTCTCCGTGCTCGACACCTGCACAACACAAGCCAAAGAACATGCGCATCATCTCCATTGACAATCACTCATCACACAGAGACTCGGCATACACCCATGTATCCGCAATCTCCCCCTTGATGAGTGCATTGTCAACTCCACAACAAATCATGAATAAGAAGAAGAAGGTAGGAAGGAGTGGGAAGAGAAAACCCAACCAAATGACCCCAGAAGCCTTAACAAAAGCCGAAGAAGGTCAAGTGGATGAAGCAAAAAACTTGGTCCCCAAAGACATGGGCAACGGCTTGACGCAACCAAGTAAAGCAAAGCTAGCCCTCAAGAAGAGGTAGAACAGGCTCAACACCGCTAGCAGATAGCAATTGAAGATCGGAGGACAACAGAAGCAAATGCTAGTCCCTCAAGATAGAGGCACAGAGGCTCAACACAACTAGCAAGAAAATCACTCCGAACCAATTGAAAATCAACCCAAACCAAATGGGAAAGCACACCAGACGATACCAATTGAAAGCCAAATGAGAAAGCTTATGAAAGCTCATGAGAAGCTAGGAACGTTTGCTAGTCCCTCAAGACAGAGGCAACGGCTCAACACAACTAGCAAACTCCCCCTCGACAAATGCAAGCAACTAGGACAAAAGATTTTCAGGGCATATGATTTGCGTAAATTTCTCCCCCTAGTTGAAAATGCACTTATCAAGGCCAAAAGGTATCGGAGAAGCAACTCTCTTCACATAAACTCCCCCTGAACACAAGATCTCCTTCCACAATGCATATGAAGTCAAAATGCAAGTTAGGAGCTTCAAGGATATAGTCAAAAGAGTGCAAAGATGCTCTAATCAGTATAGCTCCAACATCTCAATTAAGCACTCAAATAGCAAAGGCTCAAACTGATCACTTATACGAAATATGAAGCATATGAGCATGTGAGCAGTTTTAAGCCAAAAGGATAGTCACCATCAACATAGCACTAGACATGTATAGAAGGAATCCAAACAAGTGCTAAGCATATATACAAGGTGAACTACCCCTAGCAAAGTTCAATCATCATGCATAGGAATGAAACATATACTTGTGATTTCAAATTCATATCGGAGTTGCAGCGGTAAAAGAATTCACAAGTTCATTTTTAGCATGTGATTGCGAGAGGTTGAAAGCTTGTCATCGCCTAACTTTTCAACCGTGCGAAGCCTATGCCGAAGCAATCAGAAGCTTAAAGCAACGGTTTCGGTCATACACTACATGGCTCAAGTTTAACTCAAAGTGCAATGAGAAACAGTCTCAATACCATGAGGTGTTGACAAGCAATCCCATCTCGATCTTTTCAATTCAACAATACTTGGTTCAGATTTTAAGCAAGTTATGAACAACCAAGCAAGTGAATGACTCAGAACTAGAGACATAGCAACCTAGCATATATGAAAAGCAGGAATGGACTCAACACACCCTACACATGCTAGTTGCATATCTCAATGGTGAACATTTTCAGATTTATATACATTAGGCATAATTCACCATTCAAAAAAAAAATAGCTTGCTCATAACATGTAACAGTGATCAGAAAGAGCATAAGCTACAAGCATCATCATAAGTATCGGAGCAATACTAACAAGAGCATAATTACATTCTAGTGAATATAGACATGAAGCTCAGAATGTAAATGCGTATGCCCGACACAAAACTGAAGGAAAGAAGATACCAAAAGGAGAGACTCAAGAAACTCAAAAGAAAAGAGCCTCAAAATAAAAGAGTCAGTCTGTACATCTCAAAATGCTTCCCCCATCTAAAAGGGGAAACACACACCAAGCTCACCCCTCAACCTATTAAAGGTTGATTCGTCTAAAGGCTTGGTGAAAATATCAGCCAATTGGTGATGAGTATCGACATGGCGAAGGTCGATATCACCCTTCTCCTGGTGGTCTCGCAAGAAATGAAAGCGCACATCAATGTGTTTGGTTTTCGAGTGAAGCACAGGGTTCTTAGCAACGCTAATGGCACTCGTGCTGTCACAAAGCAAAGGAACTCGAGTAAAGCTCAAACCAAAATCACGCAAAGTGGCCATCATCCAGAGTAACTGGGAACAGCAGCTAGCCGCAGCAACATATTCAGCCTCCGTGGTAGACTGAGCGACACTAGACTGCTTGCGAGAAGACCACGACACAAGAGAAGATCCAATAAACTGGCAAGTCCCTGAAGTAGACTTGCGCTCAATGCGACAACCAGCAAAATCAGCATCAGAAAAGCCACAAAGCGAGAGGGTGGAAGAAGCAGAATACCAAATCCCGAGCTCAGGCGTGAAACGAAGGTACCTGAAGATGCGCTTCACCGCCTGACGGTGAGAAGTGCGTGGCGAAGCCTGAAAGCGCGCGCACAAGCACACGGCGAACTGAATGTCCGGCCGTGTCGCCGTCAGGTAGAGCAGCGATCCAATCATGCTGCGGTACTCCTTCTGGTCCACTGCTTCTCCATCCGTGTCAGCATCCAGGGCAGTCGTCGTCGACATGGGCGTTGGAAGAGGCTTGGCCTCACCCATGTCGAACCGCTTCAGCAAGTCCCTTGTGTACTTGCCCTGGTGCACAAACGTCCCCTCTCGGGATTGCTTAATTTGCAACCCGAGAAAGAAAGTCAGCTCGCCCATCATGCTCATCTCGAACTCCCTGCTCATAGTATCTGCAAACTTGGCAACCAAAGCGTGAGAAGAACCACCGAAAATGATATCATCCACGTAAATTTGGATCAAGAGAGTATCTTTGCCTTGCTTGAGGAGAAAGAGCGTTTTATCTACACATCCCATTTTAAAACCCTTAGCTAGCAAAAAGGTTTTTAATCTCTCATACCAGGCTCTAGGGGCTTGTTTCAAACCATACAAAGCTTTGTGGAGTTTAAAGACATGGTTTGGAAACTTGGGATTTTCAAAACCGGGGGGTTGCTGGACATAGACCTCCTCCTCAATATAGCCGTTTAAGAAGGCACTCTTGACATCCATTTGAAAAAGTTTGAAACCCATGGATGCAGCATAAGCCAAGAGTATCCTAATAGCCTCCAAACGAGCTACAGGAGCGAAGGTCTCCTCATAATCTATCCCCTCCTTCTGACTATAACCCTTCGCTACAAGCCGGGCCTTGTTTCTCACAATGTGGCCCTCCTCTCCTTGCTTGTTTTTAAAAACCCATTTTGTCCCAATAGGTTTACAGTCAGGAGGTGGTGGCACTAGAACCCAAACCCGATTTCGCTCAAAGTTCTCTAGCTCCTCATGCATGGCATTGACCCAATCCGGATCCGTCAATGCGTGTCCAACATCTCGGGGCTCAAAAGACGCAACAAAAGCAGAATGAGCAAAGTGCGAGATGTGCTGTGACCTGGAGCGAGTAACTCGCTCGTCGATGTCGCCGATCATCTGTTCAGGGGGGTGCTGGCGCTGGATGTGTCGTGGCGCCTCCCGGGAAGAAGTAACCTCCCCCTCAACAGTAGCTGGTTCCACCCCGGGTACAAAAGGTACCGCGCGAGGTGGATCCCACGGCCCCCAGGAAGAAGACGTCTCGGGGCCACGGGTCGTCGTCGAAGCCGCTCCCGGCGGCGCGGCAGGCGGAGGGGGTGCTGGATCATCTATACCTTCAGCACCCTCTTCCTCGTCATCGAAAAGAGGCTCTCCAACCTCGTGATCACTTGCACGCTCAAAACGAGAAGAAGGAGAAACAAGAGTCTCGTCGAAGGTGACATCTGATGTCTCCATGACTCGGTTAGTGTCAAGGTTAAGTACACGATAAGCTCGAGTGTGAGTGCCATAACCCAAAAACACACCGTCAGAAGAACGAGACTCAAACTTGTCTAGGTTGCCTTTTTTCAATATAAAACAGTGGCAACCAAAGACTCTAAAATAACTCACCTTGGGCTGGCGACCAAAACGCAACTCATAAGAGGTCTTCTTCAAAAACACTCTCAGAAAAATGCGATTCGAAATATAGCATGCAGTGTTCATAGCTTCGGCCCAATAGCGCCTAGGAGTCCTATGCTCATCAAGCATCGTCCTGGCCATCTCAACAAGGGTCCGATTCTTCCTCTCTACAACACCATTTTGGGGTGGTGTATAGGGAGAAGAAAACTGATGCTCCAAACCAAGGCATTTACAAAACTTCTCAAAATCCGAATTTTTAAACTCGGAACCATTATCACTTCTAATCGCTCGCATCGAGTTCAAAGGGAACTCGTTCTGAAGACGCAAAATCAGATCGCGAGCGAAGGAGAATGTCTCGGACTTCTCAACTAAAAAGAAGACCCACGAATACCTCGAAAAGTCGTCAACAATAACAAGCACATACCACTTCCCACCAACCGAGCTCACCCG
Source organism: Coix lacryma-jobi var. lacryma-jobi (assembly GCA_009763385.1). Classification (NCBI taxonomy): domain Eukaryota; kingdom Viridiplantae; phylum Streptophyta; class Magnoliopsida; order Poales; family Poaceae; genus Coix; species Coix lacryma-jobi. The sequence goes on along the minus strand of CM019826.1, from coordinate 109,541,805 downwards.
AGCCGGACCAACAAGGTCCATATGCAAAAGCTCTCCGGGGTGCGAGGTCATAACCTTGGTCAAAGGATGGTGGGGAGCAGCAACCATCTTTCCATGCCGGCAAGCATGGCAAACTAGATCCTTCTCCAACGAAAGCTTGGGCAATCCTCGGATTAAGCCAAGTGAGCTAAGTCTTGCAAGCAAGTCAAAACTCAGGTGACCGAGCCTCCTATGCCACTTCCAAAGATCAGAAGAAGAAGGACTAGCCAAAAGACAGCGAGAAGATCCAAACGACTTTGAGAAATTCGCGCGAAAGACATTCCCAAAGGGTGAAATCAGACATACAAGATCACCCTGAGGATCTAAGATCCGGCTAAGGTTCGGTTTGAAACGAATCTCATAGCCTTCACGAAAAAGTTGCGAAACAGAAAGCAAGTTAAAATGCAGGTTAGAAACAAGAGCAACCTCGCGCAACACAAAGTGCTCATTAACCCGCACTGCACCAACGGACAATACCTTGCCCTTACCTTTGTCGCCGAAGGTTATGTACTCCTTTCCGGCGACCGGACTATGGCTGGAGAACCATTTGGCATTTCCGGTCATGTGCCTCGAGCAACCGGAATCCACAAGCCAAATGTCCTCCAACCGCTCCTCCTACATCAATAAAAAGACATAGGGTGAACATACGGTCCAACACTGGGGTTAGTATGATAAGAAGGAAACCAGTGTTGGGCCGGCTGCTCAAAAGAACGGTCAGTGTAAAAACCATCCTGTCTAGGGGGATAGCGATCACCACGCACAGGAAAACGTGGTCCGCTGGGGAAGAAGCGCTCACCGCGAAACTCTACCTGCGGTGGGACAAAGCGCTCAACAAAGCCTCCGCCACGGGGTCCGTTACCTGCAAAAGCAGGACCCCGTCGGGCACGCTCTCTACGAGGTCTACGCCTAGGAGCCTGCTGCTCAACTCTAGCGTCTCTCCTCGGAGCTCTCTCCTGCCTAGGCCTCACAAACTGAGGTGCTCTACCTCTAGGCCTAGTCTCCCTCCTAGGGGCTCTCTCCTGCTGCCTAGGCTGGGTATGCTTCCCTCCAGACCTAGCAGCTCTCCCCTGAGGCTTCGGAGCATGTCCACCACGAGCTGGGTGAAACATGTCCGGGTTCTGCATCTCCCTAGCTCGGCGCGCCTCTCTCCTGCGCCTAAAGCAGAACTCACTCAGGTGACCATCCCGCCCACAAAAGTCACACTGAAACCTCACCGCGCGCAAAGGGGGTTGTTGGTTTGCAGGGATGTGGGTATGGTTCACCTTGCCCTTGCCCTTCTGTGGCAACTCCTCTCGGATGGGTGGCATTGTGTCAAGCTTGTTCTTTAGGTGATTGGGCTTGGGTTGCCATTGTGGATTCTTGGGTGGAGCCTTGGGGGATTCAACTATAACTCCATCCTTGGTGACAGGCTTGGCAGGCTCTTTGGGTGGAAGCTTGGTTAGTTTGGGAGTAGTGGTGGAGTTGGGCTTCTCACAGGGGTTCAGACCACTAGACTCTCCAATCTTACCAAAAGCTGAAAGATCAACACTCTGGCCAAGACCTACACCAGGAGCCCCAGCAGCTCGCTTGAATTGGGAGATCATCATCCCGAGCTGAGGCTCACCACAAGACACCCATGACAAGACGGTCCGAAGGTATGTGTTTTCCTCCTCGGTACGCACCTTGTCATGCCTCACATTGGCCATCTCCTGCTCCAGGCCCTCACACAAAGCACATCTCTTGACACAAGTGCTATCCGAGCCGGCCTTCTCAAAAGACTCAAGCTTGGCATTCTTCTCTGCCAACTCGGATTGCAAGACAGGACAAGTCTTGCACGCACCCAACAGCTGCGGTCTAGCTCGGAGCTCATCCACCTCATCTACCAGCGCAGCATACTTACTCCTCAGAGTGAGAAGATCCGTCATGTGCGCGGCGCAACTCTCGCACTCCAACTCCTCCGACACAACCACGGTGGACCGAGCGAACTCAAGCTCCTTCACCGTGTCCTCCCACTTCTGCCTAAACTCCTTGCGCTCTCTAGCGGCACGCCTAAGCAACTTGTCTTGACTAAGGAGGGCAGCAGTCAACTTCTCAACCTCGGAGGAAAGCTCGTCGTAGGTGAGAGATACCTGGGAGGTGTCGTCGCCGTCGTCGTTCCGAGGGGTACGCTCCGGCTCGCCGTCGACCTCATCTCCGAGCGCCATGGTACACAGGCCTTCGTCGCCGGCGAAGAAGCACAAGCCGTTGAACGTGTCCTCCAGCTTCTTCTTCTCGGACTCGTCATCACTCGATCGAGCGGAGTCGTCATCCGAGCCGTCGACGTCGCTGAGCGTGGCGAAGAACGCTCGCTGCTCAGCCTGCTGCTTCTCCAAGTACTTCTTCTTGATGTACTCTTTGTTGAAGCCGCCCCGCTTCTTGTGCCTTGGGGGAACGTGCTTCTCCTTGTACTTGGAGTCGCGCCTGTGGCCGTGATCACCCTTCCAAGATGCTTGTTCTTCTTCTTGGGGCAGTCGGCGATGAAGTGGTCGGGGTCGCCGCACTCGTAGCATCCGGTGCGTCCTCCTCCGCGACGACGGTTCATGCGGTTGTTGTGGAACCGCGAGAACCGGTTGGCAAGCAAAGCCAACTCGTCGTCTCCCAAAGACTCCAGCTGGTCCTCTGTCACAGAGAAGAGAGAAGAAAGCGCAAAGCCAGCTGAGGGGTTAGAGGAAGAGCCGGAAACCAAAGCC